>OV050033.1:35353279-40275779 GCA_920105625.2 Clusia tigrina | reverse complement strand
GAGGATTCAAAGTACCTTTGCGTATTATAAATTTTCATTGATCTGAACTATTTAGATATATTATAATCTTCGTTAAATTCCTTTCAGAGTACATTTGTGAAGTGTTTAATGATATATCGTATTTGGTTTCGGTCCCATGATGGAATTATTGCCAAGGTACTATAAATCCAGATAAACGACTTAATACTATTTCTACATCAGACGAAAACTTAAGATTTTCGTGCCTTTTTAGTTTTTCTGATTGAAAACTATTGTTTTCTCGTGCAAACCTGTCTGTTGGGAAACTTACTTTTGGGGTTTCGTTAAAAATCTCTGCGAAAAACTCTAAAATATGTTTGCAATCATGAAAGTGATGTCCAAACTCCAAAAAAATTACAACACTGCTTCTCCCAAAGCTAACATTTTGACGTATTTGTCGAACAAAACTGTCAAAATGCATTACTGTGGAATTATGGATATATTTGGTAATTAATTAATTTAATCAAATAAATTACCGGTATATAAAGTAAAAATAACATTTTTTATAATTGCAAAAAAATTTAAAATAAGTTACAAGGAGCGAAATTTTAGGAGTTAGAGCGCGGGGCGGCTTTCATCGAAATCTTGAGTTCAGAATTGCGGACTTCAGAAGGAGCAGAGATAACTCCCACATTATACAGGAAATGGTGGCAGAACTGCAGGCGAAGGGTCTATAATACAGCGTAGAAGATATCAAATTAAAAATTGAGAATTTCACAACAAATTACTGGTAATAAATTTCTAATCGCACTGTGCATTATATAAATTGTTTCTATTTTTGGAGAAAGGAAAAGCAAAACTTGGGCCCTCGAGTGGCTCTCCATCAAAATATGGCCTATTATGGTGCCATGCACCAAAAACCTTCAAAAAGCTTCAACCCAGACATAATTGGTTGTCAGTATTTGACATATTTTATAACACAGTTTCAGATGAGACCTACATCTCAAAATCGCCCAGTGGATAATATGCTGAGACGTCATTGCCTTCAGCAGAAGATAGTGCGTCTTCATTGCTGTCGACGACACCATTACGAACACCTAAAAAAGCAAACAATTTGTAAACGATGGAAGTACTTTGTGACGATGACAAAAAACAAATATTGAGCTTGAAATTTTAAGAAGGTGTTGGCGACGAGGATCGAGGAAATGACAAAATCTGAAGAAAATAAATTGAATGGACGGTTTTTAATTTATCAATATTTTGAAGTTTTTTTATTTGAATGAATTTTTTAAATTTTTTTTAATACAAATATACATACAAAAAATAAAAATATACTGGGGGAGCATAGCAGTGCTTGACGAATTTTTCCCGAGTTGCACTCTGAGTTCTCAGGATACTGACGGGTTCGCTCAACCTCTTCTTGCTCCCTAATCCAATTCTCGTTCACTGTTTCACTTCGTGCTTTATCTATATGGCAGGCATCTACAAAATACTCAATTTATGATTTCCTTCTAAATCGTGCATTGGAAGTCTCACCTTCGACACAAACGTTTCCATGCCTCATTGCAAAACTCCATCTGGATTTTGCCCACTGTTGCTTTGCCAGCACCGAAGATATTTTCGATTGTGCGGTATTCAGTTGACGAGCGTATAAAGCTATTGGAATACGTTTCAACAATGCTATCGCTTTTCGGTAATCAAGATACTGGCATGCCTGGAGCTATTTCACCAACCGAGAGGCTTTCAGTTACATTGCGATTCCTTGCTTTTGGACAAAGTTATGAAAATCTTAAATTTTGAATCCACATATTATTTTTTATCCGACAGAGAATATAGTGACATTTCAGCAACATTTGCGTTTGTGTTAGTATATATAGCATTATATGTGCTTTTCTTAAATTTCAGCGGACTCACCACGATTTGGATTGGATTCATGTCGATTTTGAGTGGATACAACTTTTTCTGATTAATGCCGAATGTGGTGTATTTTGATGTGGCTGAGTGGACTCAAATGTAATCAAAATACGTGATAATTTGTAATAAATTCATATAATTTATTTCCGATTAACTTATAATTAATTAATACAAATTTAATATTAGCTGGACAGCGTGAGTACAAAACGTCTTGAACAAAAAGAAAATGTGTATTAGAATGATATGTATTGCCAGTGTTGCCAATTCGTACTTTTCCCAAAGCTGCCAATCAGGGATGCCAGATGTTAGCGGGAAAATATTCAACACCAAACTTCACTTTATTTTTACAATTTGCAATCGTTACAAATTGAAAATTGTTTTTTTTTCAGAGTATCCAAATCCGAAGGCTGTCAGCGCCTCAGGTAACTCAAGGGGACTAACACGTACTTAGGTACATGCCGTAATTGAGTTTCTGATGGAAGCCTGATCTATCACCTCCACGTGGTGACGGCTGGAAACAGAGGTGCGTTGGGGGACTGGTGACGTGCTATATTTAATGACACACATCAGTCTCTTAATGCATAATTGGGTAAGATAGACAGACACCTAATCCAAGGTGGAACAGCATATGCCGAGGGATGCGTGGCTAATAGGGTGGTTAGTCTCGAATATGCGAACTCCAGATACCTGGTGACCTCCGGTTTTAATTAAATGCCTTCCCATGGTACAAGGGCTCTGCCGTGGGTGACCTATATTCCATAATACTCGTGGGATTTTATATGGACCTAACAAAAAAAAAACAAGAATTCAAAATAAACGATGAATCTGCTGATGGGCAATCATCGTCGGTCATTGCGACCGAGCCAGCTGTTGGGCTGGAGAACTTAACTTCGGTTGCGTGCAGAGTTGTTGGACATGGACCTAACCAAATCACAACAACACCTACGTTGGTAGGTGTTGTTGATCAACTATGCCCCGCATCAACATCTACGATGTTGATTGCAGGTGCAAAGAATGAAACTTTTCGGGTTTCGATGCCACCACCACAGAATCTGGAATCGGGTCATGAGTCAATGGACTCTTCTGACACTGATACACTGTGTGGTGACAACAACAGTGTGACCTCAGAGAAATCTGGGTGCACGGTTATTGGTTCAGACCTAAGCAATCTGAACTTAAAAGAGGACTTCATAAAAATGACGTCGGCAGAGAAGAGGACCTTCAAGCAAGCGATGACAAGTGGTCACTCTAGAGAAAAGGCTCTAGAGATTGCTAAAAGGAGGTCCACGGCGAAAAGGGCTCGCTCAGTAGAGTCACCAACAGAAACGCCATCTGTCAAAAATACCAAAACGTCAGTCAGGTGGCCAGTATTATTCGGCTGGGAATTGTTCCGAACGATTTAGTAAGGGCGCCATTCTCAAAAGAACAGTTGGTTCTTATCCAGGAGACCGTTATTGACGTCATGATAGAGGTCAGCGACAATAACGAAAATCCAGTATTTGGGGGCCTAGTACACAGAAACGGATAGTTACTGTTCCTATGCTCAAACGAGAATACGGCAACTTGGATGAGAAAACACATCGGCCTGATAAAAGGGAAATGTTGTTTGGAGATGACACTCGTTGAGGAATCAAATTTTCCAAAAACGTATGTGGTCAGAGGCTACTTCCCACAAAGCTCACCAACGAAAAAGTTCTTGTGACCATTGGGGCGCAGAATGAAATGGCAGCCAAGAATTGGAAGGTGATCCAGAGGTCAACCGAAGGTGCGTCACTTCACCTGGTTATCGCGGTGGACGATGAATCACTGTCTAAACTATCACAGTGCAAGAGGAAGATAGTCTATCGCTATGGACACGTGCGTCTCATTTTAAAGAGCAACAAAGGCGCAGAGAAAGCCAGCGATAGCGCAAAAGAGCAAACAACGCCGACACTCGGGAGCAGTGCTGAAGGGCATGCTGGGGACACAAGGTACAACGAAGTGGAGGCCGACAATCCATCGACTAGCAAAGCCGCGCCAGAACGACAAACACAAATCGCACGGGCAACAACAACAACAACAACGAGAAAAGGCGATCCCGCAGTATGGCATGCGCCGAAAGCACCTCAGCACCAAAAACCAAAAGCCAAGAATAGTGGGGGTCATAGGGACCACAAAAATAAGGGTGAATGAGCACTCTTAAAGTGCTACAGGCGAACTTGCACCATGCTAAAGGAGCATCGGGCACCCTGTGCAAGAGATTCGCCGCCGAAGACCTATCCATGGCCTTAATACAAGAGCCATGGATAATTGGGGCCAAATCAAAGGTCTTTCAAGCAAGGGATGCAAGTTGGTTTATTATCACTGTTCGCGGCCCAGAGCGGCGATTATGATTGATTATAATACTAACTATTTTCTCATTTCAGAATTCACTAGTCAAGATCTAGTAGCCATCCTTGTTGAAGTCTCAATAGAGAAGGGAGCGCAGGAAATTGTTTGAGCGTCCGCCTACTTTCCAGGTGACTCCAACATTATACCTCCCGTAGAGGTGCAGGGGCTTATTGGGCACTGCCAAGGTAACAATCTGCAGTACGTGATTGGCTGCGATGCAAACGCGCATCATCATGTCTGGGGAAGCTCGGACATCAACAACAGGGGTGAGTCTCTTTTAAGCAAAAACACAAACATATGCAATAAGGGTGCAAGGCCAACTTTTATTAACGCGGTTAGAGAAGATGTCCTTACATCGCCAATTTTGTCAGAAATTGACATGTATCTGACGAGCCCTCTCTGTCAGATCACTTGCATATAAGACTCGACCTACCAGGTGAATCTGAATTAAAAAATGAAGTCTTCAATCCTAAAAAAACAAATTGGATACTATATAGAGAATTATTAGAATCAAGATCCGACTCGCTGCCTACACGTATAAGTTCTGTTGGTGAACTCGAGGAGGCGGTGTATCGACTAAACGATATAATAATCTCAGCATATCATGAAAGCACTGTGGTCAAAGCTCACAATGTGACTCGCAAGGTCCCATGGCGGAATGACAAGCTTGCAGATATTCGTAAAAATATAAGAAAACTTGTCAACAACCGCTGCAATGCACGCTCTTGACTGCGGCCAACGACAGCGCAAATCGCTGACACCGAATTTTCACGTGCATCAGCACTTTGAGCACATTAATTGTAGTTTTTTTGCATTACCTTTTTATTACTTGTTTATGTTTTATTTTATATGTAAAATATCTAAGTAAGCAATAATAGTTCAATTGTAATAGTATAAATTAAGTGAAATTATTAAATATGTATCAGTTCTTTGAAACCTATCAACGAGTGTTTTATTGAATTGGTCATTCCGGAGGACTGGTTATATGTACTAGTACCTTCACTCAACAATAGTCTTGGTTTCGTACCTAGGCTACTTTCCACACAAATATCGAAGATCTGGTTATAAGCACCAGTATCCTCATTCAATATTAGTCTTGGTTTTGCACCTAGGCTATTTCATAACCACAAAACAAGTCTGGTGTAACCATCAGAACCCAGCAAAAGTAAGGTGGAATAAAAGAATTCCCACTCTTAACAGTTGTAAACGCACGAAGGTGTGGGACGACTATAGGGTCGCTCTGACAAATTACAACAAAGAACTAGGAAGATCCAAGTGTGAGTCTTGGAGGAAATTTTGCGAAAGCATAGTCGAAACGACAAAGAGCGCTAGACTCCATAAAGCCTTACGCAAAGAACACTCGAACGGTGTTGCAACTTTAAGAATGGGTCTTATACAATGAACAGGAGGGACACTTCAGAATACCTGCTTCAAGTGCACTTCCCGGGGTCAACTAGAGTGTCAATGACACTGGATCAGCCGTCATGCGACCAATGGGCCGTATTAGACAAAAGATCCTGGAGTTTGTCTGGAGTAATATTTACCCCAGACAAGGTTAAATGGGCTGTTGGGTCCTTTAAACCATTCAAGACACCAGGTGAGGATAACATTTTTCCAGCCCTCTTGATAAGAGGACTGGATATAATGCTTGAATCACTTGTTGATATTTTTAGGAACAGTTTCAGCAGGGAGTACATACCATACATATGGCGTAAAGTTAATGTGGTATTTATTCCAAAATTGGGCAAGAGGTCCAGCGAACTGCCTAAATCATACAGACCTATCAGTCTCACGTCGTTTCTTGTAAAAACTATGGAAAGATTGGTGGATCTACATATTAGAGAAACGCTGGACAGAACAACACCTCTGCACCAATCTCAGTTTGCATATAATAGGGGAAAATCCACGGAGGGAGCGCTTCATTACCTTGTAACAAAGATAGAGAAAGCTCAATATTCCAAGGAAATTGCTTTATGTGCATTCTTAGATGTCGAGGGCGCCTTTGATAATACCGGTTACGGCTATATAGAGGCGGCTATGCTCTGAAAAAATATCGATAAACCGACTGTTGGGTGGGTTAATACGATGTTAAAAAGCAGAGAAATTAGCTCATCTCTGGGAGACGAGGAAAGTCAAGGCAATGAAAGGCTGTCCCCAAGGCGGTGTGTTGTCACCCCTTCTATGGTCTTTAGTTATTGACGATCTCCTAGTCAAACTACAAGGGTTAGGCTTCGAGGCAATTGGATATGCTGACGATCTTGCTGTCATTATCAGCGGCAAATTTGGTAGAACAATATCCAACATTATGAATCAGTCTCTAACATTCATCTCAGATTGGAGTCGCGCAGAAGGGTTATGCATTTATCCTAGCAAGAACATTCTCATTGCTTTCAAAAACAGATTTAAATTGAACCTTGGTACAATAGCTGTTGAGGGAAGCGGTATAAAATATCTCGATATATAGGCGTAGTTCTAGATAAGCGAATAAATTGAAACTCTCACCTAAATTCTGTGATAAACAACACAAGAGCAATGTGGGCCTGTCGGAGTCTGGTAGAACATGGGGTCTAGACTCAAAAATGATACGCTGGATGTATGTAATGATGGTTAGACCAATCATTACCTATGCATCCCTTGTGTGGTGGCCTAAGACAACACAAGAATCTGGTAAGAAAATACTTACAAGATTTCAAAGGCAGGCTTGCGTGGCAATCACCGGTGCCATGCGAAACTGCCCAACCGCTGCTACTGAGGCCATAATAGGATTATCCCCACTACATACACTCGTGAAAAATTGTGCTGCTAGAAGCGCATTGAAGATGAAAATCTTGTCTAGACAAGAACCTCATGACTATGGGCATTTCAATATTTTAAAAAACATACCGGATCAAAACATAATCTGCTCAATAACGGATTATATGATCCCAAAACGACAGTTTGATCGCAATTTTGAGATTATTATCTCAGACCGAGATGAATGTAATATAGGAGGATCTTGGGTCGACCCTAGAAGTCTAGAATGGTTCACAGATGTTTCAAAAACAAACACCGGAGTCGGTGCAGGGGTCTATGGACCAAATACCAAAATCTCAGAACTAATGAGCAGGTGGCCTAGCGTCTTCCAGGCTGAAATTCAAGCACTCAATCTGTGCGAGGACAAATCTGAAAACAGGTATCAAGGGCGCACACATAGCTATCTTTTCTGATAGTCAAGCTGCATTACAGGCATTAGCTTCATATTCTTTAGAATCGAAACTGGTGGAAGAATGCTTCAACAACCTACAATCTCTAGGGGCAACAAAAAAGGTTGCAATTTGCTGGGGATTGACGGCAATGAAATTGCTGACGAGCTGGCTAGGGCCGGTTCCGCAGCAAGCCTCATAGGTCCGGATTCATATTGTGGTATCAACTGGGCGTAGGCTGAATCCAGGGTAGATAACTGGGTAATATAGTCTCAGAATTTCACACTGTCATTATTAGTGGCAAGTTTGAAAGAACAGTATCCGACATTATGAATCAGGCTCTAGCCTTCATCTCAGAATGGTGTCGCGCAGAGGGGTTATGCATGAATCCTAGCAAAACCATTCTCGTTCCTTTTACAAACAGATTAAAATTGAACCTTGGTACAATAGCTGTTGAGGGAATCAATATAGAATATTCCGATGAGGTCAAATATCTAGGTGTAGTTCTGGATAAGCGATTGAATTCGAACTCTCACCTACACTCGGTGATAGACAAAGCCACAAGAGCAATGTGGGCATGTCGAAGTCTCTTTGATAGAACATGGGGTCTACACTCAAAAATGATACGCTGGATGTATGTAATGATGGTTAGACCAATCATTACCTATGCATCCCTTGTGTGGTGGCCCAAGACAACAAAAGAATCTGGTAAGAAAATACTTACAAGATTTCAAAGGCAGGCTTGCGTGGCAATCACCGGTGCCATGCGAAACTGCCCAACCGCTGCTATTGAGGCCATAATAGGATTATCCCCACTATGCTGCTAGAAGCGCATTGAAGATGAAAATCTTGTCTAGACAAGAACCTCATGACTATGGTCATTTAAATATTGTAAATAACATAACAGATCAAAACATAATCTGCTCAATAACGGACTATATGATTCAAAAACGACAGTTTGATCGCAATTTTGAGATTTTATCTCAGACTGTGATGAATGGGACATAGAAGGACCTTGGGTCGACCCTAGAAGCCTAGAATGGTTCACAGACGGTTCAAAAACAAACACCGGAGTCGGTGCAGGGGTCTATGGACCAAATACCAAAATCTCAGAACCAATGGGCAGGTGGCCTAGCGTCTTCCAGGCTGAAATTCAAGCACTCAATCTGTGCGAGGACAAATCTGAAAACAGGTATCAAGGGCGCACACATAGCTATCTATTCTGATAGTCAAGCTGCATTACAGGCATTAGCTTCATGTTCTTTAGAATCGAAACTGGTGAAGAATGTTTCAACAACCTACAAGCTTTAGGTGCAGCAAATAAGGTTGCAATTTGCTGGGTCCCGGGTCACTCGGGGATTGAAGGCAATGAAATTGCTGACGAGCTGGCTAGGGCCGGTTCCGCAGCAAGCCTCATAGGTCCGGAGCCATATTGTGGTATCAACTGGGCGTAGGCTAAATCCAGGGTAGATAACTGGGTAACATAGTCTCAGAATTTCACACTGGGAGGGGATAGAGGGGCTTCGCTAAGCCAAAAGACTGGTAAGGCCATTCACCTACAATAAAGAACTGCATAATATGTGCAAAGCAGACATAGGAAAAATAGTAGGATTTCTATCAGGTCATTATTACCTGAAATATCACCTGACTAGAATCCACATTCTTGATGATACGGAGTGCCGGCTCTGTCTAGAAGAAGAAGAAACCACGGAACACATACTGTGCGACTGCATTGCGTTGGCAAGAACTAGAATGAACATATTCCACCGCGACCAGCTGGCTCCGGAAGAATTAAAGAATGCTCCTTTTATGGACATTCTCAAATTCATCCATAAAGCGGAAAATATAATGAAGGAACATGACTTTCAGCTACTTCCTTTCTCTAGAGAAGGAACATATGAAAAGAACCTGATAAATTATTGTGACGATTTGACATCACCAAACGGACGAAATTCTATGGCATTACGAATACAAACTATCAATCAGCTACAACTTGAAACAACCAAAAACTACTCTGGTGTATGGGATTGGTGAAACGGATTTTGTCGCTGAGTAAACTGTGGATGTATTTACTGAGTCCCATGTTAGTGACTATCAAAACGTTATCACAGCCGTTCTTACGCATTCAATTACCGATCATCAGCCCTATATATCGTTAGACGCAACATCATATTCCTTCAAACATAAGGCTTGCCCATTCGACATGTTACAAATCGTAGCGAACTGATATTTTGATAGGAGCCACGCTTTTTTTGATTTGATGTGCGTCGCCAAATTCGATTGTGTCCAACTTTGCCACTCATTCAAAAAACAACACTGGGTTGGATTGTGTGTGGTGGCAGGCAACCAACTTTCTACTAGAAACATCTCATTGTTAATTGCTGTGGAAGACTTAAGTTGATTGGAACGAAAGCCCATCTCAAGAATTTCATTCAGCATGGATAAATTTATTGGAAAATTTCAAGATTGTAGAAAGTTGTAAGTTTCCTCGCATATATGTTCGATCTCAAATTAAAAATGAAATCAAGGTTTTGTCCGTGCTGAATTTGCCTGACATCCCATCGGACGCGTCCCCAGGTGGCGGATAGGGGGACCCTTGGTAGGCAAATGACATTACTTCTGAACCTCTTAGGAGGGGCGGGAGTTATGGCTGTCTGTCTATCACAATGATGGTATAGAGAATGGGTACCATCCGCGGACCAAACTGGCTAGGGAGGAGTCCCGAACAAAAACCACTCTCTGGCGATGGACAACAACAGGTTAATTACTCCAGGTGGAACCCACGCATGTGGAAATCCACCCGCTTCGGAGGCAGGGGCACGGATTCTGGAGGCCCCAACCATCGCTAAAGTCTCTCGCCTTTATCAGCGAGAGCGCATCCTGGAGGAGACGGGGATTGTTACCGCAATCTCTTCTTCTTTAGAGACGGAGGAACGTACCCTGGATCCAGAGGGCCTGCGTCGGGAAGTCACCACAGTGGCGGAACGACCGACCAGTGGTTCTAGGGCAACGCGAACTCAAGCGAGGAGACAGAGAAAAAAGCGGCTTGATAGGCTCGTGCAGGAGAAATCCTCACGTGGCGCTGCCGGCCCTTCTGTGTCGACTCCCTCCAAAAGGCCCAGGTCGGCGTAAGTGACACCCACGGAAGCCACCGAGCCTGCGGAGGGATTGACCGCTCCGAAGGCTCGCTCGCGAGGTAAGCGGAGGAAGATTGTTGCTGAAAACAGCATTACCACCTGCCCTGCAGCTGTTACTGCTGGTGGCGTCACGACCCCAAAGGGTAAGAGCGAAACCTCGGTGGCGGCTAATGTGGCGGGGAAGAATGTTGCCAATAAGCTGCAGCTTTCCCAGCCCCTCGTATCCAGCAAAACCATCTGCGCGGCGAAATCTCTGCCAGTGGCGGGTGGTGAGCTGGACTTTCGCCCAAGCGCTTCCAGAGGTGCAGTCAAGCCATCGTACAGCGAGAAGGCTAACGGCCCGCAACCAATGGCGGTGATTGGGAAGCTGGGGCCTGACCATCAGCTAACTGATGCAGAAATAAAACACTGCAAAGGTCATCTGATGCGTCGCGTCATTGCCTCCGGTCCTGAAGCTAATGCGAAGGGCTATGAGACAAATGACGGCACTCTACAGGTGTCGTGCGCGTCTCAGGCCAACTTGGATTGGCTCAGGGGTGCAGTCAATGACGTGCCCCCCATGGGGACCACTCGCTTCGCGGTCTATAGCGAATCAGGCGTGTCCCTCAGGAAGGCCATCTGCTGGATTCCGGATCCCGATCTAACGACCACAGATGTCCTTTCTTGTCTGCGTGCTCAGACCCCTGGCATCAACACGAGGCTTTGGAGAGTTCTTTCGCACACCAGGGGTAGCAACCGGGATGGTAAAGAAGGTGCTAGTCTTGTGGTGCGAGTGGATGAGGCCACTGGTGATGTCATGGTTTCTCGGTACCGGAGTTGTCTGAGTCTCTTCTTTGGGACTGTAATCTTTCATGTCTTTCCCAGATGAATGGCTCGGACGATTCTCGTAGCTATCATCCTTTGACGGTAACGCAGATCAACTTGCAGCATTCTAAAGCCGCTACTGTACTCCTAAGTAGACGACTCACCCAGCTAACCCCACATAACAACAGTACACAGAGGCGACCACAGTCTTGGATGTGACAGGGTGACGTCAATTACCTCCTGCCTTCTCGTAGTCACAAAAGTAGGCTGCCTGCCTACATTGTGGATGTTCAGGCTGGAGGAGGCAATATACTCGAAAAGTCGAGAGCCCCGCTCATTGCACTTGCTGCTGCCCCAGATCGTATGCTGGGCATTAGCATCGCAGCAAAGAACCAGACCAAGACTGCGCCGCTCACAGAACCCTACGAGAGTAGCGACCTTCCCAGGTGGTGGCGCCTCCAAAGCATCGTAAGGAAAGTAAGCAGATGCAATCACAAACCTCGACCATCCGTGCATACTCTTAAAACTAATCTCTGCCGCAACCAGATCCTGACAACAGAATGCGTCAAGGCAGGTCGCTGCGAGATGGGATGATATTATAAGACCGGCTCTAGGTCTAATCGAGTTTCTGTCATATAATATCGTGGCCCCTTTCAACAAGCCAAGGCCACAGAGGCGACCCCTAAAGACGCAGGGCTGGGTCTTTAGGGGAGCCGGTCTTATAATATCATCCCATCTCGCAGCGACCTGCCTTGACGCATTCTGTTGTCAGGATCTGGTTGCGGCAGAGATTAGTTTTAAGAGTATGCACGGATGGTCGAGGTTTGTGATTGCATCTGCTTACTTTCCTTACGATGCTTTGGAGGCGCCACCACCTGGGAAGGTCGCTACTCTCGTAGGGTTCTGTGAGCGGCGCAGTCTTGGTCTGGTTCTTTGCTGCGATGCTAATGCCCAGCATACGATCTGGGGCAGCAGCAAGTGCAATGAGCGGGGCTCTCGACTTTTCGAGTATATTGCCTCCTCCAGCCTGAACATTCACAATGTAGGCAGGCAGCCTACTTTTGTGACTACGAGAAGGCAGGAGGTAATTGACGTCACCCTGTCACATCCAATACTGGGGTGGTCGATCAACAACTGGAGGGTCCTCACCGAAGTCTCGTGCTCGGACCACAGATACATTGAGTTTCAGTGTGGCGAGCGGGCGCAGATGCCATTGCCCACCAGAAACCCAAGAAAAACAGACTGGCCAAAGTTCAAGGAGGCACTGCGTAGCAATCACGTGACGCCACTGAAACTTCGCAAGGAGCAGAACATTGAGGCGGCTGTTGAACATCTCAACACCGCTCTAACAAACAGCTTCGAGCTAGCCTGTCCAACTAGACCTCCTCTTAGCCGGACTCCTGTTCCATGGTGGAACCGAGAGCTTCAGGTGCTGAGGCGTGAGTCTAGAAAACTCCTCAACCGGGCCCTCAAGACGAATCTTGATGAGGATTGGGAACGATATCGACGTGTTCAGAGGGACTACAAGAAGCTAATTCGGGACTCGAAAAGGACTTCTTTTAGAGACTTCTGCAGTGATATCGAATCCCTGAGTGACACGGCAAAGCTGGTGAAAGTCCTGAAAAAGGACCAAACCGCTAAGCTGGGGTCGCTCAGGAAACCTGATGGCTCCTATACGGAGAGGCAAAGTGAGACACTCAGCTTGCTGTTGGAGTCACACTTTCCAGGAAATCAGGTAAGCATAGCCCGTCAACAACCACCTTCGGTCGGAACTGTTGTCAGGGCAGCTGCACCCTCTCGACATGATTGGTATGTCGCCAGAACTGTGGCGAATGAGGCTGCCATTAGATTTGCTATCAAATCCTTTGACAGCTTCAAGTGACACCAATCCCAAGAGCTTCAGACCTATTAGTATGACCTCGTTCATGCTAAAAAGTTTAGAACGGCTGGTGGAGCTTGCGTAGGGAGTCTCCGAAGACGCATCCACTCTCTCCATTTCAGCATGCCTATCAAAGCGGAAAATCCTGCGAGACGGCTCTGCAAAACCTTGTTGGAAGGATAGAGCGAGCCATCGACAGGAAAGAATACGCAATAGGCATCTTTGTGGACATAGAGGGTGCGTTTGACAATGCTACTTTCGACAGTATGTGCGGCTCTGCTAGGCGGCATGGCGTAGACCGGGTCCTAGTAAATTGGATACGTTCAATGCTGGGCCAGAGAATCATAACGGTGCGGGCGGAGGAAGATTTGCTGGTGTCGTCTGAGGTTAATAGAGGCTGTCCCTAAGGTGGTGTACTGTCCCAATTGCTCTGGTGCATGGTAATCGATCCCCTGCTTAACGCCATTAATGACTCGGGTGTATACGCTCAGGCATATGCGGATGATGTTGGCTGTCTTGTGACGGGTCCATCCCTTATGATTGTCTGCAGAAGGGTGCACAGAACTCTGGATATGATTGACACTTGGTGCAGTGCGAATGGGCTATCGGCTAATCCTGCCAAGACTGGTATTGCCCTCTTTACCAGAAGGAGAAAGCTTGATGGACTTCTTCTGCCTATACTAAAAGGAGTCACTATCCAGCTATCCAAGGAAATCAAATATCTTGGAGTCATCCTTGATAACAAACTTCTTTGGAAAACACATGTCGAACTGAAGACATCCAAAGCACTGTCAGTTTTCTGGCAGTTAAGGGTATTTTTGGTAAGACATGGGGTCTTTCCCCTAGTAAGGTCCTATGGATCTATACAGCTATGGTAAGACCTATTATCATCTATGCATCGATGGTTTGGATGAGCAGACTCTCTCTTGTAGGGGTCAAAAAAGCTCGATCAAAACTACAACGTGCTGTAGCCATATGTTGTACCGGAGCATTTCCGACTACTCCAGGCCCGGCACTTGATGCTTTGGCGAATCTCTCGCCACTAGATGTCTTCATCCGCGGAGAGGCCGTTAAGGCCATCTGCAGAGTGAAAGATAGTGGCCACTGGTATGGGGTGTGCTCGATGTTGGACGACGGCGCAGGCACTGACATCGATTCTGCAATCCTGTCTATGCCCCCGGACTCCATGTCGTCAACCGTCATACTAGAAAAGCGGCACAATGTGTTGCTGCCACAGGCTCGTTCATGGTTAGATCCCAAGAAAGAGCCCGGCAAACACTGCTGCCGTATTTTCACTGATGGCTCCAGGACTGAAGACGGTTCAGGTTCTGGTGTCTTCGTGGAATCTTATGGGACCCATCGGTTCTTTGCCCTTGGTCTGCATGCGTCTGTGTTTCAGGCGGAGGTGTATGCGATACTTGAGGCGATGGACTTTGTTGTGGAAAACAGGTGGAAAAGCAAATCTATTTGTGTCTGCAGTGACAGCCAAGCTGCGCTCATGGCCTTGGATAGTCCGACCACCACTTCCACGATAGTCAGGTCCTGCAAATCCAGGCTAAATTGTGTTGGAAAACATAATAGTCTGACGTTGACTTGGGTCCCGGGACACGCTGGCATTGCGGGTAACGAGACCTCTGACTCCTTCGCCAGGATGGGCTCCGAGGCTGTTTTTATTGGCCCTGAGCCTGTTCTGCCACTCCCTTCCGCTGCCATCAAAGCCACTGCAAACAAGTGGGTTGTTTCGACCCACAAGCGAGCATGGCGGGCTGAGAGAGGCTGCGGATGGACGAAAATTTTGCTACCTGCTATCTCTGACCGATGGTCACGGTTCCTTCTATCTTAAGGTAGGAGGGACTGCAGGCTGTTGGTTGGCTTGATGACAGGGCACTTTCTATGGGCTAGGCACATGGAAAGGATTGGCATATCAGACAGTGCGCTGTGCCCAGCCTGTGGAGAGGAAGACGAGACGGCGGACCATTTTCTTTGCGTCTGCCCTGCCTTTGCTCGAATCAGGTTTGGGATTTTTGGCACTGATGTGCTGAGGAGTAACCAACTTGGCTCCTTGGCACCACAGGATCTACTTCTACTACTTCGGAGGTCGGGTATATTTAAAACCGAGTAAAAGGGAACCTTAAGTGCAGTACAATGGATATATACTCTGTCTGAGTGCTGCGCTTACTAGATTGTTCCGAAAAAAAAAAAAAAAAAAGGTTGATGTGTGCTGTGTTCAAAATCACGGTCAATATCTGACCACTTTGACTTGGCGTCGACACAAAGTAAAAAGATTGTATCCTTCCAAAGGGGTAGCGTAGTCGATGTGAACCCGTTGCCAATTATTTTCTGGTTCTTCCCAGCTAATGGTGCTTTAGCTGGACTGTTTTTAATACATGCGCATACTGAAGACACGCGAACATTCGTCCTATATCTTTGTAGATCGCTTTCCAGTACACGTAACGTGGGGGCAAGCTGTTTCATTATTGTTATGCCGATGTGAGTTCGATGAACTCGATGTCCTCTAAAAACGATGTCGTCGTCGATGGTGAACTCACGTTCAGTTCATCATAGACCGGAAGGAGGAGGAAGGGGTCATACCCAAGGATCATAAGAAGTGGAGGTGGGTGGAGCAAGCGATTACCGAAGTTTACTTTCAGGTCTTGGAGGAAAACCTTGGACCGTTTCTGTCACGATGCGGGCTGGTATAAGGGTAGGGCCTGATACCAGCCTGCGAATACAGCAGGTCAGCCAGGCTCTACAAGATAGGGGAAAGCAAGGTTGGCGAGATTTGGCCGGGAGCCAGGCTTGATACCGTCAGCAGGGAACAAGTTCCTAGCAGGCCTAGAGGTCGGGGTGACAAAGCTAGCGTGTGTGGCGTTGGTGAAGAAGGGTTGCCCAACAGTCAATTTTAGACTTTATCATAGAAAATAAGCTTAGTGTCCTAAATTTAGGCTCAGAGCCAAGGAATAGGAAGGAAGTTTTGGATATTACCCTGACTTTCGATCATTTCGCGAATAATGTAAAAAGGTGTAGAGTTTCGAATGAAAATTCCTACTCTGACCATCGTTATATAGAATTCGAATTGTACTTCCCTGTATCTCCAGTTAAGACGTGTAGAAATATACGGAGAACGGACTGGGGAAAGTATAGGACTCAGGGCCACACTGCCAAGGCATCCCCCGCCTGACCCCACAGAGCCTGTGGAATTTGACGGGCTGATAACCAGGTAACTAGGGCCTGACAGTCGGGTGCCCGGCTGTGAAACTGAGAGGCAAGAATAAACCACTTTGGTGGTCGATGGATCTAGGCCTTCTCCGGAAGCCTAATAGGCGGTTTTTTAACAGGGCTTCGAGTCTGCTCTCGGACTGGGAAGCCTATAAAACTAAAAACATACAAAAAAGCAATCAGAACTGCGCAACGAGAGTCCTGGCAAAATTATTGTGGGGATGTGAAAGAAACATCGGAAGCACCGAGACTAAGGGGAATCCTAGCGATGGCACCATTAAACCTGGGATACCTAAAAGGTCCGGGAGATGTGTGGAGCGAATCGAGCGAGGAATCTTTGGCTCTTTTTGCAGCCGAGAAAGTTGAGTGGGCCATTAGCACTTTTGATCCATACAAGTCTTCGCGCCCAGATGAAATTTACCCAGCAGAATTGCAACAATCACGGGACATAATTACCCCCTGGGTTGTGGCTGCAATTAGAAGCTGTCTTGGCAATATTCCCCTAAGATGGAGGGAAACGAAGGTTTCCTTCATTCCCAAAGCGGGCAGGCCCTCACATGTAAATCCTAAGGACTTCAGACCAATCAGTTTCACGTCATTCCTCCTAAAAACATTGGGGAGATTGGTGGACGCACACTTACGGGAAGGTTTACCAACTGGTAGAATCTGCTCGGCACAGCATGCATACACGAAGGGCAAATCGACATTGACGGTGTTACACGTACTCATTGGTATAGTGGAAAAAGCCATCCAGCAGATTTTGGATTGGCGGCCTTCATTGACATAGAAGGCTCTTTTAACAATATAACTGCGAACGCCATTACGGGAGCGTTAGAAGCTCTGGGCGTTGATTCTAATGCGCTTGCACTGATAGAGACTATACTCATCAGCAAAAAGGTAACTGCCAGCTTAGATACACTACACTTTAAGCAGAGACGTCTGCAGAGGTACTCCTCAGTGAGGAGTTCTCTCCCCCCTGCTCTGGAATTTGACGGTAAATTCCTTACTGCTAGCCCTAGAGAGGGGGTTGCCACGTCATCGCCAATGCTGACGATTTGAGAATTGTGATTAGAGGGAAATATCCAAAACACTCTTATGGATATTTTGCGCTCTAGCATAGCCACGCTTACTTGTTGGACGGAAAGAAGGGGATTAGGGTTCAACCCCGATAAAAGGGAATTAATCCTCTTCTCTAAGAAAAATAGATCTCCTACGGTCTCCCCGCTAATATACAAAGGTGTGGAAATTCCGATGAAGGAGACAGTCAAGTATTAGTACTAGATAGGAAGAGTTAGGAAGGCCAATATTGCTTTGTATACGTGTAAAAAAGCGGTCGGAATTAGGTGGGTGCTATCCCCACGAATTATGCAATGGCTGTACATTTCTGTGGTCAGACCTATATTGCTATATAGAATACTGGTATGGTGGCCAGCCACTCAGAAACAAAGCTATTTGAAGCTTCTGAGCAAGGTCCAAAGAACGGCTTTTCTGTGCATTTCTGGTACTTTAAGGACCACCCCAACTAAAGCATTAGAAGTGATACTGAACTTACCTACATTAGAACTGGGAGAGAAACAAGTGGCCGCTGCATCAGCACTAAGGCTGAAATGTCCGGCGTTATGGCATGATCGGCAGATTGGTCATTCGACTATCGTGCATACCTGGAGTCCAATACATTGACCACTCTATATCTAATCTCAACTTTGATAGACGATAGAAGAGATGATAGAAGAGAGTGGAAAACACTCATGCCATGTAAACGGGGGGAACTGAATTTCTACACCGACGGATCCAATTTGACGATAGAGTCGGCTTTGGAGTTTTCTTAAAAGAACTGGGACTGGAGCTTTCGTTCCGTCTCCCCGACCATTGAGTGTTTATCAAGCAGGGGTCCTAGCCATAAAGGAGGTAGCCGTCTACTAAAGTAGACACGCTGTAGCAGAGAATATTATAAATATCTACTCAGATAGCCAGGCAGCCATCAAGTCAATGAACTCGGTGGCACTGAAATCAAAGGTTGCTCAAGACTGCCGGGCAGCCCTAAATGATATCAGTATCGTTTATGTCTTTCATGCAGCAGATGTTTTGGAAGAAATGGAGCACAAATGACCTCACCATACTACAAGAAAGAAACAAGTGGAATGCAAAGGTCCCGAACATTCGAGAAGGAGCAATGGTCTTGCTAAAAGACGAAAACCTTCAACCAATAAAATGGTCACTTCGTCGTGTAGTGGAGATTGTTCTTGGCAGTGGCAAAGTGGTTAGAGTGGCGCTTATCCGGAGAGATAATGGAGTAATGAAACGATTCGTTAATCAAATTGGACTTCTGCCTATCGAAAATTTTGAAGGCCTGAGCCCTTCAACGGGGGAGATGTTAAGGGTTGAGCATTGATGACCATCTAAAGGTTAAGGGTGTCTTTATAAGCTGTTCACTTCTTTTGAAAACTAGCATCATTGTAGTCTTTTTCGCTCCAGCTGGAAAAAAGGCTTGTCGGCTCAAATCAGTCAGTATAAAGGTGGTTTTTGCAAATCTCTTGCAAAACCGATAAGATGAAATTACTTATAAGGTGAATGCAAGACCAAATTTTTTGAGCCAATTTTGCCGCATTAACTGTAAAACTTTAATGTATAGAAAAATGCGATCAAAACAAACATGCACACAATTGCAATTTGAGATTTGATTTGATTGAATAAGAGTTTTCCATTTTTAATATTTTTTAAATCTTAAAATTAAACAATTAAAACAATAAACATGTTGCGAACTCCCTCGACTGACACAGTGTGTCCGCCACGACTTGCTCACAGCGACGGTCGCGTTCTTAACCCGAGCATGCGAACACTTCCAAAAGAACCACCGTAATCGGTCTTCTTTAACTTTTACCCAAAGTAATTCAAATGGTCCAATTGACCGTATTCAAATATTTTTTTAAAACCACACCTATTCAAAAATTTAACGATTATTTTCGGCACTTAATTTATACAAAGAAAACCGACAATTCTCAAATTCAAAAGAGACTTGTTTTTTCTTCACCACCACGATAAATCCTTTTTATCTCCCGCTATCTTTCAAACCTCAAAACCCCGCTTCAGCGAACAAGGCCGGCCACAACATCCTTCCATCCTTTTCATTACCTCTTTCTTCTACGCCCTCTGTACCTCTGCTATACCGGCATTCAGTTGGACAGCTGACTTCCATTCCCAGCTGTTCATCTCATGCCAGTACCACAATGGCTGCATTCTGGCACCCCATCGGATACCCAACCAATCAGAATTCTCCGAACTTTTTGCAATCAACTGAATAAGCAGACGCCATTTCTTTGAGCGGAAAATTTCTTCGCTACCGTACTCAACACATAGCACAGCTGTTTTAGAACAGATGTTTACGTATAAAGTGACAAATTTTTGTAGCGGCGCATTCACAAACAAACTGCGCTGTTTCACTCACCCGATAGGCAACCTATCGGATGAATGCACACAATTTCAATCGCCTTTTTCTGCTTTCTTTCCAGATACAGGACTGCATCAAACAATATAAGAAGCAAATAAATACTCGGGCAAAGGAAATGGATCGTTTAAGCAGCTCTTATGAATTTCTCCATTCTCCTGAATTTCGTTTATTTTGAACAGTGCCTAATCGCACATTGCTTATGTTTGACAGTTTGAAGGTATGAAATTCTCCTTGCAGTCACCTTATAGGTAAATTCTTCTTGTATGTACATATATGCATTTATAAAGCTGCATACACACGAGGCAACCTTAGACGCAACCAAGACATTTGCTTCGAATGTCGGTGGTCTTTTGGATCATTTTCTTTTAATTCCTGCAAAAACCTATAATTTGAAAGTTCTTCCTTCTTTAAAAGCCAATTTTTTGACCGCATTCTCCTTTTTTTGGTTGCATCTCCTCTTCCTCATCTTTATACAGCAGTTTGTCAAATACAATAATTGCAGCTGTATCCTTTAGTACGTCCCTCATTTCGAAAATTTGCCTTTCTTCCGCGTATGCCCGTTTGATTACACAGTACACACAGTAATGAAGTTGCTGCAACGGTTGCCCCGTGTTTACTGAACAAGAAAACCAGGTTGGTTCAACACGTTGCCTCCACGGTTGCCTCGTGTGTATGCAGCATAACGTTTAATAGTTTTGATAATAAAAATATCACCCTGTGGATTATTCAGGGAATTCGATTTCACGTGGTGGGGTGTTATTAATATTTCTCTCTGGTTATTGTTTTAATGTGAATTGCACGAAACAGAAATGGGCAAGACGAGAAGACATAAAATGAGGCCGACTGCCAGCAATCCTTTAGGCGTTGGAAATCTTAAAGATTTGGAAGCCAATTTCTTGTTTGGTGAGGATTCAGATCCAGCAGGTCCGGTAGTTGCGATCCGAGACCAGTTGCTGAATGCAAATGTCGAAGAAAAGTTAAATGGATTGCAATCACTTGCCGTGCTGTCCGGCAGCAAAGAGAAAGTAGCTGCTATTTGCAGTGGTGATATTGTGCGCATTGCAGCTCCTTTGCTGTGTGAGAAGGATGAATCGGTGCGTAATGCTGCTGCAGGAGCTCTTCGGAATCTTTCAGTTTGTGGTCCAGACATTTGCGAATATTTGGTAAACGAGGATGTGTTGACACCGCTATTGTCATTGCTTACGGAGTATTTCCAAGAGATGCAATGGGCGCCCACCTTTGATTCTTCCTTGAATGGGCAGATTGATTTGCGCTCGGACGTGTTTCTTCAAGGAATTAATCTGTTATGGAATCTCTGTGAGAGTACAACTCTTGCCCTTGATATTTTTAATCAAACGCAACTGCTGGAAGGTTTAATGCGATGTCTCGATTATAAAGTGTTTGGAATGGACATCGCCATTTCGGTAGCACAATGTTTGCTTGTTGTTTCAGAAAACAATCCTAAATCATGGAAAACTCTGAACGAGAACGTGAACACATTTTTATCTCTTTTTGGTATATCTGGAGATCACGGGCAGAGATTTCTTCGCACACTTTCTGCTGGTAAAATAATTTTTATCATCTTATTCTGCCTATCTGTGAAATAGAGTATTTTAGGGATACTGTCTAACGTGCCTGCGCTTGGTTCAGCTTATGCTCCTACTATTTTGAAAGATCTTGCACAGATTTTGGAAACAGATCATCAACTAGCCCTCTCTTCTTTGCCTCTAAAGGATCGAGAACATAAAACACCTGAATTGGACTTAAATATGGATACCTCCGAAGGTATAATTTATATTCGATATGTGACGAATGAGCCCAAATAAAAATTCAATTACTTTTAGATGAGACCGATGAAGCAGCTGCTCTTCGCCGACGGCGGCAGGACCTGCCAACCAAGGCCGACCTCGTCGTCCGAGATGTAGGATATTTGTTAGACGCACAAAGAGTGGCAGCTGAGATTATTACAAATCTGTGCGAAACAGACGAAGAAGGTATTTACAAAGTGTTGGTAGCGAAACTAATTTCTTAAATTTTATTGTATGTAAACTAGTTAATTGTGGTCCCGTTGTATTAGTATTTAATATACTGCCTTTCTCCAGAATGGATTGATGCAGATACTGATGAAGTGTCAGATTCTGAAATTATCCTTGATAATGTAATGCCTGATAAAGGGAGTAGTACTGATCTGAATAACGGAGACAGAATGCCAATAGATGTGCTGGAAGTTATTAAATCGACAGGGTTAATTCACAAGGTATTACCGATGAGCTATATGATATGGAATAATACCCCATACTAAATTGATTTCAGTTGTGGAAGACGGCGCAACCAATTCCTGATAATGTTGTTCAAGACATCCGTGCAACTAGTAAAAGTTTGCTTTTGAAGTACGTTCATTTAAATATGTTCACAGCTCGCTATGACTTGACTTATATTTGTAATTATTTTTAGAGCAAAAAATTTACGGATCTCCTCGCTACTTTGTCTGCAGAATTTATGTAATAGTTTAAACTTGGAAGAATTGGGTGGAGCTTACGAGATTTATCAAGTGTGGGTAGATTTAGGGCAACAAGTTTTGAAGAGTCGACAAGATTACTCCATATTAGAACCATCAACATCGCTTATGCGTTCCGCACTAGAGCACTTAAAATCAAATAAAGAACTATTCAGTCAAATGACAAGTGGCGACTTAGAGGTATATTCAGACATTGTTATTTTAATTTGAAGATTTTATATAAAATAATGTAAGCACATAAAGAAGTAGCATCTCCAGAAGGGAAAAGAGTTTTCAACTGCTGCTTGATGTTCAATTTGAGTTGACGGTAAACTACATCAAGGCATGTGTTAATAGTGGGCGTGATAGTAAATATATACCGCCCACATTTTGGATAGTTTCTAGTATGACCCATATCTGCATAATTACGTCACTATTCCATCAATTCGACCCAAGTTGTCATTTTAAAAATGTTGCATAAAGTTATATATATTGGAAGTAGACATGCTCTTATCCGGATCTGTCTTTTGATCAAGACTATACTTTTGCAAAGTTTCATTAAGATATCTCTAACGGTATGGAGAAAAGTGACCACACACCACAGATGGAGGCACAAAACCAAAATTGCTCAGAAAGGGATTATGTATGATAATTTATTTGTATGTCCATACGCCTACTTATGGTAGTTGAAAACCCGCTCAACCGCACAAACTTAGTATACCTTTTTATCTTTTAAACGGGTATAAGGGTACATAAAATAGGAATTGATAATTAGGAATTATCTAATAATGGATGTAATTTCATCGAAAAAAGCATATATATTTCTATGATTATATTAAACCCCTCAACTGAATACACGAGCGTTAATACCGACAGTACTAATAGAAGTGCAGTAATGGTGGTGGCAGTAATATTGCAAATCACAGAGGCTGCTCTGTATAACCGGAAATTAGGAACAAGAAGGAACCACACAAAAAATAATCGCTACCAATCCAATTCAAACATTCCTACCACTGCGCAACCATAGAATCTAATCTCA
Organism: Clusia tigrina; assembly: GCA_920105625.2. Lineage (NCBI taxonomy): Eukaryota > Metazoa > Arthropoda > Insecta > Diptera > Clusiidae > Clusia > Clusia tigrina. The sequence goes on along the minus strand of OV050033.1, from coordinate 40,252,332 downwards.
TACCCCGATAGAAAACAATTTTCTTCAAACTTGCAGGACAATCCAACCATGCCATACGCAAATATTCTGAAAAACAACTTTCAACAATCAAATAATAGACGCATTCGATTCGCCACTCTATCGAGGATAGGACAGACTTTTGTGTGGAAAAAGTTATCGAGTAAATTATACTAGGATGAAACTAGCGAATTGTTCTATCCTCGAGAGAAAGTGCTTCCAAATTGAAAATTGCTTGAAAACCAGTGAGATTTAAAATTACCCTTGAAAATTTCCGTGGGATTTTTTATATTTTAGCTGATTAAATTTAAAGAAAACAAAAATTAATCTTTGGATTTGGTTTTTGGATTTTTAATATTATTATTGTGTTAATTTAAATTATATTCAAATGATGAGTTTGTATAAAAAAAAGTAAATGTAAAAAAAAACCGTTGAAACAGTGCTGCCAAGTTTACCACTTACCCATTTGCTGTTTTATTCGCACAACTCGATACGAGCTCGACACAAGTTACGAATCGAATGCGCCTTATAAAAACTAAGAAATTAAAAATTGTCAATATACTGAATTTTTTTTATATTATATCTATAAAATTAAATTAAAAATACTTCCTGCATCTACCAAGTCTCTTGACAAAAGCCAACAGCCAAGCAAACGAAAATCGACAATAGACATACAAATTTGAAAATTAAATAGTTCCTATTGGACGCCATCTTATTTGAAACGAAATACTCCGCCATGATTTTGATTTCGAACAAAAATTGCGAAAATTCGAAGTTCTGTTCTGCCATAATTTTTCTCAACCAACTCAACTTTGCATCAAACAGCAGAGGCAAACATTTAAATTTATATTCTTTACGTGTTTATATGTTTTTTTTAAACTTGTTTTAGCTGATACTAAACGGTTTACAAAGTTGCTCAATGCCAGAGATACGGGCCAATTGGCTGCGAATGCTGGGGACTTTAGGTTGCCTGTTACCTGCGCCGCTGGCCAAAGTGATAATTTCTTTTATTGTGGAGACGTGTGCCAAGGTGAATTTAGTTATAATTATTTAATATATAAAGAATAATAAATTTGTCAATAACAATAAATATATATAAATAATAATAAATATATAAATAAGAATAAATATATAAAAAAATAATAAAAAATAAAAGCATTAAAAAATATATTGTATATATATAATTAAAATAAATTTAAAAATAATAATTGTATATTCATAAATAATAATTTTAATTATATAAATATATAATTTGAATTTAGGAAGAAGATATCTGGACAATTTCTGAAGCAGTGGATGCATTAATGGACATGTTCTCTGATGACGACTGGAATCAAGTAATCATAGACTTAAACTTGCCTGTTCTAATTAAGGATCTGGAAAAAATATTTAAAACCAAAGTACATCTGAAGAAATTTATTTTTAGAATTTTTGAATAATCACAATTGGTTTTCATTCAAGATGCATCAGCAGAAAAAGGGGTTGAAGGAACGGTTTCCTGCAGTGCAAACAGTGAGAACGAATTTATCTCGGTTTGTCAAATACATTGAAGACGAGTCAACCAAATTTGTAAGCAATGGGAACGATGCGCACTAAGCTGCATATCCTGATTGTCCAATTATAATATGAAGAAGAAGAATGTGAAGCTTTTATTAATCTGACTTTAATAAAAAAATGTACCAAAATCCAATTCGAGAATGTGTTTTCCAATTTCAAAGTACTTTAACAAATAACTATATTAAATTTAGTATTGGTAAGAAATGTATTTTGTGCAATTGTACTAAAAAATCGAATGAGTGAAAAACATTATTGTTTATTACACTCTCTTATACTGTTTTTGATGCAACTAAGATATCTTAGGATCACTGATTCCAAGTAGTAGTTTAGATAGAGGTCAAAAGCCGAACATCTTCACATTGAACATATTTGTACGGCTTCGGATTGTATGGGACTAGTACCTGTGAGGCAATCGTGGCGTATTCATAAGCTTTTTCTGCATCTAGAGTCCAATGGAACAGCTTCTTCAAAAGCATATCACAGAGTGGTCTATTGCGTGTAGAAATATTTGCTGCAATGTTTATTTCAAATTGACGATTAATATAATTCACTTTATTTAATTTAATGAATGTTCAATCTACTAAACCCCTGGTGGGGATCCACTTCGTGTATTTCAATGATTAATACAATTCACTTTGTTCGTTTGAGTATCCCGATGTCCCGCTATAGCTGCTGGTGGTGTGGTGTTTGCTGCTGTTGAACTGGTGAGCACGTCTTTCACAGTTGAAGTCTGGTACTGAAGTGATGTCAACCGCTGCTCACTCCAGCGTTTGCTCTCTCGCTCGATGCTTGGCGATAAAGTATGTTAGTAGGTCTTTGCTATATCTTGAGTTATATCGAAATATCTCTTCAGTTATATTCGGTATCTCTAGATCTCTATGTAAAAGTTTGTTTGTTACATGCCAAGGGGCGTTTGCTATCAGACGTAGAACCTTTGATTGGTATCTTTGCTGAACCGCAATATTGGGTTTTGAATTAGATCCACATAACTGGATGCCATAGGTCCATATAGTCAGTATGACTATAATTAGAACTTTATTCTCAATTGAAAGCTGGGAGTTGCGACCCATGAGCCTTTTCAGCGAGTTTAGTTTTAGGCCGAATTGCTTTCTTTTAGCAAAAATATGCTTCTGCCAGGTCATTCAACGATCTAGATGAAAACCAAGGTACTTAGTATCTGTTGACTGTGGTAGTTCCTCACTGTTAAAAAATACAGGGGGACACGTGCTCTTTATAAGAGTGAAAGTATCTTGAGTATACTTGTTTGCATTTGCTTTCATTCTCCGCTTCAGTAGCCATGCTTCTATATGGTAGAGGCTTAATTGAAGATCAGTCGATGCTGCCAAATAGTTGGAATGAGTTACCATAACACAGGGGAACAAAAAAAGATTTTTTTCTACGGCACAAGTTTATGGACTCAATTGAGATACATATTGTTACTTAATTGCCCTCTTGACAATGTATTCTAACTCTCAGTACTCGGATTCGTACCACTGGATTGTGTAGTAATCAAACAATCGCAGGTCAAATTAAAATAACTAACTTTATATAATTATTGCAATGTACACACTTAATATTATGCTTAAAGTTTACTTTATTACAATTTGCACTTTATTTAATAATTCATTTAATCACTTTATTATTTCTCAATCACAATTACAAATGTTGCTGTTTCGATTAAAATGCACGAAGTACACACTGTTACGGTTGCTTTCCAACTGTGTCTGGACTTTAATTGTGTGGTGGCTTATATACCTTCCGAATGGTTGAAGTAGAAAATTCGAGAATATTGTCTGCACTATTAAATAAGTTTCTGGATCATTCTCGAATGTTATCTACACCTCGAAAGAGGGTTGTTGAGTAAGCTCTTATTATCGAGAACATTATCTACACCTCGAAAGAGGGTTCTTGAGCAAGATTCTATTTTCAAGAACATTCTAGACCATTATCTACACTTCTAATGTATTTTCGAGAATATTCTAGAACATTATCTTCACCTCAAAGGAATTTACGAGAGCATTATCTTCACCTCGAAGGTATTTTCGAGAATATTCTACAACATTATCTTTACTTCGAAGGAATTTACGAGAACATTCTAGAATATTATCTACCCCCGAAAGAAGCTTTTATCTGCATGGATTGTGTCTTGGCTTAAATACATATGGTGTTGCCCTCATTCTCAATCTCCAGATGGGATCCTAAAAGTATGCAATCATTTATGTTTCAATATATTAACTTATCACTTATGAACCTATTAGGTAGTTGTAGGTTCAACCTACATTATCTAAAACTATAAAATTGCAAATTTGAAATCAAATAAGTATTCTTACCGTGACACTCGTGAACTAATAGTTCATTATATATTTCACACATTTTAACATGTTCCCAACCCTGCTGAGTTAAGTTTGGCTTTTTATTAAAGTAACGTTCACACAAGTTATATTAAAAGTTTTATTACACTGAGTTTATTATATGATCATACATAAAACTTGAAAAGTACAAGTACATACGACAAATGAAAATATTTTACTTACAATAAAATATTTTAGATGCTTAGGTTCATACTCGTTGCTCGTGTTAAGTTTTAAAACTATATTTGCTTATCCCGTTGATCGAAAAGATACCAATATGGTGGTAGTCTGATTGTAAGTCTAGGTTTCCATATTCTTGGTTCGCTTTGGCTTTGGCACTGGATTCCAATCTAAATTGAACGCAGTGGGTGATGATTCCCTATACTGATATTCCTCCTTCTCCACTCGGCATTTTTGGAATATTTCGGAATTATTCAGCTTCTGTGTGTCGTTGCTGTAATTTTTTTTCCTTATATCAATTATATCGGCCTCCTCCTCATTATTACAAGCCACATTAGCACCTGATACATTTGTTAGCACTATTGACTCGTTTAGAGGATTTTGGCTTTTAATATTATCGTTAAGATTGTTCTTTCGTTCGTTCACTTTGCTATTATTTAATGTGTATTCATTATAATTGGTAACAGAGGAAGCAACTTCCCCATCGCAGGCTGTTGTTAAGATGGGCCTCTGTGTTTTGTTAGCAGACGCATTTAGGAGACGTTGACTTCTGTTGATTGATTCAATAATGTCTTTCACAGATTTCCTTTTCTCGGGTGGTACATTTGTTTCTAACGGAGCTAGAGACGACTTCTTCCATTCTAAATTGGAAGGTTGCTTTTCTCTGTATAATGCTGTGAATTCGTCACGGTACTTTGGAGGATCATTTATGTGAATGGCTGTGATCCCATTAACACAGTTCGGATTTACCTCATTTTCGTCAGATTCTACAATTTGTAATTCTCCTGACAAAGTAGTTTCTTGAGCTGGAAATATGGGGATTGATTCTGTTTCAGATTTAGTAGCAGGTTGCCCCAAGGATATCACATCGTGTATTGTTCCCATCGGCTTTTCCTGAGAAATGCCTTTAGTTGAATGAGAGATTGTTCTTGTTGGTTTGTGTATGTCTGCCCAAACATCTGACAGAGGTTTGGCATCTAAATTTGGTTTTCTTGCTATTTGAGGTTTTGGTATTTTTTTAGTATCATTTTTGTGTGACATAACATCAATTTCAGGCGAATCTTCAATAATTTGTAAACCATTTGTTGCTGTTTGGTGATCAGCTGTTTTTACAACTGCAGAAGATGTGATTACAGGTTCCAACGTATGTTGAATATTCGGTTTGGATCCCACCTCGGAATTTTTTTTCTTTCTTGGTTTGAAACTTGTCACTTCTCCCCGCAGTTCATTTCTATCTGGCGCTGTTTTCATTTGCTCAACATGGACATGGATACACTCAATGTGACCCTCTTCTAATTTCGATTTCACTTCATGTAACGACGTTAAAACTTTCTCCGGTGGAATATCACTTTCAAGTCTTGAATGTTTTGGGTGGTTATGGTTCTGATATGGTTCAGATGTTGAGCTGGTTTCTGCTGCTTCTGAAGGTAGCATTGATTTCTCCAATTGTGCATCCTCGATATTAGCCGAGTTTCTATCAAGTTGAGAAAGTTTTGTTTCAGCGGTCTCTAGATCCACCGTTGGAGTGTCCTTACTTTTAGATTGTACAAAGCTTTCTATTTCAGCCGCAAGATTAGAAATATCCAAAGATTCATCTATATGCAAGCTCTGGTGACTAGTTTCCGTTGTAGGAGTATGACTTCCATTATTGGTAATTTGAGAATTCTATCAAAAGAAACAAAGAAATTAATAATGGATCTTTGAAATAAATCTTTTTACTAAATATTCTTCGTTTTGCATGGATTTTAAGGTATGTTAATAAACATAATTTCAACCATTATCCTTATAGCTTAATTTTCATAAGACTCATATAATTACCTAAAGTAATTAAAAAATTAAAATTAGCACAATTAAGGTGCAGAGTGACATAAAATAGAAGCGGTAACAGAAACAGAAATAGAACAAAATTATTTGCGTTGCACGTGCACCCACATAAAGGGCCAACCAAAATAGACGAGACGAAACATAACGAGTAAGTTCAAGCATATGTGAACCAATGTTAACAACCAAAATGGCCGTATGTATTTGATCGAAACTGAACGAAACATTTAGACATGACGTTCTGCTCCGTAAGAATCGAACTGCAAATGTCTGCTACTCGTCACAACAACTACTTTCTTGACACGATTGTTATTTAAAAAAAAAATTAAAATTAAAATTACGGAGTTTATCGACGATTTAAGCGCCGCTGTGAGGGATGAGCTCGCAAGTTGTGTAAAAAGCCATCCATCGATGCGTTTGATAGCGTCACATTTTGGGTTAAATGTCAAAATCGAAGCAACGAGGGCAGACGTTCGCCCAATCCCTGTCGTTACGTCTTGTCTATTTTGGTTGTACCTTAAGACATCAACGGACACAGAAATTATGCAAAATTGTACTTCATGTGTACCGCGGACGGTAGGGAATCTTGTCATTATATATAATGGAAGAAGGGGTGATCATATCTTATGAATGGCTTTGAAGCCTCAATATACCAATTCATGTAAAATATGGCTCAAGAATTGGGCATAGGTCCTAATTTTTGAACATGTATCAATAGAGGACGTTTCTCTCAAAATGTCCCGCATAGCAATCTGGTTCTGCATCCTGGTCCAGACTATACTTTTGCAAAGTTTCACTAAGATATCTCTAACGGTCTGGAAAAAAGTGGCCACAGACGGACACAGCCAGAAAGTGATTCTGAGCATATGTTCATAATTGTCAGGCCTCCTTATGGTAGTTGAAAACCCCCTCAACCGCACAAAGTTAAAAGTTAAGGTAAAGAGTATAAAGAGCAGTAAAATGAGAGACAGTAATTTGAAGTGAAGTGGACTGAGACAGTACATGAACACACTTAAGTGAAGGTATTCACCACCACTAGTTAGAACAGTTGTCTGGATGGACACAAGCCACAAATGTTCCTACTACATCACATAATGCGAACATGGAACGTGCACGTGTACAAGTGTAAGCACTTACGAAATAGTCAAACTGGAATTATTGATCTATGATATAAAAGAGACGAATATCAAAGGTTAATTAGAGAGAGAGTGAGAAAATGAAGAGAATACATAACAATGATAATAGAAACATATCTCTATCATTCTTGAACAATGACCAACTCGCGCTCCCCACATTGTTTTTCAAACGACATGCGTACGGTCAGCAAATTTATTTGAAATAGTCTTCAACGGCCACTGTGGAAATGTGTCGATCCGTCCTACAATACAGGACCTTGTCTTGAAGCAGTCGTCTTCGAAGATGGATCGATTCATCTACAACTGGGTAGCAAGTATATATTAGGGTCGCATTATTATTGTGGCTTTTATTTTATTTATTTTAAAAGAATCAAAAACAATACAAGTGAGTATGTTTATTGATGATTGGTTGATATGTAAAAAAAATGTATTTTGATTGAATATAATAATGTTCAATATAAATTGTATTTCATGTAAACTCACAGTGAAGTGTAACGCTAAGTTCACACGACGTCGTTTTTCCCGTATATCGTATACGAGATTTTAACGAATAGAATAGTAGCTGTGAAAGTTGTATTGTGTTGTTCGCACACGGGTTATACGGGAAAATCCCGTATTCGAGAAATATTTTCTCCCGGCTGAAAACTCCCGTATACGGGAATGGTGAATACGGGGCACAATGGCTTAGTTTAGCATTGTGTCGTTCACACAAACAACTCTTTGAGTCGAGTTCTGTTTCGTCTGATATCGGTTTATTTCGTTAATTGAAGAACGGCCTAATTTGTGGGATAACTCATTGGACAATTGTGAGAATCCTTAAAAGTAGCTTGCGTGTCCGTCGTTTATACCAATATAAAAGAAGTGGAATACGTGGATCCATAATAGCAGCTGATCGCTGTTACGCTCTACTTCTACCATTCGAATGCATTCGACAAACCAGTATACGGCAAAACCCGTATAGAACTGTTGCCGTGTGAACGCAGCCTTAAACTAACTGCCAAAAAGCCGACAAATATTCAATATTCGTCCTCTCCTTTCAAGACTAGGTGTGTTATCACTGATAACTTATCAGAGCTTTCAATTACGTACTTATCAAACAATTTGTGTACACATGCATACATACAAATATTCAGGTATGTAGGTATACATGCATGTATGAATATAGTTTTGCGTAAAATAAACTCTTATCTTATCCGTTAACGGTATTAGTAAATACTTTAAAGGAAAGTAGCTTTCCACATCAGAAAATGTTTGTATAAATTTAAAAGTTTCAATTGTAGACCTCTGTTTATATTCTAATATGTAGTTCAAAGATAACAAAGAACAGAAAGAAAGCAAATGAGCAGTCCATGTAGACTATACTATCTTCAATGACTGAAACACTTGCATATAATCACATTATAGAGAATTACTTTTCACACTTTTTCACTCTTTTAACATATTATATTGCATAATATATATCGATTTATAACGTTATATTAAATATCGATGGAAGGAGGCGTAAATATAGCATGCAAACAGATTTAATACAGTTAATCAAAGAACTCTTGGATCAAACAATAATGCATAGAAATGGTTGCTGTCTGGTAATATATAATAAAAGTAAGATTACCCGTAATGGTGGAGCGGGTGCCTGGCGTTTTTTTCTATAAGCCTTCTTAACAGGCGTAGAAGTATAAACACAAGTTCTTTCATCAATCAAACCATCCTCATTGTCTTCTTCCTTGTCGCTTTCAAATGGATTCGTCGACGCTACACTGAGCTGTGATGATCTATTGAAAAGGAGACGGATTAACAATTAAAATTTCAATCGATTGAACAATAATAAAATTTGAACAAATGAAACACCAAGGACGTATGGTAAGGCAGACGTCACAAATCAACCGATAACAAATACTTTATATATTTTATTGAATTTCACAATAATCAGCAATATATACATGCACACATATAGACATTGTATATACATATTTCGACATAGACAACCCCCTTAATAAGTGCTAACTCACCCTATTGATAGAAATTGTCTGCCTCTACCAGTTTCTGAGCTACGTGGTGGCTGTGGGGTTACAGACCCACCATACACATACCTTCTTGCTGGAGGAATTTTTAACGATTCCTGTGAAAACGGCTTGGCACTAGTATATTGCATTGTGCTGCGGTAGTCATCATTACGCCGAAATCCGAATCCACCGGCACTTTCCTGACAAATATATTAATGTCATCAATATATCAAATAATTTTACGAGTTTACCTGGCCAGAATGGACATTTTGCAAAGAAGTTCTGTACGCAACATTACGTTGAAAATGATTATTATTCGATGCATTTGTATTATTGGCGTACGGCAATCGTCTGTCATATGTGCAACACTGTGTGCCCGGTGACAAGCCGTATTGAATATCTCGTCTAAGTTGCGGTGGGCTTTCTGATGTTTTATTTATTCCCAACGTGGATGATTTCTTTTTCGACCTAAACGATTTGAATGACCTACACGGAGCAAAAAGAAAACAAAAATAAGTGCATTAATGGTCATTTTAATGATTTAAGTAGGTAGGATCCTCATTCTTATTAATTAGGTAACTACACTATAATAATAAGTGTCTAATCTCGATCAGGATCATTCTCCAAATCGATTTAGCCACGTCAATCTTGTCTATCGTAAGTATTTGCAAAATTGTCTGAGGCGACCGTTTACACACGGCGAAGCGCTTCGTTTTTGACAAAGTGACTCAAGGTAATTAAAGTTTTGAGGTAATTAAATATAAATGTTGCTACTATTTCTCAATAATAAATCTAAAAAAAAACTTTTTATTGTATTATAAATTCGATACAAAATTGCTGGGCGCTAACATTTTTACTTACCAGATGTCTTTGAGATTGAGGTCGCTAATGGAAAAGCTATTTCTTCTGTTATTTTTATCATTTTTTGTAATGATATGCCAAAACCTTAACCGCTTGTGTTGATCATCCTCGTAGAAAGGATTTAGGTGCTCGGGATAGTTGTACACTGATATTTGGCTGACGGATCGATTGTTACGATTTACTGATAAATCTCCATTTAGACTCATTTTTAGTATATTTCCCTACACTAAGGCTGCCTCCAAAATTTATGTGTTAGGATTCTGAAAAGAAAACGAAGAAATTAAGTGAAAATCCATTTGTTATACGAATACGAAATATATTTTGGAATTTAATAGTTTAAAATCAAATCTTTAATTATCCTAAATTGACTACGAGTATCATTAGTTCTCGACATCACCCTAATCGGTGAGCAATTCTCGACCCTCGCTACCACCTGGTCCGTCTCTCAGGAATGTTCCTTTTCGGATCATAGGTGCCTAGCTTTCGAAATTGATGTAACAGCGACCACTGAAACTAGGTCCGCCAAACCAATCAAAATCAGACTGGTCCTTATTCCAATCCACTCTGTAGTCTAGTTTGTCACCGATCCCACCTCCCATCGAGAACCTGCGGTGGTCAACACAATCACAGCAGCCCTCTTACAATCTTACAGCAATCTTGCGTAGATTTCGCTGGTCAAGCATATCACCAGTTCAATCAGACTGTCCCTGGTAGCTTCTACGTGACCGACACACAACTTATGTGGGCCTACCACAGTTTTGACTCCTATAAGTCCGGGGGTCCGGATGGTATCATCCCAGCGGATATACAAAAGGGAGCCTATTTAATTCTGCCATGCCTAGTGCGCATTTCCAACGCCTGCCTCAGACTGATGTACATTCCTATTGGCTGGAGGGAGTCACGTGTAGTCTTCATTCCGAAAGGTGGGACGGCATACCATACTAAACCAAATGACTATAGACCAATCAGTCTGCCCTCGTTCCGTCTGAAGACGTTGGAAAGAGTCCTGGATCTTCATATCAGGACTTCCATCAATCCAACCCTTCTCTCCAAATCCCAAGGGCAAGTCGGTGGAAACTGCGCTTCACGTACTCATTTATCAGGCAGATAAATCCCTTGCCTTCAAGGAATACACTCTTGCCGTCTTTCTCGACATTGAAGGCGCATTTAATAATGTATGCTCCAATGCCATAGTTACAGCTCTATCAGATCTGAATCTGGACGTTAGTCTTGTCAAATTCATTGCACATCTGCTGAGGGCAAGGACAATTGCCTCCAGTATTGGCAATGCTCGCTGCCAAAGGGCAGAGAGCAGAGGCACACCTCAGGGCGAGGTCTTGTCTCCTCTCCTCTGGAATTCAGCAGTTAACATTGCTCTCAAAATATTGGAAGATCACGGTTGCAGCGTAATACCTTATGCAGACGACATTGCTATCACTGCCTCCGTTCAATTCCCTCAAACGGTTTCTGAAAAGCTAAGCTATGCACTAGACACCCTGACTAACTGCTGAACAGAATTTGGGCTCAGCCTAAATCCAGCAAAGTCTGAAGTCATGCTGTTCACTAGGAGGTACAAAATACCTTCCTTCCTTATGACCAAGATTTTTGGCACTTCGCTTAGATGAAGCAATAACGTGAAATATCTGGGTCTGCATCGTGCGCACTGTAGGAGGGCAATAATCACTGTAGGAGGGCAATAATCACTAGATGGGGCCTACAACCTCGAATCATGCTCTGGCTCTACACAGCCGTGGTTGATGCAAACCTTCTATAAGGAGCTGTTTTCTGGTGGCCGGCTACTGACAAGGCTTGTAACCTGAATCCAATTGACAATGTCAGAAGGAGTGCAGCTCTGTTGATCACTGGAGCTCTACGCTCCACAGCTACGAGGGCTCTCTTTGCATTTCTATGTTGGCTACCCTCAAAGCCTCTGGTAAAAAAACAGGCCAAACTGGTAGCTACCAGACTCAATGCACTTAAACAGTGGGCGAGGACGGACCTGGGTTCGCTAGTATCCTCAATCAAGACTTGCCTACCCCCAGTCCTGTTGACTATGTCTGTCCCAATTCCAACCTTAAACGGGGGTTCGACTTTATTATCCCAAGCAGAGGCGACTGAATTGGAACCGATGACACTCTGAATATCTACACAGACGGTTCTGGGTTTGGAGACAGGGTCGGTAGTAGGATATTCTCTACAAGTTGGAACTTGGCATCTCGTTTCGACTCCCTGACCACTGCAGCAATTTACCACGCAGTGAATTGGGCTCCAAGAAATGAGATTTTTGGTTTCAAAATCAAATTATTCTCGGACAGCCATGCTGCCATTAGATCTCTTGGGGGCGTCAGCACGTTCTCAAGACTCGTACAGAAATGTCAATCAGCTCTAACCGAGCTCTCCACGTATTCTATAGTTCACCTAGTCTGGGTACCTGGCCACAGGGATATCGAAGGAAATTGCGTGGCAGATGAACTTGCTAAAGCAGGCACACTGCTATCCGAAGTAGACCCTTCTCTGGATATAGGCATCCCTCTCGCTACAGCCAGGTTGGCGATCAAATGCAGGTATTTGAACATATTATCTTATTACACCACATTTATAATATCTCATTCTTCGTTTTGTTTGAATAAACAAAGACAATTCACATACACAATACGTTTACAACAAACACATTAAGTTCACGTAGCCTCGGTTCTCACGAGACGGCTGCGGCGCGGTTTTGGATATCACGGCGATGGCAAATAAACCCAAAACTGCCCAAAACTCACAACAACGGCGAGAAGAGTTTGTGCTCATAGCACACGATCAGGCGATCTACGGTTGCGGCTGAAAAACAAAACAAGACACAACAAAAATTGCACATCAAAACAAAGAAATACAGCGAGATTCGGATGGTTCCCGGCGGAAAGTTTCAACCATGCTATTTGATTAATCTTTTTCATATTATTTTATTTTCTGGGGTAAGCTGATTTAGTGGAACTTGGCGACTAATTTCATATAGAGATGATGACAGTCGGACTGCGGTTTCGCAATTTTAAATATTGCTTTGGTTTTGGGTGTTTGTTGTGCATTTTTATTATGTTTACCATCGCCGTGACATCCAAAACCGCGCCGCAGCCGTCTTGTGTGAAACGAGGCTTACACTATATATGTATGTATATATGCGTTCAAAACAAATGGGGAAAAATAAAAAGGATAAGATAGTGTCGCTTCTTATTGTTCTTTGGTACTACACTGGCGGAATGTGCTACGGATCAGAGAAGAAAGAGAATCGAAACATAAACGTGAAACGACAAAGGAGCGAAATAAAGCACACGGACGTGTTACATGAGTTCACCAGGTAGTCCCAGCAGAAAATGTGACTAAATAAATTGTGAGAATATAAAATTTATTTTGTAAAATACCAATTCTCGTTACTATCCCAGCAATATAATAGAAATATATATAAATCTTTCGGTATCATAGTCTATATTCGAGTTTTGGCTCCACCTTTTGATTGGCTCTCGGCCGCCTGTTTTCTTAAAAGGTCCCACAAATTTTCAATGGGGTTCAAGTGTGGACTCTAGGTTGGCGTATCTAACACTTTTTTGTAATTATAAATACCCCACAACCTTACCATATACGCCTTATGTATTGGGTCATTATCTTGGTAAAATTTTAATTGCGGATTATTATCAATATTGAACCCACAATGATCTGCACTGTTTACCAAATAACGTTTGAAAATATCCAAATATTGTTTTGCATCAATTTTATTCTATATGGAATCTAGTTATCCTACTCCCTTACTGGATATGCACCCCGATACCATGACAGAAAGTTTACCGAATTTAAATATTGGGAAGCGTTTAACGGTTGTCGCCAGACTATTAGGCACACCTTTATAGTAAAGCATGATTTTGGTCTCATCGCAAAATATAGCATCATCCCAATAGTCATTCAGTTTGGCAAAATACATCCTAGCGAAAGACAATCGCTTTTCAAAGTATTGTGTTGAAAGCAATGGTTTTTTTCGAGCAACTCTTGACATATACTGGTACTTTATCAGGAGCTCCGTTACTCTCTCGTAGGTAAGCGCAAGATCACATTCTTCTTTGAGTTGACTTGAAAGGGTAGAAATCTGCGAATTTTCCACTACTTTCGTTACAAAAATGCATTCTGCTCTATCTGATATTTTGTGGGCACGGAAGTGCGAAGATTATGGTACCAGACTATCTTCCATTTCTAAGCGATTTTTGATATTTTATTTTGTTGAATTTATGTTTGTTTGTGTGCGGTAGTGATTAACAAGCAATTTCTCAGTTGTGCTTTGGCCGTGAAATAATTAACACATGCGCGGATGGCAGCAAGTGAGAACTAACTACTCATGGAATGCATCTATTGCAATAAGTTGCATTTCCTCAGAAAAAAATGATCCATAATAAGAATTAACTAATAAATTTTCATGAGTAAAGACATTTCTTTTCTTTAACCAGTCTTTCATCTATTATTTTTTTTTCATTTTTGTTTGTTTTAAAATAACAGCAAATGATCTTCGTCCGATGACTATTCCATGACTGCACCCTACGAAAGCAAAAATAAAATAAGCTTTGACAAATTATTTTGAGGAGTGTGCGGTGTTAGCGTCAAAAACACACGTACTCACCCATATGCAATGATGGTCAAAATATTTTGATAGTGCCTAGCGCCCAATAGTGAAGCATCAATCTCATAACGGTAGGGATGCTATAGCTCCAAATAGAATTGTAAAAACACTTTCTTGACCGCACATTTTTTGACTATTTTTGTTTTTGTTATGTTTTTGTATCTTAAGTTTAATATTTCTTATTTTTTTGTTACTGTTCATTAGTAAATATATTGATTAAATGAAATGAATCAAAAAAATGTATCAAAACAGTAAAGAAGTATTATATTATGTAGGGAAGCCCCGAGGGTTGCAGGTTCAAATCCTGCCACGGGCTTGGTCTCAAAAAATGCTTCGTTCTATAAAATCCCTTTCTCTTCGAGTCGAAAGTCTCTGTAGCTAGCACTCATTCCCCAACCCTTTGCAGTCATATTAATTAATTATGGTGTAAGATATAATACATATATATATATATATATATATATATATATATATATATATATATATATATATATATATATATATATATATGTATATAAATAAATATATATATATAAATATATATATATATATATATATATATATATATATATATATATATATATACATCTATATATACATCTATGTATACATATATATACATCTGACATTTATATACATCTATACATATATATGTATATATATATATATATATATATATATATATATACATCTATATATATATATATACATCTATACATATATACAAAAATATACATCTATACATCTATACATATATACAAAAATATACATCTATACATATATACATATACTCGTATATACATGCATATTTTCATGTAATTTTGTGTTGTACATTTTTCTTTTTGGGAAACTGCGCGTACTCGGAAGATACGAGTTAGAATTGATTGAATTGCTGTTGATTATTTTTAGCAGCACGTTCAGAAGGCATTTCAGTAAGCGAAATTGGCTAAAAGTGAACGCATTGTCATTAATTTGTGTTGTTCATGCTGACAATTTAAATTTATTTCTTTACAAAGCAAATAAATATGAACTTGAATCATAGTTTATTTACACATCCCTTACGAAACAATTTGAAATTGTTTCAACAATCAAATCGATATAAACAGAGGAGACTGGCTATAGTAAGAAGATCACTACACACTCGCTTTACTTTAGATCCCTTCAAATTAGTATTTTGATCACTCTCTTTGTAGAATAGCGCAAATATTGTTAAGACAGATATAGTCGGTCACCTTAACTTATAGATCGTAGCTCTAAAACCTTTGATAACAGAATTAAAAACTATGAAAGCTTATTTGGTTTAAAAATAAATATGCAAACACTTTCCAGATACAAAAGGCGCATGATTTCACTGCCAAAATTATAATGATCATGCGTACATACATACATACATACTCCTATATGTATGAATGTATGATTGTTATGCGCACACACATACTTGCACTTTACGATATGTCAGCTCAGTACACAATTTAGAATTTAATTTCGGTTGGAACAGTTTCCAAATATTAACAATCAAACTGGAAAATTACGTTTTTGTTAACACGAAAAACAGAGCAAATAATTACCGAAGTGTCTTACCTACCAGGTTGGCAGAACAGCACATTTTCTAATGCTTTCTGCAATTTCAATATTTAGAAAATCACATTAAATATCTAGCAACTAAATACGTAATCAAATACGCTGTTGGAGTATGAAACAACATATGTATGTGCATGTACATATGTATCTATTCAAAGTACATCGTTCTCTCCTGGTTTGCGTAGTCGCTACCGTAAACTCTAAAAATAGACAACGCACTTCAACAAGATCGCACAAAGAGTTTCGAGTCTCATACTGAACTGACAAGGAAATTTTTCAAATCTTATTTGCTCGTGGTTAATTGCAAAAAATTCAGGTGGCTCCGCTCTGTGGAAAATAAAAGCTTTTAGCTATCAAACTCATACTTGTTGGTTGATTTTACACGTACTTAGATACCCTGCAGTGAAATTGACTAGCACATCTTTAGTATAGGCCCAAAATACATTTACCAGGTATTATTAATAGAAGACCGCTCTCCAAATGTCATTTTCTCTGAGTCATAATAAGTGTCAAAATGAATAAACAATGTTGCTTCTTTTGTAAATTTTGGCCGATATTTTTGGGCTTTGCAGTTTTTTTCGTAATAAGTAAAAACTCAAATGCCCTTTATTTTTTTGGGTTTTTTTCATTTATTATTATTTAAAAATTAAATTATACAAACACACATATAACAACTAATTCAACTTAAAATAATATTTTTAATAATTTACTATTATATATATTATTCTGTTTTTTTTTGAGTTGCTAATTTTTTATTTAAAAATTTAATTCTAAAATACATTCAACATTTAAAAAAAAATTGTTTTACCGCATTTGGTAAATTAACTTTAGTGCTTAATTCCATTAACTTTTCACGGAAATTCTTGCAGTGCACAATTTTATTTCCGTTGAGCTCTAAAAATATGATTTCTAATGATTTGATGAGACACTAAGAACATTTCTGAAGGCTTTTTAAGACCTCCTTTGGAGACTTGGTCCACCCATGTCCAAGTGCTGCCTTCAAATTCATGCTCATTAAGCTTAAGTCTTCGAATAATATTCCAAGCACAATAATTTCTTTATTTCCCTCTTTTAGTTTGTTTCGTATACAACATTCGTTAAGAGAGCAGATTTGACACATATTATGACTGTTTTCCTCTCACTCTCTCAATTAATAATACCTGGTAAATGTATTTTGGTATGTGGTTGCCTGTTTACTGACGAACAAGAGCGAGCCTAATTTGAGCATAACTGTCAAACATGTTCGATAATGTGTTACGCAGTTTAGTCTTCAAATGACCAGCGAATACGGTTTTATAAAACTTTCTTCCCATTTAAAACTGAATCGTTTCTGCTTCATGGCTCTCAGTGGTCTCAGTGGCTCTCAGTGGCTCTCAGTGGTCTCAGTGGCTCTCAGTGGTCTCAGTGGCTCTCAGTGGTCTCAGTGGCTCTCAGTGGTCTCAGTGGTCTCAGTGGTCTCAGTGGCTCTCAGTGGTCTCAGTGGCTCTCAGTGGTCTCAGTGGCTCTCAGTGGTCTCAGTGGTCTCAGTGGCTCTCAGTGGTCTCAGTGGCTCTCAGTGGTCTCAGTGGCTCTCAGTGGTCTCAGTGGCTCTCAGTGGCTCTCAGTGGCTCTCAGTGGTCTCAGTGGCTCTCAGTGGTCTCAGTGGCTCTCAGTGGCTCTCAGTGGTCTCAGTGGTTCTCAGTGGTCTCAGTGGCTCTTAGTGGTCTCATGAAACCATAATCTTAGAAATATATTCTAAAATACACTCAGCAGTCCACTGAACGGTTTGAAAACGAACGTAAAACCGTAAATTCTGTTTTCAGAACACCTCCGATCGATTTCAACGCCCAAACCGGATCGATCCGGTTTTCAGAACAGGCCTGATTGTTTTTATATTACAATCGTGTAACAATAAATTGATAAAAATACACAATAATTTGGTAACATAAAAATTATCGGCAAACGCTTAACTTGAGGATGTGATTTCCTTTTGTATATCCTGGCGAATCATTGTGTCGAAAAATAGTGAAAAACTGTATTTATCATTTCTAAGCTTCAAAAATAAGGTTCAATGTTGACTGACTAGTGCTGCGGCCAGAACTTATTTTTTGAAAAAATACTATTATTTAAGATTGATCTTCATTTTGATTCAGTTTACAAGACTGATCCATGAAGTAATAAACATACGGAGGGACTTTTCGTTACTAATTTTATTAACATTTCATTTTTAATCTATTTAAATGAGCATAGTTTGGCACCACTTCGGCTATCCATTCCGGTAAAATTTCGGTTACTTGGCGCAAAAAGTTACGCTCTGTGTGTACAATTTCTGTGAAGAGCACATACTCTGGTCTGTACTTTCCATGAAAGACACTAGAAGGATGTATTTTTGCGCGTTGTCGTCCAGTCATGGTTATATAGTAATTATCTCGTTGCAGCGCGGCAATATTTTGGAACAGCCCAGCCAGCATGCATTTGCTCACCTGCACATGATTGTCACAGCTATTTATTGGCAGTCCTAACCGCTCAACTATTTCGAGTAGCTGCTTCCGAACTTCTCTGGCGTATAGCAAATTTCTAGTATTTAGGAAATTATCATGGCACCAAAGCTGTACACAAAAAGGGTTTAAAATAAATTTCAGATTGATGTTAACTAAAATCCTTACCTTTAATTTTTCTGTTTTCTGGAAGCCATTGAACACATTGAGCAGTGTCAAGTGATCGCCGTGTTTGGAATAAAATTTTGCATGTGCTAAAGCGGCCATTTCACGTTTCTCTGTACTTGTTACAAAGACATTTTCACCGGAGAGAATAGCCACTAAGCTCAAAATTTCTTCCATACATCCAAAAGAAGACGCCGATAGTACCAACTTGCTGTATTGTGGATCTAAGGGAAACTTTGCCATTTGTCGTCCAAGCGGGGTCAGTTTCGGGGTACTAGTTGAGTGAATGGCTCCCAGTGTTTCTAGCGTTTGGTAAGCCGTATTAATGGCTTCTGGTGAAGGCGGATCTAAGAAATCAAACGTGCGACAGTCAATGCCCAATGCTAATAGCTGTAATGCTGTACTGCAAATGTTTGTACGCAAAATTTCCGGAGTAGGCATTTCTTCAAATTTAGCCATATCTGTTTGCGTGTAAGTTCGATAGCAAGTGCCTGGTGCATCACGGCCAGCTCGTCCACAGCGTTGCCAGGCTTGGGCTTGTGATATACGAACAACACGAAGCACATCAAGACAACTACTGGGGTTATACATACGGCGTTTAACAAAACCACAATCTATCACGCATCGAATGCCGGGAATTGTGATGGACGTTTCTGCAATATTGGTTGCCAACACGATTTTCCGAGTATTAGTTGCAGCAGGTAGAAAGCACTCAAGTTGTTTATTCTGAGGTAATTGTGCATATAACGGAAACACTCTAACGCCGGATACACCAGAACCATTTATCTATAATATCGAACCAATACAGAATGCCTAAATGAACTAAATTGTATTTATATTTACTTTAGCAATCTGACGGATTTGCTGAGCCATAGTTTCAATTTCATCCTGTCCCGTAAGGAAGACGAGTACATCGTGTCTATAAAGAATTTATTTGGAACCTATTTACGGAAACACATCATATAAAGACAACTTACGTGGAGGGTGTATTCCGATGGATATCAAAAATAGTAACCAATGCAGCATGTAAGTAGTCCGCCTGTGGCTCCTTGGCATGCATCACTCGTACAGGGTGGGTTCTGCCCTCTAAATACATACCCGGCACCCCAAAATAACGACCAAAATGATCTATGTCCATGGTAGCCGATGTCACAATAATTTTCAGCGGTGGCATACCACGTTGACAGCGTTGCCGCTGAGCCTCCTTTACAATTCCAAACAGCACATCAGTGTGCACCGTACGCTCATGCGCCTCGTCTAACATAATTACAGAATAGTGACGCAACAACCGATCAGCAATAGCTTCTCGCAATAGAGAGCCGTCTGTTATAAAACGAATTCGAGTCTGAGTGGATGTGCAGTCCTCGAAGCGTACTGTGTAACCAACTATTTCTCCAATAAGACATCGTTGTTCATTAGCAACTCGCTTGGATACAGTGATTGCTGCTACACGTCGTGGCTGCGTCACCCCAATTACACCTTTTCTACTATAACCATCCTCTAACAAGAACTGTGGGATTTGTGTTGTTTTGCCCGAACCAGTTTCTCCCATTATTAGCAGTGTATCCGATTTCCGAACTTCCTCCATCAACTGCGTTCTGCACTTATAGATTGGCAGAGCTTTTCGTTGCTGATCCAATTGTAACCTAGAAATCTGATGCTTTGGAGTAACATTAGTTACAATTGGTGTGGCACTTTTTACGGGTGAAACGTTATGTTTTGCAATTTTCTTCGCCTCATTCTCAGTGCCGTACTGAAATTTACGTTTGGCAGGAAACCTGTATGCGAAATCAGTAATCACGCCGCTTCCTTTAGATTTGCTTACTATTGCATATTTAGAATCCATTCTAATAAAGTGCAGAAATCACTTAAAACTACACTGTATCAATAAACCAAATTAGTAATTTAACATTAATAAAAGTATGCTTCTCACAATGTGATGGTTCTTTATTGGCTATTACTCCAAGGTGTATACAAAACGGCGGTACAGATTAATACCAACCCATCAGACATTCTGTCCATTGTATTCCTTCATGCGTCTTTCTGTCATATCGTGATAAGGAAAAGCGGAGCCGACTGTAAACACCTGCAGTATGAAAACCCAAACAATACCATGCTTCAATTGACTAGGTATTATTGCAATTTCTCCGCGATCGCTTCATAATAAAATAAATATTTCCAGCAATAACGAAATTAGCTGATTAAATTCAATAAAATCAAAGAAAAATTTTTAGCAGATATGAACATTTTATAACGATGCTGGAGCTTGTTGGCAATTGTATGAATGGAAGAGGCTCTAAACAGTTTTAATATGCACTATGAGTTAGACAAACCTCGGGCCCACACACGTGCCAGTGCAAGTTCAAAAAACTCAATACATTCCTAGTTTTTCACCAATGCTCTCACACATTTGCTACTGGCAGCGAAATTGTAGAGACAGTAAATTTTTGACACATGCGGCAAGTAAATGTCAATTCATACTGAATAATTGTCGTTAATTTTCTTCATGGAAAATAAATAGAACAAGAGTTATATTTTAAAAATTATTAATTGATATCGTTCCGAAAGAGCTTATTTGGAACATGAGCATTCCTCCCCTCTTATTAAAAGCGTTTTTAGAAAGAACAAACTAACAAACTAACAGTAAATAATGTTTAAATAAAACTCCTATATAATTGCATATAGACAATCATATACAAAAAGCCCTGATATCACCCCATCGAAATTGTATAGGCGCACCTTAAAAAAACAGTTTGTTGCGATTGTATACCGTCTCTATTTTTTCCTGTTTGGGTTTTGCTGCTCCACTTCTGTTTCTTGTTGTTATCTGTCAGCTCTCCTGCTGAATAAGATTTGATGTAAAACTGAAATAGGAGGATTGACCGGCTTGACCGCTGAAACGGTCGATTGAGGAATAGCGGGAAAGTGAAAAATCAGAGGAAGATAATAAGAGACAGACAGTTAAAAAAACGGGTCTGTTTTCAATTTTTGGATTGTCAGGTTTGTCGTCGTAGCGGACGTTAGTTTTAGAGTGGAGCTACAAAACCCCATGGAGATGTCTCAGCGAAACCTACAGGTTAAATCAGTCCAGCGGCGCGGCGGTATTTGGACCTATATACAAATACTATGAATCCCTAGGCAAATATACCAGCATCTTCCAGGCGGATATTCACGCTATTGAGAGATGTGCACATTTCAACATTGAAAGAGGTTACGAGCGCAAGAAAATTGCCCTCTTATCGGGTAGCCAAGCGCCCATTAGGGCACTTACCTCTTATCAGGTAAACTCAAAACTGGTATGGGAGTGCATCAAGAAACTGAATGCTCTTGGCTCACGCAACACAGTTACCATTCTATGGGTTCCAGGACATACTGGCATAGAAGGGAACGAGATTGCCGACGAACCTGCAAGGAAGGGCGCTGCAACACGCTTTATTGGCCCAGAACCTTTCTGTGGTGTAGGCAAGGGCAAGCTGCTCAACCAGCTTAGGATCAATGAGGGACACCATAGGCACTAACACTGGGTTAACACACCAGGCCTGAGGGTATCAAAGAGTCTGTTAGAGGCATACCACCTGAAAAGATTCGAATCACTCATCATTCTCTTTAAGAATAATCTTAGGATGATGACAGAGCTACTCACAGGACACTGTTAACTTGACTCACATATGGTGAGGATGGGGTCACCTCCGAAGGCTCCTGCAGATTCTGTATGTAGGAAGAGGAGACGTCTTTGCATGTGCTGACACAATGACCGGCTCTCATGCACACCCGCAGGAAATACTTGGGATTATTTCAAGGCTCTGCCAGTGATGTGAAACCTCTGCAGCCGAAACTTGTCATCACGCTTATTCAGAGGATAGGACTCAAAGATGTCCTTTGAACCGCTTTAAATCTCCTACACAATAATAAAAATACTGACATTGAGTTAAAAGTGACTGATTAACCATTATATTAAGACAACAATAACTCTTATACATTCTATTTAAATAAATAATGTCATCCATCTTTGTATGTAAGTAGTTTATTTGAAATATATATTAAAATAAAGCTGAAGTACAAAATCAATGTGCAGTTATATCTGCTTTCATTTTCTCTGTCGATACGAATGTGTGTTCTTTTCACATATTCTGCTTGTAACTTAAGGTAATTTGTACGAAAGTCAAGCGTAATAATTAATCGGTTGAAAATCTGATTAACTGTACTGTTATAAAATGATAATTGTGTGGAATAAGACGACCTTGTTTGCATTTGACTTCGTTGTTTCATTGTTTGCTATGAAATTAGTTGCATTGTGCGATTATGAAGTTTGATTTAATGGAACGGAACAACACTGCATTGCATCACACAGTCTTTATCTTGGTCATATTTATCAGTTTCGCTAACTGGAGATTAACATTCAGAGATAACTCAAATATTTTTTAAAGATCTTTTTCTCAGAATGTCGACAAATTATATGGTATATCTTGCATTTATATTACAGTTATTCAAATATTTAGTTCACAACCTTGGTTCTGTGTGATAAATTCTGTTGGAGAAATATCCTAATTAGATATGAATAAACTCTTTGTGGAAACTTTATTATATTTTTCTTTTTTCGCACGCTTGCACGGTTTCAGTTCAAGCCCTCCCTATCAAGTGTCGCTGTATGTCAACTCTTACAATGATCGAAGACCTCATCGAATTTGCGATGGAGTAATTGTCCAGAGTCGATTGATACTTACAACTGCAACATGTGTTCACCATTCAGTTACGTTCAATGGAACCGCCACTCCCCGCCTAGCGTCCGAAATCAGCTTAGCCGCAGGCAATGGAAATATATTTAACGAAGCGCTAAAATTTGCTGTTTCCGAAATCAAAATTTCCGATAAGTTTAATTTGTCCACTTTAGAAAACGACGTTGCAATATTACGTTTGCACAAGTCCTTGCCTCTGAGCTCCAGAGAAGACATAAAGTGGATAATATTGGATGAAATTCAGCCAAATGATGACTATTGTTTAATTAATTTCTATGTCAAAAATGTGAGTAGTTGTATAAAGTAATGAACAACAATTTGCGAAACTGTTTTTTTACAGCCAGAAAGGCCTAATTCGGCGTACATACAGACGGAGGAATTACAAATTCTTGAATCAAATGAGTGCGCTCAGTATTCGAAGCATCCAGGCGCACGTAAAAATGACATGTGTTTCCAATATACGCTCCCTCAGGAATTCAATTGCAATGTGTGCCAGATTATGATATCATGAAATTTTTTAATATAAATGTGTAAGTAACTTCCTCTTCTATTTCATATTTTAGTCTTTCGAAAACTACTTGCTTCTGAACAATGATCGAGGCACTGGCATTGTATGTAATAGTCGACTGGTTGCACTATTTTCATCTATTCCACCATATCAGAACATCAACAACAACACAGAGTGTGCTGAAATGCTTGTAAAAGCAATTTCTACAAATCTCGGCCCCCACCTAGACTGGATTTATGAAATTATTGCATTTGAAGAATATATTGATATAATGCAAAAGAATTATACATCTTCTGCCCCTTATCAGCAGTTGACCGGTGCTATTATGCAGTCTAGTAATACAGGTAAAAATCCTCCTTCATACATACAACTAAACTCTGTACTTATTCACAAGTTATATCCTTCATCCCTAGAAATAGCATCGGCCCATGGGATTGATATCTCCTCTGCAACGACTATAACTAATATTAAAGACGATTCAACGCCACACGTACAGCAATCCAACACAAGTGCTCAGAACACAGTGCATAGAATCTATTTCTTTGCAATGATGCCTATATTGAGCCTTCTTTTGCTTCATGTTTTGCTGTAATGAAAATATTTCATTAAGTGAAATGGACATGGCAAAAGGACTATAGGTAAAATTTATTCTTATATTTATAAAGAAAGAAAAAAATCTACATTTGAAATGTCATATGTAAACACCAAAGGTTGCGTATTCTTCCTTCCGTATAGTATAAGGTAAGAATTCGTATTCTCCAATCCTCAAATTTTTTAAAATGTCAACTATAATAATATTTGTGATATTCGCTGAAACAGAACTTTTCGAAATTTTGCAGATACTAGCTAAAAACATTTTTATTTGCGACATAAGGGCCGACCAAAATAGACGAGACGAGACGTAACGAGTAAGTTCGAGCATATGTGAACCAATGTTAATAGCCATACGTATTTGATCGAAACTGAACGAAATATTTAGACGTGACGGTCGGTTCCGTAAGAACCCAACTGCAAACGTCTGCTACTCGTCACAACAGCTTCTTTGTTGACACGATTGTTGTTTTTTAAAGAAATTAAAATTAAAGTGACGGAATTTTGCTACAATTTAATCGCCGCTGTGGGGAATGAGCTCGGAATTTATGTAAAAAGCCATCGATCGATGCGTTTGATAGCGTCTCATTTTGGGTTAAATGTCAAAATCGACGTAACGGGCAGACTTTCGTCCAATCGCTATCGTCACGTCTCGTCCATTTTGGTTGTACCTTAATGCGGTCCACACACGGTACGTCATGATCATACTCATTCGTGTACATGTTGAATGATGCTCCACCACAGACGAGTGACCAAAATCCTAAATCAAGTCATTTTTGAACACTCGTCATTGATTGAGGTTGTCATGTCGCTGTCGGATGATAAAGCTTGTGTGCGCTATCGCTCGCACTGTGCAAGGAAAAGAAAACCGATTTTGGATAAAAGAATGGCACAAAAAAAAAGAGTAAACAGCATCCAGCAGAAACGCTATTTCATTATTTTTATCCGCACACATCTTCACACACTGGCAGTCAAACTCAAATGAGAAAAATTTACATGTAAATTACCCACGAACGACAATCATACATACCATCATAACCAAACGCATAATAAAATTTCCCCACAAAATCAAAGTGATTTTGATTTTCGACGTTCAATCAGTGATCACAGTGAGATCATGTCTGTGTGACACATGCATGCATATTTTGTCTCTTTTTCACTCATACTATTATATATGAGTATGAGCATGATGTATCGTCTATTGGCCGCTTATGAGTAAAAAACATTAGAAAACACAGGTAAGTGTTCCATCTTCTGTCGTTTATAAAATTGACTGACACTTCATTCATCGCAACGCCCGAAAAGAGGTTTCAATAGCTGGTTATAAATTCAGAACTGACCCCTTAATAATTTTCGAAAACTTTTCCAAGAACTACAAATTAATTCTATAGTAAATTTATCTTTTAAATAAAACAACTTTTTTTAAAATATAAAAATTCATTTATTAAGATTTTTTTAGAAATAAGTAGTCGTGCATGTTAAACTTTTTCAATTATATACTTTTCAAATACAACACATATATATATAAATCGATCACAAGAACTGTGTTAGATAAGACTACATATTGTTAATTCTAAGTTTGACTTTACTTATTAATAAACTGTGCTTGAAATAAAACATGCGTCGATGCGAATGTTGATATTCTTGATCAAGAAAGTTACTTCAGTAATGATTCTGATAATTTTGGAGTGTGCTCTTTGTCTAATTCTACATTAGAGTTGCTTGCGCCACCCCACAACTGGCTCCCGTAAGACTAAATTGGTTTTATAATCGCTTTGTCAAGAGTATTTTGTATTCTAAACTCAATCTAGATTTTGTTGGCAGCCATCCATCTTACCGGCTACGCGAAAATGTTGGGGTCGTGTGCGTTGTCGCCAGTTGTAGCGAGCGCCCTTTCGCTGCAGGCGCGGGCGTGGACGAAAAGCTGGTGGTTCCTAAAGGTTGTTTCAGTTGTAAAACACAAGAGAGCTTTATTCTTAAAATCATAGAACTTAAATACTGTTTGTAGCTCGTCTTACTTGCTAAGATAAACACTTTTCTGGTGTTCCGGTTACGCATTGGTTGATTGGTGTCAGTCGACCAAGCCATCTGACCTACGCGATATAAGAATGTCGATGGTGCATTCTTTAAGCCAATGTCAACACGGCACTGTAATACCCTAAAAGTTTACATAATA
The DNA here is from genome assembly GCA_920105625.2 of Clusia tigrina. Taxonomy (NCBI): domain Eukaryota; kingdom Metazoa; phylum Arthropoda; class Insecta; order Diptera; family Clusiidae; genus Clusia; species Clusia tigrina. The sequence continues at coordinate 40,225,547 of OV050033.1, read as the reverse complement.
AACGCTATCATACTTAACGCACCCTCAAAGCATGTGCGTGAATATTTCTTAAATGTTAACTACACTAGTTGTGTAGTATCTGTTAGGAGTTGGTCCAGTGAGTCAACTACACACAGGTAGCTTGATTCTGACTCACAACAATCCATTGTGCATAAGACAATGTAGGCTATTCGATTTTAGTATCATATGGTTTTTCTTGACTTCAATGTGGCGCTTCCAGGTCAAATGTCTGTCAAGATAAATTCCTCGATATTTCACTTCTTTTGCTTGCGGAACAGGAACATTGTTTAGTTTTATAGCTTTCACCTTTTTTTTTTTAGAGAAAATGTGATCTGCGTACATTTTGATTCATTGACATTAATTCGCCAGTCTGCCAACAAATTTTCTACTAATACCAGAGGGAGTTCCCTTTTCAGTTTTGGAGCCATCGGTGAAAGTTTTTGCCGGGTCCACTACAAGTAGTTCTGGATCTCTCCATTACTCTCTTTTCGGGAAGCTGACTTTGTACTTTCTCCCAAAAGAAACTCTAGGTAAGAGTTTGTCCTTCGGTGCCAGAAACAACGGGTATCGTTCCGACAGCATCTTGAACATCACTCTGTGCCCAAAGTTCTTGTTGTCGTGCCAATATCCGTATGAATATAACCAATAAATCGTTTTCATCGCCTTCTGTTGAATCATAAAATCCAATGGTGGCAAGTCCAACAAAGCATTCAGAGCGTCACCAGATGTGATACCCATGGCGCCCGTAATGCTCAAACATACACTTCTCTGTAGTCTGTTTAACCGCAAACATGTGGACTTAATTCCAGTTCTGCGCCACTAGACCACAGCAGCATACAAAATTATTGGCCTAACCAATGCTGTGTACAGATAATACACCCACTGGTTTCAGACGCCAAGTCTAACCAAGTGCTCTTCGGCTCTGCCCAAATATTTTATGTGCCCGACTAACCTTCCGTTCAACATGCGTCTTCCAAGTGAGTTTCCTATCAAGAACGACGCCTAAATATTTCACTTCCCTGGAAAGACTGATATTTACACCTTGTACTACTGTTAGTTTAAGTCCTACCAATTTTCTTTTTCGTGTAAACAATACCACAGTTGTCTTACTTGGATTGATAGTAAGTCCCTGGGAAGTGCAACACTCAGCTATTTTGTCTATGAGGACATCCTCGTGTAACCTCTGCCACGGTACAATTGTCGTTTGTCTCTCCAAGTGTTAACAACCTTTATGATAACGTGAAATGGGTCCACTTGACAATAGTTTCATCCACCTCAAGTCGTCTAGCAGCCGAGCACATAGAGTCAAAGGTAGCATTATCGAATGCCCCCTCAATATCCACAAATATCCCCATTATGTATTCACCAGTTTCCAGGCCTGATTCGCATGACTTTCCACTCTAGTATGCATGCTGATGGATACTAAGGGGGCTATTCAACATTAAACCCGTCCTAATGTACTTCTCCACCATACGCTCTAGACCTTTCAACATGAACGATGTCAAAATGATCGGCCTGAAGCTTTTCGCTAAAGTGTAGTCATTCTTTCCTGGTTTGGGAATGAAGACAACCCTAACCTGTCGCCAAAGAGATGGTACGTAACCTGGATCAAGACAAGCAATGTAGATTTTTTTCAAGGCCCTATTGAACTTATCCCCTCCTCTCTTTAACGTTATTGGGTATTCATTATCAGGGCCAGGTGACTTAAAGGTGTCAAAATAGTAAAGGGTAAACCTCATCACGGTTTTTGATGAAGTATACCAGTTTCGTCTCGTGATTCCACCATTCGAGCTGTCACCCTTCACCCTAGTTCCTGTATCAATAATGATTCTGCTACCCGAGAAGTAGATTTTCAGGAGGGTATTGTAGGTTTCAACCACTGAATTGGTATAAGAACTATCAGACCTGAGAAGAGAGTCCAGCCTAACTGCACTATTCAGAAGTTTTCTGGACTTGTTCGGAGCTTTGAAAGTTCAGCCTTCCACCATGGAACTGCTCTACCCTGCCTGCTCATTCTTAACGGACACACTTCCTCATAATATTCTATCAAATTACTCGTTACACATTGAGTCGCCTCGTCGACTGTCGCTATGGTTCTGAGTTTAGTAAACCTGGGAAGTCTCTCGTCAACAAGATCCACAAACTTGTCCCAGTCCGCCTTTGTGCCATCCGGCACTATTATGTTGTCAACGTCCACTCGAAATACTATCAAACAGTGATCTGAGACAGATACCTCTGCCAGAACTTCCACTGTTTTATTTGATATGTTAGAAACCTATTAGTTAGTGTTAGATCAATCACTACTTGCCTTCCTTGCGTCACAAAGGTCGGTTTGTTACCCACATTGTGTATCGCTAAATCTGAATACAGAAGAAAATTCAACATCTTGTTACCCCGAGAGTTCGATTTAGTACTACCCCATACTTTGTTCTGTGAATTTGCATCACAGCCCACAATCAGCCACCAACCATTAGATCCTGCTTACTGAACGACTTCTCCGACTTCCCTTGATGGTGGGGGAAGTATAGAATCGTAGGGCAGGTAAGCCAAGACGATACCATGTTCCCTCCCAGTTTGCGCTTTATATTTGCTGCAACGACATCTTGAGAAAATAATTGTCTAAGCATCGAGCATTCAATAAACCGTGGCATGATTATACATAATACACGCACGCGGCGTAGCATTCCCTTCGCATTGAAGGATATTTCCCCATTCTATTCCTCCTAGCCCACAGATACGTTTATAACACACCCATAGTTCTTGGATTAATATTATTTGGCGACATAGGGAAAACGGACTCCGGATTCGGAAACAGCATCGAATATTACCCTAGGAACTCATTTTGGTTGCTCAGGTACAAAACCGTGTATTCCTGTGCATTTATTGTAAACAAATCTTGATATTATGAACTTTTATTGCACTTTCCTGTTAGCATCGCAAATATCAAATTACTGAACTGAAGCTGCACGAAGTGAATTTAAAGTGATCTTGTAACAGAGACAACAGAGACGCGACACCTGAACGTCTTTTGTTTTACGCACACTTACACATGCTCAAAGCTGTAGTAGCTTGGCTGATTTTCTTCAGAACCAATGATAAACAAACCTATCCATATTGCAATTAATGATAAACAAAGACAATTATTTTTAAACGTCAGAAAATTTGACGTTTAAGTGTCGGTTCTCTGTGTTCTCTGCTTGCACTGCGCGAGTTCTTGCGACGCGAACAAACTTATAGAAAATTGATATTTTATATGTTTATTTTTTCAAATAATCCATTAACAAATTATGCGATGAAAGTGATTGCAAATGGTAGTTTACGCAGTAAAGAGTAATCAGCTGAATTTATAATCGATGAAATTATATAATGTATAACAAATAAACCTTTGGTAATATCAAATACGATTTTTTACCTAAAATATTCACAGTATAAAATAATTGTAGTTGACAACAGCACGGATGTTTCTTCCTCTCGTTTTCGTATAATAGTACCTGATAATGCTTGCGCTATGCCTGAGGGTTTCAATAGTATTTAGTCATATTTTCGTTCGTATACTGCGGACTTAATAATCGGTCGAACCGAGCCAACTGTTGCAACAGTTATTAAATAGTTGATGAAGGGGAATCCCTTAATAGAAATTGTATTTTATTAAAAACCCTTAATAGAATTTGTATTTTACTGCTGCCGACATATCTGTTTGATTGTCATGTGTTATTTAATTATTTATACATAGAGGTATCATGAATAAAGTACTTTTAACAAATGCACAAACGGAGAACAGACTTACAGAGAGCACTGCTGCGGTCCCGAATGAAGCTTCTAATTTCAGTGTGGCGAACAATTCGGAAACCTATCACCATCGAAAATCAATGCAATCTGCATATAAGGATTTATTCCAAGCCCTGTTAAAGCTTCCAGATGCGGCAGTGCAACAGCGTGTTCTTGATGCTGTCAATGGGAAAAACAGATGCAGCAAGTGTAGCAAAGTTAAAAATTCAGTTGATGCATCTACACAAACGCCACATTCTTTTACATCAGTGAGCTCAACGTTAAATGAACAAATTGACAGCAGGTCAAACTCAAAAACTACCAGCGATGTAGGATTGGAGAAACTTCCTTGTCAGGTGAACATGGATGATATAATTGGATTAAGCATGGACACATTGTGTCCCCTGTATAAAGATAATACTGTACAGCAACGTAAGCGGCGCAGGCGTAAAATCTGTTTACCTCAGGTGATTAAAAAGTCACAAATTCAGGAAACCAAACATCAATTCCACTCAAATCCGAAGAAACGTAAGGAGGACGTGGTAAGCATGGTCCTTTTCACCAATATTTATTTAAAACGGTAATAATATGCAGGAACTCTCTCTCTCTTTCCCACTATCCCAGCATGGTTGCCGCAAGATTAAATATATATTTTATTTCATAATTTAATTTCACAAATTTCTGAATTCAAACTGCAGCTTATTGTACCAATGCTTTTGGAGAAACGTGGTTGTAACGGAGGAGTCGACCAAGCAGCTATTAGTTTTTTACATTTGCATTTTCTGGAAGAATTGAGGGATTTGTATATATTGCAATGTAAAACAATGTCAAGTACTGAATACATAAAACAAACAATGGCCATCGAATTTGTGCGATCAGAAGAAATGAAGGATGGATTGCTGTAGGTATATATGTATTTACTTTAGAGCTGTATTATTTTTCTTGCATTTAGAGCTCAATTCAATCAAGTTCGTATGATGGATTGACGAAATTCAGTCGGAGTAAGTGTCGAACGCTCTTCGTAACATATTGGTGTAACAATGTTTTGATGTACTTATTACTGCTCCTTTTTGAAAAATCTTCCACAGAGGCGAGTTGTAATACAATCAAGTCGATATTGAAGCAACCTCTTCATGAATGATAAATAATACAGACTACTGTATATTATAGATATAAAGAATTGGGCTCAAAGTTGATTTTATTACAGACCAATACATGAAGCTGTTATAAACAATGATTTATATTCCTTGGGGCGCCAATTATTTGTCTGGAAAGTAATGAAATACGCTAATTTGAATGAGCTACTCACGGAAACTGACGAGGCACATATAACTGATTTAATTTAATTTTCTTTATTAACTCAGACTTTACATTTTAGGATTGCTTACAATTATCGATTGTAAATAATTGCACTACAAAAATAATTCAAATTCTTTTGGAATCGGGGTTAAATTCAAGCTGTACAGATGGCAATTCAAATACAGTCATTCATCTCGCGTTACTAAATGAAATAGATTTATCATCCTTAGCCTTATTGTTAAGGCGTATTGATTATACTATTTTACTGAAATTAAATGATGATGGATACACTCCACTGCATTTGGCCGTACGCTGTGATTTGTATTTGCATGCGGAGATGCTATTAAATATGATAGATAATCGATCTATGGGATACATATCATATAAAAGAGACGCATATCCTGCTGAGATCCCCAAAAAAGAATTCCGAGAGTACTATGAGACTGCGTGCGAAAGATTAGGTGAGCAATTTATAGATGGCACAAAAACGTCATTGAAACGAAGCCTGTTGGAATCCGGAGAAAAGAAGAGTGGAAATACTGCTTTGTTTTTTTCCCTGGAGAATAAAATGGGTATGATTTTAGTTTTACATTGACTGATGCAAATCTAATATTAACATAATTATTCAGAACATTTCATATATCTTTTGCTGGCACACTTGACAGACCCGCGAATTGAAAACTACAATGGCCAAGATGCTACATCATATTTTGGAGAATATGGCAAAGTGTTGAACTCGGGTATAAAAATTTACAAAGTCATGGAGAATGTGGTCAAGTTAATAGCTTAAATTTGCGATATATTTATTTTATCATCAATACGAATTTTTATTTTCACGATCTATTTGTTGATCAGCCCCACTCTTCTAAATTGTTTTTATTGAATATATGAAATTGAATCGCTTTTAAGGATGGTGGTACTCTTTTTGGTAGTTTTACATATCTCGCTCGTTTGATTTTCCACACATTGCTCCATGGCAACTGTTTTTGCCATCCAAGTTGGGTAACTTTAGAAATACGTCTTTGTTGGGCTCGCTGCTCCAACCTCTTCACTGAAAAATTAAAAGTTTTATTTAAGATCCAGATAATTTTAAAGATTTCAATTATTTTATTTACCAGTTTTTCGCAATTGATGTATTTGTTTTGCATTAAAGTGACCAAACTGGCAGTATAGTTCGAATTTACAGTATCCCTTAATAAATCGTGTACAGGGTACTTTGTTAATTTCCTCCGAAAGCAACTGCGCTGGATCTGCATATAAACCAAATATCATTAATAATATTTTATAGAAATTTAATTAATTAAATAGCATGTCGTCAGTAATAATTTGTGGGATAACACCGATTTCGTCAATATAAATAGGGCAATCATAAGCAAGGGCTTTGATTCGGCAACATGTGGATAAACAATATTCTTAGAGAAAGGAATATCAAATCCTCTACGCGCTTCGGAGGTCTGGGTTCGAGCGGTAAAAGGATGTCCATAAGGTGGAGTATTGTCCCGGCAATAGTGGTTTGTAGTTGTTGAAGAGCTTCTGGACCTATTGAGCAATAATGGCTACGATGCACAAGGTTATGCCGACGATATTGTCGCTCTTACCAGAGGTAAATTTGAAGACACGATCTCAGATTTACTCCAGAGGGCTTTGACTCTTATATCAAACTTGTGTGGGAGGATGGAACTAAAATTTAACTCTAATAAGAGCTGCATAACAATCTTCACCAAAAAAAGGAAAAGGGAAACTACAGAGAACCATTTTTGGGAAAAGAATACGTTTTTGTCACGAACTCTCGTCACACTGAAAAATTGCTTTGGGATAGTCGCCTAAAGAACATCATGAAGAAAGACAGGGCCACTTTGTGAACATGGTGACGCTTAATGGGCAAAAGCTGGGGACTTATTCCAAAAATGTTGTAGCTATATACAGCGATCACCAGATCTATCCTTGCCTATGCGGCATCTGTCTAGTGCAAAAAGCTTCAACAAAAATCAGCACAGACTAAGATCAATAAAATACAAAGACTCTAAAAAAGACTTATCGTAATATTTGATATCAAATATGGATATTAATATTCTTTAAATATACATACGTATATAATTTAGCAAAAACGTACTTAAAGTTGCGTAAAATGTTTTATAAATTTAAATGTTTACAATAAAACAATACCTACGAAGCGTCGATTATATGTGACTTTTGCTATTTTATGAGATAATCCCCAGTTGTGCACTTTGCGTGAGTTTACATCATTTTTCAGATAACACCGGCAATAATCGCAAAAATAACTTTTTCCGCCCATATTTTCGCCTAATCAGTGGCGGAGAAACTTATATTTCCAACAATTGTTATGCCGGCACAAAATGTTTACAGCTGCACCGTTTCCTTTCTTATTGCTGTTGTTTTGTTTCCATAAAATACATACATAAACCCAATAACAATACTTTTAATTAAATTGAACTTATATTTTTAAAATATCTATAAATACAGATTTAAGACTCAATTCAGTGTTGCATAAGTGCGTATTTTCGTCCCATCTAAAGTACTTTTTTATATTGCGAGTACGAAGTACTTTTTTTATTTTTTTCAAATTATTTACTATTTATTTATTTTTTGTAGTATGATAATTTACAATTCTGCAAAAGTGGAGATTGACGACTGAAAATGAAAAGATACGAAATAGAATAGACAGACAGAATGATTGATGAATAAAAGAATGTGGAGGGTAAGAAATACGAAACGTACTTTAGTACATAAAATCACATAAAAATTGTATGGGAAACAATCGGTACGAAGCAAGGTGAATTTTCTTACATGGTGCTTCAAGGTGAATTTCGTACCTCAGGAATTGTCAAATAAAAGCAATGTGCGATTAAGTTCAGTTCAAAATAAACGAAATTGAGAGGAATAGAGAAATGCATAAGAGTTGCTTATGGTGGTACACAATTTATATAAAATATATTTAATAGTTAAACAGAATCATAATTTCTTCATAATGTTCAAAATTCAGAAAAATAACAATTAAAAAACTCTTATTCACTCAAATCGAAACTCTATTTGCAATTGTTTGCATATTTGTTTTGATAGTATTTTTCTATAAATTCAATTTTGATAGCTACTGAGGGAAAATTGATTCAAAAAAACTCTTATTCACTCAAATCAAAACTCTATTTGCAATTGTTTGCATATTTGTTTTGATAGTATTTTTCTATAAATTAAATTTTGATAGCTACTGAGGGAAAATTGATTCAAAAAAAATTGTTCTTGCCTACGCAGTCACCATGTAAGAAAATCCACCTTGGTACGAATTACGTTTCTGAGTTTCAAATAGCTTTACATAGTATTTGTTTCGGAACGATAAATGTATAAATTTGCAAATAAAGATGGAGATACTATTGTTGTGAAATTTTTTTTCTTCATATATCTGCGATAGGGAAGTGAATTTAAACTATATGCATTATATTTTGTGATAAAGAATTTGTTGACTTTCCTTTCTTCGAAAGTTGTTCGAAACGATTATTGTTGTAAGCTTTCAATATGATGAAATTAGAGTAGGAAGAGCAAAAAATAAATAAATAAGATACTCTATATACTTTATAGAATTTCTTGTTGGGAAGAGGATATAATAATATGATACAGGATAGGATAGGATATAATAATATGATACATATTTATATAATTCAACCTGGACTATCAATTACGATTATTCTTCTTAATTGTTAGGCATCTTTTTTTTTCCTACTATATATAATTTATTGGATTTTATACAGTCTTATGATAAATTCCGAAGCAATATTTACTAAAATGGAGTAAATTAAATTTAGATACGCGTTCGCAGAAACATTCTAAATGAATTATTCATCCACAAAAATTCACATAATTTAACTATGTAAATACTGCTTTCTGCTATGGATTTTGATAATTTGGCTAATACATTTTCATTAGTCTTGGATATATTTTGTAATTTGTTGCAATCAGGCCGTGAGGGGAAAACGACGCAATTAAGTCAAAACTGCCTGTTCGTGTGGGGTGTTCAGTCCCTCAAAACCAAGGTGAATTTATTTAAATAAATTCACCTTGCTCAAAACGAATAAGCGTCAGCTGTTCCGCTGAACTCAGTAAGATGTTGGTAGGGCAAAGTTCAGCAATAGATTGCGCTCGGAAAATAGGAAAAGGTAAGAGGAGTTGGGGGATAGTGGCCAGTCTTGACCGAAAACGGGAAATCGATTAAGTAACGGAAATTTAAAGAGATATAAGGAAGTGGTTGAGTTCGAACTGGGGAATTTTGAATTTGAGTTTTGAAAACGGTGGTTGAAAAGCCGGTGGAAAAGTTAAATGTTGATTGAAGATACTGAAAATTTTAAATTAGCGGAGAAAATTTTACAATATGGTTTTTTTTTTTTTAGTTTTTCTTCCAACTGCAAAAATACAAAAGACGGAGAAAGGAAATTAAAAAATGAGGGGCAAGGCCAATTGCATCTGGATAAAAGCACTTTTCGAAGAAGTGTGGCACGGTGGCCGGATTCCGTATATCGGGGTGCCGTTGCTTCAGATTGTCAGGAGGCAATTAATGACGTGATCCAGTGAAGTGCTGAAGAGCCTGGCAGGAAGAGAAGAGAGATTAAGTAACCAACTAATTAGATAAGGTAACATTAAACATTTTTTGTTTCGTTGGCCTATGCTAGTAGTATGCTCTATTATTGCCGGTGACATGTAGCAGCACAAATTGCACTGACAAGAGAATGTAGTGAAACGAGCCAACTACGACGTCGTGGGAGCATTGATACCATAGGAATAGGCGGGGTCACTGTTCTTAGCGTAAGAGGAATTAAATAAGTTATAACTCAGCCGACAAAATCTAGTCAAGGGCCCCTCCCTACCATATCTAAAAGGAAAGAACATAAATAAATATATATTTTGACAAAAAAAGGAATTTTAGGATCTACAAGACAGAAAATTAAATTAAGTCGTCAGTTGGATATGGTATATATTGTCCTTGTCCTTTAATTATTGCCATGACACAATGCGTAGGAAAGGCGGAGCTTAGGCTCTCTGACTCATGCGGAGTAATCCAACTAAGAGCTGTCGCCCTCGTAGTCCAAGGTGTTCTTGGGATCGTTCCTATTGGATGTTGTTCTGCTGCCAGGAGATAAATTACGCTGCATCTTAATGGAGCTCTCCTTCCTGATACTGGGCCGCCTCAGGTAGTAGCGGTGCCCTTCTGTGGTATGGGGCACTCAAATCTTTGGCTGTTTTAGCTTGATCTGTCTAGCGGGTGACCGTACAAACAAGAATGCCACAAAAGAAAACACAAAAACATAAACGTGCGGTCTCAAAACGCTTAATTGGATGTAAATCTAAAATCTCCCGCAGCAGCTGACGTTAAGGCAGAAGCAATGTCACTTGCTGCGGTAGTGCCGCCAAATCTATATACTACAGGTTATATAAAGAAAGGAAGTCTGCTCTACGGACGGTTGAACGCTTGTCGCATATTCCGGCGAAGGAGAGGACGGAGAAGCAGAAGGCTTTCCTTGGGTAGGCGACGAAAGTCGTGAAGGAGTCTCAGGCTCCCCTACAGCAAGCTTCGAAACGTGAGAGATTCCTAGAGGAGACCACCAATCCTGACCACAAAAAAGCAGAAAAGGTCGGTGTTTTTACCACCATGTCCTTCAGTGCAGTTCTGAAAGGACATATGGTAATGGCGGTCGTAGACCAGAGCGACCCTGATGGCACCATTTCGCTTGAGCACTGGCAGAGCTTCTCTAAGCTCTACCTCCAGTTACTTAAGGAATACCCTGGTAGTTTTCCTTCCTTTCGCGACAGTGAATGGCATCAGGGCTATGTGAAGCTGGTCAGCTGTGCAGAGCAAAGTCAGTATACATATATAAAATTGTGATCTCTAGGTTCGGCGAGACATGGGGAAGTGCAAAGCTCGAAATTGTACCTAGGGAGATCATCCTTAACAGATCTAGAGCGCGCGCATGGATCCCAGCCGAACTATTTGACCCAGAGGCAATCCTGGGAATCTTTAAAATAAGCAACCAGCAGCTTTCGACCAAAAATTGGAAGGTAACAAATGTAGAGGAACCCAGAGGGGATTACAGGTCCGTAATCATTGTGGTGAATGCCCAATTTCTGTGGGCTATTCGGTCGTGGGCTATGGTTTCTTCTCCACAAGCCTCAAGCTCTACAAGAAGGACAGGCAATCTTAAAGGTGCCTCTGCTCCAACTTCTTTTGACGATCTCACGGATGCTCTTAATAACGCTCTATCAGTCTATTGCCCCCTCATTAGACCCAGGAGGAACAAAAACCCAAGTGGTGGGGGAGCAAATTAGGGGACTCAGGAAAAACTGTGGGATACTTTTTAACAACGCAAAGAAGTCTTAAGATAGTGGAGACTGGGATTTATACAAAGCAGAACCTTCAAAAGTAAACTTAGGAAGGCTAAAAGAGAATCGTGGAGAAACTCTTGCGGCTACGTAGAAGACATCTCTGAAACGTCTATGCTGAGGAAGATCCTATCAAATGCTCCAATGGTACCTGGTTACCTGAGGAGGGGGAATGGATCTTGGACCTCAAATAGTAATGAGACTCTAGAGTTTCTTTTAGAGACCCACTTGAGCACCATTCCGCGAAGAACGATGCTCAACAAATAACGGCAGAGTATTCATAAGTAGTGCCATTAGAACGACTCCAACGGCTGATTTGGATGTTATGGTCAATATGTTGCCTGCTAGGCTTTTTGGCGAAAAAATTTCTGTAAGCTCAGCTATAAGGCTAAAAGCTAAGCATCAACGGTTTGCCAGGAACGTAGGTCATGCGTCTATCTTAAGACTTTTCGAGGGACTGACTCTTTCGATTACATCACACAAATTTATGCCATAAACGGCATGTGCAGGATCTCCATTCCCTCTAGGGACGAATGCAAAAGGGATTCACATCTACACAGATGGATCCAAGTGGAGGTGGTGTATTCTCAGAAGATTTGGATATTAACATGTCCTTTAGGATGCCCGACCATTGCAGTGTCAAGTGGCTCTAAATAGACAAAGTGATTAGTGTCTTAACGGGACACTGGACGCTGGGCACTCACGGGTGTAGGGGATTTCCTCTAACGACTTCTGCATGAGTTGTATGGATGAGGAGGAGGAAGAGACCGTTGTACACCTGTTATGCATGTGTCCAGCGTTGTCCAGAAGGAGGCGCACTTTCCCAGGCGACTTCTTTCTGGAATCTTTGAGAGATATCTCAAATAAAAAGATTAGCTCCATCAAAGCTCCAAATGGCTGGATCTTTCAAAGAGATGGGACCTGATGTCTCATGCGGTATCACAAGGGGTTAATGATGGCCTAAGTGCGCCCTTCGGGCGGCCGCCTTACCTGCCTACCTACCTTATATCACACATTGTATTTTCAGGTTCATCTACGATGACGAGCAAATTTTCGTTTTTGCCAAACACAAAATTTCGGCCAATTACCTCAACGGCACTGGAACTCACAGGCGGAAAGTGAAAATGAACACCAAATTATTTTCGCATACCATTGCGCAGGCTATCACACGAGCTGCAAGCTTGGGACTCTTGAATGGACAAAATTGGTAACGAATGCTTCCAACTATTCAAACTAAATTTTGAAATACATTTAAAATAATTATAATAACAGATACGTATTTACATTTACAGACGGACGATTGGTTCAATATCATGAACGTTAGGGTACCTCGGGCAGACTCAAGGGAACGTTGCAACGGTTACGGACTTGTCCTCAATGTCCAAAATAAAATAATAGATGAAATGACAGAATTGGTGAACAACATGGAGTCATTGGAAAATTAACTTTGCTACCATTTCCAAAAGGTTAAAATTTAATTATGCTATATGTTTCCACACAATAAAATCAAAGTTTTGTACTTGCAGGTATTATCCAGTCAAACATTGCGTTGAAGTTGTTGTGTGGCCATATGAAAAAGCGCTTCAAAGCAAAGTATGTATTAAAATACCGACTGAACCAGGATGTTCTGGAAAACTTTTTGAGTGTCATTCGTTCGGTGGGCTGCATGACCATCCAGATCAACAAGAGTTCAAATATCGTCTCAGATCATATATACTTGGTCGCAATGAAGGCGATACATCGAACTCTGCTAATGTTGAAGTAGATGATAATCCTGACTTGGAAAGCTCGCAACCATCTCTAACAGGTATTTTGAAATTAGACATATTCATTTTATTTAAATTAATTTGTGTCTATTTATCAAGGTATCATATTAAATACTATTTGTGTCCCGCATGAAATCAACAACACCATAACGGAACAGACAACATTGGAAGGCCTGGCGTACTATGGTCTGGACAATCTCGCTGGTTACATATGCCACAAATTGCGTGAAGACATCGACCACACTGCAATTCAAGACAAGGCCGATTATTTGTATACGTGGATTAACCATTGAAGTGAAGGGGGAGTTAGGAAAACCAACAGAAAATATGATGATTTGTTTAAGTGCATTACAAAATATTTTTGAAGCAATTAACAGAGACGGTTTACTCATTGCAAATAATTTTATTCAAAAACATATTGACAAGCCTCCAATATTGATTGCAATATTAAAGTATAAAAAATGTCTTTCTGGGCGAGAATGTTTTTTAAAATCAGAAAATTAAATAAGGAAATTGAGGAAACCTTTACAAAAGATAAAGAAAATTTTGTAAAACATTAACATAGTTACATAGTGGACTAATCGTGACGACTGTGAAGCCTCACGGGCCTTATGGCCTAGGTAATATACGAAGAGAACGAAGGTTCTCTTAGGGTTCAAGAAACCTGCAGTAAGGGTGCTTACGGGGGTCATTACCGGGCATTGTGCTATCGCACCAATGCTTCAACGTTGGCGTATTCCGTCGAGCGGGCTATGCAGGAGTTGCCATGATAAAGAAGAGATAGAATCGATTCATCACTTTTTATGTCAATGTCCAATACTACGGTTGAAATGACTTCAATGTTTGGGGTCGCGCTTCTTCACAAGCTTGACAGAAATAACGAAGGTGGACTTATCGGATCTCCTCACTTTCATCTGGAAAACCAAATGTTTTAATTTGGATGGTACTTCCAATGTATACGGAAATCGCGGGTAAGGACGAGTATGTCTCCTCTTGGCATTTTTGAAGCCAGTCACAATGGACATAGATGTCTCCGAGTGGAAGTGCGGATACCGTATCCGCACACGCCTTCGCAACCTAACCTAACATAGTTTTATTATATTTACTACACTTTTTGAAAAAATACATACACTTCACTTTTGTTTGCACAACTGATTTATTCAATTTAGCATTTATGATGGGCGGATTTCTAATAGAAATAATTATAATTTAAATTAAATATTTGCGCCAATATATTGTTATATTTATTTCTCCGAAAAACGTTTCATATAAAATAATAAATGTTGCTATTTTTAATATTTCACAATAATGTTTACTTTTTTGTCTACAAAATGTATGCTAGTTTGACATTTCTCTTTGCAACCAGGCTACTGTGACGTACATGCGCAGAAGAAAAATATGTTGTACACCGCTTTGCGCAATCTTTGTTTCTATTCTTTTTGGCTGGTACTGGTGCCGCTGTATTTTAGTAAAGAATATCTAGGAAACTACGAAGACGCACTTCAATACATATGCAAACAGCAATTTTTTTCACTCACACTTTAACCAAAAATTGTCGCCAAGTGCAGAAAACTATTTACAAATTTAATGCGGGCAACCGTGTTTGAGAGAAACGATGCGTGATATAAACAATGCATGCACACATTTACAAAAATTCACATCTATTAGCGCTCCGTATACGAGCGATCTACAATTTTTTCACGTCCTTTCCCAGTTTGTTACCCAAATGCTTTATTATAGGGATATGTGAGAACGGAACGAATATTTCCATGCAACAATTTGCATTGTGCGTAAAGGCGATCCAATTTTATTCTGGCAGCGACGTCAACAGCATTGAAGTACAGGGGCGAATAAAGTTGCGACGAGATCGACACGATACTAAATGCATACCACATTGCACATTTCTTATTCTATTTTGTTATTTTTCACTATTTAGTGCGCCAATAGTACATAAAATGCGTGCACATTTAATATTTCATTTATACCATTCACATTAGTAAAGGATTATAAATATAAGAAGTCATTGTTTCATTTTCAATGCTTCATTTCATTTCGTTCCACCACTATATCGTACCTCCTTCCACTTGTATGTTTTCTGTTGCTATCACCTTCTGCCAAGAAATTGAAAAAAAGGTACCAAGGTCGGCAGAATTCTTGTTCTGTAGCGGCAGAGTGCGCCGACTTATTATGGATATACTTTGGTTTTAGTGAAGAAGATCGACGCGTCATTGCGTTTCGCAAATTTTGGGTCGTGCGTTCTGCAAATCATATCGTAAAGTTCGGTCAACGCGGTGAAATGTTAGTTCAACGCACGACGGACTTAACGCACCCATGCGATTCATCTTTCAGTCAGTTAGCGGAACTTCAATCGAGTGGACGTGCTCGTAGGTGATTGTGCTCACGGCGGAAAACCTTGAAATTTCATTTTCAAACACGAAAAGAAAGGCGAAGGAATTGCTTATAACTTGAAATAGATAAGATTAAAATTGAAGGAAAAAATTGAATTCAAATTGATTATGATTGTGTGTCTTTCGAGGTAGTTGTCATATATTCTTTGATAGCACATATCTATCGTGTTCTTTGAAACGGGTCAATAATGGTCATTTTGTAGTGCGATTTATAGCTCTGAAATTTATTGGTGATACTATATCGATTAATTTAAATAACTATACCAACTAGTATTAGATATTATAATGTATCTCATAGTGCTGTACTTGTTATGGCACTCTGGAGTTGAAGTAGTATTTGGTAATATCGCGATTGCATCAGTATGTTGTCCCATCGGTTGGTCGCTGCTTAGAGTCAAGGGCTCCTCCAAATATGACTGTGTTTCGGAGACTCAACGAATTAACGAAACCACGGAATTGTTTGCACCAACACAGCCTATTTTTGGCTACCTTATTCAGAAGCCTAGTGATAATATTACCAATATCCCGCTCTGCGACGATCAGAGGCTAACAATTTTTCCTAAAGAAAGTGTTGTGCATTTGACTTCAAACTTCTGTTTAACATCTCTGGCAAACCAGGTTATAATCATTTCTTGTCCTGAAGAGAACGGGGATCGAGAGGTACAATTACGCATTGTTCATAAATGTTGTCCAGTGAATCATATTTACAGTTCGATCCAAAGAATGTGCATAAAACACGAAAGCACTTTTGATGTTTATAGCACATTATTTCGCCATGCAATAGTCCTGATCAGTGATCCTATCGACTGTCCCCGGGACAAAGTTTTGATGGAGTACCATTTAGCTGCTGACATGTTTCGATTTGACGGCAGTCACTTGGTGCTGCATACTAAAAAAATATTCGAATTCAATGAGTATTGTGTTGAAGCTAGTATGATCAATGGTGTCAATATGTCGAACTTCATAGTACGAACCTGCGAAGATGTGTCAGTTTGTAAGCGTTTACCTTGCATTCGTCGATGTTGTGCGGATGGCGAAATGTTCGTAAAAGGCAATGCAACTTCTTATTGCAGGAAGGATGAATCGGATATTTCTTTTCACAGTTTCGAGAGTTTAAACTTCAGTGGAAATTTTTCTAAACCCGCTGGTGAGTGGAATATATATGTATATAGTCTTTAAAAGAAAATTATTTATATATTACATATAAAGATACGATTTTTTCCAAGAAGTTTAGTGACTTTGACTTCAGTAAATTTTTATAATTTATTAAATCCAGCTATTTGGGACTGCTTTTAAATAAACCTGTCTAATTTATTAAAATTGTATATGATAAAATCTAGATTCGGAGTTTAAATTTCCCGAATCAAATATATTATTATAATTGATTACCATTAGATTATAAAACTATGGAATTTTTGCTTTTTATTATTATAATTATTATTGATATTTATTGAGTTAGGTTAGGTTAGGTTGCGAAAGCGTGTGCGTGATACGGTATCCGCACTTCCACTCGAAGACATCTATGTCCATTGTGACTGGCTTCAAAAATGCCAAGAGGAGACATACTCGTCCTTACCCTCGATTTCCGTATACATTGGAAGTACTATCCCTATTAAACAATTTGGTGTTCCAGATGAAAGTGAGGAGATCCTATAAATCCACCTTCGTTATTGCTGTCAAGCTTGTGAAGAAGCGCGACCCCAAACATTGAAGTCATTTCAACCGTAGTCTTGGACATTGACATAAAAAGTGATGAATCGATTCTATCTCTTCTTTATCATGGCAACTCCTGCATAGCCCGCTCGACGGAATACGCCAACGTTGAAGCATTGGTGCGATAGCACAATGCCCGGTAATGAACTCCGTAAGCACCCTTACTGCAGGTTTGTTGAGCCCTAAGAGAACCTTCGTTCTCTTCATGTCTTACCTATGCCATAAGGCCTTGAGACTGCACAGTCGTCACGATTAGTCCATAAGTTGTTTGTCAACGCAATAGTGAATTCATCTATGCTCCTAAATAGTTCACATATCGGGATTTGCATTGAGGTATCTGCTTAGTTAATGTCCATTTCTCAGGGCCCCTTGTGGCCATCTCGTCCGCTATTTCATTCCCTTCTATATTGCTTTGTCCGGGAACCCAGCAAAGTGAGACCTTGTGGGCTCCAATGTTCAGTGGTGAGGTACAACATTTCATTACCAACTTCGATTTAACTGTCTTGGATTCTATTGCCTTAAGCGCCGCCGGACTTTCCACACAGTTAGTGATATTTGAGGGTCGAATTGTAGTACTTTTCGTTAATGTCCATTTCAGAGCCACTTCTGGCCATCTCATCCGCTATTTATTGAGTTATTCAACTTTTCAAATTATTGCTTATTATAGTTTGAGACTTTTTCTTTTCAATATTTGTACTAACTGGCCTAAAATCTGTTTCTTATATTGTTTCTCTCAGAAATCCTGAGCTATTTCATACACATTATTTAATTCAATACTTCAGACTGTAACTACTCCTAACCTACTGGACCGACTTAGATTAAAGAAGTTTTATTTGAACTGAAGGGCATATAAGGCCCTGTAAAACGTAGGGTACGGATGAGCAATTAGGGCAAGCACCTTTTAAAAAATAATGATAATTTTTTTTTTTATAATTCTCCAAAATTTCGAGTAACATGGTCAAATTTTAATTCCTCTTAAAGGATCTTTATTTGGAGATACCATGTGCTTTCGATCTTTCTCATTCGGGCGCACATTTCAGCTCCAAATTAAAATGATGAATAAATAAATATAGGCGTGAGTGGTTTCCAATGAATCTAAATTGGTAATACCGCTGAATGTTTACTTAAAAGTGTTTCAAATATTTAAACACACTTAACAACAACAGATTCTCCACATCACGATTGTGTTAAATATTATGTAAACATAGTTTTTTGTTTACAATTATACAGATACATGTGTATTGTTAAAACATACCACTTCGCATTTTTCAACTGCCAGTCAACATGAACACTATACTAAGCCTCGTTTCACACGGGACGGCAATGGCGCGCACAGCAATGGTAAATAAACTCACAACATAGCATAGCACAGCAATGGTAAATAAACTCACAACAACGGGGGGAAGTGTGTGTGCTCAAACCAAGAGCTTCACACGATCAGTGTTCACATGATTGCGGCTGAAAAACAAAACAAAGCACAACAAAAATCCCAAATCAAAACAAGGAATACCGCGCAATTCGGACAGTCCCGGCGGAAACTTGCAACCGTCGAACGATTTTTTGTTTATTTTGGCAATTCTGCTTGAATTGTTTTCGCTTTTTTTTGTAATTTCTAGAGGAAAAAAACGGACGAGACAGACCTCTTTTTTAATTTCCTGGGAAAAATGAGTTTGTCGCACTTGGCCACTAATTTCATAAAGAGCTGACGAGAGTCGGAACTGCGGCATCGCAATTTTAAATATTGTTTTGGTTTTGGAACTTTGGTTGTGGATTTTTATTATGCTTACCATAGCCGTGATATGCAAACTCGCGCCGTTGCCGTCTGATGTGAAACGAGGCTAACACTATACCAACGTGTGTTTTCTTGTTTATTTTAATAAACATATACAAGTATCTGAAGTATCTGCATGGATATGAAATGAGGAGTTAACATTTCGCCAGGCTAGAAATGAAAATTAATTTTGAACTCGAAATATATTTATTTGTACATACTTCGATTTTCGTGGTCAACAGATCACAACAGATTCACCAAACATTTTTGATTTTAATTTTTTTCTTTAATAAATTGCTTTTGCATAGGAAAAAACTCCTTTCATAAATTTGTAAAGAAAGTGACCTCATATAAAAAACTCACGGAAAATTATAACTTTGCCGTAACTAGTTTTGTGCATTTTGATGTTTGGGTGGCGTTCAGAAGTTTCAGATTTCTAGCATCAAGATTCATCGCTGGGGGTGATTACAATGCCAATCATCCGCAATGGGGGTCTAGAATAACACTCCTAGAGGCCGTAACCTATATAAAGCTATGCAACAAAACAGCCTGTCCCACCCGTCAACGGGTGAGCCAACCTAGTGGCCAACGGACAGTAACAAGCTTCCAGACATTATCGACTTTTTTGTGTCCAAAGGTGTACCAAAAACAAACACTTCCCTGGAGTCGTGCCGGGAACTGTCATCAGATCACGCACCGATAGTTCTAACAATTAGCAGTGAGGTTCAGATCAGAGCAAGAACAATCTTTTGTCACAACAAAAGCACAAATTGGGAGTTGTTTAGACAAACCATTATCGATGGATATGAATATTTCCTAGTCACCAATATTTCTTTAAAGAACAAAACCAATATAGATGATGCAGTAGAACTTTTGAATTCAACCATTCACCAACCATTCATTTTAAAATAAAAGTAGTTTGAGGAACCATCAAGAACACGCTATAAGACAAAAAATCGATGGGATATGACCTCATTAAGAGCAGAATCCTAAAGGAGCTACCAGATTGCGGCTATAAATTCATTGACCAGTTATTCAGTGCGATTATCCGATATGACCACTTCCCAATGGAAAGTAGCTCAAACTATCCTTGTTCCCAAACCTGGGAAACCGGCAGAAGTGGTCACCTCATATAGACCAATAGGCTTGCTTCCGATACTATCTAAAGTGTTTGAGAAACTGCTTTTGAAGCGACTCCTCCCAATCATCGAGTACATTCCCATCAACTTGGATTCCGAAATCATCACGCTACGATAGAGCAAATTGATCGAGTAAATCGCGTACGATAGAGTAAATCCAGTATATGCATTTGCACGGAATGCACTAGAAAACAGAGAATACTGTTCAGCCGCATTCCTGGATATCACCCAAGCATTCGACAAGGCTTGCAGTACAAATTGAAAATGCATTTACTCTACTTAAGTCCTACTTAGAAACCAGATTCTTCATGGACAAAGTTAACAGCGGCATAACTTCCCTCGATCCAATCCAAGCTGGTGTTCCACAAGGGAGCGTTTTAGGACCTGTGTTCTAAACACTATGCACGGCTGGCCTGCCTCTGACTGATACCACATATACCGCAACTTTTGCAGATGATACAAACACCCTGTGTTAGCTTCGAATCATTTGCCGCAGAGCCTGAATCAAATCGACTTATGCCTAGACAAGTGGCGAATAAAAGCAAATGCAATAACATCAGTGCAAAGGACTTTTACTCTATGTGTAGGTTCTTGCCTCCAGTGACACTAAATAACTGCCAATTGCCACAAGCAGACCATGCAAAATACCGTGGGGTACACCTGGATCGGCGCCTTTCGTACCGCTGTCACATCTTCTCCAAACGGAAACAACTTGGACTAACGTTTAGGTCATTGTTCTGGCTGCTTGGACGAAGGTCGGCCCTAACACTTGAAAATATAGTCCTGATATATAAGGTAATACTGAAGCCCATATGGACTTATGCTATTCAAATTTGGGGATCAGCATCCAAGTCAAAACTGGACATCCTACAACGATTCAAATCAAAAGTTATACGACTGTGTGCTAATGCACTTTGGTATGTCAACAATGAAATCATCTAAATAGAGATAAAAAGAAAATATTATTTAAAAAAATTATTGATATTCTGAATTTTGAAGGACAGTACACAGCGGACATACGAGGGCGGATTGATATTGAAGCTACCTAAGTAGGAAAAAAACATTTTTTTTTTTCAAAAACCATTTATTTCTCAACATAGTCTCCTTTTACTTCGACACACTTAGTAAGACGATATTCCAACTTTTTTATACCATCTGAATAATACGATTTCGGGAACCCCTCAAAATACGCGTTAGTTTCGGTAATCACTTCTTCGTTTGAGATGAATCTTTTTCCTGCGAGCCATTTTTTCAAGTTCGGAAACAGGAAAAAGTCACTAGGAGCTAAATCTGGACTATAAGGTGGATGATTAACCAATTCGAAGTGTATTTCACGTAATTTTAGCATCGTATCTAGTGCTGTGTGAACCGGTCGTTGTCTTGAAGAAAGAGCATTTTTTTCTTCTTTAAATGTGGTCGTTTTTCCTTGATTGCATCAATCAATTGATCCAATAATGCATGATAATACTTTCCTGTGATTGTGGATCCTTTTTCAAGATAATCGATGAGCAATATTCCGTGTGCATCCCAAAATACAGTGGCCATAACCTTGCCAGCCGATTTCACTGCCTTCGCCTTCTTCGGAGCACTTCCACCAGCTTCCACCCATTGTTTCGATTGATTTTTGGTTTCAGGTGTGTAGTGGTGGACCCACGTTTCAAATCAACAGGATTACGCTTTATCATGTCCAAACACCGCTGTGAAGTGGTCTGTCGAACTCGTTTTTGTTCGACACTGAGCAAACGCGGCACCCATCTTGCCGATAGCTTTTTCATATGCAAATGTTCATGCAAAATGTTGAACACACGTTCATATGATATGATGTTTACCATTTCAACAATCTCACGCAGCTTGACTCGGCGATCATTCATAACGATATCGAGGATTTTCTTGATATTTTCTTCAGTAACCACCTCTTTTGGCCTTCCTGTTGATGGTATTGTTGCAGTGCTTGTTCGGCCGCGTTTAAATTCAGCAATCCAATATTTTATCATGTAATCTGACGGAGCAGACTCACCGTAATGTTTATCGAGCTTTTCTTTTGTCTCTTTCGCCGTTTTCCCTTTCAAATAATAGTGTTTAATCACTGCACGAAATTCGCTTTTTTCCATTTTTCAAGAAACACAAAAGTTGCTTACTTCAAACGACTACAACAAATAAACTAATCGATGAATTTGGGTGAAATATTAACAGCTGACGTTTGACAGATCGCAATTCCTAAAAAAAAAAATTGTTTGTGTTTGTGCTGCCATCTAGCGCTAGGTAGCTTCAATATCAATCCGCCCTCGTAGTTATGTTACCCTCCCATCTGTCCAAACAAATTGATGTTGCTTGAAGGTTCTCTTTGTTGTACTCCTCCATAACAAAGTGTTTAATTTTCTTTTTGCTTAAAATTCCAGTGCCGAAATGTGCTTCTCAGAGACTCTTTGAGTCATAGAATTTATAACCTGGTATACAAAAATTGTGCTTTTCGGTTAGATGTGTTTCAGATATGAGAAATATGTCGATTTCATTCGGGCGTAAAAAGTTATTAACTTCTAATCTACTCCGTTTGACAGATTTTCGGGACGTTGATTTCTGAGATAGCAGAAGCTGCAGGAGTTGATTTTGGTTTCTTATCATTACTTGGATCATAGTTTGTATTGAAGTCATGAACTGAGTCATACATTGTGTGAGCATTGCTGTCATTCAAGTTCTGATGATTTGTACCGGTACCCATTTGTGGGTCAGCCCCTGACTTAAGCACCCCTGCGTAAATTGTACCATGTCGGCAGATGAAATTGGCTTCTGTGGTTGTGCAATGACAGGAATATTTGAACTAGCTTGAGTGCGCATATTCTTTAGCTGCGGGACCTAATTCCTAATTTCCTAGTTAACAGGGCAACCTCTTTAATTGGCAGTATGGTTACCGCCAGAAGTACTGCACTTTCCGGTAGCACTGTCAGTTGAAATCTTCGTACATTTTGGAGTAGGGTGTAAATCACCACGGGCAACACATACACTACGAAGTGTTGAATAGGATATTTTGAGGCCGAATTCTTGCCAATTAGTACCAGACCATTAGACCAGTCCGTTTGAGGGGCTCCTCCATCGAATTCTACGATGCATAAGATAGCGAAGATAGTTATATATACCATGTATTTCTGCTTCTTTAAGCTTTTGGGTTTCTGGCTCTAGCTCAACGCGAAATAGTTGTTGGGAGTTTTGTTGCGATTAATGCTATTAATAATTGAGTGAGCTACAAACCCTACATCATGTAGTGCTTCTTTAATTGCAGTGGGGGAATGTCTGATTCTAGTCCCTTTATAATAATGGTGAAGTCTTTGCTACTTTTGAGCTGGTAAGTGTAGTCGCTTCTCGAAGTCGCTGTCGCTGTCGAAGTTTTTTATAACCACTCGTGGTTCGATTGCGTGCTTAGATTAATATCTTTCAAGAAATATTCTAAAAGAAAGGAAATTGGAGTTGAAGAAAGGAAAATTGTAATTAAATTATGGAAAGAAGGCAACATTTTTCGTGAAATTGCTAAAATTGTTGGGTGAGCACACTCCTCAATTCAAACAATTTCAAAAAAACCAGCATCTTCGTGTCTGAACCGCGTTAAGGCTGACCTCCTATACTCACTCAACGAGGAAAACGGGCGTGTTTTGCGGATTGTTGAGGATAATTCTCGACTTACCGCAATTTGCAGTGACACAGCACGCATAATTTAAAAAAAAATTAATTACCATGGCACCGTAGCGTGCAGGAAGCCGTTTGTTTCACTTCAACAGAGAAAAACCAATTGTTGCGGAGGTGGGTCGGCAATTTGGTTTTTATTGAATCAATAATGGATCACAGAGGTTATTTAATTATTTTAAAAGAAAATTTGAAGCAGAGTGCTGAAAGTCTAGGCCAGCCCAAAGCATACTGCCCGTAATGTGAAGCACAATCGCCTGACCTTAATCCTATTGAGCATTTGTGGGAATTTCTAGAGCCCAGGATACTGCAGCACACCATCAGCTCCAAGCAAATGCTTCCAAATTCGTCAGGACTATGCCAAAGCGATTCGAAGCACAAATGTTTTTATAGCTAGAATGTATCCTCACTCGGTTGGCGGCAATCGGCACTCCTGTTTTCCCTATTTCTTGACAATTTGCCTTTAGAAGTATCGCCTCGTATGTTTTCAATTCGGCTCGGTTTATCCACAAAATGTAGATTTACTTTATTGGTAAAAAACAATCACTCAGTATAGAGAATTGATACAAGGAATGAATTGTTTTGAAAATGAATATTAATATATATATATATTTATATAAAAAATACACTTGGAACAGACGCTAAAATCAAGTACGTCTCTCATTGTGGTAGAAAATTGAAAAGATTATGATACTGCATCGTTGAAGGTCGGTGTGGAAGAAGAAATTTCCAAAATTTTGTGTCGTATACGAAAGAAGCTGCCATACAAATCGGAACTGGCAGATATTAACATGGCTGCGGGGAACACAAGTCTGTAATGATAGTTCAGAATAATAAGAAAAGTTTATGAGGAT
The DNA here is from genome assembly GCA_920105625.2 of Clusia tigrina. NCBI lineage: Eukaryota > Metazoa > Arthropoda > Insecta > Diptera > Clusiidae > Clusia > Clusia tigrina. The sequence continues at coordinate 40,200,770 of OV050033.1, read as the reverse complement.
GATGTTGGATTCTTAATTTTCAGCCCAAAACTGAAGTTTCTTTTCTAAATAATTCTAAATGCTGGAACATATGATCGATTGTATTTCGTACCCTTTCAATTTTTTAGTATCAGAAAATTTTAATTTGTTACTTAATTAATCCATTCGGTACATTCGGTCCTTTTATATTGCTTGATACAATCCCGTGATCAAATATTAGCAATAAAGTCACTTTCTAAACAATATGCTTCACACTTTTATCACAGGCCGACAGTTTAGATTATTGATTTTAAGAAAGTGCCCTAAATCATAATATTTCCTTATAATTTTTTAACACACTTTTCAATTGATTTCATAGATTTTGGTATTCTGCGAAGTTTGGATTGCCGCAAATTTCGTTTAGATCCAGACACATATTTGGATGAAGCTCATAAAATAAGTGAGAGAGATGGTTCCCTATACGTAACAACCACACACAGGAATTACAGCAACAGCGAATATTGCACGGAGAAGATACGAAATTCTACCTACAGTGATCAGAAGGTAAAGTATCCTGTGGAGAGTGTAACAACCTAACTTTGATGGACTCTTAAAATTAGCTGTATACGTTTCTTTGCTTCGATTCTAAAGTTGTTGGCAATGACAGGATACGTTTCAAATTATACCCAATAGGGCTGCTGATATCGTGCTGTTTCTATTTGATAACTTTGCTGGTTTATTTGTCCGTATCGAAATTGCGTAATCTTCCTGGAAAGATTTTAATTTGCCTGGTCACCAGTCTATTGTCAGCATATTTGGCCATCGCTTTAGGACAACTTATGCCCAATCCAAACGACGATGTTTGTTTTACATTTGGTGAGTAAAGAAAATGTTCATTATTTATTTCATGCCATACCGATTGCATTCTTCCAATTAATAATATTTATTTCCTACAAATATATATATTTTAAATAGGCATGTCCACTTTTTGAATTATTATTTGTCCAAAGATTTTGGAAATGACCTCGAGCAACCAACAATTTGCATAGAATCTAATGCACAAATATGTATTCAAAAAACATACCCTAAGTGTGACTCGAAGACGAGACCTCATGATTGGAAGAATATTATATTAATTACCAAACCATGGCCGACAATTATGATTTGTTTAAGCTATTCCCTTTCAATAGAAGCCCTAGCTTGGCTGGAACACGAACCAAATTCGGTTGCTTTGACAGCGAATACGGTTAATTCTGTCACAACGAATGTTTGTTTCTATATGTATGTAATTCATAGGTTAGGTTAGGTTGCGAAGGCGTGGGCGGATACGGTATCCGCAATTCCACTCGGATAATTTCTATGTCCATTGTGACTGCCTTCAAAAATGCCAAGAGGAGGCATACTCGTCCTTACCCGCGATTTCCGTATACATTGGAAGGACCAGCCCTATTAAACAATTTGGTTCTCCAGATGAAAGTGAGGAGATCCGATAAGTCCACCTTCGTTATCTCTGTCAAGCTTGTGAAGAAGCGCAACCCCAAACATTGAAGTCGTTTCAACTGTAGTCTTGGACATTGATATAAAAAGTGATGAATCGATTCTATCTCTTCTTCATCATGCCAACTCCTGCATAGCCCGCTCGACGGAATACGCCAACGTTGAAGTATTGGTGCAATAGCACAATGCCCGGTAATGAACTCCGTAAGCACCCTTACTGCAGGTTTGTTGAGCCCTAAGAGAACCTAAGTTCTCTTCATGTCTAACCTAGACCATAAGTCCCGTGAGACTTCATAGCCGTCACGCAATATTGAATTCATCTATGGTCCTAAACAGTTCACATATCGGGATTTGCATTGAGGTATCTGCTTGGTTAATGTCCATTTTTCAGGGCCCCTTGTGGCCATCTCGTCCGCTAATTCATTCCCTTGTATATTGCTTTGTCCGGGAACCCAGCAAAGTGAGACCTTGTGGGGTCCAATGTTCAGTAGTGAGGTACGACATTTCATTACCAACTTCGATTTAACTGTCTTGGATTCTATTGCCTCCAGCGCCGCCGGACTATCCACACAGTTAGTGATATTTGAGGCTCGAATTGTACTACTTTGTATCAGCCTGGCAGCTTTCTCAATTGGATAGATTTCGGCCTGAAAGACGCTGCATGCGTCTGACGAAAGACGCCTGCAAGCCTTCAGAGAAGACACCCGCCGCCATTCCACTCCCCAGCCGTCTCAGCTCTTTGAGCCGTCAGTGTAGATGATAATGTCAGAATTACCCGTTACAGAGCCTGACTCCCAGTCTTCCCTGGTTGGATAGAGAGTTGGAATTCTCTCTGCAATGTTTAGAGTAGAAGTCATGTAGTCTGTAGCCGTTTCTAAGTCAGCCAAAACTATTCTTTGACCCTTCCGTTTTATTTCGCTCAAAATTGTACAGCGTCCACGCGTTGCACTCGCTTAGTCTGAGAGCACTCTTGTGTATCATTTCTATGAGTTGCAGCACTATAATAGTGTAGTGCTTTTGAAACATATCTAATCTCTTTACAATTTAGTTTAAAATTTCAATTTAAGTTGGAGTAAAAATATTTGCATGTTTTAAAGAAATTCTGAAACTTTTTATTTGTTGAAATTGTTGACTAATTTTTGTTTTTCAGGTTTTTTTGTATACTTTTGTTTGATGGCTGCATTTGCATGGATGAATATTACCTGCTTCGATATATGGCAAACGTTTGGGTATGTATTCGAAATGATTTTGGTTTCATAAAAGACAGAGTTGGGCTAAATTTCAAAATATAACATAATTGTCTGTCAATAAATTCGCTGAGATGTGCTTATATAAACCGAGATGTTCTTCATCGAATGCCGGGGGAAGACAAAATGTATTATAGCTACGACAAAATAATTTGAGATAATGACGCGGAAATCAATAATTATCCAGTGGAATTTTTAAATTCCTTGCATCTCAGTGGTCTACCACCACATAAATTGACATTGAAAGTCAATTGCATAGTTCTCTTGATACGAAATTTAAATGCAAAGGAAGCTTTGGTTAATGGTAGAAGAAACCGTATCAAGGTACTACATAACATTGCTATCGATTGTGAGGTTTTAACTGGTATAACACGAGGTAAACTTATTCTTATCCCCCACATTTACCGGACTTATTCTGGAAGTTTGCAGCCGTTCGATTTCCAACGAACTATTCCTGGTTTCGCTATGACAAATTGATATGATAAATTGCAAGACCAATTATTTGATAAAGTTGACATTATGTTGGGGTCGCATGGTAGTTGCAAGCAGAGTTAGCTCATTTGATGCGCTCAAGTTTTATATTTGTCACACCAATGAACAATGCCATTCAGCAAAAGATGAACGTGTATTTAAAAAAAAATTGTTTATACCGAAGTCTTGGCAAATTTTACTATATAATGTCATATACCAGTATGTTCATGTATGCATATTCTTAGTGCAATAATTGAAAGTACCAAAAGAATCATCATTATTCTTCAATTTAAATGTTATTTACACGGGCGACCGAGCTTCGCACTGACTTTTAGTTTCAGATTTACTATTTTTTAAATAAACGGTTTATTTACTTTCAATTTAATAAAATCAATTTCAAAAAAATTACTTTCAAAGTTAATAAAATCAATTCAATCAAGTAATAAATGAAAGCTAAATATTGTTTATATGGTCGAATCTCGACCACTGTGCGGCTCTAGTGCATATAGTTTGGATTAGTTCCCATTCATCGTCAACCAACCCTCTTATCTGTGTTATACATTTTTACTCATCATGGTAAATTGAACTAATTTTAATTAATTTTCATAGAAAATGTATGATATCGGCGATGGTAAATATATTGTTATACATTAATTAACTACTGATAACTGCATGCCAAAGTACACATTCGCTTTGTTTCTAGACATTTAAATTATATTTTTGCCACTCATATCTTTCTCCAACCACCCTCAGATTATCAAGTAAGTTATGTTTATGTTTCGTATTTTAACTGCGTTCTCGTTAAATGTCAGTCATAAAGTAAATTCTATTAAATGGGCTATTAATGTGTTGTAAGCAACAAATGCGGGGTCTGCTCTCAATTTTGTCATTTTCCACAGTCGTGGTACTAAAATTGTATTTGTCAAACCCGACCACCCATGGCGTTTGAATTAATTGATGTACTTTTTGAGTGTTATTATGCGAGCACTCTATTTTAACGATTGGGTTTCATAGTCGAAATATTTAATTATAATTGTGGTATTTTGCTGGATACGTTTTTAGCAGATTCCAATAGTAATTTTGGGATAATCGACTATTATTAAACATGTTAACAATTCTTATTCATTGAATAAAACAACAAAAGATAACAATTATAACCATTTTAGTGTCTTCTTCGCTTTTATTATTCTCCACAATTGTGACCGATTTTGTTTTGACAAGCAAGCCTATTATGTAACGTGTTGTTGTTGTTGCCTTCTCTGTTGAACACGAGTAATTTTAAATGCATACGAGTACACAATCTCGGATAACTATTTACTATATTTGTAATAGTCGCTTGTACACGAGAACCTTAACCAGCCTCCGAACGCAGCTTCACATGCCTTCTCGCGTGTGCATTTTTAGGTGTTGAAATCGACGCTCACCCTAAAATCATCAACCAATCAGATGGCGTGCTGATTTCGTAACAATATATATAAACATGCATTACATTAATTTATAGATTTAACATTTTTTTAATGAGCATTAAAAATTATTATTATTTAGATCTACAAAGAAAAGGCATGGTTTCAAACAGAATCATACAAAGCAGTTTATACTCTACTCGCTTTACGGTTGGGGACTGCCATCAATTTTCACGACCATCACTGTCTCACTTACCAAATCGAATATATTGAACGAAAAGATACGTCCACACTTTGGGCATGGGAGGTGTTGGTTTACATGTCGGTACTATAATTTATCAGAGAGGTGAATAAATATATAATTATTTTGTCTTTCAGATGACATCTTCGCTTCAGCTAGTCTTGTATTCTTCTCCGGACCAGTTGGAATCTTGTTCTTAATCAATTTCTTCCTTTTTTCACTAACATTGCATTACTGCAACAAAGTGAAACGGGAAATCTTTCGGATGCAGAGTTCGAATATGGAAAAACCAGTATTAAGGCGACGGTTTTTTATGGATAAAGCGCGATTTGCAATGAATACAAAACTTTGTTTTGTGATGGGCATTACATGGCTACTGGAGCTCTTGAGTATTATCTTTTATGAACATAAAAATACATTTTTTTGGGCTATTAGTGACTCTTTCAACGTTTTATTGGGAGTTTTTGTATTTTTCATTTTTGTTTGTAAGAAACGAATTTGGCATTCTATTTTGGAGATGCTTGGTAAGTTGCTAGGACAAATAATTAACTTTATAATGTATTATTACGTATTTTTCATTTTTTTCTCCATAGGACTGCGATCTAAGAGTAAATTGAAGCATGGGCCAAATGCGACTTGTGCCACGCAATCCACTTCTATGCATGGTAAGTCGATGACGCATCTTAATGGAGTCGAAAGGAACTCTGCCCCGCATACACCATATGAGGCACAACGGTTTTCTCCTATCATGACCACTCTTGCAGAATAGATAAGACTTTTAATCGAGTATTTGCTGTAATTTCATTGTCATTTTCAAACTATTTATTTTTCATTAAAATTAATTTCTATATTTTAAGTTGCATTCATTAAATATATATTTGAAGCTATTGAAGAAATTGAAAAATCATACATTATTTTTTAAGAGTGTGAACAATGATCAATCACCATAATAGCAACGGCTCCAAACAGCGGGAGCAACGCAAATGCGAATGTAACTCCAGCAACAGCTCTGAATTGGGAATCTATAATTTTGTTACGTAATTACCTTTCAGACAATTTTTATCAAGCTCAATACTTGGATTTGTATCGCTGGATTGTGTAATAAGCACACAAATTCCTTCTTCAATTGGAAAATTGGCTTTATTATATTTCTCCAACTCACTATTGGCTTTAAAAGCTTGCTCGCTTCTCACACTTCATCTTCGCTTATAGTGTGCTTCATTTAGTCAGTTGTTGCACCACACTTTTCTATTTACATCGCTCTGCGACGATCACTTGTTGACTCTCTATTGCTAACACGACGCGGATACTGCTTGCTGCCACTCTCAGGATTCGGCTATGATCCTCTTGCCAATGACACTGGTTAACTGATCTGCTACTACGATGTTCACTTTCGGCTACGCTCACTGTTTCACTGCTGCTTCTTGTTCACTTTCACCTATTTACTGATCACTGTTTACTGATCCCGATGTGTCGTGAGCAGTCGCTTGTACACGAGAACCTTAACCAGCCTCCAGAGGCAGGCTTTCTCGTGTGTGCATTTTTTGGGGTTGAAATCGACGCTCACCCGAAAACCATTAACCAATCAGATGGTGAGTCAATTTCGTAACAATATTCTTCAACTTGTATGGGAAAACCGAGAATTGATCATACATTGTTGGCATGTAATTATATATTTTTGGAATATACAGATTTTTTTGTAAGTAAAGGACCAGTTAATCTTGACGGGTATAAACGAAATGAAACGAAACAATGTTTCGTTACAAAAACTCCATGTGAAGCGATTAGTGTTGACGCGAAGAAAAGGAAGAAGAGCATCTGTCAAAACAAATATTTATATAAATTCATAAAGTGAAATGATATGAAAATAAAGAGAAAAGATATTCAAAATAAAGAGAAAAGGTATTATAAATGGTTCCGCTTTTAGCATGTATAATATATATATTTTAGGATTAATAATTATAGAAAAAATGTCATTCATTTTTCTTAAATTAAATAAAAGTAAAATATTAAAACACATCCATCACGTTGGCTGTTCTCTACTAGACTGCTGATCGTGTATCACAACGAAGTAGTAAAAATCGCTAAAAAGTATCAAATGTCTTCAGATCAGTTACGAACGCCAACAGAAAAATCTGGAATCTTGAGAAATTTTTCTCGTCGTTCGTAAATTTACGTTTGTTCCGTAAAAGACTCATCGCTCACATTGTTTTACAGTCAGTTTGAAAGCAGCTGTTCGCTTCGGAATTTTTGTTTTGTTACGCTACGTTTGTTACGTCAAGACTAAAGGCCTGTATGCAGCTCTCAAGAAAACGCTCAAGAAGAAAGAGCAAATATTTCTTGTGTGTAAAAAAAGTAGTAGTCAAGAAAATTTGACATTTGAAAGCCCATGGCCGCGTTGTCATTAATTTTTTTTATTCCTTTATTATTAAATAAACATTCAATAGACAAATTATTTTCACACTTTATTTACTTTTCTTCAGGCAGCGGTAAATTTTTCGTTAAGAAATAAATGGCTTTATATATGCTTCTTGCCAAAATCAGTGTTGCCGTTTTCACTTTTCAATAAAAAAGGTAGCAAAAAACCGAATCAAGTTTCTTGTCACTGAAGCTAAATACATGGGTATTACAATAGATAACAAATTGACCTGGAAACCTCATATAATCTGCAAACGAAATCAAATAAAATACAAATTTAGATACAAACTCTACTGGATTCTCAGTAAGAACTCAAGATTAGCAACAGAAAATAAACTCCTAATCTATAAAACAATAATAAAACCCATATGGACTTACGGGATCCAAATATGTGGATCTGCCTGCCCGACAAATATCAACATTATTCAACGTCTACAAACTAAAATTCTTCCAACCATAGGACCCACAATGAGATCTCAACATCCCTACCGTAGAGGATGAAATAAAAATAATAAGCAAACGATATCAAACCGCGCTTTGTAATCACACAAGTGTCCAAATAAGAAACTTACCAGACAAAGAAACCAACCCAAGAAGACGAAAATCAGGAGACTTCCAATAAATTTAAATAAGCACACTCCATTTAAACTACTAAATAAGCTCTTAATTTGTAATTTAATCACAGAATCACTACCACATATTGTTCCTAAATGTATCTTGAGGGCAATGGCCTGAAGTTTTAATGAATATCCCGCTAACATATATAAAAAGAATTACTATGTGTCGATAAGAGAGATGTAATATAAATTTGGGAATAAAAAAAAAAAAGATTCTTGTGAGGTGCATACAGCTTATGAAAAGCTTAAGGGAATTTTTTTTAGAAGAAATTGTCGCTTTTCTTGAGAGGTCCACACAGGACTTAAAGGTCTGCGGCCGATTCGCGGCACACGTGATCGACTAAAGTCTTTCGTAATTTTGACGTTTTGTTTCACGGCATACGTTATCGAGCAAAGCGTGTCGTAATTTTGGATCGTCGCATACGATATCGAGTAACCAATTGCATGCAAAGATTCGAAATGTCATTCGCTACTACTGGGGCTACCGAAATAATTAATAAATCGTTTTTATTCGGTTGTCTAAGTTCTCTCATAATGTAATGGGATTTAAAACAATTAATTGAATTATATCTAATGGTTTTGGAAGTTGATTAAATATATAATAATAATGGAAGAAAATAAATGAACTTGGAATAAAACACTTGACTTTTAGATAAACAAATATGTTCTCTTATACGGAACGTTTATTGAATCACAATATAAGACTTGTCTGTATGACGAATATGAAGCGACTGACTAATTATGCAAATGACAGTTATTGGATTGTAATGTAAACATTAAGGTGACCAAGTTAAAGACAATACATTTAATAATGTAATCTTAACCACTTGTTTACTGATCTCGATGTCAATTGTGTAGTCTCTTATATACTTCTTGTATAGCAGAATTTTCACTAGCCTTTGAACACAGTTACGCATGCCTTCTCGCGTGTGAATTTTCAGGGGTTGAAAATGACGCTTACCCTAAAACTAAGCAACAGATCAGATAGCGTGTTGATTTCGTAGCAATATGCTCCAAATGATGATAGATACAAAAATTTGGAAATGTACACCGTCATGATTTAGCTCCCACATACATGTAAGGGTAAAGGGCATCTCGAAGTCAGTCTGGGCTTTCTTTACAGGTTTTTTGATTTTTGTGTCACAATTTAATCAATTAGAATAACAAGCAATGTTAAAGGATTCATTATTACCACGCCTAACTCTAAGAAAACATGATAGACTTATTATAGCATAATTTTAAGAACTAAATATCAGTTCTGCTTAAGCGATTTTTAATGATTTTTATTATAAACATTTGGAGAATAAATAAGAGATATATTGAAAATGGGACAAATTTTCATTTGCTGGAATTTAATTTTGTGGAAAAAAATATTATTTCCTTTATAACTCTTTTTGTTTAACAAGTTTTTTTTCGAAAACCATTAACACGATTTTCTTGTATTGGAAAGGAATACATAATAACTTTTATTCTGTTGAAATATACTGAACTGATCTATTTTCATTATAATATAAGTAAACGTATACGTATATTTAAATATATGTTAATTCATTTATTCTTTCAAGTGATTGTATTCTGTTCATTCAGCTCCCTTCTGGGCAATGTGTTCATTTGCTCCCCTATAAAGAAATATATATACATATATATAATATTTATTCTTGGCAATTTACTGTTTCGTTTACACTCACAAATATCGCGTGAGTTCTTCTATATCGACCAACATAGAATCCTGTCCTATATGCAAATCATCACGCACCACCAATAACTCCACCAGCGACTTATTAAGCTCTTCAATGTGTGAGTGCAAGCTATTCACCAAAATCTGCAACTGTGCTGTATTCATATCTGTTAGCATTTGTCGCGAAACTCGACGTTTTTTAGAACCCATCATTACGCCGATTTTTTTCAAGGATCCCCGTATTATATCGGTAATTGGTGATATTCGTTGATTCTGTCTATCAATCTTCAAATATTAAATCGTATAGAATGGAATCGTTTTGTGAACATCGTATACTTACTTGCATTTGCATGTGTGCCATCTCTTTGGCCTGGGCCAAAGCCATTCTAGCCTCGATTTGTAATTTAGCTTGTTTGGTAAAGAAATCGCACTCAACATCGTCGTTACACAGAGATAATAACATTTCTTCTTGTTGCCTTTGTTGTGGTTTATGGGATTGCTTCTCTTTCAGTTGCTTGTTAAAGTTATATGAGTAGCTGATCGATATAGGGACTCCATTATATATGTGCGAAGGACGATCAGAAATGCCCATGCTATTGTGTTGCCTTGATTTCGAAAGTTTTGGACATGTTTCTGAATCCGAACTATGACTCTCAGTGTCCGAATACGGTTCGATAACTTGAGAAAAATGCATACCTTTGAATAAAAGAGGATACAAAATTCAAATTTGTATTTAATTCCTAATTTAAGAAAAATGCAAAAATGTCCTACAGAGCAGGGAAGCCATAGGAAGGCTAGTCGCAAATAGAAGACTGCATGTCTACTGAGTACCTGGTCATAAGGGCATAGAAAGGAATGAAATAGCAGATGAGATTGCAGAAAAGGCTGTCTATTTACCAATTGAACAAGAAAACGACATACAGAAACCTCTTAAAGAACTATTCAATGAAACGGACGGACACATGAGAAGGCAGGCAAAAGCAAGGTGGCACAGTTTAAACACCTGCAAAATTGCAAAAATTATGTGTAAGGTCAACGATAGAAAACAAACGCGATTTAGACTCGCGCTCTCACGAAAACACTGTAGAACTATCATAGGTACAATTACAGGCCATAATTTACTGGCGGCACAATGCACACAAGATAGGAATTACGGACAATGACGAATGTAGAAAACATAGGGAGGTTGGAGTAAGGGAACTCTAGAACATCTCCTTTGTATATGTCCTGCGTTATCAAAAACGCGCTTAAAATGCTTAGGAGCCCCACCACTCGGGAGATTGGGAGACATCTCAGGAATGGAGCTGACAGCACTGCTTAAATTCGCAAAAAGCGTTGACATCCTACGAGGTGTTTACTGGAAATCTCCATAAAGGTCAGACCCCATCTGGTATCGCTAGGGACTAATCGGTCTATGTGTGGCCTTATGTCAGTCAGGTTAACCTAATCTAATCCTTCATAGCAAATTTTCAATTACTTGTTTTTTTTTAAATAAATTCATCCATGTTAGAGCAATTGGTCGAGCAGATCAAAAAATTTTTATTAACAAACTTACATATAATAATGAACAAATAGTAATTATACATCAAATGCCCACTACAACAATAGCATCGACTCCTAGCATTAAAGAAACAGAGTGCGGTATTTGTATAATCATATGTCCATACAATCAAAATATATTATATGAGAAATAAGTACTACCCTTTAACGGGACGTTAAAGATAATGTATTTTAATTTGGTGAGGGGATAAGGTGGCGGAATTTGGGATGCATGCGTCGTCCTTTATATAATAGTAATAATAAATAATTGTTGTTTTGTGTAACATTATAGAAGTGTAAATTTTAAACCATTTCGCCAATTTACTCACCATTTTGTATCTTTTGTTCAATGCTCGGCTGCACATTCTTCTCATTGTGATTTTCCTCTACGCCCATTGCCAAGCGTCGGCGAATTTCTTCTCTATCACTGCGCCTCTGTAAATAGAGAAAACACATAATATTAAATAGCCGAATTCCACCAAAAGATCACATGGTCGTATTATGCTTAGTTTCCAATTCGAATAGTAACATTCATCTTAGATATGTAACATTTGTTTTCCGCAACTGCTCATCAATTAGTTTGTTCATGATATTAGAGAAGTGACTTGTTTCTGTCATAATTTGAGACACAAATGGTAAATCTCAAGAATGATGGATATAAAGATTACGTCATGCGCATGATTTCCCGTTAGATGACGTAGTTTGTCCAAGGGTATAGTTTGTTGCCAACTTGGTGTGCCCCTAAATAATTTACTAAGAACTCTTTTTATAAAACAAATCAATTGAATCCAAAAAAAAAATCATTGCTAAATATAAATGCTATCTTCATTTTTGCTCTGTTTATTTAAATTTTATATGTAACAAATTGCTTCATACGTGAAAATTATCATTTCGTGCAGAAAAATGTACGTATTCTGTGAGAGTTGGCAACCCTGCAATTTAAATCTCTATCTATCATGCTTGGTAACTATCAATAATTTCTACTAATTCGATTACACTCTACAAGGTACAGTTCGAAATGAATTTGGGTCAAGAATTTTGTTTAGATCCTAAGTTTTAAATACAGGGCATGGCTCTCAAAATGTTCCGTCAATATTTTGTTTCGTATTTTATACTAACACTGTGAACTTTCGTGTCACTTTCGTTTACAAATCTTGTAAAGGGACTCAGTAATGAATATTGGCTGGCAGCAGTAATAGTCTACTCATATTTTCCATGCACACTAGTACCTACTTAATGTATATTACTATTAATTTCATTTCATGTATCATCATCACGACCTTCCTTCGCGTATATCCCATTGCAACATTCTTATGCTTGCTGATGACGTAAAAATTGTTCATTTATTTAATAACCCAAATGAATCGCAGTTACTTCAAGATGATGTAAATGTTCTTGGTGACTGGTGCAACATAAATTATGTGCAACTGAACTACAAGAAATGTGTTTATCCATATGTGTTTTTCCAGATCATCCCACTCTGCTCATCCTTACTTCATTGTCAATGAACCATTGTTATCCGTTAATGATATGAGAGTGACCTTTGGCCAAAAACTTACCTTTGGTAAACTCGTTGCAACTTTCGTTAACAAAGCTTCTCTGACTCTAGGCTTCATAAAACGCTGGGCAAAGGAGTTCAAAGCCCCCTTTATTAGCAAACTTCTGTACACTTCCTTGGTACGCAAGTGTTGTTTGGTGTCCTAGATATGCCTGTTACTCTGATGCTACTGAATCAGTTCAAACGCGGTTTTTATTGTTTTACCTACGTTCCTTTACGTGGAACTTCAATTTTCTACTTCCCTCTTATGTGAGTCGTCTTGAACTTACTCGTCTCTCCTCTCTTAAAACCCGTAGAACTATGCTTAATGCATGCTTTGTGTTTAAACTCATGAGTGGGGAAATATAAAGTAGTTTTTTTCCTAGCATTCTTCCCTTGAATGCTCCTGCAAGAAGAACAAGGAATTTCACTCCTTTGTATCTCCATTCCAGTAATCGCAACTATTCAGATTTTGCGCCGTTCCGTAGTGTGTGTTATGATTTCAATTTAGCTTCGGAAGTGATTTGTTGGAATGAATCCAAACATATGTTGAAATCGAAAATAACACTTTTTCTTTCAAACCGCGAGTAGTTATCTTCGTATATATTTGTATATATGTTTAATACCCTTCCTAAATTGCTATCAGGCCTTTGAGGCTTAGCGTAACTGTTAGGTTAGGGAGGTGGTTTTAGTGAGTAAAAATCTCACACTCTTGGTTGGTGCGTACCCCACCCCCTCGTCTCTTTTTGAAGATTTCGCCTCCCTTCGAAAAAAAGAGCATAGGTAATTTATATTGGGCTCCCCAAAGTTAATTATATAGAATCGAGACCGTGTCTTTTTACTGATCGATCCCATTTCTTGTCTATGCCTTTGTAAAGTCATAGTAGTACTTATTCATAACTAATTTGAAACCACAACTTTTGTATAGGTCTTATTTTATAAACATTAACAACAATGGGCGTGGCTTTGAAAATAACTGTTGTGGTTTATGTATTTTACCAGCTTTGTCAGAGCGATTATATTAATTTGGTGACTTGCGGTATATACTCGTATATAATTATGGTTTCACTTCAGAGTGAAGCTTAAATCAGAAACTACCACACTTTCCCAATTACAGTGGGTGTTCCTAGGGGCAGTGCATTCGGTTCTGTGGTTTACAGACTGACAAACAACACTGAAATTGTAACCTATTCTGCGGAGACCGTTATAATTGCTGAAAACACCAATAATTTAAATACCTTAAACTAACTACACATCAGAGAACACAGAGAAAGGAAAGTCTTTTCCGCTGCCAGCGTCCGTAGCAGACATACCATGATTTTGAGTGGATTCACCACGATTCTGAGTGGATTCAACACGATTCTCAGTTGATTCAACACGATTCTCAGTGGATTCATGTACAATACTCTACTACACATATACCTCGACAAACTTCAACTTTGACTTTACTGAACAATCTGAACATACTAACAGTTCACGAGGAAATAAAAACATACAGAACTAGATACTGAGTACGGTTAAGTATGCATTTTAACATCCTAGCTCTCAATCTGCTGCAGGCAACTCAACAAACTCAGTTTGAAATATAAGTTATATTCCGTTTGTTTGAAAATTCTTCCAAATGATAAATGACAATATTTAGTGGCACATTCATAACAAACGAGTTTTGTTTCTTGTATGAGTGCAGGTACCTATTGGATTCGGTGTCAATGTGAGTACTTGTATTTGGCTTTTGTTCATCCCAATTCGCATTATGAACAAATAAATCAAAAAATAAAAAGTTTCAATTTCTTCTGCTCGCGTTGCGGTCGATTAGTGTCAATGAAGAAGCGTTTTTTCCGCGCCCGGCCAGCGTCACGCTGCGCTATATGTAAACCGGCCTTTACGCTTACACATTGAGGAAATTCATTTCCATAATCAGAACAAATCAAATTCTCGTATTTAGACTGAAGATACACAAGAGGGATCACAAATTACATTATATCGACAAAAATGAACTATTTGATGTACATTATATACTGGCGTCATACTCGGGCCAACAGTTTGCAATTAGATAAAAATTAGTTATTATTTTGAATAATGCAGGGGCACGTCATCGTTTTTTCGTTGCTCTTTTTTAAAAAATATCACAAAACAAAACAGTGCAAATTTGTTTTATATAAATCTGTACATATGCACATATACATACATATATATTCATATTCATACTTAATACACAAATGCATGTACGCTCTTACTTAGTCAGAGTCACAAATTTAAGTATATAATAAAGAAACAAGTCTTTTTTATGACTTGGCAATGAAGCTAAGAAGGTTGCGAATGTACAACAAATTAAAAATCGCACTAAATCTGGAATTTTAAGAAGTAAACAATAGTATATGTTTTAAGAAAACACTTACTAACCAGTTTGAAACTTTAAAATTACAACAAACATTCACTTGTAAACTTAGTGTAGTACCTGTTGGATCCAATCTCCAGCTGTATTGCTCACAATTGAGTTGAATAGCTTCAGAGTGTCCACACTTTCATTTTCATCGTAGCAAAGTGTGTACAAGTCGAACACGAATCTGGAGTCTTTCTTATAATGTCTTTTTTCGAATAGGTTTAATGATTTTATTGAACCGCCGTCCATAATGGTGTTCATCAAATTCGAGCAAATTTAGCACATTTTTTGAAATATGCTCGCAACTAAATTATCTAACAAATTCGCGTTAAAAGAAGATATAATAAGTTTGGAAGTAGTGTGAATAACTAACCAGTTCCCCACCACAGCTTAATAATTACACTACAATGAGTTGGAAAACAATTGCACAACAAAATGAACCATTACATTGATGTTCCAGAGTCATTGGTTGAGTATTCACAAACAATCTCAATCGAAAATCACAACGAAATTTCCAAGTCTAGTGAAATCAAACCAATATTTTTCATTGTTTATGTATTTTTGAACCCATTTTGATTGAAGGGGATGTAAACGATAAAGAACGTTCCGCAAAGGTACTACTTAGTTTTGAGCGTCTGGAGCACGGATCCTCAGTAATTTGTATGTCTATGCATGGAATCATTTTGCGTTGTATTCGTCTTGCGTCAGTGGACGATCGGCCTAACGATAATTTATTTTTTAAATTGTGCAATTTTTTCGTTTTGTTCACTGTCATCTTTTAAAACTACCAAACTAGTCACTGTTACTCCACTGACATGAATATTTCTACTGACTTATGGCAGCAACGGAATTGCTTTTACTCCAGCGGCAGCGAGTAGGATATATAATATAAAGATACGCTTGGCTGCGTAACAGCCGATTCAAGCAAAAATACAAACGTGGTGTAGAAGAGGCATTCGCATACTGAATCAAAAACAGAAACAAACACCAACATTGTTAAAGTTATAATAAAGAAGCTAGCAGGTGCTTTTTTATTAAAAACTTTACATGCCTTGGTAATGAAAAGGTTATATTTCTTACTAACAATCATTTTAGTTTTAATTCTTTAAGATGCAAGCTTACCATAGATAAGTTTGGAACAAATTTTTGCGAATCCAACAGTAAATTAATGTAAAGCGACCCTTTAGGTGCCCACAGACACATCATGCACTGCAAACTGTCGATGAGCACTCGTGTACGTGTGAGATTGACGAGCTGCGTACACACTCGTCATGCATCATTCTGTACTGCATCGTGCTAGTGTGAACACCATGCGTGCGCGAACAAGAAAATTAATTGCCGTCGCTATTCAGCGCTTATTATATGCCATAATGCAGGCAAACTCCGATGCATTTCAATTAACACCAACATGACTCTTTTTTTTATTCATTTTTTCGATTTTATTAAAAATTTATTTTTATTTATAATTAGAAATACAAATATCAATAACTATATTACTATAATTTGGAAACAAATAAACAGCAGTGGGGGTATCGGCTGATTTTATTAATAAAAAACATACCAAACCACAAAAAAAGAACGTGATTTTCAAAAAGTGAAACAGGATGTAATGAAATTAAAAAAGGAAACGTCAAAAAAAAAATGAACAAATTGACAGAAAACGGCAAAATAATACCCAAAAAATGAACGAGTTCATCGGCTGCAGTATGTTCATCGAAAATATCAAAGCAGTTTTGATATTTCATACTGCATTGTCCCTGTGACTCACATACTCTCATCCTCTCTCAATTTCTCTCAATTTCACTAATGCACACTTATTGCAGTTTGCAGTGCATGATGTGTCTATGGGCACCTTTAGACGTGTCAATCGATTGAAGGGAAATTTCATGTATATATTAGTATGGGTGAAGTATGGGTGTATGCGTCACATAGACACCGATTGAGGGAAAATCAAAACTTTTTGATTTTGATGGAAGCGAATGAGAGAGGAACAGACAAAAATAGAAAACGAACGCCGTACAGTAAACATGGGAGCGGACACGGATGAATATCTTTTCTCAAGGTTTCGACGAAACGAAAACATGAAAAAATGGACACTCGATCATTTATCTCTTTTTTTAAAGCACATTTTTCAACCAAATGCGTCTATCCTTATTTTTCCATTTTTTTGGACTGCTAATGGCAATGCAAGATATACAACACAATCATTCGTATCGCTCATGATAAGTGTGTTCACCGCAAAAACTTGAAGGAAACTAAAATTTGACGTCAATCGGTTGAAGGGTGTAAGAGCAAACGTGAAATACACATACAAGAAATTTCTTTTCAATCGATTGACCGTCTAAGGGCCGCTTAAAGGAAATTGAATTAGTATGCGAATTACTTATTTTTCACAATTCACAGAGACGCGACACTTGAACGTCTCTCGTTTTGCGCACGCTTACACATACGCAAAACTGTAGCAGTGTGGCCAATTTTCTTCAGAATTCCAGTTAAGCAATGATAAGCAAACCTATCCATATTGGCAATTAATGATAAACAAAAACAGTTTAAGTGTCGGTTCTCTGTGTTCTCTGCCACTTATACACCACTTTTGCTCCATTTTGCAAGAGAGGGTTAAGGGCCGTGTATAATAACGCGAGAGCCCGAGACGAAAGCGAGACCGAGTCTCGGACGACATCTCGTTTTGCACTGTCTCGCATTCTAATATACAATAAATAAAGTGCGAGCCATATTTACACTAAAGCAAAAATGCTAAAAAGAAACTATTAAAAACTAAATATTTTTAAATTTTGTATTAAATAAAATAAACACGGAACCATAAACAGCAAATTGGAAATAAACAAATGCGTACTACAATACAGTTGATTACTCTGACAAACTGTCTCGGACAAGAGTGCGAGGAATTTCTAATTTTTTATAGATGCCTCGTCTCGCCGTATCGCATCACGCATTATTGTATATTGCCACATACCAGAGAATACAGAGAAAAGAAAGTATTTTTCGCTGCCAGCGTCCGTAGCGGATACACCACGATTTTGAGTGGATTCATATACCAGAGAACACAGAGAAAGGAAACTTAAACGTCAAACGGCAAAGCAGCGAAATAAAGCAGACGGACGTTGTACATGAATCCACTCAAAATCGTGGTGTGTCCGCTACGGACGTTGGCTGCGAAAAAGACTTTCTTTTCTTTGTGTTCTCTGGGCATATGATCGCGTGGGGGTGCACGCTGTACTTCAACAACTTTCCATTGGGGGTGTGGGTGGAAGACTTTCGATTTAGTGAAATTTTTCATGACCGGTCGTTCCTTTCGAGTTAGAGTCAATAATACACTGTCAGAATTCTGTTCATTATACAATGGTATTCCTCAAGGATCGCCATTGTCGGTAGTTTTATTTATAATGACGTTTGAGCGCATAAATGGCATGATTCTAAAATATAAAAATATAGAACTTTCGATTTATGCAGATTATGCTTTCCTCTGTAGCAAGATTAACGATAATATATATAAAAATTCTCTGTGATATTAAAGAATTGGGCAAATTTTCAGGAGCTGCCATAGCTATAAATAAATGTAAAGTCCTACATATTTCTTAAAAACACCATTGCATATACCACTTATTAATATTTGATGATAGTATTATTGAATGCACGGACTATCTTGAACTATTATGTATAATTTTTGCTAAAAGATTTACATATAAGCAACACTGTAAAAATATGAGGGAAATCCTAACCACACGCCTCAACATAATTAAATTCCTAGGTTCTCGACTCTCAATGATACATCCAACAATATTAATACCAGCACCTAGGGCTCTGATGCTTTCAAATATCGATTACGGGCTGCCTATATACGGATCAACCTCCATACCACACGGCCGCTCGACGAAGTATCAACGCTTTTCCGACCAGCTCAACTAAATGTATATTAGCTGAAGCAGGATTGCCATCAATCTCCGAAAGAGTTGTACACACAACGCTAAAACTCTTCTGAGCACAACTAATACTATCCTTCAAAACGATTTTAAGAAAACAGTCAAAAACGTACGCACATTTAAGCTGACGTCTACACTACGAAGGTGTACCTCAATCTGCAAGCAACTTAGCATCGATACGCCCAGCTCTCAAAACAAAACTCTCACGTCTTTCGCTATTGTCAATTCGAATGGATCAGACATGTCAACAGGCATACTCCCAGCTTACTACTCTGTATTTGCAGCTGAAGCAGTCGCTGTCTTTGAAGCGGCAAAATATGCACAGACCAACAAAGGGAAGTTTGTAATCGTTACTGACAGCCTATCAACCATCTTGGGGATACAAAATCTATACAAGAACAACAATTTACTCGCTGAAATGCGCGAAATTTGCATTAGAAATTTTAGTTTATAACAGTTCCATCACAGGCATTAGCTTCATATTCTTTAGAATCGAAACTGGTAGAAGAATGCTTCAACAACTTACAAGCTTAAGGTTGCAATTTGCTGGGTCCCGGGTCACTCGGGAATCGAAGGCAACGAAATTGCTGACGAACTGGCTGGGGCCCGTTCCATAACAAGCCTCATAGGTCCGGAGTCATACTGTTCTATCCACTAGGCGAAGGCTAAATCCAGGGTAAATAGCTGGGAACATAGTCTCAGAATGCCAAATGGGAAGGGATAGAGGGACTTCGCCAAGCCAAAAGACTGGTAAGGCCATTCACCTACAATAAAGAACTGCATAATATGTGCAAAGTAGACATAGGGAAAATAGTAGGTTTTCTATCAGGTCATTACTACCTGAGATATCACCAGACTAAAATCCACATTCTTCATGATACAGAGTGCCGGCTCTGCCTAGAAGAAGATGGAACCACAGAACACAAACTGTGCAACTGCATTACGTTGTTAAGAACTACAACCGCGACCAGCTGGCTCTGGAAGAAATAAAGAATGCTCCTGTTATGGACATTCTCATTCATCCATAAAGCGGAAAAGATAACGAAAGAACATGACTTTCAAATACTTCCTTTCGTTAATGAAGGAACATCTAGATAGAAAAGAACCTGATAACTTTAATTGTGATGCTTTGACATCGCCAAATGGACGAAATGCTATGGCAGTACGGAAGAAACGCCGGTACTAAACCTATAGGGCATAGTAGATCGGACAGTTGTGATCACATGGATCATTAATGACAAATGTAGTATGACACAAAAGATCTTTTAGGTCGCAGTGTCGGCCATGGACATGCAAACCACTGAAACTAAGTTATTATTATTATACTTCATGAAAATGACATAATTTTTTTGTCTTAATGTGGAATATGTTGTAAAAACATTATATTCAATTATTTTTAATTGATATACTGACCTTCTTTTCAATTTCTTTAGCCAATTTTAAATGCTTCTGCAAAGTCTCCATGTCGATTTCAGTTCCAATTTTGTACGCATCGAATAATTCTGAAATACATTTATGCTTTATTCTAGATCTGGAATAAATTTGAGTGCATACCTAAAGCACTCGGAGAAATTAGTTCTGACGAGTCAGTAGATCCGCGTTCATTAACTGCATTTTTCAAATACTGTGCCCATGAAGACATTTTTGAATATTTACTATTACTCAAGATTTGTTCCTTATTACTAATAAGCTGCTGATACTGGTAAATTTCCGCTTCCTCGCGCATCCTATTAACATTGCATTCTATTTTCTCAATCTTTCCACTCGACAAACCATTGTTCAAGCGTTTCGAGTAAGAAAATCGATTATCAGAATTCCCTCTTGAATTCGAGTTTAAGACTTTTATTTTGGATCTCTTGACGGCCTTTTCAGAATTTCGTATTTTACGAGATGTGCGCAAACTTTGCTGACAGCGTTTATAATCAATAGCGACCGGTGGTAACTGTCTATCATCGTAAGAAGGCTTCTGGTACTTGGGCTTTTGGGTTCCGTCATATCTGTTGCCATTTGTCATGTCTTCTACAAATGTATTAGTAACATTAATGAGATATTCATTTCCAGTACATTTGCAAGACAAGTCGATAGCTCTGTATCCGTCTATAAGTTCTGCCGATGTTGTTGCAACAAATTTAGAATCTTTCAATTGCAATCTCTCCTTGTCCATTGTCTCGCCTTCCAGTTGATTTAAAGCAGCTAAAATTTTATTTGAGTCAATTTGATCTCCTGCATTTGAAAGAGCTGCATCTCCTATCTAAAAATAGTAAACATAGATACAACACATATATATATATATATATATATATATATATATATATATATATATATATATAAATAAATATATATATATATATATATATATATATATAAATCCTGCTGACAAGATAACTGTTCTTAGATGTGTTAAGGTACAACCAAAATAGACGAGACGTAACGATACCGATTGGACGAACGTCTGCCGTCGTTACTTCGATTTCGACATTTAACCCAAAATGTGACGCTATCAAACGTTCGATGGATGGCTTTTTACATAAATTTCTAGCTCATCCCTCACAGCGGCGATTAAATCGTCATTTTAATTTTTTTTTTTTAAATAACAATCGTGTCAATCGAGCACTGTTGTGACGAGTATCAGACGTTTGCAGTTCGGTTCTTACGGAGCAGAACGTCATGTCTAAACGTTTCGTTCAGTTTCGATCAAACACATACGGCCATTTTGTTTAATAACATTGGTTCACATATGTTTGAACTTACATTCGTTACGTCTCGTCTCGTCTTTTTTGGTTGGCCCTTTTAGACTGATTTAAAATATGTCACCCGTTTGATTGGATTGACCTAGTTTTCCAGATATAGGCACATATATATTCTCTTCTGATTTTTAAGCCAAAAAAATTTATTTACTTAAAAAGGAGAGGGAGCTCAATTTTGTTCGACATGGTTTCGGTTGTATCCAAGACTACTTGTGTGAACTCTATACATTGTTCTTATTAAGGTCATCAATTAGGCGGGGAATACGTCCTTTTTCTACAACATTATTTGGGTTCAAACTTCAAAAAATTCCGTAAGTATGTCTAATAGTTCAGACCATTTATATATCCCACATTGACTGGAGTTTCTAGCTTTTATTGGTTTGAAACTTAACTTCAAAATTAAGATATGAAGAAAAAAGGCTCATAAACAAAGAAGAAATACCGGAAATACTAGAATCACTTCGTAAATTAACGTGCTAGCAACCAGATTCTGACTATGCCCAGCAAGAAGCTCTCTTATGCACCTCTGCAAGAAAGACAAAAAATACTCTAAGATTGACATATGGTGTGAGACTAATGGACTTTCGGTAAACCCAGCTAAAATGAATTTAGTTCTTTTTACCGGAAGGAGGAAACTCGAAAGTTTTGTTCAGCCACCACCAAAGGCGGTCACTATTCAATTATCCAGGAAGGTAAAATTTCTTGCGGTTGTTCTTGATAGTAAGCTTTTGTGGAAATCACACGTTGAACTAAAGGTAGCGAAAGCACTGTGAGCTTTTTGTCAGTGCAAGGCAATTTTTGGCTAGACGGGCCTGTGGCTCCTGCGAAAGTCCTTTGGATTTATAAGGTAATGATCAAGCGCAAAATATCCTACGTAACGGTGGTCTGGGAGAAAATATTGCCCATAATATCCTACGCATCTGTGGGCTGGGAGAAAATATTGTCTCTCAAGGGGGTTAAATCTGCCCTATCTAGACTACAAAGAACTGTGGCTATTTGGTGTACTGGAACTTTTCCAGCAACTTCTGGAACTGCCCTTGATGCATCATTGAATCTTCCAGGCCGTCTAGAGGGTAAAGCACAATCGGCAGTGGATGAGTGAGGGAATCTTGAAGATATTGATACCCCTTCTATGCCCATTGATTCCATGCCCGCGTATCCTATAACTGAAAGGCAGTTCCAGAGTCTCACTTATGGTTTCAGCGTACGACTGATCCTACAAAGACTTCATCGGGATTAGTTTTTTGCTTTCTTTAAATGGAATGATATTAATATCGTATAAGGAGGTTACCATACTGGTCGCTCACCTATAAATGCTCTTAAAGCAAATAATCTTGCCAGTCCCTGCATATTTTATATATTAGACATAATAAAAAGGCTATAACATAAAAACAAAATTTTAACAATCATTTCAGTTAAAAATTGAATTTACAAGCATAGATCATTGAAAAAGTTTTACAGGTTTGCCTATATCCCGAATACCTTAAACCAGTCCAATCAATCGGGTTCCTGCTATATCTAAGACAAGTAATTGTTCGTCATTATTATAGTAAGCAACTAACATTATCGCATTGATCCGATGCGAATACCAAAGAATTATCGTCAATTTCAATGGTTCCGTCCACCAAACGTCTGTATCCACTAACAAGAAGACCGAATTCTCGTTCGACTTCTTCACCGAAATCACCAATAATATCGACAGGTGTTATTCCCAGTGAAATTTCATCCTTTGTGTTGTCATTGGGGCTCATGTGGCTGCTTTTATGATGTGGTAACAAGAGAACAGATTGCTTTGCATTTGCAAAATCGCAGGAATGGTCTGCATATTCCATTGTTTTATTTATGGTGAACTGCGGGCAAGGGCTTACACTGCGTAACAAATCGGGTCGATTTTGCTTCTTTAATAGTGGATCCACATGCAGACTAAAATTCTTTAATAAAATGTCCGGAGTTGCGCAGACACTTTTTTTAACAGTGCAATTTAATTGTTGATTTGAATTTTCATATTGTTCCAAATACTCTGAACTACTCTTTGATGGTCCACTGAATGTGAAAAGTTTTTCTCGATTATCAGGTAATACTTCGTTCAAACTGATATTGCAATTGGTATCATTAAATGATTTTGCTCCGACTGTACAACAGTCATTATCCTTATTCTCATCGTTTTCAGAGCACTCGGTTTTTCTGTGGTTATTATTGAAATTGTTGAAATTTGTGTTAAATTTGATATGATCTTCTGGGAGATCATCAAAGCTGCCCCCGCTGAATTCCATTTCATGCTCAGACATCTCACTATCGTATGAATCGGAGAGAGTACAACTTATGAAATCCTCAGAGAGCGTGTGAGCTAAGTGCTGGAATCCCGGATAATTAGGATTTATTATACCTCGAGGAAAATAAGTACGCTTCGAAGGGCGCAAAGAAGTTGTAGACGATGTAGGAGATATTAAAAAGTCATCTGGAAGTGAAATAACAACTTAAATCAATTCAAGAACTATTCTACATTACGTCAGTTTACCGTTAACATCTGCTGATTTTGTGCTCTCATTGATTATATCTGGCACTAACTGGTCCTGGTCTTGCAGATTTTTGTTTATCATATCTTGGTCGGTTTCATATCCCAGTTGAATGCAAGGATTCTTTAAATGCTTTGGTTCTTTGAATTCATGATAGGAGAAATCCCCGATTTCTTCTGAATTTCGAACACTATTTTTCATATCGATATGATGACTTTCAGAAACAGAATTTATATCCAGTAAAGAGTTTATGTTTCTCTCTGTTTGCAAGTCCGAATTGGTAACTGTGATTCCATCAAGTGTATCAAAATGTGTTGTGGGCTCGTTTATATTTTCTAAAGTCTGAAATGTAAACAAATTATAGTAAAAAATGACTACATCAAATTTTGTATTAATAATCACATTGATATTTTCAAAGTTCTTTATGCAATCCTCGAAAAATGCGCGGTTTATGTTGAACACTTCCTTATAACTTCTGTAAGTGTTGTTGCATGTAGTATCTCCAGAGTATAGGGCATTCAAATCCGAGTCCGTCTCAACGATATCAGTGTAGCAGTAGTCCGGCGCACCTTGATCTGGACAATTTGTGCGTTGAATATTTGGTTTGAATTTCGTGGGTAACGAAGTCAGGGCATTTTGTATGAATTCACCAGCAGCAGATACATGTGATGATTCGTGGTTTGAACTCGGATCCACATGCTCGAAGTTGCAATTCCTATTGTGTGCAGTTTCAGGAAATGAGCAATTTGTACTTCTTTCTGGATTATTATTTTGGATATGTAGAGAAGCATACCCAGCTGTTGGGGAAATGTCGAGTACGCGCATAATGAGTTATGCCTGTAGAGATAATATGGGAATATTTAAGTACATATATATTAGAATAATGAATTGTTCCATTTACAATATGGTGCACTACAATGTACTCTTTTTGACAATATACAAAAACTGTATATAAATCAATTTGATAAAGATGTTAAATATATTTTAAATTTAAAGAAAAAACCATCAACTATGGCCTTATTCGCAGTAGTGCTATAGGAATCAAAATATAACATAATTAATGATATATAGTATAAGAGAGTAACATATAGCTCTGACAAATTACAACAAAGAACTAAGAAATTCCAGTCGAAACGCCAGAGAGCGCTAGATAAGGAACATAAAGCTTTAGGCAAGGAACACTCGAATGGTGTTACAACTTTAAGAAGACCAGATGGGTCTTATACAATGAATAGGAGGGACACTTTAGAATACCTGCTTGAGGTGCACTTCCCGGGGTCAATTAGAGTGTCAATGAGATCCAGTGTCATGCGACCGATGGGCCGTATTAGACAAAAAATCCTGGAGTTTGTCTGGGGTAATATGCACCCCATTCAAAGTTAAATGGGCTATTGGGTCCTCTAAACCATTCAAGACACCAGGTGAAGATAACATTTTTCCAGCCCTCTTGATAAGAGGACTGGATGTAGTACTTAAATCACTAGTTGAACATTTTTAGGATCAGTCTTAGCAGGGAGAACATACCATCCATATGGCGTAAAGTAAATTTGGTATTTATTCCAAAATTGTGCAAGAGGTCCAGCGAACTGGCTAAATCTTACAGACCTATCAGTCTCACGTCGTTTCTTCTAAAAACTATGGAAAGATTGGTGGATCTACATATTAGAGAAACGCTGAACAGAACAACACCTCTGGATTAATCTCAGTTTGCATACAATAGGGGGAAATCCACGGAGTGAGCGGTTCATTATCTTGTAACAAAGGTAGAGAAAGCTCAATATTCCAAGGAAATTGCTCTTGTAACAAAGGTAGAGAAAGCTCAATATTCCAAGGAAATTGCTCTATGTGAATTCTTAGATGTCGAGGGCTCTGTTGATAATACCGGATTCCGCTCTATAGAGGGGGCTATGTCCTGCAAAATATCGATAAACCGACTTTTGGGTGGGTTAATATAATGTTAAAAAAGTAGAGAAATTAGCTCATCTCTGGGAGACGGGGCCGTATCAGTTAAGGCAATGAAAGCCTACCCCCAAAGCGGTGTGTTGTCACCCCTTCTATGGTATTTAGTTATGGACGATCTCTTAGTCAAACTACAAGGGTTAGGCTTCGAGGCAAGTGGATATGCTGACGATCTTGCTGTCATTATCAGCGGCAAATTTGGTAGAACAATATCCAACATTATGAATCAGTCTCTAACATTCATCTCAGATTGGAGTCGCGCAGAAGGGTTATGCATTTATCCCAGCAAGAACATTCTCATTTCTTTCAAAAACAGATTAAAATTGAACCTTGGTACAATAGCTGTTGAGGGAAGCGGTATAAAATATCTCGATATATAGGTGTAGTTCTAGATAAGCGAATAAATTGAAACTCTCACCTAAATTCTGTGATAAACAACGCCACAAGAGCAATGTGGGCCTGTCGGAGTCTGGTAGAACATGGGGTCTAGACTCAAAAATGATACGCTGGATGTATGTAATGATGGTTAGACCAATCATTACCTATGCATCCCTTGTGTGGTGGCCTAAGACAACACAAGAATCTGGTAAGAAAATACTTACAAGATTTCAAAGGCAGGCTTGCGTGGCAATCACCGGTGCCATGCGAAACTGCCCAACCGCTGCTACTGAGGCCATAATAGGATTATCCCCACTACATACACTCGTGAAAAATTGTGCTGCTAGAAGCGCATTGAAGATGAAAATCTTGTCTAGACAAGAACCTCATGACTATGGGCATTTCAATATTTTAAAAAACATACCGGATCAAAACATAATCTGCTCAATAACGGATTATATGATCCCAAAACGACAGTTTGATCGCAATTTTGAGATTATTATCTCAGACCGAGATGAATGTAATATAGGAGGATCTTGGGTCGACCCTAGAAGTCTAGAATGGTTCACAGATGTTTCAAAAACAAACACCGGAGTCGGTGCAGGGGTCTATGGACCAAATACCAAAATCTCAGAACTAATGAGCAGGTGGCCTAGCGTCTTCCAGGCTGAAATTCAAGCACTCAATCTGTGCGAGGACAAATCTGAAAACAGGTATCAAGGGCGCACACATAGCTATCTTTTCTGATAGTCAAGCTGCATTACAGGCATTAGCTTCATATTCTTTAGAATCGAAACTGGTGGAAGAATGCTTCAACAACCTACAATCTCTAGGGGCAACAAAAAAGGTTGCAATTTGCTGGGGATTGACGGCAATGAAATTGCTGACGAGCTGGCTAGGGCCGGTTCCGCAGCAAGCCTCATAGGTCCGGAGCCATATTGTGGTATCAACTGGGCGTAGGCTGAATCCAGGGTAGATAACTGGGTAACATAGTCTCAGAATTTCACACTGGGAGGGGATAGAGGGGCTTCGCTAAGCCAAAAGACTGGTAAGGCCATTCACCTACAATAAAGAACTGCATAATATGTGCAAAGTAGACATAGGGAAAATAGTAGGTTTTCTATCAGGTCATTACTACCTGAGATATCACCAGACTAAAAACCACATTCTTCATGATACAGAGTGCCGGCTCTGCCTAGAAGAAGATGGAACCACAGAACACAAACTTTGCAACTGCATTACGTTGTTAAGAACTACAACCGCGACCAGCTGGCTCTGGAGGAAATAAAGAATGCTCCTGTTATGGACATTCTCATTCATCCATAAAGCGGAAAAGATAACGAAAGAACATGACTTTCAAATACTTCCTTTCGTTAATGAAGGAACATCTAGATAGAAAAGAACCTGATAACTTTAATTGTGATGCTTTGACATCGCCAAATGGACGAAATGCTATGGCAGTACGGAAGAAACGCGGGTACTAAACCTATAGGGCATAGTAGATCGGACAGTTGTGATCACATGGATCATTAATGACAAATGTAGTATGACACAAAAGATCTTTTAGGTCGCAGTGTCGGCCATGGCCATGCAAACCACTGAAACTAAATTATTATTATTACTTAGTTTGAAGGTGAAAGACGATCGGACTATTTTAAGCGAAAAGAGTGGGTGGTGAGTTTAAGAACCATATGAATATGGTAGATTTAATAAAAAAAATTAGCCGCCCTCTGTGGTCTAGTAGTAAGCATTCTAGACTCACACCCCGAGAGTCGCAGGTTCAAATCTTGCCACGGGCGTGGTCTCCAAAATGCTTCTTTCTATAAAATCCATTTCTCTTCGATCCGAAGACCTCTGCAACTAGTACTCATTCCCCCACACCTTGCACTCATAATTATTTATGGTGTAGGATACAATAATGATAACAAAAAATATTGCACAATTCGGAATTGAAACTATGGAATAAATATTAAGAAAATTCACAAAATTATTCTCATTTAACGAAACATTTAAAAGTGTATAAAAAAGAACCTCGGATCTGAATATCGGCTCAGCATTGAAATCTGAAATACCAGATTACACACAATGTGAATATCCTTTTTATTTCTGGTGCCTTATGTTAATGAACTGTAAATGGATTGACAGAAAATAGAAGATGTTTTAAAAGAGGGAAGAATTCGGACGTGATTAAAAGTTTCTGAGCGTAAAGAATGGTCAGGATATCACTCTTGTTACTGCAGAGGAATAAATGCAACGGCTCCAACAATTGCAGTATTAACTGCAGCCGTAATAGCAGTCCTTTTTCTGAAGTAACCAAATTATACATACAAGTTAACACTACTTTATACAATATTTAAGATTAGAGAAAAATACGTATTAAACTATTATATTTCATAAAACAAAATTAACAATATTTCACGTACCTGTGACCATTTCTGCGCTTCAATTTTAGACAAACTACAAAATTAAGTAATGCTATTACAGTTTTTATTCTTCACAAACAAACTTTAAAGGGAAATTGATTTTTCTATGACGAGCCATTCACTCCCGAAATGATGACAGCGGATAAGAGAGCACATTATTAGTGGAATGCAAGAATGACCCCATCATTATTAAGGAGTACGTGTAATTTTAGTCATGCGCACGAATTTTTTCTTGAATTTCGAAATTCTTGAATTTTTTACTGATGATATATTAAAATCCGAAGGGAAGTGCAACTTCATATATATATTTAAAATTTATATTGTTTATAATAACCCTTTAAATATACCATTATTGATTCACTCACTACCCATTGAGTTCATTTCGTCTTCGTATTTCAGGGAGTTCATGGAACGAACCGAACTAATATACATGAAAAAATCGATTAAACCAATAAATTGGAGTTGCAATATATAATTTGTTAGATAAATCTTAACTAGTCGCAGTTATTACCGATTTGAATATTTTGTTTACCTAAATGCATGTATATATATATATATATATATATATACGTATATACAATTTTTTCCAATTTCAACTGTCCAACTATTAATTCACTTCTATTCTATTAACGGCTTTTCATGTAGCAAACGAAACTATCACGACCGTATCTGATAAGCTTCGGTGCGATTATAAGACTAACAAATTACGATATCAGGCCAATGTTGCCACATATTCTGAAATTTCCATATTGTCAGCATAATTGAGTATAATCTGGTCTACGGCTAAGTTAAATTAGCTTGTACGAGTATATTACATGTAATAATTTCTACATTGATCATAAATGTTGTTTTCGATGGAAAAAGTCAGTCAAATGAAAAAAGTTACGATTAAATTTGGCTAAATTCCATATTTGGTAGAAACTTTCTTCCCCGAATTCATTAAATGATATACGTGATTGTGAAGGTTTGTTCCGTAGACCAGAGCTAGCCGCATATATCCCTGCCTGATGAATAGTTTTACAATCGTGAGTAGTGCACCCACGATTTGAGCGGGTTCTTATTGTGAGTTGACACTCCTGCCAAATTCGTCGGCCTCACTCAAATGATACTTCTGTTACCACGCACACATCGGAGTGAACACCGGGTTCGCACCGATAGGTTGTTTAGAGCAGACCGACACTTTACCACAACCTTAGAAAGGGTGCCGACGCCCGAAAGTGATTTTAGAGCCACTTGGCTGTCCCAAACAATTTAGAGATCGAAAATATTAGTGACTATATGTGTATATGAGTTGCCATGACCGCTGCTTCGAAAACACTATAGTGGTACTGTAGCTAGAAAGTGAGACAAATCCCCAAGGTACACATCCGCCCTTATGGGGTCGGAGTTTAAGAGCCGAATACAGTGCGAATCAGGAGTACTGATATCGGGAGCGCAGACTGCATAACCAAACAATTATATTAACAGCTTTTTATGTAGTAATCCAAACCATTACGACCTTGTTTGATAAGCTTGCGTTTTATATTGAAAAATTACGATATGATTAAAGTATTGCCAGATATTTGGAAATTTCAACATTCTCAACAATTGAGAATAGAGCAGTGGTTGGCGACTTACCGAATACGAGTATGTGAGACAAATATTTGTCAGGTCACTTTTTCTCTGTGAGGAAAGTCATGTCACCACTTTACTTTAAATAATATAAAAGCTCCGCAAGAGAAAAGCGTGAAATATTTAGGTCTCCTCTTAGATAGGCGTTTGACTTAGAGATAGCCCATCGAAGCCATGAAACTCCAAATCAAACTCAAACCGTTTTATCTGCATTGGCTCTTTCATAAATCATCAATCAAACTCAGGCTGGAGAATAAAAGACGTATACACAAGGCAATCATCAAGCCGATTTGAGCCTTTGGGTTCCAATTATGAACTAATTTAACTGTATCAATTACAATTTTCCGCACTATAACTAAATCATCATGATATTTCAAAAACACCAGGTTACATGGAACTGGAAATCCCCCTCGTTAAAGGTGAAATCGCTAATTTCTCTTCGAAATATAAAATTCGATTGAAAGATAGTCCGTCTGTTAAAATAGCTCTATTAGCCTATTTAGGTAGGTCCAGCTTGCAGCTCATTCCTCTCACAAAGACTGCTTATGGCCAGCCCGACTAACTAGAGAACGCCTCCCATCCAACTGCGCTATCGCAATTAGCGCAACTATCTACAAAGACCACAAAAACATGTGCACGGATTATACCACTATCTTCTTTCACATCCAAACATAAATGGAAACGTCTCAATATTGCTCTCAGAGTCCAAGCTCTCGCAAACCACCTTAAACCACCCAAACCAGCCACTAGCTCATCATAACCGACAAGCCGAACACAAAGAAGCTCTCATATAGAGATGTGAAATCCGCGCGTAAGGTTCGAAATAAACACACCAAGCATTCTGAAAAAAGAGCATAATATCTGAAGCGGACAAGTTCGAAAACCTCAACAGTAGTCTCGGCTCTATTAACTGCGTGAACAGGGATGGGTGGCTCCCGCTTACGTGGCACAACGAAGTCTGGCTTGAATGACACTTAAGTCTGTTCATGTGGTAAACCGTGTGGCCAGAGCCACCACAGCTGGTCGCGGCACGGTATCAGCATCACTATCACTTCTCTCTATCATTTGCATGTGGCCTAGAACGGAGGGAATTCGCCTTTCTAGGTTCCGTCAAATATTACCTGACGAGTGCTTACACCGAGCCACGGCCATCTTTTCTTTCGTTTCGCGCCCACCGTTGCTCAGCTGATCACACAATTTCCGAAAGTGAGGCAGCCGAGCAACTCTGCCTCAACCACAGTATGGAAACAAAGAAAGGCAGCTCAGCAAGAGCAAGCATCCCCGCAAGCAGCTACTACACCTTATGCTCTTATCTCACTCTCACTTGTTACATACATTTTCAACGCAATTTGCTCTTTCCCCTTTACTCTTACCCACAGCACACCCTACTCATATTCTAATTTGGGCAAGCGGTATACTCGTATTAGTAATCTACTCGTATGAGTTGAGTTGGGGAAAACGGGGGTGCCAACAATGTTTCAATGAGCCCATTTACAAGTCAGGTGTCTGCAAACTTTTGTATATTGGGTGGGTGAACTACCACCGTAGTACTGCATTGGGGTATGTCTAATGGGGTTTGGCTTTTGCTGGTTGATACAACACCAATTTAGGTGAAACCTTCTAACTCATTCGCTGAGTACGGTGCACTGTGGTGTTTTCGAACTTCCTCGAAGGCCACACCCGGTTGCCTTTATATTTCGCTACTATTGAACCGAGGTCCCAATCCACGAAGACGATCAATATGCTAACACCCTACATTATCGCGACAGATGCGTTGACCGCCTTCGTATGCAGTTTTAACGATTGGCAGGGCGACAGCCATTCCAGCATCTGCAGTCCGCGACGATATCACCATGGTGACTTTGGGGGCTCAAGCACTCAAGGAGCGGAAATATATTATGGAGTCCGTTCAGCAGCGATTCACTACCAGTAACGATATATACCGAAGGTGCAGCATTCGAAAGGTTGATCTTTCACAAAAGCTCACACAACTAGCTCCCAACCAGCCAGTGGACAATCCACCAGCCGCCTTAACCCACAATATTCCTGTACCCCCTTTCGAGATTGAATGCTTTGAGGGAATTATGGCAAATGGCCCACGCTTTGGGATATATTCACTGAACTCTACATCCACAAAATCCGGCTTTCCAATGAAGGGAAGCTCTACCACCTGAAGTCCAAGACACGAGGTGAAGCAAAAGAAATTGTGCTCAAGTCACTCCTTATTGACGCACGTTTTTGGCAAGCGTAGGGAAATCTTGGTGAGAGCCGAATAAAACGCGAACTCCTCAAGTCCATACACATCAAACTTGAGTCAACACGGAAAAGTGTAAAATTTGTAAACGCTCGCCCCACTCAGTGCGTAATTGCCCCACTTTTCAGGCAGCATATGTATCAACACGATGGGGAAATACTCGAAAACGCCTGCACGTGAAATGTCTGTCAATTCCCATCAGATGCCGAATTGTTCAAGTAGTTTTTCGTGTATCCACTGTCGGGAAAGTCATCACACCATGCTGCACTCCGATCAGCAATATAATCGTCAAAATGGTAATCAAACGCGACCACCCGCTCAAGGGAGAAGATTCAGAGATACAGCGTACCAGCCCACAACGTCAACTCACCTCGCTTCTATATCCAGAGCTCATACAACTTAAGTTAGTCGTGCGCAGATGTGGCGGGACCCAGTCAAAGCCAACCGTGTGTTTAGCTGTTAAATAGAGTGCTGCTCGGCGCTGCCCGAGCTGTCAGTTATATGGAACGGGCTTCGGTAGATTCGGGATCCAAAGTTCCTTTTATTTCAGATCGACTCCAAAAGCTTGTCAAATTGCCCGTACAAACCGTTCTGCCGCAAGTGTCAGTTGTGAGCAATGTGGTAGCTACTAATGTTACCAAAGCTTACAAAGTGGTTATATGCTCCCGATGCCATCCCACAACGCGACTCCATGCTTCAGCTATGGCGCTGCCAACCCTGACAGGGCAAATTAACCCCTTTAAACTGATTCAATCCGAACATGAACAGCTAGGTACCCGAACTTCAGCAATTCCGCACAAGTCGACTTCCTATTAGTTGGGGACCTGTACCCAAGTGTTCCTGTGGATTAAAAATAAATATTGTGGAGTCTCCAGTCGCCCAAGAGACCATATTCGGCTGGATCCTCGCCATTGCCGGAACATCGGGTCTCATCTTTCGCTACGAAAGTGATAGTTGATGCTTCTCATGCCCTCGATTGCCTCCCCAAGCGGTTCTAGGAAATCTGGGAGACTCGTTCAGAAAGGAACCTCACTCAAACTGACGAGGGTTGACTCAAACTGTGCACCCAAACGACTCGTCGGCACGCTTCCGGGAGATATATTGTATCTTTACCTGACTTTATTCCCAATCAATCATTCATCGTCCAATACTGAGCTCAAGAAATTCGAGCGGAATGAAACACGGTTGGTTAAACACCCAGAAGACAAGCTACGATATGATAACGTGGTACTGGAGTATTGGAAACTCAACTGCATGATTAAAGTCCCACCTACGTCCATATCTGAAGTGCCTCATAATTATTTGCCGCACCACGCGGTGTATAAACCAGAGAGCACCTCCACCAAGATCCGCGTGGTGTTTTAACGTGTTCCAGCCGATCACGAACGCCATCAGCTTCAATGAAGTACTACAGACCGGGCCAGTGTTGCAATCACACCTGACCCGACTCATCATTCAGTGGCGTATATTTAGGTATGTGCTCAACAGAGACATACACAAAATGTACCTTGAGATTTTAGTGGACTCTAACCAGGCCACGTACCATCGCATTCTCTTTTGAGAGAAGCCGCCCTCTCCAATACCGGATTATGCACATCGACGATGCACTGATAGGCACACATAGGCAATCCGAACGATAAATAAGCTGACGAGGATCACCTACTCCGAGAGGACTTCCTCAAACTTGAGGAGTCTAGTACCACTAGTACTTTAGGGATTCAATGGAACGCGTGGGTGGACTGGTTTTATTTACACATGGCGGAGTTGGCAAAAAAAATCCACTGAACCCTCCTCGAGGGTGCCGAATAGTAATAGATCACAAATGATCCTGCACGTTGTCAGGAGCTAACATGAGGAAGTAAAGTTGGGTGTTTGTTACTCTTCAATAGTACAGCCTTTGAATTCTCTACTCTTCTCATGGTCTGCGGTAATAGGGCTGGATCAAGGTATTATTCGACCCGTGCCGAGGATCAGCCAGGCTGGGGCCTTTTTCTCAAAATATCCCAGTCTCTAACGTGAGATTACGGATACCTGGCGCCCTCCGTGATAATTAGCCTTACCTGCGTAGTTCAAAGCTATGTGCACATCTTTTCTCCGACACTCGTGGTTTCAGAACATGAATTTAAGTAAAGAAAATTAACAAAATGACAAAGCTATAAAGATACCTAACGGGTCCGGTCCTTCAATTAATAGACCGGGAGGGTCAAGTCGACCCGTATATAGAGAAGCGGGGTTTCCGAGTTCGAAACATGCCTCTACAAGTGGCGAAGCCTGCTCCGAGTAGTGTAACAACAAGTTCTGATGCTCGAGAAAAAGCTACGGGTATCTCTAGCAAAGTGGTGCTCTCTGAGGGCGCCGGAACAACTAGTAAAGTAGAAAGCCAGCGAACAGCGACTGAGATTAAGGTTTGTGAAGATCAGGCCAAAGAGAACACTATGACCAGTGCTCCTTGGTAGCAAATGGCCAAAAACTGATATCTCCGACCCAGCGAAAGCGGGTTATCATGAGAGACGTACCGCTGTAAGCCCACGGACGAGGAACTCACAAAAGAAGTAAGAAGTTCCATCTAGTGGGCAAAGCCTTGCCAGATTTCAAATTCGACCGCGTGCATGTCCCGGCGTCGAAAAGGCAAAGATCCTTCGATGAAACTAAGTCGCTAAAAGAGTGAAGACGCAAAGTGTCAATCCGAGGAAGATATTCGCGAAAGTCGCTAAAAACCTCATTATAATAGGCGTGCTAGATACAGGAAACACTGAAGGGAAGATTCCTCGTATGCAGTGGAAGTGGATGCAAGCCGCCTTATCTAAGTACTAGTACGTAATCCCGGTCCTCCACCGACATGCGAGGGTGCAGGCTGGCATCAGGGCCAGATCAAAATTATCGCTTGCAACGATGAGAGATCGGCGGATCTGTACAAGGCTGCCATCTCAAAAGTAGGGGAAGTGTACCCGGGCGACAAAGTGGTCGCGGTAGATAAGGAAACAATTCCATCTCGTCCGAGAGCGAGAGTAAGGATCCCGACTACACCCGATGATCCCGAGACTATTATAAAAATATTCAAGGCAAGTAACCCAGAACTCCCGGTAAATGAATGGAGATTTATCAAAATCGAAAATAGTAGCGAAAAATGGAAGCGGTGGAGACGCAACGTGCAACGATGCAGGTTCTGTTCCTACTCAATAAAGAAACAGTTGAGCCGTTAGCGAAATGCGACGGCTTAATACGATATGGATTCGGCAAGGTGAAGGTGAAAGCTTATAAAGCTGACACCGAAGCCGTTAATTGTCTCGAGTCAACAGCCGAATTGGAAATGAATAACGAGACTGACAACGAGCTGGAGACTATGAGAAATGTCGATAGAGATCGAAGATGGGTACATATCTTCAGGTCCTGAGCTAAGCAGGGCCCTGAAGATAATGTACTCAGAGAAGGAGCTGCTTAGCGACTCGGAAGAAGATGCAGACGCGACGCTGGTAGCAAATGAAGCTTCTACAAATAAACCTCCACCATAGTAAGACAGCTTCTGCTGCACTCCTGAATAGACTGGTAGAACACTAGCCAGACTTTGTCCTCAAGGAAAGAGTGTGTGGACTGAGGACTCCAGGGTATAAGGTTTACACAGTCAAAGGTGCAAGTAAAATCAGGGCATGTATACTTGCTAAATCACAACTTAATGCTCTCACGATTCATAATTCCAGTAAGAAGACCATGCAACGGTCAGTTGGGAAACTAATGGACTTATCTACCGACTGGCCCCCATATACCTCGCCCATGATGACCCGGGACCATTATTATCGGAC
This sequence comes from Clusia tigrina, assembly GCA_920105625.2. Lineage (NCBI taxonomy): Eukaryota > Metazoa > Arthropoda > Insecta > Diptera > Clusiidae > Clusia > Clusia tigrina. The sequence continues at coordinate 40,164,152 of OV050033.1, read as the reverse complement.
CTGCTAAGGAAGTAAATAGCGAACAGCGAGCTTCCGGAGTGTGTCTAATACTAGGGGATGATGCAAACGCCCACCATATAGTATGGGGAAGCTCTGACATCAACGAACGGGGTCAGTTTCTTTTCAATTATATTATGAGTATAAAGTTGCTAATATGTAACAGGGGCAATGAACCCACGTTTATCATGCGCAATCGTCAAGAAGTAGATAGATAGTAGCTAGATATTACGTTGGTATCGGATTTATTATTCGAAAGGGTGGTACAATAAAAGATTCTATCGGAACACTCATTCTCAGACCATCGCTATATTGAGGTTGTCTTCCAAGACGAAACGTCCCTACCAAGTACTTATACGAATTATAGAAGCGCTAACTGGCATAAGTATAATCTAATGCTACAGAAACATCTTCCAATGCATCCACCACAAATTCTTGACAACGCTGAGTCGCTAGATAATCTTGTCAGGTCATTCACCAACTCATGCATGAAGGCACTTAATAAAGCATGTCCTAGAAGCTATAATAGAGGTAAAAAGCAACCCCCCTGGTGGTCCTCTGAACTTAACAAAATAAGAAGGGAGTCTAGAGACCAGTTCAATAAAGCCTCTCCTCTCGGAACGGAAGTGACTTGAACTGTTATACCGACAAGCTAAAGAAATATAAAAAGGAATGGAGAAAAGCGAAAAGAACCTCTTGTAGGTGCTTCTGTGGTGATATTGAGGGCACCACAGAAGCATCTCGACTATGCAAAATTCACTCAAGCTTCACTCCAACAATTGAGAACTTCCAGAAACCCGACAGGAGCTGGACAGTATCAAGTCAAGGGTCTCTAAATCTGTTGTTCAATACGCACTTTCCTGACAACCCAACATCGGGTATAATAGAAATTGCATATAACATTTCGGAAGCGTGTATCATGGGGGCCGTAAAAACCTTTAAACCCTTTAAGTCGCCGAGACCAGACGGGATCTTCCCAGCTCAACTGCAGTATTCAGTAAACTACATTATGGAATGATTAACAACCATTGTCGAAAGTGCGTTGCTTTTAAATCATATCCCCTAATAATGGAGGGAAGTGAAAGTAGTATTTATCCCAAAGGCAGGGAAACTCACATGTTAGTCCAAAGGATTTCAGGCCAAGCAGTCTATCTTCATTTCTATCAGAGAAAAAATAACCTCATCTCAAATGGTCATTTCACATCACACGTACTGTAAAGGTAAATCTAAAGAAACAGCATTAAATTCTCTAGTGATAATAATTGAGAAATCAATAGTAGACAAATAATATATGTCGGTAGCTTTCCTAGACATTGAGGGCGCTTTTACCAACATCCTACCCAAGGCAATAACCAGTGCACTGACAGAGTTGGGTGTCCCCGGGGCATGTGTTTTCATCAACAAATGCTCATATGCAGGTTTGTGAATTCAACATTGGGTGCCGGAACACGTGTTTCTAACCTCTTTTTTTCTTACATGACACGCCTTCCTCCCATATAATCAACTTTAGGGACCATACGTATAATTACCTCTGCTATGCTCCTCACGATGATATATAAAGTCGATATCAACGTACATTAGGATCATAATAATGTGCATGCGTAATATGGGTACATTATTACTAATCCAACGCCCACATTTAACCAATATGCATTCCTGGATACCCTACGCAATGTTTATCAACAAAAGTTGACACGAAGGTTCACAATGTTGGTATAAACACCAAGCAAAATATGGGCGGAACTTTTTGAGAGCCACACTCACTATTGATGAATGTTCAAAACTTAGGACCTATAAAAAATTCGTGTCAGAAGAAATGGGGTTGATCACGTCATCGGACAAAAATTACCCTAAATATGTTCCTAATGATGATATATGAATAAAATGTGGTAGTAATGTACATCGCCATGGTTAAACTCGCACAAATATGTAAGGGTAAAGGGTATCTCGAAATCGGTCTAACTCGACTTCAGTTTTCTTTACCTGTTTACTTTTTAGGAATAAATGATGTAATCAATGGAGTCGTGAAGACAGTAAAGGGGCGCTAATTATCGTTTTGAAGGTGATTGTAGACAGTTCCAATAATGCTTCGAATCAATTATCATCCAATTATAAGCGCTTTGGAAAGGAAATACGGAAGGGATCACCTGAATCCCTTTAACTGCAAGTGTTTACAGCGAATATGGATAAGTTGGTACATTTGGCATATCCGAACGTTACTGGTAACCTCCAGATCCTAAAAAGAAGAGACACGGAGATCGATGCTTGGATTCGTATCTCTGGATTTTGTAATAAGCAACAATTCCTTCTTCAGTTGGAACAATTGATTTTATTAGTATTCGGCCAACTTACTATTGGCTTTAAAAGTTTGCTCGCTTCCCACACTTCGTCTTCGCTTATAGTGTGCTGCAGTTAGTCAGTTGTTGCACCACACTTTTCTATTCACATCGCTCTGCGACGATGTTTACTCTCCGTTGCTAACACGACGCTCACGCTGTTTGCTGCCACCCTCAGGATTCGGCTATGATCCTTTTGCCACCGTCACTGGTTAACTGATGCGCTACTACGATGTTCACACTCGGCTACGCTCACTGTTTCACTGCTGCTCCTACTACTTGTTCACTTTCACTTATTTACTGATGTATTGCCACTTGTGCAGTCGCTTATATACCTCGTGCACACGAGAATCTCAACCAGCCTCCGAACGCTGCTTCGCATGCTTTCTCGCGTGTGCATTCACTGGATTGTGTGAAGTAAAAGAAGAGCCGTTATTTGAATATTTATATTTATTTAAAAACAATTTAAATTAATATGAAATAACTAAGGAAATAATTGATTGACAAACATTAATTCATATAACAATTTAACAAGTTTCACTACGGCTGCTAAATCACTTTTTATCTGTGCTCCTTCAACTCACCTTCAGCAATGCGTTCTCTTTTATTTTTCAGAATAAAATCTGTTAGTACGAACGGGAAGGCAATATCGCTTATGCCCTCTGCTATGGCACAAAGGACAACATCGCTAATGACGAGCTTTAAGGATAGTGCGACAACAGCAACGAACGTCGAATGCTCTGCATATAATTTAATGTATATTTTTCATATTTACTCATGAATACTTAAATTGTCAATAGTGACTTTTCATGAACAAACATAAAAACTACTTGCAGAGTTATTTCCAACACTCAGGAAATTTAGTTGTCACGCTTTCGCATTCTGCAAGCAAATTTACTAGCATCTTCCAGGCTGATATCCACGCTATTGAGAGATGTGCACATTTCAACATTGAAAAAGGTGACGAGCGCAAGAAAATTGCCCTCTTATCGGATAGCCAAGCGGCCATTAGGGCACTTACTCAGGTAAACTCAAAACTGGTATGGGAGTGCATCAAGAAACTGAATGCTCTTGCTCACGAAACACAGTTACCATTCTACAGGGTGGCCCAAATGAGACCAGCTGATGTGAAACACAAATACCTTTTTTATTTTTTAACATAATTTATTTTTTCTTTTTGCAGATTATAACTGAACTCTTGGAAATTTGAAATGAATACGTACAGTCCACAACAACGCATTAAAATTATCGAATTTTATTATTCTTCTCAACGATCAATTGTTCTGACGCAGCGAAATTATCGCCGTTTTCGGATGAAGCGCATTTCCATTTAAGTGGTTATGTGAATAAACAAAACTGTAGGTTGTGGGGCTCCGAAAATCCAAGGGCAATACATCAGCATCAGTCACACCCAATCAGATGCACTGTTTGGTGCGGTGTTATGGCCACAAAAATCATCGGCCCATATTTCTTTGAGAATGAGGATGAAACGCCAGAAACGGTCTCCGGGGCTTCTTACAGAACAATGATCGACAACTTTTTGCGGCCAATGGTGGAGCAACATCCTAATTTGTGGCTTCAACAAGATGGAGCCACTGCGCATACTGCTAGGCAAACTATTGACATGCTGCGTTAAATTTTTGGTGAACGCATAATTTCAAGAAATTCAGATTTCCCTTGGCCTCCTCGTTCACCAGATTTAACTGCGCCCGATTTTTTTTTATGGGGATATTTAAAAGACAAAGTGTATGTTAACAAACCACAGACACTTGGACAGCTCAAGCAGAATATTCGAGACGAAATACGGCGCCTGCAACCAGAAACATTACGCCGTGTAATGCAAAATGCGCTAAAAAGAGCCAATGCCTGTCTCGAGCAAAATGGTGGTCATTTGTCTGATGTCATATTTCACACATAGTCACGTTAAATTTCCATAAAATGTATTTAACATATTAAAATAAATCATTTTAAAAAACCCGTTATTACGCCCGTTAACCCGTTACACGTGTTTAACATCACTAGGTCTCATTTGGGCCACCCTGTATAAGTTCCAGGACATACCGGCATAGAAGGGAACGAGATTGCCGACGAACTAGCAAGGAAAGGGGGGCTGAAACACCCTCTATTGGCCCAGAACCCTTCTGTGGTGTAGGCAAGGGCAAGCTGTTCAACCAGTTCAGGATCGATGAGGGACACAATAGGCACAAACACTGGGTTAACATACCAGGCCTAAGGGTATCAAACACCACCTAAAAAGATTCGAATCACTCATCAATTTCTCTAAGAATAATCTTAGGATGATGACACGCCTACTTACAGGGCACTGTAAACTGAACTCACATATGGTGAGGATGGGGGTCATATCGGAAGGCTCCTGCAGACTCTGTATGGAGGAAGAGACGTCTTTGCATGTGCTGACACAATGCCCGGCTCTCATGGACACCCGCAGGCAATATTTGGGATTTTTCCAAGGCTCTGCCAGTGCTGTGAAACCTCTGGAGCCAAAACTTGTCATCATGTTCATCCAGAGGATAGGACTCAAAGATGTACTTTGAACCTCTGATGCGGCAGAATAGATCGAAAGGTCGCGGTGCGTTACATCCCCTACACAATAATAACTCATAATTGTGCCGCCAATTTTATTTCGATTCGTCTCGCCTTTTATTGCTTACCAAGTGATAGTTTGGATATTTTATTATAAAAATTACTTCGAGTTACAAAAAGTTTGGAAAAGAAAGAAATTAAAACGAGCGAAGAAATCCAGACTATGGCCACATACATTCTGAAACATTTGCTTTCACAACTTCTTTCAGTTTAGTTGTAGCAAACAGGAGCGAGTTCGATACAGCGGAAAATAGCACGGAAGGTAGCAAGTCTATGAGATAAGCATTCAATGATCATGAGCTGAAACTTAGTTAAATTTACGTTTTTATTTTTTTGGGGAGACTAAATAAAATTTTTAACTATATAAATAAAACATGAATAATATCGAAATACATTAATTAAAATCGCTGTTTACTAAAAGGTAAAACTGTTTGCAAGTGCTGCTGGAAATGCATGCTCTGTACTAGTTCATCCAATGTGTACAGCGCTATGTGGCGGGTTGTGGTCACAACCGCAGGTGCTGGATTTGCCTTCTCAATCAATTCAATTTCTTCGGATAGTTCCAAATAATTCTTACTTATAAACTGTCGGCTTTCCATTTAAAGAAAATAACAAACAAATCCTGACCTTTTCGCCTTCGTTTTAAATGAAATACAAAAACGTTACAAAATTAAGTACATATAATATACATATGTGATATATTTTACTTTTAATAGTTTAATAATACATAAAATTTCTTGGATCTTTTCGTTTTTTCATAATCGAGTGGCCCTTTTGCACACAAAAACACGAATGTAAAAAAAATAAAATATGTATAAAATGTATAAGCAATATTTTGTAATTAAAGTACTAAACATATATCGTATTAAAAAAAAATACATAAAATTATGATTTCTTGTTTGTTATAAAAACTTTAAAATTAAAATAACAGAATTTCCTATATAAAAACATTGCTGATAATAATCAGATGTTATCCTTCGGTGTTTTCTTGGACATAAAGCAGTGGTAAAAAAAAAACCTCTTCAAATTCAGCGACGCAGTCTCAAGACAATTGAAACACAATAATATAAAACTGCGCGTTCTGAAGTATTCCAGCAAACGGAATAGCAATAAAACGAAAGAAGAATGAGCAGGAAAATTTCGTATTAAAGTCAAGTGCCGAGTCGTAGTTACGAAGGGAGTTGAAAACAAAAACTATGTATACAATATTATTTTGGATTTTGTTTTACATCTCATTGAAAGCTTGGCCACAGAAGAGAAACAAAACAATCAAGTCGACTGCTAACAAAGTGATTTTACAAATATTGCGCAATAATTGGGCTTTCAGTATCAAACAAGCAACGCAATAATTACTTACTAATCAGATTTGAAACTCTAATTGCTTCGGTTAGCTTGGCCGGCGAATAACGGGCAATATAAATTCATTTATATATATTGGCACTTGGATACTAATGAGCCCGGGAACTAACTCCTCTGAATATGTACCAATCAATATGCAATTATGTTTTGAATATATTGCGTTGCCCGTGTCTGTCCAAAGGAGCACCCGGTTTCTATAGAATCCTCTGATTACGCCTAGTCTAGCGTTTCAGGCAGTTTCTCTTGGAATTCTTGCTGCATTTCAATCCAATAATTGCTTTTTCTTATGCTACTTATTCCATACATATCTTTTGTAATATATATTTATATCGAATATACATATAACCTATGAATATACTTTAACTTATTTGTGTTCATGTTGTGGGCTTTCGTTTAAATTACAGAACATTTTAGCATTTGTGATTTCGCAATACACATTCCTAGCCTAGATTTACCGGAGCGCCTTTTGTACCGTACCGGATATTGTAATGATTTTCTTTTCAATTGATATATTCTCATTATATATAAATGTGTTATTTGTGTGTAATGAAAATAATTTATTTTAAATTTTCTTCCGAAACAAGTTCCGAACAAATTTCTAAACTTAGTAAAATCATGACAATAATAAAAATATGCACAGACACAACAAACGCAATACAAAATCTACTTATGATTACCCTACTTAAATTAAATTTAGCAAAAATATATGGCTGCCGTGTTTTACGCGGCATATAAAACGGCTGAATCAGAAATTGTGTAATATTAAATATAAAAAAGTATAGGCCGTGAATCATACACAGAAAATCAAAATTCTAGAAAAAAAACAGTGAATCCTTACTCAATTATATACAATTGTGACGAATGCGTATGAACATCGAACAGCAAAAAATAAAAAAGGCAGGTTGGCTTACAGCTGATGCTGGTGCGGAAGTGGGTGCTGCATTGAGATTGTGGGCAGGTTTGGATGGCGGCGTCTGAACAAGTTGTCCAGCAGCTGTTGCTCCAGGCCTGTTGGCTGTACGGCCTCCTGCTGTTGCAGATGGGAAGTGGGCGGAACTGATATAGATGGTGCCTGCTATTGTGGGTGTTGCGCCTGGTTATGCTGTAAGTGGGGTGGCAGATTTACACCAGGCTGTTGGCCCTGTAGAGGCAGACCACCTGGTGGTGGGGGTGGCAAAGGTGGTTGTCCATAGACACTACCAACGGCAGTTTGGGCTTGTGGCAACATGTGGTGTTGCGCCGCCAACTTCGGACCGTCTTCAGCTTTTTCTTCTTCGCGGCGTTTCAGGCAAGCTGCTTTTGGATTCAAATTGCGCTCACGTACCTGTTGCTCCAGTGTCATGATCACTTCCACGGCCATGTTCAGGATGCCCAACTTGGTCTGCGGCTTATCAGATTTCAGATGTGTCATACACATGCGGCCGAGTTCTTTTAGCGCTTCATTGATGTCGCGAATACGTATTCTTTCACGGGCGTTATTTGCTTGACGACGCTCCTTCTCCCGCATTGCCTTTACAACGGGTTCGGCATCGTCATCATCGTCAGCTGAAGAACAATAGCGGCGCGGCCGTTTTGAACCTTTAGATGACGGAGCTTGCTGGTGCTGCTGAGTAGCCTCCATAGAGCTGGTGGGTTTTGTATCCGGTACATCAACGCCACCCAAAACCCCCATTGATGAAGTTGATGCCCCAGTACCTAGGGCAGCAATAGATGGCACATGCTCCTTACGTTTCTTTGTTTTTGTAGGAGGTAGTGACGCGGTAGATGGAATTGCGGTACGTTCCATTTTAATTTGCGGGCCTGACGTTGAAGCACCAACCACACCCACTCCGGAAGCGCCAGCGGACAAAACATCGTGTGGGGAGGACAGCGCCACAGTGCCTGTGGCTCCACTAACGAGGTGTGTAGATGGCGATGTGGGAACAAATGGAGACAAACCTTCGATGTTATCGATCGCAGAGAGCGCTGCACCAACGCCACCTAGCAACTCTGGTTCACAATGATTTCGCAGTACGTTTAAAGCGTCATCTAGACGCTCCTCCATACGGGCTCCCTGGAAGACTGCTGCCATTGTGTGCATTCCAGACTGAACAATATCACCGGAATAATTGCTACCAGCCACCGAACTAACATTTGTGCCACCGCCATTAAGTGCCGCGTGACCCCAGGAAGGACCCGAAGCTCCACCCACTGCCGTCTTATCGACAAGTAGCGATTGTGCTAAGCCGCTTTGTGTTAGAGGCGGTGGGGAATTAACTGGCGTAGAAGGGTTAGAACTGAAACTACTTATGCTCTGATCGGCTGCTGCTGAAGCAGCAGCTGTCATGTACATGTGTTGGCGTAGAGAGGAGGGGTTTCCTACTGTAGTTGTCCCCTTTGGTCCTACAACATTAACAGTGTTGACACCCACTGGGAAAGTGTCACTTTGCACCGCAGGACTAAGCTGCTGCGCATGATGGGCATGGCTTAAGGAGTGATGACCATGTAGTCCAGTTGTAGATAGAGCATTGTGTTGACTACCGTGGGGCTGCGTCGAATTGTACAGCGATGGTGAATGAGGAACGGGTCCTGCAGAAATTTGCTGAATGCTGTTACCACCACCACGAAAAGAACTCATCGGCGGGAGTGAAGTCGCTACTGGGCTGTGCATACCGACATGTCCCGTATCCATTTGTAGTCCCATTGTGGATCCTCCAACCATACCATGGTGTTGCCCATCGGAGTCGTGGTGTTGTTGAGGGGCAAGGTGGTGCACTCCAATAGGTCCATTGTTTTGGTATGTCGGCTGATTGCTATATGCCCCCACAGGGGTTGAATACCAACCACCTCCTGGTGCACTACCATTTCCAATTCCTGCATCAAAATACTGGTCCACAGGTGCTCCACCAGAAAACCTAGCGCTGCTGCCAGCTCCATCATGCATTGGATTAAAGTCATCGCTGGAATACATGCCATTCTCAACTCCCAAACCACCATAAGGCGACTGGTAACCACCATTTCGATCACCACCTCCCGCTGGTTGCTTATTAGCAATTTTATTAAAGCAATTTTGGAACACCTCATATAAGTGCATCGGCTCATCATCACTAGTCGTCATACTGATACTGCACCAAACTCAGCTTTTACGCCCAAATTTTTTGGAGGCGCTCCTCTACACGCCGATGCGTTCGGGGCGCCACTTATACACACTTCCACGGAGAGGCAAAAATCAACTGCCAAATTCTTTGACAACCCTAAAAATAAGAGGACATATTAACATTAAGTAAACATTTTAAGTAATACTTTTAAATTCACAACAAAATCCAGAGAACATTGATTGTGCAAGTAATTACAAAAATGTGTACATTGGATCACTTATACAAATTTGCTCTCTGGACTTTGTATTATTATTATTACTGTATTAAATTCGTTGGGAATAGTATAAACTGTATATATAACATCTGAACATATACAATAAAAATCGGTTAATGTTCTGAATGTATTATATATTAAAGTATTTAATAACAGCAATAACGCGTACTTCAACACTAAAACCAATTTCTGTAAATAACTCATTACTAGTTCTTTAAAAGGATAATAACATAATTGCAAAGCAACAGAAAAACGCACAGCAAACTCGTTTCGATTTAACTACATTTTATGAGATTACCAAGCATCGCACCCGAGATGTAGTTAAATGAGTTAGAAAATTCACATAATACAATACTTTTTACATGAGAAAATGTGTGTTTTTTTCATATTAGACACTTAATTATTTACATTGGAATGCATTTCAGAACCAAATTATTGAATAAATTCATTTAACCATAGAATCATAACTGGCTTACTTTAGGTTAGTTTGTTTGTACCTTTCAAAACTTAAAATTGAATCTGTTCGGTTGTTTAGGTATCCTGTTGGTGACTACAACGTCCGCTAAATCCTTAAAATAAGAAATGTTAGAAACTGAAATGCGAGTAACAATCAAACATTAGCCAATTATAACTCACAGTCGAATAATTAGTACAGCGCCTTCGTAATCTCTCAACAAAAACTGCAGGTGTTATTTAGGGTGTTAGGTACTTTGGATAAACTGTGAGTCGTGAAAATTAGAAAATTTACTTGGACAAGGCGAGGACAAGATTATGTAGTTACTAGGATTCCTGGTAGCTTATGCTGCAGAATACTACTGAGGTTTGCCTTTTAAAAAACTTTATGATGCATTATTACATAATGCAACCTTGTTTTACACATTTTTTAACACTTCCTTGTTATTTTGCTTATATTTAAAGCTAAGAATGACCCAGTTTTTATCCAATTTTATCTAATTTTTTTGCCAACGAAAAAACTAAACGATTCGTGATATTATTAAACTATTGACATAAAAATGCACAATAGAAAATGGCGGCGTACATGTTTCGATCAAAGAGTTACCATATTTTTATATATCGTATTACCATAATTTTATATATTCGAAAATGGCGTCAACTAGTTCTGAGCGTTGCCATACTCCTCCACATATATGGCTTTGGGAACAACTGTGTACCAACTCAAAATTAGGGCATTGTATGGAATATTTGGAAATAATGCCATGTTTTAGCCGACTCAATTGTACCACAATTTATCAAATGTTTTTTTATTAACTATGTATGTAAATCTCGTTGCCACTTATAGTTGTATTCGCATGTTTTTGTTCCAAACACTATTTGTCATGTTCTGTGGAAATAGACAAAGTTGTACAAATATACATATGTAAATCTTGATTGTAAACAAAGCATTAAAGCCAAGCAGAAGTTTGTCAAACGACTTCTTAAAGCCAATAAATATTTCAATTTCTATATTTATATTATTCTCTTCTAAGTTTAGTGATAGCTTGTTAACATAATCATATTAAGCTAGTTTCATCGACCTATCTCTAATGAACATAATATATCATCATGCTTTTCAAGTATTTAAAGACGAATTATAACAGTTCCACTAATGTCCTTCCCTAGATAGCAATTCGAACTAACCAATAGTAAAAGCGATAACAGACAAATGCAGCCTAAAAATCAAAATTTGAAGCAAAAATAAAAATTACACTTAAAGGCCTGAATGCAGCTCTAAAGAAAATGCTCAAGAAAAAGAGCATATATCATCTTGTGGGTAGATTAGTACTAGTGAAGAAAATTTTACATCTGAAAGCCCATGGCCGAATGGCCATTAATATTTTTATTCTTTTATTATTAAATAAATATTCAATAGACATATCTTTTCACACTTTATTCAATTTTATTCAGGCAGCTGTCACTTTGTCTTTAAGAAAAAAATCGGTTTATGTTTCTTGAGAAAATCAGTGTTTTCAGTTTTCAATAAAAAAGGTAGCAAAAAACCGAATCAAATTTCGTGAGAAAAAAAAATGATAAGGAAATTTCTTGAGTTTTCGCTTTTCTTGAGAGGTGCATACATGCCTTTACGTAGTTCAAATATTAAAATTTGAAAGCGTAAAATTCGAAAAAGAAAAGTAAAAAGAAGACATTTTTACTAAATGGGAACAGATTATACAACTTGCTATTGTACAAGATGCCATGAAGTTCGTTCTCAATGACATTTTTTTGGGAAATGATGTATGTACGAAGTGACGCCACAGTGTATAGCAACTCAAAGCACCACCCGGTATGCATACAAGAATGTCGGTGTATACCCTGCTTTAGCTTCTAACCAGGGAAGAAAGAAATCGAAAATTAAACGTCAAAAAAGGAGCAATATCAAGGTGAAATTACTTTCATGGTGACTGCAAGGTGAATTTCGTACCTCAGGAATTGTTAAACATAAGCAATGTGCAATTATGTTCAGTTCAAAACAAGGTGAATTTATTTACAAGGTGGCTGCAAGGTGAATTTCATACCTCTGGAATTGTCAAACATAGGCAATGTGCGATAAAAATAAACGAAATTGAGAGGAATGGAGGAATACATAAAAGCTGCTTAAAATGGTATGCAAAATATACAAATATTTATATAATAGTTAAATAGACTTATAATTTCTTTTACTTTCAGTATGTGAGTGAGAAATTATTCATTATTCATTCAATTATCCATTCTATCCAGAATTTCTTGTTGTTTCGGTAAATCTCTGCCATATGGTTCTTTTCCAGGGTAGTTTAATGTCGTTAACTTGGAGTTGTGAACATCAAACCAATCGTTCACTAATTGTATGAAATCTGCCGTGTCGTGTGGAAGATAAAATTTTATTGCACACACATCTCCAGGACCATTTATGAAATCACTTGGCAAAAAATGATCTTCACAAATAACTGCAGAGGTTTTAAAATTAACACCACATACATCCACCCACTGTTGTCGGAAATACTCATTTTTCGGTACACGGAAAAACGATCAATTTCCTTTACCCGAGTATTTACTACACATCACACATTTGCTTCGCATATTGTTTATTTTTTAATATTTTAATGTTCAAATTTCACAAAAAATTACAATTAAAAAACTTATTCACACATCTCAAAACTCAATTTGTATTTTTTTCATATCTGTTTTGGTCGCATTTTTCTAAACATTCAATTTTGACAGCTACTGAGGGAAAATCGATTCAAAAAAATTTGCTCTTGCATCCACCTTGTAAATAAATTCACCTTGGTTCAAAATAAACGAAATTGAGAGAAATGGAGAATGAATAAGTGCGCTTAAAGTGGTACACAATTTATATAAAAAAAAATTTAATAGTTAAATAGACTCATAATATTATTCACTCAAATCAAAACTCTATTTGCAATTGTTTGCATATTTGTTTTGAACGCATTTTTCTACATAATCAATTTTGACAGCTACTGCGGCAAAATTGGTTCAAACAATTTTTTTCTTGCAGTCACCATGGAAGTAAATTCGCCTTAAGCAATATATAGCATACGAACGTGTGTGAGTTCACCATGCATTCGCAGTAGGAAATATGACTAAATTCAGTGTATAAATTTAAAATTGATTTTGTAAAATACCAAATCCCATTACTATTCCGACAATACAATAGAAATAGAATAGATGTAATGAATAATTTCGCTAATATTCTTTGGAGGACGTTTATATGGAATATATATATATATATATATATATATATATATATATATATATATATATATATATATATATACATACATACATACATATATATATATATATATATATATATATATATATATATATATATATATATATATATATATATATATATTAATTAATTAATTTACGTTTTATTATTTTACAGATCAGGCACGTCCGTTCTTTAATGAAGACGAATTCAGAAGAGAGAGAGAGAATTACCAAAAATGCCTTCTACTTGATTTCTTCATCTTCCTTATTTCAGGGTAGCAAGCGACCTGTATTCAGGGCTGCCTACTCCTTTACAATAATACGAACAAATTTTGTTTTTATGTTTACAGTTCGGACTTTCCTGACCAGGCAGACCAGACCTTTGCAATACTTCTACTATCCTTGAGACTAATCAGGTAAAACTCACGTTATTATTAGTTACAATTATTCTTAAATAAGGCTGTGAAGTGAAACTTGACTAAGATACAAGCACCGGCTCGATCTCCATCCCAATAAGTGTTTCATTTGATATTGCATGAGTTTTAGGGATTGGAACATTTACCCACCGCTTCAATTTGTCAGCCTCGAATATAACGTTACAGGGAAGATGTGTTATTTGGTAACCATCAATGTCCAGCACCACGTATCTAGTTACGTGAGGCGAGAATTTTTATTTCGTTAAAGATTTCTCGACTCATTTTGACATTTGCTGATGTGTCATTTGCTGATTTGACATTTGCTGACGTGACATTTACTGATTTCACATTTTCTGGTGTAATATTTGTATCAACACGCAAAAATAAAATTTATTTTTGAATAATGAATTGGAACTGAACATAAAGAAGAAGCTCATCGCTTTATGAGCAAAATCCATAGCTTTATAATACGAAGTACGAAGAATACAAGGACCGTTTCAAAAATATTTACTTTGCAGTTGAGGCCAGTCAGACCAGAAGTAACTGCAGACGAAGTAAAAACTAAAATAAAAACGATAAGAAACCAGTACATGTGGGAAAAATGCTATTTTAAAATCGATAAAAGTGATGCAGGCATAGTGATGCGGGGGTGTTCAGATAACATTTTCGTATGAACATGAGACTACGGACTCATGTCAATATGAGACGGCTCTCTGAGGCTAATGTAAACATGGTAAAAAAATATATATGACAGTTGACTGTCATAACACAAACATTTATGTGGTTGACTGTTAACTGACGAAAAAAAGCGGTGACACACGCAAAAAACCGTATTTAGAGCAAAACTGTCAGGGGTCAGGGTAGATAAAGTTAAGGTAAAGACTCTCACAGCCACTCACTAGGGAGAGGCTATGGGCAATCCTTACAGAGAACTCTTCCAAGAAAACTCACTGCCTCCTCGTGGCGGCCCGGGCAATGGTATACCAGCAACCGCTGGTTGCTAGCCGAAGTGAGCGACGATTCTTTCAGATTTGACGGAGGGGCGGCTGAAAGGGCACCGATGAACAACGATGGACCATCGAGGGACGGGCGCAGGGCATCGTTTCACTACCGAGGGACTTCGTGGGATCATCGTTGGACCATAAAAATCCAAAAGTGAATCCAAATAACCAAAATCTTGGTCAGCTGTCACATACCTGGGCCATTAAGGTCGAGACCGGTAAGGCTTTAAGTTTATGATACCGGACATTTTTGGGGTATGATGGATATGAGTTGACGAATTTTGCATCCTTTCACATTGGTACATAAGAGTGCAATCTTACCGAAATGGCTGGCAGCTTAATGTCACAATTGCATTCGTCCCGTTATAACCTTGGCAGGTCTCGGAGATGTCTGACACCTTTAAGTTGGCGATACAGGCTCGGATGTAACATTCCAGACTAACGCTGATCTGGCTATGTATGCAGTATCCCATAAGGACTTGTGTCAACCCTTGCATGGCCTCCCTGCACCGGCATTGACAACCATGGGACCATGAACGCGACTGAACTACGGGCAGCGATAACGACTCTGAACGGGGACCCAAAATACATTAATACAAATAAAGAAAACAATAACAACAATAACGAGGGGGAAAAAGAACAGGAACCTTTCAACAGGAGCTCCATATTGCGGCGGACCCCGCCTAATAGTGGGTAAGACCAGCGACTGATGGTGCGCAGAAACTGCCTGAGTGACCAGGGAGAGATGCAAATGCGGGTGGCATGTAAGTCAGACATGCTAAAGAAGATGGCAATCTACCCGCCTCCGGAAGTGAAGGCTAAGGGGAAACTGGCTGTGCTAGAGTGGCATGTCGAGGCTCTCATCAGCTATATTGCCGAGGGAGATAATGTCCATTCGGATATTAAACGAAATGCGGCGAAAATCCGCGATATGTGCCTAGAAGTGGCACAATAACAGGATGGCACAGTCACAGTTCAACCACCACTACTACAGCGAGCCGATAAGCAGGTGCAAACCTGCAAAGCGCAAGAGGACAAGGAGGTCCAAGCCAGCGCATCGCCACTGGCGAGGAGCTACGCGGCTTCCGTTGAAACGTGAAGACGACGGATCCACCCCGACGAGCCGAGCCGAACCCAAAAAGCAGAAGTCGCATGCGGCAAGGGCGGCCATGGTGAAGGTGGTTCATGCTCATCCCCGGGTAAAGCCGAAGACACTCGCTAAAGCGAAGCCGGCCAGACCTGATGCGATGGTCATCAAGGGAATTGGGGTGACAACATATGCGGAGGATAAAGACAGAGCCGAGATTTGGGGAATTGGGCGATAAGTTCCAGAAAATAAGGAATACCGCGAAAAGGTGAGCTGCTAGTCGAATTAGCCACGACAGCGGATCCGAAGACGGCCAGTCTCCGGGAAACGTTAGCAAACACACTGGGGACTCGCGTGGAGGCCGCCAACTCACTCAGGAGACTCTGCTGGAAGTAAAGGACTTGGACGAGATTACCACAGAAGAGGAGGTGCATGAAGCACTGTGCAAACAACTGAGCACCTTCGAAAAGCCCCCCGTGACGGCGATTAGGTCCCTTCGGAAACTGTGCGGTGGAACCCAAACGGCAACCATCAGTTTACCCCCTCCGGCAGCCGCGACACTACTGACCGGAAAACTGAAAGTCGGATGGTCCTCTTATCAGGTGCGTGAATGTCCTCTTATCATATGCGGATGGTCCTCTTATCAGGTGGGTGGTACCCAAACGTTGCTACAAGTGCATGGATTTTGGGCATATTGCCAAAAAGTACAGCAGCAAGGAGGACTGGCGCAATCGGAGTTACAGATTCGGCGCTGAAGCCCACAACGCCAGCGTGTGTAGCAAAAGCCCTACCTGTGCACTCTGCAAGGCCAAAGGCCGCAAGGATAAGGCTCATTCGACAGGATGCACAACATGCCCGTCCTATAAGTAAGCAGTAAAGGAGTCAAAACACGCGGAATGAAGTTACTCCAACTTAACCTCAATCACTCCGCAACTGCACAACACCTTCTTGAGCAGGTGGAGAGAGAGCACAAGGCCGACGCCGCTGTGCTCAGTGAACCGTATTGTCGGAAGCACCAAGGAGTCTGGGTCGAGGACAACACTTGCCGAGCTGCAATATGGGTGTGTGGAGTCAAGCCAGCTCAACTCGAGGCCGTCAGGAGGGATGAAAACTACGTCAGGGCAACCATAGGAGGAATCACGGTTTACAATTGCTGCATGGCAGCAAGCTTAACTACGGATGAGTTTGAGTCGGCACTGGAAAGACTGCTGGACAAACTACGCCAAAGCGTCATATCCTCATGGTCGCATTCGCAACACTTGACGTGATCCTCTTGAATACCGGCGAGATTACTTTTGCCAGAGGAGGTGCCAGTTCTGCGGTAGACCTAACCTTCGTGTGTAGCAGGCTGATGAGGTGTGCAAAATAGCTGGTGAGTGACATATACACCCACAGCGACCACCAAACTATCATCTGCGAACTGGAGAAGCTCTGAAAATGGCAGCGGATAGGTCCAGCTTTGAAAGGCTGGAAAACAAACAGCCTTGACGAAGACGTCCTAGCAATGATGTTTGAAGATTTGGTGCTGGAAGGCAATGCAGAAGAAATGGCGAACCAACTGGCTAGAAAGGTGGAAAACGCCTGCGACACGGCAATGCCCAGGGGAGCATATGGTGGGAGGCATAAGCCTGTCTACTGGTGGACAGATGCTATAGGCGAACTCCGCAAAGCATGCCATGCTGCGAGGAGAAGGTATCAAGGTATCAACGTTCTATACGAAAACCAGATTCCCTGCAGAAGCACCAGGCGTTCAAGGAAGCCAGGAATGTACTGAAGAAGGCCATTAAGAAAAGCAAGAGCACCAGATTCACTGAACTATGCGCACAGGTTGAGGATGACACATGGGGTTTGTCATATATGCTTTTCATGCGAAAATTGCTCTGCTACAGGCACCCGGCTCCAACCTGTCCAATGTTGCTCAGGCGCATAGTGGCACCAGCTCTTTCCAGTACAGAACTATGTTCCATATGAGCTCCCTCTCGACCAAACGGAGGAATGCATACCCAGTGTAACTATAGATGAGGTGTTGCGAGCAGTTGGGAAATTTTGAGACTAGAAAGCACCTGGCGTAGATGGAATCCCCAACCGAGTGGTCAAATCCGTAGCTGCACTGAACCCAGAGCCACTGAGGAAAATGTACGACGCCTGCTTGAGAAAAGGCATTTCCCAAAGCGATGGAACAGGCAACGACTGGTCCTGGCGCTGAAACCCAACAAACCAACAGAGGACCCTTCACCGTACTGCCCACTCTGCATGTTACATACGGCGGGAAAAATTCTGCAGCGGATAAGCTGTGATAGGATTGATGACCCCATTACAAAATCTGGAGCTCTCAAAATGGCAATATGGCTTGCATAAGGTGATCCACCGTGGACGCCATCAACGAACTGGTCCAGACGACCAAAAAACAATCCAGGGGAAACGATGGAGGGGTGGAACCAAGAGGTATTGCTTAGATGCCAAAAACGCTTTCAACTCAGCTAGCTGGGTACGCATAGCCAGCGCGTTAACAGAGTTTGGGTACTCATCTACCTGAGGCGAATGATTGCCAGCTACTTCAGCGATAGGATCCTGCTCTACGAGTATGAAAAAGATGTGGAGTCGCACAAGGTTATCGGAGGAGTCCCCCAGGGATCGGTGCTTGGACCGTTACTCTGGAATGCTATGTATGACGGCATCCTCCGCGTACAGGTGCCCGATGGTGTCAAAATCATCGGATACGTGGACGACATAGCATTGGTAATCACAGCGAAATACTTGGAGGAAGTAGTGGCAGAGGCCAACAGGACGGTGGCTACCATCGGAAGATGGCTGGCAAACGTTGGGATTAGCTTGGCTAAACACGAGACCGAGGCAATCCTGGTTTCGAGCCGCAGGGTATAGGCGGTAGTGAAAATAAGATTTAGATAATGTTCTGTTTTCAAAATTAACGAACATTCTTGAACTCTTTTTATTTTACTCCCATAATTGAACCGGTTATTTGAGAAATCCTATAAGGCACCAGACCTAATTTTTTGACAAATAAAAAAAAAAACTATTTCAGCACAATACAAATTTTTTACCACCTAATTTTTAAATGGAATATATCCACCTGGGCTGATTACATATGAATGATTACATATGTTGATAAACTTTTCTCTCCTTTTAAATAATTTTTTTTTTTTGCGATTTTCAAATTGCAATGACTTATGGGGTCTCTCAAATACAATGGTTAATTAGTATAGGACAGTGCAAGGTGAATTTACTTACATGGCATAACTTACATCATATAAGCATAAAAACTTGGTTATAACACGCCCTCTTTTTGAGAGCGTAATCACACACATTTTCAGGCTAAACAACAGAAACCCAGTAAAGCTATCTGAATCACTGGCATGCACCAATGGAAAAATTACAGAAAAAGACGATGTACGAAAATTACAATGTTATTTACCGGATCATGATGATGAGTGATATTATGCCGTTAAAATAGATGCATCATTTCTATAATAAATTTGTTTTTTACACTGTCCCAAGGTGAATTTACTTACATGGTGGCTGCAAGAACAAATTTTTTTGAACCAATTTTCCCTCAGTAGCTGTCAAAATTTAAATTATAGAAAAATGCGATCAAAACAAATATGCAAACAATTGCAAATAGAGATTTAATTTGAGTGAATAAGAGTTTTTTAATTGTTATTTTTGTGAAGTTTCAACATTATGAAAAAATGATGAGTCTATTTAGCTATTAAATATATTTTATATAAATTGTGTACCACTTTAAGGAGCTCTTATTCATTTCTTATTCCTCTCAATTTCGTTTTTTGGAAAACAGCTAATCGGAGATTGCTTATGTTTGACAATTCCGGAGTTACAAAATTCACCTTGCAGTCACCATGTAAGTAAATTCACCTTGCCCATGCGAAAATTATAGTAGTGTGGTTGATTTTCTTCAGATCCAAATGATAAGCAAATCAATCCAGAAATCCAATAAGAAAGCCAATCCAACTAGAAATTCATATTTAGGCCTATCGTTCATTAAAATGTAACTACTTTTCTTGCGCCAAAACGTACGAAAATCAGTGTCTTTAAATATTTTGCTATTTGAGAATTTTAATCATTCCTAAGATTAGGAATTACACTCTATATATTGAAAGCAAAAATTTGTTAATACTTATTTAATAGTTAATTACTTATCTCAAAACGGTTTATTTATTTATTTTTTTGTTTCTTTCTAATGAATATAAAGTAATAAAACCATATAATAGCAAATCATTGGATTTGAATAACAATAAATTATTTTAAAGAATTTAATGTAATTATATACTCCCAGCATTTTAACATTTATTAATACAAAAAGGAAAGTATATTATATGCTCCGATTCACAGTCGGTTATCAAAGCTGTTCAAAACCCATCACACGGAGACGAAACAATATGCAAAATTCGTGATATTTTAATCACACTTCCCCATAAAACAAAAATAATGTGGATACCGGGACACGCTGGAATTATTGGAAATACCCTGGCCGACGCAGCCGCAAAATATGCTACAAGTTGTTACCGCACCACTAGAATGATGCAGTGTGGTGACCACGGCTAGCTCACCGCAATGGTCGTGGTCCTTAACCCGCCACACTGCATCGGGTGGGGCAACACTACAAAAAAAAACTTCAACTCACCAGGTTTCCCAGCATCCTCCGCTACGTCGACAAGCGAGCCCGCCCCATATTGACCGCCTTAGCCTAACATTTTTAACATAAAATTAAACATAACTACACATTTTACTTAAATGAATAACATACATATACTCGAGTACTTAATAACTTAAATAAATATTTACTTATCTCTAGGGGCGGGCGGCAGCCTCCTTTTTCCTTCCCGACCTCTGCTACACGACCTTTAAATATGAGCGAGCTCAACTCGAAAAAGCAGCTTAATTACGATTATAACTCATGGAGCATATAATTTATACCACAAATAACGATTCTGTGCAATTTGCGTGGCGAATTATAACTCAAAGAAACGATATTATTCGAGGCCAACGAAATTTGACCTACACTGACCGTGCCACTAATACAGAGGACGTCCACGTTCTGCTCTGCTTTGAATCTTTATTTTTGAAAATAACTTTCACTTCATTTATTATAAGAATAGAAACACTATTTTTACACTATTGTAGTTATGCTGCGACAATTTTTCTATTGATTCAACTAAAATACGCTACTAACAAACAATCACCGGACCACGGACGAGACGACTCTCTCTGCCAATACCACCGACACGAACTAAAAAACATCCTATCTTCATTTTCCTCGGCCTCTTCCGCTATTCCATCAGTGACCGCTCCAGCGGTCGAGGCGGTCAGTCACCTTTTTTTCAAATTTCTACCATTCTGAGGCAGCGCCATCTGTACCTCAGAATCTGGTAGGTTTCAGCCTGGCCGCATTCACCAGCAAAGCGGACAAGTGGAAGGAACAACAGAAGGAGGGGAGCAAAACAACCCTACACACGGTGGACGCCAAAACAACGATCGCAACAAAACACACGGGTTGCCAGGAGCACTATAAACTCCGCCGGAACACGGATGGAAGCGTCGATCAGCACTTAATGCTCTACCCTGAGCTAGCCGGGCAACTATACCTACATAAACCTAAACATATAAACTAATAATACTTCCTTTACAGAACCACCACACTGAGGAAGATTACGGATCCCAACACCTAATTGCACGGTAATTATTCACAACACAAAATTTCCTAATCTAACTCTATACTTATTTTGTCTTCCCAGCCATTCGACTCGAAGAATCACCTTCACCACTCTACTCACTAATAAACGCTAACCTATACACCTATCCTCTACCGTATAAACAGGAACATTTTTATTTATTTTACCTTAAAAAAAAACACATAGTAATCAATTCTAATTTCAGATTTTTAACTCAGATTACCTCTAGACCAACGAAGCTGATTTGGGAGTAAGTTCTTTTATATGTATTATATAATCCATAATTCCCTATGATTAACTTTCCTCCACCTCCTTACTAACTATTGCTACTTCACGTACCACAGGCGCCAACGTGAGCTACGCCCACAACCCCGAGATTAAGAGTCGCGTGCTCTTCACGGTTTAGATTCTTAGCGTGGAATAATCCCAACATCTCCCCACGCAAATTTTCCAGTAGGTCCTAGAAGTGCCACAAGGCCTTCACCAATTTAACCTATGGTTTTAACCCTTTCTAACCACTTCCCCCTATCGAACACAAGATTCTGCAACCCAAAAACGCGATCTACTGCTCCTCGCAATTTCTTAATAATTCGAATATAATTTAAGTTTTTGCCAGTACAATTGCTTCTGTCGAAGTATGTCGGCTGATCTGTAAGTAGTACAGTTGGACAAACAGTTGCAATCAATTTAGGTTCATTCCCTATATTCACATCATTTCTATATGATGCCCCTTCGGAATGTTTTGTCTTTGATCCATTCGATGGTATACTGCTTTTATCTGCTGCAACAGCACCATTACTGTCTGAAACTAAAGATAAAGATCTACCAGCAGATTTTATGGAGTCACTTTGACTAGTGGTTTCTGTACTCTGTTCACTATGGTCACTAAGGCTCATATTTTGTGAGAGGGGAGCTCCTACTAAATCGTTAACAAACATATCTATTGAGTCCAAAGAAGATAAATTTTCGCAACTATTTCTTAATTTTGCGTTACACGCTTCAGACATAATACTACCATCAACAGAATTATCGTCTAACAATATCTCAAAAATATCTTGATCTATTGAGGCCAAGTCCTCATCGTCCTGACTTGTTGGTATATTGTCCAAAACTTCCTCTTCACAACTTAAATTATAAATGGTAGTACTTTCCTCTTCAAAACTAACATGTGAGTTGCCACTTCCCCTAACTTCTTCCCAGTTTTCAACTACTTTATTTTGGGGCTCCTTATCCAACTCTGCAGCTGCTAGGCTACTTTCCTGCGCCGGTGATTGCTGCATGGGTCTCATTGCATCACTAATGAGCTTCATCAGCTCTAAATGGTTCGCACGGACCGTTTCCCTTATCTTTCCAAACTCCACCTTCATCGCCGCCCGATAACTATTTTCACTCTCTAATATCAATAAGTTCACGGCTGACCGATATTGACTTGGTAGTGCTGATGGCCTAGCGCCGTATTCCCCGTATTCCGCTGACATGTTTACTTTAAAAAAAACCAACTAACTTCTAACAACAAAAAAATAACATAATACCTATACCTATGCCTGGAGATCTACCAATGCCACCCTATACCCCAAAAGAATAGTACATATATACATATTTATATAAAAATTTCTAAAAATTACCAGCCTGTACAACCAAATATAAACAAAAACTGTAAACTTTTAAGTTATGCTTAAGGCCCATGATGCCATAGCTATATTCAACATTAGCTTAAATTTTAATTTTAAGTTAATATATAATAATACTAATAATATATAAAATTTTATCCATATAAATATAGCCAAACTAAATATTTACCAACAAAAAAAACTATAATATTTTTTTTAATCCAAATTAATGTTCAAATGGGTGGGGCTCCCTTGTCTTCAATCCATCGGAGGACTGTTTCTTTTACCTGGCGAGTTGTCATTTTTCTTTTTTTTTTTTATTAAAATTTTCCTTTACTTCTACTGAGACTCCGCCTCTCAGCTATCTCATCAGTGCTACGATGATCTGTTCAACAGACCACGGCCACGATGAGGTAGCCGGCTTCATCTCACATTTAGCCTCCCCCTCTTGTCGCTGCAGTTGGCGTTACGCATTGGCACGTCAAGTCAGCGGCAAGAGTGGAGCACATTAACTACACATCAAAACTAAACTACACAATGCTTCAGTACAACGTCACAATACATTAAAAGGAAAATTTTAATTTATATTTCTATTATTTTTAAATTTGGGCGCCATTAATGTTACCGCACCACTAGAATGATGCAGTGTGGTGACCACGGCTAGCTCACCGCAATGGTCGTGGTCCTTAACCCGCCACACTGCATCGGGTGGGGCAACACTACAAAAAAAAACTTCAACTCACCAGGTTTCCCAGCATCCTCCGCTACGTCGACAAGCGAGCCCGCCCCATATTGACCGCCTTAGCCTAACATTTTTAACATAAAATTAAACATAACTACACATTTTACTTAAATGAATAACATACATATACTCGAGTACTTAATAACTTAAATAAATATTTACTTATCTCTAGGGGCGGGCGGCAGCCTCCTTTTTCCTTCCCGACCTCTGCTACACGACCTTTAAATATGAGCGAGCTCAACTCGAAAAAGCAGCTTAATTACGATTATAACTCATGGAGCATATAATTTATACCACAAATAACGATTCTGTGCAATTTGCGTGGCGAATTATAACTCAAAGAAACGATATTATTCGAGGCCAACGAAATTTGACCTACACTGACCGTGCCACTAATACAGAGGACGTCCACGTTCTGCTCTGCTTTGAATCTTTATTTTTGAAAATAACTTTCACTTCATTTATTATAAGAATAGAAACACTATTTTTACACTATTGTAGTTATGCTGCGA
This sequence comes from Clusia tigrina, assembly GCA_920105625.2. Taxonomy (NCBI): domain Eukaryota; kingdom Metazoa; phylum Arthropoda; class Insecta; order Diptera; family Clusiidae; genus Clusia; species Clusia tigrina. Next base: position 40,139,721 of record OV050033.1, on the reverse strand, counting down.
CAATTTTTCTATTGATTCAACTAAAATACGCTACTAACAAACAATCACCGGACCACGGACGAGACGACTCTCTCTGCCAATACCACCGACACGAACTAAAAAACATCCTATCTTCATTTTCCTCGGCCTCTTCCGCTATTCCATCAGTGACCGCTCCAGCGGTCGAGGCGGTCAGTCACCTTTTTTTCAAATTTCTACCATTCTGAGGCAGCGCCATCTGTACCTCAGAATCTGGTAGGTTTCAGCCTGGCCGCATTCACCAGCAAAGCGGACAAGTGGAAGGAACAACAGAAGGAGGGGAGCAAAACAACCCTACACACGGTGGACGCCAAAACAACGATCGCAACAAAACACACGGGTTGCCAGGAGCACTATAAACTCCGCCGGAACACGGATGGAAGCGTCGATCAGCACTTAATGCTCTACCCTGAGCTAGCCGGGCAACTATACCTACATAAACCTAAACATATAAACTAATAATACTTCCTTTACAGAACCACCACACTGAGGAAGATTACGGATCCCAACACCTAATTGCACGGTAATTATTCACAACACAAAATTTCCTAATCTAACTCTATACTTATTTTGTCTTCCCAGCCATTCGACTCGAAGAATCACCTTCACCACTCTACTCACTAATAAACGCTAACCTATACACCTATCCTCTACCGTATAAACAGGAACATTTTTATTTATTTTACCTTAAAAAAAAACACATAGTAATCAATTCTAATTTCAGATTTTTAACTCAGATTACCTCTAGACCAACGAAGCTGATTTGGGAGTAAGTTCTTTTATATGTATTATATAATCCATAATTCCCTATGATTAACTTTCCTCCACCTCCTTACTAACTATTGCTACTTCACGTACCACAGGCGCCAACGTGAGCTACGCCCACAACCCCGAGATTAAGAGTCGCGTGCTCTTCACGGTTTAGATTCTTAGCGTGGAATAATCCCAACATCTCCCCACGCAAATTTTCCAGTAGGTCCTAGAAGTGCCACAAGGCCTTCACCAATTTAACCTATGGTTTTAACCCTTTCTAACCACTTCCCCCTATCGAACACAAGATTCTGCAACCCAAAAACGCGATCTACTGCTCCTCGCAATTTCTTAATAATTCGAATATAATTTAAGTTTTTGCCAGTACAATTGCTTCTGTCGAAGTATGTCGGCTGATCTGTAAGTAGTACAGTTGGACAAACAGTTGCAATCAATTTAGGTTCATTCCCTATATTCACATCATTTCTATATGATGCCCCTTCGGAATGTTTTGTCTTTGATCCATTCGATGGTATACTGCTTTTATCTGCTGCAACAGCACCATTACTGTCTGAAACTAAAGATAAAGATCTACCAGCAGATTTTATGGAGTCACTTTGACTAGTGGTTTCTGTACTCTGTTCACTATGGTCACTAAGGCTCATATTTTGTGAGAGGGGAGCTCCTACTAAATCGTTAACAAACATATCTATTGAGTCCAAAGAAGATAAATTTTCGCAACTATTTCTTAATTTTGCGTTACACGCTTCAGACATAATACTACCATCAACAGAATTATCGTCTAACAATATCTCAAAAATATCTTGATCTATTGAGGCCAAGTCCTCATCGTCCTGACTTGTTGGTATATTGTCCAAAACTTCCTCTTCACAACTTAAATTATAAATGGTAGTACTTTCCTCTTCAAAACTAACATGTGAGTTGCCACTTCCCCTAACTTCTTCCCAGTTTTCAACTACTTTATTTTGGGGCTCCTTATCCAACTCTGCAGCTGCTAGGCTACTTTCCTGCGCCGGTGATTGCTGCATGGGTCTCATTGCATCACTAATGAGCTTCATCAGCTCTAAATGGTTCGCACGGACCGTTTCCCTTATCTTTCCAAACTCCACCTTCATCGCCGCCCGATAACTATTTTCACTCTCTAATATCAATAAGTTCACGGCTGACCGATATTGACTTGGTAGTGCTGATGGCCTAGCGCCGTATTCCCCGTATTCCGCTGACATGTTTACTTTAAAAAAAACCAACTAACTTCTAACAACAAAAAAATAACATAATACCTATACCTATGCCTGGAGATCTACCAATGCCACCCTATACCCCAAAAGAATAGTACATATATACATATTTATATAAAAATTTCTAAAAATTACCAGCCTGTACAACCAAATATAAACAAAAACTGTAAACTTTTAAGTTATGCTTAAGGCCCATGATGCCATAGCTATATTCAACATTAGCTTAAATTTTAATTTTAAGTTAATATATAATAATACTAATAATATATAAAATTTTATCCATATAAATATAGCCAAACTAAATATTTACCAACAAAAAAAACTATAATATTTTTTTTAATCCAAATTAATGTTCAAATGGGTGGGGCTCCCTTGTCTTCAATCCATCGGAGGACTGTTTCTTTTACCTGGCGAGTTGTCATTTTTCTTTTTTTTTTTTATTAAAATTTTCCTTTACTTCTACTGAGACTCCGCCTCTCAGCTATCTCATCAGTGCTACGATGATCTGTTCAACAGACCACGGCCACGATGAGGTAGCCGGCTTCATCTCACATTTAGCCTCCCCCTCTTGTCGCTGCAGTTGGCGTTACGCATTGGCACGTCAAGTCAGCGGCAAGAGTGGAGCACATTAACTACACATCAAAACTAAACTACACAATGCTTCAGTACAACGTCACAATACATTAAAAGGAAAATTTTAATTTATATTTCTATTATTTTTAAATTTGGGCGCCATTAATGTTACCGCACCACTAGAATGATGCAGTGTGGTGACCACGGCTAGCTCACCGCAATGGTCGTGGTCCTTAACCCGCCACACTGCATCGGGTGGGGCAACACTACAAAAAAAAACTTCAACTCACCAGGTTTCCCAGCATCCTCCGCTACGTCGACAAGCGAGCCCGCCCCATATTGACCGCCTTAGCCTAACATTTTTAACATAAAATTAAACATAACTACACATTTTACTTAAATGAATAACATACATATACTCGAGTACTTAATAACTTAAATAAATATTTACTTATCTCTAGGGGCGGGCGGCAGCCTCCTTTTTCCTTCCCGACCTCTGCTACACGACCTTTAAATATGAGCGAGCTCAACTCGAAAAAGCAGCTTAATTACGATTATAACTCATGGAGCATATAATTTATACCACAAATAACGATTCTGTGCAATTTGCGTGGCGAATTATAACTCAAAGAAACGATATTATTCGAGGCCAACGAAATTTGACCTACACTGACCGTGCCACTAATACAGAGGACGTCCACGTTCTGCTCTGCTTTGAATCTTTATTTTTGAAAATAACTTTCACTTCATTTATTATAAGAATAGAAACACTATTTTTACACTATTGTAGTTATGCTGCGACAATTTTTCTATTGATTCAACTAAAATACGCTACTAACAAACAATCACCGGACCACGGACGAGACGACTCTCTCTGCCAATACCACCGACACGAACTAAAAAACATCCTATCTTCATTTTCCTCGGCCTCTTCCGCTATTCCATCAGTGACCGCTCCAGCGGTCGAGGCGGTCAGTCACCTTTTTTTCAAATTTCTACCATTCTGAGGCAGCGCCATCTGTACCTCAGAATCTGGTAGGTTTCAGCCTGGCCGCATTCACCAGCAAAGCGGACAAGTGGAAGGAACAACAGAAGGAGGGGAGCAAAACAACCCTACACACGGTGGACGCCAAAACAACGATCGCAACAAAGTGCACCACTTTTAATTCATCCCACATACAGCAGAAGCGACTTAAAAAACCAAATAAATGCATACCATTCTATCCAACGAAAACAAAACTGGACTCAATACTCGCACAATTATAAACTAATTAACCCAGACGGGAATGCATCCAGATACCCAAGTAACATATCCAAATTGAACTTACGAAAATACATAAGGATCCGTCTTGGGCACACATTGATCACACATAAATATTTATTTGAAGGAACATTACCACCAACTTGCCCACTTTGCAACTCCCACACACTAACAATAGTCCATCTCATCAACAGCTGCCCGACTGTGGTTCAAAAACAACTACATTTTTTTAAACAAATCATGTTACCACATGCATTACAAAATATATCCACAGAAAACATAAAAGACGTAACTTCACTGCTCCACCTCTGTCAGATTTACTTTGACATATAAATATAAAATATATATGTATATACTTTTATTAGTTTAATACTAGTTAATTTTATTAACAGTTAGGCCGAAGACCTTAGTTGTTAGTTGCCTAGGTAATAAGTTTAGCATTAAATTTATTTGTGTATAAACTTTTTTAAAAATAAAAAAATAAAAAATAAAACATTTATTAATAAGCCTAAAATCCTGTGACGGAATTCCGTTTCAAGGTAAGACGAACATTTTACGAATATTATCATTTATTTATTTATATTTTCATATTATATAATTTTATTAATATAAAATATTTATTATAAAAATCATATATTTATAGTATATAAAAGCCTTATTTTACAAAATTACTCAATTTTTTGAAATTTTTAGTACGAGTTAGGTTTAAAAATTTATGAACTTGTTTTACCGTTCATAACGTTGTGAACTAACGCTTGCTTTTTTTTAAGCGTTGACACTTTGACGGTTGAGTGTCGCTTCTCTGTGTTATCTGGTTAATAATACCTCATGAATGTGTTTTGTGTATATCTAAACATTTAGCTGTTGCGCTGTGTTTATTCGGTTTTTTTTTATTAAGTTATTTGCTATTAATCGAAACTTCTTTAAAACTATAATGTCTATTACACTTTTAAAGCAGAGCTTTGAAATTGTGGAACGGGATTTCCCCAACCAAAAACAAAATAAGAAAGGTAGAAGTAAAGCTAACTTGTTCCAAATAAGCTCTTTGTTATAATGAAATTTTTTTAATTAATTTTAAAATATAATGCAATCAATAAAAATACTTTGCTAAGCTTGTAAGGCTAGAGTCAGAAAACTTATATCATTTATAATATATTCAATCCACATATATTCAATATATTCTTAACTATTTCAGTCTCTGAGGCAAATCAAATAAAACCTAACATTGGGAAGGGGAAGAGACACTCAACGTACCCACCAAGTAATGGCGCTTTAAAAAAAATTGAGGCATTTGACTTGGAACTACCGGAAACTAAAAAGTGTCTTCAGCCAGTACAGCATGAAAAGGATCTAAAAAAGCGAAAATTGAAAAAAAACGTGCATCGACTTTTGGCGCTGTCGGTAAATCAGAATAAACTAAAAGTGACGGATGCGGAAAAAGTAAGTTTGTTATTTTCCAAAATGGAGAATACGGCAGTTCTTCAGTACTTGGGCCAGTGTGTTGAGAAAAATGGATCTCCTTTAATTTTGTATTAAAGTACTGTTTGCTTTAATGGTCTTAAGACTTGAATCACAACTACAGCTACAACTTTAAAAAATTCATATAAATCATCACAAATATTTATGCATGTGTATTCATACTTGTATGGCTTGACGACATTTGGTTTGTATCCCTATAGGGATACAGGTCTCCCACCGCGTCACACAATTCATATTTGTAGAACTTCTCTATTCATAACCGTTTTTCTTCTATCGACCGGCCAAAATGCATTTGAAAACGCATTTGAAACAAATATACAATTACATCTTTTTCAGATGGTGAGGCGAGCTCATAAAGGGCGCTATATGAAAGTAGAACTTCCGAAAGTTAAACAAAAGTCCATATTCACGGAAGAGGACTTTAAAGCTTTTGAGGAAGTATATGCCAGCTTATAATATGCCAGGTTATATCTGGAAACATGCAACGTTCACCTATAATATTATTATGCTTCTTTGAGTTTAATTTGTATATAGTGCATATTTAGATTCCAAATGTTTATATATTTGATGTTGATTATAAATATTTAGAATAGCTGAGACTTATTCATGTTTTTCGTGCCCCACTCAGCATGAAATACAAATTTAAGTTAATTTTCATAGATTTTCGGCAATTCTAGATCAGTATAAATAAAATAAAATGCTTTTTATGATATTCATTATTTATTTTAATATCGCTTAGAACAAAAATAATGCACAAAACGCTTTTATCCGAGTGTCTTTCACTTTTTCTGGGTGTAGTTTCTTGGATTAGGAAGGATAAGTAGGCAATAATTTGATTTCGAGGGATCTGCAAGTACAGATTCAGAAGATTGGATAATAAAGGCCCGTATATTATACCGCGAGAGCCCGAGACGAAGTCTCGTTTTGTCCTGTCTCACATTCTAATATACAATAAACAAAGTGTGGGCTATATTTACACAGAAGCAAAAGTGTTAAAAAACTAAACGTTTTAAAATTTTTTATTAAATAAAATAAACGCGGAACCACAAACAAATAAACAAATGCGTATTACAAAACGGTTGATATTTTGACAAATTGTCTCGGACAAGGGTGCGAGGAATTTCTAATTTTTTAGAAATGCCTCGTCTCGCCGTATGGGCATCACGCATTATTGTGTATTGCCACCAGAGAACACAGAGAAGGGAAAGTCTTTTTCGCTGCCAGCGTCCGTAGCGGACACACCACAATTTTGAGTGGATTTACCATGATTCTGAATGGATTCACCACGATTCTTAGTGGATTCGTGTACAACGTCCGTCTGCTTTATTTCGCTGCTTTGCCGTTTGACGTTTAAGTTTCTTTTCTCTGTGTTCTTTGATTGCCACATACCATCCTTTGGTGCAAATTTTTTTTGACCTCTCGTCCGAGACTCGGTCTATCTCTCGTCTCGGGGTCGCGCGTTATTGTATACAGTCCTTAAATATTATCGCAAGTGTCCGACATGCTCTATTGTTACTGGGTAGGCAGATTGCTATATGGAATACTGGTATGGTGGCCAACCACTCAGAAACAAAGCTATTTGAAGCTTCTGAGCAAGGTCCAAAGAGCAGCTTTTCTGTACATTTCTGGTGCTTTAAGGAACACCCCAACAAAAGCATTAGAAGTGATACTCAATCTACCTACACTAGATCTGATAGGGAAGCAAGTGACCGCCGCATCAGAGCTAAGGCTGAAATGCAGGGCATTATGGAATGATGGGCAGACTGGCCACTCGAATATCGTGCATACCTGGATCATATTGACCATTCTATATCTAATCTCAACTTTGATAAACATTTCAAGACACATATTCGAGCGAGGAATCTTTGGCTCTTCTCTTAGATACGCATTTTCCAGGTAGTAGTACGGTGGAGTGACTCGACATTTATGGGCAGGCATTCTGAGATAGGAAATGCGATAGTTACAACCGGGAAAGTTGAGTGGGCCATTAACACTTTTGGTCCATACAAGTCTCCGGATCCGGATGAAATTTACCCAGCAGAATTGCAATAATCACGGGACCTAATTACCCCCTGGGTTGTGGCTGCAATTAGAAGTTTTCTTAACCTGGGCTATATTTCCCTATGATGGAGAGAATCGAAGGCTTCCTCCATACCCAAAGCGGGCAGGTCCTCACATGTAAATCCTGAAGACTTCAGACCAATCAGTCTCACGTCTTTCCTCCTAAAACATTGAAGAAATTGATTGATGCACACTTACGGGAAGTTATACCAACTGGTAGAATCTGCTCGGCACAGCATGCATACACGAAGGGCAAATCGACAGAGACGGCGTTAAACGTACTCATTGGTATAGTGGAAAAAGCAATCCAGCAGAAGGATTTTGCACTGGCGGCCTTAATTGACATAGAAGGCGCTTTTAACAATATAACTGCGAATGCCATTACGGGAGCGTCTGAAGCTCTGGGCGTTGATCTTAATGTGGTTGCACTGAAAGAGACTGTACTCATCAGGAGAAAGGTAACAGCTTCGGTACCTACACTTTAAGGAGACAGTCAAATATTTGGGACTAGTACTAGAGAGGAAGCTTACCTGGAAACCCAATATTGAGGAAAGAGTTAGGAAGGCCAATATTGTTTTGTACACGTGTAAAAAAGCAGTCGGAATCAGGTGGGGGCTATCCCCGCGAATTATGTGGTTAGGCCTATATTGCTATATGGAATACTGGTATGGTGGCCAGCCACTCAGAAACAAAGCTATTTGAAGCTTCTGAGCAAGGTCCAAAGAACGGGTTTTCAGTGCATTTCTGGTCCTTTAAGGATGTTGGGGTGATCCTAAAAGCATTAGAAGTGATACTAAACGTACCCACATTAGATATAGTGGACACAAGTGACCGCCGCTTCAGCGCTAAGGCTGAAATGTACGGCGTTGTGGCATGATCGCCAGATTGGTCACTCGAATATCGAGCATTCCTGGAGTAGTTTTATCCAACACACTCTCCACTCTATGTCTAATCTCAACTTTGATAGGCACTTCCATCTAGAAGAGAGTGGCAAACACTCATGCCATGGAGAAGGGGGCAACTGAATTTCTATAGCGGCGGATCCAAACTTGACGATAGAGTCGGATTTGTAGTTTTCTCATAGAACTGGGACTGGAACTTTTATTCCGTATCCCCGACAACATCAATTTTTATCAACCAGAGGTCCTAGCCATAAAAGAAGTAGCCGTCTACTTAAGAAGACACGCCGAAACAAAGAACATTATAAATATTTACTTGGATAGCCAGGCAGCCATCAATCCAATGAACTCGATGGCACTGAAATGAAAGGTTGCCCAGTACTGCCTGGCAGCCCTAAATGATATTAGCTCCGTTTTCAGGATACGCCTTAGATGGGTTCCTGGACATAGAGATATTGAAGTGCTGACGAGCTAGCCGGTTGGGGTACCAACCCTCTTCTGTGTAAGGACAGATATTGTCACCTGTAAACTAATATTGAGGGATAGGGTCGTACGAGAGGCCAAAAGGTCTTGGGCAGATGAAGGCACGTGCTTAACGACTAGGCTACAGGACAAAATTGAGAGACTTGCTTGGTCTGTGGAGGGTATATATTTCTAAGGTCTGGCTTGTATAATTGGTCATTGGCTGTTCGGCATGGAGGAACACATGACTTGGTGATTATAGGTTGTATTTGATATTTTTACGTAATTGCCTTTCTGACAATTTTTACCAAGTTCAATACTTGGATTCGTATCGCTGGATTGTGTAATAAGCAACCAATTCCTTCTTCAGTTAGAATAATTGGCTTTATTAGTACTAATCCAACTTACTATTGCTTCGTCGCTTATACTTTGCTTCAGTTAATCAGTTGTTGCACCACACTTTTCTATTTACATCGCTCTGCGACGATCACTTGTTAATTATAGTTGCGAATACGACGCTTGCTCTCACACACTCTCAGCATACGGCAATGATCACTTGCACTGCCACTGGTTACCTGATCTGTTACTACGATGTTCACTTTCGGCTGCGCTCACTGTTTCACTGCTGCTGCTACTAAGATGTTCACTTGGTCACTTTCACTTGTTCACTGGTCGCAATGTCAATTGTGCAGTCGCTTATATACCTCTTGTACTTACCTTCTCGTGTGTGCATTTTTAGGGGCTGAAAATGACGCTCACCCTAAAACCATCACCCAATCAGATGGCGTGCTGATTTATTCTACAAAATAAATTAAGTTTTAAAATTTGAAACCTTTATTATTAATATCATTTTCATTTACTAACATTGTATATTTACATCTAAGAATTTAACATAATACATTCTATTGGATATAAAAAAATAAATATACTTTAATTAATAATTTTAAATTACAAACAACTAACGGCGTAGTGACTATAAAACATTTTATTCTGCACACTTTATAAAAGTTATCATATTTCTCACTCATAACTACAAAAAACTTTTCCTCTGTTTTTAATTCAATTGTACTAAATTAAAGAAAAATTGTAATAATATTGTTTGTTTACTGCACAATTAGTAAAGTTATAACTATTCTTAGCTTTCATATTCATCATGATAGAGTTTGGGATATCAAATTCTATTCAGTTCCCCATAAAATACGATTACTTATATCGGCGTATGAATGTACATACATTCACTTATCATTCACATATCAAGACAGTTTCACTGTACAATAATTATATTATAGAAACAAGCATATCAGCGATTTTGATATATAGGACTTCAAGAGTCTTTATCTTCATATATGTGATAGGTACTATTCTCGTGATATAGTTCTCTTGTCAATTCATCGATTTCTCGATTTTGTAGTTTTCCAAATGCTTTAAAGGTTGTCGTCATTGGCGAAATGTTATTTTCCAATTGCTCTGTCAAAAAGGCCTCTTGGGTAACCGGATGATGAGCTGTTAATGGTTCAGCAGACCGTACCACTAAACTGAAATCTGTCACTCTCATTATTAGTGATACCACAAAAAAACAGGCAGCATTACTTGGAAATGCTCGTAAAAGTGTGGAGCCCAAACCACGACAGAAAAAATTTAGTCCATCGGATTTGTATCCCTTACGCATGCAATCTATTATCCCGGCGTATTTGGGATTGCTTACACTATCTGCCTGCAAACATGTTTTAACCACATCCATAGGATAACATGCTAGCCAAGAGCACATTCCCGCGACACCTCCAGCCAAAAGGATATGTAAAGCATGAGGGGATTCTGCAAGACTTATCATGTACTCATAAGACACAAAATAGCTTGAAAATCCTGTATATTGAAATAATTTGAAATAAATTAAATAGATTAACCATGACTATTTTATGTAGATCGACCTGGAATATCTCTTAAAGCTGTACTGACAAGCCCTCTAAAAGTTCCTTTAATTCCTTCTGTACGCATTATATATTTTAAACAGTCAAACGAGCCTTTATGTCGAACACCATCTGCTGTTTTGCGCAGCAATTGCATCCGAGTTTTAGCTAGCTCCATTGGTGCACAAACTACACTTTGCAAAAGTCCAGCCAAGCTGCCAGCTAGACAGTGAGACTTCAAAGATTCCGGGTGCTCAGTAAAGCGCTGTACATTACCATAAACTCCAAACACAATTGCATTCACACCGCCAATTCCCATCATTGGACTGGACATGCCACGATATAATCCTCGAATATTATCTTGACCGATAATTGTTTTCATGCAATGCCATATTCCGTTATATTTAGGATTTTTAGGGTCTTGAGTTTGCAAATGTACTTTAATTGTGTCCAGAGGATGCCCTACTACCACACCAGCACAACCTAAAAAAAACAGGATTAGTATAACAACGAACACATAAGAGCCAAAAGGATAACGTACCACCCATACAACCAGCGATAAAATCCAGGGCCATTGAAAAGCTCCAAAGACTTTCTTTGGGTTTACTGTCTTCGTTAGGTTCGTCTATTGAGTACTGAAATGGTAAAAAACATGCAATATACATGAAATATACTCAAATGCAAACAATAGTTATTAAAGCCGAGTAAGACACATTTAGGCAGTACAAAAGGAGTTTTATTTTGTTGTATGTGCTACACTTTTAGAACCGTTGTATCAGCATTACGGTTGTTTCTCATATAAAATTTGAATAGCACTGATACAACTCTGCAGTCTATGTTTATTGAGTGTGGTATTCTATCAGCTGATTTTGTTTATATTGTTACGAAATCAGCTCGCCATCTGATTGGTTGATGGTTTTAGAGTGAGCGTTGATTTCAGCCCCTAAGAATGCACCCGCGAGAAAGCATGCGAAGCTGTGTTCGGAGGCTGGTTGAGAATCTCGTGTGCAAGAGGTATATAAGCGACTGCACAGTTGAGATCGGGATCAGTAAATAAATGAAAGTAAACAAGTGAAAGTGTTCAAGAGAACATCGAAGTAGCAGTGAAATAGTGAAAATAGTGCTGCATCCGTCAAAGAAGATGTCAAAGAAGAGCTACAGCAATGCAATGACAAGATGCAGCAGCGCTTACAGCAGAGTGAAACACCACTTACTCAACTAGTGGAACAGAACTCACAGCAAATGAAAGAAATGTCCGAGATGGCAGACACGAAGGTTTGTGAAATTGAGACACTGCAGGAATCATTCGAAAAACCTATAGAACAAAAATTCATGGCGGACGAGCAAAAGCAGAAAGAAACAACAAATAGAGCAAAGGATTCAAGGTACATTGCTCATGCCAGCTTTATCCTCAATAAAACTGAAGCCTGCGACCTATGATGGAACCAATACATTTTGCGTTTTCAGAACGCAGTTTGAGACTAAGGCTAGCACAAATGGATGGAGTATTGGAATTGATTGGAAAGAAGCAAAACCGTTATGGATGGAAACATCGTTAAAGAGTGTACGATGGAAGCTGTTGGGGAGTTGTGCCCAGAAAAGTTGAAACTTCGCAAAATGATCTACACTTTCCGGTAATACTGATGCTCGTCAAATTGACGATATTGGAAGCAATATTGTGCACCAGGTTACTGGTAAAACACACCGTTTCACTCGGTATTCTCTCGCGATGGATGAATCAACTGATGTTAGTGACTCCTCACAACTTTTAGTTTTTGTTCGTGGAGTTGACGAACTTAATGTCACACAAGAATTACCCTCCGTTAACACCATGAACAGCATTACAACTGATAAAGATATATTCAAAGAACTACAAAAAACGTTGACTAAGGATAACTTGGACTGTGGAATCGGTTGCAAGGTGTGACAATTGATGGAAGAAGAAACATGTCCGGTGCAAATATCGAAGGTTGGGAAAATTAGAAAACCTTGTGAAGGAGCATCAGTGTCAATTTTTCTGCCCTGTATTATCCATCAACAAGCACTATGTATATAACATGTCGATATGAGCTGCTTTTTGAAATCAGGTGTTTCTGTTGTAAATTTTATTCGATCACAAGCAATCGATATTTTTGAAACAAATTGAATCCGAGATCCTTGACTTGTTGTTAGAGTGGGACTTAATCGTTCAGCTGACTCATCCGCTCATTCTCGTTCACTGAGCATATTGAAATAGGTCGTTCACATAGTTCAGTTACTCAGTTAGTTCAGTTGCGCTCAGTATGTCATGATTGTTAAAACATGTCACTTGCTCACCTACAGAATGTACTCCTTCGTTCGTTCGTTCGTTCATAAGAAGTGGAAGGAAGCTGAGAGCAATACTTGCACTTGGCGCTTTTTTGTCTGCGTTCAAAATATCCCCCCCCCCATATAGCACTGTATTTTTTTCGAGGAGCCTTTATTAAAATATTTCACTGATTTCACATTCACTGTAAACTATTTTAAATTATAAATATGAGTATCCAAATTTAGTAAATCCCTATGTGCCTTGATCTTCTAATTACATCATCATTCAATCACTATACTACATAATTCGAGATAATGTTTGTGTGTATATATTCGTATATCTGCTCATATGAGAGAATAAACGGTTGAACCATATGAATAGGTGAGCAAGTGAGTAAGTGAGCAAGTGAACAAGTAAGAAAATGAGCAAGGGAGCAAGTGAACTGTTTTGTTTAACAGATCTGAACTAGTTCAGTTAGTTCAGTTCAGTGAAACAGATCAGTTAGTTCATTTGATCGCTCACTACCCAAGCCTACTTGTTGTATTATACAGCAGTTTGATGGCTTAGCTGCGGAAAAGAGCCATCGCAGTTCTTCAAGCTTAGATTTATTTCTTGTGGGGAAAAATCGCCCTGAACCACTTTTATTGGATGGCGAGTGGATCAAAAACGATTTTCTGATCTTGACTTGCATTCAAAGTGGGCGATTTTCATTCACATATTCAAGTGGCCCACCGCAAAAAGATTAAATCCAAATCTGGCCCTTGCGGCTAAATTTTGGACACCCCTGTAAAAGAGTTTTATAACTAATCAAATGCATCTGTTTAAAGTTTATAATTACCGCACATCAGCAAATATTAGCATACTTTTCTATCTTAATCCTTATAGCAGGCACCTTTGATTTTAATATATACTTATTTCTAGCGTTGTGTTTTTTTCGAAATTTCCTCGTTAGCTTGTAGTGATAATCCAAATAATTGCTTTTATAGATATTATTTACAATTTGCATGATAAGTAATACAAGGTAATTTGAAGTCCTTTAATGGTATTATTATTATATCCTTATTATTTAAGGCTTGAGCGCCGATGGTTAAAAAATGACCGTTTGCTGAAAATGCTGATAAATAACTAATTTATTTGTTTTCTATTATGGAATAACCAAATACGAATTGTTATAAACATATTATTAATAATGTTCTCAGCTTCTGCTAACTCGTCCTATCTATTTAACTCAAACTAAATACATAAACAAAAGTCGAAGATCCCATGTGTAACATAACTGATAAGAATGGTTTAGTTGCAGTGACGTCACAAGAATACAAAAATATCATTTGTTTACATATTAGTCGTAGATTAATGTTAAGGTTATCAGCCACTTATCAAGACCAATTAAATTAATTTGACGGATTTAAGCTCAGATTGCTGGTATATACCAAAATCCGTGATCACTACATTCATTAATCGCAATTAAAAACTATCTGTTATTGTACTCGTGCATCACTTCCTACTTTAGTCTCGATGTAGCACCCAGAACGCAATATTGGTATATGTTTTATTTGTCTGGAATTGTTTTATTCGTGCGTTCGTTACTGGTAGTTTTTTGTGTCTTCATAAAATCCACGCTGATGCTCTTCTTAGCCCAAGGAATATGTTTATGTTTAATTGAAATCTGATATGTGCCCATTACCTCATCCTTTTCTATACTATGTATCGGTACGGTTATAGATGAATGAATGAATGAAATTAAGAGCAAAAATACCTCGACCAATGTGATCAATTGTACCTATTAAAGGTCTTCTATTAGTCCTACAGTGATGCAATCTGATAGGATGTGAGGTATGGTTAGTGGGGTGTTGTTGCAAAAATGACAGATTGGTTGTTGTACATACACATTTGTAAACAAATTTTAAAGAGTAACAGGAAAAATTGAAAATGGCAAATTTTGAGCAAGCGTTGGCAATTTAACTTTAAATGTGTGCATATTAATGCATACACGATAATATACTATACATTTTATATAATAACATATTTTTATATATTAACAGCGATTAATTCTTACTCTTTTTCTCGTTCACAATAGACAACAAAATGGTTTTGGCAGCACTTCTGTCTGAGGCGCAAAACAACAAGCGAATACAAACAGCTTGCCCATATGTATGCATAAGCGGGCGTTTTAGTCAAACTCGCGTTGAAAGAAACATAGCTATTATTGTCGATATTAAAAGCATTTGTCGGTATTACATTCTATTACCTTAAAAATGTACCCAAAGGAATTTTATATAATATACGATATATAAAAGTTCAATTAATTAAAAAGTTCTATAAATTAAAAATTTCAATATTCCACTTTCCACATCATTCTTGCAGTTGAGTTGACATGTGTGTCTAAACGGACACCATAATTGTATGTGGCTTTGCAAATAGCCGATTCTCAGCTTTCACCATAAATATGGTTACATATCTAGGTAAAATTTTAATATATCACTACCAACACGTACAAAACACCCATTCTCCAAGTACAAAACACCCATTTAAAAAAAGAAACATAGATGAAATGTTGGATTCAAAGCAAATCTATGGCGGACTGTTACACATTCAAGATGTGAGCATTGCAAAAAATATGCACTTACCCTCCTCAACGTATATATCCTCAATATAGAAATAATGGATACAGGTGAGTCGGAAAAGCAGAGAGAATAGGATTCCCATAAGAAAGTAGCTACCTATGTTGTATAATAATTTGTACAACATAGATGTGGATATCACACAAAAAATTCTTAGGAAATGCAAATATGGCATGCATTAATATATACTCGTATTGTTGCGAAATCAACACGCTATCTGATTGGTTGATGGTTTCATGGTGAGCGTCGTTTTCAACCCCTAAAAATACACACGCGAGAAGGCAGGCATGCGAAGCTGCGTTCGGAGGCTGGTTGAGTTTCTCCTGTGCAAGAGATAAGCGACTGCACACGAGACATGGGGATCAGTGTAGTGACCAAGTGTACATCGTAGTAGCAGCAGCAGTGAAACAGTGAGCGCAGCCGAAAGTGAACATCATAATAGCAGAGCAGTTAACCAGTGGCTGTGCAAGTGTTAATTCAAGCTAATTCTAGGATTTTATTTAAATAAACAATGAAAGCCAAAAATTAAATGGTACATAAAGAATAAAACATAATATTGTAAGTGTAGAAAAAGGAGATAGAATTTATATGTCTCAGGAAATAACACAATAATATTACAACCATTGTCAATTATTAATAAAATTGAAGAAATACTATTCCCTAAAACAACTGCAAAAAAACTAAAGACTGTTAGAAATACATATGTAATTACATATATCAGTAGCAGTTTGTATTATTATAAAGTAATATTTTGAATATGGAAAAATTATTGTAATAAGGAAAATGAATCGGAAATAAAGAGATGATGGAAATGTGCAACGCCAAATTAGAGTTAACACTAAAAAAGTGAAAACACAATCCAATGCGAGCACTCGTTGCATAAGAAACCAACAACACTACCTAAAAAGCTATTGTCGAAGTACAACAACATCCAACACGCGCATCCGTTGTACCAGCAAACAAAACCCCGAATCTCGAGCACTGATAACAGATCTGCAAAACCCGTGGGAAAAATGAACCGATAAAGTGCACCGAATTCTGAATAGCTAAGGTGGCTGAAGCCTAGGTTAAGTAAACGATTGTGAATGCTATTAGCTCTAATTCTAATATTAAATAATAATAGGATGTAATACAACCACTAAAAAAAAAGAATTATATTTTTCCATAAAGGATAAGTTAAAATCATATGAAAGCAGAGTTAGTTTCCGAGTTGGGTGCTGTGCTTGTTGAGAGAGCTAAGGATAAGTAATCAATCACTTTCCTTTAAGTTAGTTATATGGAAACCCGGGAGGTTTTGAAACACACTAATCAGAATTAATACCTGAACAAAGCATGCATAAATTTAAATGAATGGTCTTAATAACAATAAACAATATATTAAATTAGTTGCTGTAGGTACAACAATGATAAGACACTTTCCATATTTATATGCTTGTATATTGACTAAGTTCTATTTTTGTCTATGAATTGTGGTAACAAATTATCTCGTGCATACCAATATTTTCGAAAGCATGTTTAATATTCAATCCCTGGTACCTTCTATTATAGTTCTATTCGTACTTTTTTCGTGCTCTGATTAATATTGTATTCTCAGCGATGTGGGCGCTTCGGAATGCATACAACAGTGATTAGGAAAAATTAGCTTTCAGAGCAGTAACAAACACCGATTAGAGCAGGACAAATTTCGTAGTGCAACTTCAACTTTTGAGTGTCCTTCAGACGCTACGATGGCATTTGGAAACCATTTGTGGATTGCAATTGTAATAAATGGCCGCTTATGTGCTTACCTTCTTTAAATTCCTGACCATACTCAATGGTGAATTTCCGTTCATGTTGAGTTTATAACAACTGCAATCACTAAATGGAAGGTATTATATTATTATAACTTTAATAGTTCAAAATCCTGTGAATTAAGAATTTTCATTGTTTTTTATTTTAATTGTCAAAATGTCAGACTACGAAAATGTTTTCATTTGTACTTGACTGTGCGACAGTGTCTTGATTTATCCCCAGGGAACTAGTTGCTTTATAGTTCGCCTTGAAGAATTTTTAAGATATTATCCCAACCTTCCTAGTTTAGTTTAAAACACTTAAAGGTTCCTATAACAAAATTACTAACATATAGATAAACTATAACTCTTAAAATTTGAAGTGCCTGAAGATTCCAGTTCCTATTCAACTGTTTTATGGACATTGATGCCACCAGACATAGTACCCTCGAAAACCGACATCTTCATTCGCAATCTGGATTTTGCGGGCTGTGTTAACACAGTTCTACCAAGTAGGAATGACTGGGAAAAGGGAAAGGTTCTCGCGAAAGGAGGTACGCCAATTTTAACCGTTGGTTCCAAGATGGAATCTGGGGTGGGTGCGGGCATATTTTCAGAACCTCTCAATTTTCTGCTCTCCTTCAAATTGCCATCGATATCAAGTGTCTTTCAAGCAGAGGTCTTTGCAATTTGGGAGGCATGCAGGGCGTTGCAGGGGCACAAGCTGACCAAAAACATATCCATTTACTCCTATAGCCAGGCAGAAATAAAGACGCTAACGTCACCTTTATCAGCTCTAAGTTGGTCGGCCTCTGCAAGGAAGAATTTAAATCATTATCAGGAAATAGTATAATATCCATTGTCTGGGTTCCGGGACACAGGAACATTGAGGGCAAGGAGAGGGCTGATGAGCTAGCACGAACAGGCTCATCGGAATCCGATCACGTATTTTAATTTATGGACGTAGGCGTCCCCCTAATTGTTGTTAAGGCAAATATTTACAATTACTTCCTCCGCAAGGCTCGGAAGAGGTGGAAAACACTGCGACATATGCTATTTCTAGAATGATGTGGCCTGATTACAGTGCAAAAGGAACTAACCACCTTCTCAATAAACCAAGACACAAAATTAGCAACCTTATAGCTGTATGCACAGGTCATTGGACCATTGGCACAAACGCTGATTCCATTTGCAGGAGCTGTAACGACCCACAGGAGAAAGAAACAGTCGTACACTTTCTTTGTGATTGCCCAGGCCTCGGTCGCTTGAGACTCAAATATCTCGGAAGTCCTTTTCTGGAGAGTCTAAGGCATTGCTCTAGTTTAGAACTTTCAGACCTGTCCAAATTTGTCAGCAACTCCGGATGGTTGTAAATTTACAAAATTATATTACCATTTTCTTTAGGCTCGCAAGGACGTGGCAACAAAACGGCACTATTGCTGATTGAGGCGACCCGAGGTCGCCAACCATTTTATCTTACCCTTCCTTATTGACATTAAGGTTTACACGAATGGACCAACAATACTACACAGAATTTTATTTCTAAATTGTTGATGCAAACATTTTTTTAATTTTTTTTAAATTGTGTGTGTCGACTTATAATTTGTGAATTGTACCTGCCAGGCTTTTGCGTATGCTGTGCTGACTGCAGATGCTTTCGAGTTAGATTCGATAGCATTGATCAAAGGCTTGTATACCGTTGAAATAGCCGAGCACTTGAGCATTTGTCCATTCTTACTGTGGTCGCAGACATTGTCTTCTGCGCTCTCAAGGTCGCTTTACGCTTTCATTACACTGTTCTGGTAGAGGGTACCAAAAAAAAGTGTATCGGGGTTTTGAAAGTACTGAGCATTTCAAGCAAAAAGTTCCTGGATCTTTGCATCTGACATTTTTGTAAGTTGTAGCGACTGATCGCTGTAAAATGTTTCCTGGCGCCGACAGCTCATCACCCCGAGCAATTTTGATCAAATAAATGAAAAAATTGCCCACTGCGCTGACTGCTCGCCGCTAATGCAAAAAATGAAAATCAAATTAAAAGTTTGCTTTTTCCGTGGTAAATTATTATAATAATTATTATTATTATATATTACACCATAATTAATTATGAGTGCAAGGTGTTGGGTGAATGAGTACTAGCTACAGAGGCCTACGACTCGAAGAGAAGAGTATTTTATAGAAAGAAGCATTTTGGAGACCAAGCCCGTGCCAAGATTTGAACCTGCGACCCTCGGGATGTCAGTCTAGCATGCTTACCACTAGACCACAGAGGGCGGCTTAGTTAAATTTATTTTATAGTTGCTGCGTACATCCGATCCTTGTCGTCAATTAGTGTTGTGGTTGTAATAAAGTACAATAAACTTAATTTTAGTAATTCAATGTTAAATCAAGGTTATTTAAGAAGGTTTGTAAAAAAAGTGTAGAAAATTAACAAGTGCTGAAAAGGTGTTGCCCGATGGTTCTAATATAATAAGTGGCAGTGTTGTGAATTCTCAAATCCCATGACTCCAACCAGTGGCGTAGCTAGGTAACCAAGGGCCCTGGGGCAAATTAAAAAATGGGGCCCCACTGCTATGTAAACTGATTAGGTTTTATCGAAAAAAAATATGAAATATACAAATACTTTAAAAATGCTAAGCTACTTAAGCTCTTTTTTTGTGCACTGCAGGGCAGGTAATAAAAATATTAAACAGTAACAACATAAATTACAATTAATACTTGATGTAAGTTTGGCTAATAAAACGAAATAGAGAAGATTCAAGGGTTTATTATATAAAGGTCGAGCCTACCAACTGACTAAATAACAACTATATTTACAATTTTTTCCTAGCTTTAGTTTTCGCAAAAGTATCAATGACTTTGTTTTCAATTGCTATTAGCGATAAATGTCGGAATCGAGTTTTGCCCATATTATTTCTTAAATAATTTTTTATTATTTTTAATTTGCTAAATGACCTTTCAGCTGCTGCAGAAGTGACAGGAATTGTAAGGAATAATAACATTGCTGTAAATACTTCCGTTAGGTCGCATTCTAGCACTCCATATTTGCTCATTATTTCCTTACATAATTGGTGAACAGTCCATGCTTGAGTTAGTTGAGGTAAAACTAGATGGTAAATATTAATAAATTGAAGTGAAAAACTAGAGCCTATTATATCTGAATATTTTCTTTGGAATTCGTCACACTTTTGTAATAAAGTTGCTTCATCAACATGTAATAAAAATGTTGGTGTTAGAAAATCGAATATATGACAGACTGCACTCATACCAATAAAACGTGTATCTAATTGAGATATTACTGTGTCTAGTACATTATTGAAAATCTCAATTTGAAATATTTTTTCTCGGTTTGGAAATCGGTGATCAGCAGCAGCAGCTAATTCATCAAAATGTTTTTTAACTTTTCTTTGCCTTTTTTCTTGAAAACCATATTTTCTTGCAGTTTCACTGGCTTTGCACTTGAATAATTCGAAATCATTTCTATAAATTTGCAACTTTGCTTTGGTCTCTGCTAAAACTTTGCTCGCCTCGCCCAAATTGATGTCGCATTTTTGTAAAGTTTTGGATGCATAATTGATGTCGTTCAATACACTGTGCATGAATTCGCAAAACAACACGAACTCGAAATTTAGCAATTTTGTTTTAATACTCTCTGCTTCACACAACTGCTAACGGCATCATTTATCACCAAATTTAAATTATGAGTGGCACAATGTACGTACTTTGCGTTAGGCTGGATATCCTTAATATGTTTTTGTACACCATTATACACACCACTCATCACACTGGCTCCATCATAGTCTTGCCCCACACATTTTTTTAAATCAATATTTTTGTCGATAAATAATGTTGTCACTTGGTGGACTAAATCTACTGCGCCATGTTTGATGGCTGCATAAAAGCCTAGAAACACTTCTTTTACTTCTATATCAATTGGCTGTCCATTTTCCGATCTGGTTATTACTGCATACCTCACAACAATGCTTAGCTGATCTACCTTCGATATATCCTGTGTCGTATCCATTATGATGGCAAAAAACGGTGACGCTTTAATTTGTTCTAGTAGATGGGTTTCGAGTTTGGTCCCCAAGCTCTCAATCATTTCATTTTGAATTGTTGCACTCAGATATCTTGTAAATCCTAAAAACATAAAAAAACAAAGTTTCAAAAAAGTCCTGATATTAAACAGTTAATAATTATAAACAAAATAAAACGATAAAAAAAACTTAGAAATAATTATTATTACCTTTGGGCATATCCGAAACTTGCCGCAAAATGTGATCATATCGGGCGACAAGCTCTACAAAGGACAGAAAATTTCCGTGGTATCCTTCCTGACTTAAGTCTTCTTGATGTCCTCTCAAAGCCAAAGAACTCTTTGCTAGGGTAAGTATGATATCGAATAACCTTTGAAGAACCATTTTCCAAAATGATGCTTCTTTACGAATTTCATTTTCAAGTTCCTTGTCGATAGTATTAGTATCGTTTTTTTTTTTCCAAAATTCATACACAGCACATGCTTCCGAATGGCCACTCGAACAACTGTGTTGTTTAATTCTTTCTGATAAATGCTTCCAATCTCGAATTCCCGTACACCAAACATTATTCCTTTGTGAAGCAAATAACCAGCAGGGTTGACAATAGGCAGCGTCTAGTGTTTTGGAATAACACAGCCAAAAACGATTAACTGGCCCATATTTAGAACACGAAACGTAGTACGATTTTGAAAAACACCTATTGTTCTGGTTGATGTCTGTTGGAAAAGGTCCTGAAGGCTGTAAAGGCCCCATATCAAGAATTTTACGTTTTTCGTTATCACTTAATCTTTTGTTCGTGAAGTTTCCCAAGTCATAAGAAGATTTGGCGTACACATTTTCGAAAAATGTAGAGGTCTGTGGTTCCTCCAAACCCTCCGCTCTTATGTGTGTCATGCTAACATCATCCACGTTCACATAATCGGCGGCGGAGGTATCTCCAACTGCAATAATTGTCGAATCTTCTTCAGTAGGCTTCTCAACCAACACTGCAGTTACCACATTATTTGAGTCACTATCAACAGAAATATTTTGGCCAGATGTACTTGCAGAAGGCAGACTAAAAAACTTGTCAATTTTGGGCAATTTTTGTTTACTATCTTCTCTTTCTTGGCGTTGTTTGCGTTTAAATGCACCACTGGGTTTCTTCTTTTTATGCATAATTTTAGTTTTCTAATTTATTTAAACAATATAATATTAGATTGTGCTCGAGTAGGTAGGTACTCACTGTTCACTGACGACGTTAAAAGTAAAATAAAAGGAAAGAGAAACACACTGATACGCTACAAGTGTCGTTGGGGAATCCCCGGAAAAAAATCTTAACTCGAATTCACAATAAAATGCACATCGATGAATAATAAAACGCACATATCACTCTCCGTCAAATTTACAACACTGCCAACCTACAGAAAGAATTTAGCGAAATTCGCTAGGCATAACTTTTGAATTTCTCTCAACTGAGTTGTCATGATTAAAGTGGGGTTGCAACCTGTCATATTTATTTTGAAAATGGGAGAAATTTCCAAAAGTTCAGTTCGATCGAGATTTCTGGTAATGATTCGAGGGCCCCCTGAGCTTGAGGGCCCCGGGGCACTGCCCCGCGTAGCCCCTGGGCAGCTACGCCACTGTCTCCAACACTTTTCAACTTTGGTCTAGCCGAAAATGTACATTCGGGACTTCTTCTATGAACATATAATCGAGATCGGCCAGTGCGGAGGAATGTAATAAAGAGACAGAGTATCATAAAAGCATTTCCCATTTTTTCTTCATTTATGAGCGCCACATATCTAATATTGCACATTTTAGTCCGCCTTGGCGTAATAAAATACATAAATTGTTTAAAATTTTTTCATTTATATATGTTAGTCCTTATTAATTTTGACAGAACAACATTTTCTCTCAAGATGTTGCATTGCCAGATTATATAATACTACTATGCTGACAATTTTAAATTTACTCAGAATGAGGAGAATAGATTCTACTACAATTAAGTCTAAATTAAATATACATAAATGTTTAACAGCAACATACGAGTATATTAGATCCCTCTCAATATAAAAATAAAAAACAGGTTTTTATGAATTTGATTAATTGGATCGAAAAATTGTAAAAATAATGGTAAATATTTGAAATTAATAAATTATTTCTTATACATGGAAATTGATTCGCAACTGCAAATTGATATTAATACAAATTATAAGCTGAATTGTAGTACTGAGTTCTTCTAATATTGTGTTTTTCCATTACTAATTCACTATATTGATAAAATTATGAATTTTCAAGCTTCTAAAAAATTATGTTCTTTGGTAACACTCTTTTGTATAAGGAGTAAAAATGGTGTATACTTGTTTTTTTCACCTGGGTCACATTTGCTAATGGTCCCTGGTGAAAAATGAGTTACCCGCATCTATTGCAATTCATTTTGAACAGTTTTTGTCAGTGTGCACCAAGGTGAATTTACTTACATGGTGGCTGCAAGGTGAATTTCGTACCTCCGGAATTGTCAAACATAAGCAACGTGCGATCAAAATAAACGAAATTGAGAGGAATGGAGAAATGCATAAGAGCTGCTTAAAGTGGTACACAATTTATATAAAATATATTTAATAGTTAAATATTCTCATAATTTCTCCATAATGTTCAAACTTCACAAAAATAACAATTTAAAAACTCTTATTCACTCAAATCAAAACTCTATTTCCAATTGTTTGCACATTTGTTTTGATCTCATTTTTCCATAAATTCATTTTTGACAACTACTGAGGGAATATTGATTCAAAAAAATTTGTTCTTACAGCCACCATGTAAGTAAATTCACCTTGGTGTGCACTAAGAAGGTGGCCGTAAGTCTACAACAATAACAATTTCCAGATCTTGGCTTGTCAGTGGAGTGAAAAAGCTCTCGCTTTTGACAAGTTAAAATCCCATTTTAGATTTGAACAGGGAGCACTTGTTGGTGTGCCCTGGATTTGAATTTGAATTTAAATTTTGCGATTTTGAAAGTGAGGAAAATTAAATAAAATCTAATAAATGTAGAAAAACAGACATTACTGCAAAATTAAATCATGCGGAAATGTGAAAATGTTTAAATTATGTAGAAATGTGACAATGTTTAAATGAATATGTTCAATACTGTGTATGGGAGCGGATCAATGAAGCAAACGGCCCGACAACTCACGCTGTACACAATTGCTCATGGGAGGGGTACCAAATGATAGTGGGCGGCCGCCAGCGGCAATGAGTAACAATATGCATCTGCAGTGAATTGTAGAAGATGATGGGCCAAAGGTATGCAATGCTTTTAAAGCAATTTGTTATAAAACCACGCCCCGAGGGTCGCAGGTTCAAATCCTGCCACGGGCTTGGCCTCCAAAATGCTTCTTTCTATAAAATCATTTTCTCTTCGAGTCGAAAGCCTCTGTAGCTAGTATTCATTCCCCCCAACACCTTGCACTCATAATTAATTATGGCGTGAGATATATAATAATAATAATAATCCAATAATACATTGTGTTAGATGCATACATCAATCCCCATATCCATTTTTGAAATCGACTCCCCAGCAGAACCAGCAAATAAATTGCTAATTTTCAGGCAGCTTCATTTTTTGATAATTATTTACTTACAGTTAACAACTATAACGAGTACACACAGAAGCGCAACAATACACTGCCGAAACCGCAAGAGCCCATGCAGATAAAAAGGTTCAAACGCATTAAAACGTATACCTGCAAATAATACGCATACAAATAGACAGCAGCACCCACCTCCAATGTCAGCAAAGGTGCATCATTTTAAGCAATGATTCTTTTGAAAATACCCCCAATGTTGAATATATGTAGAAGTACAACAACATAAGAGTGTTTCCAATGAAGTATTAATTTTTTTATTTTATAACATTGTACAAAATTTTATATTATATTTTAATTTTGTCACTTTTCCACATAAAGCGCAATTTGCCATTTTATTTTTAGTAATTTTTTTATCTCAACTATTTACAAACTATTATTTGTATATTTCAAACTTTATTTGTTTACTAAACATACGCAAATAAAAGCTACGAATAAAAAATGAGGAAACGTCAAAACCTAAACAAGAAGAAGAACAATTCTCCCTTGCGACTACCTGTTATGTATGCCCTGGATTTTGTTGTTGGATTCGCCCAGCTGCGTATGAGGATATTCAGACATAATACAATTTTTGCTTATATAGTTAATTAAAATTAATTAAAGTAATTTTAGCGTGTTGTAAACAGCTTAAATAATATAGGGATGCATAAAAAACATGTTGATTTAATTAAAATTCTGATCTAACATTCAGAAGTTTATTTTCAACGCATATGATAAAAATAAACTTGAGCTTTTACCGCCTCTGAATCATTTATGTACTTACATATGTACATACATACCAGAGACTGATACAAATATTCAATTGGTCCTCTAATTGAGCAGTGTATTAAGTAACCGCGTCAGTGTGTTGTCTTACAGCGCCAATCTGTGAGACAATATACAATTTTTGTGAAGGTTGAATTGCCAATTAAAAATATGTTCAAGTTATCCAAGGAATACTAATCTGTGGTATAAATATAAATTTTGCAAGTTTGGCGATAATTGGAATATACATACAAATATACGACTATGAACAGTATGGGAATATCCACAGACCCCGCGTTGCTCAACGTAGAATTACCACACACATTAGTTGAATCTGCTTCGGTATCTACGTTTTTGGCAGAGGAGGAGGCTTCTATATGCCCTCTGCTTTCCAACACAATTGGCCCATCAACGCCTCACACCTTTTCGCACCCTCTAACTCCATGTGTCGATATTGACAGCACTACTTCAGGTAATTTATGCAACGAAGATGCGAAGGCAGACACAAGTTCATCGTCCGGCAGTAGCTCTGGCATCGGAATGGACGCCCCAGATAACACGGGCACAACGACGCTTTTTAACAAGCATGCTTACCAATATTTGCAGCATAATAGCGGCGCAATACAAGTACGTATTATTCAAGCAGATTTGTTGGATTATTCTTAAGCAACCAAAGCAAACTATTTTAATTGGAGAAGGCATCTGTTGTGTTCACAATTCCAGAAACGACCAAAACGAGTTTTGGTGTCTTGATTTTAGCTATTCTAGTTAGTAGTGCAATGTGAATTCTATATGTATTTCTGAACAATAAGAAATATTGTATTTATCGTTTATGTCGTGACTCCCAGTTTTTGTATATTCGGTTCTGAAAAATTTGCTCCCAAACATATTGCGGATACAAATTTTAGAACCTGATTTATATACGTATGCACATATATATTTGTTTGTATACCACCCCTCTAAAAAACTCCAAGTATGTTTGTGCAAACTTTTAAACCGATACTGGTTTTTCATTAAATTTTGTATAAGAATTGTATCAACTAAATTGCCATATAAACCAATTCTGAAAAGGACACGCCCGTTTCCTATTTTGTAATATAAAGTGTTATCTCAATGTTCGGAAAATTGTCTATAAGAACACAACAAAGTAGAAAATTAAACCGTTTCTTCCCTCTTTGTACTTTTTTAAACTTTGGTCTAATCGAAAATGTACATCCTACGCCTCTTCAATGAACAATCCTCCAGGCTTATGTTAAAGTATTCAGATAATTCAATAAATACTTTGTGGCATTGTACAACGGTTTTCCACAATTGTCTTGCTGCCTCCAGCAATTTTATGGCCGCTTGGCTATCCGAGTAGATATATATATCTCGTTGCTAGAGGAATATTCTTTATATGTAGCATATCCTCTCTTATTGCTATTACCTCTGCTTGGAACACACTACAATGGTCCGGCAAGCGGAAGGATAAACTGACGCTCAGCTTTTCAGAATATACACCTACGCCCACCCGAATATTAAGGTTTGAGCCGTCAGTGTAAATGCTTATTTCGTTCTTATTGATCATGCTTCCATTATCCCAGTCCTCCTTTGTGGCGAATATGGTGCTAAAGGGTTTTCTAAAATTCCGTTCTAATGAGTTACAGTCATCTGTAGTATCGGGAATATTAGGAAATTGTTCTACTATGGTCGTATGACCTCTGCTACTTATAGTTAAAAGAAAGAGTTCCATGAGTCTAAGAGCCGATTTGATTTGAAGTTGCTTTCCAAGCAAAACAATTGGCCTTGGGAGTAGTTTTGAGAGCTTCGCTAAACTAGCTGCTCTTTGAATACGATCTAAGTTTTTCACAACATATCTTTTTTTAAGTGCCGGCCACCATACTAGTATGCCGTACAACGAAATCGGTCTAACCACTGTTGTGTATAACCAATGTACTATTCGGGGGGCCATACCCTATTTAAGTCCTACTGTCCAGGAACGAAACATGCAACAAAATTGCTCAGCAGTTTGGGGAAATAAGTTGGAACGCTGCATTCATGTATAACTATGTAGGTATGAAGGCATAGCAATTTACTATTTATGTATGGTTTTTATCGTCTTGATTATTTCAGTTGGGAATTAATTACTGCTCTGACAGCAAATCATTTCATGTATCTATTATGGATGAAATTATAAACATGAACTTTATAAAGTGGCCCAGGAAACCTATTTGCAAAAGTCATTATTTGCTTTATCTCCAGGCATTTTTATTGTTGCTAACGGCGACGCCAAGATGAATAAACTCCTAGGTTCTGTTGAAAATGTATTTCCCATATGTAATTGTTGTTTAATGGTGCTGCAATTGTTTACATGTTGACAGCATATACTTCGACTAATGATTGATTTTGTGGCCGACAAAACCGGATGAAAATTTGGTGATGGGCTGTTGCCTGACCGCCGTTTTTCGCCCCTCTGCTGGGTTGGGCGATGTTTTTTAGGGTTTTTTAATAGTAGTGTCCATTCTGTTGGGTCCCCACTCAAAGCCGCTACCTC
Organism: Clusia tigrina; assembly: GCA_920105625.2. Taxonomy (NCBI): domain Eukaryota; kingdom Metazoa; phylum Arthropoda; class Insecta; order Diptera; family Clusiidae; genus Clusia; species Clusia tigrina. The sequence goes on along the minus strand of OV050033.1, from coordinate 40,111,438 downwards.
TGTCCGTACAGTGTAGTCAACAAAAGGTCCCATGGGTATCTATGCTACGCAGGGTTGAAACGAGCCCTTATGGGAACAAGTGTTTAGAGCCAGAGCAGTGCTAATCGGAAGTCCATCTCAACCAAACCTGTACTACCAACATCGAACGTACCTTGAGGCCTGCCAAGGCTTTAACGGGAGAGGGCAGTTACGGCTTTAAACCGGAACCATTCGCACCTCTGTACTACAGTGTCAGAAGACAACTAGGTCCAGAAACCGTAACCATCGACCCATAGCATATCTACAAAAGAGTAAGGCTAAGAGAGGTCCTAATACAATATCCGGTCTTGCCGTTTGGTGCTGAAATTGACAAGATCATATTTGCTACATATATTTGTGAAGTACATTCAAGTAGATGCAACTGCCATTATATACTCTTGATTTTCCGTAGTTCAAAAATGTTATAAATAAATTGAAATATAAATGATTGCATACTTTTTGGAGCCCATTTGGAATTTGAGAATGAGTGCACCACCCTATGTATTTAAGCCAAGACACAATCCATGCAGATAAAAACCTTACTCAAGAACCCTCTTTCGAAGTGTAGATAAGATTCTTTTATAGTGTAGGGAACATTCTAGAATTTTCTACTTCAACCATAAGAAAGGTATACGAGTATAGGCCACCACACAATTAAAGACATGGCAGTTGAATAGCAATCGTAACAGTGTGTACATCGTGCATTTCACTTGCAACAGTGACAGTATTGATAAGTAATAAAGTGATTAAATGAATTAGTAAATAAAATTGTAGTGTGAAAGTTGTAATAAAGTAAACATTTAGCCTAATATTAAGTGTGTAAATAGCAATAATTAAATAAAGTTAGTTATTTTAATTTAACCAGCAATTGTTTGATTACTACACAATCCAGTGGTACGAATCCGAGTATTGAGAGTTAGCATAAATTGTCAGGAGGGCAATTTCGTAACAGTATATTTTCTAATATTAAGTGTGTATATTGCAATAATTAAATAAAGCTAATTATTTTAATTTGACCAGCGATTGTTTGATTACTACACAATCCAGTGGTACGAATCCGAGTATTGAGAGTTAGAATAAATTGTCAGGAGGGCAATTTCGTAACAATATTTTTTTTACTCCCCAAATTCTTTCGCCAAGTACCAATAATGCATTTGCTATACTCATCTCATCCGACTATAAAAACGTTTTATTATACTTCGATCATATTCTTTTTCTAGGACGTTAACGGAAATGGGCCTAATGGCAATCTCACACATTCAAAAGAGACTCCTTCGTTCGTATCTTGGAATTGGCCGCTCATTCGGAAGTGTACGTTCTTTACCTTCATGTCCAGCTTGTTGGCTATGTGTGCGGTGGTGGTCGCCATGATTATCACCTTACCAAAAACATGCAATCCCAGGTAAGCGAGTTATAATTGTTTTTTTTTTTTATAAATGTTTAAATGCTCCCCCCCACTTATGCATTTTACAGAACTGCGTGGTACCATGGCAGCGTTTTCTATGAAATTTTTCCTGCAAGTTTTCAAGATTCTAATAATGATGGTTTCGGTGATATTCGCGGTATACAAAATCGCGTCGATTATTTTGCTACCTTAGGAATTGCTGCAGTGCGTCTGAATTCGATCTTCCCGTCGCTTCATTACCCATACGATTATGAAAATATTACGACTTTGACAGAAGTTGCTGATGTCTTGGGAGGACTAAATGATGTATTTCAATTAGCTGAGGCATTACATGATCGTAATATATCGTTGATTTTGGACTTACCTATTAATCTGTATGTCGACAAATTAGAAAAGGTTACAATTGCAGAAGAAGAAAAATTGGTAGACAAGCAGTCAAACAATTCCGCAACAGTTTCTTTTCCTTCCGCAACTGTAAAAATGCAGGATATAAATAAAAATATAATCATCGAGGCAATAACTAAATGGATTGAGATGGGCGTAGACGGCTTTTATATTAAAGGGCTTGAAACGTTCGTCGATGATAACAATCTTATCAATAACTTGGTTGAGTGGAGACGTGTTATTGGCAGAAATCGAGTACTAATTATCAGTGAATTGGTGATTAACAATATAGAAGAGAATAAAAAAAAGCTTGTTCTAGCGGAAGTTGATCTAGTTGATGTGCATCTGGATGTCTTACACGGAACGAAATATATGGAAGAACGAATAAAAACTGTTTTGTCTGGAGATCTGGCCCCCTTAGATAATACAGCCTGGATTCATTGGAGTATCGCTAGCGTACAAACAGAACGTATTACTCAACACTTGTCAAATGAAAATGTCACATTTGCAGCTACCATTATGCAGCTTATGTTACCTGGCACTCCAAGTATTTTTTATGGAGATGAGATTGCTGTCGAAGGAGCAACTAATCCACGCAATGAACATGCTGAGGGAAACCATCTACAGAACCTACCAGTAATGCAATGGTCCAATAAATCATTTCAGTTCACTGACCGTGAGACGCTGCCTTGGTTACCACAGAAAGTGTCTTATTCCTTCGAAAATTTCAAGATCATCTCCAATATGATTGAACTACGTGATCGTTCGCCGTCTATCTATAAAAATGCTATATGCAAAATGCACACAACTCTACCTAATACTCAGATACATCGCAGCCATGATGATATTTTGGTAGTGGAGCGTGTTTATCCCAGACGCAATTCTTTTGTATCCGTTTCGAATTTTGGGCAAAAGAATGTTACAATGGACTTGACAGCTTTGTATTACAGCGGACTTGTTATGCTTAAACAGGATGAACAGGAGAAAGTCTATTTTGGGAACTTTGAAATTGGTCCGTTAGAGACAATTGTTATTAAATTAGACAAGTAAACTGTTATTAATCGGTTTCAAATAAAGACTTGACCATTTATCTTCAAACCAAGAAGTGTGTCTATAGAAATGTAAATAGTTTAACGTTATGTTTCGATGTGGCACTGAACAAATTTCACTTCATTATAGTGTAGATATAGTATTACAAATTAGAGTTCCTCATTTCCCACAAAATTGAAAGGGAGCGCGAAAATAGACCCTAAAAAGTAAAGTACCAAAGCCAAATGTAAAATAATTAATTAAAAAGGAAATAAAAATCAAATTCATATTCATTTGAAACGAAAACATTAATTTGTATCTTCTTCTTAGGTGGCCATTACAACCCGTGGGTGGTCGGGCTACGGCCGATTTGAGGACCTCTTATCAGGCGCCTCTGCTTCGCGCGCGCCTTCTCCAATTAGTCACACCAAGCGTGGTCAGTGTTTCCCCAGCTTGGTCTATCCACCGGAGCCATGGTCTCCTTCGTCGTCGACCTTCGGCTCTCGCTTCGAATACCTTTTTCGCCGGAGCTTCTTCATCCATACGATAGACAAGACCCAGCCAGCGCAGTCGCTGAACTACGTCAAAGTGGGCGTAGAGCTCATACAGCTCGCGGTTCATTCGAATGCGATAGTCGTCGCCAACTCGAACAGGACCAAAGATTTTGCTAATAACTTTCCTCTAGAACACCCCAAGAGCGGCTGCATCTGTTTGCGATACCACCCATCCCTCACCGACATAAAGAAGCACAGGTAGAAAGAGCGTCTTGTAGAGTGTCAGCTTCGTCGATCGAGAGAGGGGTCTGCAACCCAATTGCTTACTGAGCCCATAGAAGCACCTATTAGCAATTGCGATTCTTCGCTTTATCTCCAGGCTGACATCATTATTGGTGCTAACGGCGGTGCCAAGGTATGTAAATTCCTTGACTACTTCAAAGTTGTAGTTGTCCGTTGAGACATGAGAGCCTACACGCCGAGCTCCACTGTTTGCAGACAACATATACTTCGTTTTGCCCTCGTTGACCGTCAAGCCCACTTTGGCTGATCCCTTTTCAATAGCATTGAAATCAGCAGTAACATCTCTCTTGGTCCGACCGCTAATATCGATATCATCAGCGTACGCAAGGAGCTGGACACCTTTGTAGAAAATGGTGCCACCGGCCTTTCGTAGGATCTCCTCCACGATGAAGTTGAAGAGATCGCAGGATAACGAGACGCCTTGTCTGAAACCTCGTTCAGTATTAAGGGTTTCGGAAAGGTTATTTCCTCCTGGACGGAGCTGCTAGTTTTGCTCAACGTCATCCAGCAGAGTCTTATCAACTTTGCAGGTATAGGCAATTGTCGCGGATACGCAATTCCGCATCGGGCTATCGAACTCAGTTTTACAGTCAACAAAGAGATGGTGGGTGTTGAATTGATTTTCGTGGGTCTTTTCCAGGATTTGGCGTAGTATGAAAATCTGGTCTATGATGGATTTACCAGATCGAAAGCCGCACTAATAAGGTCCAATCAGTGTTCTTGTATGCGACTTCAATCTTTCGCACAGTACGCTCGACAGCACTTTATATGCGATGGAAATGAGACTGATACCTCGGTAGTTGGCGCAGATTGTTGGGTCACCTTTCTTCAGTACAGGGCAAAGCACGCTGAGATTCCAATCGTCGCGCATGCTTTCCTCTACCTGATGACTGCTGATGAGTTGATGCATACATCATTTCAATTCATCGCCGTCGGCTTTAAACAATTCGGCTGGCAGGCCGTCAGCACCCGCTGCCTTTTGTTTTTGAGTCGCTGTATAGCAACTCGAACCTCGTCATGTCTAGGTAGTGGGACTGTCCTCGTCGATTGGTGGTATCGCACTGCATTCCTCTTGGGCGGAAGTGGTGGAATCGTCACCCGTAAGTAGATTTGAGAGTAGCTGTCTCCATACTCTCGGTGCGCACTGCGTATCTGTAACGAGGTCTCAATTTTAGTCTCTACAAGTGGATGCTCCGGACTTGAAACCTTGGGTTAGCCTCACCTTCACAAGTTGGTAATTTGAGCAGCACAAATTTTGTCAGTTTATCCGGTTTCAGTAGATTGGACAAAATCGTAAATTTGTGGGTAACATAAGCAACTTTTTTGATCAAGTAAAGTGTACAAATATATAATTAACTTTCAATATGGACAGTTTTTTATCTATTTCAAAAGTTGTAACTTATAAGAAATATAAAATTTTCCATTTAAAATTACAGTAATTGTAAGTGTAGATTTCAGGTAATTCACCATTTGGTTAATTATTTAGAATATGCAAAATTTTATTGAAAAAGGTTTTCCTTTCTGGGAATTCGGTGATCAGTGCTTGCACCATGTCTGTCAAGTTATCGTTGAACTCGGTTTGAGTTTGGAACTGGAAATGAATGGTGGACTCAGATCGCGGAATTTTCGGCGAAAGGGCAGTGATAGTGAAATTACGGTAGGCCTTAGCTCGGTTCTGCTTGCGCACAATGCTCTCCAAATTTTTTTGTTTTTGTGCAATGCCTTCCTCTATTTGCTGACATATTAGCCTATTATTAACAATTATATGCTCGATGTCGGCCTGAATCGTCGCTATATTTTCTTTGACAGTATTCTGTTCGTGGCCAAGTTGCACCATTTTCTGATTCAAGAGTATGTTAGTTTCGTTTTCTATCTGCTTTATCTTGTTTCGCATATCCTTTATCTTGTGCTTGATTTTGGTGCTTGTTCTCATTTTGTGTGGCTTCGCTTCCACGTGTTGTTTGGTGCAGGCGGCAACGAAAATTTGTTCTCTGTGCATGACGCAGTGTTCCAGATCTTGTACTAATTTCTCTTGAGCACGCTTTAATTGACTGTAGCGTATGTGCATTCGGTGAATTTCAGTCTTCATATTTCCTATCTCACTATCTAGGTTGCGCTCTTCCTTACGCCAGCGAATGGTCTCCTCGACGAGTTTGTATTTTGTCTCCCAGGAAAGAGCCTCTCTATGTTTGTCCAACACAATATCTTTAAATTGTTCAATTTCGGTTTGGAGATCATCGATTTCGCCTTCCAAATTAAGAACACGCATTTCATTATCCTATGAATTGAGAGAATTAGTTAAATTGTTTTTGGAACTCTCTTTAACTGATACCTTCAACTTTTCTAATAGATCGCTATGTTCCATCTCACATTCCTGTTCCTGTGATTCCTGCTGATGACGTTTTTTAAAAATCTTTTCATTCAACAGCTCAACTTTTAGTGTGTACAACTTTATGTCGCGATTTAATTCACGATTTTGTGTCTCAGCCATTTCCAGATCATAGTCGATTTTCAGCGATTTTTGTTTGATGATCGATAATTCTGCGAATATAGAAATTTAGGCAGATATAGACATTGTGGATTATCTTTTGCTTACGCTTCTGGGTGACCTGAATTTCGTTCAATTGATTGTTTCGTTTTTGTGATAAGTTCACGAAATGATTCTGCAGAATAAGCCAAAACTGCTGATGATCTCGAATTTGTTGCTCTGCATTGAATATTTCCTTTTCCAGTTGCCTGATCTGTGTGATATGGAATAACTCATTTATATAGTTCTTTACGCATAATGTACTTTAAATTCATTTCACTCACCTTTAATTCCGTAGGGGAGCCAACATTTCCTTGTGTAGTGCGCATTATTTCATCCAGTTGACGCGCCAATTTGTCTATTCGCTTCAGTTTTACATCAATTTGGGTTTCCAACTTTTTCATTTCCATGTCCTGCTGGTCGGACTTTGTCTCCACGGAGGATAGTTTCAGTTTAATCTGTTCATTATCTTGGCGCAACTTAAATAGAGTTCCCCTAGATTTTTCCAACTCTAGCAGTGTTTCCGATAGTTGATTTTGTGTTTGCGCTAAGGTCAGTTCTATGCCCCGACGTTGTTCATGTGCGTTATTTAACAGTTTTAGACGGTATTCGCTAGCTTTGTCACTTATGAGTTGATCCTGAGCTAATTTCAATATACTTTCCTCAATATCGAATTTCTTGTTGTACTGTTTGTCAATTTTCCACTGAATTCTACGTATCTCAGTTTCTAGACGATTGCCTTCCTTCCTCGCTTCATTAAAATCTTTTTCAGAACTCTCAAGAAAAATTGGCAATTGTTCAAGTTTTGCTTCCAGTTCAGTCAGTGTCTCCGACTCTTTGTGGCCTGTACATTTAAATAACAATCGAACAAAATTTTAAAAAATAGTACAAGAAGTTGCTGCGATAAATAACTTTTCATAATGAACTCTTCAGACAATAATTTGGAGAGTTGATGTTGGTCTGAATAAAATACACTATATACCAATATAATTGAAGAAGTCAATTACACAAAATCGGATTCATTATCAGGTGATGCTTCTGGTTATACTTACATTCTCGCTTAAGATTTGTGAATTCGTATGCCAATCGGCTTCTAAAGGATTCCAGCTTTTCGTTTTGGCTTACTTCCTTTCCCATATGCTTCTTGGTGCCCTCAATACTCGCATTACTTAGCTTTATTACTTCTTTTTGTTTTCTGTAAAATAATGCTGCAGTTTAGTGCTAAAGCTTTCATTTATTAAGATTCATATTTTTATGGATATAAGCACACATGGGGTTGAGTGAGTGAGTACTCACAGAATGGAGATGCGCGATTATAATTCTATTCAAGAGCCTTAGCCTCTATCCCATTAAGACCGTTGTGCGTGATAAATAGTCACAGCCTGCCAGAGGTAACCCTGCCAGAGATAACCCTGCCAGAGGTAACCCTGCCAGAGGTAACCCTGCCAGAGGTATCCCTAACATTAAACAGAACACTACAGATCTAGACTGTGCAGTCCATGAACACCTCCCCTACTCCAGGGTGTCACTCGTGCCAATTGGATGCTGGACAGCCAGGGGTATCTTAACACGGCTGTCTTAACACGGAGTCTCACTGATATTTGGTCGTCTCAGTGAGTATTGTGACCTTACAGGGGGTTATGACCTACTAATCCCCCACTCGTGGGAACATATGGACAAAAAACTAGCAACACAAACACTAAAAAAACTGGCGGGAAATTACAACGCATCACAACTGGCGAATCGGGTGGAGGAATACCGCCAGGTGAAAATGGCCAAAAATACGGACGAAAACAAGGGCACGTTCCGACGGGGTCCACAGGGGATAGAACCTGAATCGAAATCGAAAGGGAAAGCTGGCGCTGTCGGAGGTACAATATGATCCACAACTACACCAACGGTATCCACACGTACTGGTATGGCCTGGTGGGCTAACCAGAAACAGCGCTGAAACAAACAGGGGCCCCAGCCTCTCTTCTACCGTTGATCACGCTACAGTTTCGTGACTTCCGTAAGACTACGGGCTTAAGCTGTGCTAGCGAAGTGGGGCATGAGGTACCGAAAGCAAGGAAAGGGCTTGACACTTAATACGGCGAAAGAAAAAGCCGTGAATCGTGTCAAGACCACACCTCCCTATGCAGCTCTGAAAAGGAATGCCACAGAGGTCTCTTCTCTGCTGAACAATGTTATTACAAAAAAGAAGCAGGACAGATGAACTCCGGTAAACATCGTAGGCAGGGGGTCCGGTGCCAGCTATGCTAGTGCCGCTAGGACTATCATAATGGCTGTCCTACCCAAGACGTTTCCCGAACAGGTCCTTAGAAGAGAACAAGTCGGTGCACCAGAGGAAGCACTCGTGGACGCCTTAGCGAAGCGGTCGAAACGACGATTGCCTTCGAAGGAATATACATACGCCCAGGATATATACTGGTGTATTGACTCGGCAAAGAAACTGCTGAGTGGCTGCAGGAAGTAGCCCCTAAACTACCTGGCTGGAAGGGAGTGGTCCTGACAACGTGCCTGAGTGACAACTTACCAGGCATAAACCTCATGATGGCCTACTTGCCCAAGGTTGCAGGGAGGGACGATAGCACGCTGCTAGATATCCTCGTGACTCACAACGGGTCCTAGTTGTGGACGATTGCCTGTACATCTGCATAAGCCTCGAACTAGTAGGGCCGCTGGACTTTTTGAGAAAATTTTGGATGTTAAAGATCCCATTTTAAAAGAAAAATTTATCGAAGAGAAATCAGACATTGTTTATTTATCAGATTTCTTTGCTAAATTTAAGGTTGAATTTCAGTTGCAAGGCGACAGCCTAAACTTGATAAAGACAAAATCCATCATTGCAGCATTACTTTGCCAGAATGAAACTAATGAAGTCAAAACATTGGACTACACGAAAATTACAAGTTTACCAATTTGGCACAGTCAAACTCCCAGGAGGATGACGTTTCAGCTTACTTTGAACATTTAAATGTGTTTCACATATATTTTGAAACTAGGTTTGAAGATGTGTTGACCATGGCAGTGAATTCTCAGTCCACATGGTGACATTGAAGAAACCGATCACATGTTACAAGAAGAACTGATCGGAATAATCAACAACGAAGAACTTAAGGTACTCTCTATAATGAGATATCAGCAATTCTGACTTCAGAAAGACACACCTGTTACATATTGTGTATTATGGACCGTCGCGTAGACTAGGGGACAAACAAGTTTGGAACTTCTGACGTACAATATGTGAATCCAGCTGTTTCATTCAGACAATTTCATGAATATTTTCAGAGCTTATATAAGACAACTTCTGATTTTTATATATTAAAGAAAATAGGGATATTATGTACTAACTGTAGAAGATTGAAATTTCACAATTATGAGAATTGTAGAATATTCAACAATTTTAAATTGTTGCTAGTTTTAAAATGTGCATACTTACTCCATTGCCTCATGTATTTGGAACCATATCTTATCCCTGTGCTGTATGGCCACTATCACATCACTCCAAGCATGTGTGAGACGCTTGTGCTCATTCTGAAGAGCTTCTAGATCTGTAGTGGCATTACTGACGCATACGTTTAGAATGTTTATAGCTTCATGCATGTCGGATAGTTCCTCACGTACAATTTCCAATTCTTTTTCCCGCTTCTTCACTTCCATATCTAGTTGATAGTACAACATATCGGATTTCTTTTTTTCTTCGGATAGTTGGTGCTGCAGCTGAGCGTCTCTGCTTACGATCCGCTTTGCATTCTTAACTTCATCCTCAACTTCTTCAGCCCATTTAGAAATGTTGTTATCAAGCAATTGCATATGTTCCAATTCCACCATGCGCTTGTTATACGCTGTCTTTAACTCCTTTTTCAAATTGAGTTTCTCCTCGTAGTTCGTCTTCAATGTCGCTACTGCTTCCTCCTTTTCCTCACGACGCAATTGATGTTTTTCAATTTCCTGCGCATACTCCTCCAGTTGGAGACTTTGGTGTTGTATATCGCGCTGCATATCGTAGAGTTTACCACCTTGTTCATCTCTTTCCTCTTCCTTTAATTTGACGTTGTATTTAATTTCTGCAATTTCATTGTCCAACTGCGCTTTTGTTCGTAAAAGATAGTCCTTTAAAACTTGTTGGAATCTATGCAAGAGGGGATGATCAGGCGCCAACAATGCGTAGTTACTGTTAGAAGCGTTAATTGATAACTTTTGATTCGTGATATTCGAAGTATCACAATCCACATTTTTGGTGGTGATACATTCATTTCCTTCATTTTTATTGTCCGACACTTTTTTAATATATGGATCTTCCGTTTCTTTCAATGCGCTTGGTTGGGTTTTCTCCATTTTTGGCTGTATTCTTAATCTTTTTTAATTAATTGAAAAATTTCAAATTGAAAATGTAAGAAATTTTGGACTAGTAGATTATTCATATATTGCTTTATTTTGACGAGTTAAAAAACAAATTTGTAATACTCTGTAACTAAGGAAAATTTGCTGTATGTTGACTCCGAATAAACAAGATACAGTTGCTATATAATAGTTAATAAAGTAAACTTCTAAATATAAGGTAAGGCTAGGTTAGGTTAACCTGTCTGGCATAAAGCCACGCACAGACCGATTGGTCCCTAGCGAAGCAGATGGGGTCTGACCTTTATGCACATTTCAAGTAGACATCTCGTAGGATGTCAACGCTTTTTACGAGTTTAAGCAGTGCTGTCAGTTCCATTCCTGAGATGACTCCCAATCTCCCGAGTGGTGGGGCTCCTAAGCATTTTAAGCGCGTTTTTAATAGCTCAGGACATATTCAAAGGAGATGTTCTAGAGTTTCCCTTACTCCAACCTCCCTACAGTTTCTACATTCGTCATTGTCCGTAATTTCTATCTTGTGTGCATGTGCCGCCAGTCAATTATGGCCTGTCATTGTTCCTATGATAGTTCTACAGTCTTTTCGTGAGAGCGCGAGTATAAATCGCGATTGTTTTCTATCGTTGACCTTGCATATAACTTTTGCAATTTTGCAGGTGTTTAAACTGTGCCACCTTGCTTTGCACTAGGCCACCAAATTGTTTTGGAGATCGAGTGATGCATCTAGTATTAACGGGGGCGAGTCAGAAGATAGCCATTTGGAGCCAATCGGAACGTCAATACATTTTGTCAATAGTGGACCTATAACACTCGAGGAAGCCCTAAGGGGGAGTGAAAAATTGCAGTGGGTAGCTGCAATGGACGAAGAGTATCGACCGCTTATTGATAATGGCACCTGGAATCTAACACATTTACCGGATGGTCATAAAGCCATCAACGGCAAGTGGGTCTTTAAACGAAAAACTGACTCAAGCGGTGGAATTGTGCGATACAAGGCGCGAGTTGTGGCGAAAGGCTATAGTAGTGAAGGCGTCGACTACGTGCGTACCTCTTCGCCAGTAGTTCGATATTATTTAGCCACCCTCTGTGGTCTAGTGGTACACATACTAGACTCACATCCCGAGGGTCGCAGGTTCAAACCCTGCCACGGGTTTGGTCTCCAAAAGGCTTCCTTCTAAAAAATCCTTTTCTCTTCGAGTCGAAGGCCTCTGTAGCTAGTACTGATCCCTCAACACCTTGCACTCATAATTAATTATGGTGTAAGATATAATAATAATAATAATAGTTCGATATTCATCGATTCGATTGTCTATTGGGCAAATGGAAGACGTGACAGCGTTTTGTACGGTGATATTCACGAAATAATTTATATGCACCAGCCTGAGGCATATAACGACAAAAGTGGTCGTGTATGCAAATGAAATAAAGCTTTGTACGAGGTTCGTTCAAAAAGTATCGCGAATTATGTGGTGTCATGCTGGTACTTATGTCCCTCACTTATGTTGACAATCTCGGCGATTTTGAATGTTCAGTCAGTTTTTGACAGCTATTGTGCGTGGACGTATTTTAGCTTGTCATCGATTTTTGTTTATTATAAAATGGATTTTGTGTGAAAAACAACATAAAGAGCGCGGAAGTATTCCGAATGTTGCATACGGCGAAGCTACTTTGGACACGAGCAACGTTTAGCGGTGGTACAAAATGTTTTTAGAGGGCCGAGAAGATGTGAGCGACGAAAAGAGTTCCGGACGCCCGAACACGTCAACAACAGACGAAAACACTGATGAAGTAAAGAAACTAATATTGGCCAATCGTCGAATCACTGTCAGAGAAGTTGCTGAGGACCTAAATATATTGATTGGCTCGTGTCATTCGATTATCACCAAAAGTTTGGGCATGAGGTGGGTCGCCGTAAAATTCGTACCAAAATTACTCACTTTCGACCAAAAACAGCATCACATTAACATTGCTCAGGAGCGAATTTTTGGCAAAAAACAACACTGTAATAATGCTGCAGCCACCGTATTCCCCAGACCTGGTTCCCTGTGACTTTTTCTTGTTCCCGAAACTGAAAAGACTATGGAAGGACGACGCTACGCCCCGATTGACAAAAATCGAAGACAAGCTAAAACACGTCCACGCACAATAGCTGTCAAAAACTGACTGAACATTCAAAATGGCCGAGATTGTCAACATAAGTGAGGGTCATGAGTACCAACATAACGCCACAAAAAGATCGAAAATCGAACATCCGTAGCCCGCGAAAATTCAAAATTCGCGATACTTTTTGAACAAACCTCGTATGGTCTGAAGCAGGCCAGCAGACAGTGGAATCCTAAACTCAACGAGGTACTGTAGCGTGCTGGGTATAAACGATGTAAACCCGATTCCTGTGTTAATGTACGACACAAAGAAGATTTGATTGTGGTGATTGCTGTGTATGTCGATGATTTATTGATATTTTTTAATAACTCTGCTTGGAAAGATCAACTTAAATCAACATTGAAGTAGCATTTTCGCATGAAGGATCTAGGCAGAGCAACGACCGTTCTTGGAATTCGAATTAACCACAATTATGATAAAGGAATCATCACTCTAGACTAACAAAAGTATACAGAACACTAGGATACTAGGTGAGTCGATCAGCATCCTACTAAATATTTTTATTTTATGTACTTTAAATCGCAGAACAATCAGCGAAAATCAAGCAAAGAAAGTAGTTTGTACATATTTGAATTTGAATATGCAATTTCCAAAACCTCTTTGCATATTGAAAATTTGTATGGATTTTGTAAATATACTTAGTATAATACATGTATGTAAACAATTGCATTGCTGATGCTTGATAAATATGAATGCATATTTAATTTTTCAAAAATCTTATTTGCAGTTAAAATTAGCATATTCTTCGCTTTGATGTACATGCATATTATCTATATATTCATTTGTTGTCTGTATGTATGCGAAAGAAAGTTACCGCGGGCCTACTCGCAAGAATACACGGTTTACTTATAAAATCCATAATTTTTATTTTGTAGGTCGACTACGGAGATTTCAAATTAAAAATTACACCAATAAATATTAAAAGTAAATTGATTTTGATATTTTTGCAATTATCATTCAGTATTAGAATCCACCGTCGAATATGTCCGCTAGGCCCTCAGCAACACCGCCACCTTCGTCTGCGTCGCCGAAACCAAAAAGATCATCATCAGCATTGGGCGGCACGAATACTCCATTAAAGGCACCATCCAATCGCTCTTCTAAGCCCATTGTCGAAGCTATGCCGTATATTAAGCGCATGACCACCAAGCGCACAAAGTCAGGAGTACTGGTTTCTGTTCCAGCTCTACTCACAAACAGTTGCTCAGTCTCTGCTGCAGAATTCGAAATTGAATTTCTGTGAGTCTGATTTAGATCAATTGTGACTCTGCAATCAACAACCGTAACCGCCGCTGCCATTACCACCAAAATGCAAATGGTTAACTTATACATGTAAATATAGCGTATTTACAACAAAAACAAGCGCGATAACCGTAAAATATGAAACTAATCAAATAGAAATTATTGAATCGGATATTTCAGTTCGCTTACAACCAACAAATGTGCGCCGACTCACGTCTTCTAGCCAACTGAGCACTGGCTAAGCATGCATATAACTTATGTCTTCCCATATCTTTGTCCAACTAAACTCACTTCCTACTGCCAATTTAAATATATGCCGCTTATTAGTGAAGAAACTCGGTGGCTCGCCCAGTTGCGCAGAGCGAAGAATTTTGTGTATGCCATTGTCATTCACTTTCGACTTTAGCGCGCTCTGACAAAAGAAAGGTCTTTGCACCCACGACCGCTCCGGCTTGGCACTGTGTTGGCAATACAAATTCAGCCAGTAGGACACATTTATATAATCAAATGAACGGCCTATGAAAATGAAAATACTTGTGTATTGCAATGATTGTAAGAAAATTGGAACGCGCCTCGATTTCCTTGAAATTACTATTTTAAAGATTATAAGAGAAATCACAATAAAAGAGAAACTTTCTTATTGTGATTACGAGTTTTGTGGTAGCAGTCATGACGTAATCACGTCAGTTGGCCACATTCCGGGTTTTGCTCTTTTGTTCCGAGGCATTGCTGGTTCTGAAGTCAGTCTAGATGCTGATCAATTTTTCATTTGGGTTAAACAAACTCTGGAAGCGGCCACTATAATTGATTCAATTTTGAAAGTGTTGATTTTTCATTAAATTGTAATATGTGAGAAGTAGTTATAACTATGGACCGAAAGTCGTGGAATTTAGTTTCAATTTTATGGACTAGAAAAGTCCATAGGACACCATTCTGTGACTTAGCCTTAATGAAACTCTTTTGCATTTCACCAACAAGAAAACACACTAGTAGTATAATAATAGTTTCAGTGTTGTTTTTGCTGTATGTTCAGCTTATTGTTTAAATAATTGTTTTTTTCTTACTTTTGTTTGTTTCATGATAACTCTCATATTGTTAGGCAGCTACTGAATCATATAGTATAGTAGTATATATAGTAGTATAGGATATCATATATCATAGTAAAATATATCAGTATCATAGTTATCATATATGATATCATATATCATAGTAAAATATGGTATCAGTATGATAGTTATCATATTTAACATCATATATGATAAATATCATTATGATACCTAATTTAGTATAGTATATACCCATATTGTGATTAACATAACTCTTAAATGCAGTTTTTATATTCAGTCCAGTTTCCTCACTTAAAACTTCATATCCTAATACTGTAACCGCATTGTTATTATCTCTTGTTATATTTCCAATTTGATATACTTTGTCATGTATACTGAAAAAGTTATCAGGACATTTTATTGAGGAATATCTTCTATTTAACATAACGAAAGAAAATGAATTGCTTATAAAGCAACCCAACTTCATGTTTACTTCTTTTGCTGGAATTTTTTTATTTGTAAAACTTCGTTCCACAGTTCTATTGCATAATTGAGCACATTGATATTTTTGCTTTTCGGTTTATTTTTCAGTTTTTTTTAGAAAGTTTTCATATTTGAAAGCGCTGAATTTTTCAATTGAACCAAAGTCTTTGGCATCTTCACTTAGATGAGTTAAGCAATGTACGTTGTACGTCAAAAATGATTTTTGCTTACGAACAAATTTCTCTAATAAATTATTAGCTTCCTCGTAGTTTCTTGGGATGTTTGTTAACAGCAAATGTACTCCGACGGTTAATAACAAGAAATGATTATATAAATCCACGTGAAGAATGCTTTTTCAAACCACAGGCCCTATATAAAGTAAAAAAGTCCTGAGTTCTGTAGTCTTCCATCTGTCGTATGGAGGAGCATACTCGTAGTTGGTAGGATACATAGGGTTTTTATGATAACTATATTCTTAAAAATTTGTTCAGTAGTTACACAGAACTATTGTTAAGAGGTGAATAAATATATTTCAACACATTTTGCGTTCAATGTTATATCTATAGTGCACAGAAATTAAATAATAATTGAGAGATTTTATTGGCGAGTGGCTTCAGTTTCGCCAGAAAGTCTTGATAGTGTAGGTTCGGAAAGTGCACTCTACTATCTTATGCATTCAATCTGTAACTACATCTTGTTTGTGCAAGCTTGGATTTATGGAACGATACAGGCAAGTGGTAAAAATTACGAATGGCGCGGTTACATAAACTTTAACTTGCCAGCAGAAAATTCATATTGAAACATAAATGATTGCATACTTTTAGGATACTTCAATTAAGTTCAGTTGCTACGAGAGAGGTGAGTCAAGCCATTTTCGAAAAAAAGCTTACTCAAGAACTTTCTTTCGAAGTGTAGATAAAATTCAAGAATGTTCTCAAACTTCTACCGAAGTGTAGGGAATGTTCTAGAGTGTTCTACTTCAACCATAAGAAAGGTATATAAGCCACCACACAATTAAAGGAGAGGCAGTTGAAAAGAAATCGGAGCAGTGTGTACATCGGGCATTTCACTTGTAGCAGTTACAGTATTAAGAAGTAATAAAGTAATTAAATGAATTGGTAAATAAAGTGCAGTGTTGGGATTGTTCTAGAATGTTCTACTTCAACCAATTAAAGTCGAGACACAGTTGAAAAGCAACTGAAACATTGTGTACATCCTGCATTTTTAATCGAAGCAGTAACATTTGTAATTGTGATTAAGAAATAATATAGTGATTAAGTGAATTGCTAAATAAAGTGCAAATTGTAATAAAGTAAACTTTAAGCCTAATATTAAGTGTGTAAATTGTAAAAATTCAATAAAGCTAATTATTTAAATTTGACTAGCGATTGTTTGATTACTACACAATCCAGCGGTACGAATCCGAGTATTGAGATTTAGAATAAATTGTCAGGAGGGCAATTTCGTAACAGTATAAATTGTCAGGAGGGCAATTTCGTAACAATATGTTATATCAGTTAGCTCTGCTTAGGAGTTTTGTCGCAAATGTCTCTTATAAATGTTTGAATGAATGGTTGTGGAAGCTTATAATCATTTTCTTAACAAAAATAAGAGACTGGAACTAAGTAGTTCTACTAACATATTTCTGAAAATTGATTCCAGTCAACAGAAAAAATATTCTTCCTTCATAAGGCAGAAAAATATTTTACCGAGTTCCTCGAGATAGATATTTTTTTGGCCTAAGGTACGTAGGTGAGACGAGCCTAAGATTTGATACAACCTGTTCCGACGAGTGAATTGACTAAAATGGAATTTAAATTTCAAATGGAATTTTTAAGTAATGTTTTGTAGTTGTTTTATAACAGAAATATTAATACACATAAATCAATTTATAAAAATGAATCATTGAGATACAACTTATCCAGTACTGCCGATGTGCGACTGTTTTTCATTTTGCGGCTCTACATCTCCCCCGGCCTGCCATTTTAAACGAAGTCTAAATTACAGTGTTTTTTGAAATATTCAAATTGAAAACCTTGTTATAGTATAATAGAGATACCATAAAAATAAGAAAAAATTGTTTGAAATGTTATTTAATAAACTGACATTGTGATTTTATGTTTAAAATTGGTAATAACGAAATCCATTTAAGTATATCCCTGTATCTATGTTTACGTATGTATATAAGACTCATTTATATACATACGAGTATATAAGTTTATATTATCCAACCGAAAATTTAAGAGATCTCCCCTGGGGAGAAAAAAGGGAGTATTGATATTTCAATGCAAATTTGACTGCAAAACTTTTTTGCTCTCAAAAGCAATTATAAATTAACTAGGGAGTACTCCCAAAGGATGTTAAAGGGAGGTCTCTCAGACAAAACAGCTTTTTCGCACAGAAAAATGAACTTTTTAGCTTCTCGCTCTGACCTCCCTTCCAATGACATGCCTATGTAAAAAGGAGGCCAAAGGGAGGTCTCCAGGGAGCAATGATATCTCCCTTTGGAGACTACGGGGAGTACTCCGGGGATGATCCCCTTTCCTGCTGGGAAACTATTTAATTTAACACAGACATTGTACCGCATCTTCTGTAAAAGTAAAGGCTGTATCTTTTGAAATGCACACTACACGTTTCAATGTGAATACATTCCAATACGATGTTAACTAAAATCAAAATAGAAATTTGGAAAACTTGTTGCAAAATATCGAAATTAATTACCAAAGAAATCCTCACAATAAGAAGTAAGTGAACACATAGGACACTGTATACCACATTCAAATATTTCAATTGAAAATAAGTATAAAAACATGAGTTCGTAGGCTTATCTTTATTTTTAAATTTCCTAAAACAAGTAAAAATAAAATAAATTATTTACAACGATCGGCGCTTTTAAGGTCCTAACGAAGGACTTAAAATCTTGAATATATTTTAATAGACAAACATTGAAAGTAGTTTGATCAATTCTCTTACTTTGCAATAACACATTTAAGGATCAGGTACTGTTTCATTAGAAAGTTTTATTAAAGCTTTTACTTTCTTTTATTGATCTAAATTTATGAAGAAATTTTCCTTATTGATGTTTTAACAAGCCACCTCATGAAACTGGGACTCTCACCAGTAAACACGTGTAGGTTCTGCACGGAGGCAGAAGAAACACCAGAGCACCTGCTAATGAACTGCGAAACCTCATCTCGCAATAGGAAGAAAAATCTGGGGCATTACTGGCCCGAGGGCAGAGAGATTAGAGCAATGAACCTCAACTCAGGACTAATAGAAGACCTTTAATAGGTACATGCAGGAGGAGTACAATATATCAAATTGGTCGAGGTGCATTTTCCTTCTTTATTTCATTCATTCATTCATTACTGATGTTCACTGAACAAAATCCACCTATGCATATATCAAGCAATGGTTTGCAAACATACAAATTATTCCGGGAAACTTTTTGTTTATATATCATCACATCATAGCTGTCATATTGTTGTAAAGGAAAGATTATAAAAAGTTTGAATTCATTGGTTAATTGATTCATTAACCGCAAGTCTCTCTGATCGTGCGTATAGAAATGTAAATTTTTTTTTTGATGGGATTATTTATTACTATAGCACTTTCCCCATTTGGCTTTGTGAGCAGAGTGCTTATCGATTGCCATTTTAAAGCTCGTTGTTGGCTGCGTTACCCTATGGCAAATGTTGATAATCGAAATGTGTATACATATCAGATCTTCACTCACTCAGTTTGAAGATGTTCTCGAGCCGCGATTAAGCAACACAATCAGTCATTCTCTGATCGTGTGAGTATTAAGTCTTTAAGGCACCGTTCGGAGCAAAATCTTTGTTTGGTACTGAATTAATTTCCGTGAGTTCCCTTTTTTAAATGTTTTTATTTAAGATTTAATATTTAAATGTTTACTCGTTTAATGAACGCGAATGTGTGTGAACAGTGCTCATGTTTTTTATTCATTGTATTCGTCATCGTAGACCACTTCATCAAGCAGCGAAATTCAGCTAAAACCAGTTTTGGTCTTAATTGTTTCTGGTTAGTGCGAAAAGCAATTATTTGACTTTGAATTGTGAGTTGGTTGCTAAAACAGCGTTTATTATGCAACTTCAAAGCCACTAAAAATGAGGGTAGTCTCCTTGATATCATCTAAACAGATTTGTTTAGAGTCTAAACAAAGCGAATTCATTCCATAGACGAGTACATGTTGGAAGCTTTAATCTTTTATTCAATGTATTATAAGCAATTTCTGATAAGCCACAAACAAAGTTCAAATCCTCCAAAAGCTAAGTACGAAATGTCAATAAAAAAGTTAAACAAAAATTTCAAAAATGTTTCTACAGCCTCTCTCGCTAATTCTGTGAATGTTTTTAGAAAAATAAAACTTTAATCTTACTACTTACTTTTCAAGTATATATACATACATATTTAAAATTCGACACTGTCCTGCTTATAAGTCTATATAATCGCTAATAAGATCTTCTTGCGGAGAGAGAAGAAGGGGCAGCTCTCCGGCCTACCCACTTCTATACACGACTACTACTTAGATTTGAAGGAAGAAGATCTTATAAGCAGGCAGGTACTGATGCGCATTGTACTGTATTGTACAATACTATACTATATGTATACTTGCAAACATTACTAGCAAAGAAAAACATCTATTTACAATGGTTGTAGGATCTTGAAAAAAGAACAGATTAAAACAACAAATTTGTAGAAGGAAACAACAAATAGAAAAGAAAAATACATACATATACATTTGTACATATAACAATAACCTGTATTCAAATGTATATGCCAGGATGTTGCGAAAACAAAATATGGCTTGAAAACAGATGAATACACGTCTATATACATACATTTGTATGAGAATATAAGATCGTACCTACACATATACTTTCTATACATATGCCGTATAGACATATACCGCAGAAATACCCAGTTACCAAGAAAAAACAATGAAGGCACTTTATTTTGCTACACGTACTGCAATTGGAAAGCAAATAAAAACAACTGAGGAATATAAACCAAACTACTTTGTATGCAAAGTCAAATATACCATCTCCTAGAATCTTCTCAAATGTAAACACGCTATCATTTAACTTCCTTAGTTTCTATATAGTAGTATATTTAGCTTGGTTTGTAATTCACTATATACACATACTCGTATACACAAGAATGATAAAGTACACAGATTGCGCTGAAGGAGGGCAAACAAATGTTCCTTCTGCGCATCTACGTCACAATATCGAACTTGTGTTGGCGAGTTGTCAAACTCGCATACGATTTGTAAGCAAAAATGTCAACAGTTCAATTTGCAAAGTTAAAAATAATAATAGAAGAAATAATGAAACTTATTTAGTTAAGTTAATGTTTTTGTGTATTTTCATTTACGTGTGTAAGCATTTTCTACAATTTTCTTATTTAATATTCTTATTTTTTAGAACATTCTTGTTCTGAAAAACAATTTCTTAATTTTTGTATTACAATTAATATGAGAAGCCTCTTCAATATGTTTTTTAATAAATTCATTTGTTATTAGGAGATTTTCTCCATTCAAATTAACAAAAGTTGAATCCAGACTGCTCACGTATTCCACCATGCTAGCACTGGGCACTGATAAGCCGCCTTCACTTAAGTGATTTGCCCATGAGAGCGATGGATCCTCATTGCTTTTAAATTAAGTGCTAGGCAACTCATCGCGTAGTCTATGGCATATATAGCCGGCTAAATTTTCAAGCCCATCATACTCTAAATCGTCGAGCTTCCTCTGCGCAATGTCTTCAGAAGTTTCTTCAATGGGTCTCAATATAACACCTGTATAAATATTGATATACATTGTATCAAAAGCAGAATAGTTTCAAATACCTGTAAGAATAGGCTGAGATGCTTCCAAGTCAGGGGTATACTCAACCTCGACATTACCCCCAGTGACAATAGCGCCCTCATTGCGCCCAAGTATATAACTTCTAAGCTGGTATTTGAACTCCTGCTGGTCTGGGTGATCGTGCAATCCACCTTTAGCACGAATGACCCCAAAGAAATTTTCAGGTACATCCTGTTTAAGTTATATGGCAGAATATGCTTGGCATTGAAGCGTCTTTGAAGGCTTGCAAATAGCATTTTGACAGCTTTATTTGACTGCATAATTCCTATAATTAAATACATACATACCTATACTTCTTTATATTATTTGAAATATAAAGGAATTAACAATAGAAATACCTGTTTGAAATGGTAGTACTCCATTTTTGCCAACAACCCTCATATTTCTCACCAACTTTGTCATTTCATCCAATATCTGATTTTGGACATCGACTGCAAGGCCGCAACCGTGACGCCGCACCCTGCATGAGGTACCCTGGCGTTCATAACGTCGAACCAATCATTTTTTAATGCACTTTCATTAACATAACCAAAATTAACACAATAAAATAATTATGTTTGCCCATTTCAAACTGCATGCTATTTCTAAAATCTTCACTTACGAAGTGTTCCATACAAATAAAGCAATATTTAAAATTGAAATCTTTGCCTTGCCGGCAGAACTGCATCCATTTGCGCGCCAAATTTGAAACCGAAGGGAAATTGAATAAACTGCACTCCGATGCCGTTTTTTTATAGTCATTATTACATTATTTTTATAGTCTTTGATCCATTTTTCGGGATAGACAAAAATCGAAGACAAGCTAAAACACGTCCAGGCACAATAGCTGTCAAAAACTGACTGAACATTCAAAATGGCCGAGATTGTCAACATAAGTGAGGGTCATGAGTACCAACATGACACCACAAAAATACCGAAAATCGAACATCCGTAGCCCGCGAAAATTCAAAATTCGCGATACTTTCTGAACAGACCTCGTATATAAAGAATCGTTTTTATATTTATTTATAATGAGTGTATTGAATGTGATGTAGATATGAAAGAAGAATAAAGTATAGCAGTCATAAATAAGTATAATATAAATCCTTGTAAATGAGTAATGTAATGCATTTAACAAGTTTTCTAAACCAATTGCAAAGTAATTTCACAAGATTGCATCTCGATTTCATGTGAGAAGATTCAGAATGAATTGCAAATTCTGCCTGAATATTAAAATATTAATAATTGCGGAAGCAAACTTATCCCACTGAACTTTTCTCCCATGCCGTGATTATCGTTTTCAACTGAAATTATTGAAATTGAAAGCAGAACACAAGATCGAAAATGCCAAAAATAACACGTTTACTGCCATTTTGCGCAACGGATGCTATTGTATTTATCTAAAGTAAATGAGGACTATTTTTCCCATATAGAGTAAAAATCCAGCTACATATGAATATGCTTTTTGGGTTATTCAACCTATCGGACTTGGTTTATACGACACTAATATTGGAACAACGGTCTGTCTGTTAATTGTTGATATCAGAGGTGTCCCAGATGATTCACAGGTTTTCCCAGATAATACTCTCTTCAATTTTTGGTCTTAAAAAATATTTCGAAAAACTGCTTCTAAAATTTAGCATCTTAATTTTGGGATTGATTGGAAAAACTTGTGAAAAACAGGTGTTTGTGACGCGATTGTCTTTCATACGATATATCACTCGATCAGATCAGTAATTTGCAACTGCAGATATCCGCAATTAGCTGGGACAACCTTTTTAAAAAACTTAATATCTACCGATATCTCGATTTTTACTCCATAGACAAAAAGATGCTCCTCATTTTCAGATTCAGCGGTTCATTTCTTTACTTTAGACAAATATTGTGGCTTCCGTTCGGCAAAAATTGTTATTATTTTGTAAACTAGCGTAATTGAAAAGGAAAGTGATACTCCGAAGTACTTACTTGCGGGTTTCATAAATATTTTATAGATGAATTATGAATATACGAATATTTTGACTGGGTAACAGGGTCTTGCGCAAGTTATGTCATCTGCTAATGACTTTAAAGGAAGTTCAGTGACCGTTGCAGAAAACAATGAAATATTGCAAACATATGAATAAAAGCCTTCATAGACGTCGTTAACCGCTGACAATCTTCTTTCTTTTGTTTTGTTTTCCTCATTACCAATTAATTCATTTTATGCTGATCAAGCACTTTAAGCATGGCAACTCTTGCTTGCTTAAGGTGCAACCAAAATAGATGAGACGATAGCGATTGGACGAACGTCTGCCCTCTTTACTTCGATTTTGACATTTAACCCAAAATGTGATGCTTCAAACGCATCGATGGATGGCTCTTTACATAAATTCCGAGCTCATCCCTCAGCGGCGATTAAATCGTAGATAAACTCCGTCATTTTATTTTTTCTTTTTTTTGTGAAAACAACAAGCGCATCAACCGAGCAGCTGCTGTGACGAGTATCAGACGTTTGCAGTTCGGTTCTTACGGAGCCGATCGTCTAAATGTTTCCTCCAGTTTCGATCAAATACATACGGCCATTTTGGTTATTAACATTGGTTCACATATGCTCGAACTTACTCGTTACGTTTCGTCTCGTCTATTTTGGTTAGCCCTTTACTCGTTTTGTCTCGTTCCGTCTCTTTTGGTTGACCCTTAACTTTGTTCTTGTTTTAATCAAAAGGGGATATGAAATTCTAAAAAGGTTCTGGCCCGGACACTCAAACCTAAATACAGTTTTTAACTTCTTTCTTTTTAAATTTTTGAATTTTTTATTCATTTAAAATTTAAAAATTATGTTTAAAAGTTTCAAATACATTTTTGCATTATGAGTTCCTCAATGCATATTATTGAGAAGTTTGACGAAGCCAAATATGTTTCGTGGAGCGTACAAATGAAATCAGTAGAGGAAAAAACGGATTAAAGACGCTACATTCGAATTTCTTTTATATTTTTTCACTTTTATTAAATTAACCCTTATAAGACCTGATTTACAGTTAACAAAATAATTAAAATGCGTCCGAAAGACCAAAAAGCCAATTGCAATATTTTTTTTTGTGGAATAATGTTGTATGGATTCTGTAAAATTGATGATGATACAACGTTGTTTCACTACAAGCAGCATCATTTCTAGTGGTAGATACAACGTTTTTCCCGTCAAGCAAACAGCTATATTTCATGTATTTGGAAATATTTATTAACAATTTATTTACAGGAAAAATAAATTAAAAGGTAGTTTCGAGCCTTTGTAATTAATCATTACATTAAACCTCATTTAAACTAAGTAAAATATAGGACATGATCTTTACCCTTGACAAATTTCAATATAAAATTGTACATATTCGCTTGACAAAAATGATGCCATCGATAGCAGGTCTTCTTTCTGTTCGGGACTAATAGTTACAGGCGGCAGTTCGGAGCCACACAAATGTCGGTTATGGCAGCGCTTTTTGTTTTTTTGTCTTCCGGTTCCAACTGAAAATAAGCCAGGCTTCTAAAGTGGAATGAGTTTTTCTTAATTTTAAAACCTCAACATGATCGTCAGAATACTGTCACCATCTCGCAGATCGGATTTTTCTTAAAAGCTTCCGTGAGTGAATTAAAATTTTTAAAATCCACTTGGCACATTCTATGAACCAAGAAGGGGTTTGATGGTCTTGATGATTTAATTAAATTAGAAACATCATCTGGAACGTAACGTTTTGATATAGCCTCCATATTCTCTATAAGCGCAAAATCATGGTCACATGGTACGAAGCTGTGCCCAGAGATTAAAACTTCTGATTCACTTCAGGAAAGTATTTGAGTCTGATCAGGAATTGACACAGAGCTACCATTGTCCAATTATTATGCTGTCCTACGCATTGATCAGACCAAATTATAAATTTCTTTTCCACTCCTTTTGGAATCACATCGTGATTGGTTAATATATATTTGAGAATACAGGAAGCAATTTCTGAAACTCCTCTCTTTCCAACATTCATGCCAAGTAAACATATTAACCGTATTCTTTCCTAGATTAACAAAATTTTAGGTGGAGTATTGGCGTTGATAATAAACGTCCGCATGTGTCAGGTTTGGAGTGCAGTCTACACATATTACTATAATATTAGTCTTATTTTTTGCCAAATTTGTATCCTGCCGAAGACATAACTATGCATCTCCTGCTTTTAGATGGTGAAGTTTTGCTTCCTTTTCTATTACTTTTATCTTTTCTGGTGTATTTAAAGATGCAATTTTAATGAAATGTTTGTTACATATTTTACATGTATCGGACCTGGGAGTTCCAAAACGCAAATCAAAGTCAGAGTTAAAAATATTTCTATATGAATTATAGCTTAATGAACTGCCTGAGTATTTTTCTTGATACAATTCAAACATTATAGCAATACTTAAGTTTGGGTTAAGACAGTGATGAACTAACACCATAATGGTTCTCTTGAGCTGGAAAGCTGTTCATGTGTTCAATAAAGTATTTTTTCTTCATCTACTATTCATTTGGTCGGTTCTGGTATTTTTCTGCCATTCTCAGGATTCGGGTATGATCCTTTTGCTAGTGGCACTGGTTAACTTATCTGCTACTACGATGTTCACTTTCGGCTACGCTCACTGTTTCACTGCTGCTGCTACTACGATGTTCCTTAGTCACTTTCACTTGTTCACTGATCACTTTCACTGCTTCACTGATCACTTTTACTGTTTCACTGCAGTCGCTTACATACCTCTTGTACACGAAACCTCAACCAGCTTCCGAACGCAGCTTGGCATGCCTTCTCGCGTGTGCATTTTTAGGGGCTGAAAATAACGCTCAACCTAAAACAGTCAACCAATCAGATGGTGTGTTGATTTCGTAACAATATATAGTTTTCTTATTTTACAACTCCTGCTACAAAAACATTCTTCACGCTCTGTAAAAACGGATGTTTGAAGTAGTCATGCCACTTACAAAAGTGGAGTAGAAAACTAAAAAATACCGTAGTTGTAAATTATGTCCCAGACAACCACAGGAGTACAGCAATATCCTAGAAGGTTGTGATAGCACAATATTTCGAAATTTAAAATATAAGGGACACCCTAGTTCGATTGCAACTATTAAATTTATAGATTCTTGGAATTTCTATTCTGCAAGAAATCATTTAAACATATTATTTATAAACAAGTAATAGTTAATTATTAGTCTTTGTGTGTACTTCAGGCTGTGCTTTATGAATAACCTCCTACCTATTTCAATTCTTTATATTCTAGAGTTGGGACTACAATGGCGCAAAAGACAATTATAACCGTCTTGAGCTTTTATGTTGTATTTTCTGTAGCACAGCAATCTGGCACTTCTCTTGATGATTTGATTAAAAATATATTTAACACTACAGACTTTGATACAAAAGACAAGTTGGGCGAAAATACACCAACACCACCAACAGTTCTAAACCCAACACCGAACCCAACGACCAAACCTGAACAATACAGATCCTGCGGATATGAGAGAGAATGTGTGAAACGTTTTCAATGTAAAAATGATACCATTATTGAAGACGGAACCGGTATTATCGATATTCGCATAGATGGAACCGAGTGCGATTACTTGGAAGTGTGTTGCGACATACCCAATAAAGTGAGTATAAACTATTTCTTCACTGCAATATTTGCAGTATTGTTAATATCATTATCAATTCACAGACAACGGAACCAATAATAACAGTTGTACCACAGCATGAAGGTTGCGGTTATCAAAATCCCGACGGTGTGGGCTTTAAAATAATTGGCGATGAAGACAATGAAGCTCAATTCGGTGAATTTCCTTGGATGGTGGCTATTTTACGCGAAGAGGAGGCTGCTGGAGAAATGCTCAATTTGTACGAGTGTGGAGGTGCCCTAATCGCTCCCACCGTTATTCTAACTGCCGCTCATTGCGTTCAAACTCGACAAGCCAACACGTTAATAGTTCGTTCTGGGGAATGGGATACGCAGACAAAAACAGAACTTCTACCTCATCAGGACCGACGTGTCAAAGAAATAATTGTACACGAGAAATACAACAAAGGTGCCCTTTACAATGATATTGCGTTATTGATCCTGCAGAGCCCTTTCGCTTGGCAAGAAAACGTTCGTCCAATATGTATGCCAGAAATTAATGCTGTCTTCGATTTCTCAAGATGCTACGCCACGGGATGGGGAAAAGACAAATTCGGCAGAGAAGGCACATATCAAGTAATCTTGAAAAAGATTGATTTACCGATTGTGCCAAACGATCAATGTCAATCAAACTTACGCACGACTCGCCTAGGCAAATATTTCAAGTTGCATGAGAGTTTTATCTGTGCAGGTGGTGAAAAAGGCAAAGACACATGCAAAGGTGATGGTGGATCCCCCCTAGTCTGTCCCGTCCCTGGTGTAAAGAATCGCTTCTACCAAGCGGGTATTGTTGCATGGGGAATAGGTTGTGGCGAAGAAAATATTCCTGGAGTGTACGCCAGTGTTCCATATCTGCGTCCTTGGATAAATGAGAAGTTGACTAGCAGAAGTATTGATTTTTCACATTTTACACCATAAAATAAACTTAGTTCACTATTTTGATACCAGTGATTGACAATAAATATCAATATTTGCAAAAACACAATATTTACAATAAATATTAATCTTATATTCTATACTAACAATCAGATTATCGCGCAGGTAGGCCTCTTAAATGGAGTGTAACGCTTCGAATGTCTTTGTTATACCTTTCAACCCTGCATAATTAAAATATTTACAATTTAACTATATATATTGTTACGAAATCGACACGCCATCTGATTGGTTGATGGTTTTATGGTGAGCGTCGATTTCAAACCCTAAAAATGCAGACGAGAGAAGGCATGTGAAGCTGCGTTCGGAGGCTGGTTCAGGTTCTCGTGTGCAAGAGGTATATAAGCGACTGCACACGAGACATCGGGATCAGTAAATAAGTGAAAGTGAACAAGTAATTAAGTAGTAGCAGCAGCAGTGAAACAGTGAGCGTAACCGAAAAGGAATATAGTAGTAGCAGATCAGTTAACCAGTGACACTGGCAAAAGGATCATAGCCGAATTCTGAGAGCGACAGCAAGCAGCGTGAGCATCGTGCTAGCAACGGGCAGCTGAGCAGTGATCGTCGCAGAGCGGACATCCTGTTAGCAACGGGCAGTTGAAGCGAATGCAAATAAAACATTGTGGTGCAACAACTGACTGACTGAAGCAAACGTTAGCGAAGACGAAGTGTGTGAAGCGAGCAAACTTTTAAAGCCAATAGTAAGCTGGACGAATACTAATAAAGCCAATTGTTCCACCAGACGAAGGAATTGTTTACTTTTTACACAATCCAGCGATACGAATCCAAGTATTGAGCTTGGTATAAATTGTCTGAAAGGCAATTACGTAACAATATGTTATATTACCGGTATTCACGAATTAGGGCAACTGAACTGGGAGATGAGCTGACTTGCAGAATAGCTGAAGAGTCAGTGCACGCACTTTGTAATATTGTGGCATCTTTGCAAAAGAGCTACTTAAACAGTTGATTTTGATTGATATAAAAAAATAATAATAAAAGAGTGATTTTTTTAAGAAATCCGCGAAAAAGTGAAAAGGAAAAGATTGCTGAATTTTTAATTGAAGATGCAGGGAGCAAAATTATGTCGATTGACGGTAATCAGCTCCATGTAAAGTATGTAATAAAATTTTTTTGTGATTCGTAAATATTTGTATATACGAGTATAAATAGTGAAGATGAGTACTAAATAATGGAAATTATTGAAGACCTAAATGAGGACCTCCTTACCGTACTTTCGGGTCGCCATGGAAGAGATGTTTTCAATATCCCAAAGTTCATAGAGTGGCGTGAAAATATTTTTAAAAACATAGGAAATGATCTCTACCTACAAATGCTTTGAGTTCATCGAACGCAATTCGCTTATTAAGAATCTCTTGTATGTGATGACACTGAATTCAATAAACCGCACTCCAGTCAGCAGTTGTCCATCGAGTTGCTGTTGCTGTTGTTTTGTATATTTTAGGTTCATTCCCTCCATGCAGCAGTAAGAAAAGTTTCTTCATTATTTGGATTTGGTGACGGTGGTAAAAATTACAAAAAGAATTTTCCGATCAATATTTAAGTTACTATCAACATTTATTTATTGACCTAATACAGAGGAAGCATCACAAATTGTCGCTGCCATCTACATCGGCATGTTGGCCTCACAAAATACGAGCATTAGAGACTTTTAAAACACCGGTGTACCTGCTGCGTATCATAAAAAGCTATCTCTCCGATAGACTTGTTTTATGACACGGATGAAGGAGTAAAGCGGAGTCCCTCTGCACGTATCCTTTATCGATTCGGTCCTTCCACCGCTCAATAGGCTTCGAATCCATAGATAAGCGGCATCCTTAATGTTCGTAGTTCTGATACCATCTAAGATGGCATCAGTTGAGACATTGTTGAAAGCTATATCGATAAATACTCCTAGGGCGCATTTTTTATACTCCAGTGTCCTTTCAACATTTGCAATTAGTGAGTGTAGTCAGCACTCCATGGACATGCTTTTGGTGTATGCATGCTGTGCCTTTGACATACCATCTGGACCTATAGAATTCCTCATGTCGGAGTCAAGTATTTTTCAAGCGGTTTTAGGAGAAAGGCCGTTAAACTAATTGGTCGGTAGTCCTTTGAGTAGAGATGTTGAGTTTTACCTGCCCTGGGTAAAGATACATCTCTCGCTTCTCTCCAGCTCACTGGAACATAGTTATACGTCGAGCATCCTTTGTATATTTGCCTAAGCCAGGGTGTTTCCAGCATGGCTGGGAATATTCCGTCAAGCTCTAGTGACTTGTAGGGGGTAAATGAGTTTATTGCCCATTTTTTCCCTTCCGTTGTAATCAAGTCCCGTGGTAAGCTTTCCACCTCGATTCTTGCGGGTTCGAGATTACTTGTATCTTTGCAGCCAGGAAAGTGCGCATTAACGAGCGCCTCAAGCGATTCCTGATAACTAGATGTCCATTCGCTGTTATCTTTACGGATAATACTAGACATTGGCATGGGGTGCTTTGCTAGCATCTTCCTTAGTCTAGCCGTCTCACCCGTTCTTTCGATATTGTCACAATATTCCTTCCAGGAGCTTCTTTTGGCTTTTCGCACTTCTTTTTTTGTATATTCGTAGCGTATCTTTGTATTCACCCACAGCATTCTTTACTATCAGCCCACCTGGCTAGTTTGAATATCTCACGTAGGTAGCGCCTCTTAGAACCCAGCTCTTTGTTCCATGAAGGTGGTTTGCGTCTGCGCCTTATACGCACTGGTGTGCAGGAGATCCTGTAAACGGGGGTTAGAGTGTGGGTCAATAGATTGACCGCTTCGAGATCTATATGGGATTCGATCGTGCTAGGCCTGACCAGCTTTCCTTCTAGTATTTTATTATAGAGATCCCAGATTGTGTTCCTGGGATTTCTTAGAGTTTTTCTAAGCATTTTTGGGTAGAAAGTTACCTCAAAGCTAATGTACCTATGATGAGAGAACGAGGATATGTCGAGTACTCTCCACTCCCTAATCAGGGTTTTGCCGCTAGTGTGGAGCGTGATGGTCAAGACGTTTTTCGAGGTGGGCCTGTAAATGTTGGCTCTTCACCCAGATTAGCAATAATAAAGTTAAAAAGTGACTCACCTCTTTTACTGAAAAGTATCAGGCGGAAAAAAGGGTTGATGCTTAGGCCCGCTTGTGTCGTCCAGCTGTATATGGCTTTTAGATTGTAAAATAACACTAGTTAATAAATAAATGCTGAAATGTTTATTATTTTAATAAGTCCAAACGCTTATTTTTATTGTATTTCGTTTAAATAACTATATAATTTACTTAGTTGGCTGTTAACACGTTTGAATTCAAAATATATATTAAACTCCCTACAATTAAATTAACACAAATTACCACTAAAATTGTAAAAATTTACAATATTTGCTTGCATATAACAAAATTAGGTACGTACGCAAAGTAAGTTTTACTTTTATTTAATTGTTAATCAACATTTACAATAATTTCATTTACAAAACAAATATTTTTATTCTGTGAGTTTGAAATTAATATTCTAGCTACCAGTGTCGTGGATCGACATCTCCATTTTCATGTTTATATACGTATGAGTTTATATATATATATATATATATATATATATATATATATATATATATACGCATTGCTTTTACTATAAATACTTGGTGTTACTCCGAACTTTCTTACTGCTACAAGTATAGACTTATCTTTGAATACAAATACGCGTTTAAACTTTTCCCTCGTATCTAGTAAAATATACAAAATTAATATGTTATAACAATTTGTAATTCTTAAATTCTTTTATGTATATTGTAGAACAAATAACGAAATCAAAATATACCAAGGAAACTGACTGTATCAAAAACAGGACCTAACAGGATATTATGTTATACAAGGGCACTTGTTATCGTTATCATCACTGAGCCTTTCAATGTAATATGGACTTTTAGGAATACGAGTGCGGTAGCTGATGAATATTTACTTATTCCTTTCTTAATAGTTTTAAATTAGAATATTTTTACCAATCTTAAGTAACTGTTGCTCTGAATCAAGGTTGAATCTCTTCACTTCAGTTTTGAATTGACTAATTGAAAACATTTATGCACAATTAAAATCTTATTTCAAAAAGATGGGTGTCCTTGGAATTAAAGAGAACATCACCCCTAATAAAATATAGATTACATATTGGCTTGAGTAGATTACGAGGTAATTTGATACTGTGCAACTATAGATCACACCTGTAAAATTCAGTTATTTACCTCACATTTATCTATTATATATAGAATGTGTTTAACTAATTTTGGAAGCGGAAGCCGATGGACGACGAAGTAGGGGACGACCGTGCCTCCAATGGAAGGACCAATGGAAGGGCGACCGTGCCTCCGATGGAAGGACCAAGCCGAGGAAACCATAACCACGCTTGGTATAACGGACTAGAGAAGACGAGCGCAAAGCAAAGGCGCTTGGCGAGCGCTGTTAAGTTCGGCCGTAATCCGATAGCGGGTTGTTTCGCAGACTCTGCGATTAGGCCACGAAAGTAAGCAAGTTAGTAATAGAACATGTGTTTAACTAATTTTGGATAGCGAAACCACAAATCAATATTTTTATATAGTATAAAATGCCAATCAAGACAACTAAACTTTGTGCAAGCACTAGCTAAGGTGCAAAGGCTTGCTGTCGTCTGCATAACTGGGGCTATAAGAACCTGTCCTACAGCCGCCCTGAACTTCATACTGGAACTTATACCCGTGCACATATTTGTTGAAACACAAGAGAAGAGGGCTCTGTATAGAAAGACGAGGGTAGTAAACACTCCTGAAAGTCTCAGCGGGAGTCAGATGGTCGAAACATTATCAAAGGCCATTTCAGACAACTGTATATCGCAAGACTTTTCAAACATTCGCTACAACTTCACTAAGTTACAGAGTGGAGCTACAAAAACGTATGGAGAGGTCTCAGCGAAACCTACAGGTTAGATCAGCCCACAATCAACTGGTATACTGACGGGTCTCTCATAGAAGAGGGTTCCGGCGCGGGGGTATTTGTACCTAGATACAATCCCTAGGCAAATTTATTAGCATCTTCCAGGAGGAAATCCACGCAATGTGCACATTTCAACATTGAAAAAGGTTACGAGCGCAAGAAAATTGCCATCTTATCGAATAGCCAAGCGGCCATTAGGGCACATACCTCTTATCAGGTAAACTCGAAACTGGTATGGGAGTGCATCAACAAGCTCAATACTCTTGGCTCACGCAACAAAGTTACCATTCTATGGATTTCAGGACATACTGGCATAGAAGGGAACGAGATTTGGGAGGGGACGAACTTTGCAAGGAAGGGGGCTGCAACACGCTTTATTGGCCCAGAACCCTTCTGTGGTGTAGGCAAGGGCAAGCTGTTCAACCAGCTTAGGATCAATGAGGGACACCATAGGCACTAACACTGGGTTAACACACCAGGCCTGAGGGTATCAAAGTGGCTGCTAGGGACATACCATCTAAAAAGATTCGAATCACTCATCAGTCTCTCTAAGAATAATCTTAGGATGGTGACAGGCCTACTCACAGGACACTGTAAACTGAACTCACATATGGTGAGGGTGGGGGTCACCTCGGAAGGGTCCTGCAGATTCTGTATGCAGAAAGAGGAGACGTCTTGGCATGTGCTGACACAATGTCCGGCTCTCATGCACTCCCGCAGGAAATACTTGGGATTCTTCCAAGGCTATGCCAGTGATGTGAAACCTCTGGAGCCAAAACTTGTCATCACGTTTATCTAGAGGATAGGACTCTCTGATGGGGGCACAATAGATCGAAAAGTCGCGGTGCTTTAAATCCCCTACATAATAATAATAAAAGTACTAAATTCGTTTGAAAAATGGGCTTGTTTCAAAATCTCTACAAATGTTTTCATTTCAAAAAGAGAGTCAAGAAAATACGAGTGTTTCAGTATTAAATGTTTTTCAAAATTATAATTCGGGGCATACAAGTATTCAAACTCAATTACTCTTGCCAGTTAAACTCATTAGCTCTGTGCGTTAGAAACGATATTTGAAAAATGAAAATTTTGAGAAGTTTGTGTATTTGTGGCTCAACTATAAAGCACATCTATGTGTGGCATCTGTGTTGAATGAGTAGTTTTAGCTCAATACATTCTTAGGTTACATTATTAGGTTATATTGTATTCACAATAAGTATGGACTAGGACACGGACTTGGCTCTATTCGGTGGGCGACACTGAAGGCCATATTAGCCATATCTACTGTTGGGTGTAGCAATCATTTCCACATCTCCTACAAGCAATACATTTGTGTTCGCAACATATCTTAAAGTGATAAGCAAGGTGGACAGAATAAAAAGTATAATTCTTGTTAAACGCTACAATATAATTAAAACAGGACTCTATTAAGTTTTCGATAAGAAAAAGATTTTAAATAAAAGTTATTTTTGTTTCACATCACTAAAATGAAGACAATTTTCTTTTCGATTGTTCAGAAGAAAACAAACTTATTAGAAACACATTTTGAGTATTAATTCAAGCCCCGTAATTGACCCATTGTTTTTTATTTAAGAAAAAGATTTTAAAATTTTAAAAGCTATCGACTTTAAGGATGAGGCTAACTATCTGAAAGTTGACTATATTAATTCAGTCATCATCAAGGAAGTATTTTCTACATAGCGAGCTTTTTAAGAGGAACAGCTGGAACGGTCAATTTCTGCCTCACGCAGTTACTGTCTGGCCACGGATACTTCTGCAAGGATCTACACCGAATGGGAACAATTGGAGGGCCTGAGTGCATATACGGTGACAGCAAATGCGGATGATGCAGATCACACCTTTTCGAATGCACAAGGTGGCAAACAAAGCGCACCAACCTTGAAATTGAAATCGGGAAACTTTAGCCACCGAAAACATTGTGGAGGTTATGCTAAGTAGCAAGGAAAACTGGGACCACGTAGATAAATATGTGGAAAATGTGCTCCGGCGGTAAAAGCGGGACCTGGACGCAAGAATAATGTTGAGAGTCTAATAGGGAAGAAGTGAGAATCTCCACCTTGAGAGAAGTATAAAACGGGTTCCAGGGTGGGGAGATGCTCTCAGTGAGGGAGGGGGATTTTGTAGTGACTGCAATCCTCACATATCAAATCTGTGACGACAGTTTCGATGATGCGACAGGCTTTGTACCCTTTCTAACCGAAACTAAAAATTAATTATTTTACCCATATTCGTGAGTTATTTTAAAATTAGCCGTGTTTTTAAAATACCAGGAAAAAAAATTTGAATTGCCGAATTTAGAAGAACAAAAAATCAATTTATGAAGATAATAGTTGTGTTTCTTTCAACGCGAGTGTGAATAAAACGCCCGCTTATACATATTGACCGCTTAGTTAAGACAAGCTGTTTGTATTCGCTTATGGTTTAGCGCCTCAAACAGAAGTACTGCCAGGACCTTTTAGTTGTCTATTGTGAGAGAGAAAAAGAGTAAAGCAATTAACCGCTGTAATTATATAAAAAGCAAAATGGAGAATAAAGAAAATAGGTTTGTAAAAAAAAAATTTTGTAATAACTTTTAATTTAGATTAAAAAATAAATGTGGTTTGTGAAAATTATACATTTATAAAATTTGTTTACAAATGTGTATGTATAAACATTTTAAATGTCAAAACCAGTGCTACCAAATCCTAGACTGGTTAACCGACATTTTGCTTTTTATATAATTACAGCGGTTTATTCTTGGTTTACTCTTTTTCTCGTTCACAATATACAACAAAATGGTTTTTTCAGCACTTCTCTCTGAGGCGCTAAACAACAAGCGAATACAAACAGCTTGTCTTAACTAAGCGGTCAATATGTATGCACAAGCGGTCGTTTTATTCACAGTCGCGTTGAAAACAACACAGCTAATGTACATAACAATTTGAGGTCTACCAAATCCGACTTGTAATTGTCTTAGGAAAAATACAATGGATGCAAAATATACAAAAATACGGTCCTTTAATTATAACAACGTTTCTTTTTATCATACTGTGATGTCGTGGGTATGAGCCAAACAAATTTACGAATACTATTAGCGAGATTTTGAATTTGAGGTCGGATCAAAATTTGATTTCCTTAGGAGTCTACTATATAGAAAAAATGATCTCATTTACAAACAAAAAACAAAACTTCTTCGAAACTAGATCTAGTTTCCAATAGCCTCATCGATCACACATACAGATATTCTGTTCACATTGTGCGATGTATTAAATATTTCTTATGTCGTACTTTCCATTAAGCTGTCGTACTGTTAATATTACTCTATAATATAATAATTTTTAAAAAATACACATGTTTATTATTATTTTATATTAAGTACTAACTAACAAGGCAATATTTGATTGATATAAAATGTTTTTATATAGGTTGTTATTAAAATTTTTAATTATCAAATATAAGCATTAATTGTAGTTTTGATTGAGCAGAACTATAATGAAATCTGCCATATACACGTATGCACTGGTATATGTGAATAAACTTTGCGCTTTTAATAGAAAGAAAAGAAATATACTCGTATGTGATAACATTCAATACAAATAAAATTATTTACAGACTAAGCTTACAACATATTTAGAATCTATGCTAAATTTTATTTCCTAAGCTCTAATTGCGAAATTCACAACCATTTGGCTATATTACTTTTATTAACTGAATTCATGTTCATTCCAAAACGATATCAAAATCTACAGCTAATAACCTTCAAACTTTAGAATCTGGACACTACAACTAAATCATTGCTGGATAAGCAAATTCAACTTATTTCAAGATTAACGGACAAAGCGCAAACGATTTAATTAATATATCAATTCCCGTCTTGCGAAAAATGCATTAAACGTTGTATTTAAACATTAACCAGTACCGATTAACTAAGTTTTAATGTTAGTATAACATGTCGAGGATCTGCTTTGGGAGCAGTGCTTGAACAACAATTGGCTATTGCAGGCAAATTTATATATAACGGGTCAGTGTTGGTTCTATCCATAGAATATTGTCACCATTCATTAGAATATTCTCACATCTTTCCAAATTTTCGACAATTCCATTGAACTGGGACGATATTCTAAGCCAAAGATGCTTTCGGTACAAAGTAGTCGCTATTTAAACCAGGGTTGATTGTCTTAAAAAAATGTGCAACAGATTTTTTCAGACAAAGAAAGTCAATGGCATAGCAATGAAACTTTGTACCTCCCCAAATGGAGGACTAACTTCTTTGCAAAGGTGTAACTTCCTTTCTAAAATTCTCTATATCCCCCCCTTCCTTAAATATTTTCCACGATTAATACAATGGGCATCAATTCCTGAGTGCTTGGAGGCCTCCTTCTTCGGCGGCGCTCCGGCCTATTTATATCATATATGGGGGGGGGGGGGGGGGGGCCACAAACCTCCTCCAACATGTACCATATATTTTGGATCTACAGCCTCATTACTTTGCCTATGTTGCAAGTATGCTTCTGCTATATAAACAAAAATATACCTTTTAACAATTGCATCTTTGATAATCGTACCTAAATACGTATATATATGTATATATATATATATATATATATATATATATATATATATATATATATATATATATATATATAAATTAATTTTTTTTTTTTTTTTTTTTTTTTTTTTAGTGTACGCTAACTTAAGGTGTGGAAATTCCGATGAAGGAGACAGTCAAATATTTGTGACTGGTACTAGATAGGAAGCTTATCTGGAAACCCAGTATTGAGGAAAGAGTTAGGAAGGCCAATATTGCTTTATACACGTGTAAAAAAGCGGTCGAAATCAGGGGCTATCCCTGCGAATTATGCACTGGCTATACATTTCTGTGGTCAGACATATATTGCTATATGGAATACTGGTATGGTGGGCAGCCACTCAGAAACAAAGCTATTTGAAGCTTCTGAGCAAGGTCCAAAGAACGGCTTTTCTGTGCATTTCTGGTGCTTTAAGGACCACCCCAACTGAAGCATTAGAAGTGATTAATTGAAGTACACTATAAGCGAAGACGAAGTGTGAGAAGCGAGCAAACTTTTAAAGCCAATAGTAAGTTGGACGAATACTAATAAAGCCAATTGTTCCACCAGACGAAGGAATTGTTTACTTTTTACACAATCCAGCGATACGAATCCAAGTATTGAGCTTGGTATAAATTTGTTTGAAAGGCAATTACGTAACAATATAATTTTGGTGACTAGCAGTGAGTTGTTGGGGGAAATAGAATATATACGTATATAGTCCTCAAAAATGCATAATTCTTGTTTTCAAACCACAGTTATCTGCTTATCCGACTACCAAATCCTCCTAAAAATTAATTTAGAACCTAATGTTTTTTTCTGGGTTTATGTACCCTTAAACCCCATGCAAATGTTATCTTGAATACAACGTTTAAAGATTTACAAATATTTTGTATGAATCGGTAAAACCCGACTTTTAATTTTCGACCCGTAAATAGGTGTTAATCAAATTCTGATTATATTAGTGAGTAGTTTATGTAGAATATATAATAATTTCCGGCAATATAAAAATGGTGAGGGGCTGTCATAAGCGCAATATCTTAGGAATTCGTAACATTTTGACACTGAATGATATGTTGATGCATTTTATATATTTTAGATTTGAGTAAAAGTCGTTAAAATCGCGTTGTATTGTTAAAAATATTTATAAGAGTCCGTCGTTAGAATACAACGTTGTATAGTTTGAATGTATAAGAGCTAACTATTCTATATATACCTCTTTGAGCAATTTGTCATTAATGAGTGTAGAAACAGCATGAATGGGGACAATTATAGAAGAAGTTTTAAGTGAATGTGTTTTTAGGATTATTCTCATGAATACAAGTCTGTTCTTACTAACTGTTAATCATAGTATCTAATATAAATGGATTCGAGTTATTCCGCTGGTACGATTTTTTGATCCAGGTCTGGTTTCGTGTCATCGGGATCTAGGCTCAAACACTCCGCGAAATAGTGTTCCATCGATGAGTAGACATGCTCTAAAACTCCGACTAGTTCGTGACCCTCATCGGCATAAGTCTAGCATAAAATACATAAAACTGATGCACTTAGAAAATAAGCTGCTTTACAATACCTGATATCTATATAATATATTGGCATCTGTTAGAGATTTCGCCAACTGCACGCCATGGACGTAGGGTGCCGTGGAATCAGCCAATCCGTGAATGAGAAAAAATGAATGTGATTTAATGAGTCGTGCTCGTTGTGTTGCATCTGCTTCAACATATCCTTTGTAATTTTCAGCTGGAAGACCTAAAATTCGTTCGGTAAAGGCGGAATCTGTGAAACAATCATTTTAATATTATTTGTATTTGTAGATTTTTGAAATTATCTCACTGTAGTAGAGCCAATCAGCTATAGGCGAAATGGCAATTCCGCATTTAAAAACATCCTGTTGGGTACCTAGTACCATGGAGGTCACATATCCACCATAACCCCAACCCCATATTCCTACGCGGGTTTCATCTAAAAAACTAATAGTATCCAAGAGATACCTAAAATATTGAATGATAAAGAATCAGAATCTGTGAAGATGAATCATAATATATATCACCTTAAAACTGAGATTTGATCTTGCACCTCGACTCCACCTAAATGGCGATATAATGACTTTTTACTCTGACCTTTCGCTCCTCGTACATCTAAGCGCACATAAATGACATCGTTTCGAGACGACATATAAGTTCCCCAATCTATTCTGAATTTTTCAGATACAGACTCTGAACCAGGTCGCCCATTACTAAAAATAAAAAAGTTTTCTTTATCAGGGACTTACATTTTCAAATTATGTTGTCTTGATTCTTTACACTTCTACAATGACTGGAAAGGCGGCATCGCGTAACTCCTCCCTCCAGCTAGGTGGAAGCAATAATTGCACTTGAGCTCTGCTACCATGTGGCAAAGGAATCTCGAATGATCTTTGAGTCGGCAAAGCTAATTTTTGCAAACGTTCTGTATAGTAAGGCCGCGAATCGTATAGAATTTTTACCAAACTATGAGTCTTGTGTAAATGCACACCCGATACAGGTAAGCCAGGCCCTTGACATTCCAATATATAAAACTCAATACCGAATTGAGTTGCTATGGAAGACAATGGTGTCATGAAGGCATCAAAGTGTGAGCAGTTAATGTAGTAGTAGCGACTGCTCCAAAGCGCCTCACCTAAGTCGCAAGTTATGCACAGTGGTTCAGTTCTAAATCGAAAAATTTGTAATAATTAGTTAATAATTATTTATATATGTATTAGTTCATAGATGTACTCGTATTAGTTATATACACGGAAACTTATATAAATAAATTAACTTTCGAATAAAAAAAAAAAATTAAAAATACATGGATAGTTAAAATTGTTTTGTTGATAAGTGTCTGGAAAGTGCACCAATTGTTATCTGTTATGCACGGTTAAGAAAAAAAATCAAAGTTTATATAGCTCCCGCCAATATGTGGCGCTTTTAAATTGAACTTCCAAAAAATTGACTTCAATTACTACTGATTCTACTAGACTACTGATCACTATCAGCCGTATGAGCAAAAATTGGCACATAATTTTTATTTTATATTGTTACGAAATCAACACGCCATCTGATTGGTTGATAGTTTTAGGGTAAGCGTCAATTTCAGCCCCTAAAGATCACACGCGAGAAGGCATGCGTTACTGCGTTCAAAAGCTAGTGGAAATTCTGGTATACAAGAAGTATATAAGCGACTGCACAATTGATATCGAGATCAGTGAACAAGTGAAAATGGCCAAGTGAACAAGTAGTAGCAGCAGCAGTGAAATAGTGAGCGTAGCCGAAAGTGAACATCGTAGTAGCAGATCAGTTAACCAGTGATAGTGGCAAAATGAACATCGTTGGCAGCAGGCAGTGAAAGGTGATTATAGCTGAATCCTGAGAGTGGCAGCAAGCAGAGTGAGCATCGTATTGGCAAGATCAAGTAACAAATGACTATAGAATAATGAACATCATATGAGCAACAAGCAGTTAACCAGTAGCAAAGTGAACATCGTGGCAGCAACGGGCAGTTGGGCTGTGATCGTCGCAGAGCGGACATTTGTTTGGTCAATAAACAGTACTGATAAGACTACTTTACAAATAAAAATTGTTTTCTGCTCATTAAACACCATTATTAAAATACGATTTAAAATCGACTGCAGAATCCAAAAATGAGGATAATCTTAAATTCTAAGGTATCCGATATATTG
Source organism: Clusia tigrina (assembly GCA_920105625.2). Lineage (NCBI taxonomy): Eukaryota > Metazoa > Arthropoda > Insecta > Diptera > Clusiidae > Clusia > Clusia tigrina. The sequence continues at coordinate 40,070,286 of OV050033.1, read as the reverse complement.
TTTTCTTGCTGAGGCTGGTCTTCCATCAGTCATGGAAATACGACTAACTACCACCTTAAGACTCAGTCCAAAGGCTTGTAACAACAACCAACAAAACCTTTCCTCTTTTTTTGGGTCACAATATACGAGTACAACACTTCTGCAGCACTTCAGTTTGAGGCGCTAAACCATAAGCGAATACAAACAGCTTGCGTTAACTAAGCGGTCACTATGAATGCATAAGTGGGCATTTTACTCACACTTGCGTTGAAAGAAACACAGCTAATATAGTCTCACAATGCTTTTCAGTATAGCCATTGATTTGAAATACAGTCAACATTTGACCCTTGACCCCATTAGACTCAAAATATGTTTGATGAAATTATAAGTTTAAGCATTTGTGTTTTGGCAGTAAATACAAAATAAATAATTATATATATATATATATATATATATCGCATGCAAATCATAGTTATTAAGTATACTTGAGAATGAAACTTACTTTCGACTATCATCATTAACTGGATCCTTGACAATATATAAATGTCTCTGGCCAGGCTTTTTATCCTGTGTGCCTAAATAATAAACGAGGTGATTCACGGTATCCCAGCACAGAATTTTTAAAACCTAAAATGGAATTTCGTAAATAAGGTAATTTGCAATGGGGCTAATCATCTGACCTCATAGCGACCATGAGAGATAACAGATATTCGTTGCTGACTTATTGTAACATGTTTGATGTGAGTGAAATGCTCGGTGCCAGATTCTTGTATACTTGTCAGTATCAGAAAACTATTACCATCAGGAGCGAAAACAGGATGTGGAAATATATCCAGCCACTCATCTTCAGGTGCACGTTCGGAATGAATCTGCAATAATATTTGGCATATTTAATTAAAATTTTAGCAGAACTCCGCAATTTTCAAAGTTTATTTTCTAAATACCTCGGAGCAGGTCCAGTTAATATCTGCAACACAGGTTGAAATAATGCTGTAGTTTTGAGATCTCATCAAGTAAACAGCAGAAACCTGATAGTTGTTATTACTAACCCAGCCCGCAGATGTTAAATAGTAGTCTCTATTGACGAAGATTTTTGTATGGGAACTATGGAGAATGTTTACGTGTAACGAAATACTTACTGCCCATCCAGTGAGGGTGGAGGCTTAAGTATACTGTGACGAATGTCCGTAAAATTTGTTATATCAACTATCCATAACTGTACGTCAGGGTTGGCAGTGCCTGGTGTGGGATAGCGCACATTTTTAGTCTCTGGAAATGAACTTCCGGATGTCATACCACCGCCCGCAATTATGGCTCCTGATGCAAGCCATGGGTATGTCATCATGCCCACATTACTGTCATTGAAGGAGGCATAAATGAAATGTGAGCCATCCATAGATGACCAAATTGCTTCCGGCTGATTAAATATCTCTTCTGCACAAAGAGGAATGTTATTTGCCAATTTTTTATTTTATATTTATTACATTATAAACTTAGAAAATATACTATAATTAAAAATAATATTTATTTATATAATTGAATAAAGAAATAGTCGTTTGGGATTTCCTTGACATTGAAGGAGTCTTCGATAATACCTCGCATCAGGCGATTGTAAGAGCACTCCGCAGGAAGAATACAGAGACAGCCATAATCCGATGGGTGAGTTCTATGCTTCAAACGAGAATAATTGAGACTAATGCGGGCGATTCCGCAATAGAAGTGCTCTGCAAAAAAGGGTGCCCGCAGGGAGGAGTTCTTTCTCCACTCATGTGGAGGCGAGTGGTAGAGTAACTACTTGATTTGCTACAGCACAACGGCATCATCTGCCAAGGATACGCCGACGCATTGTAATAATAGCAAGAGGTAAATTTGAAAGCACTCTTTGTGACATAATACAGAGAGGACTCTTGATTACTCAAGAATGGTGCACTTCAGTGGGACTGAACATTAACCCCACAAAAACAACCATTGTACCGTTTACTTGGAGCAGGAAATTGCCGCATATGCATACAATGAAACTCCGAAATGTGGAGATTAGTTTGTCAAGGGAGCTTAAATACATATATAGGAATATTACTAGATTCCAAACTTCTCTGGAAAGCACATGCGGATTTTGTAACAAGTAAGAAAATTAGAGCATTAATGGTGTGTAGAAGTTTAGCTGGGAAGACATGGGGTTGCAAACCTCACATTCTGAAATGGATGTACACCATGATAGTTAGGCCAGTTCTAACATATGGAGCAGTGCCATAGGCTCAAAGATCCAAACTGCTCACCATGAAGAGCACTTTGAACAAAGTACAACGAACGGCATGCATATGTATTACCGGCGCTATGTAAACGTGTCCCACAGCAGCAATGGAAACCCTTTTAGATCTTTCTCCGCTACATATTACAGTAGAAATGGCTGCAAAAAGAACCATGTTAAGAATCGTCAAGGAAGGTGGTGACCGCGAGAAAATTTGTAGTAATAAACAACGAGACAGCATCGTTGCGACTATACCCCTCGCGGACCTACCTAGAGACGATATGCACAAAATGTATAACTTTGAGAAACGCTTCACAGCTGTGCTTGGGAGCAAGAAGGAATGGAAACCTGAATCACTTCAGGATATCCTAAAAGATCATACCATCAAGTGGTTCACAGATGGTTCGAAAACAGAAAAAGGGATAGGAGCTGGCATATTTGGGCCGAGAGTCAACCACTCCGAACCAACCACTCACCCAACATATTCCAGGCAGAAATACCTGCAATTCGCCTCTGTGTTATCTTTAACCTCCGACGTAACCTTGTGGGTCAAGACATTGCTATCATGTCTGACAGCCAAACAGCTATAAAAATACTCAATTCATACGAGATTCATTCTAAACTCGTGTGGGAATGCGTAGAGCTTTTAAATAAGTTAGGGAGCCTCAATAAAGTTTCCATAATATGGGTCCCAGGAAACACTGGGATCCCTGGAAATTAAAAAGCGGGTAGTGTTGCCAGGAATGGGGCAGCCACACCTTTTATTGGACCTGAACTCTTCTTTGGCATAAGATAATAGCATAACAGATAAAGTAAGACAGGAGGAAAAATCCAGAAGATCACGCTACTGGGCCTCACTACCAACACTTCGACAATCCAAGCTCATGATTGGGGACTACAACTCAAAACATGCAGCTCTATGTCTGCAGTTAAGCAATAACAATTTAAGAACTCTCACAGGTCTCTTCACAGGCCACTGTCGTTTAAAGAGCCACCTTATGAAACTGGGACTGTCACCAGTAAACACGTGTAGGTTCTGCACGGAGGCAGAAAGAACACCAGAGCACCTTCTAATGAACTGCGAGGCCTTAGCTCGCAGTAGGAAGAAATATCTGGGGCATTACTGGCCCGAGGGCAGATACATTAGAACTGTTGGACTAATAGAAGACCTTTAATAGGTGCATGCACAAGGATTACAATAGATCAAATTGATCAAGGTACATTTTGCGTCTTTATTTCATTCATTCATTCATGTACTCGCATGAAGTTCATGTACTTTAAATATCAAGAACGAGATTGCAGTTCAATAAGTCATTATTCTAAAATTCTGCAGTTGCTTTTTATGAATTTAAATGTTGTTGGAAGATGGCCTTTTATCATACTCTAGCTTCGTAACCAACTTCTAAGTAAGCATTTCCTGCTGAAACACTGCAGAATTATCATAGCACTGGGATTTGTTTTACAAAATGTTGATTTTTTGCGTTTGAACCAAAATATTGGCTATATCCCACCTTCAAGACTGAATTGTAGCCTTATTAATATATGTATACATTATTTTTACAGTTATCACAATAGAAGTTTAAAATATTTACATAACTAACAAATACCTTGATAGAGCCAATCGGGAACACCATTGTATATAACGTTTTGATACCCTGTATAAGTTACTCGTATATCTTCCTCTTCAGCGGGTGATTGTCGTAAATATATATCGTTATCAGCTACTATGATAATTGAAGTGGTGTTGCCTAACCAAGCTGCATACTGCAATCTGGTTCTTTGAACCTTCGGGGAATCTTTTAGTTTCACAGGCATATGGTGGTCATTCTCAACATCGTATATTGTATAAAAAGCGGTAAATGATTTTTGAAAAACCTGGAATAATTTCAACTGATTTTAGTATGTTTATTTACTCGCAAAATCTACCCAACAACACTTATTATACTTGGAACTTAATAGTATAGCACGATATGGCAAATAACATATAATGAAATAATGAACAACATGTGAATTATCATCGACACTGGTACCCAGAAATTAAAGCTGAAGCTGGCTCAGTCCAATGTCGACATGCCTTTTCCTATAAGATACTCAATCAAACCACACTCCATGAAGTCGTCCTGCGAGCTTAATAAAGACGACGTTGGATACACATTACCATTGATGATGTTTAATTGAAGGTGGAGGTGGTGGCTGAAATTTGCGACCACTATAATACCCAGAATGCTTATTCTGATATTGTACCATTACAGAAACTTATATTCATAAATCTTGAAAATATGTCGAATTATGCATATAAGTTAGTAGTTGGTTTGGTATTGAAGTAAACCCACCCATTTCATGTTAGAGTATATAGGAGTGAAGGAAGCCATATATAAGATCGCCCCATATTGTGTGTGTGGCTTTGAAGCGTCCTATCCACACAAAATTTCATCCTTACATTTCGACCATTTTTCCTTCTTAAGTCATAAACATCTTTAATAGTGGATGTGGCCAAAGCTATTGACCTCTCACATATTGAATAGAGTCTAGTAGGACCCACATGTGAATAACTGTTCAAATTTTCCCACTATATTATTAATTGGCCCTAAGTTACACTCATTTTAAAAAGGTGTATACATTTTAAATGCTGTTCATTGTTGGAAGGCCCCTTGTTGATGAAAATTTGGATTCCCATGATATCGTTCTACATCGGTGGAACGATCAACTCCAGCGTGTGTACGAAGCGCACCGCTCATATGATGCGTTTCAATATCCCATCAAATTTTGGCAAGGTGAAGACGGTTATCATTTCTCGTTCAAGATGATAAATCCGGTTACAGGTGAATAGCAAATCTATGATTATCTCAACGAAACCAATTGATTTGTGGACCAAACATAAAGATGACATGTCTGATGATATTTTGCATCAGATGCGTACTAGAACATCAAATCCATATTTTTGAACTGAACGTTGATATTAATTGAGGACATGTCCCTGATGATATCTAGTAAGGTATTAGCTTAATTAGGCTTGGCAGCGTCCAATCGTCCGATGTACGACGCATATAATCAAGAGTTGAAACTCGAGCAAAGACGACGTCGTCAACTATCCAAACAAACTTTTTAAACTCGCTGGAATTCCCCGGACTCCCGCCTCGTAATTTCCAGTTGGAAGTCGGATCGGTAATTATAATGTTGTGAAATATCCACCAACCACGTCTTTGTAGTGGCACATGGTTTGCGGTGAAGAAACTGATGAAGAGCGTCATCGAAATAACATTTCTTAACTGACACTACAAAGGAGAAGACGTTTTTATACCACGCATCACGATAATTCCGACCGACGGCCTCAATCCCTCACACAATACGCTCGAAAGGACCTTATTTGTGATGGAAATAAGACTGATGCCTCGGTAGTTGGTGGAATCGTCGGCCGAAGCAGGTTGGAAAAATGTCAGCTCCACAGTCTAGCGAGCACTGCATATCTGTCATCAAATCTCGATTTTCATCTACAAGTGGATGCTTTGGCCTTTAACTTTGAGTTAGACCCGTAACTGGTTGATATAATTTTCGTGCATCCTTCCTGTCCTGGTACACCTCGAGTTCTTCACAATCACGCTTTTCTTGTCGCACGCCTCGCGTCTCAGCTGATTGCAGCTTCTTCCTATATTTTTTACTACAGTCGCGTCGCGACACTCCTGGTCGTAGCATTGGTTCTAAAGTAGAGGGCGCCGGAGACCAAAGACTTATTTGGCGGCAGTGTGCAGGGCGTGGGAGATTTGTTCCTAAAGTCCACCGGAGTCGTCGAGTCCAAAGGTTGCTTGGATGAGCGCAGTAGGTTTCTGCAGTCCCTTGTGATTGCAGTCTGGCGACAACCAGGTTTCGTTTCATGACTGTCCGTGCATTCTTCGCATTCCTTGGTCGCATGCGGATCGAAACTGCAACAAGATGATGGTCGATGTGATTGTTGATCCCTCGAAATGTATGCACGTCCACAAAGCTTGAAACGTGCCGTCGAATTTGGTGTCGTGTCTTTTGATCCGCACAGCCAAGTGGCCTTGTGGATGTCGAAGTGTTGAAATGTGATGCTACCAACCACCATATTTCGCGTCGCATTGAGGTCTATCAGCCTCAGACCTTTATTCCAATAGTTTCGTTTAGACTGCACTGAGCGACTGTGTAGCCAAATATACCGTCTCTTCCGACTTTCATGTTAAAATATTTTAGGACTATTTTTACACCGTGGCCCGGACAGCAGTAGTACACGTCCTTTAGGCTCACGTGGAAAGCATCTTTGGCGGCATCGTCCTTATCTTCTGTTAGAACGTGTGTGCAAATGAGGATTATGCGGACCTTTCGTTCACAGGCGTGGACCAGGAAAGCTGGTGGCGAAGCTTTCGGCTTACGATGATTCCGCATCCAAATTCGTACTACCCCCCACATGGCAGCTGTAAAAGTCAGCTCATTTTGAGTAGTCTTGCCCTATCCATCGCACCTCGGGGAGTTATAACAGTCTTTATTTTTATGAGGGCGTCCGACAGTTGGACAGAGGCACATTCCCTATAGAGGGTCCGGATATTCCAGGAGTAAATCATTGTCCGCTTCTTGTTTGCGGTGGACGTCATTGTAGTGGGGTTTATTTGAGGCATTTTGATTGGGTTTTAGTAAAGATATGACGGGACCCAAACCCTTCGCACATTCCAAATTTAAAGTCTAGAAGACAACCAACAAAGAATTGCAGAACGGTAGTAGGAGTACTCACAGGTCACTGTCTAACGGCGGTACACGCAAAAAGAATGGGACTCACAAACAATAATGAATGCATGTGGGGAGCAAGGCAAAAGAGAAACTCTGGAGCATTTACTATGCCTAAGCCCCACAATATCTAAAACGCGCTTATCAAATCTGGGAGCCCCCTGGTTTGAAGGACCAGAAGAGGTCATACAACTAGGGATAGTTTCTCTCTTAAGATTTGCTAAAAGCGTCTCCCTGTTCAACGATTCATACTATAGCTCTTAAATGGATATCCCTCTGGCACCGCAAAGGACCTTGTGTGGCCTTCACGGGCGGCCAGTCTAAGCTAACCTAACCTACCCTGTCTTCAGTGACAGGGTGGACAATGTTAAACTCTGTTTCAGCTGATCATATGAATGCAATGGCACTTTTTACACGTATGGTAATCAGAGGTGACCACTGTTTTTTTATAAATAAATTAAAATTGAATTCATGAATTGAAATTATTATAAGTTGAAATGGGTTGAATTGTGTATATATACTTTGTTCAATATTTTTAGTATAAAAAAATATTTATAAATTGTTTTTCATACCTTCTTAACATTATGTCTAAATAGAACAAATCGCAAATCACAAGAGCACTGATAGCCCCGGACATTTAACTGCCTCAGTGTGTGGTTGGTTACTAGGGTGGTGACTGAATTTGAGGCAGTATCCAACACAGACAGTCCTCCATCGTCCGACTGGAACACATACTTCCTGGTCGTCACCCAGGCGGGCTGGAGTTTTGTTGGCGTCAAGTCACCCTGAAGGTACTCGTCGAGAATCATTCGACGCCCGGACCAATACAGCAATTCATCAACGTATCTGTAAGAAATCAAATTTGCCGTAGGAATCAGTAAATACAATGAAGTGAGATTTTTCATACCCCAGTAAATAAATTGCAGTTATGATACCAGCTATCACAAAACTAATAACTAAAAGAGAGAAAATAATGCTCCTCCAATTGTGACCCTCGTCCATATCCAGATCCTGGTCTTTTTGTTTAGGATCCTGCACTTGCAGTGTTTCATCTGGTGGTAATCGCCATGAGCCACCACCACCACCCCGATCGGAAGCCGCATTTGCGTGCATTGCAAGTAGATCGTCGAAATTTGGCAGGAATAATCGTTGGTATATGCGTAAACGTAATGTCGTAGAACCAGAACAGTCTTTAAATACGGGAATTGGCTGCACACAGTTATACCACACTTTCCAGAAAAATTCAGTTGGGCGGAGTTAAAGAAAATTTAGTTGATAGTTTGTGTTGTGTCCTAATAGTATGCAATGTGGGCAAACATATTAAGTTGCTAAAACAGCGTTGGTGGTGGCGGCGATTGGCATAACCCTATAGAAGGGTTATTATTTGCTTTTCGTATTGACCCACCACCACCATTTTTGGGTTCCAATCCTTGCGCCACGATTGCACACTCTCCGAATTGCTGCAAAGAAATTAAAAATAAATTAATTAATGTCATCTCATGGAAGAAAGAGCTAAGAGTTTTTTTTATATGAAAATAGTTCAGTTAATACAGGGTGTCCACCTGAACGGTTTACTACTTTTTCGAGTTCGAAGAAAGAGGGACTGTGGCAAATAAGCCAAAGTCTGTGCAACAATGTGCAGTCAGAAAATGACGATATGGTGGGTCATTTTAGTCTCGAGGTGTCCTTGGACCATATTTTTACGAAAGTCCGAATTGTTCAGCTGTTACAGTCAATGGCGAACGTTGTCGTGATATGATAAGGGACTTTTTTAGATCACTTTAACTGGTCGCTTTAAGGCCACCTTCAACGGCGGCGACCTCTGTGACATCGGGATAGAAGAGCAGCAACCAAGCTGGTGCAAAAAGTTACAACGCACCCGAGAAGGATCGGATAGAGAAGGATACCGAGTCCCTGCACTAGGCCACTATAATACTTGTGGTCTGTGAAAACTACAGCAGTGATACCACCATAAAGAGGCAGCGGTCCTCTGATGACGTCCCAAACGCGTCTAAGAGAACCAAATTCTATGTCCAGACAAGCAGGGGTTTAGTGAATTTCTGAAGGACCATCTGAAAATCAGTGGAGAGAAGCTTACTCACGACTTTTCGAATGCATAGATAATGGTTATCACCAAGGTCACATTTAACTTATGACATGCGCTGATGAAGTCAATATCTTCATTAGTTATAAGTCAGGAATCCCAGGCTCCCAAGCGAAATCATAAGCTACTCATTTAGGTCGATCACCCTTATGGTCTATAGAAAGGACAAACTTGAAGCCACCAAATTAAAATCATCCAAGTTGGAGAGAGAATTTTTCGCACAGTCCATCTCGGAATTGGTCGGTCAGACATTCGGCAAATGGACGGTAGGGGCAGAGGATGATGATATCTTGCTCTGTGGCCCGAAAAAGTGGACAGTGATAAACGTCCAGCGGACTACAGAGTAGGATGATTCGGGCGGTACAGATTAACTTGCACGGATCTAAAACGGCATCAGCTTCCTTACTCATCCGTCTCCAATAATTAGGAGAGGAGATCGCCCTAACACAGGAACCCTCGATTGTGGAAGACAGAGTTTATGGACTGGGTCTTATCAATCCACGTAATGGTGTATAAGCAATGGTCGATCTTGACCAAGAAGCTTTTTACCATTTGCATTAGTGAATCGAGATCCCCAAATCATTTTTGGTGTTACTGTACTTCGGAGGGCAGTATATAGCGCTTAATGCAAGACGACCAGATTTGTCATTAATGGCAATGGATGTGACTTGCACGTGCTCTCGCATATTGGTGTAGTTCATAACTTTTGATGCTCTGTTTTATGAGTATTGAAGTTCCACCATGAGCCTTATTATCAGGGTGATTGGTATAAAATCCAACGTAGTTGGGAATGCGAAAATGCGATTTTTCAGTAAAATGTGTCTCGGACACCAGCAGTACATCGACTAAGCTTTGATAAAGGAATGCTTTGTGCTCGAGAATATGTTTGCCGAGCCCATTTGCATCCAGACTACAATTTTCAAATTATTGGCATCCATCATTAAGTTTTGTAATGAGCGTCGTTAACACCCCCCTCATGATGGATATTTGGCTGAGGAGCAATTTCATCATTCCTTTTATGTCAGGAAGGTAGTTCTTGTTTATTGTGGTGCTTGTTGCGAATAGCGATGCAGTGGTTGGAGGAGCTGTTCTAGAGTCTCTTACGTCTGGAGTTGTAGTTTTTTGGGCAGATCGATTTGAATTTTGTGAGTTTGGAGCGAAATTTTCCTTGTTAGATGCCAGCGCTTGTGCGTACGTGACTGTGCGGGTTGTAGATGCATTGTTTAGTTGTTCAACTGTTGCCGGGACTTCTCTTTGTCTTAGAGCTGGGAAACTTTTCACTGCAAAGGCTTTGTCCACATGGCAGTCCTTCTAGTTTGCCGTGTGGTTCTCGGCACAATGAGCACAGCAAAAGTTATCAGTCTTCTGTTTAATTGGGCATCCGCTTGTTTTGTGGTTACCTGAGCATTTTACGCAAACTGGTGTTTGCGTGCAGAAGTTTTTAGCATGGCCATATTTTTGGCAATTTGAGCATTGCGCAATGCGTCTTTTGTGATGGTGTTGTTATTACTGGATCTGATGATATTAGTAACGCATGCAATATATTTGTATTGCCATCAATTGTCGACAATTTTTCTTGAAAGCCTTTCACGAAACTTTTTGAAATCTTTCTGTCTAGCCTCTTGCATGTCTTCGGAAAGGTCGCCAATAGGCATAGGAAAATTATTGACTACGTCAGCACCGAGCACCAAAATTTTGTGAACAGTTACAGGCATTGGAAACCAAGGATATTCTTCCACAAAAAAATTAACAATGTCTAACAATAATCTTTAAATTTTCAATTTTGTTTTTGAAATAACGGAACAGCGTTATATTAGCCCAAATTCTATACCAGTAATTTCCGCTGCTTTTTCTGGATCTTTAAAAAATTTTCTTGACGTATCTGGTTACCGCCTCCTTTTTCGGAAAGTCAACCAGCAGACCCAATTCATTTCTTAGTTTTCGTTGTAATAAACTCTTTCAACTTCAATAGCGTTCTTTGCCACATCACCTCTTAGATAGATAGATAGATAGAGAGAAGTGGAGTAGGCCGGAGAACCGCCGAAGAAGAAGGCCTTCAAGCACTCAGCCATTGATGCCCATTGTACTAAGCCTGGAAAAATATTTAGAGAAAGGGGGTATATAGAGGATTTTGGAAAGGAACTTTGAAACTTCTTTGACTCTTTTATGAACCTCAGAAGTCTGTCCAGGGATAAGGAATGTAAATTATTCATTCCCAAAACATCTGACCGAAGGCAGGACAAGCGCAGAGAAAATGCTCTGTGCCATCATGTTCTTCCTCCAGGCAGGAGATGCAGTTCGGATTCTCGATGATGCCTACGGTTGTCATATGATGGCCCCATGGAGTCTGGCCTGTGATTACCTTAACCAATGATCGAAGATCTTTCCTTCGTAATGTCAGAAGGAAATTGGCAACTCTCCTGTTTGGGCTTTCTAGGAAGCACTTGGTTGTTTTGCAGGCAACTAAACTGCACCATCGGCCCTTGTGAATAATATTCACATGGCTCCTGATCCAATTCATACCCCCTGCTAAACTTATGCCGATAAATGGCTCTGATCCCATTGGAGTGCCCGCAGATCCACAGTTTATCAATTCATCAGCTAATTCGTTCCCCTGAACACCTCAGTGTCCCGGAACCCAAATAAGTTCAAGTAAATTCCACCTTGCGATGGAGTTAAGTCTTGACTTACATTCTTGGACAAATTTTTTAAGTGATAACGCGTTTTCCTGGGCCTTCAGTGCAGCCTGACTGTCACTACAGACTCTTCCTCTCACCTCTTGCTTGCCAACACTTTATGTCAAGTATGCATGCAAGCCTCAAACAATTTAATTTGTGCGTGAAGAGTAAAGTCTCAAACCATATGCATTCACATCACACGGCTTTTGTGTGCAGTTAGATCTTTCATCTCCTTTGTATTAGCTCAGCAGATATTCGCGCTTGCTCTGTCATTATAGCATTCCATACTTTCCCATCGACCATTGTTTTCATAAGGACATGCTTAATGGTTATCTTTGGCGTAATTAAAAAAACATTATCTCGCAATTCGTTGATTTCTAACTCCATTCGAAATCTTGAGATTTTTTCCAAGTTTCCTTTTTCAAAGGCAAAACGTACCGGTCGGCAATATATTGTTGCTGAAGTTCTTTGATGATTTTCCAATATAGAAATACTATTATGCTCTGTTTATTAGTTATTTGTTATTAGTACAATGGGCATCAATGCCTGAGTGCTTAGAGGCCTCCTTCAACGGCGGCTCTCCGGCCTATCCCACTTCTATACTCTGTTTGCATTTTAATTTCTAAAGGTACAATAGAAGTCATGAAGATGTTACTCCAATGTTTTCGAAAAAACTTGTTTATACCGAGAATGACCAACACTTCCATCAAATCCCCATTTCCAATAACATAACAAAGCGTTTTCTTGTTTACAAAATGAATTAAATGCATCACTCTCTGCCTTTGATATGCGATTTATAGTGTAATCAATTAAGGATTGCAAATCGACTTCACAAACAGTTTCAGAAGTGTTCATTGATGAAACTGGAGGATAGCAGTTATTTTTTAATAAAGGATATAAATTCATGTTTCTATTTTTAGCACTTCGCTGAAGAATTTTACATTGATGCTTAGTTTTAATTTGGGTTTTAATGCTAAATCCTCTTCAGGACTGTCTGGAGTATGTACGGTACAACCATCTGTTGATGTTGTTATGTTTTTAACAGATTTTGTCAAGCTATTTAATGCCTTTTTTATTACTTGGCCTTTGACGGTTCTTCCTATTCATGAAGCTTATAATGACCGACCAGAGAAAGTTTCACTGCAGTCCGATTTAAATCGTGAATTTAACGTTTTTTTACTCTTTGCGAGCACTCTTCAAAAAGTTTATTCTTTCTTCCGCGCTGAACATTACTTTCTAGGATAGGTTGCAGATTTGAGACATTTATTTCCTTTGAAATCCAAGCCGTTTCATTCATTTACGCTCGCTATTACTAACATTTATTATTTGAAGTTTTTAATAAATATGACACACTATTTCAGTGGCAGACTCAAAAACATTCGATTTCGAAGAATGCGTAAGAACAAACAACTTTCTTTACGATTGATAGATCCCTCCTTTTGGGCACAGGAAGAAGTACTTTTAATAAGAAAGAAATCACGTTAAAGTAAGTTGGGGCACACAATGATTGTCCTAAGTTTGACAATATGTTCATTATATCGATTGTGCTCTTATATTATTATTATTATTATTACTAGAAAAACAATAACTTAATTATTATTTTACATTGTAAGGGGAGCACTAGCTGCCGTTCTTACATATATAATGCAATTGTTTCAAGTATTTTATAAAAGAAAGATATATATTGATTTATTGAAGATTATAAAGTTTTGCAAATACAAATATTGCTAGTCCAAATTTATTTTTAAGAAATTAATTGTTTTTTTTCAATTCAATTTGTTTGAAATAAAAACTTTGTTCATATTTATTAATATCAATTAATGCAAAATCAGAATCAGTACTTCTATCAGGCAATTTGATGACTACTATACACCATGGCTTAGGTTAGGATAGGTTGCGAAGGCGGATACGGTATCCGCAATTCCACTCGGAGACATCTATGTCCATTGTGACTGCCTTCAAAACTACCAAGAGGAGGCATACTCGTCCTTACCCTCCATTTCCGTATACATTGGAAGGACCAGCCCTATTAAACAATTTGGTTTTCCAGATGAAAGTGAGGAGATCCGATAAGTCCACCTTCGTTATCCCTGTCAAGCTTGTGAAGAAGCGCAACCCCAAACATTGAAGTCGTTTCAACTGTAGTCTTGGACATTGATATAAAAAGTGATGAATCGATTCTATCTCTTCTTCATCATGCCAACTCCTGCATAGCCCGCTCGACGGAATACGCCAACGTTGAAGTATTGGTGCAATAGCACAATGCCCGGTAATGAACTCCGTAAGCACCCTTACTGCAGGTTTGTTGAGCCCTAAGAGAACCTAAGTTCTCTTTATGTCTAACCTAGAGCATAAGGCCCGTGAGACTTCACAGTCGTCACGATTAGTCCATAAGTTGTTTGTCACCGCAATAGTGAATTCATCTATGGTCCTAAACAGTTCACATATCGGGATTTGCATTCAGGTATCTGCTTCGTTAATGTCCATTTCAGAGTCCCTCCTGGCCATATTGACCGCTGATTCATTCCCTTCTATATTGCTATGTCCGGGAACCCAGGAAAGTGAGAGCTTGTGGGGTCCAATGTTCAGTAGTGAGGTGCGATATTTCATTACCAACTTCGATTTAACTGTCTTGGATTCTATTGCCTTAAGCGCCGCCTGACTTTCCACACACATAGTGGTATTCAATGGTCGAATTTTACTACGTTGTATCAGCTTGGCCGCTTTCTCAATTGCATAGATTTCAGCCTGAAAGACGCTGCATGGGTCAGGCAGCCGATATGACTGTCTTGCCTGCAAGCCTTCCGAAAACACACCCGCCTGCATCTTTGAGCCGTCAGTGTAGATGATAATGTCAGAATTACCCGTTACAGAGCCTGACTCCCAGTCGTCCCTGGTTGGATAGAGAGTTGGAATTCTAGCTGTAAAGTCTAAAGTAGAAGTCATGTAGTTTGTAACCGTTTCTAAGTCAGCCGTAACCATCATTTGACCCTTCCGTTTTCTTTCGCTCAAAATTGTACAGTGTCCATAGTTGCAAATTTCCACGCGTTGCACTCCCTTAGTCTGAGAGCACACTTGGCGGCACAACCCTGAATGAACACCCCTAGTGGTAAGAGGTGAAATAATATATTTAAGCCTTCTTGCGGTGCGCTACTTACAGTCCTTGAAATTCCCAGACTAGCAAGTCTTTGTACTTTTCCAATACGATTTTGATTACATTTCCTTTCCAACGCCTTCCACCAGACGATGGACCCGTAGGTGATAATTGGACTAATGATTGTGGTGTACATCCCATACACACTGTACGGTGACAATCCCCATTTTTTCCCAAAAGATCCTTACAGGTGTAGTATGCAGCTAAACCCTTCCTTGTTCTCTCCATTGTGACAGAAACAGACAACTTTATTAACACAAATCACAGCTGACATATGCCATTTTGGAGAAGGATCGTATGTCAAATGTTCCAAAGTAATTTGAATATAACTGCTATAGTTTAATTATTTTTTGATTTCCACATTTACTCGCGCTTAGTAATGACTGCAGCAATAGATATGAGAAATATATGTATATGTGAGGCATTCCATACATATTTACGTAAAATTTGCTTCGAACATCATTTTCCCTCCTCTTAGCTCAACCTTCGCTTGATTATTTATATTAATAAAGTAGTTTAATTTAACAGCAGTTGACAAATAGTTGACAAACTCTCTTTTGATACAATAGTTTAACAAGCTTCCTTCAAACCACTGGTTTCATCACTACTTTCAACGCACGACGAACGACTGTTCTATATTGCCCCCAATATATACACTGACAATAATACCAACAACATATTATTTCATAAGTCAAGTCTTTTCGAATGAGTCATTAAATTTTGCACGAATAATAGAGGACAACTTATTATCCTCTCCTTCATATAAAAACGCCTTTATTTTTTTTGAATAGTTCCTTATAAAAACTAATTCACTTTCATGTGTCTCCCCTCAGGGCTTTGGTAATATTGTATGCCAGAAATAAACACATTAGACCCTTACTAAACCACCCTCGGTGTTACGCAATGCCAAATCACATGCCCTCTATTTAAAGCTTTACAGTTGCAATGTAAACTGTATCTTAGCACATGCTTGTAACGTCCTAAAGGAAGAGTTGCAGGCATACAAATACACAGGATTATTCACATACTATGCATATTGTTCATCAGTGTCAATTTATAAGTATATTTAGCCAAGTCATGTATCAAAAAACAATGGAGAAATGCAAAATGGTTCATTAGAAAACATCGGACTCCAATCACGCCTGGTTTTATTTGTTTCTTTATAGTAAAGAGTACACAGACATGCATATACATTCCTTCCGACTTATATGTGCAGTGCACATGGAATGGTCTGCACAACCGACTCGAAGTATATTCGTGTTTTAATAGTTTTGTTTGTTTTGCTTATATTTGCATACTATCACGTCACGCTTAACAGATTACCCCAAAATCGGGGCGGAAGTTAACTGGTGGAATTAGCCACCTGAAAAACTAAAAATTGCGTTAATGGTATTCGCGACACACAAACAATTGTGTATCAAGGAATTACGTAGGAGTTTTTTGTAAATACGAATGATAATTAATATCATAGCAATAGGACAAACACGCCGCTCTATCATGAGAACAGCGCACGCAATTTTTACATGAAACTGATTCCTTTGGTTTTTGAGGTGCCAGCTACATTGAGAAAAATTAAACCAACTTGTCTGGAAAGGAAAGTGGGGAAATATTATTAATCATTATCTGAACATATGATGTTCTGGCAAAGCCAACAACAAAATTGGAATATTGTGTACGAGTACATGACAAAAGTTAACTTAAATAGTATCGTGTATTTGGAAGGAGAAATTTGAAAACTTAAGCGTAAAGAATTTCGAATATAATCTTCCTTCAATATGTTATGAACAATATTTCACATGCAGAAGCCAAAATAGTACTTCCATCGACAAAGTCATTAATTTCACTAACAGACAAGTAAGTGGTCTATGGACAAGATCTTTTGAATGCCCTATATCGATTGGTGGTTATTTATGGTCCGTAGATCGTTTGTATACTCACCATAATGGAAAGTTTATTGATTTGGTTAAATTATTGAATAAATACGATCCTTGAGAAAAATTTACGGAAAAGTTATCCACAACCATTGCCTGGAAATAATTATACAAAACGCATTAATAAATAATTATTGCATTAATATTAAACTAACATAAAATGACGAAACACCCAATATAGCATTCATTACTAAACA
The DNA here is from genome assembly GCA_920105625.2 of Clusia tigrina. Taxonomy (NCBI): domain Eukaryota; kingdom Metazoa; phylum Arthropoda; class Insecta; order Diptera; family Clusiidae; genus Clusia; species Clusia tigrina. The sequence goes on along the minus strand of OV050033.1, from coordinate 40,053,258 downwards.
TTAATACACATTCCATTCAAATTATAACCAATTCGGTCTAGACCTTTCGATATGTTTCTGTTGCTATGTTGTGGACAAGTTTCTCGCACAGTGCAAAATAGAATAATTTCTTGTTTCAGTCGAACTGATAACCAGGTGATAATTATTAAGGCAATAGAAATACAAACAACTATCAATAAATGGCCATTTGAAACAATACGATAACAGAACCGATACCTATGAAAGGAGTGCAAAAGATTACTATATGCCTTTTTTATGTTTTTCTATATCCTTCACTCACTTAAGTAAATGCAATGCCAAAGTTAGTTAAAGCCTTGCTAGTAGAAAGTGTTCTCAAAATTAAAGAAAATTTTTTAATTAAATCCACCTCAACGATTGTAATTTGGCCGATAAATAAGCGGATAGTCTTGCCAGGAATGGGGCAGCCACACCTTTTATTGGACTTGAACTATTCTTTGGCATAAGGGCAAATAGCATAACAGAAGATCATGCCATCAAGTGGTTCACAGATGGTTCGAAAACAGTAGAAGGGATAGGAGCTGGAATATTTGGGCCGAGGGTCAACCACTCACTGGAAAATCACACAGCATATTCCAGGCAGAAATACCTGCAATTCGCCTCTGTGTTATCTTTAACATCCGAAGTAACATTGTGGGACAAGACATTGCTATCATGTCCGACAGCCAAGCAGCTATACAAGCACTCAATTCATACGAGATTCATTCTCAACTCGTATGGGAATGTGTAGGGCTTTTTAAATAAGTTAGGGAGCCTCAATAAAGTTTCCATAATATGGGTCCCAGGAGACACTGGGATCCCTGGAAATTAAAAAGCGGGTACTGTTGCCAGGAATGGGACAACAACACCTTTTATTGGACCTGAACTGATTCTTTGGCATAGGGGCAAACAGCATAACAGTTAAAGTAAGACAGGAGGAAAAATCCAGAAGATCACGCTACTGGGCCTCACTACCAAAACTTAGACAGTCCAAGCTCATGATTGGGGACTACAACTCAAAACGTGCAGTTCTATGTCTTCAGAACTAAAGAACTCTGACAGGTTACTTCACAGGCCACTGTCGTTTAAGAAGCCACCTAATAAAACTGGGACTCTCACTAGTAAACATGTGTAGGTTCTGCACGGAAGCAGAAGAAAAACCAGAGGAGCACCTTCTAATGAACTGCGAAGCCTTAGCTCGCAATAGGAAGAAATATCTGGGGCATTACTAGCCCGAGGGCAGAGATATTACAGCCATGAACCCCAACTGAGTGCTAAGTTTCCTTAGAACTGTTGGACTAATGGAAGACCTTTAATAGGTGCATGCAGGAGGGGAGTACAATAGATCAAAATGGTCGAGGTACATTTTCCTTCTTTATTTCATCCATTCATTTATACAAATCTAAGGAACCTTTTCTGTATTATCTTAATACTGGTATATGGAGAAAGGACCCATATAGACTGGATAACAAAACCAGAAAAATATTGTTTCTCATCTTTTGGAGGATATCTAAAGTGCTTTAATTAAGTTTGGTTGGTTGGTTCAGGTGGCTGATCCACGGTATCCTGGTAGGAATCACAATTAGCACTTTGGCGCCGTTTTACAACCACCACCCCTCCTAAGCGCTGGAAAAAAATGGGTTGTTATCGAGATCCACTTTGTGGAATTTAGCTATTTTCCTTCGGTTTTACAGCCGAGAGGTCGGATAGTCCTGCTTGAAAATAGTTTCCCAGGGCTTTATATCTTGCGGCCGCCGGAGCTGGGCATTTACAAAGAAAGTGAGTTATTGTTTCCCTCTCATCCGAGTATTTACTACTTCTACAATAGGTATTGAACGGTCTATGCATTTTCTCCGCCAGTGACCTGTAAAAACCGCCATTAGTCGGCTGGTGTCTCTACGCTCCCTGTTTATAAGATCCCTTGACCTAGCTAGACTGGCCAGGTCGCCCGGGATGTATTGCACCTTGTAAGTGCCCTCCATCTTCTACACTCGCCAAGGAGAGACAGTGCAGATAGAGAAACCCAGAGAAACAGATACTAGTTTCGCATTAGTTAGGTCGAGAAAGGCCCCCCGCGCGCCAATTCATCAGCCTTCTCATTCCCATCGATATTCCTATGGCCTGGCACTCAGATGATTGTGATGTCAGCATGAAGACTTAGCGCTCTAAGTTCATCCCGACACTGTCTGACCAACCTGGAGTTGATGGTGTTTGACTGTAGAGCCTTTATAGCAGCTTGGCTGTCCACAAAAATGGCAACCTTGCTTCTATGTCCTTCTCTAATATATTGGGTGATTTGCCGACACGCCTCCCTGATTTCGAGTACTTCTGCCTGAAAAACTGTAGCCACATCAGGTAGGCGTGTGCAGTAATTGATGTTAGTGTGTGTTGAAAATACCCCAGATCCATTTTGGACCCGTCTGTATAAATGGGTATATCGTAGTCCGTTTCAAATTTTCGCCTAGACCACTCTTCTCTTGAAGCTTAGTGACATTGAAATATAGTTACATAAACTAACTAACAAGCTTACTCAGTTCTCACTGAAGAAAAATGATATTGCTGGATTATGCATCGTTCAGAAGAATAATTTTAGACCAATAATTACAGGCCAATACATTCAATTAGTTAGTCAATAAGATAATGTTTAATTGTTTGTTTCATATTTCGTAATAACCTCTTCCACCACATAAGAAAGCGTCTCCAACAGAAATCACAGCATATGAATAAACTAATTTAATAAAATACATTTAATACACATAAATAGATTTAGCATTTGTTGACAAAGGCCACACAAATTTGCATGAGGCGAACACTATTTTATACAACCAGATTAAGAATATATGACAAAAATACACCAGAACATAATTTCAGAGAAGAACAGAAGAGTGGTGATTTTAGATATCGCGAACGCTCACAATGTCAAATTTTTGAATTTCCACAAACACAGAATTTGTCTCGCCTTCTGCTGAATTACTTTCAATGAATTTTGATACATTTATAATGATTTCCAGAAATAAACAAATGCTTCTCTCTATTTTCAGCATGCCCGCATTGACCACAAAACACAAATATTTATAGTCGGCTATTTAGAAGGCGATTACAAGAATGAACATTTTAATCAATAAAATGCTTTTATATATTTTAAGTGAATAAGATCACCGAGACACATTAAAATAATAATAATTAATAACTTAATATATTATTAATTACGGTGGTAGGGCGTTGGTGGAATGAGTGCAAGTACTTCATCCACAAACTACTGGGCCGTGCGCATTGCTAAAATCTCGTACGTGAGTAGATCCGTATTCGTCGAATTATTTTTAATATGCAAATGTTCAGTTCTCGAATTCGTTGACCAGTGGTGAACCCACCTACAGTGTCCAAAAAAGCAAATTCGAACACTGAATACTTTCATTTCAATGAATAGAATAAGAGCTTTTTGGTAAATCAAGTAGAGACTTGCTTGCCCTGTCGAGAGAAGATATCTCTAAGGTCATGGCTTGTATAACTGGTCATTGGCTACTCGGCAGGCATGCTCTCAGGCTGTGGAGATGAGGAGGAGACTGTGGAACATTTCTTCTGTAGGTGCCCCGCTCTGGCTAGAAGCAGAGCGGGTTCTTTAGGCAAGTACGCTCTTACAGAAGTGTCTGGCGCGAAGGTCAAACAAATCCTGAGCTTTATTAGAGCGTCGAAATGGTTTGACGAGTAAATCAGAGGTGCGTTGTTACGCGCTGGTATCACAATGGACCCATGGGGGTCTGAGTGTGTTGGTCCATAGACCGGCTACAACGATAACCCAACCTAACCTAGCAACGATACATTTTTACAGACAGTTCATCCCCCACGAAGCCAAAATAAAAACGTCACTTCTTCATCAAACAATAAAAAGAAAGAATCACAAGACTCCTTTAATTTAGACCGACTTTACATTCGATGCCTCCGACAAATACCTTCAGCTTCTCGCCAAAACAGTACAAACCCGACTGAGGAACTAACACTTGATCTTAGAGATATCTTCTCTCGTCTCTAGATTCCCTCCTATTAATTTCAGGTCACATCAGCCTAGTCGTTAAACAAGTGCCATCGTGTGCCCAATACCATTTGGCCTTTCAGGGTACGCCTAATATCGTTGCTAACAAACTTTTAAGTTCTCTGACAGTATCCGGGCGCTTCATACATTGAATAACTTCGTTGGATGGATATGCAGATATCCGTTTTGGTATTCAAATGACCAAAAAATTATAATTCCGATTTGCAAAAAACATGGAGATGGAAAACCAAAGTCAAGCATACACAGTACCTCGTTCGCACTGTCTCTCCTTGGCGGGTAGAAGATGGAGGGCACAACGTACAATACATCCCGGGCGACCTGGCCTGTCTAGCTAGGTCAAGGGATCTTGTGAAGAGGAAGCGTAGAGACACCAGCCGACTAATGGCGGTTTTTACAGGTCACTGGCGGAGAAAATGCATAGACCGTTCAATACCTATTGTAGAAGTTGTAAAGACTCGGACGAGAGGGAAACAATAACTCACTTTCTTTGTAAATGCCCAGCTCTGGCGGCCACAAGAATTAGAGCCCTGGGAAACTATTTTCTAGCAGGACTATCCGACCTCTCGGCTGTAAAACCGAAGGATCTTCTAAAATACCTAAATTCCACAAAGTGGATCTTGAAAACAATCCATCTGTTTCCAGCGTTTAGGAGGGGTTGTGATTCATGCAAAGATGCCGTAGATAAGCCACCAGAACCAACCAACCTCGCAAATTAAATGTTAGAACCTTTGTCCAAGCGTCATAAGGGTGAGTTCGTACAATCTGAAACCAGTTATTATGGCGTCGCCATCTCATCTGGATTGATTGGAATTTTATAAAACGGCTTTTGTAAATGATTTTTTGGGAAAAAAATTTGGTTCGCTTAAATAATTAACTAGGTCATGAAGATATAGCAACGATCAGGTACTGTGAAGGCGCTAAGTGATATGCATGACTGTCATGAATCATGTGGGATAATGGACTAGTTCGATTAGGATGTACGACATCTACCATCAAGTATTTACGATTGGAATTCCTTTTTGCGCCATGTTCTTATCTGCGGGCAAACGGTGATGACGTGTAAGCATGGTGGGCCATTCATTCTAATGGAATACTTTTGAATTAGCATTTGCTCCAGATGGTGTGAGGTGAGTTATGTTTGATATTAGCAAATAATGTTTTTCCATCGATGACCTGAGGTGACGGTTCAATATTTGCAAAGGCGTAAAATGATTTTAATTGTCCAACCTAATGGGCGGTGAAGTTTCAGAGGTGAATGAATCCAAACATATGTTGAAATCGAAAATAACACTTTTTCTTTCACACCGCGAGTAGTTCTTTTTGCATTTTGTATATCTGTTTACGCACTATTGGCAAGAACGATGGGCCGCCGAGAGTTGCGGAAGATGGACAGCGAGACTCATACCCGACATAGCGAGCTGGATAGGAGGAACAGCCGGAACCATCAATGTCTACCTCACGCAGTTACTGTCTGATCACGGATACTTCTGCAAGTATCTACACCGAATGGGAAAAATTGGAGGGCCTGAGTGATAGCAATGCGGATGATGCAGAGCACACCTTTTTCGAATGCACAAGGTGGCAAACAAAGCGCACCACGCTTGAAATTGAAATCGGGAATCTTTAGCCACCGAAAACATTGTGGAGGTTATGCTAAGTAGCAAGGAAAACTGGGACCACGTAGATAAATATGTGGAAAATGTGCTCCTGCGGTAAAAGCGGGTCCTGGACGGAGGAATAATGTTGAGATTCCAATAGGGACGAAGTGAGAATCTCCACTTTGAAGGAAGTATAAAAAGGGTTCTAGGGTGGAGAGATGTTCTCAGTGACGAAGGAGGATGTTTTAGTGAGTGCAATCCTCACATACCCAATCTGTGATGACAGTTTGATGATGCGACAAGCATTTTTACCCTCTCTACCCGAAAAAAATGACTTATACCAGACGGTGGTAAGCATTATACATTGGAGCAGGTGGCGATAAGTACAGGTCCATTGTATTTGTCACGCATGGAAAATATGTAAATGTGGCTGAAGTTGTGGGCGTACTAGGCATTATTGTTGGGTAGCGGTTGGAGTACGGTGGAAACTGCATGGTGAAGTAATTATCAACACAAATGTCCATAATGCTCCTTGCTTCTTTTTGACAGATGTTCAAGCGTACTCTTCTACATAGTTGCATTTTATTTACATGGGATTCCGTCAATTATGTGCGAAGGAGATTTTCAGATGATGAAAATTTAAGTTATCATACTCTCTACTCACTATCCATACAAATAACAATAAAGGTTATGTAACTGCAATATTACACATTTTATGCTGACAGTTCTTTCTTTCATTGATTTAGTCTTGGCCCACTTTCCTCCAAAACAGAGCAGCTTGATTATTTATTTATATGAATAAAGCAATTACCGAGGCATATTATTAAATATGTTGTATAATAATCACATCAGACCCACAGTCTTTTAAAGTTAGGTAGATTACAAAAAATCCATCCTTTCAACCGAGTAAAATCGTAGCACTTCAATTTCCTCCTGATATGACCAAGTCTCATTTTGAAATCTAAACACAATCACATAAGCTACCATTCGTGTTCTTGGACAATCTGCAGTAGCAAATTCGTTATGTAACAATTTGGAGTAGCGGAACCCAATTGATTTCCAATTAACCCCATTTATCAATCGACGGACTTCACTACATCCACTCAGCACTCCCAGTAGATTAGTGGTATTACTGTAGAACAAAAGACTTGAAATACTAAATAGCGTGTTAAGGTCAAATGGCCTTGAGCAAATTATCAGCAGACTGTATATTTTTAGAGCCAAAGTTATTATGCATTTCTGTCTGATTTATTTGGAGAATTGCGTGTTGGATGTAGTTCCGTTTTCGATGCCGCGTGTGATGCACTTTTTACATTGCCATTACGTCACTTGAGTGCTTTGAGCTTCGTGTGCCAGAAAAAACTTGGCACATAAAGCCAGCAGTTTGGAGGGGTGGCGTCTCCTTCCCAGATATTGCCTTGAGGTTAACATTGAATTTTGTGCAAATGCATGTCATTTCGTTGCAAAGGTATTTGCAATTTCCTTAAAAAAAGAAAATGTATGCACGAAATTAGCAAACTTAGTTATTGGACAGCAGAAATATTTGTGTGTGAATGTGATTTTGCACTTTCATCTTTTTATAAGAGTCGACCTAGTGGAAGTGTCATCGAGACTTGTTTTTGTTTTCTTCGAAAAATTCACAAACTCGAGAGCACCGACATTGTAATGAAAATGAGGACACGTAATGTGATGATGGCGGGTGAGGCCTTGGCTTTTGTGTTGGTATATATAAAATTTGTTGACATATTGAACTACTACCAAACATAATGCAAATCTACATGTACGTACATACTCGTATGTACATATATCTTTCTTGCTAGTATTAATTGATCACTTATATATATTATCTATAGATTGTAACTTATTGCAACTTATTGTAAACCTGGTATAAAGAAAACTATTCAAACTATTAAAGTTTATTTTGATGCTAGAATGGGCATAAAGAGAAAAGCGATGTAATATGATATGGTTGGTTGGTTGGTTGGTTGATTGGTTTCAGTGGCTGATCCAAGTCGGTCCTCACATGGATCACAATTATCGCCTTAGCGACGTTTTGATACTACAACCTCTCCTAACGCCGGAGAAAACGATGGATTGCTCACTAAATCCACTTTGTGGAGTTTAGGTATCTTAAAAGATCTTTCGGTTTTACACCCGAGAGATCGGATAAACTCGCTAGAAAACAGTTTCCTAGTGTTCTATTTCTTGCGGCCGCCAGAGCCGGGCATTCGCAAAGAAAATGGATTAAGGTTTCCTTCTCTTCTGAATTTCCACAACTTCTACAATGGGTATTGTACGGTCTCTGCAATTTCTCTGCATGAGTACCCACGAGCCAGTGACCCGTAAAGGCCGCCGTGAGGCGGCTGGTGTCCATGCGGTCCCTGTTTATGAGATCCCTAGATCTCCCTGTGTTAAGGACTGGCCAGATTGCCCGGGATGTATTACATGTTGTAAGTGTCCTCCATCTATTGCCCGCTAAGGTAAGACAGTGCATGTAGATGCCCCTCTTAATCGCACCCATGGAAACAGGTACTAGTTCCACATGGGTTAGATCGATAGAGGCTCCTCTGCGCGCCAATTCATCAGCCTTCTCATTAATATGTAATAATGATATACTTTAAAACACATTCTTAGCATGTGGCCATCGTCTAACAAATTGTACACTCAAAATATAATTTCAACAGTTTTTTTCTATAATAAATTCCAATAAAAATCACTAATTTTTTTTAATTCACATTTAAATATTTGTTGACGGCAAACTATTTCGAATTTTTATATAAAATATGTTTTTAAGAAATTATATCATCACCATCGGCAAAAAATTAAAAGCAAAACTCAATAGAGCAACCAGAGAATTTGAAGAACTTCCAAGAGCAGACAAAGAACAAAATGTCCAATCTATCATAGCCATTCAATATTTTCAAGTGGTATGGAAGGTAGCCAAAATAATCGCCCTACCGAAACCTGACAGAGATCCAAACCTGCCAAATTCGACCAATAAACCAATTAGCTTACTGCCAGTACTCTCAAAGCTGCCAAGAGCCCTTAATTGAGGACAAAAAAACTAATTCCTTCGCATCAGTTTGATTTCCGGTACAACAAATTCACCGAGTAGTCAATAGAATACTGATGCACAAAGCCAATAAAAAATTTTGTGTAAGCCAAGGCATTGATCTTGCCAAGGCATTTGACAACGTTGGCATATTGGTCTCACCCATAAGCTCCAAGAAATGCTTCCCAAAGACTATTTTTTGCGGTTTAAAAGGTACTTAACTCACAGATACTTCTATGTCATATACAGTGATAAAATCTCCAACATGATGCGAATGGAAGCAGGCGTGCCCCAAGATAGTGTACTGCACACTATTCTATATCTTTTTTACACAGCTGACATACCACCCCCCTCTACAGAAGATGGATTGTTAGCAACCTTTGCAGATGAAACAGTACTACTACCGTCACACAAGAACATTACTACACCCACTCACAATCTACAAAGTCACCTTGATAATGTTCTGAACTGGTTCGATAACTGGGGTATTCAAACTAATGCAGACAAGACGGTACAGGTCTATACCAAACAGCAAATACCAAGAAGAGCACTTGATTATTAACAATGACCCTGTTAAAATCGATAACAAAGCAAAATGTCTTGGAATGATAATTGATTCTAAAGTAACCAGGAAAGCACATATAACTCATAAACGTAATGAAGCGAAATTCAGGTTTTCCCACTCTGTTGGCTACTTGGCAAAAACTCGTCTCTCTTTATTGAAAATAAGCTCTTAATTTACAAAGGAATTATCGTTCCCATTTGGAGTTATGGAATCGAGATATGGGATGCAGCAAGTAGATCAAACATTAAACGTCTACAATCAGAAATCCTTCGTACTATCATTAACGCTGAATGGTGTGTCACTAATGAAGACATGCATCGGGATCTGAAAATCGACACCGTAAATAACAAAATTAAAAAGAGCAGTAACTTAGAGCAATAAATTACAAGTAACAGAACCACACCAACCGGTCACAAACACACTCGTCTTGCGAAGTGCAAGCTTTGCCAGCAGTTGAATTGTCAACACAGAAGAGACTTAAGCATCTTCTTCCATCTGAGTTAATCAACAGATAGTTTTAATCTTAATTTCAATTTAAAAGATAATAAACAATTTTATTTCAATATGCAATTTTAAGTAATGATTTAAAATTACGATTTTGCTCCACTGTACTTTAAAAACTATTAGTTAGCGTCTTTATTGTAGACAGGTGTAATAAACTTGGGAAATAAAACAAAAAAAATTGTATCATCACGATCGGCAAAAAATATGAAAAAATTGTCAATGTACGAGTATATAATGAAAAACGATCTTATTGTACTCAAATACATTGAAGGCATATAATAATAATAATAATAATAATAATAATAATAATAATAATAATAATAATTTAGCTTTAGTAGTTTGCCCCATGGCCCACACTGCGACCTAAAAGATCTTTTGTGTCATACTACATTTGTCATTAATGATCCATGTGATCACAATTGTCCGATCTACTATGCCCACTAGGTTTAGTACCGGCATTTCGTCCGTTTGCTGATGTCAAAGGGTCACAATTAAAGTCGTCAGGTCCTTTTCTACCTAAATGTTCCTTCTCTAAAGAAAGGAAGAAGTTGAGTCATGTTCTTTCATTATATTTTCCGCTTTATGGATGAATTTGAGAATGTCCATAACAGGAGCATTCTTTATTTCTTCCAGAGCCAGCTGGGCGCGGTGGAATATGTTCTAGTTCTTGCCAATGCAATGCAGTTACACAGTATGTGTTCTGTGGTTTCCTCTTCTTCTAGGCAGACCCGGCACTCCGTATCATCGAGAATGTAGATTTTAGTCAGGGGAGATTTCAGGTAGTAATGACCTGATAGAAAACCTACTATTTTTCCTATGTCTGCTTTGCACATATTACGCAGTTCTTTATTGTGGGTGAATGGCCTTACCAGTCTTTTGGCTTGGCGAAGTCCCTCTATCACCTCCCAGTGTGACATTCTGAGACTATGTTCCCAGCTATCTACCCTGGATTTAGTCTCCGCCCAGTTGATACCAGAGTATGGCTCCGGACCTATGAGGCTTGCTACGGAACCGGCCCTAGCCAGCTCGTCAGCAATTTCGTTGCTTTCGATCCCCGAGTGACCCGGGACCCAGCAAATTGCAACCTTATTTGTTGCACCTAAAGCTTGTAGGTTGTTGAAGCATTCTTCACCAGTTTCGATTCTAAAGAACATGAAGCTAAAGCCTGTAATGCAGCTTGACTATCTGAATAGATAGCTATGTGTGCGCCCTTGATACCCCTTTTCAGATTTGTCCTTACGCAGATTGAGATTGCTTGAATTTCAGCCTGGAAGACGCTAGCCCACCTGCTCATTAGTTCTGAGATTTTGGTATTTGGTCCATAGACCCCTGCACCGACTCCGGTGTTTGTTTTTGAACCATCTGTGAACCATTCTAGACTTCTAGGGTCGACCCAAGATCCTCCTATATTACATTCATCTCGGTCTGAGATAATAATCTCAAAATTGCGATCAAACTGTCGTTTTGGGATCATATAATCCGTTATTGAGCAGATTATGTTTTGATCCGGTATGTTTTTTAAAATATTGAAATGCCCATAGTCATGAGGTTCTTGTCTAGACAAGATTTTCACCTTCAATGCGCTTCTAGCAGCACATTTTTTCACGAATGTATGTAGTGGGGATAATCCTATTATGGCCTCAGTAGCAGCGGTTGGGCTGGTTCCCATGGCACCGGTGATTGCCAGGCAAGCCTGCCTTAGAAAACTTGTAATTATTTTCTTACCGGATTCTTGTGTTGTCTGAGGCCACGACACAAGGGATGCATAGGTAATGATTGGTCTAACCATCAAGCATATTAACTTCGATTGTTATTCGTGAGAAAGGGTTATATATGATCCAGTCATACATATTATTATTCGCAATAACATCGGTTCTCAGACAGGAAGGTTTTGAACTTTGAAAAAAAGTAAAACTTCTCCGAAGCCAAATATTGGGTGGCTATCAATCATTTGATGCCCCAACTGGTCCTAATTGCGAATATGCATGAGCTGGTACATTGGTCAATTTTTCTAGTATCGCTTCGTGAACCTGATCCACAAGTGATGCATAGTATTCGGCACATATAGTTGTCCCCTTTTCTTCATCAACAAAATTACTTTACTGATTGGACCGCCATCTCTGTTTTTAAATACCACCACGTTTTGTTTTAACTGATATATTGGGTGCTCCGATCTGATGTGTATTAGTGAACACAGATGCCAATCACCGTATAATCGATTCAGACAAAAGTTTTCATTGTTGGGAGATGTGAAGTATATTGCATTTTTATTAAAAGGTATTTGCATACTAGAAAAACTGTACAAGAAACATAATAAGATAAAATTTGGCCTTTCAAAAATTTTTTAAGAGTACTTACAAGAACAGTAAAAAGAGTTCCACAAAACTTTATATATCAATTATTATTATTTCGATCACTTCACATCTCAGAAGTGGGATCTGTGTATCCATACACTTACAGCGAAATAAAACGTCGGCGTGGTGCAATGGTGTACAAGTGTAAGTACACAAGCGACGAGAATCTTCAACGCTAAGGGCAGCGCAAACGTGCACGTATTTGCAAAACGGCGTATCATCCGTTGTAGGGAACAGTCTCAACGGCGCAGCCAAGTACGAGTGCTGCGAAACGGCGCCACAGCGAAACGCCAACGTCTGCAGTAAGAAGGCACATCGAACATTTGCGACGAATCGCAAACCATCAAGCAGAACAACGTACTACAAAGTACAGCGTGCAGGTTCAGCCAGGCAACGATTAAAGGTACAGAAGAAAACTTCAGACACGCAACGACCGAGCGCTTGTTGTGCGGCCGGCAGTGACTTCGCTGCTACAGTATCGACTGCGCAGCTATGAATTCAAGCCGCGAAACCACGCTAATTCAACTTCGCTGCTACAACGAATCAACGGATAAATTTCCAAACGCATATACACATGAGCTAGTTAGTTTGTAGTCTTGTGTGTGCGAGCATAATTTGCAACGACGGAATCTGCGAAACGAATTTGCGACATAAGCAAATTGATGGCAATGGCTGTGTAACATTAGAAAGGAGAAAATGAAAGAACTTACAAAACTCTAAATAAAAGGACGGTGGAATAAATTATTTTAAGAATATAAATTTTCTACTAATGAGGAAATTGGTTTTGATTGCAGTTCAACATAAAACGAAGGGCATGGCCAAACATTGGATGGACGCTCAAACAGTTTTCCAGTCCTGGTCGCAGTTTAGGCACGCATTTAAGGTTGATTTTCCGTCAACGCACAGCGCAGCTGAAACGCATAAAACGCTTACGAAGTGCAAACATAAAAACGGCGAAGACTCCTTGGAGTATTACTACTCTATGTCAACGATAGGTAGACAAGGTACGGTAGATGATGCATCCATTACCACGCACATTATCAGTGGTCTCAACGATGATGCCTTAACCAGGACATTAGCTGCGATGAATTTTGCAACATGTAGTCAATTAGTATTTGTACTCAAGAATTTAACGACAGTCAGTAGTTTACCTAAGACGTCAACGGCGCCAACCCAGCAAACAGTGAAGATTGAACCGAGATCGAATGCGAAGTAAACGTCAATAAAGTGCTTCAATTGTAAAGAGTATTGCCATATTACAGTCAAGTGCCCGCAGCCTCAACGGAAACCACGGTGCATCATATTCGCGAACACGGGTTATGAAGCCAACAATTGCAACAAGAAGACATCAGTTGCGAGGATTGGTGACCACGACGAACGCGACGAAGCTCCTCCTGTTATAAAAGTATGGAGTTAAACGGAAAGAAACGTGAAGCTTTCATCGATACAGGCTGCGTATGTTCTTTGATATGCGCAGCAACGGTATGCGGACACAGCAGCAAACGGTATGCGGACACAGGAAGCTAACAGATGCTTCATAGGATTCGGTGGGTCCAAAGTACAAGTGACTCAATAAGTTAATGTCAGTCCCAAAGTTGACAACGTTCAACGTCAAGTGATACTCTACCTTGTCGCTGACAACTTGCTACCCTACGATATTTTATTGGGTCGCGATGTCCTACAAAACAACAGGTATCACATGGTTATAGACAACGGAGTACTGGAGGAAGTCAATAAAGTACACTTTAACGTATTCAACGGCTTATCGGAAGAAGACAAAGGCAAGGCACTGAATCTTTTATATATTCATAAACATTGTTTTGCAGAGGATATTAACCAAATTGGTAGATGCAAGAACGCGCAAATGACCATAGAGGTAACGACACCAAAGCCTATTCTGGCTAAACCCAGTTCCAATTTCGGGACGGGCAATACTATCAAACATTTTGAAGGAGTTGCTGGACAACGACATAATCCGTCCAGCAATTCACCACATACAGCGTCAGTCCTTTTGGTAAAGAAGTCCAACGGCGAGAATCGGATGTGCATCGATTATCGCGCACTGAATGAGGTCACGGTTAAGAAAATAGTGGAAGAGCAGCTTTCACGCTTAGCTCGTAATCAGTTCTTCACAACGCTGGACATGACCTCCGGATATTATCAAGTGCCAATGAACGAGGAATCGAAAAAGTATACAGAGTTTTTAACTCATGAAGGGTTGTTTTAGCTTTCGGCTTGGTAAACGATGGTTTTCCAGGAGATTATTGTCACCTTAATTAAGTTACTTAAGCATCGTTACAAGGTGGTTAACTATGTTGATGGAGTCATCATAGCCACAAAGTCAGTGGACGAAGGTATCGAAATACTTCAAGAATTTCTGGATGCTGTAAACGCAACGGGTCATGCTGAGACCATCCAAAAGTAGATTTTGAGTTATTCGAATTATCGCTCTTCTTCTTGGGTCCACTGGAACTCTACGTTGTTTCTCCTGAGTTTATTAAGAGGTGCTGCCTGTGAAGAAAACTTATCTATGAATATGTTATAGTAGTTTATTTTGCAAATAAAGGCTTCTATTTCTTGAACATTTTTTGGTTGGGGCAGTTTGATCGCTTCGATGCGCTTCTCTGAAGGCATGATACCTTTAGAATTTACCACATGTCCAACGTATTCAATTTCTTTCTGGGTAAAACTACACTTTTCGAATTGACCCATGATGTTTAAGTCGCTTAAAAATTTCGTCCGTGTCGCTCAAGTGTTCTTCATTATTCCGACCTGTAATGATGATATCGTCCAAGTAAACTGCTGCGTACTGAACGCCTGAGATAACGCCCTCTATAAAACGTTGGAATAGTCCTGGAGCGCTTGCAATTCCAAAAGGCATGCGCTGGTCTCCATGAAT
The DNA here is from genome assembly GCA_920105625.2 of Clusia tigrina. NCBI lineage: Eukaryota > Metazoa > Arthropoda > Insecta > Diptera > Clusiidae > Clusia > Clusia tigrina. Next base: position 40,038,238 of record OV050033.1, on the reverse strand, counting down.
AGACCCAATGGCGTGTTGATGACCATAAATACTTTCGACTCTTCTGTCAGCTCGAGTTGCAAGTAGATCTTGCTCAAATCAATATAGGGAAAATATTCACCAACTCCTGAGACTCCATTTGCTGTAAAATGATGGTCCATTTGTTGAATATACATGGACCATTTTTCAACACTTCGGTCGAAACTTTTTAATACTGGCACAGCACCCGCTGTCCTCATCAGAGATCTTTCAATGAAAGGTAACTTTTACCCAAGTATTTATTATGTCTCAAAAATCAACAGCACACCAACTATGAAACCTCCCAGGAATCGAGCCAACGTGCAGCGCTCATAAGGGCTAAATCAGGGGCAGACAACCCCTACATAGGACCATGTCCAATGTTCCGATTCACTGGACACTAAAAAACTGGACGGCGCTGCGGAAAAATGAGTACTGGAACAGCTAAGAGGGTCTGAGGCACTCGAAGAGGTTCCTGTGCTTCAACGCAGAAAATGTAAAATTGGCCCTATCACTGAGAAGAAATCAACTGAGGATACTTTGCGGTACGTTGACGGGTCATTTCCCAATGCAATGATCACCTGCACAGAATGGGCCTCGCGGACACCATATTATGTAGATTTTGCCTAGAATGTGATGAGTCTACGGGGCATCTTAGCGGCAGTTGCCCGGCCCTTGCACGAACAAGAGTAAGGCACCTCGGCAAACATTTTCTCGGAGATGACGACCTGATGCAAACATCGCAGACTGATCTGATTCAATTCCTGAGCAGAGTAATTATTAATTGAGTGGATAGATCTCTGTGGTCCCAGTGCCTAATGGCGATGGCCCAACCCTTAACATTACATTACAAGTGTTGGTTGGCAGTAGCAGAAAAGAAAATTGCATCATCACTTTAGACATGTCCGACTTTCCTATTTCGCCACGTAGAACGTCATCTACCGCGCGCTGGAAAATGCTTGGGCCATATTTGAGACCAAATGGGAGGCGACAAAATTCATATTTTCCGGTGTTGACGGAAAATGCTGCATTTTCCCTATCTTTGGAATCCAACAAAATTTGATGGAATCCATTTTTGAGATCTATTTTTGTGAAATCTTTGCCAGTGCCCAGATTTGATAACATCGAAGAGGTATTGGATATTTATCTAATACTGCGAATCTATTTAATTTCTGGTAATCAATTCCCAGTTGCAATGCTTTGTTTCCATTCCCATCTAGAGTTTAATTTTCAATCACCTATGGTGGACTATTATAGGGACGCCGAGATGGGACAATAATACCACCTTTAAAGAGATTTTGGACTTCCTTGTTTGCAAAGTCCCTTTATCCCTCAAGATATTGACACGATTTTGGATAAATTGGATCGCTCCTAGTTGTGCGAATTGTGACCCCGACGTTTGTATTGGATGGAAGTGCCGTATTTGGTTCAGCGAGTGCTTCTATTTTGTACTTTTTAATTCGATACAAATTTATTGACAAATATGAAACGTGATTACATTGGAAAAAATTCAGTATTTCAATATCGTTTTTACGTAGGAGCTGCCCTCTGAGTGTCCAACTGAGCATTAATAAGTTTAAGAAAATCATCACTCTTTGGGCCAATATGTTAAGCGGAAATGATAAGGATATCAATCAGAATCGAAATAAAAACCACTACGACTGAACCAATATATAAGAAAAGTTACCCATACCCTGCGTGCAAGAGAAGTGAAGTTGAAAGACAGGTTAACGAACTTCTCTCAGAAGGCGTAATCCGAGCTTCTAAAAGTCCTTACAATTCCCCTATTTGGGTAGTGCCAAAGAAACCAAAACGTTAAGGAGAGAAACCACACAGGATGGCAATTGACTACAAGTGACGTGTATATAGACGACATCATTGTATTTGGTATTAGCGTAGAGGACCATTTGCATAATGACGAAAGTATATTGTCCAAACGAGACGCGAATTTAAAAGTAAATCTTGAGAAAACATACTTCATTAAAACTGACGTAGAATTTCTTGGTTATATAATTATGCCAGCAGGCATAAAGACTGATCCGAAGAAAGTGACAGCAATTGAGAACATCCTTCCGCCCAAAAATCTGAAGGAATTAAAAAGTTCCGTGGGAACCACATCCAGCCTCACAACCTCTAATCTAACCAGCCTCACAACCTCTAACCTAAGCACTAGCTAATCGGAACTACAATGTGAAACTGCATCGATGGAAAGCACGAATAGAAGAGTGCTGCTGTGAATTGATCTGCAAGCCTGCCTACACGATTCAGCAAGAGATACAGCAAGTGAAAGAAGTTCCAACGATTCCGGAACAAACACCGTGAGTGAAGGCACGGTTCACAGTGATCGTCAAGACAATACACATTTAATCCCTCATGTTGAAGCTCCACTAAACGCTTTCAGAAACCAGATAGTTATAAGACCAGGGAAGGCCGTGCAATGTAATGAACAACCTCACCGGAATTCCATACGTTTTATATTCTATTGTAAGCGCTTTTTTGTTTGACGTGTGGCTCAAGTATGCGTTCATTAGTGTTTGATTATAGTTTGTAAAGGTTTGTGGGAAGTTGCTGTCTGATGATTTTTTGGACCAGAATAAGCTGAACTCTTCGGCTATAGATGTGGGGTCATTTATTGGTTGGCCGGAGTCGTCAGGTTTAGTAATGCAATGCATTCCGTGCATTGTCTTGTATTGGGCCACATCTTTTAGGTTGGTCTGTTCGGGTTGATTTCCGCTGTAAAGTTTTTGATTGGGGTTTTTTCTATTCCTTTTTTAAATGGTTCATTATCTTTCCTGAATCTTGTTTAATATAGAGTTATAAGGCTTGCCATTACTTGTTTTTCTTCTCTTTGGATTTTTGTAGTTGTTTGTTTCATGATGGTACGTTTTTTTGTGTTTGTTAAATGTAATTTGTGCGATAGATTCATTTATTCACTCTGGAAACGGATTTTTATAATGTTGGAATCTATGTTAATATTTCGGGAAATGGGTCTGTTTCTATCATTTAGATAATAATTTGACTAATATGCGTGAATTTGGCGATAGTTTAGCGTCTTCAAACATTGCAATGAAGAAGTTATGCAACACTAAATTCAGAAATTGTTTGGGGAAACAAATGGGCCGGAGTATTCCAGATAAATATAGGTTAAGGAAAAATTATATTCCAGAATGTTACAATAAATCTTTACTAAAAATATCTAAAATTATTGTAGGTACTTCAATATAAGATGTCGATGGAATAAATGCGGCAAACGTTATTACGGGTACAATGGAATCTGATGGTCAAAATAGAATAATCCTGCAATTATTGAAAAAGAAAACCATTTAAGGTCAATTGCTCTACTTTAGCCTGCAGGTATGCGTGTTGCTTACTATGCTTTAAGGTGTACAACACGATGATGTCCTGCTGTTTGTGACAAATGTGGCTACATATATAGTAAAGGCTATCTCTATTAAGAGCTTTTATTAAAAACTTAATCCATGTTAAGTGTGTGACAAATGCCCACATGGTAGCTGAGCAATTGGGAAACAATTTCCCAGAAGTTGATGTTCTTATTTCAAAAACTAAGAAACTTTATGAAAACACCCTTGAGAAGAGGAAGATTCAGAACTTTGAGACCTGACTTTTCTTTTCCTCAGACCCCGTCGGAAGGATACTTTTGCGAAAAGTTTGAAATAGTGAAAAGTGTTATATATTCCATGGAATGTCAACACTCTAAATTGATAAGTGAAGTGATATGTGGGGTTGAAAAAGTGTTTTCAAATGATAAAATAAATGGCCACTTAGCTTACATTAAAGATTTTTGGAATATTGCATGTCTGATAGAAGAGCTGCAATCAACGAAATTGGACTTATGAATATGTATGTGCGTATATCATTGTTAGAAGAACTAAAAAAAATCTAATTTTGTGTGACACAGCCAAAATAGTGTTTAACAAGTTAAACAAGATCAAGAATATATTGAAACATAAATGATTGCATACTTTTAGGATACCTCTTTTAAGTTCAGTTACTAGGAGAGAGAGGTGTATATAAATCATGACACAATCTATTCGAAAAAAAAGCTTACTCAAGAACACACTTTCGAAGTGTAGATAAAATTCCAGAATGTTCTCGAACTTCTACCGAAGTGTAGGGAATTTACTAGAATGCTCTACTTCAAACATTCGAAAGATATATAAGCCACCACACAATTAAAGACATGTCAGTTGAATAGCAATCGTAACTGTGTGTACATCATGCATTTCACTTGTAGCAGTTAAAGTATTAAGAAGTAATAAAGTGATTAAATGAATTGTTAAATAAAATGCAAAATTGTATTAAAGTAAACTTTAAGCCAAATATTAAGTGTGTAAATTGCAATAATTAAATAAAGTCAATTATTTTAATTTAACCAGCGACTGTTTGATTACTACACGATCCAGTGGTACGAATCCGAGTATAGAGAGTTAGAGTAAATAGTCAGGAGGGCAATTTCGTAATAATATTTTATAAAATGTGTGGATCTACGTACAGAAACTAAACAGTCAATATTTTAGACTAGGTTAAATATTAAAATCGTCTATTTAGGAATATCATTAGAATCAATAGACTACAAATTAGGACTTTAATAGGAGCCCTCACGGGACATTGTCGAATAGGAAATCATGCAAGAAGAATGGGAGCTTATACACATGATTTCTGTCGCAGCTGCAGAAACGAAGGGGAACTGGAAACGGTATAGCACCTCTTCTGTACATGTCCAGCTTTTGCTAGAGATAGGGAACGTTTACTAGCATCCCACTTCTTAACAAGTATAGATAATCTATACCAGTCAGGTGTCAACAACCTTCTTCGCTTTATAAAAGGCTCAGGTTGGTTCAATCTGGAGGGGGAAACATAGCCGTGCCTCGCATCCGCGCCTCACAACGGACCCAACTGGTGGTCTAAGTGGCATCACTGGTTTATTGGTTATGTGGCAGCCCAAAATACAGCAAAGTCAGGACCTATCAAAGACAATGAAATCACACTTTCAAAGCTTTATTTTTACAGGTCAAATGTTTCGTAAAAATATTAAATATTCTGTTACCAATCGAGAGAAATTTTATGGAATATTTCCGCATTAACAACGTGAGTACAATGAGGGTACAACGAGTAAAGAGGGGTGCAACGAGTAAAGGTGGGTAATACTTTCGCAACTTAAACCATTGACATCTGGTGTACCACAAGGATCCATTCTATGTCCCCTATTATTTTCCAGTTTCATTAATGATATTTTTACTGTGTGTAGGGATGTGAAAATACATGGCTACGCTGATGATATTCAGGATCTTATTGAGGATTTAAGTCAAAGATTGAATGACAACCTGAACCACATAAATTATTGGGCCTTGAAGAACAAACTGAACTTAAATCCAGGTAAATCCTTTATTTTACGTATTTCTAACAATAGTATGGATTTCAATGATATTCCTCCAATTTATCTAGGGAGTATTCAGTTGAAATTTGTTAATAAGATATGAAAGTTGGGTTTTTATATTAATTCTCCTTTTACCTGTACGGATCACGTCAGCAATATTGTCAGCAAGATATTCTTTGTTTTGAGGAGTCTACGTTTATCCGCGGATTATACTCCCCAAGACACGAGAAGAAAACTTGTTATGCAATTGGTTCTGCCTCTTATAACATACGCTGATGCAATTTATAGTAAGCTTGATTCGCAGTCGCACCGCAATTGGAAGATGCCTTCATTCATGCTACTCGATATATTTATGGGTTAAGCAGGTTTGAGGGAATTTCTGGTTGGTGTTCTAGTGTTCTTGATTGTACCAAAGGAGATTATCTGACTCTTAGGAATTGCATTTTCCTACATAAATGAATTCATTCCCGCACTCCTGAATACATCTTTGAGAAGTTGCAGTTTAGCCAGTGAGGGCGGAGCACATCCTTAATCATTCCGCGTTTTAACTATCTAAACTCCACCCAGAGAATATAGAGAAAAGAAACTTAAACGTCAAACGGCAAACCAGCGAAATAAAACAGACGGACGTTGTACATGAATCCACTGAAAATCGTGTTGAATCCACTCAGAATCGTGGTGAATCCACTCAAAATCGTGGTGTGTCCGTTACGGGCGCTGGCAGCGAAAAAGAGTTTCTTTTCTCTGTATTCTCTGACGAATACTCTCCACTACATCAGTCAGAGCCCTTATGCAGCTCCTCCTTGGCATGAACCCAGACTGCCGTTCCGTTATAATGCTATTGTCTGCTAAATACTTTTTTAATTGTTTCGTCATTACTACTTCAAATACCTCGGGAAGGTATGGAAAAATTGCTATTGGTCTATAATCGTTATCAGACTTTGAGGTAGGAATAATTTTCAGCTAACTTCCAACAATTAGGAAAAGTAGATGTCATTATAACAGTATTAAAAATATGAGTTATGACTGGCAGCAGCTTAGGAAGTACGGCCTTAACAAAGACAGGGTGAATCTCAACGGTACCACAAGCATTTGACTTTACGTCCAGAAAACACTCCAACACATCTGACTCGTCAACACCACAAAACACAAACATAATTTCAGAGGTCACCGAACTACAACAGTTTGCATAAGCATTCAATTGGAAGATTGACAAATTTCCTGTTTAAATCCATGGTCCTGTTTAAATCCATCCATTAAGGTCCATGTCAATGATCCCAAAGTAGCAATATTCCAATGCTCCGTATATGTCTCCATGTTTGTTTACTGGTTACTGCAGTGCTAAATTTTTTCCCGAGGTGGGACTATTCACCGGCTTTGACATCTTTGGTAACCTGCCTTCTAAGATTTCTGTAAGTTTCATACAGAAGAGGTGGCTTATAGCGCCTCCATCGTATTACAATTAGATTATTAATGAAGGATTTACATATATACATATATGTATACATATGTATTCGTATAAATAATATGTGGCAAACTAGACTATGTACAAGGTTTATGAAATGCAATGATGTATAAGGAAAATAACAATAATTTGAAGCATTTCTTAAAAAATTTTAGAGAAGTTGACTTTAACTTACTTGTTCCTTATTTGTTTATGTAATTGTTCCTAGTTAAATTGTTCGCAGCAGTTTAAACCATATTCGCTTAACCGAAAACACATGTAACCGCTCAGGCAGACGAACACATGCACCACATTCACATATGAACAAATACAAGTTTGTATGAACGAACTCAAACTGCACTCCGTGCTTAAAACTTTAAAGTTCTGCACGAAGGAAGTAAAAAGAGAGAAAATTATAAAATATCGACTGCTTCCGCTTGCAGAGGAGTAACGCTATTTCAACCGGAACTAAGTTTGTGATTTTGTTTAGTTCACACGACCCCGACAGTCCGACGAAGCAATCGTTACCGTTACTTAACTAATTTTGAGGTGTGCGCGTCGCCCGTTACCCTAACCACGTCAATGCCAGAAATTAGTTATTTGAGTCCAAACTCCGTTGGAACAGATTCTCCAAAATTCAAAAACACAGCTACACATATTTCCCTACTACCTTAATACATGCCTTATAAGATTGCATGCAGTCGGCGAATAAGTCAGACAAAGTTTTGTTGAAAATAGGCCATAGGAAGACACAAAACTGATAACGATTCTGAAAGTTAGCCAGCTACTTGTGTGAAAAATAACTGGAGTTCGGTAGCGAAAAAAATATTTGAGCCAGGAAACGCGGAGCCAGCGAAGCCATTCCGTACGAACAAGGGTTAGGAAATAGAAGCACTTATCTCATTTTGCCTCTTTCATCAATATCACTTTTTTCTTGCTGTTTTTTGTATTACATTTGCTATTGTTGTTATGTTGTCGGTTTCACAGAAATGCCATTTTAGCACACTTATTTAATTCTGTATTCTAAATAAATAAATTTTGATTATTATTATTCATTTGATTTTGATTTGAATATTTATTATATTTGATTTGATTCGATGCAGGTAAATTAAGATTGTTGTTTCATCTCGTCGACAATTAATTCCGAGTGCTTTCCTGTTCCTCATTAAAGATGATTGCATAAAATCGTATAATGGTAGACGTCAATGTCACCAAATTAGTGACTTTCTGCTTTCAAGTGTTTTGCCAACAAAAAGAATTACAACCGCAAAAAATTAGCTGGCGAACACACGATTACAATGCTGCGAGTATTTAAAGAGAACATTACCCAGCAACAGCCAATCCGGGACTAAAAGCTCTCGACTACTTGGCTACTTCCACATGCCAAAAAGCACCTCGACATCGCGAAATTTCAAAGAGAGCGCACGGCTCTCTGATGGCCTGCAGAAACAGACAAGGGTGGCATACAGCCAGCGAGTTGTGGGTGGCGGGCGCAACCCGTGCGTATGTACGCTCGCCGGACACGGCAATCACAGTCTCATCTACGAAGCATCCACGAGCATTAGGCGGCATCCGTCTTCAGTTCGTGTGCATTGTTATGTTGGAAAAATTGGAGCCCAAAAGTAGCTTTCCAGTTTATCCCAAAAACGCCAAATTTTCAAATGTTTTTTCTTGAAAAGTTTTCCTTTATTTAAAATGGAGAACAATAATGTTGATAAAAATTAAAATTAAAATAAATAAAGGAAACAAACAAATGCAGAAAGACCAAACTGCCTTCGTTCCTTTCTGGGCGCTTTAATGTCTGCAACTATGAGTACAATAGAAACCAAACTCAATCGACTCTGTTAAGTTTCGTCACTAGCTTTAGACGGCAGACCCTCTGACGCCAAAGTATTGTGTTCCGGGTGGCACGAAAATTCTCAAATCACACGGAACTAGGTCTGCGTTTTCTATGAGTAAACGTGAGTAATGAAGGTTTGTTTGAATGAAAATCCACACTTATTTGAGTGGGTTACACAATGTATTGTAAAGAATTGTTTACTATAAAGACTTTAAGCACATGATTTCTAGATTAAGTGTTTGTCTTTGCAATGGGATTGAATGGCGTGGATATTTATGCACATGCCACCAAAGAATGTATTCTGAGAATACAACCTGATACAGAGACCAAATCAAAGCTTAATATGCCTTTTGTTCGATGTTCAATGTAGTTAAAAATTGTCATGCGATACTTTAACCCGCTCAAATCTTATTTAGCACCTTCTGTATAGGGTAGTGTGGAAATTTAAACCCTACTGAAAGTTGAAAGCCCCAAAACTTCTTAATGACTGTCTTATAAGGAAAAATATCTTTATTTGAACTGATATAGCACCTTCTGTATATGGTTGTGCGGAAATTTGAACCCTACTGAAAATTGAAGGCCCAAAACTCCTTAATGACTGTCTTAGAGATCTCTAGTTAATTATTTGAACTGACACGTGTATATGCCATGTAAAATTGTCATCTGTTGTGTTGGCTTCTTTATATTTCGTATATTAATCCGTACAAATAAGAAATATGATACATCAAAGGTAAATAAGGTGTCCTGGAACAAATAAGGGAACTTCTTTATTAAAGTTCAATATTTTAAATATGCTCTTTTTGTTGTTAAAATCCAAGTACCAATGGCCTGCTGAAATCGCCAATCCAAGCAAATTCATAAGTTATATCAAAGGCAAGGAGTGCCATTCTTATTTTCATTTACTCCCTTGTTTGGCATAGTATACTAAATATAAAACAACATAATTAATTTGCTTGAACTGGATTAGTTCCGCCAACCCTAAAGCCGAGCACGCGTTGGGTTTGAATTAGTTAAATAAGAATATATTTTATAAAAAGAGAGCGTTTCAATAATATCACTGTTGTATCTTGTGTTATTGTTTATAATGCTCGAATTGGGTAAGCATTTTATTGACGAATATTTACCCAATTCGAGCACTACAAACTATAAAATAAGATACAACATTAATATTACTACGCAGAGTGTGGAGAGTAATCTGAAAAAAAGGTACGAAGAGAAAATGGTTTTTTGTTAAGCGGATTTAATTTCTGTGGGTAGAGGGGGAAGGGGACAACTTATTAGTAGCGCATCCCGCATCGGGAGCTGCCGTGTCATGGGTGGTAACTAATTCAACGTAAGTTATCTTTGCTAATAACCTTGCCTTTCAGCAGCATATATGATCCTATGTCCTTTTCAACGGTACCCCGAGTGTAAATCCTGGATAGCTTGTTACCGAATCTCTTATTGCTTTTGACAAAAACCTCATTTCCCTCTTCGAATGACCTATTAAGAGATTTTAACTCAGCGGACTGCGCAGCGGACAACCCAGCCTCCACCTTCCTTCTTAGGTCATCGGGAATAGAGTGGATGAAGTCTATGGGCTGATGTCCCTTCACTGAATGCACTGTCCGGTTGTAGCTGGCGGCGGCCAGTAGCAATAATTCTTCGACTCTGCTAACTTGAGGTTTCTTGCAATTTCGATCAGGGTGCTGTGGAAACTTGACCATTGATATATGTGCTGAACTGGTCATGTAGCGTAGTTTTAATCGTATTTGAATTCAGCGATCTTTCGTTGTCGTCTACAAATTGAGAATCTCCATCAACGATCCCTTGATGTCCCCGATTGAGCTAGATTTGATCGGTTTTGCCGTGGCGAATTTGGAGAATTTATCAATGCATGTGAGGAAGTGGCAGCCAGCTGTGGAGTAGATGTCTACGTGCAGTATTTCTCCCAGGTGAGTGGGGAGAGTCATTGCCCCAATCAACAAGCATTTAGGCCGTCTGTTGTATTTGGCTGCTATACAGATTTTACAATTGGAGGTAATTTCTTTGAGCCGACCACGTATTGGGGGAAAATACGACGATCGAAGGACCTGGGTGGTATTTTCCTTACTGGATCGCTGGGCCGTGTTGTGTTCCTTGACCAGAAATTCCTGCTGCTCATCGGGATTCGTTACGTCTTTCACTATTCTATTAAAGGCGAGGAACTTACTAGATGAGAACAAATTTTGTAGTATGTCCAGCGGGAATTGCAACACTAACTCATCGCAGTGTATGCCATTTGCCGCGTTAACGTTTACGCACTCATTCAGTAGAGCTGGAAGTTCTGATTCGGTGCAGTATGTAATTTCGCGTCTCAATTGTTTCTTTGCCAACTCTTTTGCGGATCACAAGTTGGTTGGTAAAACAGTTAACAGGGTTGGAGGTAGGTATTATATTTTCTAACCGTATTCGTTATTATCATGCGGATTCACCTGAAGCTCAGCCAACGATGAAATAATAAATTGGGATGAGAGGGCATCGGCGACAACATTGAGTCTACCAGGTTCGTAGTGAAACTTTGGGGAGTATTCTTCGATGAATGCGCGCCATCGCTTCAGCTTCGAGTTGCCATTCTTGTCCGTCATGGAAAACGTTAGGGGTTGGTGATAGGTGAAGATGTTAAGGCTTCTCACTCCGTACAGGTAGTTAAGGAGTTTCTGCAATGCCCACACAATAGCGAGAAGTTCTGCTCATTCGTAGCATAGCTCTCCTCAGTGGCGTTCAGGATTTATGATATCATAGTAACCGCCCCAAAAGCGTCCGTGGGCTGATCGAAGGGCTTATCGAAGGTCGTGGTACAGGAGCAGAACATCCTCGGAGGTAAGAATGGCTTTGACCCTCTTGAATGCCGCTATTGCGTCCTCGTCAAGGTGTACTATGGTGTTTTTCGAGCCGGATGCACTTTTATGACCATTCTCTCCCCAAAGGTATGCGGTGAGGGGTTTGGTAATCCGAGCAAAGTCGCGAATGAACCGTCGATAATAGCTTGGAAACCCGGAGGCTCCTAAGGCTTTTGGGCTGCTCGAAGTTCACTATGTCTCTTATTAAGGAAGTTCTTGATTCCCCGTTCGGACACCACGAAGCCGAGGAATTCCACTTCTTTTGCGATAGAATATAGATTTCTCACTAGTTACCCGCATGTTTGACTGCTACAACTTCTTCAAGACTGATCGCACGTCCTATGGACGACTTCTGGCGTCAGGAGAAATTATTATCACGTCGTCCATGTAGACGTAACACCATTTCCCTACTAACTCTCTCAGCACATCCTCTATGGGGCTTTGGAAAATACTCGGCGCATCCCATAGGCTATCGGCAAAGTCATATTTGCCGTTGTTAATAGAGAACGCCGTTTTCTCCCGATCCTTTTCAGCTAATGCTAGCTGGTAATAGCCATTTTTCAGATCAATCATAGAGAAGAATGAAAATTTGCCGAGATTGGACAGAATAACTGATGGATCTGGAATAGGGTACCAGTCGCTAATCGTTTTGTCGTTGAAGTTTTTAAAGTCTAGCACGATGGGTGGCTTTCTCTGGCCATTCTCATCCAATCCTTTCTTTGGTACCACTCAAAGCAGATTATTGTAGGGCAACCGTGATGGTCTGATTATCCCGTCCTTCGGCATCAGATCTATTTCCTTGTTAACGTAGTCGATAGCGGGTATGTGGTATGGATGAGACCGAGCATAAACGGGCTAATTGTCGAGGGTTTGAATCGTGGCCAAAATATTGGTATTGAATGGTAATTCCTCGTCTGAATCAGCGAACACTCCGCTCATATCTTCTATCATGCCCCTATAAACCTCTAATATTTCCGATGGTTTGCCTTCACTTTCTTATGGTTCCTTGCCAACTGCATCAATGTGATTCACTTCCTGGCATGGAAGGTAACATAGGAGTTCAGTCCCCCGGACATGAATGAGGGCCCCTTTCTCCAAATTGAGACGAGCGCGTACATCTGCAAGGAAGTCCAATCCTAAAATGGCATTAAAGGAATCTAACCATGGCAGGAGGAAAAATGTGGAATTATGCCCCAGTATATTAATGACACAATTCAATGTTATTTTGCTCATCCAGTTTACAGTTCGCACCACAAACTCCTTATCCACTGGCATCATTGCTCCTGATGTAGTTCTTGGCGGCGCCAGTGTCAGAGTCAGAGCTCCTCTTGCCTAACTTTACCTTGACAAAGGGACCTCCCAACTCTAAAAAATGTATTTCGTAGGCAGCTTCGCACGGTTCATCATCGTTGCCTCCTTGAAACGGAGCCTCTGTTATCTGCTTTCTTATTGCGCCGACAGCTTTGCACGCGGGATACGGGCGGAGATTCGTTGTCAGGACCTTGCTCTGCTTCCAGAAGGTTATTAATTATTATTAATTCCATGACATTTGACACAATAAAACTATACTTATGCTAACAAAGTTAACTAAAAGACATAATTATAAAAGAGTCAAATATCGCTCCTAGTCGGAGCATAGGGCGGTCACAAAAGCTCTCCAACGGGTTCTATCAGCAGCCAGGTGTTTATTTCGTTCCAGGTGGCTCTGTGGTGACTTTCGGCGTGGATAGTACGTACCCATGTTTGTCGTGGGCGTCCTGCTTTCCGACTACCATGTGGGTTCCATTGAAAGGCCATCTTTGCAATGTTGGTGTCTTCTCTACGCAGAATGTGCCCTATCCAGCTCCACTTGCGTCTTTTAACTTCTGTGTCAATAGGCTCGCTATTGGTGAGGCGCCACAGGTCTTCGTTCATGATCGTTGTCGGCCAGAAAATGCGGCAGATACTTCGTACACATTTGTTGACAAAAGTTTGAAATTGTCGAGTTATTTGTTCTGAGACCAACCATGTTTCAGACCCATACAACAGAACAGGTTTATGCTGGTGTTAAATATTCGTATTTTGTGCGCAGCGATATCACACGAGAACGCCAAATTCGATCTAAATTCTGGAATGCAGACCGTGCTTTGTTTATGCGTGCTGCCTCATCAGATGTTGCACCCCCAGAAGGCTGAGCCTTTGGTATTTCGGTACCTGCGAGCAGTCTCCAGGAGAGGTACTTTTATATGCCTGGTAAGCGCTCAGTGGACCCGCTTGTGCGGAGGGTGGAGGCCCGGAAACATGCCCATGCCAGTCTTCGCGGTTGATGTCCGGGATTGGGACTATTCAAACCACTGGGGAACCTATTTTAGAATCTAGATGTTTCCCGGGAAGTGGAGGGGCCATCCATTCTGAGTGGATATCTCGGAGCAAAGGCAGCTGGGTGATCCGGGAAGGGGTTACGGACGTGCTGCAAGCCGGGATTGGTGCAAGTACCGGGATATGAGGTGGAATGGAATTGTATTTTGTAGCAAGCAATTGAAAATGTGAATTTAACTTTCAATTCCAATGGAATTGTAATTGTAATGTAATTGAATTTACGCAGCTCTGTCTACTGCCACGCGCACAATTTAATCAAAATTTATTTCTGGAACTCTATGCAAGATTCATCAACGAAACTTCATAAGAATTAGAGTCCTAGTATAAACCACAAAACAAAAATGAGCAGCACATTTTGAAAGCCTCCTTCCATTATCAACTCAGGGTACCCTACCGAAAATGACTCTAGGTATGATGATGGTTGATTAAAATGTACATCGCCACGGTTTAACTCTCACGCATTCGAGGGTATCTCGGAGTCAGTCTTACCCGACTTCCGACTTATTTACTCGTATTCAATGTAATCAGGCCCTAGTAGCCAATACTCACAACATGTAAGTAATTATAATAAAACCTGATCTTAGTAAATAATAAACCAATGATTGAACGCCGTCGTCTTTATTACATTTAAATTTAATATTGTTGATATGAAAATTATATACAGGGAAAACTACCGGGTTTAAATTTTGCCAAAGACTTTCTTTTTATTTAAATATTATAAAGCATGAATTTGAGCCAAATCGGTCCACAAATAATAATGTTCGAAATCTCCTGTCCATATCCTTCTACTCATTAGTTTATGAGATAATTTTAGATCATCTCAAATTCAGACGTATTTTCAAATGTACAATGAGTGAAATCTTGACTTTCAATAGTGGGTACAAATTAGAGAGAGATTGCGCTACTTTGTAGATAATAGGCTACCATTGCTACTTTTAATTCTCTATTTTTAACAAATTCGAAGGACTTTAAGGGAATAATTGGAGCTTTCCCCTAGAAAAGCAGAGCCTTTAACTTGGTTCACAAATCATACCTTGAATCCATTATAGAAGATGTCTATCATGATATGCCTAGGTTTTAATTTATAAATATAGAATACTTAGGTGGCCGCCCGAAGGGCGCACTTAGGCCATGATTGACCCCTTGTGATACCGCTTGAGACATCAGGTCCTATCCCTTTCAAATGTTCCGCCATTTGGAGCTTTTAATGAAGCAGTTGATCTTCTTTATTAAAAGCTCCAATTCTTTTTATTTGAGATATCTCCCAAAGAGTCAAGAAAGTAGTCGCCTAGGAAGGTGCGCCTCCTTCTGGACAACGCTGGACATGTGCATAACAGGTGTACAGTGGACCCGTCCTCCTCCTCGTGCATGCAACCCTTGCAGAAGTCGTTAGAATCAATCCCCAGCCAACACTCGTATGTGCCCAGAGTCCAGTTAGGACACTAATCACGGAACGAACCTATACTTTGTCTGTTTAGAGCCACTAGATCCTTAGAGCGCTTGACATTTATCTCTGGCCAGGTTTGTCTAGGTATTTTACATCCTGTACCTTCAGACCAGCGCCTGCCCGCTGTGCCTGAGGATATTGTATTTATTAAGAGCTTACATGTGGCAATAGGACTAACGAAATTTGACCTATCTGGTTCAATCGGTACTCTCACGGGCAAATTCATCCGGTTTACAGTTCCTTGGAATATCTCTGTGGCCGAGAACCCAGCACAGATGCAGACTGGTCTGCTTAGCTATCTCGTCTAAAGATTTGCGGCAGCTTTGGACGGCTTTTGAGGTGATAATAGGGAGCGCAAAGCTAATTGGCTGCCCTTAAAGAACCCCAACCTGACTTTCAATATTGCGGTCTGTTCAACGAGAGAGTCACAACGATAATTCGTATTTAAGATGTACATATAACTGTCTCTTTCGCACAATGCGATTATTTGTTTACATTCGTAAATATGGCATATTAACTCAGAATTGCGCGGTTCTTCCGTAAATGCCAATGCACCAAAAATGTCGTATTCTGCCGTAGATACAACAATTAAGTCGGAATACTTCGTTAAGAAGTGAGTAAGGTGGTATGATAAAGCAATAATTGTAGATGATCTTCCGGATCGCGGGAAATCAAGAAGAGTGTCCAGCTGGCAGGATAATCTGATTTTCAAGTTGTTCGAGCAGAATCCCAATTCGCAGCTGCGGGAAGGTAAGGAATAATTGCGTCGTAGTACTCAATATATTATTGTGTAGAGGATTTAAAGCACCGCGACCTTTCGATCTATTGTGCCCCTATCAGAGGTTCAAAGTACATCTTTGAGTCCTATCCTCTGGATAAACATGATGGCCCCAGAGGTTTCACATCACTTGCAGAGCCTTCGAAGAATCCCAAGTATTTCCTGCGGGAGTGCATGAGAGCCGGACATTGTGTCAGCACATGCAAAGACGTCTCTTCCTTCATACAGAATCAGCAGGAGCCTTCCGGGATGACCCCCACCCTCACCATATGTGAGTTCAGTTTACATTGTTCTGTGAGTAGGCCTGTCATCATCCTAAGATTAATCTTAGAGAGATTGATGAGTGATTCGAATCTTTCTAGGTGGTATGTCTCTATCAGACTCTTTGATACCCTTAGGCCTGGTGTGTTAACCCAGTGTTGCCTATGGTGTCCCTCATCGATCCTAAGCTGGTTGAACAGCTTGCCGTTGCCTACACCACAGAGGGGTTGTGGGCCAATAAAGGGTGTTGCAGCCCTCTTTCCGCCTGGAAGATGCTAGTATATTTGCCTAGGGATTCGTAGTATTTGTATCTAGGTCCAAATACACCCGCGCCGGAATCCTCTTCTGTGAGAGACCCGTCGGTATACCAGGTGATCGTGGACTGATCTAACCTGTAGGTTGCGCTGAGACTTCACCATGCGTTTTTGTAGCTCCACTCTGTTTTAAACAGCTTAATGAAGCTGTTGCGCGTGTTTGTAAAGTCTTGCGGTATACAGATGTCTGGAATGGCCTTTGATAATGTTTGGACCATCTGATTCCCGATGAGACTTTCAGGGCCGTTTACTGCCCTCGTCATTCTATACAGAGCCCTCTTCTCTTGTGTTTCCAGAAATATGTGCAGGGGTGTAAGTTTCAGTTTGACGTTCAAGGCAGCTGTAGGATAGGTTCTCATAGCCCCAGTTATACAGACGCCAGCAAGCCTTTGCACCTTAGCTAGTCCTTGCATAAAGTTTAGTTGTCTTGCTTTCTTAGCCCACACAACCGCTCCATAAGTGATCATTGGGCGTACTATCATGATGTACATCCATCGCAGGATCTTGGGATTGCATCCCCAATTTTTCCTGCGATTGATATGCATATCATGAGAGATCTTTTCGCTCTACTGATTGTCTCATTGATGTGAGACCTCCATGATAGTTTTATATCTAGTATGATCTCACTGAAAAAAATTTAAATATATTTTGTTCTTTCCAAGCTTTGGTCGTTTCTCCTTTGTTGAATAGACTGTGTCATCTAGCAAAATAGAGCTATTAAAAAATGCATATGGCAATAAGATATAGTTGAAAAAATATTAGCAGTTCTAACAAATACAAGCTACAACTTTGGTTAAACAATACTTTTTATTTCAAATTTATACTGAATCATATTTAGACCTAAAATGGTCGCTCTATTAATAATTTGCGTTCCCTTGTCAACGGTACATCATTACATCTGTACTTTGATACATGCACATGTATGCATCGCAGAAGAGACGCTTTGCATGTTCCGGCAACATTTTATCGTTTGATGAAGTTTCGTTTATAGAACGGGCTCCCTCCTCGGATAGCCATCTTGGCAGATCTGGAACGGTTATCATCTCTGGTATATTGTAACCATTTTTCTCGCCTTTAAAAAAATTATTTGATTATATATTTTGTTTTAATGTGAATTAGGATGATTATATGTATAATTGCAATCACAATACCTTTTCTATCTGCCATCGAATCAAAGAAACACCAGGGAGCATCCGGACCAGAACCTGCTTTTACAAACGCTACATAGTGGGAAGTTTCTATACAAACAACAGCAAATAATTCCATATAAAGGCGGGGTACTGTCAGATGCTCTGCCATTATTCTAAAATCCTGCGGCACTGACACCTTTTTCGAATTATGATTACTTCTATTAAGAATAAATGTAGAATTAATATAAAAGTGAATTCAATCGATATGTACCTCTTCACATGCATATGTACAGTTTCCATACAATTGAGGCAGAACGCAGTACTCTCCAGGCCAAGGCCACCTTGTAAAATTCCAAAGCAATCCCGACATTCATATTCAGCTAGTTTCCCACAGACCGAACACTGTCGAGGAGCTAATTAGAAGATAACACGACAATAATGTTTAGTTTGCAAAATAAGATGGAAAGAAACGCACAATCTTCAATAATGTCGGTGACGTCCAGAACTTGTGAAGGTAATATACGTGGATACATTTTGTAATTTTTACCAAAACGAGGCATCTGTATGATGAGGCACGAAGGTACTTCTTTCAATTTAATATCAGACGAATAAAAGCTTTGCTCAAATAACTG
The DNA here is from genome assembly GCA_920105625.2 of Clusia tigrina. Classification (NCBI taxonomy): domain Eukaryota; kingdom Metazoa; phylum Arthropoda; class Insecta; order Diptera; family Clusiidae; genus Clusia; species Clusia tigrina. The sequence continues at coordinate 40,019,778 of OV050033.1, read as the reverse complement.
CTGAACTGTAGGAAACGAAAGCCGTTCGTCCTTTTCGACAAATAATTGGTAAAAATATGCATCTTGTCCAGAATTCAACTGTAAAGAATCATTAAATAAAATGAAAACAAAGAAGTAAAGCAATTGTGAACCTTCAAAAAGGGCTCCACACGCATTATTTGGGCCAATAAACTATTTAGGAATTCTTCAGGATCTTTTTCTTCACTTGTTAGGCCACTAACTGAGCTAAGTTTGTCCAATAACTTCCGCAACTTCATTACCCTATCAGCTCGTACAAATATGTTCTTACGAAGTGGATTTACGATTTCCTCTCTCAGCACCTTTTGCACATTTGCATAGTGCGAAATATCCTAAAATGAATAAGAAATTATTATTATATACCGGTTCATCTTAAATAACACAATTCATCAGACGAACATCGTGTTCCGGCGGACGAAATAGAAGCGAATCAAAAACAGACGTAAATGTAAACATGGAAAATAGTGTTGCGTCCAAGTAACACGAGTTGTGATGTCCTTGTATGCCCTTAAACTTGCCACAAATTTTCTCCAATTCCTCTAAATTACAGACCTCTAGATAGGGAAGAAGAAAGCATGTAAGAGAAGTTCATGACAAATGCAATTTCAACTTACTTAACGGGCTGACAGCACCAGGCACTGATGGACACTCCACTTGGCCAAACATTTTTGAATCAGTTTTCAAATTCTGGCATGTCTTGGCGACAATTGTTCCATCTATGTCGACAAATCTCTTATCATGCGCACATCGATCAGGTGTCACAAAAAAGGCACGCCCTTCAAGGCATTTGAAAAGCCTAACATAATATTACATGCAATATTAAAAACAATTTGAACATTTTCCAATATATTGTACTTACGGGACATCGTTGAAAGATCCGTCCGTTGTAAGTAACTGTTTCTCCTTTTGGTCATCTTCGAGCTCTACTCCTACCATGACATTTTTTGCCCCAGGTGGTACACCAATCCAACGAACGACGCCATATAAAGCATCAGTAAGTTCTGGCACAGACACTTCGACCATGGAACCGACACCAAGCCCAGAATCTGGTACCTCTTGGAGTGGTGAACTCCATACGAAATCCATTTCCCTTGCGGCAAGTGGTTTCTCTGATGAATTAAACGCATCTGCATTGACATTACCGTTTACGGACTCGATGAGTATGTTAGAGTAATCTGTATAAAATAAATCAAGTATATATATTAAATAACTATGTGCCAAAAGAGTTGTGCATGTTGTAAAAATGTAAATGCACTCTAAACACAACCTGGTACACTCGAAGCACACTCAGCAGCTCCAACTGGTAAAGCAAATAATTCTACCACAGTGAGAGGAATATTACTATAAAGTGATGAATCACTCAGTGACGTATTGCGTCCTTGCATCTCCATTTGACGTAGATTGCAAATCAATGTTAGTGAATAATCCCTACTCCACTTCAGAAATTAGACAATTGGAACTGACAAACACAAACCGAACGCTGCACACACATTACCTCTGCAGGTTATGTCGCAGCAAAATCAAAGAGAATATAAATAAACCAAAATAAATCTGTACATGCCCAAATATTTTTAAAGTTGGTGCATTGTGTGAAGAGGGAACCAAAAGCGAAATGCACACACAAGAAAAATTATAGCAAAATGAACACTCAATTCCACTCCGAACTTAGTTATTGGGCAACTGAAGAGAATGCGAAACCAGCAAATAGAACCATATTTATTGATCTACTGGTAAATAGAACAATTTAGGTGCAAAATGTGATATAGTCACAATGAAGGAAATCAGTTGTTGTATTCTATAAATATATATTTTTTAAATTAGTTTTCATTTCCACAGCGCTTTTCATCGTGCACCTAAAAATACCCGTGCCACATTCAAAGATTTTATATATATATATATATATATATATATATATATATGTATGTATATATGTATATATGTATATATATATGTATATATATGTATATATATATATATATATATATATATATATATATATATATATATATATATATATATATATGTATATATATATATATATATATATATATATATATATATATATATATATATATATATATATATATATATATATATATATATTAAAACTCTTTGAATGATGCTTAACCAAGCGCGGGTATTTTTCTGGTTGTATACTCTCAAATACACCCTCCTGAAAAAATTGGATATGCTACGATCGAAAATAACGAAGTTATAGTCAATTTAAAAAAAAAACCATAACTCATAGCAAACATTTCTTGAAAGAAGAGGCCCTACTAAAGGTGCCGTTTGATTAATTTTTCGGTTTATTCGCATTCGGTTATCGCATTAAATTAAAGAGAAAGGGAATTCCCCGCATACATTTTATGCACTACTCGAAAGAGAAAGGGACTTCCCGTAATTTTCTCTGGACAAGATTTGAGTTACGTTGCTCTGTGTTCGATTCTTGTGTACGATTTATAACGTAATTCCAGTGGTTAAAAGTTATAATATTGAAAGTTCTGAAATGGATTGTGGTGTCGGGAACAATGATACTGATACGGAAAATGATACTGTTCGCAAGAGAGCAGTTTTGCGAACCCGTACGAATGGAGGGCAAATTTGAGTACGGAAAAAAGAATGAAAAGTCAACAGTATTCGAGTGTATCAACAAACGGCCTCTGCCAAAAGCCCCCAAGACAACTAGGAGAGGCTTGTGCATAACATTATTGCAAAAGTAGTGCATTCAGAAATTGCTCAGCGACGAGTCCATGAGGAAACATATTTTTAATTTGTTTTGTGATATGTCTTGGGAGCAAAAGCAACTCTATGTTACGGGCCTTGTAACTTCAATCGAAAAAAAATAAATTGTTCAGAAAACTCGAGGCGGATGCAATCACATATTTTTTGAAACATAATACCGGGCGATCGCAAGTGTGCCGCCAAATGTTTCTTTAGACATTGGGACTAAAGGAAAATGCTTCGAAATTGGATAATCAAGGACGGAAAACATGGCGTACGACTTAATCCAGACAAATCCTTAAGTCTGCGCGTCAAAACAAATCGATCTTCAGAAGCTGGTCAGGACAACCAGCAAAAATGGCTTGTTGATCATGAATGAATAAATGATAATTATGTTTGGGATGAAACAGATGCAAATCTTGTTGCTTCAGTTTTGGTTACGTGTATTATTAAACACTTGAAAATTTTACACACTCGAACTCCAGAGATTCATCGCATAATGGCTGTTTCAGCCAAAATCGAAATGTTATTTTGTTGAAACGAATTTAACGGTTGAGGAGAAGTATTTAATAAGTGGACATACGAAAATGCAACGCGATGCAACCCACTCCCTTATTGAGAGAAAAATCAAGAGAAAACCAATCCATTTGTAATCTCAATTTGTGCAACTCATCAGGGAGGCACGAGAAACTCCATCACCTCTACAAGCGCACAAGTTGAATTACGATTATTTCTTGGATTTTGAAGGTATTCATAAGCGATACAAGTCGATTCGACAAGGTAAAACATATTTTTCAACAACTACATATTTTTTTTTTTTTTTTTTTTTATCTCCATTTATTTAACTACAATCTGTCCAGCTGGACATTCAGTACTACTTATATTATATTTGGTTATAAACATGTGTATGAATTTTCAGTAACATTCAATACATTAGGTACATTAATTTAACAAAGTTAGATTCTATATATATATTAATTTCATTCATTCCTTATTATTATTATTTTTTAATTTTTTTTTTTTTTTTTTTTTTTTTTTTTATTTCTAATTTGATCTTAGGTGGTAAATCTGAATGGTAAGTCCGATGGTACATATTTTTTTAGTCTTCGCGCGCTGGTATCGCTGGTTATCAATTCTACCGCTAGGTTGTTAGGATGGACTCTAAGACGTTTGCGATATGAGTGGCTATATTTCATGATTTCATCATTTACTTTTGGGATGTTTAGATCCCGATGAATGATGTCGTTGCTGACATACCAAGGTGCATTAGCACACAGTCGTATGACTTTTGATTGGAATCGTTGTAGGATGTCCAGGTTTGACTTGGATGCTGATCCCCAAATTTGAATACCATAAGTCCATATGGGCTTCAGTATTACCTTATATATCAGGACTTTATTTCCAAGTGTTAGGGCTGACCTTCGTCCAAGTAGCCAGAACAAAGACCTAAGCGTTATTCCAAGTTGTTTCCGTTTGGAGAAGATGTGATAGCGCCACGTAAGCCGCCGATCCAGGTGCACCCCAAGGTATTTTGCATGGTCTGCTTGTGGCAATTGGGAGTTACTTAGTGTCACTGGAGGGCAAGAACCTGCACGTAGGGTAAAAGTCGTTTGCACTGATTTTATTGCATTTGCTTTTATTCGCCACTTGTCTAGCCATAAGTCAATTTGGTTCAGGTTCTCCTGCAAATGCTTCGAGGCTAACACGGGGTTTTTGTTGCAGGCCATTACAACAGTATCATCTGCAAAAGTTGCGGTATATGTGGTAACAGTCAGCGGCAGGTCAGCCGTGAATAGTGTGTAGAGCACAGGTCCCAAAACGCTCCCTTGTGGAACACCAGCTTTGATTGGATGGAGGGAAGTTACGTCGCTGTTAACTTTGACCATGAAGAATCTGCTTTCTAAGTAGGACTTTAATATGGCAAAGTAGTGATAGGGTAAATGCATTTTCAATTTGTACAGTAACCCTTGGTGCCACACCTTGTCGAATGCTTGGGTGATATCCAGGAATGCAGCTGAACAGTATTCTCTATTTTCTAGTGCATTCTGTGCAAATGCATATACTCGATTTATTTGTTCTATCGTAGCATGATGCTTTCGGAATCCAAATTGATGGGAAGGTATAAGTTGTTTTGACTCGATGATTGGGAGGAGTCGCTTCAAAAGAAGTTTCTCAAACATTTTGGAAAGTATCGGAAGCAAGCTAATTGGTCTATATGAAGTGACCACTTCTGCCGGTTTCCCAGGTTTGGGAACAAGGATAATTTGAGCCACTTTCCATTGGCTTGGGAAGTGGTCACATCGGATAATCGCATTGAATAGTTGTGCAATGAATTTATAGCCGCAATCTGGTAGCTCCTTTAGGATTCTGCTCGTAATAAGGTCATATCCCGGCGATTTTTTGTCTTTTAGCGTATTCTTGATAATCCCTGTAATTTCTTTTAGTTTAAAATGCTGGATCGGAATATCCATTTGGTATGGGGCATCAAGTAATTCAGCTATTTTTATGTCTTCTTGTGGATATTTGCTTGGAAACGGCGCAAATACTTCTAATAAATGAAGAGCAAATGACTGTGCTTTTTCCTTGTCAGATCTGGCCCATCCGCCATCTTTCGTTTTAATAGGTGGCACATGTGATGTTGGTTGATTTAGTTTTTTTGTAGCTTTCCATAGAGAATAACCTGAAGCCTGTGAAGGTGACAAGCTGCTGAGATAGCTTTGTATTTCTGAATTTTTTGTTGACCGTAGGGCGTTTTTGAGTTGCTTTGTAGCGCAATTGAACCGGTTTTTGTCATAGGGGCTTCTGGTCATTTGCCAAATTCGACGCAGTCTCCGCTTTTCTTTTAGTTGCTCCTTTACAACCTGGCTTACATCACGATAATTACTTATACAGCTGGGCTCCAATGTGGAAGTCCATGCAGCATGCTGAATGGCTGAGTTCAAAAGTTCTACTGCATCGTCTATATTTGTTTTGTTTTTTAAAGGAATATTGGTGACTAGAGTCTCGATAATGCTTTGTCTAAACAGCTCCCAATTTGTGCTTTTGTTGTGCAGACAGATTGTTCTTGCTCTGATCTGAACCTCACAGCTAATTGTTAGAACTATCGGTGAGTGATCTGATGACAGGTCCAGACACGATTCCATGGAAGTGTTTGTTTTTGGTACACCTTTGGATACAAAAAAGTCGATAACGTCTGGAAGCTTGCTTCTGTCCGTTGGCCAGTAGGTTGGCTCACCCGTTGATAGGTGGGACAGGCTGTTTTGTTGCATAGCTTTATATAGGTTACGGCCTCTAGGAGTTGTTATTCTAGACCCCCATTGTGGATGCTTAGCATTATAATCACCCCCAGCGATGAATCTTGATCCTAGGGAGTTATAAAATTCTTGGAACTGTTCGCAGCTAACTGGATGGTTGGGAGGGCAATATACCGCTGCAATTGTTATGGGGCCTTTATAATCATCAATTGTTATAACCGTTGATTGCAGGTATTTCTTTTTATAACATTCGTGCTCCACGTGTGCAATACTGTTGCGAATAATTACAGCAGTTCCCCCACGCGCAGTGCCAGCTGGGTGGATTGTGGAGTATAGGTCATATTGCGGAATTTTTGCGTAACTTTTTTCAGTGAAATGGGTTTCAGATATCAACATAATGTCAATATTTTTGTCTGCTAAGAAAGCTGATATTTCATGGATATGACGACTGAGCCCATTGGCATTCCAGACTGCGATTTTTAATAATTTATTCATTTCGACATATTTGCTACGACTGTGGTTAGTAGATTAAGTAGAGTACTCACTTGACCCATCAATGCTTTAAGCATGGTTTTTAGCTCGGTCATATCCTCATTCAGTTGAGTATTTGGATTGTTGAGCGGAGTGGTTAGGTTCGTATTGGTTTCTACCGGAGTATTGTTACGTACAACATTTGCATACGACGTTGTTGTTCGTGGAGCGGATCTTTGAGGCGCTTCCTGGTTAATGTTCCTCGCTTCTCTGTTCCTGAGTGCTGGGAACGACTTTTGTTGCAGCTCCTTATAGACAGTGCAACCTTTATAATTAGCGGGATGATTGCCTTCGCAGAGCACACATCGAACGTCTTGTGCGACGAGTTTGCGGGAACATTCGGAAGTAAGGTGGTTACCTGTACATTTAACGCATCGTGGGCTACGGTTACAGTATCGCTTGGTGTGTCCGTAACGTTGGCATCGGACACATTGAGGAATCTCACGTTTCTTCCTAGGTGGCTCAATTTTTATTCGTGTGTTTAAAAGTGTATTACATTCGTATATGCCTTTGTTATTGCTGCATTGCTTCAGACTGATGTAAAACATAGGAAGCGGTTTTTTTGTAGTTCTTTGCCTAATATTACAAACATTAACAACTGTATAACCTAACTCCTCAATTGCTTCTCTTATTTCGTCGATTGGGGTTGAACAGTGCATACCCCTTAGTACTACGTTAAAGTCTCTTTCCTGCTTCAATTTAAAAGTATGAAACTCAGTGTTCTTTTCGGTTAGAGCCTTTGTAATGGCTGAGTATTTTTCAGACGACTTTGGTTGTATTTTGACAACGTCTCCATTTATAACTCTGAGTTCATATTCTTTCTTAGCAATTACTTCAAGTAATTCTTTTAGGGGAATTATATTACTCACGCCTGAAACAAAAATAGGTGGAGGTTTTGGTTCTCTCCGGACGTCAGTTGTTGCATCTTGACGTGCCTCTTCTTGGTCTAGTGCAGCGAATCTATTCGAGCTCTTTAAAGAAGGTGTTCCGAGCCAGTAGTTATCCAATTTGGATTGTTTTGGAGTGGGACGCGATGTTGCGCCTGGGCTAGATCTATTCCTCTTCGAGTTTGCTTTCTGCCATATTCCAGATGCCTCCACTCCCAATTGTGGGAGTTTAAGGCTCGTTGAAGCCACCATACCAGTGATGTTTTCGCCTCGATAACCTTCGCTTCTATTTTTTCCTGGTTCTACGGTACTGCACTGATCACAATCAGTATTTTTGGCGCGGGTTTCCGCTTGTGGGTTAACATTTTTGGAGCCCCCTTTGGGGGAGCGGATAACACTCATACTACTAAGTGTAGGGGGGGCTTAAGCAAAAAAGACTTAGTGCATACACAAACCAACTATACTGAGATTTACAAAGTAATAGATTGAACTGTTTATATCAATGAGACAGCTGCTGTGAAACATATGCTGTTATTTTTTTATTTTTATTTTATTTATTTGCAGGTCTCTCTTTTGAGTTAATTAAGGTAATATGTATATAAATAAAAACCTTTAACCGTTAATAAAATTTCACTTTTAGCGCCTGAGGAAGACCGTGATTGGTTACCACCAGGAATACCGACCCCTGGACCAGCAGTCAACGGGGCGGAGATCACTACAGGTACGCACAAGTTTTAACGTTTTATTAAATAGTAATTTTTACACTTTTTAGAAAACTTCACGGAGCAACCCGACACGCGTCCGAATCACTCAACGAACATCGATGTTACAACTACATATCTGGAACATTTGATGTAAATTTTAGGGAGAGGCACTGGAGATCAAACTGCCAATATGCTGCGGGCCTTAGAATATGACCCTTCAGGCTTAATATATTTTAAAACAAATATATAACTGACCATTATATGGTCTTACCGACTGTTATGAAAGATATCAAGTTTGGTTCTCTATATAGAGAGAAAATAGCAATCTCTAAAAAGAAATGAGACCATTTGCAGGATCTGAAGAATTTGTTACCTTTCAATTTATAGATTAGTCGACAAACCAGATTCTGAATTGGTTACATACCTGTCATTAATACTTATTTCCTACATATTAGAAGATAGAAGTAGGGTAGGCCGGAGAGCCACCGAAGAAGGCGGCCTCCAAGCACTCAGGCCCTACACATTACTATGACTCCCAAATTGCTTACTAAATTTTTCTAAGATTTCATTACGACTGGTTGCAATATACTTTAAGCATAATAATGAATATATTCTCAACATAGTTAAAATTCTATACTTACTGTTTAATGTCGCAGTATCTGAACTGTTAATTGCAGGCAAAGCACGATGACGCACACTTTCAAAATGCGTTAGTGAATTAGGCGATTTATTGCGATCAGTTTTCGTGTGGGCCAGGCTGCTACTGACACTGCTATTGCTACTTCCACCACTGCCAGATGCATAATTATGTGGCGTTTGGGGCTTCTGTGTTTTATTTAACATCGAGGCAGCGTCCCCTGCCGTATGCGGCCAGTTGCTCCCGAGTAAGTCTGCTAGGTCGATTTCCTTCTCCTGCAGTTTATCCACAACTATCACATTCGAGTCATTTTTCGTAGATTCATGTATGTCTTTCTTATCTATCACAATTATATCCCGATCCTGAAGACTCATGATAGTAAGGGGCTTTAGTGCGTTGCCCTCTACGCTGTTAACACCACTCGAAAATGTGTTACGGTGCTTTAGAATTCCGGTGGGTGTTTGTGAATTAAGAGTACCTGCGTGTTGCCGCTCCAAAGTCTTCTCATAGTTTTCAACAGATTGCTTGAAGTCTTCATTTCCCAGAGAAATCAGTGGATTTGAGTCCTTAGACGGTAGTTGAAGTGTACGATCCATATCTGGATATGACGAACTGTCTGCCAAATTGGATTCACTTCTTCCAGCAATTGCGTCGGTGCTATTTTGCAAAGCGGGTGTATCATAAAATTTAGCTGTGGGTTCCTTTTTTTTTCTCTTTGATTAGTGAAGAATTATTAAATGACCCGGTAACACAAATGTTAGGACCAATTGCACTTCGAACTTTGTCCAGTGTACCACTGAGCAAATCAAGAGCTGAAAACTTCTTCTTCACCTCATTGGGAAGTGGAAATATCCAATCAGCTGTGGTGAAAATAGAAAGGGTGGGATCACATTGCATGTATTTAAAGGCAAATGGAATGTTCTCTGATTGAGGCGAAAGACCACTGTCCAAGTGCTAAAATGGATTAAAGTTAAACAACCAAATTTGAGAAATACAGAACAAAAAGACTTTCAATTTAAAAACATAAGTTAATTAACTATATAGATAATTTATATTACTAATCTTATCATGTAAATTAACTATAGGTGCAAGGGTTTACATCCTAAAATTTCATATATTTTCTGAATACTTCGAATCTACATAGCTATCGCATACTTTCTGTGAATATATTACTTTTTATCTGTTATTAGCAATCTCATTTCACCCGCAACTTCTTAGATTCCACAAAGATACATGTTTCATATCAACTACCATCCTCCAATTGGAAGAACTACGTTAAATTAAATGTGAATTTGATCTTAAGCAAATATTCGGTCATTCTTAAGAATGACAAAAAGAAATTCAGACTGGTAAATATACGTTTAAACAATCTGCATTTGAACATAAAACTATTCTTTTTCATTATTTTGCATTTAAAAAACGAAATGTGGAAATTGAAATGTGCAATTCAAAAAACAAAATGTTTTGTGTAGCAAATATTCAGAATAAAGCACATTAACTTGACAATATTAAAGACAATAAATCTAGTGTTAAAAGAAAAATGAAAAGTCCCATTTCGTACCAATAACTCCATACCAAAGAGGTAACCAGCAGGACAAAGTTCTTGCACGGGACCAATATAACGAATGATGCAGTCGTAACGAAGAGACTTTCGCCCAAATAATTCACCAGAAACACTAACCAAAGAATTAAGTTTCAAATATATGACCCGACGACACTGCTCACGGTTTCGTAACATACGCAGCCGTTGATCAGGAACTGCTATGCTAATTATATAAGGCCACAAATCTTCGCTGACCTTAAGCAAATTCTCCTGTGGGCACTCAAAAAGATTTTCATACATTGGAGCAGGCTGAGTAAAGTTAATAACCTGCACAGTACTCAGCTTACTGTTAAGGTCTGTTGACGATAGCAACTGGTGCTGAAAGACCTTAATGAGCGTACCCGCTTCTGCAACTAAGGTATCAGATATATCACATTGTATTTCTTTTTTGAGGTGCATCCGTAATTTAGTACGCCGATTGAGCACAGCATATTTCGTTATATTCTCCATCACAATAACTCGAAATTTAATTACAGTTGAATTGGCGCTGTATTCATTAATATTAGATTTGATACGGTTGAAACTAAAATCAAGATAAATTTACGGAAATCAAAAGAAATAAAACGAAATGATAGTAGTTATTAATGGTGACTAATGACGAATGGAAGAAAAGGGGGCAGAACACTTGGGCCACTTATCCGTTTATATTACTGGCCCAACTAACCTAAAGGTGATTCTTTTCATGCATTTGTCAATTTCACATTATAAACAAAACCTTATTACTCACAATTTCACCGTCTCCACATTTTAATAATCGTAATCCTCTCCGAATTTTGCTTAAACAAATTTCTTCAGCTTGTTCTCAGATATAAAAAAAATTACGCATGCTATTTATTACTGTTTTTGACAGAAAAATGTTAGAACCAAATACGATATATAACATATCGTATTTGTACTACATATCGTATTTGGCAACAACAGTGTTAACGACAATTGTACTAAAAGAAAATTATCAAAATAAACATTTATAATAGGGATGCGAATCAGAGAAAATGTAAAATTGTAATCAACGCTATGACCAGAGAAGAATGGGATTAGAAACTTAACGTGAAAATGGAAATCCACGAAATAAAGTACACGGATTTAGGATGTATGCATATAAATGTGTTCACCATGTATTCCTGGCAGGAAACATGACTAAATTAAGGATTAAAAAAATTTAAAATTTTTGTAAATAATCAATCCCATTATTATTCCAACAATACAATGGAAATATTTTTGAGTCTCTCAGTATCCTAGCATATGCTCGAAATAACCATTAACCTTTATTAAACAACTTAAAACTTCATATTTTTATAAGATATATTGAATAATTTCGCCAATAAATCTTTCGAAAGCACAAACGCTACCCGTCGCTTAATAGTCTAGTATTTGGTAGCACTGGTTTTGACAATTAAAATGCTTATACATACGCATTTGTAAACAAATTTTAAAGAGGAACAGGAAAAATTGACATTGGCAAATTCTGAGCAAGCTTTGGTAATTTAACTAATATACTATATATGTGATTATTGCGGTTACAACCATTTTATATAATTACAGCAGTTTATTCTTGGTTCACACTTTTTCGCGTTCACAATAGACAACAGAATGGTTTTGGCAGCACTTCTGTTTGAGGCGCTAAACGACAAGCGAATACAAACAGATTCCTTTAACGAAGCGGTCAATATGTATGTATGCATAAGCGGGCGTTTTATTCACACTCGCATTGAAAGAAAAATATCTACTATTGGACTAATTTCTGGCTGGAAATAAAGTAGCTTTTTCGGTGTTGCAAGAGAGCGTTGGAGGAGCCATAGGTATGCTTGCAGAATACAACGAAGTAGGACTTGTTGGTGGAGAAGAGATGAGGAATAACACTCTGTCAACGCCAGTTAGTACTTCTGCAGCAGCTGACGACGCTTCAACTGAGCGCGCGCTGAAACTGCAAGAAGAAATTTTAAAAGAGCAGAAGTAGCGCAGAGTATTGGATCAGGAGTCACTTGCTCTACAATAACAATCGCTCCAACAACAGCAAGAACCCAGCGGGGCTATAAAGCAAATGAGCGAGGCAATAATAATATATGTATATTAATTTTTTTATTGTTTATTTGTGATTAAACATTTTTTATTGTTGTTATTTTTTATTATTAAAATAAATTATTAAATTAAAGAAAAAGAGGAATGTTGGTGGCGGTGGACCTGACAGATTGAGTGAACGGAGTACTGATATCTATCGTATAGAAAGACCATCAGTTACATTGCGAAGTTCCGGTGAGTGGTATTCTTTTTACTTTGATTCTGAAGCAGAATCAACCTTAGTGAAAGAGTCTGTTGGACAAATATTATCTGGTAGGCGGTTTGATACTTCGGTGAAAATGACAGGTATTGGACTAGCGAGTGTAATTAGCATACAACAAATTTTGACAATGGTAGAGACTGATGACATTAGAGTTGACATTTAATTTCATTTGTTGCCTGATATTTATTTACGGCACGCTTTATGATTGGTTCTGAATTCAGGGCTTATCAGAGCAATTAAATGGAAACTGTGTGAAATTCAGTAGACCTGCAGTAGGTTAGGTTAGGTTATCGTGTTACCCGGTCTATAGACCAATTCACTCAGACAACCGTGGGTCCATTCTGATACCACCGCGTAACAACGCACCCCTGATTGACTCGTCAAACCATTTCGAAGCCCTAATAAAGCGCAGGATTTGTTTGACCTTCGCGCCAGACACTTCTGTAAGAGAATTAAAAGCGTATTTTTCCAAAGAGCTTCTAGCCAGAGCGGGGCAACTACAGAAGGGATGTTCCACAGTCTCCTCCTCATCCCCATAGCTTCTGGAGTATTTATGAGAAAATACTCCCAGCCTGAGAGCATGCCTGCCAAATAGCTAATGACCAGATATACAAGACATGACCTTAGCGATATCTTCTCTCGACAGGGCAAGCAAATCTCCTATTAAACTCCGGCCACATTAGCCTAGTCGTTAAGCAGGTGCCTTCGTGTGCCCAAGATCCATTGGCCTCACGCACGACTCTATCCTTCAGCATCAGTTTACAGGTGGCAATTGCTATTCCAACCTCGCAACTGTCCGTGCATAAAGGAAGTTTGGTGCCCCGTCTGGCTAGTTCATCAGCCCTACAGTTCCCCTCAACATCCCTATGTCCCAGAACCCATATTAGGCGTACCCTGAAAACTGTACTGATATCATTTAGGGCTGAGCAACCTTTGATTTCAGTGCCACCGAGTTCATTGACTTGATGGCCGCCTGGCTATTCGACTAGATATTTATAATATTCTTTGTTACAGCGTGTCTACTTAAGTAGACGGCTACCTCCTTTATGGCTAGGACCTCTGCCTGATTAACACTGCAGTGGTTACAGTAGTGGGGAGATGGAACGAAAGCTCCAGTCCCAGTTCTTTGAGAAAACTCCAAATCCGACTCTCGTCAAGTTTGGATCCGTCGTTGTAGAAATTCAGTTCCCCCTTCTCCATGGCATGAGTGTTTGCCACTCTCTTCTAGATGGAAGTGCCTATCAAAGTTGAGATTAGACATAGAGTGAAGAGTGTGTTGGATAAAACTACTCCAGGAATGCTCCATATTCGAGTGACCAATCTGGCGATCATGCCACAACGCCGTACATTTCAGCCTTAGCGCTGAAGCGGCGGTCACTTGTGTCCACTATATCTAATGTGGGTACGTTTAGTATCACTTCTAATGCTTTTAGGATCACCCCAACATCCTTAAAAGACCAGAAATGCACTGAAAACCCGTTCTTTGGACCTTGCTCAGAAGCTTCAAATAGCTTTGTTTCTGAGTGGCTGGCCACAATACCAGTATTCCATAAGCAATATAGGCCTGACCACATAATTCGCGAGAATAGCCCCCCTAATTCCGACTGCTTTTTTACAAGTGTACAAAACAATATTGGCCTTCCTAACTCTTTCCTCAATGTTGGGTTTCCAGGTAAGCTTCCTATCTAGTACTAGTCCCAAATATTTGACTGACTCCTTAAAGTGTAGGTACCTAAGCTGTTACCTTTCTCCTGACGAGTACAGTCTCACGTCGTCACGCTGTTCTGATTGCTTTTTTGTGTGTTTTTAGATCAGCCCAGTTAGTCCCAGTCCGAGGGCAGACTTGAAGTTTTAGCCCTGTTGAATAACCGCCTATTAGACTTCCGAAGAAGGCATAGATCCATCGACCACCAAGGTGATTTATTCTTGCCCCTCAGTTTCACAACCGGGCACCAGGCTGTCAGTGAACTACTCAAGGCCCTGGTTACCTGATTTATCAGCCCATCTAATTCCACAGGGTCTGTGGTATCAGACGGGGGATTCCTTGGCAATGAAGCCCTCAGATAATTCCTATACTTTCCCCAATCCGTTCTCCGTATATTTCTATACATCTTAACTGGAGATTCTGGGAAGTTCAATTCCAATTCTATATAACGATGGTCAAACTAGGAATTTTCATTCGAAACTCTCCATCTTTTTACATTATTCGCGCACTGATCGAAGGTCAGGGTAATATCCAAAACTGCCTTTCTATTCTTTGTTATAAAAGTCACCTAAATTTAGGACACTAAGCTTATTCTTATTGGCTCACCTCTTGCATTTGTGTCGGTACTTCCCCACAATGTATTGTGGGCGTTAATGTCACTGGCAACAACAAAGTGCCTATTGGTTGCGGCAGCCTCCATCACCAATGCCCGAACCTCCTTCTGTGGGGCATCCTTGTCATGGGCTATGTAGGCAGAGGCTACCCAGAAGCTGCTATTTTGCAGCACAATGCTTGCCGCCACTGTATCGCCATTCCTTAACTGAGGGAGCAAGAAGATGTTAATGGTATCCTTTGCTAATATACAATCACGAGGCTTACCTGTACCCTGAGCAGCTAGCAGCTTGAAACCTCTCATCTTTAGACCAGCCCCCACCATCGTCACGCACGCGTCCTCATCTCCTTCGGTATAGTCGAGGAGGTCGTTCTCCTCAAAGAGTTGTTCGACATCTGCTCTGAGTCAGTCGACCTTTGGCTTCTGGGCAACCCTCTTCACCACCGCCACACACGCTAGCTTTGTCACTCTTTATCTCCTCCGGTTCCAAAGCTTGTTCGTCGCTGCGGTAGATCCGAATTGTTGCGTCAACGAACCCGAACCTGACTACCCCTTTCCTCTCAGCCTGAGGATCAACACCACCTATCTCCTACCCTCTACTGGCTCCTATAGTTTCCCCACCCTCCAATTATGGGTTGGCAGATCGTATTACAAGATCTGATGGTCTCTTATATTTTTGCCCGGTCAGCTGGCTTAGCCGTGATCCAGACCCGAGCTCTGGATCTGCTGGGAACTGTTTCCCTGCTGATTGCTTCAAGCCTGGCTCCCTGCCAAATCCCGCCAATCTTGCTTACCGCAATCTTGTAGAGCCTGGCTGACCTGCTGTGATGAGCTTGGCCCTACCCTGATACCAGCCGGCATCACGACAGAAAGGAGGGGGTCCCAGAGTTTTCCTCCAAGACCTGGAGGTAGACTTCGGCAATCGCTTGCTCCACCCACCCCCACTTCTCTTTAGGTATAACCTCTTCCTCCTCCTTCCGGTCTATGATGACTAGCATCTCGCCCCCACCTTTGACAAATTCGCTGTAGGACGGGAATTTCCTGCAGCCGAATTTTTGGCTTGGCAAGCCCGCCGGTTTACCCAAGCCGGATAGCACACCCCTTGCCCACTCTACCGATTTGGCCTGCTCCTCAGTGAGCTGGTCCGTATGCAGAGCATCATATTTGGCCATGACCCTCATGGCCGCCTCCGTATCATAATAGCCCTGCTTAGAAGGACGTACATATTTTTCCAGTCCTCCCTGGCCTACCCCAGCAACGTTCTTTGAGCTGCTAGGCCCCTCTACTCCCTGCTCCCGATTGATCCCCGGAGCAGCCCCCCGCCTCATGACCACAGTCAGCGATTGGGTTTTCACAACCTTCCCCAGATTTCTCCCTACAACACCCCTGTGACCGAAACGAGAGACCCGTTTTCCTATACCTCCTCGTCCTCCGTTACCAGCTGGGACCAGCACTAACGCCTAGGCCCCCTCTGGCTCCTGCTGCTATCGATCTATCTACCACCCTTGTATTAGCGGTAGACAGGATCGCCCCTGTTGGTTTTTTGGGAGGACCGCCCTCCTTTGGTTTTGAAGTTTTTATTGGAAATGAAAATGACAAATGTCATCAGGAGTATCAGACAAGAGAGGTCCGATCGCGCAGAGGTATTGACTCCTCAGTCTAGATCCATATTGTTCTGTTATGAATAGCAGGGTTACCTCGGGCAGGATGTGGCTCTTCCCCACTCACTATCGGTATAAATGGGATAGAGGCTAATGTTCCTGGAACTATAATCGCATAACCCCATCCTGCGAAACTTACGCTTCAGCCCCAACTAAGATATATGTATATTAAAATGTAAAGAAACAAAAATTTATTGTGACGCCCTCGATGCAGTGTGGCGAGTAAAGAACCCTGACCGCATGCATTGCATACGATGAAGTGGTGTACAGAACAAACGTGAAAAAATAGCACTCTACTACTAACACTGGTCAACTTATACTGTTGCTACCACGACGTTCACTCTGCGACGATCACTGCCCCACTGCTACTGTTGCTACCACGATGTTCACTCTGCTAAGATCACTTATCCACTGCCACTGTTGCTATCACGTTGTTCAATCTGCGACTATTACTGGTCAACTGCCTCGATGTCAATTGTTTGGCGGCTTATATATCTCTTGTGTGCCAGAACTTCCACTAGACTTCGGACGCAGTTTCGCATGCCTTGTCGCGTGTATATTTTTGGGGTTGAAAAGGACGAATAGAGCATATCCTAAAAATATGCAACCATTTATGTTCCAAAATATGTGATGACGTGTGATTTCGTCACAATATTTCCACACTCGAGAGTTTCGTACAGAATAAGAAGTGTCACAATAATTTCTAGGATATCTTCCAATTCTCGTTTTACAAGAATATAGACAAAAAATCCATATCAAATTTCAAATCAACAATTCGCACAAAAACTGCAGTTTTTGTATCCGTTGCCAAAGTATTGCTTGGGTCACCCTTATCCGTCATCCCATCGCAGCTAGTTAAGAAATACTGTGACGTGTTGTGTGGACCATTGGCTCAGTCTACATAATGAACAAAAGTTGGGCTACTCTCAACTGTGGGAGAATGTCGAGGCTTTTTTCGCTTTTGAATTAATTAATGTGTTTCGTTCAAAATTAAGTTTCGTTCACGGTACGTATAAAAACAAGTAATATAAGGTACGTATAAAAACAAGAAATATAAAATAATTCAGAGCACTGTGGAAGTTTCAATTAGTAAAAATCTAATATAACGTTTTTGATAGATGACATCATCGTTTAAGGAGGTCTTTCTTTATTTTATGGAAAACATTTTCAAAAATGAAATATAACTCTGGTAACTATCGCACGATTGGCAATGCTACTAACTTGGCAATGCTAACATGGGGGTGTCCGTTATGACTTTGAAGAGAGAAAAAAAACGAAGAAAAATCTATAGGCCCTTGAGCCAGCCGTAGTGACCATGCTACGTACGACGACTTGGGGACATAACAAATATTCAGTTTATAATACGACAAAAATATAACTTAATCTTATGTAAGAAAATGCTTGCATTTTGCTTATATTGAAGGTCTATTAGAATGTTTACTAATATTAGGCCACTCAAGCTTTCTAAAGAATTAGAGCTATTACAAAAATTTCTTAAATTCATATCCCATTATTGCAAAAATAGCCACCAAAAGTTAATTTCGACTCAATAAAAAACTGCACAAAAGCAGCAGTTTCTATATCCGTCCCAAAGTATTAATTGAGTCAGTCTTTTTCGTCAACCCCGTCGCTGTCAGTTGAAAAATATGATGTGAAGCACTAACTTAAGGTGGGAACACAATGCGGCTGAGGCTGACTATAGGGCTAACCAAAATAGACGAGACGAGACGTAACGAATAAGTACAAGCATATGTGAATCAATGTTAATAGCCAAAATGGCCATACGTATTTGATCGAAACTGAACGAAAAATTTAGACGTGACGATCGGTTCCGTAAAAACCGAACTGCAAACGTCTGCTACTCGTCACAACCTCTTCTTTGTTGACACGATTGTTGTTTTTTAAAGAAATTCAAATTAAAATGACGGAATTTTGCTACAATTTAATCGCCGCTGTGGGGATGAGCTCGGAATTTATGTAAAAAGCCATCCATCGATGCGGTTGACAGCGTCACATTTTGGGTTAAATGTCAAAATCGACGTAACGAGTGCAGACGTTCGTAAATCGCTATCGATACATCTCGTCTATTCTGGTCCTACCTTATGAAGCGCTGCAATCGAAAAATACGAACAGAATGATGAAGCCCATGCAGCTGCAGCTACCGTTGTTACCACATATTTGAAATATTCATCGTGAAAGAATTTTAAATAATTATTTTTAAAATCGTGTACAATATCACGCGACATTATGAATTTAACTTATATGAGATGAATGAAAAGTCTTTTTTAATGATAATGTAACATTTTCCATTTTTCCAATAAGTATAACTTTTTTACAAAGCAAATCTGGTAGCGCCGGCTTTGTCATCCATTTTTTAAATTTGATAATCAGCTGTTTTCTCTTTTGCATCGACTTGCGCTTCAGTCTCAGCTTCAGCTCTTCATTGTGTGCCCTTCCATTTAAGAAACCGTGTTGTATTTTTGAAAGCGCCTCAAGCCTCAGCATCACATTGTGTTTCAGCACTTTTATTATATGGACCATTGGTTTGGGTTGTCAAAGAACTATAGCCCCACAAATGGCACCGAAAATGGCCGTACGTTTTCCGAAGTCGTAAACAAATTTTAATATCGTACGAAATTTTTATCCTTACCCTACGTCTCCACGGGCAATTTTTGATGGTATGCCATTGGCAATTTCAAGCAAATTGCCAATGGAGACTCCAAATTGCTTCAAGTTGGAAATTTATGTTATGAAATATTTTATGCCATAAATTGCCAACGTGCTGTGTTGCAATCAGTTGTCATTTTGCTTGTTTGACAGCCTTTTTTCATTTTTTCGTGATGCTCACAGTGGAGGCATCGTCGGACATTTTCGTTTTACCGCATCTATTAAATTAATAAAAACGATCAAATGAATGGAGACTGTGCATTTGCATTCTTTGTAAAAAAGGATTCACCCACAATTGCGGTTTTCTTATTTTTTCCTCTTCATCGTATAAATAAAAAAAAATTTCAAGCACGGGCACAGCGAACTAGATTGCTTGACGACATTTTCAACATGACGATGGCATAACATCGCAATGCCCACCATTAAAATATTGTCAACCTTTGCAATCGAATTTGACAGATGTTATGCCATCAAAAATTGGCCGTGGAGACGTAGGGTTACGGCTGAAATATTTTTAATGTAAAAAACCTAGTTAAATGTTAATTAAAATTAAGTATAGTATGCGGTTTGAATACAGCATGGCCGATTGTGTTTTGTATCGGCTCCGCTTTGTGTATTCGGTTGATTTTAACAGAAAAGCGTACGAATGAATACAATAAAACAGAATTAGTGATGGAATGTTGTAAATCCGCGCCACCAGTGTGTTCTCGCCAGAGAACACAGAGAAGCGACATAAACGTCAAATTTTCTGGCGTTTAAATATATTATTTTGTTTATCATTAGTTGCCTATATGGATAGGTTTTTTTTTATTGTTTTTTCATTGTTTAACCAGAATTCTGAAGAAAATC
The DNA here is from genome assembly GCA_920105625.2 of Clusia tigrina. Lineage (NCBI taxonomy): Eukaryota > Metazoa > Arthropoda > Insecta > Diptera > Clusiidae > Clusia > Clusia tigrina. The sequence continues at coordinate 39,999,647 of OV050033.1, read as the reverse complement.
AGCCACACTACTACAGTTTTGCACATGTGTAAGTGTGCGCAAAACAAGAGTCATTTCTCACACGGCTTGCACAAATGTGAATATTATACGAGAACTAAATTTTCTGAAAGCTCCTCTTCACATTCGTTCACCAGTTTACGTTATAACATCAGTTTTCTATTTCGTAATCCACTATTTTCAATTATCTATAAAATTCAAATACCATTTCTTTTATGAGATTTGTATATTTTAATAATTATATTGGGGTGAAGGCAAAATTTTAAAAAATTTATTACAGAGTTTATATTATATCATACCTACACTTCACAATACAAAAGTCACACTATTTTTGAAAAAAAATGGCAACGCTGTCAACAACACAATCTTCTATTAAATCAGCAAGTGGTGAAGTATACATACCAGTATATAAAAAAGGAATAAACTATAAATTAGAAAGATTACTCTAGAGTAAGAACAAACGCAGTGCGTCTATTAAAAGAGGCTTGGAAAGTTTATATAAATATTGAATAATATTCCAAAAACTGCCTGTAGTTAAGGGCTTAATCTTGTTAGGGTGTTGTCTTCTTGTTGTGAACACTACCTCTTCCTCCCCGGCTTGGGCTCTTGCTTTCTGAATAACGTCCGGATACCTGTTGGCATAAATAAGCGTTTCGCATTACACAAGTAAAAAAAAAATCACGTTTTATATGACTATTAATATTTTTAAACTTACAACAGATAGGTGAAATGGCAGAGACTGGTCCAACGGCAAGTGGGTCGCAACCCAATAACAATGGTTCTATGCCAACTGTTATCGGAGCCAGCGGAAATTCCACTATCGCTACTGGAAACCCTAATGCAGAGGTTATTCGTGGACAATTATTCGAAGTTGGTCCACGCTACAGAGATTTGACATACATAGGAGAAGGTGCATATGGAATGGTAGTGTAAGTATTGCTGGCCATGAATGGCTGCGCCGATCGCAGCATGTCCATAACATTAATAAATGTGAATATTTGTATTACTGCCTTACCCGTTGACAATAATCCGTAAAAATTTCGTTTTTTGTGTCAGCACATTGCAATCTTTAGCTTTTAGATTAAATTGATCATGGAAGCAAATGGGACTAACATAAGCTAGTAGTATAATAGTTAAGTTCGCTAAAAATTCTCAAAAGCAATTAATTTTGGGTGTTCTTTTCCACAATCAGCACTTTAAAATGCCAAAAAGCGAAGAGCCGTTGATAAATTAGTTGTAATAAAATAAATTTAGTATGCAATATCTAATTACATTTCCAACGCTTACTGAACCGAAACAAAAAACGTGCATTCGAATGTGCGTACATATTATTTTACGTCATGGTGGCTTCCAATATATTTTATAAAATAGGTCCCATCAGTTGCAATGATGATGTTTTTATAAACGCGGAAGGCAGTTTCTTCTATGGTTAGTGGGAATTATTAATATAAACAACATTTCACACAACTTTTAGTTGACTTTTCGATTACAAACTTGGTGTAAATATATGTCGTAACTTTGTCTCACTGGTAGTTCTGTAAATCTGGAAACAATCAAGTGATAGTATTTTTGGCAATAACCAAATTCTGCCAAAGTTAGTACAAATAGGTTAATAGATCCATTTAAAAATCGATTTTGGAATTCTGTCTCCTCTCGATAAATGTATCAAAACATCCAAAACAAACAACATTGAATACCACGAAAAATATATACGAGTACAAAAACAACTCTCTTCCTAGGGTCAGGGCCATTGAGTATAATTCTAAGCGATTGTTGGAAAAGAAATTTGGAATACATAAGAAATATAATATTTTACATATGAAACAAAAGGAAGAGATGGTGTTGTAGCAAGTAAATCAAGTGGCTAAAATGTATTATTCCATTTGAATCGTATTATAGAAAAATATCTGTTCTGGTCAGTCATGTTGCGATAATTTCATATCATAAATACTACAAAATTCCTATAAGACAATTGATTGCGTATATGTATGTCTTTGTTTAATATACTTAGTTCCTTCCTTTTGGTGTTGCTTCTTATTTTATCCTTGGATTTAATTCAAGGTTTGTTGCGCCAATTCTGCCTCTTCTCTTGCAGCCGGAAAAAGAAGCAATTCATGTCAATCGGGATTTTTTATTATTTCCCTGGGATTTTTGTTGGCTCTTGTACATTTTAGAGTTGCCAACGTTCTGTATTTATATGAAAGTACTCCCACCTGGTATGGCAGGTTCATTACCTGACCTACCTCCCTTTTTTATGTCTAGGCCAGCTACCCGCACTGCTGGTCTATTTCGTAAATTCCTAAATTGATTGGAACAATTGCTGTACGTGCTTGCCCGTCTTCCCTTGTCATCAGTTGGAGAACTTTACCTTTAGGCCAGGTATTTCGGGGTTTTTTTTCGTCTATTACGACTATATCTCCCTCTTCAATTGGTTTGATGGGCTGGTACCATTTTGTTCGACGGGTTAGCGATGGCTGGTACTCACGTACCCACTTCTTCCATAAGCAATTGGCGAATTGTTGAGCCTTTAGCAAGTTTCTTTTCATTAGTTTACTTTCGTCACATAGAATTCTGTCAGGTTTCTCTCCACTGGAGGGGCCTAGTAAAATAAGATTAGATGTTAAGGCTTCAAACTTTTCCTAATCGGGCGGTAATATTTCTAATGTTTTCCGAATTTCTGTAACTATTCTGTGCACTTGTCCTACGGTGCTATACTTCTCTCTAAACCCAAATAGATGAATGGGTATTACATTCTCCCAGTTCAGAATGGACGAAAGTTGCTGGATCAAGAGTGTCTCAAACAATTGGGAGAGTAAAGGCAGCAGATAATAATATGTTGGGCGTTCTTTTACAGATGGATAGTGCAAATACTATGAGTGTGTCTAATTTATCGGCTTTCGGCGTAGGCTTTCTATATATATTTCCCAAAGATACATACTCCGTACATCATACGTAATGATTCTATAACTCCTGGAACGTTTGTTGGCAAGAGCAGTCTACTGCGGACTAAATCAAATGATTTTCCCTTTATATATTTTGAAGTCTCCTTTTACTGTATCCAGAAAGTTGTGTGATATATCTAAATCTGCTGATAAATAGTGGACACTCCTCTGGAGGCCCGCTGAATATTGGCAACTCTTATGACAGCGTTTGTCGTGCTGATATTTGTTGACTGTTAAGTGGAACGAAAGCTGTTGGATTTGGTTGATCAGCCACTGGCTCTTGCTACGGTTACACCGTTGTCTGTAGTATAATTATGAATATCTGGAGGTCTGGGGGTATTCTTGAATTCTGTTCAACATATGGAATTTCGCTGTGGCTTTTGATATTATTCTGCTGTATTGCATTTATTGTTATTGCCTCAATTTCGGCTACTAATGATGATTGCTGTCCAGCTTGAATTGCCTTTCCCGAATTCTCTAATGCTTTCCCAACATTATCCATGATAATAACTATAATCTTTCTTTTCGAAGCAATTGGAATTTCTTCTTCAGCTTCTGTTCTTTTAGCGCAGCATTCTCTCCTCTTCTAAAAATCTCAGTTTAAGCATCTTCTTATATGATTCTGTACCTTTATTTGAAACGACTAAGTTGTTTGACATATTTGCGTAACTCTCCTTTGCATTGGACTTTGAGCTGGACCAGCGTTGAAACTGACCCTTCCAGAGTAGTTCCAGTGTCTACAAAGTGATACCACTCATCGCAATGATTCATTCTTTCATTATCTGCAACCTACGGCTGAAACCTTCCAGCCCCTCCTTCCTTCCCCTTCAGAGTACATCCACTCCTTCGGCCATCGCTTAGCGTAGTTATTAATTGTGTGTTTTAAACGCACAAATAGAGAGTTCCAGACGGTGTCGAGAATCTTTGCGTGCCCGGTTAGGTTGCCTTCTTTAAGATGCGCTAGATTAGGATGCCTTAGGGCCGCGCTGTCTGCCATCCTCTTAACCACAAGGTGTAGAGGAGTGAGTCCATATTAACCGTCGTATTTTTCTTAAGTTAATTTTTTACTGGTGCATTTATATTGAGTTTAATAGCAGCAAAGGCTGCACATATTCTCGAGCTAAAACTAATATTCAGAATTATTAATTTAATAAATGAGAATAAAATAAGATTGCAAATTTTTATAGGTCTGCCTCGGATACATTAACTAATACGAAAGTTGCAATAAAGAAAATTTCCCCTTTCGAGCATCAAACGTATTGCCAACGCACTTTGCGGGAAATCAAAATTCTTACACGTTTCCGACATGAAAACGTAAGTTCCCCAACGAAATGGTTTCCTTTTACAGTTTTTGAAGTTCCACCTAATTTCAGATAATTGATATTCGAGATATTCTACGCGTAGATAGCATAGAACAAATGAGAGATGTATATATTGTACAGTGTTTAATGGAGACTGACCTTTATAAATTACTCAAAACTCAGGTGAGTCACACTTGATTTAATTTCAAATATTTTCCTTTGTTATATTTAATTTTTACTCTTTATTATTTCAGAGGCTAAGCAATGACCACATCTGCTATTTTCTGTATCAAATTTTGCGTGGTTTAAAGTATATTCACTCCGCAAATGTGTTGCACCGCGATTTGAAGCCAAGTAATCTCTTACTAAACACAACTTGTGATCTTAAAGTGGGTGGAATTGTAAATTTTCAATTGTACATTTTCTGTAAAATGTAATATTTTAGATATGCGATTTTGGGCTGGCACGGGTTGCCGATCCTGAACATGATCACACGGGTTTCCTAACTGAATATGTTGCTACGCGCTGGTATCGCGCTCCGGAAATCATGCTTAACTCAAAGGGATATACGAAGTCAATAGATATTTGGTCAGTTGGCTGCATTTTGGCAGAAATGCTAAGCAACCGTCCCATATTCCCTGGCAAACACTATTTGGATCAGTTGAATCATATCTTAGGCGTTCTGGGCTCGCCTTCAAAAGAGGATTTGGAATGTATTATAAATGACAAGGTATTGCATTTAGTATTTCCTAATCGTAAAACCATTTATGAAATCATGAATTAAATTGAATCCATGTAGGCTCGTAATTATTTAGAATCGTTGCCATTTAAGCCAAAGGTACCATGGTTACGTCTGTTTCCAAATGCGGATCCACTTGCATTAGATTTACTTGGCAAAATGTTAACATTTAACCCACACAATCGAATACCCGTGGAAGAGGCATTGGCACATCCTTATCTGGAACAGTATTATGATCCAGGTGACGAGGTGAGTGCAATCAACAACAAAATACTACCGAGACTATGTAATCATTCCTTTTATTTCTCGAGTAGCCTGTTGCGGAAGTGCCGTTTCGTATATGTATGGAGCTCGATGATCTTCCAAAGGAGGCGCTGAAAAGTCTTATATTTGAAGAAACGCTTAAATTTAAGGAACGACAGCCAGACCAAGTGGGAGTGTAAACTTCTTTGTGCTATGCAAGTGTATGTACTACGTTTTTATTATCTATCAACTCATTCACGTTGTCGTTAAGATCTTTTTCATTGTGATTATTATATAAATTGCACTTTACCAATTGTCTTTAATTCTCTAAAAAATAAGATAAAAGATGAAGTATTTTAAGTGTTTCCATGTGTTGTAAACATTGTTCTATATTTTATATCTAGTTTAAACTAACTATTATTTAATAGCAATGCTCATTTCGGTCTTTGAACTATCAAACTAATAAACGATTTACTAGATTTATGTCGTTCGAAAGAAATTATATTTGCCAACGTTCTCTAATGCAGTACACATGAATATTTACGGTCCTTTATTATATAAAATTACGATTTACTTTCTTTACTTTAATATACAACTCGATTGAATCCAAAAACTCATTTTAAAACTAGTAAAATTAATAAAAATTTAATACTATAAATGTAATTCTTTCTAAATTTTTGATGGTAATTTGCTAACAAATTTTAAATTATGATTTTTCTTACTGTATTGTATTTAAGAAGCATGGGATCCATCCCATTAGTCTTAGTTGGCATCTTTTTAACGAACTTTTAAACAATCAAAAATTATAAAACATCCATTGGAGTTCGTATAAATTAATCCATAATATAAATGTATGCATTTAAATTGAAATTAGTCTAATTGCAGTTTTTATTCTTGAGATGTTTACAACGCTGTGGTGTATATTAATGATTTTAGTATTAATTATGAATATAATTAAATTTATGCTTATTTGATTTTAATGTGTAGTTGTAATTTACATTTAATTATATGCAAACACAAATCTTACTTTATTCAAGTTTTCCACTAAAATCAATAATTATGTACGTTTCCAAACATACGAATATATAGATTCAACTTCGATGTTTTTATTTATTGTTGAGAATGGTTTTCCACAGACGTGTGGCTGAAAATATTCTTTTTTGTTGTGCAATCAAAAAGAGAATCCAAACATCAATCTCCACTGATCTGAAATATATGTTTTTTGTTACATTATTGCAATTAATGTAAATCTAAATGATATAGTTAATTTGCAATAGTTCATCTGATTATTAGACAGTTAATTTCGTAATTTTTTCCCAATTACATTATTAATAATAATCCTATAAACGCGATTAGATACCTTGGTATACTTTCTTAGTCTCAATATATATACAATTTTTTCTATTAAGCAAGGTTAAACTCTGGATGTTTAAATGGAGGTAGTGTCGAACATGAACACAAATTGTACACATGCATACAATATTGATAGTTTATGAACTTATTGTATTTCAGATTTCTTGGATAATGTTGTTTTACTTATATAACAAATAAATATATTTAAACGATATTAAACTGTTTTAATTACGGATGTAAGTATTATCTCAGCGCAAATTGATTGGGATGCGGACAGCTCTTCGTCTAATGGCAGTCCTCGCACACTTGCTCAAAATATTCTGAGCGAATTGTTTTTAGTTTTGTTATAATAGCTTCCATTCACAGACTTAGCAGTTGAGTAATTTGTCAGAATTCAGTGCGGTCCTGTGAATGCATTGACCAAAATAGTGTAGTGCAATTCTCAATCAATCCAAACTTCTAATCACGATATAAACACAGCTGATAAAACTGAATGAAATTTAGGGTAAAAACTGTTCGCTACAATCCATCACTCAACAAATGTACTAAATTCATATTCGTTCATTCACTGTAATTCATTGTATCGTTTACAACTGAACTGAATTTTGAAACCAATTTCGCATAAAGGTATTGTTACGAAATTACCCTTTTGACAATTTACTCTAACTCTCAATACTTGGATTCGTACCACTGGATTATGTAGTAATCAAACAGTTGGTGGTGAAATTGAAATAATTCACTTTATCTGATTATTGCAATTTATAACACTTAATATTAGGTTCAAAGTTTACTTTAATAAAATTTGGCACTTTATTTAATTATTCATTTTATCACTTGATTACTTCTTAAGACTGTAACTGCTACAAGAGAAATGCACGATGTACACACACTGCTACAATTAAAATTCAACTGCGTCTCGACTTTCATTGCGTGGTGGCTTATATACTTTCCGAATGGTTGAAGTAGAACATTATCTTCACCTTGAAGGAATTTACGAGAGCATTCTAGAACATTATCTATCCTCGAAGGAAGTTTTTATCTGCAAGGATTGTGTCGACTTAAATAGATGTTGGACTCATTCTCAAACTCCAAATGGTATCCTAAAAGTATGCAATCATTTATGTTTCAGTATTTTAACTTTTTTTCTCTACTTGAACACCATTTTTTAAGTTTCAAATATTTTCCTCTTTTCAGCACTCTTTCAAACATAATAAAAAGAGTTTTAAATGAAATGGAAAGGAAGCTATTTGGAAATCAAACATTTTTCTCCCTTTATATAATAATATAATGAATTATTTCCTTAATTAATCTTTTTCCAACACACACACATTTTGGGATGCAAAAACCGCAAGATGAGCATATGTTTCTCAATAGGAAAGTATTTCATAGCCTTAATTCAATGATTGTAAGTTAAATATACTTGTAATTTTCAAAACCTAACGTTCACAAACATACAATTTTGGGCATAAATTCAATATGGAATTGCTGCACTTGATTCATTCGTGTGGAAATCATCGGACGAGAGATTTGTATTGGAGCAAGAAAATAACAACAAATTAAGAAATACATATGTGGCTTTTAGTTACGCTTTAAAATAATATGAATGACTAATATGTGTGCATACATGTTAAACATATTTTAAATTATACTTCTAGGTGATTCAGGCTTTCCAATTGAACCTTGGTTGTTAATACCGTATAGAAACCCCGAAGAAGGTGCAATGGAATCACATTATAATCCTGTTCACTCGAAAGCGAGATCCGTTATTGAACTAACAATCGCCATATTAAAAGCTCGTTGGAAAATTCTATGCCAGAAAAGAGAAGCCGGTACAGCCCGAAATTGTTTTGCTGCATTACACAACATATGCCTTCAGTTTGATGTGGAAAATTATGAAAATGTGCAGCAAACCCCTGTAGAAAGTAATACGTCTCAAATAGATATAGAAAATGAAACCAATATTGCTAAAATAGGAACAAAAATTGCGTAAATATTAAAACTTATTTGTGTTGTAGATAAATAAAATGTAGATAACAAAGTTTTTTATGAGTTAATTTATGTGAATTCATTATAAAGTAAATAAATAAAAGAAAAAATATGTGTTTTAAGAATAATAAAAACATAAAAACTTAATTCTATAAGAGAAGGCCTTTTTGTCTGTATTTGGGAGTCAATAGTTTCAGTCTCCAAACCTGCTTCTTCCATTCTGTGCTTCTGTGAATTAAAAAAGAGGCGTGATTTCATTAGAAAATAAATAAATAAAAGAAAAAATATGAGTGTGCTAAAATTATAAAAACATGAAAGCCTACCATGTAAGAGAATATTTTCCAGTTCTTTTGTTCGTATTTGCAGCTCAAATGTTTTTATGCTTATATTCATTTGGTGCTTCTGTTCCTTCAGTTTTAAGGACCTCTCTTTCTGTTCGATTAGATTGCCCAATCTTTTCAGAACTTCTTTGTGGTACTCTTCAATACCAGTAAAGCTTTTTTCAGCAAAGTTTTTTTTGTTTCTCTTTGCTCTCTACTTGGTATTGGAAGTTCATTCTGAACAAATTTACCTTTTTTGGTCTGTTGCTCTTCTACCTCATCTTCATCCAGTGGCGAACGCAGGAAAAAATTTTGGGGGGTTTTAGTTAAAAAAAGATTGCTTTGAAAACAACAAACTACAATTTTCAAATGACTATGTAGTATTCAATTTTTTTGTTAAAAAAATGCATTTAATTTCGGGGAGTATGCATTTAATTTGGGGGGGCTTTTAACACCCAAAACCTCCCCCTGTGTTCGCCACTGTCTTCATCGGGAGAGCCCAAATGGGAAGATATGTAATCTTCCTGTCTTTTTTTTGTGTACTTGTAGAAGTACTGGCAAAGTTTCGAAAATTGAAATGTGAAAAATCGCAAGCGGATTTTGTTTAGAATATGAAGAAAGTAAAAAAATTCACTGCGGAAAGTTATTTAGAATCGGGGTGATTGTGTATTCTAGAATACATTTTAATTGTAGGCACTCATTTTTTATCACATTTTAAAACCTTTTGAATGCATTTTAATTTAGTCGACCGTACTTTTCCGCCAGTAAACCAAATTTAGCCACTGATTTGCTAGACAATATCGAATTATTCATTGAATGATAATTATAATCGAATTTACATATATTTTCATTTTGAGCCGTGAGTGGAATAGCAATGCTTTCGATATTGCTTTTCGCCAGTAGTTCTATGTTACGTTCCCCCTGATTCACGATCGTTTCTTAATTCCAATTCTTTTTTTTATTGATATAGTTTCTGGGTACAAATATTCGATTAAGAATGCAATTTATAAACGAGAAGTAAGAATTGGATTTTCGTTATAAACCGAAGTTAGGCAAAAAACCTGTAAGCTCATAATGAATGCAACACATATGACCACATATATTTCATTTATTTATTGAATACTATATTACATTTATTTAAACCTTGAGCATATGCGTACTAAAATTATATTTAAAAGTACTTTGAATGGGTTGGTAAGGATTTGAGTGGGATGAGTATAATTTTTTTGGTCGAAATTTAAAGTGAATATGTAACTTAATTCTCTTCATGTATACATCATCTCAGCCATAGAAGACATTTTCTTGGGAATATGGACTAATGTATCAAAGTAACTAGCCAATTCGTCGATAGTTACATCGTCGCAGACATTGGCAGCACTACTGCCAGCTTGTTGCGAACATGAGGTCGTAAGAGACGGTGCATTGCTGCAATCAGTTTTTCCTTCTAGAAGAGGGCTGCTTATCTTAGGTCGAAATTTTGGTGTTGCCGATTGTATAGTGGTAAAGTTTTTCGAGATGCGATTGTTTAGGGTAAGTTGGTTAAGACGGCCGTTAAAGTCCACGTCTTGCTCAAGCAGAGATTGGCATTCATTGATCAAATCGCGAAAGCCAGTGATATCTTGACTATCAGGTAGCATCCTGTTTGTTGTTGAAGTGGCCGCAGGAGCAGGTTGGGCGTCCACGGAAATTATTAGCAATTTTCGACGAGCACTGCTTTGTGGACGCGTCAAGCAAGTTCGCAGAGCTTTTAACACTGGTTGCCGAAGTATAATTTTTTGATTTATATTAGAGGAAGATTTTTTAAGATTTGATCTGTTTACTCCAGGCATGCGAGACCCCGGTAGATCTTCTGGGTGATTAGTAGCAAGAGGAGTAATTACTTTATAGTCGTCAAGAACGCTTTCGGAGTTCCGCCTTAATCTACGGCAACTATTAGGACGAGAACGGCGCTCATATGACCTTGACATCTGTGAGACAATTGACTGTTCCGAAGGGTCAACGATACCACTTTTAATGCCGGCATCGTAAAAAGGATTCAAACTAAGTGGCAGATTTATGTCCAAATGTTTCACCTGTGGTAAAACTGGCGATATCTTCAACTTATCCAGTCCATCTGGCAAATCTTCAGACGACATTTTTGTTTTCCGATTTCCGAAGTGATTCTTATTATCGAATATATCAACGACACGGATGCGCACACAATTCTTTGTTTCCGTCCTTGGAAAATTTTTTTTTATCACAAACTTGCGTTTAAATTTTCTTAAACTATAAAATTTGCATGCAAGTTTCCGAAAATTGGTAAGAACTTCTTTGTTGCCTTTTTTTATTTATAATGTATAATATACATAATTCATTGCGAATTTAAGTGAGTTTTTCTTTACATTATTTTTTATTCTTTATTTACCTTGTCAGGTACGTTTAGAAATCCGAATTAATTGTCAACTATTTGTGCCAGTCATTTTATAACGGATTTATACGAAGTCTAAAATAACGCGTCTCTTTCGAGAAATATTACTTGTACATATTTAAAAATTGTCCTAACATAGTGTCTCGACTAGTTATAATTCCTGGCAGTGTTCATGTCAGAGTAGCTGAACAGTAAACAGCAGAGATGCGTTCTCGCACTGAATGCTTTAAGAGAGTTAAAAAAAACTGTAATAAAAAGATGCTGAAAAAGCAAATATATTTGCAAACCACCTCAAAGGTGTGTTTTTATGCCAAATCCACCATCAAACAAGTTCGCAATTCCAAATATTGAAGTTCCTAAAACTCACCATCAAGTAAAGTTCAGTTTTAAAGAATTGGCTTTTGCTATAAAAACGAACTGTAAAGCGATCAAGGCTCCTGGCTACGACGTGATAACGTCAGAGATGATAGCTCAATTTCCAAAATGCGCAATCAGGTTAATTCTAAACTGGTTCAATGCAGTTCTTCGAGTAGAATGCTTCCCAAATATTAGAAATGTGTCGGATATAAAAATGATCTGCAAGCTGGGTAAAGAACCACCTATTCCTCTTCATACAGACCTATCAGCCTATTGTCTTTACTTGTTGATTTTGGAGTCTGATGTCGCATGCCCTAACGCATCCATCTCGTCCTTGGTAAGTGGATTGTACTACTGCTAACTTCCACAGCAGTCGAGGTTTGTTGTCTTCATGAAGCAGTACCACATTACCAACTTTGACGCTTCGAGTTAATTTGCTTTTGTTATGATGAAAAGAGCGAAGTTAACAGAGATACTCTTCGCGCCATCTCTTCATGTACCGCTTCAGTATGGCTTGTCCGTGCTGGATTTGCCTGACATCCCATCGGACGCGTCCCCAGGTGGCGGATAGGGGGACCCTTGGTAGGCAAATGACATTACTTCTGAACCTCTTAGGAGGGGCGGGAGTTATGGCTGTCTGTCTATCACAATGATGGTATAGAGAATGGGTACCATCCGCGGACTAAACTGGCTAGGGAGGAGTCCCGAAGAAAAACCACTATCTGGCGATGGACAACAATAGGTTAATTACTCCAGGTGGAACCCACGCATGTGGAAATCCACCCGCTTCGGCGGCAGGGGCACGGATTCTGGAGGCCCCAACCATCGCTAAAGTCTCTCGCCTTTATCAGCGAGAGCGCATCCTGGAGGAGACGGGGATTGTTACCGCAATCTCTTCTTCTTTAGAGACGGAGGAACGTACCCTGGATCCAGAGGGCCTGCGTCGGGAAGTCACCACAGTGGCGGAACGACCGACCAGTGGTTCTAGGGCAACGCGAACTCAAGCGAGGAGACAGAGAAAAAAGCGGCTTGATAGGCTCGTGCAGGAGAAATCCTCACGTGGCGCTGCCGGCCCTTCTGTGTCGACTCCCTCCAAAAGGCCCAGGTCGGCGGAAGTGACACCCACGGAAGCCACCGAGCCTGCGGAGGGATTGACCGCTCCGAAAGCTCGCTCGCGAGGTAAGCGGCGGAAGATTGTTGCTGAAAACAGCATTACCACCTGCCCTGCAGCTGTTACTGCTGGTGGCGCCACGACCCCAAAGGGTACGAGCGAAACCTCGGTGGCGGCTAATGTGGCGGGGAAGAATGTTGCCAATAAGCTGCAGCTTTCCCAGCCCCTCGTATCCAGCAAAACCATCTGCCCGGCGAAATCTCTGCCAGTGGCGGGTGGTGAGCTGGACTTTCGCCCAAGCGCTTCCAGAGGTGCAGTCAAGCCATCGTTCAGCGAGAAGGCTAACGGCCCGCAACCAATGGCGGTGATTGGGAAGCTGGGGCCTGACCATCAGCTAACTGATGCAGAAATAAAACACTGCAAAGGTCATCTGATGCATCGCGTCATTGCCTCCGGTCCTGAAGCTAATGCGAAGGGCTATGAGACAAAGGACGGCACTCTACAGGTGTCGTGCGCGTCTCAGGCCAACTTTGATTGGCTCAGGGGTGCAGTCAATGACGTGCCCCCCATGGGGACCACTCGCTTCGCGGTCCATAGCGAAGCAGGCGTGTCCCTCAGGAAGGCCATCCGCTGGATTCCGGATCCCGATCTGACGACCACAGATGTCCTTTCTTGTCTGCGTGCTCAGAACCCTGGCATCAACACGAGGCTTTGGAGAGTTCGCACACCAGGGGTAGCAACCGGGATGATAAAGAAAGTGCTAGTCTTGTGGTGCGAGTGGATGAGGCCACTTTTGATGTCATGGTTTCTCGGTACCGGAGCCGTCTGAGTCTCTTCTTTGGGACTGTAACCTTTCATGTCTTTCCCAGATGAATGGCTCGGACGATTCTCGTAGCTCTCGTCTTTTGACGGTAACGCAGATCAACTTGCAGCATTCTAAAGCCGCTACTGTACTCCTAAGTAGACGACTCACCCAGCGGCACACATCACCCCACATAACAACAGTACAAGAGCCCTGGGTCTTTAGGGGTCGCCTCTGTGGCCTTGGCTTGTTGAAAGGGGCCACAATATTATATATCAGAAACTCGATTAGACCTAGAGCCGGTCTTATAATATCATCCCATCTCGCAGCAACCTGCCTTGACGCATTCTGTTGTCAGGATCTGGTTGCGGCAGAGATTAGTTTTAAGAGTATGCACGGATGGTCGAGGTTTGTGATTGCATCTGCTTACTTTCCTTACGATGCTTTGGAGGCGCCACCACCTGGGAAGGTCGCTACTCTCGTAGGGTTCTGTGAGCGGCGCAGTCTTGGTCTGGTTCTTTGCTGCGATGCTAATGCCCAGCATACGATCTGGGGCAGCAGCAAGTGCAATGAGCGGGGCTTTCGACTTTTCGAGTATATTGCCTCCTCCAGCCTGAACATCCACAATGTAGGCAGGCAGCCTACTTTTGTGACTACGAGAAGGCAGGAGGTAATTGACGTCACCCTGTCAAATCCAAGACTGGGGTGGTCGATCAACAACTGGAGGGTCCTCGCCGCAGACTCGTGCTCGGACCACAGATACATTGAGTTTCAGTGTGGCGAGCAGGCGCAGATGCCATTGCCCACCAGAAACCCAAGAAAAACAGATTGGCCAAAGTTCAGGGAGGCACTGCGTAGCAATTACGTGACGCCACTGAAACTTCGCAAGGAGCAAAACATTGAGGCGGCTGTTGAACATCTCAACACTGCTCTAACAAACAGCTTCGAGCTAGCCTGTCCAACTAGACCTCGTCTTAGCCGGCCTCCTGTTCCATGGTGGAACCGAGAGCTTCAGGTGCTGAGGCGTGAGTCTAGAAAACTCCTCAACCGGGCCCTCAAGACGAATCTTGATGAGGACTGGGAACGATATCGACGTGTTCAGAGGGACTACAAGAAGCTAATTCGGGACTCGAAAAGGACTTCTTTTAGAGACTTCTGCAGTGATATCGAATCCCTGAGTGACACGGCAAAGCTGGTGAAAGTCCTGAAAAAGGACAAAACCGCTACGCTGGGGTCGCTCAGGAAACCTGATGGCTCCTATACGGAGAGGCAAAGTGAGACACTCAGCTTGCTGTTGGAGTCACACTTTCCAGGAAATCAGGTAAGCATAGCCCATCAACAACCACCTTTGGTCGGAACTGTTGTCAGGGCAGCTGCACCCTCTCGACATGATTGGTATGTCGCCAGAACTGTGGCGAATGAGGCTGCGATTAGATTTGCTATCAAATCCTTTGACGGCTTCAAATCGCCCGACTGGATGACATATATCCGATTGTGTTGAAGGAAGGCATTGAGTTAGTGTTGGCAGCACTGAAGAAGATCTTCACTGCATGTCTCGCACTGGCCTATGTACCACGATCTTGGAGGATGGTGAGGGTTGCTTTCATTCCTAAGGTTGGAAGAGACGACTACACCAATCCCAAGAGCTTCAGACCTATTAGTATGACCTCGTTCATGCTAAAAAGTTTAGAACGAGCGTGCCATCGACAGGAAAGAATACGCAATAGGCATCTTTGTGGACATAGAGGGTGCGTTTGACAATGCTACTTTCGACAGTATGTGCGGCTCTGCTAGGCGGAATGGCGTAGACCGGGTCCTAGTAAATTGGATATGTTCAATGCTGGCCCAGAGAATCATAACGGTGCGGGCGGAGGAAGATTTGCTGGTGTCGTCTGGGGTTAATAGAGGCTGTCCCCAAGGTGGTGTACTGTCTCCATTGCTCTGGTGCATGGCAATCGATCCCCTGCTTAACGCCATTAATGACTCGGGTGTGTACGCTCAGGCATATGCGGATGATGTTGGCTGTCTTGTGACAGGTCCATCCCTTATGATTGTCTGCAGAAGGGTGCAGAGAATTCTGGATATGATTGACACTTGGTGCACTGCGAATGGGCTATCGGCAAATCCTGTCAAGACTGGTATTGCCCTCTTTACCAGAAGGAGAAAGCTTGATGGACTTATTCTGCCTACACTAAAAGGAGTCACTATCCAGCTATCCAAGGAAATCAAATATCTTGGAGTCATCCTTGATAACAAACTTCTTTGGAAAACACATGTCGAACTGAAGACATCCAAAGCACTGTCAGTTTTCTGGCAGTGTAAGGGTGTTTTTGGTAAGACATGGGGTCTTTCCCCTAGTAAGGTCCTATCGATCTATACAGCTATGGTAAGACCTATTATCACCTATGCATCGATGGTTTGGATGAGGAGACTCTCTCTTGTAGGGGTCAAAAAAGTTCTATCAAAACTACAACGTGCTGTGGTCATATGTTGTACCGGAGCATTTCCGACTACTCCAGGCCCGGCACTTGTTGCTTTGGTGAATCTCCCGCCACTAGATGTCTTCATCCGCGAAGAGGCCGTTAAGGCCATCTGCAGAGTGAAACATAGTGGCCACTGGTATGGGGTGTGCTCGATGTTGGACGACGGCGCAGGCACTGACATCGATTCTGCAATCCTGTCTATGCCCCCGGACTCCATGTCGTCAACCGTCATACTAGAAAAGCGGTACAATGTGTTGCTGTCAGAGGCTCGTTCATGGTTAGATCCCGAGAACGAGCCCGGCAAACACTGCTGCCGTATTTTCACTGATGGCTCCAGGACTGAAGAAGGTTCAGGTTCTGGTGTCTTCCTGGAATCTTGTGGGACCCATCGGTTCTTTGCCCTTGGTCTGCATGCGTCTGTGTTTCAGGCGGAGGTGTATGCGATACTTGAGGCGATGGACTTTGTTGTGGAAAACAGGTGGAAAGGCAAATCTATTTGTGTCTGCAGTGACAGCCAAGCTGCGCTCATGGCCTTGGATAGTCCGACCACCACTTCCACGATAGTCAGGTCCTGCAAATCCAGGCTAAATTGTGTTGGAAAACATAATAGTCTGACGCTGACTTGGGTCCCGGGACACGCTGGCATTGCGGGTAACGAGACCTCTGACTCCTTGGCCAGTATAGGCTCCGAGGCTGTTTTTATTGGCCCTGAGCCTGTTCTGCCACTCCCTTCCGCTGCCATCAAAGCCACTGCAAACAAGTGGGTTGTTTCGACCCACAAGCGAGCATGGCGGGCTGAGAGAGGCTGCGGATGGACGAAAATTATGCTACCTGCTATCTCTGACCGATGGTCACGGTTCCTTCTATCTTTAGGTAGGAGGGACTGCAGGCTGTTGGTTGGCTTGATGACATGGCACTTTCTATGGGCTAGGCACATGGAAAGGATTGGCATATCACACAGTGCGCTGTGCCCAGCCTGTGGAGAGGAAGACGAGACGGCGGACCATTTTCTTTGCGTCTGCCCTGCCTTTGCTCCAATCATGTTTGGGATTTTTGGCACTGATGTGCTGAGGAGTAACCGAGTTGGCTCCTTGGCACCACAGGATCTACTTCTACTTCTTCGGAGGTCGGGTATATTTAAAACCGAGTAAAAGGGAACCTTAAGTGCAGTACAATGGATATATACTCTGTCTGAGTGCTGCGCTTACTAGATTGTTCCGACAAAAAAAAAAAAAAAAAAGAATGGCTTGTCGCAGCTGCCAATATTGAGATAGCGACGACCCGTCATTTCTGAAATATGTTTGAATGAGAATAGAGTTACAATTGATTAAGAAATTTGTTGGTGTTAATGGCTGCATGTCGTTGTGGTCATTGGTAATATAGGTAAGGGGTCTGGAATGATGCTTTCAACTTCTGTTCATAGAGTTGCAAATTCAACGAACATCTGGCATGCTTTTCCAACCGCTGCTTTTAAAGCATTTTTTACACTTCTGGAAAGGCGCTCCCAAAGCCCACCACGCTACTCGGTCAGCAATATAGCTCCATGTTATACGTTGGTGCGCCGCTAGCTGCTGCAGTTCACTCCTCTTTGTGAGTTCTTCTAATTTTCTTTGTGAGTTCTTCTAACTTTCTTTCTGCCCTTTTAAATGTTTTGGCAGTGTCTGATATTATACGGGATGGCTATTCGTGCCTTGCAATAAACCTTCGCAATGCGTCGATACAGCTTTTAACTGGCATGTCACTCAGGGCCGTGCGCACGGGGGGTTTTGGGTGTTGAAACCAGCTTTGCCATGAAGCCCCTTACAGATGACACAATGTTGCAATACATTCTTTATCAGTTGTCGCCCTTGTACAATCCAATAGATGTGCCAGTACTGCACTAATGCCGCTATGAAGCGTTATTTGATGTGCTTCATCTACCAACAACCGGCTGAAACGAGAAACTTTTGGAAAGATTATAGGGTGAGAAAGCATATTACCGAATTCTTTATCTGGAAGCACGGGATACAGAGACAGGACTTTTGAATCAGACGGGAAAGCACCTCCGCTGGATATGGCTACAATTTCTTTATTGTGATGTTGTCTCTGCGTATATTTGATCCATTAGTTGTCTGTATTTTGTAGCTCTTCAACAGTTAGTGCATCAATTTCGCTGTTCGCGCTTCTTGTATTTTGTTGTCGTGTCGCCGATTTAGTTTTTAAATTCTTGGTGAACCGTAGAATAAATGAAGTTACTTTCAGCAGCCGCTTAAATCTACTATAATTGTCGATGGGTAAAATTGAGTCGAGATTTTCATCATTAGGTTCAGCCGTTGTGTTTGTAAAGGTCGCTACTAAACAACATAATGTTTGTTCGTCATACTTCTTCAGCCGGATCGGATTAGGCTAGCCAAGGTGGACCATATTTCCACAATTCAGATTCTAATAATACCATTGCTTTGATGGCTCTAGTGAGCAGATCCGCCGGGTTGGTTTTGCCTTCGCAATGGCTCCAATCATAGATGGTGGACAATTTATTGATTTCATTCACTCTTGCCTTCACGTACGACTTTAACTGCTTGGCGCGACCGCTAAAATAATTGAAGGCGATAGTGGAATCTGTCCACATTTTTAATTTTTAAATAGAAAGACTGAATTAAAAATGCCTTTAAACGCGCGTGGGTAAACTTAGGTCGCTGATGTTCTTATCAATTGGAGCCACCCGGTTTTTTGAACATATTAAATTTGTTCGCACCTTTCCGTCTTGTGATATTTGTTTAATATACGGAACCGCTCCATATCCTCTTGGGGTATCGTCGGTAAAAATGTGGATTTCAGCGTTTAGAACGCTGTGAAATGCTACACTTCTCTGAATCCTGAATTCGCTTAGCAAAGGCAACTCTTCTTGCCAACATTGTAAATTTGCCAGATCTGATCACTCAGTGTTTGGTCCCAGTCAGCTTTTTCCTTCTACACATCTTGCAATATTATTTTTATTCTGACGGTGAAAGGCCCCAAAATTCCTAAGGGGTCATATATTTTTGCCATTGCCTTTATCACGTTTCGCTCTATCCTCCTAAGTGATTCCACTGCTCCTGCTCAATCGACGCCTATTTCATCGCTAATTGTGCACTAATTCATCCCTAGCACTTTTTGCGTCACACCTTCTTCACTCCTACCCTGTAGAACATTTTTTAACAATTTTTCAATTGAATTGTGCAGCGCTCATGATAAGGTTAGCTTGTTTAAAAGTTGTCATAGCAGCTTCTATGTTTGGCACGCTTAACACTAGGTCATCAACATAAAACGATTTCTGCACCTTTTCACAGATGGTACCGTACTGGGGCTTGCTGCTCTCTAAGTGCTTCTGAATAGCCGTTGCTAGTTGGAATGGACTTCACATCAAGCCAAAAGATACCCTCGTCAATCTATATTCCTTCACCATTGGAAACTCAGTATTTAAAGTGCCGGGGCACAGGGATATCTATGGAAACAAAAGAGCAGATGAGCTGGGCCGAAGGTGGTCCGCTCTTGATGAACATGAGGCGACGCCGATTCGTGTCCCAATTGGTTCAAGCAGGAGCAAGATAAGCAAAGAATTCTTGGTAATTGCAATCAGCCGATGGAGAAGGTACTGATCATGCAAGATCACTTTGGCCGGACTACAACAAAAATAAATCCACAAAATTAAAAACGGAGATTGTCGTGATGCAGCTAGGCTTACCGCAGTCATCACAGGTCACTGACTCATTGGGGAACATGCGGCAAAAATAGGAATAATGTTCAATACCAGTTGTGGCAACTTCGGAAACCATGTAGAAAGGGATACCGTGGAACACTCCCTACGTACATGCCCGGCCCTGGCCGGAAGAAGATTGAATACACTAGGCAAACCAATTTTCCAAAACACTGAAGAGATCTTGAACTGCAAGATAGGTGACATTCTCGCGTTCATAAACCTTTCGAACTGGCTATAAGGGCCGGCACTTATCAATATTACAATTGCAACTATACCAAAGCGGCGCACCTGCGCTATATCAAAACGGCGCACCTCCGCTAAATAGAATTCTTAAATTTTGTTTTTGCTTTGAGGTCAGGTGAAAATGCTTTATGCACCGACGGCAACGTCGTCACCGTGCTGGTGTGTCGGACTCCTCCATGGCTACCGACTATAAACACCTCTTAGGGAATTTCGTCCGCCCTAGAAGACTGTTTCGATATTACTTCAGAGGTGATTTCCTTTTCTTTGGCTATCGTTTGGATGTCGTTCCACTAATTACCAGAACCGCCGCTTACGAGACAGTACGGTACGAAGAGGCTACTCGTAGCGCTGCTGTTTTTTATACAGCCGTAGAGCAAAATCTACTGTGCTACCGTCATAAGGAGTTTTCGCTTGCTCGCAGTTGGTCCACCTATATTTCCCATTAGCCTCGACAGTGATGCTGTCACTTGTGCCGCTTCGGTGCTTTATTTGAGCCCAGTAGGTTAGCTCCGATTCAAGTTGGACGCCTAGGTACCTTACCGTCCTCTTCGTGTTGAAGACTTCTTAGTATGTGCTCATTTGCATTTCCATCGGTATGTGCTTTTTGGTGAGGAAAATTAACTCCGTCTTTTGGGTGGCTAGTTTTAGACCGTGATCGTTCATTCACATCTGTGTTCGTATCCTCACCTGAGTCAGTTCGCGCTGGGCATCGTCAGTATTTCTGGCTGTTATAACTGCCGCAATATCATCTGCGTATCCTACCAAGTACGTATCGTCTGGCATTACAATTTGCAGTATCTCGTCGTAGCATATGTTCCAAAGCTCTGGACCGAGGATAGAGCCTTGTGCCGCGCCGGAGGCTATTTGCTTATATCGGCGGCCACTGTTGATATCGTAGACCAGTGTTGTGTTTTTGAGGTAACTACGAAATTTCCTCATTAAATGTTCTGAAACATGAAACCGGTTTTCCAAAGCTTTGAATGCGCTTTTTACATCAACAGCGCCAAAAGAACAATTCCTTTGGTTCTGCAACTTCCGGTATGCGCATTTCGTACGCTTTTTATGATGTCTTCTACTGCGTTGATTGTGGATCTTCAAGGTCAGAAACCATACTGTATGTCTGATAACCCACCGCCATTTTCTATTGCTTGGGATAATCTCAGCTGTATTAGCTTTTCCAAGAGCTTTCCTGCTGTATCTAACATACACAGTCGGCGGTGTGAAAATGGTTCTTCTGGGTCACCTTTTCCCTTGCTTATGAGTACCAACTTTTGAGTATTCCACACTTCTGGGAAGACACCATCGGTCAAGCTTATTCAGCAATCTCTACACGGAGTGTCTGAGGGAAGGAACATTTCCCAAAAGATGGAAGCGCCAGCGACTGGTACTCCTACCAAAAGGCGATAAACCTATAGAGGAACCAGCATCGTACCGACCCCTGTGCATGCTGGACGCAGCAGGAAAGGTCCTGGAAAGAATAATCTGCACCAGACTTGAATGCTATACTGAAGGAACCCCGGGTTTGTCTAAATGGCAATATGGATTCGGGAAGAAGCGATCCACGGTGGATGCAATTGCATCTGTATGCGACATAGCGCGGAAAGCCATGGCTGGAAAAAAGTGGCTGGAAGGCGACAAACAATATTGCGCGGTAGTTACATTAGACGATAAAAATGCTTTTAACTCTGCCAATTGGTATCGGATACTCTACGCACCTCCCTGGATACCTACTAAGAGTCATAGAAAGCTATTTCAAGGATAGAATATTGTTATACGACACAGACGAAGGTCCAAAAGAGTAAAACATCACAGGAGAAGTTCCACAAGGATCGGTGCTAGGGCCACTTCTCTGGAATGCCATGTACGATGGTATTCTGGAAATTGAGCGACCAAAAGGGGTCAATATTATAGGGTATGCGGACGACATAGCCATAGTAGTAGTAGCCAAGAAACTTGTGGACGTGGCAGGCAAATGTAATGAAACCATCGGAAGAGCCAAGATGTGTTTGCAGATGTCTGGATTACAACTAGCCGAACACAAAACGGAGGCAGTATTAATGAGTAGCCGCAAAAATATTGAGAGCCTAGAAATAAGGGGGAGGACATATGATCACGTCACGTCCATATATAAAATACTTGGGAGTCCTTCTAGATCATCGGCTCAATTTTAAGGAACATCTGATATCTGCAAGTGATAAAGCCATCAGAGTAGGAGCAGCCTCGGCAAGGTTAATGCCAAACACTGGAGGACCAAGGCAGCATGTAAGGAAGCTACTATCCAGTGCTAATAACTCCATTTTAATGTACGCAGCACCCATATGGGCTCCAGCAACCAGCTGCAAAGCGTGTATGAGAGTTGTCACAACGGCGTATAGGCTAACAACAATGAGAGTGTGCTGTGCATTTAGGACCATATCCACTGATGCAGTCAGCGTCATCGGGGGACGGATGCCAATAGATTTCGCCGTAAAAGAGGCCGCGGCCATTCGAAACTTGAATAGCCAAGACAAAATGGATCCAGCCAAAACTAAGTTAATCAGAAAGTGCTCACAAAATGAATGGCAGGAAAGATGGGATATATCCACCAAAGGACGGTGAACCCATGAGCTGATCCCAAACATACAAGTATGGATCGCCCGAAGACACGGTGAAGTTAACTACCACCTAACGCAATTCCTATCGGGACACGGATGCTTTCGAAAGTATCTGCACAAGTACAAACATGTGGAGGACCCATACTGCCTGCACTGTGTTGGCTGATATGAGAATGCAGAACATGTGTTGATGAAATGCGGCAGATTTACGGGTGCAAACGCCTGCTTGAGCGTTATATAAGAGATAAAGTAACCCCAGCTGGTGTTCTTCGGTACATGCTTGGGTCACAGGAGGCCTGGGATACAGCCGCGGATATACTGGTCGGTATCATGAAACAAGTAAGATACGACGAGCAAAGCGCTAGAGGTTTAGCGAGCTAAAGCCGTTAGAATGGCCAAGATACGAGAGTGAGGAAAAACTCTCAGCCCGCCCCGTGAAGGAATACCTTAACTGAATGTACCACGGGGACCCACGGGATCGAAGCAAAGGTGGTTTTAGTTGGGTTAGAGTCCTACACCTCGGAATGATGCTTTCCACTTAAAGCAAGAAAAAAAAACCATCGGTCAAGCAGCCGTTGTACATTTTTAATAGCAGCTGTGGGCGCTCGCTTGCGAGAATGCCGAGTATCTCGGAGTGGATACCGTCCGGTCCGAGCGCTCTGCGGGATTTCATGCTGTTTGCTGCCTTGATTAGCTCTTCCTCAGTAAAAAATTCTGACAAGTGATCACTGCGTGGTTGAGTCTCCGTGTCTAACTTCGTGCGTTGGAAAGAGCGTGTTTACAATGTGTTCCATCTGTTCTTCTGGAAAATTGTGGGGGATTTCCACAAAGTTTCTGTGTAACGAGTTTATAACCAAAACCCCATGGGTTTTTGTTAATGTCGCTGCGAAGCTCTTCCCATTTTCATTTCTTGGTCAAAACTATCTCTAGCTTGAGATTTCTCTTGGCTTGTTTGTATTCTGCGGCCTGGTCGATGAAGTTTCCGTGTCGTCTCTTCCGTCGTGCCGTTTCTTCCAGTTTTAGGCTTCTCGCACGCTTGCGTAATATACCGCATTGTCTCTTCAACCATCTTTTTCGCGCCACACGCTGAATGTACGGGAGAATGCGTCAATAGCAGCTAAAAAATGGTTCTGCCTGAGTTTTGATAGATTCCACTTGCGTGTTCTCTCTTTGCCTTTTGTCGGTATCGGCATCTATGCTTGTCTGCACACTGTACGTCAAATATTGGTGGTCACTTCCGGTGTTATCCTCCAGGACTTTCTTATTGTTTATTTCCTCAGATATAAGTGTGATGCCAGGAGTTGTCTCCTCATATCCTGCTTTTCTGTAAGCTGTTGCCGTTCCCGTATTTGCGACGGTTTGCCCTAGCCTGGAGACCATGTCTAGGATTCTTCTTCCTCTGGAATTTTCTACAGCCTGAGAGTTGAAGTCACCAGCGATGATGAAATTTCCACCAATTCGTCGTACTGCGTCTTCAATGTTATTGAGTGTTGTTTGGTATTCTGCGATGTTGATATTTGGAGTGAGGTAACAGCGTTCAGCACTCATATAGCTGCTGTTTTGGTCGTGTCTTCAAGCCAAATACCATTTTTTCTTTATTGTGCTGTTCGCTAATGACGGCCAGATCCGCTTCATGTTCTACCATAACTTGTGTCATCAGTGCGTTCGCTGTCTTACTTCTGTACATATTAGCTGGTAATATCTTCGTCATGTTCGGGCTGGTTTCTTGTTAGTCAAGCATCTTCTGGTACCAGAAAGGCGAATTGTGGGTTCGGAGTCTTCTTCTATGCAAATACAGCACCTAGGGGTTTTAGTGCATTATTTTAGCTTGTGTCTTTCGGTTCCGCAACGAATGCATATATCTCTTCTGTCAGGTTCTTTACAGTTAAACTGTGTGTGCCCGGATCAAAACATCTGAAACATCATATTATTTTGTCCAGTCGTTTTACTCTGCAGTACATCCAATTTATCTTTATGCGTTGCTGTGCAATGGATGGTGTTTGTAGCTTCTGCAGCTCGACGTTGTTCTCTGCAGTTTGTGTTTGTAAGTCTTACCGTTACATCTTAGTTTTCATTTCGTAGCTCTTGTTTGACTGCAAATATTACTTCTTCTGTGTCGGTAAGGGTGTCCAGATCCTTGATTTTCTCTTTTAGGTCAGACACGGTTGCAGGACCCTTTAAGGAACCTTTAATTGCTTCGCAGAATTTTTCCGTTTTTCCTCCTTCTAATTCCAGCCAGGTACGCTTCGATGACACGACCGCAAATTCAAATATTCAAAAGTTCCCTTCACCACCGCCTTCAGTCCTTTTTTTCGTTTTTTAAATCTCCGTTTTTTAATTTTTTTCGTTCTCTTCCGCTATTCCACAATTGACCGTTGCAGCGGTCAAGCCGGTCAATCCTTCTATTTCAAATTTAGACTAGTCTGAGGCAGCGCTATTTTTACCTCAGTACTGTAACTAAGCCTTGACTGGGCGCATTCAGCAGAACAGCTGACAGATAATACCAAGAAACAGAAAGAGAGTATCAAAACACAAACAGAAAAAAATAGAGACGTCAGCGAAATATACAATCGCAGCAAACTAACAGTAAATAGTGTTAAATAAAACTCCTATATAATTGCATATAAACAGTCATAGACAGACCAGCACAAAGCCCTGATATAAACTCCATCGAAAATATATGGGCGCACCTTAAAAAACAGTTGCAAAACTGGTTTCAACTAATAAAATCGCTTTTGTAGGGAGAACCTTTGCCTTCGACGACATTTTATAAATGAACTTGCAATGGCACGTGTAGCCAGCCTTTCTCGTTACTTGCAGAAAAATTTCGAACATATATGCTCAACTGGCAGCTATTACTGGCACGTGTGGGTGCAGGGTTATGTCAAAGAACACAGAGAACCGACACTAAAAAGTCAAATTTTCTGACGTTTAAAAAAAAATGTCTTTGTTTATCATTAGTTGCCTATATGGATAGGCTTGTTTATCATTGGTTAACCATAATTCTGAAGAAAATCAGCTACAGTACTATAGTTTTGCCCATGTGTAAATGTACTCAAAAGGAGAGACGTTTAAGAGTCACGTCTCAATGGTCTCTGGTTATGTAAAACATTCTTTCAATGTTTTTGTTGAACGCAGCCCGGGCGCAAAATTGACAATCTATTACATACATTTGGCAAATGGGTTGTTAAGTTCTGTGAGTTGGCAGTACTGCTCAATAAATTCATCGTGATTCTTCATCCCAATTTTCGTGATCGATGTAAAATTTTTTACTGCGAAATTGAGGTTTTCACAAAGAGTAATTTTACATTTCTGGCGTTTTAAAATAATTGGCAATAAATCATAGTAGAAGTGGTCCAATAGAACAAGAATACTGTTCAGAAATAGTAAATTGGGGGAGTTATATTTAAATATATAAAGTCATGGGAATTGTCCAAAATGAAGATTTTCTTTGGTAAGTGCGCTAATCAAATTGGAATATAATATTAATTTGTCCCAAGTCTTCTCAAAATCCTCTTTAAAAATTTATATATTCGGTTTTGGGCTGTATGCGTGATAAAATTCTGATTGCTTATGTGTTCTTCCTATTGGTGTAGGCACGTACATTTGTAATCGATATTTTATGTGATGCGTTTGATGTTATTTATATTTCATAATAAGAAAATTAGCATGTAATTCATTGTTTCAAAACAGTGCTAATAAAGACGTTTTCGAAGTAAACGAATGAATAATGTGAGTAAAATTCATTTATTACAATTAATGTGTGCAAACTATATAAAAATAACATGTCATCGTGCGTACATGGTAATGTGTTGGACTCTGTGTACACCCCCACCTTTTCTGTGTGCCTTCAGTGAATTGATGGAGTTGAAAAGGTAATCGTACTTTGTGGAAATGAGAGCTTTTTAAGGTAGTGGAGATGGGAAGAATTTCCATTTGCAAAACCAATTTTTTCTGTAAGTCCTCTTTATATCGGTGTAATGGACACAAGTACAAATTGAAAGGTCTTCTATTGTTATATAACTAAAACAACTAAATAAATGCCAATTACAAACCAAATATTTTCCATATCAGTATAAGAATATAGAATTGATTTATATAGTGAAACTTGTATATCTCCCTGAACTATTAATAATTTCCACTGCTTTAGCAATTCCCTGTAAACAAAAAAATGGAAAACTGATTGTGTGAAATGCCACTCTGGAATTTATTCGATTAACATGAAAAATTATTTCACACATTTATATGTGTATCAAACCTTATCAAATAGGCAAATTATATGAAAATTAACTAAATAATATATAAAATAGGCATTATATATAACAATTAACTAAATAGACTATAAAATTGTCATATTATATAACAATTAACTAAAAAAAAGCTTGGTAGTCACCTTGAAGTAGTGCGGGGGCTAAGTTTGAATGATCCGAGTTGGCCATGCTGACGGGTATGGTCAGACTCGTAGTCCTATCACTACACTATAAAAAAACAATATTCAAAGCTAAGTGTGATGTGCAACCGTTAAAAAAACAATATTCAAAGCTAAGTGTGATGTGCAACCGTCAACCTCTAACAACCTGGGGATCACTAGTACCTCAACATGCATTATGTGCAATACGGGAGATGAAAACTTGCTTCATTTTATGGGAAGATGCCACATACTAAAATAATTAAGAGCAGCATATTTAACAAATAAATCGTTAAATGCAGAAGAATTTATTGAAACGGATATAGCCCTACAAGCTGGAAGAGTTTGGCAAGCTATATATAAAGTTCATTACAATATCCAAAATATATTCTTGCGGATTTCGTTTAAACTATTTACACAAACAAATATTATGATACAAAAACTGATTTATGGCAGACGGCTTGAAGCCATGCCGAGGCTCTCTATAATAAGTAAATTGTGTGAAAACTTCTTTGTGAATTTATAAATAAAGAATATATTATTACTATTACTACTACTATGAACCCTCCCTGGAATCTAATATGGCTCTTCAGCTATTGCGTTCGTCCATCTAGACAACTACGCTAACTGGAGATGGTGAACTCACCGATCAAATTTTGTCCTTCTACTATGTCCACCGGAATCTAACACTGCGGCCACACGATCAATTTCTTGACCATCAAGTCGCAATACACTCATACTTCTTACAACACGTACATATTTTTAGTACTTGATCGGCGACTTGATTATCAATTTATGATTCAAGAGGAGAATCAATTCGGCTTTCAATTATCTGTCAGCTGTTTCGTGTGGGTACTGAGTAATAAAGGAAAACCCAGATTAAATTTTAAAAAATTGTATCAACCTTTTTTTAAAATACATGCAATAAAATAAAAATATAGATAAAATAATATATAATAAATGTATGATAAATAAAATATTTTATTATACATACATATGTGACGACGGCATTTTGAAAATAAATTGAATACCATCTTGCCCCAAGTTGAATGCAGCCTACGTCACAGACGCAACTTGTTCAGGTTTTGACAGACAATACATGTGAGAACTTGATGGGCAAGAAACTGATCGTGTGGCCGCAGTGTAAACTACTGTGTATCATTATTACCAGAGAACACAGAGAAAAGAAACTCTTTTTCGCTGCCAGCGTCCGTAGCGGACACACCACGATTTTGAGTGGATTCACCACGATTTTGAGTGGATTCACCACGATTTTCAGTGGATTCATGTACAACGCCCGTCTGCTTTATGTCGCTGCTTTGCCATTAGACGTTTAAATTTTTTTACTCTGTATACTCTGTTATTACGCCCTTTTTGTTTCATTAAATTACTCTCTCTCTCTCTCTCTCTCACTCTCTTATTACATTTAAGTGGTTTTATATTACATTTATTCTTAGTGGACAGGCTAAATTTAAGAATGATCGACACTAGCATTTAGGAGATTTTCTATAAAGCTTACAGTTTCTTGTGAAAGGAAAAAATACCCGATATAACACATTTAATATCTAAAGAACAAAAGAGATTTATACTACATTCGAACATAAACAACCGACTACCACATTTTTGTGCTGATTCCAGTGGCAAGATAATTTTTTGATCCCCTATAAATGAAAATATCATTGCCCCAATGTACGAACTGCCAAGAATATTGCCCATCAGAAACTTCTGCACCCAATTTGTGTTTAGTTAGTGTGCTGGATACTATTAAAGGTGTATGTTATATAAATTCCTAAAAATAAATTCCCCTCAAAAAACAAAATCCTCCAACAGTAATTGACCAACACCAGCACCCAACATCTCTACAAAGCCAGTACCGCCAGGATACCAACCGTAATGCCACAGTTCACCTAACTTTTAACGCTTATGCACTCATTGATACAGATTAATATTATTACTCTGCTAGTCACTAAATCGAATACACGAGCTAAATAAATATTATGTAAACTCAATTTACTATACAAATTATCCTGACAATAAAGCTCACGGTGGCTCAGCAGTAATTATAAACAAGTAAAGAAAGCTGAAGTCGGATGAGATCCACTTCGAAAAACTCTTTCCTCTTAGAAGTGCTTGCGAGTTATACCATGGCAATGTACATTTTATTCTTAGATCATCATTAAGGGTAGAGCTAGGGTAATTTTAAGTGGGATCCAAAAAGTTGTGAGATTATGTGGGAAGCAGACGTGTCCTGTATTTGATCGACCCAATTTCTTCTGTATGGCTTTGTAGCATCATTATGCATAATCGTACAAAATTTCATCCACAAGTTTTTTGTATAGGTGGTAAGTTATAAAAATGTGTCAATAGTGGGTGTGGCTGTGAAAATATCCCGCCCATTTTGTGTGTGGTCTGAACCCTCGTGTGAAATTTCAGAGGTGAATCTTCTATAGGAACCTAGTAATGATTTTTGGTTAATTGTGGGCGTGGCAGTAGAGGTACACACTTGTATAGATCCAATTAACATTAGTGTCGATTTTTTCCATTTATTCATAAATCATTAATACGATCAGCCCCATTTCTTGCAATTATCTTTATAATGTCCACATGTTGCTTCGCTTAACTACGAAATTGCGTCACTATTCCATCAATTGGACTGAATTTATAGTCATGGTAAAAAAGGTGCGTATATGGGAGGTAGTCGTGGTGGCCTGTCCAAATGGGCTCATATAGAAATCTAGTTAGGTGTTTGGTCCAGACTATACTTTTGTAAAGTTTCATTACGATATCTCTAACGGTGTGGAAGAACAGTGCCGACAGACGGTCGAACAAAGAAAGTGATTCTGATCATTTCTGGTAGTAGAAAAACCGCTCAGCCGCAAGAATGATGGAGAAGAAGAAGATTCCGCATTACCCAGGTCCGTTACTATTTTCTCTCGGATTTTGACGGGCTCTGACGTCACAGCAGTGCAACAAATTCTAAATAAATACAGTTAAGGATTAAGTACACCCTTCAAATTTTAAAAATGCAGTTTTATATCATTTCATGAACGATCAAGAAAAAAAACAAAAAAAATTTACTCTGTGGCACATGTAACGGTAAATTTAGGGGAAAAAAAATTTTAATACATACACAAAAGTTACTTCTTGCGTTCTCTTATTTGAGCTCACCCTTGGCGAGGTCTAAACTTGTATGGGTGGGAGTGTATTGGGAAACTGAACTCCCTAGGGAATATGAACAAGTTATCTCTAATGTAGGTACCAGGCCACATAGCAGTAGAGGGAAATGAGAAGGCTGATAGTTTAGCAAGAAAGGCTGCGTCCTCTCCTTGCAACGGCAGTAAACCCTTCTGCGGACTATCATCCAATACCATTGGAGGTCTGCTGAAGAAGTGTACAGATGCAAAAAGAAGTCAAACCTGGAAAACTCTTCCGGGATTTTAAGACAGTCCAAACCTCTTCTGGCAGATTTTAATCCTACAAGAGGTAATCATCAGGAGGAGAATCATCACAGGTAATTTAAGCGGACATTGTAGACTCAACTACCATATGAATAAGTTGGTTCAGATGCCATCTGTCGATTCTGTGGAGAAAGTGACGAAACATCACTGCACCTGATCACGGACTGCGGACCATTGGCACACAAAAGACTCAGGTGTTTTGGAGAATATATCTTAGATATGAGCAAGATCCCTCAACTTGATTCCTCCAAAATATATGAATTCCTGTCGGAAATCAACCTGACAGAAGATCTGTAGATGAGTCTATCCTCATCTTTCAAATAAATAGGGGCATCACAATAGATCTTTCAGGTCTCAAGGTATCATGATATGACACCCTTAAATAAATCTATCTATCTACGTACTCTTATTTGCTTTGTATTCAGAAATGAAAGACCATCTTATTTGTACTTTTGCTCGTATTTGCTGCTTAGCAGTTATTTGTTGCGTTTTTATTGTTATCAGTGCAAGTTGTATGGTAGGTAGGTAGGAGTGGCCGCCCAGTTTGCCAAAAGCACACTTGAGCACACATAATGGCCCATTGTGATACCACGGTGTGGCGCCGTTCAAGCACTGACTAAAAAGTTCTCATACTTGGGATGGTGATAGTCAGCGCAAGAACAGCGCCGCAAGTTGTATGAGTAGAGTTGGACTTGGTTGTTCAGCTGACTGATCCGTTCATTCTCGTTCACTGAGCAGATTGAACTAGGTTGTTCACATAATTCAGTTGCGCTCAGTATGTCACTTGCTCACCTACTCAATTCACTCTTTCGTTCGTTCATTCATAAGAAGTGGAGGGAAGCAGAGTGCAATATTTGCAATTGGCCAAATTTTGGAAATTCCTATGTGCCTTGATGTTCTTATTGGTACCAACATTCATACTTACAAATGTCATCATTCAATCACATATACATAATTCGAGATAATGTTTGTGTGTATATTCGTATACCTGCTCATATGAGTGAATAAACGGTTGAACCATATGAATAGGTGAGCAAGTGAGCAAGTGAACTATTTTGTTTAACAGATCTGAACTAGTTCAGTTGGTTCAGTTCAGTGAAACAGATCGTTCAGTCGTTCACTACCCAAGCCTATGTTTGAGTCATATTGGAAATTAATTAATATAATTGAAAAAATTAACGGCTTAGATTGGAATTTGCAAATAAATACAAAAGCAAAGACGTGGAATTTTGTAGAACTATTCTTTTCGTGGACTAATGGATATTCAATTTGTTTGGAAGGGATGGTCGTGCAAAAGTCTGGGGGAAACCTAAAACCGCCCTTCAAACAAGAAACTTGGTTCTAATCATATGAAACGGTGGGTGGTAGTGTAAAGGCTTGGGGAGCAATAGGATCAGCCGTTGTTGGGAATTTGGCTTTTATTGATTGTATAATGGACAAACATCTACACAGGAGCATATTACAACAACATTTTATGACATTTAGTGTTTTGGATAAAGATAATGTAAGGAATTCAGTATGGGAGGGACGTGATTTTTTTTATTTAAAATTACTCATGGTATTTTAAGGTCATTGACATTAGTTATTGTTAAAATTATCGCTAATATCGTACATAGGCAGTTGTGCTTTTAACAGATACGAAGGTGCTTGCATTTCCACGGAAAAATACGGCAGAAAGTGGTGAGCCTTGAGGTATGGAGTAACAGTTGCCGTTTCGGACTTTAATTTTTGAGTGGGTCATAAAATGCATCACATATTTTATAATATGAAGAGCTGATGAATAATTGTGTGGATACCTATTTTGTCAAATGTCCTGGCGAATACGAGGGTTATAAACGATAGTTGATTTTTTGTAGACAAAGCGTCAGAAATCAGATAGTCATAGTCTATGAAAACTAGAGATTTAGCTACCGATTTGCCTTTCTTAAATCCTATCTGATTGGCGAATGGATTTAGGATTTGTTCTGCCTTTGGCCAAATTTCACAAAAAATTCTTCATTTGATTTGACATGGCTTGAACAAGTTTTGTGGTTTATTTTTTCCTTTTGTGAACAAAAGGACTAATTTTAGTTAGACGTTAGCTTCGTTTTGCTAACCGGGGAAATGAACCGACCTTCCTTACATCCATCAGGAAGGAAGAGCTTGACATCACCCTCGTTAGCCATAACTACTCCAATATCATAAGCAGATGGTTCGTCCCCCAGGAATGCTCCTTTTCGAATCACTGCTATATATCCTTTGACATTGACTCGACGGGGAGACCACAGGTAATACAGGATCTCTTAAGCCAATCAATAGGAAAAACACGAACGGGCCTCTTTTTCGGCTCAAACTGGAGTCATGCTTAGCGACGACCACTATCCACAACCGTCTCGAGTTTGATCGGGCGGTCGACGATTTGACCACAGCTTTTAAAAGAGCCACGCATATCTCTATCATCACTCCGGAACCACGGGGCAAACCTATACCTCCGTGGTGGAACTTGGAAATTGCAAGCCTTCGCAAAGCTTGTAGAATGCTCTTTAACAAAGCTAAAGTTTCAAAACTAAACAAAAAGAGTTGAAATACGCCATTAGGCGAGGGAAACAAGCGTCATGGAGGGAATTTTGCGAAAGCATTGAATCTGCATGCGAGGTTAGCCGGGCTCGAAAAATTCTCCACTCTAACAAAGCCCTTGACTGCATCCAAAAACATGGAAGCTGAACTCACTCAAGCGCCGAGACCCTTGAAATCTTACTGGACACCCACTTCTCAGGGAGCGTAGGCTCAGTAGATCAAGCACTATCAGGTAGATCAGGTTTCCCATCATAGCCTCCGAATATTCTCTTCTATTCTGCTAATATATTTTCAAATCAAATTCATTTCTTAATAGATGTAACGCTGCTATATCTAATAAAACCCCCATTTCTGCTGTTTTTGCGCATTGATTAAATGAAATGGAAAACAGGCATAGCGTTCTACTTTACTTAAGGCAGATTTCGATTTCTTACGTTATACTCTATTTGACGATTAGTGTTGATAATTCACGTCATCCTGACTTACATCCCGCGAACGATTTTAGGAATAAATCCCTTATTCGGCCCCTTTAGGATGGACATCCAAAATAGTCTCTTGTCAAAAATTACTGAAAGGTATTTGGTTACGGAGAGACTATCGAGATACGTATCACTTACAAGAACAGGTTTCATAAAGATGAAAGCAAAGAGTATGCATATAGGGAGCTCGCAAGACGAAAGAAATTATTGTATGTATACTCTTTGGTAAAAGTCTTCTAGTGAAGAGCACTGTACAAGTGGAATTATTAGCGTATATTATTATTATTATATAATAATAATCAGCGTATTAATCCAAATACATCATTATTAAATGGAGGGGTTATTTATATATACAAATATATTACTTATGTAGGTAGAAGAAAATTCCACCTTACTAAAAAACAAAATAATATTTTCATCATGGATCTTTATTTTTATGTTGAGACTGAATATTTGATGACCTATCCCCTCGTCTATATATGTATATATATTAATTGTGTATACATGATTTTTTACTATACTTAACTCTACTATAATTCATCTCTTTTCTTTTACAGATCAATAAGTGGAGTAATAAAAATAATCTTAATAGAAGTAATACTTCTTCAACCATTATAACATCGGTAATACCCAAAGGTAAGTTCTTTTTCCAAAAGTTTTAAACCTAGAATAAATCGACATTAAGATACTTAAAATATAATTTTATGTTTGTTTCGATTAACATCGAACTATTTTCTGTAAACTCCGGAAATACCAGTTGGGTAATGAAAGGGGAGTTGGAGTTAAGGTAAAACAAAATGAAAGTCAAGAAAAATGAATAAACTTCATGGTAGGACAGTAAATAAATTATATAAGTTTACATCTGAGTTTGCGATACAAAAACAATCATTATCAATCAACCTTGAAATTGGTGGATTCCAAAACGTCATCAATCTCTGGTTTATTAGCATAAATTTGTGACTTCCCATCACAGCAAATAATTAAAAACTATTTCAGCAAATTTTTGTTCCGTTAGCATCAATAGAGCATAGGTAGGCTAATTTTAATCTAAGAGCCGAAAGTTCCTTATATCAAACTCATTTCTGGCAGTTAGCTTTATAATATCGACATGTCTATACCGACATTAATATATACCGCCCACCTTTTGTATAGTGTTTACTAGGACTCCCATCTACATAACTACCAAATAGCGTCACTATTCCATTATAATAATAATTTAGTTTTAGTAGTTTGCCCCATGGCCGACACTGCTACCTAAAAGATCTTTTGTGTCATACTACATTTGTCATTAGTGATCCATGTGATCACAATTGTCCGATCTACTATGCCCTCTATATTTAGTACCGGCATTTCGTCCGTTTGGTGATGTCAAAGCGTCACAATTAAAGTCGTCAGGTTCTTTTCTACCTAAATGTTCCTTCTCTAAAGAAAGGAAGAAGTTAAGTCATGTTATTTCATTATCTCTTCCGCTTTATGGATGAATTTGGGAATGTCCATAACAGGAGCATTCTTTATTTCCTCCAGAGCCAGCTGGGCGCGTTGGAATATGTTCTAGTTCTTGCCAACGCAATGCAGTTGCACAGTATGTGTTCTGTCGTTTCCTCTTCTTCTAGACAGACCCGGCACTCCGTATCATCGAAAATGTAGATTTTAGTCAGGTGATATTTCAGGTAGTAATGACCTGATAGAAAACCTACTATTTTCCCTATGTCTGCTTTGCACATATTACGCAGTTCTTTATTGTGGGTGAATGGCCTTACCAGTCTTTTGGCTTGGCGAAGTCCCTCTATCCCCTCCCAGTGTGATATTCTGAGACTATGTTCCCAGCTATCTACCCTGGATTTAGCCTCCGCCCAGTTGATACCACAGTATAGCTCCGGACCTATGAGGCTTGCTACGGAACCGGCCCTAGCCAGCTCGTCAGTAATTTCGTTGCTTTCGATCCCCGAGTGACCCGTCACCCAGCAAATTGCAACCTTATTTGCTGCACCTAAAGTTTGTAGGTTGTTGAAGCATTCTTCAACAGTTTCGATTCTAAAGAACATGAAGCTAATGCCTGTAATGCAGCTTGACTATCTGAATAGATAGCTATGTGTGCGCCCTTGATACCCCTTTTCAGATTTGTCCTTACGCTGATTGAGATTGCTTTAATTTCAGCCTGGAAGACGTTAGGCCACCTGCTCATTAGTTCTGAGATTTTGGTATTTGGTCCATAGACCCCTGCACCGACTCTGGTGTTTGTTTTTGAACCGTCTGTGGATCATTATAAGCTTCTAAGGTCGACCCAAGGTCCTCCTATGTCCCATTCATCTCGGTCTGAGATAATAATCTCAAAATTGCGATCAAACTGTCGTTTTGGGATCATATAATCCGTTATTGAGCAGATTATGTTTTGATCGGGTATGTTTTTTAAAATATTGAAATGCCCATAGTCATGAGGTTCTTGTCTAGACAAGATTTTCACCTTCAATGCGCTTCTAGCAGCACATTTTTTCACGAGTGTATGTAGTGGGGATAATCCTATTATGGCCTCAGTAGCAGCGGTTGGGCAGTTTCGCATGGCACCGGTGATTGCCACACAAGCCTGCCTTTGAAAACTTGTAATTATTTTCTTACCGGATTCTTGTGTCGTCTTAGGCCACGTCACAAGGGATGCGTAGGTAATGATTGGTCTAACCATCATTACATACATCCAGTGTATCATTTTTTTCACGATTCCATAAATTGGACCGAAGTTATTGTCATTTTAAAAAAGATGAAAAAAGTTCACTATATGGGAGGTAGGCGTTGTCTTTGTGTTCATATCCAGAAACAATTCTCAAAAATAAAATTGAACATTATGCAAATCAGGGGGTTAAATTATTTAAATTTTATGATTAACTATACAAATTGTGAAAATGTAAGGAACAAATAACTCAATATAATGAGCTCCCGCATTCTGTCACAATTTTTGTATAGGAGATATTTTGAAAGTTTAAAACTTATTTCAAAATTCAAAACAAAATTATCCATTATTGGCATTTTTCTACTATTCAGTTGCAGATGGGGGACGTTGATCCAGAAACGCTTTTAGAATGGCTTTCCATGGGTCAGGGTGATGAGCGGGACATGCAATTGATTGCTCTCGAGCAACTTTGCATGCTTCTTCTCATGTCAGATAATGTAGATCGTTGTTTTGAGAGGTAATTATATTGTGATCATTCCAATGAAAAAACAAACTAATTTTCGCTTCTGATCTTAGTTGTCCACCACGTACGTTTTTGCCAGCCTTATGCAAAATCTTCCTTGATGAACTTGCACCTGAGAGCGTACTCGAAGTTACGGCACGGGCAATCACTTACTATTTGGATGTTTCAGCGGAATGCACACGTCGCATTGTGGCCATTGATGGTGCTATTAAATCCATTTGTAATCGTTTAGTAGTGGCTGAACTTTCATCGCGCACATCACGAGACCTAGCCGAGCAATGTATTAAGGTACTGGAACTGATATGCACACGGGAAGCTGGAGCAGTTTTCGATGGAGGCGGTC
Organism: Clusia tigrina; assembly: GCA_920105625.2. Lineage (NCBI taxonomy): Eukaryota > Metazoa > Arthropoda > Insecta > Diptera > Clusiidae > Clusia > Clusia tigrina. Next base: position 39,962,619 of record OV050033.1, on the reverse strand, counting down.
TCAATTGTGTTCTTTCATTCATTCGTGACTGTGGGTCTCAGGTTCATAAAGACACATTACATTCAGCAATGTCAGTTGTATCGCGCCTGTGCACTAAAGTAGAACCAAACTCGCCATGCATTAAGAACTGCGTCGAAAGTTTAAGCACACTTTTACAGCACGAGGATCCTATGGTGGCGGATGGCGCACTGAAGTGTTTCGCATCTGTCGCTGACCGCTTCACTCGTAAATGGGTCGATCCGGCGCCTCTAGCAGAATATGGATTGGTTTCTGAACTCTTGAAGCGATTAGGAAACGCGGCTGGTCCATCAAACAATGGGGCCTTAGTTCCTGCAACTAATTGTATGTCTCCTACAGCAAGTGGACCCGCCACTTTAGGAGGACAAAGTGAGAGTATCGCCGCTGTCTCTACAACTAACAGCAAGGCTCAACCAACCGAAATATCCCGTTCATCCCAGTCAATATCTACAACTATATCGCTATTATCGACCTTGTGTCGTGGGTCACCATCTATTACACACGATATTTTGCGATCACATCTACCAGATGCAATAGAGCGAGCTCTTAAGGGAGATGAGCGTTGCGTTCTTGACTGTATGCGTCTCGCAGATCTTTTGCTATTACTTCTTTTCGAAGGTCGACAGGCGTTAAATCGTGTGAGTGCCGCAAATACTCAGGGCCAGCTAGCTCCACGCGTCCGTCGAAACGATTCTAGTGCTGAGCGTACACACCGACAACTGATTGACTGCATTCGATCTAAGGATACAGAGGCACTCCAAGAAGCAATAGAATCAGGTGGGATCGATGTTAATTGCATGGATGATGTGGGCCAAACTCTGCTTAATTGGGCTTCTGCTTTTGGCACGTTAGAAATGGTCGAATATTTGTGCGAAAAAGGTGCAGATGTAAATAAGGGACAGAGAAGCTCGTCCTTACACTATGCCGCCTGTTTCGGTCGTCCTGGTATTGCTAAAGTGTTGTTAAAGTTCGGAGCCTACCCAGATCTGCGAGATGAAGATGGGAAAACTCCATTAGATAAAGCGCGTGAACGAACTGATGATGGTCACCGGGAAGTGGCTGCAATTTTACAATCGCCAGGCGAATGGATGGCTGCCGGGCACACAACGGTTAACAAAGACGGGACCGACGACAGTGTGCATTCAGAACCCCGGGGTGACCCTGAAATGGCACCAATATACCTGAAAATATTTTTACCAGTGTTCTGTCACACATTCCAGGGTACAATGTTAAGTAGCGTTCGCCGTGCTAGTCTCGGTCTTATAAAGAAAATGGTGCAGTACGCACAGCCGCCCGTCTTGAAAAATCTATGTGAACCGCAGCAGGAAGAAGCCACTATTAGCAGCTATCACAATTTAGGAACTTTACTGGTTGAGGTTGTGGCCAGCGTTCTAGATAATGAGGTAAGTCCATCACAGATGATTTATAATAAATTTTAGAATATTGTTTACAGTCTCCATTATTGAACAACTCAAAACGGCTTAGTCAAGCCTCGCCCTGTATATAGAACGTCAAAAACAAATGTTTCATCAGAAATTGCGATATTCTCGTTTTTATAAGTAATTTAAAAAGCAATTCTATGCACCTCTAGATAACCTACAGTTGGCCACCCCAGAGCAGCCCACGAACCAACACTTTATGTGGTCCTATGCAACAGTTTGAAGCAGGTGTAAGCTATGTTAGAGCAAGTTTATGTTCAGCTGATTCGCTCTTAAGAATGATGTCTGTCAGTTGCCAAAGTGCGTCCGAGAGCAATCTTGTAAATTTTGAGGAACAGCGGACTGGTGGTACTCAACGATATATTTTACTACCAAGAGCAAAAGCTGTTTCAGTGGTAAACTGTCTCTTTATTGAAAGATTCTTACATGGTTATGATTTCGAGTTGCTTGGTCGCCACTAAAAGTACATGTATCATACTTATAATATACCTGGTAACATTAATCTAACATACTCGTACGTATAAATATATATATATATATATATATATATATATATATATATATATATATATACATATATATATATATATATATATATATATATATATATATATATATATAAATATATATATATATATATATATATATATATATATATATATATATATATATATATATGTATATATATCCAACACACAATACTCTCAAACAAGTAGCCAAAACACAAGCGCGTGTTATAGACCAACGATGGTCGTCGAAATTAACGGATTGAGCCAACCAACAATATTTTATGAGTCAAGTCCCGCGCATGCTAACGCTTGTTGGTTGTATTTCTTTTATTATCCTTTACTGAGCAGTGCATCAAAGCACTGTTTTTGCTTCTGAATGCAATGGTATATATGCACTCCCGTATCGAGCTATCGAAAGCAGCTTTATAGTCGATGAAGAGATGATGGGTGTCGATCTGATTTTCATGGGTAGCATGAAGATCTATTCAATGGTGAACTTACCAGTTTAAAGCCGCACTGATAAAGTCCAATCAGTTTGTCAGCAAATATCTTTATTTTTTCGACAGAACTTTGTATTACATTGATATCGAGAGCAAGGCAGATAACGCTGAGATTGCAATCTTAAGGCTTTCCGCTAGCCATATTTTATAGATGAATTAATGCATGCACCCTATCAGCTACTTTATTGTCGCTGTCTGCTCTCGTCTCACGTATCGTCGTCGATTGGTGCTATCGGAGAAAAAAATACCTCCAGATTACGCTTAAAGAAGCGCAGATCATCAGACGTACATTTCTGGTGAAAATAACTAAATTTGCTTCAGTTGGGTTAACCGAAAGTTCATTTGCCTCACATCATGTGTTAATTGTATTCAGAGTAAACTACACTTCCCATTGATTCGATTTGGCTGGAAAAATCTTCAATACAAGACCTCTTCGATGTACGAATGGTTTTCTTAAATTCCTTTTGCGTTATTCGTAACTGTAAAACTACCATCATATTTCCTAAGAGACACCAAATCTACAGAGTTATCCTTCTGGAGAATCTTAACCAATCTAGCTATGTCACTCAGTAATTTGATGTTGCTGCAAAAATCCTCTTCGATGTTTTTTAAAAATTCCTCTGGGTTAATCGATATCGGTCCCAGTCCCCTTCAAGATGGCGCTGCTAAGCAATTTTCTTGCTTTCTTACTCAACTCACGAAGCTCTTGGTTCCACTAGGGGGTACCTCTCAAGACACCTGAACTCAATGTACCTGTGGCTCGATAATGAGCATTCATTCAGGGCCCTCCAGTTTATAAACGACCATCAACCCTCCCAATTATTGGATAGAGTAATGTATATTACCTCCTGCCTCCTAGCTGTGACCAAAGTAGGTTGACAGCCCTTGTTTCGAATATTTAAGGCGGAGGAAACTACATAGTCGAAAAGCAAGAGACGCGCCTATTGTATTTACTACTTCCCCAGATGATATGCTAGGCATTAGCATCACAACAGACTACAAGCCCCAGATATCTTTCCTCACAGAACTCCACTAATTCCGCCACCACCCCCTAGGGCGTCATAGGGAAAATAAGAAGAGGCAATAACAAAGTCCGACCAAGCTGCGGCCATATTAACCTAGTCATTAAGCAAGTACCTTCGTGTGCCCAAGACCCATTGGCCTCACTTACGACGCTATCCTTCAACATCAGTTTACAAGTTCCAACCTCGCATCCGTCCGTACACAAAGGAAGGTTTGTACCCCGTCTGTCAATATCCATATGTTCCGGAACCCGTATTAGGCGTACGCAGAAAACGGTGCTGATATCATTTAGGGCTGCCAAGCAGTCTTGAGCAACCTTTGATTTCAGTGCCACCGAGTTCATTGACTTGATGGCTGCCTGGTCATCCGAATAGATATTTATAATATTCTTTGTTACACGTGTCTAATTTGTTTGGCGTGTCTAATTAAGTAGACGGCTACCTCGTTTATGGCTAGGACCTTTGCTTGATAAGCACTGCAGTGGTCGGGGCAACGGAACGAAAGTTCCAGTCCCAGTTTTTTTGATAAAACTCCAAAGCCGACTCCATCGTCAAGCTTGGATCCGTCGGTGTAGAAATTCAGTTCCCCCCTTCTCCATGGCATACTTGTTTGCCACTCTCTTCTAGACGGAATATATGTCTTGAAGTGCCTATGAAAGTTGAGATTAGATATAGAGTGGTCAATGTGTTTGATACAACTACTCCAGGTATGCACGATAGTCGAGTGGACAGTCTGTCGATTACTGGATGGACACCTGCAAAACTAGATGGCCGGGTTCGCTTCTTGGGAAAGGTCATAGTTGGTGTGCTGTTGCTTTCACAGACAAAATATGTACTTTGAAAATTGCCTTTTATTGAAAGATCTCTGAAGAAGAGGACAATGGCTTGTCCCAAACAGCTAAAAGATCTACCAAATGTTTTTCAATAATTCGCCATCTGATAATTATTACAATTGCATAACCACATAGCACTTACAATATGTACTATGTGGTTACCTTGACGAATAGTAATATTCACACATATAAAACAATTCGTAAAAAGCTCTCTTTATTCGCCGTAACATATTTTCATATTTTATAAATGGAAAAGAGATTAAGAAACTATAATTATGGTTACGTAATTGCCTTTCTGACGATTTATACCAAGCTCAATACTTGGATTCGTGTCGCTGGATTGTGTAATAAGCAAACGATTCCTGCTTCAGTTAGAACAATTGGCTTTATTAGTATTCGTCCAACTTACTATTGGCTTTAATTATGTATGCTGCCACTCTCAGGATTCACCTTTCACTGCTGCTGCTACTACGATGTTCACTTTGCCATTTTCACTTGCTTGCTTCTCTGCTACTACGATGCTCACTCTCGGCTACGCTCACTGTTCCACTGCTGCTGCTACTACGATGTTCACTTTGCCATTTTCACTTGTCTACTTCTCTGCTACTACGATGTTAACTCTCGGCTATGCTCACTGTTCCACTGCTGCTGCTACTACGATGTTCACTCTCGGCTTCGCTCACTGTTTCACTGCTGCTGCTACTATGATGTTCACTTTCACTTGTTTACTGGTCTCGATGTCAATTGTGTAGTCGCTTATATACTTCTTGCATACCAGAAATTCCACTAGCCTTTGAACGCTGGGACATGCCTTCTTGCGTATGTATTTTTAGGGGTTGAAATTGACGCTTACCCCGAAACTATCAACCAATCAGATGACATGCTGATTTCGTAACATTATGCATAGTTCTCTTTGTACAAATTTACAGCTACATTATATTGTAGTAAAATAGTTTGATTACATGTATTTTCATGTGTAATTTTCATTAATAGCGTGGTCTACATCAATACAAAGCGGACTTTTAACAATTGCGGCTCAATTGTTTTGTTTTTTGTTATATTTTTAACGTGAGCATCAGCCGACAAAGTGTTTTGTACTCACATGAATACTAAAAGAAGTTACATCCAGTTCGCTTCGCAGTTCTTGCATGATTATATAAAATGAATTTCTAAATTTGAGATTTCCAGAAACTATAATAAAATGATGGATTTACTAAATTCATTTACCATTCTATGTGCTAATAACAATTGTTGCTGTTGTTATTTTTACTATTGAATTGCATTACATTTGGTTTTTTGTGTGACGTGCTAATTTTTACATGAGGCGCTTGCTTTTTGTCCTGATATGCTTCATTTTGTAATTTCCACATCTTCCATATTCTGTTAAATTTGTTGTTTCATATGTACAAAATTAGTGTGGTTCGTCATGAGGCAAATGTATTGTTCTACTATTGCACTTGTAACTTAGTTTTGAACTTGATTTGCATACTTGAGAGTTGGTTTCGATGAAACTTGTTTTTGGTCTTCTCTGGAGAAATGGATTGGTTCAATACTTTCAATATATGATTTTCATTCATATTCTAGGACGACGATGATGGCCATCTGGTAGTTCTAATCATAATTGAGGAACTTATGAGCAAAACCCAGGACGAATTTCTTGATCATTTTGCACGATTAGGTGTGTTTTCAAAGGTGCAAGCTCTGATGGATCCAGATAATGAACACGACATCGCGCAACCGGTTACAATCACTTCGAATCTGGAAGAGACATCGGCTAGCGTATTGACAGCAGTACAACAGTCAACAACAGGTATGATCAAAAGTTTACTTACACCATGTAGGTCTAACTAATCAATTTGAATTTTAAGAAGATACTATGGACGATGCGAAAGAAATCCTGCAAGGCAAAGCATATCACTGGCGCGAATGGAGTATTTGCCGCGGTCGTGACTGCCTATATGTATGGTCAGATTCGGCAGCTCTTGAGCTCTCAAATGGATCGAACGGATGGTTTCGCTTTATTCTTGATGGAAAATTAGCCACCATGTATTCAAGTGGCAGTCCTGAAAATGGAAATGATAGCTCAGGTAATTTTTAAAATGAATTAAATATTAGCTTCTATTATATTCCGACGCAAGGCTAGGCTACTAATTCCGAACTTTAGTTCTTTCAACTGTTGGTCGAAGACAAAAATAATCAAGCACTTCTAAGAAATGCATTAGAGTGTATAATATTTTGGTCGACCCTGTGAAACTTAATATAAAATATATGTGAATATTCATTGACATTTCCTTTTAAGGATCTTCATCATTTTATATGATTTATTTACTGGGCAACAATTGTTCAATAACGTTCCTTAATTTAGGAATAAAACATACACAAGTTTAGGGATGTTTAACGTTTTTCTTAATATTGATTTAAGAATTTTTTTTTTAAATTTGCAGTACACTTGATTTCCGTGTAAAACAACAATTGGAGTTGATGAAACTGAATTGATTTGCTTCTGTGTGATAATAATTTTGATCTATTTAGAAGTACGTTTGGACCCATCTTGCGTTTGTATGGGTAGATTTGTTTAAGGGTTGTATGGGTAGTTGGTTAAGATCTATTGCGATGCTTTGTATGGGTAAGGACTCATTTGAACTGTTTATAGAACGATAATGGGCATATTTTAATTCTCCTATCTGGTAATGGTCACCATTTACGAAGCTAGCAACTAATTGAGAATAATTGCAAATAATTCAAGCATTGCCACCAGCCACTGCATGGACCTTCATTGTGTTTCCTGTTCAATTTATTCAATTTCGTTGTTGCTACTTGACACTGAGTTATTTTTCAATTTATTAAGCAAAATGTCGTATTCTACCATATGGTAAATGGTTCAATACTGATCTAAGAAGTGACCTTTCTGCCTAATGTATACTACCACAGAATACAAAATTATTTATTGCCTTGAAGCTACGAAATAGAAAATTGAGATTTCTTCTGCATATTTTAGGCAATCATTAAAATCCAACTGATTCAGCTCAGTTTTTTTATGCAATGAGTTGATGCACTTCTAGAATGATGTGGCCTGATTACAGTGCAAAAAGAACTAACCACCTTCTCAATAAACCAAGACAAAAAATTCCCAACCTTTTAGCTGTCTGCATAGGTCATTGGACTATTGGCACACACTTGAAAAATCTGCATTCCGTTCAATGCTCATTGCAGGAGCTGTAAAGACCCACAGAAGAAAGATACAGTCGTACACTTTGCCCAGCCGTTGCTCGCTTGAGACTCAAATATCTCGGAAGTCTTTTTCTGGAGAGTCTAGGCTCTAGATTAGAACTTTCAGACGTATCCAAATTTGTCAGCAGCTCCGGATAGTTGTAAATGTACAAAAGTATATTACCATTTTCTTTACGCTCGCGAGGACGTGGCAACAAAACGGCACTATTGCTAATTGAGGCGACCCGAGGTCGCCAGCCATTTTACCTACCTACCTTCCTGATGCACTTTGGTTCTCGTGGCGTAATAGTTGCAGATATTTTTCGAATTCATTGAGTCCTGGTATTCGATTACAATACTTTCCGATTTAATCCTATTGATTAGTTTATCATATATTTATTATTTTATGGTCTGCCATTTGTAATACTATAAAAATATTTAAAATATAGGTTGTTATTTTTGCAATTTTCACACAATTTTCGTCTACTCTATTTTCTGGCAAGACATTGTTTTTAAATAGATAAAACCATGAAATCAAAATTTGCTCGGGCTTCATCTTTCTCGGTCAGACACACGTTTTTCTTCACTCAAAATACAATTTAAAAAAAGAGATGTGGCTCATCTGTATCAAGATACGTCTCAAAAATTCAAGTATGTAAATGTTGAAGGTATAATTTAGAAGTTTAGTGTTTTTGCTTTATTATTTTGCCCCTGATTATCTCTCTTCTGAATAAATAGTAACAATATAAATAAAGTGTACAAAATTGTCATCACCCTTTCCCTGTCAACAAAATATATATAGTCAAGGAAATTATACTATATATAAATTTATATATATTAGCTGTATTTCTTTCCACGCGCTTAAGCTTACAGTTTAGTATTTGGCAGCACTGGTTTTGACATTTAAAATGCTTTGACATACAAGCGTTGGTAATTCTTGGTTTACTCTTTTCTTGGTTTACTCTTTTTCTCGTTCACAATAGACAACAAACTGGTTTTGGCAGCACTTCTGTTTGAGGCGCTAGACAACAAGCGAATACAAACAGCTTGCGTTAACTAAGCGGTCAATATGTATGCATAAGCGGGCGTTTTATTTACACTCGCGTTGAAAGAAACACAGCTATTAATGCATTCATTTGTCATTTTAGATTAAAAATGAGAAATTTGTAACTAATATAAAACTATTTTTAATACTTATATCGCAAAAAAAGCGGACAAAAATCTCCATGAACATTCCAAATATTTTTCAGAAGAAGAATTTTAAAAAAACACAAGTTCATTTATTAACCTAACTCGAAATTTGATCAGAGAATATGGCTTCAATTATGTAATATATTTTTCTAATTTCGCCGTTGAAGTCACAGTTTCAAGGGAATGAATGAACAAAAACAATTTTGACTAGTTTCAGATTTCAGATTATTGAAGATAATTTTTCCAATTAGGAAATATTTCCACACCTAAATTTGTTTGCATTCTTCTTGTCGTGGTTGCAGACCTATTTGCGCACTTCATATTGCAAAAACTACAATCAAAATTACCAAATTAAAAACAGATAAAAAAAGGTTAAATTCGCTATATAACAAAATATGTATAAAATGAACTACCATATCGATTGAACCATATACGTCGAAGTTCGGTATTCCTATTACCACATGATGGCCTAAGTTAGCACTTCGGGCGGCCGCCTTACCTACCTACCTTTCATATTTGGCCGGGGACAGCATATTGTCCTGATATCGATAATTAATTTATATATATAAATAATTTATGTTTTCATAGTGAATGGGGGATCCATCACCAGATACTCCCATCAAGATATACACAGACGGATTAAAAATGAATACCGGTGTAGGATTAGAATTGTATAGCGAAACGCTCTCAATCAGTGAATCCATCAAACAAAGGATCACTGCAGTCTTTTTCAAGCGGAAATAACCGTTATTCACGAAGCCTTGAATTGGTTGAGGATAAACGAGGGAACCGTCAAGGATATCTGTATTTTTTTAGACAGCCAAGCTGCACTAACATCAAGGAGTGTCTTAGACTGTCGCCGATCTCTAAATCAGATGGCTAAATAATTCCATATCCATTTATGCTGGGTACCAGGCCATTAGGATATACCAGGGAACTCCAAGGCTGATCAACTTGCTAGAGACGCCACTTGTATGGCAAATGTCAGTACGCATATGGGTTTACCTCTCGCGACTTGTAAGCTTCTCCTCAGTGACACTAATTAATTCTACCAATCAAAGGTGGATCTGTGCCACTCCCTACGAAATCGCCAGGCAAACATGGTCGAAACTAAGTATGCGTCTATCTAGGAATATCATTGGACTCAATATACTACAAATTAGGCTTTAATAGGAGCCCACACGGAACATTGTCTAAAAGGAAATCATGCAAGAAGAATGGAACGCACGATTTCTGTCGCAGCTGTAGAAGCGAGGAGGAACTGGAAACGGTCCAGCATCTCTTCTGCACATATCCAGCTTTTGCTAGAAATAGGGGACGTTTACTAGGATCCCACTTCTTAACAAGTATAGATAATCTATAAATGCTCAGGTTGGTTCGATCTGGAGGGGGGAAGCGTAGCCATGCTTCGCATCCGCGGCTCACAGCGGACCCAACTAGTGGTCTAAGTGGCATCACTGGTTTATTGGTGATGCGGATGGCCAACCTACCTACCTATAGCTAATTATCACATCTACACAGGGACCAGAACGCAATATTTAGAACAACTATCGATATAACAATTACCTGAAATCTCCACATGAGGTTGTGCTGTATACACTTTTTATTGTTAATGGGGTAAAGATAAGTTTATTGAATTGGTTTTGTAGTCGGTTTGGGTTAAAAAAGGTTTAGTATCTAAGCATTAGTAGGTAGGTACAGACAGGACAACGCAAAGTTATCAGCAATTTAAATCAATTTATAATTATTAACAGTTTGATCCGTTCTAAGGAAAGTTTGCATATTCATTCAAATAAAAATGCAACCATCATTTTATCACACATTCACACACACACACACACACACACACATGTTTATGTATATATATTTTTTTCTTTTATCTACATTACACATTTTTATGATATAGGCAGGGGACAAGGAATGGATCCTGTTGCCAGTGAAGGTGAGAGGATTAATTCGCATTTTTTTTTATTATATTTATTTATATTTTTTTCTTTGCTCTAACATACTCATATGCCACTAATATACGTTAATTTCTTATTAGTTACAAACATAAAAATACTCTAAGCCCCTCCTACAAAAAAAATGGCAATTGCTCTGAAGAATTATTGCGAAAATCTCAGAAATATGTAAAATAAAAAAGGAATAAAAAATCAGGAATAAAAAAATAATACAATCTTTGATTTGAAATTAGTTTTATTGAACAGCAATTCACTTTCAAAATATTTGACAATATTTGGTATAAATTAATCTTGTCATAACCCAAACAAACAGCGTAACTAAACGATCGGCCCCAGAAGCTAATTAAAATAAATGTTTCAGAAATATTTCATCTTTATTTTGTATTCAAAATTTTCACTGCAGCTGCCAATTGATGGAAGTAAATTACTGCTTCCTTCCTCCTTCACTTTTGAAACCACTTCCTCTGCACTTTCTTTGGACTTAATAAATTAAGTTTATTGGATGAACGAAGAAGAAGCAAAATTATCAATCGTATAAAATATAAACATGTTTTTTTTTCTTTAAACTCCACTTTTATTTCCATTCTACCCCTCCAATAATAAATAACTACATAAATAAATAAAAAAAGTAAATTTTTAAATAGTTATTTAAAACATCATAAGGAAGAGGAGCCAATGCTAGCCTCCCATGAGGTTAGTACATACACATTCAGGACTATTGCGTTAGAAAATTATAATTATAAATAGTGGGGTGCTCGCTTCAGTCGCCGTGTTGTGCCTGACCTCTCCAGAAGATTTGAAGCTAGTATCAAAGAGTATACATATATAGAGCTCGCATGACGAACAAAATTATTGTTGCAAAAATACCACGCATTCCCTTGCCGCTCACCGATTTATGTGAAATCGCCTTCCCTTCCACTTCACAAAATTTTGTGTATGTACACTCTTTGCTAGTATATTAGGATGCTTGCTTAGTCGTTCCCGGTATTTAATGCTGTATCTTGATATTTCGTCATTGACAGTAGAGGGATGTTAAGGTCGTGACGTATTATTTAATTTCTGGCGAACCATGTTCGCGTACATTTCCAGTACGAATTTACAATCGCCGAAAATCAAGAGAGTAAAACAGTATTCGCTCGCGAATAGAAGAATATCCAAAAAGGTACGCGAACACAAATTTGCAACAATTTGCAAGTTAGAAACAGCTGTTTGGTCTCCAAGGCAGCAAGCAATGCTCCTGAAGGATGAGATGATTCCATGCCATTTGTAGATTTAATGTATATAAATAAACCTTATTTTTTTATGTACTATAATCTTATATAGTTCCAACCAGTAGTGATATCAAATGTAGAAAGAGCAATCATCTTGTCGACAACAAAATACATATAGTCGGATAATGAACAAAGTTATATGAACGTTATATTGACAATGTTATTTCTGAATTCCACGCAACATTATCCAAAAGTTTAATAATAGTTAGTTATAGGCATATGGGTGTACCTCTCGCGACTTGTAAGCTCCTTATAAGGGAGACACTAATTAATTCTACCAATCAAAGGTGGTTCTCTGCCACTACCTGCGAAATCGCCAGCCAAACATGGCCGAGGCTAAATCTGCTTCCATCTGGGAATATCATTAGACTCAATAGACTACAAATTAGGCTTTAATAGGAGCCCTCACGGGACATTTTCTAATAGGAAATCATGCAAGAAGAATGGGACGCATGATTTCTGTCGCAGCTGTCGAAGCGAAAAGCAACTGGAAACGGTCCAGCACCTTTTCTGTACATGCCCAGCTTTTGCTAGAAATAATGAACGTTTACTAGGATTCCACTTCTTAACAAGTATAGATAATCTATACCAGTCAGGTGTCAATAAAGTTCTTCGCTTTATAAAAGGCTCAGTTTCAATCTGGAGGGGGAAGTGTAGCTATGCCTCGCATCCGCGGCTCATAACGGACCCAACTGGTGGTCTAAGTACTACTTACCTTTATTATTATCAGCTGTTTATTTGTTACATTGATTGGTTTTGCGATAAAATATTTAGCAAGAGGAACTGAAGCGTACACAGAGGAACAATATATACAATTTCATGCATCTCACATCATTATATTAATCGGCTAAGGTTTCTCTTGTCGTACCGATTACTGAAAGTCTACTGGTCAGTTTTGTTTGAAATTTGGATTATCTTAAAGCATTTGTGCTGCAGCTGTGCAGAATATATACTTTGTTTCTTATATTTAATTTGTTCATAATCAAATCTTGAAAATAAAAAATATATGTATACTTATATACTCGTACATATGTATACAGGCGCCACAAAGCCGCTGTCTGCGTGAAATTATGTGCAAAAAAGCAAACAGATGGCGCTGTGTCTAAAATATGTGCCTAAAAGTATGCACCTTTTTATATGAATTTAGACACAGCGTCATCTGTTTGCTCTGCTCGAATTCCCAATCCAGAAACTCATCCAAAATTACATGAATTAGTAAGGCGTCATATGATTCATGGACCATGTGGAACGAACTATAAATCCGAATTCAGTCTGATGGTGTGTTTTCTCAAAAATTTCCAAAGTATTTCTGTGGTGAAAGCCGTGGTTGTGTGTATGGCTACCCAGTTTATAAACGTTGTGATGATGGAATCACAGTTGACGTGTGTGGACATACTATTGACAACAGATTTGTTCTTCCATACAAAATTTTCAATTTTGTTTCTCCAGGCATAACCTTAATATTTAAATGTGCTGTCAGAGTGAATGTTAATTAATGAATGATTGCAGTCTCATCCATAGGTAGGTTAGGTAAGTTATATGGCTGTCCTAAGACTCACTTAGCCCTGTTCAAGGTCCATTGTGGCCACCAGAGCTTTTTCCCCTACATCTCTGGATCCTCCTTAAACCATTCAGTGGATTTGATAAAAGTAGCCACTTTCGTTAGCTTCATCCGGGAAATCTCCCCAATGCTGTGAAGAAATGCAAAACCAAAAGTGCAGAACCTTCTTCTGTAGAGAGCAATGCACCCACACAGGAGGTGTTCCACTATTTCCTCTTCCTCGACATCTTGACAGCTCCTATAAATGTCATAGTGGTGTACTCCCAGTCTACTTGCATGTCTACCAATGAATCAGTGACCCGTCAGTACCCCTATTACAAATCTAATATCCTGCCTATTCCATTCCGGTCAAGTTTGTCGACTTGTTTGTTAGGCAGGGTGATAACTGTCTCCATCTAACATTTGCCACTGCTCATCAGCCCTGCAAATTGCCCTCAATAGCCCCTATGGCCCGGCACCCAGACCAGGTTTATATTAAAGTATTCAGATAATTCAATTAATACTTTATGGCATTGTACGACGGTTTTCGCTTGACTGCCTCCAGCGATTTTATGGCCACTTGGCTGTCGGAGAAAAAATATATATCGTGGATAGAGGAATATTCTTTATATGTAGCATATCCTCTCTTATTGCTATTACCTCTGCTTGGAACACACTACAATGGTCCGGCAAGCGGAAGGATAAACTGACGCTCAGCTTTTCAGAATATACACCTACACTCACCCGATCATTAAGTTTTGAATCGTCAGTGTAAATGCTAATTTCGTTCTTATTGATCATGTTTCCATTATCCCAGTCCTCCTTTGCGGGGTATATGGTGTTAAATGGTTTTCTTACATTCGGTTCTAATGAGTTACAGTAATCTGTGGTATCAGATATATTCGGAAATTTTTCTACTACTTGTACCTCTGCTACTTGTAGTTCAAAGGGAGAGTTCCCTGAGTCTAAGAGCCAATTTGATTGCAAGTTGCTTTCCAAGCAAATCAGTTGGCAAATAAACGAAGTTAAGAGGAGCACTGATACGGCCACTAAGTGCATTGTAGTACATCGGATCAATCCGGGCTCTGAGAGTGAAATCTGTATTCTGCCTGTAACAATAAATGTGTTTCGATTTTTCTTCAATGAGCACAATTGTAACTCAAGTGAAAATATCGGCATCTATATGATATTTTTATATAAAATAATTCAAGGTTAATTATTCTATTTCAGTTAAGCGCTTAAATTATAACCAAATAGCCCTATATAATATATAATATTGTTACACTTTGCTTTGTTATTGTTTAAAAAGACCAGAAATTGCCACCTTCAACACTTGAAGCTGATCTTGAGAAACATATAAAGTTCTTGCAAATCCGACTTATAGTACATGGTTAAATGATTTATTTTTTTATTAGAAAATCGTGGCGAATTTCTGGAAAAACTTTTGCGAGCCAGGTCAGCAGTCCGGCCAGGTACGCCATCGCAACCCATTCTACCGACAGTGAGTGTATTGAGGTTGGTAATAGGAAATTGGGTGCTGCAATCTCAGAAACCTAATCAGTTGCAAATACATAACACCGAAGGACACCAAGTAACCATTCTTCAGGACGATCTGCCTGGATTTGTATTCGAAAGTAACCGTGGCACCAAACACACATTCACAGCTGAAAGTACCCTGGGCCCCGACTTTGCATCTTGCTGGTCAGCCAGCAAGAAGAAAAAAATTAAAACTAAAACAGAAGTTCAAAAGACGCAGGTGAAGAACATGGCACGTGATCTGTATAATAAATATTTCAAAGCTGCCCAAGCAGTGCCCCGGGGAGCTGTTGCCAAGCTGACATCAATTGTGAAGCAAATAGAAATTTCCTTAGAAGAGCAACGTCTGTCACCTCAGACCAATTGGCAGGGCATGTTGCGCAATGCTCTCATTGACCTATCGCAGCTGCTGCACGAAGATGGTGTTGTAAGTGCATATGAGATGCATTCATCTGGTCTTGTGCAAGCCTTAGTCGCAGTACTGTCTAAAAATTACTGGGATAGTGGATTGTCACGCAGTAGAATGAACAAGCTTCAAAAGCAACGAATTGCAATTTTGAAACAATGCGTACTCAATGGGCAGGAGAACGATTCTAAAAGCACCGCTAGCATTTTAGTTCAGAAGCTAGTGGCCGTACTGGAGAGTACGGAAAAGTTACCTATATTTATTTATGATGCTCCTGGAGCCGGCTATGGTCTCCAGATCTTAACGAAACGGCTGCGCTTCCGCCTCGAAAGGTCAGCTTGCGAAACAACGCTTTTTGATCGCACTGGGCGTACTCTTAAAATGGAGCCATTGGCCACTGTAGGGCAATTAGCGAAATATTTACTAAAGATGGTAGCAAAGCAGTGGTATGATATGGAACGGACCACTTTTCTATACTTAAAAAAATTACGCGATCACAAACAGGGCATGGTATTTAAGCATCATTATGATTTCGATGAGGAGGGCCTTATTTACTATATGGGTTCCAACGGGAAAACGTGCGAATGGGTGAACCCTGCACAATATGGGCTAGCACAAGTAACAAGCTCGGAAGGAAAGACGTTGCCTTATGGCAAGCTGGAAGACATTCTATCTCGTGATAGTATATCCGTAAATTGTCACACCAAGGATAATAAAAAAGCCTGGTTCGCTTTAGATTTGGGGGTATTTATTATTCCTAATGCATACACATTGCGTCATGCACGCGGCTATGGTCGCTCTGCGTTGCGAAACTGGATGTTACAAGGATCTAAAGATGGTGTTAGTTGGACAACCCTAGTTACACACTCAGATGACAAGAGCTTAGTGGAGCCTGGTAGTACATCCACATGGCCAATTGTTTGTGCGCCAGATGAGAATCAAGGTTTTCGTCACATTCGCATCCAACAGAATGGGCGTAATGCTTCAGGGCAGACTCATTATCTCAGCTTAAGTGGTTTCGAAATCTACGGACGCGTTGTAAGTGTTTGCGATGATATTGGCAAAGGTGCCAAAGAGGCTGAGGCAAAAATAAGAAGAGAAAGACGCCAAATTCGTGCTCAACTTAAACATATAAGTACCGGAGCTCGTGTGGTGCGAGGTGTGGATTGGCGCTGGGATGATCAGGATGGTTGCTGTGAAGGAATTGTTACAGGCGAAATTCATAATGGGTGGATAGATGTGAAATGGGATCATGGTGTTCGAAACTCATATAGAATGGGAGCTGAGGGAAAGTACGATTTGAAGTTGGCTAATTGTGAGAATTTAACAATGTTTGAAGGTGGAAATTCGATCGCCCCAAACTCGACAGTTGTAAAAAAATACGATAAGGGGAACTCACTTACATCTAGGAAATCGATTTCTACCCCATCTCTTCCGGAAGCAACAGAAATAAATCGAAACTCTGAAGAGCCCTCTGATCAAGCTGCCTCTGCTGATAATTTGGCCTGGAAGCAAGCTGTTGAAGCAATTACTGAAAATGTCTTTACATCCGCAAAATCTCAAATGCTTACAAATTCGGCTTCGAGTACCAGTGGAGAAAAGCAGACTGGAGGAAAAGGTGGTAATTCGGTAACACCATGCATTGGGAATAGTGGAGTGACACTTGTACGTGATCGTGAAAATATTTCAGATCTCTCTTCAATCAATAATTCAATGCAAGCTATTAATGCCAATATTGTTTCTGATTTGGCAACGATCACTGAAAATCTGGCTCTTAATGAAACCACTCTCGCAGCCGGGGTTGGTACATCGTCAGGATTCAGCAGTAGCATAGTCAAAAGTTCTGGTATATTGGGAAATGTGGCTGCCAATAGTTTGTCTGCTTCTAGCTCGACCGCGAATGCGTCCAGCAACTTGATTCGTATAGCCCAACACGGCGATGATGTTAAATCAACAAGCATCGAAGCTAATAATAAGATGAACGCAAATAATTCCGTTAATAGTATCAGTAAAGGTCTTCTGGTAAACTTGCGCTCTAACACAGCTGGACAGCGCGTGTCACAGTTCTCAGCAGAGGCATTGGAAATGTTTGATAAAATGCGCGATGGCGTTGATATGATTCGCAACAATACAAACAATATACTCTCATCTGATATCCTGTCTCTTCCCGGAACTAATATCTTACCATCTAATTTGAAAATGCCAACTTCGAAAGCCGAAAGTGAACAATTAAGTGCAGAGCCACCCGAGAGGGCAACACCAGTGACTAGATATTCAAAAATTGAATCTGATATAAAACGAATGACTCTTGGCAAACATGCCGTGGAAGGACCTAAAGATGCAATATCTTGCTTTGACGCACCCCCTGAGCAATCCGTCGAGACTTCTCAATCAATAGGAACACAAGATACCCAAGGAGGGTCGACAATTCCAGCTGACAACGTGTCGGTTTCCGTATCAAATCAAATGAGTGTCAGTGTGCCAAATCTTACTACAACCTCAGCCACAGAAACTCCTTCTCAATCGGAATCGGCCGTACATGCCGGCCTTCTAGAGACATTTGCAGCAATGGCACGTCGTCGTACTTCTCAAGGCACTAATCTTCAAAATAATCAGATGATCAATTCAAATGCGAACTCCAATGAGCGCAATAATCAAACCTCCGCCACCAGCACGTTTTTCCCTAGAGGACCCAACTCGGTAACAAGTTTGGTGAAACTGGCTTTGTCTAGCAACTTCCATTCTGGGTTGTTAAGCACTGCTCAAAGCTATCCGAGCTTGTCATCTAATAACGCAGGTAAAACACTAATCTTTTTCACTTATTTGTAAAAAGGTGAATTTAAATATGTCCTGATCTTTACAAAATCTTAGCCAATAGTACAGTTTCAAACACTTCAAGCGGTGGACATGCTAACACCAGTCAGCAAGTGCAACCATCAATTAATCCAGCGCTAACAATGAGTCTCACATCAA
The DNA here is from genome assembly GCA_920105625.2 of Clusia tigrina. Lineage (NCBI taxonomy): Eukaryota > Metazoa > Arthropoda > Insecta > Diptera > Clusiidae > Clusia > Clusia tigrina. The sequence goes on along the minus strand of OV050033.1, from coordinate 39,944,210 downwards.
CATCCAGTGACAGCGAGCAAGTATCCCTTGAAGACTTTCTGGAGAGTTGTCGTGCACCAGCTTTGTTGGGCGATTTGGATGATGATGATGACATGGATGAAGACAACGACGATGAAGAAAACGAAGATGAATACGAAGAAGTGGGAGTATGTTTTATTTGTCTGCTTTTAAGCTTTGAATTTTTTTATAATATACTTTTTACAGAATACTCTGCTGCAAGTAATGGTATCCCGGAATCTCCTCACTTTTATGGATGATGAAACATTGGAAAATCGGTTGGCTGGCGTGAGCAAGCGCAAATCATGGGATGACGAATTTGTTCTCAAACGACAGTTTTCAGCATTGATTCCGGCATTTGATCCAAGACCAGGTCGTACAAATGTGAACCAGACATCAGATTTGGATGTTCCAGCACCAGGAACTAGCATTGAATCCCTACGTACTCATGACCCTATTCCATTGCAGCAGCCTGTTCTCTCATTAACTCTAAGGGGGCCTGGCATCGGTGGTGTTCCTGATGTGGAAATTGATTTGTGTCACAGTGAATGGACTATTTTCCGCGCGGTACAAGAACTGCTACAGGCGACCCAACTTAGCAAAACTGACAAGTTTCGAAAGACATGGGAACCAACATATACTATTGTTTATCGTGAAGTAGCAGTTGAGTCGCAACTTGGCAATTCAGAATGTGAAGAAGGTCCAAGCACTCCGGTCGTGTCCTCAAAAAGTGGCGCGTCCACCTTATCTCCTAACTCACCCATGCGAGGCGAGTTTGCCACAACGGAGAATAATATTTGCTCTGTAGATGACGTCTTGCAGCTCCTTAGCCAGCTTAATGCCCTGAACTTAAAAGATAACTCTGATTCATGTAATGAATTAACATCATCGCGATCATCAGCACTCCCATCAGACTTATTTATGAGTAAAAAGATAACGAACAAGTTGCAACAACAAATTCTGGATCCATTGGTGCTTTCTAGCAACGCATTACCTGCCTGGTGTGAAGATTTAAATCAAGCATGCCCATTTCTGTTCCCATTCGAAACTCGTCAATTGTATTTCAATTGTACAGCTTTTGGAGCATCGCGCAGTATTGTATGCCTACAGTCACAACGTGATGTCACACTGGAACGACAGCGCATGCCAGGTTTAAGTCCACGCCGAGATGACCAACATGAATTCCGTGTAGGTCGCCTCAAACACGAACGTGTAAAGGTTCCCCGCAATGAGAATTTGCTGGAGTGGGCTATGCAGGTGATGAAAGTTCACTGCAAACGGAAATCGGTCCTGGAAGTGGAATTTGTTGGAGAGGAAGGAACAGGGCTTGGACCAACATTAGAATTTTATGCATTAGTAAGTAGTTTACAATTTCAATTTGTAATTTGATCTTCTCTAGCATGCAATTTACTTTTTTATATTTCGCGTCCAATCTAATAAGGTTGCAGCTGAGTTACAGCGTTCTGATTTATGTATGTGGCTGTGTGACGACGTTGAAACCCATAATAAAGTTAAAGAAAGCACTGATGTGGATATTTGGACTTCAACCGACGCTAAACCCGTTGGGTACTACGTTAATAGGCGTGAGTGTGGTCTCTTTCCTGCACCACTGCCACAAGACTCAGAAATATGTGAACGCGTATCTAAATATTACTGGTTTCTTGGTGTGTTCCTGGCAAAAGTTTTGCAAGACATGCGACTGGTCGACTTACCTCTGTCCAATTCCTTTCTTCAACTTCTTTGCCACAACAAAGTGTTGACCTGTAGTGTCCACCACTTACAGTCCACTGTAACATCTGATGACCCAATGATGTCTTCAGTTGTATCTGAAGATTCAGAGCTGGCAGACAATTGCTCAAAATTAACGGGCAATGAGTTGCTAGAATCATGTTGGTATAATGGAGTCCTAACTTATGAAAATCTTTCCGAAATTGATCCTATTCGTTATGAATTTATGAAAGAACTTCAAGACTTAGTGGCCCGCAAGCAAGCAATAGAATCAGATCTTAGTTTAACTATAGATCAGCGTCGAGAAAATATTGCAGCTCTTAAATTAGTAACGAAAAATAATATCGAAGTTAACCTAGATGATCTAGCTTTAACATTCACTTATTTACCGAGTTCAAGTATTTATGAATACCCCTATGCAGAGCTCATACCAAATGGGGCCTCAATTGATGTGAACATAAACAATTTGGAGGAATATTGTGAATTACTTATTAACTTTTTACTGCAAGATGGTATCTCTAAGCAGTTGGAGTCCTTTCACCGTGGTTTTTGTGAAGTATTTCCTTTGAAGAAGTTAGCTGCGTTTAGTCCTGCTGAGGCTCGAATGATGATATGCGGCGAACAACATCCAAAGTGGACACGCGAAGATCTAATAAACTATACTGAACCTAAGTTGGGTTATTCGAAAGACAGGTGAGATAAGTGTTAATTTTAAAATACGTAAATCTAATGCTTATCTAATTTAGTCCCGGATTTCTTCGTTTCGTTAACGTTCTAATGAGTATGACTGGGTCGGAGCGTAAAGCATTTTTGCAGTTCACTACAGGATGTAGCAGTTTGCCCCCGGGCGGTCTCGCCAATCTGCATCCACGGTTAACGGTTGTGCGTAAAGTGGATGCTGGCGACGGAAGCTATCCGTCGGTAAATACATGCGTTCATTACCTTAAATTGCCTGATTATCGGACAGAGGAGATTATGAAGGAGCGGCTGCTAACTGCAACTAAAGAAAAAGGATTCCACTTAAATTAAATTGTTATTAATATTTTTGGTTTGAAAATTCTAAGTGGGTGTTAATTTTCAGTAGATTTTAAAACAGCTATCTACATTGTTCTTTATTCATCGGATTATTTATGTACAAATTATTAAGTATAACTGGAAAAACGCAAAGTTTAGACGAGCGAACCTAATGGAGTGGAGTGCGTTACTTCCAACACTGTCGTTAAGGTCCAGTGCTTTGCTTAAAATGAAAATATCTTTGTACAGATTTGTTTGCATAAAACACTTCCAGGCAAAAATTAAAAAATTGTATCCTGATTCATTTATTTATATCTGTTGTATTTTGCACATCCACACGCATTCATATGTAAACCGATTAAATTCTACGTTTAATCCTGGAGAAAGTTTAATATAGGAATAACTAAAATGGCGTCGAAGGAACCGCGCGTTATAATTAAATACTATACCTACCCCTCATACATATAGCTTAGCTACTACTATAATATTTCCTATGAAAGTTCATTAATTCAATAATATTCATTCAATAAAGTATAAAATTACATTTTAATATTCAACATTACATATATAAATATAATTTTTTTCTAATTGTATTGAACTTATTATTAAATTTAAATTAGCAAAAAGCATTGCTTTTAAAATCAATCACAATGTTATGAAATTTAATATTAAATTAAATAATTCCTTTATAACAAATAAAATATTTTAAACGTAGTAACACTCCTATGGTTTTGTATCCCACTCAAAAGTTTAATCCTGGCGGATGTTGGAAGAGCTATCAGAGTATACAATTTTCCTTGTGATTGCTGCGTATTCTGCCTCTTGCCAAGTTTTTTTTATTCCACAGTCGCTCTTACGCTGCACGCCAACCGTGAGTTGAACAAATTTAATTAAATGGATCTTTCAATAGTGAGCGTAGCAATTTCGTGTGCGGTTGGCCATGGAGTCCTTATTAAAGATACGCCATCGAATGTGCAGTCGCTCAAATAAAAACTGATGAGTAAGAACACGCTCTACTGAAATCCCTCTAGGTGCACTATCGACAAAAGTATTCATTTGCTAGGAGCTCAACTAGCTTATTTCCTTAATCATGGCAGGTTTCGCTCCTCACTAGACAGCTTTTGAGGGGGAAAGATGAGGATGTGTGGAAAGAGATTTTTGCATATGGTAAGCTGGTTCGGCGAGAAAGTTCATAATCGGGCGATCTGCGTGAATGACATTTCGCCTGAAATATTTCCTTTTTTCACTTTTCCTCTTGTGAGTTTCGCATGTTCGAAAGAATTTCGCTTATCGGCAACAGTTATTTCGGACGAAATATTTCGCCAACAATCGTGAAAGTTTCACTTTTTTTTGTAAGCGAACGAGAAATTATCATCATGTATTTGCTTGTTATTTTAATGCAAAAAAGTGGAAATTAAAATTCTTTTTCTTTTATTTCAGAAGTAAAACAACAAGTAAATTTCAAAGCGAGCTGCTACTAAATATAATCTAGGAAAGCCCTCATATTGCCAAAGGATTCATAAAAGAAAGCCGTGAAAGGATGACCGAGTTCTGCCAGTTTGGAGTTGAACAGTGTGGACCCACCAGTTAAGTAGGCTTGGGTAGTGAACGACCGAACGATCCAACTGATATGTTTCACTGAACTGAACTAGTTCAGATCTGTTAAAGAAACGGCTACAGGAATTTGCATACGATAAAATTAGGCTGGTAACAAATGAATGGAATTTTTTATGTTTGAAAATAGGTTCAAAGTTACATATTTTAAAGAACTTCTATTTTGTTCTAATACTAATAAGATTCGCAACAGCTGTAGAGATTAGTATATCTTGCATTAATTAAATGCAGTCGTTGGTTAACACAAGTAGACCAACCAAGATTCTGTTGGTTTGATATTAAAATTTAAGTTTTTGAACCATGGTTTGGCAAAGAACGATTCCAATAATTTCACATACAGATTTGGTTTATCACTTGAGAATTCCACCAAGCCAAAGTTCCACTCGTCGAGAAATTAACCTTGAGTACATTGCCATTGATATCAGCACGTGCAAATAATAAAACTTTATTATCAAAATGGATGTTCTCTTGTGGTAACGAATTCGTTACATTTTACGGTTTACATCAATGATGTCCACGCCGAACAAAAATAAGCTCCGGTAGCTCCAAGCAAATAGAAGCCATTCTCATATACTTTACACAGAATGAGCGTACGTCGCCCTTTACCCTGAAGCTCCGACTCTACTTCATCTACATATCAATGGCGACAAGCAAATTTGTTTTTGGTTTTTTGTGCATGTGAAACCTGAAAAAAATAAACAAAAATGTTTGTGGCTCTTTGGGAACTTCGGTTGGGGGTAAAAAATCTCTGCTTGTCCATTGGCCAGAAGCATGCTGTCACTGAGTAGCTATCTGAGTTTCTTCCTACTTCCTAAGTAAGTCTGCAGAGTTGCACGTTTCCACGTCGCAGACAGGTTTAGGGCCAATGAGTGAACGGTGCACCGCCCTATTTGCGAGGGCCTTCATTTCCGGCGTGGCCTTCATGTCCAAATATTGTGGAAGTCTTACCCGTAGCCTGCTTCAGTACTACTGTCTTCCAATTTGGACCCATCAGTATACCATGCCTGGGCACCTTGTAGAATATTGGTAATGAATTCCTCAAACCTATCTCTTGCAGGAATGGGAACCTTATAGAATGTAGAGAATGATATTTTTCTCAACTTATATACTACGCTTCGCTCCTGTTATTGCTACGCATGCAAGACGATGGAGTCTATTTAGTTTTGTACTGGCCATATTTTGTCGTTCCTTGGGCCACTAAGCTAAAGCTGAATAGGTGACCATTGGTCGTACTATGGAGTTACATGACCAGTATGTTAGTTTTGGGGAGATTCCCCAGGTTTTACCAAAAAGTTGTTGGCATGCAGAGTGCTCATGTTGCTTTATTGGTTATGCAATTTAGAGGCGAGTTCAAAGTGATCTTTTTGTCCAGGATTACTCCTAGAAATTTCGCCTCTTTGGAATTGATGGTACTGGTTTTTAGCATGTTTATAATCCAGTTGGAGAATTGGGGAGTAATTTCCTTTCGGATTAATGCATTTTTTCATGTCGTCAAATGACGTATTATCGAGAGCATCTGAGATGTCTGAGAACGCACAAAGGGCTTGTATTACTTTTATAGCCTTTTCGATATTTTGTTTTGGGCCGCATATGGCAATTGTAGATTTGCTCATTTGGTAAGCAAATTGACTACATAGAGGCTTGTCCTTCAAATAGGTTAATCTTATGTGGCAGTCTACCAACTTCTCCATGGCTTTAATCACGAAGGAGCTGAGGCTGATGGGTCTATACGTTTTAGGCAGTTGAACTGACATTTTACCTGTCTTTGGTATGAAAACCACTTTTACTTCCCTCCATTTGAATGGAATGTGGGCAAGCAGTAGGCTTGATCTCATTATCATGACTAGACTTATGTCCGAGCCCTTTGAAGAAAGCACCATCTGGGCCAGGAGATTTGTATGGGTAAAGTTGAGATGGCCCATTATACCCTGACATATTATGTAACTTCCGCTAGACTCTTTCCCTGATTGTTGGCAGTCAAGAACTGCTCATGTATGAAGTTTGAAACCGGACCCACGGGCTGTGATGTGTTTCCAGGAGCAGAGAACAGATTTACTCAGGCGAGCTAGCGTATTTCCATCTGGTTTCTTGAGGGTACCCATATTATTGGAATTTTCTTTTCGAAGGGCTTTCTGAAGGCATTTTGGGCAGATCTGAGATATTCCCGCAATGCTCCCTCCATGTAGTTCGTTTCGATTTTCTCAGCTCTCGATTATACTCAGTAAGGGTATTTTTATAGGTGTTCCAGTCACCTTTCCTCTTTGGTTTGTTAAAGAGTTTCCTTACGTTGTTTCTCAAAGTATCGACATTGTTCTACCAGGGAACGTCCCTTTGAGACTTTCTAGGTCTTTTCGGACAATTCTCCTCGAAATCATTTTTGAGGTTGTTCAGAAGATTTCCTGGTTCAATCTCATGCTCGTGTACCGTTTTTATAGCTTCAGTCGAGCAATTCACATTATCATTTATGTGAAAACGAAACGAATCCCTTTTACTTTTCCTGGGATTACGGAACCTCTGGCATATCTCCATTCGGGCATCAAGTCAAATCGTATTTGACAATGATCCGACATCGATACATCTTTTGAGACATGCTAGTTCAAGATAGCGGACGACAAGTTGGAATTGGCCAGGGTGAGATCAATGACTTGACCCCAGATGGCGTTCACTAAGGTGGGTTCGTCACCTGCACTAAGAATTTCTAACTTACTTCTACATATGAGACCAGAGGACCTCGGACCCCGAGGTAATCGGGTTTTTGTGATAGCGATTTTTACCCCAGAATTTGGCCCTTTTGAGGCAAATGTCTTTTTGGCAACATGGGCGTGCGTTTCGTTCGCCTTTTGTTCCGATGGTCTGACTTGCGACCTAGCATCAATAAAACCCGACTTTCTTTTTGGAGTATTTTTGTCAATAGTGCTTTCTGCGTGGTCCCTCTTACACATTTTATTATTAAGGGATTTTGGCTTCATTAGAACTTGCACCTCTTTGAATGAAATTTTTTAGTCGGATGCGCTGAGCACCTGACGTTTCTTCCCCCTTCAACTTGGTTTCCTCTGATGGAGGGATAGTAGAGCATCATCCTCATTCGTTGGAATTAGGTCGATTGCAACGTTTGGACCAATGCCCATGTCGTCGACCTCGACCTTCTTTCTGTGATCAGTCCCGTTGGGCTTTAAAAGCTCCTCCGAGGGCTGGATGCCAGCAGTATTTGTTGCCACTTCGGCAGAAGTTTGGTTTGTTTTATTATTATTTTCCATAAAAATTCCCACGAGTAATCGGGAGTAGAGCCCCATTGCTCTTGGAAGGCTAGATAACCAGAGGTAGCCAATTGTCTGAAGTCCTCCATTCAAAGACAAGTTACGGGCACAAGGGCACGGTTCGGATAGCACCCGGGATTACGGTTTTTATCGATTTGTCCTCTCTAGATCCGCCATATTCCGTTTAAGCAGGAGCACCTCGAGCAGTGTGTGGGTTTACCACGTATGGTCGGACTTGGGCTTTCTAGATAAAGTAAGTCCCTGACAGAACATCACAAAAGTCTTGGCCCCCTTGGTGGTGGAAGTAGCCTCTTTGGGGGAAGCTGGAACCATTGGTTTGGAGACTACCGAGTTTCAATCGAAATTATAGTTGGGTAGGATTAAGCGCATAAAGGAACGGATTTGAAAATTATCTAGGGAATGGTCTATAAACGCACGGGGGAGGAATGTAGCAAATCCAGTTAGAAGTTGCTTATGCCGGAGCGTTAACAAGGTCAATGATTTAGCAAGCATATGTAGCGAAGTTAGCACCACACGAGGGAATGGGTACAACCTTGGGCCGGTTGAGACCAAATTTTTTTGAGACTGTCGAGTGTGTAAAAAACCCAAAGCAGCACATCAGCTGTTACGGCCGGAAATGGACAAAGAGGTGGTGACGGAAATACCATTTCAACTCAGATCTCACAGTGGACGAAAGAGATGTCCGAGATGGTGGACAGGACGGTTAGTGAGGTTGGGACACAGCAGGAGTCGTTCGAAGAATTTGTAGACCAAAAATTCAATGCGAACGAGTAAGGCAGAACGAAAATGGACAAATAAAACAAATGATGCACATACTAGAGGAGGGTTCATTGCCTATGCCATCCTATGATGGAACCACAACAGTTGGCGTCTCGATGCAGAGATGGAGCGTTCAGCGATGGCAACTCCAAAAGCTACGTGTATGGACAGGGGCTGGCGCTTGGACGTTGGAGATCGCGGCCTTGGTGTGTCAGCCAGTATGCAGAGCACGTAAGGTGCAAGTCGAAAACGGACAGTGTTTCGCAGGCAAGCGCTTTACCCGCGGTGAGATTGAACACACAACTCGTGGTTGTCGGTCGAGAGGGGAATGTTCTGCATCACGCTTGCCTGTGGAATTTCCAAGGAACGCAATTGGATCATGCTGTTAGGCCTGAACTAAGTGGAGTCAGTCTCGAGGGGCGTGATCTGACTCCAGAATCATCGTTTGTGGTTGAGTGGTAGTCAGTGGTCATATTGTTTTTTGACTGCCAGTGTGTACTGAAAAGTGTCATTCAATCGAAATATTTGCAGAGTGAAGATGAATGCGGACAACGATTTTGAAAAATAATTAATATGTTATTATGAATTGCAACGTTTTTTTTGGGACATAACAAGCCCAGAGTACAAGATACGTGACAAAAAACAAAATCGTTTGAAGAATTATTAAATATAATGAAAATATATTAAAAAAATTGTTCTTTGGAGAACGTGAAAAAGAATTCGGTCGTCCTACAGAAGAGAATTTAAATGAATAAATATAATTTTGACTTGACATCTTAAAATTTGTTGACATTGGCTAATTTCTTTTAAAATGTTCAAATGTGTGGTTTTTTTGCAATCCATTGCTTTACCCGAAAATTATTTATGCGCATCCATTTTTTTTTTTATTTCCATTTTTTCTTGCCAAATTTCACAACTTAACTGACGGCTTGAACTTTTATCATGAATGATAGTTCGGACACTACGACCACTCATTCAAAGCTGATGAATTTTTTACTATCAAGCTTGTTCGATAATGTGTACTACGCAGCATTCGTGATCAAATAAACTATCGTAACGAATGAACTTAATGACGAGTAGGTTAACCATAAATTTTTTTTAAATTAAGTTTATTTTATTTAAATTCCGTTTTGGATGTTCCAAAATTTCGACACGCTCTGTTCGTTAACAAAAGGCGTGAACCAAAACGTCAAAATTGCGACAGACTTTACACGATCACTTGTGTCGCAACTATTTACTATCTACTAAAAACTAAAAATATGGGCTGTCAATTCTTGAACTGTGGCAACCGGTGCTTATTAATTTTAATTTGATTTCCACAGTTTGTGAGCTACTGTAGCTTATTTGAGAACTTCAGCTCGAACAAAAATTTTTGCTGTGAAGTTAAAATCAAAAAGACTTTTGTAGTGCAGCAGATAGCATTGTAGCATAAAATTTCGCATTTTATTTAATAATGGACACTGTGGAACAGAACGATAATGCGAATAGAGATGAGTTAATAATGCAGCAACAGCGTGATATTGAAAAAGAGGTAACTACTGAGCTTCTTGGATTTAATGCCGCTCCCTTCTCCAAATAGTCTATTTCGCTTGTCTATTTCAGATTAGTGAAACCACTCCGCTTATCAGTGACCAGCTCCCAGTTACATGCCTTAACACGGAATATTTTGGAGATCCCGTTTTTACCTCAAAAATACAAGACCTAGCTGCCAAATATAAATTTATGCGCCGCACTCGCCCTGACGGAAATTGCTTCTTCCGCGCATTTGCATACGCGTATCTCGAATATCTCATCTCAAACAAAGATGATTACCAACAATTTCGCGAATTAGCGCAGAGTTCAAAGGAGAAATTGGTGCAATTGGGCTTTCCTAGTTTTACTCTGGAAGATTTTCACGACACTGTAAATTATTGAATTTGGACCGTATACAGTTAAATTAAAAGTAAATTTTTCTAGTTTATGGAAGTGGTGAGACGTGTGGATCCTTCGAAAGCCTCTACCGATGGCGTCCAAAACGAACTGCATAAAGTGTTTAATGAACAAGGGTATTCCGACTATGTAGTTGTTTATCTCAGATTACTAACGTCGGGAAAGTTACAAGAAGAGGCTGACTTTTACCAGAATTTCATTGAGGGTAATTATACCATTGAGGAATTTCGGCACCAGGAAGTGGAGCCCATGTATAAGGAATCGGATCATATTCATATCATCGCCCTTTGCACCGCCTTAGGTGTTGGGGTACGTGTCGAGTACATGGATAGAGGTGATGGCGGATCTGTTAAAGCACACGATTTTCCGGAGGGTACTCCGCCTAAGGTATTCCTTATATACAGGCCTGGACATTACGATATTTTATATCCTAAGTAAGCTTGGCCCACAAATCAACGCGATTTGTTTATATTTCATATTGATTCGAACGTGCTCCCATTAGTTATTTTCCCCATTTAACTGTGAAATGCATGACATTTTATAACTTTTATTACATGTGCTAAAATTAAACCCCAGTTTTATATCAAATAACGTTGATGACGGTGACATTTTCGAAAGATTAGAATCTGGTTGTAAGAGAAGTGGCCGGTTCTCACTGTTCACATCGGTTGTTGATATCTTTTAGGAAAAATATGTTAACAAAATAGAAGCAATGAATGACTATAAATTCTAAGGGATGCACTTTCTTATGTTTCCTTTCTGATATGGATCGTGATCGACATAGAGTGGATTCAGTTCTTAACAGTAAATAACCATATTGATAAAGTTATGCTCAACATTGTCAATAAAAGTGGATTTGCTGATTAGGGAAGTGGCGTTAACCCTTATTTATTTGTAATAAATTGCAGAAAAGGCATTTTTATGTTGGTTGGAGAGAGTAACTAATAAAGAACAATTTTGTGAAAAAAGCTCCTGTTCATTTTACATAATAGCTGTATTTAAATAATCTAACGCGGTAGCTTTTGCATTCGTCTTTTATTTACATATTTGGAAACACATATAAATGCTTACCATCTAAATACAGAGACAAATTGTGATAACAAAAAATATTTTAAGGAATTTACCAATTATATTGTACCTCCCTGGAAATTTAATGAACTATATTTTTTCTGGTTTTACCAATCTTTATATACACTTCTAGATTAATAGGCCCAGTAAGAAAATGCAATAGTTGCCTAAATCAAATTGTTCTATTATAATTTTGAATCGTTTTGGCCGGTTAGTCAATCTGCATTACAAACTGCCATTGCTTCCGATTTCTCTTCGAGGAGCTCCTTGCTAGTAACTTCCAACTTCGATTTCGCAAAGTCATCAATATTTAGCCCCTGAACGATCGTCCACTTCTTGCCGCTAATCTCTACTGGGAATGAGAACACAATGTCCTCTGGAACCTTGTAACTGCCGTCGGAAATCACACCCATCGATACAAATTGGCCGGCAGCAGTTCCATGCCACCAGTCATGCATGTGGTCGCATGCTGCCTTGGCAGCCGACATAGCGGATGACATCTTGCGCGCCGCAATAACGGCAGCACCACGTTTCTGTACGGTCTCAACAAATTGACCCCGTAGGTAATCAACATCACCAATGGCTTCGGATACTTGTTTGGTACAGCATCCACCGATGCTCGCAGTGGCATGGCTGGCATCCGGAAACTGTGTGGATGAGTGATTGCCCCAAATTATCACATTTTTAACCTCATTGATTTGCACACCCAATTTAGTGGCTATTTGGGCAGTAGCGCGATTTTGGTCAAGACGAGTCATAGCACTGAAATTTTCGCGAGGGATTGAAGGAGCATAATGTGAGCACACCAGAGCGTTGGTGTTGGCCGGGTTACCAACAACCAGCACTTTGACATCCTTACGAGCAAATTGATCTAAAGCTTGACCCTGAACCTTAAATATTTTTACATTAGCAGAGAGCAAGTCCTTGCGCTCCATTCCCTCTTTTCGGGGCATGGCACCAACCAAAAAAGCTGCGGATACATCTTTGAAACCAACGGCCGGATCAGTGGTTGGAATTACTTGTCGCAATAATGGCAAGGCACAATCAGCCAACTCCATGACGACTCCCTCAAGCACCCCAACCATCGGAGGAATGTCCAATAAATGCAAAATAAGAGGCTGATCTTTGCCAAAGACTTCACCGCGAGCAATCATGTAAAGCAGTGAGTAAGCGATCTGACCTGCAGCGCCAGTGACAACAACACGAATGGGTTCAGACTGAAAAACAAAGCAAAAAAATATGAAATATATTTCTAATATACATATAAAAAGTCACTTCTTTGAATAACGGTACATAATATTCCAAATTTTTTCTAACTGGACAAGAAGAAAGGCAGAGATGATGAACTTATATTAGGTCTGTTTTTTGACAGAGCATAAAATCAACAGCAGCCAATGCATTTCTTATAGCCTTTCAAAGTTTTTGCTGGTCACGAAGACACATTTTATTATTATACACACGAAGTCACGAAGAGACATATTCTATTATACACAAACATATTAAATTAAATATAAATGGTAATAGAATACTGCTGTGTTAATCATATTCCATGAAAAAAAATGTATATATATTTTGTCCTAAGTGGTGCTGACAGAAAAACAAGTTCGACTCGCTACTACGTTAGGAACTCAATATATAAACCACTGATACAGATGCACTGATATCGTGTCTATACAGCTTCAGGGCTTAATTAAAGTGCACTACAATTTTCGTTACTTATTAAGGAATAAAGATAGTTAAACTTTGGACTCAAAGCACTGATAAAGTGGTAAATGCGTATGTAATTAATTGATCTATATACTTATTTTGTATATAGAAATATCGAGAGGAAATCATTTTCAAATAAATGGTGAATAAACCCCATTCTTTATCTTCTTACAGTAAAAAATATAGTATTCGAATTTTGCTTGATTTACATACATATGTGCAAACATAGAGTTCTTGGGAAACTAAATTTAAATATTAGCACCAGATAACCGGGTCTCAATCGAGGTTGCATCTATGTCATTTATCATATGATAAGTGACATAGAATTACCAAATATGCATTTCCAAATTTAAATTTTCGTCCCATTTAAGAATGGTTTCACGAGGTTCGGAGTACTTCTAAAAATGATTTGACGTCAATTGAAAGGTCAAATGAAAGTTATTTCTCCATGTCCAAAGAGAAAAAATATGAAAAATATAATTATGATTGACGTTTTCCAAAAAATTTACTAAGCAACTATACGCATAATCAAATCAAAACCAAATATATATTTACCATTTTGCTGGATAAAAATTATTTGCAAATGGAAAAGAAATAATTTAAACTACGAAATGTTGAGAAAAGACCAAACGTTCGCCAAACACCAACTATACCACGTAAATGTCTGATATCTTTAAAATTTAGTAGTAGGTGGAAACAAGTTTGTTTTTACACCATAGCATCAGTGTTGCCTTTGCCATTCGGTAGTATATTGGCCAGAAACGGAATTCATTCGCTCTTCTGTGCTGTATTTTGACATTTCAGTTACCCTGCACCAAGGTGTATATTAAATGGTGGTGCAGATAAGTGACGTTTCCTAGCTCATTCTGTTTTATTGCTCTCTTTCGGCCTCGGTTGTGTCAAATTATGAAAACCGGTGCTTCCACAAAATTGACCGCACTTTATTTAAAATCGCGAAACAAAATAATTGGTTTTATTTATTGTTAAGTGAAAATAGTAGAATGGGGAAATTTTGTGGAATATGCCGCAAAAGTTGGGTCAAAGAAAATCCGAAAGTTTTTAAAATTCCAAGTGACAAGAATAGGCGTAATTAGCTGCATGTTGAGAATATGTATTATTTTCGAAAGAAAGTTTTGCTGCAAGTAACGCAGGTGCCCTCACGTACCAGTGCAAGTTAATTTATAAAATGTCATCGAAGACAAAGGTTCTCGCTTCAATAGCTGTTCCAAGGTGAATTTACTTACATGGTGACTGCAGAACAATTTTTTTTAAGCCTATTTTCCCTCAGTAGCTGTCAAAATTGAATTTATGGAAAAATGCGTTCAAAACAAATATGCCGACAATTGCAAATAGAGTTTTGCTTTGAGTGAATAAGAGTTTTTTAATTGATATTTTTGTGAACATTATGAGGAAATTATGAGTCTATTTAACTATTAAAAATATTTTATATAAATTGTGTACCACTTTAAGCAGCTCTTATGCATTTCTCCATTCCTCTCAATTTCGTTTACTCTGATCTCACATTGCTTATGTTTGACAATTCTGGAGATAAGAAATTCACCTTGCAGTCGTAAATTCACCTTGAGTTGGACACATTCACCCCAATTCTAAATACGCATGCGGATTCTTTTTCACGCGGATTTTATTTTCCGTGCGGATTTTTTCCGCCTATTCTCAATTTATGCGGATTCGGAATTGGTAGTGAAGTTTCAAACCACACTTCGAACTTAAAAACAGCTGAGTATCTTATGTGATTTGGTTTTATAATTAACTCGCAAAAAGTTTAAAAAAATCATAAAGGGGTTAAAAATATATGTTTCAGTGGATTGTTATTAATAATAAATATGCATAGTATTGCGTTTAGATTGGTTGCAGAGGAAGCAGAAGCAGTGGTAGCATTTAGAAGGAGAAATTTGAGGGACAGTTCCAACCCTCTTGAATTTACTGAATCACTGTAAGTGTAAATTAATCTTGGTACTTTTTGCAACAATCTACCATATTATTGCATTTTAAGATTTCATAAATACTACATAGTAAATAAGGATGCTTCCTATATTTACTTCAAATATTAACGGGTGCTTTGCAACAGAGGAAGAAATTTGCAATTGCTCCAATAGTGAAGCGGAGTGCGTGTTTGCGCTTCTTTGCAGAAGGAGGAAACCAAACTGGAGTTGGAAAGGACCACGATGTAGCGATAGCACAGTCCAGTTTCCGCATTTCTTCATCCCAGAACTTGGATACTTCTTCCTTCGACCTCTTCTGGAATCCACTGGCAATGTCGCGGTTTGCAATCATTGTTTCCAATAGACTTCCCATCTGAAGCTTGTTGGTTGTCTTCGTCCTTAAAAAAGCACAATTTACAAATATAAAAACTTAAATTTTTCTTGTAAATAAATTTCCAAATTTTTAAGATTTTTTTAAATTTTCCTAAAAAAAAATTCACAGATAAACATATTTTAATTCAACTTATTTTATAACACCATTTTATTAAAAGAATTGGATTTTTAAGAAGTTTTAATTAAATACTCACAAGATTCCACTAAATTCACATCAAAAATGTTGGCGAACAAAATTATGTGAAATGTGAAAAATTTCCGAGACTTTATGTTCTTTAGAATACCGTGGATTGCGGATGCGGAATTCTTTTGCGGATTTTTTCGCAAGTTCGAAAATTGAAATGTGAAAAATCGCATACGGATTTTGTTTAGAATATGCGGAAAGTGAAAAAATTCACTGCGGAAAGTTATTGAGAATTGGGGTGAATAGTTGCAATTATTTTCAGAAAGAGAATTATTGAAACATTTTGGCAGATCTTATTGTCACAATATAATTATTGCTACACTCTCGATCTCATATTTCTCTGATTTAGTAGGTTATGTTATAAAATCCGTAAATGATATAAATTAAAATACATTTTTTTTTATACATATTTCCATTTTATTTTAGCTTCTGTCCAATAAAGACATGTGGCTAATTTTTTGGCTTAAAAGATGTATATTTAAGAAAAGTAATCAGAGTTAGTTTTCATTACTATAACGTTTGGTACATTCCTTACATTATTACGAAGGAATTAAAGTCCCAAATACAATAACGGTAACTAGAAACTTAGGCCTAAAATCCCTATCTACTAGGTAGTCCTTCTCGGAGGCATTCAGTACACAGGCGTAGGATTTACCTTTGTTAGCATGTGATATGATCTCTGCCTCCGCCAGCTGCTGCTTGTGCAGTACAACAATCGGAAATTTAGTGTTTATCCGTAGAGTAACTACTCTTGTTGACCTAGGACTTACTGCCTCCGTACTACCACTTATATTTATACTCCATTTTTGCCATGACTTCATTAGAACCCTACGCTTATACTTATCGAAAAACGATAACTCTTTGTCCAGTGCATCCAGTACGGTGCGGTCCCAAAGATTATCGCTCCCACTTATCCCTTTCGCAGGGTTATCTTCCTTATCCAATTCCACTGTGTGCATTCTAGAACTCATCCCCTTAACTTCACTGTGCCTTATTCTGTGTGACCCTGATGCAACCACCAAACGCTCCGTTAAGCGTTCTTATGTCCTTCGGATTAACCTCCAGCTTTTTCCGTAAAGCACTAAATTTCACGAGGCTGGTATCCGCCCCTGAATCTACCAAAAGCATTAGCTTCCCATTGGCTGCCTCCTTGGAAAGTATCTCGCTGAACGCATCACCCATCCTGCTTACAACGAAACAACGTCGTTTTGTTCCCAACCTAGACGTATATTCGCTCTCTAATTTTACGAGTCTTCTGCTCCATGCACTACAGCAATTCTTTATACTCCTATACTCCCTAGAAAATATGGCTACCTTAACTAGCATTTGCCTCACCGCATTCGCGGCGGTGGGTCTATATCCCTTAATCATATTAAAACTTAAACTTAGTACTATAACCACAATAATTACCCATATTAAAATGCAATCAATAATTTTTTCCTGGAGAGACTCTTGCTCCTCCGTATCTTGGATCATAGTCCTTATATCATTTGGTACGCTGTATTGTGGAGCGTCTTACTCTTTTTTCTCATGGAATGTAGTTTTTCCAGTCTACTGGCCTCGACTGGAAGTTTCCCTGGTTCCGTTGTTGCGATTGTTCCTGCCTGCACTCTGCTGCTCGATATCCCATTCGTCCACATGAAAGGCATTTCAATCCCTGTGTGGTATTGCTCCTACTCGCTTTATTTCCGGAACTCCAATTCGGACGCTGCTGATTACTCCCAGTGTTGAAGGGATTTCTTCCTTGATTAATTCCTTATGTTAAATTAACTCGGGGAATAATGCAGTTACCCCCGCCTCCTCTCCTGAGCGGATCCGAATGTCGCGTTGCTGGTTGCCTCATACTCAGATCCCATTCTGCGCTTGCTTGGTACTTTATACTTGCCTCATGACCATATGTTTGCCATTCCATACAGTAGGGCGTGTTTTTGAGTGTGATACACACATCCCTTGTATGTCCTGGTTTGTGGCAGAATGAGCAAATGGGTTTTCGTTGTTGGAATCTTTCGACCGGGATTCCTTGGTTCTTCTGTTGCGTAAAATGGCCCACAAATCTACCGACTTCCCGTGTGTTCCGTTGCTGTTCCGGACCTACCTCTTCAGGCGTATTAGTCCAGCAGAATCTCCACCTGTTGTCGCTTGCTGTTGGATTGCTGCTTCGGCGAAAGAGACCGCTTCAACTAACTCGGCCATACTTTTCTGCGTTAAATTAAGTGTAATTCGTTAAGTGCTTATTTATTAGGCCTGTTTTGAATACAGAAATCATAGTCCGTAACATACCGCAGCAAAAGGTGGAAATCAGCGATAACCAGCAAACCAATACAGGTGTTGTTTGATAACAAAACGGAGCATGAAGTGCACACGGAGGCTAGTTCTCGGGCTGGGTCAAGTATGCAATACGTCAACGGTATGAGCAGAGTTCCAATGTTACCACCAAACGAAACAACTACAGTGGCGGAGAGGGTGGTGAAGATATTCACATATGACGACGATTGTGGCAAGACCAGAAATTACAAACTATAGTAAAAATGTTGAAAGGAGAGCTTGGAACCAATTCAGCGGTGGACAAACAAATAAAGGAGGATTATTGTATGCAGACAGGTCGTTTACGCCGAAAGGTGAATGAGCAGGCTAAGCTGGTAATTCCGCAACAAGTTAAGTGGCGCATCGTAAAAGCTTGTCATGATGATGTGAGTCACTTCGGCATTGAAAAGATCTGCAAGGACTTTTGGTTCGCCAGGATGCGTCGCTATGTGAAGTCTTACCTGGCAGCATGTCCAGAGTGCTGACTCAAAAAAGCCAAGGGGTTAAGAGGGCCGTTTGCACGTCGTAGATAGAAGTTTTGCCAATTCCATTTAGATGGCTGCATGTCGATCATTTAAGACCGTTTCCGAAAAGCAAACGGAGTAACGCACATCTTATTGTGGTGGTATGTGCATTTAGTAAGTTCACGATTTTACGGGCTGTGCGTAATACGAAGACTGCATTGGTGATTGCGACATTCCAAGAGATAATGTCAATTTTTTGCCAGCCGTTGAAGGTGACTTCAGACAGGGGATCGGCGTTCACCTCTAAAGAGTTCGAATCGTTTATGATCACACACGGCAAGAAGCACATTAAAGCAGCTGTTAGGACACCCAAAGCTAAGGGTCAAGCAAAAGGGTGAATAAGACCGTACTGAATGCGTTGAAGTGTTCTGCGAAACAAACCAAGGAGACGATTGTGCCAACATTGCAGTGGAGCATTAATTCTCAATGGAATGCCACAACGAAGTTTACACCTAACGAGTTGGCGTTTAATTTCAATCCGAGAGACGTGAGCTAGAATCGACTGATACAAGCATTACAAGATGAAGGCTTGGAGGTAGATACTCCACAGGAGATACGACAAGAAGCCATCGAGAACATCACAAAGGCAAAGCATGAAGGGAAGAAGAGGTATGATTCCAGGCATCGTCAGTCACCTCAGTATGCCGTGATTGAGCTGGTGGTAACCGATTATGTGCCACAAGCGACCGGAGAATCTCACAAGCTAGATCCTGTTTTTAAGGGGCCGTATGTTCTAACAAAGGTCCTAAATTCCGATCGTTATATTGTGGAGGATCTTCCAGACAAGCCACACTCCCAAAGGCGCTACAGTAATGTTCTATCGAGCGAGCATATGAAGTCATGGTGTCGAGTCGATCCAAACATAGATGATGACGAAAACGAATGGACAAGAACGCAAGCAGATTCGTCCGGTGAGGGTGAAATGTTAGGAGAGGTCGAGCTGTAAACGACAGTTGGCAGCATTGGTTGGGTCGAGGATTTAGCAGCACTACGAGAGGGAGAAATGTCAGTTGCTGTAGTTTGAGCGAACGAAGGGGACGTGCGATATGTATATATATGAATAATTATAAATAAATAGATAATTTGAACATCGGTAAGGTGATAATACAAATTTATAAAAATTTGTTTGTTGATACACCAAAAGCAATGAAAACATTAGCTTTAATATCGGCCGCCGGCATGACAATAAAAGGCTGCTACTGAAAGCAGCTGAGAAGCAAGTGTAAAAAGCAAGAACCCATAGACAACCGCAACAATTGTACTTAAAAGTTTAGAGCTTTAGAAGATTGAATGAGTTTCTAGAAAATCATTTGGACTTATTTAAGTTTTTCGTTGCCATTCGAAGTAGTGGAGATCTTCATAATCATCCCAGTCGAAAGGAATTCAAGTACAAACTGCTAAACATAATTTAGATATCAGGAATTAGCATTGAATCATTTTCTTAGTTACGGCAGTAACCTCTAAATGGTTTTACTTTAGTTCTCATGTCGAAAGCTGTAAATGGTAAGTAATATATGTATGTATCTACATATATTCAAATATGCATATGACCTCTGTATTTTATTTAGTACTACTTTTATTCAAAGAATGATTAATTCTACTGAGCAAAAAATTCTGAATTTTTAAAATGCAGTGGCAATGTTCAAATAGATGATATCGAATGACTTCCTTAGTCATATAACTTGAGTTGCGTGAAAAGAGAGTTGTGGTGAAAATGTTAATTTGCAACAACTAATACAACATCTCATACAACAACTAATACAACATCTCATACAACAACTAATACAACAACTAATACAAAAATTCATACAACAACTAATACAACAACTCATACAAAAACTAATACAACAACTCATACAACAACTAATACAACAACTCATACAACAGCTAATACAACTCAAAAATTATTTTTAATAATTTATTATTGTCCATTACTCTCCCTTTTTTTTTTAGTTGTTAATCGTCTATTTAAATATTTATTTCGGAAATAAATTCGGCATTTAAAAAAAATTTTTTTACCGCATTAGCTAAATTAACTGCAGTGAAATTCCATTAATTTATCACGGAAGTTATTGTAGTACACAATTTTATCAGCATTGAACTCAATAAAAATGTATTTTAATGATTTGATATCGCACATGCATGTTTCTGAAGGCTTTTTAAGACCTCCTTTTGAGACTTGATCTACCCATGTCCAAGTGCTGCCTTCGAATTCGTGTTCATTAAGGTTCAGCCTTCGAATATTTCTCCATGTAATATGGCAAATAACACAACGATAATTCACCATATTTATTTTTATTATCGTTTAATTATTAATTTTTAAGTGATTTTCACTACACTTTGGAAGCCGACGACAATAAATAACTTATTTCCAATCACTATTTCCCTTTTTTAGTTTGTTCTCGTATACAACATTAATTAAGAGAGAAGATTTGACACATTTGTTGACCGTTTTCCTCTCACTCGCTCAATTAATAGTACCTTGTAAACGTATTTTGATTAGGTCGCTACGTACTTGATCACGAGAATTCAACATAGCTCTGTTCGCATCGCTTGAACTGGTTGCAATTTCCAAGTATGTCGCATGAACTCGTGCAGTTCAGTTCAGTAATTTGACGTTTGTGACGCGTACAGGAAAATGCAGTACCTGTTCATAATAAGTTTTGTTTACAATTAAAAGCTGTAGAGTCTAAAGGAATAATCACACATTATAATTAACAAAATGTAATAACTAATTAATACATTATTAAGCAATTTTGTCGAAGAGGAATTGCGGTTTTACAATGAAAATTATAATTATTAATTATTTTAAATTCATAAAGTGCGTATTTTATATATAATTCCATTTAGAATTATGGGCGTAAAGCAAAAATAATTCAAACATGTTCTTTAATTTTGAAAATAGAACATGAACTGATCAGCACTTGAAAAATTTCAATGCAGCCAGTTCATGAACTGAAAGTGAACTTTCTGCGACGCGAACAGGAAAGTGCAAATGAACTCGCGACGCGAACACAGTTCAGTGCACAAAGTGCAGGCAGTTCATGCGACGCGAACTGACCTTCTGCTGCTATTTCTAAATTGAAATATATATAAAATACGCACTTTCTGAATTTAAAATAGTTAATCATATCCATTGTAGAAACGGAATTCCTCTTTTTCTTCTTCGCAGAACTACTTAATACTGTATCAATTATTTATTATTTTGTTCCAAATTTAATAATTATAAAGTACAATTATCGAATTCACTCAAACCTTCTATCCATATAATTGTAAACAAAACTTGATATGAACTGTCACTGTACTTTTCTGTTCGCGTTGCTATCGTCAAATTACTGAACGGAAAGTGAACTTGCACTGCACAAGTTCACGCGACGCGAACGGATCTCATTATTTTCAATTTGGTATCTATGATATAAACAAAGCGCTTATAAAATTCTATGTAAAATAATAATAGTGAATATAATAAATAGAATTCTTAACAAATTATTTAATAAAAATGGATTGCGAGGACATGCAAATGATTGAGGAGCCCAATCTTTCGGTATGTCTGAATTGTTTTAGCGACTTATTTGGTTATTTATATGCGTCGAGCTGCTGCGTAATAGTGTTTACATTTATAATTACATATTTAATTGATATAAAAAGTCAACCTTTTTATTTTTGTTCCTCAAGTATTTAAATGCTTTGAATATAAAAATGGCGATAGTTGCGGTCAGAAATTATATTGTTTATACTTTTCGCTTCATTGGTATATTTGCTGATGTGCTATTCTAACTGCGCAATTATAGTTTTGTTTATGATGTTCATATAAGTTGGATAAATCTAATGATTTCTAGTTGACTGCTGTATTCAAACTGAAGTTTATTATAATCACATGACGACCTCACTCAACGACGACTATGCAAAAATAACGATTTTCGATTTTGATCACTTGTTTGTGGCGGAGCTTCAATCAACACGTACACGAATGAGTATGATCATGATGTATCGTCTATGGGCCGCATTAGTTTGAGGCTTACATCTACTTATTGCAGAGCAACATTTACTTAATTGTAGGAGTTAACGATCTGTGGAGGGCACTTTCGTAACAATATTTTGGGCAAATAATAGATACTATTTAAATACTCAAGGTGTCTAATTTGTATACCCGTAAAATCACGATTGCTGTACCGAACAAAGACAATCAAGAAGAATTTTGATTGGCGGACATAATAAAGCACATAGGAACGCAAAAGAAAATTACAAGCAAATAACTAAAGAATCCTTTTTTCCTAAATAAAGTAATAAGACGAAGGGAGCTAATTAAATCATGCAAATCATTTAGATACAACAAAAACCAGAAACTTATGCAATTGTAGAAACTCTAATTCCAATACTTGGGGAAATTGTATATATTGATATTTATAGAATGCGATATATAAATAGTACCGGCTATAGTATGTATTTGACCTGAAATATCACAATTCCTAAGTATCCTAACCAAAATATTAATAAATTATAATTTTATATTTTTATACTATTCAAAAAATTAGGAGCGCAAAGAAGGGGCAAAGCGTGGACGAAAACCCGGCCGCAAAGCATCTACAGAGAAAGTTGACATCAGAGCCAAATTAGGTATTTATATATTTACAGACTAGTGTTTTTTATGTATAGTTGAAATCCGTTTATTTTTAGAACGCAGTCGCCAAAGTGCACGTGAATGCCGTGCCCGGAAAAAGTTACGCTATCAATATTTGGAGGAACTGGTTGCGGACCGTGAAAAAGCTGTAATTGCCCTGCGAGCGGAACTAGAACGAGTAGGTCAATATTAAATCCGAATCTTGAATGATTTCAAACAGTAGTTCGTTGCATTAACTATTTATATAATATTGCAGTACAAACAGTGGAGCACCGACTTAAATGAAGGGCATGTTCCAGATGGTTTTCAGAAATTGCTTGAAGAAGCGGGTGTCCTTAAGCAGGAACAAATTATTTAACAGTACATCATCGTTATAGGCTACCAATTATACTAATCTATTTAATGAAAGTAATTTTTACATATTTTTTTTTTGTTTTATAGCGATAAAAGGATAATATATGTACATTTCAATTGATTGACATTTTAATGGATTTTAATTAAATGTTAATTTTATAAATAATATCGATGGAGTAATGTTCTGTATTTCTCACTAGAAGTGGTTAAATTTGGAATAAATCGGCTTCGTATTTATCGTAGTATCTGCTTTTTGGAGTTATTGAATTACATTTTTTACTTTTCCCATTTTATACACCATAATCCATAAATGTGAAATCAATTTGATTAAAATCGATAATCAACCCCCAAATTATAAGACGTTTCTTGGTAATCAGCGTTCAAAAAGGAACTCGAAATGATCTAATAGCAAAGAAGAGGTTTCAATGTTGCACTCAACACTGCCAGAGGGTTACATTTTTATATTTAGAAAAGAACAGAAAATTCTGTTCCGTTTTGGGTCAAAAAAGACTACAAAAATAGAATTAAAAAAAGAGAAACTAATAATAAATTAAATTTTAATTAATTTGTGAAAAGTTATTGGTCATATCTGCCTAC
This sequence comes from Clusia tigrina, assembly GCA_920105625.2. Classification (NCBI taxonomy): domain Eukaryota; kingdom Metazoa; phylum Arthropoda; class Insecta; order Diptera; family Clusiidae; genus Clusia; species Clusia tigrina. The sequence goes on along the minus strand of OV050033.1, from coordinate 39,920,196 downwards.
CATACGTATACGTTATTACGGTGTACTGCGAGCGACTATGGTAGTATGTTTTGCACAGGCCATTTCCCAGCGCATGTTGACTATCCGTCCAATATGCGCATGCAAGCTAGGCATGTCCGTCCGCCGCTCAATGCACCCTGCCCTAAACGTATCGTTGTGTGAGACTTCCGCTTGAAAACTTCACACGACAACTCAGCAATAACCATTAGGTTGGTTAACCTTGATTGAGTGCAACCGGCCAATGCACTGAAAAATTCGCTTTGGTAGCGGATCAGCCGATTTTCAATTTTGGCTAACATCACATTTGTTGGTCACTATAGAGGGAGGTTTCGTTAGGATTAAGTGGAAAGGTTAAGTTTAGTTTGGGATTCTGAAGTGATCGGTCGCGGTTGTCGAGTGTGTGATTCGATGAATTTAAACTAAATATTGTGAAGACGAATTGTAAAGCAACTAAATATTATTATTAAAAAAGTAAGAAAACTCAAAAAGAATTTAACTAAAAGTAAACATTTTGAAATAAACCGAATATAAAAGCAAATATCGTCTTCACTCGCATTTCTCTTCGGGGTCTGGATTTGGGAACAGGAACACCTTTCCGCTGCGCAGCATCTCCCCTCTTTCGCCGTTGGATCGCATGCACCCAGCGGGACCACGCACAGCGATCAGGTAGGTCAGCATAGACGAGATCAATAGCATCCGTGCGTAGGTCAGCTGAGTGCAGCTGGTCGGGACTTCTTTCTAGGACTAGGATGGACAAATATTGCCTTTTTGATTTCATTGTGGCAAAAGAACCACGAGAGGGGATGCAGACGGCTTCTTCTGCTAGTATGTCTTATTCTCAGGTAACTAACTCTTCTACTGGTTGCTATGAAAATTCATATGATGCGCCAACACCATCGAGCCAGCACAGGGCTTGCCTTCATAATCCTACTCTTCAGCGTCGTGATGTCATTGCGTTAGTAAATAATCCACAAGCTGTCGCTTCTTCAGAGACTAGGAGGCCTTTTGTTGAAGAGAACGATATGGTATTGGAATTTAGTGCTTTGGCAGCTATTGATCTTGATTCTAATGAAGAGGCTTGACTAGATATCAATCCTAGCCTACCTCCCTCACAACGAGAGCAATTCACTGGTATGTGTCAACGGGCGTATAAACCTGATATTGGGAGAGGGATTACCTTTCCATTCCATATGAGTATCAACCTCATCCATGACACACCGTTGTTTGGTAGGCCTCGCCGTCTTTCCGTGGTGGAACGGGAGGGGGTCAACACTATTGTTAACGATTTGTTGCAAAAGGGGATCATTCGCCCCAATCACTCGGCTTGCGCATCCGCTTTGGTACGGGTGCAAAAAAGAATGCTGAAATTAGAAAATGGTCCGATTATCGACCACTCAATAAAATCGCTATTCGTGATAACTACCCCTTACCTCTTATCGACGATTGTCTGGAGCGTTTGGGGGGAAATCATTCACCTTGCTTGACTTGAAATGTCCCAATTCCTAAAGCTCCTGAAATATCAAATGAAACACTTAATGGGCTGGAGATCGAACCGGTCCTTGTCTCTTAGTCAAGTTTCACTTCACAGCCTTATTTATGAATAATTGTAACTAATAATAATACGAGTTTTACCTGATTAGTCTCAAGGATAGTAGAATTATTGCAAAGGTCTGGTCTGCCTGGCCGAAGGATCGAGGGAGATCCTTGGGTCAGGAAGGGCCGAACTGGAAACATAAAATTAAAATTAGATAGTATTATTGTAATGAAGTAGGCAGCCCTGAATACTGGTCGCTTGTAACTCTGAAATGGGGAAGACGAAGAAATCAAATAGTAGGCATTTTTGGTAATTCTCTCTCTCTTCTGTATTCGTCTTCTGTAAAGAACGAACGTACCTGATATGTAAAATAATTAAATGTAAATTAATTAAAGTTTACAATATATAAAGCGTTTTAGTCACTAAAGAGGCATAAAATTATTTGCTCTCAGAACTGAAGTTCCAATTTTTGTTTTTTAAAATAAATTTGTTTGTCAAGGTTTCAGTAATTGGATGTATAGACGGGACGCACAACGGACTACAGAAGCAAACTACTGGCTTTTCGAATATTTTGTTACTAGCTATCGAATGCGATAATCCAAAATTTTCGCTTTGTTCGATAACGAATGCCAAACGTCAAAATTACGAACGAGTTTACTCGATCACGAATGCCGAGATTCGACCCCTGGTAACATAGGTAGTGTAATACGTATTATTGTAGACATCGGTTTTGTTTACCAGTTTTAGATTATTAACATTTAAAACATAAAACTGTTTTTCAGGCAATAACTTTGTAATACTCCAACCAGTCATCACTTGTATTGATTAGTGTATGTGTGAAGATGTTCCAAAGAAATTTAAATATTTTTCATTTGTATTTAAATAAGCAATGAGTACCAATGAAAATATGCTATTTCATTAGTTATTTATTCTAAGATTCTTAGAATCTGTTGTATATGGATCCTTATTCAAAAACATAGGTATAAACTTAAAGTTAACTTTTAAATAAATTGGATTTTGTGTTTACAGATATGAGTGAATATTGAAATTCAATTTGCTAATTGTTTGGATAAGAATATCAGTTTTTGTTTTATGTATTTATTAGGCTCCTTGTGAACTCGTCCGTTCAGAGGGCAAAGAAAATCCTAGAGGCTGTTGAAAGGGCATTGGCTGTAGATGGAAAACGTGAAATGGCAAAGCAATCGGATGCATATGAGCTAGCATATGCAAACCATTTGTGGAAGCTTGTGCTTGCAGATCAGTGGATATTGCAGTAGACGCCGTTGTTATTGTCGGTGTTGGGGGGCTCGCAAGGGTTTCGCCATCCTCGACATGTATTTTGAATGGCGTCGATTGTGGGCGGGTAAGTGCTATAGTCCTTTCGGAGTTTTTGCTTTCGGATGTTGCCTGTTCCTGATCGGCTGTGGATTGTTTTTGGTATCCGAAGTTTTCTAATTGTTGCTGCCGAAGCTCAGCGCGTATTTGTGGCGAGGGTATATTCTTTTGCATTTGTTGTTGCATGTGTTGCCTTTGTGCTACTAGTGACTGGAATCTCGCAATATGGGCTTTATGATTCGTGGATAACCCTGGTAGGTCGTGGCCACTTTCATGTTGTTTGTAATTAGGATGATATTCAAATTCTTGGTATTCTTCGAAGTCATCATGCTTCTTTTGATGTCCCATTTTGTGCGGCTCAGAATGTATAAATATTGGCACCCTCTTCTCTACTTCTACTTTATATGGTACATGGATTTTTTTTTCGACTTCCACTTTATACGGAACCGGAACCTTTTTTTCGACAGGATAAGGAACCGGTTTCTCAATATGAACTGGCACTTTAATTTCTATTGGATAGGGAACTGCTTTGATAACTGGATAAGGTTTAGGTACGTGAATTATTTGGTTGACAATTTTCTCGACTGGATATGGTTTTGGGACATGCACTATCTTTTCTACAACTTTCTCTACTGGCACATGAACGATTTTTTCGACAATCTTTTCGACGGGGTAAGGTTTGGGCACATGTACAATCTTTTCGACAATTTTTTCAACGGGTACATGAACCACCTTTTCCACAGGGTACGGTACTTTCTTCTCCACAATTTTTTCGACAGGATAAGGTTTAGGTACGTGCACAATTTTTTCAACAATTTTTTCCACAGGCACATGAACTGTTTTCTCAACAGGATACGGCACTTTCTTCTCTACTATTTTTTCCACTATTTTTTCAACGGGATACGGTTTAGGTACGTGCACAATTTTTTCCACTGGTACATTAACTATTTTTTCGACAATTTTTTCCACAGGATAAGGTTTCGGTACATGAACTATTTTTTCCACCACTTTCTCTACAGGAACGTGTACAATCTTCTCAACTGGATACGGTTCTGGGACTTTCTTAATAACTTCCTTTACATGATTATGGTGATGGTGATGATGATGATGTTTAATTTTGATCTTTTCGTGTTTCTCTTCATGGTGTTCTGCTTCTGTATGTTGGTGGTGTTGAGTTTCCTCTGCCTGTGGGTCTGAAAACTGATCTTCAGTATTTACTTCATAATGTTGAGATACCTGCGACATTTTTTGATCATTTTGGTGAATTGATGGCTCCACATTATCTACAATATGCTCATGTGTTTCTTGAAAAGTGCGAAACACCTTCGGATTTTCATGGCGTTGATGATGAACATGCTTTTTCTGCCTTAATTGCGAACTGATTTGAATAGGCACTTTCCTTCTTTTCTGAACTGATTTCTGGGAAACTTGCATGTGTTGAAGAATTTTTTTATTACCCCGTTTATCACGCGATATTTTGCTATTAGAATCTGAGTAATGGCGATATTTCATATTGTGCGGCTCATCTACTTGTAAATCTTCATCTGTTGGTTGGTAATCCTGGTCATCGTAATTATGCTGGTGGATAGAATATTCATTTTTGTCCAAATTAGCATCTTGGGATGAAGATTTTCTCTTGGCTATGGTGTCGTCTCCAAAAAGTAAGATTACTAATAACAGAGGGAGTCCTATTTGCTGCAAAAGATTGATAAATATAAACAACTTGATTATTCGAATTATTTGTAAAGCTTCAATACAATGAATAAGAAAATACAGATGAGAAGTTTGGAAAATTGATTTATAAAAAAAGCCACCGAATACTGCGTGGTCGATGTCGTTACAATCAATGCATTTGCAACAAAAATTATTGGTGTTTGTAAATTAATTATAATAAAAAGAATATTGCATAAATTATGGCTCTATTAGAAGATTCCTCCGACAAAGAAAATTCTTCTTATCACACCCGTAATACTAAAGCAGCTACCAGGCATAGCAATTCTTAAACTCATGCACCAGTTCAACGCATAAATTCAGCTTCCTAACTGAGGGAAAGTTGCTGAAGTCAAAATGATAATGAAAAGATAAGTAAATTTCTTATCAAATTACTATAATTCTACTTATTTACAGAGTCAACGATGTTTCGCGTTTTGAGACGTCCAGGTTGTCCGAGAGAACTTAGAATATTATCAGCTTCTATATTTACATGTTGTTGTAATCTCTGTTTGTGGACTACCGCTTTAGCCTTGATGACTTCAGCGACAGGAGAAATTCTTAAATCGCGTTGGATGTCACTATTCCTAACGTACCAGGATGCGTTGTATGATTTGTAAGCTGGTTCGACTAGCACATCCCCAGAGTTCAGCACAATACGTTCACACATGTTTTGGAACTTGGTAATATAGCAATATTTTGTTTTGCACACAGATTGCAGATTTACGATCCATCGTCATTCCATTTGGCGTAGTTTTATATCAAGCTCCACTCTGCCTTTTTTATACGTTCCTTCCAATGAAGTTTAGCATCCAAAGTTATGCCCAGGTATTTTACAGAGTTAACATGTGGTGCAACTGATTCCAACATAGGCCAGGAAGCTGCAGAGACTCTAAATGCCTTTATACATTCCAATTATGAAAAAGACAAACTCAAATCGGCTTTGCCGCATGTTAATAACATTTTACGGTATTCCTATTGTATAGCAAAACTCAAAGGAAAACAAACAAAAATTACGGATTTTTTAAACCGTAAAAAAATAATAAATAAATAGACTTTTCCTAATTTACCCAAGTATTTGTTAGACAGATATAGTATAAAGCAAATTTTGTTTTCATCTATTCTCGTACATTTAAATAAATAGGTATTTTATAGACATACAAAAAAATTTTTAAAAATCTGTTATATCGTCGTCTGGGTATTACTTCGCAATACATATGGTCAAGACACCATACGCAATACGACGGCCAAGACAGCGCAAGGAAATTGCGGCCATTAGGGCACTTACCTCTTATCAGGTAAATTCGAAACTGGTATGGGAGTGCACCAAAAAACTTAATGCTCTCGGCTTACGCAACAAAGTTACCATCCTATGGGTTCCAGGACATACTGGCATAAAAGGGAACGAGATTGCCGACGAATTTGCAAGGAAGGGGGCTGCAACACGCTTTATTGGCCCAGAACTATTCTGTGGTGTAGGCAAGGACAATCTGTTCAACCAGCTTAGGATCAATGAGGGACACCATAGGCACTAACACTGGGTTAACACACCAGGCCTAAGGGTATCAAAAAGTCTGCTAGGGACATACCATCTAAAAAGATTCGTATCACCCATAAATCTTTCTAAGAATAATCTTATGATGATGACAGACCTACCCACAGGGCACTGTAAACTGAACTCACATATGGTGAGGATGGGGGTCACCTCGGAAGGCTCCTGTAGTTTCTGTATGGAGGAAGAGGAGACGTCTTTGCATGTGCTGACACAATGTCCGACTCTCATGGACGCCCGCAGGAAATACTTGGGATTCTTCCAAGGTTCTGCCAGTGATGTGAAACCTCTGGAGCCAAAACTTGTCATCACGTTAATCCAAAGGATAGTATGTATACATATATATAGTATATGTACTTTGAACCTCTGATGGGGGCACAATAGATCGAAGGGTCGTGGTGCTTTAAATCCCCTACACAATAATAATAACGAGACGACGTTATAACTGATTTTGAAAAAAAAATTGTTTTGAAGAGTATTTTTATGTTTCCTATTGAAGTTATGTTTCTATATATAAAAATCTATATTTTTTTTAAATTTTGCTGTACACAAATAGGTGGATTATCGAGGTTTTTGGGGTATCATGGTAACAGAAATATTTACAATTGAACTTCATTCAGCTTGAAATTGATAATATACAAAGATGACAAGAAATGATAAAATATACAATGCTAAAATTTAGAAAAAATAGTGATTTTCTCTCAAACACAATTAAATCTGTCGTTTACTTGCTAACAAAAATTTGTTTCTCCTATATGGAATAGTAGGCTTATTCGATTCGTAACTTGTATCGAGTTGTATGAATAAAACAGCAAACGAGTACTAAACAAACTTGGCAGCACTGTTTTAAAAAAACGCTGAAATATAAAAAATCCCAGGGCAATTTTCTATCTCGTTGGTTTTCAAATAATTTTCAATTTGGTAGCACTTTCTATCGAGGATAGAAAAATTCGTTCGTTTCATCCGAGTATAATTTACTCGATAACTTTTTCCATACAAACGTCTGTGCTATCCTCGATAGAATAGCGAAAGGAATGGGCAATTTTTGAAGGCATGACAACTGTCAAATTTCATTGCAAAAGATGGCAATATTTTAATGGTGGCATTGCCATGCTATGTCATCGTCATTTTGAAAATGTCGTCAAGCAATCTAGCAGAGAATACAGAGAAAAGAAACTAAAACGTCAAACGGCAAAGCAGCGAAATAAAGCAGACGGGCGTTGTATACGAATCCACTCAAAATCTTTGTGAATCCACTCAAAATCGAGGTATGTCCCCTACGGAAAAATACCTTCTTTTCTCTGTATTCTCTGCATTCTAGTTCGTTGTGCCAGCGCTCTTGATTTATTAAAAGAATTGCTTGATTTATAGGATGAATAAGAAAAAAGAAGGAGGCCGACATTCTGTGTGAATCCTTTTTTACAAAGAAGGGAAATGCACAGTCTCCATCCATTTAGCGTTTGAATTAATTTAATAGACTCGGTAAAACTGAAATGTTTGAAGATGCTGCCACTGTGAGCGTCACGAAAAAATGAAAAACAGATGTCAAATAAACAAAATGACAACTGATTGCAACACAGCATGTTGGCCATTTATGGCTTGAAATGTTGCAAGCCATAAATTGCCAACTTGGTGCAATTTGCTATCTCGATTGGCAATTTGCTTGAAATTGCCAATTGCATGCCATCAAAAGTTGCCCGTGGAGACGTGGGGTTACTTCAAAGTTCGATGATATGTTTGCTGCCCTTTCTGAGTATTATAATTTTTCTATCTCAGTTTCGAAATGTGATTGATAGATATTCATAAAACCAAAAGTTGCAGATGCAAGGAGTGACATGAGATGATTCCCAGCTTGTAACAGGCATTTTATAGTTGTGTGTGTGAACGCATTCACTTTAAAGTTCACAAACCATGAAGATTATCCGAATATTGTGTATTTAACTATTAACTATGTGCCGTATTTTTCAATTTAATGAGGGAATAATTCAGTTAGTTCAGTTTTAGAGTTTCACGCACATAATTCACTGTTTATCGTATTTATTTTCAGTTTGTCCCCACATTTTGTTTTTTAACTTTCTTTAATACACAAAGTGAATAAAAACGGTGTTCACTCACCAGTAATTTCATTATAAATAATCCTTTTAAATCGTAATTCCACTAACTCAAGTCAACCTTCGCTCGATTACAATTTGCAGTCTGCCCGCAACATTCAATTGTTTTCTGTATTTATAACCATCGCATCAACTTTGATTTCCACCCTCTCTGCATTACAAATATGAAGCGGTGCGATGGTGGTAATGGTATTTCTTTCAAGTGCAAGGTAGATCAACATGCTCCGTCTAAGGCGGCTGGTTGGTTCCTCATTGCTGATCGCGTGATTGGATTACATACGAACACAGCTACTGCACGCAGCCACTGGCATTGGTGCGCTTCACTGTAGTTTTACTTTTGGTCTTACGTAACCGAATGCATTTCTTATGAATCTAGGGATGATGACAAAATGATGAACTAACTAACTGACTATCCAGGTACCATATGGTTGAGTGATCCGCACGCTTCCTTATTTCAGTTGAAATTAGTTATATGCATACATAGGCATGTGAGCTTGTATGTTTTTACATAAATGCTCTTCGGATTTTGCGTTGGGAAACAGGAATTGAATCGTAACACAAATATGATTTCTTTGTTTGTTTATAAAGTAGTCGGTTTTATATACATATTTTAAAACAAGCACTTTATTTGTTTATGAAGAATGTATGCAAGTATTTAGTGTTTTTATGTGAATATATTGACACCTGAGTATGTATTTGAAAAATCAATCAACCCAGTAATAATACAATAAATATAAATAAATAATAAACAAATAGAGAAAGTGCAACTCGTGGCTTACTTTTTGGAGTAGTTGTGTATAAAAAATATTCAGTTGTGGTGTTTTTGGTATGATGTAACTAGAACTAGTTCAATGACACAAAAAATCTGATCTGTGAAATCATCATACCCAACAATCTCCATTGGAAGTACCATCGCTATTAAACCATTTGGTTTTCCAGATGAAAGTGAGGAGATACGATAAGTCCACCTTCGTTATTTCTATTAACCTTGTCGTTTCAACTGTAGTCTTGGACATGGACATAAAACGTGATGAATCAAATCTATCTATTCTTCATCATGGCAACTCCGCTCGGAATACGCCAACATTGAAGCATTGGTGCGATAGCACAATGTCCGTTAATGACCCTCGTAAACACCCTTACTGCAGGTTTGTTGAGCCCAAAGAGAACCTTCGTTCTCTTCATATCTAACCTAGGCCATAAGGCCCGTGAGACTTAACAGTCGTCATGATTAGACCATAATTAGTTTGTCACCGCAATAGTGATTTCATCTATGCTCCTGAACAGTTCACATATCGGGCTTTGTATTCAGGTATCTGCTTCGTTAATGTCCATTTCAGAGCACCTTCTGGCCATCTCATCCGCTAATTCATTCCCTTCAATATTGCTATGTCCGGGAACCCAGCAAAGTGAGACCTTGTGGGGTCCAATGTTCAGTAGTGAGGTACGACATTTCTTTACCAACTTCGATTTAACTGTCTTGGATTCTATTGCCTTAAGCGCAACCTGACTATCCACACAGATAGTGATATTCGAGGGGCGAATTTCACCACTTTGTATCAGCCCGGCCACCTTCTCATATGCATAAATTTCGGCCTGAAACACGCTGCATGCGTCAGGCAGCCAATATGACTGTCTTGCCTGCAAACCTTCCGAAAACACACCCGCCTGCATCTTTGAGCCGACAGTGTAGATGATAATGTCAGAATTACCCGTTACAGAGCCTGACTTCCAGTCGTCCCTGGTTGGATAGAGAGTTGGAATTCTAGCTGTAAAGTCTAGAGTAGAAGTCATGTAGTTTGTAACCGTTTCTAAGTCAGCCGTAACCATCATTTGACCTCTCCGTTTTATTTCGCTCAAAATTGCACAGTATCCGTAGTTGGCAGATTTTCACGCGATGCACTCCCTTAGTCTGAGAGCACACTTGATGGCCAAACCCTGAATGAACACCCCTAGTGAAATAATATATTTAAGCCTTCTTGAGGCGCGCTACTTAGAGCCCATGAAATTCCCAGGCTAGCAAGTCTTTGTACTTTTCCAATACGATTTTGATTACATTTCCTTCCCAACGCCTTCCACCACACGATGGACCCGTAGGTGATAATTGGACTAATGATTGCGGTGTACATCCCACACACAATGTATGGTGACAATCCCCAGTTTTTCCCAAAGATCCTTTACAGGTATAGTATGCAGCCAAACCCTTCTTTGTTCTCTCCTCAACAATCCTTCTCCAATTTAACTTGGAGTCCAGAATGGTACCAAGTATCTTGCTTCTGAAAAATGTTTGCCATAGTGGATTAAAAAATAGTCAATTTATCTTCAGGGAAAACATTTCATTTCATAATAATTTATTATAAAGTTTACATAAATATTTTACATGTGGTTGATACTTTCGGAACTATTGTTGACAAAATGGTATAATAATGGAAAGTTCAATATATCAGATTTTGTTTACAATTACAGTAAAGCTTCGATAATTGTATATATAATTAATAAAATGTGGCAAAAAAAAAACAATTGCTGTTGCTTTTAAAGAATATTATGGATTACTATAAACAATAGAAAGGATAATTATGCTTTTTTAAATTCAGAAAGTGCGTATTTTAGAATTATGGAAACAAAAGAAAAAAACGAACGTTAACTTTCAAAACAAGTCCAAAATTGTAAATGGCACTTCTAAATGTCAAAACAGAACATGATCTGAGCTGCACTAGAAACATTTCAGTTCAGCTGTGTAGTTCATGAAGAGTCCATTGTATACCTGCTATGCACGTGTCCAGCGGTGTCTAGAAGGAGGCGCACTTTCCTAGGCGACTGTTTTCTGGACTCTTTGGGAGATATCTCAAGTTCATGAATTGAATGTGAAATAAGTGCGACGGGATCAGAGAAATGCAAATGAACTTTACGACTCGAGCACAGTTCAGGGCAGTTAAGGGAAGAAGTACAGCTATTTCATACAGGGACCAACCTAAAAAGTAAGTATATAAAACACATTGAGTTACAATTTCAAAAGTGAAGTATGTTCGAGTGTCCATTTGTTCTTCAGTAACATTTATTTCTATACATAGATAAACATACTTACTAAATAGATACATACTGACGTACTTACACCATCACGGTAGCATACTCCGCAATTTTCGTGAGTTTTAGTGAAATAATCCCAAGTATATGATCTTCAACAAACGACTTGAACAACATTTTCTGCGACTATAAAATCTACTGATTATTTTAAAAGTAATTTATTAACTGTTTTTATAAGATGGCGTTTCATTTATGGATTCCCAAGTATAATAATTGATGGATTTCTTTATAGATCCGACAACATATAAATTACTGATCTTCTTCAACATATAAATTACTGAATTCTCTCTAAATTTTCGAACGAATATCCAAATATTGTTAAGATATTTTCGTATGCCGCAATGTACCTTTTGCGGCATACGAAAAAGTACTTCATGAAATATAATAAAACCGACCGAAGGGAGGACTAACTCAAAATTTAATAGTAATACTAACTTAGGCCTTTATTAATGTCAAGAAAAACCCTTCGGGGTTGCCGGGCTCCAAAGATTTATGGAAGATCTTGTTAGAGGCATGAAAGATTGTGCCGTATATCTTGATTATACGAGTATCATATTTATCGGCACTACAAACGATGAACATTCAGCGGAAGGAGTTATTATTTCGACTAAATAACTATAATTTACGCAGTATGCGATGTTGTTGAGGTGAGGTTTTATTTTGCTTGGGAAAAGTAGAATATGTATTGTTCACTATAGATTCATAACGGATTAGACCATAAGAGCATATATTGAAAGATAAGATATAAGTTGATTCCTAGGCTTTTGAATGTGTTCCGAGTTTTATTGATAAAATGAAGTTCATTCCCAATGCTATATCAGGAGCATTCGCATTGAATATATTGTGAAGAGAGGCAGTAATATTTGATTGGGGTTAACATCAACAATAAGCTTACATCGCTTTAAAGGGTTAAAGCAACACAATTAGTTAACAACTACGACAAGCTTCCAGATGTCTTAGCAACTTGAAGCTTCATATCACCATCAATAATTACAAAGGGGAAAGAAACAAAATTTGTTTCTGCAGCATAAGTTTATAGAGTCAATTTAGATACATTTGATCAGCCTATAAATAATTTTGTTCGAATTGAATCTGGTACAAGAAATCACCTTGATGATTGCTACTTTTGTGCTGTGAATGTAAAAGATATGAACCGATACAAAAAGCGCTCTTGGATTTACCCAAACGTACAATCCGTTAAGCCATCAAGGCTGCATAGTGAAGATTTGCCAATACCGGTATTTGCTTCCTTATCAGACGATTACTGTGCTGATGTCGAAATGTTAGATAGTCAGAGTAAAAGCAATAGTGAAAGTGAATTCGAAAAATGCAGTCCTTCACTTCAAGGTTTTTCTCAGGGCGAGCTAAATGACTTGATTCGAGAATTTAAATTTATCTAAGAAATCAGTTGAGCTCCTTGCGTCAATACTAAAAGAAAAACATTGCCTGCATCCTGGCGTATCAATAACATCTAGATTGATATTTACATGTTTTTGTTTTTATAGCACTTTGTTTGTTTGAAATCATTTGATAAGTTGATTTCAAACGGCTGGGCCTTACGCCCTACACCATCCTCGTTGAACACTCCTCTAAGGTCCATCGGAAGGTCAAATAAATTGGCTGCTCTTTTTAAATTCTGGTTACGTTCATAAGTACCACGAACCCAGCATCTTGAACGTCACAGACGGATTTCCTATATGCCAGGTAACCCCACACGCTGCTAACCGAATAGCTGCCTAAAGTTCAACCTACGAGTAAAAACGCACCTAATTTTATCGAGAGATAACATATGTATGTTTGCAATTTGGGGGGAAATGTCCTCAGAACTGCGGTCGAATGATATAAAGCACTTGACCTGTGAAATGGCGATTTTATCAGAATATCAAAGAATTAGTGATGTCTAAAGCAATTTATGCTACAACATCGAAAGAAGTGAAATGGCGGTTCCAAGGGTCATGCCAAAAATAAGTCTTAAAACAGATAGTTAGCCCTATAAACCAGTACCACAGTACCAGTGAAGATGTATTTACCTGGAGAATTCTGTTTCTGACTGACCAGATCCATAAGCGGCTGATAAGCAATATTCCTGAGTTTATTTCAGATAGAGATTTGTGCTGTATAACTCCGGATTTCAAAATATCGGATTCCTTACAGTCTTTGCGGTCAGTATGTGCTGCTAATCCTCAATAACCAGAAATTTTAAGGGGCTTCGTACAAGCAAAAGTGAAATATTCGATAAGCGCTGCTGTTGCTAACTTCCTCCTGCCCAGCTCTATTATATAAATGCTTGGGACAACACCAGTTCATTTCTTTCGTAAGCTGCAACCGGAACCCATAAGAGTGACTTAAAAGTAAGAATGACACGAGTTGATTTAAATCAAATTTTTGTAATATTTTTCTGTTACGCTAATGTGGGTACCGGGACACGAGGGACATGAGGGCAACGAAATGGCAGATTCTTTAGCAAAAAAGGGTGCAGACACTGCCTTTATAGGCCCAGAACCCTTCTGTGGGGTAAACAGTAGCTTCACAAATAACTTGTTGTGCGAACAGGAAAAACGAAGTCTGCTAAACTACTGGAGAGCCCAAAAAGGCATGCGGCAGTCGAGACTACTCATTGATCCTGAACACATCAGGGTAGATGCTTCTTTAAACCTCAGCAGAAATGACATCAAACTATACACTGAACTTTTAACAGGACACTGTAAACTAAATTACCACCTGAAGAAAATAGGCGTGGTAGAAGACGATTCTTGTCGACTCTGTCAAGAGGAGCAGGAAACGGCAGAACACATTCTATGCACTTGCCCAGCGGTGGCAAGACGCAGACATAAGTACCTAGGCAGTGGGTTCATATCTCCAAATCACCTAGTTAAAATTAAGCCCACAGCAGTTACGAGATTTATAAACAGTCTAGGACTGTTTTAGTTGGGTACGAGGCTGCACAATAGATCTTTTAGGTCGCGGTGTTCTTTTAGCCTGTCAATAATAATAATAATAATATTTTTTATGTAAATTGGTTTTTGTATTAAGTGAATATCCAATATTAATCATTCCTGCTACAGACAGTGTTGAGACTATAAGGAATTTTCCTCTTTTAGTACCCATATTACTTCTACGATAAAATATTGATGTGACATAAGATAATCATGTTGGTGAGAGGAATGAATCGAATGAAAATATTCGATTTTCTTGGCTAATATTTGCTGCAAGTCGCCAAGGATTTATCAGTGCACTGTTCTGCGGTTTACGATTTACTGATTTTCAATTGGGGGCATATAAATACTTACCTTTCCCACCCTTGCACCTGAACCTTGACCTGGTGGTTGGGCTTGTGTACATCTATGAAAGGCTGAGCTGAGCCAACGGAATACGTAAGTTTTCTGCCAGGGTCACCCTTGTTGGAGTGGTCAGCCTGGAGGTGTCAGACTACGACAGGTACAGAGTCTTTTCGGACGAACTAGAAATTGAACGGTCCTTTAGACTACCAAATTCGTGTAGCGTAGCCGTTGACAAAGCTGCACAAATGAGAAGAGCTAGGAAGGTTAGTCCCTCAACAATAATCATCTGTGTAGCCCAGCAGCGATCAAAGAGCTAAACGCTAATATTATTATTATTCTTATTACATCTTACACCATAATCAATTATGACTGCAAGGTGTTGGGGGAATGAGTTCTAGCTACAAAGGCCTTCGACTCGAAGAGAAAAGGATTTTTTAGAAAGAAGCATTTTGGAGACCAAGCCGGTGGCAGGATTTGAACCTGCGGCCCCCGGGGTGAGAGTCTCGCTAATATTGTAAAATCTAAGTGTGTAGAACAAAACAGAGTAAAAGGGAACCTTAAGTGCAGTACAATGGAAATATACTCTGTCTGAGTGCTGCGCTTACTAGATTGTTCAAAAAAAAAAAAAAAAAAAAAAAAAAAGTGTGTAGAACACTGCAGGAAATCATTATTTGCGATCAAACAGCACAATATAGAGCTTTGCTGGCTCCTGGATATGAGGGTATCGCTGGCAACGAAAAAGCTGACAAGTGTGCACAGACCCAGATCGGAACTGCCGGAAGAAGGGCAGGTGGAGGACATCCTTCCACCTCTCGTGGAGTTCATAAGCAAGATCGAAACCACTGTAAAAAGATTAACGAATGAAGAACGGTGGTACTTTACCGCCAACTGTCGAACATATCGTTACATGTGGCCAAAACTGAGCCAAAATATGACTGACGTACTTTTTCGGCTCAGTAGAGGAGAACTCAGGACTATCATGGGGGCTCTGGCAGGGTACTGCATCATAGGCCGAATGGTAGTCACGTACGGTGTTCCTTTCAGAGATCATTGTAGGAGTTGTGGAGATGAGGAATAATCGGTGAAACATCTGCTCTGTGATTGCCCGGGTCTTCAGAGGAGGCGAGCCAGGTATATGGGCTCGGCCTTTTGTGAAGAACTACAAGAATTAGCCGAGCTGAAATGAACTGTTTTTCTCAACTTCACAAAGGCTTCTGGCTGGTTTATAATCACGGGGGATGTGGGTTTTTTGGGGGATAGGGGAGGAGGAGTTATCACAATGGGCCTCTGAGTGCAACTTGCGTACCTCGCGAGCTACTTGGTTAGCCTAACCTAAACTAATACTTACCTTTTCTTGCGAACAAATACAAACAAGCCATCAAAATTAAATATAATTTTTAATTGTATATTTGTTAATTACTGTATCTGACTAGTATAATATATTCATTCATTAGACATTGAAATTATTTTGTAAAAAAATGTTACAAACACTGAGCTTTAAATTAGACGTTACGTAATGTAAAATCTAGTCAATAACTATGAAAAAATAATGAAACATTTAAGTTTTTATTAAGCAAAAAACTAAAAAAAACAATCTAAATTTATATGTTTATACGAGTGTATGCATGCATGCCTCTAATCTGTGCACTTCATGCAATTCTCGTAGAATTTCTTGTCATAAGTAAAGAAATGATCGGAAACTATTGCACCTATTATTTAAATTTATCTGTTGCATCTTATATAAATGCGTTCACATGTGTATATGTATACATATATATACATACATATATATACTATATACATATATATATATACTATATACATATATATATATACTATATAAATGTACATATGCAGTTATTGAAGTGATTTTGTGGCAAAAGGCGCAAATAATTGAAATTAATAATAAATTAGTATGGGGATAAATTCAAAACAAACCATGGCAAAGTTACAATAATCTAATAAGGTCCTGATGCCCTGCTACGCCTCTGTTATACGTCCCTTTTATTTGGTGGATGGGTAGTAATATAAAACAGTATTGCCAGGCAATTGCCAATGAGATGCCTGCAACTCTATCAATTGCAACAGTGTCCTCCGAATCGATGGTGCGGCATCATTTGCATTTAAGAAGGCATCACGAACTAACGACAACAAGATTTCCAATTGTTGTGGTAACTGCAGTTCCATATCTTGTCCAATGCAGGTTAAAACATAAAAAAGGCATTCAATCTAAAACAGAACCGAATTATGTTGGTAAATATTATTCCACTTAGATGCAGTAACATAAAATTTACTTCCGACAAAGATTTAATTGGTGCTTTAACGCAGTCTTCACAACACTTCGAGAGCAAAGTGAGCAACACCAGTGGTGGAGGTGCTCCTTCGCATTCGGTACGCAACTGTAGTTGTCGGCGCTTTAATTGGCAAAACATTTCAGTGAGAAATGCCATGAAAGCGGTAAAACGCACACGTGAAGGAGACTTCATGCCCTGTATCGTATACAGCAACTATTGCAAAATAATAGTAAGAAACAAAATAAAACATTTAAAATGAACAAAATAAAATAAATATAATGAATTTGTATAATTGATCAGGCTTATAGAATCAGGTACAACATATTCTATAGAATCTCAAGACTTAACGTGGTACACTCGTTTTTTGGAAATATCTTCAAGCAATAAAACTCCACATGAAGCATGTGTGGATCAAAAGTACATAATGCTGTGCTATTCTACTTATTCAAAAACTTACACACTCTTCAATAACGACACAAGAGACATCGACTATGACCGCGCAGGATATGCACTGAGCTACCAGTGACTGACCAAATACTGTCTTAAACTTGGTGAGATCCTGTAGCGTTGACGTTGCTGTTGAAGAAGCTGAAGATTTAATGGCGAAACTACTTACTCATCACTGTCGCAAAGTGATGATGAATACAGAATATAAAATCTTAATTTGCTACAGCACCTGACAAATGTCTAATGGCCTGAAAGTGGGAGCAGTGGGTATTCAGCTTGAAGTGGAATAAGAGTGGCTCAGTCTAACGTTTTAAAGCCAGTCTGGCTGGAAAGAGATATAGCCAAAAGTACGGAATGGACTATTCTGCGGTATCCAACGATTAGGATCTGGATGCCATTAGCTGCATAATATGAGCTGCATCTACAACAAATCGGCATGTCAATAATGTATCTGAATGAAAATTTGCACGATGATTAATGTTCGATCAAGATACCAGCATCTTTTGTAAATTGATAAAGTCTCTCTACGGTTTAAAATAGTTAGGATATGACAGGAATGCCGAATTTGCTTCCATTTTACACGAAATTAGGTTTTCTGCATAAACTCGCGTGCCTGTATTCAAAGTCAAATGGAGCCAAGATCATTGGCATGAAATTTGATCGTGAGAGCGATACGCGCGCCATCACTATTGGGCAAGAAAATCATGAAAAACAATTCTTAAACTCTAAACAACGGGAACTGATTCCCTGTGGTTAAAGTTTAGAGCAATTCAATTATTTTTTCCACCAATATTGTTGGAAAACGAATATCATTCTGCCGCGTGAATTCGTGATCTTCCTAAAAGCTAAATTCAAACCAATTGCTATTTTTGTAACAGCGTATTTGTACGAAATCGACACGCCAAATCGGTTCAAAAATATCAGAGATATTCAAGCACACAAATTGAAATTTGTATAGTCTATTACATGCAGTCAATGTGACAATTTTGCTGCAGTTCGATATTCTCTTAAATTTGTTTAAAATATGAATAACACTTCGTTTCTTTTATTTGTGAACTCACCTTTTCTCTTTCTTGATACCATTGTCTACAAGTATTTAGCAATGCTTCCAAAAAAGTTTCCTTTTGTTCTCTCGCTATAATGTTCAGACACAACCTGGATATAGGCAACGCAAATCTTCTGCCTTCAACAGCTCGTTTTATGAAGTGCGAAGTCAGCTCCATTAAGCATCGCGAATTTAATTTGTTTGGGTCGTCAAAGGCGGCGTCAACCAAAGCCTGAATCTCGGGGCTAAATTGCCCAATATCAGTAATTTCATTGCCCAGGGCTAAACCTAAGCCGGCGATACCACGCGTCAAAGCGTCAGCCGACGAGAGTGATTTGGACCGTTGCAATGAGTTCAGGTTGATGTTCATATACGGATCGGCAGAGCCATTTAAAACGTAGTTATTAGATATCACATACTGTTGTTGCTGGTTGTGATAGTTGTTTACTTGACCCATGCTGTTATGTGGAACCTTATTATGTAGCTTCTGTGGGTCAACAGCGAATTTCACACGATTTGTATTGGCAGTTTGCTGCGATTATATCAAGTACACTACATTATATACACTGATAGTTTATAGTAAATAAAGAGACGTTACATACATGCAGAATATTACCACTGGATGGTGAATTTATTAGTGGTAGTTGTTGTGAGACACCTCCCGAAAGATTTATCGCCATAGGATGTGAGTGTGAAACCAGAATAGGTCGATGTCCAACATGATGTCCTTTTGCAGTCATATTATTTAATGGAATATTTCCCAGTGAGATGCCTGCCTGTCGCCTATTCACCATTGTGTTTGCAGCTACCACATATTGCATTTGATGTTGCAGACTCGGCGAATTTTTCGTTTGTGGAAGTAGACCGGTGGGTGGAGAAGTGGGAAATATTACTGATGAACTGGAAGAATGTTGGAGGTTGAAATTTAGTTCTGCAAATGGAAATGCAATGGAAAATTAATAAAAATTGCCTTGACAGGCGTTTTTACCGAGGATTAATTGTATCTCCCGGTGGTGTTGATCTTGGATTTGACATCATTGTGAATTCCTGGGCATGGACATTTAATTTGTTCATAGCATTGGATCCATCGCTACGAACATCTTAAGCGAACCAAAACATTACATTAATACCAATAATAGTACGTTGTGCCAAACAATTGTCAGCGACCGCAATATAATACAGTTCGATGTTGTTATCACGAAACGGGATTCATTTCGATTGTGTAAGAGTGGCATATATGCAAATAAAGAAAAAATCATTTCTTATTTTACTACTTGCACATGTTAATGAGAATTTAAATAATTGAAGCGTAATTAACCACCGGGAAATATGTGGGCATAAATGCGGAAACAATAAATAAGCGGATAAAATCGGAAAAGCGAGCTGATTAGAATACTCCAATTCACGAGTATCGTTCCAGACTCAGTTAGGGTGCTTACAAAGTAATCACACTAATTCCCATCTTATTAAATGGATTTGCAACTGATTTTAGTCGCGCAGCGGTCAAATAACAATGCATAAATACTGAATGTTAATATATCACAAGCGGAAGCGGGAGCATACGAATATGCTATATATGGTTCCTCAGTGTGACCATTGGAATGCGCCCTGAAAATGTACTGCACATGCATTCAGGGGTTTTTACCCTGAAGGCACTAGGTTTGGGATTACATTTCTCCCACTTATATTATTATGGATAAAAAAAACGGAAACGAGAAGGAGGCGTGGTAGGTATTGACATATATATACACAAATGATCAAAACCACTTTCTGAGTAATTTAAAAAGTGTCCGTCCGTCTGTGGCCACTGTTTCCACACAGTATAGCCTACACAAAAATACAGAGCCAGATTGCTATATGAGCCCACTTGGCAAAATACCACGCCTACCTCCCATATATGCAACTGTACGCACATTTTTGAAAAGGACTATAACTTGGGTTCAATTAGTGGAATAGTGACGCAATTTAGAAGTTATAAAGATGTGGGTTCTACTATGCTCTATTTAAATGGGCGGTATTTGTGTACTTCCACACCCACTCATAACACATATTCACAACTTAAGCTCTACAAGAGATTTATGAAAAAAATGTTATGTGAAGATCCATGTGGACATTATAATGCCATCTGCATATGGGGTTGGTCAAATAAAGGACTTTCAATATAAGGAACTTTTGGAACTAATGTTAAAATTAGCCTGGCTATTCTCATATTGATGATATATTAATATACATTGGGTCCCTACTTATGTGTGTGTGCAAAATATGGGAATATGGGGTACTACTACTGCCACACCCACAATTAACCAAAAGTCATTACTAGGTCCTTATACAAGATTCATCAACGAAATTTCACACGAGGATTCAGGGCTCTTGCATTAAACACCGCACAAAAAAATGGATGTGTTTTTTTCAGAGCCACGCCCACTATTGATACATTTACATAAAAAATTTCTGGACATATTTATATAAAAAAATATATTGACGCTACAAAGCCATACACAAGAAATGGGGTGGATCAAATAAAGGACACGCTTCCATCTCATATAATCAAATTTCGGGACCCCACTCAAAATTACCCTAGCTAAGCTCCTAATGATGATATAAATTACATCAGGCCCATACTAGTTTGCATGCCAGATTATTACTACTGCCACGTCCACAATTAACCAATATTCACTACTGGTTCTAAGATTCTGCAACGAAATTTCACACAAAGGTTCACAGTGCTTAATGTAAAACACCAAACGAAATTGAGCAGGATATTTTTAGAGCCACGTTCACTGCAGATACTTGCTTAAAACTTAGGACCTATACACAATTTGTGGACCAAATTGTATGTGTGTAAGTATAATGACGCTCACAATGTCATACACAAGAGCAGTGAGAAGAAAAACCTTTTAACCCTCATTACCAACTATTCGTCAATATGCTGTTGCTCCATAATCTATCTCTGAAGCACTGAAAAACACCAAAGCTAGAGCTTAGTCGCAGGAATCATTTGCAAAATTTGCTGTGTTCCATCAATCGAGAAAGCGAGATTTTAAGTTGTTTGTCCCATTCGAACTGATGTAGCCACAAATGTCGGAACATTACATTTCTCAATACCGAGTGAAAGAAAACCTAGCGAATCATAAATGTTGGATAAGTCCGAGAGGACCACTGGCGTAGTACAAGGGTAGTTTGATAGGCCTGACTTTGAATGTGAAACATTCCGTAAGTGGTTGTCAATGGAGACTAATGATTCTGAGACTGCTTTCAACCTTGATTCCTGAGATGTCGAGGTCCGATGTTGATATGCCGAGAGAGAGAATTGTTAAGCCGCTGTGAAGTATCTTGGAATGGAAGATGTACCATGGTTCTACCAGTGCTGTTGTTGCCGTGCGTTCTGGAATCTTGATGACAGTCGAAGCGTTTGTAACTAACGAATTTTATAATGCAATTCCACCGACTTTGGTGCAACGATTCTGAAGTGAAAAGAGTAGTCTTTGAACTTAATTTTCAGACACAAACATTCAATCTGATCTAGTCCATATTCACCATACAGTGGCCTCTGCACCATGGATGTTTGAAGCATTTACAACCACAGTGGGAAACACTTTTTAATATACCACATTCTTGGGTTGAATTGAAAATGTTGCTAAGGTTGACTGCTTGTTCGTCGCGTCAATATTTGGGGGGGGGGGGTCATCTAGGTACATGAAGGGATGTGTGCTTGATATGTAATTGTCAACCACGCAATGTATGCATTTGTAAAGTCCACGTGCAACGCTACAGCTGGGACTCTTTGTGAGTTTGTGATTGTTCCCAGAAAATAAAGAGCACGCGAGGAATTAGAAGGGGCGCTTATATAGAACTGCATGCACTCAAGAGCTGAAATCGTTTTTAGTGGTTGTAATGACCGCTAATGTTCTGGCTTAATGAAACTCACTATTTTAAATTGTTTTAATTACTTTATTAAATTAACTTCACAAGTCAGTCAACCAATACGTTGCACGATCTACACACGAACGTCGACCTCTACCAGATCTGTCAAAAACCTCAATCAATCCCGTGTTGCCATATCTTCGCAACCGCCTATAGTGTTGTCAGGTCTCCACATCCCTCCAATGTTTTTCAGCTTCAGCGTTAGTCTTGGGTTTGGCTGCTCCTGGTCAATTGGTTTCTCCATACTATCTGTACAGCGATCATTGTCGCCCGGTTCCGACGTTGTCGGCAATTTCTTTAAATGGCTAACGTTGCGCCTGTACACTTTATCATCCCTACAGATCGTAGCATCGTTACCCTTCCGCTCAACAACTTCAAACTCTTCTTGCCCAAACGTCGGTGTTAACTTATGAGGGAAAACTACATTTTTCATTAACACCTTTCGCCCAATTGAATTTCGTTTTGCTTTGCCCCGAGATCCTTGTCCGCCTTCTGTCTTCCTTTTTCTTTATTGAAAACGTCCAAATCTCTAGCCTCCGCATTTAACACGTTTTCCCCGACATCAGAGATGGATGGTATTTTGTCACGAATCACACGGTTGAACAGCAGTTCCGTTGGAGCTTTTCCAGTTGTTCCATGGGGCGTGACGTTGTACATCATGAGGAATTTCTGTATCTCTTTCTTATAGTCTGCTCCGTTGCTGTGAGCTATTCTTAGGCGTTTGACAATCGAACGATTCATGTTTTCCACTTCGCCGTTCGCTTGTGGCCAGTATGGTGGAGACGTCATGACCTCGATGTTTCTGTTTGCACAATAGCTTCTGAACTCGTTGCTAACAAACTGGCGACCATTATCGGTTGTAATTGACCTGGGGTAGCCCAATCGAGAGAACACCTCTTCCAGAAAATCAATTATTGAGCTCGAAGTAATTTTCTTTAGGAATTTTACCTCTTGGTATCTTGAATAGTAATCAATGACCACAAATATAAAATCGTGGTTTGGTAATGGTCCTAATAAATCCATTGCCAGGCATAGCCATGGTCCCTCTGGCAAAGCGCGTCGGGTCATCGGTGCCGGTTGAGACGGCCTTGAAACCAATAGGCACTCGCGGCAATTTTTCACATGTTTCTCCACATCTCGATCTATCAACGGCCACCACACTTTTGAACGCACTCGTCGCTTCATCACTGTTTCGCCTGGGTGTCCTTCATGAGCCAGTGTTAGAACTCTTGACCTTAATGGGGCGGGTATTATGATTTTCGTACCCCGTAGGAGAATATTGCCCAGTGTACACAATTCAAGTCGAAACGGGAAATATTTATTGGATGTATTTGACGGCCATGTATCATTTTTAAGACTTTCAACTGCTTCCATTAGTTCAGCATCAGACCGGTGATTCTCCACAATTTCCAAAATTGAGATCGCTTTCGGGACAATTTCTTCAATTATCGAGCATATATTGTTTTCGGCTTGTTGGTCAAAAGACGCGTTGTTTTCCACCTTACATAATCTGGATAGTGAATCTGCAATATTGTATTTACCCGCCTGGTAAATGAATTTAAATTTAAATGACTGGAGCCGTAATACCCATCGTTCGATTCGAGCAGGTGGCCTTGATGTGGGCTTGAAGATTGCTTCCAAAGGTTTGTGGTCCGTTACCAATTCAAATTCAATTCCGGTCAAATAGTAGTAAAAACGTTCTACACCCCAAACTAGTGCTAGGCTTTCTTTTTCGGTCTGTGAGTATCTTCGTTCGGTCTCCGACAGACTTTTGCTCGCGAACGATATTACTTGTGGAGTGTTGTCGTTAAATTGTAGCAGGACCGCTCCCAACGCAACTGGACTCGCATCAGCTATTAAACGAGTGCGCCTTTTGGGGTCGAAGTATGACAAAGTTGGAATTCTTGCTAGTTGTCTTTTTAGTTTGAGGAAAGCATCATCTTCACATGGACCCCAGTGGAACTGTACATCCTTCTTTATTAAGCGCCTGAGCGAGTCCGTCAGGTCGGCCAGATCCGCTATAAATTTGCCTAAGTAGGTTACCAATCCTAGGAAACTCCTTAACTCTTCTTTGTTTGTTGGGGCACGAAATCTTAAAATTGTGTCAACTTTCTCTGGATCTGGATTAATGCCTTTATCGGATAAAATGTGGCCCAAAAATGATAGCTTTCCTGTTTTCCAGATACATTTGTCCTTATTCAGTACAACATTTGCGTTATTAAAAACTGCCAACACCTTGTTTAGATTTTCGTCGTGTTCTGCCTCTGTTTTCCCAAATATAATTACATCATCTAAGTAATTTATAGCGCAGTTGCACGGCGCTAAAATACTCTCCATTATTCTCTGGAAAATTTCTGGGGCAGAGTTCACTCCGAATAATAGTCGTTTGTATCTATATAGACCTTTCGGCGTGATGAACGTTGTTATCTCCCGACTGTCTTCCTCTAGCTCCAATTGGTGGTAAGCATTTTTGAGATCTAGTCTAGAAAAATATTTCGCGCCTTGAAGTTTTGTCATGAAGGTGTCGAATATAGGCAGCGGATAATTTTCCCGAAGTATAGCCATGTTCGCTCGCCTCATGTCTATACATAATCGAATATCCCCGTTTGGCTTAAATACGATTACTATTGGAGATATCCACGGACTGGGTTTTGTTACTGGCTCTATAATATCCTGTTTTACGGCTTCATCCAGTTTATTGTTGACCATTTCTTCTATGGCCGCTGGTACCCGACGTAATGGTTGTTGCACCGGTTTCACTGTCTTATCGATCGTCAGCGTTACTTTGATGGAATTGATTTTTGGAAAAATGTGGCATTCCTCGATTTGGTTAACGTCACGTCCCAGTCTTAAAACGCCCAATTTGGTGGCTGTAACTCGGCCCAGAAGCGATTGACGCCCATTCTCGATTACATAGAATGAGGAAATCGCATTTGAAACTGGGTCCAGACCAATTACCGCCTCGAAAACTGCTTTCACCTTCAGTAAATCGTTTCCAGCATAAGCACGAAACTGATTCTGAGATTCAACTCGGGTATTCCAAACTGTGGCGTTTTGCTTAAGTAGACGCTTCCAATCTTCTTCACTCAATAGGTTGTACTGTGAACCAGAGTCAGTTATCATGGTAATCTTCCGGCCTCCTATGTAGCACTCTATTTTCTCATCCATGTTGTGTTCACTTAATTGCTCTGTTATTTGAAAACAGTCGTGCTCATTCCGTTTGTGTAGCCCAGGCTTTGATTCCGTTATGTCCTCGTTCGAGACAAATTTAATGTTGGAAAATCTTCTTTTCTTTTCGTCCATATGCCCAAAATTTGGGTGCTTGCGCTTTAAACCTTTTGTCTTGCATTTCCGGGCAAAATGGCCAACATATCCGCATTTGTTACATTTTGCGCTTTTAGCGGGACAGTCCGCACTTGCATCCGCATGACTCCGACGACCGCATCTACTGCATTCACTCTGTCGATGTCTTGCCTCGATTTTGTTCACGCCAATGGATAAATTTGGCACTTTCATCGATTCTGTCTGGTTGGTTATTTGCTCATGTACGTGGCACATCTCTATTGTTTCCACGAGACTGTATTCTTTTTCCAACAGTCTTTTCTTTAACTCGTTCGGTGCCCAGTTGTCGATAAGTTTGTCTTTGATGTTTATGTTCAACGACTCTTCTTCCGTTTTTCCAAATTGGCATTTGGCAGCTTGGTTTCTTAATCGTATCAAGAATTTACTCATGCACTCGCTTGTTTCCGGTTTTAATGTCCGAAACAGATGTCTTTCGAATGTTGAGTTTCTCTGTGGGGCGAAGTACTCGTTCAATTTCTCAACTAGCACTTTGTACACATCGACATCTTTCGGTCCCTGCCCGGGTACGACTAGTGCCCCGGGAATACCGTAGACTACGTCTTGGAGCTGTGTACCTCCTAGATGCAATAGTTTATTTCGTCTCTTTGTCGCATCTACAATTTCTTCCGCTTCCAAATAAATGTTGAATGCGCGAAGCCACTTCTCCCATTCTGCACGCCAAAGTGTCTTATCTATGGCATCGCAGAGAAATGGTGCCATATTTGCCATACTCATCTTGGTTTACTTTGAGGCTGCACACACACAATTTAATGTCTTCCACCACTTGATCCCGTTTACAATTCAATGTAATCCACTTGGGCTTTCTTGGTCCACAATTTAATGTAGTCTCCTTTGGCTTCCTTTGTCGACAATTTAATGTCACTTCTGTTTGCAGCTCTCCACTTCTGATATCGACAATTTAATGTCTGTCTTTTCCTGTAACTAGAAGTAAAACAATTTAATGTTTTTTTTTCTTTCTTATTTTCTTTTTTTTTTTTAAGCAATTTAATGCCTCACTTTTTCCTAGATGTAAAACAATTTAATGTTTTTTTTTTCTCTATGGCGAACGGAAAAATTTCGTTACCATATGTAGCAACAGGCAAAACTAAAACCATAACCTCGCGCCTTCGAGAGCCTTCCATCTCGCCACGCTTGTACGTATGTATACACGCACATACGTACATACACACATCTTACCTCACACAAACTTTGTCCTGGAAGTTAAAGTTGGTTAATTTCACTCCTCTTTTTCTTTTTGTATATCCTCGTCGCCACTGTAATGACCGCTAATGTTCTGGCTTAATGAAACTCACTATTTTAAATTGTTTTAATTACTTTATTAAATTAACTTCACAAGTCAGTCAACCAATACGTTGCACGATCTACACACGAACGTCGACCTCTACCAGATCTGTCAAAAACCTCAATCAATCCCGTATCTTCGCAACCGCCTATAGTGTTGTCAGGTCTCCACAGTGGTTGTTTTTGCTACACCGTTATTGACTAGCAGATGTTTCTTAGTGAAAAATTGGGCCTCACTAGAGTAGGGGGTTTTCTAAACTCTACTAACGATAGCCTGGATATATTTTTGAGAGATTTATTTCAAGGTCGAATTATATATGTTGAGTTATATATGTCTCATTCTATATAACGCGCATGCGGAACTGTTAAACATTTATTTGAAAGAATCTGAAAATATGCTTTGAAGGAAATTCTGTCAACAGGTTAAGCGGCTAACCCAATGTTTCAAGCCCGAAGAATCCACTTGTAGAGATGAAAATGAAGACCTGGTTATAGATACGCAGTGCGCACTGAGAGTATGGAGACAGCCTTTCTCAAATCTACTTACGGTGACGATTCTACCAATTCCACCCAAGAGAAGTGCAGTGCGATAACACCAATCGACGAGGACAGAATGGAAGTCCCACTACATAGCCATGACGAGGTTCCAGTTGCTATACAGCGACTCAAAAACCACAAGGCAGCGGGTGCTGACGGCCTGCCTGTTAAATTGTTTAAAGCCGGCGGCGATGAATTGAAATGGTGTGTGGATCAACACATCAGCAAAATATGGCTATAGGAAATTTTGCCCGATGATTGGAATCTCAGCGTGCTTTGCCCTGTACTGAAGAAAGGTGACCCAACAATCTGCGCCAACTACCGAGGTATCAGTCTCATTTCCATCGCATATAAGGTCCTGTCGAGCGTACTGTGTGAAAGATTGAAGCCGCATACAAAAACACTGATTGGACCTTATCAGTGTGGCTTTCGACCTCGTAAATCCACCATAGATCAGATTTTCATACTACGCCAAATCCTGGAAAAACCCCACGAATTGACACCCACCAATTGACTGTAAAGCTGCGTTCGATAGCCCGATGCGGAATTGCCTATACAAAACAATGTCTGAGTTCGGTATACCTGCAAAGTTGATAAGACTCTGCTGGATGACGTTGAGCAAAACGAGCAGCTCCGTCCAGTAGGAAATAACCTTTCCGAAACCCTTAATACTGAACGAGGTTTCAGACAAGGAGACTCGTTATCAAGCGATCTCTTCATCCTAGGGGATCCTACGAAAGGCCGGTGTACATCGCAATGGCACCATTTTCTACAAAGGTGCCCAGCTCCTTGCGTACGCTGATGATATCGATATTATCGGTCGGACCAAGAGAGATGTTACTGCTGCTTTCAATGCTATTGAAAAGGAATCAGCCAAAGTGGGCTTGATGGTAAACGAGGGCGAAACGAAGTATATTTGTCAGCCAACAGTGGAGCGCGGCGTCTAGACTCTCATGTCTCAGCGGGCAACTACAACTTTGAAGTAGTCAAGGAATTTACAAACCTTGGCACCGCCGTTAACACCAATAATGATGTCAGCCTGGAGATAAAGCGAAGAATCTCAATTGCTAACAGGTGCTACTATGGGCTCAGTAAGCAATTGGGTTGCAGAGCCCTCTCTCGATCGACGAAGCTGCCACTCTACAACAATCATTCTACCTGTGCTTCTTTATGGCGCTGAGGGATGGGTGGTATCGCAAACAGATGCAGCCGCTCTTGGGGTGTTCTAGAGGAAAGTTATTAGCAAAATCTTTGGTCCTGTTCGAGTTGGCGAAGACTATCGCAATCGAATGAACCGCGAGCTGTATGAGCTCTACGCCGACATTGACATAGTTCAGCGTTTAAACATTCAGCGACTACGCTGGCTGGATCATGTCCATCGTATGGATGAATGGAAGAAGCAGCGGCGAAAAAGGTATTCGAAACGAGAGTCAAAGGTTGTGAGGACGGAAAATACTACAAGTATTTTCCCCACACAGAACTCATACCCAGCATGCAACATCCCACAGCCTAACAAAAAGTAACCACCTCCCACGCTAAATGCAACAACAAAACATTTACGCACAGACGATCTGACCAATAAGCGTAAAGGATTTAATGATCTCAGAAACGTAGTGTTATACTGAACACTACAGCGACCAAAGGCGGAACACGGAGAAAAAAACAAGAGAGAAACACACACAACACATTCAGCAGGCGGAGTACAAATAAATATTTATAACAACAACAACAACAGTACAGCGACCGAAGGCGGAACATGGAGAAACAGAAACACGTCAACCGATCGCAAGCGCAAAGCAGTAAACAGGCGGAGTACAAATAAATATTTATTGCAACAACAACACTACAGCGACCGAAGGCGGAGCACGGATGACAACGAGAGCGCACCACACATACGCGAACCGATCGCAAACGCAAAGCTGTAAACAGGCAGAGTACGAAGAAATGTTTCTACAACAACAACAACACGACAAATAACAGCAGCGATCAGGCCACACTACTGCAAGCAACAACTCTGCTGGACAACTAGAGGTATTACAACAAGGTGGTTAACCAGCAGAAGTTGAAGGTGGCCTAAGGACAACTGGACCACAATAACAACAAGCACTGATCCCATGGCAAGCTTTCGCTATATAAGCGAAGCGAACCGGACAGTGAGGCACTCTCCGATCCAGCAGCAGTCAGGCAAGACACACCGCAGCAAGACTCCAGCACCAGTAGCACCAAGGTAAAGTATACTCTTTACACAAGACTAGACTTACTCCAACGCTAAGACCGCCCCACGAGTTTATGGTTCTACCGATTCTCGTGGTGACTTATACTAACGGTAAGACCGCCCCACGAGTTGATGGTTCTACCGATTCTCGTGGTGACTTATACTAACGCTAAGACCGCTAAGAGACTAATACGTACGTACAGCACCGCGAGTTTATGGTCCTACCGATTCTCGCGGAGACTAGCACTGCCAAACGCGACCACACAGACGAGGCCCCAAGCGATTAGCAACTCCAATTATTTAAGTTCATTAAATTAGCAGAGTAAAATCATTTAATTCTAATTAATTTAGCCAAACTAATAAATTAATGTAAATTAAATTAGTAATTAAATTATAAACAATTGTAATAAAGTATACCACATATAAGTACACGCCCGCTTTCTAACATTAATTTCTGTATACGACCCCTGGAACCCGCTGAGTTTTACCCCAGCCGAAATAGAGTCGTTACAAGGTCGACGACGAAGAGAAAGACCGTGCCTCCGGTGGATAGACCAAGCTGAGGAAGCACTGACCACGCTTGGTGTGACTAATTGGAGCGGCGCGCGCGAAGCAGAGGCGCCTGGCAAGATGTGCTCAAATCGGCCGTAACCCGACCACGGGTTGTAGGCTGAGTCCTCATAGCTTTGTCGATATAGGGTGCAAGAAAACACGTTTTCAATTCGGTTGATAGTTCGAGACTGATTTTATTGAAAGGAGTAAGAATGATATAATGTATTTGCTATATGTATGTTAAAGTTTCGCTTGAATATCATAAAAATGGGATTCCGTACAACAAATTGGATTTATACTTCTCACAAACGAGTAAACAAACTAGTATATATTTTGAACTACAAAAAAAAAACAGATCACAAATAATATGGAACACAAATAGTATGTGCTACTGCAAATGGTACTCGTGTAAAATTCCTTCATTTTTTTTTTTTTTGCTCGTTCAAGTCTCATAATTGAGCAGAGAGAAGTTCAGATGACCGGAACTTAACAAGAAATAATATTTCATTCGTTGGAATGGTTATTGTGAATCTTTAGGGATCAAAGACCCCGAGGGAGTTAACTTAGTAAACTGTATGTTCAACATATAATATTATTCAATAAAGTACTTACTTGGTGGTCTATAAATATCCATAGCCGGTTTGCCTCGTACTGGACCTTGTTGATTGTTCCCGGATTGTATGTTAAACGCAAGACTACGACGCTTATTAATATTCTAAGGGAACGATTATTAGACTTATTATATGTATGAAATAATTAGGGTGCAATTGGACATACCTGCTGATTTGATGTCCTCACAAAGCTGCGCTCTCTTGTAATAATTCCTGGCGCCAGGACGGTATGAGAGTGAAAGTCCGGTGATTTGCGCATTTTGCGACCATCGTTTGTCGAGTTCATTTGTTGAGACTGTTCCATTTTTTCAGCCATTTAATCTTATGGTGTTTATCAGTTCAGTTGTAGATCCCTTATACTACAGTTTATATTGAAATTCTTTGGCTTGCGTTAGAAAATGCCTCAAGAAATTTTTGATTTCTTATTACACTTGCAATTGTTGCCGTATTTTTATTTTTATATCACAATTGTTTAAATTCTAAATACTAATTTGCTTGATTTTTGTAAAGCACTCT
Organism: Clusia tigrina; assembly: GCA_920105625.2. Lineage (NCBI taxonomy): Eukaryota > Metazoa > Arthropoda > Insecta > Diptera > Clusiidae > Clusia > Clusia tigrina. The sequence goes on along the minus strand of OV050033.1, from coordinate 39,888,804 downwards.
GAAGTGGTTCTCCTAATAATAAGGAATTTCGTAGATTTGCCTTTAAAAGATTTAATAAAAAATAATTACATTAAAATTTAATTTTTATAGAAAATCTAAATATACGAGTATAAGATAAAATACTGTCGTATTTTCTAAATATGCTTATTTCTGATATTCTATTATTTGTAAAGTTGCGGTTTGTATTTTTTTGTCCATTCGCAACAGCATAACCCATTTTTAATCTCTGTACGTATTTTGGACGAGGCTGAAACCAGGCCTGGTGAAGAAATTCGAAAATACGGAGACTTTAGGGGGGTCATGTCACCTAAAAGTATTCATCACCCATCGATTTGACTTGTTCCCGTTCGCGCTCTGATATGAGAGACATATGGCTAAAATATCATTCTACTCAGTTTTTAAAAACTGTTAAGTTGATTAGTTGATGGTTTTATGGTGAGCGTCGTTTTCAACCCCTAATGCCCCTAAATGCACACGCGAGAAGGAATGCGAAGAAGGCATGCATTGGAGGCTGGTTGAGGTTCTCGTGTGCAAGAGGTATATAAGCGACTGCAGATGTGACAATAGTTCATTTAACCAGTGAAAGTTGATCAGTGAACAAGTGAATGTAACCAAGTGAACATCGTAGTAGCAGCAGCAGTGAAATAGTGAGCGTAGCCGAAAGTGAACATCGGCAAAAGGATCATAGCCGAATCCTGAGAGTAGCAGCAAGTAGCGGGAGCGTCGTGTTAGCAACGGGCAGTAGAGCAGTGATCGTCGAAGAGCGGACATCGTGCTAGTAACGAGAGTTAACAAGTGATTGCCGCAGAGCAAACATCGTATTTGCAACTGGCAGATGAAGCAGATTTAAGTAAAACATTGGGGTACAACAACCGACTAACTGAAGCAAACGTTAGCGAAGACGAAGTGAGCAAACTTTTAAAGCCAACAGTGAGTTGGACGAATACTAATAAAGCCAATTGTTCTAACTGAAGAGGGAATTGTTTTTTTATTACACAATATCGTTTATGAAATATTTATTATGAAATATCGCTCACACGGATTATGTCAGTGCTTTGACCAAAGCGTCGGACTCATATTGAGCGGCTCTCTGGTCTGCGTCTGATCCCTGTGGGACGGTAGTACAAAAACCTAGCCGTTAGGTATAAAATGGAAAAACTAGACCCCTTGTTTTATGTCAAATCGGCTAGGCCCTCAGTATCCGACAGACGAAGGCTCGAAAATCGCCGGAAACCCAATCACTCAAGCGTTTCAGTCTCGAGTGATGGTCCTACAACTGAGACCCCGGAAATCCGAGTGGTGGCTACAGGGCCGGACGACGGTAAAACATGGGCACGGACGATGAAGGGATCATTCTGGATCCTCTCTTGGGGTGTCCGCAGCTGTACAGCACAGACTAGGAGGATCTAGCCATGATCGCCGAAAGTTTGCCCATCCTGCGGATTCCCCAATGATGCAAGGGAATGAAAAGAATGTCTCTTCCGACGAAGGAAAAGCTCTGAAGAGTAAACGGAGGAAGGCTTACTCAGGCTCTCTCAAGTTCCTTAAGAAACTTCATCTCGTGGCTGAGACTCTCTTACACCAAGAGATAAAGCTCTGAGGAAGAAGCATATTTTCAATGTCTGGCGGCTGGTACAGCCGTCATTGAGATTATTAAGGCAGGAACTAGGCCAAATGCACAGTCTGAAAATGACAACAAAGCTTCCACTAGTTACAATGTGAAAAAGGCAGGCAAACGCACAACCACAGCAAAAATGTCAGAGACAAAGTCTGACAAAAAGGTTGCAGTAGCTTCGAAAAGCAGAGTGATACAGAAAGTCATCCCACCGCTCTCTGTACTACCCTAACTTCGAGGGCTGCAGGGAGTGGAAAAGTGATTGCTGCGGCACTGATCAGCAAAAGTTAGCGCTCCGGGGAAACTTAGGTGCCCGAAAGCAAGAGGTTGAGTGCTTCAACCGGAAGGAAAACTCACGGACGCAAACTGGATACTCCTGGACCAAGGATAATTCTTGGCGAAATTAAACATGCAAATAGTGATTCTATTGGCATGTTTGATGGAGCGAAGTGGCAAAAGGGCATCAAGGTCATCGAGTATGGTAACAAAGAAGTTTCAAACTTCCTGACAAACTGCATCTGGGGACAGGGAACTAGCACTTTGGCCTCGTGCCAATCTGGATGTCGTCACAACGAGGTTCCTAGGCGAAGGATCGGTAGGGTGTGGATTCCTCCGCCAGTTATGGAAGATGAAACCACACTCACTCTGATAAAGTGCTAGAACCGGGCACTAAAACCGGATGATTGGGAAGTTGTAAGAGGGAGGGCTAGGGACAAAGGGAAACTTCGAGGATCTCTGGATTAAAATCAATTCAGAGCTCGAGCAGCTACTGAGGCCCCTAGGCGGAACCATTTAACGGGGGAATCCAAAATTGATTACATTGGTACAGTCATTCAACTCGCTGAAATCAGCGGGACCAAATTGTATTTTTCCAGCAATGTTGCAAAATCCTTTACCGCTCATACTTCAAGGATTAACTCAGATATTCAGGGGATGCTTAACAACGGGTTATATTCCCAAGGGATGGAGGGAGGTAAGGGTCGTTTTTATCCACAAGGCGGGTAAAGTGAATCACAACTCAGCAAAGGATTATAAGCCAATCTGTCTTTCGTCATTTCTATTAAAAATATGTACTAGAAAGACTGGTTGGTCTTCACATAGAAAACACAATCAATTATCAGTGGAAACTGTTCTGCATGAAGTGGTTAGTTATATTGAAACAGGTTTCGGTGTAAAAGAATATGTTTTAGGCGCCCTCCTAGACATTGAGGGTGCCTTCAACAATGTGGAACTTAAATCAATAAGTTTGGCACTGGAGCGTATTGGGGCGGATGACAAGGTGGTTCGGTGGATCAACAACTCAGCTCTGGGTCTTTCAACTATTAGGAACGCAGTTACAAAAGCAACTTCACAGGGCGGTGCTTTATCACCGATTCTATGGAACCTTGTTATTTACAAAATTCCCACCAGGTTAGAAAGAGCTAGGATAAAAGTAGTTGCTTCTGCGGATGATGTTGTAATTATGATAAAAGGAAAATTTATTCCCACAATCAGCGAATTGATGAACTCTGTACTTAGTAATTTGGAGGGATGGGCAAAAAAAATGGTCTTGGGGTTAATTCTGATAGACGGATGTAGTTTTGTTTACTAAGAAATACAAGATACCAGTGTTCATTCTAACACAGATAGGTGGTACTACACTAAATCTTGTCAAGGAGGCGAAATACTTGGGTGTCATCCTCGACTCCAAGCTCTCATGGAAGAGAAACGTGGAGGAGAAGTCTAGGAAGGCTATATGTGCTTTTTACACATGCAACAGAACCTTTGGGAAACAATGGGGAGCAAAACTTTATATCGGGCACTGGATGTACACGGCGGTTGTAAGACCTATTCTATAGTACGGAGTGGTGGGAAGCCCCGAACACTAAGTCGCTAATAGCCAAGCTTCGTAATGTACAGAGGCTTGGATGCCTAGGCCTTACTGGTGTGGTGAGATCTGAATACAGGACAGGAGGTGCTACTGCATATTCTGCCAATTGATCTATACATTAAGAGTACATCAGCAAAAGGAACTCTTTGAATTAGGGAATGCGGCAAGCTGCGTAATTTCTGAGGATTTGGAGAAAATAGACAGAAATATGTCATAAAGACACGGATTATAGAACACGCAAGACCAGGATAGCAAAGGTAGTACTCCCTTTGTGCTCCCAAAGGATGTTAAAGGGAGGTCTCTCAGACAAAACAGCTTTTTCGCTCAGAAAAATAAACTTTTTAGCTTTTCGCTCTGACCTCCCCTCCAATGACATGCCTATGTAAAAAGGAGGCCAAAGGGAGGTCTCCAGGTAGCAATGATATCTCCCTTTGGAGACTTCGGGGAGTACTCCGGGGATGATCCCCTTTCCTGCTAGGAATATCTGCAACTACGACTTAAACAAAAGGAAAATCATAAAAGAATAATCTGTGAATATTGTATAGAAACATTGCCTTTCACATGAAGAAAGATAAGAGTCTAGGGACAGATATCTTGGTGACTTAGTAACAAATATCGTGTCTTGAATTTTTAAATATAATTAATAAACTATTATATTACACAGAAGCATAATATTTTTTAAAGACAATTTATGTAATACTTGTTATATAGTGTGTTACAACTATAATTTGATCTAACGGTTATTTATTATCATACGTGAGTTTCGTATTATCTGATATAATTGATAACACACCATGGAGCATTTGCGTTTGGACCAAATCATTTTGACCGGTATCTCTATGATTTAAAAGTTTAACTTTGATGCGGATCTCGAAATTTAAAACCATTCTGACATGAGTCCGTACTCTCATTGTCAATACTAAAATGTTGTCTGAACACCGCCGCATCAACACCTTTTGCAAATTCTCAGAATATTTTGGATTCATGCACTTCTTTTATGTCTGCACCACTTTTGTCGATTTTAAAATAGCATTTTTTTCCCGCATGTACTGGTTTCGTATCGTTTTTATTTTAGTTCCTACTGCGTCTACAGTTACTTCTGGTCTGACTGGCCTCAACTGTGAAGTAATGCTCTCTAAAACCTTGGTTTTTATGATACGGTCCTTGTATTCTTCGGACTTCGTATTATAAAGCAATGGATTTTGCCCATAAAGCGATATGAGCTCCATTGTTTGTGTCCTGTTCTAATTCATTATTTAAATTATTTTCAGCTAGCGTTTCTTACTTGAGTGACAACAGGGTTTTTCCTGTTAATCAGATTATTTTTGGTTTTTCTTTATATTTTTCGGAAGCATCCAAGTATTATCTAAGTTATTTCACTATTTTATTTAGAAGAATATTGCAAAACTAAAATTCACGAGATATACAAATTAAATTAAATTTTCTGATGCTGATTAGAATATTTTCTTAGACAAATTCTCGCACAGTTTTTGACATGAGACCTGCTGATTACTGGAACCATAGTCTGAAGAATAGCGTAGCAAACACATTCCCATACAAATATGCCGTTTTTGACAGCTCAATACCTAATTTGATATGTATGTCAATATGCTTTGTATTTACAACACTATGGATCTAAGATACTTCCTTCAAGCATTCGAAAGTTAACAAATGAAAAAGTCATTCGGAGCTGAGCGTATATGTGCATTTGCTCTGTTCTTCAGTTCGTAGCAATTACACAATGAAAAATGTGAATACATTAGCTGTGTTTCTTTCAACGGGAGTGTGAATAAAACGACACCTGTCGCTTAACCAGTCTAGGATTTGGTAGCACTGGTATTGACATTTAAAATGCTTTGACATACACATTTGTAAACAAATTTTATAAATGTATTTTATTTAAAAATGTATAATTTTCACAAACTACATTTATTTTTAAATTAAAACTAAAAGTTATCACATATTTTTATAATTACAAACCTATTTTCTTTATTCTCCATTTTGCTTTTTATATCATTACAGCGGTTAATTCTTGGTTTGCTCTTTTTCTCGTTCACAATAGACAACAAAATGGTTTTGGCAGCACTTCTGTTTGAGGCGCTAAACCATAAGCGAATACAAACAGCTTGCGTTAACTAAGCGGTCAATATGTATCATAGGCGGGCGTTTTAGTCACACTCGTGTTGAAAGAGACGCAGCTATTGTCAAAAAGTATATAGCAAATAACTTGATGTTTTTCTTGGTTCTATTAAAAAGCATATCTCTCAGCTATTGTAAATTTCCGCTATAGTGGAACACTTGTAAGAATGACTAAAACATATAATTTTAAAGCAAATTGAGTTACGCCTACATGGGCAGAGAGAGGCTGAATTTTGAATTAATCGTATCAATAATACGTGTAGTAGGAAATAAAATTAACAATATTATTAATTATACAACATAACACCCTTTACTATAAAGGAGACGAGCGCTTACCTTTAATACAATTGAATTTGTTTCTGAAATATTCCACTTTCGTTGTCGTAGGTTTGGTGCTATTTTAATGCAGAATTCGTTAGTAGATACTTTCAAATCGTTTCGTCGTATATTTCGAATAAATATTCTTCACGTATACACCAAATTCTCCTTAATAAGTTTACAAATATATGTACATAAATACATGTATTGTATACCTGTCTGTCTGATTCTGCTTCTGCTTCCGATTCTTTCTTTTGAGTTAGGAAAAGTTCTTTGGTTTTCAGTCTGGGTTTTACAATTGCTCACAGAAATTTGTTTGCTTAATTGAAGCTCTATTATTAAATCATCGGCTTGTGACTAATTTTAATAATCGTTTGTGTGCTCATGAGAATCGTTTGACTTTTGCTAGTTTGTTTTTATTCGCTGGCGTGTTGCTGTGTAGTTTTATTTCGTTTTTTTGTTTTTTGTTTTTTTGTTTTTAATGGATTACGCTTTTCTTGAATTTTTTATATTCGTTCGTTATGTGATCGGGCCGCAAAAATTTCAAATTCATTTCATAAATGTACATGCATGTGTACAGTAAATACTCATATGTACCTAAACCAAATGCATAGACACATGTATATACATATTTATGTGTAGTATGTATCGCACTGTGGTGTCTTCACACACACGATCATGTGTAGCTGTGTCCGTTTGCTTTATTTTTATATGTATGTATGTATCTCGATTCGCTGCGGAAAATATTATGAAAAGGCAAAAATAGATACTTGTTCTTCCGTTTTTGGCTCTAGATCCACAGGCATATGTACAATATTCATCGATAATTTACGCTTCTAAAATTGAAAGCCTATTAAAGACTTTCCATTTCTTTTTATCGGTTGATCCTACAATTTTTTCGAGCACAATAATGAATCACACACGTCATCTGCATATTTTCATTTCATTCGAGTTCTATTTTTTACGTTTTTTCTAAATGTTCTTATTTCGTTTCGTAATTAGTAGTTTTATTTGCAATTCAACTTGCTTATACTTCGAATTCTGTCGTTTGCCTTTTGTATTATAATTTTGAAAATCTCTTCGAGGAGCGGTATGTATTTATTTGCAGTTATATGTATCTGAAACTGATGGATTCAAATTATTGGGCGAGCGATCACTTTTAGACTAAATTCTTTAACTTTTTTTCGCTCGTAGTGCTTGCTCTGCAGTCAGCTGGTTCGTTCGTTCGTTTATTGGAGAGCGACAGCGGAAGCTTTCAGGCGATAGTTCAGAGAGTTTAAATAACAACTGGCAGCAGCATGAATGAAAATATAAAATTCGATTATTCACGCATATGACGTAATCAACTCTACATATATTATAGGTACCTCTTTATTGCATTCAAATTCAAACGCCGCTAGCATTTATTGTAAGTGGGTGGATACCATCAGCGAAAACCGGATAGCACTCTAGCGTTACTAGGATTAGTGTTTCGAAACCGCATGAACATTGTCCAAAATTATGCTTTTTATTGATTTCAAGTTTACTGTATGTTTCCGGATAAAAAATGATTGGATATTTTTATTAAAAACTTTTAGTAATATATATATATATATATATATATATATATATATATATATATATATATATATGTATATATATATATATGTATATATATATATATATATATATATATATATATGTATATATATATATATATATATATATATATATATATATATATATATAAATATATATATATATATATATATATATATATATATATATATATATATATATATATATATATATATATATATCAGTGGCGTACCGTGGGTTTTGGTTGCCCAGGGCGTAGACCAAGTTCGCCGCCCCATTATTTAGGTTCATTAAATTTAAGACTATAAGATATACAGTAATCCTAAAGAACTTTTCTGCAAATACAATCATCAACAAATTAAGTAAGTCATGTATATATATTTTACAATATATCACTTTTATTACAAAGATTCTTAGACGTATGCTACTTATATCGATATAACAGGTACAGAATACTTATGATTATCCGTTACCGATTGACGAGATTAAGGTGATGATAATGACTGCATCGCAACTAGCAAAGTTCCTGCATCTGTTCTTGTGTTTAAGCTTTCAACTATCTCCGTCAGTTTTTCCAAAGTGAGGAAAATGTCTTTGTAATGATGCGATGTCATATTTACGGCATCGCCTCTTGCACTCCGCCGTGTATTTTGAACCCTTTTTAAACGTTTGCCTGTATCTGCTATTAGAACAATGTCAAGTTCTTGTATTTTTTAGTTGGTTCTGGGCTTAAAAGTCAGTTGTCTTTGATGAATTTAACCCCAATGTGGAATCTGACGTCTCAGGAACAGGATTTTTCATATATTTAAGTAATGTCCCTTATTCTATATATGAAAGAAGTCATTCTCGCTGAATAATAGTCCTAAACAATCCGAGCACAAAATAAAACACGGGAAATCACTGCGAGTCAGTATACTCGTAGATGGTGCTGCCAGTCGGTACAACAAGCAGGATGGCTACATTCATTTAAATAAAGGGGATTCCCTGGTTTCGTCACATAATGAATAAAAATGTCCGTGCTCCTTTTAATCCTTAGCTTAGTTTGTCGAGGATGTTGTCTATAACTATTAGGTCTATTCGCGAGTTGGTCTCCCAATTATCCCTTATAACATGTGATTTGCTTCTCATGTATCTGAGGATATCGGTATATCTTGGAATGTCGGAGAATTTGTTGTAGTTATAATATCTTGTTGCACAGGTTACCCGATCCCCCTCTTTGTAGAATATATCCGAATTTTTCAAAACACGTTTTTCTGATTATTTGTTTTCTTCTGAGTTAAGTGAGTGAAATTATTCGAATTTGTTGACAAGTGAACACTGTAGCTGCGTGTGGTTATGCCACCGTAATAATTATCAAATGAATAATTATTGAAAAAGATTTTATCTGATCTTATAGCCACTATCCTCATCAGAGGTCTTTGCAACAAAGGCAATTTTTTCCAAATTTTGTATGTTTTAAGAAGCAACAGAACTCCAACAATGAACTTTCCCAGGAATAGAATCTGGGCATTCAGTTATTACATTCGTCAGCCAGACAAAGGACGATTGAGGGGCGCATGGCCACTATGTGTACAGATATAAGTTCCACAATATATGTTTGACAACGACTCAATGAAGAAAATTTTTCCGTTGTACTATGCCGGTAAAAGGGACATACTCATACGTACCAGCATACATAGCGTATATAGCATCAACTTGCACGAATAGGCCGGAAACTCGAAATTCTAATGTACGATAAATCACCGTTTCTCCCTCATTATAAATAAGAATACCGAGTCCTCTACAGAGAACAGTGTATAAGCTTTAATTGATACTTAAAGGCATCGGGCATTGGACGTTTTCATCCAGGGGCTTAATGGTGACCTGCCGTTGGTAATCATTAAAAACCAAATAACTTGCCTGAAGCCTATTCAACATGTTTAGAAATCTAAAATTTGAGCTTCGGCGGTCATTCAATTCATTACACTAATAATAGAATTGTCGTACGAATTAATCAATTTCCTCTAGTTGAAGCTAGACCCCATTTGCCATTGCCTAGGGCCCCATTTTCAAATAAACCAAAAGCCTTATCTATCATAGAAAAACTCAACTGGATACAGTCCATCATCGAAGTCAAATGTGTCGCAACTTTTGGAGAAAATGGATGTCGATCAATCGATTCAGTAGGCGGTTCTTGCCAAATGGTCGTACGGTCAATCAGGAATATTACCTTCAAGTAATGCGCCGTTTACATGAAGCAATACGAAGAAACTGCTCGGATTTGTGGCAAAACAATTCATGGCTTTTGGATTACGATAATACACCTCACACATCGTTGTTTGTTCGTGGTTTTTTGGCCAAAAACAACACCGTACTCATGCCTCAGCCACTGAATTCACCGGACTTGGCTGGCTGCGACGTTTTCTTGTTCCCAAAACTGAAAAGACACATGAAGGGGCAGCGTTTTGCCATGATTGAAGAGATGAAGACCACATCGCTCGAAAAGCTCAAGGCCATACAAAGAAGCACATATCAGAAGTACTTGGAAGGTTGGAAAGTTTTTGAGCTACATACCAACTTTGACTGGATGTGGCCGGCTTTCGCAACCTTTCCCAGAACTTAGCGAACAGAGCCAGAGACGAAGAACGCAGAGCTTACGTAATAGTAATAAAACGGAGGAACTTGCTTTTACAATTCTTTAAAACTTATATCAAAATGGGGATGTGATGGTTCGCAACAAGCGCAATTCATTCAAAATTTTGAAAACAGTTCTAATTCAGATGCAAACATCTTCCAGTGCTCATTTGTGCCTTTACGTTTGTTGATGTACCCAAACCTGTTTTCGGGAACGCTAATGATGGCAAAACAAGCGTCAGGTTTTTTAACAATTCGGAAATAGTTGCTGAAATAACTGGTGTTGATGTGCGGTTGAACCAACCTGACAGTTTTATAAATTTGGATTCGTCACCAATCTTACAGGTTGCGAGCTCTGTCAGACTGATTATGAAAGGACCCCGAAAATGTGCATTCTTCGTATAGCTAAGGATGGACACTGACACATAAGATGTAGCTCTCTCCCTTCTTCTTCCTCAACACCACACCCACGGCAGAAGTCATTAAAGGGCATGCTTCCCCATCATGCAGTGTCCCGTCAGCGACAAAATCGTAGTGCTGTTGGACTCGCTTCCGAGTTGAAGTAGCTGAAGCGTATGCTTCTTGCTGAGGCTAGGCCAGGTTAGCCTTGAAATACGGCAAGAAGATTCCTCCGCCCATAGTTTGTTGGCCTCATGGAAATACCTGCGTTTGATCGCCAGCCTATAGCGAGAGAGATGCCTATATCCAAAGAAGGGTCGACTTCGAATAGCAATGTGCCTGCTAATGTAGAATTGCATCGTGAACCAAATTATAACACGGGTGATGGTGATCTTTGTAGTATCAAATATTGCTAGGCTAACGCTTGAATGAAATAGCATTTACGATCAAATAATGCAAATCTTTGCAATCTTTTTCTTAGATGCGCCAAGAGGAACTGGTAAAACCTTCCCAATTAGATTAATGGCAGTAATTTGATCCATAAATGACATAGCCTTAGCTCTTACGCCGTCCTGAATAGCGCGCCATTGCTACCAGGTGGAAGAACTGCTCGTTCCGTTTTGAAATGTTTGCCATTGAAAATGCAATTCATTGAACCTCCCACATGCAACATTTCCAAAGCGTCCGGCATGAGAAAAGTTTTGCAGAAATGTTTGGGATTATTGCACAATGGCGCACAGAAATCGCTCGAGGCTCTTGATCCATCGTTGCAAGATTTATCTAGATACATCACACCATTTGGGAAAGCATTAATATTTGCAATAATTTGTAGGAGATTTCAGGCAAGCATTACATGTAATTCCTCGATCGAGACCAGCGGACGATATATATTCTTGCCTGAAAATACTCTACTTTTTGGCGACATGCTAAAACGTTAAAATTAAGTACTAAAGTCCAGCTGCAAAAAGATCGATCAGCTGAGATATTCTCATATCAATTGCTGCAAATTGGGATCGGAAATGTGCCGGTTGATCTGACGTCAGGATTAATTTCATTGCCTCATAACTTCTGGAATTCAATGTCTTTTTGAATTCACTCGATCTGTCAGGGATACCACCGCACGAACTGCAATTGAAAATGTTGCAAAATATCAGCCACCCAAAGCCTTGAAACGACACGTGGCTTGCAATGAACACTTTAATGAGAAACGTTGTACTTGTTTCTGCTGTTTTCTGCTCCTGTTGACAGAGTTGGCGGGAATCGTCTTCTACCACGCCTTTCATTTTCCACGCTCTACAAATCACTCATACTTCCCGTCCTGTTGTATGGCGCCGAATCGTGGACAATGACGAGCAACGATGATTATTGGGGCCATTCGAGAGGAAAATTCTTCGAAAGATCTACGGTCCAATCTGCGTGGAGGACGCTTACCGGATTAGATGGAACCACGAGCTGTATGAGCTGTACGCCGATATAAACATAGTCAAACGCATAAAACTACAGCGGTTGCGATGGCTGGGTCATGTCGAGCGAATGAACAACAACGCTCCGGCCAAGAAGGTACTCTACTCGGAATGTGCTGGTGGTACTCGCAGAAAAGGACGTCCTAATCTCCGTTGGAAGACCAAGTCGACGATGACCTGAGCGCTCTTGGTATTTCTAGCGTAATCGCGCGCAGAGCAGAGGCGAATGGCGTAACATTTTGGTAGCGGCCAAGACCGACCGTCGGTTGTAGTGCCAGCTAAGAAGAAGAAGAATTGAGTCTACAGAGTCTTGCTATTAGTTCAGTACTCGTATATAGTTTAATGTAATATCTGCTGAGGTTTATAATAACATCTACCTTGATGTGTTCAGGATCAATGAGTAATCTCGACTGCCACATGCCTGTTTGGGCTCTCCAGTAGTTCAGCAGACCTCGTTTTTCCCGTTCGCACAACAAGTTATTTATGAAGCTACTGTTTACCGCACAGAAAGGTTCTGGAGCTATGAAGGGAGTGCCTGCACCCAGGGAGTCCGCCATTTCGTTGCGTTCCTGTCGCTTATGTCCCGGTACCCACATTAGCGTAACAGAGTTTTCGCTGCTAGGGTATTGAGGACTTTAGAGCATTCCCAGAGTAGCTTTGATTGGAATGAGGAGCTTATTAATGATTTTAGAGCTGCCTGGCTATGTGAGAGAATGCATAATTTGGTGTTGTGTGTACCTCTGCGTAGACATTCTCTGGCACATAACTGTAAGGCGTGGACCTCCGCTTGAAAAATGGAAGCCATTGTTCCCATTACAATTGCTTGTTGGAAATTTGTCCCTACAATTCCCGCTCCAGCACTACCATCTTCCATTTTGAACCCATCTGTATACCACAACTGTGAGTCCTGTTTTATTATTATTTCAATTTCTCCACGCTGAATGGTCACTGATGACCACTTTGAAGTGCTTGGAGAAGTCTGATTTTCTGCCCATCTTGTCAAAGACCATGAAGCACGGAGAATTCCAGACGGTGTCGCGAATCTTTCCGTGCCCGGTTTGGTTGCCTTCTTTAAGATGGGCTAGATTAGGTAGGCTTAGGAAAGCGCTGACTGCCATCCTCTTAACCGCAAGGTGTAGAGGAGCGAGTCCAGTGATCATTCTTAAAGCTAGTGTGGGGCACGTTCTCATTGCTCCCGTTACACTCAAACAGGCTAAACGGTGAATGTTGTTAAGGATCATCTGAGCCTTTGTTTGATTTACTTTTGGCCACCATACCTAAGAGGCATAGGTGATCATTGGTACTATTAATGTTTTATACGACCACGCCATTATTTTTGGTCGTAGTCCACATGTTTTTCCGTACAGCCTCTGATAGGCGTAGGTTGCTCTTAAGACTTTACTAGTTATGAACGATAAATGGTTGTTCCAAGTTAGAGTTTGTCTAGGATTACTCCCAGATATTTACTTCCGTTGGATATTATTAAGTTAGGGGCCCTAAATTTAAGGTCCCCAGATTCAGTTTCCTTCTTCTGGTGAAGGGTACCACGTTTGTCTTGTTCCAATTTATCGATAGCACTTTCTCCTGACGCCAGTTTTGCGTGAGGTCAAGAGCTAGTTGTATGCGATCTGTTATGGTAGAATCAAACTTATGTCTGACTATGATTAACAAATCATCCGCAAAGCCCTGAACTTCATATCCGAGGTCATCGAGAGTTTGTAAGAGCTCGTCAATAACCAATAATCGTAAGAACGGCGATAGGACCCCTCCTTGAGGACATACTTTGGTTGACCTTTCTGCCCCGTTTCAGAGATTATTGTTCTGTTTTTCAGCATATTGAGCACCCATGTTATGACCAGTCTTTCTATCTCATTCCTTTCTCAATCTGAAAGTAGAATTATCAAATGCCCCAGTAATGTCAATCGATGTACATAGAACAATTTCTTTACCTTCGGCGCCTTTTAGATTTTACTCGTTAGGCTATGTATAGCGGTCTCAAACTTTAAGCAGGAATGAAGTTAGGCTAAACAAATATAAAAAATAGTCTAAAAGTGGAGATAGCCCATTTAGTTTTGCTGACGGTAAAGATTTTACGAGCCAGAGAGAACCCTCTGTGTAGATATCAAGAACCGAGTATCCTCGATGGTTTCACTGTCCTCTCCACAAGTGGCACAGCCTGAAAAGTGTGTGTCCAGCATTAACTGCCACGTTTGTTCCAGGCTCTCCGTAAAATTTCAATCAGCCTTCTGAGTGTAGAAAGGCTTTTCAAGTAATCATTATTGAGCGATTTCTGGAGTGGAGTCGATCTCCTCACAGTACTTTTTCCATTCTTTGATCTCCTCAGCTATTTATTATAGGCCCTTAAGGTACTTCTATAGAATAACCAGTCCCCGTTAGACTTGGCTCTATTAAAGAGCTGGCGGGGTTTTATGCGCAAAATGTTCAGCTCCTCACTGCACCAGTGTACGTTCCTAGAACGTTTCTTCACAATCGGATTGCAACCATTTTCAAAAGCCTCAATTATTATATTATTTAATTTGTTAACTTCAAGATCTAGTTCCTGAGAGTTACTTATTTTTTCACTAAGGCACGCAATATTTTGCTCTAAGTAAAAGTTAAATATCGACCAGTTGGTCTTCCTAACATTTCTTATTTCGAAGGTGCCTTGAAACCATGTCACCGTCTTTCATGTGCCATGTTCCAGCCCACAATAAGCCCCTACACCGCAACAAGGTGACTACCTAACGTAGAGACATACTCCCAGGCGAGTAGTGCAGCATTCTAGATTCATACTTGTCTGATCGATTCTTCCATGTCAAATGTGAAAACGACTTTTCTGAGCTCAAGCCCGTCAAAGGACGAGTTCCACAAGGCAGTATACTTGGGCCTATCTTATACCTACTATATATATATATATATATATCTGATATACCAACACCAGAAAATACCATTCTAGCAACTTTTGCAGATGATAGAACAATACTGACTGTTGCGAATACAGAAATTGAATCAACGCTACAACTCCAGGACATTCTTGAGGAAATAGCTACTTGGACAACAAAATGGAAAATCGCTTTAAATAATCCGAAAACTACGCAATCAACTTCACAACAAAAAGTATATCAAGACTGCCGATTAAGATATTTGGCCACCAGATACTGAATTCAAATGCAGCAAAGTATCTTGAAATGACCCTAGACACAAAAATTAACTGGAAAGAGCACATTAAAATTAAAAGAGACGAATTAGAAATTAAGATGCAAAAACTCGTCGTTCACTGCAAGTTGGCTATTTACAAACAAGTTCTGAAACCTGTCTGGTTGTACGGCGCGCAGCTTTCGGGCTGTGAAAAGAAGTGTCATGTACAAATAATTCAGCGCTTCCAAAACGAAGTGTTACGCTCCACAGTTAAAGCCCCTGGTACATCAGAAACAGCGACCTTCACCGTGATTTGAAAGTACCGACAGTCAACACCGAAATCAGAAAATGAGTCGAATCTCATCAAGAAAGACTCCGCCAGCAGACAAATGAAGAAGCCAGCAAGTTGCCTAATGTTATCAGCTTAATACGACGACTGCGACGCACTAAACCTTTTCAACTGGTGGAGCGCATTCAATAACTTTCGCTGGAATGTATTGATTTCTTTGTATAATTTATTAGTCATAAATGACCAGTCGTTGTGGAAAGAAAAATTATATACTTGTCTCAAAAAAAAAAAATTAAAATAAAACATGTTACACATGCTTTCAAAGCAAGCTGCCCCTTTACTCTTACCCACAGCATACCCCGCTTCCTGCTAATCTGAGCAAGAGGTATGCTCGTATTACCAACCTGCTGAGTTGGGCATCACTATTATAAATCAATTCTCCAGTAAATTTATTATAGAAATACGTGCATTATTTTTATCAAATACGAATTTTTAAATAATTTATTTTATAATGTATGGGGTATGGGTTCAGTATTCTAAGATGTCTTAAACAATATATCCAGATGAAAGTTATACCATTAAGCTAAACAAAAAAAAAAGTAATATATACGACAAAGATTTAAGTGCAAACTAATAACAATATATCTTATTGAACCAATAAAAATCAATTGCATTCATAAATATATTATACAATCAAATAAATTACGTAAATGTTGCACAGGAGACAAAAACAAGTCTTGTGGAGATTTGAAACTGGACTTAATAAAAAATATGAATGCTAAACTCACCTACATTAATACTTCTAACATGTTCTAATTGAATTATTAAATGAAGTTTGAAGTTGCTCTTCTTCATCTTTATCTAGACCTAAAGCCATTGTCAGTAGCCTTACTACACATTTCTGCTCTTGCACTTCACCCTTTTCTGTCGACGTAATATCCTGCTCCAATTTCAGTTTCTCTTCAGCCACTATGAGTATACCCTCTTCGATTGAGCATTCGGAGATCAAACGATAAATGCTTACTGGGCGTGTTTGGCCCATGCGATGACAACGATCTTCGGCCTGCTTGTCGTTGTAAGGGTTAAAATCAATGTCATGTATAATACAAGTATCTGCCGCAGTTAAATTAATACCAATACCACCAGCTTTAGTTGATAGTAAAAATATAAACATGTCCGAGTCCTCATTAAAATCATTTATTAAGTCTTGACGTTCATCCACAGCCGTTGAGCCATCCAAGCGACAGTAGCCATGTTTTCTTATATTGAGGTACTTTTCAATAATATCCAGCATCATTGTAAATTGACTGAAAATTAGTACACGATGACCTTGCGCCTTCAGAGTAGGTAAGAGTGTATCCAAATGTTGGAATTTACCAGAATCACATATCAATTTATCTGGTATAGACACATCGAACAATTCCTACAATAAAGGTTAATGAAATATTCGTCAATTTATAAGATAATATGCATTAATTACGTACGTGCTTGTTACACAACTGCCACACTTGAAAATCAGACATTATTGCCAACTCCTCGAAAATATACTGAACATTAGTTTTTTTGTAAGAAGAGGCGTTAGCTAAGCGTTCCGAAAATTCTCGCAGTTTCGAATCTGTAAAGTAGTGTCGCATAAGGAGAGGGTGGTTAGCTGTCTTGCGCATTTCCATCATAATTGTAATACCGGCGCGATCGCCATTACATATCTCTCCCTTGTTGTTGGAATAGTATTCGACGAGGTCGTGATAGTAGTCTTTCTGTGAGCCACTCATGGATATTTTGTGCTGAAAATGTTTGAAAAGATTTCATTTGGAGTCCGTGAATCACACAATATTCCAAATTTTAATATTTCTAAGATAGACACCTTTATAATGGGAATCTCTCTTGAATTTTTTCTTAATTTACTGTGGAAATATGTAAAAAAAATTACTTACAATGTAGGTACTTTTCTGAGGAAGATTGCTAAGAACGTCCTTTTTGAAACGCCGTAGTACAAAAGGTTTCATAATACTCTTGGCGCGTTCAACTTGTGTCTCCTGAAATTGTGAGGCATCCTCATTGGTATTTTCTGTTTTGCTTTTCTATGAAATTTTAAATGAAAGTTTACTCCCTATTAAAAATTAAACACAATCACACAAGACAACCTTGGCAAATAAGCTTTTGATATCCTCAATACTCTTGGCGAAGAAAGACGGCATGACAAAGCATAATAGTGACATTAATTCCAATAAGTTATTCTGTAAAGGGGTACCAGTGAGTAGTATCCGCATTTCAGCATTAATAGTGATTAAGTTAGCATATCGCTGGGTAGTCATATTTTTCAGCATGTGAGCCTCGTCGAATATGACGTAATGCAATTTACATACTCGAAACATTTTTCGTTCCTCCGGCGTGGAAGCTACAATGTGATACCTATCGAATTTCACAAAATTAATGTAGCAAAAATTTCAAATAGCAAAGTAGAATAAAATCACATACGTTGTTAACATTATATCGAAACCAGAAAATCCGTTTTTAGCATAACGCACACGCATGCGTCTGCGCTCTTCATGGCTGCCATGATATTTTTCTACCACCAAACTGGGACACCATTTGAAAATCTCTACTTCCCAGTTATCAAGCGTTGAAGAGGGAACGACTATAAGATGAGCTCTTTTAGAGAGATGATTTTCTTTGAGGTAAGCCAAGAACGCAATTATCTGTATAGTTTTACCAAGCCCCATTTCATCGGCTAGAATACCATTCATTTTTTGATTATGCATAACCGTCAACCAGTTTAGGCCAATGATTTGGTGTTCAGCCAACTTGAGTCTGCAAGAAATATTATATGGCAACAAGATTTAAAATTAATATGCAACTCACTTATCGTTAAGTAATTGAGGCTGTTCTACTATTCCAGCACCCGTCTCAATAGCAGCTTCCAAACGTTTAACCATTTTATTACATTTTTCTAGAATATATTCAACATTGCTTTGTTTATTAATCAATTCTTGGGCATTGTTCAGCAAATCAGCCGATAGTATCTTGGTAGACTCCAACTTCTGTCGCAAATCAGACCAATTCTTAAAAGGTCGTAGTTCCACAATAAGCTTAGCTTTCTTTTCCGATAGTGACTTTACAGTTTGCATTTCGATAAGGCTTGCACAATTCATAAACTCAAAAACCTTTTTACGTTGGCCTGTCATTTCATTACAAACTTCTGTGTCACTTTCTTCACTATCATAGACTTGATCAGTTAATTGCCTCACTTCATCATCGGTGTCTTCGTATTCTGAGTAGCTTCCATGCTTTGAACGCGATTTGGAATGACCGTTCGATTTGGTTGAACTATTAACATTTTGAATGTTTGTCACCATACTTATTAGGGGTTTACATTTCTCTTTAAGATGACGCATTGCCTCCGACACATCCCAGTTATTATGCACTAGAGCGTCTTGTACGTCCTATTAAAAAAACAGAAGTAGACTCGTTTTGAAGTACTGCTTTCTCATAGACGCTTATTCTATTACTATTGGGATAGCGTCATATAGCTTGCTGTTATTTCAAGCAAACCTAATACAAATCGACTCACCATTGCTTCATACTGCGGGCAAATTTTTGCTGCAGCAAGGAACCGCTCTTCTTTATCCTTCACTGTTAGATCTAGTTTCAACTTTTTGGAAGCACTTCCTATTTCAACGCCATCACTATCACTGTCAGCCATAACCTCGATCCTTTTCTTACCTGGGACACGTTCTGAAGGAGTCGAAAATATAAGTTTTATTTCACTTGCATCAGATTAAGTGTATTACCTGTCCGTCCCATGTTTAGTGTTTTATTCACACGAAACTGCCGTAAAACTGATACTGATGTCTGTGGCGTTGGATTGATTGCTTCTGTTTCTGACATCCTTCTTGCTCTTCTTGAAACTTTTAGTGAAATTTGTATCACTTGATTTATTCGCAGCTTAATTGATAGCTTTTAATTACTTTCTTGCATTTATCAGACTTTCATTCAAAAAATGTATCTTGTGTTGGTTTACAGGCAATCCTTTCCGCAACGCTCCTGTTTTTCGTCCCGCTCATTAAGAAATGGACCAACAAGCCAAGAAAAGCAGCAGATCCACAGGGTTGCCTTTACAAAAACTCACGAAATTTTAAAATGCAGATATAATAAGATATACCATTGAGGAGGTGATGGACACGACTACAAAACACGAGACATCTTAGAAAAACTAATATGTTTTAACATCTATTAATCCATGTGCACAACTGTAGTAGCCCAATTAAGGCCCAAATACAATAACGAAATAGCGCGAGGCAAGAGCGAGTCACGCATCGAGATCTCGTTTTGCACTCTCTCGCATTCTAATATGCAATAAGCAAGGTTGCTGAGGTTTTTACACAACAGCAAAAGTGCTAAAGAACCATTAAAAACTAAATGTTTTGAAATATTTTATTAAATAAAATAAACACGAAGCCACTAACAGCAAAACAGAAATGAACAAATACGCATTACAAAATAGCTGATTAATTTGACAAACTGTTTCGCACGAGACCGCAAGGTATTTCTAATTTTTAGAAATGTCTCTCCTCGCTCTATCGTGACGCATTATTTTAAATTGCCACATACCATCCTTTTGTACAAATTCTTTTTGACATTTTATCCGAGTCTCGCTCTCGCTGTCGCCTTGCGCTATCGCGGTATTGTATTTGGGCCTTTAACTAATTAGGAAACTTTGAACGTTTCTCAATTGTTATATTGTTATGCTATTAGGTGGTCGAAAGGGAAAATAATTCTTCTTTTTGTCGTTTTTCATCATCATCATAATTGTTGGCTCGACGGTCCTAGTTGAACCTTGTCCTCTCACAAAGTGGATCTGATAACAGCTGTTTTTTTTTTTAACCACCTTTTGAATAGTCTGAATCCTTGTGCTGAGGCTGGCGACACTGCCACTTATTTCGACAGCACAGCAGGGTAGTTCCTATTTCTTCATCCTATCATTACCAGCATAGAGTAATATAGAGGGATAACTCCTTTTCTTCTAATGTCAGCTCATTTCATCAGCTCATCCCAATTTTTCCTTATCCGTGTGAAACAAAAATAATGCAATGTAAATCCGCCATGATGTTATAAGGGAATTTATTTGGGACTAAATTTAGGGTACAATTGCAAGTTGTGTTGTGTAGAAATAAAATAGTATCTTAAATTTACAAAAACAGTAAAATACAATAAAGTTTTGATTAATTTAAAAAGCAAATTTTTAAGTAAAGCTTTTTATTTGATTACTTAAATAATACATTCGAATTATATTTATGTATTATATATATTTATTTATACCAATAATTGTAATAAATTTAATCTTGAGTACATTTTGAAAGCAGCATAAGCAAATAAGTTTTGGATAAACCTAATCAGCATATATTTTTTCATTCTTATATATAACACCCAATTATGTGTAGATTACTACAAAGATTAACCAATTATATAATGAGAAAACTTTAAGACTATTTATGATATATTAAACGATTAATAAGGTACACGTTCTGAGATAATGTACTACTTTTTATTTATCATAATGGGTAAAATATCAGAATGTATTTGAGTCTCCAATAAGCCCAATATAATTACTATATACAATTTGTAAAATTTGTTCTCTTAAATTACATCTAATTTTATAATATATCAATAATTAAAGCACTATTCTACTTCTGATTTTAATTTATTCACTTAAATTTATGTAAAAAGTAGAAATAATTATTAGCATCAGTAACACTCTTTCATAAAAAGTCCAAAGGTATTTGTTCCCTGGCGTCCACTAGGAAACAGCAGATCGCTAGTGGACCCCGAACACTTATACCTCATTCGATTTCCCATTGATGTTGTTGGATTGACGAAGTCATCTCTCTATACTACTCTATGATTACCAGTGCCTATTTCGGCAAAGCTTAATCTGTCCACGGAGTGCCATCATTCATATCAAAGAGTTGACGGCTATATTAAATTAATCTATCCCTATTACTGATTGCACCACATTTGAAACATCCGGAGAAATAACATTAACGCACCTCATAAGTATGCATTACTTCCTACTACAACTTTTAAATATATTTTTCAGTTTATAGCCACTAACCTCAACAACTATACGTTAGGCGTATTCGATTCGCGACTCTAAAAAGTTATTGAGTAAATTACACTCTGATGAATCGAGCGAATTTTTCTATTGGAATTGAAAATTGCTTGAAAACCAACGGGATTCAAAATTACCCATGAAAATTTCTCTGGGATTTTTTTATATTTCAGTGCTTTTTTGAAACAGTGCTGCCAAGTATACCACTTACTCGTTTGCTGTTTTATTCGCACAACTCAATACGAGCTCGATACAAGTTACGAATCCAATACGCCTATTAAAACATAGATGACACCCTTAAAGTATGCAATCTATTCACATCATACGTTTTTATTCGTACATTCATACTCAGAACTTTCTATGCGTAAAAGTATACTCTAGATTCTTCTCGAAACCTCTTTCGAAGTGTGGGGAATATTCTGGATTGGTCTACTGCAACATACGAGGTATATATAAGCCACCACAACGAAAGTCAACACACAGTTGAACAGTAATCTTAGCAGTGTGCATGTAAAGAATTTAAATATTAACAGTCCAGTATTAAAAGTAACTCCCATTATGTTTCAGACAGAGATTTTAAAGTCAATTTTAATCTACTTTTTACAAGATCCCAACGCTTGCTTGGCTTTGAAAAGAGCACATAGATTTTATTGATAATGTCGAAAAATGTTTTGGCTATTGCAGAAGAGTTAGCTGCATCTATCAAAAGGAAATTCTAACTGTGCCATCCACATGGCGTGAAGAATGCTCTTGGATTATTATTGAGTATCCTAGTTCTGTACACCTATTAATGTCGACCATATTGGTGCCGTTATCATTTCCCTGTCCTCGACCATTTCTTTCTAGTTCTTGTAATTTTGTATTTGTTAAATACTCTCCCGTTGTTTCTGCGACGCAAATAAACCCAACAAAATGTTTCTATATCGCTCCAGTTGATGAATTGCAAAATTTTAACATTATTGACATTTGTTCAACACGGCTCCCATTCCTGGTGGAATTGAGCGAGGAGGCGTTGTATTTTGCTTGTCTAACTCTGTTTATAATTTCGTCAATAACGGATTTAGGCATTAATGTAATTAATTCATTTTGGATGTCATTGCTTAGATAATGTTGATTGTTATTTTCCATTAATACGTTGCAGGTGCTCCCGTAGTGTCAGATCATATTTGGATAATAATTTAAAAAAGTCTATAAAATTGCCACTGTTGCTGCTTAAGGTTACCTTTTTTGCGAGGCCCCTTCAGGATCGAGGCCGATGCCTAGCGCCGTCACTGGACCCAGGGCACCTCAGCTATTTGGGATAACATTTCCCCTGCCGTTTTCAACTGGCTTGTTTTGTACTGCTGGGTGGATATACAGACTAGTACGTATTTCTTCACATCTCGGGACATTCCTGGCCAGTAGTAGCGGTTGTTTATCCGGACAATCGTTTTGCGGGTGCCCATGTGGCCTGCGGTGGGTTGATCATGGATTTATGTTAGAACTCGGTGGCGTTGATACGATGGGACACAGAGTTTCCATTGTACACAATCCTCATCTTGTGAGTGGTTAGGGATATGGAGGTACAGATTATTGTTTTTAATTAGATAATTTGCCAATTTGGCCGGGTCTTCTTTCACCTCCTGTATCTGCTGTTCGAGCCATCTGCATCGTTGTTCGCTATCTCGTGACTCGGTGCATGTATTAAATGACGCTGTAGGCTACCTAGATAGCGTGTCGGCAACTACGTTTTGTTTACCCCTGCGGAACTGTACTTCAAATTGGTATTGCTGCAATTCTAAAGCCTACCGCGTGATCCTACCAGATGGATTTCAATTTAATTCCACCACTTCAAGGACAAGTGGTCCGTGATTACGGTGAAGTGATACCCTTCGAGATACTGACGGTTTTTCCGAATCCCCCCAACACGATAGAGAGACATTCCTTCTCCGAAGCTGTGTAGTTCTTCTCTGGTTGATTCAGATGTCGACTGGCGTAAGCTATGACTCTCTCCCCCTCGTCTGTGTCTTGTTTTAGTACTGTCGCGAGCCCATATTCGCTGGCATCCGTTTGCAGTGTGAACTTTGGAATATAATCGAGGCATGCGAGTATCGGGGAGTCCGTCAACTTGGTTTTTAGATTTTCAAACGCGGTACTCTCGCTTTCCCTTTTTAAGCAGTCCTGTCAGGGGCGTGACAACTCCAAAAAAGTCGGGTACGAACCTTCGGTACCAAGACGCTACTCCAAGGAAACGACGGAGCTCCTGTAGGTTTTTGGGGGATGGTTGGTTCCTGATTGCGGACACCTTTTCCGGATCGGTATGAATGCCGTGTTCGTTGATTACATGTCCGAGATACGTCACTTTGGTTTTGAAAAACTCGCATTCCTCCCGGTTAAATCTAAGTTTCGCCATCCTGAGACGTCTCAATATCCCCTTGAGCTTGGCCATATGTTCTTCTCAACTGCTCCCAGTAACGATTATATCATCAAGATAAGCAAAGGCGAAGGGCTCTAAGTTGGGGCCAATTACCTTATCCAATGCCCGTTGGAACGTGGCCCGCGCAAAGTGGAGTCCAAATGGCATGTCTCGCCATTCAAATAGTCCTCGGCCAGACACCGTAAAAGCCTTATACTGCTTATTACTGGAGTCCATCGGGATCTGCCAGTAACCATTCTTTAGGTCTAGGCAACTTATGTACTTGACGTTGCGCAATCTGTCCAAGAGGTGGTAAATTCGTGGCAGAGGATACGCATCTAGTATCGTCTTAGCTTTGATCTGACGGTAGTCTACGCAAAGTCTCCATTGGCCAGTCTTTTTTTTTACCAGTACAATAGGGGCGCTGTGAGATCTATGCGATGGCTCGATTCAGCCTTTCTCAAGTAACTCATCAATCTCCTGATTGATAATTTGTTGCATCGCCGGATTGGGTGGAAAGTAACGTTGCTTAATTGGGCGATTGTCACGCATTATTATCTTGTGAGCTATGATATTCGATACACTTCTCCAGATGCTCAAAGTGGGGTAACTCTTCTGCTAGAAATGTTTCAATCTGCTCCTGCGCGTTTAGTACTATGGCCTGTAGTGTAGTCAACTGAGTGTTTCTTCCACGCTTCGTTGTCCGCACGTTAACCGAGTGCCGACCAGGTTTAGAAAATCCAAGCCCAGAGTCACATCTTCCTGTGCCCGCTCGATTATTAGCAGGGACATTTGATGGTGGATAGTCCCCATCACCACTTCCGCTATCAAGGTATTCTCGCTTCTGCATTGACTTCCATCAGCTAGTTGTGCATGTACATTCACCGGTACCACGTTATCACGACCGTGCCGGCGTGCAGATGACCCACTAACGAAACTTCTGGTAGCACCCGTGCTTATGGTGGCGAAAACGTACTCCCGATCTACTATGCGGGTGCCAACTTACTTTCGAGATTTCTTATTGGCGAGGGTGTTGCTCGTTTTGTGGCTCCGTCAAGCCTCGCATCTGAGGGGGCTCCCGCTCGTTTCCCGATCTCTTTTGACAGCAGTCAATAGTACGTAAGTTCCTTTGTCCGCACTCCCAACAGAATAGTACTAGTGGATTACGGCATTCCCTTGCGAAATGTCCCTCTACTCCACAGCGGTGGCAAGCATTGTGGCAGGCATGATCTAGTGTGTTCACCCGTATTTCGCCGGAATGGGTTTATACGCCGCAGCGAAGGGTGAGTCTGCCTGGTGTTTAATGATTTCTGTCTGTTAGGTTATTATTCCTTAGCTTGGTTCTGCGTGTGCGATGTGGTGGCCTTTTGTTCCTTTTGTATACCTTAAAAGTCCTGTGCTAATGTGATTAGTTAATCCAGTGATGTGAAACCATTACGATGTATGTATAATCTATACTCAGATAGAGTGTTGCGGAAAACCCTGTCTCTCTTTTGCTCTTCATCGTAGCCAGCGAGTTTAATCATATTTTGCAGAGTAATGACTAAGTCCTTAAACTGTTTGCTCGAGGTCCTCCAGATAGTTGAGTGGTAATAAAAACCGTAGAAAATCCCTTTTGAATGCGTTGAAAGTTACCCATGCCCGCTTACTATTGTGGTACCATAGAAGCGCCTTCCCTGTCAGGATTGGGGCATAGTCCATGGCAGCACGTCCTCATTTATGCCATAGACTTCCGACAGCTCTTCGATCCGCTCGAAGAGAGATAACGGATCCCTAACTTCGGCGTATTTAACTGGCCATTTCCTCACTTGGTATATGGCCATAGCGTAGTGAGCCGGAGTGTGTGTTACGGTGGATTCCGGTGTCGCTCTCTTCGTGGTTCTACAATCAACGTATGAAATTAATGATTCGTCCGATACTTTGCCCATTGTTGTAGTTTCCGGTTGTGGCGTCGATATCGTGACGTTTCTATTTGATAAAGCCGTACTTTTCCATGATGCCTCGTCATCAGGCGCAATTCTCGGCCCTGGTGGTGGCGTTACGCTCCACGTATATTTCTCCTACTGTGGCAACGGGGTCGTATCCAAACTCCATGGCATACATTACCAGCTCCTCCTTCCGTAAAGCGTAAATCCAATTCTTCGGCATATCGGCTGTATCGTTGCTTTTTCCTTTATACGGATTATATGGGTTGGTCACTAACTCCAATCTGTTGTTCTCGTAACATCCAAAGAAAAAAATATACTCGATCTAGCGCTCGTTTGAATGAATCCAAGATTAGTGTGCTTACCTTTTCCAAAATGGTGGCAACGGGAGTATCCGTTTCCCGTGCGAATGCACGTTTTGAAAGTGAGGTTAGTTTTGGTACGTGGCCTCAAATTTTAAGTTTCTAGTGTCGTTTTTTTTATGTCGATTAAAATCAACGACACTATCCCTATGCTTTTTGCTCGTCGTTGGCCAGGGTTCTTACAAAATTTATTTGTTTTCAGGGGTTGATTATAATGATTTTATTGTACAAAACTTGACACTTGGTAAATACTTAATTCTATTATAATATAATTTATTATTTACTGAAGTACGGTCGTGGTTCACAATATCTTACCAAACCTTTACAATTCTATGCTGTTTTATTATATTTGCGTGATGTGGCGGGGAATCCCACGTTGCGGCGAAATCTCTACTGTGCATTATGTCATGGCCGTATGGATTAGCACCGAGAAAGGTCGACGAATCTGGGAATTCTCGGTGAAACTAAAGCGTCAACGGGTCAGTGAATATTGTTAGGCACTGCTTTGAAAAATAGCTGAGAAAGCCAGACGAATCCCGGAATTCTCAGTCTCGCAAAGAGCCAGAGTCTCAAGCGAGTATCCAATATCCAGGTTAAAACAGAGAAAGGCAGATGAATCCCGAACTTCTCAGAGTAACGAAGGGGTCTGTATGTCAGTGAATATCGGTAGGTGCTACTTTGAACAAGAGCTGAGAAAGGCAGACGAATCCCGGAAATCTCAGTTTTGCAAAAAGTCAGAATCTCAAGTGAGTATCCTATATCTACACTGAGAAAGGCAGACGAAACCCGAAATTCTCAGTATAACTAAACGTCAAATTCATATGCTAATTACCTGTACTGGTTGTGAGGAAGATAAAGTCCCAAGAATTTGTCTTCCCACATATACCCAACTGAATTGAAAAAACCTAACTAAGCAAGCGCCACGTTTTTTTTTTATTTATTTAAAAAGTATTTAAGCAATCACGCAACAGTACATCAATAGCAATCGAACAACAGGACATCAATAAAAATCAAGGAACAGGACATCAATACCAATCGAACAACAGGATATCAATAGAAATCGAACAAAAGGACATGAATAGAAATCAAGCTACAAGACATCAATAGCAATCGAAAAACAGGACATTAATAGGTATCGAGTAACAGAACACCAATAGGAATCGAGCCACAGGACATCAATAGTAATCGATCATCAAATCAAGACAAATAATTTATATTAATAAAGCTAAGAAAACAAACAAACTTTGAAATATTTCTGTGTATGAGTCCTGGACATCGCTGAGGATACCCTGGCAGAAAAGAGTGGTTACATGGTGTTGTTACTCCGGATGTGTTCGTGCGTGCCCTTTTTGTGAGTACAAAATACGGAGGCAGTTTGGTTCCTCACAGATTACATTTATCAGGAATTTTAGCCAATTTGTTTTGTTTGTTGTTAAGCGAATAGGTTTGCTTATGACTTCTGCGTAGTTCCTTAAGTGTATTATGACTGGAGAGTGATGTGAACTCACAGAATTGGCTCGAGTGCCCAATGCCGCAACCACACGCATCAATCCAGCTTCAGGTGCAAACCGCGTTCACGCCTCCCCTAGAGTCTATAGGAAGCGCAGGTCATCCCACCGAGTTCTGGCCAGTCTGGAATCCGCCGATCCCTCCACACTCACGGACAGAGACGCGGAGATCTTAAAGTGGACTAAGGAGCATGAACCTCTATTCAGAAGCGGCAAAGGTCGGCTGAAGGGACTGCTCAATTTGTGCCTCGGGGCACCAAACAGCCTTGCGCAATTGCCCCTCGTGCTAACAGACGTCAGAAGCCTGTTCCTCCCAGGTTACCGCCCACCATACCTTTCAACGAGATTGTGAAGGAAGGCTTGACGTGGTCCGTTATTGATGCTGGCAACAGTGATGGGACCATCTCTCCAGCAAACTGAAAGTTGGTGGAACGAGCCCTTCTCAAGGGGTACATGGAGCTCATGGTACTCAATCCTGGTCCATCCTCCTGCTATCGTGACGCTGGTTGGTATCAGGGTCACGTCAAACTAATCTCGTGCTCGGGTCAACGCTCAGCGGGTCTATACAAGCGCGCGATTGACAAATTGGGGGAAATCTGGCAGGATTCTAAGCTCAAGGCTGTCCCCATCCATGAAATCCCACTGCGTGGGTTCCTTCGGAACAGTATACGCCAGACCAGATCTTGCGGATCCTGAAGATGAGTAACTTGGATCACCCCGCTTTCGACTGGAAGTGGCCAAAGTTACTGAACCCAAATGCAGTGGCCGGGAACAATCATTATCTCCTCTTGAAGCCCGTAAGGGAGTGATTAACTACGGTTTTTGTTCGATCACTCTCCGAGTGTACAAGGGTTAAAGGCAAAGTATAGGGCTTCATCCTCAGGGAGATGCCGATGCTAAACCTGTCCCCATGGACACCAATGAGGTTAGATACTACAGCAACCGTATAATGAAATAAATATCCACTCTTGCGTTCGTAAATTTGTTTCCTTTTTTGCCTATTTTTATTTTAAGTTTCTTTTTTTAACACACATTTCTACTACGCAAAGTAGTTGTAGCTTAAATGCTGAAACACAATGTGAGGCTGAGTCTGAAGCGTGTCAAAAATACAACACGGCTTTTGAAATGGATGTGAACACAATGAGAAGCTGAAGCTGAGACTGAAGAGCAATTTCGAAAATTGTCTACTTTGCGTCGATGCAAAAGAGAAAATAGCTGATTATCAAATTTAAAGAATGGATGACAAAAGCGGCGTTACCAGACATGCTTTGTAAAAAGGGTATACTTATTAGAAAAAAAGGAAAATGTTACATTATCATTAAATAAAAGTTTTTATTCATCTTATATAAGTTAAATTCTAATATCGCGTGGTATTGTACACGAATTTAAGCATATCTACTTACAACTCTTTCACAATAAATATTTCAAATATGTGGTAACAACGGTAGGTACAGCTGCATGGACTTCATCATTCTGTTCGTATTTTTCGTTTGCATCGCTTCATAGTCAGCCTCAGCCGCAAGGTTCAGCGTCACATTATGTTCTCACCTTAATAACAATAGAAAATGAAGCAGAGTCCAGCAAATAACGACTGTCATTTCTTAGCATTGAAATATATGTTCTGAGCAAATCATTTGACTTAAGAGCATTCCCCATGAAGTGTATACCGTGGTATCACAATGGGCCATTAGGTGTGCTCAAGTGTGCTTTTGGCAAACTAGGCGGCCACTCCTACCAACCTATCTACCGCGTGAAGTAGCATTTAGAATTGTAAAAAAATTGAAATTACCTTTCAATTTAAAAATACAAACATTTCTTAACTAATTGGACAAGCTACGATCGACCAAATTAACAAAACTCAAAAACGAACAGGATGGGCCTTTGCCTTGCAAGTACCTACTAAGTGCGCCCTGGTTGCAGCCGTAATCGAATTTGAGGTCGATAACAACAAGTTGCATATAATTATCTGTGACACAGATGCTGATAAGATTTCACATCGTTTTCACTTTAGCATTACACATATTTTTCAATTAAATATAATTTATTTTTTTATTAATTGTAACACAGTACAGAGAATATGTCCGCGGCTACTAAAGGTAAGTTTATTGCTAATGGGGTGCTGGTTAAAAGAAATTATTCTGCTCTATTTAAATTTGTACTTTGAACCTCAGATGAGTCTGGGTAATCTTTACCTTGGACTTTGTATTGGATACTATTTTTAGGCTTTTGAATGAGACAAATCGAAATTAGATACATTATTGTAATTTTATTAATTATGATCTAGGAATTTATATCGTCGCTGCTAAACGTACTGCATTTGGCACGTTCGGTGGTGCTTTAAAAAACATCAGCCAGTCGCAACTGCAGACAGTAGCAGCCAAGGCAGCACTTGATTCTGCAGGACTAAGAGGCGACCAGGTAGACACCGTAATCATTGGCAATGTTATCGCTGTAAGTGTGCACTTTTTGTGTATAGATACCGGTAATAAAACATTTAATTTCCTTTTTAACTCTTAGTCATCATCAACAGATGGTATCTATTTACCAAGACATGTTGGTTTAAACTGTGGCGTACCTGTCGAAACACCAGCATTAGGTGTTAATCGCTTATGTGGTTCAGGGTTCCAGTCGATTGTTAATGGTGCCCAGGATATTATTTTAGGAAGCGCCAAAATTGCACTTACTGGTGGTGTAGAAAACATGTCCCAAGCACCATTTATTGCCCGAAATATGCGATTTGGAACTACTCTTGGTGCGAATTATAATTTGGAAGACGGTCTGTGGGCTGGTCTGACAGATACGTATTGCAAACTTCCAATGGCTATGACGGCCGAAAACCTGGCCGAACAATATAAGATTTCGCGAGAACGAGTAGATGAATTCTCTTTGCTATCGCAACAGAATTGGGAGAAGGCTCAAAAGAGCGGTGCCTTTAACAGCGAAATCACTGCTATAAAGTTAAAAATAAAGGGAAAGGAAGTCGATTTCGTAATTGATGAACATCCGAGGCCAAAGACCACATTGGAAGGTTTAGCCAAACTGCCCTCTTTGTTCAAGAAGAATGGGGTGGTGACAGCTGGAACAGCTTCTGTAGGTGTTTGCTAAATTTTGGAACTGATTATTAAGTATATTATTTGCAGGGTATTTGCGATGGAGCCGGGGCTGTAATTCTTGCCTCAGAAGGTGCTCTAAAGGAATACAACTTGAAACCATTAGCCCGATTAGTGGCCTACTCATATGTAGGTGTTAAACCTGAGATTATGGGCTTCGGTCCAGTACCCGCCATTCAAAACGTATTGAAAGTTTCGGGAAAAAAATTACAGGATATCGATTTGATTGAAGTAAATTTTATTATCATTTCGCACAAATATGTTTGATTATTAATATCAATTTAATTATACGTTTTATAGATCAACGAAGCTTTTGCTGCTCAAACACTCGCTTGTTCAGATGCTCTCGGTTTAGATACGTCTAAACTAAATTTGAATGGTGGTGCGATAGCATTGGGTCATCCACTTGGTGCCAGCGGGTCACGTATCACAGGTCACTTAGTACACGAAATGCAGTAAGCTCATTGAACATTATTTTTAAAATTAGTTATATATGTAATTTTTTCTCCTAGACGTAAAAAGTTAAAATATTCGATTGGATCGGCTTGCATCGGTGGTGGACAGGGTATTGCTTTGTTACTAGAAGCCTGTTAATATTTGTTAACAATGGAAATATTAATTCTTATTTAATCTTTTTTTTATTCTTTTACACATCCTTTATATATAAATTAATATGCATTTATTTTATTCTTCATTTATACCGTTTTACCATTTAACCGACTTTCTATAAGTGCGTAATTTTATATGTAGCTAAAAAATACTGTAGCCTTTTTACTGAACAAAGGAAAAATATATAAACAAATAAAAAAATGTTAATTTGTAATTCGATAAATTGGGAAACAAAATTCTGAGGAGAGTTGTTTTATAGGTGTCGTATTGTACACGATGTTCTCAGTGTATTTAATTATAAAATCCAGCATCACCAGACACGTTTTGGTTTTTAGGTCTATTTTACGGTTTCGTTGAGCTCTTCAAGCATAGACATTGTAATTAACTCTGATTTACTTTCAATAATGAAATGAATTGATTTATAATATGGAATATGTAGAAAGCAAGTCAAGGGCATCTTTTTGACACGGAGCACAACGTTAAAAAACGTTTTCTATTTCTGAGTACATGCTAGGCCACCATACGTAGCTTCTGGCTAGTGCTTTCATCTTCACGATGCCAGGATGCCCTGAGTGCAGCGCCTGTAGAATTGACTTGACGGCGGGATTATGGTCCTGTTACCCCATAGCAGACATCCCCTTTGAGAGCTGAGATCTCGTTACGTCACATACATATATACGGATATGCTTGATCATCGTGAGACAAAGAGGATGGCCATCCACTTAACGCCCAGCTGATCACTTTCGATAAAAGATGATCTTTTGAGCGTTCGCGATTTGGGTGCTGGCCATCTTTGTTGCCGTTGTTTGCCTGCTCTATATTAGCACGTAAACAATCAGCGTTGAACATTTTCTTGCCTTCACAGTAGACAAGATCAAAATCGTAGTCATTTAAAAATATACATCGGCGTAACATGACGCTGGATAAAATGATTGGTGTTGGCTTCGAAGTATTGAAAATACGCAACAATGGGCGATGGTCTGTCGCCAATGTGAATTTTCTGCCGTGCAAGTAGTCGTGGAATTTTTTAACGCCAGCTACAATGGCTGTGGCCTCGATCGATTTGCGCATACTTACGCTCCGATTTGGATAGTATTCTCGAATAACAAGCAATCGGTCGGTCGGATCCATTAGGCCAGTGGTTCCCAAAGTGTGTTCCGCGGAACCCTGGGGTTCCACGAAAAAATTTAGGGGTTCCGCGTGACAAATTTTATTTCATTAAAAAAAAATAAGAATTTATTTTAGTTAATATATTGCATTTTTATTAATTATTTCTATGATGTATTGTTGTTTTTTAAGTTTTGTTTAATTCAATAAAATCTGAAATATTAAAATAATACTTGTTTCATTTAATATCTCATTACATTTTGAAAAGTCGTTGTTTAAAATATATTCAGGGTTCCGCGATCAGTGGAAAAAAATATGGGGGTTCCACGACCAAAATAAGTTTGGGAACCACTGCATTAGGCAATGACTTAAGACAGCGCCGTGGCCATGAGTATGATCGGTAAATTTTCATCATAATGGACGAGAACGGTCTCGGAGGGAACAAGTTCTTTTAATTGATTAAAAGAAGCTTGGTGTTCGATTCTCCAAACGAAACGACAATTTTTGTCTAGAAGTGGGTGCAACGGTTCGGCAATGGTCGCTTTATTTTGAAAAAATGGGTGGTAAAAATTCAACAATCCCAGAAAAGCTTCTAGTTGCTTAATAAATTTGAGCCTATCGGTGGACGGCCTGATACCGAGGCTATCGATCGTAAACCCAAAAATTGTATCGTTTGAACGCCGAATTGGCATTTATCTTTTCGAAGATGTAGGCCTGCCCTGTCGAAACGTTGCAAAACTTCATTCAGTCGCTCTGATAATTCTTTTTCAGTTTTACCCATAATGATGAAAAATGGTAGTACGCCTGGAATGCCACGTAGCAACGTTTCAATGAAATTTTGGAAAATGCTTGGGGCGGATGATATGCAACCTGAAGGCGATTTACTTTGAACGCACCTTTATGCATGATCACTGTTTGCTACACTGATTTTCAACCTAACCTAATGCTTTCGACTCCAAGAGATAGAGATTTAGACAGAGGCTTTTAAGAGACCATGCCTGGGCATGACTATATTAAAATTAAGTTACAAAAAGTAGAACAAAAACAGAGTATTAAAAAAAAAATGCTTCTTTCTATAAGATCTTTTTCTCTTCGAGTCGAAAGCCTCTGCAGCTAGCACCCAACACCTTGCGCTCATAATTAATTATAGTGTAAGGAATAATATAATAATAATAATAAAAAAAAAATTCTGTTGTGTTTTGACAAAAGATAACTTATTTATAAAAAATGAAAGAAAGAAGAGAAAATTCGTGTTTTACTACTTTGTATGGCCCCCAATAGCATATATCATTCCTTGTAGTCTTCTCCTCAAGTCTGATACTGCTTCCGTTTTCTGTTCGCCTGGTGTGAGTGGGGAACATACTCAATAGAATAAGACTTTTTTATTTATTTTTATTATAATACAACAAAGCCTACAAAATCACCACAAATATGAGTTCCAACATTTCCATTTTTAAAAAAATCAGTAAAAAATTAAATCAAATAAATTATAAATTTCTTTATCACACATATTCATCTACGTATAAAATTGAGAAAGTATTTGACTTCATGAAATAGTATGTGTTTTTTATATGAAATCTGGCACTTTTGCGAAAATTTCCAAACTTAAAAATATTAAAAAATTCTAAAAATATGAGGTCGTTTGACCCAAATACTGTATATTTGAGATTATTTTATTTGACCTACATATTCGTGTAGTATTAATATGTACATTTTCGTATACATAATCACAAGCATACACAAAATTGACAATACCAACCAAACAAGAAGTGTGTGATTGTGTATGCTTTGTGTTCTCGGCACCTCGCTAGAATGTCCATTTTTAAATAAATGTATTCTACCATTCTTCTCACGTTCTTTATTTTATACGGAAGGACGCGCAACCTTCCGCATCGAAGAACAATGAAAGACTGCTTATCAATAAGATCAGAAATTCGTTCCACTTCATCAAGTTGCACTGCAACATTTTCATTTTGACCAACATGCTGATGGCCATCTGCTAGCAACACAATTTAGTGTTGAAGAGAGGATGTCGCATATTCTTAATAGAAAGTATTTGGTTCAGTTAGTTCGTTCGGTCGTTAACTATCCAATCCTACTGATTACGTTAAATTATGTTTTCATATTTAGACTTTATGAAGAATTACAAGTTTCATTTTACCATTTCCCGGAAAAAATTTGAACAAAATTAGAAAATGTTAAGTAGGGAGGATTTATAAATAAAGCGTGTATAACTTTCGTTACAACACAGCTACTATAAAAATATAAGAATTCTATACGATTTGTTTCACCTATCGCAAAAACAGTCTGGCCTCCAAGCAGCTAATGCTATGTACATATTTCTATTTACACAATTAATTGCTAATAAAAATGTACTGAGGTTATACACTTAATTTCCTCTTTTTAACAGAGTTATCACGCATCAGAGAAGCTAAGTTTATAAAATTTCAACTTCGACTCCTTTAATAGTAATCACACAGGTTTCCAATTTAATATGTCAACAGATTTGACACGTTTCCTGAATGCCCCTTCATATATCATTGTTTTAACTACATGTTTCGAATTTAAAATGTATTGTTTATCTAATTTTAATCTCTTTTTTAGGTATAAAATACAAATATAAATTTTTTCGAAATAAATGATTAACTTAATTACTTTGAGTGCTAGTAGAAAAAAGTGCTAAAACACCACTTGCAAGTCCAATTGAAATGACGTAATTGACAATTGGTGAAGAATTCTTCAGCAGGAAGAAGCTTATAAAAATGATTATGGTCAGAAACAGAGCATTGTTGTAGAAGATAGAGTATGTGGTCGCTTCATAATCAGCGACTTCATTCTTCTTCCATAAGATTCGCTCATCCTTTTCTTTACGCGTAACTTTTTTGTCGTCTCCCAATTGGCGGTTGATTTCTCGCGTCACTGCATCTTCACGGCGAAGAGCAATTTTGTGCTTCAGTTGGAACTTTATGTTACGATATGCCATCGCCATTAAGTATGTGCTAGCACCGGTCATCAAAATGAAAAATATGGTGCTTGGTAATAAGTCCATGTTGTGAACCCTCCAAAACAGCCCTTTAAGACAAGAGTAGAAGATTCATTGTGGTTTTTTACACTAAACATAGTTATTGACGTGTCACTTACAAATAGGAATTGCTGATACGATAAATGCATTGCCGTAAAATAGAGCAGAGGATTTTGTGCTCACGTTTCGACTAAAATCCTGCAATAACAGCTCTTCCTCCTTTGTAAACCCGGAGGATTGCACTTTTTGTTGTTTTCCGGATCCCATTTTGATATTAAAACTTTCTGCTATTAATTCAAAGGAGAAAGCACGTTAGAGACACTTCGATATCAAATAAGAGCCGAAACCAGAAACAAACGAAAGTTTACTCGACATTTACTATATGA
Organism: Clusia tigrina; assembly: GCA_920105625.2. NCBI lineage: Eukaryota > Metazoa > Arthropoda > Insecta > Diptera > Clusiidae > Clusia > Clusia tigrina. The sequence continues at coordinate 39,852,849 of OV050033.1, read as the reverse complement.
CGTGTAAGCTGTCAGATTAACGGTTTAGTGCCATCTATATATCAATAGTGGAATATAAAATAGCTTGACGTGTTCGCGTCGCAAGAACTATCTGCCCTGAACTGTCTTCACGTCGCAAGTTCTTTTTTGGATTTTTTTTTCGCTTTGCAGAAAGATTTCTGCAGACTTTCATTCCATGAACTAACTGGATTAAAGTTTTGCTAGTGCAGCTCAGTTCATATTCTGTTTTGACATTTAGAACTGTAAAACTGTCGACAAACCTGTTTTGTAAGTTATCGAAATTTTTCCAAATGTTCTTTAAATCCATAATTTTAAATTTACTTTTATATAAAATATTCACTACTAGAATTTATATGGTTATTTTATTGTTAGAAAGTAATTTGTGTTTTTCTTCAACAGCACTATTTAATAAATTAGCAATTATTTTATTTATTTTCATTTGATTGATTTTAATGTGAATTATGAAAAATAAAAAGGCTACTTGCTAAGAAGTCTGATTTCTATTTTTCTATTTGAGTAAGCATATCAAATCGTAAGAAATAAACGAAGTCTGCTGAATCTCCAAACTTCCATTTAACGAAACAGGAAGCCTCCAGCTTTTTCACTTTTTCCCTTAGAGGTTTGTTTTCATTGCTTATTGCAGCCTTAGTAAAACCACTAAAACATAAATATTTCAAAAAGAATCATATAAAATCTTAACATAAAATATTCTTCAAATATTTAAACTTATTCTGTGTGCTTGGAGGAATTAACCAAACCAGTACCGTCAACTATCCATGAACAGCTTTCTTGTAAATTCACACTGGGAATGTAGAAAGAAGCCACAGCACTTGGCAGCAATCGTTTTATTGCACACACACATATCCAGGACCATTTATGAAATCACTGGGCAAAAAGTGGTATTCACAAATAACTGCCTTTTTTAAGTTAACGCCACATACATCCATCCACTGTTGTCGGAAATATTCATTTTTGGGAACACGGGAAAACGATCCATTTCCTTTGCCCGAGTGTTTACCACACAGCACACATTTGCTTCGCACACTGTTTATTTTTTAATTTTTTAATGTGTAAACTTCACAAAAATAACAATTAAAAACTCTTATTCGCTCAAATCAAAACTCTATTTGCAATTGTGTGCATATTGGTTTTGATCGCATTTTTCTATACATTCAAATTGGTTCAAAAAAACTGTACTTGCAGTCACCATGTAAGTAAATTCACCTTGTGGTGAACTTCCATGCTGTGCGTTTGGCACGTAAGTCTCCATTCTCTTTCTTCTCTGATCAACACTTTGCTTTGTTTTCCTGGTATAACCAAGAACGTACGATCTTGGACGTATATCGTTTTAGTGATGATGCCAAAATATTAAAAAAATGAGATCAAAGTTTACGGACAGTAGTGTGTTTCTCCTGTATTCCAATTTTTGCACAATTTTGTAAGTTAAAAGGGTGATACAATTTTGTATAATCTGTATATGTATTGTTGTATATGCATAGCTGAATTCCATTTATATCTCAAGACAGATTTAACGAAAGCTAAGTCGCTGGAATATATTTTATTGGTACTTCCCTTTTTGTCTATATATGGCCATGATACCCAACAGACTTCTATATGGCCTTAATGCAACGACTACCGTCTTGCGGTCGCAGGTGCGTCGTGCGTCCAGTAAACTTACCAATGTTGAAGTCAATAGCAAAACAGGTGTGGCAACACTGACTATGAATAGACCACCAGTAAATGGACTCAACCTGGAGCTACTAACAGGAATACGTGACTCCATCGCCGAAATCGAGAGCAACAAAAGCCGTGGTATCATCTTAACTTCAGTGCGTATTCATAATTGGCTAGACGTTTTGACTAATTGTGTTGATTTTTATTTGTTCTACAAATAGTCGTCCAATACTATTTTTTCTGCTGGACTGGACATAACGGAAATGTATAAACCAGATCAAGAGAGACTCAAAGCTTTTTGGACCTCATTGCAAGATGTGTGGTTAGCACTTTACGGCTCCACAGTGCCAACAGCTGCGGCGATTAATGTAAGTTTGAAATATGTATTTTTTGTTATTAATTTAGTACATATATTTTGATTATAAATATCCTATTTAGGGCCATTCACCGGCCGGTGGCTGTTTGTTAGCTGTTTCCTGCGAGTACCGTGTTATGTTGCCAAAGTTTACTATTGGTCTAAATGAAACCAAACTAGGTATTGTAGCGCCAAAATGGTTCATGGCTTCATTTCTAAATGTACTGCCGCGTAGAGTTGCTGAACTTGCTTTAACACAAGGAAAAATGTTCACTACCGAAGAAGCTTTACAGGCTGGTCTCATAGATGCCGTAGCTCAGGATAAATGCGAGGCATTGAATAAGTGTGAACAATTTCTCGCCAGCTTTGCCAAAGTGAATCCGTTTGCCAGGGCTATGACAAAGCAACAGTTTCGTTTAAAGGACTTGCAGCAGTTGGAGGAAGAGCGTACAAAAGACTTAGAAGCCTTTCTGTTTTTTATTAATCAATCTAGCGTTCAGAAAGGTCTTGGTTTATACATCGATAGCCTAAAAAATAAGGGCAAATAGTGAGAGTCACCGTTTCAATAAGATATAAAGTTCTGCTATTGTTATAAGTTTAGAACAATTAATAATTTGTTGCATTTTTATACTGTAAAATAAATTAATATAGTTTAACCCTCTTCATTCATGACTTCTTCATGTATTTCAAATTGCAATGCCAAAAAATTGTCTGTCATCAGATCGAGATATGAGTTGATTTCCAAAATTTTGCCGCGGTTGCGTTCCAGCTCTTCCCTAATAGAAATGATAACAAAATGAGCACAAAATATAGAATTTTATAAAAACCAATTGTATACTTATTTAGGTCGTCAATCATATTCTCTATGAACTCCTTTGTGCGGACTGATAGACGATCTTCCCGCTCATCAATGCGCTGTATATGAGAATCTTTCATACCTGCGATCAAATTCATGACGGCGTCGCGGTCTTCCATGCAGTTGCGTAGCTCGGTGGGAACATCTTCAAAGTCTTGTAGAGCTAGTTTCGTGGATATAAAATGTGAAACTACTTCAGTAATGTTCTCAGAGAAATGTAGGGCTATATCGCGCAGTTGTGAGAAATAAGTTTGAGTTTGTTCTATGAATTTGGACATCAATTCTTGAATTTTCCTTTGAAAGTTTACAGTTGCTTCCTATCAACGATAAAGTAAGACATAATTTTCAAATTAAAGCATTTTCCTATAGATTAGATTCTACGATTCATTGTCAATGTCGAGATGTTTTTACAAAAACAATTTATATACAAGAGATATTGTGCATTTCGATATAAAGTGGATACTTCAATAGGTTGCAACGAAAACTAAAATTATTCTAGGGAGAAATGAACTATTTTCGACACATTAGAAATGCACTGTTTTTAAATTAGTTTAAATTCAACCTATTCGAAGAGATTGTAATCAATCTATTCTGACTTGCACATACTTCTATGCTCTCATGTAAATGCAGTTCTTGACTCATAAGTTGTTGCCACATATTATTGATCCTCTCATCGAACTCCACAGTTATCTTCTCAAGATTTTCCGTCAAGAGGATGAATTCGGGGGTTTCTTCCTCTTCTTTCAGTTGTCGCACTATGAGACTTTTCAAACAAGATGCCGCATTGTCAAACGTAATATCCTTATAAACTAGGAAATCCTCAATTATTTCTTGGCCCAATTTCTGTACGTAGTTGCAGCCCTCTTCGAGATTTGTCATAAACTCATTAATTTCAAGTTTTCTTTCTTCGTACTTTTCCAAACCGAATTTATAAATCTCTTGTGTAATGTCGAACATGTCCTTATCGTACTCTTCAGCCAGATCAATTGCTGGCTGACCAACCATCATCAAAATACGACCATCTTCATCTCCCTTCCATAAAGACTCATAAAGCTGATGCTCGTTTAGATGTTCCACGAAACTTGATGAAAGTCTTTGCGCATCTTGCTCTTCCTTTGCCTGTTGTTCTCGATCGAGTATTTCCATTGCTTCATTCACTTCAATTTCTCTTAATTCACGACTAGAAGGAACGGAAAGTTTTTAATAAAATAGGAATAACATAAATAAAGCTGATGTTTTACGAAAATGTTTCTTTAGCTTCCTCCCTCAATTCGTCGGTTATCAAAATGTACTCATAATATCGGATATTTGGTAATATGGCAGCTACATAAACCGAAATCTGAAAATCGTTTTTTTTAGCAATGGGGTTCCCCTCGAGATTCAATACTCTTAAGTCCTTCAAAAATCGAAAGCGCTCTACCTATTATTTTTCGAAATATTTGAAATTTTTCAGTGAAACAACTATTTCGATTATACGCTTCAATACCCCATCAACTGATGTGATCAAGTTATCGCCGATGCTCAAGATAACCAGTTTTTCCAGCGTATCCAAATTCTCGATTTTTGTTATTAAATTGCTAAAAAGTGACAATTCCTCTAAATTGACCAACTTTTCCAGATTCTCAATTTTTTCAATGTAATTAAAGCTCAAGTCCAATTCTTTCAATGCAGGCAGCATTTCGATGTGTTCGATGGTTTCAATCTTATTACAGTTCAATGAGAGCTTAGTCAAATTGGGCAATATCCACAAATTGTCGATTCGCAGAATATCTAAGACATCAAAGAGCTATTTAATCGCATCCATAGTAAACTGAAATAGTAAATAGATAAGTAAAATAGGTACGTACTTTTAAATTCTAGGCGTAAATTTGTGATATTTTCGTAGATCACTGGTTCCATTTGATGTAAGCGCGCGGCCTCACCTTTATAATCATCTTCCAAATATGCTTTGTCTATCATTTGTTTGTTGATTATTCCCGGTTCTATTTCTGGATATATAATTTCATCCAGAGACTTCAGGTGATCAACTTTTTTGTCATTTGTCGTTTGTTCCATATTGCACAATACAGAAGAAAGGTTCTAGAAAACAGAGTAAAGAATTTCTCATACTGGGAATTCATATATCTTCAATAAATTAGTCCTACTTTTCACAATGGTTTATTAGAGTGTTCTTATTTGACCTTTCGTCCTCACTTTTTTAAAAGGAAAAGTGTGAGGAGTTGTTGTCCCCAATAATCTATGTCAGTGAACAACCACCTCTAATATTTATTTTCAGCAATTATTTTAGGATTTGGTCGTAAAACAGAACTGTTCCCACCAAAATAGAAATCTATGGCTGTTGTTATTTATTTTCAAAACTATATTGTTCATTATCTTCATAGCTGTGATATCACTGTTCAAGTTTTTGACACGAAATTTCTGGTACAAACGTGAAAACCATATGGTTGTGTTTGGATGAGCCCCTGAGTACTAATCCATCGATGAAAGTGCCAACTTGGCTCATTGGGAAAATTTTATGGCGTTTTGTTTGAATTTCGGTAAATTAGTGAATTTTTTACCATTTTAGCCCATTTAAGTCGCTATTCCTGTATTCAAAATTTCTTTCGTTATTTTTATACGGCTCGCAATTACTAGTTCTACCATTAGAACGCACATTTCAACTGAGAAAATCAAATTAATGTAAAGCACAATACTTCAGTACCCTAGATTTAGCCAAAGTCTACCGTTTAATCTTAATGGCCAAAAAACGACAATTGTGTCCCCAGGGCTGTACAAATACATCAGAATGCCTTTCGGGCATTCGGGATCTAAGTGAGTTTCGATGATTTACTGATATGTTCGACTTCACGTGCAAAGAAAGAATTTCCATACTACAAGGTTAGGTAACACTGGCCGGCCGCGAAGGTCCGTTGCGGTGCCAGATTGATATCCGTTGTTTTGATAGTAAACAATACTTAAAAGGAAGCTTTCTATTCATATTCTACAATTATTAATACAAAAGAGCAGTTCATTAAATAATCATCTGATTTCACAATAAAAAATACTAAACTCAAAGCAGATTGTATAAATCAATATCAGTAAAATATCGAGACTTAAGTACTATAAGAAAATCTTTTAATTGGTCAATGTGTTCAAAAATTTAGAAGGTTGGTTATGTCAGCCCCCTAAAAGAACACCAAGTTTCATACTGGCAAATCAAGACAAGACAAAAGTTTCAATGTGGTTCTAAAAGGTATGCATCACACTACTCCCGCTGAAGATATACGACAACAAGTACAAATACTTGGTCATAGCATTATAAAAAAATTTAACATAAAGCAAAGAGCAACAAACAATCCTTACCATTATTCTGGGTCAATTTCAAACAAAAGAGCAACAATAAAGACATTTACAATATAAACTCTATTCTTCACGCAAGTCTCGAACCACAACAAAAGAGAAATTCCTCAAAGCATGAGCTGCTAAAGATACGGACATAAAAGAAAGACTCCACTACAATTCGCGCTGAGTGAAATGTGCAATGAGTCACTTCACCACTAACTGCCACATCGTAAATCAAATGATGTACGATGTGTTTTGTGTGCAGGAAACTGCCCTGCTACTATAAAGGTTGTGCGTTTATAAAGAATGGCAGAAAAAGTCTATCCTATAGTCAATAAGTCACACAACTTTGCAAAATATTCCATCCACAGGAGTACCATACACACAAGCCGCCCAAAATGTAAACCATCATGCTTCAAACACCAACCAACTAAATGAAGTACCGGCCCATCAGCCATCTAACGACATGACAGAACTGAAAGGTGTGCTCAAGTCCCAGATGGGAACCATGCTTAATATACGGACTACACTAGTCAGCAAAATTAAGTAATGTTGATCACACCAGTATTAGCTAATGGCCTGTTATTAGTATGAATGCCAGTGGCCTGTTGCAACACAGCCATGAAGCACAGATCACGAGTGTTCAACCCAAGACGCGTTCTGAAGAGAACAATTGACTCACGATTTGAGCAGTAATGCTCACAACGGCCTCCCGATGTATTACTTAACGGAAAAGTTTCGGGAGGACGAGAGGAGGTTTTAGGATAGTTCAAGTCATCCACGGCTACGGCCAATGGCATTAGATGCTTTCCTCCTATTAAATAAAAAAAAAGTATATACACCAACAGCCACCCATACAGTACTGCACGAGGAGGAACTGCGATCTATACTCCATCATCGCCATCATCTGGGAAACAAATATGAAAGTAGGCACCCACAAGCAACCAGCATCACAGTTGAGGGACAAAAAGGTCCGTTTACAGTTACGACAGTGTACTATCCACCAATACGAGGAGTTTTTCAAAACACTCTGTACGAGATTTATAGCTGGGGGGGACTATAATGCTAAACAAATACAATAGAGTTGGCGGTTAACTAATTCAAAGTGGCGCGAACTCTTTAAAAACACTACAGGCAAATAATAGCCCGATTTCGATAGGTGACCCCACATACCAGCCATTCGATATTTTTAAAAAACTGATTGGATTATGAATGTTTATATTAACTTACAACTGTGTTTATACTCAAATAGATAAGACGCTTTATCCTTGAATGTTTCTAATTATAATATAGCCGTGAATGTCAACGCGTTTGGCTGTCTTCAACAAATAATAATGGGGTTTTGCAACCCTCAACGCAGGTGTTCTCTTGCTAGTTTTGGAGTGCTTACCGTTTGTTTTGGTTCGTTGTAATTTTAATTGTTTCTAAGGTTACTTGCGGCTTCACTACTAAGTCAGATAACCACCCTATTTCCTGCCCTTATAAAACGCATACGAACACTTTCGAATTTGTATCTGCCTTAGAATGATTCTACGATTCGGTCGATCAGGCGAACAACTAAAGACGGAATGTGTGCATTGCTTCTGCGAATGGGTTTGTTAGTTGGTTTACTTACTCGTTGTTTCAAGTTGTTGGCAACGTGTGTGTTAGTTACAGTTGTGGTTGTTGTTGTGGATTCACTGTTTTCCTTAATAAATCTTTTGAAGTGGTACAAAATATAAAATATTACTAAATGATGTTTCAAAATAAGTTAACGTTATAACAAAAATAGAAATTAATTTCAAGACTACAGACGTAAATAAATTTGAATTCATTACTATAAATGTTTATACGTGAAAAAAGTTGAAATCGATGAAAGTAGTGCGGATTGTATGACACGCCAGTTTATTACACTTATTATATTCGTCACTCTTATCCTTACTATAAAGGACTAAAACTTGATAACAAATAAAAAATGTGGTTAATGCTCAGCTGCTGAAGCCGAGTAGTGCAAATATAATTTAAATTTTTTATATTAATTCAAAAGATATCAACCTGGCATTTTATGCAATTTCTATTTACCTATTTATAAAAATTTAGGAGTGATTTGTAATAGTTCTAGTCTATTAAAGTTTCCAACACTCAGGAATACTTATGGAAGCTAAAAATTCCGTATTTAATTGTATCATGTACAGTGCTAAATATTGAAATGTAAATCACTGCTGCTTCCACCGATTCACTGATGCAGAGTGCTTTTTACCGGACCAACACATTTTGTAAACGAGAGGTATACTTCTTTATAGTACATATCTATATATTCGCACATAGGACTCAACAAATGCACATTGTGCATCTTATGCCTAATTGTTATCTTCTCAAACAATTAATAACGATATGTTCAGTAATTTGAGCTATTTTCGCAACGCGACCAGATTTGTTTTTCAATACAGCATTTCCCGGATATCAGAACAATCGAAAAAATAAAACGACACTTCCAGCAATAGGTTAAATATTCCCGGCAACATTCTTGAACTTATATATTAGAAATTGCCTTCTCGAGACAATTTTTACCAAACTTGGATTTGTATCGCTGGATTGTGTAATAAGCAACCAATTCCTTCTTTAGTTAGAACAATTGAATGCTTGGATTCGTATCGCTGGATTGTGTAATAAGCAACAAATTCCTTCTTCAGTTAGAACAATTGGCTTTATTAGTATTCGTCCCTCATACATTGGCTTAAATTCTATTTGCTCGCACTTCTCACACTTCGTCTTCGCTAACGTTTGCTTCAGTTAGTCAGTTGTTGCACCAGAATGTTTTACTTACATCTACTTCAACTGCCCGTTGCTACCACGACGTCCACTCTGCGATGATCTTTCTCAACTGCCCGTTGGAAACACGATGTCCGCTCTGCGACGATCACTTGTTAACTCTCGTTGCTAACACGACGCTCACTCTGCTTGCTGCCATCCTCAGGATTCAGCTATAATCCTTTTGCCACTGTCGCTGGTTAGCTGATCTGCTACTACGATGTTCACTTTCGGCTGCGCTCACTGTTTCACTGCTGCTGCTACTTCTTGTTCACTTTCACTTATTTACTGATCCCGATGTCTCGTGTGCGGTCGCTTATATACCTCTTGCACACGGGAACCTCAACCAGCCTTCGATCGCAGCTTCGCATGCCTTCTAGTGTGTGCATTTGGAGGGGTTGAAATCGACGCTCACACTAACACCATCAACCGCGGAAAGATTACATATCAACATGTGTGGAGGTGTGCATTATTTATTCATATCACTTCGTTGACAGTAAGTGTTTGATATAAAGAATTAAGTAAGTTTATGCAGAAATATATGGTTTCTTAAATCTTCTGACATCCTTTCTATCGATATGATATCCATTATGATTGTATGGCTATCCCAATATTCAACAGTCACTTGTATGCTGTTGTTTGAAATATGAAAAAGTTGTATTATCAACAAATCATGACAGAGTTCTTTGTTTACCTTGATACAATTCTGTAGAGGTAATATTAGAAAATCTAATTGCTCATATAAATAAACTTTCCGTATAAGGAACTTTCGGGACTACAATTAAAATTGGCCTAGCTCTGCTCATATATGAATAAAACGAAATATCTGTGCATTGCGTTCATAGTGCGTGTCAAAAATATGGTCAGCATACTGCTGCCACGATAGAAGATGCATATTCGAAATTTCACACGCATGCTACACACATGGTCGAGCTACGTTTACAGCCAAGCCCACCATTGACACATTTTTATAATTTACGGACTATACAAACTTTGTGGGCGAAATTTTAATCGAATACGTACATTGACAGTACAAACTATACAAAAGAAATGGGGTCGATCATATAAAGGATACGGCTTCCTCCCATAAATTGAACTGTGGAGACCCTACCGAAAACTACCCTAATAATGCCCCAATGAATATACTCGTATATGAATACAAACTGGTAGCAGCATGCAATGGGTCCGTACTATTATGCTATAAATGGGCAGATCATTATTACTGCCATGCCCACAATTAACCAATATTCATTACTGGGGCCCTATGCAAGAATAGTCACCGAAACTTCACACGAAGATTCAGAGTGATAGTATAAAGCACCAAACAAAAAATGGGTGCGAAATTTTGAGAGCCACGCCTCAATTGATATACGAGGTGTGATCAAAAAATAACCGTTATTTTCAAATTTCGTGAGTTACGTATGTTCGATGTTCGCATTTTTTTTCTGTTATGTTGGTACACATGTCTGTTATATATGTTGGCAATACCAACCATTTTGGATTGTCAGTTTGTTTTTGACAGATAAAAAGGTTAGTCGTGTTTTGGTGTGCTCTTCGATTTTGTACTATTCGAAAAAATGGATCAAAGAAACTGTATTCAGTTTTGTGTAAAAAATGAAATTAAATGCGCAAGGACATTTGAAATGTTGACTGTGGCCTTTGGCGAGTCTACTATGAGCAGAACACAAGCTCAATTGTGGTATAACCGGTTTAAGGAAGGCCGAGAAGATGTCAATGACGATGCTCGTCCTGGTCGCCCGAGCACGACAACAACCAATGAAAACATTGACGCAGTGAAGAAAATGATTTTGGATAATCGTCGAATCACTATCAGAGAGGTTGCTGATGATGTTGGCATATCGTTCGGCTCATGCCAAGCAATTTTTACGGATGTTTTAGGCATGAAACGTGCGGCAGCGAAGATTGTTCCAAAATTGCTAAACTTTGAGCAAAAACAACGTCGCATGGACATCGCTCAGGAGCTGTTGAACATCGTCAACGACGATCCAGATTTCCTCAAAAAGATCATAACTGGTGACGATTCGTGGGTGTATGGCTATGACATTGAAACCAAAGCCCAATCATCCCAATGGAAACGTCCAGATGAGCCAAGACCGAAAAAAGCACGTCAAGTTCGGTCGAATGTAAAGGTTTTGCTGACAGTTTTCTTTGATTGCAATGGCGTGGTGCATCATGAATTCTTGCCACAAGGTCGTACGGTCAACAAGGAATACTACCTTGAAGTTATGCGCCGTTTGCGAGAAGCGTATGTTTAAGACTTTGGACCTATGCAAAATTCTTGGCCTAAATTTGAATATGTATGAATATGTAACTTGACGCTACAAAGCCATTGATAAGAAATGGGGACGATCAGATAACCAACCTCCTTTTTAATCAACTCTTGGTGCCATACCGAAAATTATCTTAGATATTCTCATTATGATGATATACTCGTATGTATGAAGAAAATGTACATCGCCATGGTATAACACGCACGCTTATGCAAGGGCAATGGGTATTTCGAAGTGGGTCTAAATCGACTTATTAGTGTTGTTTAAACCACATAACGCATCCATTTAGCAGCAAGAATGATAGATTCTAGATCTATTCTATCATTCTTGATTTAGCAGTATATTTTCTCCGTTATGGCTCTTAGTACCTGAGTTTTTTTGAAGGTAAATTTTTCATTGCATTTACGAGGGTGGGTAAATAAGTGTCTGAACAATACAACAGATGACATTGGCACCTTATATTGTCAAGAAACATCTTTCAAAAGAACGCACCCTAATTTTCTGACTGATATGCCAAATAATTTAGTTGTGACAGCCATTTGAAACAGACACCTGGCGTTTTTGTGAATTTCGTGTGCTCATTAAACATTATCGATTGGAACCATCTGGATTACTCAATTTCGGTGCGGTCGTACCAGCATAAGTGACGCCGAACGTTGACATTGGCACCTTATATTGTCAAGAAACATCTTTCAAAAGAACGCACCCTAATTTTCTGACTGATATGCCAAATAATTTAGTTGTGACAGCCATTTGAAACAGACACCTGGCGTTTTTGTGAATTTCGTGTGCTCATTAAACATTATCGATTGGAACCATCTGGATTACTCAATTTCGGTGCGGTCGTACCAGCATAAGTGACGCCGAACGTTCTGGTCGCCCAATTGAGGTCACTACACCAGAATATGATACACCACGGTATGATATTGGGCGATCGAAGATGGGTGGTGAGAGAACTTGAAGAGGCTACAGGCTTATCATATAGTGGATGTTCATTACATTTATACTACCCAAAACTTTAATAAGTGCCTTAAATCTGTTTATTATATATTCCGAAAGTGAACAAAACATGTGTTTGTGGTTACACGACCAACAGTAATTAATAAATAATTGTAACAAAAGTCTTTGTCACTTTACCGGCAGATTTCGGTTTAAGTGGCCTTAGGTAGCCACTTAAACCCAAACCTACGTAAACAGTGCATACCAATGGGAAAAAGGGTGTACTAAGTTTGTGCGAATGAGCGATTTTTCAACTGCCAGAAGGAAGCATGGCAGGTGTACAAAAAAAAAAAAAATAAAAAAAAAATAAAAAAAAAATATATATATATATATATATATACTTCTATTGCCACGTACACAATTAATCAAAAATCATTACTAGGTTCCTATAGACGATTTATCAACGAAATTTCACATTAAAGACTACAAAAAACATTGGCAGGTTAATTTTACAGCCATTTTTATAACTTACGACCTACACAATAGTTTTGGGCGACATTTTATATTAGTACGTATATTGACGCTACAAAGCTATACACAATATCGATCAGATAAAGGACACGCCTACTTCCCATATAATGCACTTTGGGGACCCCACTTTAAAAAATTACCATATGAATGATTGGCGTGCATGCAAAACATGGGTAGATTCTTACTACGCCCACAATTATTCAATATTCATTTGTGAGGCCCTAGTATAAAACACAAAATGGCCGGTACATTTTGAGAGCCTCGGCGTCTATTGATACATATTTAAAACGTGGGACCTATGCCAAATCCTTGGAACAAATTTTATATGAATTAGTATATTGCCGCTGCAAAGCCATTCACAAGATATGTGGACAATCAGATAAAGGCCACGCCTCACTCCATTATAATCAGCTCAGGATACCCTACGGAAAATTACCTTAGGTTCGCTCCTAATGGTGATTTAAGAAGTAAATGTACATCGCCACTTTTTAACTAGCGCGCACATGGGAAAGTAAAGGGTATTTCGAAGTCGGTCTAGTCCGATTTCTTTACTCGATTCTTACAAGGATGGAAAATTCATTGCTCAATAAATGCGTTTTACGGAAAAAGTGCCAGGAGTGAACTCAGGTCTCACGCACCGAATTCAAAAAATAATAATACAGTTTATGTTGACAATCCGATTGCGATGTTTCGTGCCAGTTTTTGAGGTTTTGTTTATGCTGCGAAGTTGGGAGGAGTAAAATCGGAGAAAACACGAACATCGAAATGAACTGGCATCGAGTAATTAGCTTCTTATATAAGTTGAAATTGGAACAAACAACGAATGACCTTGATTGTAATTTGAGGTGACAAATTAGGGGTAAATGTGCCGGAGATAAAATAATTCAATCAATATCTGCATACGTAATAAACATATCGATTTGTAATAAAATACAATATTCGTAACTGAATTCTGGCTAATGGCAAGGGTAGACAGTAACGACAGTCACTGTGCACGTAGACGCCCAAATGGCCACAACAGTTTGAATTCGTGTCAAATGTGCATATGTAAGTATATACAACTTACTTAAATATATACAAGTTTCGGTTACATTGGTTAAGATATAGACTGCCAACCGAGAAGGGAACAAACGTTAAAAACTTGAACTTATTGCAGCTGGTTCGTGAACTATAGCGGAACAAGATATGATGTCAGCGTACAAGTATAAGGAAGGGAACTTTGAGTTGCGCATTTCTTGCAATTCAGTCAGTGCAGAGTGTGCAGAGACCCGCACATACCTTTTTTATATGTTTATCTTACAAACTTTTTACTTAGAACAGTTGCCTGAACCAATATAAAACAGTTTTCGAAGTGTTAAGGAGATTATTCAATTTGTTTAATAAACTGGATTAATATTCCAATCACTTCCAAAACAAACATAATGATCATGGGCCAGATTCCAACGGTTTTTTTTATTATTAACATCCAAATGTTCCTTTAAATAACAACATAAACAAAGATGATGCAGTGCAGCTATGCAACAAAACCATATAACGAGCTGCTTAGTCTTCCAGGATCATAACGTACGCCAGACTGATAAGAAGCAACTACAAGAAAAGCGTAGACGGCGTCGAATTTGGCAAATGACTATAAGTCCCAGCGACAAAACACGGTACAATCGCGCTATAAAGCCACTTAAAAACATATATCAGATAACGAAAAATGCAGAAGTACAAAGTTACCTCGGCAGTTTGTCTCCTTCACAGGCCTTAGATGGAAAAGCACCAACAAATTAAATCAACCAACATCACATGTGCCACCTATTAAAAGGACCCATCTCAGCACCAATAGCCTTATCGAAGCAGTCACGTCATCAGTCAGCCAGTGGAAGGCGTTCCAAAGATATGCAGATGACGCAATTAAAACCAGAGAAAGTCACATGGATGCGGCAGAATTGTAGAGGCAGCTTTTCGCAGTATAGCGCCCCGACCTCGACGCCTGCTCTAGAGAGCGTTGGATAGATTGTAATTAAATAAATGGAGCGAAAAAATGTATTTGTTTAATAAACTGGTTTATTATTTTGGCAATCATTTCAGACATAAATGATTGCAAAAATAACAACATAATGATCTGGTGCCAGATTCGGTTTTCATTTATTTGAATTTACAGATTATTATTATTAATATTCTTCTGTCTTTCGTTTTCTTCTACCCTTGAGTATACATTCATTAATATATTGTTACGAAATTGCCCTCCTGACAATTTACTCTAATTCTCAGTGCTCGGATTCGTACCACTGATATATTGTTACGAAATTGCCCTCCTGACAATTTACTCTAATTCTCAGTGCTCGGATTCGTACCACTGATATATTGTTACGAAATTGCCCTCCTGACAATTTACTCTAATTCTCAGTGCTCGGATTCGTACCACTGAATTCTGTAGTAATCAAATAGTCGCTGGTTAAATTTAAATAATTAACTTTATTTAATTATTGAAACTTACACAGTTAATATTAGGCGTAAAGTTTACTTTATTACAAATTGCAGTTTATTTAATAATTCATTAATCACTTGATTACTTCTTAATACTGTAGCTGCTACAAGTGCAAAATGAACGATGTACACACTGTTACGATTAAAATTCAAGTGCGTCTACTTTAATTGTGTGGTGGCTTATATGCCTTTCTTATAGTTGAAGCAGAATATTCTAGAACATTCCCTACACTTAGGTAGAAGTTCGAGAACGTTCTCTAATTCTATCGAAAAAGGGTTCTTGAGTAAGCTTTTTTCCGAATAGATTGTGTCTTGACTTATATACACCTTTTTCGTTGTGAACTGCACTTAATAGAGGTAACCTAAAAGTATGCAATGATTTATGTTTCAATATGTATATATTTTCATTTATGTGTCTACCTCCTTAATGATTTTTTCAGGGTTTTTATGATTATTCGCAAAAAATGCCATAAGCTGGAAATATACTTAACTTGTATTGACAACAAAAACAATATTTTGTGAATATAAACAGGATAAAAGAATATTATGAATCGATACATTACACTTAGCCAATTAGGAGATGGAACATACGGCACTGTAGTGCTTGGCCAACGCAAAGATACCGGAGAAAAAGTAGCGATTAAACGTATGAAGCGGAAATACTATTCTTGGGAGGAGGCTATGGGTCTGCGAGAAGTTAAGGTACGAAGACTAACAATAAACGGATATATGAAATTATTTAATTATTTACTTTTCCAGTCTCTTAAAAAGCTCTCGCATCCCAATATTGTTAAACTTAAGGAAGTTATACGTGAAAATGACACTTTGTATTTTGTGTTCGAGTACATGAAGGAGAATCTATATCAGATGATCAAAGATCGGGACACGCATTTGCCAGAGCCAACGTTGAAAAGCATTTTATTTCAAGTAAGTTTCAAGGCAATAACTGCAACAATCGTAATGATAAACAGAGATACTCTTTCTAGGTACTCACAGGCTTAGCGTTTATGCACAGACATGGGTTTTTTCATCGGGATTTAAAACCGGAGAATTTGCTATGCTCTGGCCCAGAGCTAATAAAAATTGCTGACTTCGGTCTAGCACGGGAAACACGGTCCAGACCGCCATTTACGGACTATGTCTCCACAAGATGGTATAAAAATGATTTAAAATTAGTATACCCTATTTACCTTTTTTAAAGGTAAAGGGTATAAATAGGGATGTTAATTGTAGAATCTATAAATGGACATGTAGAAATTGTTAATCGAATTTTTTTCTAGAATTTGAACCATCTTCGATAACATCGATTATTTCGAAAGAATTACTCTTTTTTCATGTACATGTGTCAAATTTAGCAGATTTAAAGTCAGATTGGTAATTTGCTTATTCTGTTATTGTTATTATTTTATACAGTCTTTGCTTGGTTTTTAACTCATTCTCGTCTAGGTGTGAGTAATTCTATATTCATTTATTGACTGTAGCCTAATATCAGCACGACAGAAGCATTGTCGCATAGATTGTCTAGAGTTAGAATTTGCAGCCTTCCATCACACTCCAATGTATTCGGTCACATCAGGGCGCTTTAAACATAGCTAATTACAGAATCGTTCACAAATTCAATTTACCCAAGAATAATATAAATTTTGGATTTCGAAAATGGAAATATCCAGACGGAAACAGGAGAAATTAACAAATATGACTTGTACATTATTGGATTATGGGAACCGAGTTGCCGCCATCCTTTGTGGCTTACCCTTGAGTTGTTAGTCCATTATATGTCCAAGTACTGCAGGATATAATAAGAGTTTGAGTGTTTTATATGCATCTACGTGCACATTTAAGTGTTTTCTCTAATATATACAGTGATGAGCTACGTTAATTGGTAGCACTGCCAGTAGCTTCCATGCCCATTTGCGTAGCGAGATAGCGAAGGCCGAATAAGCCACATTACTTCAGTGGGTTCTTCAATTTTTTTCGTTCAGTTAGCATTGTCCCCTTTGTCTTTGCATATACAAATAGGAAAATGTCAGAGGAGGTTTCGAGAGAGATGCAGTGGTTGTGTCTTCTCCTCTCTTTATATATCTTATATAAATACAATTACTAGTCGCCTGATGGTCCAACTCAAAACCAAAAACGCCACATCATAATCCGCAAAATGTTCCTGGTTGACGATTATAATCGTATAACATTGTAACATTCTTCATAAATTATATAATAATTATTATATAATGGTATAGTTAATTCATTCATTAAATATGATTATATAAAAAGTCTAAAATGGCCTGAGTATGTCATGTGTTGTGGTTAGATTAGATTAGATTTATTTAAGGGCGTTATACACCCCGACCTGAAAGATCGATTGTGAAGCCACTATTTATATAGAAGATGAGGATAGTCTCATCTACAGATCTTCAGGAATTCATATATTTTGGAGGAATCAAGTTGAGGGATCTTGCACATATCTAAGATATATTCTCTAAAACACCTCTGAGTCTTTTGCATGCCGAAGGTGCGCAGTCTGTGATCAGGTGCAGTGAGGTTTCGTCACTTGCTACACAGAATCTACAGATGGCTTATTCATATGATAGTTGAGTCTACAGTGTCCGCTTAAAATGCCTGTAATGATTCTTAATTTACTCCGCTCGGCATGCTTATTAATTCTTTGGCTCTTTTAGGATTAAAATCTCCCAGAAGAGATTTGGACTGTCTTAATCCCGGAAGAGTTTTCCAGGTTTGACTTCTTTTTACATATGTACACTTCTTCAGCAGCCCTACAGTGGTGTTGGATGATAGTCCGCAGAGGGGTTCAGGGGCCGTTGAAATGGGAGACCGCAGTTTTTCTTTCAAAGCTATTAGCCTTCTCATTTCCCTCTACTTCTATGTGACCCAATGATAGCAATGATGAGTAATGATAGCTTGTTTATACTGCTTAGGTAGTACATTCTCCCAACACCCCATACAAGTTTAGACCTAACCAAGAGTGAGCTCAAACTATTGAGTCCTGCTTGACTATCGGATAGTATCAGGATGTTTTTCCCACGATACTTCCTGTCAATGTTGATCTGAGCACATCTTTCAATAGCGTGAATCTCTGTTTGAAAAATGCTTGTAAAAGAACCCTTCGGTTCCTAATAGTTGGTTCTAGGCCCAAATACTCCTGTTCCAGTTGCTTCCATAGTCTTAGAACCGTCTCTATACCATAAGAGGGGGTTATCTCTGATTTTATACAGTTCAGTTAGACCTTTCCATTCTTTTTTGCAACTGAACTTTGTATTGTATTTGCGTACTAAGTTGAATTTTCTTGGCATAAAAACATTGTGAGATTTTGATATACTATATTCTTGAGATGAATTGCCATATGTTTTGGGTATAATTTGATTGGATAATGGCTACTACTGTTTAATACAGCAGTTGTTTATATTAGCCACTTATCATTTAATACGAAGTTTTTTATATCTTTTTTTTAGTGAAGGGTTTGAGAAACAGAATTGGGAAAGAGATTATTTCACTATAGATTAACATCCCTACTTGAACCAACATAAGTTATATAACAAAGCTGTCGTTTAACAGGTATCGTGCTCCTGAAGTTCTGCTTCATTCCACCAATTATGGAAGTTCCATAGATCTGTGGGCTATGGGATGCATTATGGCGGAGCTGTATACATTTCGTCCATTGTTTCCAGGCA
The DNA here is from genome assembly GCA_920105625.2 of Clusia tigrina. NCBI lineage: Eukaryota > Metazoa > Arthropoda > Insecta > Diptera > Clusiidae > Clusia > Clusia tigrina. The sequence goes on along the minus strand of OV050033.1, from coordinate 39,833,931 downwards.
GCAGTGAAGTGGATCAACTTTTCAAAATTTGTTCTGTTCTAGGAACACCAAATAAGGTATAATTGTCTTCTCAAGTAATGTTTGAAATATCTTTATACAAAAAAATACCACAGAGCATTGTAAAGGAAATTTATTTTTCAGCATGAATGGCCAGATGGTCACCGCCTTGCAGCTGTCATCCATTTCCGCTACCCAGACTGTGTTAAAGTCCCACTGAATACCGTTGTTAGCCGTTGTAGCCAATCCGGGCTGGAACTGCTGGAAGATATGTTGCGTTATGAACCTGAAAAACGACCAACGGCTCAACAGAGCCTCAAATACCCATACTTTAATGCTATAAAGCGGATATCTCCTGCAGCAGCTACAAACGTGAATAATAAGCTATCTTCGAAATATTCTAACTCAGGATTACATCAGATGTCAAAAAATGTGCTTCCAGTGCGAGACAACCTACAAAGTGTAACAGAACTATTACATCATAGTAATATGACTAACAATAATAACATAAAGAATTTAAATGTGTCTACTCAAATACAAATGCCGAGAATGGGCTTCTTAACGATAAATCCTGCAGACACAGTAAAGCAGCCCTCTTCACAACAAAAAGACACATCTTACAGAAAAAATACGATCGGTGATAGCTCTACGAAAAGTGACTCCCATCCACACATTACTAACTTTGCGCCCGCTAACAATATTTACTTAAGTAACAACAATCTGAGTAAACGATCGCATCTCAGCGAAGAGAAATTGGCCCCTCCGGAAACTATTAATGATATTTATTTAAATCGTAGTATAACTCAATTGCTGGGCTTGGCCCAACAACAGCCACAGCAATCCTTACATCCCAATGTGTCATTTCATTCGAACGGTAGTAACGCCAATCCTACTGCTATTTACGTCACTGATCGTCATAATTACACGATACTGGAAACAGCACCCAAAAATGCCACGAACTCTGCTAGAATTGGTACCTACTATTTACAAACGCGTCCTAATGTAGTAAATAGTGATTCCCATATGAAAGGCGGAAAAGTTTATAATTTATTCTCAAAGGTGGCCACTCAAGCACCTGTCGATCCCATCTCACGCAACAACTATGACAAGAATTTCTTCAATAATGAGAATAGTTATTTGAAGGAGGAGAGCATGTCGGCAAGAACACGCTACGGATATAGTAATAATGTGGCCAATGATATAATGTTGGTTAACGGCAACAGATACGCTGGGACCAAAACTTTGCCGATTACAAATGCTTCGGATGTGTCAGGGAAGTGTGATGAATTGGACACTATTTTAGGGTAAATAACACCATCATTTCTTTTATAAAATTAGAAGTTCACACTTTATTGCTTACCTTCCAGTTTAAAAATAATGACATCTGCCAAACCTCAACGGCACACGAAAGCAAATATTTTGCTTGACGACTTGTTCGGCCATTTGTCAATGGATTCAGATAGTGATTCCAAGTATCCTAATACTGTACCATTCTTGAGTCAGCAGCCCTTATCAGAGCGTACATTTAGTTTGCCAAACGGAAAGTCCAATGATAATCCAACTTCTGAGAGGAGCGCCAAAGAATTCGGTAGCTTGGAGGTAAATAATGGAAGCCGCACCGATTCGCTTTCTACGAATCCGTAAGTACGAGCTCGGGTGGCTTGAGGTACTCAATATATACAGCAGTTATAGATTTTGTAATTGATTAATTTCGCCCATAGTTATGTTGATATCCATGTAGAGTGGCATTGTCGTTCGTTTAACTTTGTTCTTGCCTTCCCGTATTTGTGTTGTATTTGTTTATTTTGTTCAATGAAAATTCATTCTGAGCTTTTTATTATTATCAGGACTTATTCATGCATTTAATCATACTCCTTGATCATTATTTAATTTGTTTTTATATCATTCCATTTAACTTTCTTAATTTTAAATTGCATATCATTATTGTCGGCAGTGATTGTTTGCGCAAAGATCCAATTAACCCGGAAACTCCTACACATGGTCAGTTCTGGCCTATAAGGTAAATTGGATACTATAGCCATATTATTCTGGATTCTTGCACAGTTTTGCACAAATATATTTAGTAAATATTTGCTTGCACCGTAATCGCTGTGTGCTGTCTTTGTTCGGATTGTATTGTATTTGTTCGTGTTCGTGTTTGTGTGTGTGTAATTGGCAATAAATACGTGAACAATTAGTAGATTCATTTGTTTTTGCTGTCGGTAAAAATATGTTTATTAATATATGGTTGGTCGCTGTAGTGATTGAGTAGCCTTCCATAGTGATTAGTCTGTTGCTTCTGTGGATGAAACATTTGGCAGAAATCTCTGAAACTTATTGTTATTTTTTTCGTATAGTAATTATTTAAGTGCCTTTGTATCCGTGTTAAATTGGGGTTTGTCACTTGGATACCTCGTAGTTTGCCATGTTTTTCGTAGTTTTTGTTTCTCAACCAGTTTTTTCTTAATATCTGGTTCAGTTTTTAAACATGATTTCGATAGGTGTAACTCTGGAGTAGACATCCATTTTCCTTGCTGAGTAGTGCGTATAAATATTTCTACAGCTTAAGTGGAAGTATCTCACTTTATATTTGCCTGAATTGGAGCCATCTCGTTAGTTTGTTGCGCATAGATGGGGGACATCGTTTCATTACTGGTTTGGTGTTTATACTCGTATATATATATAAAAAGGTGAATGATCAGAAGATAGATCTAAAAAAGATTTTGTTCTGACATTATTTAATGCAATCCCCTTTATAACTCAAAAACCTATGACGCCAGACACTTTCTTGTTATCTGAAGGTCAGTACGTTGGTTCTTCGGTTGATAGGTGTGTGTATTTGTTAAATAGTATGATATTTCTGCCTTTTGGATTTATTATTCTTGAACCCCACTGAGTGTGCTTTGAGTTGTAGTTTCTAGCAGCAGCAGCAAATCTTGGCAACAAAGTTTGAAAATAAATGATAAAATTGGTGTTTATAACAACATGGTAAACATAAGTGATAGTTTGCGACCCACCTTTGGTCAAATATAGCTATGCTGGTTGGTTGAATATGTGGTTGTTGGTATTCATCTAGAAGTTAATGGTTTATATTATTTTTTACTATGATAGCTGTACCACCTCTCGCGCTTCCGGCAGGATGGTTTGTGGAGTATATATTGCTTTGAGGTATATTTACATAACTTTTTAATGTGAAATGCGTTTCAGACTCTAACATATCTATTGAAAATGTTTCACTTCTAGAATATGTTGGGCTAATCCACTGGCGTTCCATACAGCTATTATAAGTGAGGACACTATTTTTGTCATGATTGTTGTAAGGAGGCTAATAATAGTGGTCATTTGTTCCAAGAGATTTTTTATAATCGATTTTAGTTCGGTCATGTCGTTGGCTTTTTCTTGAGGAGATATGTATGTTATTGTTTGGTGAGGTCTCAGTTTCTTCTGTTGGGTTTACATTTTTTTTTTAATTTCAGCGTACGTGTTGCCTGGCTATGTTTGACTTTGATTTAATGGAGAATTTGGGGTTTTTGGACCGATTTGTAACTATTTCTTTTTTACGAGGAGTGGCTTACATTTTTTGCTGGATTTCCTTATAAACTGTACAACCCTCATAGTTTGCTGGGTGGTTGCCGCCGCACAAGACACACTGGACGTTTAATGGCGTGTACTTCCTACTGCAATCTGAAGGATAATGATTAAGAACACATTTTACACATCGTGACGTATGGTTACAGACGCTTTTAGTTTGTCCATAACGCTGGGCATTTGGTACACTGTGGTATTTGTCTTTTGGGACGAGGTGGCTCAAAACTAACTTTTGTGTATAATATAGCCTTGATATCATATATTTCTCTATTGTTTCTCTTCTGTTTAAGAGGGAGGGGCATTTTTGTGACTCTTTGCCTAATATTATATATATGTACCAATTCGTGGCCAAATGCTTCTATTGTCTCTTTAATGTCCTGTAGTGTCACTCTATGGTGTGTTCCCTTCAGAATGTCTTGTATTTTTTTAGTTTGTAAGTATGGAATTCCGTACTTTTGTCTTTTGTTATAGTTCTGTATTTATCTTCTCTTTTTGGGTGTATTTTGAATTCTGCACCTTTTAATAGCTTAAGCATTTATGTATTTATTTGCGGCTGAATTTTATCCAGTCTTGATATACAAATTGAGGAGGTTTCTGTATTGTGGGTGTTACCTCTACAGTTTGAACATCTATGTCGGTACCATCATCGTGTGCTAATTGAGAAAATCTATTTGAATTGTTAAGTTTTGTTCTTTCAAGCAAGTATTTCGCTAATGTTGATTATTTTAAGGCGTTTTGCGTTTCAGACTCTGGACTTGATCTAGCGCGTTTATTATTTTTTATTTGTTTGCTGTTTCTAATTAGCTGTAGGATCATCAAGTCAAAATTTTCCTATATAGTCTTTAATTGTGGGAGAGTATAAGGTTGATTGCTATGTTAGTACCGTCTCTCACCAGTTCAATTTTGTTAAGCGGCTGAGAACTAGACCTTTGATTTTGTTTAGATGTATGTGCGACTTTATGTGGATGATTTTCTGATATATTGACGGAATAGCCCGATTTAGCATTCGGGTTGCTTAGCATATTTAGCGACGTGGCAGGAGCGTTGGAATTCGTGCGCAGAGCTTGAGCAATCCGTTGAATGACCAAGTTCGCTGCACTGTTGCTATTTATTTCTGAGTTTGCGAGATATACAGTGCAATTATTTACATTGTACGAGCATTATTGTTTGGATTATTTGCATTATTGTTGCCATTGTTTTTTGGCATGGTATTCGGTATGTGTGCTGGTGAGCGCAGTACACTCATTTTGCACCACCGTTGACTGCGGTTTTCCGATTTATTATTATTATTCTTAGTTATTAACAGTTGTCAGTTTCGTCTAGAAGTATGAGTTATCTCGCAAACTGATATACCTGCTTTTGATGTCTCCGAGAGAAAAGTTTTTACAATCATGAACAGTATAAGCCATATGGCCACATCGACATAGGCGACAGTATGTCAGCCATGTTCAATGGCTATACTGGGTGGTTTAGATCATGTTTATGGATGAACAATATCCAGCTATGAAGTTAGCCCATGCTCAGTGGTAGAAATATGAGGGGTGATTCTTAAATATTAGGCTAAATAAAAAGGATTTTTTTGAGTAACATTCTTTTATATCTCTTATTATTATATCTTTTTTATCGTCTCCTTTTCTTCCAAATAATTAAACTTAGTGCTCTCCTTGATATGTATTCTCTTTCCCAAACGGCGCTTCACACTTTTCCTGCTGATATCACCGTCTTCGCCTTCTTTTGTGCACGGTCGCCACATGAAGTCCTTGTTCGTTCCTTCATTTCTGTTGTGTAGGGATGGATCCATGTTTCATCTATAGTAAGGCAATGATGCAGAAAAACCTTCGGATACCGCTTAAAAACATGCTTCGAAATTGTTACTTGATCACGCTTGTTATCCATAGTTAACATCCGGGGAACCCATCTTGCCGATAGTTTTAGCATTCCCAAATTTTCATGTAAAATATTTTGAGATTGTCTGTTTTTCACTTCTCGGTGTGCCAATGCGAGCAAGCATTTTATTGATCAGTTTCTCTGAAGTCAGCTGAAAAGGTTGACAGGGATGCTTTTAATCTCAAACGGTGCGACCACGCTTGAATTCATAGAACCTATATCTTGTGGTTGTCATCGAAGGTGAATGGTGCCCGTAAATGGTACCCAACTTTTCTTTGACCTCCTCACACGTTTTCTCATCCGAGAACGGGAATATATTTACCGATGTTTTCAGTGATACTTTTTTTACATATCAAAAATATTGTGCACAATACAATTGGACATAATTGGGACTTACGCAGCTATTTGATAAAGCACCGCATATTCTTTCAAGACATTCCTTCATTATTCAACATGGATTCAAATGGAAGGGAGGGAGGGGTGTGCTGAAGTATTAGAAATAAAAATTAAAAATGTATCATAGTTTACTAAATATAATTAGTAGTGATATTCAAAATTTGTCTTTAGCAATCAAAAATGGTATGAATGTGAAAGAGATATGCAAATATGAGTGAGTCCTAAGAGAGAAATAGAAATCTTGGTTATTTAGTCACATTTATTATCCATTAATTCTGATGTCCCGTTTGGATTGTACTTATCTTGATTTATTATGAACTAAAATACTTTCTCATAATTGCATTTTGTGGATTTTAATCATTCTTTACCGGCAAAGTTTTCAGTAAGAAAAACGACAAAGTTTCGAGAGTTCTTTAATAAATTTTTCAACCAGAAACATGCATTTCAGAACACTGGTACACACGGACAAAGCAACCTTATTGCCGTGGGACGAGACAAATAAGACGGAAGATGAAAAACTAACTGCGTGGATGGTCGCTGAAAATGGTAAATGCAAATTTTTAAACAATGCATAGCATAGTACAGTGTACAAGATATTTGGAATTATTAGCTTGGTGAAAGTATGTGTGAGTGAGCTTAAGTTTGTCCATTCTTTGGTCACTGATTATACTCTCAACCCTTATGGCCAGCAACATGGCTTGTTCTCATTTGAGTGATATTTTACTTATATTTTTTCCTGTTTCCTTATTTCCGTGTAGGGTCGCTGCTGGAAAAAAAGATGTTGCATGGAATAAATTCAGTCTGGACGCCGTCGTACCTGAATCATTAAACAAATTCACATCAAATACGGACTAGTAATTTGAAATAGTTAGTCGTTTTTCTGTGATATATATATTTAAACTAAATTTACGAAAATATAATGTTGATTTTTTAAAGTAAGATTTGTGTAAATAGTGGAAAAATTGTACGAAGTATTTAAAGTGTAATGTAATGAAAGAGAAAATAGAATAGAAATACATGTTACATAAATAAATTCCAGAATAATGTATTTTTCCCTACAATACAAAAGAAAGGTTACGACGACAGATTCTGGTGGAGGGGACCAAAAGAAAATATACCTGTTTCGGGGTTTTGAAATTTTACGTCTAAATTAAAATTTATTGTTATGCAACGAACTAAGTAAAGCGACATAGTTTCGTGAAGGTTAGGAACGTCATGGAGTTAGTTTCCATGTAGACAACATGTTGGCATATCAAGTTAGGTAGGGTAACATTGAATCCTTCTTCAGAAGAAAGATACTTAGGTACCATTCTGGACTCCAAGTTAGATTGGAGAAGGAATATTGAGAAGAGAAGAGAAGGGTTTGCCTCCATACTATACCTGTAAAAGAATCTTTAGGGAAAAATGGGGATTGTCACCGTTCATTGTGTATGGGATGGACCACAATCATTAGACCAATTATCACCTACGGGTCCATCGTCTGGTGGAAGGTGTTGGGAAGAAAATGTAATCAAAATCGTATTGGAAAAGTACAAAGACTTTCTAGCCTGCGAATTTCAGGGGCTGTAAGTAGCGCGCCTAAGGAAGGTTTAAATATATTCTTTCACCTCTTACCACTAGTGGTTTTCATTCAGGGTTTGGCCGTCAAGTGTGCTTTCAGACTAAGGGAGTGCAATGCGTGGAAATCTGCCAACTATGGACACAGTACAATTTTGAGCGAAATAAAGCGGAAGGGTCAAAGGATAGTTACGGCTGACTTAGAAACGGTTACAAACTACATGACTTCTACTTTAGACTTTACAGCTAGAATTCCAACTCTCTATCCAACCAGGGACGACTGGGAGTCAAGCTCTGTAACGGGTAATTCTGACATTATCATCTACACTGACGGCTCAAAGATGTAGGCGGGTGTCTTCTGGGAAGGCTTGCAAGCAAGACAGTCATATCGGCTGCCCGACCCATGCAGCGTCTTTCAGGCCGAAATTTATGCAATTGAGAAAGCGGCCAGGCTGATACAAAATAGTACAATGCGACCCTCGAATATCACTATCTGTGTGGATAGGCAGGCAGCGCTTAATGCAGTTAAATCGAAGAAATGTCGTACCGCACTACTGAACATTGGACCCCACAAGGTCTCACTTTGCTGGGTTCCCGGACATAGCAATATAGAAGGGAATGAATTAGCGGACGAGATGGCCAGAAAGGGCTCTGAAATGGACATTAACGAAGCAGATACTTCAATACAAATCCCGATATGTGAACTGTATAGGAGCATAGATGAATTCACTATTGCGGTGACAAACAACTTATGGACTAATCATGACAACTGTGGAGTCTCACGGTCCTTATGTCCTAGGTTAGATATGAAGAGAACGAAGGTTCTCTTAGGGCTCAACAAACCTGCAGTAAGGGTGCTTACGGGGGTAATTACCGGGCATTGTGCTATCGCACCAATGCTTCAACGTTGGCATATTATATAGGAGTTGCCATGATGAAGAAGAGATAGAACCGATTCATCACTTTTTATGTCAATGTCCAAGACTACAGTTGAAACGACTTTAATGTTTGGAGTCGCGCTTCTTCACAAGCTGGACAGATATAACGGAGGTGGACTATTCGGATCTCTTCACTTTCATCTGGATCTCCTCACTTTCAATCGAGGGCAAGAACGAGTATGCCTCCTCTTGGCATTTTTGAAGGCAGTCACAATGGACATAGATGTCTCCGAGTGGAAGTGCGGATACCGTGTCCGCACACGCCTTCGCAACCTAACCTAACTTTATAAAACTATATTTTTTTTATACATAAATTCGCGAAAAGTGGGGATCCTTGAAACTAATCCAGCTTTTGGCAATTGTGATTGGACAACAAGTTGTGAAGAAGTGAAGGTGTTGGTTGTGAAGAAGTTTTAGTTTAAACAAATTGTTAAAATTTTAAATACTTTCAGAAATAAACAGACAAAAAATACATTTCCCCAAAATCGATTCAACCCTTTGATATACTCCTTAGACAAATTTAAAATCTGTTTCCTAAACTCGAATTTTTTACCAAATTTAAGATATCTAAAAAAAGTTATTTGCTGAACAAAAAAATATTTAAACCTCCTTTATATTCGTCTCATATTTCCATGGTTTCGAAGTAAAACAAGTTTGCAAAGAATCCTCGTAGGAATATTTCATATTTTGAGTTGGGCTTCAATACAATTATTTACTTAATCTTCACCCCAGCCAGACACATGTTTAGTAAACCTTTATCACACAATAATCGCATATCACATCGCATCCACCGTTTCGCAATGGAGTAATGACTTCAAAAGTGTGCGTTGTATTGCAATCTTTACTTTGACTTTTAAAGTTTAACTTTATTTACGCAACTTACGAAACGTACAGAAATTAATAGCCGGCTGCAACCTACCTGCTCACAAACCGTAGTTTGATCTCGACAGACGTTGACTGACTTTTAAATGAATCTGATACTGTTCATTTCCCTTTTGCTTTTCAAAGTATCAGATTTGGTTTTCAAGTTGCATAATATGTGCACATTGGTCATTTTCATGTAGCATGAACACTGGGCCTGAACAACGGTGGTGCGTGTACTCTATACGGACACTGGAATTAATTACAATAAAATATGATATTTAATGTTGTTCCGGGGATGTCTGATAGAACTGAGTTTAGGGCAGCGTTGTAATTTCCGAATCAAGCACATTGGGGCACATATGTGAGTGCATCTCTTGCACAGATGAGATTAGATTGTCAACACACTTGTGGTATAAAAGTATCTGGAGTACGAGACTGAGATATTAGTCCACTGGGTTTCCACCTGCAGTAAGGCAGACTTTGAACACTCACAATCAAATATTTAAAAATGAAATTCATTGCAAGTATTTCTCCGCACAGCCCTCAGAATCCTACTTAATAATATTCATTTAATTGCAGCTTATTGCTATTTTCTTCAGCTTTATGGCATATGCGAGCGCTGGCATTGGCCATCCTGTTGACTTGGATCCTATTACTCCGCTTTATGAATTTCACTACTCTGTCCACGATAGCCACACAGGGGATGTTAAAGATCAATTTGAACATCGCCGTGGAGACTACGTAACGGGCAGATATTCGCTGATAGAACCAGACGGTCATCGTCGCATTGTGGACTACAGTTCAGACCCGTTATTGGGATTCACTGCGCAAGTGCGTCGTGAGTTGGCGGCCATTCCATTCGGAGATCAATCAGTTACAGCAGGACGTCGTATCGGAGTAGCGGAAGTTAAAGAATGGCCAGCTCCCTTGCATCACCGTTGATCGGTGGCCCAATTTTAAGACATATATTCATTATTAACAGTTTCGTAATTTCAATAATAAAAATAGCCAAATGTAAATGTTTATAATGTACACCGCAACTAGGACACAATTTCAATAAAATACTCAGATATTAAATTTTCTCAGTTTATTATGTTGCATTTCAGTAATTTTATTTTATATTCAAAAACTGGCCTGCTTAATAAAGGTTCTGATGTACTCGTATATATGTAAGTCCGTCGCTGTGGCCTTGGAGCTAGAAATAAACTCAGCTAGAGTCCACGTAGAACAGTAATGGAGGCAATGGGGGCCCCAGAGAACACACGCTGCTTCAATTATAGCTTCAACCAACAGCCTATAAGGATGTACCGCCCGAGCCAGCTCGACTTGTCATTGGCTCCCAAGCAACTGCTGTCATCGCCCAGCCGAAAACTCCACCCCGATCGGACAAACCGTCAGCGTTAAGCGCCACCATAGAGGACTCCCTAACAAATCCCTTTAATGCAAACTGGTTTTGAGCTTCTACCAGCGCTCCTCATATGCGGAAAGGATACTCGGAATTTCAAGAGAGAGAACCAGATACAGAAAAAACGTCCTGGCAACCATCTGAACTACGGACAATGATCCAGTTTACGCCCGATCATATCGTTACCCCAAAGCCGCCACCGCATTCTTAATAAGGAAATAAACAGCATCCCTGAGAAGGGGTCGCCAGTCAGCCGGGGGGAAGGAGTTTGCAACACACGTGTTGCATGTCGTTGGCGCCACGCGCTGTCGCAGCAGTATTGAGCATGGTACGAACAATGTGCAACAGCGTCTCCGGCACATCCACTATGCGTAGACACAGTAAATGGTCATACTTCTCGTTACCCGGGGAACACATGCCAAAAGCAATGGCGCCATGAGCTGTCGCAGCAGTGTAAAAAATGGTAAAAAATATGCTGTTACATCGTCCCCGGCGCTGATTGATCTCGGTGCCGGAGGAATTAGCATTGCATGTGTGGCATGCCGTTAGCGCCAAGCGCAGCCGTGAAACGCTGCCACGAAACGTTGCCTCGAAGCACTGTCGCCATGTGCTTGTCGGCGGCATATGGGACACGAATTGCTCAGTGGTGAAAACCTATAAAAAGAAGCAGAAGACAGGAGTTTGGGCCATTCATTGACGAGAGCGCGAAACAAGATAAATACAGCTTGGTTTGTAAAATAAATATTAAAAAGCTAAATAAAAGTATTTATTATTTTAGTTAGACCTTACAGGCAGGAGAATACTTAACTTGTATAATGACGAAAGAATAAATTAGAGGAGAATTATGCATACACAATGCCACTCTACAAATACATGGTTTCTTATATAAAAATGAAATTCTTTGCAAGTAATTTTCGGCACAGCCCTCAGAATCCATACTTAAAAATATTAACTTAATTGCAGCTTTTACTATTTTCTGATAAAACCTTATATAATGCACTTAGTAGTCGCAATGCGAAAAATTCAACACATAGATCTTCTTCTTAGGTAGCCATTAGAACCCTTGGTCGGGTTACGGCCGATTTGAGTACCTCTTGCCAGGCGCCTCTGCTTCGCGCGCGCCTTCTCCAATTAGTCACACCAAGCGTGGTCAGTGCTTCCTCATCTATTCATCGGAGGCACGGTCTCCCTCTTCGTCGTCGACCTTCGGCTCTCGCTTCGAATACCTTTTTCGCCGGAGCTTCTTCATCCATACGATGGACATGACTCAGCCAGCAAAGTCGCTGAATGTTTAAACGCTGAACTATGTCAATGTTGGCGTAGAGCTCATACATTTCGCGGTTCATTCGAATGCGATAGTCGTCGCCAACTCGAACAGGACCAAAGATTTTGCGAAGAACTCTCCTCTCGAACACACCAAGAGCGGCTGCATCTGTTTGCGATACCACCCATGCCTCAGCGCCATAAAGAAGCGCAGGTAGAATGATTGTTGTAGAGTGGCAGCTTCGTCGATCGAGAGAGGGCTCTGCAACCCAATTGCTTACTGAGTCCATAGCAGCACCTATTACCAATAGAGATTCTTCGCTTTATCTCCAGGCTGACATCATTATTGGCGTTAACGGCGGTGCCAAGGTTAGTAAATTCCTTGATTCCTTCCTGAAAGTTGTAGTTGCCCGGTGAAACATGAGAGCCTAGACGCCGCGCTCCACTGTTTTCAGACAGCATATACTCGTACTTCCTTTTGCCCTCTTTTACTGTCAAGCCCACTTTGGCTGATTCCTTTTCAATAGCATTGAAAGCAGCAGTAACATCTCTCTTGGTCCGACCGATAATATCGATATCATCAGCGTACGCAAGGAGCTGGGCACCTTTGTAGAAAATGGTTCCATTGCGTGGCACACCGGCTTTTCGTAGGATCTCCTCCATGATGAAGTTGAAGAGGTCGCCTTGTCTGAAACGTCGGTATTGAAGGTCGCAATGCGAAAATTTTCGAAACATTGCTCTTTTGTGAAAAATCGAGGTGTGGGCAATTTGAAAACCACTCTGGGATATTGTTTTCATGCTTTGAGCAAACACCATGTGCGTACTACAAAAGCTTAAATATCACACTCCGATGCATCCTAGATGCCTGTACCAGGGCTGATTGAAGTATTTCTTCTATCAGAATGAATACGAGTACTTTTCATTATTCCTTTCGCATCCCAAAATTGTGAAGCCACCAAACATTTCTAGCACATTGGATCGCTTTCTATGGATTCTCTAAATTAGATATTATTAATATTATTTATTAAAACAAAATTTAGTAAATGTTTAAGAATATATTAAATAAAACATTTTGTTAATTTTCGATGTATTTACAATTACACTTAGACGAGTTATTACTATATATATTTTTAAATTTGCAACAAATATTTCACCCTAACAATGCAACCAACGAATTCTCATCTTGGGCAAGGTGAACAACGCATGATTCCAGTAGGTGAAATGGCAATGGTAACAGTGCAACCAATAGAGCGGCGTATTGACTGTATTTTCTAATCATTTAATATTGCCCACATGTGTAGAAATCCTTGATATATTTGGGTCCTCAGAACTGAGCTCAACCTCAATACATAATATGCAACCCAACCGATTGAATAGTGCGAACCAAGAATGATAGAAATAAAGATTACGACATGCGCATGATTTCCCGTTAGATGACGTAGTTTGTCCAAAAGTATATTTTGCCAAGGGTTGCCAACTTTGTGTGTCCCTAAATAATCTACCAAGAACTATTTTTAAGAGAAAATTCAATAAAAGAAGAACGTAATTGGAAATGCGCAGAACAAATCAATTTTCTACGCAGGGCGTCGTAATCTTTATTTCTATCATTCTTGGTATCTAAGTAGTTCACTGACACATATACATGGATGGTTCCAAGCTACAGAACAAAGACGTTTGCGGAATTTAAATTAAACAAACATGAAATGAAACTATCCTGGCGTTTGAAGCAATTTGTTATATACTCGTACATATGTATAAAATTTAAATAAACAGAGCAAAAATAAATACTGGATTTATATTTATCAATGATTTCTTAAGAAATTCAATTGATTTCTTATATAAAAATAGTTCTTAATAAATTATTTAGGGGGACACAAAGTTGGCAACCCTTGACAAAATATACCCATGCTCATGTCATAATCTTCATTTCTATCATTCTTGGGTGGTTCAAACTTTACTTCCATCACCTAAACTTGTGGACTTATCATGTTGATTAGCAAAAGAAAATTTTGATTGTCTGGGGATTATTTGAAAACCCGTTGGAAAGAAAAGAGTGGAAGATGACACTGCTCTGAATGAAATCAATTTGAAGCAAACACAGACTTATTTTTACAAAATCGGCATTTATTGCGTTCTAAAAATTTATAAATATATACAGATACATTTATTTACATATATACAGGAAGACATTTCCCTACTATACTTGCAAATCCAATGCACTAAACGTGAGCGATGTGAGCTATATAATGAGAAAAGAGTACATGAAGATGAATTGAAATAATATAATCTTAAATTGTTGAAGTGTGTGTGGGTGTGTGTGTGAAAAGCAGTTAACGTGTGATGTGGTAGTGCTATTGGTGTTTGCAGTGGTTTTGCAATTGTCGGATTGCTAGCACACTAAGTAAGATATAAGATATATTAATTTGACATATCGGTCTATTCTTGTTCCTCTTCGTCATGTAATAGTTTGTTCGTTGGTCAAAATCGAGTGATCCTCAGATATTTTAATGTGGATATCCATACGGTCCAAGGGCTAGAGGTAGTTTGGGTGCCGCTAAGAGCTTCGGTGCTGCATAGACCGGTGCGACAACCTTGGCAAGAGGAGCAACTCCTTTTATAACCTTATGCCCTAAGGGCTCGCGGTGAACTATTGCGTTGAATCCGTTGTGAGCGTCGGAAGTGTAATCGACGGTGCGAAGATATCCATCAGCGTCAATGAGGGTGTATTGACCGTGCAATTGGTCACCTTTCCGCGACTCTGTTTGACTTTTTATGTCCCCAGTGTGCTCGTCGTGCACTGAGTATGAAAAGTCGTAATGGGCCGGAGCTTCTACTTCAAGAGTTTTAACTAATGCCGGTTTTATTAGGGCAGGAGCAGAGTGGTAGACGTTACCGTGGATAGGGTACTCAATGGCGACTGCCGCACCCCAACCAATGATAAACAAACCCAGCAACTAGAAAAAGAAAAACACTTTTAGATTAGCAATGTGGAGCACAACGCTTCTACTCTTTACTGTGAACATAGTGCGCCAATAATTTCTGATGTACTGAATACTGTGTTAGATCGTGCTGCTTGAAACTCCTGAGGCGAACTGCTGATTCTTGTCAATTA
This sequence comes from Clusia tigrina, assembly GCA_920105625.2. Lineage (NCBI taxonomy): Eukaryota > Metazoa > Arthropoda > Insecta > Diptera > Clusiidae > Clusia > Clusia tigrina. Next base: position 39,818,924 of record OV050033.1, on the reverse strand, counting down.
ACACTAAAGTCTTATATAGGAGCATTCGGCACTTTGCATATTTGCGCAGATTCCAGCAGAACTAGTTATATGCTGGCTTATTAAAGTAACTACTTGTTTGCCAAATGAGTGCGTTTTCTTTAATTTTATTTTATTTAAGTATTTTTTTATTCACCTGGTCTTGTATTCGCTGAAACGTTAATTTTTTTCGTTTTTTTCGTTTGATTTTCGTCTGCTCTAATTTTATAGATTGCGACAGTTTTAAAACTGCTTTCATGTATGTAAATAAAAAATTGAACTGAAGTACGCAATCTTGTCATACGCACATGTGGACATACCGCAAAACAGATATGGAAATATTGGAACAATAGCAACATGTTAGCCCATCGTTATCGGTATACAAAAATTGCATTGATCTAAATTGGATATAGATAGAGAGATAGATTTAATTAAGGGTGTTATACGCTGCGACCTGAAAAATCTATTGTGATGCCCCTATTTATTTGAAAGATGAGGATAGTCTCATCTGTAGATCTTCTGCCAGGCTAATATCCGGCAGGAATGTATATGTTTTGGAGGAATCAAGTTGAGGGATCTTGCTCATATCTAAGATACATTCTCCAAAACACCTCAGTCTTTTGTGTGCCAATGGTCCGCAGTATGTGATCAGGTGCAGTGAGGTTTCGTCAGTTTCTCCACAGAATCGACAGATGTTAGTTGAGTTGTAAATGTTATACAAGTTAGTTTTGAATACCTCTATTTTCTTATTTTTCACTTGTATTTCGAAAAAGTGTTTACATTTTGTTATTTTATATATTTCTTAAAATTTTTTTAATTATTGTAACTTTGGCAATTATTTGTAAAACGCAGAAGAAGTCGTGCCAAGTATTATGGCAATTGGTCAAGTTCAACATCTAGAACAGCGACATAGTGTGTGGTTATTTTCCTATCAAGCGCATAGTTCTAGAACCAGAAAATCGTTTGTATTGCAATTTTATACCCAAGCTATATATATTTTAGGCACGATGAATATATTTTGAAAAATTCGACCTACATCGTACATACTTCTTTTCTTTACTCCAGTCCTAAAAGAATTGTATAGGTTTTGGTAAAAATAATACAGTACATACACAATTTGAGGCATAATCTCCATCTATCTAGGAATATCATTAGACTCAAAAGAGTACAAATTAGGACTTTAATGGGAACCCTCACGGGACATTGTCGAATAGGAAATCATGCAAGAAGAATGGGAGTATATACGTATTATTTCTGTCGCAGCTGCAGAAACGAGGAAGAACTGTAAACGGGCCAGCATCTCTTCTGTACATGTCCAGCTTTTGCTAGAAATACGGAACGTTTATTAGGATCCCACTTCTTAACAAAAATAGATATATACCAGTCAGGTGTGAACAAAATTCTTCGCTTGGTTGGTTCAATCTGGAGGGGGAAGTGTAGCTATGCCTCGCATCCGCGGCTCACATCGGACCCAACTGGTGGTCTAAGTGGCATCATTGGTTTATTGGTGATGCGGCTGCCCAACCTGCCTACCTACCTACACAATTTTTTCAAACCAAAAAAAGCATTCATGGTTATAATGGTGAGAACACTGAAATTCGAATGCGATAGAATAAATCACAAATTTCTAAAAAGCAACCACCATATTTTTATTAAATTATAAACTTATGTTTGTGTAGACAGAAGGATGCACTGTACCACTTTTGATATATTCCAATAAATACCTGAAGTCCTTAAATTTTCATTTGGGTTGAGTTGAAGAGAACTCTGCACTTCTCCATATGGTTACTGGACCATTTTCGCAATATTAATGTTCCTCTTTCCAACATAGCAGTGACTTGCTCTTGTCGGTCAATAGTTTCTTTAATAGTGTGTCCACCTGATAAAAGGTCGTCGACATACATTTGATGCTTTACTATATTGACAAGTTTTCATCATACACACGCCTTATACGAGTCATCGCTTACTGCCACCGGTTTGCCTTTAACTGCCGCCATCGAAGTGGTCAGCGACGTTGTGAGACTTTGTTCGTTGATGAGCTAGACATTAGTCTGCTTAGCATTGTTTATGTTGTTCAAAGCGATGCTTTTTCTTCTGATTATGAAGCACTATCATCAAATCGCAATTTGACGGAGAAAAGTCCACTAACATCATTAAGACCAATCAACTAATGCGGCTAGGAGGACGGCTACGTGAAGCTCTGCTTCCAGCAGACGAAAAATATCCTTACATTTTGCCGATGAAACATCCATTTACAACTGTAGCCATCTTACTACTCTGCACGGTGGCACAGCAATCACTCTTAACCATATAAGAAAACGGTTCTGGATAGTCAATGGACGAAACGCAGTACGGTTAGCCATTCATCGCGTAATAACTTGTTCCAAAATGAAGCCTAAATTATATGAACCAATGATAGGTAATTTACCGGCAGCACGCGTTCGCCCTGCCAGAGCCTTTTCTACGGTCGGTGTGGGCACAATCAATATTTTATCATCAAAGGGTCAAGGTCGCACTTCAATAAGGGGCTATATATAGCACTTTTCATCTGCTTAGTATCCAAAGCGGTGCATCTCGAACCAGTGGGAGATTTATCGGTGCGTTAAAGCGATTTATTGGCCGAAGAGGCAAATGCCGTGACATTTTCAGCGACCACGGTACTAATTTTATTGGCGCAAATAGTAAACTGAGAGAGCATCAAGCATCGTATCAAACCTACATTGAAAGCACCATCATATCCTTTCTCAGCGAGCATCAATTCCAATGGCATTCCGTCCCCCCCCCCCCCCTTCCGCACCGCATTTCGGTGGATTGTGGGAAGGGTAAAGTCGATGAAATCGACAGAAATCATGCGTCCCATTCTTCTTGCTTGATTTCCTATTAGCCAATGTCCTGTCAGGGCTCCTATTAGCCAATGTCCTGTCAGGGCTCCTATTAGCCAATATCCTGTCAGGGCTCCTATTAAAGTCCTTATTTGTAGTCTGTTGAGTCTAATGATATTCCTAGATAGACGCAGATTAGCTTCGACCATGTTTGCCTGGCGATTTCGCAGCTAGTGGCACACCTATAATTGGTAGAACTAATTAGTGTCTCCCTTATGAACTTACAAGTCGCGAGAGGTACACCCATATGCCTACTGACATTTGGCATACAAGTGCCGTCTTTCGCAAGTTGAACCGCCTTGCAGTTCCGTGGTATATCCCTATGGATATGGAATTGTTTAGCCATCTCATTTAGAGCTCGGCGACACTCCTCGCTGTTATTTGGCATGCATTCAAAGCCCTTAGTGCAGCTTGGCTGTAATAATAATATACAGATATCCTTGACGGTTACCTCGTTTATCCTCAACCAATTCAAGGCTTCGTGAAAAGCGGTTATTCCGCTTGAAAAACACTGCAGCGATCCATTATTTTGATGGATTCACTGATTGAGGGCGTTTCGCAATACAATCCTGATCCTACACCGGTATTCCTTTTTGATCCGTCTGTGTATATTTCTTGATGGTGATGGATCCCCCTCGAGCGATTCCTGCCTGGAAGGGAATCCTTAACCGAAAATTCTTTTCGAAACAAAGAGAAGGAAGGTAATGGATATCATGTCCGTATAGGATTCTAATATGGTCGCATGTCCATACGGAACAGCTTTCCATTATGAGCTCGCCTTGAGCCGAATGGCGGAGCATGCCGCTAAAAATTTGCAGAAGAGATTTAAGGGTGGCAGATGTAGTATGGCATCCAACGCCAATGTTGGCGTGGTTTTCATGGTGCCACTTATTGCTAATTCTGCTGATCTCTGTACCTTACTAAGCATTTCGCAGTAGGTCCTTTCCTGCATTGCAGCCCACCATACAACATTTCAATAGAGGAGAATGGGCCTGACAGCTGCAGTATAAAGCCAGTGAACTTAGTATCCATTTACACATATAATGTATGATTCAAGAAACGACAGTCAATTTGGTCAATGTATTCTGGGGTGTCCATGAAGGCAGGCAATCTAAGGATCTTTAAAAAATATTTAAAGTCCTTTTAAAGGATATTCATGTATTTCCGAAATAATTCTTGTATAAAAATCCTCTTTTAATCGATTCGACAAGACGAACTTGAATTTCGTTTACATAAGAATTGAAAAATTTTGAAAAAAAAAATTAATGGTTTGCTGACAAAGAAGCCGGTTTTTATCTTTCGTGGTGTTGTTTGTAGGACTTGCTCCGCATTTGGTGTTGGACGGGTTTTACGTTCACATAACATTCGCCTACGCCTCTGTTCCTTCCTGATTCTTGTCCTTCTTTGTCACTGCAAGCGGTGCCGCGAAATATCTGTTCTTCGTCTTCTGTACAAAACCCAACTTAGCACCGCCCACTAGGGCCTCGCGGACTACGCTTCTGACGACACGAGGCTCAACCTGAAATTGAGAAAAAAATTCGTCCTTTAAATTTTCACATTACATAACATCCTTTTTTCCGAGACTTACTCCGACCCGCTCCGCGACGTGTATAGTAATGTCGGTTAGCGTGGCCGGTGTGTCCATCATACGCAAGGACTCGATTATGAGTTTTCCATACTCTTTCGGCATTTTGATGGGAACAATATTTATTTAAAAAATAAAAATGCTGTCTAGAAAAAAAAATATTTAACAAATATATAATGTGGGGAATGGATAAAAATTTTCAATAATTCAAACACCTAAATTTTTTTCCACAACTCCCGGGTTGCTCGATTGGGATGGAAATTTTATATTTTATACTTCTAGGGTGGAAATTTTATACTTTAGACTAGGGTGGAAATTTTATACTTTAGACTAGATCCGCTCAAAATTTAAGCATAAATTCACTAAGTATATAAAATTTATTTCTATTCAAATGTAAATATATAAAATTTTTTATTTTTTTGTTTTTTATTTAATAAATTGTAAATTAATTACAAATTATCTTAATGCATGCTTGTAGCATCTAAGGCCTTAAGCTTAGTAGGTAAATTTATTTCTATGTGTACATTTACAACTACTTAAAACTTAACAATTTTGTTTATATTACATAAGTATACTAGTATTACCCTATAAACTTTCAACAGTAATATTCATAAATAATTTGATGCATAGGAGCTAGGTCGCACCGGACTCGCGTAACTGTAGTCCTTAAGATAGCTATTGAGGGCCAGATTAATTGCTGCGTTATCCCCTATGGAAGATGCTCTATACTGATGCGAATAAGGCACAGACTTAACTGTGTCATAATGAACTGCTTCTGGAGATTTGTATTGAGAAGCGTAATTTGAATATAAAGAGATGTCTGCTTGTTGTTTTCCAACTGCTGCTTGCGCCGCTGCCGCAACTTTAAAATTGTTTGGTTTGTTATAAGTCGCAGTGTACAACTGTGGACTCTGTATGAGAGGAGGAGTATTAGCAGTTGGCGCCGTGCCGTGAGCATAGCCCGGTATATCAATTTGGGAGTAGTGAATTGCTGAAGGATTTCTGTAATCGCCTTTATTGATATTTTCCGGTTGGACAAGCCTGGTCAATTCATCAACGGAATAACCATCCGTATCTATGAGTCCATCACCATAAGAATTTATATTATTTCCACTGGGATATGTATGCGCAGAGATGCCACTTGGAATACTTTCCAACGGATAGGAAGCGCTGGGTGGTTTATTATATACTGTCGGGTAGCTGTTATCACTGCTACGATGATAGTCTGGAATAAGTGTGCGCTCATGCAAATGCTTGGTTTCTACGCGCCCATAAGGTATCTGCTGTGCTGTTGTAGAGTATTGAGTAATCTGAGATTTCGGATTGGTGGCGACGATAACTTTGCGGCAGAAATCTTTACAGCCCACTTTGCACTCACAATAACACGTCTTGAACGGTTTAGCTGTGGTAGCCGCATACACTGCTGGTGTAGAATGTTCATTGCTATATTTTGTGGAAGTGGGATAAGCACCTGCAGCTGGAGATGTGGTTGTGGCTACCGTAGGTTTAGGCGTTGTTGTTGATACTGGATTTGCTGTTGGTGGCGGTGTTGTAGTGGATGTTGTAGTTGATGATACTGTGGACAATCGCTCACATGGTATTTCTTCCCAAACTTCTTCCTCACATTCTGCACAATGCTGTGGATAATATGCTGAATTGACAGTGGCCACGATTACAGCAAGCAGAAAAACGTTCGTTGCAATCTGATTTGGAATAATGAAGTAGCTAATTACAATTCACTGGCAAAAAAATGCTTTCTTCTGAAATGCACAGCAGCATATTGGCGTGCTACATAAAGATACTGAAGTGTATTTACCTTTATCTGCATTTTGCACGTTTCACACCTTTGAAATCTGAGACAAGTACTATCGCGGAACTTGTACGTTGATTTGAGTTATCTTCTTGGGCAAAGATGTTATTTTTATAAGAAATCTTCATTAATTCTTACCTTTAAGTAAACGTGTACATAAATAATAATAATATATAATATATATTTATATATATATATATATATATATATATATATATATATATATATATATATATATATATATTTATGTATATATGTATGTGCATATGTATCACATACATATTGTGCTTAGCTCATGTATACATAAGTGTCGCCAATGAATGCGAGCGGAAGTTTTAGAAGTGTCACGTATCATTATTGAAAGAACGATCTGCAAAAACTGTAATTTATATACGAGTATTGTCAGAGGGTATGGGTGTGGGAGGTTCATAGTTATTGTGGATGTCTGAAATATAAATGCGTGCTTTTAAAAATATTGTTTGTATTAAACTACACAAGGTATAATACTTGAATGATGAATAAAATTATGAAAATTATGCAACCGACTTTAACATTGGTTGGCATTTAGTAAAACATTTATTGCAATTTAGGACTCACTTTGCAATTCTGCAGGAAAATGATGTCGGACATATTTGCAGTCTACACATTGACGCTGGCTATTGATTTGATCGATCTTAATGGTGTCGTTGTTAAATATTTATACACTTTCAAATCGTTTTTTTACAAATATAAAGAGTATTCTAGAGACTGGAAAGAGGAATGTAAACTAGAAAAATAAAGAGGGGAAAAAAGGAATAAACAATTGGAACATTGTGCAACACGAATTTTTATAACACTGACATAAAACATTTTGATCACCGAAACTATTCCAATTTCCATTGGCAGACGAGAACAGATTATCTAAAATGTTGTACAAAGTCTTCTAGAATATCATCATACTATGTACATATTGTATATAGTATACTTAATATATGTATGTCGTCATATGTACTCGTATATACATATGCATATGGTAAAATTGTGTGAATAATTGAAATTGTGTACACTTCAACAATGAGAATCGTTATGAGAATACTAAAAAGTTATACTGAGTTTGTGTTAAAACCAATCCGCAGAAACAAGCGTGGTAAATTATATAAATATATATATATATATATATATATATATATATATATATATATATATATATATATATATATATATATATATATATATATATATATATATATATATATATATATATATATATATATATATATATATATATATATATATATACATATATATATATATATATATATATACATATATATATATATATATATATATATATATATATATATATATATATATATATATATATATATATATATATATATATATATGTATATATATATATATATATATTTTTTTTTTTGCTTTTATTTTTGAACATATTTTACAATAATGTTCATTTAGTCGAAATAGACTGTGTCTAAAATGGATAGGACTGAGAATGAGACTACTTGGAAAACTATGTAAGATATATGAATGATATTTCACATAATAACCGACAGTGCCACAATAAAAAGTGTCGCACCCAAAATATGATGTATTTGCATAAATTGAGATGTACACAAGTGTTCAAAATTTGATATAGGGGAGTATAATTTGAGTATAAAATCAAAAGGGGCCCTTAGACGGTCAATCGATTGAAGGAAAATGGACAAAAAACAATGGAAAATGGAAATGTCACATGGACACCGATTGATGGAAAATCAAAACTTTTTGATTTTGATTGACGCGAATAAGAGGGGAAAAGACAGATACAGAAAAAGTCCCGATATTGCTCATTTGAAAACGAACGCCGTGGAGTAAACATGGTAGCGGACACGGATGAATATCATTTCTCATGCTGTCGACGAAACGAAAACATAAAAAAATGGATATTCGATAATTTATCCCTTTCTTAAGGCACATTTTTCAACCAAATGCGTTTATCATTATTTCTTTGGACTGATAATGCCAAGGCAATATATGCAACACAATCATCCGCATCGCTTATGATAAGTCTGTTCACCACAACAACGTGAAGCAAACTAAAATTTGACGTTAATCGATTGAAGCGTGTAAGGCAAACGTGAAATACACATACACGAAATTTCCCTTCAATCGATTGACCGTCTAAGGGCTGCTTAATGATGGGCGTCATGTATCAAGTAGCACGCCGACCATTCTGGAATATATCAATACGTTCCTACAATGTTGATTAATATTATCCAATATAATCTTGACCATTTCATTCTATAAACGTAGTTTGATAAATATACACACTTGGGGTACCTATAGTCGTATCGTTTTATCGGTTGAGTTTTATGGATTTAGGTAACTATATTTTTTTAAATATATGTTTATATCCTTTACCCTAAAAGAGAAAAAAAGAAGAACATTAGCGTTACAAAACCATACACATAAAATGGGGTTGATTAGCTATGGGCCATGGCTCCCTCCCATATAATCAACTCTGGGTACCCCACTGAAAATTACTTTAGATACGCTCCTATTGATACTATATGAATAAAATTTAGTAGGAATGCATGCACATATTATGGTTTAACTTGCACTCACATGTACGATCTTTACGCTTCCTTTCGTTCTTTAGAAGCTAGTTCTAAAATGCTTGAAATAACCACAAAAAAATTAAATTTATTATAAACTACTACAAATAGAAAGTCTTTCTGTAACCTACCTTTAAAGAATAAATCTAAACTGTGTAAAGACATATTTGTAAATTAAATAATTTTTTGTAGCTACAGTAAAAAATTACTGGCGATTTTTTTATCTCAGAAACTTCGAATGAAATATTAAAATAGTTTACTAATTAAAAATAATTAAAGATTATTTAATAAATTTGATTCTCTCAGAACAATCGGAAGAATTAAAATACTAAAAGTCAAATGTTAAATATATGAAAGCATATTTTTATACCCTGACTATAACTTCGTTCAGTTTCATAAGCTATACATATAAGACTTAGTCTTTTAGTTAGATTCTACTATACATACATAAATAAAATTCTCAAAAAATGTACATAGTATGTAATCTAATTAAATTAATTTGAATTCAAATGAAGAAAGAAACGAAAATCCAAAGAATTAAAGAAAAAAGTAGAAAAAAAACATTAAAAGAAAAATTTATTTTATTTTATTTATTATTATACATATCTTACACCATAATTAATTATGAGTGCAAGGTGTGGGGGGATGAGTACTAGCTGCAGAGGCTTTCGACTTGAAGAGAAAAGGATTTTATAGAAGGAAGCATTTTGGAGACCAAGCCCGAAAAGAAAAATTATATTTAACAAGCGCCTCTAACAAACACCAGTTCAGTGCACAGTCATCCCAACGCCTATAAAAGGCTGCTAAGGGGAAATTCAAAGACGCAGACCCATAGGCGAATACACCCAACCAAAGAGTATACAAAAATAGAGATTGAATCACTCAAAATTTTATGAAAAGGATGTGATGGCGATTTCACAAAAATCGGTGAGCGGCAAGGGGAAGGGAGATGCAATGTGTGTATTTATGTTCGAAGGGTTTAATAGAAAATCCCTCGAACAAAATGTTTGCAATAATAATTTCGTTCGTCATGCAAGCTCTATTTATGTATACTCTTTGCCCCAACATTTTGGCGCAGCCGGTAGCATCGTCTAACATGCGAGGACAAGCGCCAACAGCAGCTCGATGAGTCTTGACCGCAATATATGTTTGTCTTCTTGCAAGATTATTCAAATTCATTCGTTTTTGTGATAATCCATTTAATTCAATTTAATTTCGCGTTGCTCTTCAGTTCGATTAGATCGAATATTCGTTTGTCTTGTAGCATTGCATTGAATTCTACGACTTAAATTCTGTCTGTTCCGACTTGTTGGGCAATTCGATGAAATTGTGTCAATTCAATCAACACCGCGTGTTCGTTTCGAGTATGAACATGTGTGTGCGTTCGCTTTTAAAATGTTCGTAACAACAACATAAAAATTACAACCAAGTTGTTTGTGTCCAGCTCGGGTATGAACATGCGTATCCGTTCGCTTCATATGCGTTCGCTTCATATGCGTTCGTTTCATATGCGTTCGGTTCATATGCGGTCGCTTCATACATGTTCATAGCCGAACTCCAAACGAACAATTTTGTTGTAATTTTTATGTTGTTGTTTTTACGAAACCCCTATTCCACCTGTGTTTATCAACCGATTTTACTGAAACCTGACATTGACCTTCTTAGAGAAATTATCTTTTAAATGATATATTTCCAGCCGTTCTCAAGTGATGCTGTTACCAACAGAATTACAATTAAACTTTTATAAATACAGAGATTATTGAAATATTGCCGTTTTGATGCATCCTTGATTGCTTTTAGACATAATGCCATGGTAGGAATTCCAACCTTTAACAGCATTGACAAAGAACATCCTGCAAGATGTGAGGTACTAATGAGAAGGTAAAATTAGATTCACTCCGTGTTAATCGCACAAAATATAGGTTTCTATATAGGTTTTGTGGATGTGTGGTATGTATTTACCTAAGCAGGATTACCATATTACGAAAATTGAAAAATGAAGTTAGACTACAGAAAATTGGGATGTATGATCAAATTTTCGTTTAGAAAATATGTATCTGGCGGGGTTATTTTGTGCCAATTGTAGCTTCTGTTTCGATGCATTGTTCAAACAGCCATATTCGAGTACACTATAGATTATGAGTGGTACTACAAATGTTCTCACTAACTTTATTTCGTATCCTGAGGAACAAAGTTAGCTGAATATCACAACTTTCAGAGGACGTAGTAAACCTTTGATACAGCATAATTAACTTCTTTTATTGAAATTTCTCTTCTTGCATTGGTATTTTGAGGAATTTCTGTATTAAGTAATTTTATTCTAAAGTACATTCTACATCTTAAAATAAGTTTTTTCATTTTTCCATTTGCTTTAATGTCCTTTGCTTCCGTCAAATGTTTTTGCAAATATCCGCTAGTAAGCAATAATTTTTCTCCATTTAATTTCAAAAAAATTGCATCGCATGTTTCCATTAATGAATTTGATGGCTTACTTAGCATATCTTCAATAATATAATATATAATATATAATTTCAAAAGTTTTTGAAATGGAAAGAGTGTATTTTTGCCAATCACACGGATCTCCGACATCATTTGCGACATATTATTTAAAATGTAATTTTGTGTTTCTAGTGCCAAACCGTATGCATGGCTCCGCTCTCTTGAGATCCTTGTGGTGCACCTGCAAGGATCATGCAGACCACTCCCAAGTGAGAGGTAATGAGACACTTGACCTTCCAAAGGCAACCCCATCGCCTGAATCTAAATACATGAATTACAATCCGATAGATGTGTATTTGTATAAAATGTACCAAGCCTCCTTGGCGCTGCATCCCAAGCCTCCTTGGTTGGCAACCCTTGACAAAATATACCCTTGGACAACTACGTCATCTAACAGGAAATCATGCGCATGCCGTAACCTTTATTTCTATCATTCTCGATATGCTCCTAATGATGATTTATGAAGAAGGCATCCCCATCGTTAAACTCGCACGCACAAGGAAAGGTAAAGGGTATTTCGAAGTCGGTCTAGCCCGACTTCAGACTTCTGTACTCGTTTTTATTATATATTCATTAAATCACTACATAAATTCACTTTTTTCTTCCTTGGTACATGAAAATCCATTATGCTGAAGTACTTTTTATCGAATGAGTTTCCAGTAGTTTGTACTCGTTTTCTTGCAAGTGCATTTGTTAACTTTACATGATTCAAAATAAATAAAATCCTTTTAATAAACAAAATATTGCCTTTGCACATGCATTTCTCATATCACCAAATTTTTTCAAGTACCTTATGACGTCACAGCCAATCAGCTGTGCTGTGTTTTTGTAGAGAGAGGAATAGCCGACCTACGCATGGCGTAATCTTCTTACTTTCACAGCCACGCCATCTATTGACATATTTTTATAAATTACGACCTGTACAATATTTTTGGTCGAAATTTGATATTAGTACGTATATTGACGCTACAAATCCTACACAAAAACTGGGGTCGATCAGATAGAGGCAACGCCTGCCTCCATTATAATTAACTCAAGGTACCCTACCGAAAATTACCGTAGATATGATAGATATGATGATATCTGAATAAAATGTACATCGCCACGGTTTAACTTGTACGCACATGGGAAAGTAAAGGGTATTTCGAAGTCGGTCTAACCCAAGAATGATAGAGAAGAAGATTACGCAGGTCCGTTATAATTTTCTTTCTATTATTTTTGGGTTTAGCCCATCTTCAGGCTTCTTTACTCGTTTTTGTTGAAACAACTTCTTCTGCCTACATCTAAATTTACAGTAATTTGCTTCAGAAAGGACTGCTCTGGTCTCGACAAGCTTTAAAATTCTTGCCAAGATTGATCCGCTTTTAGGGAATATTTCCAATTAATTGTCTGAATTATTAACAAAATTGTTTGCGATTGATCACGTAAATTTATGTTCGTCTGTCTAGAGCACACGTAATCTGCCGGAAGACACATTCATGCTACGTAAAGGTAATTTTATTTCGCAATATAAACGAACACCTTCAACACAGTTCTTATGTTCGAAAAGGCCCTTCATGAATTTGATTAGTAGAAAAATTGTGAATATCATCGTCGATAACACCGAGTAACATTTAAAAAAAAAAATTGTTTCCTGCTTTCACGTGCCGTAAAAGTATAGAAAAAATACATCGTTCTTCATGAAGTTTGTTTTTGTAGTCAGAATATTGATTTAAATATTTTTGGTATGCCTGTTGGAGATCAGAACAAAATTGGGCTCCTCATTTCACTTGTGTTAATTGCATAAAACTTTAGAGGGTAGAGTAAGCTGTTTGCAAGATCCCTCAAGTATCTATTTTAAATGTTAATATTGTTTTTTGTTTTTTAATTTATTATAAGGATGGTACAGAGGAGAAAAAAGAGCGTGCTATTCCTAGAATTTGGCGCGAGCCCACAGACCATTCCACTAATTGCTACTTTTGTATGGTCAATCCTTCCAAACGTCGAACTGGCAAAAAGGCACCTGCTAAAATATACCCAAATATTGCTTCATCCATAGCTCCAGTGTCATTTTCCTCTGAGCTTCCTGTTCCTATACCTGCAGAACAAAACTACCAGATGTCTTCAGATTCAGTGATTTGTATATAAATTCATATCGCACCCACAATTTAGACCTTTGCACAAGTCCAGAAAAGTGATAATATGGTGATTAGCCGACGCTCTTAATAGATTTTGTTAATTTTTAACAAAATTTTCGAAGTTCACGAAAAACAAATCATTTCAAATTTTCAAATATTAGTGGAATTGTTTATTTTCTGTATATAAATGCTTATATGGATTTGGTTGAACTTCATACTCCCTCCCTTCATAAACGTCTAAAGGATAAGGTTCCTCGTAGTTACCGGGAAAATTTAACGGAACTCTGGAAATTTCTTGATGGTGTGGGTGGCTATTACGGTTATCATTTTTGTGGTTCTCATCAGTCTCGTAGTCCATCATATGGTTCCGATTGATCGGTGGTTTTCTTGTCGACAAATAATTTGTTTGCAAGAAGGCTGTTGCCTTTGACTTTAGAAATATGAATTGCACTTTGTGTTTGTCTTCATTTTTTTTCGTTTCTTTTTCAAACTCATCTATAAGTGTAGCATCTGATTTCTCTATTGAAGTAGTATTTGACTCAACTTTAGGGTTGTCTGAATCAATTTGTCCGTACTGCTTAAGTTTTTCATAATAATTAGGATGATCTTCTGATATGACTTCGGGCTGTTCATCGGGATTGAGTATTTCGTAATCCGGTGTTCCGAGCTCGTAAGTCACCGCATCAGTCTGGCGCATTTCATTTTTCAAATTTTTTTCCGACAAGTCCAGAGGATCGGGTGGATTTGGTGCTTGTCCCCATCCAGTTTTCTCTTGTTCTGCAATGCAAAATACTTTTTGGATCTCAGAAGTGGCGATTGCAACTAGTACTAACACTGGGAAATTCATTTTACAACTGAAGCGTGCTATTTCTGATTTTAGAATCTACGTACGCTTCCCATTCATTATGCAAAACTTGTAAACAAAAGAAGCTCTGCAATAATGGTAGAAAATTGCATAACTATGCATTTAAAAGATATCACGAGCTTAATCAGAGTAATGATAAGCAGATACATATGTATAAGTATGAATATCGCCAAGAACAATAGCAGAGCAATTTCACCGCTCGTTACTCGCAAATATTTTTTTAGTTAAAGTGTTGGATTCATTTGAAATTGAAATATCATCGGAAATAGCAAATATTCTGCATTCGAGAATATCGCAACATTCACATAAATTCCAGTCTATGTACAAAGTAAGTCAGCTATTTGTGTGCCAATATTTACGCTGCAAATGCAAAACTGCAATTGTTTCAAATTCTTGCTTTCAGCTTTTGATTTATGTGGGTATCAGGCAACAACAAAAATTAAAAGGTTGTGTTACTCCCGAAAGTCTGTTGTGGTGAAGAAAAAACCTTTCAATGTGATTCGATTCTTTGAAGACCATCAGTTCGATCCATAAAATAGTTGATATCAGTAAGAATTGCTGCCAGTTTATTGGCATTCCTCACTATAAGCAGATTTGTACTGTCTTTTTGTCGAATTCATCAGGTTGAAGGGACTCGTATAAATAAACTCATACTGAAATATAGTTAGACTGATTTCTAGATGACCGATATGATTATATCCCACTACAAATAAATTATTTAATAATATTTTACATATAATTGTGAATGTGGGAATGCGATTCAAACTGTATACCATTACTTCCTTTGAGTTTCATAGTTGTATTGGAGAGTAACGCATACATTTTTCTTTATATCATATAAATCCCAATTATGTCGTGTCCAGTATAATAACGAATATCGATATAATCAATGAATAATCGGTACAATGAACAACTGTTTCAACTACATTTGTTACTAAATAACGAACAGTTCTCAATTCATGCGAGATTCATTCTAAATTCGTATGGGTATGGGTAGAGATTTCCATAATATGGGTCCCAGGACACACTGGGATCCCTGGAAATGAAAAGCGGATAGTCTTGCCAGGAATGTGGCAGCCACACCTTTTATTGGACCAGAACCATTCTTTAGCATAACAGATAAATTCAGACGGGAAGAAAAATTCAGAAGAAACGAATGTACAGGGAGCAGGGCAGAAGAAATGGAGCCCCAGCACCCTATTCATATACATAATATTTGTGTTAATAGGTAAATAGTCTATTTTTGTGGACTCTTCTGTGAATTATTTTCAATTCTTGTTCCAATTCAAAAATCAAACAATTTCTATTACTCTCATTATTACTCTTCGCTCTTCTTATTTGATTATTTAAAATAGAGTACTTTGAAGCAACCACATTTTTAAAGCCTCGCTCTCACTGAGGTACCATGACTTTTGCGACTCCTTTCAAATTAGTAAATCATATATTCTTAAAAATATGATACTATATATTCTTAGAAAGACAGGAGGAAAATCCAGAAGATCACGCTACTGGGCCTCACTACCAAAAGATAGACAATCCAAGCTCATGATTGGGGACTACAACTGAAAACGTGCAGCTCTTTGTCTACAGTTAAGCAAAAACAATTTAAGAACTCTGACAGGTCACCTCACAGGCCACTGCCGTTTAAGAAGCCACCTCATGAAACTGGGACTCTCACCAGTAAACGCGTGTAGGTTCTGCACGGAGCCAGAAGAAACACCAGAGCACCTTCTAATGAACTGCGAAGCCTCAGCTCGCAGTAGGAAGAAATATCTGGGGCATTACTGGCCCGAGGGCAGAGACATTAGAGCAATGGACCCCAACTCAGTGCTAAGCTTCCTTAGAACTATTGGACTAATAGAAGACTTTTAATAGGTGCAGGAGGAGTACAACAGATCAAATTGGTCGAGGTACATTTTCCCTCTTTATTTCATTCATTAATTCATTCAACAGTGTCATAAAGTGAACACATTCGATGCTGAAGATTATAGTAAATCACATAAAGCTCTCTCTAATATAAATGTTCCATGGTATACCTATGAGAACAAACAATCGACACACATTATGCAGTAGCTAAAAACTGGTATCATTTGTGTGACGCAAATCTAATAGTTTTTTTAGAAAACACAAGTGTTCAAAAATGACATTTCGGAATGGATAAAAAGATGTCTCATTAACTTAACAATCCAAATGGATTTTACCAAAGAAAAAGTTCCATACTTAAATGGATGCAGGTGCCACATTCAATCTTGGCAACTCTCCCAAGGCCAAGCTATAATGAGCGACCATGCTAAAAAGAAACGATTAAAGAAGTCTGAAGTCGGTCGATTGTTAGCTCAACTTCGAAATACCCTTTACGTCTTACATCTCCATGCGAATTAACCAATGGAGATGTTTTATTCATAGCAAGATGTCATTAGCAACATATCCACGGTCATTTTCGGTGTACACTGAGTTGATTATAATGGAGGCGTGGCCTTTGTGTGATTGTCCCCATTTCTTGTGTATGGCTTTGTGGCGTCAATATACGCCCAAATATATTGTATAGATCATAAGTTATAAAAATGTTTCAATAGTGGGTGTGGCTGTAAAAATAACCGGCCCATTTTTTGTGTGGTATTTAATGTTTGTAACTGCAATCTTCCTTTCGTTGATAATTCTTCTATAGGAACCTAGTAACGATTTTTGTTAATTGTGTCACAGTATTTGTGGGTATATTTTGCACACACACAATTATGGACCCAATTTACTGCCATTTTTTCCCCCACAGCAGCAATATGAGCATCGGTATGCTAATTTAAATTTTAGACCCAAAATATCCTTATATCTAAAGTGGTCGTGTCTCTATCTGATCATCCTCATTTCTTGCAGTTGGCTTTACAATGTCCACATGTTACTTCTCATAAATCTGTAATTGATCTTAAGTTATGAATGTTTGTGAATAGTTGGCGTGGTAGTTAATATAAACCGCCCACATTTTGCATAGTGCTTAGTATGTCCCACATCTACATAACTACCAATTACGTCACTATTCCATCAATTGGACTGAAGTTATAGTCATTTTGAAAAATGGTGAAAAAAGTTCCATATATGGGAGGTGGGAGTGGTCTTTGTCCAAATCGGTTCGTATAGCAATCTGGTTCTGTATCTATGTCCAGACTAGACTTTTGCAAAGTCCATTAAGATATCTGTTACGGTGTAGAGAAAATCCAGTATGGACGTCTGGTATACAACTATGGGCTTGTGCGAACCAGACCTACATAAATAAAGTCCATCGAAATAAAATTAATGTGTTAAGGTGCATTATGAATGCACCTTGGTACATACGCAAAGTCGACCTTAAAAGAGATTTAGGAATTGAGATAGTGAAGACTCTATATGAAAATTTCCCAAAGATCACAGCGAGAGGCAAAGAAACCATTTCTATACTCCTTGCTACAAAATATAGATTGGACTGAAACCTAAAGCCAGTCAAGTCTCGCGACCTTACCAAATAACTGACTAAATTTTTGATTCTCATATTATATACGAGTATATATATATATATATATATATATATATATATATATATATATATATATATATATATATATATATATATATATATATATATATATATATATATATATATATATATATATATATATATATATATATATATATATATATATATATCATATTTATATATATATATATATATATATATATATATATATATATATATATATATATATATTAGTATGGAAGGAAAACAATCTTAATGGGCGCTTCGCGTTTCTGATTCTTGGGATTGTACTGAATAAAAAAGTCCACTAGACCATACGTCTACGGTGAAAATCGAGCTTCCAGATTTTGACTTGCAGTTTTTTCTCAGACTTTTGGAAAATTTGCAAATTTTCTTGGGCTCATATTTCGTAAAGTATTTGAAATTTTGACTTATTTTCAAAAGTAAAGTTTTAGCTATTGCCTCGGGCTACAATTTCTCTGAACATAGTACTTAGAAAAAACTTCGTTTTAATGGTCCAAAAGTCGCAAATGTAGAAAATTCACCAGTTTTTGTCACGTTTTTTTGGGATATTTTGGCCTATAACAGCCAAACCATTGAGATTTTCGATCCAATACAAAAATTGTAGCCAAGACAATAGTTAAGAACTCTCTAGTACATCGCAAAAGCATTGGAACGCTCCTTCAGGCAGTTTTGGCCTTGTGAAAGTACAAATTTTTCGTGAAAATATTGATAAATTACCATTTTCAGTTGTTCATAGCGCAAAATCATAAAAATGTTCTATTTCTAGTTGCTCAATTAATCTTGCAAACATCAAACCTGGACCGGTAGGACATTCGAGATGGATAACAAAAGCTAGTAGATTGCTCCGTGTGTATATTGCGACAGAAAACCCATCACAAAATTTACAAATTTTAGCAAGGTACATCATGAAAGTGTATGTTCCCATGTATTTCAACGTCAAATACTACAATTCGGCTGTATACGGTAGTGCTCTGCTTGGAAAATTCATCCAGTGGACGCAATATTTACCAGACAACTTACGTAACATCGTAAATCCCGTAATACAGAATAATTCCTATTTCGCACACAGTGAAAATATTTTGTTGAAAATATTTTGTTGAGCATGTTATTCGATGATTGTACAGAAATTCGTAAATTGAGCTTCGCGAATATGTAAAACCAAACATCAATTTTGATTGTACGGATTACGTTCAGATGGTCGATTTAGACGACAAAGCATTGTTATTTGAACCGCCATATACAAGGAAAATTCCGTATGAGCATTTACAACAATACCTCGAATGTATAGATGATGAAGATCCACCATTTCCAGACCCACTAATACGTTGTCATATTCAAGGTACGGAGCGTCATGTCCAGCTACTAGCTAGTGTTGCTAAGCGCTCAATCGACAAAAATCGTGAAGGTATAATGGCATCTGTATCTAAAGGCCGAAAGAAAGCGCCTCGTATGGAATCTCGAAAAGATTTGGGAGGCAATCTTTGAATGAAAAATACACTGAATTGGAATTTTTGATGTGAAATCGTTTAAAACAATAATTGCTTTCTTCTTGATTCATACCTTGTCTCTACCAATACAATTACTTTGTACTTTAAATGAATTTCTCATATTTTTCAAAATAAATATTGAACAAAACAAAAAAAAACATATTTTTGGATAAAAAAAGTGGAAAAAATAAGAAATAGAACATTTTTATGATTTTGCGCTATGAACATCTACATTTTCGACTTTTCGACCATGAAAACGAAGTTTTTCTAAGTAATATGTTCAGAGAAATTGTAGCCCGAGACAATAGCTATAACTTTACTTTTGAAAATAAGTCAAAATTTCAAATACTTTACGAAATATGAGCCCAAGAAAATTTGCAAATTTTCGAAAAAAAATAAAGTCTGAGAAAAAACTGCAAGTCAAAATCTGGAAGCTTGATTTTCACCGTAGACGTATGGTCTAGTGAACTTTTTTGCTCGGTACAATCCCAAGAATCAGAAACGCGAAGCGCCCATTAAGATGTTCAAATCGCCCCACCCTAATATATATATATATATATATATATATATATATATATATATATATATATATATATATATATATATATATATATATATATATATATATATATATATATATATATATATATATATATATATATATATATATATATATATATATATATATATATATATATATATATATATATATATATATATATATAAATTGAAGAAAATATTAATATATAGAATTAGATTGAAATACACTTGCTTATCAGTTATAATAAACAACTAGTAGTACATAATTCATATTATAGGTTATACATATGTATATGTATGTATGCTCTTACGAAATACATGTGTTCCAAGCACAGCAATGAGGTTTTCTTTTCCTATTTTGAAGAAACGTGACTATTTAGATGTCAAGACTATTGTAGTTTTATAGTCGCAATTTACTTTTCAAGCTTGAAAAAGACTCGGCAGTTACTCCAATACAATGCAATTATCTAATGAAACTGAAAATGTCGTTTTTTAACTATGCAAACTATCAAAGGTTCGATTTCAGGCACGTTCCAGGTGAAGGGACTTGGAGCAGAATATATATTTAGGTTCATTAAAGAACTCGGTCTACCACCAAAAAATTGTTCTCAGCATAAAACAATTTACCCCCAATCGACCTATTTGCGGAAAGCCTTACGGCAAAATCTGCGGGAAGGTTGATGGCCACTAAACAATTTTCTTTCCGGCCCTTCGGTCATATCTGTGTAGGTCGAAGTCTTACGATCAACACAAAATATGCGACTCCTAGTCTCAGCCTGCGAAAACAAATAAATACAGCTATAGAAAAGGAGGGATGGCATAGAGGCATGTATGATAAATGCAAAACCTTCAATCTATTCACGGACGTCTCGAAAATGGAGGACGGTGTTAGAGCAAGTGCCGCGAACTAGATATAAGACAGCCTTTCAAACTACTTAACTACTGTAGTATTTTTCAAGCGGAAGTTTTTGCAGCATGGAAAGCCACAGAGCCCGTCTACATAGCAGAAACTACGAACTCCACAATAAACTTATACAGAGATATCCAGGCGGCGATCAAAGCTATAACTTCATGCTGTGCATCTTCCAGAAATGTTCTGCAATGCAAGGAAGCACTGGACAGACTGGCCACCAATTGGAAACGAAACCACTCTACTGGGTGCCAGGGCATAAGAACGTAGAAGGAAATGAGAGCGCAGAAGCTATTGCGAAAAGTGGAATCTATTGCGAAAAGTGGAATCTATTGCGAAAAGTGGAAACGAGCAAGTGAGTAACGTGCTAATGCATCTATAAATGATCAATAGCCGTATTGAAGATGACATGATGAGAAAGGTGAAAGAACGGTGCAGTACTGCCACATGTAGGATCGCAAAGCTGATGTGCAAACCGTACGGCACTCAGACCAAATCGATACTGGTACTTCCCAGAAAGGATTGCAGAAAGGGAAGTAGGAGTACTCACAGGTCACGGTCTAACGGCGGTACGCGCTAAAAGAATGGGACTCACAAACAATAATGTGGGGAGCAAGGCACAAGAGAAACTCTGGAGCATCTACTATGCCTATGCCCCGCAATATCTAAAACGCGCTTATCACATCTGGGAGCCCCCTGGTTTGAAGGACTAGAAGAGGTTGCACAACTAGGGATAGTTTCTCTCTTAAGATTTGCTAAGAGCGTCCCCTGTTCAACGATTCATACTATAGATCTTAAATGGATATTCACCTGGCACCGCAAAGGACCTTGTAGGTCTATGTGTGGCCTTCACGGCCATCCAGTCTAACCTAACCTAACCTAAAACAAATTTGAAGTTATAGCAATCTTTACTAACACATCCCGGAATGGAGATAAGCTGCTTTCAAAATGACCGCTTGATTTTTTTTTATTTTAATTATTTGAGAAATTTGCACACCTCTACTTATGGATCAAACTATCTAATATATCTGTTTATTTTATGGAATTTGTAACTCTATAAACAATTTACCAACAAACAACTTGATTAAACACACACAGTAGAGATTCACAAAAGTTGAGACTCGCAGAAGTTAAATATACGCAAGAGTTAACTAGACTTCTGCTACTACAGGAAGCTCTAAAAAGTTATCTTTTGTGTTAACTTTTCTGAGTTCCTTTTTTCACCCTTAAGTCACCAGTTATTGGCGGATAATGTGGCTCAAGAAAATTGTTCGATTCACGAGTTAATGGAAAAGCACAGCCTTCGCAAAGCAATCATGCTATTAGAACTGGCTTGGAACGAGTGCCACCAAGCGTTTTGCAAAAAGCCTGGCTCAAACTGGTAAACTGGGATGAATCTCAATATGAAGACGAAGACGATATGTCTTTACAAGTACTGTTTCCATCGGAATCTATTTATAATTGCATAGTCGAAACGGCATAACAGCTATTTACAGCACTAAACAGAAGAGAAAAGTGCATGGAACTCCGATATGCTCGCTCGATGAACATGAAATGACCACAGATGATTCAGATGATGACAATGTTGCTGAAAATCCAGAGTTTATTTCATAGAACGATGCAATATGTGCGGAAAATTCACTGATCAAATGGAATGAGTACAATGAGAAGTGCTCAAATAAACATGTTTCACAGCTCCTCGAACTATGATGGGACATAGTAAAATTGCATTTTGACACACGCTCAGTTAAAAAAAAGGTCACCGATTATTTCATTAATTAAGTGACATCCGATTGGCTTTTTTATAACTATTTAAGAAGCCATTGTATGAAATACATATGAAAAAAGGCTCAAATATCAATTAAATATACATACATACTCGTATGTATGTATATAATATACATATTTGTAAATACACTGCTTTTTTCTTATTTCATGTATATTTATATACATATGTATATACTTTTTAAATTACACCATTAACCTTAAAAAGTTAATAATTCACAAAAGTTGAGAGGCTCAAAAACAAACGGGTTAACTTTTGTGAATCTGTACTGTACTATAATTTATGCTCAGAGTATCATTTCTACGCCGTCTATTCTGCATCCTACTGGCATTCATGATTATATACGAGTATGTACATATTAATTCAGAAATAAGTTGTTTGGAGACTTTTCCGCCACTAATGTTTTTCATGTTTTTCTAAAAAAAACTCTAATTAAGTCAAAAACAGGCAAATTGAGAATTTGCAAGACATACGCCTATGCGTCTGCACAAATGCACCACCCTAAAGAGTATGCAAACCGCATGCAAATAAACACAACAAGATCTAAAAGTTGGTGACTGTGCGCTACAAGCCTCGTTTCACACCAAACGGCAACGGCGCGGGTTTGCATATCACGCCAATGGTAAATAAACCCAAAACTGCACAAAACTCACAACAACGGCGAGAAGTGCGTCTGAAAAACAAAACAAAACAACAAAAATCCCAAATCGTAACAAAGAATACAGCGTCGTTTCACACAGGACGGCAACGGCGCGGGTTTGGATATCACGGAGATGGTAAACATAATAAAATTCCACAACAAAGTTCGAGACCCAAAACCAAAACAATACTTAAAATTGCGATGCCGCATCAGAGACCATAGAGACGGGACACTTAAACGTAAAATTTTCTGACGTTTAAAAAAAATGTCTTTGTGTACATTAGTTACCTATATGGATAGGTTAGTTTATCATTGGTTAACCAGAATTCTGAAGAAAATCAGCCACACAACTACAGTTTTGCACATGTGTAAGGCACGGATTCACAGTCATTGGTTAACCAATGACAAGGGTTTAACTAATAATATTTAATGTTAAGTGTTTAGTTAACCATTAGTTAAACCCCCAAATGCTGTTGGTTAACTAATAGTTAACCAACAGCTGATTCTTAAAGAATTGAATCCAGATTTGTGTTTGTAGTATACATAAAAATGTCTCGCGAAAAAATTATTAGGAATCGACCTCATTTTTTCCAAGAATATGATGCCAAAGATTTTCGTGACAGGTTTCGTTTGTGTAAGGAAGTGGCCTGGCAAATTTTGCAATATATACGACCTCATATCAATGCTAAAATTCGAAGCACGAACGGTTTCCATTTTCAAACTCAAATTATTGAAATAAATGTAATCAGAAAACATATGTTTTTGAACAGTGCTACCAAAAACAATCCACAAATTGAAGGATACCATATTTTTTCTTCATTCATTGCTTTAATTAACTAAAGCACTGTGAATATGAAACATTAGCTAAACTCTAGTTATCATTTTAGTTAACTAATGGTTAATCAATGACTGTGAATCCGGGCCTAAGTGTGCGCCGCAGTTCGACTTTCGTCAGCTCTTTATGAAAATAGTCGCCAAGTGCTAAAAAATTGCCATAGAAATTTCAAAAAATATCAGCTCGTTTTTCCCCAGAAATAAAAAAAAAAAAAACTAAAAAGATTCAAGCATAATTGCCAAAATAAACAACAAAATCGTTGGACGGTTGAAAGTTTCCGCCGGCAACCATCCGGACCTCCCTCTATTTCTTTGCTTTGATTTGCAATTTTTGTTGTGTTTTGTTTTGTTTTTCAGCCGCAATCATAGATCGCCTGATCGTGTGAAGCTCTTGGTATGAGCACACACACTTCTCGCCATTGTTGTGAGTTTTGAGCAGTTTTGGGTTTATTTACCATTGCCGTGATATCCAAACCCGCGCCGTTGCCGTCTGGTGTGAAACGAGGCTAATTAATGCAGGCATGTCTGGTTTCATGCCGCATGACGCAACGGATTAATTTGCAATGAATTATAGCCTTAGATTGGCTTAATGCCCTAGCACGAGCGATATAAAAGATTTGCATTATCAGTCAGTATTTCTATAATTTGACAATTTTATCACATTTATTTCTTGCAATTCGGGTGTGCATAAATGGAATATCTCAGTTGCGCATACAACTTGTCTGAAACTGGGTTAAATTCAAAAGAAGGTTATGCAAGCAAGTTTAATTGAAGCAACACCATTAAGTTTCCAAATCAATGTGTTAAAATTGAGGTATCTAGCAGGGAGCTCCACTGACACCTATTTTTTATTGATCAAAGTCAATCAATTATTACTGTGCCCTTTCATATTGTTCGAATAGATTTGCCACTACTACTTGAATGTTTTGCAATCCTCTTTTTTGTTATTACGAGTATAGACCACATGGCAAAATAAGGTAACACTGTTAACTAGGCAAGGAGAAAGAAAAGTTCGGATTTGCCCACCTGTCAACATTGCAACACCAATTTGTATTGTCGAGCGCACCCACTTCTTTTGGCTGCATGCATTGTTTACAATTAAAGAGCGATTTTGATAATTCCACGAAGTGAGCTCTCACAATCAAAATAACATTGTCTTGCCGTGATTTTACTCCAAATTTGTTTTTACAATGACAGCGTTTTCCTGAGTGAAATTCGTGTCAACTGCGAGTTTATGAAATATGTGAAATGTAGCACAACGGAAACATGCTTACATATGTATGTGCATATACACAAATTTTGATAACAAAGTAATCGCTTTCTTGACAATAATAATTGGGCAAATGCACTTGTTTAAGTTCACCATGTCACTATAAATGGGAGCACGTTCGTAATGGATATTATTATTATATTCTGACACATTTTCCACTCCCATTCAAATGAGTAGGCTAAAACTTATTTGTTGTGCAATACACGAGTTACTACCATTGCGTAGAGCCAGCAGGCAGATTTTCTTTTAAAAAATATTTAGAAATTAGTGACGGGTGTGTCGACCTAAATGCACCTAAGAGAGTAAGTTGTAATAAGCAAATGAGATAAATTGGATGAATCGATTGTTATTACAGATATGTACATATAGGCGCGTATTTACTTGAGCTTTGTTATTTAGTATATATATATATATATATCAAAGACGAAATAAATCAAAAATAAAAATTTTTGTATGAATTAATAATTACAGTATGTACCGCTCTCTCTACCGAATCGGAGATTAATATTTTTGAGAATTATTACTTCTTATTCCACTAATATTTGGTAATGATTCAGAACTCGTCTTAACCGTTTCGGGCCCAAATTATATTTGTTTGTGTAAAAACCTTTTTAAAAACGCAATTTGAGTACAATTACATTTATCTATAGTCCCTTTGGCAAATGCAGGCCTTACAGGACTCTTGATGCCAAATGACACCATTGGGGCTAAGGTTTTGATATGAAATTTTTCCTAGGAATTTCAACATGTTTATTTAGCATGAAATGATTTGAAACAATTTTTGTCTTTAGTTAAACATAATGCAACATCACACTCTTCACATTTCACAATATTTGCAGCGTTGCTTTTGCTCATTAGCTTCTAAATGTCTTGGCCAATGAGCATATTTATCACATCGAATTCCATCATTGGCTTGGAACCTCTGCTCCGTATTGCTCCGGTAAATAAATCGGGTATAGGAGAGTTTGGTGCATATGACGACGGTTCGAACGTTTAGTTCCTTTCTATATTGGATGAGTCTATCAGCTATTTCTGCTCGGACATTCACAAGAGTCTTCTCTTTTCTTACATTGCTCTGTTTTATATGACGCTTATAGAGAGTAACTATGCATTGACCACACACATGCCGACTATATTGAAAACAATTCTGAGGTAATAACGCTTCACTGTAAAGTTTATTCGATAATGCGCCAGTAACATATTATGCAAATCGACACCTCCCACATGAGTGTTGTAAACTTTGGCAATATCGGGTCTCATTACATCCATACACTTTTTATCAACCACACTCCAACGACTTACTGTATCGGTTCTACGCCCTTATGAAACGACAGAATATGAACAGCTTTATTGTCGTACCACTTCCCTACAATAAGATTGTTTTACTGTCCACCCGATGATCAAATGAGCCTCTACCATGCTTCTTTAGATCTTTATCACATTTCAGAGTGCATTTTCGGGTCCTATTAGATCTGACTGTTCCTGTAGCAAAAATATCTTGTTCCTTTAGACAAGTGAACAAATTTGGCGATGTAAAAAGTTGTCACAATATACTTTATAATTCTCATTCATAGGTAAATTATTACAGAGTCGAAGTACTATGTCACCACTAAAACCCAATTCTATGTTCATCAGCACTGTGCCTTTACCAACATATAATTCAAAGTCATAAAAGATGGAACTGCATCCAGCTCCGGCAAACATTTTAAATCCCCATTTATGAGGCTTATTCCGTACAAATTGCTTCAGTGAAGAGCATCCCTTGAAAGGGATCATGATTTCATCAACCGAGTTGTATTCTTCTGGTTCGCTTTTGGCTCAGCTTGATTTAATTGCGTCAATGAATGGTCTAACTTTGAATAATTTATCATATTCTGAACTATCACGTGACTTTATACCAGAATTGTCATTGAGATGTATACAATTTCGGAGTTTGTCGAAACGGTTGCGAGACATTACATCTGCAATTGGGGGATATCTTGTTGCATGTGGCCAGTACATTCTATAACTTGGCATTTTAACAATTACATTCCTTGCATTCCTAAAAACTGTTCAATTTCATTTTCGCACGTGCCCACAGACATACCAGTTTGCTGGAATGAGTAGAGATTTGTCTGATATGCAATATCAGTTATAATATTATCCGTGAAAAATAGTTTAAAATATTGTATAGGCGTCTTATAAATATTGTCAGGATCTGTGAAGGTATTTTTGCAAGCGGTGTCAATTAGAGTTACATTTTTCAACCGCCACGAATAACATCGCTTTGTTTTAGGTTTTCCTAATTTTCTTGCCAACTGTGCTACTGGAATTTCATCAGACGAATCATATTCTTCTTTGGCATCATTGGGCTGGAAAGGGTTAACCAAAAAGAGTAGTCATAGAAATTCTAAAAAGTTCACAAAATAGCATCATTGAAATCTAAGAAAAGAAAAGAAAAAAAAGAATCTAAGAAAAATAGAAACATCTAGCATATGTATGTCCATTTATTTACGTCAATGTACTGTATATGTTTAATTATATTTATGTATATAGTATTATTCTCGTATGATTTTTATTTATTATATGAATACTCATATACTCATATATAGAAGAATCCAACAACAATAGTATCATCGACAATTATGTCCAGATCCAACAGACTGCAGCCGAGATTTTTGCTGAAATTGTGAAAAGTCACTATATAGTTTGTGAAAGCACATCACAGAAAATTTGAAAATATACACTAGGAATATCGTGTTTTGGACACTTCAATGGACCCTATATATCAATAGTGGTTTTCCACCCATTTAGCTTATAATATTTCAAACGATCTATGTAGGTTTTGTCGTCACCCACAAGTTCATACCAAATCTTCATCATACTTCGATTTTCTGAAAATTGTAGTTTGTGTCCCGTCTTTCAATTCCTTCCGGGGTTCATGTCAATATGAAACATTATTTTCCCCATTTATTGACGCATATTCACGGGTTTCTCTCTCTTAAAAAATAGTTAACCACGGCAGAGCTTTAGGTGGGAACATAGCATTACAGTGGAAAATCTCGAAGAAGGATTGAGGCAATGCAATGTCAAACTGCCAAGAGTTTACTCCACACTAAAGCTTATTATCAGCTGCCAAATGTATGTGTTTTCTATGATGATTTTCATACAACATTCACCTCCAAATTACCTAAACAAAAAACTTTAAAAAATTTAGTAATTGCGGATATACCGAACAACAGCGGATACCTAGTATACGAGTATGTGGAAGGGAACGTAAAAATGAGTATTCAATCGCAACAACAAGAGTCACAGAACTATAGTTATAACCCTGCGAAAGCCACAGAGCTCATTCGAGTCCTAGATAACATTAGCTATGCATATATGGCTAAGCCCGAGCCCCAGAGTGTAAACCTACAGAATCAAAATTTATAAAGTATACTCTCTTCACACAAGGTAGGTAGGTAGCTAAGGCGGCCGCCCGGAAGTCGCACTTAGGCCATCATTAACCCTTTGTGATACCGCATGAGACATCAGGTCCCATCGCTTTCAAAGGTCCAGCTATTTGAAGCTTTTAATGAAGCAGTTGATGGAGCTAACCTTTTTTTTGAGATATCTCCCAAAGAGTCCAGAAAGTAGTCGCCTAGGAAAGTGCGCCTCCTTCTGGCCAACGCTGGACACGTGCATAACAGGTGTACACTAAAAACTTCCTCCTCCTCGCCCATGCAACTCCTGCAGAAGTCGTTAGAGGCAATCCCCAGCCTACACCCGTGAGTGCCCAGAGCCCAGTGTCCCGTAAAAGCACTAATCACGGAACCTGCACTTTGTCTATTTAGAGCCCCTAGGTCCTTAGAGCGCTTGACATTTATCTCTGGCCAGGTTTCTCTAGCTATTTTACATCCTGAAAATTCAGACCAGCGCCTGCCCGCTGGGACTAAGGATATTGTATTTACTAAGAGCTTACATGTGGCAATAGGAATACCGAAGTTCGACCTATCTGGTTCAATCGGTATGGTAGCACCCTCATGGGCAAGTTCATCCGCCTTACAATTCCCTGGAATATCTCTGTGACCGGCAACCCACCAAAGATGCAGATAGGTCTGGTTAGCTATCTCGTCTAAAGATTTGCGGCAGCTCTTGACGGCTTTTGAGGTGATAATAGCCGAATCCAGGGAGCGCAAAGCCAAGCCAAGACAGTGATGCCTTTATAGCAGCGACCTCTGCCTGAAAAACACTGTCATTTTCGGACATCCTAAAGGACATGTGAACGTCCAAATCTTCTAAGAATATACCTCCTCCCACCCTACTCTGTAACTTGGATCCATCTATGTAGATGTGAATCCCTTTTGCATGAGGGGTGATGCCATCCTTCCATTCGTCTCTGGAAAGAATGGAGATCCTGCCTCTTCTGAGAATATACCTCCTCCCACCCTACTCTGTAACTTGGATCCATCTATGTAGATGTGAATCCCTTTTGCATGAGGGGTGATGCCATCCTTCCATTCGTCTCTGGAAAGAATGGAGATCCTGCCATTCCATTGCAGGTATAAATTGGCGGTATGTGGAGAAATACCCTCGAAACGTTTTAAGATAGACGCATGACCTACGTTCCTTTTAGCCTTATAGCTGAGTTTGCAGCAATTTTTTCGCCAAAAGCCTTACAGGCGGTAGATTGAGCATAACGTCCAAAGCTGCCGTTGGAGTCCTTCTAATGGCACTACTTATGAATACCTCTGCCGTTCTTTGTACCTTTGTTACCACCCTGTTGTATGTGGACTTACTTAGGGCTGTCCACCAAGCAAGCGCCCCATAAAAAAGGACTGGGCGTACCACAGCTGTGTCTATCCAATAGGCTACCTTAGGCTGTAACCCCATTTTTTACCTATAACTCTTTTGCAAGAGTACAGAGCTACCTGAGCCTCCCTAATGCGTTCACTTTTATTAGCCTTCCAGTGTTCAACATGTACTGCGTCTGATTTGATGTTGATAAAGCTCCCTCCCTTGGGTATACAAATTTCCCTCAAATGCTTCCATGAGTCTGGAATATATGCTAATACAAGACAACTTTTGTAGATGTTGAGCAGCCACTCTATTAGAAGATTCTCTGACTGCTGAATCTCAATTGGAGCTACACCATCTGGGCCAGTATTTCAGCAGGTCATGCTCTATTGGCCGGGACCCAGGCTAGAAGCCTTGGCGGGGAAAAAGTTCCCAGCACAGCCAGAGGTTGGTTTGGATTCCGGCTAAGCCAGCTGAGCCGTCAAAGATAGAGGAGATCTTTAGATCTTGCAATATGGACCCTTAACAACCCATAACTGGATGGTGGAAAAGCTAGTGAAGCCAGTGGAGGGTAAGAGGCAGGTGTTGTTGATCCTCAACGCCGAATCTCTTGCCCCACTGGCAGAGAAAAAAGGGGTAGTCAGGTTCGAGTTCGTTGACTCAACCATTTGGATATGCCGCAGCGACGGAGAAGCTTTAGAATCGGAGGAGATAGAGGGTGACAAAGCCAACTTGTGCGGCGGTGGTGAGGAACGGATGCCCAGAAGGCAGAGATCGACTGACTCAGCTCTTTCAGGAAGAAGACCTTCTCCTTGACTATTCCAAAGGGGTGGAGGTTATGACAGAATCTCACGAAGCTGCTCCAAATCAACCTCCATCACTATAAACTCTCCTCCGCGAATTTGCTGGTCCGCTTGAGTTCAGGTGGAGTCGACGTGGCCCTCATCCAAGAGCCGTGGATATACAACAAAATCTGCGGTCTAAAGGTGAGAGGTTTCAAGCTGGTAGCCGCGCAGAGCACAGGTAAGCCTCATGCTTGTATACTAGCAAAGGATACCATTAGCATATTTTTGCTTCCTCAGCTAAGCAGTGGCGATAAGTTGGTGGAAAACATTGCGCTGCAATATAGCAGCTTCTGGGCACCCTCTGCCTACATGGCCCATGGCAAGGAAGCACCCCCTGAGGAGGTTTGGGCACTGATAACGGAGGCAATTACAGTCAATAGGAACTTGGTTGTCTCCAGTCACATAAATGCCCACAACACAATGTGGGGAAGCACCGACACAAACGCAAGAGGTGAGCCAGTCTTAGACAATAAGCTGAGAAAATAAGCTGAGTCTTAAATTTAGGCTCAGAGCCGACATTTATAATAAAGAACAGAAAAGATGCTTTGGAAATTACCATGACTTGCGATCAGTTAGCGAATAACGTCAAAGGATGGAGAACGAAAATTCCCACTTTGACGATCGCTATATAAAATTCGAATTAAATTTCTCAGTATCTCCAGGTCAGTATGAACTGGAAAGGACACTATGTGCAATATGCTGAGCTTAGGCACACCGATTGTATTGAGGTAAGTAGACCGATGCTGGCTATAGAACTCATGGGGTCATACTACATAAATATTTCAAAGCATTCATCAACCTTTCTAAGGATATCCTAGTGACAAGCCTGCTAACAAGACAATGTAAACAACATTCACTCTTGGTGAATATGGGCGCAGCTTCCGACAACTGCTGCAGATTTTGTGTGGAAAAAGAATTGACGTGCATGTGCTAGCACAAGGGCCTGCATTAATGAATGCTTCACATGATACTTGGGATTCTACCAAGATTCGGATAGAGATGTTTAATCTCTGCAGCCAAAAGACGTTCTCCCGTATATCGAGAAGAGACTGTGAATCCTTGATAGGGGCACAATAAATTCAGGTTGCAGTGCAACTGTGCATTTATCCCTATAACAACAATAATAATAACGATATTCGCATATATCTTTCCGCCGTCAACTCGATTCAACTGAGTTACTGCATTTATCAATTATAATCCGGCTCCTAAATAGCAATGGTTTGCGACCTCGAGTCGCGTCAATTAGCAATAGTGCCTTTTTGTTGCCATGTCCTCGCGACCCTAGAGAAAATGGTAACACACTTTTGTACATTTACAACCATCCGCACTTGCTGACAAATTTGGATAGGTCTGAAAGTTCTCCAGACTCTCCAGAAAAGGACTTGCGAGATATTTGACTCTCAGGCGAGGTCTGGTCAATCATAACGAAAGTGTACGACTGTTTCTTTCTCCTGTGGGTCTTTACAGCTCCTGCAATGAGCATTGAACGGAATACCCATTTTTTCAGTGTGTGTGCCAATAGTCCAATGACCTGTGAAGGCCGCTATAAGGTTGCTAATTGTGTGACTTGGTTTATTGAGATGATGGTTAGTTATTTTTGCACTGTAATCGGGCCACATCATTCTAGAAATGGCACATGGCGCAGTGTTTTTCCACCTCTCGTGAGCCTTGTGGAGGATGTGAGGAGGAAGTATTTCCCTTAACAACAGTTAAAGGGACGCCCACGTCCATAAGGAAAAGACTTGATTGGCTTCCGATGAGCCTCTTCGTGCGAGCTCATCAGCCCTTTCAATGTTCCTGTGTCCCGGAACCTAGACAAGGGATATTATACTATTTCCTGATTATAATTTAAATTCCTCCTTGCAGAGGCCGACCAACTTAGATCTGGTAAAGGTGACGCTAGCGCCTTTATTGCTGACTGCCTGCCGGAGTAAAATGGATATGTTTTTGGTCAGCTTGTGCCCCTGCAACGCCCTGCATGCCTGGCAAATTGCAAAGACCTCTGCTTGAATGACACTTGATGTCGATCGCAATTTGAAGGAGAGCAGAAAATTGAAAGGTTCTGAAAATATTCTCACACCCACCACACCCACTTCATCTTGGAACCATCGGTGAAAATTGGCGTACCCCCTTTCGCGTGCACCTTTTCCTTCTTCCAGTCATTCCTACTTGGTAGAACTGTGTTAACACAGCCCGCAAAATCCAGATTGCGAACGAAGAAGTCGATTCTCGAGGATACTAAGTCGGGTGGCAGTTGTCTTAGGTATCAAACAATCTTGAAATGCATATTAAAAAGTAAAACAATTGTTAATTAATGGTTCATGACCTTTCTTACGTTTTATTTTCGTGACTTAAAATGTTTATAATGCAACGAAATGTAACATTCCGCACTGCATACCACATGCAGTTTCTGTTTTAAGTGCCGCTGGTGCGTAATTGCAATACATTATTCTCTCTTCGAGATCACATTTAAAAAATTTACCACCTCGTTCTGGCGTGCCTAATATCTAAGTTCTATAGTATTTTATTTCTATTGATATAAAATAGTTCCAATTAGTATTTAAGGCAATATTTATTTCTTTTAATATTATTAAAATCGTCTACAATTAATGTAAAAACTAAATAATGGCTTCTTTTTCAATGCCGCAGATGTTTAATGACCCGAGCAATTGCACTGGGATATGAACAAATAAAGAGTGATTTCAAAATTTATATATAAAAATTTACTTGGCAAAATAAACGTACTTATTATTTAGTAAATTTATTGCGAACTTACCTCCACCCAATTACATATAAACATAAATATATATAGTAATGTGCACAAATGCATATTATATAGACATGTGCTTAATCACTAATAAAATTTAAAATATTTCTGATATGCAAATCTGAATTGATGTATTTACGCATGTTAATTATATATTTCAAAATCAAAACACATTTCCTGAAAATTGTACAAATAAAATATACATGGATGTACCATTGCAGGCATACTCGCATGTGTGTGTGTAAATAACGTTCATATAAAATACATTTGCAATAGTCAAAGGTACTCCTTCACACAACTCTCCTTAACAAATGTAAAAATTATTAACTTATGTATATTTCCACGCTCTATAAATTATTTGCACACAGAATTAAAATTTTTGTCTCGTAAACATCATCAAATTCACAGCTCAATTATTAATTATGATTTCTTTAAATCAGTGTTTAATGCCTATTAATTATATCAGCAGTTTGAATCCTATGTGAGATATTTCATATAAATTTATTTATTGAATTCTTCACTTATTCTTATTTATTTATCACACGCATTGCTATCTATCTAAATTTTGTTTAAGTTTTAATTGAATGGTTTATTTAAGTAAGTATATTTCGACAGAGCAGTTAAAATATGCATTCAAATATTGTTTGGCTTCAGAAGCTTAACGCTTCAGCGTCACAATCCTGAAACACAATGTGAGGCTGAAGCGTGAGGCGCTGTCAAAAATACAACACGGTTTTTTAAATGGAAGCGCACACAATGAGAAGCTGAAGCTGATGCTAAAGCAGAGACTGAAGCGCAAGTTGCAAAATTTTCGATAAATATTTCAAATATGTGGTAACAACGGTAGCTGCAGCTGCGTGGACTTCAACATTCTGTTCGTATTTTTCGTTTGCCGCGCTTCATTTTTTATTGCGCTTCATAGTCAGCCCCCTCAGCCGCAAGCTTCAGCGTAACATTGTGTTCCCTGCTTAAAGGCTCGTATACAATAACGCAAGAGCCCGAGACGAGAGCTAGACCGAGTTTCGGACGAGATGTCATAAAGAATGTGCACCAAAGGATGGTATGTGGCAATATACAATAATGCGTGATGCGATACGGCGAGACGAGGCATTTCGAAAAAATTAGAAATTCCTCGCACTCTCGTCCGAGCCAATTTTTCAAAGTAATCAACTGTTTTGTAATACGCATTTCTTTGTTTCTGTTTTGCTGTTTGTGGCTCCGCGTTTATTTTATTTCATAAAAAATTTCAAAACATTTGGTTTTTAATAGTTTTTTAGCACTTCTGCTTTTGTGTAAATATGGCTCGCACTTTGTTTATTGTATATTAGAATGCGAGACAGTGCAAAACGAGATGTCGTCCAAGACTCGGTCTCGCTCTAGTCTCGGGCACTCGCGTTGTTGTATGCGGGCTTTAATGAACAAAAACGGTGATTTAAACTGAACAATAATTATTATTATTTCGAATAGTAAACTATACTTTTAAAACATAGTAAAGGAATAAAAATCAATACTATTGTTATTGAAGATTATTCAGTTAAATATCTAACTGGCAAAATTAACACCTTATTGCAGCATAATATGAAAATGTGTTAATCACATATTCATTAAAAAAGATTCTCGTTTCATTGTAAATAAAATAAACTATTAAAATTGTTAAATTCATCAATCAGGAGATTCTGTAAAGTGTAAAAACAAACGTGTTTTTCGTGTGATTGATTTTGGTTATTTGGAATGTATTTCCAATTTGGGGAGCAGATATCGTCTTTAAGCATTTTCTGTGATCCATTTTGCATACTTAGTACATTTAACATAAATATATATATTTATAAATATGCTTTGATTACAAGCGTATAATATCTGTATCATCATCATCTTCTTCGTTATCCTTAATTAGTTCGCTGCGGTCACTATCGAAGTGGGTCATATTATGTGGAGTAGCATTGCGTGGATTCTTCGCATGTGTTGAGCTAACTGATGGAGTGGTAACTTCAGCACTCACAATTGGTACATAATTTAAATCTTTAGAATTTGTACGACGATGTCGTAGAATATTTAACGCTGAATCAACAACGCTGGGCGTGGCAGCAGTTCCAGCCACTACCACCTTTACATTCAAATCCTTGGAGCTATTACGTGAATGACCCTCTCCCAGTGGTTCGGCTTCATTTGAATTTTTTACTTTGCTTTCTACAACATTCTTTAAAAGATTTACATTCTTCTTGTTCTGGGCACGGAAAAAATCCGTATCAAAACGTATGTTGTTCGGCATATAAATCTGGTCATATGAATGGTTGCGCGAATGCTTTTTCACGAAATGTCCGCATCCGACACTTAATTCATCCTCATCACCCTTGTCTAGCTGTGGTTTTAATTGGTTTTGTATATACCTGATGCTAAAAGCTGGATCGTCTCGTGAGTTTGTGCGAGAATGGGTCAGCTTATGGCGTAATTCCATATTCAGATCGCTAGAGTTATTTCGAGAATGTGCTTGGAACTTTCTCAGGTTTTTAAATTTCGAAACTTCGCCACTTTCAACGGTTGGTGTCGCGTTCTGATCTTTGGAAAAACTTCGTATCATTTTGACGTCACAAGATGCGCTGCGGAAATGCTTCTTTGATTTAGTTTGAGGTGAGACACTCGTCGGCTGCATTACATTGCACTTGTCGTACCTGAAAAGTTGCGAGAATATCGGTGAATATTTTCCTCTAAAACAAGGTTAAAATTGTGTCTCATTCAAAATTGCTTGTACTTACCCGTAGTCCAATTCGAATGTACGCGAATCGTTCCGTGTATGTCGTATAACTTCTGGTGGTATAATCAATTCATCGCCACCTCCGTAATTTGGATTACATTCATGTACTGAAAACTTCTCCTCAAAAACTAGGATATAAACAAAAAGAGGAACTTAATTTATAGAATAAACAAATAAGAAATTTCTATAGTCGGTTGTACCGACTATTTCACATACACTACACATCGTATTACCATCAGTAATCTATTTTATTCATTTTACAATAGTTGGGAAAGATTGATATTCTAATTATGTATCCAGAAAAACCGATGCTTATCTAAGAACTCTTTACAATAAAATAGATGAAGCTTCTGTCCCCTGAAAAGTTTGGGTGCATACTATACCTGTAAAAGGATCTATGGGAAAAAATGCCGATTGTCACCGTACATTATGCATGGGAAAACCAAATGGTTTAATAGGGATAGTACTTCCAATGTGTACGGAAATCGAGGGTAAGGACGAATATGCCTCCTCCTGGCATTTTTGAAGGCAGTCACAATGGACATAGATGTCTCCGAGTGGAAGTGTGGATACCGTATCCGCACACGCCTTCGCAACCTAGCCTAACCTGCTGTCCCCTGGTTCTTAAAAAGTGTTCTTTTCAACAATAAGAGCTAATAGAAAGTGTGCGCATTTTTGGTTCAATTTTCACCCTACTTCCCACAGTTAATGTGGGTGTTCAAACTGAACCACATAGAAAATTTCACAAAAATATCTGTTTTTAATTTTTAACACATGGTTTATACAGTGAGGAGTCGTGTGCAAAATATGTGTCTAGTTGTGGTCCTATTTTCACCTAATTCGATTCAAACGGGTTCAATCCTTTGCTCTTTGATTATAAGATTTTTGTAATGTAGGCGTATTGGAGATTAATGAGTCCTTTGCACATTTGTCCTGCCACAATGATTAATATACAACTCAAAGAGTGTGTAGTGTATTCCAACAAATATTTTAGATTTTATTAACTTACGCTTATCTAGACTGATGATGGATCCAATGATGGGATCGTGTGCATTGAGCGGTTTCAGCTTCTCCAATTGTTTACGTTTATGGACTAGCCACCAATCGACCAGAAATATAACCAAAGCTACTATTTTTACAGTGGCGCTGAGTCCAACATATCTGAGAATATAGAAATATATCTCACTGCAACTAAAAGTAAATCTTCAAGCTTACTTGTATCGGAACTTTTCGATATCGTATATTAAACAACGCCCTCCTTTTTCTCCACAATTTGATTTCCAAAGTAGGCACGAGGAATCAATTAGATTCCCATAGAGAATAGGTGCAGGTATGTAACCAAATAAACGAAATATTACGAATTGCATTCCTAAGGCAAATGAACGCTCTTCTTCCGACACCGAACGCATTACTATCATTAAAAGAGGCATCTGCGTCGATGAGACGATAAAGGTCATGAAGAAGAGCAATATGAGAAACGGATAAATGGTGCGGCATGGGGAGACACAGGGTCCGGCGGTGGCAACAGGAACGACAGTGACTTCGGCAAAGTCTTCGTTCATGTTTAGCGCTTGAGCTTGACTGCCATCGACACCCCTATAAATACTACTCGAAATATTGGTATTGGAATGAACACCTGCAACATGGGAAGAGTGACTGTTAATTGACAATAGGCTAATTTCGTTTACTTACATGCACAATTTGTATAATTTGAACTGGAAGAGAATGCTGTACACCCAGCATGGCAGGGGCTAAAGTATGTAAGCCCATTATTCCCGCAAACGGGCTCTACGTCGCTGGTTAAACATTCGCATCCAAAATTGCAGGCAGCAGTTAAGTTAACTTGAAATGGCTCAATCGAACCGTATTTTGTACTGTTATAGTATGGAATAGTAGTGCCTGCCATCTTCAAATTATTGCAACCCAGGAAGAATAACAGAGCATAGCAAGCCAAGCAGATGACATGGGAGATGAGGACAAATTGAACGGCACCTTTAGGTTTTAACTGAAAGCGCTTCAATATGCAACCACCTGCAAAAATACCAATGCAGGCACCAGGTATGGCTATGGATCCAGAGTAGACACTCGCCTGACTCTTGCTTAAACTGAATTGCGTTTCTAAGTATTTTGGCAAGAAAACCACAAACCCCGAAACAATCGCCAGTTCCATACATGCGCCGAGACATGTGACAATGTACACTGGGTTAGTCACCAATCGGAGCATGGATTGGGGTATATCTGTTGAAATAAATAAAAATTTCAATTTTTGATTAAAAAATCTTTTAATATGTAATCAATTTGTAATAAAACCTTTTATATCCTTTCCATACCCCGTATCTATTGTTGGCTTTGCAACTTCCTCCTTTGTAGTTATCATCACTATCTCCTTTTTACCTTTGCCTGGTTCACCAGTCGCACGTGGCAGACTATTAGAATTATTGGGCACAGCTGGCTTTACTACGGAGCTCTTTCGCAATTTTTTTTTTTCATGGGTAAGAACCTGAAAAATACAACCATAAATAATACTTAATGCTTTGGAGACATCTGGCAGTATACTCATTACCTTTGGAAAAGAGAAAAAAGGTACGGCCACTATAAGGAGTAAGCTTCCACAGAGTAGAAAACCACCCCACCACATACCAACCCAACGCCGATCACCGGGGCCTGCGAATGTAAATGGTTTCAATTTGTGATCACACTCCTCGAAAAATATATTTAAAAATCTTACTTATCGAAATGACCGTCGATGAGAGTGAATCCATATGGAACGATAACAAATATGCTCCTAGCAAGAAGCCCAAAACAGGACCAAAAGCTCCCATGCTATACATGCAACCAATATATAACGAGGAACTTTCGGTTTTAACATGGTCGTCAATATACGTCGTACCCAACGTAAACAAGGGACTGCCACCACAACCCAGCAGTAACTGGGCGATTACAAATAATAAAACTGGCCCGAACATTGATGATTTACCCTCAAGGCAGTTATCCTCGCGAAGAGTGTGTGGTGCAAGTGGAGGACTTGACAAGCCACTAGATAACCGACCCAAGTCCATACCCTGGTCACGCACTAAAGCACTGCGGCAAATATTGTCACTTGTGTCGTTGTCAAGTGTGATGCTGGGATTTGCTTCGCCTGTGAAGTGAGGTATCATAAAGACTAATGAGCCTATGCCCATTATTACGGCACCTGTAAAAGAAGATGAAGAAAACGTGAAAAACCATGAATGAACCGGTGTGTGACGAACAACCAACTTCTTACCAATTCCAATCCAAACAGGAATGTGACGGCGGCTTCCCAAATAACTAACAAATATAACAGTTATCACATTTCCAATCTCATAACTGGAAGCTATAAGCCCAGAATAACTTGAAGGTATCTCGAAGCGTTTTTCAATTGTGGTGATCACGGAATTAATGTAACCCGAACTCAGGGCCTGCTGCAGCGTGACTAGCATCGACAGCAGGAGAACGAATATCTTAATTCTGGCAAACTTCTGCACACGACTTGGTCGACAACTTAGGATGCCGCAGTCTCGTGATCGGAACTCGTCGTCGTTGTCTAAATCGTTGTTATTGGTGATAACGGCAGATGGATGTCGACTATGACACTTGATTACTGTGTCTGGGCAGGTAGTGATACTTTGAAATGTGCGAGAGTGGCTTGATAACGTCGTGGTGGCTGTTGTTGCCGACTGCGATCCGCCTAAGTTAATGGGGGGTGAGTCTTGCACTGCATCGAGGCTGCTGTCGTCGCCACTGTTAGTCTCCGAATAAAGTCCTGTCATTTGGTATATGGATTCCTGCCGCCTGTAAAGAAACCAAATAAGCAACTATTAAGTGGATTTGTCTTGAATTTAAACTTTTTACAGTGGCTTATTGCCAATAGTTCACTATTTCCTAACTTAACAGCCAATGAAACTACCAATATCTCAAAAATATTTACTGTCATTCATTCATCGCCGTTCTAGCAAGGCTGACAAATATTTCCAATTTTACTTATTGAACTGATTTTCTAGAGTGCGAGTTACGCAATAATCTCAAACTAAACTCCTACAGACAAATAGTTAAAATAATTTGTGTTTATGGGCCTCACTCTTTGCTGTGTTTGTAAAAATCCTGAACAGAACAGAACTGAAAGCCTGAAGTAATTTATACGCTGTACTCGTATAAAGAATGCTATAAATAAGTTATAAGGAAAATAAATAATAACAAACAACCAACGGCAAGAGTCAAGTTGAGCGCATGACATCGTCAAATCAAAATACGAAGAGGTCAATAAGCAAGTCAAAGCAGCAGCAGTGAAGTGGCTAAAGTCACCTAGAGGCAATTTAAAGGAAGTTCCACAGCCGGAAAAATGAGCACTTCAAGGGCATGGGAGCATACAAAATGTTGTAGCAATATTCGGCACAGACAAAATGAAAGCCACACCAAATACTCGGGGGTAATAGTAGAAAGTAAGCCTTAATGGAAGTCAATGTAGATGAAAGGGCAAAGAAAGCTGCCAACGCTCTATATGCTTGCAAAACGATGATTGGATGCACTTGGGGCCTCTCTCCTTCTCTGATGCATTGGTGATACACAGCCATAGCAATACCTATTTTACTCTAGGTATTTTGGTGTGGTGGACTGCTGTTAGGAAGAAAACCTAATGCAAAGCTATCAAAAGAAACCAAAGACTTGCGGCACTGTGTATGACCTGAGCCTTAAAGATTACAACAACAGCTGCCCTTAACAATCTACCCCCAATCGACCTCTTTGTGGAAAGCCTTGCGGCAATTCTGAGGGAAGGGTGTTGGCTACTAAGCAATTCTCTCTCCAATCCTTCTTCCACAGATCTGTAAGTCGAAGTCTCACGGTCAACAGCAAATATGCGACTTCTAGTCTCAGCCTGCGAAAACAAATAAAGACATCTATTGACAAGGAGGGATGGCATAGAGGCATGAATGCTGAATGCAAAACCTTCAATCTATTCACGGACGGCTCGAAAATGGAGGACGGTGTTGGGGCAGGTTTCAAGCGGAAGTTTTTGCATCTACAAATGATCAATAGCCGTATTGAAGATGATGG
The DNA here is from genome assembly GCA_920105625.2 of Clusia tigrina. NCBI lineage: Eukaryota > Metazoa > Arthropoda > Insecta > Diptera > Clusiidae > Clusia > Clusia tigrina. Next base: position 39,777,381 of record OV050033.1, on the reverse strand, counting down.
GAAAGGTGGAAGAAAGGTGGAGGTAGTAGGAATATTAACAGGCCATTGTCTAACGGGGGTACACGTTAAAAGGATGGGTCTCACAAACAACGATGAATGCAGGAAATGTGGGGAACAGGACTCAAAATTTGGAGTATCTACTATGCCTATGCCCCGCGACTAACACATCTGGGAACATTTTCCATAATAGCCAATGCGAAGGATAGCGATGAAATTACGCAGTAATTAGATAACAGCTGACTGTGGTTGTTTAATCAATATACCTGATATTTGGTCATGTCCCGGGGCGTTTTTAAAGTTTAAGTCTTTGTACAAGTTGCATGTCAATAATCTTTGACAAATCCAGTTAGTAGATGGTGTTCTATTCTACTGTTTATTAGTATTGCGAGGATGATTTGTAGCATGCAGATTGTAGTGAGGAATGCTGAAACCATTTTTTTGGGTTAAATTAGTCTCTGAAAAAGGCATTATGTCCATTAGTGAGTGTTAAGGAAGTGTTTTAATTTCCAAGCGGTGTTGGCTTAGGCCGTTTGCGTTCTAATGACAAAGTTGGATCGAGCTCATGGTTTAGATAAAAAGGTTTGTAGGAACAGAGATTGGTTTCTAATCATTTTCTGCATCGAGACCATGAACTGGTTCATGATCGATGTGGCCTTGGGGATTTGCTGTTTAGAGCTGGGTGGTATTTTTCACTCTGCTTGCATAGGACGCAGGTTAAAATGAAATTTGTGAAATGATACCGGGTTTCGTATTAGAATAGCTTTTATATACCCTAATCTACAATAATGTACTAGGACTGATGATCTCGCAAGGATATACTATCGTTGTGCTGGACGACCATAAAAATAAAAAAAAACAAAATATAAAAATAATTTGGAGAAACTCCGTTTCAAAAGTAGCCATGAGAACACTTTTGACCAATAATAGATATTGAAACGTCGACAACAGTTGGAATTATAATTTTTTTAAATACAATTATTAAATGAAATGTATTTGATTTTTTTACATTGTTCATTAAATCTCGATTCTCACCTGTGATTTTTCCGGTTCGCAGTCGTTGCATGCATTCCAGGCGCCTCCTCTCTTGTGTTGTTGGGCATAAAATTGACTTCAGATGCGTTCGATTGAATTCTGTTCTTTTCTCTATTGCAGTGCTCAATATCCTTCTCGAACGATGGGTTCAAATATTGTAGTTGTGACTTTTCGTCTGCTTGCGCAACACGCCTGTTGGCAGACATAATGCTACGTTCATTCAGAATAAAATTATTCTCTGTAATTTTACATTTATTTCAGCATCTAAAAGAAAAGGAAGATAATTAGATTACGTAGTTAAATGGGCAATGGAATATTCAATGTTGTAAAGAGTAATAATAAGGCAGCAACTTAAATTTGTTTCTAATTTGAGGAACTGCAAAGGAAAAACAGGACAAAAAGAGCGAAGCTTTTATTTTCGAGTCTCGTGAGAAATAGAGAAAATATTTACGAGTCTAACATTTCGAAATCAGTATTATTATAGGCTTCAATCCAGAAAAAGTCCAAGTACAAAATATAAATGAAAGGAAAATGTGATAATGTATTGAACATTAATTGACTTCCATTTAATTAATATGGAAGTCAAAAATATATTCAGAGAACTGTACTGGCAATCGAATCAACTGTACGAACAATCGAAATTTTTACTATAAAATAAAATCCTGATCTATAAGACAATAATCATACCTATATGGAGGTACGGAATAGAAATTTGTGGCACTGCAAGCAGATCTAACATAAATATCTTATAACGTCTACAATCAAAAATACTACCCAATGACTATTCACCGTGATCTCAACATTGACACTGTACACGAAGTTACCCGCAGATGTAGCATAAAGCATACACACCAACTATCACTCAAATCTTGAGATAGATTAGGTTAGGTTATCGTGGTAGCCGGTCTATAGACCAACTCACTCAGGCCAACATGGTTCTATTGTGATACCACCGCGTAACAACGCACCTCCGATCTACCTATCAAACCATTTCGAAGCCCTAATAAAGCGCAGGATTTGCTTGACTTTCGAGTCGGACACTTCTGTAAGAGAATTAAAAAAATATTTGCCTAAAGAGCTCTGCTTCTAGCCAGAGCGGGGCACCTACAGAAGAGACATTCCACAGTCTCCTTTTCCTCCTCGTCCCCACAGCTTCTGCAGTATTGATGAGAGAATACTCCCAGCCTGAGAGCATGGCTGCCGAATAGCCAATGACCAGTTATACAAGCCACGACCTTAGAGATATCTTCTCTCGACGGGGCAAGCAAGTCTCTAGATTTACTTCTATTAAGCTCCGGCCACATCAGCCTAGTCATTAAGCAAGTGCCATCGTGTGCCCAACACCCATTGGTTTTTGTATATCGCTTGGGCAAGCTTTAAAAATGACAAAGTAAATGTTTCGCATATGGACATTAGTGTTCGTTTCAAGAGTATATTTATGGGCACTTCTGGGATACTTGAATTTGATTTAGAAAAATGTTATATTTTTTTCTCACTTTTTATGAAAGTATTGCGATGCATTATTCTGTTATTACTTTGCTATGAAGTGCGTGTGTATATACCAATAGGATAATTTCTGGTTTGTGCGATATGATCCTGTTTTGTGTCATTCTGTTATTAGTGGTCGTTTAGTGCAGCTTATTTAAAAAATTTAATGGGTAGAGAAAGTACTAAAGTACCTTTTCATTCATGCAATTTTTCTTGTATGAGTGCTGTGACCAATTGGATTCGGTACACATTGGATTCGGTACCAATGTGAGTACTTGTATTTGGCTTTTGTACATCCTAATTCGCATTATGAAATAATAAAAACAAAGATAAAAAATTTAAAATTTTCTGCTCGCGTGGCGGTCGATTAGAGATTTTTTCCACGCCGGCGAGCGTCACGCTACGATATATGTAAACCGTTCTTAAGAGAGAAAATATTACAAGTATTGAACTGAGTTTCATTTTGTGGCTGATTGCCACACACGAGTGTATACGATATATAGTAAACAAGTATCTAAAAGGAGCTCTATAAAATTTTAAAGGGAAGAATTTCACTTTTTATAAACATCGTATTGAAACAAATTAGATCAAATAAACAGCTTCTAATTTGTGCATATGTACATACATATGTACATTTTACTTCCAACACGACAATGACCCAAAGCATACAGCACTTTTTGTGGAGCTTTGCCTCCTCCATAACGCCCTCAAAGTCACCCGACTTAAATCCGATTGAATATATATGGGATTTACTAAGCGCATTCGAAATCGCCATATTTCCTCGAAGGCTATGCTCAGGGACGTATTTCGGGCGGAGTGGGCAAACATTAGTACCACAGAGACCGAAAAAATGGTCTAATCAATGCCGAAATGTTTTGCAGAGATGGTTAAGCGAACCACCAGTTATTCAATACTATTTTTTTTTATGTTAATTTTGAAACTTTTGTTCATTTTTCCTTTCATTTATATATTGTACGCAGACTTTTTCTGCATTGAATTTCGCTCTTTTTGAATTTAAGTTCAGTTATTTTTTGTTTGTTGTAATTTTGGCCAAATTTTTTTTTTAAATTATACAACAAACCTAGAAGACTATGATACTGCATCAACAAAATTTTCAAAAATCACTTCAATTTGTTGTTTTCATAAGTTGTACGCAGACTTTTTCTGCTAACTGTACTATACGAGTATATAAAAGTGAAATATTTCTTTCAGTTTCTGCGGACTTTTATTCAGAAAATAGCATTTTAAAGTTGTCTTTGCTCTATTTACTTTTCACTAATGTATACTAAAGATTGTATATACACTCATATGTACATGCATACAAAGACAATCTCTGGGTATACGCCTCGCCTTGAGTTACTGGAAGTGCTGTTACTGCGATAGTAGATTGAAGGCATCTCTGGCTTATCAGTTTTCTATATATTAGATGTTTCGCTTGAATGTAAACTGGGAAAAAATTCGCACTACTAAATAAACATACATACACATGTATGTACGTTTGTACTTAAATATAAATATATACATAAATATGACTGGAAATAATATTTAACAATAATTTCGATGATAACAAATAAAAGAAAGTAAAAGAAAACGCTTGTTTTACTTGATGTGATTTTTATTTTAAACCGTATATTCAAAATCATGTTAATAAAAATAAAATAAATTGAGCTTTAGTAGTTTGCCCAATGGCCGACACTGCGACCTAAAAGATCTTTTATGTCATACTACATTTGGCGTTAATGATCCATGTGATCACAATTGTCCGATCTACTATGCCATATAGGTTTATTACCGGCGTTTCTTCCGTAATCCCATAGCATTTCGTCCGTTTGGTGATGTCAAATCGTCACAATAATTTATCAGGTTCTTTTCCACCTAGATGTTCCTTCTCTAAAGAAAGAAGTAGTTGAAAGTCATGTTCTTTCATTATCTCTTCCGCTTTATGGATGCATTTGAGAATGTCCATAACAGGAGCGTTCTTTATTTCTTCCAGAGCCAGCTGGTCGCGGTGGAATATGTTCTAGTTCTTGCCAACGCAATGCAGTTGCACAGTATGTGTTCCGTGGTTTTCTCTTCTTCTAGGCAGACCCGGCACTCCGTATCATCAAGAATGTGGATTATAGTCAGGTGATATTTCAGGTAGTAATGACCTGATAGAAAACCTACTATTTTCCCTATGTTTGCTTTGCACATATTACGCAGTTCTTTATTGTAAGTAAATGGCCTTACCAGTCTTTTGGCTTGGCAAGTCCCTCTATCTCTTCCCAGTGTGACATTCTGAGACTATGTTCCCAGCTATCTTCCCTGGATTTAGCCTCCGCCCAGTTGATACCACAGTATAGCTCCGGACCTATACGGCTTGCTGCGGAACTGGCCCTAGCCAGTTCGTCAGCAATTTCGTTGCTTTCGATCCGGGTCCAGCAAATTTCAGCCTTATTTGTTGCACCTAGAGATTGTAGGTTGTTGAAGCATTCTTCCACCAGTTTCGAATCTAAAGAATATGAAGCTAATGCCTGTAATGCAGCTTGACTATCTGAATAGATAGCTATGTGTGCGCCCTTGATACCCGTTTTCAGATTTGTCCTCGCACAGATTGAGATTGCTTGAATTTCAGCCTGGAAGATCAAAATCATGTCAAAGGCACATTAATCAATCATTACTAGTATCGTCCGTGGCCGAAATTCGGGCATTCCCTGAAGATTTTTCCGACATGCCAACAAAATTGAAAAAGGTGTCTTAATTTTGTAATATCATATTTTATGATGATAAATAATTTTACAATAAGCATTTCAGTGTTGACTAACCAACGAGTAACTTAACTTGCATTTTTTTAATTATAAACAATAGATTCAAAATATCTGTTAAAAAAATATGTTTGGTAGAAACACGTTCATCGTTTGCTAAGGGCCCCTGGACACTACATTCCGATACATAAAATTCAAGGCCATCGAAACCTTTAACTCTACTGGCCTCCCGGTTGCCGCAGTAGAATTCCAACTCTATCAAACGTTCGACCTCGTGATTTGTTGATCGTCATAGCAAATGCAGGAATAATAGGAAATTGCATTCCTTGAATTTCAAAGCGCAAAATAGCTCCGGAATAAGTTAGTTTTATCCGTGATATCAAAAATGTTAATTACACGCAATTCCTGTTAAAACTTCACAATCGATCGCATTACGGTGCAAGACTTTCATCTCATTCTGGTCCCATTGACTATTGCATCCTTAGCATTCAAATTTCTAATGAGAATGACAATACAATTGGCTTTCAATGCTAAACCACTAATTGACAAAGAATTCAAAGATTCTAAAGGATAATTGTTAACTTCTGAATCGTTGCCACAAATAATTTTATCGATGAAGATATTCAGAACGTGTTAAGAGGATTTCATCTCTGGGTGGGCATCAGGGATCCTGGAAAACGTACGAAAGGATTAGGAAAGTATACGGCTGGAAAGGTATGCTCAAAGATATTAAACGCTATGTGAAGAACTGTCCGAAGTATCAGGCCAACAAAAGCTCCAGACTGACAAAGATACCAATGGTATTAACAGATGCGCTGAAGCGACCATTTGATAAACTTCATATGGACATTATAGGGATATTGCCAGAGACAGTTTCGGGAAATAAGTACATCAGGATGACTTCTCGAAGTATATGGCGTGCGTGGCCATTCCAGATGCTGAAGCAAGCACGGTGGCCAAGGCATTCTTTGACGAAATTGTGGCACGATACAACATACCAAAGGTTTTGATAACCGACAATGGTTGAAATTTTGTATCGAAATTATTCTCAGAAACTTGCAAAATGTTGGGAATCAAGAAATTACACATAACACCGAATCAGCACAGGCGAATGGCTTATTGGAGCGTAGTCATCGTCGTCTGTCCGAGTACTTGCGCAGTTTTGCCAAGGAAGACGGCTCGAATTGGGATCAATGGTTGACCGCAGCAATGCTTATGCACAATAATATTGTGGATATATCAGCAAAGCAAACACCGTTTAGGACGCTTTACGGATTTGACTTTGACATGCGCAGCAATTTGAAGCGCAAGTGCGCGCCGGTTTGTAATGCGGAAGATCCTTATAAAGTACGTGAGTATCAGCTCCAGAGAGCACATAAACTAGCCAGGGAAAATCAGGAACGTGCAAAGAAAATGGCCAGAGAGGTCTACAACAAGACTTTAAACCCAGCTGTGTTTAACGTAGGAGATAAGGTACTAATGAAGAATCAGGCTAGGAGAAACAAATTGTCACCTGTTTAATAATAAACTTTTTGTTCTCCAGACAAACGGTTTAAAATATCCGAATTGATTAAATAACAATCATCATTTTGTGGAGCTAAAATAACTGATCTAAACATGCGATCTGTTAGAATGTTCTCAGAGACATTTCCAAAAGTATCAGTTATTATATTTGCCTCGTCACCGATCAAATGCTGTGGAATTTGTATAACATCAAATTGAGGAAATTGTGGTGCTACTTCATTCCCAAACGATTTTAAAAATTCAAGAAGCTGAACTTCATCAGGTAACGCTCTCATATTTTGTGTCAATCAAACACAGTGAAATAAAGCCAATTCACTCCAACTTGTGATACAATTTTCAATTAAAGTTAATTGTGATCAATGCCGAACAACAGACAAAATCTTTCGAATATCAGCACACAAGAAAATGGTCTTGCCTCCAAATAACTCATTTTGATCAGATTCATTTGTAACTAAATCTCTCAATAATCTATCGATACATTTCAGTATTAAAAGGGGACACAGAGATTTCATCACTGATCATCAGTGAGCGCAAATATAGCGACTATGGCTGCTATTTACAGGAATATTACAAACTGAAGTTCCAACATCCGGAATAGGCAATTTAAAAACATTTGTGAAGTGTTCTGCCCCCGTGAAGAAGTGTTGAAGAGCAATTCCACTGAATTCAGTTACAATAACACCCAAATTTGGTGAAGTCATTCAATGGATAAATGCAGTCTGTGTAAATGTTATACCACAGCCTGCATGACCTACATTAGATCCGGTATCATGATGCATTAGCACTTTCAGAACATTCATTCAGATCCAGTGGGTCAACTGCATCAAGTAATTCTATTTCAAGTAATTCTCGATTAAATGAAATCATTTCGTCATAATCTCTTCAGAAAGGAATAGCTTTAACTCATTCCATAATGCCAGAGCATTTGCTGGAACAGTCAATGCACAAATAACAGCAAATAAATCGCGCATTTGCTTTAGTGAACGGAATTCTTTCGATTCATTCAAACAATCACTCCACTCATTATCATTTAATGCAATACCATGCGCATGGCAAGCTTCAGTAAAATAATGATAAACGACATTATTATAAGCCCTGACATCTTCAAACGATTTCGGACCAACTGCAAAAGTTCAATATCTTTCGGAGAAAATACACACATGCAACATATATTTTTTCAAGGGGAGATTTCATTGCTCCCTGGAGTACTCCCTTTACCATCTTTTGGGAGCATTTGGGAAGTGCTCCTTCTCAACTGACATGAGAGTACAAATAGATTACTCCAATGAAAACTCAATTTTCAAGTCCATTCCAGTTTCCAGATTATGCTAAAAGGATTTTGGCCATGCATCGAGGGATCGTAGGGAGAGTCCATGAAAAATTTGCATGCGATTTCAGTGCTTGGACTGCTTGTTGAGCCATCAAACTATTTGTGTGTGCAGAATTGTGTAACAGCAAAAGCGGCTTGGGATGCTCTTGAGACTGCATTTGAGGACAACGGTGTCTTGCGTCGCACGGACTTATTGAAGTACTTGATGCGACTGGAGTTGGCCAACTGCACTTCAATGGAAGACTACGTGAATAAGATGACAGGAACGCAATAGAAATTGGACAAAGTCGGGCACAAAAATTCCAGATGATATTATTGCTCAAATCATGTCTACCGGACGAATATCGGCCAATGGTGATGGTACTTGCGAACAGTGGCAAGGCACTGGCTCTGGCTACTGACTTGGTGCGAACAAACTTGCTTCATGAAATTAGGCATGAGTCTACAACCAGCGATGCGGTGCCATTGATGTCTAAGAAATACAACAACAAATTTAAGCGCACGCCAACATCAAAAAAGAATACAGCTGTGGGTTGCTTTGAATGCCATGAAAAAGGACATTACGCAAATAAATGTCCATCGAAAACAAAGAAAGCAACAAACAGTTGTTGTTGGTGTCCACGTCACTAGTTGCGAAAAGCGAAGAAGCAACAGAATGGTGAATCGACTCAGGCGCATCCGCGCGTATGGCAATGAGTTCTAACAATTTGTGCGAATTACGAGAACCGAAATCCAAAGAGATAATTGTCGGAGATAGTGGACGTCTCACTGTAAGATGTGCAGGTAATGAGCTTATGACAATATTGTAAAACGGTAAACCGATTAGCAAACAAGTGACTGTGAAAGATGTTTTGTGTATACCGAACATATGTGCTAGTTTAAGGTCGGGAAGCCAAATGACAAAGAATGGAAAGACACTTGTGTTCGATAGTAAAAATTGTCGCATTTTTGATGAAGATACAAAATTGATGGCCACAGCGTCATTTGTCGATGACTTATATCGACTGAATTGCGCGACGGAAAGAAGCTCAATAGCACCATAAAGAAGCACAGATAGGATGGGCGTCTTGTAGAGTGTCGGCTTCGTCGATCGAGAGAGGGCTCTACAACCCAATTGGTTACTGAGCCCATAGTAGCACCTATTAGCAATTGACTCACATCATTATTGGTGTTAACGGCGGTGCCAAGATATGTAAATTCCTTGACTACTTCAAAGTTGTAGTTGCCCGGTGAAACATAGGAGCCTACACGCCGCGCTCCACTGTTTGCAGACTGCATTACTTCGTTTTGCCCTCGTTTACCGTCAAGCCCACTTTGGCTGATACCTTTTCAATAGCATTGAAAGCAGCAGTAACATCTCTCTTGGTCCGACCGATAATGTCGATATCATCAGCGTACGCAAGGAGCTGGGTAGCTTTGTAGAAAAGGGTGCCATTGCGATGCACACCGGCCTTTCGTAGGATCTCCTCCATGATGAAGTTGAAGAGATCGCAGGATAGCGGGTCGCCTTGTCTGAAACCTCGTTCAGTACTAAAGGTTTCGGAAAGGTCATTTCCTACCTTGATGGAGCTGCTCGTTTTACTCAACGTCATCCTGCAGAGTCTTATCAACTTTGCGGGTATACCGAACTCAGACATTGTTTTGTTTAGGTAATTCCGCATCGAGCTATCGAACGCAGCTTTATAATCAACAAAGAGATCACGTAAAGTAAAAATGAATTAAATTAACACAAAACAACATCTATCAAATGAGTTCAATTTCTTAATAACGTTCCTTAATTCAAGAACAAAACAAATAAAAAAATATAAAACGTTTACGCTTTTCTAAAAGGGTATAAAACCAAAAATACAAAGAGTACATTAGTGAAGACATCCTACATGACATTCAATTCAGACCGCACGTGTATAATGAGGCATTGGTTTCGGAGATTTGTTCGCGGCGAATCGATCTGCAAACAATCTTTCGATCGTAATGTGCCATGAGAAATACTGAATTGTTCTCATTTCTTCAAGCGATTCTTCTGGAATTGGTTCCAGAACAACGCGTAGCGTATGCCAGAATTATGCATGCAATCACAGCCAAAAATATTCCATTGGCTACCGCTTCATCTGGAATTGCGGCAACTCTTTTGGATGGTGGCTGAACTGAATTTCAGCACTGAAATTGCTGTTGAATTTCCAAATTACTGAGACAGGAATATGCAATATTGACAAAAATTCAGGAATGAGTAAAGTATTCCAATCAGGCCAACTAATTATGTGGAACGAATGTACTATGACGCACAAAAAAAAACATTGAAAGCGCTTCATAGTACACTGAAAGTTTTCAGAGGAAATGAAGGTGGCGGAATTATTTTATCGTCTGGTGATTTTCGAAAAACTCTAGGTAGGTAGGTAGGTAGGTAGGTCACGAAGTCAAAATTGCAATGGGCTATCCATAGCTTCAAACCATATAAAGCATCTGGCCCAGATGGTGTAGCTCCAATTGAAATTCAGCAGTCAGAGAATCTTCTAATAGAGTGGCTGCTCAAGATCTACAAAAGTTGTCTTGTATTATCATGGAAAGATGTGAGGGGAATTTTTATAACCAAAGCCGGCAAAAGCTTGCACACAGCTCCAGGGGACCTAAGGCCCATTAGTCTGTCCTCCTTCTGTCTGAAAATCCTGGAAAGGTTGTTAGACATTCATCTGACACTATAGACAGACAGAAGCTGTCAGTCTCTCAGCATGCCTAGTTCAAGGCTAAATCGGTTGAGACCGCTTTACACTCCTTAGTCTTTAGTATTGAGTGGTCCCAGCACAACAAGGAGTTCTCCCTAGTGGCTTTCCTGGACATTGAGGGAGCTTTTAACAACATCAAATCAGACGCAATAATCGGTACGATGTGAGACTTGGAGGTGGAACCCGCCATTAGCAAGTGGATTGAAAACATGCTTAGTAGCAGGATCATCAATTCACAGTTGGGGACGGCGTCGGCCAAGAAGTCCGTGTGCAGAGGTACACCTCAAAGTGGAGTTCTTTCACCCCTACTCTGGAATCTTGCGGTAAATGAGCTGCTTGTTCGACTGGAGAGGGAAGGGTGCATTAGTATGGGTGATATTGCTATTATTATCTCGGGAAAATACATGTCTACACTGAGAGACTTGATGCAATACATGTTGAACATTCTCTCTAAGGTCCAAGACTAAGCTGGTTCTCTCACTAGGAAGTATAAAATTCCTCAATTTATCGCTCCAAAACTAATGGGTGTAGATATTAACCTTGGAGGCTAAATATCTGGGCGTGACCCTAGATACGAAGCTGAACTGGTAGGCCAATATAAGTGAACGCATAAGGAAGGCTCAGGTAGCTCTGTACTCTTGCAAGAGAGTTATAGGTAAAAAATGGGGGGGTTACAGCTTAAGGTAGCCTATTGGATAGACACAGCTGTGGTACGACCAGTCCTTTTCTATGGGGTGCTTGCTTGGTGGACACTCCTAAGTAAGTCCACATACTACAGGGTGTTAGCAAAGGTACAAAAATCGGCAGAGGTATTCATAAGTAGTTATTAGAACGCTTTGGACGTTATGCTCAATCTACTGCCTGTAAGGCTTTTTGGCGAAAAACTGTCTGCAAACTCAGCTATAAGGCTAAGAGCTACGCAACAATTGGTTGCCAGGAACGTAGGGCATGCGTCTATTTTGAGACATTTTGAGGGTATTCCTGACTATTTCGATTACATCACACCAATTTATGCCTTCAATGGTATGTGCCTCCATTCCCTCCAGGGACGGATGGAAGGATAGCATCCCCCTCATGTAGAAGGGGTTCACATCTACACAGATGGATCCAAGTTACAGAGTAGGGAGGGAGGAGTTTTATTCTCAGAAGATTTGGATAATTTGTCCTTTAGGATGACCACTGTGTTTTTCAGGCAGAGGTTGCGGCGATAGTGGCATCACTGTCTTGGCTAAAGAAGAAGAAAGTATCTGGACATGATATTTGCATTCTATCCGACAGCCAAGCAGCTTTGCGCTCGCTGGATTCGGCTGTTACCACTTCAAAAGCAGTCAAGAGCTGCCGAAAATCTTTTAGACGAGATACTCTAACCAGACCTACTCATGTTCTGAAATTCATCATATATTTTATTTAATACCTTCTTAAATATATATACAATTTATTGCAATCAGTAATATAACATCTATATTAACAATATTTAAATTGTTAATATTTTAATTATGCAGGGTTGAAAGGGAAAACAAACATATTCGAAGCGTTACACTAAACATGAAAAATCGCTCCGAGTGACAGTTCGGATTCGTAACTAGTTATCTCTGCAAGGACGATGTTCGCATTAGCCTCAGAGAGTCGACTCATTTTGACGTCTACGGGCAAAGAGGGAAGTGAGGAGGAGAAAAGTTACGTGAGGCGAGATATTTAATTTTGTTAAAAATTTCTGGACTCATTTTTCCACTTGCTGATTTGACGTTTGCTGCTGATAAATTTACTGATTTCACATTTGCTGGTGTAATATTTGTATCAACACGCAATAATAAAATTTATTTTTAAATAATGAATGGAACCGAAACCAAACATTGAAGCTTATATCGCTTTATGATCCATTGGTTTATAATAAGAAGTTCGAAGAATACGCCTTTTTTGGAAGTCTCCCTATCTTTTAATAGCTGCAAAGCAGCAGCGTTAGCATCATTTAATAATGTTAAAACACATATTCTTTCTTCCTCACTATCACTCATGTTTAAATGAATTATTAATTTTCTTCTGCTATAGATTTATGTTGCTAAAAGGAAAACAAAAATATTTCAAAATGATGCGGCGGTGTTCATACCACATTTTAGTATTAACATGAGAGTGCGGTCTCATGTCAAAATGAGTCGGCTCTCTGAGGCTAATGTGAACATGGGCAAGAACAAATTTTTTTGAACCAGTTTTCCCGACGTAGTTGTCAAAATTGAATTTATAGAAAAATGCGATCAAAACAAATATGCAAACAATTGCAAATAGAGTTTCGATTTGAGTGAATTAAGAGTTTTTTAATTGTTATTTTTGTGAAGTTTGAATATAATGAAGAAATTATGAATCTATTTAACTATAAAATATATTTTATATAAATTATGTACCACTTTAAGCAGCTCTTATGTATTTCTCCACTCCTCTCAATTTCGTTTATTTTGGTCGCACATTGCTTATGTTTGACAATTCCGGAGGCACGAAATTCACCTTGCAGTCACCATGTAAGTAAATTCACCTTGCACTAAACATGAAAAATCTCTCCGAATGACATTTAAGATTCGTAACTGGTTAACTCTGAATATGGTTTCCATTGTCAATAATCGGATACAATTTGTTTCCAATTGTGGGTTTGCCAATAGGTTTGTTTTTTTTTTTCAATGTGGTTCTTGTAGTTTCACATAGTTAATTGCTTTGTTAGACATAACAAATTTCTCATTTTACCTGAAAATTATTTAGCCATGCATTCTTACAAATGAGGAAAATCGATTAAAATAATCCTTACTAAATATCATTAGATTATTGATAAATAGCCCACCATTATGAGAAGAAAGAGGACAAACTAAAAATTTACAATCAGTTCTTGAGCCGCAAAATCGGTGACTTGTGAAATTGTTGTTTAGACACTTACCTTTGTGTTCATATACATACATATGTAGATCGCTATGAATTCCATTTAAAATCGCATACAATACTGTTTATTCAAAATCACTTCACAATCCAAATTTGAAAATACATTATTTTCTCACCAGGAATTTATGTAAGTAAATAAGCACTTACATACATATGAACCCCACAAAAAGTTGTAGAACTTCTATTGCTTTCTACTCCGCTAAATAATATTTGCTGCTCATGCAAGAAATACATTCTATTTTTCAGCCTCGGAGCCCCTCAAACCACGAACCACACTCTACGTTTCACAGCACATAACCACTGATCAAATAAGAGCTCGGATTTTAACATGTAGTTATGTTATACGCACATATATGTAGGTACATACGTACATATATACGTAGTTGGTTTTAGTCGTAGCAGCCAGTACAATTGGCTTTAAAATTGTATTCCATCAACCAAGGAGAGAACCAAGCACTAGTTAAGAAGACACTGAAACTGTGTAATTAGCACATATTACACAAAAAATCAACACAAGTTATAAAAGTCCACAAAGCCAATTTAAAGACTGACAAATTATTATCGTACAATTGTATATAATGATTTATTGAGGATTGTAGGTTACATAGTGCACAATTCTATATCTGAAAATCGATGATAGAGAGAAAACTAGATATGTATGTAATTATTTACATATTTGCGTAATATTTTTATCTCACGATACGCCAGCTGTTCAATGAAAAGCTGTCTCAACACAGACTATAGAAGAAATATATTTATATATAAAAAACAGCAAAAACAAAACAATCAAGGAATTTGACAGCAATTCAGCAATTCAGGTGCTGCCACATATGTAACTCTTGCTATAAAACCCATAAAACAAATTATTTAAGAGACTATAATATGCTTATGGCCACGCTCTATGATATTGCTCTACACTCCACAATTCAGGTGCTGCCACATCTGTAATTTTTGCTATAAACCCAAAAGAGACAAATTATTTAACATAGTGTCTCGACTTGCTATAATTGATGGCAATGTTCATGTCTTAACATCAAAATGTTAAGTGGAGACCCCATATGTTAATGTCGTACCAAAAAAATTAAACATGTGAAGACAACAGTGCTGGTAGAAACCCTGACATAAATTTGAAGTTTCACTCGACTTTAACGTTTGTCTATTTAAAAATTCCACAAATTAAATTTAATAGAGGCAAAATAATTAATTTAATAAATGTTTATCGAGCATTTGAGTGTTTGTGAAATTACAAACTCTTCAATATCTGATTGCAGTTTTTTTAACTCTCGTAAAGCATTCATCTCTGTTGTTTACTGTTCGAAGCCATTGCATAATATGAAATGCTTTAACATAATTTGCCCACTTCATATTTTGACAGCCATCAGCTGCTCTGACATGAACATAAACATTGCCATGAATTATAGCTAGTCGAGACACTATGTTAGCATTCGTTCATTTTTCGTCAAAACTGTTAAATGTTAAACATCATCTAATTTACTTGTCTCGGCTGCCGACACTCTGTCTAATCCTGACTTATCTAATCCTGAATAAACACGAGACAACAGTCGAAGAAATACATAATATCAAAATATGTTGATATTTCAAGCAACGGTTGCGGCAACATGCATTTCAATCAGCAAGAAAGCTACACACGAAGCAACTTGCCTTGGCTGCTTCAACGGTTGACGCGTGTGTATTCAGCATAACAATTATCGAGTTTTTTCTCCACCTCTTTTCATGCTGAAATGTGATCGCAGAAATTTTGATAAGATTCAAAAGTTCCCACAATACAGTGAGGTAGGTAAAATGGCTGGCGGCCGCGGGTCGCCTCAATTAAGCCTAAAGAAAATGGTGATGTACTTTTGAACATTTACAACGATCCGGAGTCGTTCACAAATTTGGATAGGTCTGAAAGTTCTAAGAGATCTAGACCCTAGACTCTCCAGAGATCCTAGACTTCCGAGATATTTGAGTCTCAAGCGAGCGAGGACTGGGGAATCACAAAGAAAGTGTGCGACTGTTTCTTTCTCCTTTGAGTCTTTACAGTTCCTGCAATGAGCATTGAACGGAATGTCCATTTTTTCAGCGTGTGTGCCAATAGTCCAATGACCTGTGCAGGCCGCTACAAGGTTGCTAATTTAGTGTCTTGGTTTATTGAAAAGATGATTAGTTCTTTTTGCACTGTAATCAGGCCACATCATTCTCGAAATGGCACATGTTGCAGTGTTTTTCCACCTCTCGCGAGTCTTGCGGTGGAAGTAATTATAAATATTTCCATTAACAACAGTTAGGGGGACGCCTACTTCCAGAAAGGAAAAGACTTGATCGGTTTCCGATGAGCCTCTTCATGCTAGTTCATCAGCCCTCTCGTTGCCCTCAATGTTCCTAAGTCCCGGAACCTAGACAAGGGATATTATACTATTTCCTGATTATAATTTAAATTCCTCCTTGCAGAGGCCGACCAACTTAGAGCTGGTCAAAGGTGACGCTAGCGCCTTTATTGCCGCCTGGCTGTCGGAATAAATGGATATGTTTTTGGTCAGCTTGTGCCATGCATCGCCGTGCATGCCTGCCAAATTGCAAAGACCTCTGCTTGAAAGACACTTAATGTC
This sequence comes from Clusia tigrina, assembly GCA_920105625.2. Taxonomy (NCBI): domain Eukaryota; kingdom Metazoa; phylum Arthropoda; class Insecta; order Diptera; family Clusiidae; genus Clusia; species Clusia tigrina. The sequence continues at coordinate 39,761,012 of OV050033.1, read as the reverse complement.
GATGGCAATTTGAAGGAGAGCAAAAAATTGAGAGGTTCTGAAAAAATTCCCCACCCACCCCAGTACCCCCTTTCCCGAGCACCTTCACCTACTTCCAGCCATTCCTACTTGATGGAACTATGTTAACACAGCCCGCAAAATCCAGATTGCGAACGAAGAAGTCGGATCTCGAGGATAATATGTATGGTGGGAGTTGACTCAAAATGCTACCATGACCATACCAGTTACCGGATTCCCTGAGTCTTAGTATACTTTGTGGGGAAATACAATAAGTATGAAGATCAATAGGGAGGAGGTTTAGAATCGCGTCTAAAGCAACCCCCGGACAAGTGCGGCAGGCTCCTGTAATTCTTATGCACGCGGTGCGCTGGATTCTTTGTAGTTTCGTGAGATTGTAGCCCTTCCTGAGAGCTTCCCAACAAACCACGGAGCCGTATGTCAAAATCGGCCGCACCACCATATTGTACATCCAGAGCACAATTCTTGGTCTAAGACCCCATTTTTTTGCAAAACATCGACTTGCAGGCGTAGAAAGCCACAGAGGCCTTCCGTACTCGTTCATCGATGCACACTTTCCAACTAAGTTTGGGGTCCAATATGACACCAAGATATTTTACCCTGGATGATAGTGAAAGCCGCTGACCGTTAAGCCTCGGCAGTTTGAAGTAGGCTTATATTTTTTTGTGAAGAGCAACAGTTCCGCTTTATCGGTGGTAAGCCCCAGGCCACACTTGTTCGCCCATCTAGTAAGTTTGCCCAACGCACCCTGGGATCTCTATAACAAAATCCTAGAAGGGAAGCTGGTCAGGCCTAGCACGTTCACATCCCATATAGACCTCGAGGAGAAGGTAAATCTCTTGACCGACACTTTAACGCATGTCTACAGGACTTCTTGCATACCAGTGCGCATAAGGCACAGATAGAAACCACCCTGGTGGAACAAAGAGTTGGGTTTTCAGAGGCGCTAGCTTCGTGAGATATTCAAACCAGCCAGCTTAGCTGATAGTAAAGAATGCTGAGGTGAATACAAAGATACGCTACGGCTACACAAGAAAGAAATGCGCAAAGCCAAAGAAACTCCTCGAAGGAATATTGCCGCAATATCGAAAGGTCGGGTGAGATGGCCTAAGGAAAATGCTAGCAAAGCATCCCATACCAATGCCGAGTCTTATCCGTAAAGCAAACTACTAGATGCCCAAGTTGTCAGGAATCGCTTTAGGCGCTCGTTAATGCGCACTTTCCTGGCTGCAAAGATGCAAGTAATCTCGGACCCCAAGAACCGAGGTGGAAAGCCTGAGATTGGACTTGATTACAACGGACAGCAAACTCATTTACCCCTTATAAATCAGCAGGGCTTGACGGGATATTCCCAGCAAGGCTATCTGGCAACACTGGCTTCGGAAAATATATAAAGGATGCTTAATGTATAACTATGTTCCGGTGAGCTGGAGAGAAGCGAGAGTTGTATTTATACCGAAGGCAGGTAAAAGCAATCATCTCTACTCAAAGGGCTACCGACCAATTAGTTTAACGTCGATTCTCCTAAAAACATAAAAAAATACTTGAGGCCGACGTTAGGAACTCTATAGGTCCAGATGTTATGTCAAGGCACAGCATCCACACACCAAAGGCACTTCACTCACTATTTCCAAATGTGGAAAAGGCACTTGAGTATAAAGAATACGCCCTAGGAGTATTTCTCGATAGACTGTTGAAAGCACGATCAACAATGTCTCCATTGAAGGCATATAAGATGGAATCCGCAGTACAAAGATCAATGAAGCGGCTTATCTATGGATTGACAGCTTATTGAGCGATAGAAGGATAAGGGCAGAGTGGAACGGCGACGCTAAAGGAGGCGTGCAGCGGGACTCATCAGATTCTCTTCTACCTAGATGTTCCTTCTCTAAAGAAAGAAGTAGTTGAAAGTCATGTTCTTTCATTATCTTTTCCGCTTTATGGATGAATTTGAGAATGTCCATAACAGGAGCATTCTTTATTTCTTCCAGAGCCAGCTGGTCGCGGTGGAATATGTTCATTCTAGTTCTTGCCAATGCAATGCGGTGCACAGTATGTGTTCTGTGGTTTCCTCTTCTTCTAGACAGAGCCGTCACTCCGTATCATCAAGAATGTGAATTATAGTCATGTGATGTAGTAGTAATGACCTGATAGAAAACCCACTATTTTCCCTATGTCTGCTTTACACATATTGCACAGTATTTTATCCAGTTTATACATATCGGTATAATTAGAAATACTTAGACGAAATAGAACCTTTTTACTCGCACCCCGAGGGTCGCAGGTTCAAATCTTGCCACGGGCTTGGTTGGTTTCCAAAATGCTTCTTTCTATAAAATCCTTTTCTCTTCGAGTCGAAAGCCTCTGTAGCTAGTACTCATGCCCCCAACACCTTTCACTTATAATTAATGATGGTGTAATATTTAATAAGAACCTTATGGGTCAAAAGTGGATTCGATTACACACGACAGCCTTTTACAAAGGACACACTTCTCAATAACTTCATCGTTTGAAAATGGAATGTATGATGATACAAAATCTTTGATAATTTCTGAGTTTTTCGGTAAAAGAATTCTTTATTTTTATTTATACAGAAGAATGTTTCGTAATTCGTCCATTGTTGGAATATTCATGTATAAAATGTATTGGAACTCAGAGTAAATTTGCCAATAAGGCAATCAAAAATTACTTTAAAGAAGTATACTTCTAGAACTATACCTACTTCGGATTCTATGCATATTTACCATACTTGTGTACACTGTACTAAATGTGCTTAAGTATATAAAACCTATTTACTATAGGAATACAATAAATTATTTATTAGTCTATTTATCAGTACTGTGACCAGATGAATTCTTCCGCGAACGCGAATCATTTGAATCATTGGGTCACTATTGCAGTTTGTGGTGTTCACATCACGTCCCTGCATTCTTCAACAGTCTCAGGCAAGTCATCCGATTCGGGTTTCTTGGGCGGAATGTAGAACCACCAAGCCGCAAAGAAAAACCCCGCTGAACCCAATTTGCCAACCAAGGCTAATATCCACATGTACCTGTGTGATTACAAAGAAATCTGTAAATAACATTATTCGTAATGTGAAGTATTTTTACCTGTTCATAGTTTCATTATCATAAACCAAACAAGCACCTTCCTGGTCACCACATGAGTCGTGCCACAATATGCAAGTTTTGTCAATTAATGTGCCAAAAAGCAAAGGTGCAGGAATTGTGCCTAAGAGCCGCACTTTTATCCATTGTATTCCAAGTGCAAACGATCGCTGGTCCTCATGAACACATCTGTGGCAAACAGAACTTAGGAAACCTCAAAATATTTATTTTGTTCAACGCTAGAGCTAACCTGAGTGTTGCCGACAATGCTGGCATCGTTGCCAAAAACGTAAAGAACATCAATAAAAAGCAGAGTGCCACAAAGTACGGCAGATACTGACATCTAGACGTACATGTGGCATTGGTTGCGTCGAATAAGGGAACCGTGGCATTCTCAGAGGTTGCTGTAGGTAGAATGCAAGCACAATTCGTGTACATCTTGGTACTGTTCCCTACACTTTCTCCTTTGCAGCCTGCATAGCAAGGACTGTAGTATGCAATGTTGTCAGATCCACAAATTGGTTCATAATTGGTTTTACCACAACCACAGTGGGAGTTGCACGGAGCATCCAATTGCAGTTGAAAGTATTTAAAATCTGCTTTGTCATCATCCAAGTATACAGGCGCCAAATTGTTGGATAGAGAAGAGTGCTTGGAATTTGCATTACGATATTCTATTGTGACTCCTGCAAATGGCATATTGGGGCACGACAGTAGAAAAGCTGTCGTGAAGCAGGTGGCAATAATTGTAGCTGCAAGACACATTCTGATGATACCTGAACAAGTCAAGTTGAATTTTTTGATTAAGTAACCTCCGAGAAATGTGCCTCCACCGCCCGCTGGAACTGTTATTAAACCTACAAGCAAAGCTGAAAAAACAGGCGAGATCGCAAATTGATTTTCAATTTGCTTTGGTAGAAAAGTGGCGAAACCAGCGATTATCAAACCCTCAGAACCGCCGGCCAAATTTAAGAAGAAAAATGTGGGATTTTTTAACAGCAACACAAATGCTTTTGGCATTTCTTTGAGTTTCGTAAGGGACTTGTCAGTTTTGCTGACACTAGCGTTATATTCTTCAGATATTTTATTTTGCTGAATTGCTTGAGCTCCAGGTAACTTTTTGGGATAGCCAAATATGGGAATGGCGAGTAGAAAGCAACACACAGCAGTAAACACAAATCCGATCCACCAAGCTCCAATCCAAACATTGCTGCCACTGGTTAGACCCAATCTGAAAACAAATGAATTTTAAGATTCGTATTATTGGTATATTATCAATCTTTAATTAGCGTTGCTTAATTTAATAGCAATTTACGAAAATGATAGTTGACAAAAGTAAATTTTACACATAAGTTTATTCAGTCTCTGCTAAGACATTATTCTCGATACTGCAGTTGTAACTGCACTCAACTGTGATTTCTCAACATTCTTATATGTTAACCACAAAAAGGTTAAAAAAAAAGTTCATAGTCGGTTGTACCCATTATTACAAATGTGATTTTATAGGAGATTACAAATAATAAAATGAATATATTGAAACATAAATGATTGCATACTTTTAGGACCCCGTTTGAGAATGAGTGCACCACCCTTTGTATGTAAAAGAAGACACGATCTATTCGCAAAAAAAGCTTACTCAAGAACCCTCTTGAAACTTCTTTTATTGTGTAGATAATATTCGAGAGATAAGATTCGATAAGTGTAGATATGATTCGAGAATGTTCTAGCAACTTATTATTATTATTATATTATACCTTACACCATAATTAATTATGAGTGCAAGGTGTTGGGGAAATGAGTACTAGCTACAGAGGCTTTCGACTCGAAGAGAAAAAGATTTTATAGAAAGAAGCATTTTGGACACCAAGCCCGTGGCAGGATTTGAACCTGCGACCCTCGGGGTCTGAGTCTAGCATGCTTACCACTAGACCACAGAGGGTGGCTTAAATATATTATTATATATTATTTTTAATAAACTCATGATATTCTTATTTCAATACTAGTTGGTGCCCGCGGCTTCAGCTCACTTATTAATTAAATATGTTACCAAAAAGACATAACCGCGTATGTCAACTAAAGTCGAAATTGAGTTTGAAATATTTTTTTTTTACATTTTCATAATGTTTCTTTCTATCCAAACATTTTTAAAAAATCCGCAGACAAGACTGTCATATCGGCTGCCAGACGCATGCAGCGTCTTTCAGGCCGAAATCTATGCAATTTAGAAAGCGGCCAGGCTGATACAAAGTAATACAATTCGACCCTCGAATATCACTATCTGTGTGGATAGTCAGGCGGCGCTTAATGCAATAGAATCCAAGACAGTTAAATCGAAGTTGGTAATGAAATGTCGTACCTCACTACTGAGCTTTGGGCCCCACAAGGTCTCACTTTGCTGGGTTCCCGGACATAGCAATATAGAAGGGAATGAATTAGAGGACGAGATTGCCAGAAGGGGATCTGAAATTGACATTAACGAAGCAGATACCTCAATACAAATGCAGTAAGAGAGCTTACGAGGGTCATTTCCGGGCATTGTGCTATCGCACCAATGCTTCAACGTTGGCGTATTCCGTCCAGCGGGCTATGCAGGAGTTGCCATGATGAAGAGGAGATAGAACCGATTCATCACTTTTTATGTCCATGTCCAAGACTACAGTTGAAACGACTTCAATGTTTGGGGTCGCGCTTCTTCACAAGCTTGACAGAGATAACGAAGGTGGATTTATCGGATCTCCTCACTTTCATCTGGAAAACCAAATAGTTTAATAGGGATGGTACTTCCGATGTATACGGACGAGTAGGCCTGCTCTTGGCATTTTTGAAGGCAGTCACAATGGACATAGATGTTTCCAAGTGGAAGTGCAGATACCGTATCCGCACGCGCCTTCGCAACCTAACCTAACCTAACACTATTTATCCTGGTCATAAATAAGCATTAAGGCCCAGGAATGTTAATTTTTAATGTTTTGTTGTTGTCGAGGGAGAGAATTCAATTAACGGCTGATTTTTTGGTTTTAGACTTGGTGGCAGACCCCGCGAGTCGGGCATTGTTCATTATAGTGGCGGAAATATTCCCCGTTTGGCTATGGTGTAACGCGTACGATTACATTATTAAAGTCCGATGAATCTAAATTAAGACGAAAACAGAGATTATATTTGAGATGTCGAATTTTAACTGTTCCGGTAGCGAAATTAGTTGTTGTGTTGTGAAAAAGTACTGGACCGATTAGTGTGAGTGAGAGCGCAAGACTGTCAACAGAAAATTATTATCAAAGAAGATATATATTCCAAAGCAGTTGTTATTACTCACATTGTACTCGAATATCGTCAAATTGCACAGTTTTTGTTTGGTTTATATTTATTGTGGTGGTCTGGGTGCTATAGTGTCAGGTTGGTAATATACTTGTATAAGATATTATTGGTTCTGTTTTTTTCAATAACTTTTTTAGTTTGCTGTCAACTAGGGATGGGACATCGACACAAGAACATCGATGTTTCCATCGATGGTAAAATACATGAAAGTTATAACATCGATGGCTAAGCATCGAAAATAAATATTGACGGCGCAACATCGATGCTTGATACTATCGGACCATAGATGGTCAAACATCGAACATCGACAGCAAACCATCGATGTTTCGATACTATCGACCATCGATGGCGATCCCTACTGTCAACTTTAAATTTATTGCATTAATCCTTAGATATATAGTGGGATGACAATGGATTAAGCCGTTTTGCACCTTACATTTGTATTCATTTTTTTAAAATAATCCGCCCAATATTTTTTCTATTTTATTTTACTTTTTTACTTACTTATTGGCATCTACAGTCAAAAAATCGGTGTAAATGAGCAAAAGCTGTCCACCCAGTACGAAACCAATAGCAGGTCCAATAATAGCCATGGTATAGAAAATACCTACAAAATAAAGAATAGTAATCAGCACTATATTTCAATAATCAAATCAGGTAGAAGATATATTTAATTGTTAATTTATAGAATAAGATTTTTACTGTAGTTCACTAAATAATACAATTAAAGAATGGGCATTTCTGCTATTGTAACTAATTCACAGATAATGTCCCTCATTCTTTCTACATTTTATACTTGAAAGTTTAAACCACAATAACTTAAAATTAATATACTAGTTGTAATTTTTAGACACTGAATAGGAGTGTTTGGCTGCTTTTTTAAAGATTATCCTAATAATGTAAGTACGATGTGCTAACATTCCCATTTTCTTTAGATTTTCTATTATAGAAATAGTAAATTAATCAAAACTTTGTTTGAACTTTGTTTAATAAAATATCTATATTTTCCATTATAGACGTGTTCTCGGTCTATCATGTTATTCCATGTTATTTAGACCTGATCTGATTCACCCCAAATTCTGTATTCTACCTGGTAATTGAAAAATATACCACAAATATAAATCCGCGAGCTTAGCGATTGCTTATACTCTGCTTAATACCTTCGGCACTCTTTGTCGCCACACTCCTTGGCTTTTGTTAAAAGCAAGTTTGGAGATTCGGCAGACATCTTTTCTTACTTACGATGTAACATGCTTACTTAATATTAGAAATAAATCAGACGTGTTAGTAAGTAGAAGTATCATTACTCATAATTTATATTGAAACATAAATGATTGCATACTTTTCGGATCCCATCTGGAGTTTGAGAATTAGTGCACCACCCTATGTATTTAAGCCAAGACACAATCCATGCAGATAAAAACTTCTTTCGAGGTGTAGATAATGTTATAGAATGTTCTCGAAAATAAAACCTTACTCAAGAACCCTCTTTCGAGGTGTAGATAAGATTCGAGAATGATCGAGAAACTTCTTTAATAGTGTAGAGAATATTCTATAATTTTCTACTTGAAAAATCAGAAAGGTAGTTAAAGTAGACGCAGTTGAGCAGAAATCGCAGTTGAGCAGAAATCGTACATCATGCATTTCACTTGTACAGTTACAGTATTGAGAAGTAAATTGGTTAAATGAATTATTAAATAAAATGCAATTTGTAATAAAGTATACTTTAAGCCTAATATTAAGTGTATAAATTGCAATAATTAAATAAAGTTAATTATTTGAATTTAACCAGCGATTGATTGATTACTTCACAATCCAGTGGTACGAATACGAGTATTGCGAGTTAGAGTAAATTGTCAGGAGGACAATTTCGTAACAATATTTTGAAGCTCATTTCGCAAACATAAATTGTAGGCATTTCTTAAATAAAATATTAGAAAAATGAAACGACATCAAAATAGATATAGATCATCAGTACATGTATGCACAAGGAAACAAGATACCCGATTTCCCATTTGTGACAAACACACTAATATGCATTTCTGACAAACAAGTACGATTGATTATTTTTAAATCTGCATTAGAAAACAGATTCATTCTTGTTTGTATATTAAATAAAAATCAAAACCACATTAGCAACCGCCACACGAGCAGAGAAAAATTGGACCATAAATTGTACACGGGTTTACAGTCTAAGTAAAATTGAATAAAGATCCAGTAACGAAAAAAGCGTATGCGGAGTTCTTTGACGAGTATTTGCGGCTAGGACATATGGAAGAAGTAGACACGTTGGATGTCGGCAAGCTGAAGTATTATTCGCCGCATCAACATGTGCTTCGTCCGGAATCTACGAGTACGAAGCTCCGAGTAGTCTTCGATTGCAGTTGTAAAACTATCATCGGCTTATCTATGAACGACGTGATGATGAAGGGGCCTATAGTGCAAGACGACTTACTGTCCATCTGGCTGCGCCTTCGATGTTACAGATTTGCGTTAACCGCCGACGTGACGAAAATTTATTGTCGGGCGTGGGTCACGGAAGAAACCAACTCTCAGGCGACTTTGAGGAGACGATCTAGAGAGGAGAGATTGGAGGCGTACCGGCTGCTAACGATCACATATGGAACTACAGCAGCTACAAAGATAGCCACACTCTGCCTAAAGAAGTTGGGCGAAGATTATGCTAAGATATTTCCATTGGCATCGCAGAAAGTGCAGTCCAATTTTTATATGGATGATTTCATTAGTGGAGTTGACACCGAAGAAGAGGTAATTAGAGTCTACGCGGACGTGCCAACGCTCACAAACTCTGCAAATTTTACACTACGCAATTGACATTCAAAGAACAACAGTTTCCTGCGGCAGGTGCCAGAAGCCGAAAGCGAAAAGACACTGCGTGCTAACGATGCCGAAATCATCAAAACGCTTGGCATTATTTGGGAGCCAGCATCGGACTTGTTCAAGTATGTTTGGCCAGATATATCCCACACCAAATCGATAACCAGAAGGGTTGTATTGTTGGAAATGCCGACTTTGTTTGACCCCCTTGGACTAGTAAATCCTGTCATCGTAAAGGCGAAGATTTTCCTGATAGATCTGTGGATTCAAAAGGTAGCTTGGGATGAGTCATTACCCAAGCAGCATCACAGTCAATGGACTGGATTTCGTAACAAGTTGAAGAAGTCAGAGTTCCGCGTTATATTTTAAGCGCAAAAAACTTCGCAAGAGTAGAAATGCAATTTAGAAGTGCGACCTCTTCACTCTTATGACAGAAAGAGCTTTAAATTGTCTATTCATTGGGAGTGGAATGTTGGAAATGGGAGAAATTCCAAAGGCACCTGCAGTGCCATATCACCTGACTTTACCATAACACACCCGACTTTACCATAATTCAATACAAATTCAAAATTACAGAGTAGGTAAATTCATGGATACCTTTTAAATACTTTGTATATTCATTTAAAAGAAAAGAAGTAACAAAACCTCATCTAAAACTTTACAAACTCCACATTCATAATCAGACACATTACGATTTAACATTCAAAAGTTAATATATTCCATGGTATATCCTCTCTATATAATAGCAGATATTAAACGCCGCTGCAACGACTCCACTGCCTTCAAAGTAATATCTAACAAGAGCTTCCTTCACCCCTTCTGCAACACAAACAACTTCCCTACTCCTGATTTTACGCATACATTTATTATGCGCCACAGTCGAAAACTTTGTTTGTTCCATTGTTTATATTGTACAGCTCTAGACAAACGTAACTAAAAAGCAATAAATTTTGTCAATACTATCTGCATTGGGAAAGTATTCATCAGCCAACGCTTCACTACTTCCGCAAAGTTTCGTATCGCACCACAATAGCTGAATTGGCGGAATTTAGCCACTGTTTGGTAAGTTGGAACTGCGATGGGGCCGACTGACGCGCGATTGGATTTTTTAACTGGGTCAGACTGCAAAGTTTGCGTACAAATAGTCAACCCTTAAAATGTCGTTAAACAAAGCCCCAAGCAAGGCAGAGCAGATGTTCCTCAAAAAATAAATAATAAGAATCCTTTGTAGTTTCGTTTGAATTTCAAAGATAGAGTCGAACACACATAAAAGCAAATACAGTTTAATATCTGTGTCTGTGAGATATCGCAGCACAGCAAGATATTCACAAAACTTACCTAAATACACAGACGACATCTTTTTGGAGACGTTCTCGTCGATGAAAGTAACACCAAGTGTAAAGAGTGGAGCGGCGCCCAATCCTTGCAATAATTGCGCCGCAAAAAAAAACCAAAGAGTCCATTTTAGATTTTCCGCATCTGAAGGATGCGCCTGCTCCTGACTTAATTTAGTACATGACTGATTGTAAAGAAAGGAAAAATTGCTAAAAATAAAAAAAAAATTAAACAAATGCAAATATTTCAAACAAACCTGATGCAATGTGTTATTAGTCTCTAAGTCGCAAACATTTGTATCTGCTGAACCAGCACGGTAAGGTCCGACTAGAAAGTGTGGCAAGGCAAATATAAGCGATCCGATTCCTATAATGGTGATTCCCCATGCAATAAAACGAGGCTTTGAAGCGCTCAGGCGACCACCAAAGTAGCCAATAGGCACTGAACTCAAGAACGAAGCAATATCGTAGCCACTGGCTACTAGACCAGTCTCACTCGATCGCAGCCCAAAGCGTCTTTCAATTGTGGTAATCACTACATTCACGAATCCGTTCACAATTATACCTGAAAATAGAAGAAAACATGTGTTAATTTATAAGAAGTCCTTCTTAAAAATATCCTGAAGAATTTGGATCGGCTTGGTAACTCTGATGTGAAGGAAAATCTTGAGATTTCACAATGCTCACTACCTCCTATCGACATGTTTCGTTATTCTGTTCACCTGACTTGTATTAAATTCATCTATACATAGATTTTAAAAACTACTACGCCATATTTTGCTTTTCAGGACTGCTGAAGTTAATATTTTTAAAAATGTTTTCGAATGCTTCCAAGGCTTTAAAATATATCTTGATTCGAAGTCGTTGCAACATGTGCTTTCAGGGTAGTACTTTGTGTATGGTTTTGATGATGTGGCATATGTACTATGTATTCGTTTGTGTTTCGTCCCTAAATTCCTAGACACAATTTTAATGTGTCTAAATTCCTAATCCACCCAAAAATTAAAGAGGCACTTTACGCAGCATTCCTAATCGGATCAAAAAAGGACTTTCACATCTTAAGGAGGCACTCTACGCAGCATCCCTAAGCGTACCACAAAATGACTTCAACCAACCGGGAAATAGAACAAGTAATCAAAGATAAGATCCGTTGGCCTGGCCCCATCTTGCGCATGGACGATAGCCAGTCACAGAAACTCTTGTTAGACTACAAACCACCAAGCGTAAGGTATCGCAGGAGGCCGAAACAAGCTGTTTCGATGGCTTCACCGAAGGCGCCAAATGCAATTAAACCATTCCAAGCTTTTTCAGACAGTTTGAAATTATATCAAGCAATTTGCATAATTAAAAACAAAATAACAAATTCTCCAAATTCTCCAAATTCTCCAAATTCTCTTTTAGAATCTCATGGCACTTCACTAAATTTCACAGAAAGAAATTATTATTTTTTTTTATTTTTTATTTCTTCCTCTATATATTACAATCTATAACAATAATATTAAGTAATATTTTGTGCCGGTTTGGATTGAATATGCTCTTTTTGCCAATGCCAAAAGAACTTCTTTTATTTATTTGTTTATTAAATTTTCTCTATTTATCCATCATTTTATTTATGTAAATAATTAATTATTTATTTTGTTATTGTTATGTATTTATTTTTTTTAAACCTTCCTGTAAGTTCTGCAGGGGTAATTTGCTTCAATCTTCTTGGAGTTGCACCCTCCGTGTCTGCTGCACTACGCAGTTCCAGGTTTTGATAGCCTCTCAGTCGGTGTATATGTTTGGAGGTGCATTTTGTGATTGTGTCCATGATGGTTTCAATGTGTAGGTCACGGTGTATAACCTCGTTCGGGATATACCATTCAGCATTTGTAATTGTTCGTAGTATTCTTGACTGCATTCGTTGTATTAAATTTAAGTTTGATATGCTAGCTGTGCCCCATATCTCGATTCCATATTTCCAGATAGGTGCTATTATTGTCTTGTATATTATTAGTTTGTTGTAGAGAGATAGTCTAGATGCTCGTCCAAGTAGCCAGCTTAATTGTCGGTACTTATTTTTTGCATCGTTTCGCTTGTTAATGATGTGCTGCTTCCAAGTCAATTTTTCGTCTATGGTTATTCCAAGATATTTTGCAGCAGAGTGAGTTTTTATTTTTTTGCCCTTTATAGCAAGGCTGTATTTTGTCGATTTTCTGTTTGTATATACAACTTGTACAGTTTTGTCTTTATTTATCTCTATTCCCCATAAGTCACACCATGCTACTACATTGTCCAATATATGTTGGATTGCATTTGATGCCTTTCTTTCTTCATTGTGTGATGCCATTAAAACTGTGTCGTCTGCGAATGTTGCTATCATCGCATTACTTTTCGTTGGAATTGGTATATCTGCTGTGAATATTAAGTATAGAGGTCCTAATACGCTGCCTTGTGGTACGCCAGCTGTCATTGGTAGGATGTCTGAGCAATCCTCGTCATATTTTATGTAGAATTGTCATTGGTAGGATGTCTGAGCAATCCTCGTCATATTTTATGTAGAATTGTCGTTCGCTTATATAGCTCTTTAAAATGTCATAATAATTTTGTGGAAATATTCGCTTAAGTTTATATAGAAGTCCTTTGTGCCACACCTTGTCGAATGCTTTTGCAATGTCCAAGTATACAGCTACGCAGTATTTTTTGTTGCCTATACTTTCAAGGATTTTGTTTACAACCCTGTGGACCTGTTGCACAGATGAGTGTTGTCTTCTAAATCCAAACTGATGGCTGGGTATTAAATTTTTTGTTGTTAAGATTGGCTCTAATCTGTCCTGTAGTATCTTTTCAAATACTTTCGATAGTATTGGCAATAGACTGATAGGTCGGTAAGAAGTTGTTTTGGTGGCATCTCTTCCTGGCTTGCTGATGGCTGTTATCTGTGCAACTTTCCATAAGCGAGAGAAATACTTAGTTTCTAGCATGCAGTTAAATATATTTCGGATATATATTATAGCTATGTCAGGCATTTCTTTTAGCATTTTCCCGCTTATCAGATCATATCCTGGCGCCTTTTTGTCTTTTAATTTTTTAATTTTGTTTTTGATTTCTGCTACTGATGTCTTTTTTGTTTTGGATTGCGGGATATTTATTACATTGTCAAGATGAGTGGTTTGATTGTCCATTTCGCTTGTAAATATTTCAAGGAAATGTTTGGCCAGTGTGTTGGCTTTGTCTTTACTTGTTTTCGCCCATGTACCGGTTTGTGTTTTGATAGGAGGTTTGTGTATTATTGCACCAGTGAGCTTTTTCGTAGCCTTCCAAAGAGAGTAATTTGTTGATGTGGTCGTTCCCAAGTTCAGCATATGTTTTTCTAGTTCCTTTTCTCTGTTTTTCTGAAGTAAAATTTTTAAATCATTTGTTGCTTTGTTTAGGTTGCGTTTATCTTCCGGATTCCTAGTGATTTGCCATGTTTTCCGGAGCTTCCTTTTCCATTTAATTTTTCCCTTGATGAACGCTGGTGTAGTGTCCGTATTTGCTAACGTTAGCTTTGGTATTGAAGCTGTGATTGTTTCGATGACGCTATCATTGAAGTATGCGATTGCGGAATCGATTTCATTTTTTGTTTTTAATCGTATATCTATTTTTAGTTGTTTTTCCAGTGCTAGACGAAAATTATTCCAGTCAGTTTTATTGTTATAGATGCCTGAGAAAAGTCTTGTCTCTATTGATCCTAGTAATGTCATTAGGATTAGGAAAGAAATTGAAATAGCAATTGACATTCTCATGAGCGTAATAGCTGATGCTGCTATAATTTCAACCCCTGATACCAACATTGACATGAATAAATCAATAGCACCTTTAATGATAGAAAATCTTATCAAAGCAAAGAGGAAGATAAGGAGGAATTGGCAAATCTGCAGATCACCCAGTTTAAAAAAACAGCTTAACGATTGTTCAAAAAGGTTGCAAAATACTCTAGCTTGCAATAGAGAAAAGTGCTTACAAACCTGTCTTCAGAACCTCACAGTAACAAAACAAGGTGACTACTCCCTTTGGAAGGCAGTAAAAATGTAAAGTACGTGTGCTCGAAGGGACTCGAATAAAGGTGATGCGTTTGTGTAACATTTCAAAAATGTGCTTAGAACTCATACACCCATAGGCTTCGAGGCAAGTGCTAACAATCTTGCTGTCATTATCAGCGGCAAGTTCGACAGAACAATATCCAACATTATGAATCAGGCTCTAACCTTCATCTCTGATTGGTGTCGCGCAGAAGGGTTATGCACTTACCCTAGCAAGAACATACTTGTTCCTTTCACATACTGATTAAAATTGAATCTTGGTACAATAGCTGTTGAGCGAATCAATATAAAATCTTCCGATGAGGTCAAATATCTAGGTCTAGTTCTGGATAAGCGACTAAATTGGAACTCTCACCTAATTTCGGTGATAAACAAAGCCACAAGAGCAATGTGGCCTGTCGGAGTCTCTTTAGTAGAACATGGGATCTAGAATAAAAAATGATACACTGGATGTATGTAATGATGGTTAGACCAATCATTACCTACGCATCCCTTGTGTGGTGGCCTAAGACGACACAAGAATCCGGTAAGAAAATAATTACAAGTTTTCAAAGGCAGGCTTGCCTGGTAATCACCGGTGCTAAGCGAAACTGCCCAGCCGCTGCTATTGAGGCCATAATAGGATTATCCCCACTACATACAGTCGTGAAAAAATGTGCTGCTAGAAGCGCATTGAAGATGAAAATCTTGTCTAGACAAGCACCTCATGACTATGGGCATTTCAATATTTTAAAAAACATACCCGATCAAAACATAATGCGCTCAATAACGGATTATATGATCCCAAAACGACAGTTTGATCGCAATTTTGAGATTATTATCTCAGACCGAGATGGATGGGACATAGGAGGACCTTGGGTCTACCCTAGAAGTCTAGAATGGTTCACTGACGGTTTAAAAACAAACACCGGAGTCGGTGCAGGGGTCTATGGGCCAAATACTAAAATCTCAGAACCAATGGGCAGGTGGCCCAGCGTCTTCCAGGCGGAAATTAAAGCAATTTCAATCAGCGCAAGGACAAATCTGAAAAGGGGTATCAAGGGCGCACACATAGCTATCTATTCAGATAGTCAAGCTGCATTACAGGCATTAGCTTCATGTTCTTTAGAATCGAAACAGGTGAAGAATGCTTCAACAACCTACAAACTTTAGGTGCAGCAAATGAGGTTGCAATTTGCTGGGTCCCGGGTCACCCGGTGATCGGCTAGGGCCGGTTCCGCAGCAAGCCTTATAGAGCCGGAGCAATACTGTGGTATTAACTGGGCGGAGGCTAAATCTAGTCTAGTCTCAGAATGTCACACTGGGAAGGGATAGAGGGACTTCGCCAAGCCAAAAGACTGGTAAGGGCATTCACCCACAATAAACAACGGCGCAATATGTGCAAAGCAAACAGAGGGAAAATAGTAGGTTTTCTATCAGGTCATTACTACCTGAAATATCACCTAACTATAATCCACATTCTTGATAACACGGAGTGCCGGCTCTGTCTAGAAGAAGAGGAAACCACAGGACGTACGAGTATACTGTGCACCGCATTGCATTGGAAAGAACTAGAATGAACATATTCCACCGCGACATAGTTGGATCTGGAAGAAATAAAGAATGCTCCTGTTATGGACATTCTCAAATTCATCCATAAAGCGGAAAAGATAATGAAAGAACATGACTTTCAACTACTTCCTTTCTTTAGAGAAGGAACATCTAGGTAGAAACAACACACATTCACTTCTCGAAGTTACGAAATAACTGCAGGCGTGCCTCAAGGGAGTATACGTGGTCCCTTTCTCTACATTATTTTCACTTCAGATCTACCAACAAATGAACAATTTCTGACATCGACGTTTGCAGATAGCACCGCCCACATACTGATCCAAGGATAGCAACTCGTAATCTTCAAACCCACCTGCATGAAATAGTGCATTGGCTGCAGACATGGAGGTTTAAAATTAACAAATTAAAATGCACACATGCGACTTTCACATTACGACAAGAGAACTGTCCCTCCATTCACATTAATGAACACGGCATTCCACAAAAGACCGAAGTTAATTAACTTGAAGTGTATCTTGACAAAATGTTAATATGGAGAAAACACTTAGAAATGAAATGCATTCAAGAAAAAATCAAAGCTAAATATGAACTGGCTTACGAGGGGTGTATGATAAGTACCCGTGTTTAGCAACTGATAGCATCACTGACGCAAAATTTTGATGTCAACATTTATAGCCATCTTTAAAACGATGACTCTTAAACTTTCAGATAAATTTATCGATTACTTTTGTTTTGACAGCTGTTGAAAGTAGTCAAGTTCGTGTTTGTTTGCAACCATGGAGAAAGAGCAGCATCGATCAGTAATGAGATTTTTTTTTTATGGTTTGAGGACAGATGGTTTGAACGTTTGAGGAAATCAAAGTGAATTTGCATGCCATTTATAAGGACTATGCTCCTTCGATAACTACCATCGGATATTGGTGTAATGAATTTAAGCGTGGCCGAACATCCGTTTTTGATGAAGAGGGCCCGAGACCGTCCGATTGAGGTGACTACGGAGGATATGGATAACTAAATCCATGAAATCGTGTTAGCAGATCACCGGGTGAAGGTCAGAGAGATTGCTGACATTGTACACAACTGAATTGAAAGCACATAAAATATCCCACACGAAAAATTGGTTATGAGAAAACTATCGGCGAGATGGGTGCCGCAGTTTCCGTTTTTGCTCACAGTGGAGCAAAAACGGAATCGCATGACAACTTCGGAGCATTGTTGGGATATGTTTAAGGGCAATCCGAAAGAGTTTCTGCGGCGTTTCGTGACTGTTGCCGGGTACTTCTCATACACCCCTCGTATTCAAAATTATCATTGGTGAAATAAACTTCTTCCTTTCAATACATCCATTAAACCAACATGGAACTTTGGGATACAGTTGTGGGGTACCTCTGGCAGCTCCAAAATAGAAAAGGTATACAAATTGGAATCTAAACTATTAAGAACTATCTGCAAAGCATCTTGGTATGTAAGTCAAAAACTCAAACATACGTGATGATCTAGAAGTAAACACAGTTAATGAAGATATTCTAAAATTCTGCACAAATTACGCTAAGAGGTTAAGATCGATTCCAAATAAACTTGCAACTAAACTACTTCGGAGAGTAGACAAAATCGGTTCATACTCTATGCTAAATGGGAGCGGTATATACAGAATTCCGTGTCTACCATTGACACATGATGAAAGCTTGAGAACTATACAAGATATACTCGTATGGACGAAATGTATTAATATCGAAAATAATGTAAAAGTTAGTGCAATCGAACATAACACACGCCTGCTTCTCATATAAATAATAGATAGAAACCTCATCTATAATAATAACTTATATTTTATATTAACATTTAGTAAGAATGTTTATTTGATCGAAACTAGTCTGTCGAAAGCATAAATCCCCGCCCATAATTCACACCTTTTATTTATTATTTTGTTCTGTGGTTAATTTCAATATACTCGTAGTTAGCTCCAATTATAAAAAAGTGGACTTTGATTGGAACCAGCCCATATTTTGAACAGCTTCTATTATATAGAATAACCATGCTAGGATGAAATGTAATAGCAAAGAGTATACGTAAATAGAGATTGAATCACTCAAAATTAC
The DNA here is from genome assembly GCA_920105625.2 of Clusia tigrina. Classification (NCBI taxonomy): domain Eukaryota; kingdom Metazoa; phylum Arthropoda; class Insecta; order Diptera; family Clusiidae; genus Clusia; species Clusia tigrina. The sequence continues at coordinate 39,742,686 of OV050033.1, read as the reverse complement.
AAGAAATGGAAGTGATGGCGATTTCACAAAAATCGGTGAGGGCAAGGGGAAGCGAGGTGCAATGCGTACTATGTACTAGAAAGCCCTCGAACAAAATTTTGTAACAATAATTTCGCTCTATATATGTATACTCTTTGGTAAAAGTCTTATAGTGGTAATTCAGTAGGAGCGTTGAGACTTTTTCACTCTTGAAATTACTTTTATAAAGCCAGTGCATATTTATAATTGCATGTGCATACTCACATGTGTACAATGCACAAGTGTAATGACGGCTATCAAGGAAGCAAATACGTCGATATAATAATAATAAAACAAAAAATAAGGAATGTGTACGGTGTGTGTCGTCATTGTATAGTATAGGACAAAATGCTTTAAAAATGGAATATTACCATGAGAAATTTACTGATGACAATGATAAGCGAGAGTCACGTATTTGATCCTAACTTGTCTGGGAGCGCACACTTCAAGCAAAGAACAAATAGAATAGACACTCGATATAAATGTGTTTGTGCGAGATTCTGCTACTGTGAGAATGTTTTAAAATTGATTTACTGGTGGTAAAAATACAGTGAACGCCATTTAACTCTAACCATAGTAATTCCTCAATTCACTTTACTTCTCAAAATAACTGAAAACACACAATTTTGTTGATCTATTCTCATTGTCAATGAACTCTCAAGTTCCACAAGTCGAAATGTTGCAGTTGCGCTTAAGTAAAAAAATTATATTAATTCTACAATACCGAGCACGATTATTTTTCGCGACTGCAATGCATGCTCGTGGAAGTTTTGACCCCGTTTTTTTCTCCCTCAAATACTTATATATATCTACACTGCGGAGGTCAATGAGATACTCACTACTCAAACAACTACGCCGTTTTTATACTTTTCCCACACGCCTATACATATCTGTGCATTTCATTAACCCCGTTAGGATCCCCCTTTTCCTCAAAATTACTAAGCCACTGTTTCGCCATTCTATTCAGGAACAATTTTATTAAACTGTTCAACTGATATTTTTTTCCCAGTGTTTTTCTGTTCATGTTGGGGTTTATATTTTAAATGTTAACAGCTTTATCGGTGCACTTAAATTTTCTTCCGTTTCTATCTTCTTGTCACCACACGTAATAGTTTCCGCGATTACTGTATTTAATTTTATACTTCTATTAACAACCTATTTTTCAGTAATTTTTCTGCTTGTCTTCTGGTTCTTCACAACCTTGACTCGATGTGCCGCTATCATGTACAACTGTAGTATAGCTTCCTGAAATCCAACAATTTTTTCTGCCTGCTCGACCATTAATTCTTCTTAGTTCGCTTCATTTTTCAAATTCTACACTATTTTCACTCTCTTCGCCACTTTCTTGAGCACCCGCTAATTTTGTTGCGGTGCTTTTCTCTTCCTCTGACATAATTTATTGTATTTTTCCGTGGATGCAATTATTCTTAATTGTTTAAGGTAGCTATTTTTTTTTACTTTTATAGTTCGTGATTTTGAGCGACATTTGATCACTCGAATGTTAAGAAGAATACTTATTCCATTAAAATACAGTCAATTCATTTATTTCAGTATAAATTGATTGAATACACTATGTAATATTTTACAGAATCACTAAATATAATATAAAACATTACAAAAGTTTAAGTATGATAGTTTACTACATAAGTAAGTTGGACCCCTTGATCAACTATTCACTTATAGCACTGTCAGCTCTTAAAACGATGTCAATTGATTCGTCGCCCAAACTGAATTCAATTGCTTATTTGTTTTTGCAGCTACGGTTGTTGTATATCAGGATCATATGCAAGTGAATATACTCGTATTTGAATTTCTACGCTATACCACATTAGATTAGATTTATTTAAGGGTGTTATACACCGCGACCTGAAAGATCTATTTGAAAGATGAGGATAGTCTCATCTACAGTTCTTCTGTCAGGTTGATTTCCGACAGGAATTCATGTATTTCGGAGGAATCAAGTTGAGGGATCTTGCATATATCTAAAATATATTCTCCAAAACACCGGAGTCTTTTGTGTGCCAAAGGTGCGCAGTATGTGATCAGGTGCAGTGAGGTTTCTTCACTTTCTCCACAGAATCGACAGATGGTATCTGAAGATATTCCCAACTTATTCATATGGTAGTTGAGTCTACAATGTCCGCTTAAAATGCCTGTGATGATTCCTAGTTTACTCCGAGTTATATTTATTAACTCCTTAGATTATTTAGGATTAAAATCTCCCAGAAGATCTTAATCGCGGAAGAGTTTGTGATTAGGTGCAATGAGGTTTCGTCACTTCCTACACAGAATCTACAGATGGCATCTGACTTATTCTTATGATAGTTCAGTCTACAGTGTCCGCTTTAAATGCCTGTGATGATTCTTAATTTACTCCGAGGCATATTTAATAACTCCTTAGCTCTTTTAGGATTAAAATCTCCAAGAAGAGCTTTGGACTGTCTTAATCGCGGAAGAGTTTTCCAGGTTTGACTTCTTTTTGCATCTGTACACTTCTTCAGCAGACCTCCAATGGTATTGGATGATAGTCCGCAGAAGGGTTTACTGCCGTTGCAAGGAGAGGACGCAGCCTTTCTTGCTAAACTATCAGCCTTCTCAGTTCCCTCTACTCCTATGTGGTCTGGTACCCACATTAGAGATAACTTGTTCATACTGTCTAGGAAGTTCAGTTTCCCAATACAGTCCCATACAAGTTTAGACTTCAAACTCTTGAGTGCTGCTAGACTATCGGATAGTTTCACGATGTGTTTCCCCCGATATTTCCTGTCAATCTTGATCTGGGCACATCTTTCAATAGCGTGAATCTCCACTTGAAAAATTCTTGGGAAAGAACCCATTGGTTCCCAGTAGTTGCTTCTAGTCCCAAATACTCCTGCCCCAGTTCCCTCCATTGTCTTAGAACCGTCTGTACACCATAAGAGGGAGTTTTCTCTAATTTTATACGTCTCAGACCTTCCCATTCTTTTTTGCAACTCATCTTTGTACTGTATTTGTGTGCAAAGTTGAATTTTCTTGGCATAAAATCCTTGTGAGATTTTAGTATACCATATTCTTGAGATGAATTGTTACCCCAAATATTTTGGGTGTAATTTGATTCTCTCGAGATAACTTCTTGTATTCTGCTAAGAGATTTCCCAGCAGAGTCTTGTATTACTAGATGTAAGAGTGTTAGATCTAGTATAGATTCCATTGCTGCCGTTGGACAGGTGCGCATAATTCCCGTGATGACAAGGCAGGCAAGGCTTTGAACTTTACTTAATGCAGATTTCGCTGTGTTAAGTCTCTCTCTATTTGACCAGGCTACAGAACCATAGATAATGATTGGTGTGACCATCATGGTGTACATCCAGCGAATGATTTTTGGGTTACTTCTTCAAGGTTATGCCATATACACTCATTGTTTATTTAAAATTTAAATTTTTAATACTATAAACACAATGAACGCAATTGTCCAGGTTGAGGTGCAGCTGCGATTTTCAATATTTAATGGATTAGCTAAGTTTCTGGCTTCCACATATTGCTTAATACCTTTTAATATAGCATGCAAATGATGCCGACATATCAAGTGCTCGTGTTTGTTTATGATGGAACAACAACAACATCAGCACATTACGTACCCTCCCTCCACATACCCACATAAGCAGGCGTTGACTGTTAGCATCTGCTGTGGGAAACTGCACTTAAATTTTAGAATGTTCTGCTGCTCCGACTACTGGGGTACGAAAAGTGCTGATAATATCAAATGTTAGCAGTGATAAATGTCCTCAAGTAAGCGCTTATTCCATTGCACGTGACCAGATAAATATTGAATGGGCAACATTATAAAAATTTTGTTCTTTATGCACTAGTTCATATGTGAGCTTTTGGAAAAGAACTCAATTTCTTATTCTAAACTTAAATTCTAAACAACTAAAAGTCGGCAACAATTTTTAATAGCTTCAAATTGAATCCACAAATCAAAGGATTCTATTACAAAGTCAGCTTTTGTTTGCGGAAGCATCTCCACATGCACAATACGAAAACGAGGATTTACAAATTCGAAATTGAGTCACTGCATCAAACTAGAAAAATGCACACAAACTCATAATTCAGCCGCTAGCTTATAGTAAAATTATTAGTATGTGAAAACCTTAGGGAAAAGTGTGTGTTTCAAATGTCATCCAGTCAAAGGAAGTGCGAATTTCAATCAGATCCCATACACGTCCAATTACTGTTTCTCCAATGAGGCTGTAACTTTAATACGCACTCTTACTTTCAAAATACCCTCTTTCCTTTCGGGGCTCCTGGTTAAGCAACAAGCCAAGTTGACAGCGATTAGACTTAACGCTCTTTCGCATTGGCGCTTAACCCTGAAGGGCCATGCCTCTGATCAGGATCCACCTGTCCCCAACTTTATCGATTGCATGTCGGTCTATCCCGATTTGAACAGGGAGTTCGACCTCACTATTCCAAGCGGAAATGACTGGACTTCAAAAGACATAATCGTCAGTGAAACGGTCGATATCAATACCGACGGTTCGAAACTTGGAGGTAGAGTCGGCAGCGGTATCTTTTCCGACAAACTGAACTTAAAAATCTCCCTACGTCTCCTTGACCATTTCAGCCTGAAGTCATGGCCATTTATCACGCAGCTAAATGGATCCTGTAGCGATATCGGCACTGTCGACGTATCCATCTAATCAGGCAGCCAAGCCGTCATTAAATCTCTTTTTGGCTCTACGGCCAACTCAAGACTCGATCTTGAATGTCGAACATCTCTAAATGAGCTCTCAAGATACTCTCGGGAGCAACATCCCGAGCAACGCTACTGCACGAAATTCAGCCCTCCGTAAATATCGGCATCCCTCTGTCAACAGCCAAGCTCGATATCAAACGAAAATGCCTGGCTGACACCTACAAATTATAGGTTGACGAGGAATCATGCTACACGGCTAGACTAACTTGGGCAAGAATAGACAAATACAGAACCAACCAACTTCTTCGACTTGATCGCGTTTCACTGTCGACAACTGTGTCGGTTGACCGGCCACTGCATACTGGGGAAAGCACACAGAAAGACTGGGCCTATCCTGAAACGATTTTTGCCGACGCTGTGGTTCTGAGTAGGAGGACGAGACGGTTCTCCACCTCTTATGTCACTGCCCTCCCTTGAGCAGAAGAAGAAATCGCAGCTTTAGTGCCCCATTTCTCACAAATTTGACAGAGCTGTCATCCTTTAATATTAGGGACATAGCAAGGTTCATCAAACTATCAGGATGGTTTCCTGCAACATAATGGGGGAGTCGTGCCTTTCCCGGCGCTGTCCTTGCACTCACTCTCACCATCCCAAGTAAGAGAACTTTTTAGTTAGTGCTTGAACGGCGCCACACCGTGGTATCACAATCGGCCTTTAGATGCGCTCAAGTGTGCTTTTGGCACACTAGGCGGCCACTCCTACCTACCTACCTAACTATGTCCAACCCTGCTCTCAAAATACAAATTAGCTAGATTTATAATGTTTCCTTTAGAGTAATATATATTCACTCACCTCCAATGGTAGCTATAATAATATATCAGAGTGTTTATATTAAAATATAAACTTTATTAAAAAATATCTTTTAATTGAAAAACTGAAAAAAGTTGTATATAAATATTGTCAGCAATTATTATATACATTTTTATATATACATTATATTATATTACTCCTAATGATGAATTGTTTAAAATAACCATTCATTTGGAATTTGTGTGCCATATTTTCCTGCTATAAAATAATGATCTTTTGGTGCCATTTTAACGCCCCTAAAGCACTATTCCGACTTCCACTTCATTTATCATTTCCGCCAAATAGGTTACTTCATTGAAACATGCTCTCGCACACCACGTTATTTGCTCTTTTAAATGTCCTCCATTTAGAAATTCTTTTGAGGTGCTTGGTTCATTATGACTTTATATTTACATAAGCTAAATGGGCATGACGAATGGTGTAGGTTCTTTCAATTTTTAATCAAGTATGCACGCATTTGCCACATTGTTTGGATGTTTCTTTACCTTTTCAGATACTACTTTAACTATTCAGTCATTTTATATTAACTCTGTACCTTTCCTTCCAATTGTTTAAGTGCACATACGAGTATACATATTTTCCGTTAAATAAGGCTCAAATTTATGACTGATATTTCAGTTGCAGGATTTGTATCTTCTACCAACTACTTTTAAATGTGCGTTTCTATGAATTCCAAAGAAAATCTTAAAATTCCTAAACAGTTTTGGTGGTCTGGATCAATATTTCTGTGAATGATGGCAGCTTCCAATGCAAAAGCGTCTCTAAAATATCGTCAGTAGATTATATTCTCTGTATCCATCTAATTGTCCCCTCTCCGTTTAGCAGTCGTTCTACCTTCCTAACACCTTCCACATATTCATATGAAAGGTGTGGCATATTCCATGAAGAATGTGTCTTATCTATTGCAAAAGAAATTAAGTGTACATGCATCTACTAATGTACATAATACTATATTCGTTATCTGTAAAATAAAGATGGCAAATAAAAATATAGATTGTTGCTTCTAAAGTCCGGATTGTAAAATATTGTACGACACTTCTTTTTAGGGCATACCAGGTATTACACCAGGTATTACTCTACGATTACAATGCCCAAACAATTGTGAAATTAGCTTGCAACCTTCTCAAAAATGAATGTTGTACAAATATGTCATTGGAATGCTAACTTTGTTAACCAACACAAAATTGAAATAAAATATTTTCTAGACAGTAACAGCATAGACATCATGCTTATCTCCGAAACTCATTTAACTGCAAAATATAACTTCAAACTAGGCTACAGTTTCTACTCAACAAACCACCCACAAGGTAAAGGGCATGGTGGTACGGGAATACTTATTAATGCTCGATTAAAGCATTACTTTCTGGAATCCCATGCCAAACAAAACATCCAATCTACTTCCATCTCTTTACAGTGTTGGGGTGAGAGAATAGTAATTTCATCAGTTCATTATCCACCTCGGTTTTCTACTTCTACAACCGAGATTTTATAACTTTCTTTAAATCGCTCGGTAACAAATTTCTCTCAGCCGGAGACTTCAACTCTAAGCCTACGTACTGGGGGGTTCACGGTTAATTAACCCTAAAGGCAAACAATTATTTAATTCGCTGATAGACTCTCAAAACCGTCGAGACTTTATATCATCTGGAAAACCCATATAAGGGCAAATCAAAATAGACGAGACGAGACGTAACGAGTAAGTTCCAGCATATGTGAATCAGTGTTCATAGCCAAAATAGCCGTACGCATTTGATCAAAACTGAACGAAACATTTAGACATGACTGCAAACGTCTGCTACTTGTCACAACAGCTACTTTATTGACACTGTTATTTTATTAAAAAATTAAAATTGAAATGACGAAATTTTGCTACAATTCAATCGCCGCTGTGAGGGATGAGCTCGGAATTTATGTAAGAAGCCATCTATCGAAGCGTTTGATAGCGTCACATTTTGGGTTAAATGTCAAAATCGACGTAACGAGTGCAGACGTTCGTCCAATCGCTATCGTTACGTCTCGTCTATTTTGGTTCTACCTTAACGAGGGCAGACGTTCGCCCAATCGCTATCGTTACGTCTCGTCTATTTTGGTTCTACATATATTCTGGCCCACAGATCAAATAAAAATTCCCGATATTATTGACATAACAAAAAATATAGAAAGGTCTTTGTTTGAAACTGAGTCCTGTTTCGACTTATCATCCGATCACTCCCCGGTAATAATATATTTATAAAAAAAAAAACAGAATTCATTGGAAAAACAATAAAATTGACCTCCAAGAAAACAAACTGGCTCAAATATCGTAAATATATTAGTACCCACGTGTGCCTTAATACAAAATTCAATAGCAAAGAGGATATTGAATCGAAGACGCAATCATCAATTGGATCAATAATAAATGCAGCTGCTAATAGTGCCACGCCCGAACAAAACTCAACTAAATCCAATACACACTGCATCGCACCACGTAGAATGATCTCGTTAAAGAAAAGAGGGGATTAAGGCGTGAGTGGCAAAAATGTGATCGCCAGCTCTAAAGGTGAGACCAAAATCAGTCGAAAATCAGCTGAAAAACACTCTCCGCGAGGAAAAGGAACAAAGCCTAAATAAGTGTCTGGAAGATTTGGCACATCTGAAAGTCACTAATTACTCTCTCTGGAGAGCCACAAAAATGGTTAAAACACCGATGGATAGTGAATCACTTCTAAGGCAAAGTGATGGTACTTGGGCAAAAACAGATGAAGAAAAAGGCAATTCATTTGCAGCGCACCTCAGGTCAGTCTTTCAACATAATCCCGCAACAACAACAGCATTCAGAATGTTTCAACAACGACGCCGGCAATGGAAGTCAAACGCCTGTGTACAATGAGTCTCAACCCAAAAAAAGCACCAACAAAATTATAAGTGAATTACCAACAAAATGATAAGTGAATTGCCGCAAATAGCTCTGATGCATTTTACGCATATTTTTAATGCAATACTCCGCCTGGGTCACTTTCCTGCAACATGGAAAATATCCGAAATAATAATGATACCAAAACCAGGAAAAGACCCTACTCAAGTATCTTCATATCGGCCCATAAGTCTCCGGCCAAACCTCTCTAAATTGCTCGAGCGGTTATTGCTGGAAAAACTAACATCAAAGCTCAAGTCGATTATTCTTCAACATCAATTTGGGTTCCGCAATCTTCATGGAACCAACAAGCAAGTGCACCTCATTGCTTCGGAAATAAGACGAGCATTCGAACAAAGGATGTACTGCTCAGGAATATTGCTAGATGTCGCACAGGCCTTTGGCAAGGCATGAAGGACTTATCTATAAAATTAGAAAGTTTCTGCCGAGCAATTCGCACCAGGCTTTTGGAGTCATATTTAACAACTCAGAGTTAAATATAAAGAATTCCTAACACCAGACTTTTAAATTATAGCTGGAGTACCACCAGGTAGTGTGCTTGGCCCTATGCTATACCCTTTGTATACTTCTGATTTTCTAACTGATAAACACCTCGTTACCTCGACTTTTGCGGATGATACAGCTATCCTGAGCACTCACCAAAATCCGCGGATAGCTTCGCGGAATTTAGAAGAACATTAAAGAAAATAAAAAGTTGGCCAGCCGATTGACGCATCAAGGCAAGCGAACAAAATAGTGTATATGTGACATTTACCCTCAACCCCCGGTCTTGTCCGGCAGTCTCCTTAAATGGCACTGAAATCCCGCAATTATCAGCGGTGAAATACTTAGGAGTGAATTTCGACCGACGGCTCACTTGGAGAAAGCATATAGAAGCGAATAAAATCCAAATGAAACTCAGGGCAAGGTCCTTGTACTGGCTTATCAAAAAAATCGAAACTAAGACTGCAATATAAAGTGCTTAGATACAAGCCTTTAATTAAGCCAATTTGGGACTTAGGGTGTCCTGATTTGGGGACCTACTAGTGCATCCAATTTACAAATAATCCAAAGGGCTCAATCCAAAGTTTTGAGAACGATCACCGGCGCTCCATGGTTCGTCAGAAAGGAATATATTCACCGCGACCTGAATATATCACCGGTTGAAAGAGAACTCGTAGACTTGAAAGGAATTATAAAACCAAACTTAAGTATCATCCAAATCAACTAGCAAGGAATCTGTTTCAAGGGATATATATGCGATTTTTTTGTATACTGTTCTTATGATTTCGCACATATTCACAAAAGTGCTGCTCAAAAGGTATTCATATTCGATATTTATAGAAAATAATATAAACTTGCGTCTTTTTTTATTTTTGCAACATTAAGAAATGGTTTGGAACAAAACAAAAGCAGAGGTATAAAGAAGCGTTATGATTATGATAGCAACTCTACTTTTTATTTGTCAACTGAAGATTCACTTTCAAGTAAATAAATACACATACAAAATGAAAGAACGGCCGCTAATTCAACCTCCCATTTTTCTGCTCTCCTTCAAATTGCCATTGACATCAAGTGTATTTCAAGGAGATTTTTTTGGAATTTGGCAGGCATACTGCAGGGCGTTGCAGGGGCACAAGCTGACCAAAAACATATCCATTTACTCCGACAACCAGGCGGCAATAAAGGCGCTAGCGTCGCCTTTACCAGCTTAAATTGGTCGGCCTCTGCAAGGAGGAATTTAAATTATTATCAGGAAATAGTATAATATCTCTTGGCTGGGTTCCGGGACACAGGAACATTGAAAGGGCTGATGAGCTCGCACGAAGAGGCTCATCGGAAGCCGATCAAGTATTTTCCTTATGGACGCGGGCGTCCCCGTAATTGTTGTTAAGAGAAATATTTATAATCACTTCCTCCGCAAGACTCGCGAGAGATGGAAAAACACTGCGACATGTGCCATTTATAGAATGATGTGGCCCGATTACAGTGCAAAAAGAACTAACCATCATCTCCATAAAATTAGCAACCTTATGGCTGTCTGCACAGGTCATTGTACTATTGGCACACACGCTGAAAAAATGGGTATTCCGTTCAAGGCTCATTGCAGGAGCTGTAAAGACCCACAGGAAAAAGAAACAGCCATACACTTTCGTTATGATTGCCCAGACCTCGCCTGAGAGTCAAATATCTCGCAAGTCCTTTTCTGGAGAGTCTGGAGAACTTTCCGACCTATCCAAATTTGTCAGCAACTCCGGATGGTTGCAAATGTACAAAAGTATATTACCATTTTGTTTAGGCTCGCGAGGACATGGCAACAAACGGCACTATTGCTAATTAAGGCCATCCATTTTACCTACCTACCTAAGATATCTGATTTTGAAAAAAATTTAGATACGATTTAAGAGGAATTCCGGTTCCTTGATATATTGGTTTTTTAAAGCTAAATACTATTCTGTGAAAATTGCAGTGTTTGTGAATTTAACCAAATCGATGTTTGGAAATTAAGATGGACACCTACGATGGGTTCAAATCACAAATTGATGTCGGATCCTAATGTTAGATAAATATCTCTCTTTCTATTTTAATAAATAATAATAATTTATGAACGATTCAGCACTCGCACCGGGAAACTTAGCATTTGACAAAGTGACTCTACTGTCCTTAATATGAAGCTTTAATTTTAAACTTAAATAGTTTATTTTAAACACATTTGGTATGACTTTTAAAGTTTGTGGATCGATTATATTTTGTTAAATCGAATTGAATGGTTTATATTTGCGTCTGTGCTATTTAATATAAAGCAAGCTCCATCGAATTCAGACAATTAAAATATTTAAAAAATTACACAAAATTTGTGAAAAGGGCTTACCTTGCATGGCACCGCCCCAACACAACCAAAACAGCGCCCATTTTGGGGTGCAGAAACGTTGTAGACATTCCGGTTGATATTTACCCCAACCGAAGGCCTTCGACTCAGGCATTGTCAGCGTTCGCGCTTCTAACTCCACAATAGCGGCGACAGTAGAGGTGCGACTTGATATGGAACTATTGTTGTTATCAAGATTAGAACGGTTTGTAATATTTATTTGTGTGTTTTTAATTTGTGCATCTGAGCCAGCTCTGTTTATATTGGAATCAGATAAGCTTTCGCCCGAATTGGCCTGTTCTACCGATTCCGTCATTTTATTAGCCTTTAACTCGTTAAAATGATTTTCATTAAAGAACACTCTTCAAAGATCGCAAAACACTTTTGTGTGATCCTTTTGCACACATTCACATTCAATAAACACAATTCATTTTCGCTGAAATTGCTTTTTCACACTTCGAACTCACAACAACATTTCTGTTCAAATCCCAAAACACAACTGAGCCCACGTCTTTTTTTAATATCTTTACTTCCGTTTAGCGAGCATCGCAGCACAGTAACAACAAATACCGCTATGGATGCCAGCGATTGCCACCGGGAAAGATCCAACAGTTGCTTACTGTGGCAGAGGGTGGTTCTGTTAAACGCTGCTAAGCAACTGACTGTCGGTTTGTGTGGGTTGATACCTTACGCCCACACTCCAACGCACCCGCATGCACACGTTCGCGATGGTAAGCGCAGCAAAAGTGTCAGGAAAGTGTGTGAAATATGCGTTAAAGAGGGATTAATTTTAATTTTTTCTTTATTTATTATTTATTGTAAAATAAACTGACACTTTCGTGTATTTACCACAAATATTCCCCATTCCATGTGACCAACTTTCAGAAAAATTCAGCGCACTGAGCACAAACGTGTCTGCGAATAATAATTTCCGTTTAAGACATTTCATAATTACGGTTTGCATAGTCATGTTGTGTACGAAAACGCGCATAATATGTTTCGGACAGTATCGTGTTTGGAAGCACAGATAAGTTGAAATTTTGTTGCAATACAGGGCTATAAGTCATTTGGATACTGGCCCATGCCAATTACGTTGAAAACTGCAAATTCATTTTTTGTTTAGTATTTATTATTTCTACTAAATAACAAATTAAGTCTCCTTGTGAAAGGTATTCCCAAATCATTTTGTGTTTGGCTATAGCTTTTAGAAGTTCTCTGCAATATTTCAATCAGATCAGGTACCAAAATACCAACTTGCGTCCCCGTTAATAATTGGTTGTTCGTATAATCATAATTCAATAGTGAATAATGATTCGAACGGTATTTTAATTGATTCTTTTCGGAAAGCTTTGCGGAAAAATCTGTGGGAAGGTTGTTGGCTAAACAATTCTCTCTTCGATCCTTCGGTCATAGCTCTGTATGTCGAAGTCTTACGAAGTCTGCGGATCCCATTGCTAAAAGCGCAATCTCACTACGAGCAAGAAAGTAACGTACTGATGCCTTTCAAAATGAACAATAGCCGTACTGAAGATGACATGATGAGAAAGGTGAAAGAACGGTGCTGTACTGCCACATGTAAAATCGCAAAGCTCATGTGCAAACCGTACGGCACTCAGACCAAATCGATACTGGCACTTCCGAGGAATGATTGCAGAACGGTAGTAGGTATACTGACCGGTCAAACAACAATGAATGCAGGAAATGTGGGGAACAGGACACAAGCGAAACTTTGAAATATCTACTATGCCTATGCCCCGCAAAATTGAAAACACGCCTAAAACAACTGGGAGCCCCTTGGTTTGAAGAAATAGAAGAGGTGGCACAATTAGGGACAATTTCGCTCTTAAGATTTGCTAAGAGCGCCTCTCTGTTTAACGATTTACCATACAACTCTTAAGCGGATATCCATCTGGCACCACAAAGGGCCAGCCAATTTAACCTAACCTATCCTTAATTGATTCCAACAAGGTGGTGTTAAATTTAGTTCCGCGAAATTTCGATTCATTTAATTGCGGTGATTTATCATTACGTTGTTCATTCTGTGGTGCCTTACATTTCCGTTCAGAGATTACATCAGGGAGCAATGAAACATTTACATTATGTTGTTAGAAAAGTAAAGTTCACTTTTCACCATTTACGCAAAATGCATTCGTTCAAAATATTTTCGTCAGCCTTAATTCAGATTACCCAAAAATCAAGCAACGGCGTTTATCGTTTTAAAATACATGCCACATTTCACCATCGTGCTTCGTTAACTTCTGAATACGGTCGTCATCCGTGTTATGCACAGCTGTATTTTTATAATATAGATCCAACGGTAAGATACAGAATGCGTGAATTAGCGAATGAATTGGACAGTTGTATTATTTGTTCGGCCTTTTAAGTCGATGGCCGAATATTGTCGATCTAAACCAAATACATTACCCCAAATATTTACAACATTTGCCACGAATATACTACGTATTCTCAGAATTTATGGGAGTTCTGCGGGGCTTAGCTGCTATCCACCCGACGGGTCACAGGTTGCGGATAGTGAACGGCCCCAGATATGGAGATTAGTCGCGAATAGATTCCCTACTAATAAGCGATCCTGGACAAGCAGTGGTTCACCAACTAGGGTGTGGAAGGACGTAGTGCTGGACAGCGCTGTGTCTTGAACGAAAAACCCACAAAACCCGCAACTGGCGAATCGGAGCCGCCGCCTTAAAACCACTTTGTCCAAATCTCCCTTGGTCTCCTCTAGACGTTAAACTTGAGGGATATATCCTAGATTTGAAACTTGGAATGTTCGTAGGGTTTGGGTCCCGCCATATTATTTTTCCCAGTGTAGACAAGAGACGCCTCGGATGATAACCCCCACTACGTTGATGACCACCGCAGACGAAAAACCGACAATGATTTACAGATCAGCACCTGGAATGTCCGGACCCTCTATAGGAAAGGTGCATCTATCCAACTGGCAGAAGCCCTCGTGCAAATTAAGGCTGACATCTCCGCAATCCAGGAGCTGCGATGGAAAGCGCAAGGCTGCTCGAAACAAGCAGACTGTGATATCTACTATAGCTGCCATGCGGAGAAGCGCGAATGTGATGCGGATTCGTTGTAAGCTGCAGACTGCAGACGCCACCGTGTTTTCCGGTTCACACCGGTCAGCAAAAGGTTGGCTACGATTCGCATCAAAGCGAAGTTCTTCAATATTTGCTTGATTTGAGCGCATGCCCTGACGGAGAAGAAGGACGATGCTGCCAAGGATACATTCTACGCGAGTCTAGAGGACGTGTGCGATCGTTGCCCGGCCCACGACGTAAGAAGAGTCCTTGTAACTTTAACGCGAAGGTCGGAAGGGAAGGCGTCTTTGGCTCCACAGTCGTCAGTTCAGCCTCCATGAGACCACTGGTCTGAAACTGATTGACTTCGCCGCGGTGCGAAATATGGTAGTCAGTAGTACCATATTCCAGCACCTCGACATCCGAGTCAACATTGACTCCCCGAATTGACTTATCTTATTGTAGCCAAGATCCGCACGCGATTATGCAATGCGAAGAATGTACACAGAGGCAAGCAACGAATGCTGGCTGTCGCTAAGCTGCAATCACAACGGACGGCCGAGGCCTACTCTGCCCAAGTCTCGGTTAAGCTCAACCAACCAACCACATTTCCCACTACATACGCGCGGCTGCGGAAGAAGTCATCGGTTTCCGGAGGCCACAACCCCGAAAAAGCCGCAAAAAAGTCGCATATAAGAAGACCCTGCAGTCAGCATCAACGCGAGCCGTGCGAGAAAACTACGACGAAAAGAGGAAGGAAGAGAGGCGCCATTTCAGACATAAAAAAGGAGAGCAGGAAAAGCGGGAGTGTAACAACCTCGAGGTGTATCAGGGCAGGAAGGATGTACGAAAATTCTATCAACAAGCTAAGCGGCTAACCCAAGGTTTCAAGCCCGGAGCATCCACTTGTTGAGATGAAAATGGAGATCTGGTTACAGATACGCAGTTTGCACATTATATATCCTGTCTATTAAATTTCAATAGCAGTTAGTTCGGCCGCGATTCCCTCCAGAATAATCTTAAGGTACAATTTCTGACTGCCACTCTCTAGGAAAGGACCAGGGTGATCCGTATAGAGAACTCCTCCAAGAAGACTCACTGTCTCCTCATGGCGACCTCGGGCAATGATATACTAGCATCAGCTGATTATTAGCCAGATTGAGCGACGACTCATTCAGGGTTGACTCCGTAGGAGCGGCTGTTTGGACACCGGTGGACAACAAGTAGGGTATTGGTGATAACGGCACTGGCAAATAATTTTGAGTAGATGATTTGAGCTGGTGGCTGCTGCAATTGGCCTCTTAGTAGGTGTGGACTGAAATTCTAGTCAAATGTAGGACCAGATATTGCAGCAGCTGCCCCCTAGCCGGTAAAAACGTGGCCTGGAAGTACGTTCTTGATCCGTCACCATTAAGTTGATTATGCAGGCTGTGTTGAGCTTGTTCCCTATGCATGCGCACCTGGCTCTGTACGCTTTTTCGTTAACCCTCGCGTCGGCCGCCCTGCTTTAACTAGCACAGATAACCACGGAGTTATTAACGCGACTGCATATTCGGAGCAGGATAGCGGCTTTGATTTTTTTAAATCAAAGACGACTGAAGCAACGAAAAATTACAACGAGAATACCCTGTTACATTTCCAAGGTAGTGCAAGGATCATGCGATCATACCGCTCACCATGGCAAGCTACAATTTTAATCTGGCCCTGGTGCATCTTCGCACGCTTATAATTGTGAGGTTGCTTGCAACCTCGGCGAATGTCTTCCTTGAGTTGACACCTGCGTATGGAAATCTTCTAACTATGGACACTGTACAATTTTGAGCAAAATACGGAAGGGTCAAAGGATAGTTACGGCTGACTTAGAAACGGCTACAGACTACATGACTTCTACTCTAGACTTTACAGCTAGAATTCCAACTCTCTATCCAACCAGGGAAGACTGGGAGTCAGGTTCTGTAACGGGTAATTCTGACATTATCATCTACACTGGTGGCTCAAAGATGGAGTGTGGAACGGGGGCGGGTGTCTTCTCGGAAGGCTTGCAGGCAAAACAGTCATGTCGGCTGTTTGAGGCATCCAGCGTCTTTCCGAAATCCATGCAATTGAGAAAGCGGCCAGGCTGATACAAAGTAGTACCATTCGACCCTCGCATATAACTCTCTGTGTGGATAGTCAGGCGGCGCTTAAGGCAATAGAAAGCAAGACAGTTAAATCGAAGTTGGTAATGAAACGTCGTTCCTCACTACTGAAGATTGGGCCCCACAAGGTCTCACTTTGCTGGGTTCTCGGACATAGCAATATAGAAGGGAAGAATTAGCGGTCGAGATGGCCAGAAGGGGCTCTGAAATTGACATTAACGAAGCAGATACCTCAATACAAATGCAGTAAGAGAGCTTACGAGGGTCATTACCGGGCATTGTGCTATCGCACCAATGCGTATTCCGTCCAGCGGGCTATGCAGGAGTTGCCATGATGAAGAACCGATTCATCACTTTTTATGTCCATGTCCAAGACTACAGTTGAAACGACTTCAATGTTTGGGGTCGCGCTTCTTCACAAGCTTGACGAAGGTGGATTTATCGGATCTCCTCACTTTCATCTGGAAAGCTAAATGGTTTAATAGGGATGGTACTTCCAATGTGTACGGAAAAATCGAGGGTAAGGACGAGTATGTCTCCTCTTGGCATTTTTGAAGGTAGCCACAATGGACATAGATGTCTCCGATTGGAAGTGCGAATACCGTATCCGCAAATGCCTTCGCAACCTAACCTAACCTCACTATAAATTTTTTTCGTATTTAAGAAAACAATTAAATGGAAAGTAGTGCCTTTAATGTCCTGTATTCTGCGAGCATTGTGAGTAAAAACATTAGTTTTATTGAACGTATCTTTTATTTTTATTTCAGGATTTCATTTGACAAGAAGTTTACTTACAACTCAATTATTTTCTTTTATTTTCTTCAAACAATATTGGTTTATATTTTGAACATTTTGTTATTTGTTACATGTGCACATTAGTTTAAATATATTTATCTTCAGTAACTTTTAAAATATACATTGTATACCTTTAATTTTGGTAGTGTGTTTATAGGTAACATATTATATATATACATATATATTATATATATACATATATATATTATATATATATATATATATATATATATATATATATATATATATATATATATATATATATATATATATATATATATATATATATGCACCTACACAACAACTGGTTTATATAAATCTATTAAATAGAGTTAATACCACACTTGTGTGCATATTCCGATACTTCTTCTTATTCCTTTTTAAATCTATATTTACATTCTCAAATTGATTTGAAAACAACTTGTTTGATTTCTTCACTAAATACAAACGAAAGATAAACTAAAAAATAAGCTTGTTAATAAAATAACAACAATACAAATCCTTATCGCCTTAACCTTAGGTAATTTCTAATCACTTTGTGTACATACATTTGTAAAAATCTTCTTTAAGACAGTATATTTAAATTTTACATAATAAAAAAAATTTGTAAAATAGTAGGTTTAATAAATTAATATACAATGTTCACATTATGCTCTGTTAACTATTTTATAAATTTGGTTTAATTAGTTGTTAAATTATTAAATTGTACTTTCAATTCAAGTAAATTAAATTATTGAAAAAAAGTTAAAGAATACATTTCCACAACATTTTATTTAATGAAATATAATATAAAAAAGTTTAATTTGCAAACTAATCCATACTTTCCATTCGAATATTTATTTCAACTCACATTTTGTAGTTTTAAACTTCTTTCACGTTGCTCTCACCTGTCCACATATCATAAACTTCTGCGAATAATATGAATGTACATAGTATATGTTTTATTAATTAAATTAACAGTTCTGACCAGACAAAATTATGCATACAACGTCGAAATGGAAGATATACATAAATATTTACGTTTGGTCTTAAGTAACCACCTTAAATAGATTCCTTCCATAAAACAAGATTATCCAATTTAAAAAATCAGATTCAACTTTAATGGTGTGTGTTAACAAGAAAAAATGATTGTGTAATTATTAACAATATATAAATTTTTTTCAAAGCAGTTTGAAATAAAAATAACACATTTTAAAGCTATGTCCTTCTTGTTTAGAAGCGATACATTTTGTTAATGTATGTATTTGTTTATCTCTCTCTTAGCTTAAAAACACATTTCAAAAAATTATTAAGATTTATTACTATTACTACTTCATTAAATACAATTTAATGGTTTATATTTTATGAAATTTTATAAAACTAATAATGTTTTAAAATGAAACAAAGAATATACGAGTGTTCGTGTCTATCACGGCACACACAAAGGTACTCGAAAATAAAAATTAACTAAACATTCCTTCTGCCCAATCGCACTTACTAACTAAAAGTATTTAACAAAAATAATTAAAGTCATTCATGTAAAGGTAGACAACCCACTCGTCTACTGTGGCTGAAAATTGAATTGTCATCAATGAGACTAGTGGGAGTGACGGTCTAGCCAGTTTATTCAATATCATTCAATATCATACCTTATCCTCATAATTGCTTTAATTTAACTATTATAAACAATCCATCAATTAAATCCATCATATCAGAGTAGACAGCAGGGTGCAACTGCTTACGTTTATGTTATTACTCTCTTGCTCAATGCATATTCATTTTGTACGTCATATTAAAACAATTTGATTGCAATGAGATTAAGTACATCATCTTTTGTGTTTTCTTCCGAGTAAATTCAATATTAAGATGCTACAGGTCGATGTAAAAGTACGTAGTATTTTGCTATGGCAATACATTCACTCAGTTAAACGTACTTCCATTCTTACATTACTTGCGTGTATTTTTTGCTAATAGCTGCGAGAGAGAGCGAGAGAGTATGTAATAGCAAAGAGTCTTCATAAATAGAGCTCGCATGACGAACGAATTATTGTTGCAAAAATACACGCATTGCATCTCGCTTCCCCTTGCGAAATCGGCTTCCCTTTCATTTCACAAAATTTTTAATGATTCCATCTCTATTTATGTATACTCTTTGGTAATAGCCTATAATCAAAAACCAATAGAGCAATGGCAAACAATTGAGCTTGTATCGGTTTGCTTAAAAATTGTATTTTTAATTGGCTGTACGAGTCAATACTGTACTAATAAAGAAAAGAGCAACTATCATATCATAATTTTTCTGTTTGGTTCTTCTTTTGTTGCCAGCATTAGCAAAAAATACGGACATATTCAGTAAAAATCCAAGCAAGCTTAGCTTAGTGAACCACAATATGTCTATGAACGGAATGTATAACTTTATGAATGAAACTGGTATTTGGTCCGATTTCAAATATTTCAAATTAATAAACTCTTTGTCACATTGCATGAAATACATAACTTTAAAAAGGCAAACATACTTTCCAAATACTAATCTACAAGTGCAATCCTCCAAACGGGATAACTTCCTTGGGAAATGTAGGATGCACTTTTCAATTATTTAAGTTTATAAGTACGTTAACGCAAAAGAGAAGATAATTGAATTGATAAGTCAGTGCTTAAGATTTCATTTTTAAGTATAATATTTGGTTGAGGAGTTTTCCTTCAATCTTTCAAAATCACACAATTACAACTTTTTTCAATGGTTCAGTTTCTCTTTGTGGTTCACTTCTACAGAAATATTTTTGTTCTTCTTTATAGTTTTTAAATTTGCCAATATTTATGTTGAAATTGAACGCTTTGTACAAAATATAATAACAAAACCAATAAATTTCAACTATATGAGGGCAAAATCCAGAAATAATCAGTAAAACGGAAAATATATCTACATATTTAAATCAAAATAAAAATTCCACCATCTGGAAAGTAGCAGCAGCACTAGCGGCCGGTTACATTGGTACGTAGATGTAGTCACAATTAAAAAGCTGCTACCATATTAGAAAAGATATGGCTATATCACATAATGAGATCAATAAGAATTTGGCTGTGTGATACATAATTCAAGTTGAAATTTGTTATACTATTCATTGCCACTTTTGTTGCTGAACTACTATTATTCGTAATTTGTGTATCATTCTATGAATGTTTGTTCTCAACTAACAAAAATGGCACGTTCACGAAACCTAGTCATGCTGTACAAGCACCCCAGATATATGGTAGTATATCCACAAATGACTTTCTACGGTAGTTAAATGCAAAGTATATACTAAGACATTTTTAACACAGTGATGGCGATGGAGAACGAATGGGCATTCAATTTTAACAAAAATAAAGCTTCATTTAAAAACTATGCCAACTAATTGTACAAGGAAAGACTAGATTTGCAGCGTCGCTTCATATCTGTGTCTGTGGATTTCTAAATATCACTCTTAAAAATACTATACAGAAATTATAACTTACACTAGAAAGATTATAAGAAAAAAGTACATAGCGTGGGCAAATTATACAAAGACCACCCAATATGGTGAGAGGAAATATTTGTTGGAAGTGTTACAAACATTTTAGATGTTTTGCTCTGGCATGTCTTCCGCGGCTGCTGGTCTGTCTGATTCCGTTATTTCAAAATTGCTCGTAAGTTCATTCGATTCCTCTAAATCTTGGGGTAATATGTGTGTGTCTGCATCGTTTCCCACGCCACCACTAGAGGTGGGCGCACTAGCAGTGCTTAATTTCTGCAAATTGTGTAGAGTTTCATCATTAATGGTATGTTGCGGTGAAATGTTTTCCTTGATTGCTTGCTTCACCTCGGTGGGAATAAGTTCTGTGATATGCTCTGGAGCGGGAATATCACTACTGCCAATACCACTAGATAAGCAATCTCCTACTGCACTATCTGAAGCAGCGCCAGATGTATTAAAATCATTGGCAAAGGAGAGATTTTGGCGAAATACTTGCTTACTAAAATCACGAAATTGTCTGGATGCAGCATCTAGGAATGACTTTGATTGCTCCAATGTTGCAGCGGCTGCGGTTGAAACCACTGTGTTAGCAGTATCTGGCCGATTAGCATTTAAAATGTCCGTTCCTAACTTCGACCATGATGGTGGAGAATGCTTACGCGTAGACACGACAGAGTTTTGATTTGAATATTGAGGTTGGTCTTGTTGTGTCGGCAGACTTGTTAATGTGGAAGTACTTTCGGCCTTATTAATTCCTTAAAATAAAATTGTAATTAATTGTAATGTTAATTTTTTTAGATACTAAAAGTTAAAATGAGTTTCTGATATTTAAGAAGTACTACTCAATTACTATTAATTGAGATGAGATCAAAAGTTATTTATATTTAAAGCTATAAGCTATATCATAATGGCGCGTTAGGTCGGTCGCGCGTTTGACAGTTAAAGGAGAAACAATGTAAATGCATGAAGCAATTCGAAATGCGGCTTCACGCGTTTGATCGTAAATTTTTACAAATATCGTAAACGCATTCGAAACGCGCGACTAGGGCAAGTTTCTAGTCGGCCATGCGTTTGACAAGCAGTGTTGTTATTTTAGCCGTTTTCTTCCAAAAGACTCGGCAACATGGTTGACACTAAAATTTCCAATTACCCAAATAATTGGCATTTTATTTAAAATTTGTAAAAATAGCGTCGTTTGAAAAAAATTTATAAAATTAGTGCGGGAGCATACGCGCTATTTCGTTTTACGAACGCATACCAAACGCGTTATGCAAACGATATCGTAAACGCGGAGTAAACGCCGGTAAACGCGCGACTGACCTAATGGGCCATTGTGATATAGCTTTAATAATGATTTGATTAATCTTCATAGATCCCATATGTGAATACAATCGAAATCGTGATTAGTGGAAATCAAGGTAAAAAGAAATATCAGGAAAGAAGGATGTCAGGTTATACCGACCCAAGAGAATATATGAAACTAAACCCATTGAAAAGCAAGAGTAGAAGATCACGGTAAATCGATACAAGGAGTTACCAAGTAATCGATACCATTCATACATCCTTTTTGGTGTTACAATTACAGTTCCACTGATCAAACTTAATGTACACTTTTACCTTTTTATAGGTTTAAGGCAAATAAATACTGCAAAATAGCTTAATGGGTATATAAAGAAAATTTTACAAATCTAAGCCAGAATTATTTAAAAAAAAACATAGTATAAAGTTGCAGTTGCAAAGCGGTTGTCTATAATAATGGTGTTTTACAAACATTTTAAGAATTTACTTAGTTGATACACTTCCTTGCAACATACTGCATCTCTGATATCAACAGTCCATAATCCCTCGCAACACCAGGGATTATTTTATGCTAACAAATCTGCTTTAATCGTTTGAGTTTTCTTTGGAAGTCGTTAAGGTAATTGATAAACCAAAACAAGCAATTACAACGAAATCTAATTATGTAAAAACGTTTGTAATAAACTAATAAATAAATGAGTTTCCGTACAGATGCAGGATGTTTCATTTACAGACTTCACTGGAATGAATATTGGAAATAGTTTGAATGCGTGGAAATAAATTTTTGGAGTGCTTTCACACCCACTCTGTACCAAAATAAAAGAGAAAAGAGGTTAACAATATCAATCTGTGGACTACTAACCTTGCATGCTGGTTAACATTCCCGCAGATTTTTGTTCGGGTGATAAGCTCCGTTGGAATATCGTTACCGGACTATGAAACAATGTTAGAAGTTTATCGACAGCAGTAGGATTTCCTATCCAAGGCATTTTGCGAGCGCGAAGATGCGTAGGCTGAGAAGACATTGCATCTTCTACAGATTCCGCCTCCTGATTTGATGGCAGGTTTAATGTATCGGATGCAGCAACAGCAACAACGGCACTGGATATGGAATCCTTAATGGAGTTTCTGGTGAGTGTAATATCGTTATCGGTAAAAACAGCGATAGGACATCTTTTTGGGGAACCTGAATTAGCCAAGGTATCTTCGGAAGGACCTTCGTTATCAAAGCTCTCAATACTATTTGCTAGAGTTGTAGATGATGAGGAGGACGTCGATGTGGACGAAGAACCAGATGTCATCGACGCAGGTGACGTGGATGACGAAGATGAAGAAGAAGAAGATGATGAGTATAGCGGGGATAAAGAAATTGTATCTGTTACTACATTTGTACTATCGGATTTTGAAGTTTGGCTGTTGTTGGTGTTATGGAATTCTTCAACAAGTGTTGTTTGTATATTTTGATTTTGAGGGGCTGATTCCGTTTCTAATGTGGTCCTTGCAATCGGCGTAGATGGTGGATTAGGCGGAGGAGCTATCGGCGAAGTAATCGGAGGTAACGACCGATTAGCTAGCGGCACTCGAGGATCTTCATATATTTTCGACACGTGAAAACGGGACCGTGGCGATGTTGAAAGGCGTTTGATCGATTGTGTAGATGAAGTTACTGTAGCCATTGATGGTAATGAGCTGGATGTGGGTAATGATGTTGACGTTAACTTATGCTGATAAATGGTAGTACTCGATAATGTAGGAATCGGGACATTGCAACTGAACGGCACTGATGTGAGTGGCGATTGTGGAGGTGGTGTTTGAGCTAACGGTGAAGTTAGTGGACTTACTTCAACAACACGAAATACTTGGAATCGACTACGATTAGGTGAAGAGGATGGAGAAATTGTGGGAGGACTAGGTACTGGCGAGCGTAGGCGCGCCCCTGTCTTTCGTTTGATGTCCAATTTGTTATTAGTGGACGTCGAAACGGCACTAACGCCTGGTTCTATCAGAGGGCGGCTATGACACGTCAGCGATATCTTTCGTGAGCCCATATAGTAGCCAACGCGGCGTTTATTGATGCCCTCCAAAGTTGCTGTTTTTTCCGCTTGAAGCTGTGTTTGTGTTTTTTCGTTACGAGAGCACATGGAACGGACATTTTCCAGCAAGCGTGCATAATCCAAATGAGCATCGCTACCCACCTGGAATGAAAGAATAATGCGTTCAATAAGCAATTACAAATCAAATGCATTTAACTAATAAAATCAAAATCAAAACTGACGAATGTAGAAACAGAACTAACTGAAGAAGCCACTGTCATTCAAATTATACGGAAGGGATGCCAGAATCATTATTCCACTGACACTGTCATGCAGCGCAGTCGCAATGTTTACACTATATTTAGTTTCTCTAATTGTATCAACAAATATCAGACAGTAAAAAACAATAAACTGAAAGTATGCATTTCCACAACAAATGCAGCAAAAGTAAATATAGTTAAATTTGCCAAAACCGCAAAAGATCGATGTGCTCGAAGCCAAGTCATATTTTTCATTTCATGTCATCAAATCATAGTCCAAAGCGTTAGTGATTATAACGAGACATAAGTGACAAACAACTTTGAAAATCGTTTGATTGGTTTTACGGTTTTTCAAGATTTTTTTAATGAAATTTATTTACGCTAATCGATAATAATAATAATTACATAATTAAATAAAAACAAAACTGAATTAAGAGGTGAAACGTAAGTGACGCTGTTTATTGATTATTGATTTGTGGTTATTGTCCCCTCGTCCCAGAAACCTTGGTAGTTTCTCTCAATTCTCTGCAAATCTTGATGTAACGCTCGCCCCGCTCGTCTCTCGTATCATCTAAATTTTCCGGGAAGAAATCCAGGTGGGAATGCAGAAAATGAATTTTTAGCGACATACGAGCACCGATTCTCTTGGTAATTCAGCAACAGTTCCGCGACAATTTGCCTGTAGTTGTCACTTTTCCGGTGGCCAAGGAAGTTATGGACAATGCTCCTGAAAGATGCCCATGTGTCAACAACTTTCTTCGGTTTAGAAAAGGCTCAGGTTGGTTCAATCTGGAGGGGGAAGCGTAGCCTCGCATCCGCGGCTCACAACTGGTTGACTAAGTGGCATCACTGGTTTATTGGTGATGCGGCTGCCCAACCTACCTACCTAATAATATACCTGATTAGAACGATAAAAACACGAGAGCCTGAGTTCAACCACTGACCAAACAATACATATAGAGGGCTCAACTAAGTTATTGTATAGATGGCGAACTAAACGTTGTTTCGTCGCAGACCCTTAGGCTGCCACTTTAAACTAATAAAACCTAATCCTCCACTTTATTAACTTTTAACCAGATCTATTGGCAATTTTTTTATATGATTGTGATTTTAGAACTATAAAAAAATCGGAAAATCTACACACTACGTATTACGTTGTACTTACCGAAAGGCGTTTTGGTTCATCGTCAATATCTATTTGTGTGACGGTGGTGTTTGACTTGAGCACCTCTGCGATTGTCGTCAAACTATCAACTTCTAGTTTATTGTCCCGTATATCAATACGTCGCAGTGTACTATTGCCTCCAAACGTGAGAACAGAGGATAACGTTTCAATGCCTTTGGCGCTGAGATGTGCACTCTGCAGCCCTAATGTGGTCAATGTCGTATTTTTTATGACGCTTTCTTTGATACGTGATATAAACTCGTTGGACAGACAGTTCTTCCCTATATTGAGTAGCTCCAGAGACACAGTCTCCGATAAAAGATCTGATATATAGAGGCCTGCCTCTTTTGTTAAGTTATTGTTCCAAACAGCAAAAGCTTTCAAACCACTTGGCGCTCTTTTACACGTGTCTGCAGGCGGATCGAACTGTCGCTGCTGGCGTGTTAATGTGTCGTTCTTAGTTAGTTTTTCATTTAACTGCGCCGAGGTGGAAAAATTCAAGTCACTGCTGATGCTGCTGTCCAGCGAATTGTCACTACAGAGACTGTCTGAGCTCTGAGACCGGTTGCGTGTTGATTGCGTAATAAATGCGCAGGATGACTCCGAACGGCGCATGCTTAGACTACCGGGTGAAGTAGAAGGTGGCGGTGGTGTAGGATTGGGGTTTTTAGTGCTCTCTTTTTCTTTATTTGAAAAATGTTCAGCAATTGTTACTTTCGGCAATACCGGTAAGACGTCTTCCAGTTTTTCATGAGCTTTAATACTGGGGCCGACGACTGCAGTAGTCATCGCCGTTATCGAACACAAAGGCGTTGAACAGCAAGTCGTCGTGTCTTCAACTTGTTGCATCGGTAGCGTCGCTAGCGGTGGGGTGGGAGGAGTCGGCGTTGAAGTTGGCGTAGCTACAACCTCCACTAGACTCTCGGTCGATTCGGTGGCTATTGTGGCTGTCTCAATGACAAGCTCTTTAGCAATTTCATCTAAACGTGTACTCTCGAAAGAGGATGAAAGTCTACTAAATTCCTCAGGCAAATGCCGACTGATATCTCCTTCAGAAGCACTCTCGAATGCAGAATCCGTGCTATGTGTGTCCTCGTAGTCTTCCACTAGTTTTGTGCCTTTGTTCACATCCAATGCTTTAGTCGGATGTTGCAGCACCAATCCGTGTAGGTCATTCGCCTGTTCGCTAGAAGTACCTGAAATAACGCAATCGCTTTCGTCGGCTGTAACCTCAAATACTTCAGAAGTAGGCAACGCGATAACTTCGCTTGTAGTGTGTAGAGAAGGTTTGAGCGTATCGTACGTGTGGTGGTGGCCACTTTTACTGGTATTTAGGCTGCTGTTTAACGATGCTGACGATGTGCTTATGCCGCTGCTATTATTAGTTTCACTATTACTCTCTCCGCTTGTAGCCTCTGATAAGGAAATATCTGTAAATAATACACAATCAAATATAAAATCATTGAATTGAAACTACTTTGTCAGACACTTGCCACATAGATTGCTTTTGTTCTCCATCGTCTCTTGCTTTGCGCAATCAGCTGCCATTCGATTTGAAATTGAATTGGCACCTGCCTCAATTCCTGGAGGTGTCGACGCCGACATTGACGTTGATTTGGTGTTTATACTAACATTGGTTGACCCAGCAGTGAGTGTTTCAAAAATGTCGTCGCTTATAATACTTGTATCCTCTGAGCAGCAAGCAGCTATTGTATCCGTGGATATATTAGAGCCACCGTCATCGCTACTACTGTCGCTGTTCATAGACAATAGCTTGTCCAACATCGACTGACCTGCGGTTTGTTGAGAAGTTTTTAATGTACTCGACTTAACGGTATCCTCAGTGTCCTCCTCAATGTCGTTCTCATCTGCCATCAGATTCGCTGTTGCTAACGACGGCGGCAAAGCATCTTTGCTTCCATCAGGTTCCTTGATTTCCATAATTTTCCTCATAACATCATAGGTATCATATCCTGAACCTTCTTCAATAGTAATTGCATTATTAAGAGTCATTCCACTGCTGGATTGTACGGAATCAAATTCAGCGTCTTTGCTGCAACTCATATTATCACTAATGTCTAGGTCCCCAGATGATGATTCTAAAGGAGACAAACTGTTATCGTCATCAATGGCAGCAGACCGCTGCAGCATGGAGCGTCTTTCTAGTTCCCTAGACTGAATTATGAGGGCTTTCACAATATGCCGCAACCCTTCATCCCTGATATTATTATTACTTATATCTACCAACTCGAGGTAGTGATTAACCTTAAGAAGATCAGCAATAGCGTCTGCGTCATGGCAGTCGAGGTCATTGTGAGCCAGCCAAAGTTCCTTAAGCACGCGATTGTGTCGTAATTTGAAGCCTACATGAAAAAGATAAAGGCTTTTCTCTTAAGAATCTATAACGTGTATGAAACTCTTACATAAACCACTTAACGGTGCTCCTTTCATCCCGCAATGCTCCAGTTTTATGGTATGTAAGTTCGACGTGCTTAGCGCATGACCAAGGTTCTCCGCTCCAGACTTAGAAATTGGATTTCCCTCTGCATTCAGCACGTGCAGTGCTTGGCTGTGGCTAACCATATATGTGCAGGATACCCAACCTCGGTGAGTCATTCCCTTCGAGTTTGAAGAAATATCTAATTCATTTGTAGCCTCATAGTACTCGATCATTTCAAACAGCGCACTGGCGGCTGTCTCATCCAAATCACATGAAGATAAATCTATGGTTTTGTACTGCACCTGAAATGTCAAGGAATGTCGCGCAATTAGGATTTAGAAATTTATTAACAATTCAAAAACAGAAAATTATTTGTTATCGCAGTGAGTTTATTTCGCTTAAAGTTTAACTTTAAATTTTACTATATTCTTTGCTTGTCATTGATTTTATTATGGGTACCTTCACACAATACACCAAATGGGCCAATATAACCAGGAGTACAAATTCTCCTTTAACAACCTTTTCCCTTTTCGAACATAGCCCGAATTCCAATGGTGCAAATTGTGAGATTCATGCTTCCTTCGGTTTCGAATTTTTTGACTAAATGTGACCTCAGAATCAGTGATTTCACCTTAACTGTAGTTTGTGACATGTCAAAGTCATCGAAAGAAATTGTATATAACCTTGCGTCTAAAATAAAAATATTGTTAGGAAAACTAGTTTTGTTAAAATACGGAATAATTGTGTCAAAAAGAATCGTTTGACAATTCAACTTGAGAACCAGTCGCAAAATTTGGATTCAATACAACAGTTTCATAAAAATAGCTTTTATTATTATTATTATTATTATATCTTCCACCATAATTAATTATGACTGCAAGGTGTTGGGGGAATGCGTACTAGCTACAGAGGCCTTCGACTCGAAGAGAAGGATTTTATAGAAAGAGGCGTTTTGGAGACCAAGCTCGTGGCAGGATTTGAACCTGCGACCCTCGGGGAAAAATAGCTTTTACTTCGAAGTCCGTCTTATAATTGCAAGTGAACCGCCCTCTGTTCGTTCGCAGAGCTCGGCTTTTGAGAATATTCCTGCATAATCAAGAATGTTGTACATTTGTGCACGTGCAATCAAATCTTCAATATACTTTGTTTATTATTTTTAGTTTCTTTGCCTCATAGTACAGTCTGGGAAACAACGATAATTCATAGTTAAGGTGACGTACACTGAAACAATTAAAAAGCCGGAATACTTCGTTAAGTAGCAAAAAACGCAGATGACCCTTCGGATCACGGGAAATCTACAACAACGTCCAACTGGCAAGATAAAGTCATTTTTAACCGTTTCGCGCAGAATCCTTCTCTGCGGCTGCCAAAGCTAAGGAGAAACTTCGAAAAAGGAATGAATGAATGAAATAAAGAGGAAAAATGTACCTCGACCAATTTGTTCTATTGTACTCCTCCTGCATGTACCTATTAAAGGTCTTCTAATAGTCCAAGAGTTCTAAGGAAGCTTAGCACTGAGTTGGGGTACAATGCTCTAATATCTCTGCCCTCGGGACAGTAATGCCCCAGATATTTCTTTCTACTGCGAGCTAAGGCTTCGCAGATCATCAGATGATTCTCTGGTGTTTCTTCTGCCTCCGTGCAGAACCTACACGTGTTTACTGGTGAGAGTCCCAATTTCATGAGGTGGCTTCTTAAACGACAGTGGTCTGTGAGGTGACCTGTCAGAGTTCTTAAATTGTTTTTGCTAAACTGTAGATATAGAGCTACACGTTTTGAGTTATAGTCCCCAATCATGAGCTTGGATTGTGTAAGTTTTGGTAGTAAGGCCCAGTAGCGTGTTCTTTTGGATTTTTCCTCCTGTCTTAATTTATCTGTTATGCTATTTGTCCCTATGCCAAAGAATGGTTCAGGTCCAATAAAAGGTGTGGCTGCCCCATTTCTGGCAAGACTATCCGCTTTTTCTTCTGCAGGGATCCCAGCGTGTCCTGGGACCCATAATATGGAAAGTTTATTAAGGCGCCCTAACTTATTTAAAAGCTCTACGCATTCCCATAGGAGTTTAGAATGAGTCTCATATGAATTGAGTGCTTTCATAGCTGCTTGGTTGTCAGACCTGATAGCAATGTCTTGACCCACAAGGTTACGTCGGAGGTTAAAGATAACACAGAGGCGAATTGCTTGTATCTCTGCCTTAAATATGCTGGGTGATTTCCCCATTGGTTCGGAGTGGTTGACCCTCGGCCCAAATATGCCGACCATCTGTGAACCACTGGATGGTATGATCTTTTAAGATATCTTGAAGTGATTCAGTTTTCCATTCCTTCTTGCTCCCAAGCACAACTGTGAAGCGTTTCTCAAAGAAGAAATCTCGAAAACCGCACAATAGACATATCCAGACTCACTTCTAGGGCGCCTGGAGAAAACTTTCTTCACTGACGGGTCCAAAACTAAAAATGGAAATGGGGCTGGCTGGCATCTGAATGAAAATGTCATATGGAATCGCTATGGAAAGTATGGGAACGGTGTTCCAATCGGAAGTGTTTGCTATGCTGAAGGTAGCGGACTTGTAAATTGAGAATAAATAGTGCGATAAACATATTGGAGTGCCTGGAAAACGCGCTAACCACTTCAAGGACTGTCCAAGAATGAAGCCAAAACTTAACTTCGTCGCAGGTGGAATTCATCTGAACGTGTTTGGGGGCCTGAAGAACTGACTGAACCGGCCTCATTAAGATTAAAATTGGGTTTGGAGGATTATCTCATTGATGAAATATCTTCTTGGCCGATAGATATAGCAACCTCTTGAGTAGACAGCGGACATAATTTAGCCACGGGTCGTTTTAGTACTCCGTTTTGTGTTTTTAGAGTAACCACTCCAACCAGTCCATCGGTACCTGGGTGTACCTCAAAGATTCGACCAAGGGGCCAATGATTTGGAGGAAGGCGTTCGTCCTTGATGATAAATAGTTCATTAATTTTAGCGTTAGGAGTGGCGGATAAAAGCACTTTGGCACTGCTGCGGGATATATTGGCAAATGCACCAACGATCAATTAAACTCATTTTCGATATCTCAGCTACAGCCAATAAAGAATCGCAAGTCAAAAAATGCCCAGGAGTTAGCACCAATAAATCGTCCGGGTCATCAGATATTTGGCACAGCGGGCGAAAGTTGAGGCATGATTCGATTTGTGATAGTGCCGTAGCGACTTCTTCAAATGTGATGGCCCGATCACCGATGGCCCTCCTTTGATGGAATCTCATGGATATGACTCCAGTTTACCATAATCCGATACAATGTGGGATGGACGGTGGGATAAAATGCTTATTATTTTGTGTTGCATCAGTACCGGTGCGATTATCGTGTCAATATATTCTCTGTAGGCACGTTTATCACATTGTACCTTCTTCTTCGCGCCCACGAAGTTCGTTCCACAATCACTATAAATATCACGACAGAGGCCTCGCCTTCCTATGAAGCGTTGGAGAGTACCGATAAAGCCATCGGCTGGGAAGTCTCCAACGGGCTGCAAATGTATCGCTTTAGTGACCAAACATACGAATACTGCCACATAGCCTTTCATGGAAGTACGTTCGCGTCTTCGAGGTGGCGAAATGCTTATTGGACCGGCATAGTCTACCGCAACTGATGAAAACGCTGTTGCTGGTCTTATTCGTACGGCAGGTAAAGTACCCATCTTCTGTTCAACAACCTTGGGTTTTAGCCTGTCACAACGCATGCAGCGGTGAATTATGGTTCGTTTTGTGGTAACATGTATGGATGACGCTCATTTGTTGGAAGCAAAGCATGTCTGTGCCGACCCCCAAGTCGGATGACTTGTTCCTGTTCATCAAAGAATGGGCTCAATGAAACTAAAATGCTCTCCTTATGCAACGATTTTCCCGTGGATAACGCCTTGAATTCCAATGCAAAAACTTCTTTCTGCACAATGCGAATAATGGATAACACACTTTTATGTAGCTCACCAACGGTGAGCGGGGGGTTAGCATGATTAGAGTTTGATGGGTGACACCTTACACCTTGCCAATAGCAGCTTCACTTCGTAATGGTTTTCGTTTCGCCGACCATGTAAAAGAGCAACTGTTCCATAGGCTGCAGACGACGTGTCACAAGAGATATGTAGTTGCGTGTTGTTCGACACGTTGCTGGTGATTTAACGCGGTATGCGCACGTCTGCTATGCACGGTAGACCATCAACAAATTTTGTCCAAAACCGCGCCAAATTACTGGGCAATGCTTGGTCCCAGCCTAGGTGCACCTTATATACAAATTTTTGCAGATACAAGTACTGGTGATAACTAACCCATAGGGTCGAAAAGTCTAGCAATAGTCCATAGCACCTTCCCCTCTGTTGGATCGCCTAAAGGTGGTTCGAAGCTGAATCGAAATCGAAACTCATCACCAACATATATAAACTATTTTTCAGTTGCCATACCCCCCAGCTTTTCCAGATATAATGTATCCCAGCACGATGTTTTGGACGATAAAGTACACCCGTTTCACCGCGGCGGACATCATCTAACATGAGCTCCTCGTAGTTGTAAATCGACAGCTTGAGGAATGTGATAGGAGGGATCTGCCAAACGCAAACTCTTGATATGAGCCCATTGCTTTGTCGCGAAACGCCGATCGGGCATGGTGGATCCAACATTTGATAAGATAAATGCATTTACTTGAAATAAACCTTGACCGTTGTATTTGGACTTATATGTCAAAGTTACAGTCGACGAAGCTTCAGCGATTTTCGTATTTGCCAAGCCATTAATCCGTACATCCACCTTTTGTCGATCCAGATGTAACATTTGTGCTGCCTGTTCTGTTGTGAATGACGGTTGAGACCCTTGGTCTAAAAACGCGCGAAAGCATGTCACCATCTTTAGCTTGAGTGCTAACAATAGCACTTCACAATTCGAGGTATACGAGCTTACGGTGGATATATCGACGACAGGAGAAGAAGTGTTGGGGTTTGTGGAAGAGTTGACTTCACTCCTCGCTGATGTGTTGTCAGTGACTGCCGCGATCCACATGGATGAGAATGTGATGGTGCCCTCCGCATTGGTCACATAAATTTCTGCTAAGGCTTTTGAGACTACATGATTATATCTCAAACAATTGAAACATAACTTGTGTGTCCCAACCGCTTCGGCCGGAAACCTTCATGTTGAGAAAAGTTGGACATTCACGTATTGAATGAGTCCCTTTGCTGCATAATAAGCACACATATTTAGCGCCGGTGCAAAACGCTGATTTCACATTCTTCTTCGCTATTGTAGATGAGTCACGGAGTGAGCCCATATGCTGTTTCGATGCGGATGCAGTGTTCGTAGATGCCGAGATTATTGTGCGATACTGTGCATCTAGATGTGCCCAAAAGGGGTAATAGCTTGAGTGGTGTACAAGGATTTTTCCCACTCGAGCCGTGCCTTGTCAGATAATTTTCGTGCTTATCAGATATACCAGAATTTGGTTCTGTTTTAGATCGACCCCAAGACGATCAATTGAATTGAACATGACTGACAGGTTTGTAGAAACCGCTTTAGTGCCGCAGGGTCGTCATGTGACATAGATATGCCAAATGCTCATGGAATATTGAACGTATGGAAGTGTAAGTAATGCCCAAGGTGTCCTCTATCTCACGATATGTCACATGAGGATCTTGCATTATCTGTTCACGCACTGCATCGATGTTTTGTGGCACAACAACCGATTTTAGACGACCTTCACTGAGTTTGTCGGCGACCGAACTGCGACCACGATTGAATTCACTATACCAGCGATATACTGTGATTTTTGATGGTGCTTTATCGCCATACAAAGAACTGAGCTCATCGACACATATTTGTTAAGATAATCCACGTCAAAAGTTGTGAAAAATAATCCAACGAAAACCTTGTCTTGAAATTTCCATTTTTCGGCCACATTGAGTTTCTTAACTCACTGTAAAGAAAACAAAAATAACTTGTACATCAACACGTTGTGAGTACGTTTATGCTAAACAATGTCAAACTTTATTATGGTGTTGCCAGATTTTAGCTATTGACATTAGTGTTGCCAGTTCCCTAAATATAAATTCTGACAATTTTTACCAAGCTCAATACTTGGATTCGTATCGCTGGATTGTGTAATAAGCAAACAATTCCCTCTTCAGTTAAGAGCAATTGGCTTTTTTAGTATTCGTCCAACTCACTATTGACTTTAAAAGTTTGTTCGCTTCTCACACTTTGTCTTCACTAACGTCTGCTTCAGTTAGTCAGTTGTTGCACCACAATGGCAATTGCCCGTTGCTAACACAACGTCCGCTCTGCGACGATCACTCTCAACTGCCCGTTGCAAACACGATGTACGCTCTGGGACGATTACTTGGTAACTCCCGTTGCTAACACGACGCTCACGCTGCTTGCTGCCACTCTCAGGATTCGCTATGATCCTTTTGCCACTGTCACTGGTTAACTGATCTGCTACTACGATGTTCACTTTCGGCTGCGCTCACTGTTTCACTGCTGCTGCTACTACGATGTTTACTTGGTCACTTTCACTTGTTTAGTGATCCCGATGTCAACTGTGCAGTCGCTCTTGCAGACGAGAAGCACAACCAGCCTCCAAAAGCAGCTTCGCATGCCTTCTCGCGTGGACATTTTTAGGAGTTGGAAACGACGCTCATCCTAAAACTATCAACCAATCAGATGGCGTGTTGATTTCGTAACAATATTAATGAGCATCTTCCAGGCCACTTGATAGTTCGCTTCCGTAAGCGAAATATGCTGGATATCTCGTGCTGCTTCTTCGCTTAAAGAATCCTTTAAGTAGTAGAAACGATCAAGATTGCTGAAGCGAGCATACCTATATACCCTTTCCTCGAAAATTTTCTTAAATGCTGCCTGGTCGGTAAATTTGCCGCTGAATATTGGCAATTTCACTATAGGCATCCTTAACTCGACCTTCTTATGTTATAAATTCCCGCTACTTGCATCTTCTCGAATTACAGCCAAAGGGTATTTATGTATTCACGAATGTATGTAAAAAGCGATTATTTGATTCAAAGTATTCCCTATAGGATATATATGTATATATCCAAAGTCAAGTTCACACACCTAAGAAGCGCGAAGCAGTAAGAAGTTTTTGCACTTTTCTATTAGTTCCACTGCGTTGTTCACACTTTCGACTGCTTTTTCTACTGCTTGTTCAACTTTATTTTCAACGTTTATGACGACAACTTTATCAGCTCTATTTTGCACATTTTGCACAACTTTTTAGTTTTTCAACTGTATTGTTAAAAAACTGTCCGTCGTTGTTCTCCTCTACTCGTTGAGCAGCTTCTGTGCTTCCAAACAAATTCTCCGACGACGTTGACGCGAATCGTTTTCGCTTTACAAAATTTTCGTACCGTTTACTTCGTGCGCTCTTTGGTTCTTTTTCTGCTTGCATTCTACAACAACAACATTGCGACGCATACCGAAAACTAACGGTTGTTTTTTTGATGTGTTGTATAAAAGAAAATGCTTTTATTTACCACGGATGAGCCCCCAAATGTAAAGTGTTTTATTTAATAATGTTTAATAAAATAGACTAAAGTAATTAATTGTTTGATAATATAAAAATAATAAAGTTAGATTTCACGATGATCAATTTCGACTTCAACTTCTCATAACGCATATATATTTATTTCATCAGAATCACTTTTTTGTCGTCTTAATGAATATTATCTTTACTTACTCTTTTAAAAACTTCTTCGAGTGCCTCACAATCGCTCGGCATTAATTTGATTGCCTTTAGTGATAATAACGGTTGCCGTATTTGCTTGTTTATTTCGACAACTTTCAGATGGTCTAGAATGGTTTGAAGTGGTTTTGTATTGTGTTTTTGGCATGATATCACATACAATTCAGCTATTTCCGAGATGCTCTTGACCATACACACTGAAATGAAAAAGAAAATTTTCTATTTTTATAGGACTACACGGTATATAATAAAAAATTATTCTACAGATAAAAATGGAATATAGTAACAGTCCAGCTACAAACTACTTTCTTAAGACTTTTCACATTACTAATGCAAATTGGTTACACATGCCACAACCACTCAAATCTACGGTTCTAAAAGTACCTAGTGCAGTTAACTCCAACATATTGAAACATAAATGATTGCATACTTTTAGGATACCATTTGGAGTTTGAGAATGAGTGCACCACACTATGTATTTAAGTCAAGAAACAATCCATGCATATAAAAACTTCCATCGAGGTGTAGATAATGGTACAGAATGTTCTCGAAAATAAAAGCTTACTCAAGAACCCTCTTTCGAAGTGTAGATAAAATTCGAGAATGTTCCAGAAACTTCTTTATAGGGAAGAGAATATTCTAGAATTTTCTACTTCAACCATTCGGAAGGTATATAAGCCACCACACAATTAAAGTGAGAAGCAGTTGAGCAGAGATCGTAACAGCGTGTACATCGCGCATTTTAATCGAAGCAGCATTATTTGTAATTGTGATTGAGAAGTAATAAAGTGATTAATGAATTATTAAATAAAGTGGAATTTGTAATAAAGTAAACTTTAAGCCTAATATTAAATGTGTAAATTGCAATAATTAAATTAAGTTAATTATTTTAATTTAACCAGCGACTGTTTGATTGCTACACAATCCAGTGGTACGAATCCGAGTATTGAGAGTAGAGTAAATTGTCAGGAGGGCAATTTCGCAACAATAATAAGTGAGTTGCGGTAAGAGAGGAGTACGCACAGTGGAGTTTTGCAGGACTCAGATGGGAAACGGACAAGACTTTCGTCAGGATTGAGGCGTGACACAGTCCATCAACAACAGGCCTCAGCAACATTAAGTGCGTTACGTTGCGACGAACAGCGCGTTTGTGCCACTGTTACCATAGGCACATACAGTACCATAGCCACC
Organism: Clusia tigrina; assembly: GCA_920105625.2. Lineage (NCBI taxonomy): Eukaryota > Metazoa > Arthropoda > Insecta > Diptera > Clusiidae > Clusia > Clusia tigrina. Next base: position 39,705,778 of record OV050033.1, on the reverse strand, counting down.
ATTGGTACAGGAGCGTCCCGAAGTTTCATCAGTGAACGACTCGCCCGTCAGATACGTACAACCACTTGTAGGATAGTTCCTACATACATTCGAGCATGTAGGGCGGACGGGCACTCAAGAGACGTTATGGAGGCAATCGTGGTAGATATAAAACTTGGAAACAACAAATGCAATTAGGAACTTCTCAACATGCCTAACTCCACAGACGATCAACTCCTCGGACTGGACTTTTTGACGAAACAAAGAACCACTATTCTATGCGGAGATCACATTAGGACCACAGACCGCCGACGTGCAAACCCGGGATTTCACATTGTGCACGACCATCCAGGAAGAACCCATTCTGGCTGCCGAGCTGAGCAAATTCAGCGAGGAACCAGGGGTGTCCAACGTAACTAGCCACAAAATCGCACTAATTAATTCGACCAATCAAAGGTGGATCTGTGCCACTACCTGCGAAATTGCCAGGCAAACATGGCCGAGGCTAAATCTGCGTATATCTAGGAATATCATTAGACTCAATAGACTACAAATCAATAAACTACTGTAATAGGAGCCCTCACGGGACATTGTCTAATAGGAAATCATGCAAGAAGAATGGGAGTTTATACGCATGATTTCTGTCGCAGCTGCAGAAACGAGGAGGAACTGGAAACGATCCAGCATCTCTTCTGTACATGTCCAGCTTTTGCTAGAAATAGGAAGTGTTTACTAGGATCCCACTCCGTAACAGGTATAGATAATCTATACCATTCAGGTGTCAACAACCTTCTTCGCTTTAGAAAAGGCTCAGGTTGGTTCAATCTGGAGGGCGAAACGTAGCCATGCCTCGCATCCGCGGCTCATACCGGACCCAACTAGTGGTCTAAGAGGCGTCACTGGTTTAGTGGTGATGCGGCTGCCCAACCTACCTACCTACCTACAGCAGTATATGTTTTTATTAACTTCACTTCATTTGAACAATGGAATAAAAACAATTGAGTTATTCGATTGTTGTTAAGAATTCATTAATTAGATAGATCGGTAGAAATTACTTGAGTGACTTGTTCCAACGTGTGTTTGATCAGTCGTTTGCAGTTGTAAGGGAATAATCACTCGAGTGAATATTTTACCAAAGAGCATACATATATAGAGCTCGCATGACGAACAAAGTTATTGTCGCAAAAATACACGCATTGCATATCGCTTCCCCTTCCATTTCACAAAATGTTGAGTGATTGAATCTCTATGTTTCTATACTCTTTGAGTTTACTCTGGTGTTGCATTAGGAGCAGAGAACACAGAGAAAAGACACATAAACGTCAAACGGCAAAGCAGCGAAATAAAGCAGACGGACGTTGCACACAAATCCACTCAAAATCGTGGTGAATCCACTCAGAATCGTGGTGAATCCACTAAAAATCGTGGTGTGTCCGCTACGGACACTTTCCTTTCTCTGTGTTCTCTGATTAAGAGTTCGTTCGCTTCGAAGTAACGGAAAACAATTTGAATAAAACAATCACTCGAGTGAGTTTTTCATTCGTGTGTTTCCTTGGGTATTCGTTCGTCACGAATAATCAGAAAACAATTTGAAGACAATAATAAAGAAATCACTCCAATAACTGTTATCTTATTTGTTAATAGCATATTTTGTTAAATGAACATGACTTCTATCAATATCCGAATGTAAAAATCATAAAATTTTGGATATCATTCCATGACTCTTTATTCGATTATTCAAATAATCACTATATACCACTTTAACGATATTTGAATCCACCGAAATACATTTGTTTTTTTATTTCTTACTGAAATTTTGAACAAAAATATCAAAACATGATTGAAAGGTTCCTAAGACATAAGGGGCTAAAGGTAATTTTGGCAATCATCTACTCCCTCTCGGCTCTGGTAGCACAATTAACGAACACAACGCACACATTTAGTAGTATTTACGATTCAATAATATCAAGAGCAGACTAAAAATGCCTGCAGAAGAAACTGATGAACGAGCAAATATCGCGTGAATAATGCGGAAGTGCGGCCATTGTCCCCAATTTGGGAATTCGGTTTGACACACATGATTTTCATTTTTAGTTTTATTCTCAGTGTGTGCAAGACCATCTCGCCAGTGTCTATGCAGTTGACGGGGCCGTACAAGGACGCGGCGAACTCATTCAACCGACACAAACTTGCACTGAAGCATTTGCTCGGGCACACCCACTTGCGCTGATATTTTTAAGTATTTGCCATTTTCAAGTTTTGTATTTCAATAGTACGAAATACACTTATATTCGTAATTATTTTTGTTTTTTTCTCTATTATTTAAATAAAACATAGGAAGGAAGAGATGCTCAAAACAGTTTCCGGCACTTTTTAACTTGACTTTAAATTATAAACAGACAAATTTACTGTGTGTCTAGATATGCGACATTGAATCAAGGAGTTACTACCTTTCCTACCTTCTTTAAAGGGCATTATCAATGAAAATAATCAAAAATATATCAGATATCAATGAAGTATACGGAAAGTAAAATAAGGTTTACAGCTGCTTATTCGAAAACTTCAACTCAAATTGATCTTCTTCTAACTGCAAAAAGGAAGACACGTCGAGAATGGCAAAAATTCCGATCTCCTTTTCTAAAACGGGAGTTATCTGTTGCCACCAAAAACTTAAAAAACGCCTTGCGTCAAAAATCAGAACGCAGTTTGGATCGGTATATTCAAAATCTTTCTCCAACTGACGTTACCAACTACTCCCTATAGAAAGCTGTCAAGAAAATTAAATCACCTATGCGCGGGATTCCACACATTCCAACAACAAACGGGAAATGGGCAAGAAGTGATGAAGAAAAGTCTGCTGCTTTCGCAGAATATTTAAGGGATGTCTTTACCCCAAACCCACCTCGCAGTAACAAAAACTTAATAGCTTCATAGTCAGACTACACATGCTCGCCTATTGAATTAAAACAAAAAGAAATAAGAGACGCAATTAGAAACCTTGCTTTATCTAGGATACTTTCCCAATGCCTAGAAAATGTCAATAGTATCAATCGAAACCTGGAAAAAACCTGTCCCAATCGGCACCCTATAGACCAATTAGCCTACTGCCTATCAAGTCAAAACTCTTCGAAAAACTTTTCCTTGGTAAATTAATGCCGCATTTTTCCCCATCACCAATTTGGCTTTCGCGCATATCATAGCAGAGTAGAGCAGGTTCATCGAATAGTTAACGAAATAAAAACATGCATTTGACCAACAGCAATACTGTTCTGCCATCTTTTTAGACGTAGCCCAGTCGTTTTACACAGTATGGCACGAGGGCTTATCTTCAAAATTAAAAAATTGTTGCCTGCAAAAGCACACCATATACTAGAATCGTACCTCAGGGGCAGAACATTCAAAGTGAGAAATAGTAATGCTCACTCTAAAAACTATGATATCAAAGCCAGCGTACCACGAGGAAGCGTGCTAGGTCCCGTGCCGACAAACATTTAACCACAGCAACTTTCGCCGATGACACTGCTATCCTTAGCACTCACCCAAATCCCAAAATTGCATCTCGTGAGAAGACCATCTGGTAGGAAATTGGTTGCCAGACTGGCGAATTAAGGTCAATGAATCGAAATGTACACAGATCACTTTTACTCTAAAAAAGGTGAATGTCCAGTTGAAAAACTAAACAATGTTCCTATTCCGCAAGTAAAAGAAGTGAAGAATCTAGGAACTCATCTTGACAGTCGATTGATCTGGAATCGCCACATCGAAGCCAAGAAAAAGCATATGATACTAAAAGCAAATTAGCCAACACAGGCTTATGCACAGTAAATCCAGATTGAGTTTAGAATAAAAAATACAAAATACAATTGTACAAAGCTATTATTAAACCAACTTGGAGCTACGGAAGCCAGTTGTGGGGTGGCGCAAGCAACTCTAATATTTAATTTATTTATTTCTTATTATTTATTTATTAATTACAATAGTAAATAGTAAATAAAGAATATACGGTAATGGCCTTAAAGGTCGTCTCTAATATTGAATGAAACCAAAGAGCACCATTCAAAATTCTCAGAAGCATCGCTGGCGCACCTTGGTTCGTTAAAAACATCACCATGCACAACGACCGGAATATACCACTCGTAAAAAAGAAATCAACGATTTCTACCGGAAATATACGCAAAAGATTAAGTCATCCAAACTACCTAACTAGAAGCCTGGTATATAATAGGGCCACTGAAACTCCAGCACTACAATCATTTACAGTTTAAATATATACTTATGTAAAAATACTAATATACATTGAACACTGATCTTTAAAATACACTAAGCACTGGGCAAGGTGTATTATTGTTAGTCTATAATTAGAAGATACAATAAATAAACAAAGAAACAAAAATAATAATAATTTTAATTGACAATTTATTTTCCAAATTGCAAAATTAATGATGCAATAAGAAAGTAACTCATGTATGTAGTATATCAAGAGGCGGACGATTGTCACTAATGACGTACTTCTTCTGTCCCGTGCGAGAGCTGTCAAACTTTCATGTTCTATTCTCAAAAGCAGGCAACCTTTTAAGAAGATATGTACAAATTGTTGTCTTGTGAGCGGAAAAAGTGCAATATTGCCTTGAAAACCAGCTGAACACACATTTTGCGGAACAGTGCTATTGATTGGGTGCCAAGTAGTTGCGATTTCACGACATTATACTAATTCTACTGTGATAATATGAAATTGCCCAGAAACTAAAAATAGCTCGAGAGGTCAAGGAGAATATCATAAGGTAGTAAATGAAAGACAGAGTTATTTATATGAGAAATTATATGGAAAACTAGGTTAGCTAGGCATGCGCATCATCAAACGAAGCCGTGGTTGGTATTAGATAGATATTCTATTCCATTCGTAATGTCCAAACATTGACTTCAATTATATATAAACAATTAAGTGACAACTAGCACCCGACTAATGTTACATAATTTCAAGAAACCTAATAGGAGGCGTTGATATATTAAGTCAGACTAACACAAAGATTTTATGCATATTTAATAGTGAGCCTGGCTAACTAAAAGTAGTTGTTAATAGTTTTTATGTTTCGTTGCTGAGCACATGGAACCACTGAACGTACAAATTTCAGATATCAGTCCTCCAGCGAAAAGGTATTCTAATTTCCAGTACAGATTATTTCAATTGACAAATAATATTTTCAACTTTGTCAGCGGAAGAAATAATATTTCAATTCATTGAATACAATTTGTTGAGTATACTCACCATGTTCCCATGGATTAGCAGGCTCCAAATAACCAGTGACCAACTCATTGTCACTTTTTGGAAATGAAACTCTACGAGTTAAAAAATTTGTGGTGTCCAATGATTTCCTAGTTATGCTGGGCGATGTGAAGGCACTGATAGTTCCTGTTTTCATGATTGCGTTACCAGATGTATTTGAATCAACCCACCACACTATGGGATTCTGTGCTTCATGGTAGTGTTTGAGGTTCCTCTGGTCCTGGTTTCGCCGTAGTTGTATGCCGAAAGTGGGTTCACTAGCAATATGCGGCAAATGTGGACCCGTTAATGTAGGCGATGTTAACATAGACAATGGTGTCGTGATTGAATCGTTGGCACTTGCCATCGCTTTTTCGGTAACGAAAGGGTTACAAGTCACGGTTGTTTCGCTGTTTGATTTTTGGTGTGCTTGTGTCGTCGTGTGGGTGGCAATATCATAAATAGCTGCGTCAGCTGCTGCTCTTGCTTCCGTCGCTAACGATTGGCCCCCTTGGTTTGGGGTGGTGTTGTCAAACGTTGTTGATTTTGTCTTTGATGTCAGTGCGTCGGACACATTTTCAGTTACCGGCAACATGTTACCCGATAATGATGCCACCACTAAAGTTGCAGCAGTAGGAGGTGGTATTGCCAATACCTCAAATCCGAAGTCTTCACTATATGACTCTTTTGAAATACATTCTGTACTTTTATTTTCACCCGCTTCTAAAAACAATTCTTCGTTATTGCATTTAGAACTTCCGAGGTCAGTGGTTGATTCTGCAATCTCTGTTGGTTTTAGCTCATCACTTTTTTCATTTTTTTCTAAGCTATTCATATTAACTTTCCAATTCGTAATTTGTTGTAACTTTTCTGTAGAAAAAAGAAAAATATAATTATATTAGTATTTTACCGTGACCAGATCGTTTTTGAAATTTTTGCTAATTTAACTTTAATGGTGTGTGAGGAGTCCCCCAGAAAACTTTATGCGGTAGGAGCCAAAATGCAGTGCATATAAATAAAATAACAAAAAAGAAAGAAAGATTGGTGTTTAAAAATCCAGGGCGTATACAGTGATCAAACGAATTGGTGACGTAGTATAAAGAATACAAAAGTTTGCCGGACACCATTGCAATATAAAAGCGGTACTTGTTCGGAACGAACTTTGGGTTTGCGGCAAAAAGATAAATTTTCAACCAATTCAGCATATAACAATGATAATTTGTGGAAAGTAATTGTAAAGATCAGAGGTAGTGAGACGTTGCACGAATGAATATGGAAAATATATTGAACAACGCAAGCGACAATTGTGTAAAAGCACCAAAATGACAGATTTTCGGAATTTTTTATTTTTGTTTTATTGTGGTTATTTTATTTAAGTACGTTAATTTTTTTAAATATATTAGAATAATATAAATTAATTACACTAGAGAAATTCTTTTTATTTTGTTTCTTTCGGTATTCGGTCCGGTCATAATTAACACAATTAAAGGTCCCAAAACCCTCTTATTCCGCTACTGACTTCCTTTCATCTCTCTCTGAAGCGAGTTCCAGGCTCCAAATGGATCGGCTAACAAATTTTTTCGGTTTTTTTCCGGAATCGTTGCCTTCATCAATTTTCCTTAAAGATTTACAAAAATGGTCCTAGAATACGCCAATGCTTAATCTTCCTTGGTTAGTCCCAACTTAATGTGATATTTTCCTTCTGTATGATAGACGCATACACGTTGTTTGCTTCGCCCACCATGAAGTTGAATGGAGATAGTTAGAATACGGAACTATAATCGAATGCGTCATTGGAACTTAACAGATGGTACATCCACTATATTGAAATACATAGGAAGACAACTATGAGAAAGCCGCTTAAGTAAAAAGAGACTGCCAAAGACACCACTAAAACTGAGTTGAAGGATTCAGGTCCCGCCACAATTTTGAAATTTGGGGGAAAAATCTATTTTTTTCCGGAAATAGGGGAAATCTTCAAAAAGACACGAGGAGGTACGCACCACCCAAGAATGTGAGATTTTTACTCACTAAAACCCCCTCCCTAACCTAATCATTACGCTAAGCCTCAATGGCCTGATAGCGATTTAGCAACGCTATTAAACAGATATCCAAAGAGAACTACTCGCGGTTTGAAAGAAAAAGTGTTATTTTCGATTCCAAAATCTGTTTGGATTCACTCAAACAAATCACCTCCGAAACTAAATTAAAATCACAACAGGCGCAAAATCTAAATAGTTCCGATTATAGGGATGGAGATACAAATGAGTGAAATTCCTTGTTCTTCTTGCAGGAGCATTAAAGTGGAGAATGCCAGGCAAAAAATACTTCTTATTTCACCACTTATGAGTTTGAACACAAAACTTGCATTAAGCATAGTTCTACGGGTTTCAAGAGATCGGAGACGAATAAGTTTAAGACGACTCACATAAGAGGGAAGTTGAAAGTTGGAGTTCCATGTAAAGGAACATAGGCAAAACAATAAAACCGCTTGTGAACTGATTCAATAACATCAGAGTAACAGGCATATCTAGGACACCAAACAACACTTGCGATGGGCGGATCAAGGAAGCATACAGAAGATCTTTATAAATACTTCCATCCATAATAGCTAGAATATTGAAACGATTTGTCAATTTGTGAAAACATTTTCAATAATTTGATACAGTTTGACCAGATCAGTAATTTGAAGCACTAGCTTATTGCTATTATGTGGGCCAATTTCTTGGCCCACTTAATAGCTTCTTTAAAATTTGAACACCCATGTGTTAAATCATTCCAATAATACAAAAATAAGACTGTCCGATTAGAAGCAATCAAGGTCATGTGCGCAAAAATCTTCAGTTTTGAAACTAGTCCTTCAAACCAACTCTTTGCTTATCGGACAAATATAATTTGAAAGAAAACTCTGTGAATGTGCTTTTGAAAATGCAAAAATAAGAATTCGATAAGCAAAAATGTCAACAGGTATGCAATCCCCCAATTCTTAATTTAGTCTAATATAGACTTATCAAACCAACAATTGAATGTTATATAATAGGAATATGTAGACACAATCATATGTGCATTACTAGTCATATGTACATATACATACATATCTATCATATTCTAATATAAAACCATATTAATTCCAACATATTCGTTTCGTTGTTAATTATACCTGCTTTTCATAAATCTTACTATGTTAAAACATACTTTTTTGCTTGTATAAATATGTAAATATATACTACATATATGCTTCAACCAATACATTTGTACAACTGTTTCAATATTTAATGATTTCAACTTTTTCAAACAAATACTCGCTGCTGCTTGCTGTTTATTTGAGGGAAACGATGATCGTATCCAACTTCATAATAAGATACCGTCAAAGAGTACGCGTAAATAGAGCTCACATGACGGAACGAAATTATTGTTGCAAAAATACACGCATTGCATCTCGCTTCCCCTTGCCGCTCACTGACTTTTGTGGAATCGCCTTCACTTCCATTTCACAAAATTTTGAGTGATTCAATCTCTATTTATGTATACTCTTTGATACCACAGTCAGAAGTTATGAAAGTTAAAATCATTTTGAGATAGCATTCAAACGTTAGAAAAAATATTGAAAAGTTTAAATTCAAAAGCAATTTTTTATGCAATATTATTTATTAAAATATATTTAATATATATTTCGGAATATGTTTATTAAATAAATTTTATGATTTTATTATTATTGGTGTTGGGGGAATGAGGACTAGCTACAGAGGCCTTCGACTCGAAAAGGATTTTATAGAAAGAAGCATTTTGGAGACCAAGTACGTGGCAGGATTTGAACTTTATAATTTTAGTTACATTTAAAAACACTATTTGCCTACAATACTAAAAACACGGTGTGTAAAAGCTATTTCTTTTTCATATTGGTCAAACCACTTACATAAGTTTCGTATATGGTTAACTATTTACGGCATATTAAATAGTCGTATACGAATTATATACTATAATTGATGAAAGGACATTAATTATCTCTACTGACGCTTGTGATTATTATTATTAATTTACATTCAACTTGGGACATTAAGGCAAAACCTTAGAAAAAATGTCCCAATAACATGAAGTGATACAATTTAGTACAATCATCCGGACATAATTTAATTTATACTATAAAATACAATAGCTTACAGAGAACAATATGCATTTCAACAATTCAAGTTTCAATTCATCAATACAATACAGCTTTGAATCAATAAAAATGTACAGCCTTAAATTTTTTATTAGTCATAAAGGATACATGCATATAAACAGTGTACGCGGTCACATACAACTCACGGTGCAACTCAATTCAGCTCATAAATTCATTGCCCCTTGAAGTGTTTATTGAGCTCAATTTTGAATAGATTAGCATTGCCAATACCTTGTGTCCGTACAGGCAGTGAATTCCAAAGTCTTACAGCATTAACGAACAATTTACGATCAGACATAGGTGAGGAATGTCTCAACGGGACAGGCCGATTAGAACGATGATTATTCTCAGGCTTTAAAATAAAGATAAATTCTAAAATTATTAATTAATAGAGCTACAATTGTGTTGAATAAGATAAAATTATACGAATTACATGACTATAGCCATGAAGATAAAAGAATCAGTGTAACTGGTGCACTTCAGCTTCAAATAATCAAAAATTATTTTGTGTATGATTTTTACACTACATACTGACTTGAAGCACTCTTATTCAGAAATTCCATGCAACAACTGTAACATTTCTTGCAGAAGGATATAAATAACGGAAAATGCAAACACAGCATTGGCCAGGGGAAGTATCTGCAAGGTGATAACAAGTATATGCGAATTTTTGCACTGGTAAACCCAAATTTCCAGATGGCTTAATGATGGACTACGATATTTTGAGGTCCTGGAGCTCTTTTAGGTACACTTTTTCATTATTGGGTGCATAGATTATACCAATTAAGGATATAATTTATAGATAGAAATATAATTAAATAATAAATTAATAAAATAAAAGACTTTTGTTTATTAAGTAATTGAATTTTATTTCATATTTATAAATATTATTTAAATGTATAAAGTGAGGTCGGATTGGACTGAACACCGTTTGGACACCCATTCCGGAAGATTGAGTATTAACCATTGTTTATTATTAATTAGTATTCAGATTTGCGCTCTAATTATGTGCCGCTAACAAAAATTTGTTAGTCAATATTAGGCGCATTCGATTCGCCCCTCTATCGAGGATAGGACAGACTTTTGTATGGAAAAAGTTATCGATTAAATTATGCTCGAATGAAACGATCGAGTTTTTCTATCCTCGATTGAAAGTGCTTCCAAATTGAAAATTGCTTGACAACCAACGAGATTAAAAATTACCCACACAAATTTCCTTGGGATTTTGTATATTTTAGCTGATTAAATTTTAAAAAAAAATTAATATCTGGGTTGTTTTTTTGATTTTTGATAGTATTATTGTATTGATTTAAATTATATTAAAATAATGAGTTTTTATAAAAAAAAAAAAAAAAAAAGTTGTTTAAAAAACAGTTGAAACAGTGCTGCCAAGTTAGCACTTACTCGTGTGCTGTTTTATTCGCACAACTCGATACGAGCTCGATACAAGTAACGAATCGAATGCGCCTATTAATTAGTATGCAGATTTACGCTCTAATCATGCGCCACTAACAACAATTTGTTAATCAATATTATAAACGGCTGCAGTTGTAAAATGTGTGCATAGTGCATGTTCTCATAAATAATGAAAGGTACCACTTTGCTTTAGATTGCAAAGCTAAATTTCTAGCAACCAACTTAAAAGTGAAATTAAAGATTAAGCTTAATAAAAATAAAAAAACTGGAAAAAACTAACGGAGATTCTGCATCTCTGAAATATATTTTGTTTAAATTTTTATTTCTCATCAAAATAAATACTCTCTGCAGTTAAACTAATAGTTTATTGCGACACCAATGTCAAATAAAGACTACTTGAAATATTTTCTCCATGGAATTGATATCAGTTCTCCAACTCAATCCTTTACAAGGAAAGCGGTCTATCATTGTTCTATTGAAAAACCCATGTTACAGGCAAATATTCTTCAGCACAGTTATATCAACATTGCATTGCGTTGCATCGTTTAGAATCTCTGAGCACTGTTACAGGTCCTAAATGCCTTCAATTTTGTATGGTGGTCTATTTTTCAACCACATAGTAAACCAAAGCTTGATTAATGCGGATTATGTACAAAAGGTGAAAAAAGTGCAGGAGTGATTATGAATGAGCAAATAGGAAATATCTATATCAATTGTGTTTATGGACTAATTCATAGTGAATCTTATCCTGATAGCTGATTTTTACAATTAACTGAATAAAAACTTAAGCTTGGCATAAACTATATTAGAGCCTTAATCTTAAGTTAAATAGTATTAACAAAAATATTGATTATGAATCCACAAAATTCTTTCGAAAATTCATTTTAAGTTTCATGACAAGAGCTTTATTGTGTTATGAGTACAAATATTCTCTTCAGGAAAATATATATCTGCAGTCTTATTCGGCATGCACTACATTTTTGTATATTGAATGAAAATTATAACGCTGTTTTGGGTAGAGTAAAACGTTCATTATTGTTAGTCTAAGTTTACAGTTTCAAGATAAATTTATTTGTTAACTAATTGTTATTGAAAACAATAACCCCAGTCGGTTGCAAAACATAAAATTAAATATCACTATCATTTAAATCTAGCTCCACACATTTCAGAGTGCCTCGGACTCGCACACAGCTGCGAGTGAAGCTGCTTATGTAGTTACTTACATTACCTAATGTTGTTTATTTGTTTTTTGTCCTTGTGTGGGAGGAGAGACAAGTTGGAGGTCTTTCGCATATGCCTCTACTTTAGCGAAAACGGATTTTATTTGTGTATTATATCGTTTTATGGCACTTCTTGTTTTCTGTTATTTTTTACTGTGTTGCCCTTTGTTGTTGTTGTTGTTGTTGTTGTTTTTGCTGTTGAATATGCTTTTATCACGTTTATTCTGTTTGTTATTTGCCTCGAATGTTTTCTTTTTTGCTACTCTTTTATTCTTGCCACTTATTTATAAAAACCCCTTCGTATTCAGTTCTCTTTAGCACATTAGACTGTTTCGCAGAATTTATATTTAATTTGTTCCTGTTTTTTCACTTTATTCTTAGTATCAACCGAGTTTAAAACCATGCAGGTAAATCAAATGAAATTTTTGCACAGTTGCAATAACAACCATTTCCATTTCTTGCGTACATTTTCAAATGCTTGCTAATTCGCAGTGGTTCAAACAAATTTACACCAATAAAATAATTTTTATTTCTACGTTTTCTTTTGTGTTTGCATTCTTTTGTTACACAATTTTTACTTGTGATATCATTCCTACTTCAAAGTTATCAGTAGGAAACACTCCACTATTTATTTAAATGACATTTTATTGCAAATGCTCAAACTGCAAAATTTATTTTTTTTCAGTGGTTAAAAAATTTAACAAATAAGAAAAATAATCGTGATAAAGTTGTTATAAGACCCCAAAGACAGAAAAAACAACTAACCACAATGACGACGAAGATGAAAAAGGAAGATAGCGAAACTAAGAGTAATGAGCAGGTTGGAAATTATAGTACGCACAGTGTTGAGTTTTTTAGGCCCTGTTTTATGTTTAAATTATGATTATATATAAATAATCAAATGTTATGACCGTCCAAATACCTGAAAACTGAGAGGGAAAGATAATAGTCATAATAAAGATTAAAATGTTTATAGTAAACCGAAATCCCAGTCAGCTGTTTTTCGGTGAAATAGCGACGCTGAAAAATAAACTGATTCGCCGCGGACAAGGTGAATTTATTTACAAGGTGGATGCAAGAGCAAATTTTTTTGAATCGATTTTCCCTCAGTAGCTGTCAAAATTGAATGTTTAGAAAAATGCGACCAAAACAAATATGAAAAAATTGCAAATTGAGTTTTGATTTGTGTGAATAAGTTTTTTAATTGTTATTTTTGTGAAATTTGAACATTAAAAGATTAAAAAATAAACAATATGCGAAGCAAATGTGGTATGTGTAGTAAATACTCGGGTAAAGGAAATGGATCGTTTTTCCGTGTACCCAAAAATGAGTATTTCCGACAACAGTGGGTGGATGTATGTGGTGTTAATTTTAAAAAAAACGGCAGTTATTTGTGAAGACCATTTTTTGCCCAGTGATTTTATAAATGGTCCTGGTGATGTGTGTGCAATAAAACGGTTGCTGCCAAGTGCTGTGCCTTCTTACTCCATTCCCAGTGTGAATTTGCAGGATAGCTGTTCATGGATAGTTGACGGTACTGGTGTTTTTAATTCCTCCACGCAAACTGAGTAAGTTTAAATATTTAAAGAATATTTCATATTAAGAGTTGAAAAAGAGTTTGGAGTTTGGAGCTGATAAAGAGTTTGGAAAGCATCTTTAATACAACAAATGGAAATGAAATTGTGCACGCACCCAAATTGCAAAGTAGATTAGTTGCGTTAAGTTCAGCTGTTGAATTGCCTACATTAGCTACATCGTTGTTTTATAAATGCCGGATGCATTTTCGCATAAAACAATTGAATAAACAGTTGAGAGTGCAGAAAGCAAAACAGCGCATAATGGGCAACAAGCAACTATTCAAAATTTTATTATAATCAGGTTTATTAAGGTAAATATTGAAATAATTGTTATAATATTTATATATTCATATTCTTTATTCTTAATCCATTGATTTATTTTTATTCCAGATTTAGCGAACTACTTCAGTGCGTGCGACAAGAAATGCAGCAGGAACTGTCTCAGGAAACTTTCAGTAAATATTCTCCATTTAAATATTCAAACACTGCACCACTTTATAAACATATTTGTATAAACTTCTCTTCCATATATACATATATGAATAATTTCTCACTCACATACTGAAAGTAAAAGAAATTATAAGTCTATTTAACTATTATATAAATATTTGTATATTTTGCGTACCATTTTAAGCAGCTTTTATGTATTCCTCCATTCCTCTCAATTTCGTTTATTTTTATCGCACATTGCCTATGTTTGACAATTCCAGAGGTACGAAATTCACCTTGCAGCCACCTTGTAAATAAATTCACCTTGCTTTGATCATACCGGCACAAGGTGAATTTTGTACCTTCGGAATTGTCAAAAATAAGCAATGTGCGATCAAAATAAACGAAATTGAGAGGAATGGAGGAATACACAAGAGCTGTTTAAAGTGGCACATAATTTATATAAAATATATTTAATAGTTAAATAGTCTCATAATATCTTCATACTGTCCCAACTTTACAAAAATAACAATTACAAAATTCTTATTCACTCAAATCAAAACTATTTGCAATTATTTGCATATATGTTTTGATCGCATTTTTCTATAATTTCAGTTTTGACAGCTACTGAGGGAAAGTTGGTTCAAAAAAATTTGTTTTTGCAGCCACCATGTAAGTAAATGCACCTGGATACCGGCGTAAATTTTTTTACCGTATGAAAAAAAACATACAGTATATGTGAATTCACCTCGAAAAAACGGGTGGCTTTGTACCCAAAATTCCATAGTACGAAATTGGAGTAGGAAAAGCAAAAAAGGAAAGTCAGAATAAAAGAGTTTATCACTTTATAGTATTTCTTATTAGCAAAAGATAATAATAATATAGTACAGAATAATAAAAAAAAGAAAAATTTGTTTGCGACAATATTTATATTATAGACTAAAGTATTAAAAATAATATTATTAATATTATATTATTGCTTGCATACACGGCACTGAGCGATTCATTAAATTGTATGAATTTGGACAAAGTTTTGACTAATGCAATGTAGATAAGATTTTGTAAGCTACATGGTAATTGCTATAATTAGCTAATTGGATATTTGTAAAATTAAATCGTAATAATAATAAATAAAATAACGTAATTATATAAACTAACAAATCTATTTAGAGGCAAATTAGTAATTAAAATAATACTGAATATATTGTTCAATGTAGACACATACTCACAGGAGCATTATATATGCATTTTCATCCACAAAAATCCACACAATTCATAAATTTAATTACTGAATTTTGCTTTGGTATTTTATAACTTGTAATTAGTCTGGAATATATTTTTAATTCATTAAATTTAATTATGAGTTGAAACCAAAATGTCCTCAAAAATAGTTTCACAATAAAAACAAATATGTACGAGTATATAACATTTATTTATATTTCCCATAGAAATCCTATAGAACTGTGTTGCGTTTTTTTCTTTTTTCTTTATTATTGAACATTTAATTTAAAGTTTCATAGGTTAACGACATAGTTTAATGCGGATAGATAAATATTTTCTTAAATTTTTTGTAGTTTTGCTGGAATAAGTTCATTAAAAAGAATAAACAAACCAAACAATTATAAATTAATATACGAATTAACTAATAGGTTTATTAAATTTAACTGATTAGAATATAGAGAAGTGTACCTAATGTCGGTAATGATCAAAATTACACGATATTGAGTATGGTACTTTTTGGATCGAGAACAGTATTAATATCTTAACGAACGACATCCGCAAATAGTGATTTTTCCAAAACTCACCAGTTTGTTTATGGCCAGTGGGGAAAAATTGCCAGTATTCTGTGAATGCATAAGTAGGCGCAACCCAAGATTCATTGCTAATTTTCTCTGCAAGTAACCCCACGTCTTCACGGAAAATTTTTGATGGCATATCAACTGTCAAATTTAGTTGCAACGGATATTTCAAGTGGGCATTGCCATATTATGTCATCGTCATTTTGAAAATGCCGTCATGCAATTTAGTTCGCTGTGCCCGCGCTCTTGATTTATTAAAAGGATTGTTTGATTTAAACGATGAAGAGAGAAAAAGAAGGCAGTCGAGATTCTTGGTGAATCCTTTTCTACAAAGAAGGGAATTGCACATTGTCTCGATCCATTTTTGCATTTGAATTAATTTAATAGACGCGGTAAAACTGAAATGTTCGACGATGTTGCCAAGTGAGCGTCACGAAAAAATGAAAAATAGATGTCAAACAAACAAAATGACAACTGATTGCAACACAGCATGCTGTCAATTTATGGATTGAAATATTCAGAAATAGTCAGTGGACTTCAAAAACAATTTTAGAATGTGAAGTGAAAATTATAATTATTTTTATAATGTTCGCGCACAAGTTTGTCATTTATGACGTAGTGTGCTCATTTCATTTTTAGATTTCAAAGAGCGCACATGCGATAAAAGCAGCGGACAGCGGTTAATAAATAGTTTTTAGAACAATATATCGAATTAATAACAAATTTTATTTCTTTTATACAGCCACTCATCTATTCACTTTCTGTTTATTTTCTGTTTTTTTGTTTGTATAAATGTTAGCCATCCGCAACTTTATTACCCATGTTTGCTCAACGACATTCAAGCATGAAATTAAGTTTATGGATTTGTATGTTGTGTGTGGCGAAACCGATCGAACGAACATGCCACACCGATCGAACGAACATGCCACACCGATCGAACGAATATTCCACACCGATCAAACGAACATGTGTGTTGTCTGTGGCCAGCTTAGCGGAATGTAAGAATACCGATTCTTTAGAAAAGAGATACTTCTAAAACAGTATTTTTCATTTATAAAGCAGCTTCGTTGTTCTCACACATGTTTTAAGACAATATATTTAACATGGGGTTTACGCACAACCTTTATTCGTTGCAAAATAATAATAATGCTTTCATTTATAACATTCAGCGTAATTCAACGGTTGAGAAATTCTTAAAATATAATATTAAATTATATTATTATTGTTAATTGGAAACAAGCAAATTTTAACTTATTGCTGCATTAGTAGAATATATATGTAACAAATAATTCACTATAAAATTGATAAATTTATTCATCAATAGAAGCGAATTTTCAGGGCTCATACAGAGTTAAAGTGCAGTGACATAAGGCAGAAACTGTAATAGAAACTGAATCCAGTAAATTCGCAACAGAAACAAAATCAACAAATGAAATTGTAATAGATTCACTACAAAATTTAAAGGCGAAAATGAGCATTAAGCAGGGAACACAATATGATGCTGAAGCTTGCGGCAGAGACTGACAATGAAGCGCAATAAAAAATGAAGGGCTGCAAACGAAAAATACAAACAGAATGATGCAATCCTCGCAGCTGCAGCTACCGTTGTTACCATATATTTGAAATATTTATCGTGAAAGAATTTCATTTCTTTTTTCTCGCGATGAATTTAACTTATATAAGAATAAAAAGTTTTATTTAATGATACTGTATCATTTCGATTTTTTCCAATAAATATTTCTTTTTTAGAAAGCTTGTCTGGTAAGACTGGTGTTGTCATCCATTTTTTAAATCTGATAATCAGCTCTTTTCTATTTTGCATCGAATCTAAGTAGAAAATTTTCTAACTTTCGCTTCAATCTCAGCTTCAACGTCCGCTTCAGATCAGAGAAGACAGAGAAAGGAAAGTCTTTTTCTCTGCCAGCGTCCGAGCGGACACCACGATTTTGAGTGGATTCACAACGATTTTGAGTGGATTCACCTCGACTTTGAGTGGATTCACCTTTTTGTGATCTATGCCCAACTTCACTTTATTTTGACATTGGCACTCGTTACAAATTGAAAATTGTTTTGTCGCAACGAATAATTTGCTGCTTTTGCGTCTTTCCCAGCAGTTGTGTCCGGAGATATGATAGCACAAACACATATAATGTAAAAGTTATTTTAATAATATAGTAATTTTTTACTAATTAAAAGATTTACTTAATTTTCTTGCATGAAGCTGGCTACGAGTGCCTTTGCAAGCATCCAAAAAAAAATATGTTTTTTTACCAGACATGCATACCAGCAGGAATCTCGGTAGTGTCATTCACAATACATATATGGATTCACTTCATACAGAAAATGTATAATGTCATAGAAATATATATTATACACAAAAATAATATATAAACAATTTTAATACAAGTTACAATTTCAAATTTATATAAGAAGAATTGAATAATTTCGTTAATAATTCTTTGGACAGGCAAAAGTTCACATCATATCATATGCTAATATATATATATATATATATATATATATATATATATATATATATATATATATATATATATAAACATCTTGCAGGAAATAAGATGATGTAAACGACGAATTGTTAAGGAAGAATTGTAAAATACATCCTATGATACTAAGAAACTAAAAAATATTTCTATTGTTTTGTTGGGATAGTAATCAGATTTGGTATTTTAAAAAATAAATTTTATATTTTCACAATTAATTTAGTCAATTTTCCTGCTGGGAGTAAATAGTGGTTATGTACAACGTCCGTCTGCTTTTTTTCGCTGCTTTGCTTTTTGACGTTTACGTTTCCTTTCTCTGTGTTCTCTGCTTCAGATTCTCCTTGTGTGCGCTGTGTTGTATTTTTGACAGCCCCTCAGGCTTCAGTCTCAGCCCAAGGTGAATTTACTTACATGGTGGCTGCAAGGTGAATTTCGTACCTCCGGAATTGTCAAACATAAGCAATGTGCGATCAAATTCTGTTCGAAATAAACGAAATTGAGAAATATGTACGTAAGAGCTGCTTAAAGTGGTGCACAATTTATATAAAATATATTTAATATGAAGATTATTTTTGTAGCGAATTTATTGACAAGACAAGAAAAATAATCTTCATATTCACAGAATTGACGACTATCGACTTACTCACAGATATATTTAATAGTTAAATAGACTCATAATTTGTTCATAATGTTCAAACTTCACAAAAATAACAATTTAAAAACTCTTATTTTCTAAAATCAAAACTCTATTTGCAATTGTTTGCATATTTGTTTTGATCGCATTTTTCTATAAATTCAATTTTGTTAGCTACGTAAGGCTGGTTCAAAAAAATTTGTTCTTGAGAAAAAGACTTTCTTTTCTCTGTGTTCTCTGGTTGTGCTTTGGCCGTGATGCAATGAACGGATGAAAGCAAGTGAGAACTAACTACTCAGGGAATGCAATAAGTTGCATTTACTCTGAATAGGAGCACCTTCATCTTGTGTGACTAAATCAATCCATTGGTATTTTTATGGACTAATAACTTTGATATCATTATTTTGGGCAGTTTTTGGAGTATGCAAGTTTTGTGGCAGTTTGAGTACCGAATGAGCTCCCCTGCCGCCTTCCAAAAGTTTTGCTTTTGACTGAGAGTAGAGTGTCTCCTAGTCGTGAGCAAAAGTACAGACAGGCCCAAGAACACTACCTTGGGGCACACTAGAATCGATGCTGCAGATGTTCGATATTGATTCGTTGCACTTCACTAAAAATTTTCTGTCTAATGTACGATTCAAGGGTAATGGGAAATTTCTTTCTCAACTTGTACGTGAGTCCGTCGAGACAAACCTTATCGAATGCCTGCGCTACATCTAAGAATATGGCAGAATAGAACTGCTTACACTCTGTTGTATAGGGTAACCCTAAGTAGCCCTAATATTTATTATAGTTGGCAGCACAAGCGGTTGCAAGTATGAAAATATACAACTGTGTATTTATTTTTTTTTCTTCTTTATTCGTCCCTTCTTATTCTTTTTGTCAAACTGAAAACACCTGAATAAAACTAATTAAAATAAACTTAATTTAAGTATTAAATAAATGTGTTTTATTTAATACCAAAACACACTCAAAGGTATTGCGTATTTCTTTAGTGATTCGGTGCACTTGCTCAACTGTTCCCTGTTTTCTCCGAAAGCTAAATTGGTGAGTTGGGATCAAGTTGTCAACTTACGGCTGCATCTTGTACAAAAATATTTTCTCAAACAGCCTGGAAAGTACAGGCTGATAGGTTTGTATGAAGAGGAATAGGAGAGGAATAGGAGGAATAAAGCGTGCAAATCATTTTGATAAGGGACAATTTCCAAAGTTGTGGGAAGTTGAAAACGGTTAGAATTAACCTGATTACGCATTCTGGTAATTGAGCTATCATCATGGTGAGTTTTAGGAATTTTAAAATTTGGAATTGCGAAGTTATTTGAAGATGGATTTGACTTAAACACAGCTTTGCGGTGATTCGCTAAGAGATTTGCTTTTTCAGAATCGCTTCTAGCCCATTTCCCATTTTCAGTTCTAAGAGGTGGATTATGATCTTGCGGACTTTTGGTGAATTTGCATATCATGAGTGGGAAAAGTACTCCTCCCAGCGGACACCATTTTGTGCAGAGCACTTCTGTTGTTTTTTCGAACTGCTCTTCCAATCGCCTGATGGGAGGTGATATCGAAGGCTCCGTCAATATCAAGGAAAGCACAAATAACTATTTCTAGATTCTCTACTGCGTCCCTAATGATATCAGTTAGCTGATACACGGAGGTCTCCGTGGACCTTCCTTCTCTGTATGCATGTGGATATCGATTTAGAGGTGATGTGACTAGAGTGTGTGTTCTTAAATAATTGCCCATAATTTTCTCCATTGCTTTGAGTACAAATTTTAGACTTGTGGGTACGAAAGATTTTGGAGAAGTGAAATCCTTGTCTTTCCAACCTTCCTCCAGATTGCTGGAATATACCCTGTCCCCAAGATTATCCTGAATAACTTTACCAGGTGCGGAGCCGTTTCTGTAAAAGGGCGGGCACTATGCCATCTGCTCCTGACATCTGGTAGGGGTCAAAAGTTGCTACAGCCCATTGTACTTGCAGTGGTGTTATTATCTTTGAAGCAAGTCTCCAATCTTCCATACTTGTGTGAAACCTTTTTGAGATAAGTCTTTCTTCGACGGTTGTTGGGTCTGAAAATTGTGTTTTCAAAAGAAGTTCCACTCTCTGTTTATCTTTTTATATTATATGTAGGTCGATGTCTCGATGGCAAGTTTATCTCGACTCAAATTCTTAAATACAAAGATAGTTGACGGAGTAGTTAACCATTATGCAGGCACAATGTTTCTGGCACCTGGGATTCCAAATTACTTTAGCATTTCTCTGTGTTATTCCTCTTACCTGCCCCAGAAAGTGCCAGGGTTCCTACATCAGCGCCGCCCCAAGATTTTCCTGAGTAAACTTCGGTATGATGACATCCGAGGCTGCTTTGGCATGGTGGAGATTCACCTGTGCCACGCTGAAACAGACGTCTTCTATTATTGCAAAAGAGTTTAGGGGATTGGATTAGTGTCCAATCCCTTTTGCAAATCTTTCTCCTCGGACAAGGGTTGCTCGCCTCCTCCCTCCAGGTTCAGCATGGCTAGGTCTATGCCTTCAGTCAACTCCTGTGAAGTCGGAATTTCATTTATGGGACCAGGGTCAGTATTCATGGCCTGGTCATCAGTTTTTTGTGGCTCGCCACTCGTTTTTGTCGCTGAGGGTGGTGCGGCTTTCTTGCCAATCTGGACATGCATCTTGCCGAAGCGGAAATTGAGTAGGCCGCTGTTGCTTTTTATGGCTTCGATGGAATCATCGTCTATTGCCGCGGTTATCAACTTTCCTCTCGGAAGGAACACAGTGATGTTGTGAATATTTGGTACTTCTAATGCGATGCATGCTATTAGTACGCCCCGTTCCATGGCATTTTTGGAATTGTTTGTTGTAGCCATGTCGAGGTATTCTCGTCGGAGCAGTCAATCAGCAAAATTCCTGGTTTGAAGTGTATCCCTTCGAAAACCAGTGGTGATGACCAACCTTTCGCAACTTCCGATATTACAGCGTCTTCTAAAGCTGTTAAATCTTCCGAGGTAAGCATCTGCTGTGGATATTCCTTCGCTAGAACTCCCACTCGAATGCCTTTAAGGGCATGCGCGTAGCTGATGCTATGCTTCTGGCGACGGTGGATGATGTCCTTCGTCGCTGTTCCCTGTTAATTTTTGTCGAAGTGCTTGGCTTTCTTACCCTCGGATCTGGTCACTTTTTCTCTTCAGCTGTTGAGAGATAGGGTTGTTAGCTCTATGTTCCTCTGCTTTTTCTCTCGCCACTTTTGGCTCCCTACCATCTCTGAGGTATCGAAGATACCATTTAAAACCGGATCCACCAAGGCCTCTTCTCAGTAGATCATTTAAACGGCCTGGCTCTCCTAGGCTGGCAGCTCGACAAAGCGTCTCTTGGTTTCCTCTGGCCTTTTTACTATTTCTCCCTTCCCATCTTTTTCCCTCCTCTAAATGGGTTTCCCTGAGTGAGCGGATTTTGATGGGTTGGCCATGGTTACTCTCGGGTGCATGCTTCCTCGACTGGTGCTGGGTTCATTTCCTGGCCTGGGAGGTGGATCTGTTACGATAAGTACTTTTTCGACAATACGGGTTTTTCTTTTGCCAGTACCTACAACTTGCTGCGATCTGGAGGATGTTCCTTTACGACCGGTGTTTGACCTAGGTGTATCGTTCTGCTGTATTGGCAGCCTCTGTTCCGGAGTAGTCCCGCCAATTTGTTTTTGTTTTTTTTTTTCTTTTAAAATTCTCCAGAAACAGATTTGTTTTCAAACGGGACTGGGAAAGGTCGGGCATGGAAGAGCCCGTTTCATGGTAAGGCCATCATTAAAACCTGATTGGGCCCGGTTTCAGGGGTGCGCCGTTATAATACAGTCGGTATACCCCTTGGCTGCAAACCTAGTCCAATTGTCACGCTGTCGCATGACACCCTTGATTAAGGGGCCTTAGGCTAACATTTTCAATATATACATACATATATCTACACATTGTATATTTTTTATTACTTAAATATCATTTAAATGTATGTTATATACAATACCACATAAACTTTCTAAATATACGAGTATATTACACTTATAAAAACACACACTTTTAAATAATACGATATATAGTAGTCTACATACAATACTCTTATATCTAAACTTATATTTAATGGGGCGGGAGACACCATTCTGCTTCCCTTTAACTGTTTGCCTCTATTTATCGTCATTGGTCGCCGTCTCTGCAACTCCCAACCACTAGGAAAAAACTTTTCCTAGTGGTTGGGAGACTCCATGTGTCTCTCTCCTACCACCTATCCTCTCACCCATACCTACTCATTCACCACGATTCAAACCTCCGATAGATAGCTCTTCACCAAAAGCTCCGGTTCGTGTATCGATACGAGATCGGTATAAAAGCACCCTATCGTTCCAGCGGTGATCAATCTTTCAAAATAGCTCTAGACAGGTGTACAAAGGAACCGTCGATGACAGTTCTTGATAATCACGAATCAAAGCAAAAGAGAAATTATTCATATATATAGCCGCAATTGAACTGAAGGCCTTAGCTGCCGTGGTTCCCCCCGTTTCTTTGTTAGGTTTAATTTGTAATTAAAATTTATTTAAAAAAAAAAAATAATAGGAAAAAAAATTTATTTATATATATATATATATATATATATATATATATATATATATATATATATTTATATATATAAGTTAAGAACAAACACATTGAAATATTCAGGTATCCAACTCATTAGCAAACGTGTACCAAAATCTGCTGACGCTATGTCTACGGTACTTCCGTGGGAGCAGTGATAAAAACACCTTCCACGCTTGCATCAAATAACCAACATAAGCAGAGCACCACAACAGTGATAACGGCAATAAAAATAACTAATACAAACACAGCTTGAGGTTAGCATTAAGGTATTAATGAAATGTTAAGTTAGTCTAAGTTTTGGATTCAATTAAATAAAACGAAAGACATCAGAGTTCTCTCTGATGTGCTTTTTAAAAAAACTAAATAAATACAATTTAGTTTAACTGGCGCCCGAGCAGGGACCAGCGAAGTCACTAGTAAAATCGTGAATAAAAAAGTGAGAAAAATAATAAGAAAAAAGTATCGCTAAGTTTACGTGTTACAAAAAAAAAACGAGAAACCAAACAGTATCGTTGGTGACAAGTGCTAGAGAAAGCTGAAAAAAAGTAGCAGGAAAGAGGCCCCCAAGTAGACGTATCATCGTAGGAACAGGAGCTTTTGACAAGCAGCCGCCTGCCCAAAATATTCAACAAAACAAAGCACCGCTGGGAAAAACCATGAAGAATACTTTAAGCATATTTCTAGTGTATTTGTATGTAAGTCATAAACATTTAAAAAAAAAAAAAAAAAAAAAAGAAATACAAAGGAAAAAGTTAAAGTAAACAAAAAAGAGTAAAGAAATAAATAATCAAAAGATAAGTTCAAGTTAAATTTTTTCTAAATAAAAAAAAAGGGAAAGTAAATAAAAAATAACAAGAAAACTAAGAAATAATTACAAGTAAATTAAAAAAAAAAAAAAATTAATAAATCTATTATAAATAACGTTTGGTGAAGGAATCAAAACATTTCTTTAATTTTTTTTATTTTTATCCATTACTTTTAAACATGTCGACTCCAGAAGAACAACTTAGTGAAAAACTAGCACAATTAAGGGTTACTAATAGTCTGATCAATAATTCTAACCAACACCCACCTAGTACAAGTCATAATCCTCAACCACTAATACTGACGGAAGCACTAACCAGACAGATTACGGAACTGATTACATCGACAGTACAGAACCTCCATAACCCGTTTGTCGAAAACG
Organism: Clusia tigrina; assembly: GCA_920105625.2. Classification (NCBI taxonomy): domain Eukaryota; kingdom Metazoa; phylum Arthropoda; class Insecta; order Diptera; family Clusiidae; genus Clusia; species Clusia tigrina. Next base: position 39,680,995 of record OV050033.1, on the reverse strand, counting down.
ACGAAAGAGACTATACGGTCCAATTTAATTCGACAAATTTGGATGAATTGGATAGGATCCCAGACATTGTAAAGTGCTTACGCGAATTTTCTGGGCAACCAGGAGAATTTAACTCCTGGCGTAAAACCGTGGACAGAATATTTACTGCATACGAAAATGTTAAACGAACACCAAAATATTACGCAATATTACACACCGTCAGACACAAAATCATAGGAGAGGCAGATACTGCCTTAGAATCATACAGAACTCCGCTAGATTGGTCTAAAATAAAAAAATGCCTAATGATGCATTATTCGGACAAGCGCGACATCGGCACGCTTGAATATGAAATGATCACACTAACGCAACGAAACAGTACTATAACAGAATTCTACCAGCGAATTTACCAATACCTATCGCTGATATTAGACAAAATCGCTTGCTTAGAATTAAGCGAAGAGTCACTTCAAACAATGACTAATGCGTATAGGGAAAAAGCATTAGACACTTTTATTCGGGGACTCAACGGTGAACTTCCTAAACTTTTAAGCGTTCGAGAACCAACGACACTGCCACAGGCCCTACATCTGTGTCAAAAATTAGATAACATGGCATATAGAATGAACTCCATGCAGAGGCCAAATATTCCCAGAAAACCCGATTATCCATTGCCGCCTTTGCGACCACCACGTCAAAACCATCCTCCCATGCAACCTATTAGAAATAGATTTTTCCCAGAACTAACACATTTGCCTCAGTTCAGATACGATAATAATCCACATAATAGATTCCAGCCCAATAATAACAATTACCAACATAATAACTCATACGGGTTTCAACCAAAACCCCATTTCGGTCATTCAGGATTCAATAACCGACCATACCTTCCACCTAAACCTCCCGTACCTATGGAAGTTGACCCTTCGGTACACTCCAGGCAGGTAAACTACCAAAACCGACCACAGAACAACTATAATAGACCTCAAATTCCCTTCAATCAATACCAAAACCCAGCACAAAAACGACAATTGCCACCTTTTTCTCAGCAAAACCATCAACCCAACAAAATTCAGCGAACATTCTTTACTCACACAGAAGATCCGTACTATGAGTCTGAGGGATTTTATTCCGAAGAACGTCTGGAAGATAACTTCGAAGCAAATCACCACCCGACGACAGAACAAGAAGACATAAAACAAACCGATGACGTTCATTTTTTAGACTAAAAGACTCTTCGCTACCATACTATGAATTCGTAGCGAAGAATGGACATAAATACAAATTTCTACTTGACACCGGTTCCAATAAAAATTACATACAACCAAATCTCATTCGCAGACCACAAAAAAATTCAAAATTATTTTTTGCAAATTCCATAGCAGGAAAAGTACAAATTTCACACCATGCATATGTAGACATATTTCATGAAGAAATTGAGAAAATCAAATTCTTCTTACTACCTGGATTAGAAACATTCCACGGTATCATTGGTAATGATACGCTTAAAGAGCTCAACGGGATTATCCATACAGATAAAAATTACTTTATTTTAAGGAATAGATTAAAATACCCATTAAAACAATTTAAAACGGACTCAGTAAACAACCTAGAAATTAGAACAGATCACCTTCCAAAGCAACAAGAAAAAAGGCTACAAGCCGTTCTAAAATCATTTCCTACACTTTTCTCTGATCCCGACAAAAAACTTACTTACACAGCAACTGTTCAAGCCGAAATTCGCACTACAACAGAAACACCAGTATATTCCAAAGCATACCCCTATCCAATGGCACTCAAGGACGAAGTGGAAAGACAAGTCCGAGAGATGCTCGATCAAAACATCATAAGGCCATCAAAGTCGCCATACAATTCTCCAGTATGGATTGTCGCGAAAAAAGATGACGCATCCGGCGAAAAAAAATACCGGATGGTGATCGACTACAGGAAATTAAACTCTGTAACCATAGCTGATAAGTACCCTATCCCCGAGATAAATGAAGTTTTGTACAATCTCGGTAAAAACGCCTACTACACCGTAATCGATCTTAAGAGTGGTTTCCACCAGATACCTCTTAAGGAATCTGACAGAGAAAAAAGAAAACCAGTAGACCTTTTCTTCGGTAGAACCGTTGATTTCAGCCCACAAGATTACGAAAAAACTCGACAGGACAACATAGAAAAACTAAAACAAAAACAGCAAACTGACTTACGATATCACAACAAAAAGAAACACACAATCAAGGATTATATACCAGGACAAGTAATCTACGTAAAGCAAAACAAAAGATTAGGAACAAAACTGTCAGCAAAATTCAAAGAAGAAATAGTAAAAAAAAATAGAAATACTACAGTAGTTACAGAATCAGGAAAAATAGTTCACAAAAGCAACATACGCAACTAAGTTCTCTTATAAACAATTATAATTTTCCAGACCATATGCAACGCAGAAATACAAATACTGGACTACACGAATTCACAACTAATCACGATAGACACAGGAACGGCTAGACTGCAGACAGGAACATATAAAATCATCCACGTGATCGAATTTGAAAAATATCAAACGTTTATTGACGAAACGGAAATAGCAATAAAGAGAACAATGAAAGAAAATCACTCCTTATATCCTTTCCTACTCCATACCATATCCCAGATCCGAAATAATATCGATAGAATGATACCTAATAAAAGGACACAACGGTCACTAGATTTTATAGGCACAACATGGAAATGGATCGCAGGGAATCCAGACCATGCTGATTTTAATATTATCGAAGAAAAAATTAATAACGTTTTAGAAAACAATAATAAGCAATTTATTATAAATAAACTTACAATTGAACAAATTAATAAATTAACAAAAATAACAAACGATATTTCAAAGAATATGAAAAACGAAAATATCTTTAAAGAAGAATTTATTTTGAAAATAAAATATCAACTAGAAATAATAAAAGAAGAAATTGTGAACATAGAATATGCCTTAAATTGGGCCAAAGCAGGAATAGTTAACTCTTTCATATTGTCAAATGAAGAAGTCAATATCACAAAAATCTTTATTGAGAAAGAAGAGGCCCCATACTCGAATATAGAAGAGGCTCTCGAATTTGCAGATATAAAAATAGCCAGCAATAGGACAACTTTGATTTATATAATTAATATACCTACCACTACATATAATCACTGTAATAAAATTATGATAAAGCCCATAAAAAAAGGCAATGTTATTAATAAAATTGATTATGAAAACATTTTGAATTGCAATAATAAATTGTATGGAATAAAGAATAACTGTAAAACCTATAATAAGTTATCAATTTGCCCATATGGCAATATAATAGACATAAGTAATACTTCATGCATACCAAATCTAATAAAAAGTCGACCGGAGAGGTGCACAATAATTAACAACCAACATGTTCCTGACGTAGAAGAAATCTCAACAGGTCTCTTGCTTCTTAACCAATATAATGGGTCATTAATAATGAACAATGAAACTATACCACTTAAAGGAAGTTTTATAATAAGCTACCAAAACACGAGCGTAGAAATCAACAATAGAACATATTCGACAAAAGAAGTTAGTATTCATAAGCCACTGCCGGCATTACTACAACCAACCTCCAAATCAAAAGCAGTTGAGGAAATCCTGTCATTAGAAATGATCAAGGAATTGAATATTAATAATACTGAACATATTAATTTACTAGAAAATAGTAACGAAATTTCGCTAGCTGCTAACTTAACTCTAACAACCTTGGTAATTATTTTAATAATCATTATAGCCAGGAAAACCTGTTTTTCAAAAAAATGGCAACAGATAAAAATCATCAGGATATCAAGGGATAAACTAAAAAGGGATAACAAATCGCCACTAGATTGTCCGACAGCAAAAACTCCCGAACTATCAATTTCCACAATAGAAGGCCTAAATCAAATTTTCAACAAGGAAACCATTTCAAACGAGGACGTTTGAACTTAAAGGGGGAGAAGTTAAGAACAAACACATTGAAATATTCAGGTATCCAACTCATTAGCAAACGTGTACCAAAATCTGCTGACGCTATGTCTACGGTACTTCCGTGGGAGCAGTGATAAAAACACCTTCCACGCTTGCATCAAATAACCAACATAAGCAGAGCACCACGACAGTGATAACGGCAATAAAAATAACTAATACAAACACAGCTTGAGGTTAGCATTAAGGTATTAATGAAATGTTAAGTTAGTCTAAGTTTTGGATTCAATTAAATAAAACGAAAGACATCAGAGTTCTCTCTGATGTGCTTTTTAAAAAAACTAAATAAATACAATTTAGTTTAACTTTTATATATATATATATATATATATATAAATATATATATATATATATATATATATATATATATATATATATAAATAAATTTTTTCTAAGAGAATTATTCCAAGAGAAGTTGGACACAGTAGTTGCAATTGTGTATGTGTGATTATGCCACCGTAATAATTTTCAGAAATAGAATTATTGAAACATTTTGACAGATCTTATAGCTATTTCGGACACTCCACTTGTCCTCATCAGAGATCTGACTGATCAAATTTTGTCCATTTACTCTCTTATTCCACCACACTCTAAACTCCTGTGTCTCTTTATTACCCCTCATTTGTTCCGTCAACTCTCATTCTAAGTTATTACATTTCAGTGGTGTCATAGTACATTACATATATATAATATTTGTTTATATTATCTTATTTTATTTTAAATACATTTTGGAAACAATGCAAACAAATTATGTTTCACTCACAACTTCATAATGAGCTGTTAGCACAAATGCAACCCTGTGTTGAGCTATATTCAACAAATTTTTTATAATAGGATTTCATCAAGGTGAATTTACTTACATGGTGACTGCAAGAACAAATTTTTTTAACCAATTTTCCCGACGTAGCTGTCAAAATTTAATTTATAGAAAAATGCGATCAAAACAAATATGCAAACAATTGCAAATAGAGACTTGATTTGAGTGAATAAGAGTTGAGAATTGTTATTTTTGTGAAGTTTGAATTGATGATGAGTCTATTTAACTATTAAATATATTTTATGTAAATTGTTTCCCACTTTTAAGTAGCTCTTATGAATTTCTCCACTCCTCTCAATTTCGTTTATTTTGAAGAGTATCTAATCGCACGTTGCTTATGTTTGACAATTCTGGAGATACGAAATTCACCTAGCAGTCACCATATAAGGAAATTCACCTTCGATTACATTCATATTTTTCCTAGATGGTGAATACGGATCTCAATGAATACTTGTTACAATTATTATAGAGTTTTCAAAATTTGTAACATGGTATAAATAATATTCCATTTACATTGCCGAGATTTGTTCTACCTTCGACATTTTAACTTATATATAATAACATGATATAACGTAACGTAAATTGTTTGAAAGTAGCAACGAACAAGAACTATAATGATTTTTTTAGAACTTGATTTTAATAGAACAATATTAATCTATTTGCAAAACATTTCACCAAGTCCATATACAATTAATTTATTATCTTCTATTATAATTCAATATAAATGTTTGATTTTATTTAAATCTAAGAATCTTTATTAAGAATAACATTAGTTTATAAATCTATTATTGTACCATATATTATTATTCTTCGAAACTGTCAATTATGTGTGTTTTGACTGTAATTTTCTAAGTGTAAATTTGTATAAGCATCTGTCAGAAGACATAATTGATTGGAAAAACTATTTTCTAGTATTGTGAGCTGACTTAAAATCGAAAATCAGAGACAAATTTGGCTAAAAAATGGCAAATGCAGAACAGAATCCGTTTGCCGCACTTTTAGCGGAGTCCAGTAGCGTTGATGGCATAAGCAGCGAATTAATTGAGGAAGTATTCTTGTTTACTTTGCGTAAAAAACCATCTCCAACCAGAGCGCTCCTGTGCTTAGCTGATGTGGTAGTGGAGGACTCCAGTGAGAACATGAGCGAAGAATTATTGGCACACACTCTCTTTGAACGGTTGATGCTTACTGATACTAAACAATATCTTATGCCGTGTGGGAAGAATCACGAGGAGAACACGTTGGAAACAGGAGCTATATTATATTTATTTAGATCTTTTACTGCCTGCGAGCATGCTAAATCAGCCAATACGGATGTGGATAAAAATTGCAAAAGAATTCAAAATCTGATTGTTACTAACTCAAGTACATGTTTGCGGCAACCAGAACTATTTCAAGGCCAGAATTTGTCTTCACAGTGGTTGGAAATACTGGAGAAATCCGATGAATTGGATTTTGTTGTGTTGGAGTTTCTTGTACAAACAGTGGACAAAGTAATCGCCGATGATGAGCCAATCGAAGCTGTAGGCGCACTTAAGGCTGTTTTTTATCCGATGCTTAACGAAGTAAAGAAGCAAATATCAAATGCAAACATTATTACTCTGAAGAAAAATGTCTTCTGCACCCTCAACTATTTTCTGAGTGATAAACGTGCGCCTCAATTAGGGGAGATATTAATTGACTATACTACGCCAAACCCTAATGCTAAGGGTAATTTTATATGACAAATTAAAATCTCTGTTTATCAAGATTATGTGTTTCAGGGGGTGAATATATGGACACACTGTTGGGCCAATTGTTCTGCATTTCTATAATGCCCAAAGAATCCAATGGGCCTTTTGAATTTTTTGGTGAAGTCAGCCTCGAGGCCCAACATACTGATCCTTCTTTATGGCAGTTCATGTCGAATCATCAAAGTGCTGTCTTCATGATAGTGAAACAATTGCTTCTACTCAGTTCGACAACAAAAAAGAAGGCTCTGCAATGGATTGCAAATTGTCTTCAAGCAAATGTTGCTCGCGGCCATCTCTGGAGCAACATAAACTTAAGTTTTGAACAGATGATAAGCCAAAATGCCAGTGATTCGTTTATGATCGGACTGAGTGCAGTGCTACTCCGTCTTTGCGCTCCACTTTGCGAACCCACAATGAAGGTATACGGAAATAGTTTACATATCGCCTTAATCTCAATCTTTCATTCCAAGTTACCAATACTTTTTCAATTCAATGAAATAAAAATATAAATCCATACAAAAACCATCGTTTCAGGTACTGCTCGTAGACCCCACTTATTGTGCTGTTAAAAACGATGATCGAGAAATCAAAGGAGTGAGCCTGTATAAAGCTAATGAGGAAACATGTCTGTTATCTACAGAAGATAATGAGGAAAGGCTCACTGCTGAAAAGTACAATTTCGTTACCGAACTTTTTTACATGACTCATAAAGCTATCGAACTTGGATATCGTGCATGTATTGACCGGTACACTAGAATGACACGTGAATTGCACAACCTACAGACAGCTTACCAGGATATTGTGAACAGCAATCCTAACAACGATTTAGCTAAAAACTTGTTACGTATGCTTAAAGAACAGATGCAGCAATACTTATGCATGCGCAATGGGCTGATGGAACCTGAGAACGACACCTACATTCTAAAGTTCTTGGAAGCCTCTTCAATTTGGCTTACAGAAATAGCCCTCACATCCAAAAAGGAATTTGATACATCTTTGGCTAAACATGATTTCGCACCACACGAACGTTTTAACAAAGAGTTGACTGATAAAGCAGAGTTTATACCCCCATATTTGAAATCGGTGCCAGAGAATATCATTGATAATATAGTTGCTTATCTAAGCTTTAGTCGACATTTTCCACCAGGTCAATTTATAGAAGTGTACCATTCCTCGCACGATGCATTTTTTCGAATGATTGTTCTTTTCATGGGTAGTTCGGATTTGATGAAAAATCCCCATTTACGCGCTAAGCTCGCTGAAGCACTAGAATTCCTTTTACCAAAAACCATTTCCGGCAGCATGAGAAATTCATTTTTAACTCATGTCTTCGATAATCATGCGGACCGCCTGAAAGTGGTTAGAAGTTTATTAGATGTGTTCGTTAGTATCGAAATGACAGGACAGTCTGTGCAATTTGAGCAAAAGTTCAATTACCGCCGTCCTATGTATGCCATAATGGAGTATCTGTGGACTAAAGAGGATCACGTACAATGTTTTAGAAATCTAGCAATTGATGCAGAACTAAATATTGAGGCAACGGAGCCGCCTCTATTTTTACGATTTATAAATTTATTAATTAATGATGCAATATTTCTACTTGGTAAGTCGCTATTTTCAACATTTATTTGTAAGTTATTCCAATTTTATGTTTTTCAGACGAATCATTATCAAATTTGGAACAAATAAAACAGCTTCAAGAAGCTCAAGCCAACGGCGACTGGGAATCATTGTCCCATAACGATCGACAGCAGCATTTATCAAATTTGCATCATCTGGGCACGTTAGCTCGTTTTGACAATATTTTAGGACGGGATACTATTAACAGTCTAAAGCTTCTGACAACGGAAATCAGAAGTATTTTCTGCCATAACAGCATGGTTGATCGTATCGCAGCCATGTTAAACTATTTTTTGCTAAATTTAGTAGGTCCACAAAAGGAAAGATTTAAAGTCAAAGATAAAAAGGAGTTCGAGTTCGATCCTGCTCAGACTGTGTTGGAAATTTGTCATATATACATCAATTTAAGTAGTAGTGACAAATTTTGTCTAGCTGTCTCACAGGATGGACGTTCATATAGTTCTCAGTTATTCGGTTATGCAGAGAATATTCTCATCCGTATTGGGGGTGGGCAGTTGATAGGAGACATTACAGAATTTTCTATGAAAGTACAAAAGATGGAGACACAATACAAGAAAGAACAAGAATTTATTTCAGATGCACCAGATGAGTATTTAGATCCAATTATGTCGACGTTAATGACAGATCCAGTCATTCTACCAAGTTCAAATGTTACTGTGGACCGATCCACAATTATTCGACACCTTTTGAGTGATCAAACGGATCCATTCAATCGTGCGCCACTTACAATGGATAAGGTTAAACCAAATGTATCACTGAAAGCAGAAATCGAGTCGTGGATTGCAGAGAAGCGTCTGGCAGGTTCCTTGGGAAGTTGAAATGAGGGTTAAATAGCCAAAGTGATGTAAATCGTCTCCGAATGCTGTAATAGTGAATTTTGTCCAAAGTGGGGTTATGGGGAAGTTTTTAAGAAAACAAGGAGTCCGGGTGATTGCAATTTCATATGTTTATCGTTTTTAAAATTAGTAAAAATAACGATTCTGACAGAAGTCATAAATTTAGCTGTTCCAAATATAAATTTTTAAAATCTATGTCACGGGCCAGACGTTTTATTAGGAATTTATGTGTATTTCGCAGAAATTTCAATGCATGTATATATAATATATACATATATATATTTCATTAATTTTTTACCCAATATTATTTTAATTATCATTACTTTTGTCTAAACTTTTCGGTTAGATAATAAATATAGAAATAACCTTGGATTTCAAAGATGCCAATACTATTGCATCGTGTATATACAATTTTTTGCATGTTTCACATTCAGAATCTTGGGGATTCAGCTTAGTACTCAGATTTGGTGTTTTCATCTAAGTGCGGCGACCTAATTGACTGCATTTCCTCAATTATTAAAATGCATATTTACGAGATACCTTAAATGAACGACGAAAAAAGAGACTGCAGCACATAAACAATGGTAAAATTATATAAAATATTTTCGATGTCATGTCGCGTTTATAAAAAATTAATGGTTTTGAATTATTAGAAAATAACTAGATCAATAGATATTGTGTTAATACATATCTATTCTTACCTGTCCACTCTTTGATTCGAGCATCGCGTACTCTACAATCATTTTGTGCAGTGTTGTAAATTCCCTTTTAATTGTCTATACGACTTCAGAATCCACAATTCGGGTGTGTCGCCGCTCTTAGCTCGACAATTAGTAACAACAAACATGGAAAGATTAGTTATCCAATATATTGAAATACTTCACTCACGAAATTACTTTCAAAGACGGATTCATCAATCATGTACTAGTAAATCTAATATAAGTGTTTGTTAAGTTTATAAGCCTTTTTAATTGTTTTATATTCCTACCTATCTTCTATTACTTGTAGAATTTGTTTACCTAATTATTGGTAGCCAGGCATTGACAGTTTGTTTTAAACGCCTCTATCCCTACTCAGAAGACAAAGACGAGGTTCAATAGTACCATTTAAAACTGAATATGTGTGGGGAAGCAGTTCCTACTGAGATGTCTCGTGACCTTTTGTGTTCGTAACATTGAGCTCTCCAAATGATACTTCTGTCTGCCTTATTTCACAAAAGAAAATTCAAACTTCCAAATCCTTTGTATGAAGTACTCGTCATAAAAGGTTCAAAATGTTCTTTTTTACCTTATGTTTGGGTTACCAAGTACAGCAAGCGACCGCTTTGTGCAGATTTGACGGTATCGGAACCACTTTTTCGCTGGATCACATATGTACGTACACAACATATTATTTTGAGCTTCCTGTCATTCAATATTACAACGTTATTGTCATAAGTAGCGAAATAAATTTTTGTGATTTTTTATTGTATAAACATTTTATTTTATGATTAAAATTTTGTGGACCCATATCAAAGGATATCTTTAAAATATATGTATTCGGCGGTAATAGATTTGCTGCAAAGGAATTTTAATTTGGTTTTCTTTGTGAGTGACTGCAACTACATTGGTAAATAGGAATGCGAATTAATAAATGGTCAAGTATTGTTGCTGGCAAAATATTGGATAAGGAAAAGAGGCACAATATATATGTATATAAAAACCATGTATATCATATTTATGTATATCACATAAAAAAGTGACAATTTTGCCAATTAGTAAGTAATAGTAGATATCAGCATTTCAGAATTTTTGGGCATCCATTATTGTGTACACGGAAACGTCACCAGACATAAGGGAAAGATCTGCTAAACTCGCATCTCTGTTTCGTGGATTTTGTGAGGTATATGAGCCATCAGCGACGGAATAATCATTTATCGCCTGTTTCGGTGTCGCGCCAGTACAGCCAGAAACCTTCAGTTTACCTTCATGTCGCACAACAGCTGGCACCATAGCTGATTCTAAATACTTTTGAATGCTCTTACCACCAGGAATTGTAAAAGGAGTCCGTTCATCAACAATCTAAAAAAATATGAGTAAATTGTAGAGGGGCAATGACAAATATTCATTTTTAAACTTGCTTGTTTAAACTCAGATGAAATGTAGGCCTTTTTTGGCAAGCTGCATTCAACTGCTGGAATGCCAGGTATGTTAGCTGGACTATGACTTTCGCCTTCTGAAAGTAGTGGTTTGGTATAAGTAGACTCATACCTCAATTCCCGGAAAGCAGTTGAGTTGAAGATATCGGGATTTCTGCTTTTATTTTTAAATGTGGTCATCAAGGGAGTAGTGGCAGTTTTCTTCATATATGTTCCTATGGGACTTACGATGTGCGAAAACTGTTTTTTTGTTATCTCCTTCTGCCGAGTACCAGATAGAGTGGGCTTTTTAAATATATCCAACTTGGGTATAGGTTTCATATCCAAGCCGAAGCGGTCTTTTTCCTTTGATTTGGCGATAGATGGTGTTACTGGTTTATCTAAGCATAAGCGTTAAAATATATTGTTAAGTGTCAATCAATAAATCTCATATATAGTCATACCTTCGGCAGAGGGTGTGTAATACAATGACTTCTTTTTATCCAATATAGGAGACTCTATGCGATAACGCTTTGGGGATAGTATATATGTGTTTTCTCTTCCCTTCAGAAGATGTACCGAAGTATTTGGGGTATCTGCAAAAGTTTCACCTGATTTTTTTTCGTAGTCAGCAGCTGCTGCAGCCATGTATTCCAAGCCTTTTTTCATCATATATTCAACTTCCTCCAAGGTATCATTGAAATGCAGTGATTTTTCTCCACTATCTTCAAAATTATTAGAATTAATTGTTTTATCTTCTAATGTAGCACAAAGTAAATTGGCATCTTTCTCGGAGCTTGATTCTAATAAATTTGTTACATGATTATCTGCATCATCGTCTGACTCTACCTCAATAACAGAATTTTCTGAGTCGTATTCTAATCCTACATTGGAAATATCCTTGTCTAAATCGTTCGTTCCATTTTGTTCATCTTTGAACTGCTCTAATATTGATGAATGTGGCGAGTTGTGTAAAGGTCCAAATGTATCTTCCAATTCAATTAAATTTATAGATTTGTCATCACTTGGAAATTCTTCAGTCGGATCCAAGTGCAATGGTAATGTGTGAGTGTCGGAATTATCAGTAGTAACAACAATTTTAGGCACCAAATTTGCTCCTTCGCACAGAAATTTAAATTTATTTGTAGTGAGCAATCCATACTTTTCTTTCTGTACCGCAGCAGCATTCGCAAGGCTACTGGTTGCAGTGGAATCATGAGCGGTGTCGTAACAGCTAGATGATGCTTCACTAATCGTTCCTTTTAAAATGCTTTTGAAACTTATTTGGGATGACACATCTGAACAGGTGGACTCGTCTCCACACTCCTCTAGAATCGTTGAAGGACGCAGTAATCCTACCATTTTAACCGGAGATGTCTGTATAATTGTTTCTCCCATAACGGTGTTATCCCAAAACTTTGAAGGTGCCTCGATATCCTCTAGTTGCGTGATATCGTCAGTATTAAAAGGGCTTATATTCTCGTTCTGTCTTTGATCTTCTACGCGTAATTCATTAAGTAGTATTTGGAGAGCACTCACCTCTGTTTAGAAACGTAAATTAAGAGCAATAAATATAAAAAAGTTGTTTTTCAATTATTTTCTCACGCTACACTTACCTTCGGCTGGCTTTTCATTTGATTGAACTGTTTCGAATGCATGCTTCGAATCAACTGCTTCCAAACTACGTTTTTTTTCGTTGGCTACAAATAGTTCCTTGTTGTCGCTATGTAAATATTGGAAAAGGGTGTTGTTGGGATCAGAACCGGTTTTGTTGCACATTTTCTCTAAAGCTTCAAAGCTCTCATCGGAAACTGCATCTAATTGAGGCCTTTCTGCTATCTCGAGCACAGTATCATTACATCTTTTGAATGTGGTATTTCTTTCTTCCAATTTTTTACCTATAATGACCGATTCCTTCTCGGTCTCTACATGGAACCACATTTCCTTGTTCTTTTCAATGTCCATATTCTTGGTATTTTCAATTTTCTTTATCTGCGAATTATTTTCTCGCAGGGGCATCATATTGTCGTCTATTTTTATTTGCAAGTCCTTCACAAAATCCAAGCTAAAACGCTGATTATCCGATGTGGGCTCAGGAAGTTGAGCAGCTTTACTATAAGGGAAGTCAAATATTAAGAAATTAAACGAAAGAACAAGTGGCAAATATTGAGAAATGAAGAGAAACAATTTATTTTACAGAAATATCAAAGACGAATAAATAATATGCAAATTGTTCCAAAATAAAAAATTTATAAATTATACAAGTGTTTATTGAAACATGCATGGTTAAAATTTATATTTTTCAGCCACCCTCTATGGTCTAGTAGTAAGCATGCTAGACTCAGACCCCTAGGGTCGCAGGTTCAAATCCTTCCACGTGCTTGGTCTCCAAAATGCTTCTTTCTATAAAATATTTTCTCTTCGAGTCGAAAGCCTCTGTAGCTAGTACTCATTCCCCCAACACCTTGCACTCATAATTAATTATGGTGTAATGAATAATATTTAATATAATAAAATTTCTAATTATCTGTACATTTCTTCTATTACCGAAACTGACTCAGTTACTTTAATTTCCAGGGGAGGATGTTGAATTTCGAGAGATTTTCGTGAATTACTGCAGGAAAAAGTTCCACAGTATGTATAGTATCGGATGTAATTTTCATTGAATCGACTATATTTAGATTGTAAATTAGTTCCAGTCTGGTTTATGCCAAAGATGTCGATTCATTATAAACTCAATTTTAAAGCTGTGGAGTCCAAGAGTCACTCCTCGAATACCATCAACTCGTAATTGTGTGTCGTATCAAAAACTTTTGATCTCCAAATGTATTAAAACATAAAATATTCGCTCGGGGCAATATATGTTTTAAGGAATGATTTAAATATATATGTATATTGTATTTAGTAACTGTTATTATGAATAAGTTATGTTTATATCTTTCCATGATCAGCAAGTCTGACAAACCAAGATTTCAGCCATTATCAGAAACGCAACTGAACAATGCATATTATAAATAATTCGGGTGAAAGCTAGAACTGGCTAGTATACTCCTCTTGTTGCTTCGCTTATTACGGCTAGGTATTCAGCCCTATCCTCAAAGAAATATTCGAGTAAATGTGCCTCTTCGGCTGATTTAAAATACACATTCATATGTAATTACAAAATAAAGAAACATTTTAGCCTACTGCTAACACTGTGATAGAATAAATGCAACATTTATTAAGGTAAAATGAAAAGTGGAAGTTTTAATTAATATCTACAAAAGAAAGCGAGCTAGAAATGAATTTACCGTTCCGTAAGAAGGAGTTTCTTACATCGTGCGAGCCAAGAGTCAGTCGCTTCGAAATTTGTCAATTGCGACATATCCTCAACTTCTCCTATTTTGACTTACAAATCAATTATTGAATGAAATTGGGATTAATTTTAACAAATTTACTGATGTGCTTACTTTGTGAATTAATGGAATGTCCGAAGAAACAATAATAATTAATTTACTATCAAATAATAATAACTAATTTAATATCAATCGTTAACGTTGCAACCAAACGACGTTGAAAACATATTTTGAATATCTGCGTTGGTTAATGACAGAAGTAACGCAGGATTACCAACCGTTTAGTCTTAAACACAGCACAGGGCACTTCTGAAATGTTGTCGCAAGCAAAGTGAATTTAGTTACACGGTGACTGCAAGAGCAAATTTTTGTGAGTCAATTTTCCCGACGTAACTGTCAAAATTGAATTTATAGAAAAATGCGATCAAAACTAATATGCAAACAATTGCAAATAGTGTTTTGGTTTGTGTGAATAAGAGCTTTTTAATTGTTATTTTTGTGAAGTTTGAACATTATGAAGAAATTATGAGTTTAATTAACTATTAAATATATTTTATATAAATTGTGACCCACTTTAAGCAGCTCTTACGCATTTTTCCATTTCTCTCAGTTACATGTATTTTGAAGAGTATCTAATCGTACATTGTATATGTTTGACAATTCCGGAGGAACTAAATTCACCTGGCAGTCACCATGTAAGTAAATTCACCTTGGTCGGAAGGCTGAATTGCTCTTCTTCTTGTTTTGCTTTTGACGTTTCCTCATTTAGTTATTCGTAGCTTTTATTTGCGTATGCTTAGTAAACAAAAAAAGTTTGAAATATACAAATAATAGTTTGATATATTATAATTACTAAAAATAAAATGGGAAAGTGCGCTGATATGGCGCTTGATGTTTGCAACTAATACAAAGTATTATTGGGATGCTGCATTTCCGCTAAATTGCATAAATTTATTAAATATGGAATCCATTTCCTACACACATCAATTTTTTTAAAAGCATTGCATACCTTTGCCCTTCTTCTAGAAGGGCAAAGGTATGCAAGGTATCACTGCACGTGCATATTGCTACTCACTGCCGCTGGCGGTCGCCCATTGTCATTTGGTACCCCTCCCACACACAATTGTGTACAGCGGGGGTAGTCGATTCACTTGTTTCATTGATTCGCTCCCACACACAATATTAAACATTTTTCCAATTAAACATTTTCACATTTCGGCATAATTTAAAAATTTTCACATTTCCCCATAGTTTAATTTTGCAGAAATATTTGTTTTTCTTTTGGTCCGCAAAATCCTCTTGCTGTACCCTCCACACAGGTGCCGACTAGGCAACGGGCATCACTGCTTGCAGTGCTGTGTTTCAATATTACTCCGTTGTTGTATACATACAATTTACAAGCTCATTATTGCTAATGCTACCTATAACTTACATACATATATATATTACTTATAATAACACCCCTACAAGTTTTAAAATACACATTACATCTAACATATATAGATAAAATGAGCAAAAATTAAGCAATAGTGGACCCATTTAACAAGGGCCCTAAGCTGCAATGGACGCCGACGAAAGCGGGCCCAGCAACAATGCGCATACTATCGGCACAGGGAACGGCTCCTAGGAGAAACTCCATTGGAGACCTAGGCGAGCTTAAAAGCGTTGTTATAGCCAAAGCGGCACCATCGGAAGGAATGACGGTGTACCCACCACAGAATGTTGATGGCGATGTTGCTATGACACGTAGAAGCTATCATAAGCTTCATGGTGCGCAAGCATAATGTGTAGGTTGCGATAAAGTACAAGGCGGCCACGGTCCGAGATATTTGGTTGGAAGTGGCGGATGAAATAGAATCGCTGAAGAAAGTGACACCACCCCAACCGGAACGTGCGGATAAGCAGGCACAACCGAGTGCCCCAAAAGATAGTAGGAAGCCTCAGATGAAGAGTTTCGCCAGCGTATTGGCGTCGTACCCAACAAGGCCCAGAGATGTAACCGAAGGGGAGAATATCAGCCCAACGACCCGGGCCATCCCCAAGCGGCGAAAAGAGGAAACGCCAAAAATTACAGTCGCCATAAAAACGGCTAAAATTAAAGAGAGCGTAGTGCCAAAAGCTTCGGTGCTGCAGGCAGCAGATATGTGCAAGACAGAGTGAACTACAGTGCGTAAGCGCACTCGTGTTAACCAGCAGCCGAAACTGAACAGAAAACCGGTAAGACCTGACTCCATCATGATCAGGAATCCGAAGGAAGGAGGGAGCTTTGCTGATACACTCCGCAAACTTAAAACGGAGCCATAGCTACGGGAATTAGGGCAGAGTGTGCAAAAAGTCCGTAAGACGGCTAAGGGTGACCTATTCTTAGAACTCTGCTGATCCAAATGCAGGGGAATACCGTAAAGCCGTAGAGAGCACACTAGCAGAGAGTGGAGAAGTGCGAAATCTCACTCAGGATGTCCTGGTGGTTATTAAGGACCTGAACGAGGCCATCACAGTTGAGGAGGTATTAGAGGCACTTGGGAAACAGCAGGATGCACCCAATGATCTCCCAAAAACAGCACTACGATCACTTCGGAAGGCATATGGCGGAACGCAGACAGCAACCGTTAGCTTGGCTCCAAATGTTGCAGCAGCCCTGATCGCAAAAGGTAAGGACCTCCTGCCGTGTGAGGGAAATGGTGGCCCCTATCCGATGTTATAAATGCATGGACTTTGGACACACATCGCAGAAGTGCTGCAGCAAGCATGATTGGCGCGGCAATTATTTGAAATGTGGAGCAGAGGGCCACAATGGCAGAGGTTGCGACAAGAAGCCAAACTGGACACTATGGAGCGCAAAGGCCCGTCCCATAAAAGGCGGTGAAGGAAATGAAACGTAGAATATGAGATTACACCAGCTTAATCTCAACCACTGCGAGGCAGCACAAAATCTCCTGGAACAAGCAGTGAGAGAGAACGAGATATAGATGTGGGTATAATAAGCGAGCCATATAAAGCCAAACAAAGTGGCGTGTGGGTTCAGGATAATAGCGGCAAAGCAGCGCTGTGGGTGTGTGGTGGCAGACCACAACAACTCAGCGGGAGGCTTAGTGGTAACGGATACGCCAGAGCAATCATTGGAACAACATCGGTGTACAGTTGCTATATCCCCCAAGCCTAACCATGGGAGAGTTCGCGTCTGCTATTGACAGTGTTGTACTTGATGCAGTCGGCAAATACCCGGTGATAATAGCAGGCGATTTGAATGCATGGGTAATTGAGTGGGGATGCAGTCGAACATCACCGAAGGACAGTCTTACATGGATGCCCTTGAAGCATTAAACGTGGCTCTGATGAATACAGGAGAGAGCACCTACATCAAGGAAGGTGCGAGCTCAGTGATAGACCTCACATTTCTGAGCGAAAGAATGGTCAGAGGAACCAAATGGCAAGTGAACAATCACTACAGACACAGACTATAATTTACGACCTAGGATTGACAAAGATGAGAGGACAAAAACATTAGATCATGATGTCCTTAAAATTATGCTCAAAGACCTAACTTTTAAAAACGGCGGATGAAATGGCAAACCAGTTCGCCAAACAAAAGGAAGGCGCATGTGATGCAGGTATTTGTAGTAAAAGCTACAGTGCTCATCACAAACCAGTCTATTGGTGGACGGAACAGATAGCTGATCTACGCAAGGCATGCCATGCAGCAAGGCGGAGGTATCAGCGCTCTATTGCGCTGAATTGCGCGCAGATGCAACAGCATTTCAGGAACGCCAAGAAGGAACTTAAAGATGCCATCAAGAAGAGTAAGAGCAGGAGCTTCACGGAGCTGTGTGCGCAAGTCGAAGACGACCCATGGGAAACAGCGTACAAGCTAGTGATGAGAAAACTTCCCTGCTACAGGCAGCCTGCCCCAAGCTGCCCGAACTTACTTGACCGAATTGTCAAACAGCTCTTCCCGCCACAACGCTACTTACCTGAACAGCTTCCTAATGCGCTCAGTTTGGAAGAGGATATACCGGAAATGACAGGGGACGAGGTATTTGCGGGGGTTAGTAAATTCAGAGACCAGAAAGCACCTGGTCCAGACGGAATACCCATTCGTGCCTTCAAATCCACTGCTGCATTGCATCCGGAATCACTGAGGCAGTTATGTGAAGCCTGCATTAAACAGGGAGTATCGTCTGGTTCGGCAGGTCCTGGCGCCTAAGGGCAATAAACCACCAGAAAACCTATCTGCGTACCATCCACTCTGTATGCTGGACTCGATTCCAAAGGTCCTGGAGCGGATTCTCTGTGAGAGAATAGACCGATCCGTAGCTGAAACCGAAGGATTGGCGCAGAGGGAATATGGTTTTCGGATGACGAGGTACATTGGATAGCATTAGTGAACTCGTCAAAACGGCGAAAGATTCGATCGATGGTAAGAGATGGAAGGGTGGCAGCAAGGTGTACTGTCTTTTGGTCACCCTAGATGTAAAAAAAGCATTTTACTCTGCTAGCTGGACATGTATAGCCGAAGCGCTAGCAGAATTCAAGGTACCCATCTACCTGAGACGTATGGTGGCCAGCAATTTTAGCGACACAGTCCTGCAGCAGGACACGGACAAAGGGACACGAAGGCACGATATCACCAGTGGAGTCTCCCAAGTGTCAGTCCTTCGTCCTCTCCTCTGGAAAGTTATGTACGATGATATACGAGTACTCCGCGTACAGGTACCGAATACCGTTAAGATCATCGCTTACGCGGACAACATAGCGCTAGTTATTACTGCCAAATATCTGGAAGAGGTTGTTGCAGAGGCCAATCATACGGTGGCTATACTCCGGAACCGGCTCGCGAACCTCGGACTAGAACTAGCTGAGCATAAAACAGAGGCAGTTCTGGTGTTCCGATGTCAGCCTAAATTTCAAGTAGACCTACTGGCGAAAGAGGGATCTGCACTGCGGACAGAGTATGCAGGAAGCCAATGAGGAGGAACATATGGCAACTATAAGGTGCTATAGTATCCAGGAATAGCAATCCCGTTGGGACACGTCCCCAAAAGGCCAGTGGACAAGGAGGCTGATCCCTGACTGAACTGTGTTCACGTCGCGAGTTCATCTGCTATTTCCTGTTCATGTCGCAGAAAGTTCACTTTCAGTTCATGAACTGGCTGCACTGAAATTTGTTCTAGTTTAGCTCAGTTCATGTTCTGTTTTGAAAAGTACCAAACATTTTTAAATTTTATTCCTTTACTTCCATAATTCTAAATTGAATTATATATAAAATAGGCACTTTCTGAATTTAAAATAAGTAATATTTATTTATCATTTCCATTGTAAAAACGTAATTCCTCTTATTCCTCTTCGACAAAACTATTTAATAATGTATCAATTATTTATTAAATTTTAATTATTTATTATTTTCTTCCATTTTATTAATTATTATGTATGATTATCGAATTCACTTGAATTCCTCAGCGTTTAATTACACGTATTTGTGATGTGGGAATTAGGGATTAATAGCATGGGGCCTTGCGATCTTGGCATCAAAAGTCGGATCTGCATCACTTTCTAATACTAGCGTTATGGATGATTTAATGCCTCCCGCTTCCCTAATTCCCACAACACAACTACGTATGCAGCGATAGTAGTTGAGTCACTTGTTTCATTGCGACCCCCATTTGATCCGCTACAATAAACAATATTTTCCATGTCTCTCAGTTTGTTGCTGCTTGAACTTAATAGTCTATCACACATTTAAATATTTCTTGACATTTTTCAAATATTTCTATACTTCTTCACTAACGAATTCTATAATTTCTCAAAAATGGTGAACATCGAAGAAAGCTGGATTACTTTTTCCCCAAATCTTATCTTCTTTTCTGCATTTAATAGGTTTTGTTTAAATTATGCTTTCTAGAATTCTAAAATGAAAAACTAATCTCAGTGAATTTTATTTTATTTTTTGTATCAACAGCTGGTTTTACCAAAAAAATGAAAAACAAATCTCAGTAAATTATTTATTTATTTATTTTTTTTTTTTTTGTCAACAGCTGGTTTCACCAAATTGACATTGTTGTTGTTTAAGCCCAACGATTTCCTTATTAGTGCTACCTGTAGCTCGTTTCTGTAACTCTTCTCCACCGATTATTTCTCTACTGGTAGAGAATGTGACGTCAGAGTGAAGTCATTCTCTACTATTGTTATTCTGTCAGTGTGGTGAGTAGTGTTTTGAATTTTCTACTAGTAGAGATATTGTCAACTGCTCTTTAGCAAGTGAGAACTTTCACCACCAGTTGAGAATGAAAACGGAAAGTAATGTTTTTACTTAAAAATCTATTATATTCACACAAAAATAAAGTTAATTATTTTTTAACTACGAATGATGAGTTTACATTCGATTAGTCATTTGTGAATGAGTTTTGCATAGAAATAAAGTGCAGCTACTACTCTTAAATTTTTTGGAATAAAGTATTTCTAACTCCACTCTTCAGAAAAGGGCTTATTTCTTCTAAAAGCTTAATGCCAGCGTCTTTATTTAGCCGAAAAAGAAGATTCTCGCCTCAGGAATATAAGTCTCGCAATCGCAGCGTGAACGCGAAGCACATTTCGGTTATCGTATATTAGCTGTATTTCTTTCAACGCGAGTGTGAATAAAATGACACCCCACTTTGCTTTTTATATCATTACAGGGGTTAATTCTTGGATTACTCTTTTCTCGTTCACAATAGTCAACAAAAATGTATTGGCAGCACTTCTGTTTGAGACGCTAAACCAAGATGAATTTATTTACATGGTGGCTGCAAGAACAAATTTTTTTTTGAACCAATTTTCCTCAGTAGCTCTCAAAATTGAAATTGTAGAAAAATGCGATCAAAACAAATATGTAAACATTTGCAAATAGAGTTTTGATTTGAGTGAATAAGAGTTTTTGAATTGATACTTTTGTGAAGTTTGACCATTATGAGTCTATTTAACTATTAAATATATTTTATATAAATTGTGTACCACTTTAAACAGCATTTATGGATTTCTCCATTGCTCTCAATTTCTTTTCTTTTGAACAATAGCTAATCGGAGATTGCTTGTGTTTGACAATTCCAGTAGTACGAAATTCACCTTGCAGTCAGCATGTAATTAAATTCACCTTGCACTAAACCATAAGCGAATACAACCAGCTTGCGTTAATTAAGCTGTCAATATGTATACATAAGCGGGCTTTTTATTCACACTCGGGTTGAAAGCAACACAATTTATTTGCAAGTGTCTGCTTATTTGTCTCTAAACATTATTGTTTTTTTTTAATTTATTATTTGGTGCTTTACACGACTTTGTGTAGTATACACACACCTCAAAAATAAATGTTAAAACTGTCAAATTCACTCTTCACTCTCAACTCTCTTGTTTACAATTATATTGGCTGATTTTATTGACATAAAGGTGTTTTTTGTAAAATAGTTAAATATTTTGAAAACATCAAGATTTTTAAATCCGATAATTCCTATTTATCTTTTTTAAAATTAAGGAGTAATAGTTGTTATATATGGGAATAAAAATAGTTAGTCATGAAACCAAAATTATAAAATAAATACTTGTAAAACACAAATGGCCACCTCGTTTATTCTGTCATGTTTGAGGCTAGGGTACACTGCGTGTGTATAACTTATCTTACTGTCAGTATCGTCATTGTGAATAGGCCATTGTTCCCATTTCTTTACCCTGTATACGAGCAGTAAATATTTTCCATTATCAAGCATTCATTCAAGCTTCTCTACGCCATTGCCCGTTCTAGTTTTAATAAATTGTCGGAAGGGAGAATTTTGTAAGAATAAGGTTTTACATTTATTAGTGTTAAAAAGTGATTTACTTTAAAAAAAAGCACATCAAAAATAATTAACTGCATATAATATAAATTTTTATGCCGATATTAATGGAAAGTTAAGGTATGTGCACAATAATTGCTAAGATGTATAGAATCTAACCTCAATTTTTTTAGGTTTGTATATCTGTAGTCTCTAAAGGAAGAGTAATATAAAAAAATGACGCAGTATCTACCACCAAACTTACTGGCGCTTTTTGCTG
Source organism: Clusia tigrina (assembly GCA_920105625.2). NCBI lineage: Eukaryota > Metazoa > Arthropoda > Insecta > Diptera > Clusiidae > Clusia > Clusia tigrina. The sequence continues at coordinate 39,658,456 of OV050033.1, read as the reverse complement.
CTCGGGATTCTATTCCGTATATGCCACCAGTTGACAAATTGCCGCATGAAAAAAAGTCTCGCGGATATCTTGGCATTGGTCAATTTTTAGCTGACTTCGAGGATCCAAAGGATACGCCACCTACGAAACGTGTGGAGACGAGGAAGGAGCGATTAGAGCGTCGTAGGCGTGAAAAGGCGGAGCAAGTTGCTTACAAGTTGGAGCGAGAAATTGCTTTGTGGGATCCTCAAGAGATTAAAAATGCTACTGAAGACCCATTTCGAACACTATTTGTGGCGCGTATTAATTATGATACATCAGAATCGAAACTGCGAAGAGAGTTCGAAATATATGGACCCATAAAAAAAATAGTAATGATCATGGACCAGGATACAAGTAAACCAAAAGGCTACGCTTTCATAGAATATGAGCACGAGCGAGATATGCACGCCGCATATAAGCATGCAGATGGTAAAAAAATTGATAGCAAACGTGTCCTCGTTGATGTAGAACGCGCCCGTACGGTAAAGGGGTGGAAGCCCCGTCGTTTAGGAGGTGGGTTAGGCGGTACACGAAGAGGTGGCAATGATGTGAACATTAAACACTCTGGACGTGAAGATAACGAACGCGAAAGAGAACGATATCGTCTCGAGCGCGAACGTGAAGATAGAGAGAGTGCACGCGGTGTAGAACGTAATCGTTTTGGTGGAGATATTCGTCGTAGATCTCGATCTCGGGAACGTATTAGAGAGCGTGAACGAGAACGTCCGCGACGGTCCCGCAGTAGATCCCGGGAGAGAAGAAAGCGACGTGCAGGTAGCAGAGAAAGAGAATACGAAGATCTCGAAAAACGAGAAAAGCGTGACAAAGACAGAGATCGCGAACGTGAACGGGAGCGCGAGAAGAAGAAAAAACGTTCTAAATCGAGGGAGCGGGACTCATCACGTGAACGTCGTGAAAGAAAACGCGATCGCCGCGACAAGGAGCGAGATCGTGTCGATCGTGACGTTAAGGAACGTAAACCTGATTTCCGAGATATGGATACAATCAAAATAAAGGAGGAACCAATTGACGATGGCTATCCTACGTATCCTATGAACGCTTACGAAACAACTGGTATTAAACGAGAGGATGAGGAAGAAAGTGAGGAGAAGTATAGGCCACCACATGATATGTTCAGTTTGCCGCCCCCACCTATAACTGGCAGGGGTGGAGAGAACGGTCAGAATGCTACCGAAGGACAACAGTCATGGTGGCGCTGAAATGGTGACTTCTATTGAATCGTAAATTATTTTCCTTTCCAATCGTTTCTATTATTTGGTTATAATTTTATGCAAAACTGGCGTCGATGACCACAACTGCATACAATTAAATTATGACAAAACTTTTAAATAGTCTCAGATAGTAAATGCTGCATAAAGCATTGCCGTCGAATTGTCGTAGAATATCTGCCCAAATGAAAGCCGCAACCAACTTTTAAATACAATATTAGGTTTATATATTTTAGCAAACAAAATGATTTTACTTTGTTCAAACATTTCGATAATTGTTACTATCGACTAGAAACCTTACAATTACAAGTTTAGCAATAATTAAATTGCCAATTTTTTATAAATGTGTGCTATTCACTTAATTTGGTGAAAGTCATTTTGTTTGTTTGCACTACAACAATTCAAATATATTTGTATATTTCAAAGTTTATCAATTAAGAACAACAAAATATGAAAGTAAGTGAAAATGGATGTATAATGTGTTTGCTTCCCTAAGGTAAGGGGTTCGCCAGATCAACTGGTAATTTTTTTAGGACGGCTTGCTAATTGATTTGCTAGGATATTTAATATTATTTTAAAATATAATTCGATCCTATCACGTTTTTAACGTATTTGATATTTCCCCCGGTAGTAATTCGTCATTTTTATTTTCTTCTTTCTTTTTGCAGTTTTAATGAATATCAATAAAAGTATTGTTTCATTCATGGGGAACACACGCGAATTCGAAAAATCGCCACTTCCTAAGTATTTTTTAAAGATCTTTTAATCCAAGTGAAACAATTGCAAAGATATTAAGTTGATACATTTTTAATTTGAAATTTGGAGGAGATGACACTGGAGATTTAGAAATTCTCTGTTATATTCTTTTCAAATTACAAATGGGTTAAACAGCTTCAAGTGCAAGAATTTGTTTCAATGTGAAGGTAATTTGTGAAATACAAGCACTAATGAATTTCCCATTCTAGGGGATCGATCGCTCGTCTTGCAATTGACCTTTAGAACGTGTGCATTTCGATTAAAATGGTTAATAAAAACATCTTGGAGCCAATTTGAAGGTTTATTTCCTTATGTAAGTTCAATCAAATATTTCACAATTTAATTTAGATTGGTGATGTTTATCCATGCATAAGAAATTGCGTAATTTCGACCACTTCTTGTGGTCTCTGGAGTTGTTGGTTTACTGAACAAAATGTAGGTGAAGGTAATGGTTTTATGCATATACCAATGGAGGAGTACATTTAGGTAAAAGGTAAAATTTGGTAAACAAACAATTTCATTCAAGACATACTTGCACTGCGGTGGGTATTAGGTAAATTATCTTGAGAAGTTAGTTACATATTTAATAATGTATTACATGGATATTTGAATTTATATACATATTAATCAAATATTTTGATTGATTATTCCAAGCGTAATCTTACGGTTCCTGCTCTTCATTCAAACTTGTGCGCTAAAAAGTTGCTATAAGTAATTCATTTTACGAAAGGATAATGCTCTAGTAATTACCTCCAGCTTTGTTCCAAAAGGTTTGCAAACATTGGGTAAAATTTTTAATTAATTTCATTCCTTTTTTGAGTCAGATTTATCTAAAAAATTTTATATCGGTTGTAAAAGTAAAGCTAGTGTCGATTATGACGATCAGTGAATTGTTATTGTATTTCTCCGCTCAGTACGTATTGAAAACATGACTAAATATCGATATAAAGTTTAACGGATAATTTTTTCTAAATTTAATATAGCCAAATTCAGTTTTGTTAATGAAACTGTGTATATCAACCTGTGAAAAATAGTTCCATGTACCGCATTGCTTCTAATGAGTAAGTTTTATTGTTTATTGCATCGTCATCTAACATTACATTTTTCTTGCATCGAAATAATATTAGCGTTATCTTCAGCTAAGCTGAGCTGCAGCAAATATTTCAACATGCTTCAAATGATCCGCTTGAATCGGATAGAATTTCCAGTTGTAAGTTCAAATTTGCACTGTTTTGCTCATGTATCTATTTTTAATAAAACGTTCTTTTATTACCAAATGCGATTCGTGTATACCATTATAATTAAAATAAATCGAATTATAATTTTAAAAAAAAAACAAATGAAATGATTTTTGTTGATAAGAAAGTTTGTAATGTGGGAAAATGTGTGTATGACGCTAATCCTTGAAATTGATTCAATTTGCCTGTCTTATCCTTTATATTCTCTAGTTAATCGGATTGATTGAAAAGTCATGTTGTTACCGTTTACATTTTCGGTTATCGTTTTTCTGTATCCGGTGGATATATTTTCGCATCAATAGTAAAATACTATTTCTACCATTAGACTCACACCCCGAGGGTCGCAGGTCCAAATCCTCCTGGCTTTGTCTCCAAAATGCTTCTTTCTATAAAACACGTTTCTGTTCGAGTCGAAGGCCTCTGTAGCTAGTGCTCATTCCCCCAACACCTCGCACTCATAATAAATTATGGTGGAAGATATAATAATAATAATATTTCTGAACAGTATTTTCTTCCAATTTTGTGGAACTAATATACATAAGTTTAGCTATCGTTTGCGAAGTAGAATTTCTGATTCCCGACTCAAATTTCCTATACCAGGTTATAAGAAAAAATTTTAACTTATCGAAACATTTCCAAAGATTTAGAACAAAAGTTAAAATAACATGAGAACGTTTCTGGAGAAGAAATTGTCGCTGTGTAAAGCGTTGTTTATAGAGCTCAGACTACTTCATATATCAAATATTGCCATGATTGTGTATTAATTAAAAAAGTTGCTATTATTGATTCTTGAGACATTTCGTTTTCATATAACTTAAAATTCACATTAGCAGTAGACTAGGCGATGATTTAAGCCAAATCTAAATGTTGGTTTATATTTTAAAAAATGTATAAAACTTAAATTCGGACATCAAAAAAAGGTACTGTTTAAATAGTCCATTTACTATATATGACAAATGAAATTAATTTTTGGATTCATTTTGAATATATTTTATTTATATTTTTCATTTTGTAACTAAGCAAATATTCATTATTTGGGCCGATTGGCAGGAGAAATGAACGACCAAAGTTACGAATTATGAAGTTCTAGGAATCTAAAGTGGAAGCACATGAGTAGGGTTCAATAGTAAGGAAATAAATATCAATTTTATATTTCTGAATTATAAAGCATATATAGAAATTAATGAAGGTAGCTAGAAGTAGTAAAGAAAACTGAAGTCTAGTTAGAACTATTTCGAGATAACCTTAACCATGTTTCACACGAAGCGGCTGCGGTGCGGTGTTGGATAACGCGGCGATAGTCAATAACAGAGAACACAGAACTCTTTTTCGCTGTCGGCGTCCGTTGCTGAAACACCACGATTCTGAGTGGATTCAACACCGTTTTCAGTGGATTGATGTACAACGTCCGTCTGCTTTATTTCGCTGCTTTGACGTCTGACGTTTAAGTTTCTTTACTCTGTATACTCTGGTAAATAGATCCAAAACTCACAACAACGGCGAGAAGTGTCTGTGCTCATACCATGAGCTGGACACCATCAGGCGATCTACGGTTACGGCTCAAGAACAAAACAACAAAAATTGCAAATCAAAACAAGAACCAGATGGTTCCCGGCGGAAACTTTCAAACGTGCGAAGATTTTGTTGTTTATTTTGGCAATTCCGCTTGAAACTAATTCGTTGCTTTTTTTGAATTTCTGGGGAAAAAAGAGCTGACGAGCTTCTTTAAATTAAAATGATTTTGTGGCAGCTGACGACTAATTTTATATGCATAGAGCTGACGAGAGTCGCAGTGGGGCCCCACAATAAATACAGCTTTGGTTTTCGGTGTTTGTTGTGTATTTTTATTATGTGTATCATCACCGTGTTATCCAAAACCGCGTCGAACATGTGCATGTGCGTGCGATATGGCGACCATGGCGATATTGTTTCTATATAACATAATAATACTAATCATCTTTGTTAGCACCTTTATCATAATGATGAATTTTACATGTATTTAAGAAAGGAGGCTGAAATTTTACGACACTATGATCTCCAAGATTCATAATCTAATTTTGCGTCTTATTAAATGATTTATATAAAGCTTGTTTCGATCGCGAGTAATGCATATACTTTAAAAGTGCTGATTGGTATTATTGGCTCATTTTTGTTTAGCATTTAATGCTGGCATTTTGATTCATCTTGTGTAATTTCGTCGACGAGTCTTATATAGTGGCAGTTGAAGCATTCTGGCCATTGTCTGTACGTACCATAAAATGGAAGCAATGTATGTATATTTTTAACAAATTTTATTCATAATTAGGAGCATAACTAGAGTAATATTCAGTGGCGCACCTGGAGTTGATTATATGGGATCAGAGAAGCGCCAATAAAAGTTTTTAATTATCGAGATTAACAGTGGTTACAGCGGCAAATCAAATCCTCAGAAGTGTGTTCCTACTCTAGTAGTGGAAGATGCACAAACACTTGGAGAGCCATGTCATCCAGAAACCTGACGCCGAATTTTTCGAAAAATGATTTCCATGGTCGAACTGCACGAAACAAAATATTTGTATGTGCACATAACCGCCCGAGCAGCGTAAGATCCCGAAAGACTGAATTGCTTTGGAAAACACTGATGAATGCTAATTCAATCTCTTTGGATCGGATGGCAAATCTTTTGTTTTTTGTTTGCCATAAGCCAATATCGAAGTGAACCCACAAAATTTACGTGACACTGTCAAGTACATTGGTGGTCACGTAATGGTTTGGGGTTGTATGCCATCAGCAGGTGTTGATAACCTTGTTTTTATTGAGCGTACTATTAACAAAATAGATTATTTGAACATTTGGGAAAATAGTTTATTGGAAAGTGCTGATACACTTGGTATAAGCGATCATGTTTCTTTTTTTTAATTTCATTGTAAATTCCAAGAGATTGACAATTGTGTTCAAATTGGGCCACGGGGCTGCCTTGACGTAGTGTAAAAGTGGCATGTTTGGTTTCCTATTATCCATATAACCATCCAAAGCATACATCTGCAGTTACCCAACTTGGGCTTATTTACAATTGTCCCCACTTGTTGCAAACACACCAGCACAGTCGCCAAGTATGAACCCTATGGAAAACTTGTATCACGTATTGGAAATAAACATCAGAAAACCCAAAAATTACAAAACAACGGATCTTAAAATGACGTTACAAGGAGACTGGCGAAAGATATCATCGGAAAGAGCAAAGGAATTTGGATACATATATGGATCGATTTTAATTTTTTATTATTTTTTAAATAAAGAGGTCATAAACAATAAATTGGCATATACATTTATCTAATATCAGTTCATGAGAGTGAACAATATTTACTTGTGAAATAAGCTGTGAACCACAGTAAGTAGAGTACCTTTTTAACATTCAGTTTGGCTTGTAAGATTTCAGGTTTATACGACCTTAACTTCATAAAAAGGTATGTCAAACTTTTTTTCTATGGATTGCACTGATTTTTTTTAAATTTTCTATTTCACCAGAGAAATTTTGATGTAACCATTTGTGTTTCCAAACAGCATATAGTAATATAGAGAAATAACTTCGTCAATCCAACAACAAATTCAATGAGAAATCGAATGCAAGTGTTAAGTGGCCGTTAGACGGTCGATCGATTCATGGGAAATTTCCTGTATGTGTATTTCCCGTTTGCCCTTACACGCTTCAATCGATTGACGTCAAATTTTAGTTTGCTTTACGTTGTTGTGGTGAACAGACTTATCATGAGCGATACGGATGGTTTTGTTGCATATATTGCCTTGGCATTATCAGTCAAAAACATAAGAAATAAGGATAAACGCATTTGGTTGAAAAATGTGCTTTAAAAGGGTAAATTATCGTAGATCAATTTTTTGTGTTTTCGTTTCGTCGAAATGCGTCGGTTACAACATCCGTGTCCGCAACCATGTTTACTCCACGGCGGTTGTTTTCAAATGCGCAATAACGGTACTTTTTCTGTTTTTCTTTCATTTCGCATTCGAGTCAATCAAAGTCAAAAAGTTTTGATGTTCCATCAATCTGTTTTCATGTGACGCAAAAACACATATTTCATCAACACAAATGAAATTTCCCTTCAATCGATTGACCGTCTAAGGGCCGCTTTACAGTGCATTGTTTTTGTTTCACACGGATGAAGACAAAAATGGGTTCATTTCATCAGCTGACATAGGAAGAAGTTAATCTTTGTAAGGCTGCATTCTAGCACCCCATCGTATACCCAACCGATCAGAATTCTCCGAATTTTTTGCAACCAGCTGATTGAAAGGATGCCATTTCGTTTGTGGAAATTTTCGACGAAACGAAATCTTGACAAAAAACCAACATATTGGATAATTTGTCTCTTTTTTAAAGCGGCTTAGACGGTCGCATTGGTCCAACAATACATACAAAAAGTTAGCTGTCTTAAATGGCTCTTTAGCCGAAATATGACACAAAGCTATGCATGCATATGTAAGGATTATACATAAATCTAACTCATCCACTACATATATCACTATAAATAAAATACATTTTTCTCCATAGTTGAAATGTACACCCGCACATCATTTCATTTTCTATTGAAAACAAAGTTATAACTATATTTAACAGCTGTAAGGTAACACAAGCTTTTCAATGTAAACAAATATATGAAGTTTATATTAAGGCCCATGCTGGTTGAACTCAAATACACCGTATAATACATTATAAAATATTATATTTAATTTTGCTCAAGATCCTGTTACAATACCGGATTTAATCCAATCTTTTGGATTTCTTAAAACTATTAGAAGCTGGTTTTCTTTTGATTCTATGGGTGGGGTGTGCATGTACTCCCAACGTGCGTTCAATGGGAGCGACATCAGAATACTCTCATAGCGGGCACCGGGCGTATATAATCCGAACTTTGTACCGCGATCATATATTAAATTAAATTCAACATAACGGCCTCGACGCAGTAATTGCCACTGCCTTTCGCGATCACCATAATCATCATTTTTATGTTGCCGAACAAGCGGCATATATGATGGAATTACCGCATTCGCGCAACTCGAAACAAACTTGAATACCTCTCCCTGACTGGGTGTGTCAAGATCATCGAAAAAAATACCACCGACACCACGACATTCTTTGCGGTGTGCTATATGAAAGTAGTCGTCACACCACTTCTTGAAGACAGGATAATACTCAGTATTATGTTCGTCACAGGCATCTTTCAAGGTTTGATGAAAATGTACGGCATCTCGTTCATTAAGATAGTAGGGTGTAAGGTCTGTTCCGCCTCCAAACCACCACTGCTTTTCTCCATCGTTATTTTCAACCTCAAAATATCTATAGTTAAAATGGATAGTTGGCACCATTGGATTACGAGGGTGTATAACTGCACTCACGCCAGCAGCAAAAAATTTTAGCTTACCTTCACTAAGGTTCTTACCGCGAGTGCGCATTTGTTGGACAGCCCCTGGCGGCAGGATGCCAGTTACTACAGATATATTGACCCCAGCTTTTTCAAACACTTCACCATCCTGCAAAACACATGTGATGCCTCCACCACCCTCGGTGCGCATCCACCGATCAACTTTAAATTTTTGACCACCGTACTCCTCTGCCTCCAGAGCATTGCAGAAATCTGCTTGAATCTTCATTATAAGTAGTTCCATTTTGCTTTTAATGTCGTCTTCATTTTCCAACAAAATTTTCGAATCGGTAATCGGTTCTGCCATATACAAACCACAGTTCAGCTTCCGCTGTTTATGAGCTGCCAATTCGACAAGAGACACAGATGCTACGGTTGCGAATCCAGTGCCAATAAAAAATCCGCGCACCCAGTAACCCCCGGCCGGTCTCCGGGAAAATCTGGTGCCCAAATTTTTAAGGGACCGGCGGAAAGTATTCAGTATTACCATTATGTATGTTAAATATATATATGTAATTCCATTACAATTAAGTTATATCGTATACGCATTGAGCACGTACTCCACTCATTTAATCGATAGTCATTTGTATCGAAAAGTATCTTGGTACAGACAAAATGAAATAATCTTAAAGGTGGATGCAACGTAAATGTCTTCCCTTGTGAACTATCAAAAAAAACCAATCCGGGGCAAGAATGATAGATTAGAAGAACATCAGAAATGCAATTTCTGTTTAATTTTAACGCATTTTATTATAATATTTATAGAAATAAATGTGAAATATATTTCAATAATTTGGGCATTAAATTTTTTATTTTATTCAGTAATTATTTCATTAAATTTGTGCCGTGAAAGTTGTTACTTAAACAATGAGAATAAAAGAGGAAATAATTATGGGAAATGAAATAAAAAAACATGTACATATGTACTTAAATATATAATAAAATAACTAAAATTATAATAATATGTTCATGTGTAACTGTGACATACAGATATGCATTCATATATATGTAATTATAAATACAAAGACTTAAGTTAAATAAGTTTTGTTAAGTTTTTATGATATTTACAATAGATAAATAAAATATTAAACTTGACTCCTGTAGAAGTGAAGCCTTTGCAGCCGCTGTAGTCGAACTTGTACTACGGGCTCTATATTTTTGTCCAAAGATGGAATAGCATCTGGCTTTAAATACCTTCTCATTCTAAATCCTATAAATAATATTTTTAAAATTGAATTAATATATTTTCCAAAAATTTCTTACTCACTTCAACCTGCAAAATTCTTCCGTATCAGCTCTTCATGAAAATATTCATTGCAAATTCGCCAAGTATTTGGATTAAATATGTATATATATACATATATATTAGGGCGGGCCAATTTGTATGGAGCCAAAAAATTCGATTAAAGCCAGCCCCTAGGATGATTCTATGGACAATTCTACAGCGACTTTGGTGAAGGACCCATAGGTCTATCTCGATTTTTGAGTCTCCCACTAGCTTTGAAATTGGCCCACCCTAATATATATATATATATATATATATATATATATATATATATATATATATATATATATATATATGTGTATATATATATATATATATATATATATATATATATATATTTTTTTTTTAAATCACTACGCAAATATGCATTTTCTTTCTTGGTACATGAAAATCCGTTATGCTAAAGTACTTTTTATCGAATGAGTTTTTCAATAGTTTGTACTCGTTTACTTGCAAGTGCATTTGCTAGTTATATATAATTCAAAATATTTAAAATCCTTTTAATTCACAAATTATTGCCTTTGTACCTGCATTTTTTATATCACCAAATATTTTTAAGCGCCTTTTGACGTCACAGCCAATCAGCAGTGCTGTGTTTTTGTCGAGAGAGGAATAGCGGACCTGCGCAATGCGTAATCTTCTTTTCTATTAATTTTACCGATCGCCTTCCTTATTTCAGTCCCGAAAGGCTCTCTTAAGAACTTTCACCGCCATTCCTAGAGATCCGTTTCAAATAAAACAACTATGACAGTGAAATATCAAAAAAAAATGTTGTAAATTGCAACTTGCTCCCAGTTGTTTCGATCACTGATCTGATGTAATCTATATATGTTATGTATATATATCTCTGATATCTATATTGGGTGCAGCGAAAGGTGAATTTCGTACCTACGGAATTGTCAAACAAAAGCAATGTGCGATCAAAATAAACGAAATTGAGAGGAATGGAGAAATACATAAGAGCAACTTAAAGTGGTACATAATTTATATAAAATATATCTAATAGTTAAATAGAGTCATAATTTCTTCATAATGTTCAAACTTCGCAAAAATAACAATTGAAAAACTCTTATTCACTCAAATCAAAACTCTATTTGCAATTGTTTGCATATTTGTTTTGATCGCATATTTCTATAATTTCAATTTTGACAGCTACTGAGGGAAAATTGGTCAAAAAAATGTTGTTCTTGCAGCCACCATGTGTGACTTCTCCGAGAAAAGGGACCTAGTGTGTCAAAAAACGGCATCTCCCAACTGAAGGTGTGTTCACAACGATAATGCGTTATGAAACTTTAAATGCGTTTTTCTCAAAACTTCATTTTCACACAAAGGGCCGACCAAAATAGACGAGCCGAGACGTAACGAGTAAGTTCGAGCATATGTGAATCAATGCTAATAGACAAAATGTCCATACGTATTTGATCGAAACTGAACGAAACATTTAGACGTGACGATCGGTTCCGTAAGAACCGAACTGCAAATGTCTGCTACTTGTCACAACAGCTACTTTGTTGACACTGTTATTTTGTTAAAAAATTAAAATTGAAATGACGAAATTTTGCTACAATTCAATCGCCGCTGTGAGGGATGAGCTCGGAATTTATGTAAAAAGCCATCCATCGAAGCGTTTGATAGCGTCACATTTTTGGTTAAATGTCAAAATCGACGTAACGAGTGCAGACGTTCGACCAATCGCTATCGTTACGTCTCGTCTATTTTGGTCCTACCTTACCGGGCGTCTCGACAGGCAATATTTCATTGATTGCATTGTCAATTTTAGCAATAATTACCAATCGAGACCGCTCATTGCTCATGGTTGGCAATTCATGTTATGCCATATTGCTTTCCATGTATTGCTACCATAGAGTTGGCAATTGAGCTGTCAGTTTTGCTGTTTGACAGCCGATTCTCATTTTTCTACAAGTGCGAAAGTGTAAGCATCTAAATATGGAGTGGTGCGCGACTGAAATCTATAAAATCATTAATTTATACCGACAATTCGAATTGCTATGGAACTACAGAAGTCCTAATTATAAGAGGACAGATTTAAAAAACAATGCATGGCGAGAAATTGCAAAAGAAATGAAGCGAGATGTATGCGAAACATTTGCGCACCGCATACCTTGCCGAGAAAAAAAGGATGCAAAAAAGTAAAAAATCTGAATCCTCGGCAGAATTAATCCGTGAGCCTCGTTTATTTTATTATAGAGAAATTTTGAAAGTCCTGGCCATCTTCCCACAATATGTCTTTCAAAAGATGAGCTTCCAAATCGTGCATTTGTCGCTTCTCTAAAAAAGGATTAACCCAAAATCTAGGCTTTCTCCTTTTTTCTTCCTCTTCATACAAATCGTACAATTCTTTGAGGCAGTCAAGAGCTCGCGCGCAGCGTACTATCCTTTCGTTGCCATTTCTAAAATGTCGATGGTATAACAAAAAAATGCCCACCACTACGGCATTGCCATTGCTTTCAATGAAATTTGACAGATGGCAAGCAATGAAAAATTGCCCGTGGAGACGTGGGGTTAAGTAAATTTACGTTGCCATGTAAGTAAATTCACGTCGGATGCATCCATGATGAGTTTATCTCAAAGGTAGATGCGAGGTAAATTTCTTCCATTGTAAACTGTCAAACATAAGCAAATTGCAATAAGGCAGCTGATCAAAATATTGGAATTCAGAGGATTGGAGAAATTCATAACATTAGCCATTCTAGGAGGCAACAATTTCCACAAAATACATTTATTTGTACTATGTCACATTTTGTTTTCTACTGTATTGTAACCCTTTCTTGATAGTCACAAAATTTATTGAAGACTGCAAGACTACTCCCAGACCCAAGAAGTGAAATAAAAAAAATTAATTATTATACATATTTTGAATTTATAAAAAAGTGTAAAGTTTAATATATTAAAAAATATTAGATATTTATATGTACTTGCTGCAGAAAAAATTATATTATATAATTTTAACAGCAACTTGAAATATTTTATATTTGTTTCTGTCACTTTTTTAATATTAAAATATAAGCAATTTTTAAATAAATTCCCGTTATACACAAATATTGAATTGTAATTGCTGACATATTTTAATTTGATTTCTAAACAGTTCCTAGTTGCAGATTTATTTTTATTTTTTAGAGCTAAATGCATGAATACATTTTTTTAACCATTTTTACCTGGCGAACATTGAATATTTAAAAATACAAACAATTGCAATTTTACTCCTACATAAACATTTAAAATTAAATCACTTTAAATTTTAACTATAATGTATATCGAATCAGTTAATTTTTTGTTTGTAAATTGTCAAAACAAGGGGGAAGGGCATTTGAAAACTGATCATAAACAAGTAAAATAAAGGGAATGAGTTCAGTAAAGATCGGGAATTAAATATATTTGCTGATGAATACACTCTGTATGTACACTATAATTTACCTTGCAAATCGTCGTTGAGTTAACGGTTCTTTCCCGGCTTCGTCCATTTCAATTGTGAAACATATTTCCAGTCAGTTGACCTTTGCCTTTGAGTAGTAATTGTTAATAATATCTATTAGTTATTCAACCATAGAAGTATAATTTTCTTTATTAATTAAATATTTTATTTACTTTATATATAATTTCCTCATCTGGAAAAGTTACATTTGTACAAAGTTTTCGTAACCAAGGTTATTTGAAGCTCATATGTATTTACATATGTACATACATATATAATTTGGATTCGCAATCTCCATTTTAAGATTTGCCCATCTCTTTTTAGGTGATATTTTTACCAACAACAATGTTTAGTATTAAAATGGCTGAGGACAACGTAATCGGTAAGAGTAAGAAGCCAGAGGAAAATGTGGATCCAATATTAATCGTAGATAAGAATTTATCAAGCACCGACACTTTGACATTGGAAATGGACCCGAGCTTGTTGATTGATCTCGAAACTGAATCAGTTTCCACACCTGCAGCGACGGCCAAAGAAGCTTTGATGCCACCTCCGCCTCCACCACCACCGACACCAGTGCAACAGAAAATGTTGGGGAAATGCTTGTTAGTATCCACTAAATTGGGATCTGAGAGAGAAGAGAGTACTATCTACAAATGGGAGGATTCCAGTGCACCCTCGCATTCGCCTACACATTCAGAGAACAATGCAGATAGTTGTAATGTAAAATTACCAGCGATAGAATTGAAAGCTGCTCTGGAGTCGGCAATATGTAATATTGACGTCTTTAAGCAAAATAACGATAGAGATTTTATTTCTGAAGAGGTACCTATAATTTGTATTCGGTGGGTTAATAAATAGCTATAATTTCCTGACTAAAATTGTATATAGTTCAATTAATCGATTCTACTTCAAACCTAACATATTCAAATCCATGAATGTTGATATACACTATTCAGTAGGCCTCCATACTTTACTAAAGGAGAGGTAGCCGTGGGCTTGCGTTCACACTTTCATTTGATTTCGAACTTAACGGGAATGTTCAGATATTTTCTTTCTAGAAATTCGATTGTTTTTTGTGATATATAAATCGAATAAACATCTTATTCAACTTCCGTGTGGGAAGCTCTGTTTGAGTGTGCTGATTAATATTGTTATACTCGAATTAATTTAATAAAGTAGGCTCTTTAAAATTGTTCAAAGATAGAAATGCCAATTGCTCTTTTTAACGCAGAGGTGAATCTTGTTATAAATTTCTAAATTCCGTTGTAGCAGATATACTTTTGAGAATCGTGATAATCACTTATTTAATTGCTTAAGGGACAAATTTTCTTTATTTTTGATATTAAATCAAAAAATATGTCTACATATTCAAAAATTTACTTTAATATTTAGATGCAACTAAAGTACGAGTGTAATCCTGAAAATACTGAAATAAATTTTTTGGAAGTAGTATCCGAAAACTCGGAGTCGAATAGAACTAGAAAAAACGTTGATGTGTTCCATGCGCAGCCATCGCCTTTACCAAATATGACGAATGTTTCAGATTCAAGATTAATATATACGGAGTTGCGGAACACTGGTAAAGAAGTGCAGCAGGTCACAGAAACGGTGGTGCAGCCACCAATAAGCTCAACTGTTGTTCCGATTCCACCATCCTCCACCACCAGCGATACTAGTTTGGAGTCAAAAAACTCGAAATCTGCCCTGCTAACACAAATAACAGAGGTCAATCACGAGGATGAGATACATCCATTACAGGTTCTTTCTGTTAGATCATCCACTCCATACACCCAACTTATGCCACATACGGTGGTTAACTGCGATTTGGAATATGCTCCTGAATTGGTCAGGCCAAGTAATAACGATGACCACAACTCTAAAATGGTATTGGGAAAATATCAAATAAACTCCCAGCGTGAGAAGAGTCTTCTTATATCCAATTCAGAGCCTTCTTTGAGCTCAGTCATCGGAAAAAAACTTTGCAAATCAAAATCTGCTCCAGCCAATGGTACCTATCACTATACACGCGCTAATTTACTTCTCATACGCAATGATATGCGCAATTCATTAAATGTACTTAAGCAGCGATTCCTCTTGCCTTATGGCTTAAATGTGGTCAGTTGCGATGACATTGAGCTGGAAGCGCGACTTCGTCGTTTGAATATTTGGAAATTGTCGAATCAGGAGGCGCAGTCAGCAAGTGGCCGAAGTAACAATAATCACACACCACGCAACAATGATATGATGCCTGTCTTCTACAAACGCAAAAATTCTATTGCGATGGATGAATCTATCATTAAGAGTCAGCCACCGCAACCAGAATTGAAGGTATGTACAAAAATGCTAAGCTTTTATATACGAAGGGTTGTAGTTGGGCTAATTGTTTAAGACAAAGGTTAAGAGAAGAAAGAAATGAAAGGCTGTTATCGTCATTATTTTAATTTTAGAACTTGTGCAAGATTGCGGACCTTCACATATGAATACAAATAATAATTCAAT
Source organism: Clusia tigrina (assembly GCA_920105625.2). Lineage (NCBI taxonomy): Eukaryota > Metazoa > Arthropoda > Insecta > Diptera > Clusiidae > Clusia > Clusia tigrina. The sequence continues at coordinate 39,642,575 of OV050033.1, read as the reverse complement.
GAGTTAATTCCAATAATTGGGTTTTTAAATTTATATACTTATTTTTCGTTCCTTTTATAAAATTCAGTGAATAATGCAAACGATACATTACACGAATTCTGAACATTTCCAGCGACTCAAAAATCAATTAGTTCTGAGTTCCCAGTAAAACTTGCATCATAAAAAAAATTATTGTGCGTAATAACGTTCTTTGAATTTTTGAATTTTCTAGTGTCACTGCGATCCGTAATGTAAATTTTTAATAATAAATTTAGAAAATTGCTTAAGGTATGAATGTGAGGGAATTGTGAATGAGCGTTTGAATTATTCTGCCCATTTTTTGAATACAGACGAGTCATGACTAAAACTATATAATAAAATTTATAATTTTATATTTCTAAATTTGCTCATAGTTTTATATTTGGGTGACATAGGACTATAACAGTGCTATCCGTCCAGTCCGTCCAAATGCATGCATAATAGTGTTGAGTGCTAATAACGGACTAATTGAGCTTTCTTGTATATAAGCGAAATAGTATTAACTAATCAGAGATCAAATTTTTGGAAATTTTTATGAACCACCCATTTTTAAATTTTTGTCAATATTTTTTTAAATTTAATTTGGTCAGGAAATTTGATTTTCAATTTAATGAACCGGTCTTTTAATTTTCATATACCAATTAGTAAGAGTAAAAGGATTACTTACTAGGTATAATTTTCTACGAATTGCAAGTTTACACATACATATTGTTACGAAATTGCCTTCCTGACAATTTACTCTAACTCTCAATACTCGGATTCGTACCACTGGATTGTGTAGTAATCAAACAATCGCTGGTTAAATTTATATAATTAACTTCAGTTAATTAATGCAATTTACACACTTAATATTATGCTTAAATTTTACTTGATTACAATTGGCACTTTAATTAATAATTCATTAATCACTTTATTACTTCTCAATCACACTTACAAATATTGTTACGTCGATTAAAATACTCGATGTACACACTGTTACGATTGCGTCGTCTCGACTTTGTGTGGTGGCTTATATACCTTTCTTATGGTTGAAGTAGAACATTCCCTATATTTCGGTAGAAATTCGAGAATATTATCGTATTTTATCTACACTTCGAAAGAGGGTTCTTGAATAAGTTTTTTTTCGAATAGATTGTGTCTTGACTTATATACACATTTCTCGTAGTAACTGAACTTAATAGAGGCATCCTAAAAGTATGCAATCATTTATGTTTCAATATATATAGATTCACGGTAACGAGAAACTTAAATAAGCTGAGAATTACATTAAATATAGGTTTAATCGCATTGTGTATGTCAACACATCTAAGCGAAATTAAATGTTGGTCAAGTCATAAATTTAATTATAACAACTTAAAGTTAATCGGCGTTGATAGTTAGTTAGTTTACGTTTTACATGCATTTAGGGATCAATTTCTGTCTGAAGTGTCGCCTTAGTGTTTCCGCTATGAGGGGAAGCGCAGTCAGTTAAGCCTTGAAAGCCAGAGCTGGTGGTTGACACAGTCATAAATGTCATTGCTTTCGGAAGGGAGGGGAACAGGCTTAAATGACTTACATGCTTGATCTCGGGACGCTGCTCAGAGAGCATCGCAGATAATGTTGACGGCCCTGACGCCAGTTCTGTTATACTTTGTGAGCGCATGCGCCGTGTTGGAGAGCGCGGATTTATTTAGGGTGTTATACACCGCGACGAGGAGGGTGCAATCCTTTATATACGCTGTGAACGTCCCATCTCAGTGCCAGCTTTAAGTCGACTCTGTTTTACGCAAGAGCTCTGTGGAGTCGTGTTCCTTGAGGAGTCGATTCAACACTTACACAAAAGTGTTTAGAGCTAGTCCTTTTGGCTTGCCTGGTCTCTTTGTAATAAATCATCAACTCTTTTTTATATTCATCCCAATATCTCGTACGCTTAGCTATGTTGAATAGACAGACTAGAATTCCATCAGAGAACATTCTGTCTGTTTTCTTTTTATATATTCCTCGAATGTTTGAGGATGAGAGTAGTGAATGCACTGAACTATCGAATAATTCAACAATTAGTATTCCTAGGATTTCTAATTGCTACCGTTTTGGTGACGATACCTTTTATATCGAACTCAATTATCCTAGGGTCCGTCCGAAACTTTCCAATTACGAACAATATCAGTTAGCACTGGACTACAGAAAGTCAGGTCTTCCTTAACTACATTTCTGAATATATGTATGTTCCCCATATTCAAAACATATAAATTGAGTGATAATAAAAATTCTAGATCTGAGTCACTCCGTTTGTTGGTATCACTGCTCCCCCAGATGGTATTGTGCCCGTTAGAATCGCACCCTATCAAGAGAGCAGTCCCCTTGGGATGTCGTTCATATCTCCTGGAAAGTAGGCCGATGCTGAATGACTATATCGAGAGAGACCCTATCAGCATACTTTACCATAATGGGTGCGAGATCTCGCGACATGAATTCTGATAGACATAAGTAATTAATATCATTTCTAATCAGGATATACGTGCGGGGAGTGTCAGCATTGGAACCCATATTACCCTTGTAAACTTACTTGGAAGGCCCCTAATTCAAATGACACCTGAGGTTGTTCTGGCATGATGGATGTTTGCCTAAGCCATTTTTAAGTTTGCTATCTATAGAACGGGTTGTGATGGTTTTATTCCCATTTTCATCTGGATCGTCCCCCTCGTCCATAGAGACATCCTCCATACCGTGTACCAGTGAAGAGCAGTTTGCGACCTCCGTCTCTATGTCGACACTGGGGCTCCTGGAAGAGATTTCCGTGGCCACAGTCAAGAGACTGAACAAGAGTTCAGCCTCACTTGGTGGTACGCTTCCACTCTGTTAGTCATCCTGAACGTCTTCTCCGAGCGGTTAGGTCGGGATGGATTACTCCCTTTACCTCCCACTTTTACCACCAGCGTCAATCGTTTCTCCTTAGTGGAGATGGGAGTTGGTTGAAAGGGTCCTAGTTTTGCCCTAGTAGCAGCAGCAGAGGTGGTTGGCACATCATCGGAAGGAAGTTTCCGAATGCCTGCACCACCCACCCTGCCTATTGTCATTGGGGTACCATAGGTCCGCCCACTGGTTTGGTCACGGATGAATGTCTTCGTTCATTTACCGCAGCAGCATTTGATTTGGGCTTGATAGGTGATCTGGCCCCACTAAGTATTGGCTCATCAAGAATTCTCTGCTCCATTTGATTCGCCAATTGAGTTGCGGTGATGTCCCGTAGAATTTTTGGTTTGAATAAGTTTTTCTGCTTCATATTAATTCTGTTTGTGGAGAATATAAAAAACACTGGAACAAAGTTCCGGAATATCCGAGCTAGGCTATTACCAGGCTAGGGCTGGTTTTATTCGGGGGCTCCGTTCACGTCTACACTTTTTAACAGGGCCTCTAGTCTGGCAGATCATCAGCACGGGTCGCGTGATACCTTGATCTAGCCTTTACCTTCGACCCAATGCTCTATTATTAAAGAGTATCATACGCTGAGCGCTAAATCCTGACCTTAGCTAGATCCAGCCCCATCAGACAAATGATGCCACACTGTAGACCTATTACCAGCCGGTATCCTCTGGGAGGGTTCAGTCAGAGGATTTCCCACCGGCCAATTAGAAGGAGGGTCTCATCCATTTATTTCTAATTCCTGTTGTGTCAGCTGTCGTATTTCATCTGTCGGTATTGGTGCCTTAGTTACTGATCTCTAAGTGCGAGCAACGCAGTTCAATACCTTGCATTCATATCATTTTCACATCATTGTTTGACGCACTTTTACTTTTACGAATCGCATATTTGAGATTATTTTTTTCTTTGATATGTCGATGGGTGCTCTGTATATTGCAATTGTTATTGGTAGTTAACACGATATTCGGCAGGTTTTTATGTTTGATTCCGATGTTAGCTAATTCATAAACAAAGTTATTGGAACTGTCCTCCTTGTTGATTACAAAAGTTATTCTGTGGATTGCAAACGCTATCCTGGACCTCAATACGAACAATATTCTACTGTAGTCCATACCTCAACTCGTCATAGAAATAAAGCCTGGAGAATCAGTCGCCCTTCTCTTGAGAGAACATTAAATGTAGAGTTAGAACTCAGACGGTCTAACTAATTCGAGAGTTGACGCAAAATGATCATTTACTCCGAATCTCTATTTTCTGTATGGGGTCTAAGTAACACGATTTTAGTCGCAGAATAATCTTTTCTGACAAAGTTTATTTTCATCCCGAAGGCCATGCCAACAAGCAAACGGTAGAATTTGGAGTTCTGAAAATAGAGAAGGAAATACATAGCCAAGAAGTCACTCTTTTTCATGTGGTTTTTGGAGTCGTGGTCGTACTTCTATCGAAATGAACACATCAGTGATATACGGTGACATGATAATTTTACTTCGCACCGAATTTTAAAGATGTCTATTTGGATAACAGGATGGCGGATTAGCTTTTAAACAATCGATATTCGACACTCTAATTTTAGTAGCAAACAATCGAAGAGTATATTCTCTTCAATAAATCAGCAAACCTCAAAGAAAGCCATTCCAGTAGGAAACCAACAGATTGTAAAGCACTTTAGGGATATTTATTTTTTCGTATTGTATTGAACTCGATATATAATGTTATATTTGTCATATCTCATAAGCTGTTCTAAACAAAAATCTCTTTGTCAGGATGCGTCCATTAGAGGAAATCAGCGTCGCGTAGGTAGTGGTCGTTTGCAACAAAATAAGTGGATGAACTCAGCATTAGAGTCTAAATCACACCCAATGGAATCTGAAAGCACATCCCTGAAGGACACAGAGGAGAACGATCCATGTGGAAAATTAAAGTTCTTGCAATTTTTAGATAAAAATGGCATTAGCGGCAATAATGTTCCAAAATCACGCCAACGGCCTCCATCACATACAGGTCCGACACATATAGATAAGATGAAAGAGAAGCCAATGACTGCAGCTGCTAATTCAAATTATGTTAAGCGAGTGATGTCAGGGTTCTTGGTCGTCTCAAATTCCAAAGATCGAAATTCAGACGAAAAACACCAGCATCGTTATAAAAATAAAAATGAAGAACCGGAGTGGTTTAGTTGTGGTCCAACTTCGCGGTTAGATACAATTGAATTGTGTGGATTTAACGAGGATGAAGACTTTATGGTTCAGAAAAGAGATGTTACAATACATGAACAGGAGAGAAGCGATAATGATGATGGGGACGATAACACCAGAAAGACGGGCTTGCAAAATAATAAGGTAACATTTATTAAAAATTCGAAATACAAATAATTGAAGGTTTTTTTTAACTTTTAGGCAGAATCAAAAGAAAAATGGCAGCAAAATCGTAATCACAGCCCAAAACTTCGAAAATATATGAGCAAAAATGATGTACACAATAACCTCGAGAAAAACAACGAGAATATAAATACGAAGTATTCCCAACTTCAAGAAGAAAAGAAATCTCTTCAGTTTCAGTTCGATGACTTTTCAGATGCAGTGAAACAACAACGTTGTATGAATCGATCAAGCCATTACAGGCATGGTGATTATATCCATAATCAAAACGGTACTTCAAAATTTTTGCCGCTATTTGAGAATGGTTTTGATAACGATAAAACTGCCCAATTTGAAAAGTCGGAACGAAGGGGGGCCTCATCATCTGCTTCATTGAATGAGTTCTTTAAACAGGCTATGAATGCTCATAATCAACCCATTCAGAATCAGCATCAATCACAAGTTCCTTTAATGGCTAATAACAGTATTATAGAAATGCCATTGGTGGATCAACTAGAAGCTAAATGGCGTCGTAATTCACTGACAAATAGCAGCAAATTCAACTTAGATGATCATAAAGCAAAGCTTGCGAATAAAGCCAATCGAAATTCGGAGAATTTTAAAAAGCTCATTGGACAATTGCATAATAACAACATCGTAAACACCAATAATTATGACAATTTATCGAATTTAATCCTCTTGCAACAACAACAGAAACATCAGCAACAGTTACTCCAACAACAACAGCAACAAGCTGTGCTTGTTGCTAATCTTCAATTGAAAGTAATTTTGAGTCGGCCCGAAGCCCAAATATTGCTCCTTGGATTAGCAAAAGGTAAGTGAAATTTATACCTAAAAATATTTGAATACAAATGGTTTGGGAAAAGCTATATTTTTATAATGAAGGAAGTATTATTAAACAAATATAATTGTTAATAATTTTATAAGGTGCGGAATTAGATGTTCATAAATTCTATTGCTCTATTTTATTGTAGTGTGAAAAATTGGTTGGAGCTTATTCATTGGAGCTGGAAACACTTCCATGCAAATGCTTTGAGTTATGACGACTGTGATTTTCGGGTTTAACTAATTTGGCTTAACTTCTATTAACTCTTTCCTCCTGACCATTCGCATGCGGTGAACCCGGTACTATCGTTATGTAGGGTAGGTAGGAGTGGCCGCCCAGTTTGCCAAAAGCACACTTGAGCACACATAATGGCCCATTGTGATAGTCAGCGCAAGGACAGCGCCAGATCGTTATGTGCTGTAGGCTATTTTCCTGTATAAACTGTTTCAAATCAGACGACGTGAAACTACTACTTCTTTCAGACAGTATACATCTTGGACAACTAAAGTAATTCATCAATGCTTGAGTTACTTCTTTCGTATTTGTAGTCTTAGTTGCATGCAATCGAACACATTTTGTGCAGGCATCTATGACAACCAAAATATGTCACTCCAATCTCGTTGGACTATCTTTGGCTATTTGCTCGTTGATAGCGTTGCCAATAATAAAACAAATAGAAAAACAGAATTACGATTGATTTAATAGAGATAAAATAAAATAGGATTCCTTAGATCAAAAGAGATGCGAGTGCGGTACTCGAGCGTCCGTCCGGTTCCAGTGCAGCGAAAAAAGAGAGAAAGAAATGAAAAGGCCGGAAACACAAAGTCCAACACTCGACAGCCAACACAGGCTAGTTCCGCTTGCCATGAACACAATGTGCGACAGCGACAGCGCGTCAATAGATGGCGCGGGGAACTAGCGCCTGCTTGCGGTGCCGTACCCGACAACTAGGTGGTGGTAGTGATGTCGCCACATATCTACAATAATGATCTATGTGTACAACCCCGAATGGGGTATCTTTTTTTGGGAAGTTGTGAAGAAATCCTTCTATATGATCATACTGGGAGGAATACATAACGCATTTGGTTTTTGATATGACTACCTACTTTTTCTTTCATTTTTGGAAACCTGAAATTTAGTGATATCATTTTATTCGTGCCTACATTGCCTATGTCATCGTGATTCTTAAACATGATGTGACTTTCCATACGTTCCGGAACATAAACCAAAACTACCATTATTATTTTTTTTATATATCACTCCATTTCTCATTTCGTACAGATAATGTTCTGACTTCTGGAATATCTCATTCAATTCACGCAATTTTCCCTCTCTCCCTTGGCATATTATTATATTTTCTTCCAGTATATTTGTTTCTAGAACCAAAATATTTGTGCTCCGACTCTATGCATCTCCATGTGGTATTCGAGATCCTGCACGATGCTCTAAAACATAAACCAAGTTTTGCATCTCTAAGGCCCACCTCGCTATTCTAGGAGTTAATTCCTTTTTAAAGTCATTGTCAGCGAATTACAATCTGTCACAAGTTAAACGTTTCACCCTGAAGGTGAACTCGAAAACGCATGATAGGTGTCTCAAGCTCATTGCTTTCCGCGGTTTCGTTCTGTGTTTCTATTTTCGGTACTTTTATTAGTGGTTCTCATATTAGTGTTTTGTACTAGTGTGTTTGTTGTTGCTGGTGGAATTGTTGTTGTTCTGATTGACATTATTGGTGAGTTGCAGCTAAAAATCGTTCCCGTCGTAGTTACTGGTGCTATAGTTGTGGTACAGGAAGGAGCTTTGAGTTGCTAATCTTGTTCCTGAAGTAGTAAAAGGTGGATGAAATTCTGTAGTGGGAGTCCCGCATTGGTCACTCCAAGATAGAGAATTGCTGACACCTAGTAGAGCGGGAGAGCAAGATCGGGTTCTGCTCTCTGCCATTTCCGCCGGCAATTTGGAGTCGCCGTTGTTTTCGTTTGAGACGAAAGAGAAATATGCGTTTCTTTTTGTTGCTTTTTTCTTTAAGTGTGTCAGCCACACTCATAAATTTGTGATTTGGTTGTTGTTTTTTTCTTTTTTTATTTTATTTTAAAAAATGTGTCCCAATAAGTGACCGGTAGATTGGTTCCAGTCGATCACTGCACTATTGCACTTTTTCCTTTATAACTTTAAGTTAATAAATTTGTACTGGAGAACTTTTTCGGAGCTAGTTTAAACACGTCCGCACTGTAAACTGCATCTGAATTATATAGTATTAATTATAAAGAAGTAATTAATAATTTACTTTAAAATACTTTGTAATATATCATTTTTCACTAGGGGATATATCGAAACATGGACTTCTCATTCGGTTGGCTAATCCAAGATTGCCTCAACGTGATCGAGAGGCAATTACCGCTGTGCTTACATTTACTTCTGCTCAACAGCAGCAGCAAAATTATGAAATGATATCCAACAATCTAATTGCAAACCAACTACAGAGCCTACAAAATTTAGCACTTGTTCAGCAAACTTTGGCAGCACAGCAGCAACAATTGCCTACAAACAAACGCTTTCAAGCACAATCTGTAACGCCAAATACTCAGGAGGAGCTTCAAGCTCAAATGCAAACTGCATTAATGAAGCGTAAAATAGAAGAACAAGGCAGCATTCTTGGAATGCAAAAAATACTACATTTAAATGCAGTTGCTGCTGCTGCTGCTGCAGCTACTGCTGTTCAGCAGCAGCATCAGCAGCAGCTTCGTGGTAGCGTCAGTCCTATGAAAAATTCTTGTCATAATTTTGGCGAGGATGTTCGCCAATTGCAGGTACAGAATTGCTTTTAAGTTTCAAATAATTCCTTTGACTTTAATAACAAACAATCAATAACAGCATTCCTCGCCACAAGGATCACACCGCAATAACCGCAGCGATAATACGCCACAGATTCGCCGATTTTTTCCAGTTACAGCTGAATCCCAATTGAAGTTCGTGTCCGATATTGAGAGCGTTAACAAAGTGGAAGTCCAACCGTTGGCACACAATCAACATTACCATCATTCCACTCGTGGCAGCAAAGTTCTTTTGCCACAGCAACCAGCACTCTAGCAGTAAGTTCTATTTGTTATTTATTGCATGTCCTAATAATTGGATACTAAAATTTTTTTTTTTTAATATTATTAAATAATGAAGACAAATAATATTTGGATATAATATCAATGGAAATTAAAGTCTAGGGACCATGCCAATAATTGTTATTATATTGAAACATAAATTATTGCATATTTTTAGGATCCTCTATTCAACAATATTGTTACGAAATTGCCCTCCTGACAATTTATACCAGTCTTACTCGGATTCGTACCGCTGGATTGTGTAATAATCAAACAATCGCTGGTTAAATTAGAACAATTAGCTTTATTGCTATTTGCTCACTTTGTCTTGGCTTAAAGTGTGCTTCAGCCAGTCAGTTTTGCACCACCTTTATTTATTTAATCACGTTCAACTGCTACTGTTGCTATCACGATGTTCACTCTGCGACGATCAATGTTCAACTGCTACTTTTGCTATCACGTTGTTCACTCTGCCACGACCAATGTTCAACTGCTACTGTTGCTATCGCGTTGTTCACTCTGCGACGATCAATGTTCAACTGCTACTTTTGCTATCACGTTGTTCACTCTGCCACGACCAACGTTCAACTGCTACTGTTGCTATCACGATGTTCACTCTGCCACGACCAATGTTCAACTGCGTCGATGTCAAATGTGTGGCGGCTTATATACCTCTTGTGTTCCAGAACTTCCACTAGACTTCGAACGCAGTTTCGCATGTGTATTTTAGGGGTTGAGAAGGAGAAATATAGCATACCCTAAAAGTATGCAACTATTTATGTTTCAATATTGATTGAATGATTTTCTCACGAAAAAAATATTTCTCTTCTCTCCCTCAAGACTTGGTGAATCAGCAAAAGTATAGAATTTAGATTAGCTTAATTATACTGTCCACATCTTGACATAACATTATTTTATGCAAAGCATCCTTTCTTTCTTTTAAACTCAAATACAAAAGCAAAACAATACCAAAAAATTTTGAACGCATAACAATCCTTTGCCACTCAAATTTAGTGAACAATGCTGTGTAAGCAATGCTGTCATCATATCTTTGCGGTATGATGCCCTTCTGCATTTTCTGCGCATCATAAAGAGCTTGCGAAAAGTGTATGATTTGTTAATTAATCTAAAATAATTTATCAAACCACTCCAATACATTCAATTGAACTCAGTGATGGTATGAGTACACATTTCTAACCCAAACATACTATGCGAATACGCTTTTAATTCTCTTAAAAAGGTGTGGAAATTCCGATGAAGGAGACAGTCATATATATGGGACTAATACTAGATAGAAAACTTACCTGGAAACCCAATATTGAGAGAGTTAGGAAAGCCAATATTGTTTTGTAAACTTGTAAAAAAGCGGTCGGAATCAGGCCGGGGCTATCCCCACGAATTATGCACTGTCTGTACATTTCTGTGGTCAGATGGAATGTTATATGGAATACTGGTATGGTGGCCAGCCACTCAGAAACAAAACTATTTGAAGCTTCTGAGCAAGGTCCAAAGAACGGCTTTTCAGCGCATTTATTTTGCTTTAAGGATCACCCCAACTAAAGCATTAGAAGTGATACTCAACCTACCTACATTAGATCTGGTAGGGAAACAAGTGGCCGCCGCGTCAGCGCTAAAGATGAAATGTACGGCGTTATGGCATGATCGGCAGATTGGCCACTCGACTATCGTGCATACCTGGAGTAGTTTTATCCAACACATTGACCACTCTATATCTAATCTCAACTTTGATAGGCACTTTCAGGCACATATTCCGTCTAGAAGAGAGTGGCAAACACGTATGCAATGGAGAAGGGGGGGGAACTGAATTTCTACACCGACGGATCCAAGATTGACGATAGAGTTGGCTTTGGAGTTTTCTCATTAGAATTGGGACTGGAGGTTTCGTTCCGTTTCCAAGTAGAGGTCCTACCCATAAGGGAGATAGCCGTCTACTTAAGTAGACACACTGTAACAAAGAATGAACTCTTGCCACTGAAATCATAGGCCGGGCAACCCTAAATGATATCAGCACCGTTTTCAGGGTACGCCTAATATGGGTTCCGGGGCATAGGGATATGGAAGGGAGCGAACTGTAGAGCTGACGAGCTGGCCAGACGGGGTACCAACCTTCCTCTGTGTACGGACAGGTGCGATGTTGCGAATTGCCACCTGTAAACTGATACTGAAGGATAGGGTCGTGCGTTGGGCCAATGGATCTTGAGCACACGAGGGCACTTGCTTAACGACTAGGCTAAAGTGACCGCAGCTTAATAGGAGGAAATCTAGAGACTTGCTTGCCCTGTCGAGAAGATATCGCTAAGGTCGTGGCATGTATAACTGGTCACTGGCTTTTCGGCAGGCATGCTCTCAGGTTGGGAGAATTCTCTCATGAATACTGCAGAAGCTGTGGGGATGAGGAGGAGACTGTGGAACATCTCTTCTGTGGATGCCCGGCTTTCGCGAGAAGCAGAGCGGGCTCTTTAGGCAAATACGCTTTTAATTCTCTTACAGAAGTGTCCGGTGCGAAGGTCAAACAAATCCTGTGCTTTATTAGGGCTTGGAAATGGTTTGACGGGTAAATCAGAGGTCCGTTGTTACGCGGTGGTATCACAATGGATCCATGGTGGTCTGCGTAAGTTGGTCTGTAGACCGGCTACCACGATAACCTAACCTATACTACATTTGAACTATTTATTGCTGTTTTAAAATCTTAAAACAAAACATTGGATACGGTTAAACTATATTTAATCTGTTTCATCATTTTCATCCAAGCGGGCAGCAAGTGCAAAGATTTTATCGTTTAGAAATTGATAAATTACAATCAGAGCAATGACTAAAGCTACGAATACCTGCAACTGGATAAGATTAAATTTATTTTAGTATTAATTTAAGGTAACCAAAAGTATAAAGGACTGATTACCAAAACGAAATTCGAAGGATTCATATACCAAGCTCCTGTTAGTTTAAAGTTTGTTTCTCCTGATAACAAATCGCGAATATCTTTTAATGTGGAACGGGTCACTTTGGAAAACATTCTTCTTGGCTTCAACTGCTGACACACACTTTTGTAAAACGATAATTTCTGCAAGTAATTATTTGTTTTTCCAATAATTGATGATTTATTAAATTGATCAGATACATACCACGTTTTCGAACGATGTCTGTGTCCACAAAAAGCACATGTAATCCCAAAGTATGAATACAAAGATTCCGTAAACGGCGGCGTAAAAAATGCGTTTTGTGCGGTCGAAAAAAATTAAGTGCCACGTGTATTCGAAGTAGACGAGTGAGTAAACTGCGGTCAAAAGGCAATTATTATTTAATACGACAAGGAGCAGGAGTTGCTTTTCCAGAGCGGTATGAAAAACTTTTTGTGTGTTTGTCAAACATTCAAGTTGTGTGTAATTTTGTAGCAGGAGAGTTTCAACTTTATTGAAGTGATTTTCTGTATGATTGTTCGCCTCTCTGCTGGAGAGCTCAATTTTGTCGTCCGTGCTGGCCTTTGCTACATCTTCCATTACAATTTTATTAAAATGTAGTGCTAAACGTTGCAACTCTTCGCGTATTAGCAAAGCTCCGATATTGAAAAATTTCAACGCACCGGATAGAATAAAATGTGGCAGAAAGAGTGCAGTGCCTATAAAAATGTGTTCTAATAGTGGCAACTTGAATTCCATTTCGATCGCTATGTACAATCCAACACCTAAACAGATCAAAATAGTGGAGAATAGTAAAAAATAGGCAAAGGCTTCATTTCGGCAGAATTTGCTGGACACATAACTTTGCGGTAAAGTCGCTATTAACTCATTAGCGGCCTTTGTGACAAATTTCAACTCGTAAATGACGACGAGAAATGTTTTTAAACCAATAAGTAACTGCATCCGTACCATCCGTTGCAGAAATGGGCTCACATCCTTTAGCATCTGCAGCAGGGATGATGGCTCAAAATGTTGGTTGAAACATATCGCGTAGAGTAACGCCAAAATGCTAAAGTATATGAATTCCATATATATATATATATATATATATATATATATATATATATATATATATATATATATATCTATATATATATATATATATATATATATATATATATATATATATATATATATATATATATATATATATATATATATACTTTCTATATATTGTATATTACCTTATGTATATAACTGCCCACACTGACATTCTGAAGCGGTGCTTCTTACATTCAAACCAATGCACCTGATATCCGCCGAGCAGGAGGAAAATGTTCGTTACGCAGAAAATACGATCGTTGTTCATTCTGCGTTTGTTTACTACGGTTTGAATGATAAATTTGTTTGCCCGCATGTAAAAATACTCTTCCAAAAATAAGTGCTACATTTAAAATCGAATTTAGATGTTTATCTGTGCGTTCAATGAGAACTTTTTCATGGATAGGAATATAAGCCTGAAAAAATAAATTAGTTTATAATTCCTCAACAATTTAAAATTTGTCGCAATGAAATTGTTTACCTTGCTAGAGTGGTAGAGCACGGTTAGGTGCCGTCAGTTTCAAACTTTTTTGGCAAATCTTTCACAAATAATAACTATTTTGTATACTCATCAAATAAATTTCCGTTTTTTTACGGGTTCCACTGTCGACCATTGGCAGAAGGTTTTTTTTCATTATTTAATTTAATTATTGAATCTTTTTTACAAACTAATAACTGCTAATATTATTATTAATAATTAAGATTATTTCTCAGTGAGTTCATTGACAAGACAAATTGCACACGGCAGATGCAAATGTGTATGCGTGGTTATGCCACCGTAATAATTGGCAGAAGAAGAATTATTGATGCATTTTGGCAGATCTTATAGCTATTTCGGACACGCCACTTGTCCTCATCAGAGATCTTTCAATGAAAGGCAATTTTTTCCCAAGCATTTATTATGTCTCAGAAATCAACAGCACACCAACTAGGCTTTTAGCTATTGTACCCTGTCCATCCATACAACTACGCTAACTGCAGGTGGTGAACTGACTGATCAAATTCTGTCAATGTACTGTCTCATTCCACCACACTCTAAACTAATGTGTCTCATTATTACCCCTCATTTGTCATTTCGTTAAGTCTCTCTTTCTATTTTATTACATTTCAGTGGTGTCATAGTACATGACTTACTCACATTTTCAGACGGAATACGGCTAAAAGGTGATATCTATGTCTAATGACGAATCTTCACAAGAATTTGAATATAGAATATACCCCAAAAGTTAGTGTTATTCAGGCTTAATTATCCTGTCCACTAAAAAAGTATTGTACTGAGTACAAACAGCTCCCATCTTGAATCCTCGCAATGGCTACAGAGCCACTTACTGTCTATTGAACAGTGGCTTAACAAATGGAGAATAATTGTCAACGAAGCTTAATGTGCACTCCTAACATTTGCCTTAATGCAGGACACGTGACCCCTATTCGCATCAATGGTAAAAACATTCCACAACGCTCTGACATAAAATACCTGGGAATCCAGTTAGACAGACGGATTAACCTGGACTAAACACATTGACTCAAAGTGTGTTAAGGAATGTACATTATCCATTCCCAAAACATCTGACCCTAATATGCGCCTCCACATTCTGGCAAAGGCAGGGCAAGCGCAGATAAAATGCTCTGTGCCGTCCTGTTCCTTCTCCAGGCAGGAGATCCAGTTCGAATTTTCGATGATGCCTACGATCGCCATATGATGACCCCATGGAGTATGCCCTGTGATTACCCTAACCAATGATCGAAGATCTATCCTTCGTAATGTCAGAAGGAAATTTGCAACTCCGCTGTTTGGACTTTCTAGGAAGCACTTGGTTGTTTTGCAGGCAACTAAACTGCACCATCGGTCCTTGTGAATAATATTCACATGGCTCCTGATCCAATCCATACCCCCTGCTAAACCGATAAATGACTCTGGTCCCATTGGAGTGCCCACAGATCCACAGTTTGCCAATTCATCAGCTAATTCGTTCCCCTCAACACCACAGTGTCCCAGAACCCAAATAAGTTCAAGCAAATTCCACCCTGCGATGGAGTTAAGTCTTGACTTACATTCTTGGACAATTTTTCTAGTGGTTAACACGTTTTCTAGGGCCTTTAGTGCAGCCTGACTCACTACAGACTCTAATCTCTTTACCGCGCAAGTTCTTCTTAATTACCCATTCCGCTACCTTCAGTATAGCAAACACTTCCGATGGAATACCGTTGCCATACTTCCCATAGCCGAATAGCATCTGACATTTTCATTCAGGTGCAGGTCAGTTCCCTTTTCAGTTTTGAAATCATCGGTGAAGAAAGTTTTCGTCGGATCCCCTACAAGTAGTTCTGGATCTCTGGAACATAGTTCCATAGCTATTATCTTTGTTTCAATGTATTGTTTTGGTTTGCTTTGGCATATTGTTCTTGTTGCTGTTTTCGTTCCAAAGGTGCGGTACAAATTTGGTTTCCACTGTTCAGTTCAGTCCTAAGTGGAATATGAACGGTGACCCACAAAGAATATTTGATACATCAAAAAAAATATAGAACTATTCTCGCAAAGGAAATCACATGTTTATGCAATTGTTTCTTCTTAAAAAGTCGTCATTTTAATTGAGTTTTTTTGAAACTTTTTTACCCCATGAACTTTGGTTTATTAATTGATTGTGAAGTGAAGAAGTTTCCTGGGCCCTTACTAGTCTAGTATGCATGCAAAATATGGACAAATTATTATGACTTCCAGGTCCACAATTCACACATATTCCTATTTGGCACCATGATGATATAAGGCTCAACGACGAAATCATACAAGACGGATCACAGTGCCAATATAAACTGCCAAACAGCAAATGGACGAATGAACTCCAATGACACGCCACTCTTAATCTATATGCATGTATAACTCTACATCTATACAAAGGGCATCTAGAAGGCGGTATAACTCGCCTTCAGCTTTCTTTATTGGCTAATTTTGATGATGTTTTTTGTTTTTGTTAAAATTTGTATTCCTATTATTATACTATTAACTTTTCCACTATATACTTCATGCTTAATATTCATCCAGACATTCCGCTATTCGGCTGAAAGACTACTTTTGTTCACTAATGTAGGCACTGGTTTAGCAGATATTTAATTGTTGCTGGCAAAACATAAATTCTAACGGGAAAAATTAAAGCAAAACTAAATATTATCTTCATTCATATTCAGATATGAGTGATTTAGAATGTTTATTAGATACAATACACGAATTACATATACCACAGATCATATGAGCAGTTATAATAATGCCAATATTATATTTTGGGTGATGGTTCATGAAGATATACCTGAGCATATGTACATACAAACACATACAAATATATACCATATATACTATATATCTATTACAGCTTTCAAACAAAAGGTTCAATGACTTTTCCAGCAAATATAATATTTCCGGTGGTTTCTTCCTCTATAAAGAATATAAATGGTCTATTAACATTAAACTCTTCGATAATTGTATTCCCGCCAAATTTGTTGCCAATTTCAACGACAGTGGATGCAAATGCCTCTGTGCCCTTTTCATTGACATCAATTCCAGACTTTTGAAGTATATTTGATACCTTCAATTTGCGCGCAACATCTGCGCCTCTGGCAAGGCCTGGTAAAGAGGCATCGTCGGTGAAAATTTCGTTAATTCCCAGACTGTTGAGAGTTTTTTTTAGATTCATGTTAAAATCAAACTTGAATTTTGGTAGAGTAACTTTGATTTTGACATTCTCCATCATCCATTGCATATTCTTGAGTACACTATTCTCCAAATTCCGTGTTAACTCCTCCAATCCCCCTTTGGTTTTTGGCAGCAATATAAACATGGAGAACTTTTTGCCTTTGTAAGGCAATCGCAAAATTTTAGCGTTCAATTTGTTAGAGTCATAGTGATAAAAATACTCTGTTTGCTCCATGTAATCTGCTTTAAGCTGTTCTGAAGGCGTTCTGAAGAACACACCACTAAATGTGTTGTTGAATTGCCGGCGCCAGAGTCCATTAAAGTAAATGACGTTCGCCATAATCATTACGCTATTTTGAATATTGTCTTCACTCACCAGCTGTTGCAGCCGACCATGCGTAACGTTGCTGCACCAGGCGTTAATTGTCGCTGCTGCGTCGCGGGCATTTTCGAAGTGCAAACTTTCGATGCCAGTGTCGTAAAAACTTTCCAACATGGCCGCGTATCTCTGCTGCGGTTCAATAAACGCATCGGTGTACAGTTTTGTTTCCAAATTTAACGTGTGATAAGGATTCGCCTGCTTGAGTGAAGATAAAATCTTCTTGTAAAAACCGCGCAAATTATCAGGTGATTTAATATCTGTCAGTGTATTAACCAGTTCCAGTTGAGATCTTGTATTGTTTCCTGTTGCTTCCGACAGTAGCGCCAGAACCAGTTTCACTGAGAACGGCGAAATTACCACATTTTTATGCTCATCCTGCAACACCTCTTTTAGCAGCTCCCATGAGAAATGATCATGTACGTCACTGCGATATGGAACGTAATCATCGAAATCGTCATATGACGCGGCGCTATTGGGATTGATTTCTGACACTGGACTAAATATTCCCGATGGAGTAGCTGATTTTATTAATGTTTGAGCTGCTGCTGATATTACTGATAAAAAGATGCCAAAGATCAGACCTTTCACAATATGTATATTTTTTATGATCATGTTTTTGTTATGTAGCTTCTTTGTTTTGCGTTTGTTTATGTTCCTTTGACTATAAATATATTTTGCCTATTGTTTCTTAAATGCTTCACAGAACTTGTCGCTAGAGTGTATATCACTGGAATAACCCAAATCATCTTTAAAAAAACACCATTTACTTAAAAACCTGTTAATCAGTTGCTAATGCTCAAACGAGAAAGTCGATTGTCTGTACGACTGTATATACACTCTCGTATATATACATTTTGGGCAGTGATGTTAACGAGCTTCCAACCCCATATTGTTTGAATTTTTAACGTGATCCCTTAATAAATCCCATCTGCAAAAAGTTAAGTTTAATATTGATGAATTAATATTAGAGTAAAGCATCAAATGAGGTATTGGTATATATCAATTATTAAAAAAAAAACAAATAGACATAAAAAGCACAGATTGATTGAGTTTGTACATAATTTTATATGTAAGTAACTGTAAGCTAATACAAGTTATAGTTAGATTATTTTATAGTTTGATTTTGTAATCCTGTCTGATAAATTTATAGCAACCACATTACTTTTGTTTCTAGACTGTGGGTACCTATAGAGTTGGACTTGGTCGTTCAGCTCATTCTCGTTCACTGAGCATATTGAACTAGGTCGTTCACATCGTTCAGTTGCTCAAGTTAGTTCCATTTCGCCAGAGAACACAGAGAATCGACACTTAAATGTCAAATTTTCTGACGTTTAAAAAAAACTGTCTTTGTTTATCATTAGTTGCCTATATGGATAGGCTTGTTTATCTTTGGTTAACCAGAATTCTAAAGAAAATCAGCCACACTACTACAGTTTTGCGCTAAGTGTGCGCAAAACGAGAGACGTTCAAGTGTCACGTCTCTGTGGTCTCTGGCTTCGCTCAGTATGTCATGATTGTTAAAACATGTCATCTGCTCACCTACTCAATTTACTCTTTCGTTCGTTCGTCCATAAGAAGTGGAAGGAAGCAAAGAGCAATACTTGCACTAGGCGCTTTTTTTGTCTGCATTCTGAACAAAATGTCCCCATATAGCACTGTATTTTTTTCAAGGAGCCATTATTAAAATATTTCTCCGAACAATTATATTTCACTGTAAACAATTTTAATTTATAAATAAGAGTATGCAAATTTTGGAAATCCCTATGTGCCTTGATGTTCTAATTGGAACCAACATACATACATATTTCATCACTCAATCACACATACTCGTACATACATAATTCGAGAAAATGTTCGTATATCTGCTCATATGAGTGAATAGACTGGTGAAATATGAATAAGCGAACAAGTGAACAAGTGAGAAAGTGAACAAGTGAGCAAGTGAGCGAATGAACCATTTTGTTTAACAGATCTGAACTAGTTCAGTTAGTTCAGTTCAGTTCAGTGAAACAGGTCAGTTAGTTCGCTCGGTCGTTCAATACCCAAGCCTAGGTACCTATAGCAAATGTATATACTTCTGTTGGTTTTTTGCCCGGATTTTCTAACATTTTTCAGATTTTAGCAAGATTTAACAACACTGATTTGATTTCAGCTGTTGCTAGTTTTATTTTATTAATTTAATAATGTTGCTCTTTGTACAAACAAACAATTTTTAGATCCTCTGCTCACTTGTCTTCTTTGGAACATACACAGATAGGCATTGTAAATGATTTCAGTACCCGCTTGGCAATGGCATAAGTAGATCAGTGGCATCATCCCATATTATGTTCCCAATTTCCTATCTTGCGTTAGTGTTAAAATTATGTTTAAGCTAAACAATTTTAATTCCACTCACGCTATCTCGATAGCACTCATTTGGACTCTAATTCGCGTTTTGATTTTACAAACATATTGGAACCTCTGAAATGGTTTAGCGAACAATTTGTATTATTCTGCAGCAATCTGCTTATCATGAACTAGATTATAAGAGCGTGGATTCTGTAAGACCGCAACGTCAAATCACACAAGTAGCTTCAATTAAATAAATTATATGTCGCACCGCAAATTGGAAGCTGCCTTCAATCATGCTACTCAATATTTTTATGGTTTAAACAGGTTTGAGGGTATTTCTGGTTGGCGTACTAGTCTAGTGTTCTTGGTTGTACCATAGGTGATTATCTGACCAATAGGAATTGCATTTTCCTGCATAAATTAATTCATTCCCGCACTCCTGAATACCTCTTTGAGAAGTTGCAATGTAGCCAGTCTGGGCGGAGCAAATCCTTAATCATTCGGCGTTTTAACTATCTAAACTCCACCCGCTACTTTTTCATTAGTGCCATCAGATGCTGGAATTTTCTGCCAATCTACATAAAATAACACTGTAAAATGTACCAATTTCAAATCTGCTATTTTTGAACATTTCGCTGGGTGCCTAGATCTAGGCGAGTAAACCAGACAACTCACTACTTTGTACTTCATTTCGTAATTATATTTCTATCCTTCTCTATTCTTCTTTCCTTGTTAATGATATGTTCCCTTTATTGTATTGTATTGTATGATACTGCCTTTTAAATTTTCAAGTTTTTAAGTTTTTAACTGTAATTGCTAAATGTCATCTTCTTATTGTTATGATAATTAGATTCAAAATGTTGATTGTACTCAAAATGACTTTGTGTTATTGTATATAATAAATTGAAAATGTGTGACTTTTGTGTACTTTAAGCTCTCAACTCTTTAATTATTTCAGTTCTTCATATTTGTTTGTATAGATTAGTGATTTAAGAAACTTTATTATTTTTACTATGTTGGTCTATACTGGGTGATAAAGGGTCAGTGTTCTGAAAAATTTGTGTGTTTATGCTTTGGAGTTTGGGGTAGTTTAAAAGGGGGTGGAAAAGGGTTATTGGATTTGAAAGGTTGCAATATGGAGAGGAAGTGCTTTTGTTCATAAAGTGTTAATGGATAATTTTAGTCCGAGTCGTAGGCGTTCAAATTTGATTATGTCAGGGATTAGGGTCAGATGTTTTCGGAATGGATAATGTACATTCCTTATCCCTGGACAGATTTCTGAGGTTCATAAAAGAGTCAAAGAAGTTTGAAAAGGTGTAACTTCCTTTCCAATATCCTCTATATCCCCCCCTTCCATAAATATTTTTCCAGGCTTAGTACAATGGGCATCAATACCTGAGCGATTGGAGGCTTCCTTCTTCGGCGGTTCTCCGGCCTACCCCACTTCTATCTATCTATTTATATGTCGAGTCTGGATAGATTTTGGTTGTTTATGCAGTGTATATCTTTACCAGTTATATTATTTGTACTCCTCTCAAAAGTGAGAAAGAAATCGACATAGCAATTGAAAATCTCGTAAGCGTAATAACTGAAGCTGCTATAATTTCAACCCCTGATAACAGTATTAAAAGGAATCAATCAATAACACCTTTAATGATAGAAAAACTTGTCAGAGAAAAGAGAAAGATAAGGAGGGAATGGCAAATCTGCAGATCACCCAGCTTAAAAAAACAGCTTAACGATTGTTCAAAAGGTTAAAAAATACTCTAGCTAACGATAAAGAAAAGGGCTTGCAAACCTATCTTCAGAACCTCACAGTAACAAAACAAGGTGACTACTCCCTTTGTAAGAAAGTAAAAAGGTTAAAGCGCCAATAAGATTAGCAAACGGTACGTGGGCTCGAAGGGACTCGGAGAAAGCTGATGCGCTTGCGCAACATTTAAAAAATCTTAGAAAAACTTCTCTTCGATCAGATACAATCACAAGTCAAGATTAAAAGAATTCTGCCCATGCATCAATTTGGATTCAGAACTAAACACGGCACCATAGAGCAGGTCCATAGAATTGTTTCAGAAATAAGAAAATCCTTGGAGGAAAAAAATACTGTACTGCTGTAATTCTAGACATAGCCCAAGCATTTGACAAGGTATGGCATGAAGGGATATTGTACAAAATACAAACCCTACTTCCACAAAAAACCCATACTATACTCAAAAGCCACCTTACAGATAGAAAGTTCGTAGTAAAACAACACACATTCAGTTCTCGATGTTACGAAATAACAGCAGGCGTGACTCCAGGGAGTGTACTTGGTCCCTTTCTCTACCTTATTTTCACTTCAGATCTACCAACAAATGAACAATTTCTGACATCGACGTTTGCAGATGACACCGCAATACTTAGCACACATACTGATCCAAGGATAGCAACTCGTAATCTTCAAACCCACCTGCATGAAATAGTGCAATGGCTACGGACATGGAGGATTAAAATTAACGAATTAAAATGCACACATGCGACTTTCACATTACGACAAGAGAACTGTCCCTCCATTCACATTAATGAACAGGCCATTCCAAATAAGACAGAAGTTAATTATCTTGGAGTGTATCTTGACAAGAGGTGTGTTTTCGGAGAATATCCATCAAGATAAATCCCATAATTTATTTTTGAGATTATAAGGTATTTTATTGTATTGATTATGCAGGATGTGTTGCAGTTTAATTGATGCTGGATAAGCATTTAATTATATTAAGTTTGTTAGTCAGAGCTAAACACAAGTTTTCGATGTGAGTGCTCCATCTACAACGTTTGTTAAAAGTTCGTAGGTTGTCGACCTCATCGAACCGTAGGTTGTTGGTGTGAATTGTGCAGGAGCAGTTATGTTTACGGCAGATATGTAAAAAATATGTATTTCGTAGTCGAGAGGATTGCTCCTGAGTAATCCAGGTGGCAATGTTTTGAAGAAGCTTGTTTAAATTAATTATTGTGTTTTTGTTTCTTTTATGGTCAATAATGAATAAATGAAAGTCATCAGCAGTTTATTTCGCTATGGAATAAGATGGTTGATCAGAGTTTGTTCCGGGCGAGAAACAAAATTACTGATATTGGAGATCCTTGTGGGATTCCGTTGTCGTCTAATGGTCGGATTTTTTAAAGGGTGTTTCCCACTCTGACAATTTTTCTCTTAGTCATAAAATTTAAAACATACCTAATTATATTTGGTCTCAACATCCATTCGTGCATTTGGTCTATAATTGTGTGTAGTCCGATCTTGTCGAACGCTTTTTCAAAATCAATTGATATTATAGATATGTGCTTTTAATATTGATAAGGAATCAGCAATGTGATAGTCTACAGAAAGTAGTGTGTCAGATACAGGTTTGTCTCTTTTAAATCCCATTTGATGGCTATGACCATAGTCTATTTGCTATTACTTTGTCTAACAACTTTGATAAGCAAGGGTTAAGGGAAATAGGTCTTATGATTTTATTATTGTTTTATATGCGTTGGGTTTTAAAATGGGATGGAGAAATACATAAGAGCTGCTTAAAGTGGTGCATAATTTATATAAAATATATTTTATATTTAAATAGACTCATAATTTCTTCATAATGTTCAAACCTCACAAAAATAACAATTCTCAACTCTTATTCACTCAAATCAAAACTATTTACAATTGTTTGCATATTTGTTTTGATCGCATTTTTCTATAAATTAAATTTTGAAAGCTACGTCGGGAAAATTGGTTCAAAAAAATTTGTTTTTACAGTCAACCATGTAAGTAAATTCACCTTAGCTTATTTGCCATACGAAAACATATAATGAAATTACCATTACTCTACGTCTCCACGGGCAATTTTTGATGGCATAACAACCATAGAGTAATGCATTCAATTTCCCATTGATTTTGTTGTTGGATTTACGAAGTTATTTCTCTATACTACTCTATGATAACAACTGTCAAATTCGATTGCAAAGGTTTGCATGTTGAATGTTATGCCATCGTCATTTTGAAAATGTCGTCAAGCAATCTAGTCCGCTGTGCCCGCGCTTGAAACATTTTTTGATTTATACGATGAAGAGGAAAAAAGAAGAAAACCGAAATTCTGGTGAATCCTTTTTTACAAAGAATGCAAATGCACAGTCTCCATACATTTTAGCGCTTAAATTAATTTAATAGACGCGGTAAAACTGAAATGTTCGACGATGCTGCAACTGTGAGCGTCACGAAAAAATGAAAAATGGCTGGCAAACAAACAAAATGACAACTGAATGCAACAGAGCACATTGGCAATTTATAGCATGAAATATTTCAAGACATAAATTGCCAACTTGAAGCAATTTGCAGTCTCCATTGGCAATTGTGTCATCAAAAATTTCCCGTGGAGACGTAGGGTTAAATATGAAATTTCCAACTGGTATGTTGTGAATATATGAAATAGCCATCCAATATGAAATTTCCAACTGGGATGTTGTGAATATATGAAATTACCATAAAATATGAAAGTTTCCAACTGGGATGCTGTGAATAAATGGAATTGCCATAAAATATGAAATTTCCAACTGGAATGGTGTGGATATGGTGAATACACAGCGTTGTCAAGTTTCTGCTTTTGATTAATTTTTGTTCAGAAATCTTAAAATTGCACAAAACGGTAGAAAATTTGTGAATACATGTATATCTCTTATTATTATTTAACAAATAAATTCAATATTGAAATTATGTTATAATTATATATAAATTAAAATATTCCATAAAATATAAAATATGGGAGTGTTATGTGAAATTAAAAAAAAAATTAGGTGGTAGCATTGTAAAGTGACATTCTGCCAATGGGTCGGTAATAATCGGTTCATTACTTAATATAGTATTTTTAACGATTAATTAGTTGAGACGCTATGAAAATACGACGTCCTCGTGGTATAACAGTTTCTCAGCTAATGGTTGTAACCGCCGTTGGTTTCTTGTCAGGTGTTTATATTTGGCAACCGCTCATACTCAGGTATAAAAACAGCAATAGCAATCTGAAAGGAGAAGAGCTCCCGACTGCATCAGCTGGTACAACTGTCTCAACAAAGTGTGTTAAAAGTCTTATAATTAGCAATCATTATATACATTTAGCTAATATATTGTAAGCTAACATCGCAGCTACTTTATTATAATGTTTACTTTTTCTTTTGCAGATGAGTTTTTCTACCTCCTTCAATAAATTTAAAACCTCAACTATTGGTGTATTGACCATTGGTGTAGTTTCTTCGTTTGTAATATTTGGTGCTTATCGTTTGGTAATTAAACCTGAGCTGAACCGGCGGCATCGTCTGGAAGCAGAAGCTGCAGCTGATTTCATATTTAAACAGGAAATACACCACTCCTCAAATATACACAAATCTAATACTCGTAGTGAATATTAGAAAATAGTGTTCATTGTTACGTCAATATTTTACGCTGCATTTGGGCGAAACATAAATTAACATGTACACAAATTTTTAGTCGATTATGGAAAGAAAATAAAGTGCGTTTTCTTCGTTTCTTTCAATTTTGTGCGTAAAAATGTTACCAAAATTATATTGAAAGAATCTTGAAGAATAGCTTTACTTTATATTTTATTGTTATAAAACGTTATAAATATTATATGAAACAGATTGTTTATATTTTACTTTTTAAATTGAAATTGAAAA
This sequence comes from Clusia tigrina, assembly GCA_920105625.2. Lineage (NCBI taxonomy): Eukaryota > Metazoa > Arthropoda > Insecta > Diptera > Clusiidae > Clusia > Clusia tigrina. The sequence goes on along the minus strand of OV050033.1, from coordinate 39,617,261 downwards.
AACAAGGAAATGTATTAATGAATTATTTGGTTGAATAAAATTCTACAATGAATTAGTTTCAAGTTTTTGTTCTGCAATTGTAAAATTTTTTAGTATCGACCCTATTGTACAATGTATTCATAATATTAGTATATTTACTTGTTTCTTGCCTAATTCTGCATTTGATTCACACAACATGTTCTCAAAATTGTGTGCAAGAACTATCATTCCTAAACAGACTAAATAATTATAATAGTTAGTGTATACTACTCAATACACCCTTGGAGAACATTGATGCCAAAGAACCATCACTATGGTCTTTTGCATATTTGCGTTTTTTTTTAGTTAGTTACCAAACTAGTAGAAGAGACGAGACGTCTTCGAATCGTACCATCCACATTTCGTAAATGGTGACAGGAAATTCTTTCATTATGTCTGCACCAACATTTATGACAATAATTGAAAAAAATAAAATTTGGAAAATTCTCATATATCCTATGTAGGGATTGTGTATGTGGGGTAATGTGATATGTCTCTGCTTCCTTCCATTTCTTATGAACGACCGAACGAACGAAAGAGTAAATTGAGTAGGTGAGCAAGTGAGTATTTTAACAATCATGACATACTGAACTTTGTGAACGAGCAAGTTCAATATGCTCAGTGAACGAGAATGAGCGGTTCAGTCAGCTGAAAGCTCAAGTCCAACTCTAGCAGCAAATTGATGTAATTAATTAGAATTGTTTAATAAACCTGCAGTAAAGAAAATGCATTTATATTTTTTCCGCACATCCATTTATAGATATTTTTTCTTATGCTGTTTGTGGCATTTCCAATGGGTTGGTATTCGGTAGTCCGGAAGAACCTTTCGCTTCACTTTTTCCTCTTTATTTTTATTCTGCTCTATTAAGAGTGCAGCAACTACCACCGAACTCATGCTTTCGTTTTGCGATTGCAAATTATTTATAAATAACCAGATTTTTCGACGGCTAAAATCAAAAACGGTTGTGTGGATCTTAAGTCCCACTCGATTTTAATTTCGGTTCCACATGCCTGTTCCGATCGATTTACAGAACACCAAACGAAATCGAATTCGATTTCAACCCCGAAATCGAAACGAATCGTTTTTCAGAACAGGCCTGAATATATAACAAATAGCAATGAAAAAAACTATTTTATTGTCATTCATCGTAACTGTGTGATCTCTTTATTAATTGTAAAGACAATAATTTCAATTCAATGAAAACTTATTCACCAAATTATAAACATTATTTTAAATTATTGTGATACATTAAAAATAAGCATGTTGAAAAAAGTTATTTTCATTAATTATACTTGTATATGGGCATCTCCAAGGAGGCATTCACAAGAGATCTCGATCATATATGAGCTTGTATGTTCCTGGGTTCATCTATTGTTTCTTATAATTAATAATTGGACAATCTCAGAGATATTATTTTAGATTTCTTCAATAGTAAGTATATTTAGTTTATTATCCTAAGGGCCGTTACGTATATTTATAATCATGTTTACGCCGAAATGCCCATATATTTCCATTTACATTTTCGATATCAAAATATTTTAAATATTTTCGGTTTTAAGGATTTACAATAGGAGAATCTACATTTACATATTGGCTTTTTCGTTAGTCTGCGAAATATATTTTAAATATACGAAACAAAAGAAATAATCGAATTTGAAAAAGGCCGCACAATTTTCAGAGAATTCCTTTTCTATTTTTAATAACATAAATAACATTTTTAATATTTGTATTTCAGTTTTCATATATTATCAAATAATCTCTAGTATAAATTCATAACTATATAGTAGGATGCCTGGCGATTATTGTGTTTATTACATTCGTATGCATCTATTTTTAAATATTCTATAAACTCATGCCGTAAAACCCTAAAAGTCTAATACGCGTCGATACGGGACTTTGAACTCGTTCCAGTATATCCATCTACGATTTACGCAATAAAGTAAATTATTTGTTTTTGTGGTTTGTGTGTGTAGTTTTTACAAATGCGGTGTGCGTTTATTAGATACATGACAAATGTTACCGAGGGAAATGTACAAAAAAGAAAATTACTTGATAAGTATTTTACATATCTGCAATTCTAATGAAAAGATTTATTGGTTCTTTAAATAATTATTTAAGCTCAATTATAATTGATATAATAATGATATAATTGTAACGTAAAGAGTGCGAGTCTATACACAGCATAACTTAACAACAAGCTTGAAACCGATTTCTATGTTAAATGTCTTTATATTAACAATTTATTACCGTTTGGATGATGATGGAAAATGATTAATATATATTAAAAACAGAACTGTTTTGATTGTTCTAAAATAATAAAGAAAAAGGGTGTTGATTTAGTTCTTCGTCACATTAGCTGTATTCCAATGGCACTGGATCGGATCCAATTTAATGCAAAGCAACAACAAAATTTGGATCCAGCTTCATTTTCAGATCCAATTATTGGATCGGATTGATCGGAAAGCAACAGTACAGAAAGTAGTGCCTGTATTTGGCACTATTGGCAAAAGTTTACAATCAATCAGCTCAGGCCGATTATTATTGTTTTTTGTTGCTTTCAATTTTTATTTTAATATATTGTTTTTAATTTCATTAATTCAACAATGTCTCAAAACTCTAAACACAGATATTTTTATATTTTTCATCTGTTTTTCTTGACAACTAAACAAAAGTGCAGCCAAGTTTAACGTGGAACCATAATTTGGATCGAAACCATTCCAATGAGATTGGATCCGATCCTGTACCATTGGAATACGGCTATTGTGTAATTTTACACTTTTATATTATGCAGCGTTATGTTTCCATAATGAGACCTCAATGCGAGTATGTGACAAAAAGTAGAAGACTGCCGTGCGACACAATTATCGTAGCTGTGCAGTAATAGACGCATTCGATTCGTAACTTGTATCGAGCTCGTATCCAGTTGTGCGAATAAAACAGCACACGAATAAGTGGCATACTTGGCAGCACTGTTTCAACTGTTATTTTAAACATTTACTTTTTTTTATATATTTTATACAAACTCATCATTTGAATATAATTTAAATCCACACAATAATAATATTAAAGATCTAAAAACAAAATCCAAAGATTAAATTTGTTTTCTTTAAATTTAATCAGCTAAAATATAAAAAATGTCACGGGAATTTTTATGAGTAATTTTTAATCTCGTTGGTTTCAAGCAATTTTCAATTTGGATGCACTTTTTATCGAGGATGGAAAAACTCGCTCGTTTCATCCGAGCATAATTTACTCGATAACTTTTTCCATACAAAAGTCTATCCTCGATAGAGTGGCGAATCGAATGCGCCTAATATTAAATAAAAACAAAGTTGTAACACAAACTGGATTTGTAAGTGCATACTTGACACTTTAAATAGTTATAATAAAAATTGACTTCTAACACAGAAGGCGTCTCACAATTTATTCGAAGGCAGGCTACTTTAGCCAAGTTATTCACATGCCATAAAATCACATATTTCCAGAAATACCCGCACTCAATTGAGCTCATTTTCTAACTCTTCAAAATTATTAATTTTTGTTATCTGTGTAGCTACTTACACATTTAATGTAAAAAAAGTACGTATCCACAAGAATCATAAAGCTATATATATAAACTCCCTTGCACATATTCATAACTGAAAACCGGTATCCGCTTTTTAGATACTTTACAGAAGAACGACTGGGATAACTGATCTGATAAGTAATTCGCACATATATTTAACCTAGAGATCTATGAACGATTTATCGATGGAATTTGTACCGCTAAACTAAAGAAAGACTATACAAATAAAAAAGAAAACATAATAGGGGAAAACTAATAAAATAGCTTGATATTCTAAATATAAAGGTAATACGTCCCCAACCCCTCGGTAGGTTTGGCAGCTGCATCACCACTAAACCAGTGATGCCACTTAGACAACCATTTGTGTCCGTTGTGTGCGTCCCCTTATATATAGAAATAAGTTATACGATTCCTAAAACTGGCTTTTTCAATATTAAGTGTATGTGAGATAATATCGGAAACTGTAAATTCGCACGGTTTTCTTATTTCCATGTTGAACTTTTGATCCATCGAAATGGATTTCAGCGCTCTTTGGTGGTGAATTTTTTAAAAACAATTCTCACCAAGACTCTGATCACGTCTCTCCAAACCCAGCTGTAATATCACTTCAAATTTTTTTCTAGGGAGTGAGTACCGGCTAACTACGCCCCTACTAAATTTCATTACTGTGTCTTTTATAGTTCCCTACGTAGCCTGCAAAATGTCATTACTGTGCCTTTTATAGTTTCCTGGATATGCCAGTATTGGATTTGTATATATGTACATATTAAAGGTGTGCACGAATGGTTACGATTGTTTCGGTTACTAGTGTAGGTGTAGGTGTAGGTTCAGTGCACCCACTTTTCGAAATAATTGTACCCATCAAGCACTTACTCTCTTTGTTTCGTTATTTTTGTAGGAAGTATCTGCTGTATTTGTTCGGTTTTAGGATTCACTCATTTTGAAGAGATCCAAATAGTCACAACTAACGAATATACTCACAGACAGAGTATACAGAGTAAAGAAACTTAAACGTCAAACGGCAAAGCAGCGAAATAAAGCAGATGGACGTTGTACATGAATCCACTGAAAAAGCGTGTTGAATCCACTCAGAATCGTGGTGAATCCACTCAAAATCGTGGTGTGTCCGCTTCGGACGCTGGCAGCGACAAGGTTTTCCTTTCTCTGTGTTCTCTGCTCACAGAGCATAGAATCATTCTATTCTCATTCTATACGCTCTGCATTTCATCGTGTGTATCTGGAGAGAGTTGTTAAGCAGCAAGAGAGCAGCGCTGCAGTGTAGATTCTGAGAGAATTTTTTCTCTACTGCGGAACTTAATATCTGATAAACGACCTCTCTTATTACTTCTAGTGCAAAACTCAGTTATTATGTTGTTAAATGAAAATATTGACTTAAATGAGATTAGTGAAGTTTTATTTGCAATGAGTTTATTTCTTCATTTCTTAGTATTAAGTACCTACTTAAAACTTTATTTACTCGGATGTTAAGGTAGAAATTTATTTTATTTAATTTTTCTTGTTAATTCTATAATATTGACATACACACATGTATGTATATATACATATATTTTCCTTTTACATGAAATATTTAAATGTATCTATTTTTTGTTCAAATATTGTGTATGTTTTTATTTTTGACTAAACTGTTCGATGCCATGCAAATGTGAGAATTCGAATAGTCACTACGTACGCATACTTGCTGCACCCGATATATTACCCATTTTAACAAGCACTGTTTCGATATTCATTTGTTTCCATGCTCATTCTTTTCAAGCTCCTCTCCATTCTCATTCATTCATTTTAGAAGAAGCTAGTGCACTGAACCAGAGAACACAGAGAAAGGAAAGTCTTTTTCGCTGCCAGCGTCCGTAGCGGACACACTACGATTTTGAGTGGATTCACCACGATTCTCAGTGGATTCACCACGATTTTCAGTGGATTCGTGTACAACGTCCGTCTGCTTTATTTCGCTACTTTGCCGTTTGACGTTTAAGTTTATTTTCTCTGTGTTCTCTGCACTGAACTAAGTAAGTAAACGTTGAGAAATGTGTTGAAACATGTTTCAACACTTTTCGTGCAGACCTTTAGTACATATGCGACTCCTCCAAATATACGGTTCCGATACCTTTCTATCTATTGAGTGTTTTTAGCACTTGTCTGTACTATAAAAGTGTAGTAAAATGGATCAAAACGTTTATCTATCACGATTCGATTTTCAATCGTCTCAATTTATCTTTTAATGCAGTTTTCTTAGGCAGAGCTAAGCAAGGTTAGGTTAGGTTATCGTGGTAGGCGGTCCACAGACCAACTCACTAAGACCACCATGGGTCCATTGTGATACCATCGCGTAACAATGCACCTCTGATTTACTCGTCAAACCACAGAAAGAGCTAAGAACATTGTTAAATCATTGTTTTATTTTTATTTTATTTGCACTTTTAATATCACCTCTGTTTCTGTTAGATGATTTGTTTGACAGCGGTCTGTTTGGGGAAAGCCATCCTAAGCATACCCTTCAGATTTCAGTATTAATAACAATAAAAATTAAATATAAGGATACAAGGATATTTCTGATTTAAATATAAACAAAAGAATTAAATGTCTTCAAACTAAATTTAATATCACCTTGAATTCTTAACAAAAACTTATTTTCACTCAATTCGATTAAGTAATAATAACATAATAATTATAAGAAAGGAAGTCTAATTTAAATTAATTTGAATTTGCATACAATTAAAATCACATTAGTTAATTTTTGTATCGTGCTAAACTTTTAATTTACAGTAACTCGATATTAACTCTCAAATTAATTAAATAATAAAAATTTAGCAAAATTTTATTTGTGCACTAAAAACAAATGAATGAGATTCGGTTTTTAAATATGATTGCCTCGAAAAATGTTTTCGTTCTGAAAATAAACAAACAAGAAGCAAACTGATCAAAATAAGAATACTATAAAAAAATAAAACAATTACACTGCTTCAAAGGTTAGTGTGAGTCCAAATAAGGCTCTAAAATCTAAAATATATTAGTACCTCATAAAAAAAGTCATTTACAATTTTAGGATTACAGGAGAATAATAATAATAAGAAACGTGCAGAGTTAGTAAGTGAAAACCCCGGAAACTGATGCCATTTCAGAGAGAAACTTAGAGGGTAACTACTACTATTATGAGAACATATGCATCTTCATCCATTATACGTTTGTCCTTAAGGTAGAATGACTGCGTTGAATTATTCGAAATCAAATTCAAGTAATTATGGATCATTTGGCAAATTGATTTTTGAATTACAGAAGTGTTATTTTAGTTTCTTAATAAGCAATCAGATGGATCTAAAGCAGAAACGGCAACAGAAATACAGCAGAAGATTATTATTTCGGGAGTTAATTCTGTTTGCGTTCGCGTTGTTCCTATAGCCACACAAAACAGACATAGACAGAGATGGAATCACAATGCACAACATAATTATGTTTATAATATTGTATTTCGTTTGTATCGTGGACTTATGGAAAATATAAATAAATTAACAACGTGGACATAAAAAAAGAATTGGAGATGTATATTAAAGAAAAATTGCATGCAGCGTTTTGTTAAGATTTCCCTTAACTGAAAAAAACCCAATAAAATACGAAAACGATTGCAATATGTAGCCATGTATTAACACCCAACATTTAAATATAAATAGTTTATATTAAATGTTCCTAAAGAAAATTATGTTAGTACTGTTGCTGTCGAATTGTGTTTGTCACTAAAACACTGTTCCACTTGCTATTGGGAAATTTTTCTTGTCCTCGAAGTTGGGTTTTGCAAATCAGATTCGCAAATTGTACGAATTGAATAATATATTGAAAAAAAAAATTGTTAATTCTTAAAACAAATTATTAACAAATCATAATTATTACACGCAATTATTTGAATATTTCTGCCGATTCCTGCTACAGAAACAGCTCACGATTGGTCGTTTCAATTCTGTCAGCTGTCATTATTTTTATCTATTCTGTTATTCTGTATCTATTCTGTTATGAATTATGTTGTTGATTGGTGCAAATGTACTGGATTCTGCTTCTGTTGCTGTTGCCGTTTCTGTTTTATGTCACTCTGCACCTTAAGATGCAAAGGAACGAATACAAATATGATCTTTTAACCCCAGATACAGATACGAATACCCAATATGAATAACCAATAACCAATATCTTACTAAAATAATGAACTAACAAGCAAATTAAGCCTAGATTTAGTAAAATAAGTTGTTTCTCAATAATAAATAGGAGTATCTATCTCTATATTATATTCAGAACGGCCACAAAAAAGTTACAGACACAGTTTCTGATTAATAGTCTAGTAGGACATAATATTGTTTAGCTGATAAATGCAAATTGGGAATTAATTAGGAAGGATGATAATATAAACGGATAATTTGAATGTGTTAGTGTATAGAAAGTGTTTTTTTGTTTGTTTAATTGGGGTTGTATACTGAGAATATATTTTACATAAAATTGTTAGTAACCAGACTAAGATCGGCAATAATCTGATTAGTTTCATTCACAATATTTGACTTTTTTAATTACAAAAAAGATTCTCAAATAATTAATGTATTATATTTTTATTATTATTATTAGTAAGATGGATCACAATCAATTCAAGTTAATATTTATTATTGAAAGCATTTGTAATAAGTCCGCATTATATTATTTTGAATACCGAGTTATTAGAATGTAAAGTACAGAAAAATATAAAAAAAGAAATTGTGAATATAATTGTTATATTTATTAGGCATGCAGAATATAATACAATAAAAGAGTATCAACAACAAAAGTACAACTTAATAAATTACGAAAAATAAATTTTAAGAAATAAGTAGAGGTAAATATATTATCTTCTCCATCGTTTAACAAAAATTTAATAATAAAATCTGGTAATCAAGGTAATCAGTAAATGTTATCTTGAGAAGCCACAAATTTAGACATATTACTCAATGTATATACAGTCAATTTTGAAGAGATTGCAATCAAATAAGTAGTTTCTATAATTTGAATAATTAGGTTGACTTTCATCATTTAATCACGTGTTTTATAGCTAGCAAAGAGACTGCGATCATCCGCTACAAAGCGAATACTTACACGATTTAAGGAGTTTCGTCGCGGACCAACACCACCACCACCACCGCCACTGCCACCCCCACCAACATTGCGTCCGTAGTCATCGTCTTCAATGCAAATATCCGAATCTGAATCAGAACGACGTATGCCACCGTCCTACAGAAGTGACATGTTCAAAAATAAACCAGCGAAGGTAAATTATAACCAGTTGGATATGAATAAGAATCAAAACCATTTATTAAATTTATTTTGACTTAACATAATGAAATATATATAGGACAACCTACCTGTGTTAATTGCTCTGTCGTCGTGAGAAGACGGGCTACTGGATTGCAGCATACGGGCAAAGTTTCCAAAAGAGTTGGACGGGAGTGTGTTAAAAGCGGTTTCATATATCTGTAGAGGAAAAACATAATTTTCAAAGTGCACTTTCAGGTATATAACAAGCGGCTAACTGTGTATCGAAATTTCCCCAAATTCTAGCCAGAATAGCTTTTTCATTATTGCGCCGATCATTGCTTGTAGAGGGTGTACTTCCAGTTGCACCGTTGCTACCCTCCAAATCACCATCATCCTGCAAATAAGCATTCGAATTAGTATGACTATGCTTCTAATTGTTTTCTATTAACATAAAATTATTAAATAGTAACAAAATGTTATAAACGTAACAAAAAATATGCAAGTGTTGATGATTTCAAAGCACATAAACATAAATTCTCACCAAGGAGCTTTGTCGTCTGGACATTGGCAATTGGCCCAAATTGAGTCCGGTATCGATCGACTGCATATATATGAAACAAAATTAACATATCTAACTGAATGGTAGGATGAATGTATGTGTGAATGAAACAGCAGTTATTTAATTCTACAATTATAAACAAAGCAAAAATACTGAAATTCTAGAGCTCATGTGAACAAAAAAAAAAACAAACAATAATTTACAAAACATGTCCATGAAAACTAAAAACTACTAATTATCTTTAACGTACCGCAGCTGCTGTGTTCTCCATTGAATTGTAAACCTTTATTATTAGAGGTGAAGTTTGATAGCGATTTCAAGTGCAAATAAACAGATCAAAATATTTGTTAAAATGTGTGTTATTAAACGAGATGAATCTTAACAATCACATATTCAACTATTTAAATAGCTTAATGGCTTGTGAAGTGACTGTCCCTAATACAGTTCAGAACTCAACAACTTGGAGATAACACAACTTGATAGCCTGATGTGCAGACTTTAGCAGATTACTGGGTGGGTTACAACCTATGCTCCTTTCCCCAAACACTCATACTCCCTTAGTTGTAAGGCGGACGGACTCAGATAGTTGGAAATACGATAGTAAAATTAAGAATAACTAATTTATCAATGAGAAAAATTATTTCCTTATATGTTTTTAAAATATTTGAATGGCCTTCGCGATCTTTAATAGTAGGCGTATTCGATTCGTATCTTGTATAGACCTCGTATCGAGTTGTGAGAATAAAACAGCACACGAGTATGTGGTAAACTTGGCAGCACTGTTTCAACTGTTTTTTAAACATTTACTTTTTTATATTTTTTACATAAACTCATCTGAATATAATTTAAATCAACAGAATAATAATATTTAAAATCAAAAAACAAAATCCAAAGATTAATTTTAGTTTTCTTTAAATTTAATCAGCTAAAATATAAAAAATCCCAAGGAAATTTGTATGGGTAATTTTTAATCTCGTTGGTTTTAAACCAATTTTCAATTTGGACGCACTTTGTATCGAGGATAGAAAAACTCGCTCGTTTCATCCGAGTATAATTTACTCGATAACCTTTTCCATACAAAACTCTGTGCTATCCTCGATAGAGTGGCGAATCGAATACGCCTATTATAAATTGCCCTATCGACTGACTCCAACAATTTTTTGTATGGTTGTGCTAAAAAAATCTGACAGTATAAAATATACTTTTTATTTGGATCACATTGAATACTAATTTTTTTTATATTTAACATTATATTTTATGCTGCCACAGGCAATTCCAGTTCTTGCATGCAGCTTTTTGATTATTATCGACTTGTATGAGAAAACACCGAATTTTGTTGAAAAATATCACAATTTTATGACTTGTCACAGGCTCAACGATATAATATCGGACTGCTATGTAATTTAAACAATTATTTTTAAATCATATTATTAAGATTATTTCTCAGCGAGTTCATTGACAAGGCAAGTTGCAAATGTGTATGTTATGCCACCGTAAGAATTGTCAGAAAGAGAATTATTGAAACATTTTGACAGATCTTATAGCTATTTCGGACACGCCAATTGTCCTCATCACAGATCTTTCAATGAAAGGCAATTTTTCGCCAAGAACTTATTATGTCTCAGAAATCAACAGCACACCGACTATGAACCCTCCCAGGAATCGAACCTGGGCCTTCAGCTATTGCACTCTGTCCATCCAGACAACTACGCTAACTGCGGGGGGTGAACTCACTTATCAAATTCTGTACATTACTCTTTCAGTCCACAACACTCTAAACTACTGTGTCTCATTATTATCCCTCTTTTTGTGCCGTTAAATTAAATGTTCATCAATCAATTCACCAACCAATCAAAAAATGAGTTTCACCACTTAGCATTTCTGTATAATAGTGAACTATAAACCAACTTTCCCAACTTTTAACTTGTAACCGTATATTTTTTATAAAGTAGTTTAATCATACATGTGTTATGATTAAACTACTCTGTTATACCAAAGCCATTGCGGATGGACTTCAATTCAATTCAGCTTGTAGTGTTGAGATGAATTAGAAATAAAAGATAACTTTATGTTTAAATACAACTTAAGCAAATTGCAGCTCTGATCATCCATGTCTAAACTTTGATAGGGACAAACAAAGTCTGGTGGGTGCACATCTTTTTTTGTTATCAAGCTTCTAGTATCTATCTTCAAGTTGATTTTGGAGCGATAATTCAAATTATTTAATTACAAACTATAGACAAAGTTGTGAACTGTAATGGGGACATTATATATATTTGGCTCTTCGGTTTGCGTCGGCAATGCATTTTAAAAACATTGGTATAATTTGTTTCACCAAATTAAGGAATAGATATTGAAGTTCTAAGATTTCAAATACAAAAATTATGTAACTTTACAATTGGTAAAAAGCAATTCAACGCTGGCATTTAAAATTGTTGTTGTTTCCCCAGAAGAATTAATGTGGAGCGAATGAGATCAACATAGTAATCAAGGTTTGGCCATTTTGATCTAGCTCTGTGAGTAGAGTACAAGTGTGAATTTAATTTGATTTTATACGAACTCAATCTGTCCTCGTGACATAAAGAAAGAGCTAGAAAGTATTCAATTTAACGACTTGAAACCACACAATTAATTATATTACAAATATTTCGTGCAGAACACAAATTTGTTCATTTCATCATCCATAATCTAACTAGGAGCATTATCTAGATAAATTCCACTCGGCTCCGAACTCCAATGATGTCAAAAAATGCATAATTTATAATTCAGAAACCCCTTCATTGGTCTGGTATTTTAAGTGATGATAGATTTGAAGTTGAACACCAATTAATGGGAATTTTAGCCTAAAATGACAGCATTTGGATTTTTATGAATACGTTTATATGGAAACAATAACAATGTAAAAATTGAAAAATGCAGCGATTGGGAACAAAAATAGTTCAATTTAGTAGGAACGCAATTTTGAAAACGACGCAAAGCGAGGCCTTTGTGTATAAAAATATGTAAATGACGATGACGCAAATTTTAAATGAAAAAAACATGTTTAAAAATATAGCAAATTAATTAATTGGTTTTTTTTAAAGCTATATCAGAATGGCGCGTTAGGTCGGTCGCGCGTTTGCCGGCGATTACTTTGAGTTTACTCCGCGTTTACCATATCGTTTGCATAACGCGTGACGTATGTGTTGCTAAAGCGAAATATAGCGTTTGCACCCCACTAAGTTTTTTAATTTTTCTTCAAAGAAAGGCATATTTACAAATTTTAAATAAATTGCCAATTGGAAATTTTATTATCAACTGCGTTGCGGAACCTTTTGGAAGAAAACGGCTAAAATAGCAACACTGATTGTCAAACGCACGACTGACTAGAAACTTGCCCTAGTGTCGGGCGTTTTGAACACGTTTACGATATTTGTAAAAATTTACGATCAAACGCGTGAAGCCGCATTTCAAATTGCTTCATATATTTACATTGTTTCTACTTTAACTGTCAAACGCGCGACCGACCTAACGCGCCATTGTGATATAGTTTTTAAGTTTAAAAACATAACCAACCAATTATGACAATGTTTAAATTTAAGCTTTAATATTTAAATTTAAACTCACACACAATTTTTCTTAACATTTGTTTTTGAAATTAACAAAATGTTGATTAACACAACATGATGTATATTAAATTATATTTAATTATAACTGAAAACGAAAAAAATAGCTAAAGTTCGGTCAGTAGTTTACAGTCACGAACCCACTTGGCTTTTGCTGAGATTGCAATTCATATTTTATTTGCGAATATATAAGGCAACAAACTCTAGAGCATCTCCCTTGTATATGTCCTGCGCCTATCAAATACGCGCTTAAAATGCTTAGGAGTCCCACAATTTGGGAGATGGGAAGACATCTCCGGAATGGAGCTGACAGCACTGCTTAAATTCGCAAAAAGCGTTGACATCTTATGAGATGTCTACTGGAAATCTGCATAAAGGTCAGACCCCATGGTATCGCTAGGGAGCTATCGGTCTTAGCGTGGTTTTATGCCAGCCAGGTTAACCTAAACTAACCTAAGGCAACAATACCAAGAAGGAACGATGCTTTTCAAAACAAATTCACCATATTGGAACAAAAATTATGATTTTTATTAAAGTTACGCGGACGCACATGTTTTCAGCCCGCTTACATGAATAGCAAATTCTTATTCTTTATCGGGATCTTAAAATTTATTCTGTAGTTAAATCTGTTCGCCTAAACTTTTGTGCCAGCAGACCATCAAAAGGATAATTGGTACCTTTTTACTATTATACTTTTCTTACATATTTGTTATAATAAAAATACGATTGAAAAAACGTCCAGACAACATCATCAAAGCGATTGCTTCCGCTCAGACCAGGTTTGCAGGCAAGACTTTAACTGTAGATACACACAATTGAACACATTGGATCAAAGTTATAAAGGCTGTTTCTTCTTGTAGTAAGAGAGAATAAACAGCGACAAAAGGGCACGACTGCTACAATTAGTTTAACACTAACTTCACTTTTGACTCTGTTTGCTTTTCCCCTCACTCTACGCTGAATCAATGTCAGGTTTCGGTTGTAACGTCGCCATAAATGGTGCCGGAAATTACAATGTGTTATATATAAATAAGGTTTTCAATTCATAGAAAATAAAGTTATATTAATGTGAAATATTCTGTGATTCTGTGATACTCAATTGTGCGTGAGATTACGTATACACTAGTGCTGGAACATTTAAACACAAATTAACAAATCAGTTGATAATACATTTCTTAGATAGTTTAATTCATTTCTTAGATAGTTTCGTATAATTCACTCATTTACTCATTTAGTGAAATTCGGTGGAACTATAGGATGCGACTACATTTCAATAAGAACGAGTAAACGAGTGAATGAAGAATCAAAGGAATTGGTAAACGAGTGAATGAGTAAAGTGAACTCACTTTTATGCATTAGGTTAGGTTAGGTTAAATGGCTGTCCTTATACTCAGTTAGGCTTGTTCAAGGCTCATTTTAGCACCACTGGAGCTTTTCCCCTACACCCCAGGACCCTCTTTGATACATTAGTCGGAACTTTTTCATATTTATTATATTCATATTATAATTTCGTCAAATTTGAAAAAGTAAAAAAAATTCTTCGATAGTTAAAATAATTTACTAGTTTACTATCGATAGTTGAATTCACTCGCCTACTAACATTACTTTCCACTAATAAAATCAATTTTAGTGGTTTAGATATAAACGCAAATGTTTACCCCAATTAAGAAAACATTTCTTAACTATAAATAATTCTCTTAAATTAGAATTAAAAAAGGAATTCATACTCACACTGCGAACTTGATAGTTGTTAAGCTGTTCGGTCTCTTCATCGACTCCCACACTATTGAGTAAAACCACGATACTTATGACACACAGTTCCCGAACTTAGGAAAATACAACTTACGGAATCTTTAACCAGTTAAGCAAAAAGTTGGATGCACCCCCTTGGATAACTACGGTGAAAATCACAATTAAAGACGTGGTGGTTAACATAGTTTGCCTCGCTTCGGAAACTGTGTTTCGAATGGCTAAAGCAAAGGACATTGCACCTCGTAAACCTTCAAAAATATCAAATAGTTATTAAGCGAAATTTAATTATGTTTGGAGTCAATGGAAATTTACCAGCAAAAAAGAGCATGTGCTGGAAGTTTGCTGAGATTTTTGGTTTTCTATTCAAATTTAGAAGCCACGAGAGTGGATAAATATTAACGGCACGTCCAAAAGCAGCGCATATCTGAAATATTGGTACAAGTTTTAAGAAAATGTAAACTTATTTTCAATATAAATAGATTTGGTAACTTACAAAGCCCGTAATTATGAAGACAGGATCAAAATGATGTTTGGGGAAGGTAAACATTGACACGCCAATATACGAGAAAATGAAATTTTCCGCCAAAAAATTTAGCAATTCAAAGATTTCTTTCGTTCTTGTGCGTGAATTCTCCGATAAATTGTTATAAGTATAGTGTGCTTGACAAATTCCACAGAATAACACTGCCACAACTCCAGTCAGTTCCGAAGCTTCTGCTATGAGAAAAGTACTGTAAGACATGAGCACAAACAGCGCCGACTCCAGCATTGGAAAATCACGAACACGAGTAAATTTAGTCAAGTGTGACAAGAGTTAACGGAAATCCTTAAATACACATAGATCTCAAATAATACATAAAACTATATTGCTTTGAATATAGTACTAGGATCAACACTAAATATTTCACCATTATACATTTAGACTTAAACTATTTGAATATAAATATGAATATGACTTTAAAGTACGCTTCTTCCATGAAGAGCCAGTTTAATGTCCAAATTGGCCAAGTCAAATATATTTTTTTTATGAATTTAGTTAAATATTTGAAAAGGATATCAATGCAGTAAAGCATCCCATTGATGCTCCAATGAGCAAGGACAGCATAAAGATGCAAAAGAAATCGCTCAGTGACCTGAAGAACGCATAAGTTTCGAAGCCTCCTGTACTCGAGTAATGTTTTCCATAATTTTGTATAGCACTAAAAGAAATTTATAAATTAGGTTTAGTTTCCTTTATCATGAACCAATTTACCGCAAATTTTTTTTCAGAAAGGAAAATCAATCCTATGCATTATTCAGAATTTACAACAAGGCTTCATATAATGCTAACATGATTTTTACATATAAATTTCTAAATGGAAAACTATAAATAGTGTAATTGTTGAAAGAAATATGTATAAGTATTCAGTTTCCTTTCGAATGATAACGATGGATGAAAACAATTCACCGTATGAAAAAAATAAAATTATTTACGGATAAACTTTTCGGGTCTCACAAACAGAGTGCACTTTAATAAGTTTACCCGCTTAAAACTATAGCCACGGCATCGTTAAGAACAGATTCACCAAACACTAAGGCATATAAATTAACATCCACATGTAAGTCGTGGAAAATTGCCAGTATTGTCAGTGGATCTGTTGGCGATATCAACGCTCCAAAATACAGCGTGTCCAGGAATGTGAAACTACTGCTTAAGTATTCCGGCATCAGTTCCACACAACCGTACATTATTGCGCCGATAAGGAACGCTGATAATGTAGTCCCCAATATAGCATATGTGAGAATAGCACCCAGATTGCGAAAGAAATATTTCTGAAAATATAAATTTCAAAGCGTTATAAATTGTAGTCAAAAACTGTGGGAAGCACCAGCTCCAAGGCTTCCGAATTACAGATGACCGAAAAAAGTATATAATACAATTTCAAGTTTATTACTAGTAAGATTGCTTTTTAACCTTTTTTAAGCTATAACCAGCATGAAATATTATAGGTGGTAAAATTATGTTGAAGAAAATTTCCGGATCGAATGTCGCTTTTAAATCGATTTCATTTTCATCGACATCGTGGACTTCACCGCGAAACACATAAGCGTATGTTTTATTTGATATTGGCTCCTTATCGGTGGTATTCTGTGTTAGTTTTCCGGGAAACATAAGCCATAGAGTATCGGGCGGCAAAGATTGATTAAATTTTGGATCGCCCTCTGGCTGCACTACTAAATGTACAAGTGTCGTTGATGTGTCAGCATAGCGTATAACAGCTCCAACAATCAGTCCTAAAACAAAAATTAATGGCATTTAACGATTTTATATTGAATTATTTATTAAATAAAATATTAATTATAGGTAACAAAAATTATGGATGACAAACAATGTTGTTATGCAATTTCAAATAAATATTTTCCAGACTTATTGCAAAAATGTAATACATACTGAAACATATATGATTGCATACTTTTAGGATCCCATCTGGAGTTTGAGAATGAGTGCACCACCCTATGTATTTAAGCCAAGACACAATCCATGCAGATAAAAACTTATTTCGAAGTGTAGATAATGGTCTAAACTCTAGAGAATGTTCTCGGAAATAAAAGCTTACTCAAGAACCCTCTTTCGAGGTGTATATAAGATTCCAGAATGATCCAGAAACTTCTTTAATAGTGTAGAGAATATTCTAGAATTTTCTACTTGAAACATAAGAAAGGTATATAAGCCACCAATTAAAGAAGACGCAATTGAGCAGAAATCGTAACAGTGTGTACATCGCGCATTTTAATCGAAGCAGCATCATTTGTAATTGTGATTGAGAACTAATAAGGTGATTAATGAATTATTAAATAAAGTGCAATTTGTAATAAAGTAAACTTTAAGCCTAATATTAAGTGTGTCAATTGCAATAATTAAACAAAGAAAACTATTTTAATTTAATCAGCGACTGCTTGGTTACTACACAATCCAGTGGTACGAATCCGAGTATTGAGAGTTAGAGTAAATTGTTAGCAGGGCAATTTCCTAACAGTATACATTTTCAGGAGGGCAATTTCGTAACAATACATTTTCTTAAAAACAACTCCTTCCATTTGGTTTATATTTAAAGTACCTACCCTAACAGAATCTCAACATTCATTTTTCACAAAACCACCATTCATTTAACACTAAAACGATTCTGTACACATTTCATAAAGAGAATATTATGAATAGATCAAATATAATTTGAAACAATAATTTTTTACTTCTTCGTTGTGACACACAATGAGCAGTAGAGTAGGAAGGTAGGTTATATGGCTGCCCTAAGACTCACTTAGGCCTGTTCAAGGCCCATTATGGCCACTAGAGCTTTTTTGCCTATTGAAAGCAGCAGTAACATCTCTCTTGGTCCGACCTATAATATCAATATCATCAGCGTACGCATGGAACTGGACACCTTTGTGGAAAATGGTGCCATTGCGATGCACACTTTCGTAGGATTCGCTCCATGATGACTTTCGTAGGATTCGCTCCATGATGAAGTTGAAGGGATCGCAGGATGATAACGGGTCGCCGTGTCTGAAACATCGTTCAGTATTAAAGGTTTCGGAAAGGTAATTTCCTACCTTGACGGAGCTGCTCGTTTTGCTCACCGTCATCCTGCAGAGTCTTATCAACTTTGCAGGTATACCGAACTCAGACATTGTTTTGTATAGGCAATTCCACATCGGGCTATCGAACGCAGCTTTATAATCAACAAAGAGATGGTGGGTGTTGATTTGATTTCCGTGGGTCTTTTCCAGGGTTTGGCGTAGTACGAAAATCTACTCTATGGTGGATTTACCAGGTCGAAAGCCGCACTGATAAGGTCCAATCAGTGTTTTTGTATGCGGCTTCCATCTTTCACACAGTACGCTCGACAGAAGAGTCTTTCACAGAAGAGGGTCCCGGCGAGAGGGCTGCTATTTGGACCTAGATACAAATATTATGAATCCCTAGGCAAATATACTAGCATCTTCGAGGCGGAAATCCACGCTATTGAGAGATGTGCACATTTCAACATTGAAAAAGGTTAAGAACGCATGAAAATTGCCATCTTATCAGATAGCCAAGCGGCCAATACGGCACTAACCTCTTATCAGGTAAATTCGAAACTGGTATGGGAGTGCATCAAAAAACTTAATGCTTTTGGCTCACGCAACAAAGTTACCATTCTATGGGTTCCAGGGCATACTGGCATAGAAGGGAACGAGATTGCACACTAATTTCTGCAACACCCTTTATTGGCCCAGAACCCTTCTGTGGTGTAGGCAAGGGCAAGCTGTTCAACCAGCTAGGATCGATGAGGGACACCATAGGCACAAACAATAGGTTAACACACCAGGCCTAAGGTTATCAAAGAGTCTGCTAGGGACATACCACCTTAAGAGGTTCAAATCACACAACAATCTCTCTAAGAATTATCTTAGGATGATAATAGGCCTACTCACAGGACACTTTAAACTAAACTCACATATGGTGAGGATGGAGGACACCTCGGAAGGCTCCTGCAGATTTTGTATGTAGGAAGAGGAAATGTCTTTGCATGTGCTGACACAATTTCCGGCCCTCATGCACACCCGCAGGAAATACTTGGGATTCTTCCAGGGCTCTGACAGTGATGTGAAACCTCTGGAGCCAAAACTTGTCATCACGCTTATCCAGAGGATAGGACTCAAAGATGTACTTTGAACTTCTGATGGGGGTACAATAGATCCAAAGGTCGCGGTGCTTTAAATCTCCTACACAATAATAATAATACATACATACATACATACATACTTATGCAACCCATCTATTAACGAACTATTTTGATTTTTTTTTTTTTTTGCTGAGTATTGGAGGTCGTCTCTAAAATGATTATTCTTTCAATTCCTACGGAAACTTCGACTAATAGCACTAATAAAACTAAAATTTATATAGCACAGGAAATAAAGTAGGTTTGTAGGTAGACGATGTTTATCTACATACATATATGTAGCTATTTGTTGTTTCCTTATCTTGAATTTCCTTTCTCATTCCCCAGTGGGCGTTTTAAACTAAAATTTTGAAGATTTTCTGTTGAGAACTGTAATGAGACTGAAAAACAAACGCCTGTATTAGAATACATTCAGTGAATATTCTGACTATTTTCGCCTGTATGTTTAAGTTGTTCTTCCTTTACGCCAGTGGCTTTATATTAATAGCTGATTAAAATGTGAAAGTGGACGTAGTATCCATAAGTATAACATTAATATCACTAAATTAATAATAATATCAATAAGGAAACTCAACCGTTCAGTGCTTACCATATATCACAGCCAATCCGGTCTCATGCAGCCATGAAACGCGATGGTGCTTAAACAGCCAAATAGTCAGCACCGTCAGGGTTAGTAGAAAGGTGTAAACGAGCAAATTTAGACTATCAATTCTATGGGTTAAATTGGCTTTCGCGTCAAGGGCAATATCTGTCGTTGTGGCGTCGCATGGAACAGCATGTTGGCTCAGCAAGAATATCAGACCGAAGAATACTGCTGTGCCCCGGCCACCAGCAAACTTATATGTTCTGCTTAGCTTATAAATGAATTGTGAACACATTTTCTTGTATTATTTAACTGCAATATTTCCTTTTATTTGTCGGAATTTTTTATCGATTTTTAATTTGGCGTAAATTGGAGGTAAACTTTTCTTGACTATCAATATGCGCACACCAATATTTCGTAATAAATTTTCATCAGTTTTCTGGTACCCGATTTAAAAAACTAACCCCAACTAGTAGTATCATATACGAATGCTTTATCGGAATATTTATTTATATTGCACAAATTCCGAAACTATTGGAAAACTCCACCAAATATTTTCCTCTTTTTAAACAATGTGATGCCATTTTCGCAATTGCTCAACTTTTCTTATTGACGAAATTTAATGCTAGTGTGCGCATTAAAAAGTTCGTGGAACGAAAATGTCAAATAACAGGAACAGCTGCGATTTGACTATTTTCAAATTATTGCATCATGATATTTTGTGATACGCAAAATAAGGCTCAATACTCAATTTGTCCAAATAACTTTATTTAAAGGAAACGTTTCATCTGAATAGTTGTTATATAAAACTAAGTTAATACATATTTTAAATTAGGAGATTCTTTTTCGTTTGAAAAAATTCAACGAAGACAATAAAATTTTATTAAGACTTTTCTAGCAAATTACAGAATTTTCACCCAAAAATAATATTTAGATTAGAACTATTTTTTCTTTTAAATATTCTTCAGTAGAGAGAGAGCTATATTCTACCATATAATATAATTTTAAAGATAATATATTTATCTATATAATTGGAAAAATTGGAAGTACAATGCTTGCCCCCAAGGTGAATTTACTTGCATGGTGACTGTAAGAACAATTTTCTTTGAAACAATCAAGGTGAATTTACTTGCATGGTGTTTGCCAAGGTGAATTTAGTTACATGGTGGCTGGAAAGTGAATTTCGTACCTCCGGAACTATGAAACATAAGCAATGTGCGATCAAAATAAACGAAATTGAGAGCAATGGAGAAATGCATAAGAGCTGCTTAAAGGTGTAGACAATTCAAAGAGTAATTCTATATTCTTTGCACAATTTATATAATCAAATTTTTAATAGTTAAATATGCAAACAATTGTTAATAGAGTTTTGATTTGAGTGAATAAGAGCTTTTTAACTGTTATTTTTGTGAATATTGAACATTATGAAGAAATTATGATTCTATTTAACTATTAAATATTTTTTATATAAATTGTTTACCACTTTACCCTACGTCTCCACGGGCAATTTTTGATGGTATGCCATTGGCAATTTCAAGCAAATTGCCAATGGAAACTCCAAATTGCTTCAAGATGGCAATTTATGTTATGAAATATTTTATGCCATAAATTGGTAACGTGCTGTGTTGCAACCAGTTGTCATTTTGCTTGTTTGACAGCCGTTTTTCATTTTTTCGTGATGCTCACAGTGGAAGCATCGTCGGACATTTTCGTTTTACAGCATCTATTAAATTAATAAAAACGCTAAAATGAGTGCATTTGCATTCTTTGTAAAAAAGGATTCACCCACAATTGCGGTTTTCTTATTTTTTCCTCTTCATCGTATAAATAAAAAAAATTTCAAGCGCGGGCAGAGCGAACTAGATTGCTTGAAGACATTTTCAAAATGACGGTGGCATAACATCGCAATGCCCACCATTAAAATATTGCCAACCTTTGCAATCGAATTTGACAGATGTTATGCCATCAAAAATTGCCCGTGGAGACGTAGGGTTAAGCAGCTCTTATGTATTTCTCCATTCCTCTCAACTTCGTTTATTTGGATAGCACATTGCTTATGTTTGACAATTCCGGAAGTACGAAATTTACCTTGAAGTCACCATGTAAGTAAATTCACCTTGGTTTAGTTTGTAAAATATGCATTACTGCCACTGTCAATTGATTCTGTTCGAATTGTACGAAAATATGTATATTTTCGTTTGCTGATAATAAGGAGTTAAAGAATCTGTTATTATATTAATTTATTGAATGTTGTTTTTATACGAGATAATTTCGAAATTGGTGAAAGGTCAAAATTATGAAAATTTTATTTTAATTAAGAAGAATATGGCAGCACTCTCTATTGTCAAATTAGCAGTTTGGGGCGAAGCCAAAAGTCATACCGAATTTCTTTTGTTGCCCTAGAAAATTTTTGTTTTGTGATAATTTGCATTGACTTCATATATATGAGTTGTTAATTAAATTTTAAAATCCAAAATTATAGTCAATAGATATATTCTCAAAGTATCGTATGTTTTAGTGGGTGGTGGTGTTTTGATAAAAGGCGCAATATTGAAATCTAGCAAGAGGACAGGCGCCATTAGCAATGTCCAATATAACGGTAGGTCAGATTATAATGGACGCACAGCGTATTGCCACTCGCGTAAAAGACCTGGACGCGCTGGGTACGGCTCTTTTACTGGAAGCGGAGGGAAATAACCGGTTGGTGGAAAACTTGCGACTGTTTCAGGATGATATGGACTCCTTGAATCGAATTTCTAACAACAAATCAAATGTGGAAATTGTGAACCGTATTCAACAACAGAATGCCAATAGTTCAGAAATATTGAAAGAAAACCGTGAGCTCAAAATATGCATTGAGGATTATGAACGTGCAATGGAACTGATAATGCAAAAATATCGCGAGCACACTAATTGTAAAGTCATGGATAGCAAAATTAATTTCAAGGAACTGTACAATGAGAAGCTTTGGAAGATTATTCGCGAGCAACGAGAAAAGATAAACGAAATGGCAGCAGTGATGCAAAGTGCCGCCTTTGCGGACGATGATGTATATGAGCTTGAAGCTATGTCGCGTTTACGCCTTGAAAATAAAACCTTGCGCGAACTACTTCAGATTTCGAAACAATTTGGTTCGGCCGCTAGACCTATACGTTTTAATGATCATCTCTTAGAGGAAAAGGGTGTTCAGACAGAGGCAGATGATTCTGGAGAAGAACTGTCTCTCTCTGGTACTTCTATAGAAAACACTAACAATAATACTGTTATACAGCTCAATACCAACGTCACTACCTCTACTGTACCAGGGCTAATTACTCTGGTTACCACCACAGACAATGCTCAACAATCGTTTTCTGGTGGTGTTAATAATAATGTACCATCAAGTGCAGTGCCATCATTAGTATCAATCGTTCAAAAAATCGATGACAATATGCGAACGGATACTGCTCCTGCAATTGTAACGTCACCGGCTGCAGAGACTTATTCAACCAGCAGTGGGACATGATAGGGAATGCAGGTGCCTCCTCTTGGCGCGAAATTTGGTTTATTTTCCATTTTTCCATTTATTATTTTGTATTTATTATAAAGCTATAATACATAATAACTTTAAATATTAACTTATATTGTTTCAAAAATATAAATTATGTTTAGCACCTAATTAATACAATACTACTAATGATAATGACTGCGGCCCGATTCGCGTCTGGAACATGTCTGCTTACACTCATTATTAATAAAATGTTAAGACGAAAACAATAAAATTGGAAGGAATTGAGAGATTATAAGGGTATTCCCGAAACATTTGCAATTTATAACTAACCATACAAAACACGTTTCAAGAACGCTGCTAAACTCTGCTTTATTTTGACCCACACAAATTTTTGTTAGCACGTTCGTAGGTTCTAACGTTTTGTTCATACCCTTGTTTATTTCTTAATACTTTTTTTTATTTGATGGTGGTGATATTAAATTAATTTAGAGTTTTTAATTGTATTGAATTGTATATTTATGTAATGGTGTATTGTGCTAATCACTTTGGACTTATGTGAATACGAGTGTATGTACCGTGCAATGGTTTCTTGAATGGAAATGTAAGGGGCACCACGTTGAGCCAGGTGAGGAAGTGCTTATAAGGACAGTTGTTAACAGGAAAAAGTATCCTGCTTACATCAAGGGCATGGTAGCTGAAAAACGAAAAGTTCGACGACGATGGCATCAAGCTCGGTCTCTAGTAGATAAATTAAAACTGAATCACAGTAGATAAATTAAAACTGAATATTACCGATAATTGAAAGTAAAAACCTGATCCCAGCACATCAATTTGGTTTTCGCAAAAATCACCCCACTATCGATCAAGTTCACAGGGTTGTAAGATCTATTCAATCTGCTCTGGAAGCGAAACAAGTACGCTCCACTGTGTTCCTTGATGTGTCACATGCATTTGGCAAGGTATGGCCTTTAGGACTGACACTTTCCGACCTCAGTATTCTAAGCAGAAACGACTGGATTTCTAACGACATTCGTCGAAGATACGCTCGATATCTCTACCGATGTGTCGTTCGAGCGTAAACTACGTCAGCATAAGCAATCTCTGAGGCGTCGGCGAAGCAGTGCAAATCTGTAACTGAGCCTTCATTTCCAGTGCCGAGCCATCTTGAAATCTTTAAGCTACTGTCAACGACAGGGAAGCCACTAAGACAATGAAGAAGAGCCGAATATTCTGGCGAATGAAAGCCAGTCAGTCGATGCTCGGCGCGATAGAGAAGGCTGTGCTTTGGACTGGCGTGTGACTTAATTTTGATATTGTTGATTGGATTATAATCTTTTTTGTATTTTTTTTATTTTGTGGAACCTATTAATAAATGTCCTGACACTACTAAGTAAAAAGGATTCTTAAACCCGGAAAAAGCGCCGATAAAGTTGAATCGTATCGCCTAATTACCTTGTTACCGATCACTTCTAAACTCATGGAAACCCTTTTCCTGAAAAGACTACTCCCAATTACAGAAGAGCGAAAGCTATCCCAAATCATCAATTTGTATTCAGGAAAAAAACACAGCACAATCGAACAGGTTCATAGGATTGTTGAGTATATACTCGTACACACTGCATTCAAAGAGGAAAAATGTTGTACAGCGGCGTTTCTAGACATCTCGCAAGCATTTGATCGCGTTTGGCACGATGGCGTGCTTTACAAAATAAAAATTACACTCCCTATTAACTATTATGTCAAGTCCTATCTTACACACAGATATTTTTTCGTAAAGCAATCTGAAGAACAATCTGAGCTCCATGAGAGCTCAGCAGGTGAACCCCAAGTCATGCGCCCAATCTTTATCTACTTCACAAGTACGACTTACCATCAGCTGAAGGAGTCGCCATAGGTACCTTTGCAGATGACATTGCTGTCTTAGCTGCTGACACTCTCCCACACTTAGCTTCCTCTAAAATCCAAAGTGCGCTAGACAAAATTACTGACTGGCAAAAAAAATGGATAATCAAATCAAGTTGAATGAAACAAAGTCAGTCCAGGTTACATTCACTCTCAAACACCTGAGACACCTGAAGAGGAAATCCACAACAGATCTCCTGTGCTAATAGGCAATGGCTGTACCTAGAGACGATATGAACAAAATGTATAACTTTGAGAAACGCTTCACAGTTGTGGGAACAAGAAGGAATGGAAACCTGAATCACTTCAAGATATTTTAAAAGATCATACCATCAAGTGGTTCACAGATGGTGCAAAAACTGAAGGAGGGATAGGAGCTGGCATATTTGGGCCGAGGGTCAGCCACTCCGAACCAATGGGGAAATCACCCAGCATATTCCAGGCAGATACGTATGCAATTCGCCTCTGTGTTATCTTTAACCTCCGACGTAACCTTGTGGGTCAAGGCATTGCTATCATGTCTTGCTATCAAGCAGCTATAAAAGCACTATATTCATACGAGATTGATTCTAAACTCGTATGGGAATGCGTAGAGCTTTTAAATAAGTTAGGGAGCCTCAATTATCTTCCCATAATATGGGTCCCAGGACACACTGGCATCCCTGGAAATGAAAAAGCGGATAGTCTTGCCAGGAATGGGTCAGTCAGACCTTTTATTGGACCTGAATCATTCTTTGGCATAGGGACAAATAGCATAACAGATATATTAAGA
Source organism: Clusia tigrina (assembly GCA_920105625.2). Classification (NCBI taxonomy): domain Eukaryota; kingdom Metazoa; phylum Arthropoda; class Insecta; order Diptera; family Clusiidae; genus Clusia; species Clusia tigrina. Next base: position 39,591,031 of record OV050033.1, on the reverse strand, counting down.
CAGGAGGAAAAATCCATAAGATCACGCTACTGGGGCTCACTACCAAAAGCTCAATGAGGGGGGCCTACAACTCAAAACGTGCAGCTCTACGTCCACAGTTAGATTGATTAGATTAGATATATTTAAGGGTGTTATACACTGCGACCTGATAGATCTATTGTGATGCCCGTATTTATTTCAAAGATGAGGATAGTCTCATCTACAAATCTTCTGTCAGGTTAATTTTCTACAGTTTAAGAACTCTGACAGTCACCTCACAGACCACTGTCGTTTAAGAAGCCACCTCATGAAACTGGGACACTCACCAGTAAACACGTGTAGGTTCTGCACGGAGGCAGAAGAAACACCAGATCAACTTCTAATGAACTGCGAAGCCTTAGCTGGGGCATTACTGGCCCGAGAGCAGAGACATTAGAACAATGAACTCAGTGCTAAGTTTCCTTAGAACTGTTGGACTAATAGAAGACTTGCAATAGGTAAATGCAGGAGGAGTACAATAGATCGAGGTACGTTTTCCCTCTTTATTTCATTAATTCATTCATTCATCGTTTGCACGAAGGCAGCGGGGGACGCACAACAAAATTATTACTAGAAGCAGACGATGAACTAAAATAAACAATGTTTATACAGGCTTCTGAGCGAGCTATGCTAAATTTACATACAAAAGAGCTGCAAGAAGGAAAACATATTCAGTGAATAGAAGAGCAGTGAGAATGCCAAAAATTAGAATATTTTCGGTATCCAAGTATGTATTTCGAGAAACGCAAAAGTTTTTAATTTTAGTACCTTCCTGAGTGTTCAAAAGTAACAATCTCCGTTCAACGAAAGTCTCGAATTAGTGCGATTGGAGAGAAAGAGCCAAATACAGTGTTAGCGACATCAATTGAAAATCGGGCATTTTAATTCTAAATTCCCAACTAATGTTCCTGAATTCATTGAATAAATTTCGCAAATTCATTTTGAACAGCATATTGATTTGGTCCAAGAGTGGCATTCCCGTGGATGCATTTAAATAGTGGGTGAATTGATGAAAGTTACTTGTTGCAGTGCTCTTGCGAAGAAGCCACTGAACATATAAAGTACATACAAATACATATAAATTCTATTTTTAAAATGCAGCTAAATTTTTTGATCAAATTGAAATGAAATTTCAAAATATCTGAAAGGTGTATAAAAAATCTGTTAATTAAAAACGCTTCCCATTTAGTGATGAAAAACATTTAAAAAAGTTATGTTATTGGTGTAAAGTTGAATTCGAAAGCAATTATTTGAATATCCACAGGTATTTGTGCCAATTTATAGAAGTGATTCTTAGAAAACACGAAGTTCTATTACGACAAGTACACTGAAAAAAAGTGTTATGCAACTTTTCTTTATGAGTTCAAAATTCGCCTCAGATATTCATCAGGACCATTGTGGCCCAGTCGCCAAATCCTATAAATGACGTACTGGACTCCGAACGCCAGCTTATTTGGGTCCGAGTCATTTGGAAACTGCCAAATATATCTGTAAGTACGCCGGGTATGCTGCCGATGAGAAATGTTTGCGAATTCTAAATGCTCTTTATAGAATGAGGTCCAAACAAAATATGCAGCACACAAAAAATGCCTGCTATTTAGACCGGGCAGTCAGCATTTAAATTCTGAAACGAGTGAACATCTCTCCATCTCGAGCTATTTTGTCCGTTTTTTTACACACATTTTTTATTTTTTACGTTAAATTTCAGTTCCGCCGTGAGACTCTTATGTAGATAATTTTGTAACCATTTAAAATGTGTGTGCTCTCCATTAATATTATCACACCATATCATATATTAAAGTATATTCCAAATAATCGGACAGGACGCAAGCATTTTAAATGTTAATATTTTATCTGTCCACTTATATTTTCCCTTACAGGACCCATTACCGATTCATATCATCGTGCCTTCCCCGGCGCTGTCCTTGACTATCACCATCCCAAGTAAGAGAACTTTTTAGTCAGTTCTTGAACGGCGCCACACCGTGGTATCACAATGGGCCATTAGGTGTGCCCAAGTGTGCTTTTGGCAAACTAGGGGGCCACTCCTACCCACCTACCTACCTAGGACATTACGGTAATAACCTTATTAAGCTGTCCTAACGACATGAAGTATGTATATCAGAGAACACAGAGAAAAGAAACTCTTTTTCGCTGCCAGCGTCCGCAGCGGACACACCACGATTTTGAGTGGATTCACCTCGATTTTGAGTGGATTCACCACGATTTTCAGTGGATTCACCATGATTCTGGGTGGGTTCACCATGATTCTGAGTGGATTCACTACGATTTTGAGTGGATTCACCACGATTTTGAGTCGATTCCCCACGATTCTGAGTGGATTCACCACGATTTTGAATGGATTCGAGTACAATGTCTGTCTGCTTTATTTCGCTGCTTTGACGTTTGACGTTTAAGTTTCTTTTCTCTGTATACTCTGATATGCTCGTATATCTTCTAATATATAAAATCCTCGTGTCACGGTGTTTGTGGTCGAACTCCTCCGAAACGGCTCGACCGATTTTTATGAAATATTTGGTGTAAATTTCGTAGAAATGAGAATAGGATGCAAATTATTTTTCACTCTTCTACCCAAACCGGGTGGGGTACCTCCCATACAACCCTAATTTTGTTTGCTCTGAACCTCTCTTCCTACAGCGCTGGGATTTAAAACGAACTCATGTGCTATCAATTCGGCATTACTGTAAATAAATGAGCGGGTTCATTAAAGGGGGCGGGGTACCTCCCATACAACCCTAATTTTGTTTGCTTTCTATCTCTGGAATCATTCACTCTACAGTACTGGAAATTAAGACGAACTCATGTGCTGTCAATTCGGCATTACTGTAAAAAAATGAGCGGGATCAATGAAGGGGGCGGGGTACCTCCCAGACAACCCTAATTTTTTTTTTACTATACGTTGAATTGAGAAAATGAATGGTTGGTGTTTTCTTATTTTTATCGGCGGTTATCGTCTCCAGCACTCCATTCCTGTTTCTGTCATAGATCCCATCCCCGCTCGGGAAGAGCATCAAACCTTCACGTATTTGCTCGATATCCACGTGGAATCTATCCTCAACGGCGAATACGTTATGTCCACTGTCGACGTACTTGAGGTAACCGGCCCAGTATAGCTGCATCCGAAATCGGGCCCAAAAAACACAAACTAGAAGAGGCCCCAATATGGACCCCTGAGATTAGAATTTGATTTTATAATTTGATTTTTACGTATGTTTGGAAATATTTTGATACCCGTTTCTAATACGAGTCATAGCCGAGGACTGGCAAATTAGCATGAAGTTAGTTGGATAATGGGAATTCGACAGCTTAATTCCATTGAGAGAGTTCTGCAAAGATCGGAACCAGTGATAGTCAGAGGGTGCTATCTGGACTATATGGTGGATACATGAAAAGTTCCCAACCAATCTCTCGCAAGACTGTCTGGTCGGGCGTTGTCATGATGGAAGATTCGGTCCGTTTTCTCTCAATTGCTTGGCGTAATCCCTCTAGTTGTCCACATGAGAGTTGAGACCAACTGACCAATAATCGTCTGACCAACTGGAAGTAGGTCATGGTGGACGATTCCTTTGTAGTTCCACCATACGCACTTTTTTCGGGGTCAATCTTGGCTTCGCTAACAGTTGTGACGGCTCACCATCACTTGTTCACGTTCTTTGACGCTTCCGATTGTCGTACGTGACCTATTTTTCATCACCGGTTAAGAGCTCTTTCCGAAATGGCTTAATTGCATCGCAGATATTAATTCGGTCTAACATGTTTTTCGCGCTTAACTCGTGAGGAACAACTTTCCAACCTGTGCACCAATTACGTATGCATCATACCTGTCATGCCTCTTTTTGGTAGTTGAAAAGCAACTTTCTTTTTCTTTGATAACGCTACAACCGAATATCGGTCTTGGCCGCTTCAATAAAGTTACTCCAGTCACCTCTGCTATGCTCGCAATGGTGCCAGTTGACAAGCCAAGCTCAGAGAGGTTTCCCATCTCCTGGTCTTTCCACCGGAGATTAGGTAGCCCTCTTCTGCGCGATCCACCACCGTTTGGCGAAGAATACACCTTCTTATTCTTTTAATTCTCATATTTGTTGCAGAACTATTTTGTGAGAATGAGATGTTCTCTCCGTTGCTTACATTGGTAAATATTGTTTTGAAGTAATCAGCCAGTGTTTTCGTTTTGTCTATGCATGCCCTAGAACAGGTACCGTCAGTATTTATGAGAGGTGGTTGGTGGCTAGTTACGTTTTATATTTTATTGTTTAGTTTCCACAGCGAATAGTTGGTTGCTTGCGTTGGGATTAGGTTTGCCAAATAATTGTTTATAGGTCTGTTATTGTGTTCATTGAGAATAGTCTTAAGTTCCTTCATTGATTTGTTAAACCCTGCTTTGTCAAGAGGTGCTCTGGTTGTGTTCCAAATTTTTCTTAGTTTACGCTTTTCTTTGACTTTTTTCCTTATAGTTTTTCATGTGAATATAGGAGTTCTCTTTGGTTGTTTCGAATCGGGCGACGATTTCAACGTACCGGAATAAAATATGTCGTTTATATGAACTATTGCACTCTCAATGTCTTGGTCGGATTTTAATGGTATCATCAGTTATATATTTCCATCAACATAATCTCGAATCGCACCTCAATCAGTCTTGTGGTTTGTTCGAGGTGCCATATTTCTTTGCAGTTTTAGGCTTTTGTGGTGTTCAATGATAATTGGTGAGTGGTCTGAGGAAAGTTCTAGGCTAAATTTTATTGTTCGGTGGTTTATGTTTATGTTCCTGGTCATGCAGAAGTCTAAGATCTGGTTTTTCTTACTGTCAGTAGGCCAATGGGTAGGCTCTCCAGTGCTTAGAAACTTACAATTGCACTTGTTTAGGGCTTCCAAAAGTAATCTTCCTTTTCTGTTTGTCAGTCTCGAACCCCAGTCCGTATTCCTTGCGTTTAAGTCGCCACCTGCGATAAAACGTGGTTTCAAGTGTTTTATATATTCCATACATTCTAAATTACCAATTGTAAACCTTGGTGAGTAGTACATTGCAGATATTATAAGTAGTCTTTGTGTATCTTTGATTTGAATGGTTGCCGCTTGTAGATAGTATTTTTTGTATTCTGGTTCATGGAATTTTATATGTTGTCTGATTATAATTGCTGTGCCGCCATGGGCTCGTCCACTGGGGTGGAAGATTTTAAAGTTAGGAATTTTTAGAAAACTTTCCTTTGCGAAGTGTGTTTCTGAAATCAAAAGGATGTCAGTTGAGTTGTTCATTACAAATTGTTTTACTTCTAAAACATGTTGGATTAGTCCGTTTGAATTCCATATAACAATTTATAACTATAGAACAGTGTCCATTATTTATTTTAGTTATTAATAAGGTCATCATATTAGAGATCTGTTAAATTAGTTGATTCATCATTTCTTTGATCTCGGCTAGCTCATCTACGGGTTTTGTAAATTTCCCTGTGTATTGGTTATATTAAGATAATTACTGCTTCTATCAAGAGGTGAATGGCTCGAGCGGATCCATCACCAGATACTCCCATCTAGATATACACAGACGGATCAAAAATGAATACCGATGTAGGATCAGGATTGTATTCCGAAACGCCCTCAATCAGTGAATCCATCAAACTAATGGATCACTGCAGTGTTTTTCAAGCGGAAATAACCGCTATTCACGAAGCCTTGAATTGGTTGAAGATAAACGAGGTAACCGTCAAGGATATCTGTATTTTATCAGACAGCCAAGCTGGACTAAGGGCTTTGAATGCATTCCAAATAACATCAAGGAGTATCTTAGACTGTCGCCGATCTCTAAATGAGATGGCTAAACAATTACATATCCATATATGCTGGGTACCAGGCCATAGGGATATACCAGGGAACTGCAAAGCTGATCAACTTGCGAGAGACGCCGCTTGTATGCCAAATGTCAGTAGGCATATAGGTGTACCTCTTGTAAGCTTCTCATAAGGGAGACACTAATTAATTCTACCAATCAAAAGTGAATCTGTGCCACTACCTGCGAAATCGCCAGGCAAACATAGCCGAGGCTAAATCTGCGTCTATCTAGGAATATCATTAGATTCAATAGACTACAAATTAGGACTGTAATAGGAGCCCTCACAGGATATTGTCCAATAGGAAATCATGCAAGAAGAATGGGAGTTTATATGCATGATTTCTGCCGCAGCTGCAGAAACGAGGAGCAACTGGAAACAATCCAGCATCTCTTCTGTACATGTCCAGCTTTTTCTAGAAATAGGGCACGTTTTCTAGGATCCCACTTCTTGACAAGTATAGATAATCTATACTATTCAGGTGTCAACAACCTTCTTCGCTTTAGAAAAGGCTCAGGTTGGTTCAATCTGGAGGGCGAAACGTAGCCATGCCTCGCATACGCGGCTCACAACGGACCCAACTCGTGCTCTAAGCTGCATCACTGGTTTATTGGTGATGCGGCTGTCCAACCAACCAACCATCAAGAATTAATGTATGGTATTAATTTTGGTGACATCAGCAAATGTTTTCTGAGGTTGGACCATGAGGTTGAAGTTTTAGAATTATTTTCGTCGAGAGTTGTGGTTGCTGCGGTGTGTTCAGTGGGGTCTGCTCTTCTTATGCTATTTTCATTACGACGGATATCTTTGTACCTTTATTTATCATTGTACATTTTCAAATATTTACTAATTGTATTTTTAGATTTATTCAAAACCTGGATTCACTGGAGAATTCTATTTTAAATGCATCACTTGTATCCATCGCTGAAAGGCGATCAATTATGCCCGTTGGGATTTCATCCTCAAACGCGCTATCCTACCAGATGTAAACGGTGTTTTCGAGACTACAAAGAACATGGAGGCAGGCGTGGTGGAGAGGATGCTGCGGCATCGTCACCAAATCTTTCAGACGGGCTTAATTCCAGGTTACAATATCTCAAATGCATTTTTTTATATGTTCTATAAATACTTTATTTTAGACCTTCATCCCGTTCTTGGACGTCAACGCAAAATCTTTTCTCGTCCAATGGCACTGGCAGCAACAGTGATATCGGTATGATAATGATAAAAAAAACATTTCCACATTTTTCTCGCTATACCGAATAGTTAGGAACAAACTGCATGTTTTCTTAGTTGTATTTTATAGGAGAACCTTCGTTAAGCGAATAAAATGTGATAGCAAATCATTTTAGAAAGACCTTGACTGACAAGTCAAGCTCTTTGAATATATCCTGCACCCACGAAAAACAGACTGTGTATGGATCCAATCTCCTAATCTACTTACAATGGAAATAAGCACTTTAACTTCCGTTACATTTACTAAGTTGACTCATTTGTATGTGATAGTGGCCTTTTACATAAACGCAATATAAACAACTTCCTACTCATACCTTATAATGAGGGTGATCTGAGGAAAGTCAGGAGGTCATAGGAAAAGAGGAAATGATGAACGCGCTTCGTATTGCTTAATCTCATTTTGTTCGCTTGCAAAAGTTGTAATCATAATGGAAAAATTTCTGTTGCTAAACTTTGGAAATTCATAAAAAATTATTATTTTTAATCATTAATTCCTTAATTCATAATTAATTATGTGTTCAACGATTTTGGGAATAATTGTTGCACAATATTAGTGAATGCGAAATTAAGAACATTTTGCTAGTGCCAATTTGATTTACTTCTCTATTCATAAATCCATGGGCAACCATCACTTTAGATTTTAAACTACAATTTGAAAACTTTCCCGCTTTTTTATACAATTTACCTTTAAAAAAGGTAAAAGGAGTTTGTGCGGTTGAGAGATATTTCAACTAATAGAAGGGGGCGTGCCAGGAATGATCAAGATATGCTCACAATCGCATTCTGAACAATTTTGATTTTGTCCGTCCGTCCGTCTGCGGACATTTATTTCTATGCCGTTAGAGATATCTTAATGAGACTTTGCAAAAGTGCAGTCTGGTCAAGTTAAATTGGAGAAGGAATATTGAGGAGAGTCCAAAGAAGGGTTTGGCTGCATACTATACCTGTAAAATGATCTTTGGAAAAAAATGGGGATTGTCACCGTACATTGTGTATGGGATGTACACCACAATCATTAGACCAATTATCACCTACGGGTCCATCGTCTGGTGGAAGGTGTTGGGAAGGAAATGTAATCAAAATCGTATTGGAAAAGTACAAGGACTTGCTAGCCTGGGAATTTCAGGGGCTGTAAATAGCGCGTCTCAAGAAGGCTTAAATATATTATTTCACCTCTTACCACTAGGGGTGTTCATTCAGGGTTGTGCCACCAAGTGTGCTGTCAGACGAAGGGAGTGTAACACGTGGAAATCTTCAACTATGGACACTGTACAATTTTGAGCGAAATAAAACGGAAGGGTCAAAGGATAGTTACGGCTGACTTAGAAACAGCTACATACTACATGTTTTATAGTCTATAGACTTTACAGCTGGAATTCCAACTCTCTATCCAACCAGGGAAGACTGGGAGTCAGGCTCTGTAACTGGTAATTCTGACATAATCTATACTGACGGCTCAAACATGGAGAGTGGAATGGGGGCGGGTGTCTTCTCGGAAGGCTTGCAAGCGAGACAGTCATATCGGCTGCTGAAGCATGCAGCGTCCTTCAGGTCGAAATCTATGCAATTGGGAAAGCGACTAGGCTGACACAAAGTAGTACAATTCGCCCCTCGAATATCACTATCTGTGTGGATAGTCAGGCAGCGCTTAAGACAATATAATCCAAGACAGTTAAATCGAAGTTGGTAATGAAATGTCGTACCTCACTACAGAACATTAGACCTCAGAAGGTCTCGCTTTGCTGGGTTCTCGGACATAGCAATATAGAAGGGAATGAATTAGCTGACGGGATGGCCAGAAGGGACTTTAATAAGGGGAAGGGTAATATGCAATGTAACTGGTCTACATGGAGGCAGCCAACAGCAGACCTTGGGACATACACTCAGGCAACGGAGTCACACAATGGATTCATATCACATCGAAAAATTTAGCAGAGAAACAGGGATCGAAACGAGCTGATCTACTAAAGAATATATTAGGTAAAGATTTGCTCCTAAAGGAGCACTGGAAAAACCGACAATAGGGGGAAAATAAAAAAAATGTATACAGAAATGTTGGTAGAAATGTACATTGGTTTCATACTAGTGTACATGAACAGTATACCCCCACGCCCAAAATTCATACAAATTCATTACTGAGTCCATAAGATAAGACTCATCGACTAAATTACACAAGATGAATCACAATTGCAGTATAAAACCAGTAAACACAGCCGAAGTTGTGTTAGACTTCGAGATACCCTTTCCCAATAATAAAATTTTTAATTGCACTTTACGTACGTTTGTCATACTGATCAATTCTATATGTATATGGTAGTGGGGGCTGAAATTGTTCGCCAAGATTATATTGAAATGAGTGGTATTGGAGTTAATCCGCCTTTCTATAATGGCATTGTAATTCATCTTGTTTATCGATGAGTCTTATATACTTGCCCAGTGACGAGTATGTGTGAATTTTGGGCGTGGCAGTGAAAATAGCCACTCACTTTTTGTTTGGTGTTTTTCTTTCATGTTAGTGCTTTGAATGATTGTGTGAAATTTCGTTCATACTCGTAAATCTTGTATAAGCTCCCATTAATGAATATTTGTTAATTGTGGGCGTGCCAGTAGTAGTATGCCCATTTTTTGCATACATAGTATTGCATACACAGTACGCAATAGGTTGTTCAATTACTGCCGAAATTTATTCATATAACATCCACCTAATCGTATAATTCATCAGTATGAAAGACGTGCTTACAGTATTTGCCTTTCCGACAATTTTACCCAAGCTCAATACTTGGATTCGTATCGCTGGATTGTGTAATAATCAAACAATTCCTTCTTCAGTTGGAACAATTGGCTTTATTAGTATTGCTCGCTTCTCACACTCCGTATTCGCTAACGTTTGCTTCAGTTAGTCAGTTGTTGCACCACAATGTTTTACTTACATCTGCTTCAACTGCCCGTTGCTAACCGATGTCCGCTCTGCGACGATCACTTGTTAACTCTTGTTGCTAACACGACGCTCACGCTGCTTGCTGCCACTCACAGGATTCGGCTATGATCCTTTTGCCACTGTCACTGGTTAAACTGATCTGCTACTGCGATGTTCACTCTCGGCTGCGCTCATTGTTTCACTGCTGCTGCTACTCCGATCTTTACTTGGTCACTTTCAGTTGTTCACTGATCCTGATATCTCGTGTGCAGTCGCTTACATACTTCTTGCACACGAGAACCTCAACCAGCCTCCGAACGCGGCTTCGCAAGCCTTCTCGCGTATACATTTTTAGGGGTTGAAATCGACGCTCACCCTAAAACTATCAACCAATCAGATGGCTTGTCGATTTCGTAATAGGATATTATTATGTTATACGGATCCAATTTCGCCATGGATTAATTCGCACAACCACGTTCTTTGTATGAGTGCGATTTCATAAAGAATTTAGGTGTATTTGGAAGTCGGTCTAACCCGACTTCGATTTTTTTTAATGGTTTTATGGTAGGATCTTTGACATTTTTTTTGGTTCAGCAAAAACAAATGAATTGTTGTTTTCCATCCATTACATTTTTTGTTTTGAAACCACGTTTCAGTGTGTGATAATCACTGTGATTCTTACACATGAAAACTAACACATTCACTTCTTTGTTGTTTCATTTTTAAAGTTAGGAAAAAAGTAAAAATGTAATAATTGTGTGTGTTTGAAGAAGGACATCTCAAAAACTTTCCTTCATATCAGTTTTTGTTTTTTCTCATTTTGTTCACATAGTAGTGTGATTGGTCTATCGAATCCGAATAGTATTAAGTTAATGTTAAATGTATTTCTCGACACATTAGTACAGATTTAACAAATTTACAATTATTAAATGAGAACTAAATTTAATTGTTGCTAATAAATAACATGTAAACATTTTGTATTGTTTAAATGGTTCCACTTATCACCGTTTTGGACAACATAATTTCGCACATTTTGGATGTGAAAACACTTGTTTCAATCGTTATAAAATAAACCTAATATGCATAATAACTTTGATGGCTCTAACGAACAATTAAATAACACAAAAACTCAACTTTGGGACTCACTGCAAATTAAAACAAAATGCACTCGTAACAAACATCATAACTGCATGCAAAAATGGCAATTTCTGAACATAGTTGTACACTTCAATGTAGAGCTGAAGAAGCGTCCACAGTCATGGGCCTCCACACCGGACATAGATGAAGAAAGTTCAAAAAACTCCACTAGGGGTCATACACGCACTGGTATGGCTCGCCCCGAAGAGAACAATGTCGATGTTACTGTTAAGTTGCCGACTGCGCGAAGACATACGACAACTTTGGACCTCAAAGAGGTATTGTATGTTATCCATAAAGATTCAAAATTCTAATATTCTATAATTTAAGGTAGAAAATTCGTTTGCCCAAAATTCATCCATACCTGCATCAACAACTAAAGCATCATCCTCACCTTCAAGAACTATTCCAGATGAACTTGTCATCCTCTCCACAGACAGTCTTGCTGAGCGAGTTCGCAAAATGAATCTGCTTAAAAAACAACGAAGTCAGAATTCAAGAGAATCAAGTCGTGAACGGTCTGTTCCAAAGAAAAACCAAGAGTAAGGCAAAAGTCCATTCATGTGTATCGATATAAGAAATTGAACACTATTATTTGTTTAATATATATAATAGAGATACTAATTCATCTAGCGAAACGGAAAGCAGGGCCCCGCCAGATAGACCCGAGCGGAGCAAATCTGGCTCAGCAATTTCAGATCTAAAACGATCATCTTTACCGCCAAAGAAAACTACGACTTCAACAGGAGCCACATCTTCATCCACAACATCAACAACTAAATCAATATCTGTCCCAGCATCAGACTATAATACTTCCAATGCAAAGCATGCTCAATCTTCATCAATTGCTGCAACAAGTGCCTCAAAAGGTACATCATCAACTTTGGCTTCTGCATCTACAAGTACTTCCCGAACATCAGCTGCGAGTAAAAAAGAAGCCGAGAGGCAAAAAGCTTCAGAAGATTTGGAGTTTATGCTTAAAATAAAGGACACTAAGTATTCTCATAAAAATAAAAACCATGATAATATGTCTATGACAACTGAGACTACGGACACGACATTAGTGGGGTTAAATAGTCGTGAAAATCAGGAAGAAATAAATAGCCTTCGCTCGGAATTGCAAATAATGAAAACACGAGCCGAACGTGCTGAACGAGATAAGAGTGACATTCTTTTGCGTCGGTTAGCTTCAATGGAGACGGCTCCTAATCGCACCGCTGCCTCTGAAGCGTTGATGTTGCAGCAAAAAGTGAATGAACTAAAAGAACATCTGGAAAAAGTGAATGAAGAGAAAAGGAAACTGAACATTCGCATGAAAGAGATCGAACATAATCCCAAGAATTCGGAATACGAGTTGAAGCGAAAACTTCAGGCCGCAGAACAACTTTGCGAAGAATTAATGGACGAGAATCAGGAAGCAAAAAAGGAGATCATCAATTTACAGGCTGAAATGGACGAGTTGCAAGACACATACCGAGATGAAGATGTAAAAGTCAAAACTAATCTGCAGAAAGACTTGGAAAAAACAACAAAAAATTGCAGAATTTTAAGTTTTAAATTGAAAAAATGCGAGCGAAAAATTGAATCACTTGAACACGAAAAGCAGAACACTTGCAATGAGGAGTTGGCAGCAAAAGTAAAAGTGCTTGAAGAAGAGTTAAGATTTTCAACTGAATTGACCAGAAAACTGCAGGTACTTTCTTAACATATTACTAGTGTTTACTATATACAACTATATATTGTAGGCTGAGGCGGAGGAGCTACGAAGTCCAAGCAAAAAAAAGCCGCCAATGCTTGGCGTGCTGGGAAAATCAACTTCGGCAGATGCAAAGATCACCCGGGAATCACTAACACGAGGCGGCTCCCAAGAAGATCCACAGCAGCTCTTGCGCGATTTAAAAGATTCTGTTGAGAGAGAATCTGATCTGAAGGACCAGCTGAAGTTCGCTGAAGAAGAGGTAAAGTTTCACATTATTTTCAACTTCACGTTTTGAACTCAAAAATCTATTAAGACACAAAAATCTCAAATATTGCTAAAAACTAAAATTGGTGTAAGTCAAGCTACTCAGACGGTTGACTTTTTTGAAGAAATGTGTAGTTTCCGTGGAATTGACACAAATTGCAAACAATGCCAAAGTGTGGCAAAACATGTCGAAAGTCTAAATCAAGCCGAAACGAGCGCCGAAATATTAACAGTCAATACACATTTGGATACAGTTTTATCAACGTCGCTCCAAAGAACTGCTACAACAACTGGTGAGGAATTATATGCACACGCATCGACTGAGCAGCCTATATTACAGGGAGTTGAAGTACCAGCTCAAACTGATACAGTTCCTCCGCAAGACCAGTTAAATACCCATGGTCATTCGAAAGACTTACCACAAGGGGGACGTTCCTCATTTGCAACATTATTTCCAGCCATTGCTCCTCGATCACCTTGTGCACTTATTTTTCCATCAGTTATATCACATGCTATATTAGATGGTGTCAGGGCAGGTACAATTTTGTGCTGCAAATGTTGGTTCACATTAATAAATATGGTTCTGTGTGACTAAAGCTGAAGTGATTATTTTCCGTATCAGTTTGTTGCATATTTTTGATAGAGTTACATTTTCTAATTATTTGTGAATAGTGATTTTGCTCTAATTACCGCTCTTGAACTTTTGTTGAACATTTATTCATATGAGTCTTCTCATTTTCAGGCTGAGAATTTGAGGAAGAAAGTTGCCCGTTTCGAAGATGAAAATGATTCCTTAATGATGCAGTTGAAAAAAATGGCAACTCGCTCAAGAAGTACGATGAGTTAATCAAATATCCACCAACATTTAGTTATGAGTTTACCCTGTTTCTTATTTACGCTATTTCTTCTTTAACATTTTGCGATTATCTAATTTCCTTTTATCTGATGACCCAGTTTAACTTAACCCAAGGTCCGCGGCCGATCACTTTTGTTTTCCCATATCAAAAAGTCACGGAGTACTGCTCATAACCGTTAACAACCGCCAAACATTTTGAGAACCACTAAGCGGAAGGAACTGAAGTTTAGTTAATCAGCTGTTATCGAACGATACTATACATACGAGTATATAGAGCTCGCATGACGAACGAAAGTATTGTTGCAAACATTTCGTTCAAAGAGTTTTCTAGTAAACCCCTCGAACATAAATATACGAATTGCATCTCGCTTCCATTTCACAAAATTTTGAGTGATTCAATCTCTTTGTATGTATAGTATATATACATTGTATACTCTTTGATACTATTGCATTACTTTTCATTTACATCATTAAGTCTGTCTTTAAAGCATGGACAATATATTTTAGCTGTGTTTCTTTCCACGCGAGTGTGAATAAAACGCCCGCTTATGCATACAAATTGAACGCTTAGTTAACCCAAAAGCTGTTTGTATTCGCTTATGGTTTAGCGCCTCAAACAGAAGTGCTGCCAAGACCTTTTTGTTGTCTATTGTGAACGAGAAAAAGAGTAAACCAAGAAGTAACCGCTGTAATTATATAAAAAGCTTTAATTATATAAAATATAAAGTATATTATTGTGGATTAATTAATATGTTCACATTTAAAGTTAAATTATCAACGCTTGCTCAGGTTTGCCAATCTAAATTTTTCCTGTTCCTATTTGAAGTTTGTTTACAAATGTGTATGTATAAGCATTTTAATTGTCAAAACCAGTGCTGCCAAATGCTAGACTGTTAAGCGACGGGTAGCGTTTTATTCACTCTCGCTATTATATGCATATGCGTACTACTCGCGACGAAGTATAAAGACATTTTTTATGTACACAGATCAATGCTCCAGATCAAGGAAAGCTCTTTTCCACTCGTTCCCAAGTTATGGAAGCACTGTATAAGTAATTTGTAAGCAGTGGTATAGGCGAGGATAGAAAATTTCGTTCGAAAAACATGGGAAAACAAAAGCGATACGCTCTGGATAATATCGGGACTCATTTTCATTTGCTTACGTATTATTGAAGTTTATTAATTTTTGCCATTTTTTACAGCTGCTCATATTACAGTTTTAGAGTTATGCTCGCCTATGTGCAAATCGTTGTTGCATGTTTCTAACTAAAATTAACAATTCATGTAATTATTTATTTTGCATGTGTTCGACTTGTTTTTACTCGAATATTGTTATTATTGAGATATAAAATAGGAGATTATTTCTAAAATTAGCTCGAAAACTTAGTCCAATACCTCATCGATTGGCTCCTGAAGCTCATTCTGATCGTGACGAGGGAATCTCTGACGAAGACGATCCCGCTGAGCTGCGGATTTTGCTTGAATTGAACGAACACGAAGCTTCAATACTTCGACTTAAAGTAGAAGATCTTGAGAAGGAAAACTCAGAAACCAAGATACAAATTCGAGAATTGCAGAATAAACTACGGAATGATGGCGGGAAATTAGCGCCACTATCCCATTCTTCTGCTAATTCTTTAGATATGATTGAACGAGAGGCTGTGGTTTTAAAATCTAAAATAACATCACTAGAAAGTGAAAATGAAAAGCTGATCAACGAAAATAAGCGAATGCAATTACAAGCTTTGAGGAAGAGCTCTACGGCAGAAAAGAAAAGTGCAAACGATATTGAAGAGCTCGGTAAACTGAAGGAATCGGTGACCTCCTTACAGCAGGAACGTGATAAGTTAAATGCCAAATTAAAAATGATATTACACGAAGCTGAAAAAAAACTTCCGGCGAGAACTCCGAAACGCATCACGGATCTGACGCCCAAAAATCATCTAAAAAAGTGGGTTGAAGAGCTGGAAGAGGAAATCAACGATATGCGGGTAATAGTTCTAAATAGCGGAGCAGAAAAAGTGAAACTGCTCGAATCTGAGAAAGAAGCGCTTGAGGGTGAATTACAGAAGTCAAAACAGAAGCTTACACTAGCCGAAGGCGATATCCGTAAGTGAACGAAATAATATTATTTTATTATCATTCATATTTTTTGTATATTGACTTATAGAACGATTAAAATCGGTACAAATCGCAACGCCTAAAATTAGTGACATGGAGCACAAATTGAAAAAATCGGAGGATGAATCAAAAAAATTAAGTACAAAAGTAAAAGACTTAGAGGATAAAATCAAAAAACAGGACAATCAGGTATGAACATCTTTGGCTTGATCCTTCAATATTAGAAAAATCAATATATTAAATGAAATGTATTCGTTTTTAGATAAAACAATCTGAATCTGCAAAATTATCAATTGAATCGCAATCGAAACGTGACAAAGAGAAATTAAGTACACTGGAAAAAGACTACGAAAAAGAACGGAAGGAGCGTGAGAAATTGGAAACAAAGATATCTGCAATAGATAATGAACTGTCAAGTACTCGTAAAAGCTCGGAAAAGACAAAGACTGCATTGGAAAAGGAAATAAAAGAACTCAAGTCGAAGGCATCCAGTTCGAAATCGGATTCCAAACAAGTGCAAGAGCTGAAAAAGCAGATAGAAGAACTTCAAAATTCCTTAACCGAGAGTAATAAAAATTACACTGATTTAAATACGCATTGGGAGAAATTGTCCGAAGAAACAATTTTGATGCGTGCTCAGCTAAGTACTGAAAATCAGAATTTGCAAATAGAGTTAAATTCTGTTAAGCAAAAACTTGCGGAATTGGAAACTATTCGCTACGAGAAATCAGAGTTAGCGAGGAAATTAAATGATTGCCACAAGAAGATTCAAGAGTTGGAAACTAAAACCATCAAGAGTGGGGCGGTGGAATACGAAAAAACCATGTTGAAAAACAAGTTGACGGAAAAAGAGCAAGAGTACGATCGCCTGCGAAGAGAGAACGAAATGAATATTGATTTGGTATTTCAATTGCGCAAAGATAACGATGACTTGAATAAGAAACTGAGCGACTTCAGTCGCATTGAACAGGCTCAGTCATCCATTAATGGGCACAGTGCCAGTTTGGAGACTGAAATCAAATCCTTAAAAATCAAGTGAATTTCTTCAATAATTTCTACATTGACATTATCT
This sequence comes from Clusia tigrina, assembly GCA_920105625.2. Taxonomy (NCBI): domain Eukaryota; kingdom Metazoa; phylum Arthropoda; class Insecta; order Diptera; family Clusiidae; genus Clusia; species Clusia tigrina. The sequence continues at coordinate 39,573,866 of OV050033.1, read as the reverse complement.
TAATAATATCTCTTTCAAACTAGATTAGAAAACTCAGAGCTTCAATTAAAATCTGAAGTGGCGTCAACACGACTGAGGTATGAGCAACAAGGGAAGAATTTGAACGCAGAACTAACATCAATGCAGGTAACGAATAACATGTAACTTCTATAAACATTTCACATAAAATAAAAAAATATTTTATTACAAAGCGGCAATGTGAGAAATTTAAGAAGGACAGGGATGCATTTAAACAAATGCTTGAAATAGCTCAAAAGAAAATCGGTGACTTGAAAGCCAGTAACACAGGACGACAGAGCCGCGGCTCCATGCACAGCAGCGACGATGACGATAAAAGTAAAATTGCATACTTAGAACAACAAGTAATCATATTAAATATTGTGTTTTATGCTTAATTAACATTTAAACTATTTTGTAGGTTGGATGTTTAGAAGATCAGCTGGTTGAAGCGCGTCTCGTAGGTAATAAGGTGAAAACTGAACTGGTCTCTGAACGCAGTGCCAATGAAATTAAAATCTCCGAAATGCAATCAAAATTAAATGAATTTGAAGAGGAACGAGTTATTGGATCCGGTAGAACTAAAATACCAGGCATGAAAACAAAACTGGAGTTGTCTTGGCAGAAGGAGAGAGAAGATCAACAAAGATTGCTGCAAGAAACATCCACATTAGCTAGAGATTTGCGACAGACTCTTTTTGAAGTGGAACGAGAACGTGATAAGGAGCGTCTGGAGTCTAAGCGACGGGTAGATCAGCTAAAGCGAGCAACCGAAGAGGAGACCGATGAGGGTCGGAAGAAAATCTCGGAGTTACAATGCGATTTGTTGGAATTACGTGATGTACACGCAAAGTTGAGAACATCGAATGAAAAACTGCGACGAGAGAGAGAACGATATGAGAAAGAGTTAGTAAAGCGACGCATGGAGCAAGAGGGAAGTGAACGTAAATTAGGCTCCTTATTGCAAACTGTAGATGAGTTGGTTAAAATTGGACCGGACTTAAAATTAGTTAAGAGAAGTACAACAACTAGTTCTAGTGGTAATAACTTGCGACCGGACAAACATGATATGCGTCAAAGCCGTAGTCCGTCTCCAACAACAAGTAGCTCGCACATTTCAACCGTGCTTACTCGTTTGGTTGAGGCATCGGAAGAGCTACGAAAGCTCCAACGTATTAATGAAGACGAAAATGAGCGAAGCAGAATTAAACGAGGAAGTTTGAGGAGAGCAGCTTCGCAAGAAAATGAGACACATGGAAGCACAAGCTCAGTGGCCAGTACTACTGCTTCCAGCAGAGGTGGATCAAAATTATCGCGTTCTTCTGTTCATAATGGCAGTTTAATAAGAAAGAGTCTCTCATTGGATCACTCCATACAACAGGAGCAAGTGAGTTTTTTTAACAGCGATACTTTCATATAAAAAAATGGTTTCCGTGAGAAACATTTGTTTAAATTATTTCTATTATGGTACATTTCTATTAGGTTGCACAACTAGGGATAGTTTCTCTCTTAAGATTTGCTAAGAGCGTCCCCTGTTCAACGATTCATACCATAGCTCTTAAATGGATATCCATCTGGCACCGCAAAGGACCTTGTAGGTCTATGTGTGGCCTTAACGGCCGGCCAGTCTAACCTAACCTAACCTTCTATTGGATATCGCTAAGTGCATATTTGTTTAAAACTTAGAATCACTTAGTGTCGACAGACATTGTGCGACCTATTACAATTCTTTCAGTCTATTCATATGCCATAAGAATCATGTGCAGATGGTTTTTTAACTATTGTGTCTCTGTGACTTACTTAATTTTGTTCATAAATCAAAAATGATTTGGTGATTCTACGGTTAATAACAAATATTTCTCACTTACTAGAATATATGGCGGCAAGATGATGGTAGCGTGTCCTCAATTCAATCAATTGATTCCGAACTCGGAGGTTTGGTACGCGATTCAAGTTATGATTCCCGGCTTGATTCACGTCTATCTGGTGGTTCAACACAAAGCGACATCCCACGAGGACCGCGTAAAAAGAAGAAGAGTTTAATGGGGAAGCTTCGTAGTTTGACAAAGAGTAGTCGTAACTCTGAGAGCGAAATATCGGTGGGTTAATCAAATTTTATTGAAATCCATTCATTCAACTAAGAAATATTTTTAGATCCAAGGATCTGATTCGGATATTAGTGTCGCCAGCGATATGCGCACAAGTAAAAAAGATTTGCGTGAACGGTTGTCAGGAATGTTTAAACGTTCTGGATCTGCATCCCGTAGCGCTAGTACTGAGCGTGCACCTGGAGAACAGCGACCAGTGGCGGTGACGGTTGTCGGTGATGTAGATGGACCAATGCGGAGAGTACCACCACCGCCGAATACCCTCACTCCAAAACCAATAAGAGCGGTTAGTTTACCAAAGAACATGTATATGCAGACGTTAAATTTGTACTTTTTCAATTTAGATCACAAAACCACCAACACCATCTCCTTCAACTCCAACAACTAAACGTCGCATGGCCAAATGAATAGTAATTATTGAATCACTCAAACTTACTATATTACATCTAAACTTTTGTTCTTAGGTTCTTCTATTTTGTGCCCATTGTATATTCGCCGATACACATCTTTGCACAATCCCGAACATGGATTTCCTGGTAGGATCTAAATATGAAGATTTTGTATTTTTTACTTTCTTATGTTCCCATTTACTTTATTTTATCCAACTGTTTTAACATTAAATTTTTAATAAAATATACAATCCAATAGATATTTTTTAAGGAAACAACCTGCTTTTTATTAGTGAAGCTCGTCTACAGAATCCACAGCAGATCGGTCGAAATTATGAAATGTGTCTCATATGTAGGTAGGTAGGTTATATGGCTGTCCTAAGACACACTTAAGCCTGTTCAAATCCCTTTGTGACCACTAGAGCTTTTTTCCTTTATACCTCCGGATCCTCCTTAAACCATCCTGTGGATTTGCTAAAAGTAGCCACCTTCGTTAGATTCATCCGGGAAATCTCCTCAATGCTGTCAAGAAATGCAAAACCAAGAGTGGAGAACCTTTTTGTGTATAGAGCAATATACACAGGAGGTGTTCCATTGTTTCCTCTTCCTCGACATCTTGACAGCTCCTACAAAAGTCATAGTGGGGTACCCCCAGTATACTTGCATGTCTACCAATCAAACAGTGACCCGTAAGTACCTTATTACCAATTTAATATCCTGCCTATTAAATTTCAACAGCAGTTTTGAACGGCCGCGATTCCATTCCGGCCAAGTTCGTCGACTTGTTAGGCTGGATGATAACTATCATATCAAACATTTCCCACTTCGACAGTTATCTATCTATTAGCAATTTGCATGTTGCTAAAGGCATTGGTAATGTAACTTTATCCGGAAGGATAGTTAATGTTGTTCCCTCCCTAGCTAACTCATCAGCCCTGCAATTGCCTTCAAAGCTGCTATTCGCACTAGCAAGAAGAAGAAATGGGAGGAGCTGCGAAACGACATAAACAACAACCCGTGGAGACTGGGATATAAAGTTGTAATAAAAAAGCTTGGAGCAACAGCATCGGTACCCCAACTAGAAGACCCTACTATGGAAAACATAGTAAACGCTCTATTCCCTATACATGCCTTAAGAGAAGAATCAGATGTGCTGGTCAAGGAAGTCCCACCTTCTTTCACGGAAGATGAACTTAAAGCAGCCGCCATCACCCAACAGAGAAACAAAGCCTCGGGTATCGACGGTATTCCAATAGAAGTCCTAAAAATACTATCAAATGGCCATGCCCAAGTACTTCTCGACATATACAATGCCTGCCTGACAGAAGGAATATTTCCAGACGTATGGAAAAGACTGCGACTAGTGCTAATCAGTAAGGGAAACGGAAACTCCGAATCACCGTCGGCACATCGACCACTGTGTATGCTAGACACCGCGGGTAAACCTTTGGAGCGACTACTCAAACCCCGAATAGCAGCAGCCATTGAAAACGCTGGGGGATTATCTACCCGACAGCATGGTTTTCGGCCAGGAAAGTCCACAATTGGTGCCGTAGAAGACATCATAGAAAGTGTGTTAGCGGCACAGCAAGGAAATTACTACTCCAGGCGGGTGGTACTCCCTGTTACATTAGACGTCAGAAACGCTTTCAACAGCGCTAGGTGGGTGGACATGATCGAGGCACTCGAAAATTGTTTTCAGATACCAGCTTATCTGAAGAAGATAATCCGGAGCTACCTTAAAGATCGAATGCTGATATACGAGACCAACAATGGCACCCGAAGCAAAACCATGACGTCAGAGGCAGCGCAAGGGTCCATCCTCGGACCGGACCTTTGGAATATAAGCTAAGACGGCATTTTGCGCATAGAGATGCCAGATGACACTCATCCAGTCAGATACGCACACGACATTGCGGCTATCATCACCGCACGCGACTCGGAAGTGCCCAAAGAAAGCTGAACCAGGTTATGATCAGAACGTAGAGGTGGCTCGATTCACACGGTTTAAAGTTGGCCACGGAAAAGACGGAACTGCTACTCCTCACGAGAAAGCACATTCCAATCGAAATTTACTTGAGAGTCTGCTCCGAGACCAACAGCACACAAAAGGTGATAAAGTACCTGGGAATTCAGCTCAATAGATCTCGGCTGTCCGTTGTAATTGCAGCTTAGCGACGTCCAGCTTTCCTTGCGTACCAGATCGTACGTTATTCGCATTGCATAATCGCATGCGTATCTTGGCTGCAGAGTCAATATTGACTCCCCGGAGCGTACGAACATTTAGCACGCTGGAAGCATGCCTTCCGTCGATTACAATATGATAAATTTGGTTGCGCGTGTGTTGATCGGGAGACAACCATGTGGCTTTGTGGATATCGAGGTGTCGGAATCTGGTGTTACTAACTACCATGTTTCGCGCCGCGGCGAAGTCGATCAGCCTTAGAACATTGTTCGATGTGGTCTCGTGAAGGCTGAACTGATCGACGATGGGTCCAAAGATGCTTCTCGTCCGACCTATGCGTTGAAGTCCCCGGGGATAATCTTCACGTCGTGGGTCCTCGAGTTTCGCGTGGAATGCATCCTTAACAGCATCGCCCTTTTCCTCCGTCGGGGCGTCCGCGTAAATCAGGCTAATGCTGAAGAATTTAGCGTTGATGCGGTTCGTGGCAAGCCTTTCATTCACGGCCTTGAATCTGGAGACCATTGTTCGAAGCCTGCCATGTACCACAAATCCACATCCGAATTTGCACCTCACCGCATGGCAGCTATAATAGATATCATAGCTCGCTCGGTTAGAGGAACCATGTTCTGTCCATCTCATTTCCTGGAGAGCAGCCTTTATTTTTTGGATGGCGTCCACCAATTGGATAGAGGCTCCTTCCCTATTGAGGGTCCGGACATTCCAAGTGCATATCATTGTCCTCTTTTTGTTTGCGGTGGTCGTCAACGTTAAGAGGGTTCTCATCCGAGGCTTGTTTTTTTTTTCTTCACTGGACTTGTTTTTTGAGTGGCGGGTCCCAAACCCTGTACACAACCCTGTTAACGTCAGGGAAGACTCGTTGCACACATTAGCTCACTATCCAGCGGATGCTGTGGTAGCTACCCAGGTGGCGCCGCGTGGAGGCTGTGTGTCAACTTGCTAATATTTGAAACAAAGAACGCTTTGGCCATCACCAAGTTGAGGGCAATCAGAAGCTTTACTCTGCTCAACCCTCTCGTTGTAGGTGGCAGCGACAATTTGTGATCTTTCCTCGGAATTAAGCCACGAAATAAATTTTGGTGGTAACTTCAGTATTGCTCGGATAATTATTTATGTGATATTTACCAAACCACCATCACCAATTCCAAATAATGAAGAAACTTTTCTTACTTCTGGATTTCCTCCATATAAACCTAAAATATACAGAACAACAGCTAAATGCAATTCGATAGAAAACTGCTGACTGTAGTGCAGTTTATTAAATTCAGTGTCATCACATATATACGAGTATATGATATAGTGATCTTGGAAGTGTGCGGACATGTTGAAAGCGTTCCGTATTTTTGAAGTGTCCTCTCATTTCGTATGCGCCTTGTGACGACATGCGCATAGAGAGGAAATGATCGTACCAGCATTGACGCAATCTTCTATGCTATTTGGTCATCTCTGTCTACCATTGCATTCATACCAGAGAACACAGAGAACCGACACTTAAACGTCAAATATTCTGACTTTTAAAAAAAACTGCCTTTGGTTATTATTAGTTGCCTGGTTAACCAGAATTCTGAAGAGAATCAGCCACACTACTACAGTTTTGCACATGTGTTAGAGTGCACAAACCAAGAGTTATTTCTCTGCATTCTCTGGTAGTATTTTCACAAAAGAACTCAAATCCCCAAAGCAAGGTTGCACTTACTTGAGAAAATAATACGAATTCTACACGGTGTAAGTCAAGTGTAACATTTTTGTGTAGACAACACAACGCTATTAGATTTAGCAGAATATTTAATCATCAGACGGCGATTTTCAATCTGATCTTTTGAAATAATTCAGAATTATTTTCAGTACACGCTTTAAAATTTTTTCATAATTAAATCCAAAATTTAGTTAGAATTCTCTCCCGGAAACTTTAAACACACAATTTGAGGCAGATGCAGCAGTTGCAGCAGGTTTTTGGTGCTCCAACAAGGGTAAGGGTTGTTGTACTCTACTCGAGACACGGGAGCTATTTGTACACCATCCGAACGATTTGCGTTAAGTGCAATCAACTTCATCTCAATGGGCCGCGCAACTTCGCCCTCAGCAGTATCGTCCATATAACCTGCAGCGATGAATGCACACACTTTGCTGGAGTTTTCGCTTTCAGCATATGCCAGTACGTAGTAATTCTTACATATACGAGTATTCATTGCAAACGTAGAACTCATACTGAAATACTGGTCTGAATATGGTTTCGGATTTCTCGGCTGTTATTTTATTGTACTTGCTTATACTCGTCCATACATGTACATTCATGGATATATATTTTCTGCCACCGTTGCATTTTTCCAGATTGCTTTTTTACGCACACAATTTCCTCTTTGCTGCGCAATATTCTCCGCTTGAATATGACACAAACTTGAGATTTAAAATTTGTAAATCGTGCACTTGAAGTTCTTGTCGCTTAAGTGGGTTTTTTATATTTTTCCAGCAATTGTGTCAATTTCTTCCACCTGTGTGCATGTGGTGGATACAAAGGAGAGAAAGCCAACATATCTTTCCTACTTCCATTATTTTTGTATTGGTAACACTTTATTGAAAGAAATGAATCATTATTCTTTCGCAAATATTAATTTGAGAGCATTGTACGATTTTGGTAGGAAGCAGAATTTTATTATATCCGTAGAGTAGGTTATATAATACAATCACAAGGGAGTATCAATACTAAGATCGGAACTTATGATGAGTTCATAATTCTTTTCAAACTTGCATTTATAATATTGAAACATAAATGATTGCATACTTTTAGGATCCCATTTGGAGTTTGAGAATGAGTTCACTACCCTATGTATATAAGTCAAGACGCGATCTATTTTATAAGCTATTTATAAGCTATTTATAAGCTATTTAAAAAAGCTTACTCAAGAACCCTCTTGAAACTTCTTTTATTGTGTTGATAAAATTCGAGCATGTTCCAGAAAATTATTTTATTGTGTAGATAATATTCGATAGATAAGATTCGATAAGTGTAGATAAGATTCGAGTATGTTCCAGAAACATCTTTTATTGTGTATATAATATTCAAGAGATAAGATTCGATAAGTTTGGATAAGATTCGAGAATGTTCTAGAAACTTATTTTATTGTGTAGATAATATTCGATAGATAAGATTCGATAAGTGTAGATAAGATTCGAGAATGTTCCAGAAAATTATTTTATTGTGTAGATAATATTCGATAGATAAGATTCGATAAGTGTAGATAAGATTCGAGAATGTTACAGAAAATTATTTTATTGTGTAGATAATATACGAGAGAGAAGATTCGATAAGTGCAGATAAGATTCGAGAATGTTCCAGAAGCTTATTTTATTGTGTAGATAATATTCGATAGATAAGATTCGATAAGTGTAGATAAGATTCGAGAATGTTCCAGAAACTTATTTTATTGTGTAGATAATATTCGTGAGATAAGATTCGATAAGTGTGGATAAGATTCGAGAATGTTCCAGAAATTTATTTTATTGTGTGGGGAATATTCTAGAACTTTCTACTTCAACCATTCGAAAGGTATATAAGCTACCAACAAATCAAAGTCGACACAGTTGAAAAGCAACCGCAGCAGTGTACTCGTATACATCGGGCATTTTAATCGAAACAGTAACATTTGTAATTGTAATTGAGAAGTAATAAAGTGATTAATGAATTATTAAATAAAGTGCAATTTGTGATAAAGTAAACTTTAAGCCTAATATTGACTGTGTATATTGCAATAATAACCAGTTAATTATTTTAATTTAACCAGAGACTGTCTGATTACTACACAATCCAGTGGTTCGAATCCGAGTATTGAGAATTAGAGTAAATTGTCAGGAGCGCAATTTCGTAACAATATTTTATCTTTGGGTGTTTCCCCACCATCTTACCTTGGATTCATCTGTTATATTACCTTCGCTGAAGTCCGGTTATGATGCTTAAGTAGAGTTTTATTGAGCTGTCCCCCCAATTATTTCGCTCTTTCATGTCTTTTCGACATTGTCATTTTCCCGACTACATGTACTTTCGTGCAGCAGAGAGGTCGGAGACCACTTCGTCTCTGCCTTATACTCTCGATGTTTCGCTTCACAATATTTCACTTAATATTGAATTTATTATATCCAGCGAGTGTTACTTAAAGGATTGCCACCTGATGAATTTCCAGTACTTTGTGGGATTCCGCAGGGCAACCACCTTGGACTCTTGCAATTTCAGTTCGCATTCATGACCTTCCTTCTCGTATATCCATATCCATTTCATTCGTAACAATTGGTGCCAGATTGGGATTATGTATTATTAATAAACAGTGGTTTAATTTGACAAACTGAAATTGGAGCAGTTCAAGAAGAGTGCATGAAATTGCAAACACAAGAGCTTCAAGTGCAGGTGCTGGTACGGTTAAGAAGCGCCTTGGAGGAAGAGGAGGGTAGACGTCAATGAGCATGGATTTAATTTTGAATATCCAAAGACATATCGACAGTAAGAAACACCGCAACGAATACTGTTAATTTCGATGTGAGCGCGCTCGTTGTGGCAATACAACTGCAATTACAACTAAAAGCTGAATCCATCAAACAACAGCTTCAGCAAAACATTGAGTTTATGCAGAAGTGCCTACAGCAGAGCGAGACACGACAACCCACCAAATGGAAAGAAGACTCATATCATATATCATACCCGAGATGGTAGACTGGAGGGTTGGTGAAGTTATTACCACGGCAAGAATTGTTTGAAAAATATGTAGAACGAAAATACATTGAAGATGAGCAGAAGTAGAATGAATTTAAACAACTAATAGAACTAATGTTGCACATACTACATTAAGGTTCATTGCCTTTGCCTGCGCGATCTGGCGAAAGAATGGAGTAACGAGTTATCTACAGAACAGAGCAAAACAGCTAAACAACTTTTGGGAAGCCATTGGTCAGTATTTGCTGAAAAGGGTAAAAATGAATGCAGAACAAAGATGGTGAAACACACTATCAACACTGGTGATGCCAAACCCTTTCGTCAAGCGTCCAGAAGAGTATCTCTGGCAAAGAAAGAAGAGGTGAATATTTTGCTGAAGTAAATGCATGAGAGCAAAGTCAGTCATCACCACGCCCCTGGAGTTCTTCCGTAGTATTAGTAAAGAAAAATGATAGCTCCACAAGCTTCTGTGTAGATTGTCGGAAAGTAAGAAACTAACGAACATAGATAGTTACCCATTAGCTAGGCATCGATGATACCTTGGGCATACTTTATGGTTCGAATTATTTCTCTATGTTGGATTTACAAAGCGGATATTGGCAAATGGCAGTAGAAGTAGAAGACAATAAAAATACAGCATTCAGTGCCGGGATTACTGCAATTTTTAAATTTAATGAAATTAAAGGTCGTCCAAATAAAGGATGCCAGTGTGTTTATCACCATTGTGTGCCGCCCAGGGCGGCGATTATTATTGACTTTAAAAAAAACTACTTTCTCATTTCAGAGTTTACTAGTCAGTATCTAGTAGCTATTCTAGTGGAGTCTCAACAAAGAAGGATAGGTGGTAAATTGTTTGTGCGACCGCCTACTTTCCAGGTGAGTCCAACGTTATACCTCCCGTGGAAGTGTAGGTGCTAATAGGGTACTACCATAAAAACAATCTGCAGATTGTGATTGGTTGTATTGCAAACACTCACAATTATGTCTGGGGAAGTTCGGATCTAAATAATAGAGGTGAGTCGCTCTTAAGCCTTCTCTTAAGTAAAAATATAAACATAAGCTTTCTTACATGTCGAAGGTGCCTTGATAATACATGTTACAATTCTATAGAGAGGGCAAGAATATGGCATAAAATGATATTCACCAGCAGAGAAATTCGTTCATCTCTAGGTTACGAATCCATATCAGTCTAAGTAATGAAAGGCTGTCCCCAAGATGGTGTACTATTACCCCTTCTATGGTCTTCAGTTATAGGCGAACTCTTAGTAAAACTCTGGAGGACATTCATTCATGCATGAAGGAAATTAAAGTGAAGCCTGTTCCTTCATTATGGTCCAAAGATGACAGCTAAGACCAGCAGGGAAGTGTGGAATCATTCCAAACCACATCCATGATTAATACAGTAGCGGCAATAATGCGTAAGCAAAAAGCTTTAATGACGTCACTCAAACGATTACTATCAGGAATCGATACAGATAAGAGCCAAGCACGATTGTATTACAAGGGAAATAATACTCGCCTCCAGTGACTATGGAGCGACATCGAAAGCATAAACTTCAGAAGGTGAGAAGAGTCGACAGTCCGGTTAGAACAATAGGTACATTTAAAGGTGATCGAACTAACAACTATGGTAGAAGACGTTCCCCACAGACAAGACACGGAAACCTTTGTTCCAGCATCATCTGAACAGTAGTTTAGAATACCTCAATTTCCACATTTAATTGATTATCTAAAATGGAGCCAGATTTACGACATTTTCACCGAAATGGTTTACAAGTCATCAATATCAGAGATACAGAAGATGTGGTATTTGAAGGCCAACTTGGCAGACGAAGCAGAATAGGGGACCTTAACAAAAGAAAATTATGAAATAACTTGTAAGCTAGATCGGTACCACAACAAAAGGTTGTTAGCGGCCACTTTAATTCAGCGATGAACGAGACATGCAAGATTCCAGGCCGACTCAACATCTTCAGCAACTATAAAAGCTTTTTAGGACGTTATATATGAAATTGATGCTTAAGAACCTCGTAATAGCGACTGTTACTTGGAATCCGATGCTACTACATCTATTCATCAAAAAATTAGATCGCCAAAGTCATATACTCTAAGAACAGCCATTGAAGAATCGCAAATAGCTGCAAACTTTCAAGGACTTTTTATATTTCATTGAAAATCAATACAATCATTGGAAGCTCTCGGTGGCAGAGATAGAAATTACACACTAAGGGCAACAACATCGATAGCAGCAGCGTTCACATACACTTATTGTTCGGGAAAGGATCACCCTTATACTTTTGTAAGGATTTTTAAAGTTGTCTGCAGAAGATCGATGACACTACGCTAATACACAAAGAATCTGTTTCAACTCTCTTAAATATAATCACACCGCAACCTGTGCAACAAAAAACGCAAGTCATTGTTGCATTTTGGAGCACGGAAGCAGTCTATCTGTGGAAGCTGACCAACAGCAAACAATAGAAAGGCAACTAAAGGGTGTTTTTGCTGCAAAGCAAAAGCAACATCAACAAAAACCCTTGCCAATACTGCAATAGCATCAGCAGCTACCAACATCATGCCGACACATCAAAGTTACGTCTTATTAGGAATAGCTAAAATAAGAATAATAGCTTCGAATGGACGATCGGATGAATTTAGAGCTATCCTCGATTCAGGATCACAAATCAACATCGTCTCCGAACGTGTCATTAAAATATTGTGCATCTTTCCAACTGTTGCTTCGTTGAATATTGAAGCCATTGGGAAAGCACAAAAAAACAGCGATGCGAAGGGCTCACACGAAACTGCAAATCTCGAACCAGCAACTTCTCAACAGACTTGGAGGCATTTGTGCTGCCAAGCATTCTTCCTCCCCAACCAGCTCAGCAAATATACAGTACGACATGGCAAATTCCCAAGGGTATATAATTGGCTAAGCCGGAATTTCACCAACCAGGACGAATCAATATTCTGCAGGGCTCCGAATTTTATTCCACCTAATAGATATACGCCAGATTAAATATTCTCCTGGACCCCCAGTCTTGCAAGACATAACGCTTGGCTGGGTGACAAGCGGAAAATTTGGTCGAAGGGCAAGAGAGGCATAGTTCCCTTAATGATACGCTTGAAAAATTTTGGCAACTTGAAGGATGTGACATGTCGAGTTCAAAATTTACAACCGCTGAACGTCGGCATCAAGAAAATTTTCAGCGAAATCATCGACGTGACAGCAGCGGACGCTTCATAGTGAAATTGCCATTCCAATCCAGTCCAACCTAATTGGGAGGATCACGCGTGATAGCTCTGCAACGATTCATGACCATTGAACGAAAAATGGTCAAAAATAAATACATAAATTCTTAAGATTGAAATAAAAGTGTGAAATACTTAATGGAGTTTGAATTATATCCCACATACATATAATGAGCAATTTGCTTTTGTCCGTCTGTCTGACGGAAAGATGTCTGTTGCCAGTTTTTTCAGACCCTTATAGATGTCTTAATGAAACTTTGCAAACGTATTATCGTATCAATATAATGCAAATCATAACATCCAATTTAGTTTGGACTATGATATTTTGTGGACTTTCTCATTCTTTTCAATGAGCAACTAATTATTGGATGAGGCAACCATGGATCGGCAATATTTATATTTCCCACACAACTTTTTATAAAAGGGCGCTTCCGAAGGATCCAGACACACAAGCAACTGCAATGTACAAACAAAAAAAAAAACCCTTCCAACCCCTTCACAACCAAACGAAGTTCTTTCGCTATGAAGGACAAACGTTTACTTTGAGCGACCATAAAAGTTGAAACTGAAAAGGTGAAATGTTGTAAGCAATGCGAAACTATTGTTTGGCGAGGGACTACATATAAAGTACACGTTGGCGGAACGAGCTAACGAAGGCAAATACGGTTCGGATGGTGTGGGTTATCGACCCTTTTTGAGGAAAGTTTTAAACACCAATTTCGAGGTATCGATCTAAAAATTGAATTTCAATTTATTACTGCAATATAATGTTGTAGGGTGGAGGTGATGGAGTGGCATGGAGGTTCTTGATACACTACAATATGGCTATGTTGTAGGTATGCCACCTACGTTTGTTACCATTTTTCGACTTCTGTGTGTACGTGGATGTGTGTACGTAATTTTAGGTCCATGCAAAGCCAGAAACCCAGAATACACTTAATCATAGAATTGAAATTTTTCCAAAAAAATACGAACAGACTTTAAAATAGTTTTATCGCAAGTATCCGATTGAAAAAAGTAAACAATATGATTACATATGTATTGTTCTATTACATAAAATTTATGTACATACGCGTGTGTAGATTTACTTCATCTGCTTTTGCTTTGAAAACTTCCAATAAAAAATCATTGGTAATAAAGGTCATTGTGCTGTAGTAGGAGTACACACAGGTCACTATCTAACGGGGGTATACGCTAAAAGGATGGGACTCACAAACAATAATGAATGCAGGAAATGTGGGGAGCAAGACCCAAGGGAAACTCTGGAACATCTCCTGTGCCTATGCACCGCAATATCAAAAACGCTCTTATCACATCTGAGAGCCCCCTGGTTTGAAGGACTAGAAGAGGTGGCACAACTAGGGATAGTTTCTCTCTTAAGATTTGCTAAGAGCGTCTCCCTGTTCAACGATTCATACTATAGCTCTTATATGGATATCCATCTGGCACCGCAGAGATCCTTGTAGGTCTAAGTGTGGCCTTAACGGCCGGCCAGTCTAACCTAAAGGTCATTGTTCAACTGTACAATTATAATTAATAATACTATATGTACACACATATGTATATGTACACTCATATGTATATAAATATATATGTATATATTATTATATACTAATTTCTAGGTATTCTGGAAATGAATGTATGTTTGTACATACTCGTATATCCTATGTGTATGTACATATGTTTATGGATCCTTTGGGTGTTCCTACATTGGTTTGATGTTGTGTTTTTCTGTTTGTCAGACTTGTGTAGGTGCATTGCTTATTTGCCGCCATTGTTACTGTTGGCCTTTTTCCTGAGTGTGTGTTTGTGTGTATTTAAATGACGCATGTTAATGCATTCGAGCATATCAACTGAATTTGCCGTACATTTACCCTGGTTTCCTCACTTCCTCATTTTTTATGAATTGAAAGGCTTGCCAGGCGTCTTCGTTTCCTTTCTCCTCGTTTTTGCTTGGTTTTTGCTTGGTTTCATTTGTAATATTCCTGCTCTTTATTTTTCATGCTGGCTGATTCTGCTTTTCGCTTCGTGACTCTGCGATGTGTGTTGGTCCCAGCGGTTGATGAGAATTTTTTAAATTGTTTCGTTGCCTGGCGTTGGCTTCTTGCACGAGTGTGTTTGCTTTTAAATGTTCTAGTTCAAGATTATTCTGTCCCAATTGGAAAAAGTAACATTTTGCTCTGACAGCAACTCTATTTCTTATCACAATTTCTACCGACATGCGCCCTCTGAGCAAATATTGCTCATAAACACAGTTTGACAATCAGCACGGCGATTGAGAAGTTCTGAAACCCTTTCCGTCTGGGAATGGTAATGTATTCGTATATGTGTATTTCTCATTTCCTCATTTTATACCTTTGTGTAAAATTTGAACTTACAAGTTTTCTTTTTAATAAGAAGCTGCCACTTTAGTTCGTCATTATTTTCTCCTATATTCCTGGAGTTAAAATAATGTAAGTACCTTATTTGAAAAATTACTAAAAAGCTGGAACGTGACATAACATATAATAATATAAGGGATTTGATATTTGTTCTTTAGCGTCCCTTGGATGAGTGATATGAGGGCGTATGCGGTGGTGTTACAATATACTTATTGAAACATAAATGATTGCATACTTTTAGGATCCCGTTTAAAGCTTGAGAATAAATGCAGTTCACTACGAGAGAGGTGTATATAAGACAAGACACAATCTATCCGAAAAAAAGCTTACTCAAGAACCCTCTTTCGAAATGTAGATAAGATTCGAGAATGTTCCGGAAAGTTCTTTTATAGGGTAGTGAATATTCAAGAATTTTCTACTTTAACCATAAGAAAGGTATATAAGCCACCACACAATTAACCTGAGTCTTTTGTGAGCCAATGGTCCGCAGTCTGTGATCAGGTGCAGTGAGGTTTCGTCACTTTCTCCACAGAATCGACAGATGGCATCTGAAGATATACCCAACCTATTCATATGATACTTGAGTCTACAATGTCCGCTTAAAATGCCTGTGATGATTCTGAATTCACTCCGAGGCATATTTGTTAACTCCTTAGCTCTTTTAGGATTAAAATCTCCCAGAAGAGCTTTGGACTGTCTTAATCCCGGAAGAGTTTTCCAGTTTTGACTTCTTTTTGCATCTATACACTTCTTCAGCAGACCTTCAATGGTATTGGATGATAGTCCACAGAGGCCGCAGCCTTTATTGGTAAGCTATCAGCCTTCTCAGTTCCCTCTACTCATATGTGGCCTGGTACCCACATTAGAGATAACTTGTTGTTGGCAAGGGTAATTAGTGCTTTTTTACATTTTAATACCGGTAAACGTACTGATTAATATCGGCAAACTCGTCAGGATTTTTTCTCGATTTCGATTTAATAAATGTAGCTGAATGTAAACCAATCTACCAAATAATTCTTTCATAATTTAGCTACGGTACCTATAGTGACGCATAATTTGAATGTCTGAGCGTCTTTACTGGATGTAATGTTACCATATTTGCGGTGTAATCTGCGTTTATATTGGCGTGGATAACGACAAGTTAGTTTCTTGACTCTCCATTCAATACAAATGATTCTGCTGACTTATTGGGGTTTGTACAAAATTGACGAATTATTCAGAACTCAGATGTAGATGTGGCGTGTATATCTGATACTTCGGCTTGTCCTTAAATATGTGATCAATTGTGCAAGCTATTTTGTTATACGAGTTCATTGTTTTATTTTGCTTGGAAAGCTAAATGCAGAACCGTTCAGGTCCTCTCTCTGTGTTTAAGCCTAATAAAAACTTTAATTTGGCGATTCCTAATAACCATTGGCATTAGTATATTACTACCCTTCAAATTTTTGGATATTATAATAGTTATGCGGGAGAATATTTCATCTCCGATACGAGAATATTTGGTACATTTTGGAAAATTCCACAATACATATACTTGTTTTTTGATATAAAAACTCACAAAAATTCAATTTGAATCTTCTATACGAACCTAGTAATGATTTCTGGTTAATTGTTGGCGTGGCAGTAGAAGTATGCTGCACATATTGCATACACGGACTACTAAGGACCCAAAATACATTACGTACAACACCTAACCAGAATTCATTACTTGATTCCAAAGCTAGATTCATCAACGAAATTTCCCACGATGGTTCACAGTGCTAGTACAACAAAGGAGAAATGGGAGGGAAATTTGTAGTCCCACGCCCACTATTGATACATGTTTACAAATGAGGACCTATACAAAAAATTCTTCGAATAAATTTTATGTGAATAAGCATAAAGCACGCTAAAAAGACTTTCAAAAGGAATGCGATCCATCCACTATAAAGGCCAGGCCTTCTTCCCATATAATTACATCTGGGTATCCTACCGACATTTACTCAAATTATGCTCCTTATGATATATGAATACAATTTGGTAGTAATGTAATTCCCCATGGTTTAATTCACAAGCACATGCGAAGAAAAAGTCTGGTCAGTTTTATTTACTTGTTCTTTAGATTAAACGTAGTTTTACCGCATATAATAAAAACTAAATCAAACGGCTGAAATGTTAGCAGTGGTGCATTTAGTATGAAGATGGAGTGCATGTATGTTTGTAGACGTACATTCGTACAAACATGGCACATAATATGAAGGTGGACACAATCAGTCCCAATAGGAAATATAGAATGAGTGTATGGGCATGCCTTCTAATTAGTAAGTATGATAGTAAGTATATATCTTTATTTAACACGACTAGGTCGAATATACTTTGGCGAAAATATAATTTAGGTGTGAAAAAAAGAGGATAATAATGATTAAGAAGTAGGAATAGATAACTTTAAGTAAGAAATTGGATCAAACTAATTAGAAATAAAACAATTAATCAGTAATCCAAAATAATAAATTACATATAATATTTCGTTGGAGTATAAGAGAGTTTGAGTAATTCTGTACGAATCATCATTATATATTTATGAATGAACGTCACACACAAGTACGTATAAATATACATAAAATAAAGTGGGCATTTTACATACATGCGGCATGGGCGAAAGCAGATTATCTTGAGTTGCTTCAAAAAATATTGAGAAGGAAAGAAGGTGTTCATATAAATAAAAATGAAATTAAAGTAGATATTGCGGGAATTGATTTGATTAATAGCTGAGCAGAATTTTGAATAAGCAAATAAAGTAAAATTTAAGGGGAGAGATAGTGTGGCACAATGTAATGGATTAGAAAGAAATTCAAGGGAGACATTTAAATGTAAGTAAGAATAATTGATGATGGTACCAGCAAAATAGCTACCAAATCCAAGAAACAAGATCCACGGCGGTAGTAAGTAAATTCCTAAGCTATTTTGACGCCACTGACGATCATTATTATTATGGTGACAATGCTGATGATACGGGATATTGATTGCATAGCTGACAAACCGTTACGGAAACATCAAAATTTGTGTTTTCAGCGAGGAGTGTATCAAGGTTTCAGGCATTATTTCACACGGCAGTATGCATACTTTGTGATTCCTGTTCAGACAATGCTATATAAAATCCAAGGTTCCTGCGTAAATAAAGTAGGAGGCAGCTACAACAACAATTACAGCTTCAACTTCCAACATTAAATTAAAGTCGCAAACAGAATAATCTCCATTCGCAAACTTCATCCTAACTACGAAGAGATCCAGCAACATCTCAACGGGTTCTCCAATTCGAAGATCTCCACCAACACTTACTACCGAAGTAAGTTCTTGACTTCGTCAGAAGCGCAACTACTCGCATAAGCTTGTATCATCTTCCACTCATTCAACAAACTGCAGAGCAGACCTCAAAAGGTTTTAAAAACTACTACTACCACGACATAAAAGAACAAAACATACGCCGGCCTAAAGTTTTATACGTACCGTTATAGAAAGATGGGAAGGGAAAGCAAAAATAGATAGTAAAAAAAAGCAAATGTATTGTATAGTATATAGGATGCACAAATTGTTTTTGGTGCAGGTAGATCAATAGAGAATAAGAAGAATTACTGCCCAAGAAGTAGTTGCACTACCGACCTAGAAATAGGGCAGGGATGTTGTGAGTCAAACTCATAATGTCCATTAAACCCCAACGCTTATAATAGTACGAGTATACGAGTATAAGCAGGCGCCTTTACAATCAAAAGGAGATTCTAACAACCAAACTTTAGCTCGTTTTAACTCGCGCTTTTAGAACCGGAATCAGTGGACTCAGACTACTACTAAGCACTCAGTAAATGTCCCGCTGTGTTTCACTATTCGCCAAGTACAGATATACCCCAACAGACGGCCATGAACCCTAAGCTAAATTATTGTGTAACACGGAGAGAACTTTTGGCGGTTATGCAGTGCGTGAAGCAATTTAATAAGTAAGTTATTTTTGAAAACGGATCACGCTGCTCTGCGCGGGCTATTACAGTTAAAAAATCCCGAAGGTCAGGTGGCGAGATTGATTTGAGAGACTGCAAAGCTATGATTTCATAATAGAACATCGCAGATTTAGAAGCCACGGGAATGTTGACGCATTATTACGACGTCCTTGCAATGTGGAATGCAAGCACTGTTCTAAAGCTGACGGGAAAGAAAGAGTAGTCGATGTCCGCTTAATGGCTGTTTTACCAGACGAAGAATGGACAGCGGAGAAAATAAGAGAGGAACAACGAAATGACGAAAATCGCATCAAGTAAGAGAGAAGGAAAACGATCAGAATGGAACGAAATCTCAACCGGAAGTCCCGTAACTAAAACATATTGGAATCAATCGAATAGCTTAAAGATGCAAGATGGATGCCTATTTCGCCTACGGGAGAGCGAAGATGGACAAACTCCAAAGAACTTGATTGTATATAGTTCTCAAGGCAAGAATAAGCGAAATTCTCAATGAATACCATAGTGGACATTTGGGAATAGCGAAGGACATTTGGGAATAGCAAAAACAGTCGGGAAAATTAAAACATGATTTTGTTGGGTTGGTTGCCAGCAATCGGTAGTTGACTGGATCAGTGCTTGTGAAAAGTGTGCAACTGCCACGGGACCGAGCCGTCGCAGTCAGGGGAAAATGCCGTCGCAGTCAGAGGAAAATGCGTTTATACAACGTGGGAGCGCCATTGAAGGTCCGTTTCCAATGCGTGATTCTGGCAACAAATATGTTCTCGTCGTAATCGACTCTTTTAGCAAATGGCCAGAAGTATATCCCATTCTCGATCAAGAGCCTAAGACCGTTTCAGTTGCATTTAACAATAATTGAGTCTGCAGTATTCCGGAGGTCTCCTTGAGTTGCATTCGAATCACTGAAGAAATTTCGAGTCAGCGATATTCAGGGAAATTAATGAATTGATGGGCAAACGCAAAACTCGCACAACCCCAATCCGATGGAATGGTGGAGAGATTTAATCGTAACACTAAAGGAAAGTCGTGGATAGAATTCAGAACTATTGGGACCAACACATCATCTACAACACCAACCAGAGCTATTTTCGGTTGTGATGTAAGACTAGCTGCAGATCTGAAATTCGGCGCCTACTCATGTACAGAACTTGCATGCAGCAGTTTTGTAGTTGAAAAACGAAAACAGTTGAATGAAATTCATGGAAACATCAGAAAGCGCACACAACTGATGAGTGATAAAATGAAAGCCAGATATCATGTACGAACAATCACCAAGGATTTTCAGGAAGGGCAGCTAGCTATGCTTCATAATCCGCAAATGAAAAAGGGATTATCCCCTAAACTGCAAACATACTGGGAAGGTCCTTACAAGGTGATACAGCGAATAATCGATGCAGTATTCTAGTTGCCGAGAAATGTTAGAAGCAAAATGAAAGTCGTTCATCTGGAATGGCTATCGCCTTATAAATATTGTAGTTCTATCCTTGTTCGGGACGAACAAGATTAAGTGGAGGGCAGTGAAATATAAATGATTGCATACATTTAGGTTTGAGAATAAGTGCACTACCCCAGATATTTATTTAAACCAAGACTCAATCCATGCAGATAAAAGTCTAGAACCTTATCAAAAGGTAGTAGTAGTTCACCAGTATTATGATGATGATGACAAGGCTTAGTGATAATGACGAGTAGCCAACTGCTAAACTTTGATACCGTTGTGATTGAAGTTGTTTGGACAGATCACTTATTTTTTGTGATCCCAATACCGTTTGTAGCAATGAGGGCTCTTTCAAATGTGTGGTGTATTGATTGTCCAATTGTGTTCAATGTGTGTTGTTGGTGATAATGTCTAGTAACGGTTTTAATTGCTGTTATCTCGATAGTTCAGATAGTTTTCCTAGACTGGTAAATGGAAGACCTCAAAGTTGTGGATAACAGACTGTTGCCCTTTTACAGAAATGAAGTATCAATAAACCGAAACCCTTCAAGGGCAGTGTGGTGATTTCTTTTTTACCTGCTGCTGTAGCTCGTGACGATAATGATGTTGCATATATCCACTGATTTTTGTGGTTCAACCGAAACGAGGTGACATTGCTGGCAATTTTCTTTAACTGGCAATTAGGGATTGCGTTGTTATTAAATAAGCTTATTTCGAATGCACACGTTTCGGAGCCATAATTATGTCGAATTTTCATGCTGGAGCAAAGGAGGATGCATCGCAGGAGTTCAACTCGGACCTTGTCATTAGAAAGTATTGCCCAGGAGGTACATTTATGGCCAAGAAAGAGCTACATGGCTTTACAGCTACCATAGTGTTGTTTATCCAATTGGGGGCGGGAAGCCAATTGAAGATTTCGAATCGGTCATGCTCAACCAACGGTGAGATTATATTGAAAACAACATGGTGTGAGTCCGCCTTTTACCTTCATCAGTTTGTATAGCTCTAACAGATCTTCTTCTGGAACAGGTAGTTCTAGCGATGAAGCCAAGTGAAGTTTAATCTGAGCGACATCATTTTGTAGTAGCTTGGGGCTCAGCAATAACGGATTGATTTTACCATGGTGAGTGTCTGTGAGGGGATCTATGATTGATGCTTGCACTCTCTGCAAATTGTTGGCGGTCAGCGCTAACTGTATGACTCCTGAATTGAAAAGCTGAACCAGCTGGAGTTGATATAAACCTTTGTGGGTGTCTCGTGTGTTGTTCATTATGAGATTGATTCCTTACGGACTGGACCTTCTTTTATGATATTAATTGTGGAGTCGGCAACTGAAGTTTGTTAGTAAGTGAACTTCATTTTCCTTTACTTTCAATATGGTTCTTGATATCTGTTGTGAGTACTCTGAGTCTAGTACTCCAAAAAGTGAGTGCGCCATGTTGCCCACCAGATCCAAAGCTCCTCTCTTGTGACGTACTTCGTAAAGTAATTGGTTATCCAGTTGTAATTCGGCTTCCACTTGCTTAAAATGATATATTAAAGCTGACGTGGAGGTTGTTGTCTCAGCCCAGTTAACGGATTGAATGCTCTGTGTGGACATGGCATATAAAAAAATCAATATTTGAGAAGGCATAATTTGATTTATCTGTAGGCAATGTAGTAGATGTGTTATGGTGAGGTGTTCGGTTCTACAAAATCGGCATATTGGCGGTTGGTCTTGGGTGAATAAATACAGCTCAGTTAGTCTAGTGCGACCTAGACGCAGCTTGGTGTAGTTTACTATTTCTCGGCACATAATGACATTGGGTATTGCGGAGGTGTTCTGTGGATATTGTTGGATTTATTGTGGTTTTGTTCTAAGTCATTCCAATTTGAATCTAGTATTTTGGAATGTTGGTGATTGATGGTGTTTCGGATATCTTTTTTGTTATAAGTCAATTGTAGATGGAGGCGAGATTTCGTTGATAGCTTTGCTGGCTCGTCAGGCATCGTGTTGCCATTTATACCAATGTGACTTGGGAACCAGGCGATGTTTATGGTGTTGTTTCTGGTTAAAATGTCTCGTATTGTGGCAATGGTATTGTCAGAATTATTAGTGTTACGGATGGCTTTAATTGTAGAAAGTGAATCTGTAAAAATAATGTATTGTTACGAAATTGCCCTCTTGACAATTTATACTGTTACGAAATTGTGCTCCTGACAATTTACTCTTAACTCTCTGTACTCGCATTCGTACCACTGGATTGTGTAGTAATCAAACAATCGCTGGTTAAATTAAAATAATTAACTTAATTTAATTATTGCAATTTACACATTTAATACTAGGCTTAAAGTTTACTTTGCTACAATTTGCGCTTTATTTCACAATTCATTAATCACTTTATTTAATAATTTATTTCATCACATTACAAAATTACAAATACTGCTGCTTCGATGCACGATTTACACACTGTTACGATCTCTCTTCGAATATGCTCGATGTTGAATAGTGTGGTCGTTTTTATAGCTTCGTTGAGGTACACACTTCTACAATAGTGTAGAAGTTTCTGGATCATTCTAAACATTTATATACACCACGAATCTCATATACACCTTGAGCGAGAACATTCTATACACCACTATCTTACCACAATATAGGGTGGTGCGCACAACTTGAAACTCCAGATGGGATCCTAAAAGTATGCAATCACGTTTCAGTATTTTGATATGGAATTATCGGCAAACTTAGTGGCGAATAGAATAGCTTCGGCTTCGGCTTCTGCTGAGAAAATGAGGCGTGGGATGGTAACAGGATTTTTCTGATAACATTACTGAATTCATCGACAATACTGTAGGCTGTGATCGCATTAGTTTTTGAGCCATCAGTAAATATGGCTTTCCAATTTTTAAACTTATGGCGAAGTTCAGCAAAGAGTTTGATGAAGGTTTCTGCATTTGTGTGTCTTTTTTCGAAGATATTCATTTATTTATTTATTGCAATATTTGTTTTCCGAAGATATATAATTCAGTGTTTGCAGATTCTGGTGTATGATGCCATGGGAAAGAGGGTAATCGGGGTTGGATGATAGGGTTAGATAGATAGATAGATAGATAAATATATATATTTAAGGGTGTTATACACTGCGGCCTGAAATTTCTATTGTGATGCCCCTATTTATTTGATGATGGGGTTAGGGTAGATATTATTGCGGGTTCCAGATTGCTGTATTTGGTTTTTCAGGATTTTTTCGTTTCATTCATTTTATGCCGGTTTGTGGATATTAGAGCCGTACGAGTATATAATTTTTGTAATCATTCTGATTGTTTGGAGTTCGATTCGGTTTTCTATCGATGCGAGGCCAGCTTCGGTGAGGATGTTTGTAATTGGAGTAGAACGTAAAGCACTCAATGCCAATCTTGTTGCATTGTGATAAATTGATTTGATTTCTTGGAGATTTCTCTTTTGGATGTATTGCCATATAAAACTTGACCACAATCTATTTTTGAAAGGATAATAGTTTTTCAATGTCGACTCAGGAGTTAGTTTCAATTGATTCGATTGAATTGAAACCTTTGAAATTAAATTCAAAATAAAGAAAGTGGGTAGGTAGGCAGGTAAAAAAACTGCCTCAATTAGCAATAGTGCCGTTTTGTTGCCATGTCCTCGCGAAAGAAAGTACTCACATTAATCTTTTAATTTGGATTCGATCATTTTATTTTTGTTAAAACTGATGCTGACGTCCTCCCCTTCCCAATTCAAAAGAGATGCAAAAAACTGAAAAAGCTTCCATATACAAATACGAGTATGTATGTGACGGCATGTGCCTGTGTACTTCCTTATTCAAATAGTTCGGTCTCAAATTCAGTTCCAGGATTGGATATTTTAGTATTTTATTAGTTAAGATTGAGAAACATGTTTGCAAATAATTTTCTTGAGGAATTCTCTGTATGAATAAGGATTAAGTATAAGAATTGCATATTTTTCCATTTTCAGAAGGCATCTTTTGGACTGCTCACATACCGATTTATTTGATATGAAAGCTCTTCTGTTCTCCAAGGATTTTTAACATACCGAAAGTCTCTCAACAACAAAAACAACAAGCGTAAGTTCGGAAAGTTGAGTCGTGTTGAGTGGGTCATGAGCCACATTTGCGCAGGATCCCGCTCTATTTCGCACTTAAAGCTCTGAACTCTCAGCATCCGCATACATGAATTTGCATCTCCTTTGTAATTTATCTAACTGAAGTTAAGCGTATCCTGCGTTGCTGTCAGTCATAGCAGCTTCATCATCATAGACGGTTCTGTATTCGCTACACTTGCTGTATTATTTTCATTATTTTTTGCTATGTTGCCAGAAATTCTTACTTCAATGGCTTGTGCAACCATTCGTGTTACCCGTATACACTTCATTTAAACCAGCAGAATTTTAACAATTTCAGTGGGTGTCAAAAGTGTAAACTCAAAACACAGCTAATAAAAGTGAAAAAATGAGTTCTAGCTCCTGCGACGCATTTCCGGCGGCTGTAACACATTCAGCCTGTGCTTTAATATTTGATATGCAATGAATGCCGACTATTTTTACATACACTTTTTTAAGTGAAAAGTTTGGACATAATTAATTATCAGCATTCGCTTTGTTTACCTTAACATCAGTCGTCGGCAAGTTTGGATTGTGAATGTGCCTGTATTAGTGACAACACTTCAACGGAGGAAGTGTACACACAACTCGGTCAGTCGGTCGTTGAGATGACGTTGTCACATGCTTTGCATAATTGATTACAATTCGCGCTGCTATCTTCCCATCTTCATTTGCCAGTACAAATAGTTGACATTTCCGCCATACGACTGCGGCGACGTTATTGTGTATGAGAAGATTTGTGTGTGTGTGTGTGTGTGTGTGTGAGAAGCACAATTTGGTTTATGTTCGATCCAATTACCAATTAGAAATACAAATTCATATAAGTGAAGAAATGTAAAATTGTCAATTCACAACCTGAATAAGTAGAAGGCGAACAGAGTAATTCTACACCAAAACGGATGTACCACTTCATCCAAGTCGATTCGCTACATTTTCGGCCTAAAATTGCAGAAATACGCGTAAGTGCGGCTAAATTAGGGTCAATTACTGAGCACGTGCGTGATAATGACATACTTATAGCGTAATTAAATTTAGTTTATCGCGAATACATTCATAACCCGCAACAGCGTTCGCACCAATTGCTGCAAGGACGAAACGATTAATACTCATTAATAAAACGAAAGCTTTATTGAGTAAAAAATGTAAGTATGTACGCAAAAACAGCGCCAAAAACTGAATGAAACTAATTTTATTTCGGTTTCCATATTTTCTGGATACTATTAGTTCGGTTTATCCCGGCTATGAAAAAACCTTAGTCTGGTCTGATATGAATTTTGGGCGGAGAAATTGAGATGTGCCGACCTTTTTGGCACGTAATCATGGGGTAAGTGTTTTGTTATTGGGGGCAGATGGAGGCTATTTTAAATTAGCTCTCTAGAGTAACTTGTTTGGAAGCCAATTGTGCCCAAAGGACGGGATTTGAATTTCTGATGCTGATGATATTAAGCTAAAAGTCAGCGGGAGTTAGTGGGGAAAATCAGGTACAGTAATAATTTGAAACGAATTCAAATTAATTGTGTTGGCAATTAAAACACAAAAACAAAGACACACAATATAAAAGATATGACTGTGGACACAATCCATTTTAATTCCATTGTTATTCCATTAAATTCAACGTTTTGAAAGACAGCACCGAAAAGGGTGTAAAATATTGAGAAACAATGGTACATCTGTTGTCCAAAGTTTAAATTGTTTCTCTTGTTTCTGTTGATTATAGTTAAGGACCAACCAAAATAGACGAGACGAGACGAGACGTAACGAGTAAAGGGCCAACCAAAATAGACGAGACGAGACGTAATGAGTAAAGAGCCAACCAAAATAGACGAGACGAGACGTAACGAGTAAAGGGCCAACCAGAATAGACGAGACAAGACCTAACGAGTAAAGGGCCAACCAAAATAGACGAGACGAGACGTAACGAGTAAAGGGCCAACCAGAATAGACGTGACGAGACGTAACGAGTAAAGGGCCAATCAAAATAGACGAGACGAGCCATAACGAGTAAAGGGCCGAACAAAATAGACGAGACGAGGCGTAACGAGTAAATTCAAGCATATGTGAATCAATGTTAATAGCCAAAATAGCCGTATGTATTTGATCGAAACTGAACGAAACATTTAGATATGACGTTCTGTTCCGTAAGAACCGAACTGCAAACGTCTGCTACTCGTCACAACAGCTGCTCGGTTGATGCGCTTGTTATTTTCACACAAAAAAATATTAAAAAACGGAGTTTGCTAAGATTTAATCGCCGCTGTGAGGGATGAGCGCGCAAGTTGTGTAAAAAGCCACCCGTCGATGCGATTGATAGCGTCACATTTTGCGTTAAATGTCCAAATCGAAGTAACGACGGCAGACGTTTCTTCAATCGCTATCGTTACGTCTCGTCTATTTTGGTTGTACCTTAACGAGGTCAGACGTTTCTTCAATCGCTATCGTTACGTCTCGTCTATTTTGGTTGGCCCTTTAGTCATGCATTCGTATTTTGAAAATATTTTCCCCGATGGTTTAGATCGGTAGAAAAGCCCGATTCTTACTATTTGGTAGTTTGCTTCCTTATCTGTAGTACATATTTAGAAGACTACCCTTGATCCATAGTTTTACTTGGAATTCTAGTTTTTAACAAATAATTGAGGGTGTTTATGTGTTCAAGAGTTTCATTTTGAAGTACATTATTATTTATATTAAAATTTTGTGGTTCACAAGTTTTTTTCTATTTGATTTCTGACGACATCGAGTAAGTTAGTACAGATTTTTTATCGAAGGCTATATTAAAGAGTATAATAGAAAGATTGCAAAGTTGAAAGGTATTGGGGAGTGGTCCTAAAAAGGGGTCTTGAAATTGTCGATTTGTTAAATATTATTTTACGTAGGAATAGCAGCTAATCAGTGTCGTTAGTATATTATGAGATCTGATACGATGGAATGCAGTTTCGAAATCAATTGTGAAAACAGTATGTTCTGTGGTAAAATGGTTTAGCTAGGGGAAGTCAGTAAAGGATCCATAGAAGTAAAACGTCAGTGCACACATTACTTGTTTTTACGGGAAATTGTTTTCTAACAATAAATTTTCGTTTCTCAGTGATTTATAGAGATTTTTTTTTGATCCGTTTTTGAAATATCCTTTGAGTTCTTAATGGTCGGTATTGGGTTTTTCATGGCGAATATTAGAGCTCCTTCCCCTATGTGTTTGAAAAGTACTATAGCGCTTTAAAAGCATTTTGAGATCATAACAAGGGTGTTTTCTGCAGAGCGTCGGAAGATTGCTTAGGCCATTCGTACTAAAATGTATTGCGATATCATTGGAAGTAATTACTTGATATAAGTGTACGATAATTGGATTTCACTGGTAATATGAATGGTTTCGGCGTATGTCAATTACTGTTAAGGATATAAGAGTACTTGCTGTCCATGAGCGAAGGGATGCATGGCTTTAAATGAACTTCATACTAAGTAATATCGTTCGATTAGGGTGATTTATGTAAGTTAAATTTACATCACAAATTGTTCTCTGTAAAAATCCATCTGTTTTTCACGACAACAATATATTGAAGTGAAACCTTGGCTCTTCTTTTTAAATTTCATCATCGGACATACCTTCAAACCTTCAAAAATTAGCCGGAATCAGTCAATAAAAATAAAACGGTTCAACTATTCATTCATATTTACTTTATTCTCTTCAAAGTAATCTCCCTGATAATCAATGTACATATTCCCAACGCTTGTTCCAACCTTCAAAACACTTTTCATAGGCCGATTTTAGAATCGCCTTCAGGCCCTTCAGCGAATTCCCCTTTATCGCTTCAATGGTCTCAAAACGCTTTCCGCCCAGTGGTAACTTGAGTCCTGGGAACTGGAAAAATTCACATGGGGCCATGCCAGGTGAATACGGAGCAGGCGGATGTTAGTTGTTAATGTTGTTTTTGGTGAAATATTCGCGTACAGGATGAGATGTGTGAGTCGGTGCATTGTCGTGGTGAATAAACCACGAGTTATTTCTCCACAATTACGGCCTCTTGCGACGAAAATTATCTCTCAAACGCTTCAGAACGGTCACATTTACTCCTTATTTACTGTTTGGCCTGGCGGATGGAAATGGGAGTAGAGCAAGCCCCGATAACCAAAGAAAACAGACGACAAAACCTTGATTTTGAATGGACTTTGTCGTGGTTTTTTGGGTTTTGGCTTGTCTAAGAAGCGCCATTCCAAAGATTGTTGATCCGCTTCGATGTCATATTCATAGACCCATGTCTCGGCACCGGCAATGATGCCTTCGATAACATTTTGTGATTCTATTTTTTGCAAAAAAATAAGCACTCTCGGCACATTGCTTGCTGTGAAAATACCAAATATTCGTTGCAGTGGCTGAGGATATTACCTAGATATGTAAATGTTAGTTTCTTGACAAAGAAAGATTCGGTAAATAAAAATATGGTAAAAAAAAACTCTCGGCACAAGCCACGCTTCAACTCGTCTCATCCACAAAACATCGTGCATAACGTTCTGCAGCTATCCGAGCGACACACCAATATCGATTGCTATCTCCCTGATGCTCACACGACGATGTTTTATAACTTTTTCGATGGTGTCGTACATTTCAGAGGTAGATAGACGACCGCAAAGGAGGCAAATCATCAACCACAGTACTAGCAAAAAGTGGCCACAGACGGACAGATGGTCGGACGGACGGACGGACAAAAATCAAAAGTGATTCTGAGCATATGTGTATACTTACTTCATCATCATACCTGCCACGACTCTTTCTTGTCGTTGAAAAACCTCTCAACCACACAAGATTAGTGCACCCTTTTCACTTTTCGTTAAGGTAAAGGGTATAAAAAGGAAACAATATAGATTGCTAAATCCGAGATAAATTAGCTACGACGTTGCCTTTGACGCCCAAGAAAGTACCTATAGAAAAACTTTTCTAATCATATCGAACGATGCATCTAAGGATGCAATATACCGAAATCTGTGAATCATAATATTCCACTTTGAATTGCAACGTGATTCTAAAGTGGATGAAGAAGACTACCAAAATGCGATAATATTAATGGACCTAAAAAAGTTAACCACTGCCGGCTTGGAAATTCCCTTTGCCTTTCCCGGTGCCTGCGAGTTCAACAATGGGGAGGTTTCCCTCATAGATCATCATTAGGAGCATATCTACGGAAATTTTCGGTAGGGTACCTTGAGTTGATTATAATGGAGGGAGGCGTGTCTTCTATCTGATCGACCCCATTTCTTGTGTATAGGTTTGTATCATCAATATACAAATTAATATAAATTTGTGCATGCATTTACCAATTTGTATTCATATATCATCACTTGAAGCATAGATAGGGTAATTGCTTTAGGTGGGGTCCCCAAAATTAATTATATGGGAGGAGGTCCATCCTACAGCTGATCTACCCCGAATCCTGTATAAGGCTTTCTAGGGCCCATACACGTACTAATATAAACCTAGTAATGATTTTTGTTAAATTGTGGGCGTGGCAGTAGTATTATGATCTCCATATTCTCAACACACACTATTATGGACCCCATGTATATTTTTGCCAATTTTTATTCCGATGGCATCAATACGAGCCAGGTAGGCTAATTTTAATTTTAGATCTGAAAGTTCCTTATAACAAAAGTGGGCGAGTCCTTTCTCTGATTAACCTCACTTCTTGCAGTTAGCTCTATAATGGTCCACATGTTGCTTCTCGTAAAATTTCTCCCATAAATCTCTAATAGATCTTAAGGTATGAATATTTGTTAATAGTTGGCGTGGCAGTTAATATATCCCGCCCACATTTTGCACAGTGTTTAGTAAGACCCACATCTACATAACTACTAAATTGCATCCATTACCGAAGTTATAGCAATTTTAAAAAAGGTGACAAAGTTCCAAATATGGGAGGTAGAAGTGGCCTTTGCCCAAATCGGCTCATATGTATAACAATATGGTTCTGTGTCTTTGTCCAGACTATACTTTTGCAAAATTTCATTAAGAAAGCTCTAACGATGTAGAAAAAAAGTGGCCACAGACGGACAAACAAATTTAAATTTGTTCAGAAAGTGATTCTGATCATATCTGTATATTTGAAACCCCTATCAAAAGAACGAAATAAGTATACCCGTTTTACCTTCTTTCAAGGCAAAGGGTATAATTAGAAAGTTTCTGCCGAGCAATTCGCACAGGATTCTTCTTCTTAGGTGGCCATTACAACCCGTGGTCGGGTTACAGCCGATTTGAGCATCTCTTGCCAGTCGCCTCTGCTTCGCGCGCGCCTTCTCCAATTAGTCGCACAAGCTTCGGGAGTCATATTGAATAAATCGGAAATTTAACGACAAATATAAAGAATTCGTAACACCAGACTTTGAAATTATGGTTGGAGTGCCACAAGGTAGTGTGAATGGAACTATGCTATACAATTTGTACACTTCTGATTACGTCGACTTTCCCGGATTACACAGCTATCCTGAGCAATCACTAAAATTCACGGATAGCTTCGCGGTAATAGAGAGGTTGGCTAAGCCGATTGGCTCATCAAGGTAAATGATCAAAAAAGTGTACATGTGACATTTACCTTTAACCCCAGATCTTGTCCGGCAGTCTCTTTAAATGGCATTGAAATCCTGCAAGCATCAGAGGTGCATTTCTTCCGACGGCTCACGACTGCCAAGCCCACTATTGACACATATTTGTAACTTACGACCTATACAAAATGTTTGGACGATGTTTTATATTGACGCTACAAAGTCATACATACGGAAATGGGGACGATTAGATAAAAGCCACAAGATTCATCAACGCAACTTCTTACGATGGTTCTGAGTCCTAGTACAAACCAAAGAAAACAAAAAATGGGTGGACATTTTGAGAGCCGCGCCTCTATTGACCTTAAGACCTACGTGATATTCTTGGATAGTTTACGAGTATTGACGCTGCAAAGCTATTCACATGAAATAGGGACGATCAGATAAAGGCCACGCCTCCCTCCATTAAAGTAAATCAGGGTATCCTACCGAAAATTAGCCGAGATATAACCCTAATAATTATGGGTGAATTAAATGTACTCGCATGCACATGGAACACTGCTTAAAGACTACGCAGAAGAAAAGCATACTATATAAATATCGTTAAGTAATTGCCTTTCTGACAATTTTTACTAAGCTCAATACTTGGAATCGTATCGCTGGATTGTGTAAAAAGCAACCAATGCCTTCTTCAGTTAAACAAATTGGCTTTATTAGTATTGCTCGGTTCTCACACTTTGTCTTCGCTAACGTTTGCTTCAGTTAGTCAGTTGTTGCACCACAATTTTTCTATTTCCATCCGCTTCAACTGCCCGTTGCTAACACGATGTCCGCTCTACGACGTTCACTCTCAACTGCCCGTTGCTAACACGATGTCCGCTCTGCGACGATCACTTGTTAACTTTCGTTGCTAACACGATGCTCAAGCTGCTTGCTGCCACTCTCAGGATTCGGCTATGATCGCTGTGCCACTGTCATTGGTTAACTGATCTGCTACAACGATGTGCACCTCCGCCTATGCTCACTGTTTCACTGCTGCTACTACGATGTTCACTTGGTCACTTTCACTGAGCCACTTTCACTGGTTCACTCATCACTTGTTTACTGATCCCGATGTCTCGTGTGCAGTCGCTTATATACCTCGCTCTTGCATACGAGAACCTCAACCAGCCTCCGAACGCAGCTTCACATGCCTTCTCGCGTGTCCATTTTTAGGGGTTGAAAACGACGCTCACCCTAAAACCATCAACCAATCAGATGGCGTATTGATTTCGTAACAATATGTTATATACAACAAGTGCTACTACTTATTTCCTACTTATAAAAGAAATATTTCCGAAAAACGTAATCTGCATATTATAATATAAAATTATAATTAATTCTCTTTACAGTGTTGGAATATCGTCCGTTTCATGAAATCCTTATTTTTGTGTTTCTGAAAATCTTCGTTGCTGCTGCACATCCGAAACCAGTTGCATATCGCTAAATATCATGAGATTCTTTTAAATATGTGGACAACAAAAAGGCCAGGAATTAATAAACATTTTGACAATCTGACCTTCGAAGCCCACTCCCGAGGTAGTTTTTCATCAATTCAGATAAAAAGTATGAACAAAATTCTACTTTGTTTGGTGGTTATCTTAATTACCAATCTACATATCACGGGTGAGTGAAAATTTTTAAGTCTAGCATGTTTATTTAAGCTGGTATAATATCCTTTCTCTCTTGAGAATGTAAAATTCTGCGTGTTTTGTAAAAATGTTGTATATTTTTCATTTTATAAAGCATAAAAACCCGAAATAACTGGTTATTGCGAAATAATAAAAATCCTGCAGATCCTCTGATTGATAGAACTGAGAAATATCGTGGACTTCTTGCCAATATTAGGTAATGTAAACTTAGCTTGTATGCAATGAGAATTAACTCCCCAACCGTGCAAATACTGGATAAAAACGAATTGATGAAATATTTCATTGATGTCACAGACAAAGCGCCAGTTCGGGTCCTATCAGTTGCTTTGCAGAACCTAGGAAGCTTATCACTCAACTCAAGAGAGTGTTCTATAACAACAAGCCAGACCGATCGTTGCTGTCCAGCGACTGAATTCACTAAACATTTGGGTATTACCTGCTGTTAGAGACAATGCATTCATACTCACTTATTGGTCAATCGCTACTAACTATACAATATCCATACGCCTGTGTTAGGTGATAGACCCCGTATTTACCGAAACTTCTAGGACTCATCCAAACATAGCATAATTGAGCTTAATTAACTTTCAGTGAGACATGCTTCCCCATTGAAGTTGGGAATCTAGAATTAACCCTAGATATATATAAACTGTTGATATATCTTTTTAGGCACGCCACCAAGTATAGGCTGAGCCAGACCATCAGTTCTGCTCCGTCTGAAAAAAAGCACGACACAAGTTATCAGAGGAATGACGAACATACTATTGCCTGTACAACACGCATCAATGGAATTAAGAGCATGTTCTCATTTCCTTCAAGCTGCTCCTAGTGATGAATTCGTAGCTAATAGGCAACATCATCGGTATACGCCTGACAGTAAACATCAGTTCGATTTATGCATAATAAAAGAAGGGACAACATTCACGGCAGCCCCTTCTCGCCAACACACTATGGCAGACTTGTCTTCTTTTCCGTTCACCACCATCGTTTGACAACAAGATACATTGACAAGATACAACATTATCGTTCACGCCATTCAGCAGCCTCACGCAGGCTGTCACAGGCAGTTGAGAGCAACTGTTCTGATCCCTAAGTCCCCAAGAACTTAGCATACCCTGGGAAACATCTCCCTTAATCCAACCAATTAGGTTTTGAAAAGCAGCCTGACAAGATTTATAACTCTGATACGTGTATTCATCGGTAAAAAACAGCTACCGAGACACCCCCGTTTACTGCCCATTGAGCCCAACCACTTTTTCGGCCACCTTAATTAGAAATGAAGACATGTTAATGGTCCGAAGAATGAGCTGTATGTGCACTAGAAAAACTCGCAGTGAACACATTTTTCAGAAATATCAAAATCAGTCTGGAACAAATCTTAAGAATTGGGTACACTCTATCAATACCGGGAGACATGTAGTCATCGAAAGCCTTTGCGATGTTTTGAAGGATTTCTGTGAGAAGCGCTGGCCATTGAGCCATTGCCGACTGGTGTATAGAAAATTATTCACACGGCAGCGGCCACTTTCTCCAGCAATTTCCCGCCTGCCTTCCGGGACTCAATCATTGAAGACCAAATTCAATGGAAAAAAGGCTACTTGGAACCATTTCGAAAATAACACTCTGCTACTCGAAAGAAACAGACCCATATCCAGAAACATTAAAGATGAAAAGAAGAACTGGGTAGCCTGAAAATGGAATGCTAATCAAGACAACGCACAGTCTGTTTAACAAGAGAGAAATGAGGATAACTAGGAAGGTATAAAATATGTGTTTGTGTTGGGACACATGTTAATTCCTTTCTTGAAAAGTTTCTCTTTCAACATCTTTACTGCGGAAATCAAACCGAACACACCAACAACAACCAAACGCATATTATGTCCTACCACTCCCACATACCTAAATTAATGTTGTGCAAAGTTTATATCCAATAGACTGGTGGTTTGTCAGTAATAATAACCGAGCCTTTAGCCTCGCAGCAGCATGAGAGCTCGACAAGTTGGTCTCGCGTGATGAAACAAAAAAATATGCCTGTTGCAAAGTTAATCAAATGCTGTCGCTCTCGGCTTCAAACTATGTGACGTCGGGAACTCTCTCCATGCAACGCTGCAATCAGCCGAGAGTATCATGGTAAAAGTGCAGCGGGTCGCAGCCATCACGAGGGAGGGCTTGGCACAAACAAGCCGCCCCTTTGCAATACGGCAAGAAACACGACATAACCACACCGAGCTCCACACAAACTACACCTCAAACGTGGAGGGTGGTGTGGTAGTCACGTCCACAGAAGGCGCATGGGGGCTGCCGACAAGAGAAGATGTAGTGTTGGCTTCTAAGGATTGGAAGCGCAAGCTTCGCGTCAACGCGCCTTTTTAGTGGTGGTAGCGGAGGTATACTTCACACCCCTCGATGGCATGCCCTACCACCGGCACATTTAGTATTTAATACCTCCGGTCAGTGGAGGTTGGGCGTGTTTCCTCGAAACTTGGGCTTTGGGCTTCTTTTATTTAAACAATGGTTAGAGGTGGAATATTTGAGCAGCCCCTTGCTCATAGTTGTTCCCGGGACCTCTGGACCAGCATTTTTTGATGTCGCAGCGCAGCCAGAATACAAATTTGCAGCCCCAAGGCACCCACAGGCGTGTTAGGCGCCCGCATCATCATATGCATCAATTATAGACGAAGTACGAAAATGGTCAGTGCGGTATGATGGAGGAAAGGACCCACGGGCATTCATATAGCGCTTGGAAGAGTTAGCAGAAACTTATGCTACTCCGAAAGACTCGTCACTAAAAACTATGTCAGAAAACCCTAATGTGGTGCAGAAACAATAACCGGTAGTGGCCAACGTGGGAAGCATTTAAAAATGATTTCCTACGATTTTTTGTACCTTCTAGATTTTCCGAGAGGTTGGACGACGAAATAAGGTAACGGTCCCAGAAGACTACAGAAAACTCTAAGGACTACGTGATCACAATGCAGAGTTTAATGAGATTCACACGATACTCGATGGAGGATAAGCTGGATCGAACTAATACGTTAAACGAGGAGATTTCCTAGGCCTAGATTAGTTGTTAAGATTGGCTGACGACTTTGAAGATATACGGCCAAAGACGGAAGAACTCCCACCGAGACCACTAAAATGCGGAGCAGAGCAAGGTCGACCACCAGAAGTAAGGAACCACCAGGTGATGGTAGAGAGCAGAGTCGCACGCATAGATTCCAAAACAGCCTGTCGGCGTTGTGCCCCAAATGGCCATAAAGTTCGTCTATCCAGGTTAGGCTATGTTTTCGTTGCAGTGAGCCTACATACCTACTCACGCAGACCCTATGGGTCCATTGCGGTACCACCACGTAACGCTACACCTCCACTTTAAATCGTGAAACCATTTCGAAGCCCTAATAAAGTGCAGGAATTGTTAGACCTTCGTGGTCGCGGAGAAGGAACGATAGTTACAGTCCCAGTTCTTTTGAGAAAAAGCCGACTCTGTCATCAAGCTTAGATTCGTCGGTGCAGACATTCAATTCCGCCCTTTTCCATGAAATGGGTATGTGCCACTCCCTTCTAGACGGAATATGTGTCTTGAAATACCTATCAAAGTTCAGATTAGATGTAGAGTGGTCAATGTATTCTATACAACTACTCCAGGTGTGCATGATAGTCGAGTGGCTAGCCCCCAACTGATTCCGACCGCCCTTTTAGAAGTGTACAAAGCAATATATGAGACTTCCCGGCAAATTTTTTGTCTATATTGTCTTCTTCATCGGAATTTCCACACTTTTGTATATTAGCGGGAAACCATAGGCTGTCTATTTTTCTTTGAGACGCGTCTATGTAGCAACGCGCAGTTACTCTTTTCTTAGGAGTGTGGTCGTACGGCTGTTAGGACGATCGATTGCTGGAAACAGAGAACACCACTCAACCGAAAACTACTGTCAGAAACTCAACATGGGTCAGAGCAGAGTCACCAGACCCTATCATGCCATTTGGCATGCGTTGGCATTCCAGATGGTACTCTATCTTCCATCGAGCAGTTAACTGTTGTGAGCATGCCTGAAGTCTTTGCCATTGATTTGGGACCGACAGGAAATGGGTTATCTGTTTCGATGCTGCTGGTGACAGAAGAGATCTCCCAATAAGAAATATCCCGAAATGTGTCGTTGGCTAGTGCGCAGATGGGGCGTGAATTGAGACATGCGTAGATGCGAGCTAGTATGGCAGCAAACTCCTCATAGTTGTATCTTAATTGGCCCCACCTTCGCTCTAATTGAAGTTTAAAGGCTTTTACCACAGTTTCACACGAACCACCCATATGTGGAACGGTCGGCGGAATGATATGTCACTCTAACTTATGGAACAAATACTGGGAGGCGCTCTGTTCCTTTGCTTCCCGGAGCACTCGTGCAAAGTCAAGGCGAATCATCTCCTTACTCACAAGATGTCTACCGGAGCGAATGCGGGCTGGACCGAGATAGTGCCGCTAAAAAGGCTTCGGAACTCAAATCTGTTGTCGCTTCCAGATGTGCTGCCTACGTACCGAAATATACAAAAATATAAAACTATCCTTTTGTCTCTCTGTACCCCCGACCGTGAAATAATTTAATTTCGAAAGGGCCTGATAGGATACTACCTTTCATCAAAATCTTAGCTCGTGGAACCCAGTATTGCATTCTATGCAAACGTAGCATCAGTTGATTCTCCCCATGCAACGACATTTCATGGATGAATACTTTATAGAGGCGAGTGAAGTGACCGTGGTATGGGAGCCCGTCGATTGGTCCAAATTGCACACTACTGAAGCTAGCAGACTTGCAACCCTGCATGTAGAAACTTCCGATGGAAGTACTCGATTAACGAGTTAGTGAGAGCATGATGCTTTGGCAGTATATTCGGATATCGCGCGTCGAAGTCTTGCGTTAAGTTTTTGAGACTCGCAGGAGCTCAAATTTATCGAAGAAGGAATTGAGCGAATAGAGTTCGCTTGAAGGTTGAAACCCCTCAGGCCGAAAATAGTTCAACACGTTATGGACGACGTTACAGGCAGGGTTCAGGCTAGCAAAACCTTTTTCACCGCTGCCATCGAGTTTTGCGGTCCATTTTATGACAAATCGGAAGTTGGCTCCAATTCTATGCTACATTTACATCTCCAGAGTAGTTTCCGATTTCCCTACTTCAGCGTTCCTCGCTGCACTTAAATGGTCCATTTGCACTCGTAGCAGGCTAAAAACAATTTGGTCTGATATTACCAGAAACTTTCTCGGCGCCAACAATGAGCTGGCGGAATTGAAGCGCGTTTTCATATCGGATCCTCACATACAAGCAGTTCACCACCAGTGCCTTGAGGGCGGCATGGACCGGCGCTTCAATCCACTGCGATCTCCCACTTTGGCGGGTTGTGGGAGATGGCGGTAAATGCCGCGAAGTCTCACTTCCATCGTGTTGTCGGTCTGTCGATTTTAACTTTCGAGGAGCTGTGCACATTAGTGTGCCAGATTTGCCAATAGTCTATTCTCATCCTCTGACCTGGATGTTCTCCCTCCCAAACACTTCTTGATAGGTGCCCTCTTCACGAATTTCGTTGAGTCTAATGGGACTCTACTTGAAATTTGCCGACTTGACCGGTGGCAGCTTGTTTGCTTCATGCATTCAATAAACGTTTTGGAAGAGGTTTTTTTTTTTTTTTTTTTTTTTTTTTTAAATATATATTTTATTGAATCTTCTAATAATATCTTAGAACTAACAATAAATCTTCATAGTATATTTATAATTTCACTTTTAAATTCATATCAATCATTACCAACCTCCCAGTGCCAGTGCTTTGAGGAGTTATGGTATATGAAAAGAAGTAGCGCAATACTTAAATAATAGCGTAATGAATAAGCTTAAAATCTAGTTTGTTGCTAAGCGCAGCACGTCCATCCTTTTCAGGCGGGTGTGTCCTTGATGCTGTAGTAGGCGCCTCGCTAATGCATTGGGATGCTTGTCTAGCTTTGCTAAGTAAGATTCAGCAAATCGGGAAACTTCTTTAGTTACATACGGGATATGTAAATCTCTGTGGATGTTAACGTTTTTGATGTACCAAGGAGCATTGGTAATCATTCGAAGGATTGGAAGAAGTGGAGCTCGAATTACCTCACAGTTCTTCAGGAGAGAAGCAAATGCAATCAGCAACCAATATTCATATAAGCACTATGGTCCTGCTTAAAGGCGAAAATTTACACCTTTGAAGTTGCACATTGGTCGTATCTTCGACAATGTCTGCGGGCAAGATGGCGTCGCTGGGGTTGCGATCATGCGACCAAGCAACGGAATCACGAATGCGCTGCTGGAAGAATCGCTGCGACCTCTGCAGTTTGTGCATGTCTTTGCGTGTGTGTTTTGTAATGTATCTATGTATGTATCATTTGCCCTAAACGTCCTAATGGTACACTCTTTTTTGGGTACATGGGCCTATGTAAAATATTTGTATGAAATTAAGATTTCTATTGATTTTGAGCATTCATCGCATTAAGACTTCTTTCGAACCCGCAAGACAAAAATATTTTCTGCGCGTAACAGAGTCTCTTACGGATTTTCGGAATTACCAGTTGAATAGCTCTCGTTAAACGCCTTACTCGCCTTCTTCGTTAGTTTTGATAGTTGCTTAGTCCATCAAGAATTGCTTACTGAGCCCATAGTAGCACCCATTAGCGATTGTGATTCTTCGCTTTATCGCCAAACTGCCATCATTATTGGTGTTAACTGCGTTGCCAAGGTATGTAAATTGCTTGACCACTTCAAAGGTATAGTTGCCCGCTGAAACAAGAGAGCCTAGACGCTGCGGTCCACTCTTTGCAGAGAGGATATACTTCGTTTTGCCCTCGTTTACTATCAAGCCCAATTTGGCTGATTTCTTTTCAATAGCATTGAAAGCAGCAGTAACACCTCTCCTGGTTCGAAAGATAGTATCGATATCATCAGCGTACGCAAGGAGCTGGACACCATTGTGGAAAATGGTGCGATTTCGATGCACACCGGCCTTTCGTAGGATCCCCTCCATGATGAAATTGAAGAGATCGCAGGATAACGGGTCACCTTGTCTCAAACATCGTTCAGTATTAAAGGTTTCGGAAAGGTAATTTCCTACCTTGACGGAGCTGCTTGTTTTGCTCAACGTCATCCTGCAGAGTCTTATCAACTTTGCACCGAACTCAGATATTGTTTTGTATAGGCAATTCCGTATCGAGAGATGAAATAGATGATAGATGTCGATTTGATTTTCGTGGATCTTTTCCAGGATTTGGCGTAGTATGAAAATCTGGTCTATGGTGGATTTACCAGGCTGAAAGCCGCACTGATAAGGTCCAATCAGTGTTTTTGTATGAGGCTTCAATCTTTCACACAGGACAGGACAGGACCTTATATGCGATGGAAATAAGACAAATACCTCGGTAGTTGACTGGTGGGTCAACTTTCTTCAATACAGGACAAAGCACGCTGAGATTCCAATCGTCGGGAAAGCTTTCCTCTAGCCATATGTTGCTGATGAGTTGATGCATACACCATTTCAATTCATCGCTGCCGGCTTTAAACAATTCGGCTGGCAGGCCGTCAGCACCCGCTGCCTTGTTGTTTTTGATTCGCTGTATAGCAACTCGAACCTCGTCATGGCTAGGTAGTGGGACTTCCATTCTGTCCTCGTCGATTGGTGGGTTTAGCAACTCGAATCTTGTCATGGTTATGTAGTGGGGCTTCCATTCTGTCCTCGTCGATTGGTGGTATCGCACTACATTCCTCCTGGGTGGAATTGGTAGCATCGTCACCCGTAAGTAGATTTGAGAAATGCTTTCTCCTGTGTGCATACTGCATATCTGTAACCAGGTCTCCATTTTCATTTCTACAAGTGGATGCTCCGGGCTTGAAACCTTGGGTTAGCCACTTAACCTGTTGATAGAATTGTCTTGCATCCTTCTTGCCCTGATACACCGCTCACTTTTTTTCTGCTCTCTTTTTTACGTCTGAAAAGGCGCCACTCTTCCATCCTCTTTTCGCGGTAGTTTTCTCGCACGGCTCGCGTTGCAGCTGACTGCAGGGTCTTCTTATATGCGGCGTTTTTTGCTGCACCCGCGTCGCGACACTCCTGGTCGTACCATTGATTTCGGGGTCGTGGACGCCGGAAACCAATGACTTCCTCCGCGGCAGCCCTTATAGGGGGGGATTTGGTAAATGTGCGTACAGAGTCCAATGGCGTCGTCGGGTCCAGAGGTTGGTTGGTTGAACTTAACCGAGAGTTAAGCAGAGTAGGCCTCTGCCGTCCGTTTCGATTGCAGCTTAGCGACATCCAGTATTCGTTGCATGCCTGTGCGTACATTCTTCGCATTGCATAACCGTATTAGGATCTTGGCTACAACAAGATAATGGTCGGAGTCAATGTTGACTCCCCGAAATGTACGCGCGTCCAGCACATTGGAAGCATGCCTTCCGTCGATCACAACATGATCAATTTGATTTCGTGTCTTTTGATCCGGGGACAGCCAGGTGGCCCTGTGGAAGTTGAGGTGTTGAAATCTGGTACTACTTCAAAATGTATCAGGACAATGACCCTAACCACAAATCGCTCTTGTGGATGTCGAGGTGTTGAAATCTGGTTCTACTGACTATTTAAACATTCTTCAAAACAAATTAAAAAGAAGTGTTCAGAATTTCGGCTTCACTGATCAAAATCCCGAAAAGTTATAATTCAAAATGTGTCAGGACAATGCCCCTAACCACAAATCGCTGTTGTGGAATGGCGACTACTGGGCGACTTTAGTATATTTTAAATTTGCTTAAACAATTCTTTTTTAATTCATAATTGTATAGAACAGTAAAGAATTGCTTGAACTATATATACAAATATTGGGAACTTAATACTATATACAAAAATCTTAGTTTTATCAACACACTCAACATCAGATTTTGATGAATTTGTTTGTCCTTCTAGTCCTAGTTTTTGATATCTGCTTTTTTCT
Source organism: Clusia tigrina (assembly GCA_920105625.2). Taxonomy (NCBI): domain Eukaryota; kingdom Metazoa; phylum Arthropoda; class Insecta; order Diptera; family Clusiidae; genus Clusia; species Clusia tigrina. Next base: position 39,532,087 of record OV050033.1, on the reverse strand, counting down.
GAGTGTATTAAAAGTTAAGCTATGACGGAAATACGATATTTGTAGGCCTGAAAAATGCTGTTCCACTCATCCACCACGTCATTCTAAAACGTAGTTCAGGAACCAGAATAGTTGAGGTTTCCTATAACCCAGATTCGAATCCATTGCGCCTGATTCCAAAACTCAAGTTTTTCTATTTGATAATCGGCATAAAAGTCGAGACCTTAAAATCTATATTTTATATACATTAAGAACTATGTTTATATACTAAGAAAATATTTCTTTCCGTGCATAATCAGAAATAATTTCACCCCTTTTTGCTTGCGTTTGATTTTATCTTGCGCAAAATTCTATTTGGAAGCTCAATTTTTCACTTCATTTATTTTATCGTTCGCTTTTTAAACAATTTACCGTAATTTTCTAGGGGGTTTTCATTCTTCTGTGCGTTCAAAGCCTTTAACTCGACTGCATCTTATCGTGATTTTTTTTCAATGGAGTTGATGATGGTGCAAATCTTGCACACACATTTGCAGCAGATGCTTCATGATGTTTTGCGACAAAAACTTCACAAAAAGCGGGGAGTGGCGAATGTTTCGTTAGGCACACAGCGGTTATGCTTGCATGTGCACCATCCGCAACAGTTTGAGTTAAGTGTAATCAACTCGGTCTCAATAGGCAGTGCAGCTTTGTCGTCAACGTCATCGTCATCGTCGTCGTCGTCGTAGTCATAATCTTAATGTAGTATAGGCGCGCAATGCAGAGTTTCTGCTTCTATGCTATCACAACCGAAGTAATTACATCTTCTGGGGGTTATTTTAATTTTGTCTTCTTTCTCTTTTGTTAAATGCTTTGAAGGGAGCCCCAGCAGCAGCTCTGTTCTTGAAAACATGCTTCCTTGCTACTTCCTGTTTTTCTCGGTACTTCGTCGTTGCATGCCTTGCAGGGAGTTAGGGTTGGCATGTGCAAACCGTGTGCTTGAAACCGCGGTGGTTTAATACGCTATTTACGTATGTCCTTTGTGTCAATACTCCCTCTTTTAAAATTTCTTTCATGCCACATGTGTTAATAAGAGTTCTCTGGAAATAAACATTTGGGAAGAGAAAATTATTTTGTGTATTAAAGCTGATTAAAATTTATAAATTTCATTGCTAACCGGATTCAAAACTGTTAGAAAATGTGAAATGGATAATGAGGCAATTTGAATAATTAAAGGATTCTAGTTTTAAGTGGAATATAATACATATTTTGAAACATTTTATATTATATGCTAAAAGCCGAAGGACATGTGACTGCATTTTAATGTGTACATTTCATTACACCGAATATTTCTATTAAAGTTAAATTTTCAGGTGAATCAAGTCGTTTGTTTCGTTTCCTTGCAGATGGATCCAATTACTACGACACACAGGGTCCCAGTTTCTCGCATGAGCCTTCGAGTCGCATTGAATTTACGAATACCGCGGGAAGTATAGCGGATTGCATAGCATATGGAAATCCACTTCCAACGGCTGAGTGGTTGGACAAACAGAACAACCCTATTACTTCTATTTCAAAGGTAACTGAAATTGTCTAAATTCACACATTTCACACATTTCACACGACCATAGTTGCGTTTAATATGTCTTCTAAGAGCACAATCAGACTTTCATTATTCAGATATTGATACTGTAAATAACTTAATGAGGTTAACGGAGCTGAAAATCTCATTCACTGCTTTTCTCATATAAGTTTATTAAATATTTATGTACAATTGACATTGTTTCTGTTGAATTTTCATGAATCAAAATATCCACTTCAAAATGGAACAGCATTGAAAAATTCCATTCGTATCAGTAAAACTTTTAACCTGACAGAAGAGTTATAGATAGGACTATCCTCATCTTTCAAATAAATATTGGCATCACAATAGATCTATCAGGTCGCAGTATGTAGCACCCTTAAATATATCTATCTATCAGTAAAACTTATAGAACTAAATTGAAAACGTAATTAATAATTTAAAAAAATTCTCACAAAGATAAACATATATTATATAAGGTTCTTCACACATAATATATATAAACTTACAGCGACTGAGGAACAAAAACAGGAATATTCAACAGCCTGCTTTTTACAGAATTTTATATTCACTCCATCTACCGTACACGCGAAATAATAGCTAATTGTTTCTTGTTATAATAAAGTTCATTCCCATTCTCTCTCACTATATACTCGTACATACGCATATTGTTACGAAATCGACACGCCACCTGATTGGTTGATGGTTTTAGGGTGACTGACGATATCAATCCCTAAAAATACACACGCGAGAAGGCATACGAAGCTGCTTTCGGAGGCTGGTTGAGGTTTTCGTGTGCAAGAGGTATATAAGCGACTGCACAAGTGACAATAGAGGAGTTAAGCAGTGAAAGTGGATCAGTAAACAAGTGAAAGTGAACAATTGAACATCGTAGTAACAGCAGCAGTGAAACAGTGAGCGTAGCCGAGAGTGAACATCGTAGTAGCAGATCAGTAAACCAGTGACAGTGAAACAGTGACCATAGCCGAATCCTGAGAGTGGCAGCAAGCAGTGTGAGCGTCGTGTTAGCAACGAGTTATCGTCGCAGAGTGGACATCGGTTAGAAACGAGCAGTTGAGCAGTGATCGTCGCAGAGCGGACATCGTGTTAGCAACGGGCAGTTGAGGCGGATGTGAATAGAAACAATGTGGTGCAACAACTGACTAACTGAAGGAAACGTTAGCGAAGACGAAGTGTGAAAAGCGAGCAATAGAATTAAAGCCAATAGTAAGTTGGACGAATACTAATAAGGCCAATTGTTCCAATTGAGGAAGGAATTGGTGTTTATTATATATTATCCAGCGATACGTATCCAAGTATTGAGCTTGGTAAGAATTGTCAGAAAGGCAATTACGTAACAATATATTATTGCAGAACATAATGTAGCGCTATATTTAGTTGGACCTATAATAGTTTATTTTGCTTAGCTTTCTGTAGTATTTTTTTATGTATTACACCATTTTGAATAAAAATAATTTTACGTTGCAAATCAAAATAGTTGGCTTAAGGACTAGGATTTCAGCTCCTAAACATTTTTTTAGCTGGTGATATATTGTGAGCACGGCAAAAGGAGAGACTTTTGCGCGAGTGTGACCCTGAGCGTCGCAAAAGAATAAGTTAATCATAGAACGATGGAATGAAATAAGAAAACAATAGGTAAGCGTCTGAAATGATCGACACGATACGCTTACGGAATAATTGAGGCGAACTAAAAGAGGCCGTTGATAACCAGAAATAGATTCCAGACTCTTTCGATTACATCACACCAATGGCTTGTGCAGGATCTCCATTCACTCTAGGGAGGGAATCCCTCTAGGGAGGGAAGGAAAACATCCCCCCTCATGCAAAAGGGATTCATCTACACAAATGGATCCAAGATACAGAGTAGGATGGGAGGTAGTGTATTCTCAGAAGATTTTGACATTAACATATCCTTTAGGCTTTGCGACCACTGCAGTGTTTTTCAGGCTGAGGTCGCGGCTGTAGAAGAGATATCTGGACAAGCAGCTTTGCTCATCCCTGCATTCGACTATTATAACCTCAATAGCCGTCAAGAGCTGCCGCAAATCTTTAGACCAGATAGCTAAGCAGACCTGCCTGCATCTGTGGTGGGTTCCCGGCCACAAGGATATTGCAGGGCACTGTAAAGCGGATGAACTTGTCCGTCAAAGTACTACCATACCGACTGAACCAGAAAGCTCATTCGGTATTCCTATTGCTAAATGTAAGCTCTTAATAAATACAATATCCTTAGGCACAGCGGGCACTCGCTGGTCTGAAGGTACAGGATGCAAAATAGCTAGATAATCTTGGCCAGAGATAACTCTCTAGCGCTCAAAGGACTTAGTGCCGCGGACAATTATTTTCTATGGAGTATAAATCGAGATATCGGCAGATATACTTTTTTTTTTGGTTTCTCGAAAAGGTTGACCCACTTAATTGTAAATATAGAGTGTATCGGATGAAATATAATTGGATCGGAAATGCATGTTTCTCACAAATTTTTGCAATCAATTCCACAGTTTCAGAGCAATCTATAGAAATGTTTGAAAAAAAATGTTGGTTGCATCAAAATTGAAATCGAGGACTTAATTAATCATCTGGGAAACTCCTGAACCGGTAAAATGTGCACAGTCAACAATTAGCAGACAGACCGATGCTCAAATTTAAGTGTCTTACAAAGCAGGTCAACCGCACAATTCATATAGTATGCTATGCATTTCGACGATATTCCAAATTGATTTTGGGAAGAATTTCAATAAAGGGGAAACTCACTCGTTTTAAGCTTAGTCTTTGAAAATTGTCGGTTAACAAGTCCTCATTTAGTTTAACAATTATTTGAAAATTGAATATAAGAACTAGAGATATTCGATTCCAAAAATTGTTGTGAATGTGGTGAATGTATCGGAAAGTGTAATCAACGCAGCTTTACAAATTCTTTCCAAGAAATTTATCACCAATATTTTAGAATAGCACCTGAAAATATTGCTGAACCATGGACACCAAAAACTATATGTTTTGCGTGCCATACAATTCTTGTCACAAGGGCTTCTGGCTCCACAAAGTAAGTAAATGGTGTCGATTTATATATTTATTTGATAGTATCTTTTATCTTTAGAAGTTACATTCATTTCGTCGTAACAATGGAGACAGTCCTTTTGCCGCAACACTGAATGCTATTTTTGTCTGAGTAAAATGTTTGGCTTTGGAAGAACTGTGCAGTGAACTTACGCTAACGTGTCATCTGATACGTTTCCAGATCCTCATTCGGATAAAATTCCCTATCCCAAGTCTCTCGATGAAACTGACACCAATAAAGCTCTGATTCTTCAGTGGATACAGCCACAGCCAGTGTTAGTGGGAAACGCAGTCTGAATTGAATAATTGGGTAAAAGATCCGGAACTCACGAAAGAGAAATGTATGCATCGCGCCTGAAACAATACGACTTTTTGGATCGGAGTGTGAAAACAACAGTTCTTCGGAACCGTGCCGAGGATTACGCAAAGTATTAAACGATGAAAGATAATATATCCTTTTGCAAGGACCTTTCTGGTTTCTTCATGGATCTTGTGCATAGTCGTGATCCAAAGCAGTGGCGGTTGTTTGCTGACAGTAGCAAAGTAGTGAACAAAGGAAACTAGAAACAGGCCTTTCCGATCTCTCATGCTGTGAACATTTAAGAATCATACTCTATAATGGTTTTTTTTGCTGAAATGTATAAAATATGAAGACTATAAATGGAAAATTTGTGTTTATCTCAAAATAGTTGGCATATTGTGTGGAAAGAGCATATTTGATACCCGATGAAGCTGCTTCTAAGAAAAAATAAAATCCCAAACTATGAGAAAATTGTAGACGATCTGCTCAGGAATTACACAAAAATTGGTTTGAAATACTTTAATTTCATTTCCATGTTATGATTTAAATTTGTTTTTATTTTTCCCACAGGCGTAAATAAAAATCCATGGATTGAATTAACATTTGAACGGAGAATCTTGGAGACGTAAGTGACGAACACGGAGAGAGATTGCATCAGTAGATGAATTCTATTCAGCAGCGGTAGCAAGAATTTTGGGATGAAAAAAAATTGGAGACTACATTTGGTTTCTCATAAGAGAAAAATAAACCGACAATAACAAAAGACAGACAAGGAGCCAGAATTATTTTTTATGTGGTATACTGTAACGACCCTTTTTCTCCCGGGGTATCCTTATTGTCCTTATCTATTTATTTAACAATAAAACTTCCTGGTTAATAGTTCTCTGATTTATTTAATTTCATTTGATTGTCCGTGCCTAATATTTTCTTTATTTGTTCTGACGAATATTTGATATTAAATTTTAAATCTTTCACTTCTCGTATATTCGATATTTAATTTTTTTAAATTCTTTTTTTAAACTCCACTCTTATTTGCATTCTACCCCTTGGGGCAATAATCAAATTAAATAACAATATTACTTAGTTGCATTCACTTTAATTCTCCACATATTTAACCAGATTTGCAGCTTATCCAAGCTTTCTTGGAGAAAATTTGTAGCGATCATATTGTTGCTGTAGGTTGGGGTTTTCGTATTCTCCGTCAGTGGAAGGTCAGCCGTGTAGATAGTGTAGAGCACAGCACCTAGAACACTGCCTTGTGGTACACCCGCCTTTATAGAGAACAGTTCAGTCACTTCTTCATTGGCCTTTACTCTGAAATGCTGCTTTTCAAGATATGATCTTAAGATATAACGTCTGAGGTAGTAACTTTTTCAGTTTAAATACTAAGCCAGGGTGCTATACTTAATCGAACACCTGTGTTATACATATATAGGAAAGCAGTTGTACAATAACTGTTTTCCTCAAGAGCGTTTCTTATTATGCTGTACACTATGTTTTCCCTTTCAATGTTTGTTTGCCCAACTGCGAATACTTGTTTTTTCCGGAACGCTTGTAATTCCACACTCGAATACTTGGATTTAGAACGATTGTTATTCCACTCTTTCTGACAGATTCTCAATCAGTATATAACCTACTGAAAGTTTAACGTGATTGAGAATTGGTTTCATACAAATATAACGAAACAAACGAAGTCAAAATCTGACTTCCGAAGCCAGGTTTGTTCATAGATCCAGTCTACTGCCCACCTTATCTAAAATTTTCGAAAAAATAGTTCATCGGCAGGTCTTCCAGTATTTAAATAAAAACAGTGTAATTTCTCAATACCAGTTCGGCTTCCGTGAAAAGCATGGAACGATAGAACAAGTGCATCTCATATTAAGAGTTGCAAGCCTTTGATAAGGTGTGGCACAAAGGGCTCATATATATAAACTCAAAGAAATTCTTCCAAAGAAATTCCACACACTATTTGAAACCTACATTAAAGGCAGAATGGTAAGCCAAGGTGACTCTACCTCCGACTACTTTGATATCAAATCAGGAGTCCCTCAAGGCAGTGTGCTTGGGCCACTGCTTTGCTTTTACAGCTGACAAGCCAACTTCCGATCACACGGCAATATTCACATTTGCCGATGATACCGCCTTACCGAGTACAAACAACTCTCATCTTGAATCCTCGCAATGGCTACAGAGCCACTTACTGTCTATTGAACAGTGACTTATCAATTGGAGAATAAAGGTCAACGAAACAAAATGTGCACACCTATCATTTGCCTTAAGGTAGGACACGTGCCCCCATCTTCGCATCAATGGTCAAAACATTCCACAACGCTCTGACATAAAGTACCTGGCAATCCACTTTGACAGACGGGTAACCTGGACTAAACACATTGACTCAAAGTGTGCTCAGATCAAATTGAAACTCCATACCTTGAACTGGCTACTAAATAGGCATTCAAACCTTGCCTTAGAATATTAGGTCCTTATTTATACTAGTATCATTAAGCCTATATGGACATATGGGATTCAATTGTGGGGCACCGCGCGTCCGTCAAACAAGGAGAAAGTCCAACGCCTCCAATCAAAAATTTTGAGAATGATCACCGGTGTTCCATGGTACTTGAGGAACATAAACATCCTCCGCGACCTGAATATACCCACGATTGAAAATGAAATGGTGATCACCTACAAAACCTACGCTCTTAAATTGGAAAACCACCGCTTGGCGACAAGCCTACTAAAGCTTCCCTCTACAAGATGGCTGAAAAGGATATATACTTTAGACCTGATTTAATAACGTCTTATTACGTGCTGTGAAAACATTGAATAGGATATTACCTAGATATATAAATGTAGTCTTGTAATCTTATAAAAATTACGGTTAGTTTATTGACAAAAAAGGTTCGGTAAATAAATATATGGTAAAAATAACAAAAAATGTTGCAGGAAACCATCCTGATAGTTTGATAAACCTTGCTATGTCCCTAATATTAAAGGATGACAGCTCTGTCAGGCTTATAAGAAATGGGGCACCAAAGGTGCGAATTCTTCTTCTGCTGAAGGATGGGCAGTGATATAAGAGGTGCAGAACCTTCTCGTCTTCCTCCTCGGAACCACAGCCTCGGCAAAAATCGTTTGAGAGCAGGCCCAGTATTTCTGCGCGCTTTCCCAGTATGCAGTGGCCGGTCAAAACCGACACAGTTGTCGACACTGAAACGCGATGAAGTCGAAGAAGTTGGTTGGTTCTGTTTTTGTCCATTCTTGCCCAAGTTAGTCTAGCTGTGTGACAGGATTCCTCTTCAACCCAGAATTTGTGGGCGTCAGCCCGGTATTTCCGTTTGACATCGAGCTTGGCTGTTGCCAGTGGGATGCCGAAATTAACGGAGGGCTGAATTTCGTGTAGTAGCGTGCCTGTTTTGGCAAGCTCGTCCGCTTCGCAGTTGCCTGGGATGTCGTTATGTCCGGGAACCCAGACTGGATGCACCCGAGAGTATCTTGAGAGCTCATTTAGAGATGTTCGACATTCATGAACGAGTCTTGAGGTGGCCGTAGAGGCAAAAAGATATTTAATGACGGTTTGGCTGCCTGCGAAGATGGATCGTCGACTGCGCCGATATTGCTACTCAGCATCCATTTGGCTGCGTGATACATGACTTCAGCCTGAAAGACGCTGCAATGGTCAGGGAGACGTAGAGAGATTTTTAAGTCCAGTTTTTCGGAAAAGATACCGCTGCCGCGTCTAACTCCAAGTTTGGAACAGTCGGTAGAGATATTGACCGTTTCACCGACAATTATGTCTTTTGAAGTCCAGTCATTTCTCCTTGGAATATTGAGGTAGAACTCCCTGTTCAAAACGGGATAGACAGATATGTAAGCGATAAAGTTGGGGACAGGTGGATCCTGATTCAGAATAGAGGCATGGTCCGTGAGGATTAAGCGCCAATGCGAAAGAGCGTTAAGTCTAATCGCTGTCAACTTGGCTTGTTGCTTAACCAGGATCCCCGAAGGGAGCCAGTGCAGCACGGCAAAAAGGGCTTTCATAGGTGTGGTATGAAGAGCGCCAGTGATCAGTAGAGCAATAGATCTTCGGGTTTTGTCGAGGGGTTTAATATTGCAGGCTTTTTCGAGAGTTTGCCAACAAAAGACCGACCCGTATAACAGGTTGGGTTCGACGATGGCCGTGTAGAGCCAGAGCATAACTCGAGGACAAAGTCCCCATCATGCTTCAACTGCTCTTCTACAGCAGTATAAAGCGCATGTTGCTTTGCGTGCCCTCTCAGCTAGATTGGCTTTCCAATCAAGCTTTGGGTCGAGCATCAGGCCTAAATACTTCACGTTCGTGCTCAGAGAGAATGGAGTGCCGTTTAGACTAGGCATTTTAAACCATGAATGGAATTTTGTACTTCCTAGTGAGAAGCATAGCCTCGGTTTTGAATGGGCCTTTCTACGCAATTTTTTTGACTGATTTGCGTGGATTACAGCATTTTTTCTAATTTCAAATATAAAATAGCAAATAATCTATCTAACAATAATACTTGGTAAATATATATTCGTATCTAAGTGGATTGTCTATTTTTCGATGTATTGAACAATCTTTTATTTTAGACGCTAAGAATAAACTGTGATTAATGATTGTGATTACAATATCGTGCTAATGAAAACTAGAACTCGTGGTACTGAAAATTAAACAATTTGTATTAAACAGGTGCGGCATATTCTGGCAAATGGCTCCCTTTACTTCCCTCCATTTGAAGCCGAAGAATTCCGGCAGGATGTTCATTGGTCCGTGTACCACTGTGTAGCAACGAATGCAGTTGGCTCCATTGTCTCCAGAGATGTGATTGTAAAAGCAGGTAAAATTATTTAAATTATTTATGCAAATTCAGTAAATTAAATTCAGCTTATAAAATATGAATGCACTGCCTTAAAGTAAATGAACAGAACTTATTAAGGCAGCCGTCCAAAAATGTGCCTCCATTCAGTGATTTGTTTTTTTATTTCGTAAGTTCTTTTTGTTTTCTACACAGCTTTTGCCTAACAATGGGTTCAGTTTAAAGTTAAACCGTTGGTTTTCATGTATCCCTGAGTTCATTTTGTACTTTTCTCTAAAAAAAGTTTGGTAAACCGACCAAATGAAATATTTAAAGAGAAGTTGAGTATTGTGTTTGTCGATAAGAGTTTACTTTTTAAGGAGGAGAAAGAGATCCTTTTGCATTCTTTTGTGATTAAACAAATAACTATTTAATTATTGCCTTTACCGATAAAATAGGTAAAAAGGGTAGACTAAGTTTGAGCTGTTGATCGGTAATTCAACTACCAGAAGGAGGCGTGGCAGGTATGGACGTATATATACAGATATAATCAGAATCACTTTCTGAAAATTTAAATTTTGTCGGTCGGTCTTTCCGTCTGTCCGTCTGAGGTAACTTTTTCTCTACACCGTTAGAACTATCTTAATGAAGCGTTGCAAAAGTATGGTCTGAAATTAGTTGCGTGGTGTAGAAATCTGGGCACGCAAAATCATTCTTGTACCACAATTTGATATCTGGGATCAGTTTATGGGTCCATCTATCCTTGTCCGTCTCATCCCCATCCCATTCTTTGCCACTTGCGCATCATCTGTTCTGTGGACTCATCTATTTCCGCCGTCGTTGGTCTTTCACAAAGTGTTTTATATAGTTAACCCAATCCCTCTGCCCTCATTGCGACCGGCGACACAGTTTGATAGGGCTGTAACCACTCACCTTGTCCGCAGTTCTCTTAGTGTGTTCCTTATAATTCCATCTTTGGTCAAGTAGGACTCCAAGGTACTTTACCGAGCTCTGTGACCTAATGTCAATTCCCGCAACCTTAATTGTTATGTATTCGGCGGTTCTCCTTGGTGTTACGAGAACTGCCTCCGCTTCCTCCCGGGCTTGAGCAAGAGAACCAGCCGTTGCTCTTTCCAGTCCCCTGGAAAACACATTTCTCTTGCAAAGATTTGCGGACGCACGTAGATTGCAAGCTTCAGGGCAATGTTCGGAAAACCGTCTGGTCCTGTTGTCTTCTTGTCTCCCATCCTAGCTGCCGCAGCTAGTACTTCCTGTGAAGTTACCTCCGGGAAATCATTGACCGGCACATCATACTCTGGAGTTTTTTCCTGCATTGGAAATAATATCGCCACTATTTGCCTTAGCAGTACTGGGCATGTTGGTTGCGGCGCCCTCGGACCGTGGACCTGCCGCATAATCACCTTATATGCCTTACCCCACGGATCGTCATTTGCTGAGTCGATGAGCTCACAGTATGCACGCTCTTTACTAGCTGCATGAGTGGGGGAGGAGTGAAGTATATACCGCATAGAGCCTAGTAGGACCCATATCTACATAACTTGTGACACTATACCATTAATTGCAACGATTTCATAGAAATTTTATAAAATGTGCCTATAGTTGCATATAAGGGGACTGTCGCCTTTTCCTAAACACTTCATATACAGAGACGTATGGTTCTATCTAAGGTGATACGATATGAATATTGGCAACTACTTCCGTGCCCATAATTAACCAATATTCATTACTACCCTATACAAGAAATTTCACACGAGGATTGACAGCGCTTCACACTCTTGATACATGTTTTAACTTACGACCTACACAAAAATTTATGGACGGAATTTACCGTTCACACGCTATACAACCAGACACCTGGAAATAGCGCCAATAAAATAGAAGAGACCCGTCCTTCCCATGCAAACAGCTCTGGCTAAGCTCTGAATGAAAATATATGTTTAAAATGGGCGGGATAGTACTACTGCCAAGCCCATATTTCAAATATATTTATTATGGGCGCCTATAAAATACTTTTCGACAACTTGACAGTTGTAGAATACTCAAAAATTGTTAAATCAAAGAATATTGAGATTTTCCATCATCCAGAGCAAAGCAATCGGTTGCAATATCCAGGCTTGGTGCGACGACACATATGTACGCCTTGTATCTAGGTAGAGTTGGACTTGGTCGTTCAGCTGACTGGTCGTGTCACTGAGCATATTGAACTATGTCGTTCACATCGTTCAGTTGCTCAGTTAGTTCAGTTGCGCTCACTATGTCATGGCTGTTAAAACAAGTCAAAGACAATATACAACTAGATTATGCAAATCGCTCTTTGAATATGTCACTTGCTCAGCTTCTCAATTTACTCTTTCGTTCCTTCGTTCGTTCGTTCGTTTGTTCGTTCGTTCGTTCGTTCGTTCATAAAAAGTGGAAGGAAGCAGAGAGCAATACTTACCCTTTGCGCTTTTTTTTGTCTGCGTTCTCAACCAGATGTCCCCATATAGCACTGTATTTTTTGCGAGGAGCCGATATTAAAATACTTCACCGATTTCACATTCACTGTAAACAATTTTAAATTATAAATAAGAGTCTCCACATTTTGGTATTCCCTATGTGCCTTGATGTTCTTATTGGAACCAACATTCATGTACATATATGTCATCATTCAATCGCATATACATAATTTGAGATGATGTTTTTGTGTATATATTCGTATATCTGCTCATATGAGTGAATAAACGGTTGAACCGTGAGAAAATGGGAAACTGAGCAATTGAACAAGTGAGCAAATGAGCAAGGGAGCAAGTGAGCAAATGAGCAAGGAAGCAAGTGAGTAAATGAGCAAGGAAGCAAGTGAGCAAGTGAGCAAGTGAACTATTTAGTTTAACAGATCTGAACTAGTTCATTTAGTTCAGTCACTGAGCAATCAATACATATAGAGAGCTCAAACAGCGAAAACAGTGGTTTAATAAATTGCTCAGCGCTAGATCCCAATGCACATCGTATTCCATACAACAACAATTACCAGTGATTTCATTGAACCACTATTTTCGCGATTTGAGCTCTCTATATGTATTGTTTCCTCAGTGGTTCAGTTCAGTGAAACAGATTAGTCAGTTCGTTCGGTCTTTCACTAACCAAGCCTATATCTAGGTAACTGAAGCCCACGATTCCTGAAGGCCGAAATTATATTAAGTCCATCCTTCCAGTGAGCATAGTTTTGTCATCTTAGGATGTGTCTGTAGCAAAGACTTTCTCTGCTTTTGTCTACTGTTTAATGCAAATTTAAAGAGCCATCAGTTTGAATTTGAAATTCCACTTCCTAATTTTTATCGACTGATATACACATTTCTGGTCTGGCATCTTCCTCTGTTTTTAATTAATGGATGGACATGCTACATAAGCGTACATACCGCATACTGCTGGCAACAACAGCAACAGCAACATCAACATGGAATAACAAATAGCAGTGCAAACACAATCTAATTGCATCCTTCGCTAGCAGCTCCGTTTCTGAAACTCATTTCACTCGAAATTTGAATATTTGTTTGTTAGCATCAGCTAACAGGCGGCAGGGACATGCAGTGAGCCATTGAGTTAGGTCAGTTTTCAGCATAGTCACAGAGGATCCCGCAGTTAAGCTTCTAGGGTGGCTATGTAAAACCACACGCGTACATGCAAGTATATATAGACGTGCATGCACATATGCATGTACTTTCGAAAAAGTATATTTTGGTGTGGTCTGACATGAAACATACGAGGCTTTTAGAATCCTTTTTGCTGGTATGTGTGCTGACTGTACTCGTAAAGCAATCGCCAGAAAAAAGAAAATCACAAAAAAGGAACAAGAAGAGTACACACCGGCAAGTGGGTTGGTATGCATAGCTCACATAGCAACGCATAAAATTGCAATGACGCAAGCTGGCTCCGACCAGGAATAGCAAAAATGGCTGCAACTACAACCACTAAAGCATCGGCTATTGTAGTGCCAAATTAAAATGCTATCTGCGATATACGTACGACTATGTGGCAGTCGTAGGCACAGTTGGCCATGGTCGATAAAGCTCTTCAGATGAATTTTTGTTTTTCATGTGAAGCTGCAGTAAGGGAGATTGAAAAATGATGCAATAAAAAATTCCTTGCGTGTACACTCCCTTCTTTTGTATCCTAAGTTCGAAAAATTTAAGTCATACCACAGAACATGTACTACGGATGGAACGTAATTAAATTATAACGGGTCCGCCAAATAACTTTTTTTTTTTTTAAATTCTATAAAAAAAAACTACTGGATATTTTCTCAAATTTCTTTTTTTATTTGAAAGTACAATCCTTCCGGTTAATAATGGAAAATAATTTCATTCAAATGGCTGCCTCGGCTGGCCATGCAGTAGCCTACACGAGGTCTTTATGCAAAATTCGTCTCAATGATGTCTCCGAAATGTTCAATCGTTGAGAATGACGGTGAATTGATGTTGATGGCGCTTCACGCACACTTTCTAGCACAGCAGCAATATTCTCGGGTGTATGCACTGTTTTTGGCCTTTCACGCTTTGGTGTATCGATGAGGATGCCAGTTTCTTTCACTTTTTTCACAAGATAACGAACATACGGAGCTGACGGTGCTTCTCTTCTTCCAAAATCCGTACGCAATTTTCGCACACATTCTGCAACATTACCATGATTTTCAAAGTAGTATACACAATCATATTCGTTCAGCGGAAGGATAAAACTAATTATCTGCCAAATCAGAGATGAGCTAAGTGTTACCATTCACGAAATAAGCACTAGTTGACCAAAAAAAAACGTTAGATGGCGGACCCGTTACTACACCAATTTTTGAATAGGTTTTTTAGCAAATCGTCCAACATTTTCTAATAACTTGGACTTTTTTTCGCCTTTGCCCAATTCTCTTTTTTTTACTTTCTTCACGATAGCTAAGAAATGATGTCCACGACGTCTGTAGCTGTGTCCCATAAGCAGGAATATTTTATGCTATCATACAATATGCTAACGATTTAAAGATCACAATAAAGCCTCATATACTGCTCTTCATGTTTAATATAGTGCACCAAATGGAGAAATCCCTCATATTTTTCGTTAGTTTTGATAGTTTAATTGGAGACATTCTGCTAATAGGTTTGATATAAATCAGGAAAATGCCTGTCAACAATGTTTTTTTCAGATTTAATCTAAACATTCGCTTTAAGATAAATCAAAAACTACTACTACAACAATCCCTCCCCCGTATTACATACATTTGAAAGGGAATACTTCACTCCATACCAACCCGTCGTTGTTCGTACAATTGCATTTCGGACTTGTCCATCCTTTGCTTTAAAGATGTTCTTAATAGTACCCTTTGACCATTGGTGACGTGGTAAGTTAGAGTCGACAATGATCACTACTTTTCCTATCGCAATTGGTTCGGAGACGTCGATGCCGACAAACCAGAACGTTCTGGTATATGCTGACATACGTTCCAACGGAAACGGTGCCATTTCCGGAGGGTTTGTCTTCTGTTAGATTTTAGTAGGACCCATAAACCAGGCATGTATAACATTTGAAAAATTTGATACCAATCGACGATGAGGTACGTTTTCTATGATTCTTCTGTAATATTGGATTCTTGGTCTGTAGCTCAACCCTATCTCAGACTGCCTGCCCCTAGGTGTCGAGTTATTACCCTCCACTGTGCCACTGCCTGGAAAATGCGTATCTAAGAGAAGAGCCAAAGACTACTCGCTCGTTTCGCACCACACATCACCTGGACCTTTAAGGTAGTCCAGGTTGTGTGGTGTCATCGCTAGGATTCTTCTTAGTCTAGCTGCTTCCGATGTTTCTTCCACATCCCTACAATAATTTTGCCAGGACTGTCGCTGCGCAGTTCTGGTTGCTTTCTTGTATATTTTTAGCTCAGCCTTGTAGGCTTCCCAGTTCGCGGGCAGACCCGAAGTTTTAGCCCTGTTAAATAACCGCCTATTGGACTTCCGGAGAAGGCCTAGATCCATCGATCACCAAGGTGGTTTATTCTTGCCTCTCAGTTTCACAACCGGGCACCCGTCTTTCATTGAACTTTTCAAGGCTCTGGTTACCTGATTTATCAGCCCGTCTAATTCCACAGGGTCTGTGGGGTCAGACGGGGGATTTCTTAGCAGTGAGGCCCTGAGAGTTTTCCTATACTTCGCCCAGTCCGTTCTCCGTATATTTCTAAAAGTCTTAACTGAAAAGACTGGGAAGTTCAATTCGTATTCTATATAGCGATGATCAGAGTAGGAATTTTCATTCCACACTCTCCATCTTTTTACATTTTTCGCGAAATTATCGAAGGTCAGGGTAATATCTAACACTTCCTTTCTATTTTGTGTTATAAAAGTCGGCTCTGAGCCTAAATTCAGGACACTAAGCTTATTTTCTATAATAAAGTTTAAAACTGACTCACCTCTTGCGTTAGTGTTCGAGCTTCCCCACAATGTGTTGTGAGCGTTTACGTCGCTGGAGACAACCAAGTTCCTTTTGGCTGCGACTGCCTCCATGACCAATGCCCGAACCTTCTTCGGTGGAGCGTCCTTGTCATGTGGCATATATGCAGAGGCTACCCAGATACTGCTATTTTGCAGCTCAATGCTTGTCGCCACCGTATCGCCACTACTTAACTGTGGGAGCAAGAAGATGTTAATGTTATCCTTTGCTAATATACAAGCATATTTGCGTAAAATCCTGTACTCGTTTTACTGCAATAAGGATTTCACAATGAAAAGTATTTGCCTGGGCAAGACGATAACGGCATTGTTGGCTCCATGATAACACTTCATGACTTAAGTTGTTTCCAGGTTCTTTCGCTTTAAAACTGCTTTTTGTCATCGTGATTAATACTCAGCATATGCTAAGCACCTTTCTAAACGTTCCCATTTAGAAAATCCTTCTACGTCGATGAGTACTGAGATTTCCTCGATTTGCACTGCAACTGGTTGGATCTCTTCGCCACTTTCTTCAAGCACAACATTCATCTGATCAATACAAAATATACCCACTTAAGTGGGACCACCGTCTAAAAAAACATTATGATTTTTCGAAATCAATTCCATAAAAGAATGGCCTTAATTTCGAGATCAGCAGGCCATTCCATAAAGGATATTCACTAGCACCTACGGTGGAAAATGGCTGCCAAGTTGTGATAATATAAAAAATTATATCATGATTTTAGAATATTGTATACATCTCCCAATTATTTTCTAAGCTTCTAAAATATTTAGTTTTTTACTTTTTCAGTGGTAAATCAGCGCTATGAACCAGAAGTGCAGAATCCGGGTGGTTTCATTGGCAGCAATGTGCTAATTAAGTGTAACATTCCATCGTTTGTGAAGGACTATGTCACGGTCACCTCGTGGCTGCAGGAGCCAAACTTTAATATATATCCATCCCTCGAAGGCGGTACGTAATACATGTTATACCTAAGACTTCCTAGTGTAATGCTGGAACCATTTTAGATATTAAGTATACATAACTAAAAATATACAGAGTTAGTTGCTCTATGTTCGGTTAATATGACCATTATTTTAAAGTTGTCTGCATTAAATATAAGAGAAAAGTTTTAGCAAAATGACTATAATACTTTTCCCTAATCAATTCATGGTTGATCCGTTTATCTACTCTGTAAATCCATCGTCACAGCAGATAAGAGGTAATTTTGACAATAACATACCATGGAGTACCGAAAAATACAATAGTTGAGGGAAAATGAAGTATACCTCTCTCACACACGCCAATTAGGATCTTAGGCGAAAGATCTGAAATTTTGTTAATACGATATGGCATAGCTTAACAGGAATACGTAGTGTTACCTCACCTCGACACCTGATTATTTCCAATAAATACATAGGACATCATTATTATCTGTTGAGTGATTTTATTTGGCCACGAAACGAGGGAACCAATAGCCGTTTGATCAATATTCCATAAATAATATAAAACAGCAAGAGCAGAACTAGCACTGTGGATAATTATTGCGATAAGCGGCACAAGATGAAAGCCGAATCAGATGATTATACAGATGACCACCGCCATAGACTGTGTACCAGAAAAAACGCACTATAAGAACATCGCAATCTAGATACATCTATTCTAAGTCATAGAGGAAAAACAGAATCCACTGCAACGAAAGCTGTTGGCAACAAAATATCAAATTTTGTCGTAATAATAGCCGCACATTGCTTGCTTGACTCAGTGAGGGCTTCCAACTCCCTCTTGGTGTCTAAATGAATGAGAGTGTGATGTTTTCCTTTACATACAGACCAGGAATGAGGACTATCACAGTTCGATTGGTTATATCCCAAATAATTGAAGCATAAGTTATGCTGTTTAATTGCTTCGCGCTTAATTCTTAAACACATTTTTTTGCTCGCAGCACACGCAGTCAACCTTGGTCATCACCGTATGATATGATGTTGCTTCTTTCCCGTGTATCCGACGATCGTCTGTCGCACTTTCTGACCTAGAGGCAGGGATGAAGACGTAATTCGCCTTTGATATTGTTCTTCCAAAAACATACAAAATTCCATAAACGTAAGAATGTGTTTTGGCTTTCGAAATTCAGAATTCCAAACCATTGGAATTGGTTAACTTTGGGAGTAAAAGGTATACCAGAGTTTCCTTGTGTTCACCGAGTTGAACACCCAAGATCTCAATGGCATTTACGCATGACCGACATGTTTGCACAAAATGTTTCAGCGAGGCTGCATTATCCCTCCTCCTGGTCCTGTTGGTCTAGTAAGTCCTTATAGTAGCTGAAGAGAATACGTTTATTTTCATAAATGCCGATTAACATATTCCATGCAATCGTGTTAATTTCCGCGACTAAGCTGAGATGTTGAATGTCCTCCTCTGCCTCACCCGCCAATGCACCCTTTAGGTAGTAAAATCGTTGGAGGTCCGTAAGACGCTCTCTTTGGTGTATTCGTGAGACAAAGATCACCTTAAATGTAGACCATTCAGCGTAATATCCCTTAAATATTGGTAAATTAACCTCTGGCAGTGGTGTTTCCTAGACAGCCGTAGGCAATGTCGGAGGAACGATGTTACTGACTTGTGGAGTTGCAGAAACAGGATTTACAGGAAATTCCGAAGATGCGGTTTCGCGCAGGAGGCACATTGCTTGCAAATAGTCTTACTTAAATAATTCCTCATACTTATAGTTGACGTAGTCCTTTTCCACCATGAATTAACTCTGGGACTACTGAAGTTACCCCTGCTGTCCCTCAAGGGTGGAACCGGGCGCCTCGTAGCTGGCTGCCTTTTACTCTGATTCCATTCTGTGTCTCCATGGCACTGTCTACTTGCCTCATGACCATATGTTTGGCACTCCATACAGTAGGGCGTGTTTTTGCGTGTAATGCACTCATCCCTTGTATGACCTTGCTTACGGCAGAACGAACATGTGGGTGCCCTCTGTACAAACCCCCTGTACGGATTTCTCGGATTCGCGGCTCTGATGTCGGAGACACCGGGATTATATGCTCCTCTGTATATGTTACTTCCATCTCTGTTCACGACAGCGGCGGTGAGCATGTCCTGTCTATTTTCCAACATGTGTACCTCGCCTAACCCAGCCGTACTCCGTTCCAAACGTTCCAAACGTGTGAGCTGCCGACGATTTGCACGAAATTATTGCTGCAAAAGGCGTATGGATTCCAATCGCGGATCAAAATATACTTCACCATAGCGATCCACTGAGTTTTTGTTGAAATTTCGTACAATTCTTCTAAGTGAGGTTAGGATCAAAACTTGTTCTGCTATGTAACCTTGTGTTGCTTTAGCTGGTTTTGGTTCTGCCGAGTCTTTCGATACAGTATTCGTAGAGCCATTTACCCAGATTTGCTCTTTACCCTTCAAACTAACCAAGTAACATTGAATCGCCTTGCACGTTAATATTCAGCGTTGCTCCAAGCGTCCGCAAATAGCTTCAGCTGCAATTCTCCACAGGAGGCACCAAATGTTGAGTTGATACGAGCTTTCCACACATCAAATTTCCGCAGATCAAAATAATCTGAGTTTATGTTACACTGCGATATTGGTTTGAAAACTGCAAAATATAAATATTAATTTTAATCTCTCCATTGCAGATGGTAAAAATCACATGCTACCAACAGGGGAGCTTCTGGTCTACAACATCACACGCACCGATGCGCACAAAATTTATCGTTGTCGGACACATCACAAGTTAACGCAAGACTCCGTGGTCAGTAGCAATGTGGGCAAAATTCAATTGACTGGTGAGTGAATTATTTTTGTAGCACGCAACCCGGTCATTGGGTTTATTATTTATTTAATGATAAATTTGAAGATTAAATTGGTAAAATGTAGTCTGTGGTTAGATACGTCATACACTTTAACAATAACTTATTAAAATTATTAGAGAATTTCTGTTTCTATTAATATTTGAAATCAGTTGAAAATCATGTTATCAACTATTTTGTACCCAGAGGAAGAATATAATGCAATTCTTCGTATTGGGTTCAAAGCCTTTTGATAGTTCGTCATTAATCATTAATAGACATGCACTCAAATTACTCCAAAAGCATTTAAAATATTTTGTTATAAATGATATTCTCTTTCTGGCATACTGTGTAGTGAGACTCATCACTGTTATTCCTTAAATCTATTAGAAGTCTAGTAAGAATGGGAATGTATATAATAACTTTATATTTGTAGATCGAGTGGGTATGGGACGACACACATTTAGTCGAAAAAAAGTGGAGCAATTGGAAATGTTTTAAAGTCAGTACTACCACATATTCGTATCATATTTTTATAAATACTCTATTCCTCCTCTATTCCAAAGAAAAGACAGTAAAAGTTAGTAAAACGCCTACTTTTTGAAATGTTTCCCCATGTGATTTATTCTCATTGCGAAAGGGGGAATAACTGGGAATTAAGTTAAGTAAAAGTTACCTTTCAGAACTAATTTATGGGGCGACATTCCACCAATTGTTAAAGAGTTCAAATATTCAATAATGTAGTTACATTCCTCTCGAACTTTCCTCATTACAGATTAGTTGATCATAACTAAAAACGCTCCCCTATAATATGACTAAAGTGAGGTACACATTATCGAACACGCTTGACAGTTTTGCTCAAATTACGCTTCTTTTCTGTGGGTGTTAAACGTCACGTAAAGTTGTCGTCAGCCATCAATTTCCTTATGTCAGGTCCAACGAAAATCCCTTCTTTTATTTTGGCGTAAGGAATCTTCGGAAACAGACGACTTAAGTACTGGAAAGCCGCCCCGTATCGGTCGAGCGCTTTAACGAAATTCTTTATGAGGCCCAGTCTGTAGTGGAGGAAGTAAAACATGATTTGGATCAATCAGTGAATTGGTAGAAATGTTTTCTCTTCCTGGTGAATAATGGTCTCAAGAGGGCTATTCTGTTTTTTACTTAATGATGCGATGTTGCTCGACAATCCCACAGACAAAGAAACCAACAATAGTTGTGTGCAGCCGCTTTGCATCCCAATCAGCATGCCAATAACCTGGAATACGAGGTTTGATCAAAAAATAACCGTTATTTTCAAAAAGTATTTATTTATTCATCAACAACTATCTTGTCCCCTTGAAAGTAATTCCCCTCAGATATAATACACTTATGCCAACGTTTTTTCCAATCCTCGAAACACTTCTGAAACGCTTTTTTTGGTATCGCCAACAGCTCCTGTTTCGATTTTTCTTTTATCTCCTCAATCGTAGCAAAACGCTTTCCTTTCATTGGTGTCTTCAGTTTTGGAAAGAGGAAAAAGTCAGCGGGGGCCAAGTCCGGTGAATACGGTGGTTGAGGCATGATAACGGTTTTGTTTTTGGCCAAAAAATTACGCACAAGCATCGATGTGTGAGCTGGTGCGTTATTATGGTGCAAAATCCATGATTGGTTTTTCGACAATTCTGGGCGTTTCTGACGAATTGCTTCTCGCAAACGGTGTATAACTTCAAGGTAGTATTCCTTGTTGACCGTACGACCTTGTGGCAAGAATTCATGATGCACCACGCCATTGCAATCAAAGAAAACTGTCAGCAAAACCTTTACGTTCGAAAATAACGGTTATTTTTTGATCCCACCTCGTATATGCGTAATCAATTAGTTTAAATTAATATCCTGCTTCGAAATCTTCAAATACCTTTAGATCGCCGCGTATTTTCTATTCACGTTCGTTGTACTTGATCAATCTCAAAATTTCATTCATAACTTTGCTTGGTGTTGACGGCATGATCAATTGGAATCGACGGCTTTTTATTGCCAATATGCAGGAGAGCGGCCTTCAAACTGTATTTAGAACCGTCAATGAAAAGTCGCCGTTCCAACATGCCAACATGCAAAATCTCGAAATTCTGATGACCTAGCGAAAATCTGGCTGCGGATTTAAAATCAATGCGTACGTTAAAAAGTCCTCTGTTCTTCTCGGGTACTAAAGTTGACCCGCATTTGTAATCCTGTATTGTTGTAAATTTTTATTGCAAATGACATATCTTTAAACGTTCTCTCTATTTTTCACAAAATTTTCATTGATTTCATTACTTTGTCTTTCAGAAATGCGAGAACTTGTTCCTCCAATAATGAATGAGAAGGTGATAAGTTTAACTGCCCGTCTTGGAGATCCAATAGTTGTACCTTGTGTGGCTTATGCTAATCCGAAGCCATTGTATCGGTGAGTCCCACATATATCTTTAATGTTCTGTGAAGGGTACGCTTATTGAAGTAAATAAAATATTGAAAAATAAATGATTGCATACTTTTAGGATATCTCTTTTAAATTCAGTTACTACGAGAGATGTGTATATAAGTCAAGACACAATCTATTAAAAAAAAACCTTACTCAAGAATCCTCTGTCGACGTGTAGATAAAATTCGAGAATGTTCTCGAATTTCTACCAAAGTAGGGAATGTTCTAGAATTTCCTACTTCAACCATAAGAAAGGTATATAAGCCACCACACAGTTAAAGTCGAGACGACGTTGAATAGCAATCGTAACAGTGTGTACATCGTGTATTTCAATTGTAACAGTTACAGTATTGAGAAGTAATAAAGTGATTAAATTAATTATTAAATAAAGTGCAATTTTAATAAAGTAAACTTTAAGCCTAATATTAAGTGTGTAAATGGCAATAATTAAGTAAAGTTAACTATTTTAATTTAACCAAGCAATTGTTTGATTACTACACAATCCAGTGGTACGAATCCGAGAATCGAGAGTTAGAAAAAATTGACAGGAGGGCAATTTCGTAACAATTGGTGGCAGAAGTGGGATTGTATATCGGTAATAAACAATGGTTAAATTTGAAAAACCTAGATTAGAGCAGCTCACGAAATCGCTTCAGCGCTTAAACTTGGAAAGACAAGGGCTTAAAGCGGAGCTACAGGTAAGAAGCGCTTTGGAGGAGCAGGTTATAGACGTCGATGAGCATGCATTCCAATTTGAAGAGCAAACATCTCAAGAGGAAGAACCACCGCAAGGAACTAATACGGTTCACTTCGGCATGAACTTACTCATCAGGGCAATACAATCCGTTAAGTAGGACGCTGAAAAGAGTGTTGAATCCCTCAAACAAGCAGTCGATGAGAGGATGTAGCAAAAATTACAACAAAATGCTCAAGCAGCCGATGAGAGAATGCAGCAGCGATTACAATAAAATGCTCAAGTTATCAAAGAGGCTGTCAAAGAACAGTTACAGTAGAGTGAAACACGACTTGCTCCACTAGCGGAACAAAACTCACAGTAGATGAAATAAATGTCCGAGATGATAGACAGGAAGGTTTGTGAAATTGGGATACGGCAGGAATCGTTCGAAAAATCTGTAGAACAAAAATTTATTGCTACCGAGCAAAAGCAGAACGAATTAAAACAAAGAATTCACCTACTACAGGATGGTGCATGGCCTATGCCAGCTTTATCCTCAATAAAACTGAAGCCTCTGACCTATGATGGAACCACGACATTTAGCGTCTTCAGAATGCAGTTTGAGACTACCGCTAGCACAAATGGTTGGAGTGCTCGCGAAAAAGTGGCTGCATTAACCGTTTCGTTGAAAGGTGCTGCCTCTGATGTGCTTCAAACTATCTCAGAAAGTGAGCGAGACTGCTATGAAAGCTTGATGAATGCCGTTCAGCGCAAGTATGGTAGTGAACACCGGAAGCAGATCTACCAAGTAGAGCTACGAACACGGGTACAGAAGAGTGGTGAGTCTGTACAACAGTTTGCGGTGGAAGTGGAACGGTTGGCTCATCTTGCCTACCTAGGAGAGATTACTGAGAGGTGTATGATGGACACGTTCGTATATGGCATTCGCGATGCGGAGATAAAGCGTTCTGCGATAACTAATCCGAAAGCTACATATATGGAGACAGTAGCTAGCGCTTTAACTTCAGAAACAGCAGCCTTGGTTTGCCAGCCAGTATACAGAACCGGTCAGGTACAAGTCGAAAGTGGACAAAGTTTCACGGGGATATGATTTGCCTGCGGAGAGGTCGGACACATGGCTCGTAGTTCTCAGTCGAGACGGAAACGTTCTAGATCACGCTCGCCGGTAAGACCGCCAAAGCAAGTCAGATTCTAAAATAGGGAATCAGAAAATGTTGATAAGCCGTCGACGAACTAGATGGAGTCAGTCTCGAGGGGCAAGGTCTGACTCCCACAACATGTAGCCACAGAATCTTCGTTTCTCAGATGGCACGGAAAATCAACAGCCTAACTGTCGACAGCGTAAAAATTGGAAGAAAAATCGTGGTAACATTGGATACGGGCGCATCACATTCCATAATTAGAAAGGATCTAGTTCGGGGAATCGAGCCGCTTCTGGGAATAAGGTTGCGTACGGCAACTGGAGATGATACACCGGCACTTGGAAAAGTTGCACAAAAAATCACTATCGGCATCACTACCGTGACGCATGAGTTTGTAGTTGCGGATATTGTGGACGAAGTAATTAGATGTGGATTTTATAATACGGAATGGAATCACGCTAGATTTCAAAATCCGAATGCTGAAATATGCGAACTCCGAAATACCGTTATCCATTGGTGAGGATAAGTATGGAGGTTTTCGACAAGCCATTGTATCGCAGCGGACAAAAATCTCACCAAAGTCAGAGGCAGTTATATGGGCCAAAATGGAGAGCAGAGGAAGACTGCCAGCCAAAGTTTGGCAAGACATTGGTTTGCTAAAAAGGGTAAAAACGAAGGCAGAACAAAAATGGTGAAACAAGCAATCAACACTGGTGATGCCAAATCCATTCGTCAAGCGTCAAGAAGAGTACAGCTGGCAAAGAGAGAAGAGGTGAATGTGTTGCTGAAGAGGAAATGCATCAGAACAACGTCAATGAGCCATCAACAAGCCCCTGGATTTCTCCAGTGGTATTAGTCAAGAAGAAGGATGGCTCCACACGTTTCTGTGTAGATTATCGAAAACTTAATGAGGTAACGAAGAAAGATTTTATTGGTTTGGTTGCCAGTAATCTGTAGTTGACTGGATCAGTGCTTGTGAAAAGTGTGCAGCTCCCAACGGACCGAGCTGTCTCAGTCAGCGGAAAATGCCGTCGCAGTCAGGGGAAAATGCGTTTATACAACGTGGGAGCGCCATCGCAGGCCCGTTTCTAATGAATGATTCCGGCAACCAATATGGTCTCATCGTAATCGATTATTTTAGCTAACAGACAGCCGTATATTCCATTCCCGATCAAGAGGTTAAGACCATTGCAGATGCATTTATCAATAATTGCGTCTGCAGATTCGGAGCTCCCCTTGAGTTGCATTCGGATCACGGAAGAAATTTCGAGTCAGCGATATTCAGGGAAATTAATGAATTGATGGGCATACGCAAAACCCGCGCAACCCCTTTACACCTGCAATCCGATGGAATGGTGGACAGATTTAATAGTACGCCTAATCGGAACACTTAAGGAAAGTCGTGGACAGAATTCATAAAGATTGGCACCAATACATACTCCTGTTCCTAATGGCATACCGATCGGCAACTCACGATACAACATCTACAACACCACCCAAGGCTATCTTCGGTTGTTATATAAGATTACCTGCAGATCTGAAATTCGGTGCCTACTCGTCTATATATATCGGCGATCAAGAATTTATATTTTTGTGGTTGGTTCAATATACTTGAGGCAAAGCAAGGAAAATCGATCGCAAATAAATGGAGAAAATTTTACTTTTTAGCCAGTTTTAAATTTGTTTCCCAACATAGTTAAGTTTTTGTTCGATATGCTTAGCCCAAATTGGTCCTATCCTGGTACGAGTATACTGGCATATTGATGCTGGAATTTACCCACATAATATATTCTATTTCAATTTAATGTACGGAAGCTTTTCTTTAAATTAGAAGCAAACTCAAGTCTCTTT
Source organism: Clusia tigrina (assembly GCA_920105625.2). Taxonomy (NCBI): domain Eukaryota; kingdom Metazoa; phylum Arthropoda; class Insecta; order Diptera; family Clusiidae; genus Clusia; species Clusia tigrina. The sequence continues at coordinate 39,505,959 of OV050033.1, read as the reverse complement.
TTGTCTATATACATTTTCCATTTCCAACTCCCCAGATGGCATACGAAGCGTTCAAACAATGAGGAATCTATACAACATTTGCTGGCCACGGGACGTGCAAAGATTAAAGATGGTACTCTTATTATAACCGCAGTCGAGAAAGCGGACAACGGAGCCTTTTACTGCACAGCAACCAATTCTGAGGGCAGTGAAACACTTGAAGTGCAAATGACAATAATTTCCCCGCTATCGGCATCAATTCAGCCTTCTGTGCAGACAGTGAACTTGGGCAAAACCGCGGATTTGGTATGTGAAAGATTATTCTTCGATATCTAACTACTCCTGAACAGAGTTACCACCTTTTCCCTTGTGGAGTTGGCATAACTGTGATATTCAGTAAAAATTACTACATGTAATTAGCCTCTTATTTGTGAGGATCTTTTCAATTTCTTTAAGTTCATAATTGCAAGTTCTCGTTCAAATTTTAGATTTGCAGCATATCCGGGTTTCCAAAACAAAGCATAACCTGGCTTAAAGATGGGCAACCTCTACGCTCCGGTGCCCGTGTGCGTTTGTTGTCCAAAGAGCACATACGTATCACGTCAATAACGAAGGAGGACAAGGGTATGTATCAATGCACGGTTAAAAATGACCAGGATTCAGTACAGAGCACAGCCGAGTTGAGATTAGGAGGTGAGTACATATTTTCCCTTTGTTCACTTATAACCATATCATTACTTATCAATATATCGCTTATGCTCTTATATTATGTGCAGAAGTAGCCCCCCAACTTATCTACAAATTCATAGAACAAACAATGCAACCAGGACCTTCCGTTTCACTGAAATGCAGCGCAACTGGCAATCCGACGCCAAAAATTGCATGGCATTTGGATGGTTTCCCACTCCCCAATGTAAGTTGTTTTGCCACCTTTCCTCAATAGCCGTATTGTTTTTGTTAAAAAGAGACAACACACGATCTTCTGGTATAGAGCGGAAGAATAATATTTAAAAACAATGCCTCGTAAATACTCAATTTACACATGTTGAATAGAATACAACAGATTTTTCTATAGTGTGACTACAACTTTATAACTGCCTCTCCTTTTGACATTTGCAACAAAAATTGGCACGTTAGCGTAATCCTCTTAAAGACAAGTAATGTTTGCTTGGCAACTCTTCAATTTTCTGTGGAGAAGTGGAAGAAAGTCAAAGCTTTTCAACCATGTCTGATATTTATGAATTGAAAGTTAAGACAGAGTTTTATAACAAAATCGTAAAACGCAAATCAATACATACATAAAAACACTCATATAATCGCAAGGAAATAATCGCTGAAGAGGAAATAGTCAAGGAACTATGTTCCCAAGGGGTAATCGAAGCCTATAAGTTCAAGAAAGCGTTCGAAGACAAAGTAGCTCCGAGTCGTGTGGTACTTCTCACTTTTGACCGCTATAAGCTCCCATCAAAAATAGAGATTTGCTGGCATTGTATCAAGGTGAGAATTTATATTCCGAATCCTATGTGGTGCAAATACTGACAGATTCTGGGCCATACACCTAAACGTTGTAATAGGGTGCCCGCGTGCGATAAATGCGACGTCCCGCACACACATTGAATGTCCCAATTATATCCTTTATACCAATATGGTATGGTATCGAAAATTTCGCTGAAGACTTTAAAGTGGAGCTGGCATATAGAAAAGAATTAGTCTGATGGATTATGTAGATTAAGTTTGACAGATTTTTGTCCATACACCTAAACGTTGTAATAGGGTACCCGCGTGCGATAAATGCGACGTCCCGCACACACATTGAATGTCCCAATTAATTGAATGTGCCAACTCTGCCTCTTGGAACGTTTGTCAGAGAGCATAACTGCTCCTCATCAAGGAGTGATGCTTGCTCTTCAATTGTAGGCCACGAATTCTCATCAAAATCCAATTGTAAATCGAAATTAAGTTGTTCATCATTCTCACAATTTTTGTTCTTGATAAAATTTCGAGTTGTAAACTTCATTGACATTAACTTGCTAGTTAAATTTTGTACCTCTCTAGCAGACGGGTTGGTATTATTAACTAGCGAAGATCGAAATGCTCACAACAATTTTTCTAAACTGTCTTGATTTAAACGACCTAAGTACAAACATTTTTTTTCCTCGGACGTGACAGTTGAAGTAAGCTTCAAACCTTCTATGGAAGATCTGCGAAAAAGTGAAATTTGAATGTAATAAAAATAAAAAGAGAGACTTAACGGAACAAATGAGGGGTAATAATGAGACACAGTAGTTTAGAGTGCGGTGGAATGAGACAGTACATGGTCAGAATTTGATCAGTCAGTTCACCACCTGCAGTTAGCGTAGTTGTCTGGATGGACAGATAACTATTTGAAGGCAGAAGACTTTTTATTTTATATATAAGCAGGGGTCTTGGGACCTTTGCTGTACCTTCTACACACAGCTGATATACCAGCCCCACCCTCAGGAGACACCATGATAGCTACATTCGCTGATGAAACTGTTTTATTATCGTCAAATAACAACATTGGAGTAGCCTTAACCAAACTATAAACACTACTGGACCACTCACTTGTGTGGTTCAAGAAGTGGGGTATCGAAATTAATAGTAACAAGACAGTTCAAGTTATTTATACAAATAGAAGGCATAACAAATGTCACAATGAAACAAATTAAAATCGACACTAAGGCAAAATACTTGGAAATACTATTGACGAAAAACTACTCTGGAAAGAACATATATAAAAAAACAAGAATTTAATAATAATTTTAAATTATAAGGAACAAATAGCAGTATGAATTAATTCGCAGGCTCACTTTGTTGGACATAGATTGATAAATTATCTCGTTAACATGACGTTCACCCAATTTTCAGTTCTTTATTGATCAATTTTAGAAATGTTTACTGATAAGTGATGACTCAAAGTCTGCCTTTCGAAGTGTATGATATCTTGTTAAGTGAACTTATATAAATAATAAATTATCTTCTACTAAAACGTAAATAATAAGAATTGATAGCAATGTTAATTGTTGAAAATAAAAGTATTTAACAAATTCTGTAAAAACTTGGAATTCATAACTAACTTTTCATAAAATGTATAGTTAAATTAATATTTAATGATCGCACGTTCACATTTGTGCTTTTCAGAACGACCGGCTGATGATTGGGCAATATGTAACCATGTTCGGCGATGTCATCAGTCACGTCAATATATCTGTCGTTAAGTCAGAAGATGGAGGTGAATACGAATGCAAAGCTATTTCTCGAGCCGGGGAATCTTCGCATTCAGCACGTTTAAATATTTATGGTAAATGGAAAATCATTTTTTATTACATAATTTTTTAAATGGCATCACGAAGTGCATAAATTCATTTTCCCAATGCAACATCGAATGCAGGTATGCCTTATGTGCGCCCAATGCCGAAACTGTCTGCTGTAGCTGGAAAGACTTTTTATTTGAAATGTCCAGTGGCGGGGTATCCAATCGACAGCATCACTATTGAGAAAGGTACGTTACCACGTCACAGCAGACAGACACCACTCAAAACAGTGTGTCCTCACGAGATATAAGAATGAAATAACTTCAAAGCTATTTTTATTTTCAGATAGTGTCAGGCTTCCCACCAACATATGACAGCGTGTACAAAATGGCACTCTCTTTATTGAAAACATGCAGCGCACCACCGATCAAGGCACTTACACTTGTACTGCTCGGAATAAGCACAACTATACTTCACAACGTTCTGTGGAGGTGAAAGTCTTGGGTAAGTTGTAATGGTGTTCAGATTTCAGCAAATTTACAAATTTTCAGCTGCAAAAGGCAAGAAACCTTTTTGATATGGTACCAAAAATAAAGGAAAAAGTGGGATTGTAACTTTTTCAACCTTGCAAACTGCTGGTATCAATACAAATTTTAAGTGATTAATGAAGTGCAAACGTAACTAAAAGGAACTTGCACTTATTTAAACAAAACAACTATTTTCCTGCATAGAATACACAGTTGTGATTACTCTATTGGTGATGATAGTCACTACAATGCATTTGAAACTCTAAAACGCGTACAAAAATAGCGTATTCACAGCAGAATAGCACACAGCCCAAGAGATATCCATTGTACTATATTTGACGTTCCATTTTTACTTTTCTTTGAACCTACCAAATTTGTGAAGAAACCTGTGTACCTAAGTAGCCAAAGTTTGCTCTACTTAGGATGTCAGCGCTAAATACCTCGAACCAGATTCTAGCGAAAGCAGGGCACAGAAAGTAATACAACGACTCATCTTCTTCTCCACAAGCCTGTCGAAGTGGCCCTCTATGTAATGTCTGTCATTTGCATATGCTTACCCCACGCAAATTGGCCCATCACCAGTCCTACCAGAATCTGCAATCTCTTCTATCAAGTGACAGAAGAAACCTTGATGTTCTATCGGAAATATCAGGTAGCATAGCCTTTGCCCATCTGCTGCCTCTTACAGCCACCCTTTCGAGATTCTGGGCACAGGTAACGCAATCAGTAATAGTGCTCCTAATGGTAGCAAAAGGTATGGGAAGAACAGATTCTGGGCCAGTAAAAATGGTTTCAGATACTTTATTCGCAATTTTATTCGGAACTTCATTCCCCATGCGTCCTGGAACCCATGTAAGCATCAGACTATTATGCTTTCCAACATAAATTAATCTGGATTTATACAGCAGTACCAACTTGGAAGTGACAAGGGGACTGAGCAAAGGGCCTTCCGCGCAACCTGACTGTCACTACAGACCCAAATATATGCAGGCGTTGAATCAATGGGGCAATGATATCTTCAAGATTCCAACGCGCACCTACCCGCCGCCTATTGTACTTTAACCTAAGTAGGCGGAACGATTCAGCAGCGCATCAGGAGCAGGGCCAGAAGTTGTCGGAAAGGCTCCACTAAAAACGAGGTGCGACCCCCTGAATGCTTTTGTAACTCACTCTAGCGGTTACCAGGTCTGGGTAACAAACTGTATTTAACTTGGTTACTTCTAGCTGAGAAGATACTATTAGACAGGTTCTTGGCCTCCTGGAACTCTTGTCATAAAGTACCCTTCATTCATATTATAGCAATTTAGTTTAGACGAAATCCCTGTAGTTAGTTTTTATATTGCATTGGATTTTTTGATGGTATCCGATATTGGCAACTTACCAGTTACCATATGAATGCCGATGTCCTCTATATCTATTTAGAATGTGCTTTTTTATTTAATTCATTCGGAGTAGCATTCCCCAACATACTGCAGTTTTCTTTCAGGGAGAAGGGAGTACAAGTAAACCCGCAATATGACGATTCCTGTCCCAAATCTATTCCACACCCCTTCTGTTAGGGTACATCGGTTTTATAACTAACTTATACCCAATATCATTACATAATATGCTTATATAAAATCATTCCCAAATATGTCAACTGGTAGTGCACTCTACAATACGAAAATTCATGCCCCAATTTAGTTTCACACCCATTATTTAGAGGTACAGAGCTATAGAAGCTTCCTTTACTTTTGTTTGAAATCGTGATTACTTTCCTATCCAAAATCATCAGCTAAAAAAATTTGACTTACGCTTTCACAGTAAATACTATATTTAGGGGATTCTGCATAGATTAGATTAGATTAAATTAGATTTATTTAAGGGTGTTATACATCGCGACCTGAAAGATCTATTGGGTGAGCTCAAACTCTTGCGTGCTCCTTGACTATCAGATAGTATCACAATATTTTTCCCCCCTACATTTCCTGTCAATATTGATCTGGGCACATCTTTTAATAGCGTGATTCTGCATATGGTCTCTTAATATTGTTTATAACCACTTATGCTCATAAACGAGAATATGAGAGCCGAGTTTTTCCAATGCGAACTAAAGACCTTTCAACACCAATGTCGTGATAACACTTCTACATACCTCTGTAAGCATATTGTTTGTTCCTAAATTCTAACAAATATTTGTGCTAGTGAGAGGGTTTAAATACCAGCTTCCTAATCACTCTAATGTCTTTGAATGCGATATGCAAAATTTGTCTCGCTTGCCTGGAATGTTGCCTCCTGTCAAGGTACTACAAATGAGAACCAATCCGAATCTCGGCAGTTATCGTAAAGAGGAGAATTGAATAGCTCTTCCATCTGAGGACAATATATCATTTATCTTCGCCGGTGTAAGTCGAAAAGTAAGTATTCATGAGAAATTCCAGCGAGCTCTCTTTTTTTCTGAAGAGAGGGGAAATTTTCAAAAAGATACAAGGGGGTACGCACCACCCAAGAGTGTGAGATTTTTACTCACTAAAACCATCTTCCTAACCTGACAGTTACGCTAAGCCTCAAAGGCCTGATAGCAAATTAGGAAGGCTATTAAACAGATATACAAAGTTATACAAAGAGAACTACTCGCGGTTTCGAATTTTCGATTTGAACACATGTTTGGATTCATTCTAAGTATGCTGGTTTGAAGCAGTGGTGGTCTCGATGACTATCCCATTCAGCATATCGCAGTATTTGAAAAAAAATCTTCACTTGCTGCAGCATTTCACAACCAACACGATACTGTGCTTAAGTTCCGGATATACTACGTTAACATAATACACCAGCCAATTGAATTTGCATTCGCGAGACATAAGGAACCAAATCATTCAACAATCAGCAGTAATAGAATAATTGAAATAAAATAGCTGAAGGAAGTTTATTTTTCGTCGGCATTTCAGTCTTGATATTTTGATTAATTGTGTTATTGAAAGTTTGCGTTTCTCTCACCATCCACTGAACTAAATGAAAGGAAGATAATTTTAAAAAAGCGTGGGCTATTGAAAATTTCGAAATCTGTTATTTTTTTACTTGTTCTAGGGAATTGCTTTAATGCTGCAGACACACGAGACAACCGTTGAAACAACCAATGCATGTTGCTTCGACTGCTGCTCCGTGTGTAGCTTTCTTTCTCAGTGAAATGCTCGTTGCCGCCACCGTTGCCTGAAGTATCGAATTATTTTGATATTCCGTGTTGCTTCAACGGTGGCCTCTTGTGTACTCAGCATAATAATTAAACTTGTTTGTATGCGACATGCAAATGTCCTTTTTATATTTTTTATTTCTCTTCAAAAAGTGCACGTTTTAAAAAATTTCTGTACAGAATTCAAACTATGCAATTATTGTTTTTACTATTATTTTCATATTTTCGACATGTGGGTTAATTTAAAAAAAGTGGAATTTCATCATTCGAAATTAAACGAAAACAATCAATTTAACTTGTTTGTTTATCAAATGTTCTGCTGGAATTTCATCGTTGCTGCACAAATTAGATGCATTGGCTTCGACACATGCCTGAAATTGTCAATGATTAAGAATATCGTTTCACAATAGGCGTATGCGATTCGCCACTCTATCGAGGATAAGACCGACTTTTTTATGGAAAAAGTTATCGAGTAAATGATGCTCGGATGAAACGAGCGAGTTTTTCTACACTCGATAGAAAGCGCTTCCAAATTGAAAACTGCTCCAAAACAAACGAGATCACAAATTACCCATGAAAATTTCCCTGGAACTTTTTATATTTCAGTGCTGCCATGATATACTTGGCACTACTCTTTTGCTGATTTATTCTCACAATCGATACGAGCTCGATTCAAGTTACGAATCGTATACGAATGATATAAAATAAGCCAATTTTTAACTTAATGGAGTGTATACTTGTATATACATATATGGAAGAGACCTTCTTAAGAGATGGGAACAAAGCGAAACGCTGAAAAATACCAAAATGTTCAAACAACTGATCCGACTTTTTGGGAACGTGTTATATTCACATATGAATGTACATTTACCAATATTCGGAGGCGATGGTCATATAAAAGTTTGGCGGAAATCCATCTCTGGCCTGAGTCCAAAAGAATATAGTCCTTCTGTTAAACATGGTGGAGGGTTCGTAATGGTATGGGGTTCCATGGCGGCAAAGGGTGTCGGCATGTTCGGTTTATCAATGCGATAATGGATAAGTATATGCATATTAACATTTTAAAAGACAGTTACCTGCCAAGTGTGAATAAACTGGGTTTCACAGGACAAAGCCATATTTTTACAGGATAATAACCCCAAACCTTCCTCAGGCTTGGTGCGCGAATGGTGTCTCTTAAACAAAAGTTAGAATATCCTCCGCAGTCACCTGACTAAATTGTTATAGAACATTTATGGGATCATCTTAAGAAACAAGTGAAACCACGGAAGGTCACATCAATTTCAAGCCTTAAGTCAGTCTTGGTTGAGGAATGGGCGAAAAAATCCCAAGAGACTACAAACAAATTGGCCTTTTCTATGTCATTTCGAATAACCGCTATACTTCAGGCCAAAGGAGGTCATTAGATTAGATTAGATTTATTTAAGGGTGTTATACACTGCGATCTGAAAGATCTATTGTGATGCCCTTCTTTATTTGAAAGTTGAGGGTAGTCTCATCTATAAATCTTCTGTCAGGTTAATTTTCGACACGAATTCATATATTTTGGAAGAATCAAGTTGAAGGATCTTGCTCATATCTAACATATATTCTCCAAAGCACCTGAGTCTTTTGTGAGCTAATGGTCCGCAGTCTGTGATCAGGTGCAGTATCGGTTTCTGTCGTTATTTAATAAAATAAATTATTTGATGTAAGAAAACGTAACTTGGAGTCTTTTTAAAGAAAAAAATATTTAAAATGTATGTATATTTATGTGAACTGTGGATCACATGCCACAGCTAACGAGTAAGTGGTTTGTTTACTTGGCAGCACTGTTTAAAAAAAGTACTGAAATATAAAAAATCCCAGGGGAATTTTCATGGGTCATTTTTAATCTCGTTGGTTTTCAAGCAATTTCCAATTTGGAAGCACTTTCTATCGAGGATAGAAAAATTCGCTCGTTTCATCCGAGTATAGTTTACTCGATAGCTTTTTCCATACAAATGTCTGTTCTATCCTCGATAGAGTGACGAATCGAATACGCCTAATGTAGTATCAGCGAAAATGTAAATATAAATACAACAAAAGGCTTTAAAATTAAGATTCCATCTAAACTTACATATACAAAAATTGGTTATTTTCAGAATCTTTATTTTCAGTTTCAGAGTTCATAATAAAATTATTTATACTCTACTTGAACTGTATTATCGACTGTCAGTAATTGGAGAACTTCTGATTTTACTAGTATAAGACTTGCCAACAATTTACATTTGGAATATCTAATATACCAGAATTAAATTTTATTCTACACCCTTTACATATTTAGGTCAAATATCTTTAAGGCACTGCGAAATGGTTTTATTTGGAATTGTTTATTGAACGATATTTCATAGTACCTTTTATTTAACTAAATAACCAAATTTTTCTTCTATTTTAATGTTTGCTTTGGTATGATTACATCGTTTTAAAATTGCATGTATGCCGCTCATGCACTTTTTACTCGCTCGACCTCACAATTCACTTCACTTCAAATGCACCACAGCACTATTATTTAATTTTTGCACATTTTTTAAGTTTGTATTGTAATTTCCACGTTTCCGAGCATCTGAATCTGCAGCGCACCGCCATGGGCGGCGCCCGCCACAGTTGTGTGTTTGTTGTTGCTACTGTCCCAAACTTCTGTGGAATCCTCATTATGGGGCATTGTGTTGTGTGACATGTGGTCGTCCTTAGCTAAACTGTTTGTGGTCGGTAATTTATTGCAACCAATTGCCCCGCTGTAACCAATTAGTAAGCTTGCGAAAGGGCTACTAATCGAACAGCAACGGGATTATAATATATTTTTAATTTTGTATTCTGACCTCTTCTTCGCCGTCCTTCGAAATATTGATGGGTAGCATAGAAGAGTGATTATTTCAAAATATGAACTCAAAAATTTGTTAATATTAATTTGTTTTTTAGAGCTAATTAAATGACTCTTTAAGAGGGGATGCACACCAACTAAATTTGAATCTAAAGTCTCCATAAAAGAACATGAAAAGCGCCGATTGAGTTTAAAGTAAAGTGGTGTTCGCGTTGTGTGCATCCTCACCAAGCATATTACAATGAAATTCAAACCACAAAAGTCACAAACAAAACAGTTCGTTTGCAAATGCAAAATGCATTATAAGCTAATTGACGACCGCCATTTCTGCACTCACTGCACCAGATTTGCCATGCCCCTCACCACTTTTCGTGGCGCAATAAGCGAACGAATTGTGTGTTTACAGTGTTTACACAATATTTACATACAAATGGTTGGACATGCATTGGCTTTGAGTTTATGAGGCAAACAAAGCACCGCTCTGAATAATAAAATAATTTTAATACATTTTTGTAATTTGTAATGTCAATTCAATAAAAAAAAAACTGACGCGTTAAATTTCATGCCCTTGTACACCACCAACCATAAACATAGTTCCACCCAAGATTACACCATTTTCATTCGCACGGGATCTGAATGTCGGCGACCGCACCAGCATTCAATGTGTCATTGGCACCGGTGACCTACCGCTCACATTCACTTGGCTGAAAGACGGAAAACCCCTGCAAGCTGCGGCCACACAGTCACCAACGTTGAATACACAAGCGCGCGACGGTGGCAGTGTCAGCGGTGGGCTTAGTGGTACCGGTGGCGTTGCTGTATCGGGTCCCGGCTCCGGCCACCATCAGGCGTCGTCGGCGATGATTACCCACATACAAGACGCTTCGAATGACGATGGTAGTAGCGGTGGTGGAGGCGGCGGCCAAGTGACAATTCGCCAAAATGATGATTTTACCAGCGCCCTCAGCATCACAAGTGTGACGAGGGCTCAAAGCGGCACCTACACGTGCCGCGTGCAAAACGATGCCGCCACTGTCTCGCACTCTGCACAACTAAGAGTTAATGGTATTTTTTGCATTTTGTTTGTTACGAGTTATTCCGTAAGATATTCAGTCGTTAATTCATTTGTTCATCTTTTATTTCGATGCACACATAATAGCACGAATCAGAAGACAATGAAAACAATTAAAAAGTTATCAATTCTATAACCACCATTGACTAAACTAACTTTCGTTGTAGTGAATTGAGTGCAAAACTTTAGAATTTATTGAATTTTTACAGGGGAACATTCCGTGGTGTTTCCCTATGAAAACTACTCTTAAGTAATTATTAATATTAAACTTTTATTTAGGAAGAGTTTAAAAATTTTAACAAATAAACTTGCATTTACAATGTTCGTACTTATTAGCTGTGCTTCTTTCAACGCGAGTGTGAATAAAACGACACCCGTCGCTTAACCAGGCAAGGATTTGGTAGCACTGGTATTGACAATTAAAATGCTTATACATATACATTTGTTAACAAATTTTATAAATGTATTTTTTTTATAAATGTATAATTTTAACAAACTACATTTATTTTTTAATATAAACTAAAATTTATTACATATTTTTTAATTACAAACCTATTTTCTTTATTCTCCATGTTACTTTTTATATAGTTACATATCAACATTCCCACCACCTACAATACCTACTGCAACTCTCATACAACTACTTATCCTCTCCCATCCCTCCTTCCACTTTCTTTATTTGCTCTTTAACCATTTAAACTGTTCTATTTTGAACTCTTTATCTTTACATTCCTCTTGTTAGATTCCATTGCTAGTTCTTAAGCTTTCCATTGAGTACTTAGTTTTAAGTACGTATTTCCTAAAGTCATTAATAAAGTTACCTTAAAGAGAGGATGAGCCTCATCATTATAATATCATTACAGCGGTTAATTCTTGGTTTACTCTTTTTCTTGTTCACAACAGACAACAAAAAGGTCTTGGCAGCACTTCTGTTTGAGGCGCTAAACCATAAGCGAATACAAACAGCTTGGGTTAACTAAGCGGTCCATATGTATTCATAAGCGGGCGTTTTATTTGCGTTGAAAGAAACACAGCTATTGTTGCGCTCAATATCCCGTCTATGATTTAAACATAAATGAAAGTTCTTTCTAACATTTCCGTATAGTTCTTTGTCGTCTCTTGCCTTGCCATTAAGTGTGCATTATCTTTATTTTTTTGACTTTGTTCTTTTGCATGTAATTTCTTTTTTTATTGCACCTTTCTAACTAAAATAATCGAACTTATGTAATAAACGTCAAAATAATATAGTTTGCTTATTCTAAAGGTATATTCATCCAGAATAATGATTATTTTTTATATTGTAAAAGTTTCGTTAATTGTTCACTATAGCCTTATGTGCGCTATAAGGCTTATTTTATAGTGACGAACAACACCCAAAATAAATGTAATAAAGTTGCAACTGTATTCGAAATTTCAGTCTTTCAAAATGAACGTTGCGAAAATGTGTTGCCCGATATATGTATACTGACGTACAAATAGTGTTTCTCTCTGAACTAACATAATTGTGTAGTCTTTAGTTCTTTAGATATCGCTCCAAACCTAACTTCTAACTTATATTGAATATATGAATGGGCTGGCACAATAGATCTCTGTGGTCGCAGTGCCTAAGGGCGATGGCCCAAACCTTAACATTACATTACATTATGTTGAATATAAGCATTGATTAATGAACTAAATTACCTCTTAAAGAGCAATTAATTTACTTCATTTGCAACCAGATTTGCCAAACTATATTTTGATTCAATATTTGATCCAATTTATCACTTGAATTGTAACTGTATATATAAATATAATTGAGCTGAAGGCCCTGGCAGCTAGTGCTCCCCTTTCAATGTAAAATAATAATTAAGTTATTTTGTTTTTCAAGTAATAATAATAAAAATAATAATACCTCTAGTAGGGTCTTATACTGGATGAATGCATCTCTTAGCACAAAGAACAACTATTTATTGAAATGCATGAAAACAAATATAACCATTATTTATGTTTAAGAATAATTTATAAGTATCGACTGTTAACTGAGATCGCCTGGTTATGCAAATGGAGCATCAACAAAATATGTGGTCTTACATTTATTCCAATAATTTTACATGAATTTTTAGCATAGATTTATTTGATGTATATATTAACCGTTACACCTCTTATATATTGTATTGTATTTAGTTCCCCCTCGTATTTCTCCATTCAATTTTGAGGACGAAATCACCGAAGGCATGCGGACGCAACTTATGTGTTCAAGTAGTCAAGGTGATCAGCCTTTCAATATCACTTGGCTTAAAGATGGTACTGCCATTCGCACCGATGCGTCTGCTGGCAGTGTGGGGAGCAAAGATTTGAATGCTTTGCAAGCAGCTGCCAAAAACATTCTCATACCGGATCCCTCCCTTACAATCAACGAATATGCACCCTTCTCCAGCATCATATCAATACACAATGTGACCTCTCGTCATAACGGCAATTACACTTGCCACGTCGCTAATCGCGCCGGATCTGTTGAATATACAGCAGTGCTATCAGTCTCGGGTAAATGAAGAGAAAGTCATTGGAAAAGCACTGCACCAGTAAACCAAAATGCACCAACTCGCACAATGCACCAACTTAGAATACAAGTTTACGCACAAAGGAAATTTAATGCAATATTTCGTGGCCTCGGCCCGATTTGTAGGTTAAGTCTTGCAATGGCACAAACATTACATTCTATTTCTCAGCGGTGAAAACGTGATTACAATATGTTCCGAAAAACTGTTCCTCTGCTTTATGAAGAGACAATGGTGAATTTATTAAACCCATTTTTCTGTAATAACGGACAAGTTGGGAGACAGAAAATGTTCCAGCAGCATTTTCAAGATATAAATGAATTATTTTACAGTTACAGGTGTTTAGAATTTAGATGCATTCTTTGTTACTGCATGCTAGACTCACACCCGAAGGGACGCAGGTTTCTATCCTGCCACAGGTCTCCAAAATGCTTCTTTCTATAAAATCCTTTTTTCTGCGACCCGAAGGCCTCTGTACCTAGTAGTCATTCCCCCAACACCTTACAGTCATGATTAATTATGGTGGAAGATATAATAATCATAATAATTTTAATAGTAATAGAATATAAAATAGTTTAAAAAATGGTTTTACTTCTAATAATCCGTTTGCTCAATGACTTCTCCAAACGTGCGGATCAGAGAGGCATGAAATAGCTCAGAGCAAGTTTAAAGAGCAACGATAAGCTTTTGGAGCAGGTTAAAGCAATTTAGACCAGATTAAAGCAATTAGAGTAAAAAATCGTTAAGAAATGTACAATATATCAGATCAGCCTGATCATTGTTTACAATTTTGGAAATTGTAAAAAAATTAATTTCAAAAATTTGATTCATTTAAAAAAATCAACTATTTAGACTATACATTACATTGATTGTAATATGTAAGTAATATATAGACGGCTCCAAAACGATGGGTGGTATGGGAGCGGGCATATACTGCTCAGAGTTGGGAATTGGGCAGCCTGAGCCGCAGAGCTGGCCTACACCAAGCCAGGAAATGACTCAAAAATATACATACACGTGGACAGCCAGGTATCGATAAAGGCGATTAAATCATATAGTATAAAATCCAAAAATGTCTTACAGAGCAAGGAAGCCATAGAAAGGCTAGTCACAAATAGAAGACTGCATATCTTTTGGGGTACCTGGTCATAAGGGCATAGAAGGGAATGAAATAGCAGATGAGACTGCAAAAAACGCTGTCTATTTACCACTTGAACAAGAAAACGACATACAGAATCCTCTTAAAGAACTATTCAATGAAACGGACGGACGTATGAGTAGACTGGTGAAAGCAAGGTGGCACAGTTTAAACACCTGCAAAATTTCAAAAGTTATATGCAAGGTCAACGATAGGAAACCAACGCAAATTATACTCGCGCTCTCACGAAAAGACTGTAGAACTATCAAAGGTACAATGACATGCCATAATTTACTGGCGGCACATGCACACTAGATAGGAATTACGGACAATGACGAATGTAGAAAATGTGGAGAGGTTGGAGTAAGGGAAACTCTAGAACATCTCCTTTGTATATGTCCTGCGTTAGCCCTTCGTAAAGAGAGGATTAATGTCGTCATTATAATATCATTACAGACATCTCAGGAATGCAACACTGCTTAAGTTCGCAAAAAGCGTTGACATCCTACGAGATGTCTACTGGAAATCTGCATAAAGGTCAGACCCCATCTGGTATCGATAGGGACCCATTGGTCTATGCGTGGCTTTATGCCAGCCAGGTTAACCTAACCTAACCTTACCTAACCTATGGACTTTGTTCTGCTCTAATAATCTTTTTGTTAAAAAACCACAGTGGAAAGTACTTTTTTCAAATTCCTGGAGCCGCTGCTCTAACTTGCTCGGGAAAATAGATGGTGCAGAAAAAAACAAAATATCTCAACTTCGAGCAAGCCCACTGAGCACAGTTCAGAGCAGTTTTTAGAGCAACAGTCATTTTATAAAATAGTTATGTAAATTCAACATTAAATCGTGTTTGTATGTCTGCCGGGCCTCATTTAAATTTATTTATTTGTATTTTATAGGATATGTCGTAATTTCACGCCGTTAAAGCGTTTTATTTCTTCATCTGTGGACTTTTCTTGACTTCGGAATGGTAAAGAAGTATAAAAGGTTAGATTAGGTTGCGAAGGCGTGTGTGGATACGGTATCCGCACTTCCACTCGGAGACATCTATGTCGTTTGTGACTGCCTTCAAAAATGTCAAGAGGAGGCATACTCGTCCTTAACCTCGATTTCCGTACACATTGGATGTATCATCCCTATTAAACAATTTGGTTTTCCAGATGAAAGTGAGAAGATCCGATAAGTCCACCTTCGTTATCTCTGTCAAATTTATGAAGTAGCGCCACCACAAACATTTAAGTCGTTTCAACTGTAGTCTTGGACATTGACATTAAAAGTGATGAATCGATTCTTTCTCTTTTTCATCATTGCAACTCCTGCATAGTCCGCTCGAAGGCATACGCCAATGTTGAAGCATTGGTGCAATAGCACAATGCCCGGTAATGACCCCCGTAAGCATCCTTACTGCAGGTTTGTCGAGGCCTAATATAACCTTCGTTTTGTTCATGTCTAACCTAGGCTCGTGAGACTTCACAGTCGTCACGATTAGTCCATAAATTGATTTCCACCGCAATAGTGAATTCATCTATGCTCCTAAAAAGTTCACATATCGGGATTTGTGGTGAGGTATCTGTTTTGTTAATGTCCATTTTAGAGCCCCTTCTGGCCATCTCGTCCGCTTATCTATACCCTTCTGTATTGCTTTGTCCGGGAGCCCAGCAGAGCAAGACCTTGTGGGGTCCAACGTTCAGTAGTGAGGTATGACATTTCATTACCAACTTCGATTTAATTGCCTTAAGCGCCGCCTGTCTATCCACACAGATAATGATATTCGAGGGTCGAATTGTGCTACTCTGTATCAGCCTGGCCGCTTTCTCAATTGTATAGATTTCGGCCTGAAAGACGCTGTATGCGTCTGGCAGCCGATATGACTGTCTTGCCTGCAAGTCTTCCGAGAAGACACCCGCCTCCGTTCCACTCTCCATCTTTGAGCCGTCAGTGGAGATGATAATGTCAGAATTACCCGTTACAGAGCCTGACTCCCAGTCTTCCCTGGTCGGGTAGGGAGTTGGAATTCTAGCTGTAAAGTCTGTAGAGTAGAAGTCATGTAGTCTGTAGCCGTTTCTAAGTCAGCCGTAACTATCCTAAGTATAATAGTTGAGTGTACCTAAAATTAAAGTAAACAGAAGAGGCGCTTTTCCTTGCGGCATAGACGGATGTTAAAAATGAATGGTTTTAATTGTAACCATTCGGATGGCATTAATTGAATTTGCACCAACGTTTCGTGTTTATTCGCTTGTTTCCAAGCGAGCGTTTAAAATTGCATGTGATAGACATACCATGGTGCATGATATCAAAGAAACAAATTTGCAAATGGAAGTAGAAGAAGCTGAAATAAGGAATCACAAGGGATTGAAATATAAATACAATTTGAAATGTAATGAAAATTGAAAGAGCTCAGCATCAACTTATTGAAAATCGTCTTTCATATTAACCTTAATATTTGAGTTGAATATTTGGGTTTTACAGTCGATTTTATCTTACATTTCCATCCATTTCTGCTTTTAGGAATTTAGTTTAGTTTGATTTTTCGTTTATAAAATGACATCACTCGTACCTGAGGAAATTTACACAAAAGTATTTCAATTACCGCTTGCAGCCTTCTGCAGTTTCACGTATACGAGTATAGTACTAGAAATATCCTTGTATTTCACGCAGCCATTTAAAAATTTGTTTACGACGTAAAGCTATAAAGGGTCTTACGGCACAGTGCCCGTAATGAAAATGGTTGCGAAAATTACCTTATCAGCCAGCATTCGTTTACATTTATCGTACCCAAACTACGTACACACACGAGTATATAGGCACATAATATATATCAACACACTGGCACAAGCCTTCATATCAAATTACCGACTTAGGAACAGGGGTTTGGTTAGGTTGGCTGCGGACATATTTATGTTAGTGTATGTAATAATGAAATGTAAAAACCGTGTAAAATGGGGGTGTGTTGTCAGTGGAGTACATGTTGGTATCTACAATTCTAACCTTTTATCACATTGATATAATAAAAATATTTCATGCCACATTTCCGCAAATGTACAACGAAAATGTTCGAATGTTCTTTAATATTTTAAAATTGCATCTGGGTCAAAAATTATTTCAAATCCTTTTCCCTGGAAATGTACTTTAAATGATAAAATAAAAACATTGAGATTCACACATTCCTTGCGCATCCCTCTGACCAATTCACACTAACGGGTGCGATTATCAAGAACTGTGCATAAAACTGTTTCGCAATATTCGATCCTGAAAGGATCCAAAAGGTAAGAACTACATGGTGTGCTGAATTTCCACAAATTTTTGGCTCTTGCTGAAAGGATTCGTCTTTTTAGATTTGCAATTTGTAGGTAAGTGTTTATGTTAAACTTTGTCGGATTACCATTACTTTTACCTACATATACGAGTATACTGCATGTTTTTAAATATAAGGCATGCTTTTGGCACAAAATTGCAATATGTTAAAGGATCTTTGCACCAAACTAGGTAACTCATTAACATACCTAAACTTTTCAATTCGACTGTAACAGTACCACCACGTTGGATACTTAAACCAACCGATCAAGATGCCATTCTGGGCAATGCTGTGGGCATATTTTGTAAAGCTGATGGATTTCCCGTGCCAGTAGTTCAGTGGAAACAATCGATTGGTGAGCAAATGTGCCTCAGCGGTGGCGGGTTAATGTACTGGCTATGTGTGTCTATTTTATAGGCGATTCTGGCGAATATCGAGAGCTTAGCTACGGCGTTGGCAGCGGAAATTCCCAATCTGTCATCGAGACGTATAATAATGGATCACTATTTATACCAAAGGTCAGCAGAGAGCACGAAGGAAGCTATTTGTGTCAAGCAAATAATGGCATTGGGGCCGGTCTGAGTACATTAATAAAGTTGACTGTACATGGTAAGTATACAACGGAAAATTTGTCCGAATAGACTAATAATGCTACCTTTTGGTCTATTGTGAATAGTGGGACCATCTGTAACAGTTTCCAAAAAGCAAGTAACAGTACGACGCGGTGATCGTGTTATGCTAAGATGCGAAGCCGATGGTGACCAGCCACTGGATATATCTTGGCGTGCTAAAGCAAACCGTATCGATCCATCGTATGATATTCGGTATCACATAAAAGATTCTCTGTTGAGTCGTGGAGTTGTTTCTGAGATGACAATTCTACAAACCATTCTCAGTGACCGTGGCGAATACTCGTGCATCGCTAGTAATACTTACGGCCACGATCGTGCTGTGATTCACTTGCAAGTGCAGGAACCACCAAATTTCCCCGTAAATCTGCATGTCACCGATTTGGGCAGTCGTTCGGTAACCTTAGCATGGTCACCCAATGATCAAGATTCAGTAATAATGAGTGGAGGTGGTAATTATCGCGATTCGCAGCCGATTTCAAATTATATACTGCAGTATAAAAAGGCTGGTGGTGTGTTTGTATTGAGCATTTTCTTCTTTGTAAACATTGTTATAATGTGTTCAACATTTCAGACGTATGGCATGAGCATAATAATCAAAAGCTGCTGCCGGGAGATAAGAACACAGCACAAATTGGATCATTGCGTCCAGCACAAGCGTATCATTTTCGTCTTTATGCGGAAAACCATTTGGGCACAAGTGCGCCAAGCGATATTTTGTTAGTGCAAACGGATTCGGAAGTTCCCAGTGGCAGGCCGCAAGATGTTTCGGCAGAACCCCTTGGGCCACAGCAACTGCTTATTACATGGCGTCCTCCAGAACGTGAATCATGGAATGGTGAACTGCTGGGATACACAATTGCCTATCAAAAGCATGGTTCTACCGACAGTGTGCAGAATTTCACAAAAGTCAGCAGTTTAGGTGGAGAAGGATTGAATGATTTTCGATTAGCAGGCTTGGAAAAGTACACGCCGTACGCAGTGACAGTATCTGCCTTCAATGTGAAAGGTGATGGTCCTCCAAGTGATGTATCTTTAGGGCACACTTTAGAAGATGTGCCATCAGCACCACCACAAGGCGTCACATGCATTGCGCTCACTGCTCAAAACATCCAAATATCGTGGCAAGCGCCACCGAAAGAGTCAAATCATGGCGTTATTCAAGGATATAAACTGCTTTATGAACCCGGCAATATAGAAGTCGAATACGGCACTCGGGAGACGAAAATAACATCCGCTTTGAGCACTGTACTCCACGGTCTCCAACCATTCACGAACTACAGCGTTCAAGTATTAGCATTCACACGCGCTGGAGAAGGAGTTGTCAGCCCAACTGTTTCATGTACCACGGAGGAAGCTGTGCCTGATGCACCTGAACGTGTAAAATCAGTAGTAAGCAGCGAATCCTCGGTTATAATAAGTTGGTTGCCACCGAGAAGACCTAACGGCATCGTTACTAAATACAATGTGTACATACGCATCTTGGACAAAGGTCAAGAGTTGAAGATTCTAAAAGAGGTACTGCCGGCTCACAATCGCCATTTTGAAGCGAAAGACTTAACAATCCGAGAAACCTATGAAGCGTGGGTAACGTCATCGACAAGAGTTGGCCAAGGACCGAGTACGCCAGTTATTAAATTAATACCCAGTACTACCGTACCTGCTGCCATCATTTCGTTCAGCCAAACCCTCAGCGTTAGTTGGCGTGTGGATATGAAACTGGCTTGTCTGTTTGTTGGAAATCCTAAACCAAACACTGAATGGAAAGTGCTCAATGCGCGTTCTAAGAAGCATTTCCGGTTGGAAGTAAGCAATGACAATACTTTGACTCTGAGAAATATTCAACGTTCTCACGAAGGCAATTACTCATGCGTCGTTAGAAATGCTATTGGATCGGACCACATAGTCTATCAACTCTACGTACAAGGTAAGCGCTATAATATTAAAACGGTTATAGACAATGTTGACGAGTTTTACTTATTCAGTTCCACCATCTGCGCCAACACTTTCCATAATTGGAAGTACTACAAATTCAGTGTCTCTTCAGTGGCGTATTGATGACATTGGGGGAGCGCCTTTAAGGGGATTTACATTAACTTACAGGAAAGAATTCGGAGATTGGGAAGAGATTCAACTAGAGAAACGAGTCAACTCCCATATACTGGAACAGCTGCAGTGTGGGACTAGGTATCAGTTCACGATTGTGACATTTAATAAAATCGGTTCTAGTACCACGAGTGCAGTGGAATCTGCGAAAACAAAGGGTACGTTACTTTTTACTTTAACAAAGAAATGAAAATAATTCAATTAATGGTAGGTAACATGCCAATTGCACCGCACAAGCAAAGTCTCATACGTCCAAATATTACTTCCACTATACTCGAGCTTTCATCTTGGCAAGACGGAGGATGTCCCATTTTGTATTTTAGCATAGAATTCAAACGACATGGAACCTCCAGCGACTGGATAATTGTTTCAAGCAGGATAGAAACCCATGTAAGTCATATTCACATCATTGCAAATTGCTCAATTTGTGTTATCTTCTTCCACAGACACGCTACACAATAGGAGACTTGGAGCCAGGAGCTCCATACAACCTACGTATCACAGCCCATAACAATGCTGGCTCTACGGTCAAGGAGTATTACTTTGAAACCGTGCGCTTCAAGGGAATGGCATCCGAAATGGACCACAATGAAATGCCCGAAGTACGAACACTTTTTCGGGACGCCCATTTGATAGCTGTGATTATTACATCAGTGTTTGGTACCATATTGGCATTAATAGGCGCCTGCATCTGCTTCAAAAATTGTAAGATATTTGCAATTCCAAATTTCAATATATTCATTGAAACTTTTTAGACCCACGCCAGCTGTTTACACGAAATGTTGCATCAATGCGACCCAATGATAGTGAAGGCAAGGATATACAGCATCGCGAACAATTCTATGGTACGGTACGCAAATCTTGCCAGCAATCACCTCACGAATCGGTTGCTGGACTTGAGCGCATACCTGAATACTCTGAAGATATATATCCTTACGCTACATTCCATTTACCAGAACATGAAAATCAATCGGCAAATATACCGTTGAATCGAAAAGGATTGCAGCCAGTGTATGACCCCCGCAGCTGTGATGACAATACGCTAACTACTACTGGATCGAAAGTTAAGCGTTCTGTTTCGACGGGTATTGGCGGTAGCAGCTCCACTGCTAATTTGGGCAACGTTCCGGGAAATTCTTCAGGTGAATGTAGTCACTCCAATACAGAAAAGCGGAATAAACGCAGATCTAAAGCAATTAAATCGGAATCAGAGGAATATGATAGCTTGAACAGCGACAGTGACTTGAGTGGGGAGAGAATTCGGGAAGATGGTCGTGGCGGGCGTGAATCTTCCAGTAATTTAGCCGATTCAAGCTACAATCGTATGTGTTTACTTAATCCATTTAAAATGGTCTCTGATCATATTTCGTTTTTCTCTCCATTTTTAAAGCACATGGACACAGTCCTCGCAGTGGTGCAAATAAGGAACGCTTGTCTGTTTTTAGCAGACCTCAACTTCATAGTAAGTTAGTACCTGTTTTGTTTACTAAAACTGTACGACATTGCTAATAATCCACACTAATACAATATTCTTGTGCCTAGTTAATTTATCTGTTTTCACAAAAATAATTGCAACAGTATTTTGTAGCATGACACTCACACGAATTGCATTTCCAAGATCCCAATCATAATATCTTTTATAATTCATATGTAGAAAATATATTGCCGACCCGCAAGAAAGATTCCACGAAAGAGAACTCACGCACTTCTAAAAAGCCGACGATGACTCTCAATGAAGCTTGCGCTAAAGAAACTAGGGAACTGTCAATTAAGCCCACGAAGTCCTTCTTCCAAACAATCATTCCCACCAGCATTACAGTGGCAACGCATGCACCTTCCATAAACTCCAAACAAATTCCTCAATCACCTGTCAAAATTACAAAAAAATCCCTACAACCTTTAAAGCACCATCCTTTTGATTTACAACGCCCTTTGTCATCATCACCAACAGCACCTCAATTGTCACCGACGCATCCTATTTCACCGTCATCACCCCTTTGCCAAGCTTCGTCAACACACAATCACACAAAGACCGCTTCAGGCAGTAGTCCCAGTGCCTTGGCCATAGCGAAGCCTCCGGTCAGTGGTGGCAGCGGTAGCGTTGGATGTCATAAGCGGCCACTTTCTACTAGGCAAGCTAATAGTTGTGCATAAGTGTTCTGATTCTTTCGCTTCTTTTATCTAAAATTATTCTGTACGTATATTTTTTTCCAGAGTTGGGTAAATAATTGATTACATGTTATAACAATTACAAATAACTTTCTATAGGAAGTGATTCCAGTAAATTATGTTTGTAATCGACATCAGTTACAGCACAATTTGTACTCACTTTCTATGTTGTTGTTGTTTGACAAGGTGAACACTGGTTTGTTCACATTACAATAAAGTTAGGGCACACTTATTGGAAATACAGTTGGCCTTAGTGGGACAGGAACAGCGAGTATTTACTGTAGTTATTAAAATCTAGATTGCCACCTACAGAAAGTAACCAAATGTGGAGAGTGAAATGTATGGGCACCATCATAAATACAGTCAAACTTTTGTAACTCGAATCACCATTATCCACAGAAAATATTCGACTTATGGATACTTTGAGTTATAGACTACATATTTATTTATTTATTGTTTTTTTGAGAAACCACAACTATGTCCGCTACATCTTAAATTATGAACACTTTTATTAATTATAAGTCAAGTTCATACTATATACATATGGAAACATACTACATACATATGGATACAGATGGAAAACACTGGGCAAACCGACATTCCACCACATTAGGGAGATCGCGAATTGCAAGATATTGGAAATTCTTGCGTTCATAAACCTCTCAAACTGCCCATAAGGTTTAGTCGACCAGGATTTTTAACAGAACACCTCTATAACAAACCAAAAGAGTGGTACCAAAACGGCGCTATTGCACTAAATAGATGAGGGTACATCGCCAATTAAACAAACCAACCAACATACATACATATGTACAAGTTACAATCAATTCAAATAATCAGAAAGTAGTGACTGAAGACATTTTGATTCTAATTTGTTCAAAGCCTTGTAGAGTGATCGTCAGTGGTAGTGTCATTTGTTTGCAAATATAAATTCTAAGTTCTGACCAAGCGGGAAAACTTGACCCCAGAATACGCAGTCAACCTTGGTCATCACCGTATGATATGACTTTGCTTCTTTCCCGTGTATCCGACGATTCTGAAGTAATCTCCTACATCATTATTGGAAGGCTGTTGAATGGTATCCTCCACTGAACCCTCCACTGAATCCTCCTCATCGCTTTCCATTTTGTTAGAATTTGCATCTGCTGAGTTAGTGCTATGATCGAGAATAATGTCGTCGTCTGTTGGCAATCCTGCTATGCAAACTTCATTATCCACCTCAATGTAATCTTGAAAAGTAGCGTTGGAAGTTATTTTATTTTTTCTTAGTCATTCTTCATAATCAGGATGCATCATATCTTGATCTTCATCAAATTCATTCAAAAAAATTAAAGGCATGTCGTCGTCTTCGTCCCATGCAGAACACTGACCAAAACCAGGTTTTTTAAAGCAGTTGACAATTGTTTGTTTACTAACGTCAATGTCCCAGACTTTTGATATATGATTGATGCTCAAACAGTGCAACATCCAGTTTTTTGTTTTCCTCTATACTTAGAGCCTCTTTTAGGGACATGCTGCGATAGGAAAACTTCAGATTTTTAATTACTCCCTGATAAAGTGGTTGCAGTTTGGAGGTCATATGCGGTGGAAAAAACACCAATTCAGTGGACTGAGCTGGACTAACTGCTGTAAACCAATCGAGGACAGCTTTGTCCACATTTTGAAAATTGGGTTTCTTCATTCTTTTGTTGTATCCAGAAGTTATACCAAACTCGAACGACATTATTATTGAAATTGTGTGAAACCGTGCTCGCTGCTATGACGTATTTTTCAGCCACTTCTTTCTTCTTTTCTTCACTTTCGATTTCTTTGATTAATTTAAATTTTTCCTCAATTGTCAAACACTTTAAAACGCGTTTCGACGACCATGACAAATAACTTACTTTCTCTATGAAGAACTGATTAAAAAACAATCCATACAGAAGAAACGACAAAGAGGAAAAAGCATTCGTTTTACAAATAGCGAGACTTCCCCGAATAAGAGCTTCGCTTGAAAAATAAAACCAGCACATAATCTGGGATTTCCCCTAAATAATTCGACTTAGAGAAGCATGTGCAAAAAATTCTTTTTCGACTAATGGATAAATTCGAGTTATATAAGTTCGAGTTATGGAAGTAGAAATCAGAGAACACAGAGGAAAGAAAGTCTTTTTCGGTGCTAGCGTCCATAGCGGACACACCACGAATTTGGGTGAATTCACCACGATTCTGAGTGGATTTAACACGATTTTCAGTGGATTCAATACGATTTTCAGTGGATTTGTGTACAACGTCCGTCTGCTTTATTTCGCTGCTTTGCCGTTTTACGTTTAAGTTGCTTTACTCTGTATACTCTTCCACATACCATCCTTTGGTAAAAATACTTTTTGATATCTCGTCCGAGCCTCGGTCTAGCTCTCGTCTCGAGCTCTCGCGTTATTGTGTACTGGCCTTTAGGAAGATCAATGCCAATGCTAGTACTATTTATCAAAATTGTTGAACGAAAGACTGTTTATTTTATATATGTACATATAATTTTTAATATATGCAATTTTTTCTTTAAACACATGTATATACGATTATAATTTATAATTTACATCCATAATAATTAATATTATATTGAGTAAATAGAAAAAAATAATAATAATTTCTTTTTCATAGTAGATTTTATTTACTATTCTAATTAAAATATTTAGAACTAACAATAATTTGACAATTTTTTTATCAGTATTATACAAACGATTGAAGTTATTTTTTGTTAACAATTAAAAGTAGTAAGTAAATAATAGATCATAACTGAAAACTAAAAGGACTGCAACTTTATAATATCCTTCTATCGGTCATCTAGGAGTAGATTTCTATTATCATTTCTTCATTGTCACTATTCGACATTAAAGAGACATGAAATCCCACACAGCTGGATACCATAAGTCTATATAAACTTTATCATGGCTTTATAGAGCAAAATCTCTCTATTCACACGAACTATAACAATTGAGATTTGTCTCTCTAATAACACAATTTTTGTCAATGGATTTTGTGACATCTATTGTGACTGAACAAGAATAGAGGTGCGATAGCCTTCTACCATGAGTACCCAGGGTTTAGTGTCCCGGTAGGACGTTTATGACGGTACCTATATTTTGACTACTTGGAGATAGTATATCTCTTCTGCGCTCGACATTTATTTCAGGCCAGGTTAGTTTTCTTTTTTTACATGCTACTCCTTCAGAACAGCATCCGCTCGCTACGTATAAGGATATTGTATTTATTTGTAATTTGCTAGTAGCAACGGAATATCGAGGTTTGATATTGTTGGGTGAATCGGTAGCGAGTTTATCCGCTTTGCAGTTCCCTGGGATATCACTGAGGCTCGGAACCCACTGATGTGCTTCCACGAATTTTCCCACTAGGGTCTTTGGTGTCGTATGTTATTTATCCATCATTATCCAAACAATTTTTGCATGTGAGATGTGTCTCAGAGATCAGTAATTGGTCTATGGGATTCTAGTTTGAAAAGTGCCTAATTTGAAGTTTATAGTCGTTTAAATGTAAACTTTACACAATTAGCATTCCACTTAGCGATGATTTCTATAACCCCTCCCCCTTCAGAATACAGCAATGCGATGCTGCAACTAGGTTTGATATTGTATAACGACCTTTTAACGGTAGATTGTTGCTATTACGATCACAATTATTCCTAATACAACGATTTATGTCCAGGTTTTTGATGCTATTGACTTTCACCACTGAGCAAGCAACACATACAGCGAGCTCAAATCGCGAAAATAGTGGTTTAATGAAATCACTGGTTGTATGTTGTATGGGATCTATCCTTATGGGACACGCTGTGCATTGGGATCTAGAGCTGAGAAATTTATTAAACCACTATTTTCGCGATTTGAGCTCTCTGTACTCGTATGTGTTGTTTGCTCAGTGCTTTTACCGTACAGCTTTGGAAATAATTAGTTCGGTGCCTCTGATTGAATGTTGGAATTATTATTTATTTGTAATTTAGGATTACTAAAGGAAAAAGGATTATTAAGCTCTGATGAAAATCTTTCATTTCTATTGTTCTTGGTCTGTCTTTACTATCCTTTTTAATTTTGTTGTTCAATTATCAAGGTGGCATATTGCAATGCTTCCCTAACTTTTTCCTATTGATTAAGTTTTGCGCCATTTGCAGATTTTAGTTCACTTTAAGCTATCAGCAAATGTTACAATAGCGTAGAAAGTAAGATAGAAATGATTTTAATATACGAGTATAAATGAAATTAAATTAAAAAGTAGATATATGCTATATTTACGATTGAAGCTTTTTTCAATTGGCATTTTTTTGATATCTCAATTTAAATCTAGTTTCATCTGTTTACATTTTTCCTTTGTTCAAACGATATTTGGTACTTTCATACATTTTTTGTTGTTTATTTTTGGTATGAAGGCAATTGTGACGTCACACAACTTCGGTTGGTCTATAAAATTACTTAAAATAAAGTAACAGATATGCGGACGGCAAGATCTTGTATATATAGACCTTGATTAGCACTGATGAATATACAAAATTTACTTCGTACCTAAAGTATTCTATTTTTATGAATGTGAACTTAATAAGGAGAATAAAGACTATTGAAACATCATTATGAAGGTTACAAATTGTTCAATTAGATTTTCAATATCTCTAAGATAATAACACTTCAATTCATTTTGCACTTTAATATACTGCTTATTATTGATTTTTCTTTTGTTGGTGTAGTTTATAAGTAGCAGCACTAATTTATAATTTATAGAATTATTTAAAGGAAAACAAATAAGTTGAAAATTACTGGGACTCAATGATTAGAAGGACGAGGTTACAACTGGCAAAGGGTATTAAATCTCAAACATTTTGCATGATCTTGCTTAAGTCCAATAATGAGTGCTTATCATTTGCTTGTCGATTATATATCATTATATACCTACTCTCTCCTGAATTATTACTTACATTTACAAGTTTAATCATTATTTTCCGTACAGCAGCATGGACGCCGTGCCCTTCGACTACAGGCTCTTTGACCCGCCACCAAAGCAACATAAACAGTCAACTACCACACAGTCACCACATCAGCCACATCACCAGCGACAAGCATCATCAACATCTTCCCAAAATTCAGCCAACCATACAAATATGTCCGGCAGTGTATCCAACAAAATTCGAGCAAAAGTTTCCGATAGTAATTCCAACAGCTGCAGTAGCAGCACCTCCAATGACTTCCAATGCTCACCCAGCAGCCTCCCCATCCCGCATATTATCCAATCGGGTTCATATGTCGAAATTCTAAAGCAAACCAACAATGCAATGGGCGAATCACGAGCCGAGTATCACAAACGGTCCGCTATGCCATCACTGGCATGTCATAACAAAAGTTACGGCGATTTCCTAACTATAACACCCCGCCGCAAAGGTAAACTATTGTCCAGTAATTTTGATGAAAAGCACAGAGACGCAGCTGGAAACGGGAGAGATAACTATCGTCATCATTTGCCGCACAGCATTGAGCCGCTACATCTATTGGGCCTTCCCAATGACAATTTGTCCACCTTTTTCGACTATCGTGCAATGGAAACTCTCAGTAATGCAGATACTCTGGCTATTGGATCCACTATGGCAGGACAAGTGTATCCAAAGAGCAAAGTGTATGATTCTAGCATTGGCAGTCTTAATTATGACAGCAACCAGACCACCGCTGTAGCAGACGAGTTTCAAAACATAATAAATGATAAGAATCTAAGTCCACCTTCTGCTTTTAGTGACACTGCCTCTAAAACCTAAAATGATTAATGTATTTTTATTAATTGTTCAAACATGACTAGTTGCAACTACTGAATTGAATCTGATCTTGGAGTTCGTGCGTAGAATAACTTTCAAATAGAATATTTTAGATAATACAGAGACAGAAAGGCATGACAGCGATGTAATTTTTAGATTTGAAGCTCTCAAACATATCAGCATACTCGTAAATATGCAAGAGGTGTTTACACAGTTGGCATATCAAATTTATTCACAAACTTTTCAGACCATTTGGTTGTAGCAACTCGTATTATAGATTCGTTAACTAATTAACGATTGGTTTAAAATGGATGTCTATTATAATAACTTCACAAACACATGTTTGCAACCAGTTAATACAATTGTGCACGGCCAAATCGTTTCAAAAATGTGTCAGTTTAAGTTTAAGTTTAAGATGCAAAGATTTCTTCTCAACTGTCAATTTAAGGGACTTTTTCTTACAAAAGTCTGTTTACTTCTTATCGGCAATTTGCGAACTAACGAAGCGAATTCAATAACTACATAAAACACTATTTTGAACTATTTTTTAGTGAGTGTTTTTAATAAAAAACCTAACAATCGCCTGACGAAGAAGTTAAAATTATAGTTAAGCAGCAGCAAATTGATTGTGTCTGGAGGAAGGTTGGTTATTTAAAAGTTTTTTGTACATATTGCGAATTTTTTTTTAATTGTTACGCTGACTAATTTGTTTTATATACATTAAATGTCATAGATGAAGTAAGGAATATAGAGTAAATGAATAACATAACTGTTTCGCTGTTGGTTAGTTAAATATACAAACAAATCTGTACTGCAAGAATGCTGACTATTTTTTTGTAGTAGACAAATACATTGTATATAATTAAACAATTTTAATGATGTCTAAAGTAAGGCGAAATAACGCGTATCGATATGGAGGATGAATATCAGATTAGGAATGCTATTATAGGAAAGAAGTCAATATACAATACAACAAAATCAATTAAGTCATCTGCTGGAGTTGGTGAAGGAATTTCGGTTTTTCGAAATGTATTTTTAATTATATGAATACATTTTTATAAACAATTTATAAAAATACAATTTTCTTGTTTTTTATTGTATTGTAGTGTATAAGCTAAGCCAGTCTTACGTAATCATAATTGTATTAATTATTCGAAAAAAATCAGAAAAATCTCAATTAAATAAATTATACTACTATCTCAACAGTTACCAAACCAGAGGATTCAGCGTGTCTACAAAAATGTTGAGAGTTAGTCTCACTATAAAATAAACAAAACTTGAAGGAAAACTTTAGCATATTAGAAGTTAACGATTTTTGAAACACTTTCGAATAAATAAGCATACGAATATTTGTAATAATAAAACGATTTCAGTGTACTTGTGTTAATTTCGAATAAATAACCTTCTGTTTCCAATTTGGAGAGTTTTTTTTCACGAATGCATTTTAGTTCACAGGTTCGTATAAGTGCACTATTAAGGTCCTGGTAACCTGGCTGGCATAAAGCCACGGACAGACCGAAAGGTCCCTAGCGATACCAGATGGGGTCTGACCTTTATGCAGATTTTCAGTAGACATCTCGTAGGATGTCAACGCTTTTTGCGAATTTAAGCAGTGCTGTCAACTCCTTTCCTAAGATGTCTTCCAATCTCCCAAATTGTGGGGCTCCTAAGCATTTTAAGAGCATTTTCGATATATACAAAGGAGATGTTCTAGAGTTTCCCTTATTAGGATCTGGTGGTTTCTAACAAGACAAACACCGTGTTGCTTTTTGCTTCAATATAAGACACGCGCTGTATTACTTAAAATCATAAGTCTTATATGCTATTTGCAATGAACACTTACTCTCTAGGTAATGTCCTTTCTGGTGTACCAGTTACGCATCTGTTGATTGGTGTCAGTTGGTCAACCCAACTGACCTACTCAATATAAAAATGTCGATGGTGCATTCTAAATTCCAATGCCCTTCGTTAACTTGATTGCGGAACTGTGCCATCCTAAAAGTGCACATAATTAATGATATAATAATCATCGCACCCTAAAAGCATGTGCGTGAATATAACTTAAATGTTAACTACACCAAATGTGTAGTGTCTATTAGAAGTGTGTCTGCTGTGAGTCAACTACGCGCAGGTAGCTTGATTCTGACTCACAACATTAGAGCGCGAGTATAAATCGCGTTGGTTTCCTATCGTTGACCTTGCATATAACTTTTGAAATTTTGCCGGTGTTTAAACTGTGCCACCTTGCTTTCACCAGTCTACTTATGTGTCTGTCCGTTTCATTGAATAGTTGTTTAAGAGGTTTCTTGTTCAAGTGGTAAATAGACAGCGTTTTTTGCAATCTCATCTGCTATTTTATTCCCTTCTATGCCCTTATGCCGAGGTACCCCAAAAGATATGCAGTCTTCTATTTGCGACTAGCCTTTTGTATGGCTTCCCTGCTCTGTAGGACATTTTTGGATTTTATACTTTATGAGTTAATCGCCTTTATCGCTGCCTGGCTGTCCACGCATATGTTTATTTTTGATTCATTTCCTGAATTGGTGTAGGCTAGCTCTGCGGCTTTCCTAACAGCGAAGACTTCCGTTTGAAAGCTACTGCTCTGGTCAGGCAGCTTTATAGGCTGCCTAATTCCCAACTCTGAGCAGTAGATGCCCGCTCCCACACCATCCATCGTTTTGGAGCAGACTGTGGAAAAGTTAATGGTCCTTCGGCTGGGCCTCATGCCCTTACGCCAACCCTCCTCTTCTATTGCAGTTCGATACCTTCTTTCCCAATTAAAACGTGGAGTCATGTAATCAGTGTTGCACTAACCCCTACTGCCTATTGAGCTATGCCCGAAGGTTCTGTATGTGAAGTCTCCCGTAGCCGTCAATCTCCCCGCGGATTTCGCTGCAAGATTCTGCGAAACAAAGTCGATAGGCGGCATGTGGAGTACTGTTTCGAGAGCAGCCGTTGGAGTGGTTCTCAGTGCGCCTGTTATGCAGAGTGCGCCTGTTATGCAGAGTGGGCGCTGGACTCTTCGCATTGGCATTATATATGTAGCCTTCTTTGTTGCAGTCCACAACACGGTCCGGTTAGTCTTGACGGAAACAAACAAAACAAAACAAACGTGTCGCTACAAAAACTTCATTTGCAGCGATTAGTTTGGACGTAAAGAAAAAGAAGAGCCTCTGTGAAAACAAACCTTTTGCGCCTGTCAGAAATTTCGTTTATAAATTAATAACGTGAAATGAAGAGAAAACATATTAAAAATGAAAAAATTGTGGTTGCGATTTTAATATGTATAATATATATATTTTAGGATTAATACATTTAGAAAGAACGTCACTCAGTTCTTTAGACACGTGAATGACAACATATGTGGATATCACATACACTGTATGGCAATTAGACAGAATGACACTTTGCGAATAAAAGCTACTTACGACTAAGAGGATACAACGTACTCCAAACGAATCATCAGGATGGGAAAGCACATGCAGGCACAGGAATGATAGTCATGGAAAACCCTAACTAGACAGAAATGGAGAAATGTCATGGAATACCTACAATTTACCTTAACTCAAACGCAAGTTAAATATGGAGCTCTGACGCGCCTCCCATTAATATAATAAATTCAAGGTACTCTACCGAAAATTACCGTAGATGATTTATGAAGAAAACATCCCCATTGTTGAACTCTTCGCACAAGGAAAGGTAAAGGGTATTCCGAAGTCGGTCCAACCCGACTTCAGAGCTCTTTAATCGTTATAAATGAATCTGCTTTATTTAGTAATGTTGCGAACCATTGATCTGAATAACTACAAGTGCTCCCTCTAATGATATGGGATCTAAAGCAGCAAAATATAATTAATATCATTGGGTTATTCATATATTTTTTTCGCAAATTTACAGCTGTCCTGAAAAGGTATGAACAGAACATTCATCAGTATCAACTACTATTTTTAACTCATGCAACTGTAATATGTTGGTATGTCCTGGTATAAAGGCGCATTTTGAACCTGACTTTGCTTATCATATTCAGCATAGTTCTACCCTAAAATACGCTCGAAAATACCCGCCAACTAAAATACAATTAGCCTAATGAAATATGGCTCTCTGGGAATACGAAAACTTCTGAGCAAACAGATCCCAACAGCCATAAGTGTAAAAATAGTACTTGTATACTATGGATGCAACAATATGAACCTACTTTGATTACGTCTGTTTTGACTTTATCCTTCAGTTCATTCTACTTTATTATTAAGTTTCATTCGGAACTCAAAAATAAACGACTTTAAACAGAGGCTGACAAATCAAATTTAGCTTATGTACATAATTATGTTACAAATATTTAATCTGGATTTATAACTAAATCCCCAAATTCATAAGTTCAATAAAAGCTCTTTTTTGTATATTAGGTTTATAAAAGGATTGACAGATTTTCACGAGTTTCGCTCTCTCAAAAAATAGTTAACCACGGTAGAGCTTTGGGTGGGAATATAGCATTAAAAGTTTAGTACTAACAAGCACCCTGACAGCTGCACAGGGTGGTATCAAAGTTCTTTAAAGCTTCGAAAAGCTTTTGGGGATAAAGAACATAAACTTGTTTGTTGAAAGTCTACGGGTAGCTTTGCCGGTGTTGCCTGTTCTATGCACATCCCGCACAAAGAGGCAATTCACTTCCCCCAAAGGCCACAGAGTTAAAATTATCTGCAACCTGTGGCCGAATCGTCACAGTCGTGAACGAGCAACTATTTTTATTATTTTAGGACTAACTACAATAAATTGAACGCCCCTCAAAAGGAAGTGATGGTCAAAAGTTTGCTTCCAAACTGCGCGCAAGGGAAATCAACGACCAACAGACTTTGGAAAGAATTAACTAAACAATTAAACGCTGTAGGGCTGCCAATTAAGGAGGCAAAGCCGTGGAAAAAAGTATGCCATTAATAATTTTTAATCAAAATCAACTTCAATGAGTTGTTTATTTTAGGCTTTTGCAGATCTAAAATATAACGCCAAGCTGTCATTTAACAAGGCCTCGAAACGGATGGCCTTTCCAAGAGAAGACGCTAACTTCAGCTGAGGAACTCCTCGTTGAAGCAGCCGGATTAGAAACGTGAGTGGAGGGTAAAAAGCCTGTCCCAACGTTTGGGAATATGAGAACACTGCAGCCAGCTCAAGTAGGAGTGAAGATGAATCAAGCTCTAGCCGGCTTGATTTACCTGCTCGTAGGCCACACAGCTGTGCAAAGCCGAAAGGTGAACAATCGCAGGACACTAAAACGGCGCTGCTTCGGCAAAATATGAAGTTGACAGCAGACCACCAACAACAACTGTGTGAAAAATTTGAAAGGCAGCTTCAAATTAATAAGAGGCAGCTCGAAATAGAGGAGAGGAGCCAGGGAAATTGACCTGAAAATTAAATGCTTAGAGTTGGAAACGTTAGAAGCGAAATTAGGAAAAAAGTGATATGGAAGTGATTTTAGTTTTAAACGAAATATTTAGATAATTTTTGGTTTATGCGAATTTTTATACGATTTTTAAGATTTATTTTATTGTTAGTCTTTATTTTTATTAGTTTTTGAACTGACGTATTTTTAGTGTGTTGTTTTTAAATAAATCACATCAAGATTTAATGCACATAATGTTACGCTGAATGAAAATGTGTGTTAACTCGAATTTAAAAGCGATTGCTTAATTTGGTCTCGTATGGTTTGGCCAATTCGAGTTAGTCGACTTTCTTCTCCAATATCCACTTTTATAGGGTCATATCTGCCTCTCTTCTCATACACTAAAATTCTCCAGCGCCCTTTTAGCACACCAAGTGTTCACTTGGAATGAATTTCATTGAAGGCTACTTCACCTGATCCATTTTTTAGATTTCTGTACGGTATTATACACAGTGGCTCAAGTGGGTAGCCAGAGTCCGCTATTGAAATGTAAATAAAGATTTATTACTTCCACAATCGATTTAAAAGCTTTACAAATTTCAGTACTCTCGAGAAGTTAAGAATTTGCATTCCTGTACCGAAAACTCTCTTCCATAACCATTCTCCGGTTAGAAACGAAGAAATCGTGGGCTGTACCTCCATATTGCCAATTGATTGCAAGAATCTTGCAAATGTGGTCACAAATCTGGCAATGAAATCATACTGAACTTACTATCATAGCGTTTATGCTGTGGAACCCTTTCCTGTTGAAGTACATGTGTTCATCTTGTATTGGCTTTTGAAGCCCAATGAGTGTGCCATCTACGCATCCAACCACTGAAAAGTACAAATTAACTTCACTTAGCGCTTCAATAAAGAATATCTCATATTTACCTCCGGGTATTTTGTGTTTTTCCACAAACCACTCCTTACATCTTTCAGACTCGTTTTGTTAGATAATGCCAGCGGATTGCTCCTGTCTCGTAATTGTTTTCGCACAACTTTTGATCAATTTCACTATCGCTGGAACTTAAATAAAATAAACGAGTAAAGAAGTCTGAAGTCGGGTTAGACCGACTTTCGAAATACCCTTTACCTGTCCATGTGCGTGCGAGTTTTCAACCATGGGGATGTTTTCTTCATAAATCATCATTAGGAGCATATCTACGGTAATTTTCGGTTTGGGAAGCGTGGCCTTTATCTGATCGACCCCATTTCTTGTATATGTCTTGTATATTGTCAATATAACTACTAATATAAAATTTCGTCCACAAATATTGATTTGGTCATAAGTTATAATAATATGTTAATAGTGGGCGTGGCTCTGAAAATAACACGCCCATTTTGTGTGTGGTGTTTAATGTTAGTACCCGCAACCTTCCTGTGAAATTTCGTTGATGAATCAACTTTATATGACTTTGTATATTGCGGCATCAAAGCCGTTCACAAGAAATGGTCGTACAAAGACCACTCCTCCTTCCATAATAATCCAGAGAAGCCTACCGAAATTTACACTAGATATGCTCCTAATGATAATTTACAAATACAACATCGCCATGTTTTAACCGCCCCGCA
Source organism: Clusia tigrina (assembly GCA_920105625.2). Lineage (NCBI taxonomy): Eukaryota > Metazoa > Arthropoda > Insecta > Diptera > Clusiidae > Clusia > Clusia tigrina. Next base: position 39,470,445 of record OV050033.1, on the reverse strand, counting down.
CTTTTAAAGGTAATGAGCATTGCGAAGTCGTTCTAGCCCGACTTCGGACTTCTTTAGTAGTTTTTATATTGCAAATCTCAATTTTCTATGCACAGACGATGAAACTATCAACTTGACGTCACAACTTTAAGACACATTCAAATAAAAGAGCAGATTGCAACTGACTAAGGTAACAGCTTCGCGATACGAGCAGTGTTTGTTTAAAATAACAATATTTAGCAAAATTGTATTTTTAATATTTGAAGATAGGCTGTAGAATATATTCATATATGTTCGCGTAATATATTTATTTTTATTTTATTTATATATTTAACAGAGGAATAATTATAAATATTTATTCCACTAAACTAAAAACTGCTGGCTACCAGGGCCTTCGGCTTCGTGTACTATATATTTCCCCGATTTTTACATATTTGAATATACGACTTTGAAAAGTAAATCAGGCGCAAAATTAAAAATGAGACATAGCTTTTGACTACCTCACTTACCTTGACTTCCTCAGTGGCTGTAGTTTCATGGTTACTTAAACTTATAATTTCAAAAAGAAGAAGGTGCAAATTTATTCATCTCACGTTTCTGAACTATGAGGAATTTTGCAGTTCGAGCCAATAACGTATTATTAAGTGAGTATTGCAAGACCGACATGTCAAAAAAGCAAACATTTGTGATAATGGTGTCTGTTAATAATGTGTCAATGACTTTAGGTTTCGCAGACGGAAGTAGTGAGTTGCTTTTATCACAAGTGCAGGATTTAAATTCCATTAAGATTAAACCAAATTGAAGTTTTTAGCACAGGGTCAAGAGAAATCATATGATTTTCAGAAAAATAATATTAATTAAAAGAAAATCACTTTAATTTCTATACCAATTAAGGAAGGTAAAGTCGGCCATGCAATCATACTAGTCCTCGAGCGTATCCTGTGCAAACATGTGAAAGAATAAATGAAAAGTTCAATACGGTTTAGAGACATAACCGAATTCTGAACAAATTTATTTCCGTAAATTGGGGGAATATATCCATTACTAAGCAGCTGAAGGAAATCGGCAAAATTCAATTTCATAAAGAAGAGCATGCATATTAGATATATATCCATTTTTCTTTTTTACCTTGAAATATTTTTAATCCATACATAACGTCTATTGTCCCGCTTAGTAGAAACAATAAATTAATATGGACTTAGTCTTTGTAGTATGATAGGGACTAACAATTTGATCCCCTTTCTCAGAACATCCAAAAACATTAATGCTGATATTATTATTTTCCTCAAATTTTCTGATTTGATCTAATGGCATTGGAAATGAAAAGTTTTTAAAGTTTTATATCATACATCGCATTATCCTTAATATTCAATGCTTATTGCGAGCATCTATTACTATGTTACACATTTTTTTTAAATCATGGAAAGGTCGTTAGGCAAAGTTTGCAGATTGGAAACATGTGTGGCCTGAGGCCAAATTCCAATAAGGCGGAGCTGCTGCACTTTACCTGGAAATATAAGGATTCATCCTTGAAACCTTAGTGGCCAGCGATCCTGCCTATATCCAATGTCATATATCTTCGTGTAATACTGGATCCTAAACAACGACGAACGAATAAGAAAGCCCAGTGTGGATTTCTATGCTTGCAAGGCGATGTTTGACAAAAAGGGGGCTTAGACCAAAAATTTTGCTGAATGTACAATTAAGTAGTACGTCTGATTCTAATATACGGGTTAGGTTTTCTGGAAAGATCTTAGAAGAGATCTTAGAAGAATCCAGCGAACTGCGTGCCTTCGAATTATGCGTTAGAGTTAGCTTGTCGGACTTGCCTCAAGTGCAGCAGCACTAGACTCCATTTTAAACCAGCTTCTTCACACTCTTTGCGTATCCGCTAATAAAAAGTATCAATTTACGCCGAGAGCCAAGCGTAATAAGGGTGCTGGCTTCACCCATTATCAGTTCTAATGTTGGGATTCATAACCTCATCGGGAATTCCGCGTTAAGTCTTCGTCGATGGTGTCCCTTAAGGCGCTGCAAATAGTTCATATCGTAATGTCTTCTGGGTATGCCTCTAGGCGCTAAGTCGCCTGTACAAGGAACAAAAGGGATTCACAGATGGATCCAAGTTACAGGGTGGGGTGGGAGGTGGCATATTCTGAGAAATTTTGGATATTAACATGTCCTCTAGGCTTCCCGACCACTGCAGCGCTTTTCAGGCTGAGGTAGTGGCTATAGAGGCAGCACTGCCTTGGCTAAAGAAGAAGGAAATATCTGGACATGATATTTTCATTCTATCCGACAGCTAAGCAGCTTTGCGCTCTCTGGATACGGCTATTATCACCTCAAAAGCCGTCATGAGGTGCCGCAAAATTTTAGACAAGAAAGCTAAGCAGGCCCGTCTGCATCTGTTCTGGGTTCCCGGCCCCAAGGATATTCCAGTGAAATCTAAAGCGGATGAACTTTCCCGTGAGGGTACCACCATACCGATTGAACCTGATTGGTCGGACTTCGGTATTCTTATTGCCACATGTAAGCTCTTAGTAAATACAATATCCTTTGGCACAGCGGGCAGGCGCTGGTCTGAGGGCACAGGATGCAAAATAGCTAGATAAACCTGGGAACAGATAAATGTCAAGCGCTCAAAGGACCTAGTCTCTCTAAATAGTCAAACTATAGGTTCCGTGATCAGTGTCCTACCGGGACACTGGACCCTGGGTACTCACGGGTGTAGGCTGGGGATTGCCACTAACGACTTCTGCAGGAGAAAATTTTTATATTTTATATTTTCGGTGCTCATAAATTTGAAAGGATCAAAACATATTTGAAATAAAAAATAACACTCTTCTGTTGTGATCATGATTAGTCTCTGGATATAGTTAAATCTCGTTTATTCCCAATCAGCTTTTTAGAAAGTCCCAAAAATATTCCTGATTTCAATTTGAAATATTTTATATATGACCTGAGTAAGATGATCGCTACGCTACTTGTAAACTATAGCGTACATTCTACTCCTATATGCACATAGTTCTTATTGTTTAGCTGATAAAATTGTTATTATATTCGACACTCCACTTTCACACATTTTTTATGCGTCCTTTGTAATCATAGTTGGAAAAGAATCCGCACATAATTTAGATGCAAATGTTATCATCGCTTAAAACAATTTTGTTCAAGCAACAGTGAAATTCCAGCTTCTTTTGCAGAAATATTTGAAGATTCGCCACTAAAGGTGACTGAAGGGGAAGAACCACCGAAAAATATTGTTAAGCTCATATAAAATACGCTCATCGGAATTTGCTGCATGATAAGAAATTCTTGCAGTATTCAATGAAAAAAAACTAAGAATTTTTGCAAAATGTTTACTTTTACAAGCAACAAGTATGTCAAAAGAATTTACTTACTCATCGACGGTGCATACGAATATTTAGAATTCTTCAGCCAACCCTTTTGCAGAGGAGCATTGCTTCAGTTTTCATAATGACGAGTACATAAAAGCGATAGTAAAGGCTTTTGCTAGTGTATTGTATCTTAGGACATATTGGAAATATTGCAAAGATTAGATTAGATTTATTTAAGGGTGTTATACACCGCCACCTGAAAGATCTATTGTGATGTCCCTATTTGTGTGAAAGTTGATGATAGTCTCGTCTACAGATCTTCCGTCAGGTTGATTTCCGACAGGAATTCATATATTTTGGAGGAATCAAGTTGAGGGATCTTGCTCATATCTAAGATATATTCTCCAAAACACCTGAGACTTTTGTGTGCCAATGGTCCGCAGTCTGTGATCAGGTGCAGTGAAGTTTCGTCACTTTCTCCACAGAATCGACAGATGGCATCTGAACCAACTTATTCATAAGGTCGATGAGTCTACAATGTCCGCTTAAAATGCCTGTGATGATTCTTAGTTTACTCCGAGGCATATTCATTAACTCCTTAGCTCTTTTAGGATTAACATCTCCCAGAACAGCTTTGGACTGTCTTAATCCCGGCAGAGTTTCCAGGTTTGACTTCTTTTTGCATCTGTACACTTCTTCAACAGGCCCCAATGGTATTGGATGATAGTCCACCGAAGGGTCTAATTTCATGATCAGATAAGGTGCGAGATGCATAACATATCGGGTGGCCATTTTGGCCTAGCACTGCACCGATAGACAATTGAGATGTCGTTACTGTAAATTTATTACTGAAGTCTGGGGTGATATCAAAACTGCTGCATTTGTAATTAATTTTTTTTCTTTTCTAGAGGTCTAAAGATCTTTATACTTTCGTTGCACCTTTTTCGAAAAACGAACCATAGGGTAAGCCACCAAAATGTATCTACATCAACGAATGTACGAAATATTTATCAGAATATACAGAATGTAATTATGATATTAGGTAGGTAGGTAGGTAGGAGTGGCCGCCTAGTTTGCCAAATGCACACTTGTGCACACATAATGACCCATTGTGATACCACGGTGTAGCGCCATTCAGGCACTGACTAAAAAGTTCCCTTACTTGGGATGGTGATAGTCAGCGCAAGGACCAGCGCAGGGAAAGGCATGACTTCCCCATCATGTTGCAGGAAACTATCCTAATAGTATGATGGACCTTTCTTTGTCCCTAATATTAAAGGATGACAGCTCTGTCAGGCTTGTAAGAAATGGGGCACCAAAGCTGCGATTTCTTCTTCTGCTCAAGGATGGGCAGTGGCATAAGAGGTGGAAAGCCGTCTCGTCCTCCTCCTCGGAACCACAGCGTCGGCAAAACTCGTTTGAGGGTAAGTCCAATTATTATATTAAGTCCAGTTAAATACACTCTTAATACATTTTATAAATGTGTGTTTAAAATTATGTTGATTGAAAAATAAAAATCACTGGTGGTGGAGTTACTGAGAAATCACTGGATCGCTCAGTATTCAGTAACAAAGATTTCAAAACACAACAAAGTATTTATAATATAAAATTTCGAACTACTACAAACTAGCTACAGAGGCTTTCGACTCGAAGAGGAAAAGATTTTATAGAAAGCAGCATTTTGGGGACCGAGCCAGTGGCAGGATTTGAACCTGCGACCCTCGGGGAATTTCAAAAATATAGAACGTGTTTTGTTTTGGAAATAAAAAATCCTTTAACGAGACCAGATAAAGGGCTCTCTCGCAAACGTGCAAGTGTTCCACTGTAACCACCATGTCAGCACTCACAGTTCCAATATACAAATTGTCTGTGATAGTCAAACACAACTATTAAAACACTGAGGTATCAATAGAAAGAAAATAAAAGTGTAGAAATATTTTAAAATCACAAGAATTGGTACGAGAATTATTTATATAGAAATTTTAATCAATATTTATTTTGTTGAAAAGGCTCCTTAGTACTGGGATTGTAACTGTTGCCATTTTCTTTGATTTCCAAAACCCCACTTGAATGTGCCCAAACACACGCGGGCACACAAATATTAAAGAAGAACTAAATTACCGCATGCGATGCCTTCAGTAGTGGAAAAGCTCATCAAACTGCTTGGATAAATCTTTGTTAATTAGGTTCTATATAAAACTGAGTAAGTCGAAAGAAAGCCTCTGCTCTGCTGGCAGCAAAATTGTAGTAGTGAATAATTACGTATCACTGCACACAAAGTCAATATTACGCGAACCAATTAAGGTTGGATTAAATAATGTTAGCTCAGTGTAATGGATAAAGGCAACAAAGAAGTGGGAGCACTTTAGTAAAATTAATTAAATTTCGACTTTTTTCATTCAAAGGGCCTGACAGTTACATTTTTACAATTTTTATTCAAATGAAATTTAACGAAATTTAAAAGTACACTTCATGTCCTTTAGTTAAGCTGGCACAAGTGCGTATGTTAATTTCGGTGAAAGGATTTAATGGCACTGAAAATTATACAAGTATACTCGTAGTTAATCTGAATAGATATAAATATATTTAAATTCTTTACCGAGTAAGAAGTAAAGAACTGACAAAATTGATTGGAAATGTCGGAATTCTGAGGATGTCGCTACAAATAACGAACTAGCTATCGATGGAAACCTCAAGACACAAGTAAAGTATTAGGAAAATAAATAAATTAGAAAAATAAATGTAATTGACGTCAGCCTTAGTGGATCTAGTAATATTAATTCACGGTTTATAGTCCCGGTTCAAATCTGAACTAGAACATGGGTTCTCTTTATATATATTTCTCTGTACAGTTATCGACTAACTCTTTCAGTGATCAGACCGCGTTCCAGTGCAACTAGTTTTTCGTGCTATTTAGTGTCCATTCTTTCTGATTCCTCGCGTTTCCATTAATTCGTATCACCATCGCAGCTAATTTGGTTTCAATCTCCGCCCATTTCTCCAGAACTTTCTTCCACCCTTCGACATATCATCGATAAGCGCCACATGTAGCTCGTCTTTAACCACTTTGCTGTATGATCTTCTGGCGCTTGTCGATGGTTCCTCGGTTGTTGCGATCTTGTATCTCTTTGAAGCCGAAAAGTCACATCCTGTGACCTATTCCGCTTCGTCGCCTTTTCTGGGTGAAATGTTGTGATCTGGTACTGTTCATACTCGTCGCCCACTGCTTGGTATTTACCCTTGTCTGCCAGGTCAAACTCATGTACCGACCCTTCCGCCTCATTCTTGGCAATTTTGCTTAGAATGAAGAGGGTTTTATGGTACCGACTTTTCCTGATCACTGCCTCAGACTTTGGCTTTAGCGGCTTTGGCTTTGAGCCCTTCTTCGCCGCAGCCGATATGAATGCTGTTTTTGTTGTTGTTGGTGTTGATGTTTCCAAATCCTGTAATTAAATATTTTTAAAATTGAATTAATATATTTTCAGAAAAAATTACCCATTTCCACCTGCAAATTCTTCTCTATGAACTATGAAAATGTTCCATGCAAATTTGCCCAGTATTTGTCCTTGATTAGGGACTGAATTTGTTGCTGTATGAACTAACAAATATGTGTCATAACCCTTTAAATAGGATAATATCTCTGTGTCTCTTACCTTCGTTCATTCTCATTTTAAGAAATATGACTTATGATGATAGTAACTACGAATACAATTATTTGCTCAGAATTGGCAAAAATAAACGAAATGAACCTTTCTCAAGTTAAAGGACTTTCATAGCTAATGGCAATGGTTAATTGATTTTTAGAATAAGAAAATTTACCTTTTTATATGGTTCAGATCGCATGAATATTTCTTATGGTTCATTCTAATCAAGTCGCATTAGATATATTTTTTTAGTTTTAAAAGATATTCTTAAATACAATCTATATCTGATGATGATGAGACTCTATCAACAAAAATTTGGACAAATATAAGGATAAGCGCAAGCCTTTTGTAGTAAAGATACATACGGGTCGACATTAGTGACAATTTCATGCAATTCTACACTCATCTCTTAGCAAAATATAATATTACACCAGCCAATATTATCCAAATATTCTTCCCCACTCCTCCGTATCAACAAGCACTGTTCCTCAATTTTGTGCAAAATAGATCAGCCTCCTCAAATTTCAAATGGATTTATATGTGTGAAAGTATATTGAACATTCATACACAAAAACAATATTTTCTACACTTTTTCTAAATGGAACAAAGTCGCTCGCAGCTGGTGTGAAAATGAAGGCAAACATAAATTGATTGAAACCCAACAATAAATTGGTAAAATTCAGTAAACTATAAATTTCCACTAACGAAGTTTGAAGCTGGTTATTGGGCTTGCTCATCGCATCAAATTGTGCACAGACAAACAACAGCACTGAATGCGTATACAATCAATCGCCTTTGGGGACTATTGCGAAGCAGAAGACCAGCGCCTGTGGTACAAATAAATTCAATATTATTTATATCTACTTTGTGGCCAGCCTTCTAACGCTTTGTGGCTCCAAGCCTTAAATCAAATTAATAAAGAAATGTAATTTGTGGTCGGAAGAATTGCGCTGAATGAAAGCAATCAACCACTGATATATATTAACTCATGCGGAATGTGGACTGACATTATAGTACACGCAAGCAAGTCAACCGAGGAATACAAAATAGCCTCCTAAATATAATTTAACTGATATTATATGTGATTACATATGTATATACGAGTATATATAAAATGATACACAAATATAATAGTATATTGCTGAAGATTTTATCGTTCGGAATAGCAAAAGTTTTCGTCAAAAATTCAAAGCAGCAATTGGGCATGCCAAGCTATTTACTTGCACTCTGCTGCTGGATGATGGATACTCAATATTAGGACGGTGAGCACCACAACCTCACTTTGTAAAACACAGTTACGTCACATTCTAGTGAGATCTTCTTTACACAAGGAGTTATAGAACAGGGGGTTCATATTTTTATTTGAAATATATCACATTGGGTTTTAATGAACTCATGTGGTTTACGATTATACGAAAAAGGGTATAGGCCAAATTAGCGAGATGCCCAGACTTCAGGCGTTTCGCTGCTAGTGTCTCCTACTTTTCAGTACAAACAGTGGGGTATTTCATTAAAAATCAATCGAATCTCGTCCTTTAAGAATGTAATCCTTTTGTGGTGAATGCCATGCACCTTTTACTTCACGTAACTTCAAACAAAAAAGGTATAGAAAGCTGAAGTAGGGTTACACCGCCTTCGAAATATTCTTTACTCTTACATGTGCGATTACGAGTAAAACCATGGCGATGTACATATTATTATATTATATTATATCAAAATTAAGGGCAGGTGTAGGAAAATTGTTGATAGGGTACCCTGAGTTGATTATAATGGAGAGAGGGGTGTCCTTAACTTGTCAAATTTTGAAGATGAATCTTAATGATTTTTGCCTAATTGTGTGCAGTCTATATTTTGCACACACATACTAGTATGGATTTAACTTAAGATCTATAAAAGATTTATTTACTCGTATAAAACCAACTGCAATAAATGGGGTTGACCAGAGAAAAGACACGTCCACTTTCCATATAAGGGAGTTTCGGGACTAAAAGTTAGCCTGGCATTCAAGACCACACAAAAAATGGGAGAGTTACTTCGACAGCCACGCCCATTATTGACACATTTTTATAAGGTATGACCTATACAAAATTGTGTACGAAAATTTAGACGAATACGTACTTTTATTGTCGCTACAAATCGATACACAAGAAATGGGTCAAGTTTATTTCGAACTCGGTCTAACCTGACTTCAGCTTTCTTCAGTTGTACCGCCAAATGTTATCTTTTTGTTTATTATACAAAAATATTTTGCAATGTACGAATAATGTTGGCAAAATTTTTCTTATTTTGCAATTCGGTTTTAACAACAAATATCTTCCGTACATCCCTCCATACTTGCATATGTCAATAATTACTGTTTCCAACTCAGCTGTTGGAGAAAGAAAGCTGGCTTCGCGACACCTTTTTCTCTCACATATGCTTGCGAGGTAATCTGGGGCAATAATGTTTCCTTATAACAAAATAGTAAACATATCTTTCGAACGCATATTTTTCATACTGAGGAATTGTATCTGTATGTGGGAGTAGCAGCTGAAATATTACGCACACTGATTATCAAAACTGATGATTATGTTATTGAAGCCGGAGTTAATTGATGTATTGTTCTTGGTCCCGCGCAGTATCTTCTTGATACGTCGGATGTACCCACAAGTGACAACATTGTTAGGTGAAGGTCGCGTTCAGAAGGAGCAATTGTTGGGGCGGCAACAGTATCGAAAAAACAATCGATTTTCTATCGAATTGTATTACTAAAACTGGCGTCGAATTGTATTACTACTGTCTTGGCTACAGAAGAAAAAAATATCTGGTCAAGATCTGGCATTCTATCTGATAGCCCCAGTGGCTTTGCTCTTCCTGTATTTGGCTATTACCACCTCAAAAGCCATCAAGAGCTGCCACAAATCTTTAGATAAGATAGCTAAGTAGACTCTCGGAATCTGAACTAGGTTCCCTGCCGCAGGGATATTCCAGGGAATGTAAAGCGGATGAACTCGCCCAAGAGAGTACTACAATACAGAGAATGCTAACTTATCTTCGCGAATTTAAAAAGAACACATACTCTGGTAAATAATTGAAGCTTGGTTGGAACAATTGTATTTTTCTGGCATATTCCAAAGAAATATCGACTGAAAATTGAATATTATTGAAATCCCATATTTATATCAATTGGTCACTGACTAAAATAATTCTTTCAATTGTGTTATATGTACAATCGACGTATGATGAGGGTAGTAATGAATATAATAATAATAGTAATACAATCGTGCTAGTAAATAAATTTCATTGTTATCTCCCTATTATATATGATATAACTCAAACTTTATCTGATTTTGTAAAATACTTTACTCTATACTTTAGTCTATACAGAACTTAAATTAAGTGCTTCATTTTACACTTTCATCATATCCGCTGTTTCCACACTGAAATCTAATATGCCTCAGTCCAATATAACAAGAAATTTGTGGAGAGAGAGGATGAAAAGAAGAATTCCAATTCCACATTACCTAAACAGATACATATTTTAACAAGAACCAAGGGAATTTCATGACATTTTACCTGTTCGTAATAAAATTAGCATAATTTCTGTGCAGCATATTTTCTCGTTTTCCTTGCAAGTAAGTTACGAATAAAAGGCAATAGAACAACAAGTAATAAAATATTTCCCAACCAGACAATGCTGTGGAATTTCTATATGAAAGCAAATTCCTCACTCTGGTATTGAAGCAAAAATAGAGAGGATGTTTGCACAATTTTTATCTCCTTTTAAAACAATTTTAAAAGTATTTGCAGTTCATCGTTCCTTTCCCGAATAGCAGAAAGTCTTCAGGTGAACTTGGGACATGATGCATATTTTTATATCTGACAACGAAGGAGAAGAATGTTAGCGTGAGCAGTTTTCAAATATGTCATATAACCAGCACCTACATAAATGATAAAGAGGGTATACGAAGGTTGGCCACTAGAGTGGTGGTGATAAAGCTCGAAAAGAGGAATGATAAGTGTGGATAAACAGTGGTTATCACTAACTTCTCTCCCAAAATGTTATTCAAAAATGTTGAATTTATGAAAGTGTCCATTCCACATGGGACGACGCTTACAATATGGTAATGCATTTTTATAAGCGAGGTACGCATGGATTTGTATTCATATTAAGAACTTTTGAATTAAAATTTCGCCTACAAACCAAACAAATCAAATACTAAAATTAAATCTTAAAGAAAAATCAATCATTTGACATATGAACTGTTTCAAACTATTTTACAAAAACAAGTTGGTAATCTTTTATTTTCGAGAACATTCTCTACACCTCGAAAGAAGTTTTTATCTGCATGGAGTGTGTCTTGGCTTAAATACATAGGGTGGTGCACTCATTCTCAAACTCCAGAGTCACGTTTCAATACATACATACCTGAACGTAACTGAGAATGGTTGTATATATAATAATTTGAGATTAATTTTATAATGCCCCTGCATTCTTGTTAGTGTGTAATTGAATATTTGTCTCTACACTATTTAGAATGTGCTAATTTTTGTAACTGACTAAATTTAAAATATTACTAAGCAATTTTTAAATTTCATGAACAACTAGAAAATGCTTGAAACTCGAAGTTTTCACGTTTATAAGGGATTGTAAAGTTGATGTACTTGATTGCTCGCGAAGACACGCAAAGTTTGAAGAAAAAAAACTTTTAAATACCAAATATCTCCCATAATTTTTGGCTTATGAGAATAACTTGTCAAAATGCGAAACTGTTACGTGTTTGAAGCCAACTTTTGACAACATGAAAAGTTGAATCATGTATTTGGTTCTTTCTTCATGAAACGCTGAAACTTCTAAACTTACTATTAGGTAACATTAGCTGGGTATGGGGTGGGCACTTGTTCTCTTGTTTTACACTCAAACGTGATAGGAATTATATTGCAATATTTGATTTTTTTGGTCTCTATTGAGTTTCTGTAGCTATAAAAATGTGGTAAAGTTGATTTGACTATTTTATATTTTTCCCACTACTAACGAGTAGTTAGATTTTCGCGGTTAATTTAATCTTTTGACTTAGGTGTCGATCTTGCTTTGCAGTTACAATAGTTCCTTTCTGAGCAAATGTTAATTTTTTGGAAAAAACTTTTTTTAAAAAATGTACCTCAGAAATGGTTCAAAGGTAAGGTGCTCTTGACGTGCTCAAAATTTTTAAGCAGGACTAGAAAAAACTATCGTACATCGTAGTACTTTTTCATGTTCACAAAATGTAAAGTATTCCTCAGTATTTGCAAGCACAAGAATCAGTTTGTCTAAAATTTAATCTTTGATTAAGGTACAAATTGGAGAAGGGATATGACACGCACCACTCAAGAGTGTGAGATTTTTACTCACTAAATCCACCTCCTTAACTTAACAGTTACGCTCAGCCACAAAGGACTGATAGTGATTTAGGAAGGGTATTAAACATATATATAGGGTGTTTTTTTAGACGTGTGGTTTTCAAACAGAAATAAAACGCATATAATTTAATGTTATGGCCAAGAATTTAGCTTTATTATAAATATAAGGGTTTGCCATTATGTTTTAAAAATGATTTCGGGCAAGTGGCCGCCGCGGCTGCCTCGAATAAATTCCAGCCAAAGGCCCAATTTTCGACCACTTTTTGCAGCAATTGGGGCCGTATGTCAGCAATAACGCGTAGACAAGCGACTTCACATAACTCCATAAAAAATAGTCCAGCGGTGTTAAATCGCACAATCTAGGAGGCCACGCCACAAGCTCACGACGCGAGATAATGCGCTCACTAAAAGTTTCCTTCAATAAATGTATTGTTTCGTTGGCTGTATGGAATGTAGCAAAGTCTTGTTGGAACCAAAGGTCGTCCACAACAACATCCTCCAATTCCGGCACGAAAAAGTCATTAATCATGGCTCTATAGCGTTCCCCATTGACTGTAACAGTATGGCCGGCTTCATTTTTGAAGAAATATGGACCAATGATTCCCTCTGCCCATAGAGCGCACCAAACAGTGACTTTTTGAGGATGTAACGGCGTCTCAACAATGGCTTGTGGATTATCGTCACTTCAAATGCGACAATTGTGCTTATTAACGTACCCATTTAACCAAAAGTGAGCTTCATCGCTGAACAAAATTTTCTTGTGAAAATCGGGAACGGTGGCCATCTCGTTTTGGACCCATTCACCGAACGTGCGACACGTTGATGGTCGTTCGGCTTCAATTCTGTGAAATGGCAAAGCAAACTGAGCATAAATCAAGAGACAGCATTCAAAAAGGCCAACTCCAAAAAAGTATTGCCAGATTGAAAACCACACGTCTAAAAAAAACACCCTTTACAAAGTTATGCAAAGAGAACTACTCGCGGTTTGAAAGAAAAAGTGTTATTTTCGATATCAGCATATTTTTTAATTCATTCAAAAAAATCACCTCCGAAACTAAATTGAAATCGTAACACGCACTACGAAACGGCCCAAAATCTAAATAGTTCCGATTACAAGGATGGAGATACAAGGGAGTGAAATTCCTTGTTCTTCTTGCAGGAGCATTAAAGTGGAGAATAACCAGCAAAAAATTACTTTTATTTCACCACTCATGAGTTTAAACACAAAACATGTATTAAGCATAGTTCTACGGGTTTTAAGAGATGGGAGACGAATAAGTTTCAGACGACTCACATAAGAGGGAAGTTAAAAATTGGAGTTCCATGTAAAGGAACGTAGGCAAAACAATAAAACCCGCTTTTGAACTGATTCAACAGCATCAGACTAACAGGCATATCTAGGACACCAACCAACACTTGCATATTCCAATGATGGGCGTACCAAGGAAGTGTACAGAAGTTTGGTAATAAAGGGGTCTTTGAACTCCTTTGCCCAGCATTTTGTGAAGCCTAGAGTCAGAGAAGCTTGGTTAACTATAGTTGCAACGTGTGTACCAAAAGTAAGTTTTTGGTCAAATGTCACACCTAAGTCGCACATATAATCAGCGGATAGCAATGGTTGATTGACAATGAAGTAAGGATGAGCAGAGTGGGATGATCTGGAAAAACACATATATTTGCATTTCTTGTAGTTTTATTGCATACAATATGTGACAATCAATGCTCAACTGCCCATTGCTAACACAATGTCAGCTTTGCGACTACCACTGGTCAACTGCTGCTGCTACTACGATGCTCACTATGCTACTGGTTCACTGCTTGTTGCTCATATGATGTTCACTTTGCTACTTTTACTACTGTCACTGGTTACCTGATCTTGCCAATAAGACGCTCACTATGCTTACTGCCACTCTCAAGATTCGGCTATGATCACTTTTCACTCCTTGCTGCCAACGATGTTCACTTTGCCACTGTCACTGGTTAACTTATCTGCTTCAACGATGTTCACTCTCGACTCCGCTCACTGTTCCACTGCTGCTGCTACTACAATGCTCTCTTTGCCACTTTCACTTGTTTTCTGATCCCGATGCCAATTGTGTAGTCGCTTACTCGTATATACTTCTTGTATACCACGACTTCCACTAGCCTTTGAACGCAGCTACACAGGCCTTCTCGCGGATATATATATACATATATATATATATATATATATATATATATAATATATATATATATATATATATATATATATATATATAATATATATATATAATATATATATATATATATATATATATATATATATATATATATATATATATATATATATATATATCTTTTGTCATTGTGCTGCAAATGTCTGCTCATTTGCTTTATTAATTGTTCAAAAACCAAAACATTACCGATAAAACTCTCGCTGAAATGAAAGCTTCATTTAAATTTTATCTGAACTCGAATTTGAACACAAAATATAAAAGAGGAAAAACTGCTCAAATATTTGCAAACACATTTTTAAATTAAAATTTAGTTAGTAAGAAAAAAAGCAGTAGCTTTGCTTATTCAAACACATCCTGGTATGCTTCCGCTGCAACTACGAGGAACAGAAAAAGGGAGAGGCAAAGTGCTTACACAGCATTCAGGTCTGCTCTGAACTAAAAAGGATGGATATTTTTCAGTTCCTGCATGTATTATAAGTTGTTCACCTGGATTGCCGTTTATTGGGGCTGCAGGTACATTTAAGCTGAGTGTCGATCTGCATTGGTTAATTTATTTGAGTAAAATTTAACTAGTATCAAACCAATAGTATTGCTACACATTTGGAAGTAAACAGAATATACTTTTTAGCAGGAATGTCCAAGAAAAATTTATCCAGAGTTAGAGAAAATAACATGGCTCACTCACTCTCCCACCAAAAACAAAAATTAATGCGACCATAACAGATAAGTACACATTGGAATTCATGTCAACGTAAACGCTCGATAATGGCAAGTCAGCAAATTATGTTAAATTAAGTTCAAATAAATTAAACTGTATTGAATGTAATATAAATTAATTTTAACTTTAAAGTAAATTGAAATCATAGGTAAACATATTACCGTGGTTCTACTGTACATAAATTCCCAAAGAGACACAAACAATTTGCTTGTCGCAATTAACATGTTGGTGAAGTAGTGTGGGAGCTTCACGCTAAAGGGCGAGGTACGCTCAATCTGTGTAAAGTATATCAGAACGCCTTCTATTTGCTCGGAACTACCGGAGCTTCTTTTGTTCGGCGTTGACAACGCTGAAATAGAGCTACGAACAGAGAACACAGAGAAAAGAAACTTTTTTTCGCTGCCAGAGTCCGTAGCGGACACATCACGATTTTGAGTGGATTCACCACGATTCTGAGTGGATTCAACACGATTTTCAGTGGATTCATGCACAACGTCCGTCTGCTTTATTTCGCTGCTTTGCCGTTTGACGTTTAAGTTGCTTTTCTCTGCATTCTCAGGTGGACATCGCTGAGGTAGAGCTACGAACACGTGTACAGAAGAGTGGTGAGTTTCTAGAACTATTTTTGACGGAAGTGGAACGGTTGGCCTATCTTGCCTATCCAGGAGAAATTATATTGCATCGGCGTAGCAGAGATACAGTATACAGTGTTAGATAGATATAGATAGATATATATTAAAGGGTGTCATACACCGCGATCTGAAAGATCTGTTGTGATGCCCCTATTATTTGAAAGATGAGAATAGTCTCATCTACAGATCTTCTGTCAGGTTAATTTTCGACAGGAATTCATATAATTTGGAGGAATCAAGATGAGGGATCTTGCTCATATCTAAGATATATTCTCCAAAACACCTGAGTCTATTGTGTGCCAATGGTCTGCAGTCTGTGATCAGGAGCAGTGAAGTTTCGTCACTTTCTCCACAGAATCGACAGATGACTTCTGAAGATATACCCAACTTATTCATATGGTAGTTGAGTCTACAATGCCCGCTTAAAATGCCCACTTAAAATGCCCGTCATGATTCTTAATTTACTCCGAGACAGTGTTAACAAATCTGAAAGCTACATATATGTAGACAGTAGCCAGCGTTTTGTTATCAGAGACAGCAGCTTTGCTATGCCAGCCAGTATACAGAGCTCGTCAGATACAACCGAAAAGCGGACAAAGTTTCCCGGGAAAATACTTTACCTGCGGTGATATTGGACACATGGCTCGTGATTGTGAGTCGAGACGGCAACGTTCTGCCGGTAAGATTGCGAAAGCAAGGCAGATTCTGAAATAGGGAATCGGGAAAGTTTGTCAAGCCTTCGCGAACTGAACTGACTCCTACAATATTTAGCCCCAGAATCTTCGATTCTTAGATAGTACGGAAAATCAACAGCCTAATTGTTAACAGTGTAATAAACGGAAGAAAAATTGTAGTAAGATAGGATACAAGCGCATCACATTCCATAATTAGAAGGGATCTCGTTCGGCAACTGGAGATGATGCACCGGATAAATTATACGAAATATCAATATAGGCACCACAACAGTGATACAGGAGTTTGTGGTAGCAGTTATTGAGGACGTATTGATCGTAGGTGGAAATTTTATGATGGACACTAGATTTCAAAAGCCGAATCCTTAAATATGCGAACACGGAAATACCGTTATTCGTTGGTGAGGATCTATCAAACAGTCATTTAATTGCGGCGGACAAAAATCCCACTAAAGTCACAGGCAGCCAAATGGGTCAAAATTGACGGAGATTTTGCGAAGAACAAGTTGTGGATGGTGGAGACTGATAACATATTGAAAGACGACATCATAATTAGAAAAACGCTTGTAGAAGAGCAGCAGATGAGAATAGTGCCAGTTATAGTGGTAAATTTCTCAAATAACGCTAGAAACATAGAGAAAGGAAAGGTAATTGGAAATTGCCATCCAATTTCGGCAATTGCAATCTGTGAGAGCCAACCGCGACACATGCAGAAAAAGATATCAGAACTTTCATGCAACTGTTATATAGCTGGAAAACGAAAACGGCTAACTGAGATGCATAGAAACGTCAAAAACCACAGGCAACTGAAGGTAGAACCAAAATAGACGAGACGTAACGATAGCGATTGGACGAACGTCTGCACTCGTTACGTCGATTTTAACATTTAACCCAAAATGTGACGCTATCAACAGCGTCGATGGATGGCTTTTTACATAAATTCCGGCGATTAGATTGTAGCAAAATACCGTCATTTTAATTTTAATTTCTTTAAAAAACAACAATCGTGTCAACAAAGAAGAGGTTGTGACGAGTAGCAGACATTTGCAGTTCGGTTCTTACGGAACCGATCGTCACATCTAAATGTTTCGTTCAGTTTCGATCAAATACGTATGGCCATTTTGGCTATTAACATTGATTGACATATGCTTGAACTTACTCATTACGTCTCGTCTCGTCTATTTTGGTTAGCCCTTGATGAGTGATAAAATGAAAGCCAAATATGATGTACAAGCTATTTCCAAGGGGTTTCAAGAAGGGCAGTTAGTTATGCTTAATAATCTACAAAGGAAAAAGGGATTTTATGGTTAAAGCGGATCAACGATGTACTATACCGCATCCAGTTGGATAGAAATTTCGAGAACAAAGTGAAAGTGATCATCTGCAGAGTCTAGCTACTTATATAGATTGGAGTACTATGCACCGAACAAGATTAATGGATGGAGGGCAATGGAACATAAACGAGACCCTAAAAGTATGCAATCGTTAATGAGTGTACTCTATTCGTTGGTCTGCAATTTCAATAAAAATTGGTGATTTACTTCTACGAGATTCATGCAGTTCACCGCACCCAAAATTTGGCATACAATCGAACTATAAGATATATATATTAGGTTGTGTTTGCTTTTGTGTTATATTTTTGTGCCACTTATCGCGGGCATACTCAAAATATTTTAATGAGTATAGTCATATTTTTCCAACTTTGTTAATATTTCAGTCGTTCATTTCAAAGTAAGAAATTGGTTGGGAATCACATTTATATATGTATATGTAAATATGAAATTCATTATTTTGTTTAGCTATAGAAGCAGTTCCTTTTACTAGCTGTTTCTGAAAGGAATTGCCATAATTATGCATATGCACCATCTGCGCAATATTTCTGAATCAAATTCCAACAGGCACAACCTAAATTGTTATATTGTTTGGGTTCTAGTTAAGTGTAGAATTATTTACATATGTACTCAAAAATTTGAAAACTTTTTACAAATAAACGCCCCTTCACCGGTTCTGATTCATAAATACCTCCCCCCACATTAAGTGTATGCATGTATGTAAATCATCATCAGATCTTTAGAATCACAAGAAGTCAACAATTTCAATTGTTATTATGCAAACAGATTAAATGTAATGGCAACGCATAAACAACGCAGTGAATACTGCTCAACCAGCCAAGTGAGCCATTTATAAGGCAACTCGAGAGTTGCGAACTTGTGTGCAAAGTATTCAGTGGGATTAACCCAGGCAATCAATAGTCTCACTTCCAGCCATTTAACATGCTAATATAAGAGAAATTTCTGAGGGGTCGTTTCTCTGTTTTTACATTCTTTGTCAGGCAAACGCCTTCTGTATGTACATCAATAAAAGATGCCACATATCGGTAACGTTTTGTTGGCCTTACTTTTTTTCCCATTGTGAACTTTCTGTGGTGGTGCTGGTACACAAAACCAAACAGCAAACATTTATTCTTGCTACTTGAACAGAACAAATACGCTTACGATTTCTGCTGAAGTGTTTTTGTACTGGAGGAAGACTTTGTCTGCCAGCCTGAAGTACAAAGCACAAAGCCTCTTGTTCCGCACTTAATACGTAATAACAAAGTTGCAAAGACACACATAGAGTCAATAGATCAGAATTGGTACAAAATAATAGGAAAATAAAGACGATTGTTTTACTTTATGTTGACAAATAGAAAATATATGTTGAAACATCTACCAATTGTGCTGAAATTATAGAAGCGCCCATTTAATTCAATAAACATAATTTTTTCAAACTAATTCAATATAACTCAGTATTTTATAAAGCAAGAGATATGATGGCCGGTATGCAAATACAAGACAAGCTCTTAAATATTCAAAATTTAAAAAGCGGCAACAACAACAACATTTGCACAGGAAATTCAGCCAACACGCGCATCCAGGTAAAGAAGTAAATGCTAATGATGTGCACCAGGATCCCGTGGGATCCGAGATACGTGCGACGTAGTTCGTTATTAACAATTCCAGTCGTTTACTTAGGCTGCATTTAGTTTACAGAATTTTTGAGAATCATACCAAGACTTTTTAGTCTTAGTCGTCAATCTACTAATTCCAGGAAGCAAGCTGCTGCCAGAGTAGAAGAAAGTGAAGTACAGCGCACACAGCGAACACAAGATGATCGAGAACGCACTGCGCGGTCACGATCTCGGCTACGTTCTCGGTAACGCTGATAACCGAGCACGTATAAATTTCAATCGTGTTGCATTCAACTATGATAGTCAAGTGGATTATAGTTCACAAAAATCAGTGACCGTTGGTTCAATGAACAGGGTTTCTGAACATTACAAGGTACTCAAATTCAGCACTGAAACAGGAGGATTGTGCTGTGCAAATGGGAAAGTCAAATTGCTGGCATTGAATTATTCATAGAACCATTGGATTCCTTGGTTTCTCGAACGTCACCAGAATCAAAGCATTTCCTGAAGAATGGGTATACGAGGTGTGATCAAAAAATAACCGTTATTTTCATCTTTTCGTGAGTTACGTATGTTCGATGTTCGCATTTTTTTTCTGTTATGTTGGTACACATATCTGTTATATATGTTGGCAATACCAACCATTTTGGATTGTCAGTTTGTTTTTGACAGATAAAAAGGTTAGTCGTGTTTTGGTGTGCTCTTCGATTTTGTACTATTCGAAAAAGTGGATCAAAGAAACTGTATTCAGTTTTGTGTAAAAAATGAAATTAAATGCGCAAGGACATTTGAAATGTTGACTGTGGCCTTTGGCGAGTCTACTATGAGCAGAACACAAGTTCAATTGTGGTATAACCGGTTTAAGGAAGGCGTCAATGACGATGCTCGTCGTGGTCGCCCGAGCACGTCAACAACCGATGAAAACATTGACGCAGTGAAGAAAATGATTTTGGATAATCGTCGAATCACTATCAGAGAGGTTGCTGATGATGTTGGCATATCGTTCGGCTCATGCCAAGCAATTTTTACGGATGCTTTAGGCATGAAACGTGCGGCAGCGAAGATTGTTCCAAAATTGCTAAATTTTGAGCAAAAACAACGTCGCATGGACATCGCTCAGGATCTGTTTTTGGCCAAAAACAAAACCGTTATCATGCCTCAACCACCGTATTCACCGGACTTGGCCCCCGCTGACTTTTTCCTCTTTCCAAAACTGAAGACACCGATGAAAGGAAAGCGTTTTGCTACGATTGAGGAGATAAAAGAAAAATCGGAACAGGAGCTGTTGGCGATACCAAAAGAAGCGTTTCAGAAGTGTTTCGAGGATTGGAAAAAACGCTGGCATAAGTGTATTATATCTGAGGGGAATTACTTTGAAGGGCACAAGATAGTTGTTGATGAATAAATAAATACTTAATTTTTTGATCACACAATAACGGTTTTTTTTTGATCACACCTCGTACATACAATTCATGTTTTCAAATGATTTCGTTCGGTGCAACAAATATTATCAGAGATAATTTCGTGCCAACATTGAAGGTAATCGAAGAAATAAACGACAATTGCAACATTTACAAAAATTTTAACTTGACATCTTTTGATATCAAGATTCAAGGTCAGGTGTACCACAGAGTTGGATCGTTATTGCCATTTGCAGACAGTTCTCATCAGTTTTTGCAAATATATTTTCTTGGAAATTCCAATGATTAAATTGATCAACGGTGGTTCTATTTCTCCGAACATATGAAGAGAAATAATTGCTGTAAAGATTATTTTCATCAGCACAAAGAACTGGTGACTTTGTTTAAAACGGCATTGGACAGAATGCCGTGGGAGTATGCCCTCATAAGAGCTGACAAAACGCTCGCTGGACAGCACGCCAGAATATACAATGTACTAACAATATACTTGGGATAAATCGAAAAAAACTGTTTCAAAGGCGTAAGCAAGGAAAACCAATCTATTGCTACCCAAATGTGTTCTCGAAAGATGCCTTGGGACGTGTTTATACAGTTCACCCCAACAATGCTGGGTGTTTTTATTTGCGTTTATTCTAGGTTAACATTCGTGGTCCAACATGATTTCAAAGTCGTAAAACAGTTGATAGATTATTGTGTGCAGCATATCGTGAGGCGTGTCAACGACTGCTTTTACTGGAAGATGACGCACACTGGGAGGCTACCCTTGCCGATGCTGCAGTTTTATCTACTCCTCACCAAATTAGAACACTATTGTATCATCATGTTTCCCTTCAACTCTACTTGGACTATGGAGAAATTATCACGATTTCTTGACGGAAGACATTTTGAACAGACTTCGCCGTAGTACGCCAAATCCACATTTGCTGTACACACCGGAAATGCATAATGACGCATTGATCATGATTGAACCCATTTGCTTAACAATTGCACACAAAGCATTGGCACAACTTGGCATGGCCAAATCGATCAATGAATGATCTGTTTAACCGAGATTTGCAGCGTGAACGAGATTACGATTGCAACGTATTGGTTGCATTTGCTCCAGCAAATATTCCAAAATTGACCACTGATCGAAAGCATGCATACGACACGATTATGCATGTTGTTAAAGATGAAAGTGGTGGAATGTATTTTTTGTATGCGCCTGGAGGAACTGGTAAAACATTCTTGATTTCGTTGCTACTAGCAACGTAAAATAGCACTGGCATTTTCTTCTTCTAGGATTGCTGCTACTTTATTGGATGGCAGTCGAACAGCACACTCTGCACTTAAGCTGCCCTTGAATATGCAGGCAAATGACAATCTCACATGTAACATAACTAAAACAACCGGAATGGCAAAAATCTTGCCACAATGTGCTATAATCCTTTGGGATGAATGTCCAATGGCTAACAAGAAATCATTAGAAGCATTGGATAGAACAATGAAAGAGGAAATCAAGATTTGTTTGGCGTTGCTTTGATAGTGTTAGCTGGACACTTTAGACAAACGTTACCAGTCATTCCAATATGTACTGCTGCCGATGAAATAAACGCATGCTTGAAATCTTCAATTCTGTTGAAAAATGTTAAAATACTCACACTAAAGATAAACGTACGCGTTCAACTGCAAAACGATCCATCAGCAGCTGAAACTTCAACGAAATTGTTCAAAATTGGGGAGGGTACAATGCCAGTCGATAGGAATACAGGTATGATAACATTACCAAACGATTTTTGCGTTTCAGTCAATCAAAAGAAGAACTGATTCATAGCGTATTCCCAAACATAGCACAACAGTACAAAAATCATGCTTGGTTAAGGGAGAGAGCAATACTGGCCGGAAAGAACAAAGATCTCAGTGGTCTTAGGCTATTGTAACATAAATACCAGGTCCATTATTCACATTCAAATCAGTGGGTACCATCATGAATCAGGATGAGGTGGTGAAATATCCCACAGAATTTTTAGACGCACTTGATTTGCCAGGAATACCACCACACAAATTGCAGCTAAAAATTGGAGAGCCGATTATTATGCTTCGCAACATCAACAAAACAAAACTTTGTAATGGCACCAGGCTTTGCGTCAAAAAATTTTACACATGTGATAGAAGCAACAATTTTGAATGGAAAATTCAAAGGCGAAGAGGTTTTGATTCCACGCATCCCAATGATCTGATGTGTCATTTGAATTTAAGCGTCTTCAATTCCCTGTTCGCCGTTACCTTCAATAAGTCGTAAGGACAATCTTTAGAAATGTGCGGTATAAATTTGGAAAATCCAGTTTTCTCGCATGGCCACGTTACGTTGCATGCTCCCAAGTCGGAGAACAATCTGCACTATTTGTTTATACGAGCGTTGGTGAAAAACACAAAGAATGTTGTTTATTTAAAAGCATTGCAATAAATGTTTTAATTTAATTAAAATTGTTGGAAAAAGTTTGTTTTTACCTGCCGAAGCGGGCGGGGAGGGTTCAGCTAGTCGGTTATAACTTTGCCATTCTTTGCAACAATAAATCGCAAACGCAACAAAAATAGTTCGGGTTGACTTTGCACGATCTTTACGACATGTTTATATATTATTTTTCTGTTACAAATACTATTTGCGTCAAATTGAAGTGAATGCTGGTGTGACACCACAATGCTGCTAACATTCAAAATCTCGAAACTCTGACGATCTAGAAAAAATCTGACTACGGGTTTGAATTCAGCGCGCAAAAATAAGTTAAGAAGTGCTCTTTTCCTCTCAGGTACAAAAGTTAACCCGAATTTGTAATCCTATGTAATTACATCGAAAATATTTGTAAAATTTGTGAGATACATGTACGTAATGAAATATCATTATGAATATTTGATCTATATTAATGAAGTGTTCTGGAACATTTTTGGTTAATATACATTTTTTGTTATTGCAGGGCCATTGGAAGTGTTGTATTCGCGGACGCTTTCCCGTATAATTAAGTGATGTGCGGGGTCATTCGCTTTCCACCATTTAATAGCTTTATTGCGCTCCTAAATAATTAATGCCCACGCCTGCAAACTCTCTTGTTTTTTTTTTGTAGTTGACTTATCACACCAACGCAAATTTGTAATGCATGGGTAGGTAATAAAAAGGATAATACATGTTTGAATGAAAAAAACGTAATCGCATTTTTTTAAATGATTTATTTAATATCGTGCATTGATTTTTAACTACCAGTTTTCAGTAATCAGTAAACATTTTACAGGTAATCCAAATGAAATTTCATTTATTTTAACTGCAATTTTTTTCAGTAATCAGAAAAATTTTACTGGTCATGCTAATCAAATTTCATTATTAGTAAAAATTTACTGATTGCTTCTATTTTTAATGCAATTAATATATAATGTAGTGTGCCCATGTATGATCTGGAGTAAATTTCGGTTTGCATGCATGACTTTGTTGTGCCACTAAACATATTCAGATACAATTTTGTCCACAAATTGTGTTTAGGTCCTAAGTTTCAAACTTGTTGCAATTAGTGGGCGCGGAGCTACAAATATCCCGTCCATTTTTTGCTTCGAGTTTTATACTAGTACTGTGAACCTGCGTGTGAATTTTCGTTGATGAATTTTGCATAGAGGCACGGCAATGAAGATTAGTTAATTGTGGGCAGTAGTAGTAATCTTCTCATATTTTGCATAGACCAAATGAACATTATTATCCTTCCTTAGGAGTTTAAATAGAGAAAGTTGATTATATGGGAGGAAGAAGTGTAATTTATCTGATTGACCCCTTGATTTGTATTGCAGTTTGGAGCGTCAATGTACTTATTCAGATGAAATTTTTGTCATAAGATATAAAAATATGTCAACAGTGGACGTGGGTTTGAAACAAACTCGCACATGATGAATCTTATATTGGAACCTACTAATAATTTTCAATTAATTGTGGACGTTAGTCCATTAGTAGTAAGCTGCTTAGATTTGGCCCACGCATCCTTCACCATTCTCCCAATGTGCCTTACTGCTATTCATATATCAGCAATATAAACATAGCTGGGCTAATTTTAATTGAAGTCCCGAAAATTCCTTTTATGGAAAAAGCGCGTGTCCTTTACCTGATCAGATCCATTTTTTGCATTGAGCGCAATATTTAAAGTGCAGTTTGGTTTATTTTCGTTATGCTTGGAAGTTAAAGTTCAAACTTAAAAGTGCTAAGTACGACAGGACGTTCCAATGACAATTTTCTTCACTAGTGATGAAAATGGTGATCAAACAATTCTCGTTTGCTTCATATTTTCGCTAATGAATTCAAAGTCGGCGCTGTAGGGGAAAGAGAGTAGTCGATGTGGTTGGGAATAGCAGCCAAGTCAAATAAGTCTGTATGGTGTTGTTGAAGACTCATGTTATTTTTTAAAACAATATTAATGAACAGAGTCTCACCATTAAGGTGATATTGTCCAGAAGTTTTTGTTTGTTGTTGTTGTTTTTGCTTCGTTCTCAATCTCCAAAGTAATTGATAAAATAATCGGTGCATACCAAATCCAGGTACGACTCTAGAGACGTGTACCCTAAAAAAGGGTAGAAAAGGTTTACTACGTTTATTGGGTTAAACTATAAGAATGAAGAATATGGACATAAATATATGATCAGAATATAAATATATGATCAGAATCACTTTTTTTTAAGCAATTTTGCTCTTCCGTCTGCCTGTCTGTGGGCCCATTTTTCAAAACCGGTAGAGATATCTTAATGAAACTTTGCAAATGTTTAGTCTGGACAAAGATACAGAACTAGATTCCTATATGATCCCATTTGGATAAAGACTACGCCTACCTCCCATATATGCAGATTTGTTCACCTTGTTTAAAATTACTATAACTTCGATTCAATTGATGGAATAGTAAAGGGTCCTACTAAACATTATGCAAAATGTGGGTGATATGTAATAACTGCCATTTCCCTTTAAGATCTATTGGAAATTTATGGACGAAATTGTATGAGAAGCAACATGTAGACTTTATAAAGCTAAGTGGGTTGAGCAAAGAAACGACACGCTCACTTTCCATATAAGGAAGTTTCGGGACTAAAATTTTGATTATCCTACGTATGCTCATATTGTTCCTATGGCAATAATATGAGATCATACTACTACAGCTACGCCCACAATTAAGCAAAAATCATTACTACATTCGTCACCGAAAGAAGATTCATCAACGAAATTTTATAGGTAAGTTGCGGCTACTTATATAAAACACCACATAATGGGAGCGGTACTTTCACAGTCAAGCCCATTGTTAAGAGTGGGAATTCTTTTATTCCACCTTACTTAAGCTGGGTCCTGGTGGATACACCAGACCCTTGTTTTATGGTTATGAAATAGCCTGTGTGCAAAACCAAGACTAATATTGAAAGAAGATACGGGTGCTTGTAACCAGACCTTCGATGATTATGTAGGAAGTAGCCTAGGTACAAAACGAAGACTATTGTTGAGTGAAGGTTATAGTACATATAACCAGACCTCCGGAATGACCAATTAAATAAAACAATCGTTGATAGGTTTCAAAGAACTGATACATATTTAATAAGTTCACTTAATTTATACTATTACAATTGAGCCATTATTGTTTACTTAGATATTGTACATATAAAATAAAACATAAACAAGTAATATAAAGGTAATGCAAAAAAACTACAATTAATGTGCACAAAGTGCTGATGCACGTGAAAATTCGTTGTCACCGATTTGCGCTGTCGTTGGCTGCAGTCAAGGGCATGCATTGCAGGGGTTGTTGACTTCGTTGCAACACCCATTATTGGCACATTTTTTATACACATACAATATTTTTGGCCGATTTTTTGGCCGTACGTATATTGGCCCTACAACGCCATACACAAAAAATGGGGGCGATAAGATAAACTTTGGAGAGCCCACTTAAAAAAAATTACCCTATCTATGCTTCTAATGATGATATATGAATACAAATTGGCAGCATTACATATTAGGTCCGTACTGGCCTGCATGTAAAATATAGGCAGATTATTACTGCTGAAATGAAATTACAATGAAGCAGTATTCATTTTTTGGGGCCCTCGATGCATCAACGAATTTTCACACTTAGTATAAAAGACAAAACAATAATGGGCGAGACTTTTGCGATCCCTCTATTGATGAATTCCAAATTTGCATATCCTTCGTTGGCAGTAGTATCCCTGTGATGGGATGGTGATTATAAACCACTAATTCCACTGAGTCAGAATAGGCTTTGATGCTGCATTGTCCCAGCGAAGTTAGCTGCAAATGTTTTTCTAGCTGTCTGGTCTAAAGCTGACTGAGCGCTGATGCGTTAAAATGTAATTGATATGTTCGTAATATGTCAATAAGGTACCACACATTTGCATACATCATGATTTGACTATTTTAGGCAAAACTGTTTCCAACTGTTTCCAACTGTATTACAATATTGCACAGAAATCAAAAAAATTTGTTCGGTACTCGTATTATCATTGAAGGACATTAATATTAAGATTTCGTTGTAATGAACAAATTGAATAAAGCATTTAAATATCTCATTAGTAAAACTGTATTTGACATGACATCTTTAAGAAATAAGATTGCAATAAGAGTTCATTTTCAATGTTAAATTGGATAAATAGATAATTTAATCCAACATAAGTAAAAAATGTGAGGTGGCACAAAAATTGCATCACAAACTTCGTAAAGGAGCCGTTTTTTATTTACAAATTTACATACAACTGTTTATAGTAGTGACGAGAGTGAAGAACCCTACCCCGAACTAGGTGCATCAACTTGTATTGGATGAGTAATGTGTTCATATGCAAATATTGGCAGTGGATTTGGCAATATTCTACATATGTACTATGCACATACTTTCTTGTCTCAAAGAAATTTGTTGGTGTGTGTCTCCTGCGCGATGCTACAAATAATGTTCTACAAGCAAACAATAAACTCTGCATTGGGAAACTCATTTGTTAGTTGAACAAAGGCTTTTCAGTTTTCAAAGTCTGCAAATTGCTGATAGCAGGAAACAATTGCGGAGAATATTTGCCCCAGCAGCTCATGCTAGTAAAGTGTCAATTCTAAGGGAGAACATGATAGAAATTTAAATAGTTGGCTTTCATCATTTTCGCATATGTGTATACAAATAAAATACAGCGAGCAACATTTGTTTCAGTCTTCATTTGCTATAATGAAGATAGAAATTCAATGTGACATTAAAGAGTCTGGGGTGGTGGAACTGACAAAATGTTTGGCAAACTATTCTTCCATCGTCACTGGTTTAATTATACAGTACGAATTAATTTTAATACCTCTAAAAGGGTGTTCAGACTTATCGTATAACTCTACTATTTAATATCGACGTTCATACTAGTGGGCGAATATATCACAAATGAATCAGAGATAAATTTGTTTATGATAGTCTCATTAGTGTCCTTTAGGATAAGGCAATAGCTTTAATCCAGTTACAATGATGCCAAATAATCCTTAAAAAACAAGTTTTTTTTCAAAATTTTTATTATAATTTTTTCTTTTTATAGCTCTACAACCGATGATCGGTCTTATCCGCCTCAATAAAGCTTCGCCAGGCTGACATTATTATTGGAGTTAATGTCGGATCCTATATAAAGGAAATCCTTGACGACTTCTAATTAAAATTGTCAACAGTAACGTTTTGTTCAAGGAAAGAGTCACGACTCTTTGTTTGCTGACACAAGGTATTTCGGTTTGTCCTCTTTCACCACTAAACCCACTGGACGAGCCTCCTTTTCCAGGCTGGAGAATGCTGCACTGACTCCTCGCTCGTTGATCTCAATATCATCAGCGTTTACTAAAATAAAAGATGTTTGCAGACCGATATATTTTCTCCAACATAAAGTTAAAGAAGACGCATGATAGTGAGTCAGTCACCTTGCCTCAGACCTCGGCTGGTATCAAGTGGCGCGGAGACATCTGTTCCAGTTTTAACTGACCGGCTGGTCATTTTGCTAATTCGAATGAGCTTTGTAGGGATACCAAAACCTGACATTGCGCATTCAGGTGATCCCTAATCGCGGTGTCGAAGGCGGCTTTATTATCGACGAAAATATGGTTTGTGTCAATTTGTTTTTCTCTGATCTTCTCCAGGTTGTAGTGGCAATATCTTAGGTTCCAATCACTGGGCATGCTTTCATCTGTACCAATCAACGTCGACTGGTTTTTCCGGAACATCTCAGGGGCGGGATTATTGCCGTTATCGCCATTAAGCAGCTGGGAGAATTGTTCCCTCCATAACCTCATTATTCCGTCGGCAATTGTCAGCAGATTGTCGTTTTCAGATTGTCGTTTTCAAATCCTGCAATTTGATTATACAGAAATATATATTTTTTATATTTTTTCGCTTTAAATGTGCAGAAGAAACTCACTTATTGCGTTAAGGGAAGATGTGGAGACAAACCATTTTCTTATGATTAATAATGAGCATCTTTTTATTTAAATTTTTTTCTTATGATTAATAATGAGCATCTTTGTTTAAAAGATTCCGCAATTTTATCTCGCTTTATAATTAATTTTAGAAACACGCTGCTATTACATGGTGTTACTCGTTCAACTTCTCACTATAGTTCTAGTTGCCTCTAATTCTGATCTTTGAGATATTTTTTCTATAAGAAAATATATAAGTGATAGGTGTTAGTGGTGACATCTTATATGAAGAGTCGTCCCACCAATTACAGCATATCCAGGACCTCCGCCGGGAGAGCCCTGAAGTGGTCCGGAAGTTAAAGTTATGTGTGCTTATTCCAAGATAATCATAATAGAAACACAGCCTAATCTGTCGTTCAGTTTTGAGCGATCAGTGAATATCTCTGTAGTAAAAAGGATAAATTTTGCTTTAGTTGGGGTTGTCCGAAAGGCCCGATTGACTAGAATGGAGATGATTCTCTACGCGCAGGTAGAAGAAAATCAGTTCCTGGCCTCATTTAGCCTGGAAATTGTGAAAGTGTGCAGCCCCCATCTTGTTCCGCAAATATCATAGGATCTTCAAGTTCTCTCCATTAATTTATCATACCACATGAGTTTGGATTCAAGAATTTATCAGACCTAGACTCAAACATGTCTACATAGATTAACTAAGGTCCCATCCAGATTAGGCAGACTAAAAGAAATATATATTTTTATACGTCCTTGTAAATAAGACGAGTTCAGTCTTTTGCCAGGATTGGCTTTTTGGTGACTGCTTTTACTCCATGGGGGCTGCGAGTAGTTAATTCTCTTAAAGGGAAACCTGAGAGGCTTCACTGCAACAGCATTAGCGATTTCGTCCGCGTAAACAATTACTCCATGACTCGATAGCTGAATATCTAGCAAGATTACCAAGTATAGGAGACAATACTCCTTCCTTAACGGTTCTTCGATTACATTCAGTACTTAAACTGGTATGAATAGACCAGCTACTAAGTAAAAAACGAGTGAAATCTACGAGTTTGTATTTAGTTCTAACGAGATCATGGCGTTATTTAATGCTCGAAGGCAAATAGTGTCGAAAGTTGGAAACAAATAACAACATTATCGCGCCACTACTTTCCTAACACAAGTACACAATCGCAAGAAGGAAATTACCCCACTAATGGAGCCACCCGCAGCACACCATGTGACAGTCGTAACTGGTCTAGTACGTGGCTGAGAAAAATGTAGTTTAGATAAATTACAAGGTACTTCACGAGGTGATCGAAGTAACCCATGTATATCGTACCAGCAGCTGTAATACAAGGCGTAGCATAATAGTCTTATACCTAAGCATTTACTACCATCGACAGCCATATGCAGACCTCTGTTGAACTTCAAAAAACGACTACAGCGGCAGCATTCCTTCCAAACGAATGTATACTGGTTTGCCTTTATGGGCAAAAAAATACAATTAATTAATTCAAACAAAATTTAAATTTAGTGGTTCAAAATAAAAAAGCAACAAAAAACAAAAAGGAACAATAACAATTTATATGACCATTCGGCACTCGCCTACATAAGCGAGAGATCTATGCCTCACACCCGCGCGTCATCCGCATGCAGAAACAGGCAGAAAACCAACGACCACATTACATCCTAGAGAGATGACCTCTAAAATAGAGCACATGCGCACTTAACACCCACCAATAGCTCAACAAACAGTAAGCACTGAGTACCAGAGAACACAGAGAAGGGAAAGTCTTTTTCGCTGCCAGCGTCGTAGTGGACACACCACGATTTTGAGTGGATTCAACACGATTCTGAGTGGATTCACCACGACTTTTAGTGGATTCGTGTACAATATCCTTCTGCTTTATTTCGCTGCTTTGTCGTTTGACGTTTAAGTTTCTTTTCTCTGTGTTCTCTGTCACTGAGAACGCTCCCACTTCTCACTTACTTACACACCAAGGTGAATTTACTTACATGGTGGTTGCAAGAACAAATTTTTTGAACCAATTTTCCCGATGTTGCTGTCAAAATTGAATTTATAGACAAATGCGATCAAAACAAATATGCAAACAATTGCAAATACAGTTTTGATTTGAGTGAATAAGAATTTTTTAATTGTTATTTTTGTGCAGTTTGAACATTATGAAGAAATTATGAGTCTAATTAACTATTAAATATATTTTATATAAATTATGTACCACTTTAAGCAGCTCTTATGCATTTCTCCATTCCTCTCAATTTCGTTTATTTTGAACAATAGCTAATCGGAGATTGTTTGTGTTCAACAATTCTGGAGGTACGAAATTCACCTTGGAGTCACCATGTAAGTAAATTCACCTTGGCCAGTGGGGAATTAAAAATTGGTTTGTTTATGGCCAGTGGGGAAAAAATTGCCAGCAATACAGTTGCATTCTGTGAATGCATAAGAAGATTCATTTCTCATTTTCTCTGGTGCGCAGAGAAGATGAGACTCTGCTACAAAGAAACCGGCATGAAAATACAGAGAGCAAGCTACTTTTTTATGCGGAGCCGTGTTGCTAACTTGGTCTTTCAAAGCAACCAAGGAAAATATTAAAGCGAGAATCGGGATAAAGGGCAAAAAGGCCAAATCTTGTTTTTTCGAGTTGTTGTTATGAGCACAAATCCAAAAACAATAGAAACAAAGATTGAGAAGCGGTATACACAAATTTTCGGCTGCGCACTACAGCAGTCTGCTTATAAACTGTGCTTACATTACTGTGAAATTTTAAAAGTAGCAGGTTTATACGAAACATTTTGGGCGATATAAATACGAGAGCATATTACAAATATATTGACGAAAATATCTATTATTTTACTTGCGAATGCTGATTTAACTTGCGAGACAGCGATTGGAAATTAGTTTCGCGTCATCGACACTAAATCGTGCATCATCATTATGATTGTTCCATCGATATTTTACAATTTGGTATACTTCGGCCAGGGAACACAGAGAAGAGAAACTTAAACGTCAAACGGCAAAGCAGCGAAATAAAGCAGATGGACTTTGTACACGAGTCTACTTAAAATCGTGGTGAATCCACTCAGAATCGAGGTGAATCCACTCAAAATCGTGGTGTGTCCGCTACGGACGCTGGCAGCGAAAGACTTTCTTTTCTCTGTGTTCTCTGGCTTCGGCGACAACCGCTAACGGGGAGGGGTGAAGCGAGTGTGAACAGACAGGAAAGAGAACAATTTGAAGTTTAAATAAAAATATAAATTTGAACATTGATAATAATGATGATAATTCCATTGCTTTACTTGATGCATTTAAAAGTGCATTCAATGAAATTCCGGGTAATTTTCGTAGCTATGATCTTGGTCCACAGATTTTAAGATGTAGGTTAGGTGGAGAACTGTATTTTAAAGATGAAATTACTGCTCGAAATAGAACAGAATTTACTCTGGGTTCTGGTAAAGGTAAAGTTATGTTGCCTCCTCTTACACAAAATATATTTCATAATAATTTGCTTGAGGGTTTAGGATCAGGCAATCCGTTAATAAGGGGGCCATCAATAAATTCTTTTAACAACAGTCGGGCTTAGATTCATTGTTTCCTATCATTGCAATGTGAGAACATTGTGCAAAATGTAGATAGAGAAATTTGTATAGATACGAGGGCGGATTGATATTGAAGCTACCTAAGTAGGAAAAAACATTTTTTTTTAGTAAGACGATATTCCAACTTTTTTATACCATCTGAATAATACGATTTCGGGAACCCCTCAAAATACGCGTTAGTTTCGGTAATCACTTCTTCGTTTGAGATGAATCTTTTTCCTGCGAGCCATTTTTTCAAGTTTGGAAACAGGAAAAAGTCACTAGGAGCTAAATGTGGACTATAAGGTGGATAATTAACCAATTCGAAGTGTATTTCACGTAATTATAGCATCGTATCTAATGCTGTGTGAACCGGTGCGTTGTCTTGAAGAAAGAGCATTTTTTTCTTCTTTAAATGTGATCGTTTTTCCTTGATTGCATCAATCAATTGATCCAATAATGTACGATAATACTTTCCTGTGATTGTGGATCCTTTTTCAAGATAATCGATGAGCAATATTCCGTATGCATCCCAAAATACAGTGGCCATAACCTTGCCAGCCGATTTCACTGCCTTCATCTTCTTCGGAGCACTTCCATCAGCTTCCACCCATTGTTTCGATTGATTTTTGGTTTCAGGTGTGTAGTGGTGGACCCACGTTTCATCAACAGTTATTAATCGACGCCAAAAATCAACAGGATTACGCTTTATCATGTCCAAACACCGCTGTGAAGTGGTCTGTCGAACTCGTTTTTGTTCGACACTGAGCAAACGCGGCACCCATCTTGCCGATAGCTTTTTCATATGCAAATGTTCATGCAAAATGTTGAACACACGTTCATATGATATGTTTACCATTTCAACAATCTCACGCAACTTGACTCGGCGATCATTCATAACGATATCGAGGATTTTCTTGATATTTTCTTCAGTAACCACCTCTTTTGGCCTTCCTGTTGATGGTATCGTTGCAGTGCTTGTTCGGCCGCGTTTAAATTCAGCAATCCAATATTTTACCCATAATGTTTATCGAGCTTTTCTTTTGTCTCTTTCGCCGTTTTCCCTTTCAAATAATAGTGTTTAATCACTGCACGAAATTCGCTTTTTTCCATTTTTCAAGAAACACAAAAGTTGCTTACTTCAAACGACTACAACAAATAAACTAATCGATGAATTTGGGTGAAATTTTAACAGCTGACGTTTGACAGATCGCAATTTATAAAAAAAAGGTTTGTGTTTGTGCTGCCATCTAGCGCTAGGTAGCTTCAATATCAATCCGCCCTCGTATGTATAACCGTCAGCCGCAATGCCGATATTTGACATTATAACGATTCAATTGCAACGGATGTTGCTTTCATATTTAGTAAAGTCGAAACAGATATGGTATGCTTTTTAAAAACGAATGGCTACCCATTAATATTTACAAATGGTGACACTGGATGGCTTGTTAATATTTCTTTAAATAAGCCTTCAAGATCGCGTACGCCAAATACGTCACGAATTATATTCACTATGTTGAAAATATGCATCATATGGACTGGCAATCAGGGACGACTTTTGTCTATTGCACCATTTTGAAAAATTATTTTTGCAATGGATCGTAAACAAGTATATTCGAATTTGAAAGCACACGCCTTCATTTCATAAGAGAAAATCAAGCGTCATTCAGGACAGAAGTTTATAAGAACTTGACTGATTATCTTAAATCGCATCCTTAGGCAAAAAAATGATTCTGCCATCTTCTTTCACCGGGTCCACTGGAAACATGCATCAAAACTACCCCGATGCAATGTCCTTTGTCCAACATTTTGGCAAATTGTCGTTATTTCTGACAATGATTTGCAATCCAAATTCGCCTGAAATTTCAAGTAACCTACACCAAAACGATTCGGCTATTTTCGACCTGAAATCATTGTACCTTTATTTAAGGCGAAATTCAAACAATTGATTTATTTAATTGACAAAAAGAAAGTTTTTAGTTGTGTTGAAGTTATTATTTACACTATCCGAAAATCAATTTCAGAGCCGTTGTTTGTCGCATGCTCATATTTTGATTAGTTTGAGTGTTAATGATAGAATTGGTTCTCCAAATGAGATTGATCGAGTGGTTTGCGCTGAAATTGCAGATAATACCACTTAACCAAAATTTTCATGAGTACTATTCAAGGCACATGATGCATGATGATGTGTGGTTTTTTTATTCCCAATTCAGTTTGCATGAACAATTTTATGAAAGATTTACTGAATCTACACGTTAATGGTTTAACTGGTAATCAATTCGTACACGCTTCAATGGAGTCATATTTAACATATCTGAAATGCAGGGTGAAATATAAGGAATTCGTAACGCCAGACTTTTAAATTATGGCTGGATTGCCACAAGATAGTGTGCTTGGCCCTATACATTTTGCACATTTCTGATTTGCCAACTGATAAATACCTCTTTATCTCGACTTTTGCGGATGACACAGCTATCCTGCGCATTCATCAAAATCCACGGATTTAGAGAAGATTTTAAAAAATATAAAGTTGGCAGTCGATTGGCGCATAAGTGAGCAAAAAAATGTGCATGTGAAATTTACCCTCAACCCCAGGTCTTGTCCGGACGTCTCCTTAAATCGCATCGAAAACCCGCAAGCACCAGAGGTTAAATACTCAGGAGTGCATTTCGACTTGGAGTAAACCAATAAAAGCGATGCAAATCTAAATGAAACTCAAGGCAAGTTTCTTGTACTGGCTTACCAGCAAAAAATCGAGGCTGCGTCCGGAGTATAAAGTGCTTGTATACAAAGCTATTATATATATATTAATTAAGCTAATTTGGACTTACGGTATCCAGATTGAGTCTTCAAAACGAAAACGAATGTTGATGCCGTACCAATTCGTAGAAAAGCTCGACTGGTTGTTCAAGGGTTCAATCAAAGAAAACGACTTCACAACGAGGAAACATTCGCTCCACTAGCTAGATATGGCCTATTTATTCATCAAATGGATGCAGTGACAGCGTTTCTAAACGCGAAATTAGATGAGAATATGTCAACTGTATAAAAGACACCTCAAAGTTAAAATCAAATAATAAACACCTCCTGTCCCCTTTTCTTCTAATAATTCTAATGCAATAGGACGTGTTTCATTTGCCTGCGCGTTGAATAATTTGAACACTTGGCTTCGAAAAATATAATCCCAGAACACTAGTTGCGATTTCGCAGATAATATAGCATGATTAAGCAAGTTCATCGCATCGCAAGTGAAATCAGATTCACTTATGAAGATAAAAGAGTACTGCTCTGCACTGTTTCTGGAAGTTGCTCAAGCTTTCGAAAAATGTTGGCACGAAGGTAAAAACTGTATAAACTTAAAAAATTAAAACCTTGTTACATCCAGATTAACAGAAAATCGTAGAGTTGTACTTGAGTAATAGAAGATATTTCATTAATATGAAACAATGATACATCGAGCAACATATATATAAAAGCGGGTGTTCAACAAGGAGGCGTTCTTGCCCCAGTATTATAAGCTTTGTGCACATCCAGGTTGCCAACCAAGGCTGCTCAGCTTTTGCAGAAAACGCAGCTATTATTACCACGCATAAGAACCCCAACTTGCTATCCAGAGACCTCCAAGAACATTAGGGGGTGATACTAGATTGGTTAAACAAATGAAGAACAAGGGTGAATGAAACGAACGTTACTTTTGTTTTGTCTAAGAATCTGGGTACATAATATAAGGACACCTCAGTAAAATATCTTGGTCTTCATATTGATCGTAGACTAACAAGGGAAGTTCACAGTTTGCACATTGTATTGGCTTTTAAACAAAAATCCCAACTGGAATTGCAAAGTGATTCTTGACAAAGCCATCATAATCCCTATTTAGTTTTACATTTGTAAGCTATGCGGATCTACGGAGATCTCTAACATTATGCCAATAGAAGAACATAAACAAGGTTACTAAGAAAGTTAACTGTTGGAGTTGTTATGAGATATCCAATAAATAAATAGTTCGTTGAAATGAAAGAACAGATATAATCAGATAAAATTTAAAATAAATATGGTCAGTTACCCAACCAGGAGAATGTTAGATTTTTAATAAATCTATCCAAAAATTTGAGTTAATAGCGTAGTGTAACTAACTTAATCCAAACTTAAATTTGAACCAGCAACACGAATCTCAAAAGCAAATAACAAACGAATTTCACACCAATTATTTCATTCGCACCCGAATTGTTCGTTCTGGTCCATAGTACATTGGTATATGACTGCATCTCAAATTTTTGTTCTTCACTTTTTGTTATTTTGCCTGAGGATGGTTAAATGAATTTCCAAATTAAAAACCGAATGTATTCTGAAGGCATTCATGAATTCCACTTCCGTAGTCAAAGTAACATTATTTTCATTCTGCTTTAATCACACATGAAAAGACTTCAGTTGCGAAAAAATGTGCATATGCACGAAAAATTAAATTAAAAACCGCAAATTACGGTTGTGCTACGTTAAAAAAATTTAGAAATTGTAAACAAATGCGTAACTGCATGGGACTGTGAACGACAACATAAGACATTTTTGGAAAACACCAAAAGCTTCTCCAAGTAAGTTAAGTATTACAGAATCTATATGATTTTATGTATGTACGAGTATACTAAAAATATTGATGTAAATATATGGTAACTAAATCGGGCTTCGAACTTTCTTCAGACCACTCGCCAGTCCTTATAGAATACTCAAATAGCCCACAATTAGTTTTACCAGCACTACTCTTGTACAATGAAAAAAACAGACATCACTTAGAGAACAGAATGATTTAGAGAATTAGTCCAGCAGAAATTGTGTCTCAACGCTCCTCTCAAAACACCTGACAATCTTGAAAGTACAATTATCCACCTAAATGAGGTAATACATGAAGCCAGTCGGAGATCCACGCCAGTAATAAAACAAAAAGAAACACGGCTGAACAATCCTATATGTATAACAAAGAAGATTAAAGAAAAAGCTTAAAATAAGACAAACATGGCCAAGAACAAGATTTTCAGCGGGTAAAACTAAGGCAAATAAAGTGACGAAAGAACTCAAAGAAATGCTTAAAATATATGATAACAGGAAAACCTGCAACAGGTTGATAAATCTTACTGCAACACAATCGACAAATTAATATCTATGGAAAGTTACCAGTAAACTTAAAAACGCAACTAGTCATCAACCACCAATCTTAAAAACTACCAACTCCTGGGATAGAACTAACGAAGACAAAGCCAAAGCTCTGGCTAAATACCTTGAAACAACATTCACAAATAGCAGTACCAGTACTACTATTCGGGGTCAACATAATACCGCCTGTAACGAAACAAATATGCCAATTAGGAAAATATCTGCACAGGAAATAAAGGACGCAAAAAAAACAAATAAAAAAAAAGTCTCCAGGATATGACCTAATAACTGGATAAATCCTGAAAGTACTACCAGACTGTGCAATGTGCTATGTAAGGATCATTATTATTATTATTATTAATGTAACTTACACCATAATTAATTATGATTGCAAGGTGTTGGGGGAATGAGTACTAGCTACAGAGGCCTTCGACTCGAAGAGAAAAAGAGAAATAGAAGGAAGCATTTTGGAGACCAAGCCCGTGGCAGGATTTGAACCTGCGACTGTAAGGAACATATTTAATGCAATACTGAGACAAAAATACTTCCCAAAGGTATGAAAAGTTTCAAAAATAATAGCCATCCCAAAGCCAGGTAAAGACGCAGTGAAATTGACATCATACCGACCGATCAGCCTCTTGCCTACCGTATCAAAACTTTTTGAAAAGCTATTCCATAACCGCCTGGAAACAACTTTAATAGAAAATAAAGTTATACTTGACGACCAATTTGGATTTCGCCGACAACATTTTCGCATACAACAATTATATAGAGTTACCTAAAAAGAGATTCTGCATAGCCGTGTACATTGATATTGCAAAGGCTTTTGATAGTGTCTGGCATGCAGGACTTCATGCCAAGTTAAAGCTATTTCCCACATAATATTTGCTTCACGCTATATCCAATTTAATGATGCTAGCTAGCTCATAATTACATAAAGGAAGTTCTGGCGTCCCTCGAGGTAATGTTATAGGACCAATTTTATACCTGATATTCACATCTGATATCCCCAAGTCAAACGGCAACGCCGCTAAGATTGCAACATCTACGGACGATACTGACTACCACCCTCCAAATTAGACAAATTAATGGATTGGTTCAGCTATTGAGGTATACAAATAAATGAAGACAACACCGATACCACTAAAAATTTACAAGCAATTAATAGATATTGAAAACCATGCTAAATATCTTGCTCGTTGATAACTGCTTATGCCACTATTGGGGCGGCCATGTCAATGATGGGAATCGCTTCCGGCCAACGTGTAAAACGGTCGATTATAGTGTAAAAATAATTTTGGCCACCAGATTCAGGAAATGGTCCGAAAATGTCAACATGAATATGCTGAAATCGCTGAGATGGTAGATCCCTTTGTGTAAGCGGTGCTCAAGTATGGCGAGTCTTCCCTGACGCTAAGTGGATTGTGCGCTGGGTTTGGACCCGCCACGGAAAAATCGATTTCCAATGAAAATTATAAGTATACACCTCTTAACTGTTGACGCCCCCCACGCAAAAGATTTAAGGAACACGATTTGAGGATATGCACCTAGAATGTTCTCACGTTGCACAGGCTGGGTGCAACTATCCACCTGCTCGACGTCTTCAACCAATACAAGGCAGACCAATACTGCTCTCCAAGAAATGCGATTGACGGGACAAGGATGCTTCAAGCAAACTACAGCTGCTATACGATAAAACTTGAATTCGGCGTGGGCTTCGTAGTCGCCAGACAGCTGCGAAAAGATGTTTTGCAATTTACTCCTATAGACGAAAGGCTGGCCACGATCCGGATCAAGGCCAAATATTTTCATATCAGCCTCATCTGCGCCCACGCTACAACGGATGAGAAAGACGCAGTGACCAAGGACGCCTTCTACGATCGCCTTGAAGAAGCTTCCGACCGCTGCCCCCGCCACTTTTGTAAAAATCGTGCTTGGCGACTTTAACGTTATGGGCATCAAATACCGTGACAACCTAAACACTTACTGGGATGAAGACCACATCATACCATCTCCAGATAGCAGCATTCATCCAAACTTAACAATAGAATCAATCCCTAAACATGCAGGAACTCTAAGCATACCGGTTCGACCCTCAAATCGAGATTACACTCCTATTCACAAATTAAAAAAACGCCTAAAACTACATATACATACGCAGCCATCATCATATTGGGATTACTCCTGTTTGTAGTAACGATATGTACCACTACAAGAACACCCTATAAGATCGCAACTTTCGGCAATATCGCTTCCGCACCATCAATTTCACTGTGGCCATCGCCCTATTCTAAGGGGGGAGGAGTTATGGGAACCACAACGGCCCAACAACAATAACTACCAACACCAACACCAACAACAAGAACAGCAGCAACATTAACATAAAATTATTTTTAAAATCATCCAACCCAAAATTCCTTGTAATATCATCCAATTTATATTCACATTAAAAAATCAAATTCATTTCCTTAGAATGAGCATATTTTAAGGTGTAAATAGTTGTATTTTAATATTGTTTCATTCATTAAAAGATTGACTGTGAAATTGAACTGTTGAGTTTTATTTCAACACGTAACTCTCGCTATGCCAAGTGAATCATCCCTCTAACTGCGAAGGATTTTCTATGTACAGAGCGCAACAAAAAATATTAACCTCAGCCTAAAGCAAAGCAACAGGTAACAGAACACAACACACAATCCAATGGGGGTGATTCAGCTTCTTTCTTAGAAAAGCTGCAAAAGGACAGCAAAGCTATATTGACTCAGTTCGTGAACAAGCTAATTTAAGCAACAGCAGAGCAAAATCTAACAGTTTATGCTTTCAAAAGTTCTGGAATCATCGGGATCACGTTTTGATTAAATGATGAATCAGATGAGATCTTAGAAGATTACTAAATCAGAATGCTCTTAAAATTGTACTTTGGTAATAGACTTGATCAACGAATCCAGGAGATATCATATATTTAAAATATCATATATGAAGATGACGAAACATATTTCACAAATAAAAATGTTGTGCTAATACCAAATTACAATTTCTACTAAACAAGCCCTCGGATGGTTCTGGTAAAGGTGGAACAACAATATTAATAAAAAGAAGCCTAAAACATTTTGAATATACACATTACATATACAATCCAAACAGTATACATATGTGATTACCTATTATCAGGGCACTGAAACTACGATATCAGTCATATGTAGTCAACCGAAAGATAATATAATAAAAAGAGATAAAAAAAACTACCTATTCTTAAATGCCTGGTAATCCCTAAATCGTGGAAGGTGACTTCAATGCAAATAATGGCGTTCACGACATAAACTAATGCGTAACATCAAATTCCATAGCAGGGTGAGAGAACTCCTCCCTGAAGAGTACCTCTGCAGACCTGTCTTCTTAAAGTGTGGGTACCTAAGCTGGTAGTTACCTTTCTGGCGACGATTGTAGTCTCAATCAGTGCAACCAAATTAGGATCAACGTCCAGAGCTTCTAACGCTTCCATAATGGCGTTCTCAATTATATTGTTAAAACCAACTTCTATATCAATGAAGACCACGAGTGCAAAATCCTGCTGCTGGATGGCTTTTTCCACTATACTAATGAGTATGTGTAACGCCGTCTCTGTCGATTTGCCCTTCGTGCAGGCATGCTGTGCCGAGGAGATTCTACTGGTTGGTATAACTTCTCGTAAGTGTGCATCCATCAATCATGCCAATGTTTTTAGGCGGAAAGACGTGGGACAGATTGGTCTGAAGTCTTTAGGATTCATATGTGAGGACCTGCCCGCTTTGGGTATGGAGGAAACTTTCGTTTCTCTTCATCTTAGGGGAATATAGCCCAATGTTAAGACAGCTTCTAATTGCAGCCACAACCCACAGGGTAATAATGTCGCATGATTGTTGCCATTCTGCTAGGTAAATTCCATCCGGACCCGGAGACTCGTATGGACCAAAGGTGTTAATGGCCCACACAAGTTTCTCAGCTGTAACTGTCGCATTTCCTATCACATTTGCTCTCTCATTCTCCGCGCATTTCACGTGAACCAGACCCTGCAAATAGAATACTGCGAACAAGAGTTTTTGCTTTTCCAAGCGGATTGCCTAATTGGGACGTCCGAATCGAATCCAGCATGCCTTAAACATAAGGTACCACGAGTAGTGCGTTTAAAAACAGCAATACGAGGGCGGATTGATATTGAAGCTACCTAGCGCTAGATGGCAGCACAAACACAAAAACTTTTT
The DNA here is from genome assembly GCA_920105625.2 of Clusia tigrina. Classification (NCBI taxonomy): domain Eukaryota; kingdom Metazoa; phylum Arthropoda; class Insecta; order Diptera; family Clusiidae; genus Clusia; species Clusia tigrina. Next base: position 39,428,077 of record OV050033.1, on the reverse strand, counting down.
TTTTTTTAGAAATTGCGATCTGTCAAACGTCAGCTTTTAAAATTTCACCCAAATTCATCGATTAGTTTTTTTGTTGTAGTCGTTTGAAGTAAGCAACTTTTGTGTTTCTTGAAAAATGGAAAAAAGCGAATTTCGTGCAGTGATCAAACACTATTATTTGAAAGGGAAAACGGCGAAAGAGACAAAAGAAAAGCTCGATAAACATTATGGGTAAAATATTGGATTGCTGAATTTAAACGCGGCCGAACAAGCACTGCAACAATACCATCAACAGGAAGGCCAAAAGAGGTGGTTACTTCCTCGATATCGTTATGAATGATCGCCGAGTCAAGTTGCGTGAGATTGTTGAAATGGTAAACATATCATATGAACGTGTGTTCAACATTTTGCATGAGCATTTGCATATGAAAAAGCTATCGGCAAGATGGGTGCCGCGTTTGCTCAGTGTCGAACAAAAACGAGTTCGACAGACCACTTCACAGCGGTGTTTGGACATGATAAAGCGTAATCCTGTTGATTTTTGGCGTCGATTAATAACTGTTGATGAAACGTGGGTCCACCACTACACACCTGAAACCAAAAATCAATCGAAACAATGGGTGGAAGCTGATGGAAGTGCTCCGAAGAAGATGAAGGCAGTGAAATCGGCTGGCAAGGTTATGGCCACTGTATTTTGGGATGCATACGGAATATTGCTCATCGATTATCTTGAAAAAGGATCCACAATCACAGGAAAGTATTATCGTGCATTATTGGATCAATTGATTGATGCAATCAAGGAAAAACGACCACATTTAAAGAAGAAAAAATGCTCTTTCTTCAAGACAACGCACCGGTTCACACAGCATTAGATACGATGCTATAATTACGTGAAATACACTTCGAATTGGTTAATCATCCACCTTATAGTCCAGATTTAGCTCCTAGTGACTTTTTCCTGTTTCCAAACTTGAAAAAATGGCTCGCAGGAAAAAGATTCATCTCAAACGAAGAAGTGATTACCGAAACTAACGCGTATTTTGAGGGGTTCCCGAAATCGTAATATTCAGATGGTATAAAAAAGTTGGAATATCGTCTTACTAAGTGTGTCGAAGTAAAAGGAGTCTATGTTGAGAAATAAATGGTTTTTGAAAAAAAAAATGTTTTTTCCTACTTAGGTAGCTTCAATATCAATCCGCCCTCGTACCTCTTAACACAAGGTTTTTACCGTAGAGTGACGCTAGTTATACTACTATAACTGGATCAGTAATAGTGGCGTTGTTGTGTTCACGCTTCACCCTATAGATTGCCCTAACGACAGGTGGAGTAATATTATCAGAGGAACACAATTTGGGGAAAATACCGGTTAGATCCTCCTTTGCGATGCATGGGACGCCGCATATTCTCAAGTCTCATGCTACTGCAGCATTATCCTGCCTTGCCAACTGGGATTCTACCCGCTTTCGGACTGCCACCAGTTCCTTTCGCAACTCAAAGACTTCAGAGCTCACGTTTTCAACAGCAGAAATTCTTTTGTCAAATAGTACAAGCGAAGTTTTTATGTTTGAGATTTCCGCCGCTGTTTCACTTAATTTCTGCATCATCCGATCCTCAGACGTTTTCAATGTTGAACGTACATAGCTCAGCGACTATGCTCTCCTTCTGCCTCTTCATCCCACTTTTCTTTTGCTATGATCTTATAGGTATAAATCACGTAGGCATTTGTAAATGCCATGTTCAAAATACCATAAAACATCCACATAGGCCATCGATTGGCTTTACGAGAAGTTGACATATTTCCACACATTTGGTCGAATGTGTCGTCGACTCCTCCTTTCGTTTGATTTCCCGGTGTCGTTATTCACAGTGCCATCCTCGTTGCAAGATGAAAGTAAATAAACCATATTGTTGGGTTTGTGCTTGTAAGAAAGGAGAGTCATATTGTTATCGTAACAGAACATCGGCGATCCAGGCCTGTGAGCTCTGATACTGGACGTTTCCTTCGGGATTTCTCCTATATTACAGCGTAGGGTACCCACAATAGTTAATTTATAGGATTCACAGGCAAGATATTTGGAGAGGTATTGACATGAACCAATTCTCCATCGTAACATTCCGATTTGAGCCATGAATAGTCTTGTATAGAAGTGTAAAAGTCACGTTAAAGGATGGTTCAGATTCGAATACCCTCAATAGAGATAATAAAACTGCTAAAAATAGAAGCATTACATAGCTCAGGGTATAGTAAAACAGATGTAAGTCCAAAAACCTAAATTAATAAACTTGCCTGGAATCCTGAATAATCATGAAGTATTAAATAAAACATTTGCCAAATTAAGTTGAAATATTAAAAGAAATACTAAATCTTAGAAAGCAGATTGGATATTTTTTTGTTTTTAGCTTTATAGTGTCAATATGCTTATTCACACAAAAGTTCGGTGAAAAATTTTGAGTAGATACGAGTAGTGGTGGTATTTATGAGTGCAGTAAATATAAACAGCCCAAATTTACATATAGTTTAATAGGACCCACAAGTATGTCACGGACATACGCATATATTTCCTTTAGAATTTGAATTTACTCGTAGGAGTTTTCTTAATAGCACTCTGTAAGTTACTGCCCTTTTAAATTAGCCTCCAGTTTGATCAACATTTCCTAATTCAATAGCATCTCCAATAATCTGTTCAATGGGTAGAAAATATCCTTACCTCATCCTTCAGTTATTTGGCAATTAAAGACACATCCACGAGAGTCCTTGTTTTGCTCTCCTCTTACGTGCCAATTAGTCACCCCATAATTGCATTAGTTAGCTTGCTAATCTTGTTCACACACGCTCAGTTTGTCAAGAACAGCGCAGTTCGCCTGCAGTTTGCAGTCTATTGTTGCTTCCCATATCAAATAATTAAATAAAGGTAATATCGAGGTGGAGTTTAATTTGACAGAAATCTATTTACTTAGGAGAATTTTAAAGTTAATCCTTTTTTAAAAGTCGTAAAGGCGATACGAAATAAATTTTATTTAATTATTAATAAGAGTAAAAATATATTTATCAAGAAGAATGGGGGTTTATACACATGATTTCTGCCGCAGCTGCAGAAACGAGGAGCAACTGGATACAATCCAGCATCTCTTCTGTACATGTCCAGCTTTTGCTAGAAATAGGGAACGTTTTCTAGGATCCCCTTCTTAACAAGTATAGATAATATATACCAGTCAGGTGTCAACAACCTTCTTCGCTTTGTAAAAGGCTCAGGTTAGTTCAATCTGGAGGGGGAAGAGTAGCCATGCCTCGCATCCCCCGCTCACAACGGACCCAACTGGTGGTCTAAGTGGCATCATTGGTTTATTGGTGATGCGGCTGCCCAACCTACCTACCTAATATATTTATATACATATTTGCTTGTGTCATCCGATTCGCTTGTCTTGTTAGATTATTATTTAATCCCTCAGTCTAATGCATCTTATTTTTAATCGCTTTGAATAGCTGCACCTTAGAAGCTTAGAAATCATTCGAATTTGATAAACTCGAAATCTGTGCATAATATTTTACGCAATCTCTAAATATCTTCTTCTAAAAGATTTTAAATTATGTGATAAGTTTGCATTAGTGATGTACAATGGAACTTCAGTGATCATCTTTACAACTTTTGATTTAACTAGAGTACAATTTGGTCATAATGTATCAATGTGAAAATGAAAGCACTTGGACTAATTTATTTTGATTTCCATTTGATGACAATCTTTCATCTCTCATCAGGTAATCAGGTAACAATTACAATTTGAGGCTGGCTTACCAGAATAATTATTAACATGATTCAACTCTATATATTATTTAATAAATGTTGAGTACTGAATTCGTAAATGAGAATTTCGAAGAAGCTTTGGTTCTAGAGACCTAAAACGGCTCAATGCTTGTTGGTACGATTCACCAAGAACGTGAATATTATGGTTTGTAGGAAGGCCTATGGAGTAGTCACCAGAACTTACGCGTTTAACATTGTTTCTAAAATGCGATTCACATTGGGAAGTCTGTTTGATACCCTTGAGCTCGGAGTCAACCAAATGCTCTCTTTTCCAAAATTTCTGGCTTAAAGCTACATCCGAATCGGTTTGTGAAGCACATTTAGTAGAGGCTACTAACAATGAGGTCTCACTAGTAGAAAGTTGTTTGCCTCCATACACATTCCAACCCAGCCTTGTTTTCTAAAGGAGTGGCAAAGTTGGACTCAATCGAATTTGGCCGACGCACAACAAATCAAAGAAAAGCCCGGCTTCTATCAAAATATCGTTTCGCTGCGAGTTGTAAAATGTACGATCGGCAAGGCTTATGTTTGAAGGAATATTCCAGGATGCTGGGTTTAATTATATATTGGGTTAATGCTCGGTAATTGAAGGAGTAACAACGGCTGTGATAATGTTTTGATAATGTTTTGATAATGTTTGGTCAGCGATAAAATCTCTTTCACCAATCCCAGATACCAGAGTTGTTGATTTGGCCAGCGCGATTTGTAATGAAATGCAGCTGTGAATCAGAATCGAGAATGGCACTGAATCTAACTTAACTTCCCGATTTGGTTTCCGGAAACACTACTGCAGTGGCAAGAAATATAAATTCCTCAGGCAAAGAGTTAGATTTAGCATGCACATTGGGGACAGCAGCAAGTATGTTCGAAAAGGTTGTTGCTGCAGAAGCGGCGTAAGGTGGATCAGTACGATCAAAGTACAGTACTGTATGATGCTTCGCTGAGCACTGATTGCAGCAAACAGATTTACAATTTTTAACGGCATGCCTTCTTTTTAAAGAATGAATGCAGAGCTGCAGCTTTTTACTCTCTTTAAAACGTAAGGACAAATTCCGAAATAGCGGTCAGGATGTAATTATATGTTCCCTTTCACCGCAAAACGCACAAGGTTGCTTCGATTCAATTGTATCCAATGCATGCTTTGATATAGCTTGATATTTATCACCCACTTTGACTGGTGTTTGTCATACCAATGCTGCACTTATACCGTCCATTATTCGGCATCTTTTCTCCAGGAACTCCACCATATATTCCCACGTTGGTATATCGTGCGAAGGAGCTGCCTCCTCCCACTTCGCTCTGGTTTCAGCGTTGATCATGGTGTTGATCAGATGTATGAGCAAATTGTCAAGTAGTTCATCTCGTCCGGCAATAGAGTACAAGACTCGAAGATGAGATTTAATTTTATCACACAATTGCCTTCATCCGATAGCAGAGCCATCACGAACCGTCTTTATAGAGAGATTAAAAATTTCCTAAATATGTTAATCATTATCGATGAAATTTCTAAGTGTCCTAGTTTAATATTGAAAGCCATATATTTATATATAAATTTTTACGAGATTTGTGTGCATACGAACAAAATAAAAATAAACTGATTGCCGGGAAAACAATATCGTTATGTGGAGATGGCCAGTTGTCCCTCATGGTGCACGTTCCAATTGAAAATTGTGGTACTTTTCTGAACGCTGTTGCTTTGTTCCATCATGTGACCTCACCTCACCTCACCCAAAATACTATTATTTATATATTTACTATAATTAAAATTATAACAAACTTATATTATAAGCAGGCCGGTAGAAAATCCTTCGACTGAACCCTCCCCGAGGGTACCGGCTGGTAATGGGTCTACAATCCCATCAATTGTCTAATGGGGCTAGATCTAGCAAGGGTCAAATGAATATGGGCATCAGAATAGATCTTTCAGGTCACAGTGTATAACACCCTTAAATAAATCTATCTACTATCTAGCACTAGCTACCAGGGCTATCGGCTTGATGCATTCGCCCAAAATGTGAGAGCCAGAAATCGAATTTGTTGAACTTTTGATAAGTATCTGTAGTGGCGAGGCAAGAGAATTTCCAAAGCTTAATCGAAATTTGATCGAGATACCGCAACACTTAATGGAAATTAAAGTAATGTAATTGATGATGTATTTGGCAATATTGAGGAAAGTCTTTCATCAGAACACATTTTGAGTTCCGTTGTTTGAGCACCAACCAATGAAGGTTGTGCTTCCCTAAACCGAGATGTTCCCAACCGAATGCCGGGGGAAGAAAAAAGTTGTTACAACTACGACAAAATAATTTGCAATAATGACGCGGAAGTCATAATTAACCAGTGGAATTTTTTAATTCCTTGAATGTCAGTGGTCTACCACCACAATAAATAATATTGAGAACTCGATAAATTCATATATTTTTTATAAAGTAACAAAGTCACAGAGCAAACAATGTTACTTTAGAAACAGAATATTCCATCGAGTTTATTTAAATCTAAAATATTATTGATCGTCTGGTAACCGAAATTCCACCAACATAGTACTTGCTTCAAAGCTTTAAAATTTGATTTTAAGAAGTTTTATTCGTTCTTTAAGAAATTATAAAATATTTTTCTTATGCAAAGTATTTTCATGAACATTTTACTTTCACGTGTCTCACAATTCCAATGAAAGTTGAATGGGAAATCCTTCGCGTCACTCAAAGTGTCCGTTAAGTTATTCCCAGAAAAAGATAAACGAAAAATATTATTGTATAAAACGAAAAACCATTCGATGCGGAAAAACACAAAACACAACGCAAGGTGCCTCAATAAATTGACGTGCTTTCGGGATTTGCCAAAGGGACTAATACTTGGTTTAACCGACAGTCTATTTCGCTACGGATTTTTGGTATTGAAAATGCAACATTAGAGGTGGCAAGTGTACTCATACATAATACAACATAAATAAAAACGCTATTGAAAGCACTGTATTTTTAATACAAATACGTAAAAAGAAATAATGGGACTAAATATTTGAAATTGCGTTCCTATAACAAAATTGCGTTGAAACGAAAAGTTTTATTAAAGTACAATTAAATAAAAATAAGTTGAATGCTGAGTACCAAAATGAATACAAAAGTATGTTTACAATCATTGCCGAGATCACAGATGGAAAATGACACGGACCACACGAAAATTACTGTGACACTCGTAAGAACTCGACTTCCTTCCATTGATGTTTTTCTAAATATTGCTGTCAACGAGGATCCGACCCAAGGTGAATTTCGTACCTCCGGAATTTTCAAACATAAGCATTGTGCTATTAGATATACTCTTCAAAATAAACAAAATTGAGAGGAATGAAGAAGTGCATAAGACTGGCACACAATTTACATAAAATATATTTAATAGTTAAATAAACTCATAATTTTTTCATAATGTTCAAACTTCACAAAAATACGAGTATAAATATATTTCCTAAAAGTTAGTCCATTATTAATAATTATTATTTATTACAAATTATAATTAGGACTAGTTTCCTTACTGTATTATATTATAGATTGAAAGTTAGACAGTTTCGTCTTTCTTCAAATAAGTAATTATGAACTGATACTTTGCGCATGATGATTCTCAACATTTAGAAAGTCAGTAAGGATTTCGGAGAGCATTATTTTTATTCGGCTTAGTGACTTAAATTGGAGAAGAGGAGAGCATCATCGGCGTAAGTATGGACGTGAGAATGAGGAACCGATTGATTTTATTAAAGGCGTACTGAACAGAGTAACTGAAATCATGGGGACTTGCAGTTTACCATTGTAGAGAGTTTGTGTATTCGATTGATTGTTGTTAACGCTAACAAAGAATTGACCGTTGAGGAAAAATATTATTTCACGATATTATCAATGTTCTTGTATATTCACTATCGTTTTAGTTTCCTTAGAGAAAGAATGGATTTAATTCCACCAAAATCTTTTCCTCAAAATTTTGTCTTAACACCGTTCACTGATGCACGAGAGAGCAATAAAAAAGTACTCTCAAATTTAAAAAATGTTTAAAAAACACCAACTACAATTATTATTTTCACATAATTTTTTGCTGTAATGTAACTGTTGGACATTCTGGTACTACAAATAAAAAAAAGTTTATAATACTTTGAAAACAATGAAAAAGTACTAGTACCAAGACACCTGTTCTCTTTATGCGCCATATAAAAAGGTACCCTAAATGGTACGAAAGTACGTAGTTGTGCAACAGTGACACCGTTGTTTTTTTGGACAAGATTGCTGAAGCCAAATACTCCGATTACAAATGAGCATCAATGCAAATGGGCTTATGAACTTTAATTTGCCATATCGAAATATTCTTGTGGAAATGGGATTTCCCTAATATGGAAATATACAGGGAATCAATGTTAATGGTATGTATTTAGGATGAAGTAATTTAAGTTATTGGGTTAGGAAGTATCGGCGGAATTTCTTTCGTTTCTAAGCAACCAATATATTTGTAATATTTTTTACTCTTATTACTTTTTTGACTGTCGGAAAGGATGAGCGTGAAGAGCGGATTATAATTTGATTAATTGAGGAAGAAGGTTATTGACCATTGCAACTGATGAAGATATTATGGATTGCAACTGTTGCTAGAAATGTGGTTATTGGATGTGTTGTGACTGACTCGTTTTGTTAAAAAATTTTTTTTATTTGTTTTTTTTGTTTTGTTATTTTATATTTTAAGATTTATGTTTCTATTGTGAAGGTATTGTTAATCGGTTTGCTTGCCTATGATGGTGACAAAAAGGGAGGGAGGATTTTTTTTTTAACAATTCATTTATTTATTGGATTCACTCATTTCGGTCTAACAATAAGTAATTAAATCTTAAGAGCTTAATTAATTATATTTATCCCGCACCAGTGATTGGGCTTAGTATTAAATTTCACTACATTTTTGCCTTTTAATTTGAATTCAATTTAAATTAATTTCATTTTAGTGTCTTATAGTAATATTTAATACATTTAATATATAGGTAGGTCCAATCTTTTGAGGCGTGTTGCTGTCTTAATTCTAAGTAGATTTTTTACTAATGGATTCCAGTATTCTCGAAGTTTTTCTTTGTGTTTGAGCATAATCTCTGTGAGCTCACTTTTAACAAGAGGAATGTTGAAGTCCTTGTGGATGTCAGCATTTCTAACGAACCAATGTGCAACCGTGATTGCAGGCACGATTTTCGATTGAACTCGTTGTATCAGATCGACGTTCGATGAACTAACAGTCCCCCAAAGCTCAGCTCCGTATTCCCAAATTGGTTTTATCTCTGCCCTGTACAATAGAAGTTTATGTTCTAATCGAAGCCTTGACTTGGAGTTGAGTAACCAATTTATTTTATGGGCCTTTAACTTTATTTGCGTTCTTTTGTCTCAATATAGTTCTGCCAAGTCGTCTGTCTAGATGGACTCCTGGATGGATTGAGGAATAGCAACATTGATTAGTGTGATCACAGGGCATATCTCTTTCCTAAGTGGAAACGTAACATGAATGCTTTTGGTCTCATTTACCCTAATGCGCCAATTTCCCAGCCACATTTCTATTTTCTTCAATTGCTCGTCAAGGATTGGATTGCTATGCGTACTAAGAATAGCAGTGTCATCAGCGAATGTTGAAGTGATTATCCATAGGGAGGTCTGCAGTGAATAATACATATAGTACAGGACCTAGAACACTACCTTGTGGAACCCTAGTATTAATACCAAAGTTTTTTGTGGTGTATTCTCCATATTTCACTCTGAACCTTCGGTTATCTAAATACGATTCCAGTAGCATGTGCACGTTAACTGGTAAACGTTTGAGTTTTATATATTAACCTTGCATGCCAAACTCTGTCCAAAGCCTGTCCAATATCTAAAAATATAGCAGAGCAGTATTTTTTGGCTTCAAACGTATTTCATCTGTACTAGTAATGCGGTTAATTTGCTTTATGGTTCTGCGAAAGAGTTGACGATCTATAACAAAGAGATCAGACAAGCCAAAAAAACTAGCTTTATATCCTATTGTGTAAGTGTAGAATCGACTCCTGAAGTAGCACGACTCCATAAAGCTCTTGCAAAAAACAAAGTCGATTTAAAGCTGGCATTGAGATCTGAGGATGGGACGTTCACGGCGAATGAAGAGGATCGCAGTCTCCTTTTGCTGCGTGTGGACTTTCCTGGGTGCTCGATGCAGATACCGCCATCTTTGCAGATGGATGCTCTTCCTAGAAGAGCAAGCAAGATTGGCTGGAAGGTGGCCAAAGAAATTATAACTACTGAGAGGTTTAGATGGGCCATCAGCTCTTTTCAGCCATACAAATCACCGGGTGCGGATGGTATCTTCCCAATCCTTCGCCAATGGGGCGGTGAGATTCTGATTCCGCACCTGGTATTTATATATCACTAGGGCAAGTCTTGGTTTTGGGTATATACCGGAAGCATGGCGAACAGCTAAAGTGGTATTTATCCCCAAGGTAGGCAAGAAAGATTGGCGCATCTCAAATTCTTCAGGCCTATCAATTTGACATCCTTTGTACTAAAAGCAATGGAGAAAATAGTTAATATACATGAGACCCTATTGAAAAGGGAGCGTTTACATCCTTGTCAGTTTGCTTATATTGAGCGAAAATCTACTGAAACTGGACTATACTATCTGATTGATTTTATTCAGGCAGCACTGACTAAAACAAAATTGCACTTTGTGCCTTTCTTGATATTGAGGGGGCTTTTGACAATACTCCTCACGAATACGAGTATGTGATTAGGGCTCTTAACAATAAAGGAATAGATAATACCACTTCCTATTGGTTACAAGCTTTACTCAACAGTAGACTGACTGAAGCTGAAGCAGGTGACAAAACTGTAAAAGTCAAAGTCAATAAAGGATGTACGCAGGGTGGGGTATGATCGCCCATTTTGTGGAGCATAGTAGTTGATGATCTTCTGGTAAAACTCACAAATATCGTGTCCAGTATATACGGACGATATTGTGATAATAGCTAGAGGGAAACCTGAATCCACTCTTTGTGATATTATCCAGAGGGGCTTATTAGCAGCTAGTGAATGGTGCAGGGGAACAGGATAGAAAATCAATGCCTCGAAGACCACCATTGTGCCGTTTACTAGCAAAAGATCTTTACCATATATGAAACCTATTCTACTAAATCTTACATAGGTCGACATTACCGCTGAGACTAAATACCTCGGAGTCATTTTCGACAAAAAGTTATTGTGGAAGGCTCACCTGACAGCAACCACCAAGAGGGCTACAGCTTCCTTAATGATATGTAACGGTATGTTGTTAAATCTTGGGGATGTAACCCAAAAATCGTTTGCTGGATGTAAACCATGATGGTGCGACGCATCATCACATATGGTTCTGTAGCCTGGTCAAATAGGGTCAGACTTAAGACAGCGAAATCTGGGTTAAGTAAAGTGCAACACCTTGCCTGCTTTGTCATCACTGGAGCTATGCGCACTTGTCCAACGGCAGCAATGGAAGAAATTACACCCAAAATATATGGGGTAACAATTCAGCTCAAGATTATGGTATACTAAAATCTCACAAGGATTTTATGCCAAGAAAATTCCAGTTTGCACACAAATACAGTACAAAGATGAGTTGCAAAAAAGAATGGAAAGGTCCAACTGAGACGTATAAAATTAGAGAAAACTCCCTCTTATGGTACACTGACGGTTCTAAGACAATGGACGGAACTGGGGCGACAGGAGTATTTGGGCCTAGAACCAACTACTGGGAACCAATGGGTTCTTTCCCAAGCATTTTTCAAGCGGAGATTCACGCTATTGACTGATGTGCCCATATCAACGTTAGCAGGAAATATCGGGGGAAAAACATCGTGAAACTATCCGTTAGTCAAGCAGCACGATAGATGTGTTTATTTGAATTCACCATGTGAATACGACTTACCGACTTATACCTACCTACTTATGTACAGAAGATTTTCTAATTAAAAGAAAACAAAGGGTGGGGTAAATATTTACTTTCTAACTAACCAGCACCGACGAGTTGTAATCTATTCAGAAGACCTGTTTTGAATATTTGTGTTGCTCAAATGGATTGAAAACTCCTCCGATTAAAGTTCTCAAATAAATTAATCGGATTAATTTAAAAACTTCTATTATTCCCTATTTTGTGTAAAAATGTTATATTTAATGCACAGTTACGTAAATGAAATAATTAAAATTTGTTGATTTCTGTTGCAGATGTGAGTAGGAATTGAGCATTAATGTCCTTAAAATTCTTACGTTACAGATATAAAAAAATATGAATTTTTGTAGTTGTGCCAGTTCTGATGTGGCAAAAGTGGCACCATTATACCTCTTATGCCACGTCAATAAATGCCACACCCATGGAAACATTTTGTAGCATCTCAACACATATTCATTCTCCAGCTAATGTTGTTTGCTCTTAAACGAATGAGTTCCTAGCGCAGGATTTTATTATACCGTATCGTTGAAGTTCATCTATTGCTTCTGCTTTCCTTCGAGCGATGGCAGCGAAATTGCTGTCAATGTTCATACAAGCTTTTACTTAAGCTCTTCAAATACTGACACGACTAATGCAGCTTCCCTCATCCCTCGTTTCTCTTAGCAGAAGCACTTTCAGTTACACAAAAAAGGAGATTATGTCCTTATGACAGAACGGCATGAAGTAGTATGTGTTCAAAAATATATTTGCTTAGATTTTTTGTCCACATTTTTCCTTCTTTTTCTTTTGCTTCTCATATTCAATTCTCAGGAAATTAAAATGTGGTTTTTATATATCCCACACCGGAGAATCAATGTGACGACACTTATGCAAGTTCGCACATTCAGCATCAAATGTAAAAATGTTCTACCAACATTAACACATGATAGACCGAAAATTATTTTGCAAAATTCCTGTACTGGTAGGAAAGAATGCATTCGTTTCGCTTCAAAGCGCAAAATTACACAAACAAATGCGGTAAATGACAAGGTTTCGCTTTGCGTTCAATACGTGATTTTTGTGGTCCTAATGAATAATGAATAAACCGTTTATTACTTTACTCAATTGTTGTCAAACACAATTTTTCGAAAATTGGTCAGTCCTAATCGAAAATCTACTATTTGGGGGAAATAAACTAAACAATATTCCAAAAGAACTAATATTGCTTTGATTTCGATTCGCGTGGTAATTTGATAAGATTTCAATACAGTTTGAGAACAGTTTTTAAGCACAATCCGCAATTCTCGAATACAAATTGTACTCCAACGTGAGTGACGATAAATGCCTGATCAAGTCACTCGCGCCAAATACATAAAACAGGTTCGAAATAGTACTTTTGACAGCACTGGCGAACAATACAACAGTGGGACAAAAACAAATTCAAACATGCAGAACAAAATATCAAAACACACTAAAATGCCACCACCCATATATACTAGTATATACCAGAGAACACAGAGAAAAGAAACTTAAAAGTCAAACGGCAATGCAGCGAAATAAAGCAGACGGACGTTGTACACGAATCCACTCAAAATCGTGGTAAATCCACTGAGAATCGTGGTGAATCCACTCAAAATCGTAGTGTGTGTGCTACGGATGCTGCCAGCGAAAAAGACTTTCCTTTCTCTGTATTCTCTGATATATACAAAATATGATAATGCACTAACTAAAGCTCTAAATCTACTACTAAATACCAATTCCGAGATGGAAGCACTGAACAAAAACGAAATTGATAAACTTGTTTAAGCAAAAGGAAACTAAATATTATACATTTAACCCTCTATTCTTACTCAGTCACAAAACTCAACACAAGCACATGTGTCAGCCGAATATCAGTAGAGACTCAGAGCTATTCACTGAGAAAACCGAAAGCTCTCTGAGTGACACATGAGATTTTTATTCAGACAACCTCGATAGCAGGTCACAGCGAAATAAAAAGAAATAATAAAATTTTTAAATTTAATAATTTATTTTAATCACAAATAAACAATAAAAAATTAATATACATATTGTTACGAAATTGCCCTCTTGACAATTTCTTCCGTTACGAAACTGCCCTCCTGAAATTTGACTAATCTCTGACTCGGATTCGTACCACTGGATCGTGTAGTAATCAAACAATCGCTGGTTAAAATAATATAACTAAGTTTATTTAATTATTGCTATTTACACACTTAAAGTTTGCTTTATAACAATTTGCACTTTATTTAATAATTAATTTCATCAAGAAGTTTCTGGATCATTCTAGAATCTTATATTCACATCGAAGGAAGTTTTTATTTTCGAGAACATTCTATACACCACTATCTTACCACGAAAGAAGTTTTTATCCGCATGGATTGTGTCTTGACATATGATGGTGCACACAACCTCAAACTCCAGATGGGATCCTAAAAGTATGCAATCACGTTTCAATAAATTATTTGTTAGCAAAGCTCTGTGGCAACGCGAGTTTTGCTGTTGTGGGAGCGATTGTATTTGTAACGCAAGTGACTGTTGCTCCAATACTCTTGGCTCCTTCAAATTTCCTCTTGCAGTTTCAGCGCGCGCTCCTGCATTTGGTTGCGTGCCTCTTGCAGAGAACACAAAGAAAAGAAACTCTTTTTCGCTGCCAGCGTCCGTAGCGGACACACCACGATTTTGAGTGGATTCACCACGATTCTGAGTGAATTCACCACGATTTTTAGTGGATTCATGTGCAACGTCCGTCTGCTTTATTTCGCTGTTTTGCCGTCTGACGTTTAAGTTTCTTTACTCTGTATACTCTGCCTCTATGCTCCTATTCATCTCCTCAGAAATATATTCAGGAGTCATAGGTTACTGTGAAATACTCGTATATAACAAATAGGGAGTTGTTGGTGGAGAAGAAATATCCTCTGATTCCAAAAACAACAACTCTGTTGAAGCGTCGTCAGCTGCTGCAGAAGTACTGGCTGGTGTTGACACAGTGTTATTCCTCATCTCTTCTCCATCAACAACTCCCACTTCGTCATCTTCTTCAAGCAACCTCCAACCCTCTCTGCAACACCGATGAAACGACATCATTTCCAGCCTGAAATTAGTCCAATAATTTACAATACACATACACGCAGTTCACTTCACTACATTACCTGATACCGTAACATGAGTGCACCGACTATTCCTTCTACAGCTGCTCCGCCAAATGTTGAGAGCGTTTGCGCCTCCATCTCCGTTAAAGCTGTTAATGTTTGCGGGCCTCCCCCTGTTACTCGCTGCTCCACTCTGATTTTGCGTGTTTGGCGATGCAGCTGGTTTTTCCAGTGGCGAAGGGACTGTTTTGAGTATTATACTCGTATATGCACACGCGTAGATTATTGATAATTTCATAATATTCTATGTTTTTGCTAACTTACATCTTCCTAACTTTAAGGCGACTACTTTATTGGCTCTTTGGGAGATTTCTCAAATAAAAGGAGTAGCTCCATCAACTGCTTCATTAAAAGATCCAAATGGCTAGACCTTTAAAAGAGGTGGTACCTGATGTCTCATGCGGTATCACAAAGGGTTGGACTGTTGTTTTCTAATAATTCATTATTCGATTTTTCTTTCGATAAATATTTAAGTTCTGCGTTGAATATGAATTGTAAATTTTTTACTAATTCTTTACAGTAGCTTCTATTTCATGGGTAAAATTTTCGTTAATATTCTGTTGTTTATTAATTTGTTCAATTTTCCTTCAATTTCTACGCGATCTTCTTCGTCATTAGTTCCATATATATATTTTGTCTTATTGATGTGGGGTTACTGTATCAATTTGAATTCTAACATGCTTTACTCGTAGTTTAGAAATTAGATAGATAGATAGATAGATAGAAGTGGAGTAGGCTGGAGAACTGTCGAAGAAGGAGGTCTCCAAGCACTCAGGCATTGATGCGCATTGTACTAAGCCTGGAAAAATATTTAGGGAAGGGGGGGATATAGAGGATTTTGATTCAAACTTCTTTGACTCTCTTATGAACCTCAGAAGTCTGTCCAGGGATAAGGAATGCACATTATCCATTCCCAAAACATCTGACCCTAATATGCGCCTCCTCATTCTGGCCAAGGCAGAGAAAATGTGATGTCCTGTTATTTCTCCAGCCAGAAGATACAATTCGAATTCTCGATGATGCCTATGGTCGCCATATGATGACCCCATGGAGTATGGCCTGTGATTACCACAACCAATGATCGAAGATCTTTCCTTCGTAATGTCAGAAGGAAATTTGCAACTCTCCTGTTTGGGCTTTCTAGAAAGCACTTGGTTGTTTCGCAGGCAACTAAACTGCACGATCTGTCCTTGTGAATATTATTCACATGGCTCCTGATCCAATCCATACCCCCTGCTGAACTTATACCGATAAATGACTCTAGTCCCATAGGAGTGCCCACAGATCCACAGTTTGTCAATTCATGAGCTAATTCGTTCTCCTGAACACCTGAATTTTTGACAATTCGTGTATTGCGGCAGCGATCTTTTCTGATGTGGTGGTTCAAATATTGTTTTGCAGTGCAATAGTTGAGATATGGATATGTTTTGGTTCTTTTTAATAGTTTTTAGTTCTATTGAGAATAAGGATAGTGGCTCTTTATCATGACTTCAGTCCTAACTCGGCTAATTCATTCTTGATATCGTGTATATCTCTAGAATTATGCATTCCTTAAACCTTCTAGTTATCTAGGTTTAGAAGTAGAGTATTGAGTAATCGGATGTGTATACAAAAAATTAAATCGTAACTACAGCATCACTTTCTTTATGTAACTTTCGAGTTATATATATACATATATACCTATACTTATCATGGTTTTCCTATACGTCAGATTTGTAACGTGGATCAAACAAATAGTGATTTATTTTTAGCGTTTTACTACGAATAGCGTTTCAGGCTTTTTCCATCAATATAATTCTTTTATGGTGTAGTATAAACTTATATTGTGAGAGAAGTACGGATTGTGGTTGATAAATAAACTTACTTGAAAATAATAGAAGGAAATTCGCTGAACTATTTTATTACCAGTAATATGAGGTGTAGTGTAAATGTTCAGCATATTCGGCTTATAACATCTCACACTGGTACCATTCCAGGATCCTTCTGATTGGGAAAGCACATATCAATACTGTCAGCATAACTCAGCAAACAGTTCCAACGAATTTCTGTAAAATTCCTTGGCAAACGGAAATAACAGCACAAGAAATGTGTCCAGTTCGGATTATAATATTCATTTTTATGACAGCAAAGTAGTCGCATGTTTGCGTATATTTTTTACATTGCACCAAATTGTGTTGGAAGCTGTGTTAGCAGCAAATTTTTATTTTATTTCTAATTTCAGTCATAGGATATTGAAATGTATTCTTTATTTCCGATGAAGACAGTCGAATCATCTAATCAGATGGAAGTTCAAGCAAGTATTTATGGGCATACACGCTTGTACGCAAGTAAGCTCCTTGGATAGTAATAATAACAATAACAATTCAATGGGGATAAATTGGCATACTTTCGTACTATTCTGCACATTTAAACGATTTTAGAAGGTTTTTAATGCCCAATTCACCCCGAAGTTTCAGTTATAATGGATGAGGGAGGGCGGACGAACGAAATAAAATACATGCACATACTATATAGAGTGAACAGATAGCAACAAGAAAGGGTTCATAAAGGACTTTAGACATGACCACAAATTAAATCTTAGATCAACACGAGATATTTATATTATTAAAGTGTTGTTATATATATATGTATATATATATAAACATTATATATAGCCTAAGGAGTTGCGTGAATCTCTGGTATGCAGGTCTGAAGGAAAGTGCAGCCTACTCTGAATAAGATTGGCACATAGTTTGAGACAAGGTCTTTTGTAAGCCACGTTAAAACTAACCTATTACTAAAAGGAGGAAAGTCGAACGTTTTGTGCTGCCAACACTCAATGGAGTCACAATACGGTGATCCAGGTAGGTGAAATATCATGGAGTGGTCCGTGATAGTAACCTAAATCACATCTTAAGCTGAAAGTAGCGAAAAAACCGTCAACTATGCAAAGAAAGGAAAGTTAAGATATTGGTGGCACAGACTGTATAGTGCTATCCTTTATCCTTTCTATGCCGATTGATTCAATGGCCGAAAACAGAAATGCGTAGTAAAATTCAATAGACTGACTTATTACTTATTAGGCATAATATTACTTATTAGGCATGACCTATTGATCTTATTAGGCAGTCTTGTCATATTTTCCAGAACAGATATTGCATTGGGATCTAGGGTTTGCATAGAATACACCGATGTTCAGCTTCATTATGCCCTTGGTCATGCTTCTGTCTTTCAGGCAGAAGTTAATGCAATTTTAAGGGCAATTGGCTACTTCATGGAACGCAGATGGTGTGTCAGAAGTAGATATTTGTGTCTGCAGTGACAGTCACGCCTTTCTCAGCCCCCTTGAAAATTCCAAGCTAGTGCTGTTGTATAATCCAGATTAAATAATGTTGAAAGGTGTAATAGTCAGACCCTAACATGGGTTCCAGGACACATGAGCGTTAGGGGGAATGAAGTCGGATAAACTTGCGAATAAAGTATCTGAAACCAGTTTTATTAGCCCGAAAGCTGTCCTTCCCATACATTTTCTATCATTAGGGCCCTTATTAGTGATAGGGTTTCCTAAGCAGTATGCACTTTGTCAGGCTTATGAAGAGGAACATGAGATGGTGGACTACTTTCTGTGCATGTACTCCGCTTTCCCTACAATCAGATCTAAAGTGTTGGGTACTGACATCTTGAGTATCTTTGGCTAATTAGGGACGCAGTATATACTACGGTTTGTTCACAAATCAAGAAAAATAAAAATTGCATATCAATTGTAGTTCAATGAAAGTCTTGTGGTATTAGTGCTATATATGACAAAACCCCAATTTTTTACAAAAAATATATAGATATTCTCCTAATGATGATTTACGAATAAAACATCGCCATTGTTTAACTCGCACGCATATGTAAAGGGTATTTCGAAGTCGGCCTAACCCGACTTCAGACTTCTTTACTCGTTTTTAGTTAATTCTGGGCGTGGCTATATTAGTGTAGGTCCCCTATTTTATGCATGCACTAAAACGGACCCAGTGTAAACATTACTGCCAATTTATATTCATATATTATCAATACGAGCGTAAGGTATACTTCTTAGTATTATCTGTTTGTGTATATGACCTGTACCGTATTAATTTGAGTCATCGAACCAGTTCAGAGCATTATCAAGGTAACCTTCTCGATTGTGAGTGTCTGCAGTAATGTTCTTGTTTGATGATAGTAGTACTGTATCATCAGCAAAGGCTGCTAACAATCCATCTTCTGTAGGAAGAGGTGGTCTGTCAGCTGTCTAAAGGAGATATAGAATGGGACCCAGTACACTACCTTGGGGTAAGCCCAATTCGCATCATGTTAGAGATTTTATCATTGTATATGGCATAGAAGTGTCTATCAGTTATGTAGCTTTTTAACAATAAAAAATAGGAAACCTTTCCTGGAGCTTATGGGTGAGACCAATATGCCAAACGCTGTCAAATGCCTTGGCGACATAATGATATATGCTTACAAACATTTTTTAATGTCTTTCTCCATCAGTACTTTGTTGACTACTCGGTGAATTTGTTGTATTGTAGAGTGCTTGCACCGAAAACCAAACTGATGTGAAGGGATTAGCTTTTTGTCTCAATTAAAGGCTCTCGGCGGTTAAATATTAGTTTTCAAACAGCTTTGAGAGTACTGGCAGTAAGTTAATTGGTCTATACGAATCTAGCAGACTTGGATCTTTGTCAGGATTCAGCATGAGATTATTTCGGTTACCTTTCATAGAATTGGAAAATATTTAATGGCTACGATCGAGTAGATATACTCTTGATGTACTCCTTTTTCTGTTTTAAGAACAAATGGTGAAAAACATGTTAAAAGAAAGAAAATTATTGTGCCACAACATCTTCTGGTTTGGTCACTCTAAGCTGTGGTCGCTAAAATGCTGCTATATTTGTAGATATATAAATATTCATTGTGTGCTTCAAAATTCCAAATTATTATTTAAAAGAAATAAACTGAAAATAAATTGATGATCAATGGGTTTAAACCTTGCACCATTTGGTATAAAGCGCAATTTCATTCTGAAATATTCCACATTTAAAGCGAACAGTAAAATGAAACCTGCAAACCGAAATTAACCATCATAGTCTAAATTAAATTGCGAGCTGTTTAAATGTAATTAAAAGCTGCAAAAGCCAACGAGAATTTTAATTCAGCTCATCGTGCAATGGTTTTCAATCAGTTTCGACAGAGTATGAAAAATTAAGGTCAAAAATTACTGAAACAAAAATACCACAATTGTGCGAATTGTTGCCGACCAAAGTAATGTTAATTCGAAATGAATGAGCACCAGTTTAAAGGAGGGAAACAATCGGTGCTTGAGCTAGACCAGATGCCCTTGCACAGATAAAATGGGCGAGATATTCAATGAAATAAGTGGAAGGTATGAGGTTGGTTCATATAATTGAAACCATATAAATCAATAACAACTGGTTTGAGAAATAGAAAACATATTCTAAATTTTGCAATAAATGTATTTCCAATTTTAATTGGAATGATATGGACAAATGGACTTCTCCACGAAATCTACACATAGGAAATCCACGAAATCTACACATAGGAAGAAGGTAAAAAGGGGTACTCATTTTGTGCTTTTGAGAGGGGTTGCAATTTCAAGAAGGAGGCGTGGTAGGTATGGACAAATATATACAGAATCACATTCTAAGCAACTTTTATTTTGTCCGTCCGTCTGTCCGTAGGTGGCCACTTTTTTTCTACACCGTTAGAGCTAGTTTAATGAAACTTTGCAAAACTATAGTCTGGACAAAGATACAGAACAAGATTGCTTTATGGGCCGATTTGGACAAAGACCACGCCTACGTCACATATAAGGAACTTTTATCCCCTTTTTAAAAATGACTATAACTTCGGTCCAATTGATGCAATAGTGACGCAGTGGCAGTTATGGAGATGTGGGTCCTACTAAACACTATGCAAAAAGTGGGCGGTATATATTAAGTGACACGCCCACTATCAACAAACTTTCATAACTTAAGATCTGGTAGAGATTTATGGACGAAATTTTATGAGAAGCAACATGTGGATCATTATAAAGCTAACAGTAACAATTAGCCTACCTATTCTCGCAATGTTGCTATCGGAACCTGAGGCCATATCATTTAAAACGAGTAAAGAAGCCTGAAGTTGGGTCAGACTGACTTCGACATACCCTTTACCTTGTGCGTGCGAGTTCAACAATGGAGATGTTTTCTACATAAACCATCATTAGGACATATATGCCCATACCTACCACGCCTCCTTCTTGAAATTGCAACCCTCCTCAAAAGCACAAAATTAGCATACCATTTTTACCATTTTTAAAGGTGAAGGGTATAAAAGTCTAGACTCTTTTGTCGCTTCAGGGTCGATTCATTTAATCTTGCTGAGAAATAATCGAAACTGGCTATTGACATACGAAAATAATTAAAAAGACTTTTGTTCATAAGATGTAGAAAAAACTGTTCACGATGCGAGCCAGTTTTTAGTAAAGGATGGACCCAATATCTCCTTAAATATTGCTTGCGTGCCCGTCGTTTATACCAATATAAAAGAAGTGGAGTGGGTGGATCCATAATGACAACTGATCGCTGTTACGCTCTGCTTCTACCATTGGAATGCATTCGACAAACCCGTATATGAGAAAAATCAAATAGCATGGGCCTCGTGTGAACACGTCATCCCCTATTCGATAAAACCGTATCGAACGGCTGCCGTGTGAACGCAGCCTTACTCTAAATTCCTAAATTTTGTTCGGAAATCATGTACGAGTATGTATCTGATATTTTGTTACAATCCGTTATTTTCTTTTTCGCTAACATACAATAATTATCAAAAACCGATATAGTTCTCCGCACATACAACCAGCTATAGTATATACGAGTATATAGTATATGATAGTTCTTTAGAGAAGTTAATATGAAAGCTCCTTACACAATATGCTAAATTTGGGGATGTTTTGTCAAAATAATTAAAATATTATTAGATTTCGATTTCAATTTATGTCTCTTTACCGAATAAATGATAAATGTTTTGAAATTTAAATTTAAGATGTTTGTAAGCATCGGTTTGCTGTAGTCATATTTTGCATTAAGGGCCACCGTTGCACCCCAAACATTTATTGCGGACACCATTAATTTTTTATTGAAAATTTTGAGCCGCTTCGCATTTGATAATTTATGACATTGGCATAATTAAATAGATAATAATAATATTGACTGTGCTCAAAGTTGTTTATTGACCTCAATGTTCGTGTCTTATCGTTTTATGTATGTAATTCATTTTTTGAACAGCCACTGGAATTTAATGACCTTTCGCCGTGTGTCCAATGACATTAAAAATAGATAGTATTATTAAAGTGTACTTATTAAAGTAAATTATCTTTTTGAAGTAATTTTTGCCAGTAAAATTTGATGAATTCGATGAATTTTCGATATGGATGACGGACGCTTCAATGGAATGGGACACAAAAAAAATAATTAAATTTGAAAGTTTACATTGACAAGTTTTCGGAACCATACTCGTACACCTATTTTTGCAAACTTGGTTTCGGATTGAGATGAAACAGAGGCAATTCTGTCCCAGATGGTCAATTGCCCAACTCGGTGGAATTCTTCTTTTAAGCAATTGAAGAGATCCAAGGTGCATGGAATGGCTTGAAGCTCAAAGTTATCCAGCCAGCGAAATGCAAAGGAGGGTGAGGACGCTAATATGAAGGGTAACAGTGGCTTCGAGTCCATTCAAAAATTTGGCAAATTTTAATGAAATTTCGCTTTTTGCATACGTTTTAGTAGCAACATGCGAATGCTGCGTCACGAAGTCGGAGGACCAACATAATATCAAGCAATCAAAACTATTAATGACTATGTCTGTGAGACATAGAGAGAGGCATATAATATACCTAAAAATGATAAACAATGTGATACCATGCTAACGGAAACATGTGTTACATCGTCTCCTTAAAAAATTTGCTCTTTATTTGCAATAATTTTGATAAACATGCGAACCTTCAGATTCAAAAAATCTGTGGGAAATACATAGAGAGAGCCTAATTGATGATATAATTCGACAAGCGCGCAGAACGAAGCTTGACATGAGTATTCAGTATTCATTCAAGCGCTCATGTTTCTTAAGGATAAATGCATGTCAATGAACAACAAAATTCTTTGTCACCTTGGTTTACCTGCACCGATACGTGACCGAAGCGGTGTTGAAGATGGAGATGTTTTACATGAACGCGAATATGACTTTGAACAGCTGCGAGCTTTTGTTGACGCTCAAAAAAGATTGTTGACTGATAACCAAAGCCGCGCATACAATAGAAGTTATGCAGTATATTGCAAGTCAAAACGGCGGATTGATTTTCCTTGATGCACCAGGAGCATCGAAGAGACATTTCTTTTGTATTTGATACTCGCCGAAATTCGAAAGCGGAATGATATCGCACTCACTGTGGCATAATCGGGAATTGCAGCACCGCTACTCTATGAAGGACGCACAGCACATACAGCTTACAAAGTACCATTCAATTTGAATCATGCTGAAAGTCTTATTTGCAACTTAAGCAAAAGGTCAGGAATGGCCTCAGTTTTAAGAACAGCCAAACTTAGCATTCGGCGAGATTTTAGAGAAAATCAACAGGCATTTGGAGGAGGTCTCATATTGTTGGCAGGTAATTTTCTGCGAAGATTGTCAGTCATACCAAAATCAATACTCGCTGATCAGCTCCATGCTTGCCTGAAAGCGTCACCCTTTTAAAGAAAAGTCAAAAAAATCAACTTATCCACAAATATACGGGTGCACTTACTCCGTGATGTTACTGCGCAAATATTTGCAAAAAAACTTTTGGATATTGGTGACGCAAAGTTTCAGATCCAGCGCCACACGAAATATCGTTTCCGATAAATTTTTGTCAAATTCAGTTCTCAATTCAGGATGTTGAAAATATGGTTTTCCCGAACATTCAATCATCTATAAGAAGGACGATTGGCTTTGCTAACACATGATCGTGGCTCCAAAAAAAGTTGATGCCAGCAAAGTAAATGGTCAAATTCAAGTGCAAATTTCGGGTCAGCCAACAAAATACAATTCCATTGACACAGTTGGAAATGAAGATCAATTTGTTTCTAAATTCATTGGAGCATTCTGGAATCCCACTATACATACTATCATTGAAAGTTGGTTCACCAATAATCCTTCTTGGAAATTTCGATCCGCCGAGATTGTGTAACGGAACGAGACATGCTGTCCAAATGTAATTGAAGCACCGATTATCAGCGGTATATTAAAAGGAGAAAGTGTTCTGATTCCAAGCATTCCAATGAATGCCGCCGATTTTTCTGCAGTTTCAAGCGACTTCAGTTTCCAGACCCTTTGACTAGCCATCACAATGTCCAAAACCCAAAAACCATCCCCAAGTGTTGCTGGATTGAATTTAGAAAATTTATGTTTTACCCATAGTTAACTTGCTCCAGAGTGGGAACACCAAAGGACTTATTCATTTAAGCACCAAATAGAAAAACCAAAAACATTGTTTGTCCGCTCGTATTAAAATAGCATCTCCATAAACATAATTTGTACTTATTCTATCAATCAAAAATAAAAACAATGGTTTTACTTTATTTGTTAAGGCGTAGCAACGCGCATCGGGTTCAGCAAGTACAGGGTGGCCCAAATAAGACCAGCTGATGTGAAACACAAATAACTTTTTTATTTTCTAACATAATTTATTTTTTCTTTTTGCAGATTATAACTGAACTCTTGGAAATTTAAAATGAATACGTACAGTCCACAACAACGCATTAAAATTATCGAATTTTATTATTCTTCTCAACGATCAATTGTTCTGACGCAGCGAAATTATCGCCGTTTTTTTAACGTAAGATCAGCGCCCACATCTTCCATGATTACAAGTTTACTTCGCCGTTGTGGGGCTCCGAAAATCCAAGGGCAATACATCAGCATCAGTCACACCCAATCAGATGCACTGTTTGGTGCGGTGTTATGGCCACAAAAATCATCGGCCCATATTTCTTTGAGAATGAGGATGAAACGCCAGAAACGGTCTCCGGGGCTTCTTACAGAACAATGATCGACAACTTTTTGCGGCCAATGGTGGAGCAACATCCTAATTTGTGGTTTCAACAAGATGGAGCCACTGCGCATACTGCTAGGCAAACTATTGACATGCTGCGTGAAATTTTTGGTGAACGCATAATTTCAAGAAATTCAGATTTCCCTTGGCCTCCTCTTTCACCAGATTTAACTGCGCCCGATTTTTTTTTATGGGGATATTTAAAAGAAAAAGTGTATGTTAACTAACCACAGACACTTGGACAGCTCAAGCAGAATATTCGACACGAAATACGGCGCCTGCAACCAGAAGCATTACGCCGTGTAATGCAAAATGCGCTAAAAAGAGCCAATGCCTGTATCGAGCAAAATGGTGGTCATTTGTCTGTTGTCATATTTCACACATAGTCACGTTAAATTTCCATAAAATGTATTTAACATATTAAAATAAATCATTTAAAAAAACCCGTTATTACAAGAGTTACACGTGTTTAACATCACTAGGTCTCATTTGGGCCACCCTGTATTTTTATAATACATGTTTGCATGTTATGTTGTTACGAAATTGCCTTCTTGACAATTTATTCCAACTCTCAATATTGTGTTAGTTACAAACAATTGCAGGTTAAATAATAAAATAATTAACATTATTTAATTATGCAATTTACACACTTAATATTAGGTTTAAAGATTACTTTATTACAATTTGCACTTTTTTTAATAATTCATTAATCACTTGATTACTTTTTAATCACAATTACAAATATTGGTGCTTCGATCAAAATGCGCGATGTACGCACTACGAATGGTTCAAGTAGAAAATTCTAGACTATTCCCTATACTTCGGCAGAAATTCGAGAACAATCTCGAATTTTATTTACACCTCGAAAGAGGGTTCTGGAGTAAGTAAATCGTGTCTTGACTTATACTCATTTTCAAATCCTAAAAGTATGCAATCGCGTTTCATTTTGGGATCCTAAAAGTATGCAATCGCGTTTCACTTTATGTTTCAATATTGTTACATTCTACACTTTAAGTATATTCCGATATCGCGTTAAAGTGCAAACTCCTAAAAATTCCAAATTCTGTATTTATTGAATGTATTTTTTTATTAATTCTATTTGAAACCTCAACCTAACATCATCTTTTTCTCGCAAATATAGTAATCTATCTTCCAAATAATCTTTATTATTATGAACGATATATATTTTATAAGGTATATATGGATCTGAAAAGATAAGCCATAAAATCTCGATTAGTTGTTCATTTGTACATTTTCTAGTGTGGCTTAGTCGAACATTTCCAAAATATGTTGCCGTGATTCCAAACATTCCTCGGTTCTGAAAATAAGAAATTTTTAATTATAATGCATTATATTAATAAATAAATACTTATTGGAATATTGAGTTGGTTGCTCATTTCGCAGCCATGAATTAAGACTCTAAACGGTACGTGGCATCTAACACCAGTTGTCATTGTATAAATACTAGTGGAACCCAACTTATCAACTAAATGCCAGAGGCTGTACGGTGAAACATGGGGACTACGACCAAAAATGATGGCGTGGTCATAAAAAAGAACAATAGTACCAATGATTAGCTACGCCTCTTTGGTATGGTGGCCAAAAGTAAATCAAACAAAGGCTCAGATGACCCTTAACAAGATTCACCGAATAGCCTGTTTGAGTGTGACGAGAGCAATGATAACGTGCCCCACACTAGCTCTAGGAATGATCACTGGACTCACTCCTCTACACCTTGTGGTTAAGAGGATGGCAGCCAGCGCGGCCCTAAGGCTACCTAAACTAGCCCATCTTAAAGAAGGCAACCTAAAGGGGCACGCAAAGATTCTGGACACTGTCTGGGATTCTCCGTGCCTAATGGTCTTTGACAAGATGGACAGAAAATTAGACTTCTCCAAGCACTTCAAAGTGGATATCAGTGACCGTTCAGCGTGGAGAAATGAAGAAGTAATAATAAAACAGGACTCACAGTTGTGGTATACAGATGGGTCCAAAATGGAAGATGGCAGTGCTGGAGCGGCAATTGTAGGGCCAATTTCGAAAAAGCAATTGCAATGGGAAAAACAGCTTCCATTTTTCAGGCGGAGGTCCACGCCTTAGAGTTATATGCTAGAGAATGTCTACGCAGGTGTACACACAGCACTAAAATATGCATTTTCTCAGATAGCCAGGCAGCTCTAAAATCATGAATAAACTTCTCATTCAAATCAAAGCTGGTCTGGGAATACTGTAAATTCCTCAATACCCTAGCAGCGAGAAACTCTGTTACGCTAGTGTGGGCACCGGGACATGAGGGACATGAAGGCAACGAAATGACGGACTCTTTGGCAAAAAGGGGCGCAGGCATTCCTTTCATAGGTCGAGAACCCTTCTGTGGGGTAAACAGCATAAATAACTTGTTGTGCGAACAGGAAAAACGATATCTGCTGAACTACTGGAGAGCCCAAAAAGGCATGCGGCAGTTGAGACTACTCATTGACCCTGAACACATCAGGGTAGATGCTTCTTTAAACCTCAGCAGAAATGGCAATAAACTCTGCACTGAACTTTTAACAGGACACTGTAGACTAAATTACCATCTGAAAAAAACAGGCGTGGTAGAAGACGATTCATGCCGACTCTGTCAAGAAGAGCAGGAAACAGCAGAACACATTGTACGCACTTGCACAGCGGTAGCAAGACGCCGACATAGCTACGTAGGCAGTGGGTTCTTATCTTCAAATCACTGGGTTAAAATTAAGCCCATAGCAGTTACGAGATTTATAACTAGTCGATGATTGTTTTAGTTGGGTACGAGGCTGCACAATAGATCTCTCAGGCCGCGGTGTTGTTTTAGCCTGTTAAATAATAATATCAAATAAATATAATTACAAATCGTCACTTATGGCTCCGTAAGTATCATAGGCATTGTCAATTTCACTAGCGGGTTCTGTTATCTGTATCCTCCGTCCCGAAAGATATTTTCTTAAAGGATTGGCTTTAATCACCCCGTCGTTCGGCAAGTGGATCAATTGGCAATTAGCTATGTCACGCACTGCATACCGGTCATTTCCAAGAACTTTATGAATAATGTATCGCCCCTTATACTTTGGTACTAATTTCTTATTTGTCCTAACTATGGTATCACAATATTCCGAATAACCACGTAATCACCCTCTCACTCTTTGGCTTCCGTTATGTGTCTCTTAAAGTAATTCAGACTTTCTTCTGTCGTTATTTTCTTTATTTGATCAGTTAGATTTTCTGATTGGTTAGGAAAGATAAAATTTTGGTTTATGTCCGAAAGTGTTTTTGAATGTGATTATTTATTTTCTGTATTTTTGAGTGGTGATTGATATTAGGGATGGCCATCGATGTTCGATAGTATCGAACCTTCGATGGTTTGCTGTCGATGCTCGATGTGTGACCATCGATGGTAAGCTGTCCGCAAGTATCGAGCATCGATGTTGTGCCGTCGATATTTATTTTCGACGCTTAACCTTTTTAACTTTGATGTTTTTTTACCATCGATGGTTACTGCTCGATGGAAACATCGATGTTTTTGTGTCGATGTCCCTATCCCTAATTGATATTATTATTAATATTTTTCGTAGATCTCCGCAGATGGTAGTAGGTAGTACTTGTTGTGCTTAGATTTCAAATGTATTTTTCGAATTGTTTTCTTTGTCTTTTGAGGATTTCTTTCAATTCTCTCTTTATCTGATTTCATTTAATTTTACCCTCGGGTGTCCTTGTATTTTGCCAAAGTTTACGCATTTTACTATAGACATCCCAGTTCTACACAGGTTCCTTATAAGAGAAACAAAAATCGCCAGAAACAAAAAAAAAAAAACGAGTCAGAATTTTGTTTAAATGTGGTCAAATATTTCCATAGACTGCTCTTAATCTGTGGAATTGATAGGAAAAACTTGTGACAAACATGTGATTCTGCTGCGATTGTCTTTACTCAGGCCAGTCATTTGCAACAGCAGATATTCATAATTAAGTGGGACAACTATTTTGAAAAGCCCAAAAAACATACGAGTATATCTGCCGATATCTCCATTTCTACTTCATATAAAAAATGGCCCTTATTTTCAGATACACTTACTTTACTTTAGAAAAATTCAATGGCATCCGTTGAACAAAATGGTTGTAAACTAATTGAATTTGAAATGTGCCAAATATTTTGAAAAGGATTTTATTGTTAACTACTCAAAAATGTTGTTCTTTTAGAGTATAAAGAAAATGTCGGTTTTTAAATTTTTCCAGTTTCTTTGAATTCATTTAAATTACTATTTATATTATAACTTTAAAGCAAGAGCAGGGTATGTTATTAGTGCATCACACACAATTACCTCATGAAATCACCTGAAGGAATGCCGCATACAACAGCTATACTCGAATATCGTTACCATAATAATGCGTCTGTGTATGTGTGTGTGCACATTAATTTGAGATAACTCTTTACAGATGTAAATTACTTTGGAAGGAGTCTGAACCTCCATGCTGTCAACCCACTCCACGTAGTAACACACAACATGGCTTTCAGTGCTCCTCGTGTAAAGTTTACAACATTCGTCATTCCAACGCCGGTGGTGGCTTCATTGAAGAACTTTTATGCGTTCCTTACATTTTGTTGTAGCCATGGTTGTAGCGTTGTAACTTTTTCAAACAATTTTAGAGAATTTCTTTTTTTAAGTTGTAGTTGTAACACCATCGAGATTCAAAACGTTTGTACGTATATGAGCTTAGCTGACGAAAAATATTTCGCTACATGTGCAAGGAAATATTGTAAAATATCCGACATTAGACTAAACATTTTGCAAACAATTTCATTTCAGCATAAATTTCTGGAAACTGCCGTCCAAATTCGTGTATTTATTCCTTTCGGTATTATTTCCAATTTGGAAAGCATTTTTAGGCTAGACGAGAAAAGGAAATATTTAAAAATATTCAACATTAAATAAATTCAGGGAATTTTTAATAGAATGAATTGTATACAACTTCAAAGATAGATTATATTAGTAACTTTGCAACATTTAAAAACCAACGATTAAAAAGAAGAATAATGGGTCAATTCCACATTTAAAATAAATAATTATTTAGGACAAAAGGCCATTTTGCCCATTTTATAAAGTGACATCAACCTTCAGACAACAAAATATGACAATAGGACAAGAAAAAAAAAGATTAAATGAATAAATTTTAACAAAACTACATCGTCATGCCAAAAGCAGTTCCAATTAAAGTCAGACAACACTGTGTTCTGTCCAAGATGAACAGCTGATGGTTATCTGACTATTATATAGCTGATAAGTAAAATTGTCTGATCGTGTGAAGCTCT
This sequence comes from Clusia tigrina, assembly GCA_920105625.2. Taxonomy (NCBI): domain Eukaryota; kingdom Metazoa; phylum Arthropoda; class Insecta; order Diptera; family Clusiidae; genus Clusia; species Clusia tigrina. The sequence continues at coordinate 39,397,765 of OV050033.1, read as the reverse complement.
TGGTATGAGCACACACACTTCTCGCCGTTGTTGTGAGTTTTGTGCAGTTTTGTGTTTATTTACCATCGCCGTGATATGCAAACCCACGCCGTTGCCGTCTGGTGTGAAACGAGACTAAATCATGGATGACTCCAAAACCGAATCCAACAGATTTTTTACATTTATGAAGTTATTATTGGAAGTTCTAAACTTTTCTTGTAACGCGGCCCATAGACGATACATCATGATCATACTCATTCGTGTACGTGTTGAATGAAGCTCCGCCACAGACGAGTGATCAAAATCGAAGATCATCATTTTTTCATAGTCGTCGTTGAGTGAGGTTGTCATGACTCTGTCGGATGACGAAGTTTTGTGTGCGCTAGAGCTTGTACTGTGCCAGGAAAAATTGGAAAAAAATAAAAAAACGATTTTGGATGAAAGAAAGGCACAAAAAAAAAATAGCATTTCAAGGGACTCCAGCAGAAACGCATTGTTAATTTTTTTTTATCGGCACACATCTTCACACATTGGCAGTCAAACTCAAATGAGCAAAATTTGCTTGTAAATTGCCCACAAACGACGATCATCCATACATCATGACCAACATCGTAATAAAATTTCCCCTCAAAATCTAAATGAATTAGATTTTCGACGATCAGTCCGTGTTCACAGCGCGATCATGTCTGTGTGATACTCGTACATACATGCATATTTTCTCTCTTTTTCACACATACTATTATAATGGGTGTTTTTCTAGACGTGTGGTTTTCAAGCAGAAATAAAACGCATATAATTTAATGTTATGGCCAAGAATTTAGCTTTATTATAAAGATAAGGGTTTGCCATTATGTTTTAAAAATGATTTCGGCAAGTAGCCACCGCGGCTGCCTCGAATAAATTCCAGCCGAAAGGCCCAATTTTCGACCACTTTTTGCAGCAATTGGGGCCGTATGTCAGCAATAACGCGCCGAATATTCTCTTCCAAGGCGTCAATCGTCTCGGGCTTATCTGCGTCCAGCGGTGTTAAATCGCACAATCTTGGAGACCACGCCACAGGCCCACGACGCGAGATAATGCGCTCATTAAAAGTTTCCTTCAATAAATTTATTGTTTCGTTGGCTGTATGGCATGTAGCGCCGTCTTGTTGACCGTCCCCATTGACTGTAACAGTATGGCCGGCTTCATTTTTGAAGAAATATGGAGCAATGATTCCCTCTGCCCATAGAGCGCACCAAACTGTGACTTTTTGAGGATGTAACGGCGTCTCAACAATGGCTTGTGGATTATCGTCACTTCAAATGCGACAATTTTGCTTATTAACGTACCCATTTAACCAAAAGTGAGCTTCATCTTCTTCTTCTTAGGTGGCCCTTACAACCCGCGGGCGGGTCATGGCCGACTTGAGCAACTCTCGCCAGGCGCCTCTGCTTCGCGCGCGCCTTCTCCAATCAGTTACACCAAGCGTGGTCAGTGCTTCATCAGCTTGGTCCATCCATCGGAGGCATGGTCTCCCTCTTCGTCGACCTTCGGCTTTCGTCTAAAATACCTTTTTCGCTGGAGCTTCTTCATCCATACGATGGACATGACCCAGCCAGCGTAGTCGCTGAATGCTTATACGCTGAACTACGTCGATGTCAGCGTAGAGCTCATACAGCTCGTGGTTCATTCGAATACGGTAGTCGTCGTCAACTCGAACAGGACCAAAGATTTTGCGAAGAACTTTTCTCTCGAACACCCCAAGAGCGGCTGCATTCGCTTGCGATACTACCCATGCCTCAGCGCCATAAAGAAGCACCGGCAGAATGAGCGTCTTGTAGAGTGTCAGCTTCGTCGATCGAGAGAGGGCTCTGCTACCCAATTGCTTAGTGAGCTTCATCTCTGAACAAAATTTTCTTGTGAAAATCGGGATCGGTGGCCATCTCGTTTTGGGCCTATTCACACAACCTGCGACGAGCTTGATAGTCGTTCGGCTTCAATTCTGCGAAATGGCAAACCAAACTGAGCATAAATCAAGTGACAGCATTCAATAAGGCCAACTCCGAAAAATGTATTGCCAGATTGAAAACCACACGTCTAAAAAAGCACCCTATATATGAGTATGATCATGATGTATCGTCTATGGGCCGCATAAGAAATAGTTCTTCAACATAAATTACTCCAAATCTGAACGACTTTGGAACTAATTTAGCTGCGCAGTGCATTTACCGTTATGAGATTGATGCTTCACTATGCTTTGTGCGCATTTTAGACGCAAATTAATCAAAAATAGTTGTTCTTTGCTCATCGAATGCAGCATTTTTAGCAAAATTATTGTGAATTTAAGATGCCTGGTAAAAGAACGTCATTTGATATGACTCAGTTGGTTTACTGCAACCACCGCATCCGAAAAAGTTTCCAATATTTGCCCGAGATGTTTTCTTTGACCAGACAAACTATTTATAATATTTTAAATCGTGTAGAAAAGAAAAATAGTCTGGTACCAAAACCTTCGCACTTCCGGGCGCACAAAACATCCGATAGAGCAGAACGCATTTTGGTAAGGGAAGTAGTCGAAAATCCGCACACTCCTTTCAAGTCAACTCAAAGAAGAATGTGATCTTGCGGTTACCTACGAAACAGTAAGGCAAGAGTTGCACGCAAAAAACCAATGCTTTCAACACAATACATTGAAAAGCGATTGTCTTTCGATAGGATGTACGTGGGCAAACCGAATGACTATTGGGATGACGCTATATTTTGCGATGAGACCAAAATCATGCTTCAGTATAATGGTGGGACCAATAGAGTGTGGCGACAACCATTAAAAACATTGGAAAATCGAAATATTATATTATATTCCAATATTTAAATTCGGCAAACTTTCTGTCATGGTATCGGGGTGCATATACTCGTATGTACAGTAAAGGAGTAGGAGAACTAGATTTCATTGAGTATAAAATGGATCCAAAACAATATTTGGATTTTTTCAAACGTTATTTGGTAAACAGCGCAGATCATTGTGGATTCAATATTGATAGCAATCCGCAATTCTAATATTACCAAGATAATGGCCCAAAACATTAGGTGCAGATGGTAAGGATCTGGTTTCATTATAATTACAAAACAGGGTTCGATACGACAGCGCAGAGTCCACACTTGAACCCCATTGAAAAATTGTGGAACATTTAAGAAAGAAGTGGGGCGAGAGGCAATCAAAAGGTGGAGCAGAGCTCAAAATTGCAATACTAGGGAAATGAAATAAAATACCAAGTGAATACGATGTGCAGAAGTTGATTTATTCCATGAGGAGAATACTATAAGTCGTTTAGATGCTAAACGGGGCCATACAAAATATTAAAACCCTTTATAGTGCTAATTTTCTTTTCTTTCTTTCATTTTTATAAATACGAGTATGTTCTGATTTGTAAAAACACTTTCTTGCCCGCAAAATTTTTGACTATTTTAGTTTTTATGTTTTTTGTATCTCAAGTTTAATATTTTTGCTTTTTTGTGTTACTGTCCAGTAAGTAAATACATTGATTAAAAGAATTGAATAAAAAAAAATTAATCAAAACAATAAAAAAGTACTCTATTATGTACGGAGAAAATCTAATTGACGAATTGTTTACCTTGTCAAAACACTTTCTTGACAAACTGTATATTATCTACGCAGATTCCATTTCACAGTTGAGTATCCCTCAACGCATCGAAACAGGCGATTCATTCAGAAATACCCTTGTCGAACACTCCAGTATGCTGACACCCAACATTTACGTATTACAAATATAACTATTTAAGCGCTTATGTACCCTAATCACATACCTTAGATCCCAGGTACCCTAAAGACATACTCGTATCTGGAAAATATTAATAAATTCACAGGTAAAAAACAGCATGGAACATTCACATTTCAATTATCTTGTTTTATTCAATATGTTTATTTTTAGTTGCAGCATGCACAAAATTATTAATACTTTTGGTGGCATTTTATTTTAGAATTCTTGGATTATATTATGGATTGGTAAAATGTATGCACCTTCTGCTGATGTTTTACAGGACTTTTTTGATAAATGAATGCTTACTAAAGTGAAGTAAGATTGGAAAAACACTGGATTAGGGGAACACTATTGCAAATCTAATTATCTTTATTTATATTTTCAGAACAAAAAAATAACTCTTACAATCTTTATAGTGATTATATCACCGTCATGAATATATAGTATAAATATAATTAGTTTATTATCGAAATGTGTAAGTAATTAGTTTTGATTATACTACAACTCAAAGCACATTTAGTGGGCTTCAAGAACAATAAACCCAAACGGCAGAGAGCTTGTAAATACCGTTCTGTCTAACAAATATACGCACTTATCAACCGGAGAACCAACGTACTGGCCTTCAGATAACAAGAAAATCCCTGACGTCATAGATTTTTGCGTAATGGAAGGCACGGCATGATGTCACAGCAGAATCGTGTTTAGATCTATATTCTGATCATTCAGCTTCTTTTATATACATGAACTCCAAGCCAGTGATGAAACAACGTCCCCCATCTTTGCACAACAAACTAATGAACTGGCTGCAATTCAGACAAATATTGAATGGGACACTTCCTCTTAATGTTCGTCTTAAATGTAAAGAAGACGTAGATGAATCTGTAGAAATATTTACACAGACTACTCACCAAGCAGCATGGATGTCAACTCCAGAGTGATACCTATCGAAACCATGTTTAAAAACTGACGCAGATATTAAGAAAATTCTGGTTGAAAAACGTAAACTACGAAAAACATGGCAAACTACGAGGTATCCAAGTGATAAAACCAAATTTAACAAGGCAACAAAGGCACTAAAACAGCATACGACAGAAAAATTATAAATATGAATGCAATTGAATTGAATTGAACTGCAAAATCCACAAAAACTTCGAGCCGGCTGCAAAGTTTAACAGAAACGTTTGATAACAAACGTGAAGCTTTGTGTACATCTGTTCATACGTGCGATCTCTCGTTTAAGTTATTAAATAAATGTTTGTTTGGCGGCATGAAATTATATTCTTAGGCATTTTCGACACACCTCAATACTGAATTTGTAGGTTCAAACCCATTCAGGATTTTCTAGAATTCGGCTGCGTGCATTTTCATGTTATTTGGAAGAAGGGGATTTAGTGTATTTATTCCATGAAATGGGAACCACATAAGCTAATATATACTTGCTATATAAACACATAACTTTCTTTGACTGATTCGGATATAAATTTTTAATTATTGAATATATTTGAAAGGTTTTGAAATTAATCAAGTGGCTAAATGATTCCATTAAACAATTTCGCGACTAATAATTTCAGATTCTTATTATGAGATCTTCAAAAGCTGAGGAAATTAAGAGGTTTCCTTCTCTAAACATCTTCGAATTTTAGTATACGCAGTACGACTATTTTGTAGAAAGCGAAATATGTAATTAATAACAAAAGCTTAGAAGCGTATAAGAATCGCCCACGCATGTTTTCGACAATTGATTTCCTCAGCACTCTCAATTCTAAAATTAATTATTATCCTTCTGTTATGTTGCTGGTAATTTTTCACTGGTTAAAAGTACATTAGCTATTTCGAAGTGGCTTATACTGCCACCAGCATTTACACTCGCACAGTTATGTTCCTGCTTTTTGCCCTACTGCCATGGAAAGGCACTCCCAAAACTAGAACATTATTTGAATCACTTCATTGCAGAATTCTATTTTCGATAAAATAATATTTTTGTGTATAGTTTTGAGACTCTACTTGAATTGAAACGAAAAATTCGATCCTAAATTTTACGGCAGCAACTCCTGCATAGTCGATGGAGTCCTTTTCGCAACTGAAACCAATTCGAATATTGCCAACACGGATACACAATAAAGGAGCATCACCTTCATTAACAACAACTCCAGACGACAACAGTCGAGTTTTAATTTTAACTCACTCGGCTCGTAAGCCGAAGTGAGGTTCTGAATTGAATGCGAGACATTCATTGGTGGGCTGGGTAGAGTTGCGAGAGCAAGTAACTTTGGGTGGAAATTCAAAAAGAGCGTAGGGGATTGCTTAGGGGATAAAAATATACGTTCTACCACGTGCTCTATCAGATGAAAGGTTGACAGTTGAATCTTTTATCCGAAAGTGGGGAAACCAATAGAAAGGGGATAATCTCCTTTGTTAAAATATCTGTACAACTGTATACACATATATTTTGAGGAGTTTGTAGATTCTACAATGAGGGGAACTATAATACCACTGCAGATACACTGTACCACCAACATATTTTTCCAATGTGCGGAAATTTGGTTCTAGACTTCAAATAAAGGCATACATATCTAAGATAATGGGGCTAAAATAAGAAGTTGTTTTGAGTATTGGAAGTTTCCAATTTAAAAAATTGTACAGAAGCTCGTATCCAATATAGAATATATTTAAAGTGACAAGCAAACAATAATTAAAAAATCATAAGAAACAAACAAATCACATCTCAGATGTAAACTCTGACGAAAGGATGATCTTGGCTCTAAAATTATATTTTTATTCCTGAGGAACTACTTGATGAAATTTATGAGATACAAGTTAAGAAATGTCCAGTACTTATTTTAGGTTAGGTTATAAGGTTTTCCTAAGACTTACTTAGGCCTGTTCAAAGCCCATTGTGGCCACTACAAATTGTTCCCCTATACCTCCGGATCCTCCTTAAACCATCCTGTGGATTTGATAAAAGTAGCCACTTTCGTTAGCTTCATCCGGGACATCTCCTCAATGCTGGCAAGAAATGCAAATCAAATTTGCACCCACACAGAAGGTGTTCCACTGTTTCCTCTTCCTCGACATCTTGACAGCTCCTACAGAACTCATAGTGGGGTCCCCCAGTCTACTTGCATGTGTACAACAGTGACCCGTCAGTACCCCTATTACAAATTTAACATCCTGTCTATTAAATTTCAACAGCAGTTTTGAACGACCGCGATTCCATTCCGGCCAACTTCGCCGACTTGTTAGGCAGGATGATAACAGTCTCCATCTCTATTTGCCACGTCGACAGTGTATCTGTCTATTAGCAATTTCCATGTGGCTGAAGGCATTGGTAATGGAACTTTATAATTATTTTTCGTCAATTTTAAAATTGACGCACGGTTTTTGAAAGACGCTTTATATGTAATAAACTGATACGAGGGGATAGCAAATAATAATAAACATTTTTAAATGAAAATGGCTTTATTGTTTTTCAAAATATTCCCCTTGATGATCACACACTTTTGCATCGTTGAAACCATTTGTCATAGCATTTGTTCCATTCCTCTTGAGACACTTCCAAAACATGGTTTTTGAACGCTTCAACTGCTTCTTCGGCGCTCGTAAATCGTTGACCACGCAGTTTACCTTTGATATTCGGGAACAAGAAGAAGTCATTGGGTGCCAAATCAGGACTGTACGGAGGATGAGTCAATAATTCAATGTTTTGACTGCCCAAAAATTCACCTGTTTGACGAGATGAGTGAGAGTTCGCATTGTCATGATGGAGAATGATTCGGCTTTGTCTGTTGGTTTTACGAATTTCTCCGAAGACTTCCGGCAAACAAATGGTCGTGTACCACTCAGAATTGACCGTCCTACGTTGCTCAAGTGGAACAGTGGCGACATGACCCATTCGGCCGAAGACACAGGCGACCATTTGCTTCTTCCACGAACAACTTTTGTTGGATTTAGCTCGTCTTGGAATACCCACACGGTCGATTCCGGCTCATACGCATATATCCATGATTCGTAATAGAATCACTTTTATCATTCCAAAATATGTATTAATATACATAAATCAAAATTGTATCATATTTGTGATATTTTTCGCTACTTACAATTATTTAACGTTTCACCTGAGAAATATTGTATATATATATATTGTATTTTTAATAAATTTACCTTAAGATAAATTTATTTTTATTGATATACATCACAATTAAAATTTTCTAATTTTTCCAATATACATACATACATAAATCTGTTAAACCTGCAAACAATTCACCTGAATTTGCAGAGTTTTCTGCACCCCTTTTCAAATACAATAGTCATCTAATCCTTCACCCAAAGCTTAGCAATTTTCAAAGTAAGTGATTTTTTTAATTATATTTATAATAAAAATATTTAACCCTCCTCAAAAATTCCGTTCTGCATAAGAATTTCTCAGGAAGAGGATTAGTGCGCTGCTGACATACCGTTTGCGGTGCAGAGACATTTTCTATACGAGCTTTCTATATATATATGTATATATATATATGTATATATATATATATATATATATATATATATATATATATATATATATATATGTATGTATATATATTACATACATATGTATATGTACTTTTGTTTTTGTTTTTTCAAAGCAATAGATGAACATGTAACATGTAATCTATTGTGGAATTTCTGCCATTGCTACAACTTACTGCTGAGCGTATATTTTGGAGCGAGGGTGCCAAAGTACACATGTTAATTTTTTGTGCTAATAACACAAGGTGGCGGGATAACAAACCTATTGTGTTTCACTTAAATTTTGGGATGTATTGACACATATACATGTATACAGTTATTTCGAAAATGTACTTGTATATTCTTTTAATGTCTTTAATGTTTCACAATAAACTTATGCCTTAGAGGCCTTGAGCACATACATACTCGGTTCTTAGGAAGAATGAATGGAATAGTACAGATAAATCTGAAATAGTGAAACTGCTACAATAAAATGAAGTGTTAAAAGAGTCATAATTTAACTTTAACTTGAAAATGTGAAATAGTTGAATTTTTGAAGAGGGTCCATTCAGTGGGTTCATATTGTGACATTATATTAAAAACTAAAATATTTCTAATTTCTGAATGTCCTCAGTTCGACAACTGATTCTTATTCCTTATTGCATACAACAAGTTAAGTGACTTCATCTCATCACACAAACAATACTATTTTTACGTTTATGCAGATAACTTCCATATTGTCAAAAAACTCAACGAAAGAAAAAAGATTACGCTTGACTTCAGTCACCTTATCAATGATATATCTTAATGGTGCGATTATGTAGAAGCTCAGCTTTTTACTTCAAAGTGCACACACTTGCACGTCTGTAGAAAAGAAAACTGCTCTTGTAACATTCAATCCAACAATTTGACAACAGCTCAACTGTTAGAAGTACGCGACTTAGCAAACAGCCAAGACTAGGACCTCCAAGGCCAAGCATATAACAATTTACTATTTATAGAACTCAAAAACAAGCTGAACCCATTGACATCAATAAAACTAACAAAACAAGGACTAATAGATGGACTAGGGTTAGCAATCAAATGCATTAAAGGAAATATGGATGCAAACGATGCACATTACCTGAATACACAAAGAGATATTTTAAATTCAAATGAAAACAATATTCAAAATCAAATAAACTGTAACACCGTCACTCTTATATCAGTTATAAGTTTGATTTCAAAAATTTACTACGGACTTTTTATGTACGGCTTCTCTCCTAAATCAGTTACCAATAAAACAAAAACAGTGTTGAACTCAGCATTCCGAACCGCATTCGGTGCTCACAAAACAACCCCAATAAATAGCCTCCTTTTTGTATCAAATACAGAAAGTTTTGAACACAGAACACACTTCATTGCCACTAATGTATGTAAATCATTTCGTTCAAGTTTAGACACTCCACTGATGCCGGTAATAGTTAAATACGCCAAATCAAAAAAAGAACCGAAAACAATCTCAGTAATACACAGAACCATTATCCTATTCCAACTTACCATTTCAACCGATAAAAACTACTTTCTAAGGCCTAAAAATCGACTATGGCTTCTTAATTCCACCATTCTTAACACATCCATCTGCAAATATAATAAATCTTCAACTCCTCCATTAGTATATCAACAAAAATTCCTTGAAGCCCAAAACCAACTACAAAACTATACCACGATCTATACCAATATATCAAAAGACCATAATACAACCAGTTTTAGCATAACATCATTACACTCAATCATACAAATTTCACTTCTCCCTCACTGTTCTACAGTTTTTGCGCCGAAATAAATGCTATTTATGACGCCATCAATTACCTAAAAAATAAATCAGGTAAATGTGCTTCTTGTTCTGATTCACTATCCGCAAATATTTCCAACCTTGATAACAATTGTTACTATCCTAAAAGATGCACTAACAGAAACTTTCCTAAAATAGTACTTATCTGGTTATGTCCAAATCACTGGAAACGAATGAACCGATAAAGCTGCAAAACTTGTTGCCAAATCCCCCGTAATTCTTTCTTCAAATAAAAATTATAATGATATCCCAAAATATGCAAAAAAAAATTTCCGGAAGACATAAAACTCTCTCTGAATCTAGTTAATGTCAGTCACTGAAGTTATAGAACACATATTTTACGTCAAAACTACGCTTACATTCTCCAACGTTGAATAATCCAATAGGCTTGTCCGTTAGAGTAAGAATCCTAAGAATTTTAGAGTAACTTACATTTTACTGTCTTCTCTTCCATGCTGCTTACGTCTATAAAACCATCCCAAACTTTTGCTATATTGAAGCAGTGGTAGTAGTATTTTAAGGTAGTTGGTTTCCTAAATCGAAAATATAATGTATAAAAATACTTATTTGGAATTCAGCATTTTCCGTTAGAAAACAAAAACAAATATTTGTTCCTACATCTGAGAACTTGCCTGAACATTTCAAATTGTATCAGTTTTATTGAACTTGTTTTAATGTTGTGATTTGCAAATACATATACATATGTTGCATATAACAAATTATCAATGAGATTTCAATATGAACAAGAAGAATCTTACTAAACTGTAATCTGCTGATTGAATAACACACTCAAACACGGAGGATGCAGAACAACATTTTTGATCTTATAATGGTATCAGCGCTATGAATGAAAAGTCTGCGAACCTCCTGAGTGATTAATTGCTGTAAGGGATTCAGAAGTTGGAGCAGAGGTTAAGAATGTTTTCAATATCTCTAAAGTAATGAAAAGAGTTAATGCGAATACAATTTTATTGAGACAATTTAATACTCAAATTTTATATAAATGTGCTATACCATTGTGGAGTAGAAACGAGCATCGAAGAATTTGCAGAGACAGGCCTATTCAATATTTAGAAACGGAGTTAGGACCTAAATCTATGATATTCAACCAAGTCACCAATGCATTTTTCAATATTTAAAACTCAGCAAGCTGCTTACTGCTGTCAATGAAGAAACCAATATCGAATCGTTATAGTCTTTTTCACCTAAATTTTTTTAATAATAAATTTTTTGAGACAAATGATCGGATGTTTATTTCTTAATAAAGAGGAAGGTATGCCGTTAATAATGAAAAACAACATCAGCCAAATGGCCACCACGAGCACGCTTACAGGACCATATCTTTTCATGAAATTTTCCATAACCAAATCGCAAAGTGGCTGCCCTATGTCCTCGATAGCCTCACGAATTCTATCTTTGAGGTTTTGAATCGACGCTGGGCTGTTGGCGTAGACCTTATCTTTCACGTGGCCCCAAAGGAAGAAGTTGCAAGGTGTTAAATCACAAGATCTCGGTGGCCAATTGTGATCACCTCTTCGAGAGTTAACACGGTCCGGAAACTTTTCCCGTAAAAGAGCAATGGTTTCGTTGCTTGTGTGGCACGTAGCGCCGTCTTGTTGAAAGTAAACGTTGTCCAGATCAATACCATCCAACTCCGACCATAAAAAATCATTAATGATCTCTCGATAGCGCAATCCATTCACCGTAACAGTTGATCCAACCTCATTTTCGAAAAAGTAAGCTCCAATGACCCCGCCGGACCATGAACCGCACCAAACCGTCACACGTTGAGGATGGAGAGGCTTCTCAACAATAACTCTTGGGTTTTCCGAGCCTTGTTCTTTGCTTGTTGACGTAGCCACCGAGGTGGAAATGGGCCTCATCAGTCAAGATGATTTTTCGATGGAATTCCGGATCATTGTCATTAATTTCAAGGACCCAATCAGCAAAGACACGACGTTGTTGATGATCGGCCGGCTTGATTTCTTGTGTTAACTGAACTTTATAAGCCTTAAGACCCAAGTCTCTATGCAAAATACGGTGTAATGACGTTTGTGGAATGCCCAATTCCAAAGAACGACGAGGAATGGACAAACCTGGGTTTTCTTCAACACTTTGGGCTACACCAGCAATATTCTCAGTTGTTCTTGAGCGATGTGCACGGGTTTTATTCTTCACATCACTAACTTGTCCCAACAGCTGGAATGTTTCCACCAATTTCTGTATTGCGGTGCGACAAGGTGCTTCACGACGACCCAAAAATGCTTTAGTTTTGCGAACTGCGACTGCAAGATTTTCACCATTTTTGTAGTGAATTTTAATAATTTCAATGCGTTGTTGAAGCGTGGATCGTTCCATTTTTAGTAATGGCGTAGTTTCTACTTGTCAAATGTCAAAGAATAAAAGCATCAAAAGTGACAGCTACCGAAATACCGGGTGATTCAAAATAACACCTCTTGTTGGAAAACCCTTTACTTAATGTGGACAGCAAATATGTTATCCTTAGGTAGGTAGGTAGGAGTGGCAGCCTAGTTTGCTAAAAGCACACTTGAGCACACCTAAAGGCCCATTGTGACACCCCGGTGTGGCGCCGTTCAAGCACTGACTAAAAAGTTCCCATACTTGGGATGGTGATAGTCAGCGCAAGGACAGCGCCAGGAAAGGAACGACTCCCCCATTATGTTGCTGGAAACCATCCTGATAGCTTGATGAACTATCTGTCTAATATTAAGGGATGACAGCTCTGTCAGGCTTGTAAGAAATGAGGCACCAAAGGTGCGTGCTTTTTCCTGAGAAGTAGAGTCTGTGATAATTCGTATTTCTTACAATTCCATGTCATAATTAGTTAAAGAAAACATCGCATATATCTCATATAAAGCTTCTTTTCCTCAAAATAATACTTGAAATATTTTTTTGTGTTACTTTCTTTTGCTTTATTTTTACAGAAGCTCGTTAAATGTAATTTCCGCAGCCTACTTTAAATTATCAGTTCTAGTTCGCGTTCCGGCTTCCGTGCTGGTTTTCGTTTGTACTGTTCTAATTAGTGCAGCTGGAACTATTTAATGCCATGCACTTAGCAACTCATAAATTCATAACTTAAATTGTGTTCCACCGTCCGACTGTATATTTAAATGAATTACAGGATGAATCCATTAAAATGTTTTGGTGGTTTTTGCAGGCGTGTTACATTTCTTTCTCAACCTCCCCTCGAATTGTCTGCGTAGCCATCGGTATAACGATTGCGGTCGCTGCTGTAGTTTGGGGCACCTCTTGTGTTGGAAGTGGCTTCGCATGCAGTGTTCTTGTGTGATGCGTGTTCCTTGTGGACAGCCTCATTTGTAGCGGTCTCAAGTTCATATTCTTTTTCTGCATCCAAAGATTTCTTCTCTCTCGCGCTAGCAGATCTACTGGTATCGTTCTGCTAATCACTAGCACTGCGGCTTCTGACACGGTGCGGTACGCCGAAGCTATGTGAAGGGCAGCAGTTCTTTGTACCTTTGCGAGTATTTTTTGTCGGTGCTCGGTTTTCAGTGTGTCAGCCCACACCTCGCTCCCATACAGCAGTATCGATTGCGTCATGTCATCAGGAGCTTCCTTCTGCTTGCGAGGGGTCCTCCGATAACGGCCATTAGTCTGCCCAGCGCCGAGGTCATTTTGGCTGATTTTTCCGCTGATTGTTGTATTTGAGCCCAATAGGTAAGTTTGTTGTCGATTCCTAGGTATTTCAGGGTTTTCGAGGTCTTTATGGTTTCAGAATGGACTGTAACGACTCGTTTTCGCCGGGGTAAGCTCGCCGGATTGCCAGGAGTCGTTTACAGAAAATCTCTAAAGTATTCAAAGCTTGTTTACGTTGATTTAATTATTTTATTTATTTATTAATTTTAAAAAAAAGGCTTAACTACTTGATACAATTATTTTACTAATCTTAAATACGGACACAGTTGAACTATATGTCCCCCTAGCTTCTGTTGCGTTTGTCAATGTGGGTTTCTAGCAGAGAATCGATTAAAAACCATAATCTCCTCTAGATTCCCCTAGCTTCTGTTGCGTTTGTCAATGTGTATAACTTTGTTTAGTACGATGCGTCTGGTCTGCCTGATGCCGAAATAAAGAAAGACCGTCCTGTCTGCCTGATGCCGAATGAAAGAAAGAGACTGGGTTGCCAGTTGCTCCTGCTTTTATGCTCCAGGTTTAGCGTAGATCATCCAATCGTTGTTGTTGTGCGGGAACTGTAGTTTGTTGTGGCGTGTTGCTACGGTTTCCCGCATTGTTCTTCTCGTTTGAATGTGACCTTGGGCCACCTTCAGCACATTGTTGTTGCTTTCTCGCTGTTGTTCTTGTAAGCTTTTTGCCCTTGGGCCACCTTCAATATTGTGTTGTTGTTGTGATGATTTACCTTGTTGTTGTTCCTTGTGTTGTTTGTTGTTGTTGCTATTTCTCCTTCGGCCACCTTCAGCACTTTGTTGATATTTTATATCGCTGGCATAAAATATTTAAAATATTAAATATTGGATATTTAATTTTTTGCTTCTCCTCTTTATGCTTTGTCCGGTCTGTTGGTGTGCTTAGCGATCGGTCTGTCGTGTTCCACTTTGTGTTTGGCCTTCGTTTTTGGGTGTTGTTAGTGGGTTATTTTCCGAACTAACGCAGTCGGCAACTTCTGTCGCGATCTCTTGTAAAATTCTAGCATTGCTTTAGGCACTGTTGTTGTAATTTTATATTATTTTAGCTGTGGTCAGCCGGTTGCACAATTGTTTGTGTGATTTTCTCCTGTGTTATCTTGCGTTGTTGACTTCGTTGCATGTTTTTCGTCGCTTATCACAGGGTTCCACTGTCTGACTTAATTGTGGCTGTGTCTTCTGTCCTCCCAATGCAGAGTATAACACTTGTTGTTGGTAGCATTACTATGGTGGGAGGAGTCTTAGACTCACTTGCATGATGGCTGCTGCACTAAATATGATGGCGGTTGTGTGTGTGGTTTTAGCAATGAAAGTGGGAGGTGCCAAAGTCTTAGGACTATTAACGTGTATATTTTAGGGTTGGTTGTTTAAGCACTTGGCCCCTATTTTAAATATACACGTTTGGGGCGTTATGGCAAAACTAAATATGTAGGGGCAAATTTACGCCTAAAATTTGCTCCTCACAGGACCCGCATATCTACTTCCAAGGGTATACGCTTCTTCGTGAGTAGAAGGTTGAGACCGTGCGAGTCGAGCCATGTTTTCGTCAGCTGACGTTCCAGAGGTCTGGGCCGAGGATTGAGCCTTGTGCCGCACCTGAGGTTATCACTTTCGTTCGCTGCCCCTTGCTTGTGTCATGAATAAGCACACGATCTTTTAAATATCTGCGTACTATTTTCATCAGATAAGCGGGGGTCCTGAAACGCTTCTCAAGGGTGTCAATGATGTTTGTCCATTTTGCGCTGTTAAATGCGTTTTTTACTTCAATCGTAGCAAGAAGCACCACCGGTCTGGAAAAACGGTTTATGTTCCGTGCGATTTCTACGCTCCTCACCACATCCATCACTGATACGATTGTCGACCTGCCCGGCATGCAAGGATAATGTTTATTTATCCGTTATATTGAAACACAAACTGTTTTCTTTATTTAGTCAATAAATTTTTCTTTGTGTAATGTGAGCTTCTTTTGAAATTAGCCTGATATCCGGATATTGAGATATTTTATATTTAATCCAATCAATTGATGCAATTTCTATATTTATATATAGAATTAATTTCATGTTCCTGTGAAATGCCTTATTGTGTAGATATACGTAAATATATATCCAATGAATTTTATTTAAAATGATATTGTTTACATTGCTTGCAAACGAAGTCCACAGATTTGGACTCTCTTAAAAACTTTTTGCGATCAATAATACAAAAATAGTTTCCGTATACAAAGTGTTCAGGGTGACAAAACGCCACGTAAACTTGGCATGGCTTTGTTGAGCAACAATGGCAATAAAGAAATTGTTTTGGCGCTGAAATAAAACGTCGAAACAAACGAAGAAGTTAAAAGAAGTTACAATAAGGCACAAAAGAATAGAAAATGTGCGCCTTGTATTCAAACTCGACCAACAGAAATAGTTGAATGTAATAGTTTTGCATTTGGGATTGCTGCAACACCAGACTTGGTAAATGTTTTGCATTTCGTGCTGCTTTTCTTGAGATACTTGTGTGTGTATTATTGTCCCTTCCTTTGGAAAATGAAGTTCATATTTCTCGACAACATCTTGAGCATCTTGTCCAAGTAGCTGCTGCAATTGTTTTAATACGACATGCCCTCGCTGCAGTGGCTATGTCCTCGCTAGTTGCTCTCACAATAGTCTAGGACAGAAATATTGGGTTGAGTGTTGTAAGTAGTTGTAAAAGCTTTCGAAACAATTCAAATAACACTTGCATATAATTCAGTTTAATGGAAGTTTTTTGTAACGACACAATTGAAACAATATTTAATGAAGGGAAATGAGAACTGCTTGGATGATGCATAATGTCATTGTCAGTTGCAATAGGAAAATGATAATAGTCACTAATACTTGCAGACAAAATAACCATTCCTGTTGGTGTGCTGAAAAACCTTAAAATTATTTAAATCTAATCTGAAAGGATTGGTAAAGTTATATCATGGAAATTTCTTTATTGATAAATGTAAAAGTGCACTGCAGTGATACTTCGCGTCCTTTTTCTTTATGCCATAGATACATCCAGTTGAATAATAGTGTAAGGCGAATCACATATATTGAACAGTCATTCAGAATTGAGTGGGAAAGCCCAAGCCTTGGATAGTTTTATTTTGATTCTGCTGAAGTGAAATTTTAGTCGCCCAATGGGAATATATGTACCATCATTTTTACCAAGTGTGACTGCAATGTAATTACTCCAGGCCAGCTCAGCATCGAAATTATCGACATGTTCACATAAACAATTTCCGATGTAAACATTCTACTTTTATGTAGTTGTTGCTTCACAATGTATTTTATAGATCACCGCCGACGCTGCGGACAAGTGGGGCATCTTGCGCGACATTGCCGCAATGCGCAAGTCCTGCTCTATTGGCAGAGGGGAGTGAGAACAGAGGAGTGTTGTAGAGCGCCACCGGACCGGACCGGACCGGACTGACGCCAGGAGCGAGGGACGGCGCTGTCCACCGACAACATGCCCCATCCTCAATAAGCGCATTTGTATGACACCGTTACCCTGGGGATACACATAAGAACAGCCCCGATCGACACGGGAGCTACACGAAGTTTCTTTAGCGAGTAGCTAACTATGTGCTACCATCGCTAGGGTCAACTATGTGCTACCATCGGTAGGGTGGCCGCTATCAGAGCACATATGGCAGATGGAGGAACGCGAGGCATAACAGAGATAGTTATTATCGAGGTAAGGATTGGATTGCGGATATGCCAGAGGGAACTACTACCGATGTCGGGTTCCACTGACGACTTGCTGCTTGGCCTAGATTTTCTGACGAAGCTCGGGGCAACTATACAATGCGGCGACCAAGAAGTGACTCTGGAACCCCAGACCGTTAACCATTAATATTAGGGACATAGCCAGGTTCATCAAAGTATCAGGATGGTTTCCTGAAACATGACGGGGGAGTCGTGCCTTTCCAGGCGCTGTCCTTGCGCTGACTATCACCATCCCAAGTATGGGAACTTTTTAGTCAGTGCTTGAACGGCGCCACACCGTGGTATCACAATGGGCCATTATGTGTGCTCAAGTGTGCTTTTGGCAAACTGGGCGGCCACTCCTACCTACCTACCTACCTACCCCAGACCGGTGGCCTGCAATCACAAGATACCTCATTTATCGTTCACGACTATTCAGGCAGAATCGGCAGGTCTTCCAGTATTTAAATAAAAACAATGTAATTCCCCAATACCAGTTCGACTTCCGTAAAAAGCATGGAACGATAGAGCAAGTGCATCGCATAGTAAGAGTTATATGCTCAGCATTCGAACAAAAGAAATACTGCTCTGCTGCATTCCCTGACATTACGCAGGCCTTTGATAAGGTGTGCCACAAAGGGCTCATAAGAAATTCTTCCAAAGAAATCCACAAACTATTGGAAACCTACATTAAAGGCAAAAGATTCATGGTAAGCCAAGGTGACTCTACATCCGACTACTTTGATATCAAAGCAGGAGTCCCTCAAGGCAGTGTGCTTGGGCCACTGCTTTGCTTTTACAGCTGACATGCCAACTTCCGAGCACACGTCTATATTCACATTTGCCGATGATACCGCCATACTGAGTACAAACAGCTCCAATCTTGAATGCTCGCAATGGCTTCAGAGCCACTTACTGTCTATTGAACAGTGACTTAACAAATGGAGAATAAAGGTCAACAAAACAAAATGTGCACACCTATCATTTGCCTTAAGGTAGGACACGTGCCCCCTATTCGCATCAATGGTCAAAACATTCCACAACGCTCTGACATAAAGTACCTGGCAATCCACTTAGACAGACGATTAACCTGGACTAAACACATTGAGTCAAAGTGTGCTCAGATCAAATTGAAACTCCTTACCTTGAACCCGGCTACTAAATAAGCATCCAAAACTTGCCTTAGAATATAAGGTGCTTACTTATACCAGTATCATTAAGCCTATATGGACATATGGGATTCAATTGTGGGCGCTGCGTGTCCGTCAAAAAGGGAGAAACGCCAACGCCTCCAATCGAAAATTTTAAGAATGATCACCGGTGCTCCATAAAATAACCTTTGCATGCTGGGTTCCCACGGAATCTTGAAGATTTTGTTTCCATTGCGCCTCTGTAATCGACACCTGTTGCTAGGAACGGACACTGTGGTGGATTAACTCGGTAGAATGGCAGGTCACCCATAAGTTGGTAAGCCACCCCTGGTTTGTTCCCAAAGCATTTGAAGCATTTTCTAAGATCTTGCTTAACAGCACGTCTTGCCTTCACGATCCAAAACTGTTCGAGTAAGTATGCTAAGGTTAATTATGCACCGCCATGTAATGTGGTTGCATGAGCATTGTCAATGACGACGCTAATAAAGTGAGGACTATTGTTTAAGATGATTGGTCGCTTCAGTTAAAAGGGTAGATTTGAACGTTGAATTCGGCTGCGTACTCGCAGAATGTGTTGGTCGTCAAGAAAAGCCATTAAAGTTGTCAATTTACTGCCGTTTGGAAGTGGCATCTCATTTCGAACGCAGTAAATTTTTTTGGTAAATGGTTCCTGTTGCACAAGAGCGACAATTTTCGCTAAGCTCAGACGAGACCCCGGCCTTGTGCACGACTGTTGTGAGCGAAACGAAAAATATATGCGCAGACGCGTAACCTTTGGTTCAGCGAAGAGTACTGTAAAATTGCAGAAATTTCTCTAGAATTTTTTATTTTTCAGTGCCTTTTTTGAAACAGTGCTGCCAAGTATAACACATACTCGTTTGCTCTTTTATTCGCACAACTCGATACAAGATATGAATCGATTACGCCTATTGTGTACAACGTGATTTTAATAAAAATCGATTACCGGAACAGTTTTTTTTTTGCACCAGAGAAAATAATTCAATAAAAATATTTTTGGGTTGGAACATATCTTTGAGATTGAAAGAAAATTCAAGGACATGTTTGATTTTAAAAATCAAGAATATTTCTGTATACGACCCCTGGCGATCCGGCGACCACACCTCGGCTAAAAATTTGAGTAGTTAGGAAATTTAACATTTGTGAATATAGTTGAAAGACGACTTCCCTTTCAGTGGACAAATTTCGGAGTCCGATTTTCAAATTCGACAATTTACTGGTTACCTACGATTCCTCTGTACATCTCCAAATCATTTTCTATGTGCGCACCGTAATTTATTTAACTTATCAAGAAATAAAAATATCGACCGCGATGCAAACGAAATACACTTTTACATAATTTTGTTGTGAATTCTGTTTCTAACTCTGTGACTGTGTATCCACGAGCAACGCAAACAGATACAGAATTAGGTCCAGAAAAAATAATGTTCAGTTCTTTTCGTGTTTCTGTTGCCGTTTTAGTTTATGTCACTCTGAAAATTTAGTAGTGGTGAAGCCAACTAAAGGAGATGCAAAGGAATTAAATTACATAAGGATACACTAATTCCATTGAAGTAGGATCAGAGACATATTTAAATATATAAATAAATTTTTCTGCTCATACTTTGCTTTCCACCGATAGCCACGTAACTAGTACTTTGTGTCTAAATATAGAAATATAGTTATTAATAATTATATTAGTTTTTAATAAATATAATAGATATTAAAGAATTGCGCAATTTCAGAAAGATAAATTTATTAAAACCAACTTGACTGTGAATTTTGACGCATCCAGACTCACAGCTGCAGACTGTTTTATATTTATTTTAGAGTCCTCTTTTTTCCTAAATACATTGGGAATTTGCCAAACTCTGCAAGGTTCCTCACACCACAAGACGAAGGCGCTTAATATGACGGTGCAGGTGTGTGGATGAACCCGCAATTCCATTTAAATGTTGGGATCGAAAGACAAACTTATTTAATGTGACACGAATGTGGGTATGATGGGATTGAGTTACGTATATTAAGTTTGTGTTAACAAAGGAGTTTAAATGCAGTACTGCAGTGTAGTGTAATTGTATTTTTGTGCGAGATTTTCAATGGCGAATACCTTCACAGATCTGGAACACACGCGATTGACCCAGTAAGAATCGCAAATAAATGTGCAACTGATTAGTTCATTTGCCATATTCAGTATATAAGGGAGGATGTTCCACACTTTTAAACTACTAATGAGAGCTTCCCTTTCCTGTGTGTTTCACAATTGTCATCAATACTTTAGCACGTAATAAAGAAATAATTTATAGCTGTTCCAACACTTTTGTCTGCATCTTGAACTTAAATTTATTATTTTTATCTTCAGCATTTTAGTTGCCACCCCTGAAGTGCAGATTTTGTGTCAAGTGCTCGTTTCGGCAAATGTGCCTAAAAGCATTATTGGCTTCTGGCATTGCAAAAAGATAATGTGATTTTAGTGTTCACAATTGCGCTTTTTTGCATGCAACATGGTTAGTTATTATTTTTTGCATTGATGCCAAAATTTGTGTTACAGACATCAAAGTTGGAATGCTTACTTATATTTTCATTTCCTACAAATTTTCTTTGATATTTTTTACAATAGTCACCAAATCTGCAGTCCTGCTACTGGAGAAATATCGGCGCGGCACGCTGTTCAAATGTACAACGAGTTATCATTAGTTAAGAAAATTTCAAATTCTGCCATCAACTGTTGCCCATGATTAGAGTATGTAAATGACTTTAATAACAGTTTCTGCCAATATATGCATCGCTCAATCGCTTGACTTTGACTTTCATCAAAGAGAGTTTTTGGGTCGCTAGACTTGAGAATTTGGACCAGTCAGTCTTTTTTGGGTTCCTAAAGGACCGTGGGGTCTCTAACTCGGAGTAGACTGAGTAGCGTATCCGACAATGAACCGAATAGGAGCAAGCGTCAGATACTCTCCAATTGTCGACTCTTATGGTATTAGGACCCGTGGCCAGAGTGATGCCAATCACTTCCTCCCTAACCCTATTACGAAACGTTGGCTGATTTCCCTTGTTACATAAAGTTAGGCTAGTGGAGAGAATGTAATCAAAAATGGACTCACCTCTACCATTGGTGTCGCTGCTGTCCCAGAGCTCATGGTGTCCATTTCCTTTTCGCCGGCCACTATGCCCAGTCCGCTTGACTCACCGTAGGCGATAAGTTGCCGGGAGATCTGTGGGGGCGGCCCTTCTTCATTGTACGGAAAGTATGCCGACGTTAGCAACAAACTAGGCTTGTGCGTGTGCTCGCATACCACCATTGTAAGATCTCCAGTGCTGTAGAGAGTTAGAAGCAAAATATGAATATCTTTCTTGGCAACTATACAAGTTCTAATATTACCTTGTGTCTGTGGAATGTAGAGACGATGACAATCCATCCTGAGTCCGCTTACCTTACCTCTGACGAGCCAAGGCTCTTCGACAAGGGCTACGTCAACATCATCCTCTGCAATAAACTTCACTAGATCGAGCGAGGCTGAGATGGAGTGATGCAAATTAATTTGCACCACCTCCAACTATCCCTCCGTTGGCTTTTGGCAGGACACCCGGCATGCGAACCTTTAGAGAGCCCAAACCCGAATCTAACGCAGTTATCGCTCCTGAGTTTGGATAGCGTCGGGTGGTCCACTGCGATCACTACGTCACTTTCCACTCCATTTTTGCAGGGGGTCACGGAGATCACCCGCTACTTTGCCATATTTAACGACTGCTTTTGTCGTCCGATCAGCTTGAGTATGGACTCCTGGTTCGGAACCGTAGGCGGAATCCACACCGAAGCCACCGGGCGGATCGGAAGCAGAGAGCAAAGTACCACTTCCAACCGAGCGCCGCACCAGAGTGGATCAAGGCCGTTAATTGTACGCATTAAGAAGTTCAGAGACTTCTTGTTGTTACAACCAACGAACTTGACTCCCCTCTGCCAGATGGCCCCATCGAACTGTAGCTCCCCGCCCGTTTTATCCGTTTTATCTTTTTTCTGGACATCGAGTCGTTGTCCTTATCAGACTTTGCCCGCAACAATTCCTTGATCATTGTTGTTGCATGAGATGGCCGCAGCGTTCTTTTTTAAAACTTTGCTACGACCTTTTCATGCTTCTTAATGAGATCCTTCCCCCTTTTGATAAAAAAAATAAGGATCTTTCGCCTTCATTTTCCGAAGGTAGTAAGCCGAGCGCTTGTAGTCATTTCTGGCCTTTTGCTCTTTTGTTAAGCTTACCGCCTTCTTCGTCTTCTTCCGCGGCTCAGGAGCATTTAGAGTGGAGGGCTGAGAAGGACTAAGCAATTGCCTCTCAACATCGGAATATATGTTATAGACTATGCTGACCTGTGATAACGAGTCGTCATCGGTTGCGTGGTCTATGGGCAAGCTCAGCAGCTGAGATCCTATGCGATCCCCCTCAGCCTCCACCTCACAGGCTCCTAGCCGGCCCAAAGTTGGCTTGGAGACCCTCCCAGTAACACTAGCTGACTTCGCGGCCTGGGGCACCACGACCATGCCTGAGGAGTTGCTGCATATCGACGCCAGGTGGCCTCCTCGGCAACCACCTACCGCCGCGGCGGTACTAGGGATCCGACCCCCTGCACTTTAAACACTTCTTCCATTTTTTCGGACATCTCGCAGACGAACAAAAACACCTCCTCCCTGTGTAGTTTATTTTTAGTCTACCACCCCATGCACAAAAAGACTCCAAATTTCGACCGCTCCTAACATGGAGAAAACAGACGTCGTTGTGTGCCGCCCCTAACATGGGAAACAGACCCACACTTGGTAGAACTTTGTTCGTTGCTCATTGGACGGTCTGCCTAAAAATATGGGCGACCCTGCCAAGGGGCAGTATATGGGTGTCCTTGGTTAAAATAGTCCGACAAATCATTGCAACTTAAACCCCCACACCATGCCAAGGTGCCTACCATATGGGGGAGCCATAGAAACATTCTTTTTCTACCACTTAACATTATTCTGTTCAAATTTATTTGCTATTTATATAAACTTTCCTTAATTATCCTTGTAAAAATTATTTCACAAGGGTTGCGTCTTTATTTTTAGAGCTAATTGCACATTTGAAATCTTCGGAAACGCAGCATTATACTTCTGAAGTATCCTATTTTCGTACTCTCTTAATTCCGATTTATATGGTCTTATCTTCAGACCATTAGCAAAGTTTTCCACGTGAAATTTTGAGTGTACTCGCCAAATTTGAACAGGGTAGGATAATAAAAATTACGATTTAAAGATTTAGGTCTGCCGTTGTTCACTTCCTTTGGTTCTTTTCAAGTGTTTGCAAAAATGTTTTGCTACTGCACAAACATTAACTCTGCAAACACAAGTGCGCCACTTAAACTGATGGTTAATTGACCACGAGCATTGAGCAAATTGTCCACAACTTCAATGAAATTTCCACTGCACTGCCAGGGGGAAGTTTCAGAAATCTGAGCATTTGATTTGTGGCAAAGGCACTTATCAATCACTTCTGCTGTTTACTTATGAGATAGACGTATGAAATTCAAGTCGATGCAACGGCGCTAATGTTCCGCAGCAGAGATATTATATACACATGCGCCACTTTGTACACATCAGACACATTTTTATTGTCAGTTGATACTTTGGGAAATATTGGCATAATGTTTTTGATAAAATATGAGAAATATTTGGATCCACAAACTTACTCATGTATATAATATATATTACATGTTATTATTTTAAAGTAGTGGTCTTTTAAGACGAGATGTATGCATCCCTTGAAGCAGATTGCTTAGTACTTTTGGGGCACTGTGATTTTCAGATGATTTTGGACCGATTTTAGATTCACTTTTGGTGCTGGCGATCTATATTTTTGCCACTCAGCTCTTTTCTTTAACGAGACATTCTACGTGCTGCGATGTAGTGAATGTCGTATAGGATTTAGTTGAGTTTTGCACGGGCGTGGCACTATTAGCAGCTGTATTTATTATTGATCCAAGAGCCTGCGTCGCCGAGTCAATATCCTCTTTACTCTTTTTTTTGTATTAATACACATGTGGGTACTAATATATTTACAATATTTGAGCCAGTTTGTTTCTTGGAGATCAGATTTATTGTTTTTCAAATGAATGCTGGTTTTTTTTAAATATTATTACCGGGGAGTGGTCGGATGATAAGTTGAAAGAGGGCTCAGTTTCCAACACAGACCCTTATACCCTTTACCTTTAAAAAAGGTAAAAAGGGTATACTAATTTTGTGCTTTTGAGAGGGGTTGTAATTTTAAGAAGGAGGCGTGGTAGGTATGGACATATATATACAGATATGATCAGAATCACTTTCTTATTTTGTCCGTCCATCCGTCTGTCCGTCTGTGGCCACTTTTTTTCTACACCGTTAGAGTTATCTTAATGAAATTTTGCCAAAGTATAGTCTGGACAAAGATGCAGAACCAGATTGCTATATGGGATGATTTCGACAAAGACCACGCCTACCTGCCATAAAAAGAACCTTTCTAAAATAACTATAACTTAGGTCCAATTGATGCAATAGTGACGCAATTTGGCAGTTATGGAGATGTGGGTCCTACTAAACACTATGCAAACTATTAACAATTTCTGAGAACTACGTTGGAAATCCGCATGACGATTACCTAAAAATGTACGTTCTTTGTTTTACAAAAATGCTAAGATTGTAAATTTTTGATAATTCCATGTCAGATTTCCGTACTTATTTTTCATAGTGATTGTATCGAGATTCTTGCAATCGTTTTCAAGAATTTGGAAACTTAATTTTGAACATTTCAGAAAAAAGTTTTTAATTCTGGTAAAGCTCAACATACTTAATCGCCCTCGAACTTCACGTAACGCCTTATGGGCAGGCAACTACAACTTACTTAATAAATATGTCGACTTGCATAACACTCCAAATCCTCCCTTAAGTACTTCTCAGTTTACCCCTTTTAGCCTGAACGCAATTTCTGGTATTGAGCTAAATTGCCTCCACAATTTGGTTGAATAAATTGGCGCATTCATGTGCTACTTTTTATTACTTTTAAAATTACTTCACAATTTGTATTTTGCTTTTAAGTTTCATAAAGCCAGAAATTGTTAATTTATTATTCGAATACTTTGTTTTTAATTAAATTTGGAACTTTTAATTAGTTTCGATAATTTTGCAATACAATTAATTATACTGTTTCTCTGCATCTACTGCAATAACACAAAAATTAATTATTGAAATCGAATTTAATGAGTATTACAATAATAAGTTTTCGTTTAGTGGATAAAATTAGATTAGATAGAATAGGATGTTATAAACTGCGACCTAAAATGGATTTTTAAATGATTACAAACACACTTCATCTACTTATTTAATAGTTAAGTCAAGTGAACAAAGTCCTACAACATTTGGTCTTTAACATAATCCAAAATCATATTATTTCTCTTTCGCGTTTTATATCCATGACTTCTTTAAGTTGTTGTTATGCAGAATATAAGCATACGCACTTTTTGCTTCACTCCATCATTTAACGCCAAGTTATCTGCTTTGTTATCACAACAGCAACGTGCTTCTCTATATTGAGTAGCTGCAATAAAAGTCACAAAGAAGATTCCAGAAGCTGAAATCATCGAGCCAATGTGTGGAATTCTTACGCATCGCCAATCTTCCAGTACCTACTGCAGAATAATTAAACTTTGAAATAAATGATGCAGTAATTGTACTTAAAAGCAGCTTAGCGATTAAACCAGCTCACACAGCAACAAACGACTTACGAGTTGACAAACAAAACTCCGCCCTTGGTATGCTCGCGAATTCTGTCACCAATACAGAAAACGAAGCAATCATCAAAGCTACTAAGAATAATAATTTAATAGTAGAATAGTTAATCTCACCAAAGATCCAGATTTACTGAAATTTTTTGTGGAATTATGTGCAATCTGTAGGATTAGTTAGCATTCCGTGGATTTAGCAGTTAAGTTATCGTCGTATTTTCTGCGGATTTTGATGCTCAATTATAATACTCAAACTGTGAAATGTTGATGACATCAAATAATTTTATAGTTTTGATAGTTACACGAACTAGGTCCAATATCACGAATGAATGTGAATTTATTCTACCTTTCGGCTTTTTGCTAACGTTTTAAATATGATATATTATCAAACATTTGCTCTGTTTCTTTCTACGCGAGTATGAATAAAACGACTCCCCTCGCTTAACAGTCTATGATTTGGCAGCACTGGTTTTGCCAATTAAAATTCTTATACAACAAATTTTAAAGAGGAACAGGAAAAATTTAAAATGGCGAATTCTGAGCTATCCTCCAGGACATGTTTGTACACATTGCTCTTGCCTTTGAGGTGATCAAATTCCTCCTTACTCGCCTGGTAGCATCTCAACAGCCATATGGTCTCCTCTCTACTCCACCTCTTCCATTTTCTATTGAATACAAAAAAACAACAATTTCAATTTATTCCAATCAATAAAAATACTTAGAAGTTAGTTTCACTTCATAATTTAGTTTCATTTTAATTTTTAATTAAATTAGTAATTAAATATTTTTTTATTTACAAACCTATTTTCATTGCGAGAATATTCGATTCATTAGGGTGGCTTTCTCCTATGGAGCTGCCAACCCTACTGTGTCAGAATGAAGCCTGTCTCAATTCACGGCCATTATGTAACAAATACGGGACATCGATCCATTGACACCCGTACATTTTTTAATTCTACGACCAATGACGACTACATTACTTGATGAAAGTCTCCTAAATTTAAGGGACAACACACTCAATCGATGCCAATACCTTCAACGGCTTCTTCAACAATTTTGGAAGAAATGATCAATCGAATATCTCCCACAATTACAACAGCGGCAACATTGGACACAGAAGATAAAAAATCTACAAGTAAACGATGTGGTCATAATTAAGGATGACAACACGCCGTAATCTCAATAACCAATTGGCAGAGTGATGGATCTCTTTCTGGAGCTGCTGGATTGGTAAGCGTAGAATCAATTAAGACGTTCAACGAAACATTCTCTCACAGAAGAGGGTTCCGGCGCGGGGGTATTTGGACCTAGATACAAATGCTATGAATCCCTAGGCAAATATACTAGCATCTTCCAGCGGAAATCCACGCTATTGAGAGATGTGCACATTTCAACATTGAAAAAGGTTAAGAACGCATGAAAATTGCCATCTTATCAGATAGCCAAGCGGCCAATAGGGCACTAACCTCTTATCAGGTAAATTCGAAACTGGTATGGGAGAGCATCAAAAAACTTATGCTTTTGGCTCACGCAACAAAGTTACCATTCTATGGGTTGGGTATACTGTCATAGAAGGGAACGAAATTGCCCACTAATTTCTGCAACACCCTTTATTGGCCCAGAACCCTTCTGTGGTGTAGGCAAGGGCAAGCTGTTCAACCAGCTAGGATCGATGAGGGACACCATAGGCACAAACAATAGGTTAACACACCAGGCCTAAGGTTATCAAAGAGTCTGCTAGGGACATACCACCTAAAAAGATTCGAATCACTCATCAATCTCTCTAAGAATAATCTTATGATAATGAGAGGCCTACTCACAGGATACTGTAAACTAACTCACATATGCTGAGGATGGGGTCACTTCTGAAGGCTCCTGCAGATTTTGTATGGAGGAAGAGATGTCTTTGCATGTGCTGACACATTGTCCGGCTCTCATGCATAGCCGTAGGAATACTTGGGATTCTTCCAAGGCTCTGCCAGTGATATGATACCTTTGAAGCCAAAACTTGTTATGACGTTTATCCAGAGGATAGGACTCAAAGATGTACTTTGAACCTCTGATGGGGGCACAACAGATCGAAAGGTCGCGGTGCTTAAATCCCCTACACAATAATAATTATAATATTAAAATTTTAATTGTAATTAATTTTAATAAAATAAAATAAATAAATAAATAATAATAATAAGAATTACCAAAACTATAAACAAACAATAGTCGCAAAATGATTTATACAAAGTCGCAAAATGATTTATACAAATAAGAGGAATGGCAAAAGTAGCCGCGCAATTTTTACTACACCGATCGTTCTGAAACCACCAATGGGGTGGTGTAAGCAACGATCAACGTACTTATATAAAATCAAATTTATTGGGGAATTCACAGTAATGAAGTAACAGATACCGGAACTAAATGTCCTCCAAATATTGCAAAAACACAACTCAAATAAAAGACTTCGAACTACATTATTGTTGAATGCTTTAGTTTATAAATTTATTAAATATAATATTCTACAATGAACTGTTTAATCATTATAATAATGTTTACAATAACCGAACTGATTTATGGATCATGTGTATGCCTTTACAAGTGATTGCCCTAAATTGAATTTTGGAAGTTTATCACTCCGTTTATCGGTCAATTTGCGGTAATGGAACATCACTAATTCAAACTTAAATCTGAATTTATGTCTGCCCAAAATTTGACGCATTATAATATTATTTACTATTGTGGTCAGTACTTTAAAGGCAGTTCATGCTGCGTTCTTACCTGAAAATATCCACGCACACGCCCCAATTCATACTCGTATACATGCTCGCTTGGTATTTCTTTGCTCATAAATTCAATGTTATCGCAGATGTGCTGCTCTTCCTGTTGCGTTGTCATGGGAAAAATATTGTTTCCATTGATTTTTTAATGATGTTTTTTTTAAACATACATACATACATACGTAGTACATATGTATGTGCAGTCAATGTTAGGTGCCCGCGAATGTGTAGGTATGAGCTCAATTATTTTTTGTATTGAAAATTTTAAATCTGTGGGCTTTTGAATGCATTTCGTTCTTAATTTACCTTAACCTTTGCCTTTTGTATAACATAATAATTACTAAATGTACATTAATTTTATTTTATATAAGATATATAGAGGTGGAGTGTATACGAAAAAACAAAGAGTTCTCCAATTACTCAGGCAAGTAATGTCCATTGTATTTTTGGCGATTGAAATATCGCTATCAACCCTCTAGCTGCCACCCAGCCCTTTTGCATTCTCAGTTTTGGAGCGGTCAGAAAGAAATTTTGCTCCAGTCCTGCTAGAAGGAACTATCCAGTGTTCCATCGTCGGAAAACTGACATGCATTCTTCCAAAAGAGACTCTAGTTATAAGTTTATAATATGGTGACAGAAACAAATGGGTATCGTTCTACCAACCTCTCTTTATGCCCAGAGCTCTTGTCCTTGTGACAATATCCATATGACAACAGCCGACACATTATCTCCACTGCCTCCACCGCCTCAAGCATATGCTTACCTTACCAAATTGATGGAATTAAGCATAATTCATGCAATGAAGAATAATACTAATATTTCTGGTCCTTCAAAAAACTGAAGCTTTCACGTCTTGGTACTGGTGGATATTTTCCGCATAAAAAGAACCAGCTTTTCTTTCTGTGAGTTATGAAAAGTCCCTGTAAAGAGCGATCCTTATCAATTAAGCTCCAGATTTTGTGTACGGTCACATGACAATACTTAGGGACTTCACTGATGCTAATGCACACATATCATCCGCAAATGATTGGATGTCAAACTAATTGGGATGAAGCTTTCCATTAGTGTATAGTCCTCATTTTCCGGTTTGGTAATGAGGTCCACTTTAACGTCTTATAAATTAGAAAAAGTCGTAAACCTCTCCTCAAAGAATACCCTAAACCTATCGCAGTCCGTTCTATGTAGATTTCATCCTTTCGGCACTAATATTTTGTCAACATTAAGCA
The DNA here is from genome assembly GCA_920105625.2 of Clusia tigrina. Lineage (NCBI taxonomy): Eukaryota > Metazoa > Arthropoda > Insecta > Diptera > Clusiidae > Clusia > Clusia tigrina. Next base: position 39,367,389 of record OV050033.1, on the reverse strand, counting down.
ATAAATTCAAAGAACCGGTGATACGAGGCAGGCAATTTCGCCAGGACTTTCCATTGTTTAATTCGATGTATCAAAATACTGTTCCTTAATATCATATCAATCACCTGTTGATTTCTGTTATTAGCAAAAGCCCATTTGTTATAGACTTCTTTTTTTACGACGTATCCCACCGGCGCCCTTACCCACCCAACCGACCGAGGGGCACGTACGGAACGTACGGAACTGGTGACTGATCAGCAACAGTCTGGACCACACAGTTGACCACAACAATGCTGTGTGTTTTTATTAGCGTTTATTGTTGGTTAACTTTCGTGATCCAACAACATCATTTCAAAGTCTTAAAGCAGTTGATAGACTATTGTGTGCAACATATCGTGAGGCGTGTCACTATCGGATAGTATCACGATGTTTTTCCCCCGATATTTCCTGTCAATGTTGATCTGGGCACATCTTTCAATAGCGTGAATCTCCGCTTGAAAAATGCTTGGGATAGAACCCATTGGTAATAATGATACTAACTGCATCAACATAGTCCGTCGAATTCCGCATTACTAGGAACTTTGTTACATTTTGTCTTGAAAACGTAGCTTGTTCCTAAACTTTTTTGATTCACTGTACATAGTATGTATCGGGTTTTTCAATAAGAGCGCTACAAAAGTTTTAGATATCAATGAAATTCTTTATTCCTGTGAAAGTACGTTCGATGCCATCATGTATGGAACTCGATTTCTTTTGCATGGCCACCAAGGGGCACGCTTGCAGAAGTCCAGACGCTGAACCCAATTTTCAACGGTTTTCAAGCATAAATCGGCCGATACTACTACAATTTCACGTTCGATATTCGTACGAAGTTCATCAATCGTCGCTGACTTGTTGGCATAGACCATAGACTTGACGTAGCCCCACAGGAAATAATCTAACGGCGTCAAATCGCACGACCGAGGCGGCCAATCGACTGGGCCATTTCGTGAGATAACACGTTCACCAAACTTGGTTTGCAGTAAATTGATTGTGGCATTCGCTGTGTGGCTTGTGGCGCCGTCCTGTTGGAACCACATGTCCTCCAAGTCCATATTATCCAATTGGGGCCAAAAATATTCGGTTATCATTGAACGGTAGCGATTCGCATTCACAGTAATGTGCCGGTCTTGATCACAGATTTACGGCCCAATGACGCCGCCGGCCCATAAAGCGCACCAAACCGTAATTTTTTCGGGATGCAATGATGACTCATGGAGTACGTGTGGATTGCTGTCTAACCAATAACGCATATTTTGCTTATTGTCGAAGCCATTCAGTCAGAAATGAGCCTCATCGCTGAAGATGATTTTCCGATGAAAATCCGAATCATTTTCAAGTTGTTGCTCAGCCCAATTCACGAACATACGACGCTTATGGTGGTCAAGCGGCTTCAGTTCTTGCGTCAATTTGATCTTGTAAGGATGTAGGCCAAGATCTTTTCGCAAAATTCGCCACAACGACGTCACAGAGATACCCAACGCTTGAGAACGACGTGTGAGAGACACATTTGGGCTTTCTTGAACAGAAGCCTCAGCGGCAGCAATATTCTCGACACTACGGGCACTTCTTTGTCTCACTGGCACGGGAACATTTTGTACTGTGCCTGTGGATTCAAATTTTTCCACTAGACGCTAAATTGTTGATCTGCTAGGACAATTATGACGACCATAAATTGGACGTAGCGCTCTTAAAGTTGAGGCGACTGACTCCGAATTTCGGTAGTAAATTTTAATAATTTCGACTCATTGTTGGCTCGTATATCTTTGCATGATGAAATGGCAAACCTTACTGAAGAGAAATGTCAAAAGAGCGGGAAAAAATATGGCGTCGTTTGCTGTCACTATCGATTTACTTTTGTAGCGTTTCTTTTGAAAAATCCTTTATGTAAGTAAATATGAATCATAAATATAATAGCTGAATACGTACATATGTACATACATAGAATGTGTTACCATACCTCTACCACAACTATGAATCCTGGATTTTATGTTTATACAATTTGATGATTAGTATAACATTAATTCGCAACTTTGAATCTGTCCCAACGAAATATTTCCATAAATATGCAAATATGTTGGCTCTTCTATTCTCTCGAATATTGTTTGTATATTTATTATACATCCATATGTATACAACATAACAAAATATCTCATGATTTCTTACAACTCAGTTTTTCTTCATTTAAACAACTGGAGTCTTAAGGCAGGGGAAGTATAAAGCCTAATCCAATAGTGTTAATAAAGTTTCTTTTTCAGTCTTATACTGTCTCACATTAAGCATTAAGTTTCCGTCCTCCATTCCACCATTCCCTTTTTGCTACGGTTTTATCTTTAGTAAGCAACTTCAATTTCTATTTCAGCACCGATGCGTCATCCAAGTTAAACATTTGTACTCAAGTTAATCCGAAAAACACAGATTCCAAGTTTCTTGAGAAAGTAAATTTGTCTTTTGTCACTAATCCCCATTTAATTGAATACTCTTCTACATTTTATATTATGTTCTCATTTGTGAATTTTCGTCTTCTGCAGTGACGTTGATGCTTAAGATAAAGCAACACAAACATTTTAACGATTTTAGCTTTTCTTGGGATTTGTCTGTGCAGTGGACGGTGAGAATAAGAAGGCTTTGGAAGTGCCGTAATGATGTCAACTTAATACAACTAATACCAGTTTGAAATGCAAACTTTTCTATTAAAGATAAATGTTCTTTTAATTTCAATATGTTAAAATTAAAGCTATGAACAATGACTCTCATGGAAATTTATTTTAGTCGATTAAAGAGGAATTAAGGGAAATACCCTCTTAGTATGATTTTTTCTTTATTAACAGCACATCCAGTATGTTAAGAATGAGTTTACACATTGCACAAAAATTCAACTTTTCAGTTTCCTTAGCAAAAAAAGGTTCCCTTTTATTTCTGTACATAAGCTTTTTTGATCACAAATTTTAATTAATTAAAGTATTTACAAGGAAATCATAAAAATACTGCAAAATCAAATACTACTCAACTTGGTGAAAGTCAAGTCAGGAATGATAGAGAAGAAGATTAATATTGCTCAGATCCGTCATTATTTTCTCTCTGAGCTTGACATTTAGCTGATGGGTTCTGACGTCACAAAAGCGCAAAAAAATAAATACATAATACGGATAGTGTATTCTTAATAAATAATTAAGTAAATAACACAATAAAGAGACAATTCTTAAAAAGAAATGTGCGGTGGCAAGTGGTAAAAAGGGCACAGCAAGTAATGCATTGGAGTGCATGTTTTCTCCTTTCTGGCCGATGCGACTGTTTTGAAAAAGTGGATAAGTTTCTTCCGGTGAAAAAAAGGCTTTAATCCGAAGACCAGCTTTATTTGGATGGAGCACAATCACTGTGAGATTACTTTGCAAATAGCTTGAAATATAGAAGGGTAAAATATAAATTATCTAAATTGCATTCATATTGCTGAAACTGTACAATTCTTCTAGGCCCCACTGCGCAGAGATTGTTAAACCGTGGCACTGTGCCTATAATTTTGAAACCGACTTTTGAACCCCGGAGCATACTCAATCAGAAAGAACTCACAAAATGAATGGCCGGAAAGATGGGATATATATATACCAAAGGACGGTGGACTCATTTGTAGTGCCTGTGCACTATTGCACACAACCGTAGTGTAGTACAAAAACTACCTACGCAAACACTACACATCCAAACCACACCAATGCACAAGACACACCCATCGGCTGCACTCCGACACTGTAACAATTGACATGTGTATTGCGTCCTAATGTAATTAGAATCCTAGCGTGCAATCATTGGTGAATCAATTGTTTGTATTTGAGTGGAATTTGAGTTTAGTTTTAAGCGAAAGGGATTAGATATAAACAAATTAGAATAATCGAAATTGTTATCGAAAATGTAACTCAAGAAAAATATATAAAAACCCTGCTCGGGAATTAAAGAAATCAGTTTCCAACTGGCAACTCAAACTAATTGCATTTTTTCTGCAATCAGCCTTTCTTCGGCTCACAATAGCATTTGCTCAATGGCGTCTTGCCGGGCAACACTGCGATATATGTATATAAATTTAGTCTTGCATACGATACGTTCACCACACATGAGCTGATCCCAAATATAAAAGTATGGATCGCCCGAAGACACGGTGAACTGCCACCTAACGCAATTCCTATAGGGGCACGGATGCTTTCGAAAGTGTCTGCACAAGTACAGACATGTGGAGGACCCATACTGCCTGTACTGTGTTGGCAGGTATGAGAATGCAGAACATGTGTTGATGGAATACGGCAGATTTATATAAGCTTGAGCGTTATATAAGAGAGAAAGTAACCCCAGCGGGTGTTCTACGGTACATGCTTGGATCATAGGAGGCCTGGGATACAGCAGCGGATGTATTGGTCGGTATCATGAACCAAGTAAGATACGACGAGCAAAGCTTTGGAGGTTTAGCCAGCTAAAGCCCTTAGAATGACCAAGATACGAGAGTGAGGAAAACTCTCAGCCGCCCCGTGAAAGAATACCTTAACTGAATGTACCACGGGGGCCCACGGGATCGAGCAAAGGTGGTTTTAGTTGGGTTAGAGTCCCATATGATTTTTTCCACCTAAAGCAAAAAAAAACACTTTCCTCTATCCTACAAATCTACTATTTCTTGTGCATTTTTAGGGTATGAATATTTATTAATAGTGGGCGTGGAAGCTAATATATAACGCCCACATTTTGCATTGTGTTTAGTAGGACTAACATATGTACATATGTATAACTACGTCACTATTCCTTCAATTAGACCGAAGTTATAGCCATTTAAAAAAGGTGATAAAAGTTCCAAATATGGAAGGGGGGTGTGGTCTTTGTCCAAATCGACTCATATAGCAATCTGTTTCTGTAGCTTTGTCCAAACTAGACTTTTGGAAAGTTTCATTAAGAAAGCTCTAACGGTGTAGAAAAAAAGTGGCCACAGGCAGACATACAAAATCACAATTGTTCAGAAAATGCTTCTGATCATATCTGTGTGTTTAAGTCCATATCTACCACGCCTCCTTCTTGTAGTTGCAGCCCCCCATATATATATGAATATACGAGTATATATATATATATACTCGTATATATATTATTATCTTTATAAGGACTTTAAAGTTATGAATATCCTTTCATTAAAAGTTATAGTTACAACTGAATGCAATTTCTTTGCAACACCAGACGTTTACACTGCATTCTGAGTGACAGAGTGTACCAATAGGTACATATGTGACAACCATTACGAGTATTTTCGTAGACTTTGACCTTAAGCCTTAAATCATTTGTTTAACGTTTCACTGAGAAGGGCAAACATTTTCGTAGCAAAATTTGCCATTGTCATAAACTTATTTTACGTTTCCGGTTTATTGTCTTTAGAATTTGCCTAGACGAGTATCTACATGCATACATAGTATTACATACATATGTACATATATACGGATGTGTTTCTGCGTGTGTTGTTTCTTCATTATGATTTGAAAACTTCTTTCCGCACATCTCCACATTTGACAGCACTACATTCTGTGTCTCAGCTTTTGAAGAAAAAAGTGTGTGCATGAGTTGTCATTTATTCTGTAGCTGTCTTCTTGCATCATAAGTTTCTTTTGATATAGGATTTTGTTTTAGTTATTCCCATTTCCCTTTTTTTTTGAAAAATCCCATCATATAAAATTATCACTAATGAAAATTTGGTGTTTATGTGCAAAGAGTTCAAATAAATTTTTAGTGTTTAAAAGTTTTGTTTATTAAAGTAAAGAATTCATTTATTTATTAATATTTTATTGATTTAGCAATACTTCCTCCTTCATCGACTTCCAATACCGAACTAATCCAGCAGTCTCAAAATGCTGCCTTTTATAGCTTAAATTATTTCTTAATCTCCTATGAAATGCCGAGCCTTTTTAGCTACAACGCATACTGGTGCTGAATATGGTTATTGGCTTGGTCTTATAATATTTCTACTGATCATTTCTTGCATTTGTCGTTGTACCTGCTCCTTGTGTACATAAGGATGCCTATATGTTTTGACTGCTATTGGCGCATGATCCTTAGTTCGGATATTATGTTTTATTGCGTTAGTGAATCTAAAATCAGACGTTTCGTTATAGATTATCTTAGAAAATTGTTTAATGACAGAAATTATCTTATGGGGACACTAAACTTAGAATTAGGAGCATAGGGTAACGAAAATTAAGAAATTGTCGGTCAAAAGAGAAATAGACCTTTTTACAGTATTCCCACAAATAACAGTTTCAATAATCTCAGAAAAATCTTCAAAATAGGTCAAAAATGCAGCTAAACGAACTAAGTTAACGGCTTTATGCTTTTAATTAAACAAACATAGTTAGTATTTCTTTCTTTAATAATGATGAAAACAATTTTTTAGTTTATCGACTTGTGAATCCTGAGAGTTCATTGACAATGAGAAATTATGAAAAAAAATTTTATGTTTTCAGTTCTTTTGAGAAGCTAAGTGAATTGAGGAATTACGATAGTTAGAGTTAAATGGAGTTCACTGTATTTTTACCACTACATACATAAATTTTAAAACATTCTCACACTACCAGAACTCGCACAAATACATTCATATCCACTGTCTGCTCTATTCGCTCTTTGATAATACTCTGGGGCTGTTGTTGTTGCTGTTTATATGGGAAACTTTGAACCTGATTTTAGCCTCTGATTTTAAACAAATTGAAAATCGGATTAATAGGATGCTGGTAAAAGGAAGAACAAAAAAGTGCTTCCGTATTAATATGTATACTGAAGTATACCGATTTTTTATGTTCTAACGCTGCAATTCGCTATCACTGATGGTGTTTTTTTGTGGAAAAAGTGGAAAATTACATCTTTCCGATACAAAATTATATCCTTGTAAACAATAACAAACAAACAATGATTCAAAGGATACCCGGTTTTTTTAAATCTAATAGAACTTTATTATAAAAAAATAACACAAAAATATTTTGGATCAAATTGTAATTAGCAGTGCCAGACGAAGCTTTTGCAGGTCCAATTCCAATGTTGTTTAGGTCGTTTCCTGATTCTGCTTGGATTAATTATAATATTATTATTATTATTATTATTATATCTCACACCATAATTAATTATGAGTGCAAGGTGTTGGGGGAATGAGTACTAGCTACAGAGTCTTTCGACTCGAAGAGAAAAAGATTTTATAGAAAGAAGCACTTTGAAGACCAAGCCCGTGGCAGGATTTGAAACTGCGTTCTCGGGGTGTGAGTCTAGCATGCTTACCACTAGACCACAGAGGGTGGCCTAATTATAATAGTTATATGTTATATGTGCTTAACTGCAGTAGCTACACGATTAGAATTTACATTTAGAACTGGGTTCTGAACTCTATTCTGCGGTATCACCTTTGGCATAATTAGCAGAGTTACATAGCCAGAAAAATGCAAATTCTTTGGTATATTATTTTGTGGCGAAAAATGTTTAAGGAGGGTGTAAAACCGTCACATGGTTTGTTATGTATTTAAATTATATCCATTTGATTTCTACTGAAGGATATTAAGAACCAATATTAAATCAAATAAAAGGGAAAGGCAAAAAAATCAGCTTATAACATGAAATTTATAATCCGATTTTTCGAGCTCAGTGCTCCATTCGAATATTAACTCAGCTTAAATCTATGGTTATTATGTTATTATTTGCAATGATTGTTGAAGAACATTTCGCTGGATTGTTGCTATTTATTTGCTGTTGTTTTACGTTTTTCTGGAGAGTGCTATCTAAACTCTCAAAGGGAGTGGGAGACGAATAAAAATGAAATTGATAAGAAAAAAGGTTATGACCGAGTCTAGTTTAGTATTTGTAACATTTTCTTGTTGCTGTTTATTTTCGTGCTGCTGCAGCTACTCTGGTGTTGTTGTTATTTCCAGAAGTTATTTTTTTTACGGTATTTGTAATCTTAAAGCCACTTACGAGAAGAACTTTCATAATGTGAGAAAGAGAACAAATATTTCAGTTTATTGTTATTTCAGTGCTAGGAACGCAGGAAACACAACTCCGATCTTCAGGTAAGAGTTTTAAAACCATCGAATTGGCTTTATTAGTGGTTCATTCTTATCCTGTAAATTATTATTTTTTAATTTATCTTATTTATTTACTGAATTCCCTTATAATAAGACTAACAATAATTATACAAATCTAAAACATAAAACAAAAATTTAACCCTAATGTAATACAATTCAATTTAGTCTGATACTAAGTCATCTACGCTCTATTGTAGGGGTCAAAAAAGCTCTATAAAAACTACAACGTGCTGTGGCAATATGTTGTACCGAAGCATTTCCGACTACTCCAGGCCCGGCACTTGATGCTTTGGTGAATCTCCCGCCACTAGATGTCTTCATCCGCGGAGAGGCCGTTAAGGCCATCTGCAGAGTGAAACATAGTGGCCACTGGTATGGGGTGTGCTCGATGTTGGACGACGGCGCAGGCACTGACATCGATTCTGCAATCCTGTCTATGCCCCCGGACTCCATGTCGTCAACCGTCATACTAGAAAAGCGGTACAATGTGTTGCTGCCAGAGGCTCGTTCATGGTTAGATCCCGAGAACGAGCCCGGCAAACACTGCTGCCGTATTTTCACTGATGGCTCCAGGACTGAAGAAGGTTCCGGTTCTGGTGTCTTCGTGGAATCTTGTGGGACCCGTCGGTTCTTTGCCCTTGGTCTGCATGCGTCTGTGTTTCAGGCGGAGGTGTATGCGATACTTGAGGTGATGGACTTTGTTGTGGAAAACAGGTGGAAAGGCAAATCTATTTATGTCTGCAGTGACATCCAAGCTGCGTTCATGGCCTTGGATAGTCCGACCACCACTTCCACGATAGTCAGGTCCTGCAAATCCAGGCTAAATTGTGTTGGAAAACATAATAGTCTGACGCTGACTTGGGTCCCGGGATACGCTGGCATTGCGGGTAACGAGACCTCTGACTCTTTGGCCAGGATGGGCTCCGAGGCTGTTTTTATTGGCCTTGAGCCTGTTCTGCCGCTCCCTTCTGCTGCCATCAAAGCCACTGCAAACAAGTGGGTTGTTTCGACCCACAAGCGAGCATGGCGGGCTGAGAGAGGCTGCGGATGGACAAAATTATGCTACCTGCTATCTCCGACCGATGGTCGCGGTTCCTTCTATCTTTAGGTAGGAGGGACTGCAGGCTGTTGGTTGGCGTGATGACAGGGCACTTTTTATGGGCTAGGCACATGGAAAGGATTGGCATATCAGACAGTGCGCTGTGCCCAGCCTGTGGAGAAGAAGACGGGACGGCGGACCATTTTCTTTGCGTCTGCCCTGCCTTTGCTCGAATCAGGTTTGGGACTGATGTGCTGAGGAGTAACCAACTTGGCTCCTTGGCACCACAGGATCTACTTCTATTTCTTCGGAGGTCGGGTAGATTTAAAGCCGAGTAAAAGGGAACCTTAAGTGCAGTACAATGGATATATACTCTGTCTGAGTGCTGCGCTTACTAGATTGTTCCGGAACTGTCGGAATATTCAGATCGCTTCAATGGTGGCATATTTTATGTACCAGGGGCAACTTACAATCATTCGAAGAATTTTCGATTGTGCCGGATCAATTCAATACTACTAGCATTTCCCCACAACTGGGCTGCATACATCCATATTGGGGGGTTTAATAACAGCGTTATAAATCAAAACTTTGTCCTGTAGGCGCAGTCCGGATTTCTTGTTCAGTAACTAATGCTTTGTGGCTTCAAGCTCATTTGGGTGCGTTTTGCTTCAATGTGCTTGCGCTATGTCAGTCTACGGTCGAGATGGACCCCTAAGTAGGTTACTTCGTTAGCTTGTGGAATATATACATGGTTTAATGTCATTTTAGGGCAAGTATTCTTTAGCTGGGTGAATGTGACGAGAGTATTTTTTTTTCAGTGACGCTAATGCACCAGTTGCCTATCCAGGACTCTACTAATTTTACGTGATCACTCAGGTTTCTCGATCCGATTCTCTGATTTTTGTGCGAGCTCGAAATGGTGGTATTATCAGCAAACGTTGACGTCATAAGACGATTGTCTGTAGGTAGGTCTGAACTGAACATTGGCCCAAGTACACTTCCTTGTGGATCTCCAGTTTTAATGTCAAAGTCAGGGGAGACAAACTCTTTGTGCTGGACTTCATATTTCCGATTGTGTAAATAAGATTTTAATATTTGGTGCACTCTTGCAGGTAAAAATTAGCAAATTTTTTATACTAATCCAGCATGCCAAACCCTAATAAAATGCCTGGGCAATATCAAGGAAAATTGTTGAGCAGTACTTTTTTCCACGAAAGCATTTCTTATCTCATTTGTTATTCGATTTACTTGTTCTACTGTATCGTGCTTTGGGTGAAATCCAATTGGATGATGTGGAATTTCTTGCATATCTGGTAGAATTTTCAACATCAGTAGTCTTTCACATATTTTTGACAGCGTTGGAAGGAGACTGATAGGCCTCTATGACACCGGTGGAGCTTTATCTTTTCCTGGTTTAGGTGTCATAATTATCTGTGATATCTTTTAAGCTGAGGGGAAATATCCTGCTCGGAATATTACGTTGAACACTTGTGTTAATATTCTGAAGGATACGCTCGGAAAATAGTAAAGAGAATCTTGTTCATGGCCATGACCATATTCATCTCTGACCAAATCCACTCAAAGTTTGCCCCGGATGAGAACTTCCCCGTCATGGTTTCGCCCTTCATCTCTAATGCCAAGCGTTAGTTATTATTATTTAGTTATTAGTTATTAACGGTTGAATGTCAATAACCTTCTCCATAATGGTGGTTCGACCACAGAACCTCAGTATAGGCCTACTCGTTCATAGAACTCAATAGCCACCAGAGAAGAAGATTTGCTCAGCTAGTAGAATTGGTACCAGGGAAAGAAGAACGCCGCTAGGAAATTGTTGTACTGCCGAAGCAACTTCGAAACTCGAACACTATTGACTGGGACCATAGAGATGGGACACTTAAACGTCAAATTTTCTTACGTTTAAAAAAAATGTCTTTGTTTATCATTAGTTGCCTATATGGATAGGTTTAATTATCATTGGTTAAACAGAATTCTGGAGAAAATCAGCAACACTACTACAGTTTTGCACACATGTAAGGGTGTACAAAACAAGAGTCATTTCTCTGTATTCTCTGCTATGGATGTCTCCAATCTCCGCACTGTGATGGGGAGGATATACCACTACAATGAGGATATACCACTACAAAAATTCAAATGTAGAAAACTATCGAAAACGTGTCAGATTATATAACTATATCAGATGTGTCACTCTTCTCTTCAGATTTTATTCAACGAAAGGAAACTTTCGAAGTCGATATTTTTCATGAGATAAAAGCAACACATCAACCCTACCCAGGAACTCAACTTATATTTCATAAGTTATCCAAAAATACTCAACTAATTCAGCAAATTTTTCTACCGGTGGTATCATTGCCTGTTAACTATCCTTTCTGCTGTTCAGCTATTTAAATTCTGAAATGCAATAGTTCAATTGTTAAATACACTACTAAGCCAGTTATTTTGTTAGTAAGTTTTATAAGCATAATTGATTTTCACAAGTGAGATTTTAAATTGCAAACTCTTTGAGCTTAGAACAGTTCACCCATGCATTTATTTAAAGTTTTTTTGCAATTACTGCGTGGCAGACATGTTCTCAACAAATAAATTAAATTTTTTTTTGTGTTTTGTTTTGTTTATATGGATTAATAAAATTTATGGGATTTGCGCTTTCCTATTTCCGCTTCTATTGTTAGTCGTTGAATATGTTTCCTTTTTTTGCATTGCAGATTCAGCAGTCATAGCGCGTACAGCTATTGAGGCTCCCACGCGTATATATGTACTCGTATAACCAAAAAATCCTTGTATTGTGGTTTAGCAATAAAATTGTCGCACACATGCAGTTAACGTTGGAGGTGTAGTGGAATCAATTGATTTGTTCTATACCACTCTTTTTGTGCGCATTCACCTCTAGTACTTCAAACGTATTTTTTGTATTCGTTTTTTCAGAATTTTCAAATGTGCATCGAATTTTAAACTACATTTTTCAATGCAGTCACGTGTCTGTGAATTTACAGTTAATATTGCAACAACCTGCAGACCTTACACAATTCTATTGAGGCCTTCTTAACGTAAATTTCCGAAATATTGTTTAACAAAAGAAACGGGAATCCTTTGGAATTTAATCAAAAGACACAAGAATTTGAGCATTTCACTTATATTATAATCTGGTGTTGTTCTCCCTCAATAGAAAGTGGCTTAAGTAAAAATAATTCTTAAGCCCAGACAAAGTTGAGTCATATCGCCCCATCAGCAAGAATGATAAAATAGCAATCAGCAAGAATGATAAAATCTATCATTCTTGCCCCATCAGCTTGCTGCTAATCGCCTCTAGAATTCTGGAAACTCTCTTCCTCAAAAGATTAATGCCAATCATAGAAGAACGAAAACTAATTCCTGATCACCAACTCGGCTTTAGGCAACAATATAGTACAATTGAACAGGTTCGTAGACTTGTAAATTGCATACACACTGCATTCGAGCAAAAAAAATACTGTACAGCGGGGTTTCTCGATATATACCAATCTTTCGACCGTATCTGGCATGACGAATTACTCTACAAAATAAAGAACACACTTCCAATAAACTATTACTTATTTATCAAATCCTACCTTGAAAATCGATACTTCTTTGTAAAGCAAAGTGAATAACAATCTGAAATGTGCGAAAGTTCAGCCGGTGTACCCAAAGGCAGTACCATGGATCCCATCCTATACCCGCTTTATACACACCATTTACCTGTCTCTGAAGCAACTATAGTTGGCACATCTGCAAACGATACTGCTGTACTCGCAATGGACACCCTTCCGCAACTGGCGTCGCTTAAACTTCAAAGGGACTTAGACTAAATGGTTGAAAGATTGACGAATCAAGTCCAATGAAACTAAATCTGTCCAGGTTACGTTCACTCTTAAACGCGACACCTGCCCACCCGTAAAACTCTACTACTTGAATATAACGCAGTGCAATGTGACTAAATACCTGGGCATGCTCCTCGATAACACGCTAACATGGAAAATTCATATATTCACCAAAAGTAAGTCGCTGGGAATAAAGCTTAGAAATTTCCACTGGCTGCTGAATCGAAATTCCCAAGTTGCACTCGAAAGTAAGCTCTCATTTTACTCAGCCGTCTTAAAACCGATATGGACATATGGCATACAACTGTGGGGCATTGCGGCAACTTCTAATGCCGAAATACTCCAGAGATTCCAATCAAAAACGCTGCGTGTGATTGCAAAGGCCCCATACTACGTAACGAACAACCAACTGCATCGTGCCCTGAAAGTTCCGACAATTGTGCAAGAAACAGAAAAATATGCAATGGCATACAAACTGAGAATTCACGGGCACTCTAATCCACTCATATCAGAACTCGCAGCTCACATGACTACATTCAGCCGTTTGAATTTTTTGGAGGTGGCTTCATCTTGTATCTGGCTATATACATATCTGAATGTTCACACCAAATTCATCCATGAGTCTTGATAGGGTTTGAACTTAAGAATATTTCTTGACAGTGGATGTGGATGCCATATCCACTGATTACATTTCACCTAAAGTGTAGTATAATTCCCCAATCTGCGGACGATGAAGCTAAAAGATAAACGACCGGATCAGCAAATCCACTTTAAATCCAATGAATTTTTTGTCAGTTGTTACTTTCAATTATTTTTTTATATTCACTTTCTCTAGTATTCTATAAAAATAATTGATGCTCTGATTAATGAGTAATATAAACTAGGTAAATTTTATTTAATACTTGTCTAAAATGAAATATTAGAATACATTTAACTTTTAACAGTTACTTTTTCACTCCTTTCAGTATTTAAAAAATGCTCGATTTATCTTGCTTGCAGTACGTTATGAACCACACTCTTGATTATCGCACCCCCAAAAGTCGAAACCAGTCGGCCCATCAATGCTCTTAAAATAAATCATAACACATAAAAGGCTTATTATTTTGTTTGTGTGCTCTGGTGATGTCAACATAAACGCACGTTCCCAGCGAAAGTGTCGTCCACAGATATGCAAATATGTCTGCCTCCCAGCCGGCGATCCATGCGTTGCCAGCAACATGGGTGAATTGCACCAATTTATGGTTTCGCGGCTGGGCATTGAAAATTGCACGAATTGCGCGATTTGGTTATGCATGGACTATCAACTTATACAACGTAAACTGTGTAATAAGCAAAGCGGACCACTGCTTAATTTATGCACTTGCCAATGCGAATTGGTTGGCTCATTAGGCTTATTATTGAAGTCGGCTAAGGGATTAGTTCTATTGTCCTGCTTCGAATATAAATTGGTAAAATTTAATTTTAGAACCAAATCATATACTCGTACATATGTTTCGTTTCTACGTACATTTATTTTTCATCATACGTATTGCTGTAATATGCTTATACGAGTATTTATGCACGGTGGAAATTGTCTAACTCGCACATCAATAATTTGAAATTCAATTCACGAAGGCAGTTTGCCGCTTTCTTTATGTGAAACAAACAAGAATGATAGAATAGTTCGCTCATTTCGTATCTGCCTTGTGACGACATGCGCAGAGAGAGGAAATTTTCGTACCAGCATTGGCGTAATCTTCTATTCTATCATTTTTGCGAGACAAATGGCTTACTTACAATCTGTATAGACTTTGGTGGGAATTCCATATCTGTAGTAATTTTACTAAATAAATTCAGGCAAATCAACAATATATCCATATATCTCGATTTCTTTAATTAAACTTTGTAATATTTTTTATTTTAACCCTTAAAAAGTGGCAAAAGGTTAATCTAATTTTGTGCGGTTGAGCGGGCATTCAACTACCAGAAGGAGGCCTCAAAGATATAGACATATGATCCCATTCACTTTCTGAGCAATTTTGATTTTGAGGGTCTGTCCGTTCGTCCGCCCATCCGTTCGTCTGTCCATCCGTCCTTCCGTCCATCCATTCGTCTGTCCATCCGTTTGTCCGTCTCTCCGTCTGTCTATTAAAAGTGAACTCACAGAGAAGAACAACTAAGAGAGCACTCGAATCCATTAGCAAAAAATCTACTTAGGATTAAAACAGCAACACGACTCAAAATATTGGACTTACCTATATATTAAATATCAATTAATTACTATATTATAATAAAATGAATTTAAATTAAAATGAAAAAATGTAGTAAAATAAAATTCTAAGCCCAACACTGATGCGGGACAAATATAATTAATTCAGCTCTTGAGATTTAGTTACTTAATGTTAGGAAAAAAAATAAATAAATAAATACAAGATAGTTACTGATGTTAACTATAACGATAAAAAACGTTTCCATCAATTATTTTTTGAAGGGTATGTTCAACCGCAAAGGCCGGAGCAACCTAAAATAAGGAAATAAATTGAACTAGATTTGGAAAGCAACAAACTTTTTGGTGGCGTGCTAGGAGATTGTCGCACAATGCAAAGACCGAATTAGAGAAAATAATAGATGAGTATTTAGCAAGTGAGTATATACGACCAAGCGGAAAAGAATTTGTGTCTTCAATCGTATTGGTAAAAAAAGAAAAATGGCGAATTAAGAAGTGCGTCGACTATAGGAAACTAAATAAAGTTACAGCAGAAGATAATTATCCCATGCCACTAATAGACGATCTCTTAGACAGGTTAGCTAATAATTAAGTATTTACAAAGTTGGATCTTAAAAACGGGTCCTTGCATGTTTTTGTCGAGGAAGACTCTATTAACTACACATCTTTGACAACGTCCTCAGGCCAATATGAATTCATAAGAATGCCGTTTGGTTTAAAAAATGCTCCTGCGATATTTCAAAAATTCGTACACAAGGTTTTCGCTGATATGATCGGCAATGGTAAAGTTATCATATACTTGACGACATTATGATTGCAACGGTACGTACGAAAGAACACTTTATAATACTACAATAAGTTTTTCAAAAGTTAGTACAGAATAAGTTGGAAGTCGGTTAGATAAATGTGAATTTCTTCAATCAAAATCTGCATATCTAGGATATGACATCACAAAAGAAAAGCAATAGAAAATTTTCCAATGACAAAGTATTCCAATACCAACCAAAGTCCCTGAAGTCCAAAGTTTCCTTGGGTTACTTTCCTATTTTCGAAAGTTTATAAAAAGTATTTCAGTGATAGGTAAGCCGCTCTATGACCTTTCAAAGAAAGACACTATATTCCATTTTGGTCAAACAGAAGTAGATACCATTAATATCTTGAAACAGAAACTAATTGAGTCACCACCCTTGGCAATTTACGACCCCAATGATTCTACACAACTACATTGTGATACGAGTGCACTGGTGTTTGAGGCAATATTGCTTCAAAAGAAGCCAATAAGTTACATCAAGCTTTTTACTCTTCCAAGCGTACTTCAGATACAGAATGCAAATATCACAGTTCTGAGCTAGAGAGAGAGAGAGAGAGAGAGAGAGAGAGAGAGAGAGAGATAGAGTTAGAGAGAGATAGATAGAGAGAGAGAGAGAGAAACGCAGGGAATAATTTTCGCTCTAAAAAGATTCAGAGTATATTTGCAAGTTTAAAATCGTTACCGATTGCAATTAGTTGTTAACCCAAGAATTGCAAGGTGAGCTCACGAATTACAGAACTACGATTACGAACTGGAATATAGAGCAGGTATAAAGATGCAACATGTAGATGCGCTGAGTAGAATGAATAATGTTTTAACTATCGAAACCAATATGTTTGAAGAAAATTGGATCGTATGTCTCAAAGTAGAGATAAAATAATAGCTAAAATCAACGATATCCTACAAAGAACAGAAAGTAGCCGCTATGAATGAGAAACGGAGTGATTTATAAAAGGACGCATGAAAGCCTACTATTTTACGTACCTGAGTCTGTGGAAGATCATGTGCTATACAAATATCAAGACAAAATGTGGCATATGGGCGCAGACAAAGTCACAGTGGTATTTGTAAAAAGTTATTGGTTTCCAAATATTAGCAAAAAAGGGGTGATACATATTCGAGATTGTTTAAAGTGCATAGCTTTTTCCACAAAAAGTGGGAAAACGAGGGATTCTTAAACATGAACGAATGAAAATAAGCCATTTGAAATGGTGGATGACGATCACTTTGGTCCAATTCATAGCACAATAATAGTAGATGCTTGCACAAACTTCGTTCGACTTTATCCAGCAAAGAAAACTGCGTCAAAAGAAGCAGTGGTCTCACTTAAAGACTTCTTTAGACCATATACTAGACCGAAATGCATAATATCAGATAGAGGAACTTGCTTTACATCAAATGAGTTTGAGGAACTTTTAGAAAAAAATAATATTCGTCAAAAAATGCAAAATTTATTTCGAACAGGAACATAGGTTGGGATAAAGTCTTAGAGTACGTAGAATATACTGTGAATAACACAGTGCATAAAGCAATAATGGAACACCCTAGCGGGATGTAATTCGATGTTGAACTAACAGGGGCCGAGATAGACAGCCTAAAAGAACACGGATTAGACTCCATTCAGATCTCAGATATGAAACACAAAGCCCAGGTTAGAACACAAGCTGAAACTGTGCAACAGAAAACAGAAAACCGATGCTAAGCAACACGAGCCAAATAACCTTAGAGTAGGAGACTATGTGAAATCGCAAACAGGTACCAAAAACAAGTTGATACCAAAGTTCAAGGGCCCATGTAGTATCAACAGTTTTGAAAACGCCCGCTACTTCGTAGAAGACGTTTAAGAACTTTAACAAACACAAATACTATTATTTGAATATAATATAAAAGCATGTTTCCACCGGACCTTAACTGCAGTTTACAATAATGGTATATACCTGTATCTCAAGCTCAAGTATCAAAACTAGTTCCATTGACATGGTAGCAGTATGGAATACAAAGTACGAGTATAGTCTCCATATTTACAAGCTTCAACAATATTTTGGCAGCTACTCTATTTTGCTATTTTGGTGGATTGGAGTACACAAAGGAAAGTTTTGCAGCAGGCACCTAAGCTGATAGTCTATGAATAGTAATGGCACGTGTTCACAGATTCTATACAAGTAATGTCAACAAAGTATTAGGAAGTTTATCCGGACTGACTGGCTCAAAATTGCAACTTTACACGGCATTTCGCAACACTTACAAGAAAGAAGAAAATTACTTCGAGTTCAGTCGAAGAGTCACTAAAAGCTGTCCTCAAATATTTTCCAACTAATATATCATATTTTGTTTGGCATCTGCTGCACGTACTCGGATACAGGCTTAAAAAAAAAAATAAATATAATTTTTGTGGAATTTTTTTTCCGCATGCCTATCACCGGAACGATGACGAAATTTGGTATTTGCTTACTCATGGTCTTTACATATGAATTTCTGAAGCTAAACCCGGCCCTTGTCCCCACCGAAATGGCACCAGGCATACTGCACTAAGTATAAAATTGCTGTGTGGCACCAAATTTGTTAAATGTAATAACGGTATTTCCACCTTCACCTAACCGTAGTTTAGTATTAGCACAATCATCTTTGGTCGACAAAATATGTGAAATATGCGGAAAACACAGAGCGAAATTTATTATTTGAAACAAAAAATGAAAATTGTTGTTAATACTCGTATACACATTGTACCTATTCTATATAAGCGGTATTGAATAGTTGAGTTTTAAACCACAGGGATAAGGGATGCTTTTTATGATTGTATACTCTTTTATTTCCAAGTTTAGTCCATAGGTCGCATTTTTTTCTCCTCTTTTAGTGGTCGGTATCCTTGGTATTGTAATTATCTGAAATGAAAATCAAATTGTATAAACAGAGGCTCCCAAATATTATGTTAACATACATCAGTTTTCGTCACACTCACTTGATAAGAGTGTGTTGGCAAATCGTGAGTAAAAATAAGATAAAGGAGTGGACAATACATTACCCTGTGGGACTCCAGCTTTGATACAATGTAGGGGTGACATAACGAGTTGATTGTTTACATAAAAGTATCTTTGAAACATACATGATTTTATGAGAATGTAGTAGTTAGTTGGTAAGGCCTTTTTACTTAGAAAAGTAAACTTTCAGGATACCCGATCAAATAAATACTTGTGATATATCTAGAAAAAACTGATGAGCAGTATTTTTTCGCTGAAACGCTCCCTATATTTCCTTCACAATTTTATGAACCTGTTCAATATTAGAATGCTGTTCTCTGAACCCAAACTGATGATTTGGTATTATTCTTTTGGATTCGATTGCCGGCATAAGTCGCTTCAAAAATAGTGTCTCGAACACTTTTGAGAGAGTAGGAAGGAGGCTGATAGGGTGATATGACTTCACATCTTCCGCAGGCTTCCCCGGTTTGAGTATTATCTTGACTTCGGCGACTTTCCCACTGAACAGGGAAAAGACATCCTGTCAGTGACGCATTAAAAATATGGGTTACAAAAAATATTGCTTGTTCCGGGAGCTGTTGAAGGACCTCTGCTGTTATAAGATCAGAACCAGGTGCCTTACGATCTTTTAAGCGACTTATTGCGCTAATTAATTCACGTTTGGTAAATTTCTTAATTGCATTTGGTGGGCTTGCTCCAGAGAAGTATTAACTGCGTTGTCTATGTCTGAATCACCTTCAATATTGTGCGCAGTGAATACATCCTTCAAGTGGTTTGCAAATAGTTCAGCCTTTTCAATGGGTGCTTTTACTCAGGAATTGGCAGGTTCGAATTGGAAGCTGATACAATTTTGTGTTGTCAACTTTTTTGATTGCTTTCCAAAGAAAATATGAGATGGTTCCAAATTCTGTAGAAAGTTCTGGAGTTAAGGTTCTTTTTGGTCTTGAAGAAGTGCTTCTAACTCTTTTGTTATCATGTTAAGGCGATGTTTATCTTCAGAAAATCTAGTCCGATGCCAACTTTTTCTTGCCAGTCGTTTTTGATTTATTTTTTCAGCGATATGCTCTTTATAATTCGTTCCTCTTCGGATATTAGGTATATGAGTTGAGGTAGCCTGTCAAGCTGATTCCTGAATGGATTTGCCTAGATATTCGGTAGCCTCAAATATCTTCTCCTCACTCTTTAGAGATATTTTAATATTTAAAATCGAGCACAAAATTGTTTTAAATTGAGTCCACTTCGTTTGTTTGTTGTAGAGCAGATATTTTGGAATATTATTTTGAAATGATTTGCTTATGGCAATAATGACTAGCGAATAATCTGAAGACAAGTCTAAGCTGGTTTTACAGAGAACATGCTCATTTGAAAGCCCTTTAACTACACAAAAGTCTATAAGATCGGGAGTTTTTTTGGATCAGATGGCCAATAAGTAGGCTCAGTAGAAAAGGCTTTGTCGCCTCCTGCTATGAATCTGCTACCAAGAGTTTTGTAGAAATCGATTTAGGCTTCATTTTTTATTTTATGCTTCGGAGAACTAGAGATAGATCGTCTGGGGAACATTGATCTCTGAAAACTTGAGCGAATATTGGTGGGTGTTGTTGTCGATGCAAGTACTGCTGCAGTTGATGATCAGTTGTGGCATTGATATTTATTTGTGTAGGCAATTCTTTCTTCCTTAATGCGGTACAAATGGGTGACTTTTGTTTTTGATATATAGTGCTCCCTTTATGCAGGGTGATTGCCCAAACAGAGCACACTTATGACCTCACTGGATTTGGTTTTCTTTTCGCAATGAACTGAATGAAGACATTTTATGCATTTCAGTTGTCATCGACATCGCGATTTTGTGTGGCCATAGTGTTGACATCTGGAACTTTAAGGAGGTTCTCGTTTGGTGTGAGGTGGCTCGAAAATAACACGATTATGTAGCATACTTTTAATGTCATAGATATCTTTATTCTGCGATTTTTGTTGCAACTCAACAACGAAGTTGGGAACGCCCTTTTTGTTTAGCTGTGTTTCATATTCCAAACATTAGTACCGAAATAACCCTGTATTTCTAGACCTGGCTTTATTTCATCTACCTCCACAGATGGATGCATATTTCTCAAGATTACCTTAAAACTTCATTAATTTTTTGGCCTATATAGAACTCCGTATTTTTTTTTGACAACTTTAGAAAATATTTCAGGATTTGGGTTGAATTTTAATTGCATTTGAGAAAATTACTCTGAGTTCATATTGACCAGCAGCGAATTCATTCTAACTTGGAAGACGCCTGTTGGGCTGAAGGTTATGCGGGTACAAAAAGTATTTGGACAGTGCCGAAGAACATTTGGTGAAACTTTGAGTCTGAAACCAGCGGATGGGGTTAAGTCCACATGTTTGGGGTTAAACACACTACAGAGAAGTCTATGCTTGAGCATTACGGGCTCCGTGAGCACTACATCTGGTGACGCTCTGAATGCTTTGTTGAACTTGACACCACAATATCCGTTGTTTCTGGCACCGAAGGATAAATTCGTATCTAGAGTTTGAAAGAAAGTCCAATTCAACTTCCCGACAAGGGCGTAATATAAAGATCCAGAATTACTTTCAGGGGAAAATTTTTTTTAAGCAACTAGTCTTTGCATTTTGTATTCGATTATCTTTGTAGGTAGGACTCTGTACAACTATTTCTATATACTCGTATTTCAAAAGGAAATCGAACTAGTGAAAGTCCATTCATCTGATGAACAATACAAACAGGCAACACAATGTTCATTCTTAGCATTTATTTAAATTATCGTGCAGTTGCTATAAAAGACAATTTTGACACCAATTGTTTTGAATTGGAAATTTCTTTAAGGGGTTGGTTGCTCCAATCGGAACCTCGAACAGACAAATATTTTACCACACCTAAATCAAATTAGCAATCTTATTTTATTCGCCCAACCGTGCATTTCATGACGCCCCACAAAGCTGAACTGTTACATTCACGAATTGCGTAAAAAGGATTTAAATTTCGGTGGGATGGGAAGATTAGTTCGTATCAGTTGCTGACAGACATAAATTAGCATCCCAATCTGCTCGTAAAGTCAGAATGTGGTGAAACTCTGCCTCTGGCATGTTTCCGATAGCAAAGCGCTGGTGAAGAATATCGAGTAACATAGTTTTTCGAGTAGTTGCGCTACGTAATATGCAGCAGAATACTACAGAGTTGTTTGCGTTCATATATATGCAAATTTATGCTTTTATATATAGAAAGATAAATTTAGGATAATTGAATTCCCTTTTATGAACACGCTATTTAGAAGGAAAAAGTGGATTTTATTTAAATTATGAAGGAGAGTAATGGAAAAGTATTGAATATGTTCATTTTCTACTTCATTAACAATAGATTGGCTAAAATATAAATATATATTTGAATGTTGCATCTTGGACGCATAATTTTTCGCTTTCTGGACAATGAAGGGGATGGGGCGACAAATTATTTTCGATCTTCAAATAATCAACTTATGACTGAAATTCTCTTTACGCAAATAAACTTGCAACATAGCAAACCGTCGGCTGCTATACTATTATTTAATTAATTATGATGTAAAATATAATAATAATAATAATAAGTATTTTATTTGTAAATGTATAATTTTCACAAACTACGTTTATTTTTACTTTAAACTAAAAGTTATTACATATTTTTTAATTACAAACTAATTTCCTTTATTTTCCATTTTGCTTTTTATACATTACAGCGGTTAATTCTTTCTCTCTTTCTCGCTCACAATAGACAACAAAAAAGTCTGGCAGCACTTCTGTTTGAGGCGCTAAACCATAAGCGAATACAAACAGCTTGGGTTAACTAAGCGGTCCGTATGTATGCATAAGCGGGCGTTTTATTCGCACTCGAGTTGAAAATAACACAACTATTTTATAACTTACGATCTTTAAAATATTTTTGGACGAAGTTTTATATTAGTACATATGAAATGGGGTCGATCAGATAAAGGCCACGCGTCCCACTAATATAATCAATTCAAGGTACCCTACCAAAAATTACCGTACATTCGCTCCTAATGTTGCTTTATGAAGAAAACATCCCCATTGTTGAACTCGCACGCTCAAGGAGAGGTAAAGGGTATTTCGAAGTCGGTCTAACCCGACTTCAGACTTCTGTACTCGTTCAAAAAATTTCTTTAATTTTTTAATATAATTTTTAACAATTTATTCAAAAAGAGCCTAAGAACAAGGATTGTAGAAATACCCCCCAGTATCGAGGGAGACGTGGTTCGTCTTGGGGGATATATTTTGTCTTTTGCTTAAAGCTGATTCTTAACATCCATACCAAAATTTACCTGATATTTGAAAATAGGTGATTTTCACTGTTCGAAAAATCGAACAGAGGAGCGAAATGGGTTAAGATTTTTCTAATGGTATGAAAAAAAGTGGCTACTGACTGACAGACGGACGGACAAAAAGTATTTCTGAACGCATTTGTGTATACTTAATTCCTCTTTTTGGTGGTTCAAAAACCGCTCAACCGCACAAACATAGCCTTTTTTGCCTTGTTAAGGATTAAGGGTATAATCAAAGAATAACCATTTCAGTGTAAGATCTATAAATTGATTCCTTTCAATGGCCTTTGATAATGTTTCGACCATCTGACTCCAGATGAGACTTTCAAGACCGTTTACTGCCCTCGTCATTCTATACAGAGCCCTCTTCTCTTGTGTTCCCACAAATATGTGCAGGGGCATAAGTTCCAGTATGACGTTCAGGGCGGCTGTAGGACAGGTTCTCATAGCCCCAGTTATACAGACGCCAGCAAGCCTTTGCACCTTAGCTAGTGCTTGCGCAAAGTTTAGTTATCTTGCTTTCTTAGCCCACAGAACCGCTCCAGAAGTAATCATTGGGCGTACTATCATGATATACATCCATCGCAGGATCCTAATAACAATAATTATATATGCGGTAACAAAGAAATCCAACCAAATAAGCTTATCCAAATGTACGAAGTAATGAATATGTACATATAATTTGCAGATCAAAAAAAATACTATAGAAGAATATATTAAGAAAATAAAAATCATTAAGAAAATAAAAACATATTAAGAAAATTATAATACCGCCCACAGTATTCAAACCAAAGATGGTGGTTTGCATACGTTGTCACCCAAAATTTGTATACTCCAGATTAAGGCAACATATTAAGATTTTGTACTAAATTGGGGAATTTCGTAATTCCAAATACATTGTAGTTGTTGACAACTGTGCAGTTTACTTCATTTTCTTCGTATCCTATCCATTGTTGGAACAATACAAAAAATTAAGTATACGAGTATATAAATATGCATAAAACGGACAATTTTGTATTCCCAAAAAAAAAATTTTTAAAATTAAGAGAATTTAACACTCTTTCAATATAATAGTAAAAATGCCTATTGCGCGATAGTTTGCCTTCAAGAACATATTTGAGAAGTATAACTAAATTAGTTTTTATTCTGTTGAAAGGTTGTGTATAATGCTATTAAGCTCGTCATTGTTAGCCAAATGTTAAGTGTTCTAGATTGTCGGCAAAAAGGCTTCCAGTTGAAGTGAAGCCCACGCAGATACTGAACTATTAGTTTCTAAATGTCAATTTTCTCTTTGAAGAGCCTTGTAGTACCGAACTGTAAGCCTCACACATCGTATATTTCGGTTTGCTGATAGCTATTCTTGAAGATTGTCTGCAACTCTTTTGGAATTTTTCCCTTCAATAATGTGCGCAGCAATCACTATATACGAGTATGTATGTTCATATATAAATTCTTAAATCAATAATGAAGTCTGTCTTATACTATGCATGTGCACAAAGAAAGACACTTACGAATTTTCTTAGAACACTGAAGGGCATTTACTTTTCGCAAAAAAAAACAAACACATTTCATTCCATTGATACTTGGAGGACTGTGGCAAACTAAAACCACATTATTTCCGAATTCAATTTACGGTCAATTTGCGTGGATTGAATAATATTATTTCGATTTGACGCTGCTATTGCAACACATTTGTATTCCTTTGACTGTGCCAAGTAACTTAAGTGGTGCAGTTTCTTATCGGCGTCCTTACTTCCTCCTTCTATAGAATACACTAAAGTTGGTTCCTTAGTAAGTGCATTAAGAATTGCCACCACCGGCTGCAAACATTCTCAGCAACTATTTCCTTAAAACAAAATTAAGTTCCTTGACTGAAATTTGTCGAACTTTAAAAATGTATTTGCTACATGAGCAGAGCAGAAGTGCAACTTCTGTTAAAAAAACAATCTTTTGCCTTACTATGTTCCTGACCATGTCTCTTAATATTCGACTCTACGAGATTTTTAAATAATCAATTGCTCAATTTTGTGATTAAATACCCATCTAGTTGTACAATACAATTGCAAAATAGTTATAATTTAAGTCCTTGTGACTATAAATTACATTTTGTGTTTAGAATTAGTCTGTAATTGAAAAAATTTTTGAATCTGAGCTAATTGAATAACGTAATTAATTAAATTGCATAAAAATAATGTTTTTGATAAACCAAAAACCATATTTATGAAAATATGGAATTTAAATTTGTTAAATTTATCAAAAACAGGACAAAAGGTATCTAAGAGCTCCTTATGCTAAGCAGAGAATCCTCACCGAGTATGTGATGAGTCAGTGCATAGTCAGTATCATCTCAAACATGTGGAAATTTCCTCTACGGATATTTGCAGATTATGCAACCAGGAACCGGAAACCTTTGTGCACATTCTATTCTTGTTATCGTTAATGTACCAATCATATAATTCTAACGAACGCTCTTAAACACATGTCCAATTTCTTATCTTTAATTGTTTTATATTTAATAACTCCTGCACCTTGAGGATATTGTTAATACCCCAACAAGCCCATGAAAATTGAACCCTTGCAAAATTAGTTAAAATCTGCTGAAGATAAAATGGGTATACATTTCTATAACTGAAGTAAGCCCATTCTCCATTGCTCTGGTGCATGGTAATCGATCCCCTGCTTAGCGCCATTAATGACTCGGGGGTATACGCTCAGGCATATGCGGATGATGTTGGCTGTCTTGTGACAGGTCCATCCCTTATGATTGTCTGCAGAAGGGTGCAGAGAACTCTGGATATGATTGACACTTGGTGCAGTGCGAATGGGCTATCGGCTAATCCTGTCAAGACTGGTATTGTCCTCTTTACCAGAAGGAGAAAGCTTGATGGATTTATTCTGCCTACACTAAAAGGAGTCACTATCCAGCTATCCAAGGAAATCAAATATCTTGGAGTCATCCTTGATAACAAATTTCTTTGGAAAACACATGTCGAACTGAAGACATCCAAAGCACTGTCAGTTTTCTGGCAGTGTAAGGGTATTTTTGGTAAGACATGGGGTCTTTCTCCAAGTAAGGTCCTGTGGATATATACAGCTATGGTAAGACCTATTATCACCTATGCATCGATGGTTTGGATGAGAAGTATCTCTCTTGTAGGGGTCAAAAAAGCTATATCAAAACTACAACGTGCTGTGGTCATATGTTGTACCGGAGCATTTCCGACTACTCCAGGCCCGGCACTTGATGCTTTGGTGAATCTGCCGAAACTAGATGTCTTCATCCGCGGAGAGGCCGTTAAGGCCATCTGCAGAGTGAAACATAGTGGCCACTGGTGTGGGGTGTGCTCGATGTTGTACGACGGCGCAGGCACTGACATCGATTCTGCAATCCTGTCTATGCCCCCGGACTCCATGTCGTCAACCGTCATACTAGAAAAGCGGTACAATGTGTTGCTGCCAGAGGCTCGTTCATGGTTAGATCCCGAGAACGAGCCCGGCAAACACTGCTGCCGTATTTTCACTGATGGCTCCAGGACTGAAGAAGGTTCAGGTTCTGGTGTCTTCGTGGAATCTTGTGGGACCCGTCGGTTCTTTGCCCTTGGTCTGCATGCGTCTGTGTTTCAGGCGGAGGTGTAAGCGATACTTGAGGCGATGGACTTTGTTGTGGAAAACAGGTGGAAAGGCAAATCTATTTGTGTCTGTAGTGACAGCCAAGCTGCGCTCATCGCCTTGGATAGTCCGACCACCATTTCCACGATAGTCAGGTCCTGCAAATCCAGGCTAAATTGTGTTGGAAAACATAATAGTCTGACGCTGACTTGGGTCACGGGGCACGCTGGCATTGCGGGTAACGAGACCTCTGACTCTTTGGCCAGGATGGGCTCCGAGGCTTTTTTATTGGCCTGTTCTGCCACTCCCTTCTGCTGCCATCAAAGCCACTGCAAACAAGTGGGTTGTTTCGACCCACAAGCGAGCATGGCGGGCTGAGAGAGGCTGCGGATGGACGAAAATTATGCTACCTGCTATCTCTGACCGATGGTCACGGTTCCTTCTATCTTTAGGTAGGAGGGACTGCAGGCTGTTGGTTGGCGTGATGACAGGGCACTTTCTATGGGCTAGGCACATGGAAAGGATTGGCATATCAGACAGTGCGCTGTGCCCAGCCTGTGGAGAAGAAGACAAGACGGCGGACCATTTTCTTTGCGTCTGCCCTGCCTTTGCTCGAATCAGGTTTAGGATTTTTGGCACTGATGTGCTGAGGAGTAACCAACTTGTCTCCTTGGCACCACAGGATCTACTTCTATTTCTTCGGAGGTCGGGTAGATTTAAAGCCGAGTAAAAGGGAACCTTAAGTACAGTACAATGGATATATACTCTGTCTGAGTGCTGCGCTTACTAGATTGTTCCGACAAAAAAAAAAAAAAAAAAAAAAAAAAAGCCCATTCTCTGCTACAAACAATGAATTAGATAAAATCGGTTAATGCGAACAAATTTTATTAGAAACAATAATCAATAAATATTATTATTATTATTATTATTATTATTATTATTATTATTAATTACAATTAAAATTATAATAAGAAGGCACTAGCTGCCAGGGCTATCGGCTTTTGTTTAAATTAATCTTAGATAAAATAATATAAATGTTTAAACTTTTTAAATTAAATTTTGGATACAGTTTTTTTTTAATAAAAAATAGTTTGAATATTTTCCAGAGAAGGTTCACAAAGTAAATGGAACGGTCTCTGATTAGGATTTCTGGCGCGGGTGATGAGTGACCATCTGCGAGGATGTGGGAAACTGTGAGTTGGGAAATACGCCAAACTGGCATAAAGGTGGCGATTCATTTTTTAGTAGGTGTCCGTGTGTAATGTTTGTGTGTCCTAACCGAAGTCTAACGAAGCATCTGATCATTGCAGCAGTGGTCGATGATGGGAGTATTACGGCAGTGTGGTTAGTGTTGACGTTGCATTCATGATTGTAATTCTGCCAGTTTGTGATAGTTTTCTTGATGGCATAGGATGATGCGACCTTTGCTACAAATTTGTTGGCGAAGGGCATCACGTGCGCAGTGGAGATTTCACTGCTTTATCTGCGTATTCGTTTTCAGTTATCCCTGTATGACCTGGTATCCACATTAATCTCACCTTCTTGCCTAGTTCAATTAGCAATTGCTTTATAGCCGCAATGGGTTCAGAGCAGTTAGTCATGTTTGTTGCGCCTTCAAATACTGATAGGCTGTCAGTGCATATTATGACTTTTTTTAAGCTTTGGTTGAAACCGCTGCCAGCAGGTGGGAGTAATCCATGGCCCCTCGTGATACCATTTGCATCCCCTACCGCAAATGCTGCGCCATCGATTGATTTGGAGTCATCCGTAAAAAGCAGCTCCCATTATTTTCCTATTAGGGGTTGGACTGCCTCCATATACAACTATCTGTATACCGAAGCATAGACGACTTCGAACGCAACCATACCATTACAATAATCACAAAAATGTTTCAAAATACAACATAATTTAGGGTTGTATTTGTACTTTTAAAGATGATTCTTTCGGAAAAAATCATCATTAAAAGCGCCTCCGGGAACATTTTAAAAGGTTGTGAAGAAAAATTTATTGGAAAAGCATGAGATCCAATACGTCAAAGCTAAAGAATACAATTCATTACGATACACACTCTTATTTCACACAAAGGGTTCCACTAAACGAATTAAAACTTTGCGAACTTCGCTTGGCATATTTCAGTGCGAAAACATGGCATGCCACATTTGAGTGAAATACAAGCAAATAAATTCTCACAATTATAATTTGTTGACACGTACTTCGGATATACAACATCTAATTTACGTCACTGCAACACATTTAACAGTAACATCAAGGGTGTTGTGCTGTGGTTGGCAAAAGTGGGTTAAAAACCGCATAATAATATTACAGTCGACAACATTCATATGTGCCAGCGAATAAGTCAAGCACAATCGTATCGTGACACCCTAAAAGAGAAAAACAATTCCAAAAAACTCCTTGTAAATGGGCTGTGGAAATACATTTGTACTCTCTCTTCAGATTCCATGTAGTTGCATGCGCCTGTACAAATTATATTTTACTTGGCTAGTTGATCATTAATGCAAATATTCTTCAGCCTAATTACACAGTCTTTTTTTTTTAATGTGTCTGCAAAATATTTGAAGACGAGCACAATCGATTTTTCAGGTATCTCCTGGAGCCTTATTGCAGCCATTTTGAAAGTAGCACAAGTCTTTTATGTTGACTGACTTGATGTCGTCCAGTCAATTAAAGAGGGGGCACGCTAAAGATTTCCACCTGCTCTTGGAGAGGAGCGGACAGTATTAGAGTAGATGGTCTACCGTCTCTTCCTCATCCTCCACTTGACAGCTGCGACAGGAGTCACTCACGTCGAGGCATGGAGGCCAAATCAGTGAATCATCAAATTCACAATAGCCAGGGAATCAGCAGGTCGGATGTGTACAGACTAGCCGTAATGATGCCATCAGGATCAGGGAAATTTGAAGGGTTAGAAACTATCTATTTATATTTGTATATCCTTTCCCTTTAAAAAAGCTAAAAAGGATATAATAATTTTATGCTTTTGAGAGGGGTTACAACTTAGCTTTCCTTTTTTCCTACACCGTTAGAGATATCTTAATTAAAGTTTCCTAAAGTAGAATCTGGAGAAAGATACAGATACAGAACCAGATTGCTATATGGACCGATCAGGAACTTTTCGATTTTTTTTAAAATGACTATAACTTCTGCCCAATTGATGGAATAGTGACGCAATTTGGTAGTTATGTAGATGAGGGTGTTACTATACAAAAAGGGGGCGGTATATATTAACCTACATGCCCACTACTAACAGATATTGATAATTTAAGATCTATAAGAGATTTATGGAGGAAATTTTACGAGAAGCAACAAAAGGTAGGCATTGGTGATGATGGTGTGACCTATACGAAGACGAGTGTAAGGAGTGATGTAGTTAGCTAGACTTGTAGTCGGATAGCCAGGTTTATTGCGGTTATGATTAATTCTGGAATTGTGGTGGTTGTAATTCACCCAGCCCACTGTAAGCTTGGTTTATCTCTGCTGAGCTATAAGCCGGTAGATATCACAGAAAGTGGAGATCGTTCTGGGAGTGTTGCTCTTTTCCTTGTCAGTTGTGTCCGCAAACGTATGGCCGCTGATGTCCGAATGTCCAGACACCCACATGATTTTAAGTTTGTAGGGAATGGACGACGATTCCTTTTATGGGTACGATGATATAGTTGGAATTACTGCAGTTTTTTATAGCTTGGGAGCTGGACAAGCTGTCCTTTGTTCGTTTGGACTACTGAACGGCGTGAAGAATAGCAGTAGCTTCCGCAGTGAAAACTGAACAAGAAGGAAACAACTGACCATACGATATTAGATTGCCATTTTCTCTCACTACAGCAAACTCTGTGCGGATTGCCTGAAGATTGTTGATGTACCTGAAGAACAGGACTATGAGAATAACAAGGTTGGATTTCAGTTAAGGAAGATATAATAATGGTTAAGTTGGGAGACTTAGAAAATAATAATATGTCATCAGTCTAGATTTGGTGACCGAGTCTAGATTTGGTGAAACTGGATAATCTCGTACTGATTTCGTCAAATGCAATAATAAAGAGAATAACAGAAAAAACAGAACCTTGGGGAGTGCCGTTATCAAGTGGGAGTATAGGGGAGGGGACATTGGAGATGAGTACAAAAATTTTTGGTAGGAGAGAAATGATTTTACAAAGTTGTATATACGAGGGCCAAGCTTCCATTTGTCAAACTGCCTCAATACGACATGAATACGGAACAAACGCTTTTAAAGAATCTAAAGAGAGCAATGACAAATGGTTATTGCAGGAAAGTGCATCAGAATTCAAATAATCCAGGAGCAAAAGAGCGTCCAGCGTACCCTGTCTCTTCCTGAATACAACCTGATTATGGTGAATAAGATTGCTCGTATGGATATACCAGGAGAGCCTGTTAGCAATGATTTTCTCCATTAACTTACCTAGGCACGGCAGGGATATACGGCGGTAGCTGCTAATTTCTAGGGGAGTTTTACCAGGTTTTAAAATGGGAATGACAGCGCTTGTCTTCCAAAGAAGGGGTAGTTGGCAGCACTAAAAATTTTATTATAATGATTGATAAGACTAGGGGAGAAAGAGTGGGAGATGTTTTATCTTTGTAAACTGAAAAACAGAAGAAACTCCTTGATCCATGAGGCCCTTCGCTTATCTCGTTTTCGGAAAGTTGGCAGAGGAAGGGGGCGTATATGGTCCCTTTTACACAATCTAAGCTGTTGTGAAGCTTGATTGTGTATTGATTTGGTCGGCACCGGTTTTCTGGTTTTTTACAAGTACAAAGAGAGGAGGTCAGAAATTTTATTCACTTCTTTACTTATAGACTGAATGCCTTTATATACGACAAGGCACGAAAGAGAAGTGAGCGATTTGTTGTCATCCAGCAATTTCATTATTAGAAATTTACGGTCATCAGTAAATTGGTTCAACGGAGTAGAGTCTGGTTTTTCCGTTTAATTTTTTGCGTTGGGGATAAAATGGCGAACCTATTATCCCCAAATTTAGTGGCCCCAAGGCGCATTGCGAAAACACGCGCGTGTGTCAATGCAGCATTAAAAAAAGGGGCGCACAAGAAAAAACAAATTTTACTTTGTCAATGAAGTGAGTGTAGAAAGGCAGCACACAGATAGATGCGAACCGAAACAAGCTCAGCGGAATGAAAAGCGACCGGTCACGATGAGAGTTTGTCGGTGACTTATATATGAATAATTGTATTGATGCTACAATCCATTCACAAGAAATTGGGACGATCAGGTAAATCAACTCGGGGTACCCTACCGAAATTTTCTTAGATATGCTCCTAATGAAGATTTATTAATAAAACATCGCTTTGTTTAACTCGCAAGCGCATGTAAGGGTAAGTTGATACCGTGACTGCAGCAAAATCGAACATCAGAATAATTCAAAGAATTCAGTCCGAAATTCTTCGCACCATCATCAATTCTGAGTGGTGTACATCAAACGAAGACATCCACCGTGACCTGTACATTGACTCTGTTGAAGCAACCATCCAAACATGCAGCCTCAAGCACATGCTAAGGCACACACACATCCAGATCTGAAAGAAATTCCATTTTACCGCTGATTTTGTGATAAATCAAACTTCCATGATATATGTATATAGGAACAATCAAAGATACTTGCATCTATAGGGTGGCCCAAATAAGACCAGCTGATGTGAAACACAAATAACTTTTTTATTTTCTAACATAATTTATTTTTTCTTTTTGCAGATTATAACTGAACTCTTGGAAATTTAAAATGAATACGTACAGTCCACAACAACGCATTAAAATTATCGAATTTTATTATTCTTCTCAACGATCAATTGTTCTGACGCAGCGAAATTATCGCCGTTTTTTTAACGTAAGATCAGCGCCCACATCTTCCATGATTACAAGTTTACTTCGCCGTTGTGGGGCTCCGAAAATCCAAGGGCAATACATCAGCATCAGTCACACCCAATCAGATGCACTGTTTGGTGCGGTGTTATGGCCACAAAACTCATCGGCCCATATTTCTTTGAGAATGAGGATGAAACGCCAGAAACGGTCTCCGGGGCTTCTTACAGAACAATGATCGACAACTTTTTGCGGCCAATGGTGGAGCAACATCCTAATTTGTGGTTTCAACAAGATGGAGCCACTGCGCATACTGCTAGGCAAACTATTGACATGCTGCGTGAAATTTTTGGTGAACGCATAATTTCAAGAAATTCAGATTTCCCTTGGCCTCCTCTTTCACCAGATTTAACTGCGCCCGATTTTTTTTTATGGGGATATTTAAAAGAAAAAGTGTATGTTAACTAACCACAGACACTTGGACAGCTCAAGCAGAATATTCGAGACGAAATACGGCGCCTGCAACCAGAAGCATTACGCCGTGTAATGCAAAATGCGCTAAAAAGAGCCAATGCCTGTATCGAGCAAAATGGTGGTCATTTGTCTGTTGTCATATTTCACACATAGTCACGTTAAATTTCCATAAAATGTATTTAACATATTAAAATAAATCATTTAAAAAAACCCGTTATTACAAGAGTTACACGTGTTTAACATCACTAGGTCTCATTTGGGCCACCCTGTATTTACTTGAACTTTAACCTCAGTTTTTATTGATTTCCACTGCGTAACCAAATTCGCACTCAATAGTACGGCTAATATAATAATAAGAGATAATTTGATAGTATTTTATTAAAAAACAGTGCTTTGAAGTTATTTTTCGACTTGTGTATGATCACGAATAACATGAGGCTCACACGTCCAAAGTTATTAAATATATTTCAACAAAATAAATTGTAACTTTCCAGTAATGAAGTTAGCGTTAAAGTTAGACTATTGATCACACAACGATGCCAGGCGGCAAGCAGCACGTACTCACGTTTTGAAAGCCCAATCAAGCGCATGATTTTCCTTTCATAGATGTGGGAGTTTTTGTGATTTTTGGAATTCACAACAAAAAATCCAACTGGACAGTCCTCTGTGTGCATGTCAATGAAAATTGGCATATTTTTTTATATTTCTGCGGGGTCTAAGCCGAACTGAGTTTAATTAAATTTGATTTTGTGGTTACATTTCATAAATCAAATATATTGCTTAATATGTTGCTTAAATAAGTGAAATACGCATCACTCTGAAACATAAAACTCCAAGGATGATGTTTGTTTGTGTGTGAACAACCACAAATTCCAGCTAACATTATTATTCGTGCACACTTACATATATTTTATTCCTTCATTTATATACATATAAACATTCGCGCTGGGGAATTACATAAGTTAGTTAATCCCAATTTTATTGGTTTTCGCAGGGCGGATTTCAGGAATAGTGATGCTCTGAATTTTGTGTGTAATCCCCGGCAATAAATATTTCGCTACCACAGCAGCTGAGGCTACAACCGTTTTATAATTACATCCAACCTAATTTTCAAATATTT
Organism: Clusia tigrina; assembly: GCA_920105625.2. Taxonomy (NCBI): domain Eukaryota; kingdom Metazoa; phylum Arthropoda; class Insecta; order Diptera; family Clusiidae; genus Clusia; species Clusia tigrina. The sequence continues at coordinate 39,333,020 of OV050033.1, read as the reverse complement.
ATCAAAGTATTTTGATAAGCTCTCTCATAGAAAGCTCGCGCTTCATCTTTCTTTCTTTTGTTTTGGGCTTGGGGTGTGAATGGGTGCTGCGCGAGTATCCGCATTTGATGGACCACGGTTGCTAGAATACCATTTTTCGAAGTCGACTGATAAAACAATGAAAATTATAAGATATGTTTGTATATGTAAAGCAAAATTTGATAACGTTGGTTAATTGTGTTAAAAAGAAAGATTTTTTGAGTATAATAACTTAAAGTGCCGCAGTTTGACAAGAAATTTTGCAATCTATTCATTTATTTACTTTCCGTGTTTGTTGACAAAATAATTCCAAAGAAGGTTCAAATTCATTCCTTGATTTGAATTTTTCAGATACACAGTCTCTTCAAAGAATAAACGAAAACTAAATGTGAAAGCTAAAACTGAAAAGAAACATGGAAACTCTAACAATGCACAAGACATCCTTTATTCTGAGCGCTGAAGTCGATGCCTGACTTGAAACAACCAAGGAGTACTCCTATATTCACATCGAAAATTATATGGAAAGAGTCAAAGAAAAGCAAAAGAAAAATTTGTCACACAACCAGAGGACCTCTTGACAAAGCAAGGTTTAACAAATCATTGAAGGAACTTAAGACTATCCTCAATGAACACAATAGCAGACGTATAAACAATTACTTGGCAAACCTAACCCCAATGCAAGCAACCAACTATTCGCTGTGGAAACTAAACAAAAAAATTAAAATCGTAGCTATCCACCAACCACCTCTCATAAACTCTGGCATTTAGCCATCCCTCCACTGGGGTGCAGACGTTAAGTGCTCCGCTCCTACTTTGGCCTCCGAATCTATTCTGTACGGGTTGAAGGTTATTCCGCCTTTTCTCGGTCGCCAGAGCCTCGTTAGTATAGCAGGGTACGCCACGTGCAGATAAGGTTGATTATTGAGTAAGCTGAATTACCGCATATACTTCTGATTTTAATGGTCCTGAACCCTTCTATTGACACTATCCACTACACTTGCAAGTCTGCCAAAGAAATGCAACATAAAAAAAATACGTCAAAACTAGGGCATCTTAATGGATTACGACAAGTCAAACGCCTTCTGGAATATTTTAATCCTAAAAGAGCTAAATAGTTGCATACGTTGGAGCCAATTGAGTGTCATTACTAGTATCTTGAGTGGACATTGTAGAGTCAACTACTTATTCGAATAAGTTTGGTCTAGCACCAGATGCAATCTATAGATTTTATGGAAAAAGTGATGAAAATCCACAACACCTGATCACAGAGTGCGATTCTGTGGTACACTCTTACATTGCTAATGCCACATTCAGACAACGTTCCTTACCCTATTCTTGCTAATTCTACGGAGACAAGAAATCCGTTTATAACAGCAGAATCAGAGTGAAAATTTAGTGGCTCTGAATCTCCTCAAAACACAAAGAAACCATACCTTTTCTTCCACCCCGAATTAAGCGACTGGGCAAGTGTTCTAAGTCTGTTGAAAGAGAATTGTGTATTATTACTATCCATTATTTTACCGAGAGATTTCCTGGAGAGAGATTTCACCAACAAATGGAACGAAGGATTACTGACTGACTATTGTTGGCTTTGCATCCTATTGATAGTTTTGCAAGTACCTTGTACACACTAGTTATTCTAATTTATAGTCTATTTGCAATTCACGTTCTTAGTCGTAAATTTATGAGAAATTTAGCCTGATTTCATAATTATTTCCTCAGTATTTTGTTTTGCAGTCCTGATAACAATGCTTTCAAAAATAGCAGTATGTTTTGCGATACCGGACTTAAATTTTCTTTCTCATAGCGTCGAAAAGTTGACCGTTTCCTCCACATATTCTTTGCTTTTTCTTTTGGTGATGTAGGTAAGTGGGTAGGTAAGGCGGCCGCCCGAAGGGCGCACTTAGGCCAACATTGACCGTTTGTGATACCGCATGAGACGGCAGGTCCCATCCCTTTCAAAGGTCCAGCTTTTTGGAGCTTTTAATAAAGCAGTTGATGGAGCTAATCTTTTGTTTGAGATATCTCCCGAAGAGTCCACTAAGTAGTCGCCTAGGAAAGTGCGCCTCCTTCTTGACAATGCTGTACACTTGCATAACAGGTGTACAATGGACTCTTTCTCCTCCTCGTCCATGCAACTCCTGCAGAAGTCGTTAGAGGCAATCCCCAGCCTACACCAGTGAGTCCAGTGTCCCGTTAGAACACTAATCACTGAACCTCTACTTTGTCTATTTAGATCCATTAGGTCCTTAGAGCACTTGAAATTTATCTCTGGTCAGCTATTTTACATCCTGAAAATTCAGACCAGCGCCTGCCCGCTGTGCCTAAGGATATTGTATTTACTAAGAGCTTACATGTGGCAATAGGAATACCGAAGTTCGACCTATCTGGTTCAATCGGTATGGTAGTACCATCACGGGCAAGTTCATTCGCCTTATAGTCCCCTGGAATATCTCTGTGACCGGGAACCCAGCACAGATAAAGAAGGGCTTGCTTAGCTATCTCGTTTAAAGATTTGCAGCAGATTTTGGCGGCTTTTGAGGTGATAATAACCGAATCCAGGTAGCTTGACTGTCGGATAGAATGCAAATATTATGTCTAGACACTTTCTTCTTCTTTGGTCAAGACAGTACGGTGGTCGGGCATCCTAAAGGATATATTAATGTCCAAATCTTCTGAGAATACACCACCTCCCACTCTACTCTGTAACTTTGATCCATCTGTGTAGATGTGAACCCCTTCTACATGAGGGGGGATGCCATCCTTCCATTCGTCCCTGGAGGAAATCGAGATCCTGCACATACCATTGAAGGCATAAATTGGTGTGATGTAATCAAAAGAGTCAGGAATACCCTCAAAATGTCTTAAAATAGACGCATGACGTACTTTCCTGGCAACCCATTGATTCGTAGCTTTTAGCCTCATAGCTGAGCTTGCAGCCATTTATTTACCCTCCTCGACAAGTTTAATATCTACATCCATCAATTTTGGAGCGATAAATTGAGGAATACTTCCTAGTGAAGAGCACCAACTTAGTCTTGGTTGGATTAACCCGCAATCCACAGTCAGTAGTCCATTTAGAGAGAATGTTCAACATGTGTTGCTTTAAGTGTCTCAGAGTAGATATGCATTTTCCCGAGATACTAATAGCAACATCATCCGCATACACAACCACCTTGCACCCTTCCCTCTTCAGTCGAACAAGCAGCTCATTTGCCGCCAGATTCCAGAGTAGTGGTGAAAGAACTCCACCTTGAGGTGCTCCTCTGCACACGGACTTCTTGGCCGCGCCGTCCCCAGCCGTGAATTGATCATTCTGCTACTAAGTATGTTTTCAATCCACTTGCTAATGGCGGATTCCACCTCCAAGTCTCGCATCGCACCGATTATTGCGTTTGATTTGATGTTGTTAAAAGCTTCCTCAATGGGCCTTAGGTTCCCTGGAGTTGTGTGGGAGCTTTCGCCTTGGGTATAAAAATTACCCTCACATGGTTCCATGAGTCTGGAATATATGCTAATTCAAGGCAACTTTTGTAGATCTGGAGCAGCCACTCTATTATAAGATTCTCTGACTGCTGAATCTCAATTGGAGCTACACCATCTGGGCCAGATGCTTTATATGGTTTGAAGCTATGGATAGCCCATTGCAATTTTGGCTTCGTGACTAAGTCTTAGTTGCCTTCAACTACACTCGCGCTGGGTTTCGTTCTCCGCGGAATGGTGCTCGAGCAACCTAGGAAGTGAGTCTCTAAAAGAAGTTCTAGAGTCCCATTACTATTTGAAGTCCAAGATCAGCCTCCCTCCTCAGGTAAACAGGTACTATTGGAGCAGTTGATAGGATCCTTCTCAACCTGGACGTCTCAGAGATATCTTCTACGTCACCGCGAAAGTTTCTCCACGATTCTCTTTGTGCCTTCCTAAGCTCACTTTTGAAGGTTCTGAGAGCTGCCTTGTATAAATCTCAGACTGCACTATCTCTAGACTTATTTGCGTTGTTTTCTGAGTCCCCTAATTTCCTCCCACCAACACGTGGGTTTTTGTTTCCCCCTAGGTCTACTGAGGGAGCAAGATATCAATAGAGCCTTATTAGAGCATCCGTTAGACCCTCCACAGACCTATCAATTTCTGCACACGTGCTTGTGCTTTGTGCTTGGGTGATGCAAATTGCAAGAACCTATCTATGTTCTATGTTTTGTTCAATATTTTCTTTTTCTCAAATGTTCAACTCTCCTCTCAACATAATAACCATGTACACATACAACAAATATTTCGCATCTGCAATTTAACCACAAATTAAACCAAAAACTCAACCTAAAGTTAAAAGAATGTATTCTCATAATGTTCCAACATCCACACAAATTCGTATTCCACAATCGAAAGGGGAACTGAGATTTAAAAATGGTTTAAGGACAATAAGTCCTGTATTTTGGAACCTGTATTCTTGAATGTTGAACCTTTCAGGATAAACCACGTGGTGGAACGTATTTTTGAAGCGCTCTCTCGCTCTCTTGAGTTATGGTGGGATGTCTTTCCACCACCCTGCCCACCAATGAATGCATCGCGTTCAATTCACACTTGCGCCTCGGCTAAATAGCCGAAGTGTAATCATCGCCTCTAAGCATAACGAGCGACAATTGCAACTCGACTATTCCATTCGCAGGAGTTGTTGTTGACGAGGATACTTTTGTGTTGCTGCTTATTACTGTTGATGATGTTCGAATTGGTTTCAGTTACAAAAAGAGTTTCATGAGCTACGGTTAAGTTGCCGATTCACAGCGGTCCAGAGTGAGTTTTTAAGTTGAAATAAACTCAGTTTTATAATACGAAATATAATTTTCATAAAAGCGTAAAAAATTATTTTTTAAATGATTTACAATAATTTAATCTCCAAAGATATGTTTTAAAATTTTGTATGTGCGTGATTTGCTCGTCATGAACAACGCAATGCAGAAGACACTGAGATCTTCGTGTTCAACGCGTGTGTGTGTTTAACCATTGAAAAATGACCAGTTGCATGAATAATTGAAAATAATTAATTTCTATCGCTAACAGGGCGAAGTTAAAAAAAATCGTTTGTGGGTAACATGCGCGCCTCTTGCTCTGAAGGACATTTGCGAGCGTTTGTAATTAGTTGCCGGTCGGTAGCGCGGGTGCATCGCATGCGAATACGAATGTGAAAGTACGCAGCAGCGGACGCTTGCTTAGTGGCAGAATTTGCAAGCGATACATCAGTCTTGGTCACACAGCATCCGAAAACTTACATCCGGGGAAGTGAAGTGAGGCGAAATTGTTGCGTTGCTTGTGGCCATAAACTTCTCAAAGTCCGAAGCTGGTGGTCTCTGCATCTGACTTTGGCTTCACTCAGCCAGTATAAACACATTTTTGTTTGTTTGTGCATGTGTAAATTTGAGTTTTTGCTTCAAGAATTTGCTGCATTCGCACAAAATTGAAAATAGTACAGAGAGCGGTTTCACCAGCATTCGAAATTGTATGAAGCGCCATTTTTAACAGCTGCCATTAGTGTGGTTGCGGACTGTTTCAGTTTCGCCTTTAATTTATTTTTCTATATGCTTTACGCACATAAAACAAAAAATACATTCGGAAAGACACATGCAAAAAATTCTGGAAGAGCACACTCACAGAAAGGATTTTCAACAAATTCAAATATTGGAAATGTAAACCCACACTGCTTCAAGAGTGCAAAGCGATTTTAAGTTCGCTGTATTTACATTCGCATGTTGTACAGTTCCTTGAGATCTAATGCACAACGTGCCTATCTGAATTAATCCACTTGATGCAATATCATACTGCGAAAATCAACGCACCGCAAATGCTGCAACAACAAAATTCAAAGAGGTAATTAAGATTAAGTGTTTTAGAAATTTCTCATTCAGCATGCAGAGTGGGGGGGGGGGTTCCATTCGCCCCACAGTTCGGGGCATCTTATTTCAAACTTGAACAAAACTTTTCGCTGCACTTCGCTCCATGCGGAAAGTTTAAATGAATTTGGTTTTAATTCGTCGGCGTCCACATTTATGAAGTTTTCGCTGGTAACGCAGCCATGCACTCACTTCCTTCTTGTATCTTCAGGTCTGGCATTATAATTGTCATAATTTTTTTGTGTATGGTGGTAAAGGCCGACAAAAAAATAGTAATAATTACTTTAACTGACTCAGTTTAACGAGCATTTTTCCTGTTCTGTGTATTTTATAATAATATTTTAATTTTCCCACTCGAATGCTTCACATTCGAATAGAACGCTCCCATTTGCATTTTGTGCTAGTTTCGTGTGTTTCAAACAAGCGAAAGATATATCGAAGTAGAAAGTATATGAAAACATTAAAATCTAGTGTCTATATACGATCGAAACGAAAACTTCGTCCGCAATTTCAGCCATTGTACGTACTTGCATACTTCTTTTGTACATTTTGTGGTTTTATATTCACTCTTCATCACTTTTAATCTTTTCCAACTCGCTAAGGTAAGAGAAAATCAAAACCTTTTAACTATGTTTCGCATACACAGATATTTGAAATATTCCAACAACTACAACAAAAAGGAAAAACGAAATGCTATTCAGTTAAACATGAAATTTTTGCTTTTGGAATTTGCTGCAAGTATTTCCAACTTTCCTTTGGGTGAAACTGGAATATTTCAACTGTTCTGCGTAAGGAATGCACAAGTTGAACAATACAAATTTAAGCTTTAATAAACGAATTTGTCCAAAATCTTATGCATTATTCTTCTACTCTTTAAAGTTAACCCTAGTAATATAAAATTATACCACAATATCGGTGAAAACGTCCACAACTAAAAACTCTTTTACTTCGACATAAGCACTTGATGAATTGATGTCAGCAAAATGCTCGTAGGCAACTAAACAAAAATGTGATTTCATCCATGACCACTCGCCATTGAGTGGTACAATTGAAAGAAATTTCAAATGCATCCTACGAGGGCGGTCACAGAACTACCCGACCTATCAAAGAAAACACAACAAATTTGGGAAAATTTTTCTTTATTTCTCAACATAATCTTCTTTTAGCTCTATACACTTTTCCCAGCTTCGATACCCTGTTTATAGTATGAACAGTCGTAACAAAGTCATTGTCTGTTGCAAATTAGTAAAAAAATATGTGTCTAAATCTGACAAAGATCGGGTTATGCTAATAATAGCCACTAATCAAAGGTCCAGCATGCATTGTATATACTATTATTTTAGAAGCAATTGAACAGTCGAGTACAGGAAAATTACCTTAAAGCCTCAGAGCACAGAGGGCGGCTTACGAGTATATCGAATTATATCGAATTAGTCACTGTTAATTTCAATGATAATAAACATTTTCAACTATATCTCAAATTTTTTGTAGTATGACAGCAATAGAAGTGTGGTGGTTTTATATACATTATTCACATTTAATTTCACTTTCAATTCTACAATGTATAAACAATTAAAAACCTTTTACGCATCTTTTGCATACACAGCTCCTTAAGAATTGAGAATACTTCAGAAAGAGAAACATGGAAACATATCGGTTTATAATTTTGTTACTGATTCTTAGGTTTCTGTGAGGCATTGACTTCTGTAACTTAGCTGAAAATCAGAATTTATTCTTTGTTATTTCAAACCTTTCTGATTAACCACCATTCACTTTCTGATTAACCCCATTCAATAAAGAACTTAGTTCATCTGCTAATAGGGATAGATAATAATATCAGAAACCGGCTGCTTTTAGAAAGACAATATTCATGGAAATTACAATTACAATAAAACTATATTACCAACGATAGATCAGTTGGACAGGTTTGTGTAATGAAAATGTCGATTTGTTTGTCAAATATCGGATCACATCTGAATGATAATTAAGTTTGAAATTAAAAATATATAGAATCATATACAAATATAGTGGAATAAAAAATTGAAAATATATAGAATCATATATATATATATCAAATATAGTGGAACACGAAATAGAAAATCTGTGTTAATGTTATTACTTCAACAATTTTTATATTCTCAGCACAGTTGCGGTAATGAAGACATAGATTCTCTACATTTGACTTGAAATAACTTAATGAAATCATACTCTAATATTTAAAGCTTATTAACTTTTCAATTTGTCATAGGTTTCGTGTTTAACTGTTTGTTAAATTTGCTGAATATTCTGAGAATCCCTTCATGAAATATACTAAATTCATTGATTTATATGAATTAATGGGATCTTATTAACAAACTTCATAAATGTACTCTATCATTGTTAATGTATTAGTAATTTCAGTGCAAATATAGCTTTCTATTATGGAATAACTCAGAAATTACAAATAAATAAGAGTGCTATATGAGTTATACGAGCGCTTAAACCAAGACTGTTGTTTCATCCGATATCAATTTTTTTTCATTGTTAGCCCTGAAACATCGATATTGAATTGTCTTATTCCCTGTTTAGTGTTATGCGCTCTTGAAAGTTGATGACTTGAAATGTCTTAATAACAAAACCCTATTGAAGTGGAATAATCACTATTAATCCTACTAAGGTTAAACCAATTATTTTTATATTGTAACAACCAGCTGATGGCCTTGATCTGTTTATTTTATATTTTTATTTTTTTTTTTTATTTCAAAATAGTTGAAATAAATATACTTGAACTGAATTGTCCTATACCATCCAATAGGATTTCGTTCTTTCACCAATAGGATTTCTACAGCCCTTCAGTATAAGTATTTGGCAATTTCGTTCTTAATTCGTGCCTATATGAGAAATAATGTTGCCTCCCGAGCTGCTATCTAACTCAACGGATTCTGGTACACCCGCTTTAATTATAAAAACCATAAAAGTGTTATTAAAAATCATATAATTCTATATAAATTTTGCCTTGGTGTAAATAGCTGTGAAAGCTTTCCCATCCGAAACCTAATATCGCCACAAATATAAAAATGTCTGTCTTACACTAATATAAAAAGATGTGGATATTCCGATGAAGGAGACAGTCAAATATATGGGACTAGTACTAGATAAGAAGCTTACCTGGAAGCCCAATATTGAAGAAAGAGTTAGAAAAGCCAATATTGCTTTGGACACGTGTAAACAAGCGGTCGGATTCAGGAGGGGGCTATCCCCACGAATTATGCACTGGCTGTACATTTCTGTGGTCAGACCTATATTGCTATATGGAATTCTAGTATGGTGGCCAGACACTCAGACACAAAGCTATTTGAAGCTTCTGAACAAGGTCCAAAGTACGGCTATTCTGTACATTTCTGGTGCTTTAAGGATCACTCCAACTAAAGCATTAGAAGTGATACTCATCATTAGAGCTGGTAGGGACACAAGTGGCAGCCGCGTCAGAGCTAAGGCTGAAGTGTACGGCGTTATGGCATGATCGGCAGATTGGCCACTCACTCGACTACCGTGCATACCTGGAGTAGTTTTATGCAACACATTGACCACTAATCTCAACTTTGATAGGCACTTCCAGACACATATTCCGTCTAGAATAGAGTGGCAAGCACTCATAACATGGAGAAGGGGAACTGAATTTCTACACCGACGGATCCAAACTTGACGATAGAGTCGGCTTTGGAGTTTTCTCAAAAGAAGTGGGACTAGAGCTTTCATTCTGTCTCCCCGACCACTGCAGTGTTTATCAAGCAGAGGTCCTAGCCATAAAGGAGGTATCCGTCTACTTAAATAGACATGCCGTAACAAAGAATATTATAAATTATCTATTCGGAGAGCCAGTCAATAAACTTGGTGACACTGAAATCAAAGGTTGCTCAGGCGGCAGCATTAAGAGATATCAGTACCTTTGTCAGGGCCAATATGTATATATATTTCATGCCTAATATGGGTTCCAAGACATAGGGATATTGAGGGAACTGTAGGGCTGATGAACTGACCAGGGGGCACCAACCTTCTTACATGCACGGACATCTGCGAGGTTGGAATACCAATTGCCACCTGTAAACTGATGCTGAAGGATAGGGTCGTGCGTGAGGCCATTGGGTCTTGGGCACATGAGGGCACTTGCCTTATGACCAGGCTAATGTGGCCGGAGCTTAATAGGAGGAAATCTAGAGACTTGCTTACTCTGTCGATAGAAGATATCTCTAAGGTCGTGGCTTGTATAACTGGTCATTGGCTTTGCGGTAGGCATGCTCTCAGGCTGGGAGTATTCTCTCATGAATACTGCAGAAGCTGTGGGGATGAGGAGGAGGAGGAGACTGTGGAACATACCTTCTGTAGGTGCCCCGCTCTGCCTAGAAGCAGAGTGGGCTCTTTAGGCAAATACGTTTTTAACTTTCTTACAAAAGTGTCTGGCGCGAAGGTCAAACAAATCCTGCGCTTTATCAGGACTCCGAAATGCTTTGAAGAGTAAATCATAGGTGCGTTGTTACGCGGTGTTATCACAATGGACCCATGGTCGTCTGAGTGAGTTGGTCTGTAGACCGGCTACCACGATAACCTAACATAACCTATATTATGTTCACCTGGATCTTGACTAACGACAAATAATTTCTTAATTAAAATGAATTTAATTTTTTATACATATTTGAACTTACTTTACATATTTGAAGTTTCTGGGACTGTATTCTTTAAATGAAATTTTACTAAATTTAAATTTTGACTACAAGTTTGCTATAAATATATAGAAAAGTGTATTTATGCGAAGTGCTTAAAGTATTGGTATTCGTAGTATCAATTGTGTAATAAAATAATATATTGTATAATAATCAAAAAGCACTCTTAATGCTTCCCTCGTTATTTCATTTCAATGATAAAACTGACTTACGTTGTAAACTATAAAAATAACTATAAAAAGTGTCGTATCTTAACCGAAAAACAGTGAGGTTCTATATATAAGTTTCGATATTGTTCACATTCACAATAGTTGTGGTATCTATACATAAGTCACCTGGTCATATAGTCATATATACATAGGAGAACAATTCATTTTATGTTCCCATACTATTTGTGATGCTGTGTTCTTTGGAAAACCCCGTACGATGAAAACAATTGCTATCCATAGAAAATTCGATATAAACGTAAAGCTAGAGTCCATATATATTAGAACTGCGCTGACAGTTTTTCACTCTTTGATCCTGGACGACTTTCAAATAACTTATGTCTGAAAATTATATCAATATGCAAGTCATTCTTAAGTGTAGGAATTATTCTATGTCTGTAGATGGAGATTACAAAATATCAATGGTTGTTTTGTCCCTGGGAAGGTCGACGCCGCACTTGCATTATATCGACCACAAATGGCAGGTTCATGAGGATTATAATTCCACCTTTCCGCCAAAAGTTTGTGTTAGAATCGGAATTTTATTCACAGTTACAACAACATCCCAATTAATGATGAATTTTATTAACATTTAGTTAATACTTTTTGTCTTTATCTTTTTTTTATAGGCTAGAAATAAGCTTTTGAGCCCACCGAACAGCTCCAATTTTTTTCATCGCTCATTTTCAGGATAAAAATTCAGTTTGTATGACTTCAATTTAAGTCCTCTATATATATAACACCAAAATCATGAGAAATCCTCAAGGATATGAAAGGAAAAATTACATTATTGACATATATTTCTCCTGATAAACCAGTACAAACTACTACTCTACACTTTCATTTAAGACCCTATATCCATAAAACGACTCTTAAGTTTTACTCTATATGGTCTCTATTTTTACATGGTCTCTATTTTTACATGTAATATAAAATTAGTAAAAAGTACTGTCGTCTGGTGCAATATGATTTGTATTCATAAAAATTCTAAAGTAGAAAGTGTTGTTAACAAAAAACAAATGCTCCAGAGGAGTGACACACAGTACAGAGAACATATTTCAGTACAGTTGTTTTGCGCATTGAATTTCAAATATATTTAATGTATCAGGCAATCATATCCTTTCATTCAGAACATATGCTCTTTAGTTGTATAGAAAGTGGACGTATTTCTTCTCCTCTATATCAGTTTTTCAAAATTAAGTTCCAAATACCTGTTTGTTTTAGAGTATGGCTACAAAAGAGAACCATATCACCATGTCTAACTATATCTCTTATAGAAAAGTTGGAAGCGAAATGCGCTGTTTACCTTGCGTTGCAGGTTTTTTAAGAGATTTTTCAATGTTTTTTTGGAAAACTTATTTCCGAAAATGAAACTAAACGTTGTCCTACGAATCTAAAAAGCTCCTACCAGCCAACAATATCACAACTACGCAATCTACGCAATTAGGCTTCCGTATTTTACACCATCGAAGGGTACTTTAACTGAACTAAAACTCTATTTCTATATAATACGCACACAAATATTCAATTAACATCTTAATTGCTTTACGGCAGCAGCCCCACATCAACAGTGCCGGAGTGCTATGTGAAAAAGTTCGGAAGCACTTGGGAGTGTTGACACCAGCATCGCATAACATAATATTTTTAAAAGTAAAAAGATAAAAAAAGCACTAAGTGCTCGAGGGTAATTGGAGGCGCAAACATACTCACAAATTTTAAGTGTATAATTAGGGTAAAAATCATGTGTAAAAACTGAAAATGCTGTATTTTAACTAATTTGCATGATGTATTCAGCCGCACTACCGCACGCAGTATACACATTCAGACTTACATAAGAGCCCGTAGTGTTTGCAGCTGCAAACACTTGCAATCCGATTTAGACAAGTGGTCTTATAACCGTCTTGGTGTATTCTATGTGCTCCCCCATAAAATATGCAAATTAAATTGCCTCGCACCGGTCAATTCAGCATCCTCGGCCGGCGGACTAATGCTGCCAACAGCGATACCGCTCTCTCAGTGGGTTCAATTTAGAGACTACTTATTTAAATAATACCCACTCGTGGCTGGCCCAGTTTACAAGTATAATGTAATTCAATTAAGTGGCGACTTGTTGATAAGAGAAAGAGCAACAGTCGCACTAAGTAACTCACTTGAGTGCAGAACATGCCCAGAAGTGCCGCCGCAGTACTATTTTGCCATTGTCTCCTACCTTCCTTAGATAGGGCGCATCTCTATCTCCTTTTTCATGTTTGCAATTTCTGTGCTTTGCCAACTCTTGCTCGGTTCGAATGTGCCAGCGGGCTGGGAATTTGGTAATTTCTGCTGCTATTTTGCATAATTTGTCGTTGGCACAGAATTTTTCCCTTTCGCCATTGTCGTGATTCTTGTCGTGTAATTCTCAATGAAAACATTATTTCAGCTTTGCATAATGAAGTTGCTTGATAAAATGTACGAGATTGTCGCGGTACGTTTTGGCATTTCGCTAGCAAAAGACAATTGCCGAGTGCTGGTATTCCTTTCATTTAAATGAAACCCTTCTTTCAGAGTAATTACATTTTTCATGAGCATTTTTATGGGTGAAGTAACACAGTTGGATGTTTTCTTCCCCGTTTTAACTACAAATGAAGAATGCTTATGTTTTTGAATCTACTCTAAGACCAAAAATCTCATTTAACAACCAACATAAAACTTCAATTTGCAGTTAGTAAGGCCATGACAATAGAGACCGAACTGCTCAGACCTATCTGAGGTGTTTAAGGTTCCATAGAAGAATACTAGCTTGTATTAATATCATTCTAGTTCGATTGGCATTTGTAGTGCCAATTAATTGATGAAATGTGTTAAACGGTTGGTTTATTGAATGAAGAACGCTTTATATATTCCAGTGATCCACAGCTAGGTGTTGCTATATACTATAGAATAATATGTGTCACACAGATTCTGCTCGATTTCTTTTTTAATACCAAATTAACTGAAAATGTATCAATAATACTCCATGCAAAAAATTACCTAAACAGTCAGCGCTCTTCAATGACAGCAAAACCATTCCTCAAACGAATGTTACGCAGCATCTGTCCTGAAAATGCAGCAGCATCCAAAAATAATCAACGAATTCAAGGAATGTCAATAAAGGGAATTGCATTCCAACGGTATTGCATCCAGATGCACGAAGGCAACTGCGTAGAATGCATCGCAGAGACAGCAGCACAAACATCACGTATGAATGCAAACATTTATCCATATGCACATACCCGTAAGTTTTCTTTTCAGAGAGCCAATGGCAGTATTTAAATTGCAAAATCTTATAACAATGCTCTACGCCTGTCTCAAGTTAGGTTTTTTTTTAAATATAAAGATGAGGGGTGAATGTATCCAAGCATGCTTTTAGGCTAATGAGTCTTATATACGATTCAAGTACACTACAAATCACTAGTTACGTCTATTTTCCTCGATCGATACATTTCCTTCATTTGCACATCATAGAATACATTTTGTTACTTCTGATCTCTTATGGAATTCAACCAACTTTATATCAACATCTTCTAGGAAAGAAGACTGAAGACTTAAAGCAAAATTTAAGTTTCTTTTGTAAATAATTTTGTGTGTTTGCTGTTTGAACTTATACATTTATGATAATATTTACTTTGTTTTGCATCTATTTTAGTTTGTATTTTAAATTGCATTAACTTGTCTAGTCTGCATAGAAATGTAGAATGTATACCAATATTTGGAAATTCCCTTGCAGCATTTCATGGCATCATGCAACTGTATAAAGGATTCATACGTCCAGTTTCTAAAACAAATTTTTTCTTGTCCTTAGTTTGCTTCAGTAACTTTGCATACTTGAGAGAAGAAGTTGAATACTTGACAATCCGTTTCTATAGTTTACATGAACATTCTCTTAAATCCGTCTACGAAGTAAGAGGTGAGGTCAACATAAAAACAGCCACCCGAAAGTTGTTGAAAACGAGATACCTCTGTACCAAATTCTTAACCAACGCCTGTAAACACTGTAACCATCCTTATGATACGAGTATGTTGAGTGGAGGAGTGAAAGCAATACCAACAAAATCAAGCGACACCTGCTTCTTGGGCTCTTACAGCCATATTCATCATTACAATACGAAGTGATACAAGGAAGAAGTGGTCCACACACATTTCTCGCACTTCTGGTCATGTTAAACACACAAAATGGCAACTAGCAACTTCATTTAATGAAATTTGTTAAGGATTGTCTCCCGTAAATTAAATGCACACTAGTAAACACAATGGAATGCAGTACTAAGAATGAGGGTGTGTTTTGCGATATTTTTGGGTGATTTTTCTTCTTGGTACTTAATTTTAATTAATTGGTGTTGTACATAAATCAGAAAGTAAATCAATTTATGAGTACGTGTGCATCAAAAGTAAAGAGGAGATTAACTTGTTTATTTCAAACAACGTTACTGGGAAAAAATTAATTTTTTTCGGGTAGAGAGGGTAAAAATGTCTGTCGCATCATCAAAACTGTCGTCACAGATTTGGTATGTGAGGATTGCACTCACTAAAACATCCTCCTCACTTTCTGAGAACATCTCCCCACCCTGGAACGCTTTTTATACTTCTTCAAAGTGGAGATTATCACTTCGTCCCTATTGGACTCTCAACACTATTCCAGCGTCCAGGTCCCGCTTTTTCCGCCGGAGCACATTTTCCACATATTTATCTACGTGGTCCCAGTTTTCTTTGCTAGTTAGCATAACCTCGACAATGTTTTCGTTGGCTAAAGTTTTCCCTATTTCCATTTCAAGCATGGTGCGCTCTATTTGCCACCTTGTGCATTTGAAAAGGGTGTGCTCTCCATCATCCGCATTGCTGTCGCCGTATATGCACTCAGGCCCTCCAATTTATCACATTCGGTGTGGATACTTGCAGAAGTATCCGTGACCAGACAGTAACTGCGTGAGGTAGAGATTTAAGGTTCCGGCAGTTCCTCCTATCCAGCTCGCTATGTCGGGTATGAGTCTCGCTGTCCATCTTCCGCGACTCTCGGCAGCCCATCGTTCTTGCCAATGCTGCTCGGTTTGTTGCTTTATATCCTGCGCAGTTACTCCGGTATTTGTACCCATCATGACTTCTCGTAGGTGTTTGCGTTCGAGGGCCAAGAGATCAATGGGGATAAAGCCGCTAATTACTGACAAACCATAGGGCGTTGACAATTATCAGTAATAATTTTGTTTTTAACTCATTCATTTAGAGATGTAACCAATTTAACAGTACATTGAGCTAAGTTTGGTGCCCAACTGATTCCGTTTAGTAAAGATGTGCTTTTACCACTTCAAACGCTGATCAATGTGTAACCAATGATATCTGCCATCTTCTGCTTGAGGCTATTTAGATTTAGATTTATTTAAGGGTTTTATACACCGCGACCTGAAAGATCTATTGTGATGCCCCTTTTTATGTGAAAGATGAGGATAGTCTCATCTACAGATCTTTTGTCAGGCTGATTTCCGACAGGAATTCATATATTTTGGAGGAATCAAGTTGAGGGATCTTGCTCATATCTAAGATATATTCTCCAAAGCACCTGAGTCTTTTGTGTGCCAATGGTCCGCAGTCTGTGATCAGGTACAGTGAGGTTTCGTCACTTTCTCCACAGAATCGACAGATGGCATCTGAAGATATACCCAACTTATTCATATGGTAGTTGAATCTATAGTGTCCGCTTAAAATGCCTGTGATGATTCTTCATTTACTCCGAGGCATATTTGTTAACTCCTTAGCTCTTTTAGGATTAAAATCTCCCAGAAAAGCTTTGGACTGTCTTAGTCCCGGAGGAGTTTTCCAGGTTTGACTTCTTTTTGCATCTGTACACTTCTTCAGCAGACCTCCAATGGTATTGGATGATAGTCCACATAAGGAAACTAAACTACCGTTAATAAAATAAAATTTTCTAATAATGGTTTCGTATTACTTGACAAAAGTATAAAGATGGAATACCTAATGGAAGTAACATGGATCAATTAATTTACGTAACAGAATTTGTAAGATTTAAGGACAAAGAATATGTAAATAATGCGTTTGATATCTGCAGCAGGCTGTGGAGGGATTATTCTCTCAGAAAGTCAGCATAGTATGATCAAAATGGAATTTGATGACAAAAAAAATCGATTCAGAAACGTCAGAATCTGTAGAAAATCATCAGTTGCAGGAAACTAATTCTGAATAAAGTTGAAGAATAATAAATTTGTATTTTAGTTAATTTTTCATTTTCACAGTTTAAAATGTGATGCAAATTGGTCGAACATAGGATCCAATTGGTGCACGTCTCATAGACGGATAAGCTGTACGTACGTGACATTTTCTGCGTTACTCTTAACATTATAAAAACAAACAAAAAATTCAACACTTCCCAGCATATATACTTAGCATAACTGTATGCATATGTATACGAACGCATCTCTTTTCAATCTCGTCAACATGTTGAGCGATACCATTGCACACATTTCTATTGCGCTTTTCATTTGCATAAGCAAACAAAATGCATTTTCTGCAGTTGCCAACTACGCAACCCCTTGATTTCAACGTAATGTCCACTATAAGAGCAGTTCAGTTGCGTTAGCTATTCAAGGATCTGTTATTGAAAGCATACAACATTACACACATAAGCTAATTTTAGACGGGACATGTGGTATTGGGGAGCAATTGAAAACTGTTTATATTTTAAAGAAAAATTACATTCCAATTAGTTTATGTTATAGACGAATGAGCTAATACAAAACAAGGAAAAGCTAGAATGCAAAAACTAATATACTCGTACATTTGTATATATACATATACATATATTATATTACATGATTCCAAAAATATTCTGTTTTTAGTAAATACTCCTTGGCATGTTTTACTCTTTTCCTTTCATTTTTAAGGCTTATAAATGCTTTCTTTCTGGCAAGTCTCAATAATAATACAGGAATACACGGTTTTCTACCTGAACAACCAAAGTGAGTTCCTAGGGTAACTTTCGATGCTGATTCCAAATCCGGAGTCCAGTTTTCTCTAGGTTGTCCGTTTTTTGAGATAATAGAAAGGGCGATATTTTGCCCATATATATTTTCGACCATACATACGAAGTGAGGTGTATCTTTTTCGTGTGTTTTCTTGTGGGTCTGTTTCACGTAAACGTGATGATCAGGGCGAGCGGTGCATCTAAATTTGCAGAGAATTGAGAAAAATTTCCAAGGTTTCGATTATATTTGGAGTGTATATAATCGCTCATCATGCCCTCGTCCTAGAAACCTTGGTAATTTCTCTCAATTCTCTGCAAATTTAGATGCAACCGCTCGCCCTGATCGTCACTTGTATCACCTAATTTTCAGGGAAGAAATCTAGGTGGGAGCACCGATTCTCTTGTAATTCAACAACAGTTCCGCGATAATTTACCTGTAGTTGTCACTTTTCCGGTTGCCAAGGAAGTTATAGACAATGCTCCTGAAAGATACCCATGCTGCCTTTTTGTGGGTGTTAAACCTCGCATAAAGTTGTCGGCAGCATCAGTTTCTTTATGTCAGGTCCAACGAGAATCTCTTATTTTATTTTGCCGTAAGAAATCTTCGGAAACAGACGAGGTAAGTACTGGAAAACCGCCTAGTCTCGGTCGAGCGCTTTAAAGAAATTTTTGTGAGCCCCAGTTTAATATGTCATGGAGGAAGTAAAACGTTATTTGGATCAATCAGTGAATTGTTGGAGATATTGTGTCTTCCTGGTGAATAATGGTCTCGAGAGGGCCATTCTTTTCGTACTTAATGATTCGCTACTGCTCGACTATCCCACAGACAAGGAAAGCAACAGTATTTTGTGAAGCCGCTCTGCATCCGAATCAGCATGCCAATAACCTGGAATATATGCGTAATCAATTAGTTTAAATTAATATCCTACTTCGAAATCATCAAATACCTTTAGATCGTCGTGTATTTTCCATCTATTTTCGTTATACTTGATCCAATCCCAAAATTTCTTTCATCGATTCGAAAGTTTCCTTGATGTCGACGATATGAGCAATTAGAATCGACGGCTTTTTATTTCCAATATGCAGGAGAGCGGTCTTCAAACTGTATTTAGAGCTGTCGATGAAAAGTTGCCGTTCATTTTTGACATATGGTTGATTCATTGTTCGAAATAATTGATGTCTTTGCCGAAACAAATTTGATTTATCTTCTCGAAGAATGGCAATAGTACTTATTCCTTTCTCTAAAATGAATGACTTTCGTTTCGGTCGAGTTAAATTTCCACTGTTGCAAACGTGATCCCAGTATTTCCTTTGGATAAATGCAAATTGCGGACCAAATCATTCAGTTCAGCTCATGTTACTAAATGTTTTTAGTTGAACACCATTTCGCTGCCACTGCTCGTATTGGGATCAGAAGTTTCCACAGCTCTGACAACTGGACACTTCGGTAATGGATCATTGTGTAAATGTTCAACTGGCTTCGATGCTAATGAAACGTCGGCATACTTTATATTACTTCCAGTTCTTGTACTAATACCAAAGACATTCGTAGAACAAAAATTGGTGTATGTTTCTGTTGTCTCCAAAGCATTGGCGTTTTGAACGGCAAATACATTTCCTCGCCCATCCACCATCTATATAATCTTGTTCGCATTACAAAATTATCCGCTATCCTACTATGATCTTCATTTTTTATATGTCGTATATGTGAGAAAGCGGATTCACAGACATACGTGCTAGAGAACATCGAAACCAACTTCAGCATTTCCTTTTCAATTTCGGATACTTCTCAGCTGAGACTTACTTCCAAAATTGCATGCCAGTGTCTGTGAGGGCCAATAATTTCAAATCAGCTTGAAGATCTCCAAGTTCCAAGTGAAAAGTTGGATTTTGATCTGGAATAGTGACGTAAATACTCTTTGGTTTGAGCACCACCAGCTCAAAGAGCAATGGCGTTAACACCGCTGCTGTAAACAAAAGAACAAATAGAATCGACACTCGATTGAACGTATTTGTGCGAGTTTCTGCTAGTGTGATAATATTTTAAAACTGATTTATGTTGTTGTAAAAATACTGTGAACCCCAATTGACTTTAGCCATAAATGTGTGTCCTCTGATGCTTCCATTTCACCATCAAACGTTCCATTTCATGCCACTTCAATAGATTCCACATCGAATGCGTTCCTCTTCCATGAGGTCCGCAATATCGTTTGCGCATTCGAGCGCCGCCAATCTCCTCTTTTCACATAGTATAATAGTTACTGTGGGTGTACACCTCCGATGTCTCCCACCTTCCGTGATACGCCCTCGATCTATCTTGCATACGAAATTCATTTTTCCATCTCATGATGGCAAAAGCCTCCTCACCATTATTGCTGTCACCATTATTGCCATAATTCGTGCGAACTGCTTCATACACCAGATCGGTGCTTCACACATTCCACCGATTTTCAACGCTTCTCCTCTCCAGCATAATTGGTGGGATTTATTACCCAGAATCACGATGTCAGTCTTACGAGACTCATCCGACGACCAATTTTACTAGTCTACCGTAAGACTCTGTCAGCAATGCGCCGGTGTTCTTTAGTTCACTCTGACTCTGCATAATAAGTTCTGTGTCGCCAACGATGCCTCTATTGCTGTCCTTTTGCCACTGTATGTTACTACACACTTAATATTAGGCTTAAAGTTTACTTTATTACAATTTGAACTTTATTTAATAATTCACTAATCATTTAATTACTACACAAAATCACAATTAGAAATATTGCTGCTTCGATAAAAAGCGCGGTTTACGGTTGCTTTTCAACTGTACTCGACTTTGAAGTGCTTTAGCTTATATACTTTTCGAATGGTTCATGTAGAAAATTCTAGACTATTCCCTACACTATTAAAGACGTTTCTGAATCATTCTCGAATTTTAAGCTTTTATTCGAATAGATCGTGTCTTGACTTATATACACAGGGTGGTGCACTCATTCTCAAACTCCAGATGGGATCCTAAAAGTATGCAATCACGTTTCCCTTTATGTTTCAATATTGTGTGTGGCAACACACATAACAAGCCCAAAGCCGTTTCAAATCGAACGCAAATAGATATTGTAGTCCTGTATTTGGTTTTCATAAATAAATAACATATTTAGCGATTCAATTCCTTGCACTTTAACTGTAAAAAATAACTGCCTTATTTAAATAAAACATGCACTTTTTGTTTTGTCATTAAATGCATTCTTTTGACCTAATGTGATTTACTCGTACATTTCAACAACCCTCAGAATAGAGAATCCGCAACTGTCCGTATGTGTATACTCTATACTGTTGTATGTCCTTGTGTACACATTTCCGAAGCGACCTCTGCGAAGTACTTTAACAATAAATGCGAATTGCAGGATAACTACCGAGTTCGGTCACGTACTGCTGCGACCAGAACATTGATATTCTCGTGAAAAAGAGACGGCGAAACCAAATTATATTGCAACGCAAAAAGTGGTTTTGGGGTTTCTATTCCATGGTACTGCACACATTCGCAATAACGCCACCATTAAATATTGTTGCAGTCCTCCTTTTGCTCCTTTCTAATCTAGTACTTGCGTGTTGATTATTTAGCAAATGTACTTTTTAATTAAGAATATTCGAAATTATTTTCGTATTACCAAGCATAAAATTTAAATTAATTCTGTTGTTCGTTGCTACATCAGCAAATTCAGCATCCATAAATGTGTAATGTTAAGTGACTGCACTGAAACTATTCTGGAAATGTACGAATCTCTTGCAATTCAATTCGAAAGCTCCTCAGCCACAAGCAAGGTGAGGAGAAACAGCATCTTAAGAGCCCCAACTGCAGTGTTCAACAATACGAACATGCATTGAACCCCCTTCGTTATCCTCTTTTTGCAAGGAAGATAATGCCATTGTAGAGGCAGAACGGCGGAATTTAAATCGCTTTTTGCCTTTTATGACTTTGAAGGCCCTTGCGTCGGCCTCCATTATACAAATTGTCAAAGCATGGTAGCAATGGGATATTTTCGGGTACGAACGATTCTTCCATGGATAAGCATTCAACGAACTGGTGTTCGCACGAGACATCGTAAATGTGCTTCAGAAAACACGATAGTTCAGTTGAAATAATAACGAAGAGGAAACTCAAAGTAACTTTTGATCAAATTATCTTCAAAAATCTGGTTAGGTCCAAAAAGGAAATATTGATTTCTTATGTTGCTTCACATACCGTAGTAGCTTTTTACTTGTAAACAATTAAAAATAATAGTTTGATATAATACAATGCACATATATACATATAGGAATGCAACATCGGAGACCCGAGTCGGTATCTATTAGTACAAAATGTAGAACAATTTTCAATTTAAGAAAAATATAATATTCCTATTCCGATGTACATATTCCGGGGACATGGCTTTATACTGCAATCATTACGGCTGAAGTTTGGAATCTAAAATCGACAACAATATACCAGATTAACCAAATAATAAGGCTACACGACATTAAAATTATAAACTTAATAATAAAAGTGGTCATCAGGACCGTTCAGCGTAGAGAAACAATGAAGTAATAATAAAACAGGACTCACAGTTGTGATATGCAGATGGGTTCAAAATGGAAGATGGTAGTGCTGGAGCTGGAATTGTAGGGCCAAATTTCCAAAAGCAATTGCAATGGGAACGAGTAAAGAAGTCTGAAGTCGGGTTAGACCGACTACGAAATACCCTTTACCTTTTCTTGTGCGTGCGAGTTCAACAATGGGGATGTTTTCTTCATAAATCATCATTAGGAGCATATTCACGGTAATTTTTGGTAGGGTACCTTGAAATGATTATATCGACCCCAATTCTTGTATATGGCTTTGTAGGGTCCATATACGTACTAATGTAAAATTTCGTCCAAAAATATTGGTTTGGTCGTAAGTTATAATAATATGTGAATAGTGGGCGTGGCTGTAGAAATAACACGCCCATTTTTTGTGTGGTGTTTAATGTTAGTACCCGCAACCTTCCTATGAAATTTCGTTGATAAATATTTAATAGGAACACAGTCATGATTTTTGGCAAATTGTGGGCGTGGCAGTTCTAGTATGATCTCCATATTCTGCACACACACTATTATGGACCCCATGTATATTTCTGCAAATTTTTATTCCGCTACGAGCCAGGTAGGCTAATTTTAATTTTAGATCTGAAAGTTCCCTGTATCAAAAGTGGGCGTGTCTTTTCTCTGATCAGCCCCATTTGTTGCAGATAGCTTTATAATGTCCATATGTTCCTTCCCGTAAAATTTCGTCCGTAAATCTCTACCAGATCTTAAGTTGTTAATATTTGTTAATAGTGGGCGTGGTAGTTAATATATACCGCCCACTTTTTGCACAGTGTTTAGTGGGACCCACATATCCATAACTGCCAAATAATATCAAGATTCCGTCAATTGGACCGAAGTTATAGTCATTTTAAAAAAGGGGAAAAAAGTTCCGTATATGGGAGGTAGGCGTGGTCTTTGTCCAAATCGGCCCATAAAGCAATCTGGTTCTGTATCTTTGTTCAGACTATACTTTTGCAAAAATTTCATTAAGATAGCTCTAACGGTGTAGAAAAAAAGTGGCCACAGACGGACAGACGGACAGACGGACAGACGGACGGACAAAATAAAAATTGCTTAGAAAGTGATTCAGATCATATCTGTATATATATGTCCATACCTGCCACGCCTCCTTCTTGAAATTGCAACCCCTCTCAAAAGCACAAAGTTAGTATACCCTATTTACCTTTTTTAAGGTAAAGGGTATAAAAAAAGCTTAAATTTTGGCAGGCGGAGGTCCATTCCTTAGAGTTATGTGCTAGATAATGTCTACGCAGGAGTACACGCAGCACCGAAATACGAATTCTTTCAGATAGCCAGGCACCTCTAAAATCATTCATAAACTTCTCATTCTGGGAATGCTCTAAACTCCTCAACACCCTAGCAGCGATAAACTCTGTTACGCTAATGTGGCACCGGGACATGAGGGACATGAAGGCAACGAAATGACGGACTCTTTGGCAAAAAGGGGCGCAGGCATTCCTTTCATAGGTCGAGAACCCTTCTGTGGGGTAAACAGCAGCTTCATAAATAACTTGTTGTGCGAACAGGAAAAACGATATCTGCTGAGCTACTGGAGAGCCTAAAAAGGCATGCGGCAGTTGAGACTATTCATTCACCCTGAGCACATCAGGGTAGATGCTGTTTTAAATCTCAGCAGAAATGACATTAAACTCTATACTGAACTTTTAACAGGCCACTGTAGACTCAATTACCATCTGAAAAAAACAGGCGTGGTAGAAGACGATTCATGCCGACTCTGTCAAGAAGAGCAGGAAACAGCAGAACACATTCTGTGCACTTGCCCAGCGGTGGCAAGACGCCGACATAGCTACGTAGGCAGTTGGTTCTTATCTGTAAATCACCTAGTTAAAATTAAGCCCATAGCAGTTACGAGATTTATAACTAGTCTAGGATTGTTTTAGTTGGGTACGAGGCTGCATCTCTCAGGTCGCGGTGCTCTTTTAGCCTGTTAAATAATAAAAAATAATAAATATATTGGAATATTGACAATCAGCCCTTGCTGTGATTGCACGAAGGGCGACGGATCATAGTAGGATGACTAAAGCAGAACTTAAGCACTGCAAGACACATCTAACGAAACGGGTGATAGCCTCTGCACCGGATGCAGACGCCAGGGGTTACAAGAGGAAAAATGGTTTCGGTAATATACCAAAGATGAAGTGGATAATATTTGAGCATATGGAAACAATATCGCCATGGTTTAACTGGTACGCACATGCAAGATTACAGGGTGTCTCAAAGTCGGCTTATGTTAGGCTAGCTTAAGTTCTTCATGAAAGCTCACTTAAACATAATTAAAGGCTCATTGTGATAGCTTAGGAAATCGGCGGGACAGCGATATCTACTGAGTGGGGAGCCATTGTGAATCAGATATGAACCTGGCTATGTTGTGGATGGTAGTTCGATCAAACCAGTAAGGAATGCTGAACACAGGAATTTATTTCTTCTCTTAGCTGGCGAAGCTCACTAACATGCAAGCTGAAGAGTGGGTTCTTCCTCTTGTTCAGAGCTGCAGCTGCGACAGAAGGATTTGATCGGCAAAGCCAGTTTTTCAGCATGTCTACCAATCAAGCAGTGACCCGTGAGCATAAATATTGTTGTAGTTCAGCTTCTGGTGAGTTCGCTTATTGGCCTGGTAGTCCAAGTCTGTCTGATACCGCCACACGCGTGGTCTTTTGCACAGGATCGTTTCACGACCTCGTGGTAGTTTTGTTCGATACTACATTTTACGGTGTGCCTCAACGGTGAAAGAGGGAGAGATTTCACTAAGCGATATGTCCAATTTATCTAATTCGTCGGCCTCGCCAAAAATTAATTTATGCCCTTTATTGGGTGCCCGTGTAGGTGGACCTATGAATTCCTCGCCACACATTTGATGGAAGAAAGGCAGTTAAGAGCAAACTTTGGTGTAGTGAATACACCAGCGAGGGACTTGATTGCTATCTGGTAGTCGGAGTAAATGTGAATATTCAGACCTACTATTTAAATGCAAATAAGCCACTTAAATGCCTGATATATCGCCATTACTTCTGCCGGAAAAACACTGCCATGGTCAGGGAGACAAAGAGATATTCTCGGAAAATACCGCAACCGATTTTGATCTCTAGCTTGGAGCTATTTGTGTTTATATCAGTTAAATGCTCAGATTCGAACCTGGTGGAATTTTGGGGTATAGCAAGGAAAGTTGGAGTACTCGTATATCGACACAATTGTATCCTGAGCAAATGCTTGTGTCGGCCAGGTCCGCCCTAGTTCAGCGCGTTGTAGCAATGAGTTGAGGTGCTGAGCACTAGCAGCGAGTGAAAGATTGCCAACACAGCTTTGTGGAGGGAGTAGGTAGAGCCAAAGTTATCACTATCATCCGATTTAGTTTGAGTTGTTGTATAACACTGGGTTGTATGGCAATATATTGTAACGAACTTTTGTATGCTGGGTTATCCTCAACGGTATCCAAGATTCTTAACAGAATTTATTTAGAACTCTGAAGATGATCCAGTTTAGCTCCGAAATCATTCTCTTCATACATAACATCAAATAACTGTATTTTAGTTAGAATGCACAGGCCTTAAGATCCTTCAAGCAAAATAATTTATTTTATGATAAACAGTTTTTGAATTTTTATTAATCTAGACAGTGACTATCAAATCTAGAGGGGCAATTATAGGCAGATTTTTTTTTGCGGCTGCTTCTTAACATCTTTCTCTATAAGCTGATACTAGGAAAGTTACCGAATAACACCGAATTATATAACAAAAGGTCCATTCAAAATAAAAAAAGAAAGAAAATGGCCTTTTGCATATCAAATAAATCCAATATCTATGAATGAAAGCTCCGATAATCATAAAAATAGCTTCATAATAAAGTACACACCTGCAGCTGATTCCTCCATAAAGGTTGCCATACACGACAAGCTTGTTTGTGCGATTGGTTTGTGTTGGGGATTTGAGGGTTTTTCTCGTCTGTGGTGTTGTTGTCAAACCGATCGTAGGTTTTTGAGATTTTTCAATTTTTGCCGATCCATTTTGCCGCGTTGTTCGGAAACATGTGCTCATTTCGATCGAAGTCGCCAGAGTGTGCACATCGACGGAAGAATTGAAGTTGAAAATAAAGTTGAAAGTTGAAAATTTAAAATGACATGAAAAATGACAATGAAAGTTGAACATCAGCAAATGGATACGGAAACGTTTATTTTTTTTATGTAACCACTCTTTCACCCCCCAGACATGTTTTCGTCTCATATATGTAACCTGGACTGATTTTGTTTCGTTCAACTTGATTTTCCATTTTTTTAGCCAGTCAGTAATTTTGTTTAGCCCACTCTGGATTTTAGAGGAAGCTAAGTGTGGGAGAGTGTCAACAGCTAAGACAGCAGTGTCATCTGCAAAGGTACCTATGGTGACTCCTTCAGCTGATGGTAAGTCGTACGTGTGAAGTAGATAAAGTATTGGGCCCATGACACTTCCTTGGGGTACGCCTGCTGAGCTTTCATGGAGCTCAGATTGTTCCTCACCTTGCTTTACGAAAAAATATCTATTTGTAAGATAGGACTTGATTAACACATAGTAGTTAATGGGGAGTGTAGTTTTTATTTTGTAAAGCAAGCCATCGTGCCAAACGCGATCAAATGTTTGCGAGATGTCAAGAAACGCTGCTGTACAATATTGTTTATGTTCGAATGCAGTGTGTATATACTCAACAATCCTATGAACCTGTTCGATTGTGCTGTGTTCTTTCCTGAATCCAAATTGATGATTTGGAATTAGCTTTCGCTCTTCTATAATTGGGAGTAGTCTTTTCAGGAAAAGGGTTTCCATGAGTTTAGAAGCAATCGGTAACAAGCTAATTGGGCGATACGATTCAACTTTATCAGCGCTTTTTCCGGGTTTGAGAATCATTTTTAATTGTGACACTTTCCATTGGGGAGGTATAAAGCCAGATGTTAGCACCGCGTTAAATAAGTAGGTAAGATATGTCACTCCTTCTTCTGGAAGTTGTTTTACTATTTTTCCAGTGATAAGGTCGTACCCAGGGGCTTTCTTAATATTTAGCTTATCAATAGCTGCTTTCACTTCAGATTTGGAAAATTTACGTATGGGTAGGTCCATCTGATGGGTATTACTCAGAACACTTTTCACTTCTTCTGTTACACATGCTGGGGGCTCGATTTCCTGTGGAGTAAATACTTTTTTTAAGTGTCGGGCAAATGTGACTGCTCTTTCAAGGTCACTTTTAGCCCATTCGTTATTTTCCATTCGTAAAGCGGATTGGAACATTGTGGGTCTCTTTAGATTCCTAGTTGCTTTCCAGAGAGAGTATTCTGTAGCAGCTGTTGCATCGAGATTACTGAGGTAATGATGGAGTTGGGTGTTTCGTTCGTTATTAAGGATCTCTTTAAGTTCTTTTGTAAGCGCATTTAATTTTTTCTTGTCCTCAGGATGTCTAGTTTGTTGCCACTTTTTTCTTGCATATCGCTTTTCTCTCAGTTTTTCTTCTATAGGTTTGGAGATGTTCGTTGATTTTCGCTCATTTAGTGTGGGGGTGGAGTCCCACGCAGCTTGTTGCAGCCAGTTGTTGAAGTGTTCAACAGCCGCAATGATATCTTCTTCAGATTTCAGTGATAGTTTTAAATCAATTGTGGAAGATACCATATATCGGAAGCGATTCCAATCAGTTTTGTGATTATGTAAGCTACATTGACTGGGAAGAAGGGCAAGACTGTTGTTAAGCTCGACGAGAACTGGAAAGTGGTCAGAAGACAGCTCAAAACATGGGCTACATTTAAGATCACTAAGCATGATACCTTTCGTCACACAGAAGTCAATCAAGTCGGGAATTTTTCTTACATCTGTTGGCCAGTATGTTGGTGTACCTGAAGAGACAGGGAGTAAATTTAATTTTCCAATGGCCGCATAAAGCTGTCGACCTTTTGGTGTAGTGAGACGGGAACCCCAGTATGTGTGCTTTGCGTTATAGTCTCCTCCAGCTAGGAATCTATTGCCAAGGGTCTTAAAGAATTTCTCATACTCCTCCATTTTTATTGTGTGTTTAGGTGGGCTGTAGACAGCGGAAATTGTAATTGGCCCTTTCCAGTCATCAACAATTATATTCGTGGCTTGTATAGCTTCTGTGCGATAAGACGTGCTCTCACAGTGTTTTATGTTATTGCGTATTAATATTGCTGAACCTGCATGAGCCTTATTATCTGGGTGCAGGGTGTGATAAAACTTAAAGTTCGGAATCTGAAAATGGCTTTTGTTGGTGAGATGGGTTTCAGATATTAGGAGTATATCTATTTCGTATGTTTTAAGGAATTTTTTAATTTCTAATAAATGTTTTGACAGCCCATTAGCGTTCCATAGAATGATTTTTATGGGATTGAGGATGAGCAATTCTTAGTCGTGAGGGTCACTAATAAGTTCATCATTGTTGTGATTTGTTGCATGACTTGCCGGAGTAGCATTATCATTTCTCGCATTTCGTTCGGGGCTTGGGTTTCTGCAGGAACAGTATTAATTGGTAGGGCCGTTGTGTTTTCATTAGTTGCTTGTGTTGAGTGTTTCAGTGCCTGAGCGTATGAAAGTACATTTTGAGTTTGTTTTGATGTACTGGGATTTACCAGAACTTCCTGTTGTTGAGTAGGATTCATGGGTAAATTGTCGTTTTTCCTTAATTGTGGGTATTTCATTTTCTGAAGATTTTTATAGACTACACAACCTTTGTAATTTGCTGGGTGATTACCTTCACACAAGGTGCATTTGACTTCATCTGATCTGCTTTTACGTACACAATCTGAAGACGTGTGGCTTCCGGCGCATTTAATGCACATTGGTTTCCTGCGACAGTACGTTTTTGTATGCCCATACTGCTGACAGTTAGCGCATTGGGGAATATCGCGAGTCGGTCGGGGGGGCTCAAAAACAATTTTTGTATGAAGCAGGTATTTGACTTCATAAATTTCTTTATTGTTTGAGTTTGTTTGAAGTTCAATGATAAACATTGGCAGAGGCTTTTTTGTGTTTCTTCGCTTTATGTTCCAAATATTCGTGACAGAGTGACCGAGGTTTTGCAGGGCTTGGGTTATTTCATCTGTGCCTATAGATGGGTGCATATTTTTCAGTACTACTTTGAAGCCTCTTTCTTGTTTTGGCTTATAGGTGAAAAATTCAGTGTTTTTTAGCTCAAGCTGGTTGACTATTGTCTTGTAGGCTTCTGGAGAAAATGCCTGGATTTTAACTTGCTCATTGTTTATGAGCTTTAATTCGTATGAATTTGGAGCAGCTTCAGACAATAGTTTCATTAGAGGAGCTATATTGGTAACTCTGTCAACAAATATTGGTGGGGGCTTAGACACGTTTTCTTTATGTTCTGTGCTTTTTTGGTCACATTCTTCAACTTCTTCTAGGGACGAAAATCGATTTTCGGTTCCTTTCGGATCTCCTAGCCAGTATTTTTCAAGTTTAGATTGTTTTTGAGTGGTCTTTGTCTTACCTGGACTCTCTCTCTGCCTTTTCTTGTTTAGAACCGTTTTCCAGTCCTCGTCGTGGGAGGGTACACTTACTGTGACTTGGGGAGAGGCAACTGGTTGCTGTTGTTTGTATAGCAGCTGAAGCTGGCGTTGAAGCTGATCAATTTGTTGTTGGACAGTTTGTTGAGAGCTGTTTTTATTTGGAAAAGTCGAGCTTGATTGTGGCGAGGGGCATTGAGGACTCCAGGAATTTTGGAGCGGATTCTGAAGAAGGGGTTTCTTTTGTGTTTGCAGTTGTTGATGCTGCTGTTGTTGTTCCTGATGTTGTTTTTCTCGGTGGTGCTGTTGTTGTTGTTGTTGTTGCTTCTGCTGCTGCTGCTGCTGCTGCTGCTGCTGTTGTTGTTGTTGTTGTTGTTGTTGCTGCTCTTCTTGTTGCTGACCTTCCCCTCTAGGTGGGGTACGGTCTACACCCATTTTTTTTTCTTTATTATTTATTTTTGTTTAAAATTAACTTTGGCAACTCTACACTAGATACTTGCTAAGCCGCTTTTAATTTAACGTATTTGTGTACATACATAACCGTATAATAGCAGTGCTATTTTGCGGTTGTCTCACTTTGTGATTATTTGTTGTTTCTCACTTTATAATTTTGTTGTTTTTATTTTTGTATATTTTGTTTTTGTTTTTACACTTTATTTAAAAATTAAAGAATTTTAAATTAGTTGTTTTCAGAATCACTGCACTCGGCACTCTTCCGACGCAGAAAATTTTGCACTTTCACGCTTGTGCGAAATTGTTATTATTTAGATACCTTGGGATGCACCTCGACAGAAGATTAACTTGGAAAACACATATATTTACAAAACGAAAATCACTCGGTATAAAGCTCAGAAATCTACACTGGCTCTTGAATCGAAACTCCAAAGTCTCAATCGATAGCAAATTGCTCTTGTACTCAGCAATTTTAAAACCAGTTTGGACATACGGTATTCAGCTGTGGGGCACTGCGGCAACTTCCAATGTTGAAATACTTCAAAGATTCCAATCAAAGACCCTAAGAATGATTGTAAACGCGCCCTATTATGTCACAAACAACCAAATCCATCGTGACCTCAAAGTTCCTACAGTCGCTCAAGAAATAAAAAAGCTCTCTACT
This sequence comes from Clusia tigrina, assembly GCA_920105625.2. NCBI lineage: Eukaryota > Metazoa > Arthropoda > Insecta > Diptera > Clusiidae > Clusia > Clusia tigrina. Next base: position 39,301,997 of record OV050033.1, on the reverse strand, counting down.
TCGCACAATCTGAGACTCCTAGTCCACCCAAATTCACTGATATCGGAACTCACTTCCAACCCCTTCACTTTCATCCGACTGAAGAGAAAATCCACAACAGATCTCCTGTGCTAATAGGCAATGGCTGCACCACTGGGTGTAGTCCATAAAAGACAGTAAATACAAAAATTAGTCTTAAGTTATTAAATATTGCTGAATGTGATTGAATGTAACAGATTGCAATAAAATATTTGGATATTAAAAAAAAAAAAAAAAAAAAAATGCCAGCTTACGATCGATGATTTTCAACTGATGCTGTGATAAAATGTGTGCATAAAATTAAGATAAATACAACTGTACATTGTTCCATGGGTATTCAACTACAGCTAGAAACAAAATTACTTCTCAACTCTACATTTTGAAATATATATTTTTGAGCGGTTTTTGAAGACCCCTATGTGCGTCGTGTTGCAGTATATTTAGATTGAGTTTCGCTCACCCACTGCATTGACCGTTGAAAACTGACCGTTGAGATGAAGCACTAACTTAATGCTATAAAAATATATTAAAAGATGTAATCCCCTCCAATGACATGTCTATAGAAAAAGAAGGCGAAGGGGTGTATAAAAATGCGTATTCCCTTTGTGCTCCCAAAGGATGTTAAAGGGAGGTCTCTCAGACAAAACAGCTTTTTAGCTTTCGCTCCCTACTCCCTTGCATATGTAACAAGGAGGCCAAAGGGAGTACAAAAGGAGTACTCCCTTTTTGCTCCCAAAAGATGTTAAAGGTAGGTCTAACAGCTTTTCTCTCAGGAAAAAAAAACTTTTTCGCTCTGGCCTCCCCTCCAATGACATGCCTATGTAAAAAGGAGGCCAAAGGGAGGTCTCCAGGGAGCAAATATATCTCCCTTTGGAGACTACGGGGAGTACTCCTGGGATGAACCCCTTTACTGCTGGGTAGTTATAATTTTGATACTAAAACACATTGGACCGATATTAGTGTGTGTGCAAGCAGTGTGTAGTGGGCGTCCACTCCCACTTCCACACTCACAGTTCACACATATTAATAGCTGGGACTTTTTTTTTTTTTTTTTTTGTCGGAACAATCTAGTAAGCGCAGCACTCAGACAGAGTATATATCCATTGTACTGTACTTAAGGTTCCCTTTTACTCGGCTTTAAATCTACCCAACCTCCGAAGAAATAGAAGTAGATCCTGTGGTGCCAAGGACCCAAGTTGGTAACTCCTCAGCACATCAGTGCCAAAAATCCCAAACCTGATTCGAGCAAAGGCAGGGCAGACGCAAAGAAAATGGTCCGCCGTCTCGTCTTCTTCTCCACAGGCTGGGCACAGCGCACTGTCTGATATGCCAATCCTTTCCATGTGCCTAGCCCATAGAAAGTGCCCTGTCATCACGCCAACCAACAGCCTGCAGTCCCTCCTACCTAAAGATAGAAGGAACCGTGACCATCGGTCAGAGATAGCAGGCAGCATAATTTTCGTCCATCCGCAGCCTCTCTCAGCCCGCCATGCTCGCTTGTGGGTCGAAACAACCCACTTGTTTGCAGTGGCTTTGATGGCAGCAGAAGGGAGCGGCAGAACAGGCTCAAGGCCAATAAAAACAGCCTCGGAGCCCATCCTGGCCAAAGAGTCAGAGGTCTCGTTACCCGCAATGCCAGCGTGTCCCGGGACCCAAGTCAGCGTCAGACTATTATGTTTTCCAACACAATTTAGCCTGGATTTGCAGGACCTGACTATCGTGGAAGTGGTGGTCGGACTATCCAAGGCCATGAGCGCAGCTTGGCTGTCACTGCAGACACAAATAGATTTGCCTTTCCACCTGTTTTCCACAACAAAGTCCATCGCCTCAAGTATCGCATACACCTTCGCCTGAAACACAGACGCATGCAGACCAAGGACAAAGTACCGACGGGTTCCACAAGATTCCACGAATACACCAGAGCCTGGGGCTGGGATATCATCATAATCATAGTACCAGTATAAAACAGTTAAATAGAAGGCGGTTTATTCCAATGTTCGATTATGACGATTAGAACGCACTCAAAGTTCCACTTATGACAAAAAAAAAATCATTTCTCCCGCCGTCTCTTTCAGTAAAAGAGTCTGGAGAACAATAATTTTATTGCAATTAGAAACACATTTAGTAAGTTGGATCTCCTGAAAAGCAATGTGAAATTTTGTATAATACTCAAAAAGTTTGTATAATTAAGAATTAAAGGAGCCTCCGTTTATTCTTAAATTTCTTTGTAGTGCCATTTTTGATTTTGATGGCCAAAATCTGGAGTTCACTCATTAACACTGCGAGTGGCAGTAGGAACTGTACTTGAGTCATCAATTTGCAGACTGCTACATCACCACTGACTACCAATTCAGATGAAATTCAGGCATTGGCAATCACATTGCAATGAGTCGAATTAAATACTACGAGCGTGCTTTGTTGGCGGTCGCCACTTTTCTTTTGTTCGGCATTGGAGGCGGTACAAACAGAACGACTACCCTTATTCTTGCACAAGGTAAGTTAATGACTTTGTTTATAAGTGCATGTGAGCGTCTGTTCTATTTCATATTTAAAATTTCGCTATGATTTTAATTCAAAAATATGTGCAAAAGTTCTTAAACAAATGTTTTTCTTGGTACAGTTTTTTCTAATTTGCAGTTTTTGCCCATTTTGTAGTTGTGCACGTAAAGCAATGAAACATATTTTCATCCGCAAAAACGGTGTGAATTATGCGTTTTGCCCAAGTGGTCTGCGCCATATAATAGTGAGTTTCTCCCTGCAGGTCATATTCAACCAGATGAGCCGGTGCCGGAGTTCTTATCGCAGCTGACCAACATGACAGTGTCAAAGGGTCGTGATGTGTCCTTTACGTGTGTGGTCAACAACTTGGGTCAGTACAGAGTAAGTACGAAGAATCGCAATAAAGCAAATGCTCGCTGTCATACAGATATATTTGTACATATGTAAGTGGCGGTGAAAATAATATCACTACTATATAACTTTAAAATGCCCCACAGAGAGAGATGTGCCTGGAATTGAATGAAATATGCTAATCTACAAATTTTAGTTCGCACTTTTAACTCAAAGTTCTTATTTCAATTGTCTTTATCTTCAGCAAATTTTTTATAACGCGATTTAACGGGTCTCATTCAAGATTCAATCACCTGTGCTGAGTTTTTGTCGAGAGAGGAATAGCGGACCTGCGCATGGCGCAATCTTCTATTCCATCATTCTTGGGTTTCATTATTAGGACCTCGGATCGCCTCAATTAGCAATAGTGCCGTTTTGGTGTCATGTCTTCGCGAGCTTAAAGAAAATGGTGATATACTTTTGTACATTTACAACCTTCCAGAGTTGCTGACAAATTCGGATAGGTCTGAAAGTTCTTAGCTAGAGCAAGGCCCTAGACTCTCCAGAAAAGTACTTCCGAGATATTTGATTATCAAGCGAGCGAAGGCTGTGGAATCACAAACAAAGTGTTCGACTGTTTCTTTCTCCTGTGGGTCTTTACAGCTCCTGTAATGAGCATTAAACGGAATGCCCATTTTTTCAGCGTGTGTGCCAATAGTCCAATGACCTGTGCAGACAGCTATAAGGTTGCTAATTTTATGTCTTGGTTTATTGAGAAGGTGATTAGTTCTTTTTGCACTGTAATCAGGCCACATCAGAAATGGCACACGTTGCAGTGTTTTTCCTTCTCTCGCGAGCCTTGCGGAAGAAGTGATTCTAAATATTTCCCTTAGCACGTTCATAAAGGAAAACACTTGATCGGTTTCCGATGAGCCTCTTCGTGCTAGCTCATCAGCCCTCTCGTTGCCCTCAATGATCCTGTGTCCCGGAATCCTGATAAGGGATATTATATTATTTCCTGATAATGATTAAATTCATCCTTGCAGAGGCCGACCAACTTAGAACTGGTAAATGGCGACGCTAGTGCCTTTATCACCACCTGGCTATCGGAGTAAATGGATACGTTTTTGGTCAGCTTGTGCCCCTGCAGCGCCCTGCATGCGTGAAAGACGGAGAGCAGAAAATTTTGAGGTTCTGAAAGTATTCCTGCACCCCCCTCATATTCCATCTTAGAACCATCGGTGAAACTTGGCGTACCCCCTTTCGCGAGCACCATTCCTTTCAATTATTCCTACTTGCTAGACCAGTGTTAACGCAGCTCCCAAAATCCAGATTCCGTCGAAGAATTCGGTTCTCGAGGATACTATGTCTGGTGGCAGTTGTCTCAAAATGCTACCATGACCATTCAGGGTATCCCTCCAGTTACCGGATACCCTGAGTCTTAGTGCACTTGTGCGGAAATACAATATGTTAAAGATCTATATGGAGGAGGTTTAGAATCGCGTCCAAAGCAACCCCCGGGCAAGTGCGGCAGGCTCCTGTAATTCCAATGCACGTAATTCTAACCAGCGCACCGGGCTCTTTGTAGTTTCGTGAGATTGTAGCCCTTCCTGAGAACTTCCCACCAAACCACGGGGCCGTATGTCAAGATTGGCCGCACCACCATATTTTTTTTTTTTTTTTTTTTTTTATCTCCATTTATTTAACTACAATCTGTCCAGCTGGACATTCAGTATTACTTATATTATATTTGGTTATAAACATGTGTATGAATTTTCAGTAACATTCAATACATTAGGTACATTAATTTAACAAAGTTAGATTCTATATATATTAATTTCATTCATTCCTTATTATTATTATTTTTTAATTTTTTTTTTTTTTTAATTTTTTTTTTTTTTTTTTTTTTTTATTTTTTATTTTTTTTATTTTTTTTTTTTTATTTCTAATTTGATCTTAGGTGGTAAATCTGAATGGTAAGTCCGATGGTACATATTTTTTTAGTCTTCGCGCGCTGGTATCGCTGGTTATCAATTCTACCGCTAGGTTGTTAGGATGGACTCTAAGACGTTTGAGATATGAGTGGCTATATTTCATGATTTCATCATTTACTTTTGGGATGTTTAGATCCCGATGAATGATGTCGTTGCTGACATACCAAGGTGCATTAGCACACAGTCGTATGACTTTTGATTGGAATCGTTGTAGGATGTCCAGGTTTGACTTGGATGCTGATCCCCAAATTTGAATACCATAAGTCCATATGGGCTTCAGTATTACCTTATATATCAGGACTTTATTTCCAAGTGTTAGGGCTGACCTTCGTCCAAGTAGCCAGAACAAAGACCTAAGCGTTATTCCAAGTTGTTTCCGTTTGGAGAAGATGTGATAGCGCCACGTAAGCCGCCGATCCAGGTGCACCCCAAGGTATTTTGCATGGTCTGCTTGTGGCAATTGGGAGTTACTTAGTGTCACTGGAGGGCAAGAACCTGCACGTAGGGTAAAAGTCGTTTGCACTGATTTTATTGCATTTGCTTTTATTCGCCACTTGTCTAGCCATAAGTCAATTTGGTTCAGGTTCTCCTGCAAATGCTTCGAGGCTAACACGGGGTTTTTGTTGCAGGCCATTACAACAGTATCATCTGCAAAAGTTGCGGTATATGTGGTAACAGTCAGCGGCAGGTCAGCCGTGAATAGTGTGTAGAGCACAGGTCCCAAAACGCTCCCTTGTGGAACACCAGCTTTGATTGGATGGAGGGAAGTTACGTCGCTGTTAACTTTGACCATGAAGAATCTGCTTTCTAAGTAGGACTTTAATATGGCAAAGTAGTGATAGGGTAAATGCATTTTCAATTTGTACAGTAACCCTTGGTGCCACACCTTGTCGAATGCTTGGGTGATATCCAGGAATGCAGCTGAACAGTATTCTCTATTTTCTAGTGCATTCTGTGCAAATGCATATACTCGATTTATTTGTTCTATCGTAGCATGATGCTTTCGGAATCCAAATTGATGGGAAGGTATAAGTTGTTTTGACTCGATGATTGGGAGGAGTCGCTTCAAAAGAAGTTTCTCAAACATTTTGGAAAGTATCGGAAGCAAGCTAATTGGTCTATATGAAGTGACCACTTCTGCCGGTTTCCCAGGTTTGGGAACAAGGATAATTTGAGCCACTTTCCATTGGCTTGGGAAGTGGTCACATCGGATAATCGCATTGAATAGTTGTGCAATGAATTTATAGCCGCAATCTGGTAGCTCCTTTAGGATTCTGCTCGTAATAAGGTCATATCCCGGCGATTTTTTGTCTTTTAGCGTATTCTTGATAATCCCTCTAATTTCTTTTAGTTTAAAATGCTGGATCGGAATATCCATTTGGTATGGGGCATCAAGTAATTCAGCTATTTTTATGTCTTCTTGTGGATATTTGCTTGGAAACGGCGCAAATACTTCTAATAAATGAAGAGCAAATGACTGTGCTTTTTCCTTGTCAGATCTGGCCCATCCGCCATCTTTCGTTTTAATAGGTGGCACATGTGATGTTGGTTGATTTAGTTTTTTTGTAGCTTTCCATAGAGAATAACCTGAAGCCTGTGAAGGTGACAAGCTGCTGAGATAGCTTTGTATTTCTGAATTTTTTGTTGACCGTAGGTCGTTTTTGAGTTGCTTTGTAGCGCAATTGAACCGGTTTTTGTCATAGGGGCTTCTGGTCATTTGCCAAATTCGACGCAGTCTCCGCTTCTCTTTTAGTTGCTCCTTTACAACCTGGCTTATATCACGATGATTACTTATACAGCTGGGCTCCAATGTGGAAGTCCATGCAGCATGCTGAATGGCTGAGTTCAAAAGTTCTACTGCATCGTCTATATTTGTTTTGTTTTTTAAAGGAATATTGGTGACTAGAGTCTCGATAATGCTTTGTCTAAACAGCTCCCAATTTGTGCTTTTGTTGTGCAGACAGATTGTTCTTGCTCTGATCTGAGCCTCACAGCTAATTGTTAGAACTATCGGTGAGTGATCTGATGACAGGTCCAGGCACGATTCCATGGAAGTGTTTGTTTTTGGTACACCTTTGGATACAAAAAAGTCGATAACGTCTGGAAGCTTGTTTCTGTCCGTTGGCCAGTAGGTTGGCTCACCCGTTGATAGGTGGGACAGGCTGTTTTGTTGCATAGCTTTATATAGGTTACGGCCTCTAGGAGTTGTTATTCTAGACCCCCATTGTGGATGCTTAGCATTATAATCACCCCCAGCGATGAATCTTGATCCTAGGGAGTTATAAAATTCTTGGAACTGTTCGCAGCTAACTGGATGGTTGGGAGGGCAATATACCGCTGCAATTGTTATGGGGCCTTTATAATCATCAATTGTTATAACCGTTGATTGCAGGTATTTCTTTTTATAACATTCGTGCTCCACGTGTGCAATACTGTTGCGAATAATTACAGCAGTTCCCCCACGCGCAGTGCCAGCTGGGTGGATTGTGGAGTATAGGTCATATTGCGGAATTTTTGCGTAACTTTTTTCAGTGAAATGGGTTTCAGATATCAACATAATGTCAATATTTTTGTCTGCTAAGAAAGCTGATATTTCATGTATATGACGACTGAGCCCATTGGCATTCCAGACTGCGATTTTTAATAATTTATTCATTTCGACATATTTGCTACGACTGTGGTTAGTAGATTAAGTAGAGTACTCACTTGACCCATCAATGCTTTAAGCATGGTTTTTAGCTCGGTCATATCCTCATTCAGTTGAGTATTTGGATTGTTGAGCGGAGTGGTTAGGTTCGTATTGGTTTCTACCGGAGTATTGTTACGTACAACATTTGCATACGACGTTGTTGTTCGTGGAGCGGATCTTTGAGGCGCTTCCTGGTTAATGTTCCTCGCTTCTCTGTTCCTGAGTGCTGGGAACGACTTTTGTTGCAGCTCCTTATAGACAGTGCAACCTTTATAATTAGCGGGATGATTGCCTTCGCAGAGCACACATCGAACGTCTTGTGCGACGAGTTTGCGGGAACATTCGGAAGTAAGGTGGTTACCTGTACACCACCATATACCACCATTGTATATCCAGAGCACAATTCTTGGTCTAAGACTACATTTTTTGCCAAACATCGACTTGCAAGCATAGAAAGCCACACAGACCTTCAGTACTCGTTCATCGATGCACGCTTTCCAACAAAGTTTGGGCTCCAATATGACGTCAAGATATTTTACCCTGGATGATAGTGAGAGCCGCTGACCGTTAAGCCTCGACAGTTTGAAGGATGGAGGCTAATATTTTTTTGTGAGGGGCAACAGTTCCGTTTTATCGGAAGGCCACACCTGTTCGCCCATCTACTAACTTTGCCCAACGCAGCCTCCATGATGTCACTTATCACAGTGGGGAAAGGTCAAGGGACCGCCATGTCGTTAGCATACGCGATCACTTTAACTTCTTCAGAGTGAAGTTTAGCGACAAATTCATCGATAGTTACTAGCCACAACAGAGATGAATGAACTCCGCCCTGGGATGTACCTCTGCACACCTTTTTCGTAACCCTATTCAGCTATGATTTGTCTGTTTGCCATCACGGATGAGATCCAATTACAAATCGGTCCTTCCACCCCTGCCCCATTAAGAGCCAAGTTATTAGCTTCAGCCCTTACGTTATTAAAAGCCCGTTCGATGTCTACGGAAGCAGCCAGAATAAATTGCTTAACATGAAGAGATCTTTGTACTACTCGCACCACTTCATGTAGTGCAGTCTCCATAAATCTCCCCTTAGAAATATCATGCTGCGCCATAAAAACTGGATGCTCCTCAAAGAGATCTCGAATGTGACGATCCAAGACTCTCTCAAGGACTTTCAGAAAGAAGAAAGTAAGACTAATCGGTCTGAAATCTTTGGCTAATTCATGCCCCCTTTTTCCCAGCTTCGGAATGAAAACCACCCGGGTTTCCTATTTCCTATCGGGTATACCTACTTGGTATATAAGAAACGCACGCAGTGAAAATTTTCTGAAATTCAGATATTATGGTTCCCTGTGTCTTTTGCATCATTATAGGCATGATACCGTCTGGACCCGGGGATTTGTATGGTGAAAAACTGTTCATTGCCCAGACGACCTTGTCCACAGACAGAATCTTCACCAGAAATGCAGCTGGTACGTGCTCTCGACACACATACGTGCTACTCTGCTCTGAATGATCAGTGCAGTCTGGAAAATGAATATCCACAAGAATCTTCAATGCCTCCGTCGCCGATTCTGCCCACACTCCATCAGTACGTTTTACAAAGGTTCTTTTGGAGTGATCTTTGGCGAGAATTTTTCCGAGCCTGCCACAGTCCTTCAGTGACACAATAGATTCGCAGTGGTTTTCCCAGTAGCTCGTTTCTGTAAGTCACTAGAGAACTTCTCTACTGCTGATGACATAGTTCTCAACCTCCAAGGTTTTGTCAATCGTTGAGACTTTGGTGTTTCTATAACTCAAAAAACTCACCAATTGAGAAATTCGTGTTGAGAATGAACAGTGAATCTGACAGTTTTGACATTTAATTTTGAGAAGTGTGAATACTACACAAAGTCGTGTAAAACAGCAATTAATAAATACACAAAAAAGAACAATAAGGTTTAAAGACAAATAAACAGACAATTGAATATAAATTGTAAAAAATGAGTGAGATACGTGTGATCACTTATGCTATAATGTAGGATAACCGAAATAAGCTTCGCATTCAACGCCTCCCTATTGATTCTCATACTTATTGTATTACCGCACAAAGTGCACTAAGACTCAGGGAATCTGAGGCGATCCGAGGTCGCCAGCCATTTTACGTACCTACCTAATAATGAAACCCGTTAAATCGAATTATAAAAAATTCGCTGAAAATATAGGCAAGAACTTTGAGTATAGTTAAAAGTGCGAAGTAGAATTTGTAGATTAGTATATTTCATTCAATTGCAGTAGGCATATCTCTCTCTACGTAAAACGTCAACCAGAAAAGGCGGATTAACTCCAATGCCATGGTTACTTTTAATATAATTTGATTTCTTTCATATGACTTTATAATATAAATATGTATACATATAGAGGAATATATATAGGCATGGCTCTACATATAGGCCATAATTTGCATAGAATCTAGTGGGGCCTAGACATGACTACATAACTGCGAAACTGTGTCACGAAACCCTCAACTAGTCATTTGAAAAAAAGCATCTATAAATAATGGTAAAACGAATAGGAGCTATTCTCAAAATGGTGGTTAAAAATACGTTAGTTCTTCGATTATATCCCATTCTTCCAAGTCCGATGCTATAAATATTCTTAAGTTAAAGTAGATAATTGTCTAACAATTTGCAAGCTTTATTGGCCTACAGAGAAAACTGACCCATTAAATAATTCAAAACTTAGACGTACGTTTAACAATATAGTAAATCCTATAATTTTAGAGATAAAGCAACGAAGCACAGGATTCATTGAAGGCAAGCCGCATCCTCGTACTATGTCCAACTTAAGCTGCAGGATTAATAATGCCCTGTGAAAGGGGCTAAGTTCTAATTTATGTGCGCTTGTTTATGCACATGTGTATTTCTTTGTGCTTTTCCGCATCCCTGCAGGAAATGTGAAACTAGTTATTAAGACCACACCTGTTCAAAAAGCAGATAGTTATAGTAAAGTATTGTAGACTGACAGTTGTATGGGGGCGTCTGTACTGCTGACAACTTAACATATCAAGAAGTCAGAGGGAATCCACTTTTGTTCTAGAAATTTTATTTGTATTTTTCTTTTCAATTTTCTAATGCATTTGCCTTATCAACACAATAGTAATTCTTATAAGATATTTTAGGAGGATATTCATTAAAACTTGAGGTCATTGCCTTTTAGATTCTTGTTAAACGATATGTAACAAAATTTTGTGAATTCCAAATTAATACAAATATACAAAGTGTTTGCTTATTTAAATATATGAATGGGCTGGCACAATAGATCTCTGTGGTCGCAGTGCCTAAGGGCGATGGCGCCACCCATAACATTACATTACATTATTTGAATATATTGAATGTCTACTTTCTCGAACGATATGCATTGTTAAGCCCAGAGGATCCCATTTATAGAACTATTTCAGAATTTAGTTAAGTTATAGTGCCTTTGAATGGTGAACTTTGAGACTCCGAAGAGAGAAATCTGAAGGGCAAATGGTGCTCACTAGAATCATCGCATATTTTGTTATTTTATTATTATTATGAATAGTACAATATATATATAATACCAATTTCTTAGACAATAGTTTCGCCTTAGATTAAAAAAAAGTACAAATATGCGATGCTTTGTGGAACATTCAAATACTTGCCTGCAAAATTTGTTTCCTCATTTACTTTTAAATTAGTATAGTAAAGCAGATATTGCCCAGACTTGAGTCAATAAAAACGATTCAATTTAAAGAAATTAATTTATTATTGAAGTTTGTGATATAAACGATATTAATCGATATCTGCCAAAAATGTAATAGAAATATTGTTCAGAATAGTATTTGTATACTGATTATTAGCGAACTAGGTCTATAGTAGTATCATATCTAGTTACATTTTGTATTATTTTACCCCAGTTATCACCCCACTCCTTCAAAACTAATCCATTTTTTAAATTTTAAATAAAATTTAATTATAATCGTGTAGTTGTGAGTCCAGAATACATTGAATGAAGACTAGTAAACTTGGTGCTCTAAATAAGTTGATGGCAGCTCTAAACTAGTCGCTTTTACTGCGGGGCTTGGCCAAACTCACAAGTAATAATAAGCCATAACAGCTTCACATGTGCTTACCTGCATTTATTTGTTTGTGTTCCACTTGTATGTATGTATGTGTGCTTCTCTACTGTGTGCTATGTATCACTAGACTGTGACTCTGCCTGTAAGCCACTCATACTCATATATAAGTATGTGCATATTTTATATTTTCAGGTGGCTTGGATTAAATCTGATTCCAAGGCAATACTCGGCATTCACACACATATGGTATCCCTAAATCCAAGATTAGCAGTGACACACAATGGTCACAACACCTGGATGCTTCACATATCCCACGTACAGCTCAATGATTCCGGCAGCTACATGTGCCAAGTGAACACGGATCCCATGAAGAGTCTGGTAAGTACAATACAATGGTCGGGTACGTTTGACTCTTGGTATGTCTGCACCTGAATGCCTAACACTATATAATGGCAATGCCCTTTTTGCCCTCTTCTATGAAATACAAACAAAATTTACTTGGTGTGTTTATAGATTTGTCTGTGTGCAATATACAAGCAACCAAAGTCACATGGCGAAATTGCTACACAAACAACTTTTGTGTTTTCATTAAAACAAATTTATCCAGTTTATTGGTTAGCAGGGTTGTGCACAGTGTCGGCGACTGGTTGGTCAAAACCCCTTTTAATAGTATTTGCGGACTAAATGTTACGTATACCCAACAAACACTTCTAATCCATTGAAATATATTAGTGTGATATTTTATAATAATCCCAAGGATGATAATAATCCTAACGACGAAATTAAGGATTGGTGGAGGTTATTGCTTCCGCAAGCAACAGCTTTGGGGTTGATATTGTCTGAGGCCGAAGTGCAATAGTATGAACAATACAAAAGCACACTTCAGCCATAAAAGTGAAGTTGTGTGGAGTTGCGAGTTTTTGCACATTTTGTTACTAACTCCACTGAAATATGAGTGTCTTGGAAGAATTTTGACTTAGTATCGATTATCAATTCTGATTATTTCACAAATATTTCTTCTCATAACATTACTTTTTTCTAATTATTTTAATATTGTACCACTTGCTCAGTCGAATATTTTGACTTGAAGTCGTCACGGCAACATTCAAGATGAAGAACAGACTTTAATATGTTAAATTTTGCTGGCAGTGGATTTCAATTTACTCTTTCCATTTACTAGTCTGGTTACTTGGATGTGGTAGTGCCGCCTGATATACGATATCTCCCAGGTCAAAACCTCGAGGAAGGGGTCAGCAATGAAGGAGGTACCATACCTCTCATTTGCAGCGCTACGGGCGTACCGGAACCTACAGTACAATGGCGGCGAGAAGGCGGAAAAGACATCATTCTGCGTACCGAGACCAGGGAAAAACAAGGTTCGTTAAAGAAAAGTTTTTTTGTTTACTGTTCTACAAGCATACACACATGTCTCGTCCGGCTTCTAGTCCGCACTGCATGTGCGGATTTTCGGTGATAATGTCGTTATAAATAAAGCACCTTGTTTGTTATTTGTATACCAAAAGTAAGGCAAATGTTATACGCAGAGTCTTGCTAAAATATTGTAGCTACTTTACCAAAGAATTGAAGCAAGAATGAATACAACCGAATATTGTTGAACAAACAATCAGGCATTTGCCTGATACCTTCTCACTTTAAAGTAAGAGTAAGATAACACTTTCCGAAAAAGTGCAGAAATTCCAAAGAACTAAACAAAACATGCTTAAAATGTTGATTGTGTAACATCGGCTTAGGGTAAGTATAATGGCATGTAACAAAAGGACTATTTGGCCAGCCATATTCGTATACTCTAACATAGCGTGATAACGACATGTGTTCATACGACGACGTACACATATCCCAAAAAGGTAGACATAGTCGACTTACAAGTCGAACAGTTAATTAGTTATTCCAAATGCGCTTGTTTTGTACGAATGTCAGTTAAACAAACTTTCAGAAAAACAAAAATTAAAAAATATAACAACAGTCTCCAAATTGACTCCTTTATTCTACATTTTTTCTTGATTTCAGTTCTGAAGTCTGTGGAGGGAGAAAAACTTGTCCTAAGTAATGTGCACCGCGCGGACATGGGTGGATACATGTGCATAGCATCTAATGGAGTGCCGCCAACTGTGAGCAAACGATTTGATGTTCGTGTCAACTGTAAGTGAAGCTTAATGTTACAGGAGTAGATTGATTAAACATTAATTACTGTGACGATGTACAGTGAACCAATGATTCTAATTTAATAACCGTATAGAATGAGGAATAGCAATTTCCTATATTAATAACCTCGAAATAATCGAGACAAACCGAAACAGGTATCATCAGCGTATTCTTTTTTAGTAAGTCTTAAATTCAATATAATGAGAATTCAGTTTTAAATGAAGATGACAAGCTTAGTACAATGGCAGAGCACACACAGAATTCCGGCCACCCATCTACGAGTGTGTACAGGTGGGATAGGCACTTACTGTATTTTGTCCACAATTTTTCCAAGGGCTGGCAATTATATATATTATCATCAATAGAAATAAAATATAGACAATTTTCAATAAGGAAGGTGTGACTAAGAATAGTTTATCCTATGTGATTCATTATATATATGTGATCCTATGGCTCCGCAGGGGAGCAAAGGTGATTCATATTGCAATACAATTATTATTGGACTCTATTTATGGAGATGTTTACTTAATTATATAAACTGCACAGATGGACGATATTCGAGGAAATCTATGATAGTCTCATTTTCTGAGTAACAAATTTATGTGCAAATTTACATAAAATAAATAAAAGCCTTGATGGTAGTCTTCATTCCTAAACCGGGAAAGGATGACACTTTAGCGAAAAGCTTCAGGCCGATCAGTTTGACATCGTTCATGTTAAAAGGTCTGGAGCGTATGGCGGAGAAGTACATTAGGGCGGGTTTAATGTTGAATAGCCCCCTTTGTATCCATCAGCATGCATACCAGAGTGAGCGAAGCCTTGCGAATCAGCTCTGCATGATCTAGTGTGTAAGATCGAAACAGGGCTGGAAACTGGCGAATGCGGAGAACGGGGGTTAAGTCCACATGTTTTGGGTTAAATAGACTACAGATAAGTGTATGTTTGAGCATTATGAGCGCCATAGGTACCACATCTGGTACCGCTCTGAATGCTTTGTTGAACTTAAGGGTAAATATATCGAATAGCCTTGGTGTGTACATCCGCATTAATGACTAAAACCACTGAATAGTTTTCCATAAAGTTTCCTCTTTATATTTTAAAGTTACAAAAGGTACCCTGTAATATATGCATGCTGACCATACCCATCTCTTTTGCCAGTGGAACCCTTCAAGTGTAATAAACTAACAAATTTTGGAATCATTGTCAAGGGCTGAATCAGAGAATGCAGAGAAATGACTCTTGTTTTGCGCACACTAACACATGTTCAAAACTGCTGATTTTCTTCAGAATTCTGGTTAACCAAAGATAAACAAACCTATCCATATAGGCAACTAATGATAAGCAAAGACAGTTTTTTTCAAACGTCACAAAATTTGACGTTTAAGTGTCCCGTGTCTGGTTGAGTATTTCAACTTTCTAAGTCCATCGAAGTGTGATAATAGGCAAGCAAACTCGCGTTCTATTCGAATTAAGGCATTTGACTGTGTTGACCACAATATTTTATGTACGAAGCTTCTGAGAATGTACAATTTCTCATCCGGCGCAGTGAAATTGATAGAATCATACCTTACAGATAGAACCCAAGCGGTTTACCAACCCAGTCAGTGTGATGATGAGGCATCGGATTTCTTGTCGGTAGTGCGAGGTGTACCTCAGGGGTCCATATTGGGGCCTCTTCTTTTTTGTATATATATAAATGATCTACCGACTGCATTGCATGATTGTGATATTCATCTGTATGCTGATGACGTCCAACTTTACATAAGCTGTAAAAGGGACGAAATTATTAATTGTGTCACTCAAATTAATAATCACTTATTTAATGTTTATAACTGGGCAAAGAAAAATGGGCTTTGCCTTAATCCTGCGAAGTCAAAATGTTTAGTGACTTACAAGAAACACTTTGATACCACAATACTACCCAGTATTATAATGAATGGGTATGTGATTGAACGTGTAAGCATGGCTAAAAACCTGGGAGTTATATTTGATGGCACTCTAACATGGAGTAACCACGTTGCTGCCACGGTTGGCAAAGTTTACGGTATGCTGCGTTCACTGTGGTCAACGCAATATTTCACCCCACAAGGAATCAGAATGCTGTTGGCTAAGGCCTACCTTCTCCCAACATTGCTGTATGGTTGTGAAATTTTTGCGAATTGTGATGCAGCTAGCAAATGAAAGCTTAATGCCCTATTTAATAATATAACAAGGTATATTTATGGTTTGACTAGAACAGATCATGTATCCACTTTGTCAAGGCAAGTTTTTGGGATCACATTCGATCAACTCTTGGAGTCTAAGACTATCATCTTTCTTCACAAGATTATTTACACCCGGGAACCTCCATATTTGTTTAGATGTCTCAGGTTCACACGTTCCTGTCATTGTAACCAACTTGTCCCGTGCAAGCACTCATCTCTTATGTCTGATCGTCAGTTTTTCGTGTATGCAGTAAGACTCTGGAACTCACTTCCTGTACGGCTGCGAAGTATTGGCAACACTGTACAGTTCAGGAATGAACTTGAGGGCTACTTTCGGGCGCGGTGAATTTCTGGGCAATCTGTATTGCTTTGTTCATAAATTGTGATCTGTATTTATCTTATTGTTTATTGTTTTGTTGTTAAATTTTTTAATTTAATATTCAAAGAACGGAGAGTACGTTTAACAATATTTAATTTTAATTGTTTAAATCATCCACTTATATAATTTTATAATTTTAAATCTTCATAATTTTATTTGTGTAAATCAATTTCTTTTATAATTTATATTTCATTTTACCTTCTCCTTGGAATGAATTGTTCCAGTTAAGTTAATTATTGAAAATATATATATACTTCATGTCGTTAGGACAGCATAAAAAGGTTATTACCTTAATGTCCTAAGATCAATTTGTAGAGATAAATAAAATAAAATAAATAAATAAAATTCTATATCGTCTGCGCTACAAATTAGATATAGATATAAAGGATATGAATTTAAAACAAACAAATAAACAAAAAACAAGAATGCTGAACTTGGGTTAAACCTACTTCGGGATACCCTTTACCTGTACATGTGCCTGCGAGTTAAACCATGGCGATGTACATTTCATTCAAATTTTATTCATATATCATCAATTATATACCATTTTTCCCTTTTTTTGGGTAAAGGGTGTAGCTAGCAGTGGATCACTACTAATACTGATATAATATTTAATTCAAATCAAGTAGTTACGGGTACAGTTATTAAGAATTATTTACAATTAAGAGTATGTCTCAGCGAATTCATTGACACGACAAGTTGCACACAGTAGTTGCAATTGTGTGCTTATGACACCGTAATAATTTTCAGAAGGATAATTATTGCAACATCTTGGCAGATTTTATAGCTATTTCGGATACGCCACTGTCCTCATCTTTCAATGAAAGGCAATTTTTTTCCAAGCATTTATTATGTCTCAGAAATCAACAGCACACCAACTATGAACCCTCCCAGGAATCGAACCTGAGCTTCAGCTGTTGTAATCTGTCCATCCAGACAACTACGCTAACTGCAGAATTATTTACAATAATAATAATAATATGTTTGTAATGAATTAAGTACATGCAGGGACCAGAATTCCTGTTTTTGTAACTGCATTGAAATGCAATTGCATCTATTCGCCAAATACTAACGAATCAGTTAATTGCACCCTTTTAGAAATTGGAATAAAAGGCCAATATACAATCTGACAAAATTTGGTGAAATGCGCGCTTATGCCGCTGGTTGCCAGGTGCACCCTCAACGTCAATTGTGAAATTCGTCTATAGAACGGTCTTTTGACAACGGCAAATTGTCCAAACTTTAAGCCATAAAGTTAAGCTCAGCATGCAGCATGCGAAAAAAGAAATACAGCAGAAGAAAATTAACAATAGCAAAGACACAAACATATGACTACCTACATGTTTCTGATATAGTATATTAAGCCACAGATTACATATATACTCGTATATGAAAGTGCACAGTTCTGTACATGACATACCACAATGCCTCCAATGAATGTGCAGTTTTTGCTTTTAAATTAATTTTGTTTGCATTTTCAATGCAATTGTGTTAAATTAATGAAATTGAATCTTCGGAAGGAGTTTAAGAGTCAGTCTGTTCCAGCAAATAACGAATTGGAAGTAAAAATTAATTAGACAAATAAAGTCTCAACATAAAATGCATGTTTGGCTATTAAAGGTTTAATTTATGTGTAATTTTATTTAGTGTTAATATTACTTTTTCCAATAATTTGATTAACTGGATTGTCGAAATAAAAAAGTTTGATTATCCAACTCTAATAAAAAACTATTATTTTGAAAATTATGTTTAAAAAATCGAATTTAATATTCAAGTTTTTTTAGCTTAATTTTAGCTTTCAAACCTGTCTTATCAGATCAGTTCTGAATTTACAACTGAACTATGTAGTCACCAGAAAATGGCAGCAATACTATTATATTCTGTGTATGTAAAAGTAGGCGCAACCCCAGATTCATGAATCTGGTGTTGCCAAAGGGAGTATAACAAGGAGTACTCGCTTTGTGCTCCCAAAGGATGCTAAAGGGAGGTCTCTCAGACAAAATTGCTCTTTAGCTATCGTTCTATACTCCCCTACCTATGTAACAAGGAGGCCAAAAGGAGTACAAAGGGAGTACACCCTTTGTGCTCCCAAAGGATGTTAAAGGGAGCTCTCAGACAAAATGGCTTTTTCGCTCAGAAAAAAAACTTTTTATCTTTTCGCTCTGGCCTATGTAAAAAGGAGGCCAAACGAAGGTCTCCAGGTAGCAATGATATCTCCCTTTGCAGATTACGGGGAATACTCCTGGGATGATCCTAATTCCTGCTGGGCATTTCTCATTTTCTCTGGTAGTCAGATACACTTTCTATTACATTTTGATAAATTTCCGATTTTCCGATACATTAGAATAGAGAATAATATCGCTAAAGAGATAATATCATTGATTACTCAGGGTATATGCCTCAAAATATAGGATAATACACAACAACAAATATCGCAAGAAAAGTTACATTTGGTTAGTGATTTGGATCAGAAACTTAATGTCAGAATATATTATGTTAATAATGCAACTCTCCAATCCAACTGCAGATACATCTGTACTTTATATATATATATATATATATATATACTCATATATACTTACACATTCTTATTATTTTACTTACATTACGAATATACATTGGAGTTGAAGTAGATCAGTTAAACAGAACACAGGTGTTTTAATTTTGGCTAACGCTTTTACCCTCGACATCCTCTAACATGGATTATGGCCCCAGAGTGCTTAGTTTGATTTCGCGAGTGTCAGAAATTTCATATTGGTTTTTTTGTTTATCCGGTGTTAAAAACAAGGAGCAATGGAGGGCTCATTAGCTAACATTGAAAAACTCAACTCCGATAATTACGCGACGAGGTCTATACAAAGAAAGAGTTTGTGAATAACTTTCGATTTATGGTACGTGGTCGTTGAAAATGTCCCCAATGAAAAAGTTGCTAAAATAGCATCATCGATCAAAAGGCTCTTGCTACTATAACTTTATATGTAAAGCCTAGTGAGTTGCTTCATATCAAGAATTGCACCACGGCAAAAGGTGCATGGAGCGCACTGAGGTATACAGAAGTGAAAGTGCATGTAGGAAAGTTACATTATTAAAAAAACTTGTGCATTTCAAGTTTAAAGCAAAGGAAAAACTTTCAGTGCAGTTAAATGAATTTACGACTATAGTAGATGATCTAAGAGAAGTTAACCTTTTATTAAATGTTGAACTTATTTCAATAATTTTGTTATGTAGGCTTCCAGATGAACTTAAAAATTTCAATATGGCTATGGAAAGTGGAGACAGTTTAGCGAGTTTTGGTGTTCTGACCTCTAAAGTCCTTGAAGAGGAATTACAACAAGGTCAAAAATCACAATTACTATTAAGTGCTGAAACAGTTTTTGCGGCGAATTTGCGATATGGGACAAAAAGAAATACTAACAGCAACAACAAAACTAAAGAAGTTAGAAGCTACCGTAGCTACAACAACAATAATGAGGTATCAAAGAAGATTTTCTAGACAGGTGTTTCGAAGCGATAATGGAAACGAATATGTAAACTCCTATTTTAGAGAAAATTTTGCTCAGCATGGGATTTCACATCAAAAGTCTGTTAGTTATCGTCTTCAACAAAACGGTGTGTCGGAAAGAGCCAACAGAACAGTGGTTGAGATGGCGCGATGTTTTCGAGATTCATCGAGTCTATCATCCTGATGGTAAGGCACATGGCGGTACGGCTACTATACTAATTAGAATTCGGCTTAAGCATCTTCTTAAGCAATCGCATCCGATGCATTGGATGCAAGTTACATCAGTATCTATTCAAAATCGTGGCAAAGACCTGACGCTTTCAGCTATATACTCCCCACCCCATTTTATAGTAACAGAAACTGAATTTAAAGAGCTCTTTGATTCCCTTTGGGATACATTTCTAGCTGGCGGTTATTATAATCCGAAACGTAAATGCTGGGGCTCTCGCCCAATTAATCCAAAAGGCCGACAACTGTATAACGGAATAACTAACAGACATAGTAAATTCGATTTTGCCTCGCCAGGACAGCCATTGGCCAACAGACCCACCGAAAATTACTGATCTTATTGATATTGATATTTAAAAAAATATAGATTGGTTTTTAGTATCAGCGGAAGCCTATGTCGATCTGTCCTCTGATCAATTTCCTGTAATAATCAACCTTTATGAACAGCCATAATATATAAGTCCAATGTTTCGCCTAGGGACAACCCAAACCAATTGGTTAAAATACAAAAAGTATATTAGTAGTCATATTTCCACAAGAGTTGAAGTAAAACATGATTAGACAACAATATTCATATTTTTCACTCCATGCTAGCGACTGCAGCCGTAGAGGCAACATCACCATCCATTTCAAAACTGTGGACGTATGCCCGTACAAATGCCAAATTGAGAAACTCGTAGCACAGCAATGACGGTTGCGCCGAGAATGGCAGACCCATCGCTTCCCCATCTCTAAACAGATTCTAAAAATAACCGAAAGGGCTCGTAAAGATGCTCTCATAAAGGAGGAGGATGAAATCCTAAAAGAGTACCTGAAGAAGGTAACAACAAATTTTACCGAAAGGTAGTCGCTCTGGAAGGCATTGAAAAACTTTCAGCCTCCAATGGAAGGTGAAAAACCCCTAAGAAACCCGACCTGCGCGTGGGCTCGAAGCGATAAAGCTAAAGCACTCTCCTTTGTCTGACATCTATGTAACGTGTTCCAGCCGAATATGGCTACAAACTTCTTTGCATTGCCTGACTTTGCTTGCAGTACTGACATTGCTCAGCCTGTTAAAAATTCCCTTGCTGAAATAGCCAAACATATTCCACAACTGAATTTAAAAAAATCACCTGGATATGATGATATTATCCCGAAATTTCAGAAAGAGTCACCAGATTCTGCATCTGCATTTCTCTGTAAGCTTTTTTACGCAATTTTGGACTTCGGTTACTATCCGAATGCATGGAAGCAGTCGCAGATATGTATGATAGCTACATACGCAGATATGTATGATATATAGACCTATCAGCCGGTTACCTTTCCAAATTGTTTGAGAAACTACTACTAGTTATATAAACTATCTTCTTTTCTTCATGAACATCGCGCAATACCACAACATCAATTCGATTTTCGAGAAAGCACAGAACTATTGATCAAGTAAATCGAATTTCAAATGAAATAAGAAAAGCCTTTGAACTTGGGGAGTTTTGCTATGCAATATTCCTTGACGTGGCTCAAGCATTTGATACGGTATGGCATCACGGACTGATGTTCAAAATCAAAAAGTTCTTCCAAAAAACTATCATAAAATTGTTGAGTCTTCCTTATCCAATGGACGTTTCAGTGTAAAAGTAAATGAATTTATTTCCGAACATTTTCCAATTTCATCCGGTGTGCCCGAAGGTAGTGCTCTAGGCCCTACATGATATACAGTATTTACATCTGATACTCCTATAACTGAAAGCACCCTAATTTCAATATTTGCGGATGACACCGCCATACTTAGTTGCAATAAATGTTCCACAAAGGCGTCGAGGGCACTACAGTTACTTGGGGTAAGAGAATGGCTAGAACTGTGGCGTATAAAGGTCAAAGAACAAATAAGCAACATTCCCTTTGAAGCCTGGTACGTGTCCAGCTATTCGGCTCAATAATATCGGAATTACACAAGCTAATGAAGTCACTTATCTCGGCATTCATTTAGACAGGCGCTTAACTTGGCGTACGCACATTTCAGCTAAAATTTTACATATGAAGTTGAAGGTCGCCAATCTGCATTGGCTAATTAACCACAAATCTACCTTAAGTCTAGAATATAAAATCCTCCTTATTAAGCCGATATGGTTGTGCGGGATTCAACTGTACATCCGCTTCTAACATTGCCATCAGTCAAAGTTACTTAGGTTAATAACCGGTGCTCCATGGTACATCCTTAACGATAATATTCACAATGACCTGAAAATACCAACAATTATCACATAAATCAAGTCTAGAAAGCAGAAATACATAGCAAAACTGGAAAATCACCCGAATCCACTAGTTGCATCCCTCGCAAAACCGATCAGCCGATCCCGCCTGCAGAAAAGAGACTTTCCGGCCTTTTGAAGAGCGAAGCAGAGTCGAAATTTTGATGGCCAAATTCAATTTGGGTTAAAATTATTTCTCAGTTACTAGTTTTAAGATTTGATGCACTTATTGTTAGGCTAGACTTTATATCATCTGAAAAACCCACATACTGGCCTACAGATCAAAGAAAAAATCCCGATCTTATTGACTTTGGCATAACCAAAAATATAGAAAGGTCTTTGTTGGAAACTGAGTTCTCTTTCGAATTATCATCCGAGCACTCCCAGGTAATAATATTTTTAAAAAAAACCAGAATTCGTTTGGAAAACAATAAAACTGATCTCCAAGAAACAAACTGGCTCAAATATAGTAAATATATTAGTACCCACGTGTGTATTAATACAAAACTTAAGAGTAAATAGGATATTGAATCGGCGACGCAGGCTCTTGGATCAATAATAAGTGCAGCCGCTAATAGTGCCACGCCCGAGCAAAACTCAACTAAAACCAATACGTCATACATACGAGTACACTACATCGCACCACGTAGAATGTCTCGTTAAATAAAAGAGGAGATTAAGGCGTGAGTGGCAAAAATAGTGATCGCCAGCACTAAAAGTGAAACTAAAATCAGTCCAAAATCAGCTGAAAAACACTCTTCGAGAGGAAAAGGAAGGAAGCCTAAATAAATACTTGGAAGATTTGGCTCCTCTCAAAGTCATAGCTACTCTCTGGAGAACCACAAAAGTGGTTAAAACACCGATGTATAGTGAATCACCTCTAAGGCAAAGTGATGGTACTTGGGCAAAAATAGGTGAAGAAAAGGCAATTCGTTTGCAGCGCACCTCAGGTCAGTCTTTCAACTTAATCCGTCTACCCGCAACAACAATAGCATTCAGAATGTTTCAACAACGACGCCAGCAGAACCAATTCATTTTAAACGAAAAGAAGTAAAACGCCTGTGTGCAACGAGTCTCGACCCAAAAAAAAACACCTGAATGCGACTTAATTACCAACAAATTGATAAGTAAATTATTTTAATGCAATACTCCGTCTGGGCATGGAAATTATCCGAAATAATAATGATACCCAAACCAGGAATAGACCCTACTCAAGTATCTTCATATCGGCCCATAAGTCTCCTGCCAACCCTCACCACATTGCTCGAGCGGTTATTGCTGGAAAAACTAACATCAAAGCTCAATTCAATTATTCCTCATCATCAATTTGGGTTCCGCAAGCATCATGGAACTATCGAGCAAGTGCACCACATTGCTTCTGAAATAAGACGAGGATTCGAACCGAGGATGTATTGCTCAGGAACATTCCTTGATGTCGCACAGGCCTTTGACACGGACTGGCATGAAGAACTTATCTAAAAAATCAGAAAGTTTCTGCCGAGCAATTCACATTGGCTTCTGGAGTCATATATAACAAATCAGAAATTCAGAGTTCTTTTGGAAGAATTCCTAACACCAGACTTTGAAATTATGACTGGAGTGCCACGAGGTAGTGTGATTGGCCCTATGCTATACACTTCGTATACTTCTGATTTGCCAACTGATAAACACCTCGTTACCTCGAGTTTTGCGGATGGCACAGCTATCCTGAGCAGTCACCAAAATCCGCGGATAGCTTCGCGGGATTTAGAAGAACATTTAAAGGAAATAGAAAGTTGGCTTAACCGATTGGCGCATCAAGGTAAATGAGCAAAAAAGTATATATGTGACGTTTACCGGTCTTGTCCGGCAGTCTCCTTAAATGGCATTGAAATCCCACAAGCATCAGAGGTCAAATACTTAGGAGTGCATTTTGACCGACGACTCACTTGGAGAAAGCATATAGAAGCGAAGCAAATCCAAATGAAACTCAGGGCAAATCCCTTGTAAGACTGCAATATAAAGTGCTTATATACAAGGCTTCAATTAAGCCAATTTGGACTTACGGTGTCCAGATTTGCGGCACAAAATTTTCAAATAATCCAAAGGCCTCAATCCAAAGTTTTGAGAACGATCACCGGCGCTCCATGGTTCGCCAGAAACGAAAATATTCACCGCGACCTGAATATATCACCGGTTGAAAGAGAACTCGTAGACTTACCAAGGAAATATAAAAACAAGCTTAAGTGCTATCCAAATCAACTAGCAAGGAATCTGCTTCAAGGGATGTACACATCTCGTCTTAAAAGACCACTCCTTTAAATTAATAATTTATAATTCTAAAACTAAAATTGCTCCAAGCACTGGCGCGGAACATCAATTTATTTATTAGATAGTTGTAAGCTTTGAAAATTTAGTGTTAGTTTTCAATTGAGAGAGATACAATAAATAAATTTATGTTTAATTTAAAAAAAAATAGATTTTTAATCCATTTTTTTTATGCGGATTATTATTCCGTTGTTCTGAAGCGAACCAAAAATATGAACGCACGCTTGAAATCCATTTATTTATGCGCCAGCGCACTATTTTGAGTTTCGACACTAATGATAAGCTTCACTGTGCAAAAAATGTACATTTTTAAAACCAAATAAGCATTGTTTGTGGCAAATGTAGGATGAATAAAATCTCATTATTCTCATTGCTAACACAAGGGCAAGGAAAATACAAATAGCATTATACAAATATTATTTGTTATTATAACATATCTCAATTTTGGGGATATTTTGCACCTGTAAATGGCATACACTACGAACATCATTTTGTGTGTCTATCTACTAAAACATGATTAATAAATGACGCCTTTATTTTGTCATCCCAGTGCGTGACACTAGGATCCATTCTTCTTTTTCCTGGATTCCAGTGTCAAGCACTGGAATGACACCGAGGTGTACCCCACTTCCCTTTATTAACCAATTTA
Source organism: Clusia tigrina (assembly GCA_920105625.2). Classification (NCBI taxonomy): domain Eukaryota; kingdom Metazoa; phylum Arthropoda; class Insecta; order Diptera; family Clusiidae; genus Clusia; species Clusia tigrina. The sequence goes on along the minus strand of OV050033.1, from coordinate 39,276,729 downwards.
TTGCTTTTTTCCTATTCCTTTCAGTTCCACCAGCGATAAAGGCCGTGAATCAACTGGTGGGAGTACCCCTTGACCGCGAAGTGACTCTAGAATGCGTCGTGGAGGTTTATCCTAAGCCAATGAACGGATGGTATCGCAATGAAGGTAAGATTTTAAAGATCTCGCATGCGGAAAAAGGACGAAAACAATTTTGTTTGTATCTACTTTAGGTAATTTAAAGTTGCACAACGGCAACAAGTACAACATATCTGAGGCCATGATTAACTTATACACATGGCATCTTAATCTGACAATACGTCACCTGATAAAAGCAGATTTTGGTGCTTACAGCTGCTCTAGCGTGAATGCACTGGGAAAAAGTGAGGCGAGAATACGGCTGCAAGGTAAGCAAACATGGCATACAGAACTTCCCTTCGTGCCATTTGGGTGCAATAAATCAATTGGGATTCCGCTAGTCAGAGAAAAGCGCCTTTCCGTTCTCTATTATTTTTATCGAACTCTTACATAGATAACCTTGCACAAATCTCGTATCCAGCATGTGGAAAAATTTACTGTAAACTCGCTAAGAAGCGCATGAATTATGACCAAAAAGTTTCTCCACTTCCGCATTCCATAAAACAATGTAATCGTCGCAATATATTCTAATATATATTAGTGAAATGCGCCTAAAGTTGCTGGGATTTTCCTTTCGATTCCCATAAAGAGATTTTATCGATTCATTGAAGACTCTCATTGTCAGACTGTCAAAGCAATTTCAGCTATTTTTAAATTATTGACGTAATAAAATTTCATTTGATTTTATTGAGTGTGATGGGCAATTGGAAATTGAATTCGATGAATAGTACCACATAATTGACGATAGAGTTGGCATCAGAGGTTGAAATATCATCAGGAAATTAGAGGGATTCAAATGAAAATGTAAGCGTAACTCGTTCTCTAACATATAGTCAGGAAAATTATTTTGTGCTTTGTTTATTTATGGCTACATTGCTTTTCAGAATTGAGCATTTATATAGAATTTCGATTTGAAGAAATCTTTTCAAAGGTCTGAATATCCTTATATATGCTTGCAAGGTAAACCACAGCGACATTGCTTCGATATATCATAATAATAAAGATTACCTTTTTTGGCTAGTTTTTCATAATTGGGAATTCTAATAAAATTCTATTAAAGCTCAGCCGTGTAAATATGATTTAGGAGATTTTACGGGAAAATTATATAGAATTGTCTTTAGAGTATTATATTAAAAATCAGAAACCAATTTCGTATTTAGTAGTATTGCAAGCAAAATATCTCAAAAGATATTTTTTTAGCCGATTTAAAGAACACTAAGGCTAATTTCTCTGTAAATGAAAGTAGTACTAATATAAGACTACGTACAGAGCTCAGCTCATATTCCCAAACCGCATCAACTAACCAAGCAGTCAACATTTCATAATTGGTGCAATTTCTTGCAGAGCTGCGTTTGCCACCGAAACCGACAACGACACCAACACCTTACGTGCATACGACTCCGAAGCCACGACGCAAGCAGCCCTCAAACCACAACAAAGGCCTCAACGAGGTGGTTCGAGCCAAAGAGACCCTATTCACAAATCAAATGCAGGAAAACGAAATACTCAGCGGCGGCGCTCAAGGAGACTCCGGCAGCATCGGTGGGGACGGCAACGTCAACAGCATGACAAACGGAGCGGAAGGTAAGTTACGATCGAATAAATTCTCCAAATACCACAGAAAGTAATGAAGTCAGGTTGGTGGTGGAAAAATTGCTCACATACATTGCTGCGACCGAAATCAGAACCCAGTACCAGAGGGAAACAAAGCAACCTTCTTCTGACATTTTTTCCATTATTTAATGCACTTTACTTCCACTCGTTTGGTCCATTCGACACAGTGACACGCCACAATACATACACATGCCTACACATTTAGTAAGAGGCGTAGATATATATACATATATACACATAAATATATATATATATATATATATATATATATATATATATATATATACGCATATGTGCATACCTACATACAATATGACAAAACTCGCACACCAAATACATATTTACTGAATAGTGTAAGTGTGCAGTGGCATTTACTCGTAGATGGCGAAATGGCACCATATGCACTCAAATCCCTTCTTGGAAGAAATTTGCCAGCAGTCGGTTTCAATTTTCAGTGCATAATGTAAGCGTCAGCAAAGCGAAAAAATGGAAATCTAAAGGTGTAGCGACATTCGTTCGGTGGCTACTTACATAGATGTGCACTTGTCACACACCACAGAGCAGGAGCTAATTAAAGTCAAAAAAATTCCAATAACGATTAGAAGTGTCACAAAATTCGATGTCAACAATATTGGTATTCCCAAAAGCGTTTCATCTCACATACCTGAGAGGAGCACAAAATCACCGAGTTGCTATTTTCTTCGTACTTTTTGTGATTATAGAAAAATATCAACTTTAAAATCAAATGAATAAAACAAACATGTACTGGTGATTTTTTAAGAATATAACAATTTTTTTTTAAATAAAAGAACAATTTTTCGGTGCGATAAAGTTGTTTGGTATTTAACACTAATTTATCTCAATGGCATATGTTTGTCCATGATATTTTATGGACCATTTTTTTTTCGACGTATCCCACGAAATTTGTTAAAATTAGTTAGAATGCAGTCGAACAATTCAGTATTAATTATGAACCGAAATCGATCTTCCGCCTTTTAAAATTCGTATTCGAGTTCCAAATCACTGGATTGTGTCAAGAAAACAAATACCTCTCTTTGAAAAGAGTTTCATTGTTTTTTTTATTTTTATTTAAGTTAATTCAGCGATGAAGAATTATTTGGCCAAACTTGGACAGTTATAACGCCACCACCATAGAATTTGAAACTTAAGTTTTATATATAGATATCAATATCCTTTAAAAAGTCGTTGTTTCTTTGCAAAATAAAATGTAGCATTTTTTTTCGACGTATCCCCTGAGTCCATTTTCCCAGCCAAACGACCGAGGGGCACGTCGGCATAATGTTCGAGCCGGTAACCGATCAGTAACAGTCCGGACTGTCCTCCACTCGCGATCGCGACCACAAGAATGGGATGGGAATCAATAAAACAGCTCCAGATTAACTAATCAACAGCTTGTGGAAGAACCAAGCAATCAACTATTCAAATATGACAGTATAGAACTTTTAATAACAAATAGTATGAAAAGTATTTGCTAAACTCGTCTAGCATACCACGGACTGGATCAGACAATGCATAATTAGATCTACTCATATTCAATCTAATGGTAATATAATTTCTGGGCGAGCGCATAGGAACAGATAAATATATATTACTCAGCAATACAGATGATATGGTTTGACCACAGAGCAATTTTACTGCGAAGCAAACATTAATTATTAGCCTTCTACTTTCCAACATAGGTAATTGTAATAATTTTAAACGATGTTCGTACGGTGAAAGACTAAGCAACGGGTTCCATTTTGAAGAAACGCAGAGCAAATAACAGAAAGTGCTTTTGAAAAGATTCAATTTTAGCAATATAGCAGTTGTAGTGAGGATTCCAAACGCTAGAGGCATATTCCAAAATTGGACGAACAAGGGATATATAAAGACTTTTTGTGTCATGTGAATCGTCAATTCCTTCGACCAGCTTTTTATGAGGCTAATGCTCATTCGTGTACGTGTTGAATGAAGCTCGGCCACAGACGAGTGATCAAAATCGAAAATCGTCATTTTTGCATAATCGTCGTTGAGTGAGGTCGTCATGTCGCTGTCGGATGATGAAGTTTTGTGTGCGATAGAGCTTGTACTGGGCCAGGAAAAATTGGAAAAAAAGAAAAAAACTATTTTGGATGAAAGAATGGCACAAAAAAAGAGTACAATAGCATTCAAGGGACTCCAGCAGAAACGCATTTTCATTATTTTTATCCGCACACATCTTCACACATTGGCAGTCAAACTCAAATGAAGAAAATTTGCATAAAAATTGCCCACAAACGACGATCATCCATACATCATCATCAAAATTATAATAAACTCGTCTAGCATACCACGGACTGGACCGCTTAAGGACACACTTTGCCTTGCTTACACAGGTGTTAATGTGAAGGTCGTAGCGAAGTTTCGGATCCATTCCCACGCCAAGATCCACAAAACTGAAGACTCTTGTTAGAGACTTCTTACAAATAGTATATGGATGACGAAAACAAATCCTGAGCGCTTCGAAATGGTTTCGAGCGAATCGGAAGTGCGTGGTGGTATCACAATGGACCCATGGTGGTCTGAGAGAGTTGGTCTACAGACCGGCTACCACGATAACCTAACTTATCCTAAGGCTCCAAGGGAGTTTGAAGTGAATAATTATGTGTGACCTTGGACTGGTTGTACTGTGGTTGGTTGGACTGTGGTTGGTTGGACTGTGGTTTGTCCATGTCAATTTTCCGTCGAAGTGGATTCCAAGATATTTTGCGATGAAGCACTGGGGGATTGGATTTCCATTTATTTGTAGTGGTGGAAATTTTATTTGGTAGAGTAAACGGGCATTTCATTTTATTTACTTTAATTCTCCAACAATTTAACCGGCTCTGTAAGAGTGTAAGTGGTCTTGAACAAATGAGTTGGCATGTTTGAATGTGGCCGAGAACATAAGATGGATGTATCGTCAAATGTTGATGTTATGGGAAAGTCCCTAGTATATTAGTTGGAAACAGCGTATATAGCTGGGGACCTGACGCACTTTCTACACGATATGTAGCTTTTAAACACAGCTTTCATATTTAAAAGCGGCTTTCTTTTGAGTTTGTAGAGGCTTTCAGAGTGCCAAATCTTATCAACTTACTGTGTGATATCGAGAAACACGGCTGAATTCTCTGCGCGAAACCCAAATTAGATTGGTGGTATAATATTTTTATGTGTAAGTTTTTTTCTCTTTAGGAGTATTGTTTCAAAGATGTTTGATAAAAGAGAGATAGAGAGAGAGAGCAGAGAAAGCTTAAAGGTCTATAAGGGAATATATTTGAGGGGCTATTTACTGGGTTTGGCTATCACAGAGATTTTCCATTTATGGAAAATACTCTGGTCCGTAATATTGTGTTAATAATATGCAAAAGATGTGTCAATGCTGCAGAAGGAATTCTTTTATCATTTAACCGATTACCGCATCACATCCAGGAGCTTTGGTGTATCCACATGTTTCCAAGGAAAGAATTACGTATATTTGGGATAGTGCAATCTACAATTGACATCATGGTTGACAAGATTTGAAGTAAATTTTCGCGAACATTGAGATTCCAGAGTGAGTTTACATTCTGTACTTGAGCCACTCAAATTCCAAGTGAATTATTTCATTTTGAACTTTATATGCTGAACTTAAGTCAGGTTCGAGAGTGATCATTGGAATATGATCTGAATAGAGTTCCAATGAGGGTTGTACATGTGTACAACCATTTTTTAAACATTTCGAGATTGCGCGGCTGCCCGGCGTTCACGGTAGGGCTTCCGCATGATAAAACTTCAAGGCCAGCTTGGAATATTGACAAGCACAATATTTTACCTCTTCGGTTCGTTATACAGGATCCCCAATATGTATGTGTTGCATTATAATGTTTTTTTCTATGGGCGTAGTGGATAATTAATTCACGATTTTTCTTCAAACGGTGGTCCGCGATATGATGTGACTCCTTTGTGGTTGAAACACAAGTGGCCGAGCGTCAAGTCGTGGGAACGCCTGCAAGCTGCCGGCGCCAATCGGTGACGGAAACAAAGAGAGGCTGTCGATGGTTTCCCGCGCTCTCGATGCTCAATCCGGAGGAACTTGGTGTGGGGAACTCTCTCCGCAGCACGCCGCACTCCGAAGAACAATAATTTCTTTGGCATTCCTCAAGTGGTTTGCAAATAGCTCAGCCTTTTCAATGGATGCTTTAGCCCAGGAGTTATCAGTTGGGACATTTGTTCAGTTGGGACATAGTAAACTTCAAGCATCCCAGCATTGATGTAGTCGCGTATAAAGTGGTGACGCACGTCAATGTGCTTTGACCTTGCACGGAAAGAATCTGTTTGAGCCAAAGCTAGCGCTGATTGATTATCGCAGGCAATTTTGATAGGCCTCCGGTCAACCGACGCCTCCAATTATTTGCCGAATTGTTGTAGCCAGATTGCTTCCTGCACAGCCGACGACATCGCCATATACTCCGCCTCGGTACTCGACAGCGCAAAGGTTGGTTGTCTTTGCTGCCCCAGGATATTGCTCCACCACATAGCGTAAAGACATATCCAGTACAAGAGCGCCTCTTATCGATGTCGGACGCCCAGTCCGCGTCCGAGTAACCCACGAGACCTTCAGAGCCGCTATAAAAAAGAGTATAATTAACAGTGCCATTTAGATACCTGAAAATTCGTTTAACAGCAGCCCAGTGGGGTTTTCCATGCTTTGCGTCAGGCCGCGAGCCCTGTGCTAGATATAACAGACTCCCTATGGCCTCCTGGTACGGTACGCTTACCAATTCTTCGTCGCAGTCGTTCAGCGATAACTTTTGGTTAATATCACTTGGCGTCGATATCGGCTTCGAATTTTCCATGCCGAATCGTTTCAGTATTTCGTGAGCGTATTTTTGCTGATCCAAGTAAGCTCCTGCTGCACTATAAGTAATACTGAAACCAACACAAGTTTTCGCCACACCCATGTACTTCATCTTGAATGTTGTGGTAAGTTGACGGACAAATTCATCACGAACTGCAGGGTCATCCCAAAAAACGAGTATGTCGTCAACATATATGGCAACGATTAGTTTTGCGTCGTGTCTGAAGTAAACGCAGGGATCTGTTTTGGATTTCATCAAACCGAAATCTCGCAATGTTTTATCTAACAATAGGTTCCACTGTCGGCCACTTTGCTTTAGCCCGTAGATAGCTTTGCGTAATTTGCAAATTTTTCCGCTGTTTTCACCGCAGCCATCGGGCAGCTCTATAAAAATTTCTTCCGTCAAGTCGCTTTGTAGGTATGCGGTGACAGCGTCTAACTGATCAATTTTGAGCCCCAGCTTGACGGATAGAGCGATCAAATAGCGTATCGACGTGTAGCGCACTACAGGGGAGAAGGTTTCGCTGTAGTCTATCCCGAATTGCTGGGAACAACCTTTGGCAACAAGGCGAGCTTTATAGCGAATAACGTTACCTTTTTCGTCGCGTTTTGTGCGAAAAACCCACTTTGATTTAATCGCCTTTCGATTAACAGGCAGATGGCATATAGCCCATGTTTGATTTTCGGCGTGAGAGCTTAACTCGCATTGCATAGCGGACTTCCAGCTTTCGCAGTCGGCGTTAGACAAAGCTTCGTGTACAGTGAGTGGATCGTCACACGTGTCTCTTGTTGCTGCGAAATGCGTAACATAACCCTGACTGCCGAAGTCGCGCGGAACAGCAGGCCTCGTTGATTTTCGCAATGATTCTGGTATCGATATTTCAATGTCTGGAACGAACGTATCGTCTGTAGCATCGTCGAAAGTCTCTTCGCTTGCGTCTTCATCAAAGTCTTCGCTCTTTACAGCTTTGTGTTTTTCTTCCAATGCCCTCACTGAAGGTGAATCGTCTTCAACATCGACTGGAACAAATGAAACGATTCTGGGCTCGGTTTCCATGAAGACTACATCGCGGCTCGTTGTAATTTTCTTCGTTTGTGGATTAATACAACGGTACCCTTTTGTCAAGTCGCTATACCCAACAAACATCAGCTTCTGCGCCTTTGGATCCCATTTGTGTCTGCGTTGTTTAGGTATGTGAACCATCACGGGAGATCCAAAAATTCGTATTCCATTTAAATCGACGTCACGACCTGTCCACAGCTTTTCCGGAATTTGACCATTTAATGGTGAACTAGGTGAACGGTTTATAATATATACCGCCGTATTTACCGCCTCTCCCCAATACGATTTAGATATGTCAGCATCAAATAACATGCATTTGGCACGTTCTACAATCGTACGGTTGTATCGTTCGGCGACTCCGTTTTGCTGGGGAGTGTAAGCAGCTGATTTTTGGTGTAATATGCCGAACGAACGACAGAGCTAATCAAACTGCTCGCCGACAAATTCGGTCCCGTTGTCCGTGCGTATTACTTTAATGCTTTTATCGCACTGTTTTTCGGCATACCGCTTAAAGCTTTTGAAGCAATCGGCAACTTCGGATTTCTGTTTTATTAAATAGAGAAAAACTTTCCGGGAATAGTCATCCACAAAGGAGTGGAAATATCGCGAGCCTCCTAAAGAGGTTGTCTCCATTGAACCACATAGATCTGCATGGACAAGCTGAAGCAATTTATTAGCTCGTGTTCCAACGCGTTTAAAGGGAGCTCGTGATAGCTTGCCTTTGTGACAGGCCTCGCATTTGGCTAATATGCTTGCATCTCTATTAAAGTCGACTACATTACCCTTTTTTAAAACATTTAAGTCATTATAGTTCAAGTGGCCAAGGCGACGCTGCCACGTCATCACGTCCACTTTTGCATTGGCGAGCAAGCACGAAACCGATTCTACGCGAAACTTAAACACGCCGGCGGAACCGTCAGCTTCGGCGACAAGCTCGTTACTTCGATCGAATATTAGACATTGGCCTTTGTTAAAAACAACTTTATTCCCGTTTTCAAGTATTTGTGAAACTGATAGCAAATTAGAGGTTAGTTGAGGAACAAACAACACTTCTTTCATTTCGATTTCAGTATGTCCCAAAGAAAACTTGACATTGCCGATGCCTTCAACAGTCATTCTTTCGTTATTTGCAGTTATGATTTCTTGAACAGGGGACACGCTTAGACAATTAAATTTGTTTTTATAGGGTGTCATGTGTTTGGATGCACCACTGTCGATGTACCACTCATTTTGATCTTGCTCGTTTTTATACGACACGTAAGCACTAAAGGCTACCTTCCGACCATTGGTATTGCTTAAATTTTGGCGAATTTTTTTATGCTCATTGCAATCTTTACTAAAATGGCCTTTTCGTCCACAATTATAGCACTTTAGATTTTGTTTGTTAAGTATAGGGTATTTTTTCTTCACACTTAAAAATGCACTTCCACCGTTTACTGTTTTTTCATAGTCTCCATCTAGCAGCTTCATTTTAATGTTTTCATCGGTAATTTTTGTTCCACTACTTTCTATGCCCATTATGAACGGCTTAAAGTCATCGCTTAACCCCGCATGCATTATGGCACCTAACCATTCGTCGCTTATATCGAAACCGATACCCAAGAGCTTATTCGCGGTATTGACGAGCTGATTAACATAAATGGCCATTGATTCACAATTTTCAAAGCGCGCCGTGATCAGTTTTCGCAATAGACCGATTTTTCGCGTGAGTCCAGAATCTTCGTATAGATGTTGAAGGATTTGCCAAATGTTGGCCGCAGTTTTCTGATTTTGTATATGAACGTATATTGATTCATTCACGGACAAGATAATTTTAGCACGCGCTCTACGCAACTTCTTCTCATCGGTTTCTTTCACAGGATCCGGGAATGCAATTATGTAGATCGCTCAGTTCCAATATACTTTCCATGGCACACTTCCACGTGTGGAAGTTTTCACTACCGCGAAGTTTTTCTATCGCGTGCGTGTCCGAACCGGCCATCTTGTTTAATTTATTTACAACGAATGTATTTATTAAACACGCCACTTGCACAAACTTCTCGCTTTTAATAAAATAAGCAACATATGCTTTTATTTAAACGGCTTAACCACGACACGTATCAAATCAGATTTGGCTACTTGCAGACGCGCTGTTGTCTGGGCCCATAACCTTTTGAGAAAGAACGCAGAGTCTTGGAATTCACGTGTGCTTTATTCAACGGCTTAGAAGCGAGAGAGATAATACATGTGGATAATGAAAGTAGGAAGTTAAGAAGAAAGTAAATTACATAGGGTTGCCAGAGTTATATTTCTAGCAGTTCCAAATTCTGTAGAAAACTGTGCACTTCGCGCTCTTCTTGGTCTTGAAGAAGTCTTTTTAACTCTTTTGTTATCATATCAAGGCGACGTTTATCTTCAGAAGATCTAGTCCGATGCCAAGATTTTCTTGCCAGCCGTTTTTCATTTATTTTTTTCAGCGATATGCTCTTTATAATTCGTTAGGTATATGAGTTGGCGTAGCCTCATATGCTGCGTCCTGAATGGATTTGGTTAGATATTCGGTAGCCTCAAATATCTCCTCCTGACTTTTCAGAGATATTTTAATATTTAAAATCGACTACAAACTAGTTTTAAATTGAGTCCACTCCGTTTGTTTGTTGTAGAGCAGATATTTTGGAATATTATTTTGCAGTGTGTTGCTTATGGTAATAATGACTGGCGAATGATCTGAAGACAAGCCTGAGCTGTTACAAAGAACATGCTCATTTGAAAGTTTTTAGGTGCACAGAAGTCTATAAGATCGGACATATTTTTTGGATCAGATGGCCAATACGTAGGATCTCCAGTAGAATAGTCGTTCAACTTCATATATCTCATGCATCATACAGTTCGCGCCTTTTTGTTGTAGTTATACGAGATCCCCAAAATGTGTTTGTAGCATTGTAGTCGCCTCCTGCTATGAAAGTGATACCTAGAATTTTGATGATATCGATGTAGGCTTCCTTTTTTATGTTATGTTTCAGAGGACTATAAATAGCTGAGAAAAGATGTGATCCGAATAGATTCTCAACTACGACATTTGTGGCTTGGATTTCATTTCTGCAGTAGTTGATGGATTCATAATATTTAATGGTATTTTTGATTAATATCACTGAGCCTCCGTGAGCTGTTTTATCACAATGCATCGATAGATAGAAGCAATAATTAGGAATTCTGAAGAAGCTGTTTTTGGTGAAGTGTGTTTCTGTGACTAATAGAACTCCGTTTTATTTGCATTCTGTTCTTAGAGACACTAAGCAAGTTCCATAATATATTACTATATAAACATGCGAAAGAAGACCCCATGCTATCCTTTCATATAATTATTACAAAAATGTTTTATACAATATTATCATTAATACACTATGATTATTACATTATCACTATTACATTATTATCATTATCACATTATTATCATTATTAAACTATTTACAAAAGAAAATATAATATGATACAATTTCTAGAGGCAGTTCAAGGGTGCTGCTCTTTTAAGTGTGCGCGTTGATGCCGTTGATTCGAGCAGATTTAGAGTTAGTACGTTAAAATGCATATTGAGGCATGCCCAGTATTTAGCGCCTTATGTTTTTTTTCCTCATGAACTGTTGGTATTGAAACTTGAGTGCATACTTTTAGGATCCCATCTGAGAATGAGTGCACCCTGTGTGTAAGTCAAGACACGATCTATTCGAATAAAAGTTTCCTTAAGAACACCCTGTCGGTGGTGTAAAAGAATATTCTCGAAAATAAAAACTTCCATCGAGGTGAATAGAAGATTCTAGAAAAATCCACAGTCTTCTTGAATAGCGTAGAATTTTCTACTTCAACCATTCGAAAGCTATAAAAACCACAAGACTGTTCAAAGTTGAACAGTTGAGAAGAGATCGAAACAGTGTGTATATCGTGCAGCAATATTTGGAATTGTGATTTTGTAAAGTGATGAAATTATTAAATAAAGTCATTAATGAATTGTGAAATAAAGTGCAAATTGTAATAAACAAAATTTTAAGCCTAATATTAAATGTGTAAATTGCAATAATTAAATAAAGCTTATTTATATATTATTTTAATTTAACCAGGGATTTGTTTGATTACTGCATAGTCCAGTGGTACGAATCCGGGTACAGAGAGTTAGAGTAAATTGCCAGGAGGGCAATTTCGTAACAGTATGTTAAAATTGTTCCGTACTAACAAACAATGGTGCGTTGACAGTTATCCGCAATAGTTTTGCTCGGAATATATCCAAAAGATTTATATTAGCATTCGCTACTGCGCCCCACTACTGAATTCCATATGTCCACATGGGTTTTATTACACTTTTATTAAGGTGAAGTATATTATTCAATGCTAACCTAGAGGTGTGACCCATCAACCAGTACAATGAACTAGCCCAGCTGTATGTGTTTAGAAAAGATGGTTTTCATGATAAACGCCGATCAAGGTGTAACCCAGGATATTTGACATCTTCGGTTTGAGGCAATGAGATGCATTTCTGAATCACAGCATAGTATCTCATTGCAGTAGGGCAGGAACTCCTTTTCAAAGTGAAAGTTAATTGTACTGATTAAGTAGCGTTGACTCTCCTTCTCCATTTGTCAAGCCAATTTGAAGTTTGTCGAGATGTTTTTGTAGCTGGTTTGAAGCAGTTGAATGATTGGTGCTTGTAGCCATATAAAGCTGTCAGTCTGGTGCTATTTATGTTCAGATGGTTAAGCATGAAGGTCTTAACTTATCTTATTTCGATAGGCAGGATCGGTGATTCCATTTGACCAGGTGCTTTCAAAAACTCATGAATGGCGTCATCATTTTGTGGTGGATTTTTGGGAATTGGTGTAAAAACATCACAAAGGTGTTTGGCATTAAAGATCTTTCAGGTCGCGGTGTATAACACCCTTAAATAATGACACATTAGGATCCACAAACAACCAATGACTAAATTTCTAAGTTACTTAAATTTGTTACTAATTCTCTATTTTGGAATGGAAGAAAACAATGAACATAACATAGATCCCTCAACTTAATTCCTCCAAAATATATGAATTCCTGTCGAAAATGAACATGACAGAAGAACTGTAGATGAGACTATCCTCATCTTTCTAATAAATAGGGGCATCACAATAGATATTTCAGGTCGCAGTGTATAACACCCTTAAATATATCTATCTGTCTATCTGATCAAACAGTTACGATGCTGGATGCCTTATATAACCGTACTATCTAGTCAGCAGTGAATAAAATCATCAAAATATATAAATATCCAGGAATTCAATTATAAGTGGGCTTATATAGTAATCGCATTTTATCTGTTTTTTCAAAAATTATAAAAAAGTATCAATTTCTTTTACAACATCAGTTTTACAATAAAAGCTTGCTGCAAATGCACATTCCATAGCAAGCGAGAAAACTTTTTCTACAAATTTGCACAGAATGTTCAGTTCGTGTTGAGACAACTTTATTTTTTCAGCAATACTAACCGAAACATATCCTTTTAATAGTGGAACTTTAACAATTTTATTTTCCTACTTTCAGTTCACACACAACTTCCCACACGAAACGGTCACGAGAAAACGCACAAATCGCCCGCTTTAGTGCCCTCGCCACGGTCCCCTTGGGTGTTCGCCAAAGGAGGAGCCCAGATGTGCTTCAGAGCTCACAGAATAAATTTTCTAACAATTTTATTCGTCGCGTTATCCTTGTTCAAATTTATATCAAATGAATTGTCCGCGTCACTGGTAAAGTAAGCAACTCCATTCTGGTTGCTATTGTTGTTATTGTTATTGAAGTTGGTTACATCGCACTTGAAGCTGCAGTCAGTGTCCTTATTCCTTAAAAAGGCTAAGTATACTCACAATAAAAAATTACACTCTGATACAAAGATGGTTACACATACGAGTGCTCACATTGCATGAAATGAAAAGCGTTGGTTGTGTTGCTTTCGGTTAAATTTAGTTACATGTCAAATTCGCGCGTTGGTCTCGTAGGGCCACGACACGTAGAATAGGTTGCCGCTGCAACGGATACGTCAATTTCGGTTTTGTATAAATGTCATTTTCCCCTCTTCGCTTGATTTTGTCGTCTCTGCTCATCCCAAGTAATGCAATAACGGGAGAGAAGTTCCAGCCACAACGTTTCTGCATTACTTGGCTAGCAAATTGGATTTAAATTCGTGTGCGTTTGTATCATTTTCTTAAATTGTGACTTTTAGCGCAACTTGCATCTTGTCCAGATTTCGTTTATTTTCACCCAGCAGAAAGTGTCTTTCGTTTTGTGCTTTGTTTCTGTTTTCTTTTTTGATTTAAAATTATTGCATTCTGTGCATAATCCTTTCATTTATCCTTGCAAGCATTGCGCTTTGTGAAATTGAAAAATGAGCATAAAAAATATTCGCAATAAAGAATTCAAAGCTTCCGCTGTTTGCATATCCAGCTTTTAACTTGCATTTGTATGTGTACAAAATTGAATCCGTTTGATATACTTGCATTAATTTAAGCTTAAGACATGTCTTTGTAAAAAATTACGAGAATTTCCTTTCAGGGTTGTCAATGACAAATTCCATGTTATGTGAACAGAAATGAATTCCAGCGTTGCTGAAAATGTTCTCCAGTATTTATTTTATACAGAGCAGATTACATTAAACAAATAGCAGATTTGAAAAATATATGAACACTTTTCAACATTAGTAATGAATGAATGAAAGAAAGAGGGAAAATGTACCTCGATCTATTGTACTCCTCCTGCATGTACCTATTAAAGGTCTTCTATTAGTCCAATAGTTCTAAGGAAACTTAGCACTGAGTAGGGGTTCATTGCTCTTATGTCTCTGCCCTCGGGCCAGTAATGCCCCACATACTTCTTCCTACTGCCAGCTAAGGCTTCGCAATTGATTAGAAGGTGCTCTGGTGTATCTTCTGCCTACACTTGCTTACTGGTGAGAGTCCCAGTTTCATGAGGTGGCTTCTTAAACGACAGTGGCCTGTGGGGTGATCTGTCAGAGTTCTTAAATTATTCTTGCTTAACTGTAAATATAGAGCTGCACGTTTTGAGTTTGTAGTCCCCAATCATGAGCTTGGATTGTTTAAGTTTTGATAGTGAAGCCCAGCAGCGTGACATCTTCTGGATTTTTCCTACTGTCTGGGATCACAGGAAATGAGAAACCGGATAGTCTTGCCAGGAATAGGGCAGCCACACCTTTTATTGGGATAAATATCTATTATGCTATTTGCCTCTATGCCAAAGAATGGTTCAGACCCAATAAAAGATGTCGCAGCCCCATTCCTGACAAGACTATCCGCTTTTTCATTTCCAGGGATCCCAGTGTGTCCTGGGACCCATAATATGGAAAGTTTATTGAGGCTTCCTAACTTATTGAAAAGCTCTACACATCCCCATATGAGTTTAGAATGAATCTCGTATGAATTGAGTGCTTTTATAGCTGCTTGATAGCAAGACATGATAGCAATGCCTTGACCCACAAGGTTACGTCGGGGGATAAAGATAACACAGAGGTAAATTGCATGTATCTCTGCCTGGAATATGCTGGGTGATTTCCCCATTGGTTCGGAGTGGTTGACCCTCGGCCGGCTCCTATCCCTTCTTCTGTTTTTGAGCCATCTGTGAACCACTTGGTATGAGGTTTTGAGGATATACTGAAGTGATTCAGGTTTCCATTCCTTCTTGTTCCCAAACACAACTGTGAAGTGACACATTTTGTTCATATCGTCTCTAGTTAGGTCCGCAAGGGGTATAGTGACAACGATCTCGCGGCCAGCTCCTTCCTTGACGATTCTTAATAGGGTTCTTTTTGCAACCATTTCTACTGTAATATGTAGATCTAAAAGTGTTTCCATTGCTGCTGTGGGACACGTTTTCATAGCTCCGGTACCATTAATAATACTAAAATAGTATTTTTAATTTCAACAGAAAAAATCAGTAAAAAATTTTGAAAATATTTCAGAACCCTTCACCTTCGGGTTTCATGTTTATTTTTGGAAATTTGAAAACACGGCGTGATTACTTGGTAATCAATGATAAACTACTTTGGTAGCTCATTGCATTTATCAGACACAATCTAAAACACATGCTTGGACTATTTCAATAGGTAGGTAGGTAGGTAGGAGCACTTCCGCACTTCCACTCGGAGACATCTACGTCCATTGTGACCGCCTTCAAAAATCCCAGGAGGAGAAGCATACTCGTCCTTACTCGCGATTTCCGTGTACATTGGAAGTACCATCCCAACCATTTGGTTTTTCAGATGAAAGTGAGGAGATCCTTTAAGTCCACCTTCGTTATCTCTATCAAGCTTGTGAAAAAGCGTGACTCCACACATTGAAGTCGTTTCAACTGTAGTCTTGGACATTGACATAAAAAGTGATGAATCGACTCTATCTCTTCTTCATCATGGCAACTCCTGCATAGCCCGCTCGACGGCATACGCCAATGTTGAAGCATTGGTGCCATATAGTATTTAGTATATCACTATAATGGTTTAATATTTTTCAACTGCATTGCTTGTTCGCCTCCTTTGAAGGTTTAACGTAATATATATTTTATAGAAGTAGTAATTTTGACACAATTCTGCTAGAACAATCTCCAAAAATTTAACCTACGACTAATTCATTATTACCACCAATATGCCTATGATGAGTCTTACTTATTTTAGTTTAGAAACTCACCTGCTGTGTTTCATTTCATTTAACCACCTCAATGGTGTTGTCATATCAAAGAATGTCATATCAAATATCTAATTGCCTTTCTGGAAGTTAGAGTCTAACAAATTTCCAGGCTTTTAATTTCTTGATGAGAATTTTGCCTTCAGCAATATTTGCATATTTACATAAAGGAAATAGCAGAGATAGGCAGAGAGTTTTTTTGTGATAAAATAAAGTTGCCCAAAGTCGCAATTTATAGATTATGATAATTACGTTTAAATGAATCATTTACGAAATACACTTTCAGAATTTACAAAACAATAATTGCGTTAAGACTATTCAAGTTTAGTCGCAGATTCTCAGAATTCTTACCAAACTGCAATAAAAAGCAAAATGAGTGCAATTTCAAATTGGAGAATGGAATTTGTTGTATTTTTATTAATTTTTCCAATAATAACAAAATGAACGATACATTTTAAACATATAATAATTAAATGCAAAAAAAGGCAATTTATTCAATAAAGTGAAATACAATAAAATTTAAAGAAAATATCAAAATTGAGTTGAGGAAAACATTGCGGCAAGAGCATAAAATTTATTTATAACTACAAATGGATAAACCTCAATTATTATTACATAAAATATGGATAAATTTAGATTGTAAGAATAAATAATTATACACATATACATGTATAAAAAATACTGTCTTCCGATATTTAATAATGAGACAATTTATGGTAGGAATATACTCATAGTATTAAGATTAAACATATATTTAAAGATTGTTAAATTAATTTTGTTATGTTTTACACATTTCTGTTCTTTTTTTTTTGTTGAATTTATTTAAAATCTAATGAAATTTTGTTATAAATTGTTCATCTTCCGAAAAGCAAAGCGAATGAAGCATTCAGCATTCAGTTTTTCAATGATTCCCTCTTTCCTCTACTTCCTACCTTACATATCGTCATCATCATGTTTGTGAATGGATTAAGATGACATATGTATGTATGTGTGTCAGCAATAAACTTAAGTTGAGGACTTATTAATCATTCCTGACTTATTTGGCCTCAGTGTCTATGCATTTTCTTAGTTTATTTTGGCTTGATTCAAAACGAGACCGATTTACACTAACCGACACCGCTGTAGACAATTACAAACAACGCTAATATAAGAAAAGTGTACTAACTTGTGGGAATTTTTATATCCTTATTTGTAGGAGTAATTCTAATTTACCACTTATGCATTGTATTCCATTTGAATCACTTAGCGTTCATTTGTAGGATTTAGTTTATCATAATCTGATATCTTTATAAAAGTGGTCGACTCATTTCGGTGTTCCCAGATGTCTTTTGAGCCAATATTTTAGTAAGACTCGCCTATTAAGCAGATGTCTCTATCACTGTTGCACAACTACGTACTTTCGTACCATTTGGTACCAGTACTTTTTCATTGTTTTCAAACTATTATTAACTTTTTTTTATTTGTAGTACCAAAATGTCCAACTCTTACATTTCAACAAAAAATTTATTTAAAATAATAATTGTAGTTGGTGTTTTTTAACATTTTTTAAATACAAAAGTACTTTTTATTTCTCTCTCGTCCATCAGTGTGAGCTCACAACCTAGGTTAGAGTATTGCCAGCGAATGCAGAGAAATGACTCTTAACGCTAAGTTCGCACGGAGTCGTTTTTCCCGTATATCGTATACGAGATTTTACTCAATGGAACAGTGGCTGTGAAAGTTGGATTGTGCTGTTCACACACAGCTTATACGGGAAAATCCCGTATTCGAGAAATATTTTCTCGTACATAGCTCGAACTTGTCACTGCGGTTGAAAAATCCCGTATACGGGAATGACCAATACGGGACACAACACAGTGGCGTTCACACGAACAAGTCTTTCAGTCGAGTTCAGTTGCTCATTATCTACAGCACATTTCAAAGTGGAAGATGAGTATCCGATATCGTTTGAAAGATTTATTTCGTTAATTGAAAAACGACCTAATTTATGGGATAAACCATTGGGCATTTATAAAAATAAACAAACTGGCTATTGACATACGAAAATAATTTAAAAAATTTTTTCATAATTTCTAAGATGTAGAAAAAACTTTTCAAATCGTTTTTCATGATGCGAACCAGTTTTTAGTAAATGATGGACCCAATATCTCCTTAAACGTTGCTTGCGTTCCCGTCGTTTATACCAAAGTTAAAGAAGTAGAAAGCGTGGATCCATAATGGCAACTGATCGCTGTTACGCTCTGCTTCTACCATTCGAATGCATTCGATAAAACCGTATACGGGAAAACCCGTATCGAACGGCTGCCATGTGAACGCTGCTTTACACTCGTTCAAAACTGTAGTAGTGTGGATGATTCTCTTCAGAATTCTGTTTAACCAATGATAAACAAAGACATTTTCTTTAAACTTCAGATAATTTGACGTTTAAGTAAGTGTCCTTCTCTGTGTTCTCTGGTATTACTTCGTAGTTTGCGCTTTTCTTAAAATAGCCTTCCTTTGTAAATGTTATGAATACATTTAGTTACACAAATGAGTGTCAAAATTGTTAATAAATCTTTCTCTTTCATTATTTCTTTCATTATTTCTATAGTCTATAGTTTAGAAGATTCTAAAAATAATATACTAATATAATTTTTTTTACGAAGAATATTATTTGTTCCAGAAAACATAGTCGCCAATTGAAATCTATACAAAATGTTACATTATTCCATACAAAACAGATACATTACATATTAAACAGAATATCATTTTCAATTTTTCTGAGCCGAAAGCCCTGGCAGCTAGCGCTCCTTTTTCTTCTTAATCATAATAATTTATTATTGTGATTACTATAATAAATAAAATAAACAATTTTCAACTATTCTAAACTTGTCTAAATAGTAAACAGCAGTACTCAGTTTCGATTGAAATTTGGTAACAAGCTAGGGCAATATTTATTTATTATCCTTTACATTCCCTGGTCTAGTGATAACCATGCTAGACTCATACTCGGTGGGTCGTGTGTTTTTTTCGTGCCCTGGGCATGCCTCAAAAATGCTGCTTTTTAAATTCCATTTCTCTTCGAGTCGAAGGCCTTAGTCTCTAGTACTCATTCCTAAGACCCCTTGCAGACATTAATTAATAATAAAAATAAAGAATAATAAAATAATTTTATTTACTTCACTACACTTTCAACACACTATTGCAGCCCAGTTTCTTCCCACATCCCCGCACTAAATCTCAGAAAATCGTTAATCAGCATAAAATTTCATACAAATCCTCAATCTAAATTTAGCCGCACGAACTAATTTTAAATAATTAAGTGTCGCAGGGGGTTTATTTACTATCTGCATCCACCCAGCTTTTGTATAATGCTGTATATCCATGCTCGAGTTGTATGATTTAAGAAATTGTTTGCTTGTTAACAATGAAATCAGATTTAGTCCAGAGTGTAGGCAATGTGCATGGCCAGCTTTGGCGTTGCAACAAAATTGCCAATTAACACACAAAAACCATGGAGCAAACGCATACATGGACCCTCCCACTAACAGGGATGCTGCTACGGCTGCTAATGTTTTGTCGATACTTACAAACGACAAATTACGCATGCACATGTGCACGCACACGCACCACTTGTAACAGCTACACGCGGGCTCAGTAGAGATGATAAACATACAAATTTTCGTTACTTCGGTAACCGTTACTTTCAACTCCGGTTCGGCGACAAATAATTACTCGTGAAACTAATCACATTTAATTTTCAAAAGTCTTTTGTCGCAACACACATTTTGACTGCAACACTTAATGGTGTCAAAAATAATATTATTTGGCTTGATTTTCCTCCCTGAAGGACAAAAGCCAAGTACTGTTTACTGAAGAGCAAACAACTGACAAATAAGAAGTATTGAAAAGTGTCTACATTTAACACCACTATCGCACACGGAGTCCGATACATGCTACGCCTGCCAAGTTGCATGTTACAAATGCGGTTGCTGCAATAGTAATAATGAGGACGAGATGGGGTACTTTGCTATTTGAATGCTTGCGTGAATTGGACACTAACAACGATGCGGCTACTGCCCCAGACATAGCCCTGCAATTCACGCAGTTTCTGCATTTATGCGACAATGTGCCTTGCTGCTTTTACGCATTTTTGGAAGCAAACAAAGCAACAATTTGCATACGGATTTCCAATTGTGACGCCTTTTCACTGTTTTCTTACTAAAATGAATCAAACGTGAGTGTACTGCACACGATAAGAATTTGGAAGTGGAATAACTGCAGCATTTGCAAACATTTCAGCAGTGCAGTGCACAAATGAAAACCATTCATCGCATATCAAGTCATAAACAGTCTTCAAGTCAGAATGCGGATATGCTATTCTTGCCAAATATGATTATTTTTTCTATTTAAATTGTTCCCACTGCAACAAGTTCTGCAGATTCAATACATGTAATCCAATATCATAAATGTGAATGGTGTGAACATGCAGTAATTATGCAACATTCTGTTGCCAAACCTGCACATTAAATGCTGGTGTGTTTTATTGCTCTTAAAGTTCATAATTCACAGGTCTGGAACTGCGCCACATGCAGCAAAAAATTTACATTTCAGAATTTGTGTTTGCCATTTATCATAATTTTCAGTGTATGCGACTGAATTGCGTCACATCCATTATCACTTCAGACATGTCCTGTTACACACATGCACATTATACACAATTATCTGCTTTATTTTCGTCTGTGGTTTTGAGACTTATAATGATTTATTTCCAATACTGAATCCAGAATTAGTACAGGAAGATTTTCTTTTTATAAATTACAAATGCGTATCTTTTGGAATCTGAGTTTATATAACATTGTGAACCAATTGAACCAGACATTACTATAAACTTGCCTCTTCTCATCAAACAATCAACGTGAATCTAAGAATCTAAGTCTACTATAGCTGCGTTTCTTTCAACGCGAGTATGAATAAAACGCCCGCTTATGCATACATATTGGCCGCTTAGTTAACCAAAGCTGTTTGTATTCGCTTATGGTTTAGCACCCCAAGAAGTGCTGCCAAGACCTTTTGGTTGTCAATTGTGAACGAAAAAAAGAGTAAACCAAGAATTAACCGCTGTAATGATATAAAAAGCAAAATGGATAATAAAGAAAAAAAGTTTATAATTTAAAAAATATGCAAAAACTTCTAGTTTAAATTAAAAAATAAATGTAGTTTGTGAAAATTATGCATTTATAAATAAAATACATTTATAAAATTTGTTTTCAAACGTGTATGTATAGGCATTTTAAATGTCAATACCAGTGCTACCAAATCCTAGACTGGTTAAGCGACAGGTATCGTTTTATTCACACGCGTTGAAAGAAACACAGCTAATAATATGTAGAGGAGATCCATTTTGCTGACTATATTATTTAATTAAACACAAGCAGAAAATATGGAAAAATAAAAATTTAATGGCAAACGATGCCCAAATCACTTCTTTGCTACGATTTAGTTGCATGTTGGTTATAAACTAATGATACGAATCATTGCTGGAATGAAATATTCAGTGTACAGACTTCTAAATCTCGCTTATGTTACTATTTAAGGCGAACCTATTGGAAGAGTGTATCCTAGCCTTACTGTTATTGGCAGTTTTTATTAAAACCTTCTACATTCGAACATTTAACCACTTTTATTAAAATGCTTTCTACCGGAACTTAATTAAAGTATCGCTTTCAAAATATTATGAGCAAGTGCAACAAACACTGGTTTAGAATTTATCAACCTTTCCCATATAAGAAACTGCAATTAACCGTAAAATTCCACACCATTATTTTGTATTTTTGTGGATCTTTCTGGTCGATTTTTAGCACAATATTTTTGGTGATTTATACACCTCTCATATTACATCATATAAATTAAGTTTTATATAGTTTCCTAGACTTGCATAAGTGTGAATATCAGTTGTGCCAATTTAGATACTCCACTAACTTTCTAAGAAGACACTTATAGGACAAAAGGCATATAATAATAAATTTGTTATGATATACTCAGTAGAGTCCGATCTATGACCATTTGAAATGATTGCGGCAATGATACATAATTAGAGGTGGTCTCTCTTCTCTGAAGAGTTTCATTTTAAAAATTGGTCCTTTGGTCTATATTGCTAAATTTTCTTTAAATGTCTGTAAAATTTCAAATATCAAAAGTATGTAAGTAAGTAGTGGTATAAGAAGAGCAGATCTGCATCGTGATTATATATAAAAACATATGTAATTGACCACTGATGCTTTGAAATTTAAACGCATGTCAAACTGAATACTGAATATACTGAACACCTCCGGTTGTAAAAGTGCATTATATTATGGAACAGAAAGACAGAAGAAGTGTCGTTAAATAAAACACCTTATTTTCATGCAAAGTATAAATTGTCACTGCAGTGCAGCAATGTAGGCAGCTACTACATGCAGCATTTAAACATAAAGTGCTATTTGCACAACTAAAGAGAATTTTTACGAATGGTTGGTGTATGAAAGCCCTGCATGCGTTTGCAATTGTTTGCGTATGTTTGTGTGCGTGTGCGTGCGCGCGCATTGTTGAACGACTGCAGTTGTAATAAATATTCGAAAGGTCCATTTATTGGCTCTTTATGTTCTTAATGGCTGTGTTTGGTCGTCAATATTATAAATGTACATTTATACAGGTAAAACGATTACAAACCAACCTGGTATGTCTGCAATTAAACGAGGCCTTAGTGATTAAAAATCATGTATCGGTTACGAAACATTGAACTGAATTAAAGTACCTTTGCAGATTGTAATCCCACTATGATAGCTGAAATTGTATGATTGGTTAATTTTGAATTTAAAAAACTAAAATCCAACCAAAATCAAATTGGATCAATTATGGGGAAACAAATTTAGTAAAACAGTCGACCAAGATGCAATTAAGTTGAAATTTTGCTACTGAACTCTTCAATATGACTTTAAACTCATAAGATTAGTTAGAATGCAATCGAAAATAAACTCCAATGAAGTGGTTGAAACATAATTTGTGTGGTATCAATCACAAATGGAATGAGTGACACATCAGTAGTAGGTATATTTGATTCCCGGTTTACCACACAGGAAGTCAGTTTAGGAATCACAAAAAAGTACCATCTATCCCTATATTGGCTAAGCATTACTTTTGATAGTAGATTAGATTCGATTAAATTGCTTGAGAGAAACAACAAGTCACCGGGTCACTGCGGCCACCTTTGGACCTAATTGTTGAAATATTTCAGAATATCAGATCTACTTTAATACAGTACTATTTTATGGACATACTCCGAAATCTTAAAGTGCAATGACAAGGGCGCGCCCATTGATTGTATGGTAGTTGCTACAACCAACTAATCATACACTACCATGTAGATAACTGCTGTATATCTCAGTGAACCTACTCACCATTCCATACTTAATGCTTATATGACGTAGGTAGGTGTGCAGTTTTAAAATTATTTATTTATTTTTTAATAAAATTAGTGAATTAAAATATAACACCAATAGCAACAATGGCCTTCCGCTGCTTATGGGTAACAGGAGTGAGTCAACGAGTTAGGATTAAATCAGGGAATACAATTTAGATGTTTTTAAAAATTTCAAGATTTGATCATCATCTGATGGGGATGGGTTAGAGAGAAGGGATACGGGGGCACCATGCTGAAATATACAATATCTTAAGTGTTTCAGTTCTGGACACTCACGGAGGCAATGTGATAGGATACTGTTAGGAGTTTGGATAATGCAGCTGCATATGGACTTGGGTTCAATATTCATCTGGTGTCCGTGACAAATATTTGAATGACATAATCTGAGTCTTGGTAATTTTACGCTGTCCAGTCTGCTGATTGTGTCTGCGGAACGAGGTAAATAATTGATCAGAGAAATTCGGTTTGGGTTTATGTTTTATACCAGGTCGAGGTAACGTTCCAAATCTGCTTATTTTTATCGGTGTGGTTTATGTTCAGGAACTGTTTGATGTTGGCGAAGTTGTAGTTAGGAGTAGATTTTGAATTCATTACCTTGTAGTTAATATGGCCTGGAATCCAAATTAGGGTGATTTTTTGGTGTTTTGGGATCAAAATGGATATAATGTGTGTAGCATAGAGTTCATTGTTCTGTTTTGAAATTATTTATCAAAATATAGTCAAATATATTTATCAAAATTTATTAGCTTGATTCGCTTAAATAGAGTATATTCAGTTTTTCTTCTTGGTGATTGGTTAAAACTTAAAGGCCTCAGTAGCACTTTAATTTTCTAAGTATAAAAACAAAATTTTTGGAAATTCAGGTGGGAAAACAAATAATCACAGCTCGAAACAAATGATTCATACAAAATCATGATATTAATCTTAAATGAATCAAAGAATTAATGAGTAATAAAAAAATTTCACAAAGTTTCACTTGTGCACGTACGAGTATTACCACTTATCACTCCAGCATCTAACGTACAACCGAACTTATTTCAGTGAATATGCCTCTTTTTAGAAATAACTATTCCACCTTCGAGTATTTTTAACGATATTCGTTAGAAACTTAGCAACATTATTCAGCATTTATGTGTTGGTAGAAAAAATGAACAAGTTTTAAAATTGGAAGGAGGCAATATCAATCATCAGTTTAGTCTTCCTTAGGTATAAAAGTTGAAATGAACTCTTCATAATAATAGGAAAAAATTTACAATAGTGAGGTAAAGACAACCAGAAGAACGATGTCATATCTTGCATTTACTTGTTTTTAATTGACAATAGTGAGATAAAGACAACCAGAAAAACTATGTCATATCTCCCATTTAGTTTTTTTTACTTAAACTCAATTATAATCTAAATTTTTTTCCCTGATCTATGAAATTATCAATTTAAACATCAACATAAAGTTCCGAAAAACATAATATTGTGTTCAATTAAAGGAATTTTATGTTTTAATTGTTATTTTAAAAGAATCATAGTTTTGGAGAAACTAATTTTCGATATTGCTATCAACATGTTCCCAGATTTAATAGATTCGATAAACGAAAAACAAGGAAAGGCTTTGTTTAAAAAATATATAAAAACATATGATAAGTTCGGCTGGTTATGATAGTGTAGAGCTTTATTATTTATTAATGATGGCTTATAACTTGAACCCAAAATGCATATGGAATAGAAAACTTTGTTTAGCATTATTTCTGAGGTTCAAAATATGTCGGTTTAACCATTTCTCTGACCAGCTTTATTCTACACTGTTTGAAATATTTTAATGGACCTAAACTTGTGTATTGATTGGTGCATGAAAATCATTGTGTACGGGATTTAAAACACCGCGACCTTTCGATCTATTGTACCCTTCGACACAAAATCATACGCCTATTATTATATAAAATTGGAATTGGAGGGGCTCCCATATATGGGAGTCATTTAAAATATAGCTCGCTCCAATTATTGCTATAAAAAATAGTTGGGTATATATCGACCAAACATATTAACATTCTAATCAAATGGACATTATCCCAGAAAAACCATTCGAAATCCCAAGAAAACTTGTCAAAATCAAATCAATCCTATAGTAAAAGTAAAAATGTTAAACGATGAACGGATGCTGATAACACATTTAAAATTTAAATATATTTGTCGTCATCATTTATCTTATTCGCCCATTTATGTGCATTAGCAGGAGAGTAGTCTGATACGTGTTTACTATTACTCTCTATTTTTATTTGTTTCCCATTACGATGTTAAGTTGTGTACCATTATTCTATAACATCCAAAGGGAATCATCAGAGGCGACATTATTAGATATATCTTAATGATTCTTGATAGCTATACGAATTATATCAGATAAATGATACGACCCACCTCATACACAACTGATCAAGTCTTTATTTCAAAGTCCACTTTTAACTATAACGTACATTGGCTCCATAATCTGGCCACATATATATCACCACCCAGCACCAGCACGCCCATATCCACATATAAATGACCACCAACACGCCCATAACCACATATATATGACCACCAGCACGCCCATATCCATATATATATATGACCACCAACACGCCCATAACCACATATTTTCATAACGGCTCTCTTTTAATAACTGGACTCCAATAAGAAATTTATGAATGGATGTTAGTTGGAATGATCATAATAGAGATCGGAGACTTTAATACACATAAATATTTTAAATCCATTTAATTTTATTTAATTGCCAAAGGAACACCATTGAGGTGCCTGAAGTAAATAACAGAAGAAACCTCTGGCCAGAGAACCCAGAGAAAAGAAAGCCCTTTTCGCTGCCAGCGTCCGTAGCGGACACACCACGATTTCGAGTGGATTCACCACAATTCTGAGTGGATTCACCAAGATTTTGAGTGGATACATCACGATTCTGAGTGTATTCACCACGATTCTGAGTGGATTCACCACGATTTTCAATGGATTCATGTACAACGTCCGTCTGCTTTATTTCGCTGCTTTGCCGTTTAAGTTTCTTGTCTGTGTGTTCTCCGCCTCTGGCATTTTTCAATATCAGTTGACTAACAAATGACATATCACCCTATATCGAGGCACTTGCAATCAATATGCCAACTTTTAGACTAATAGTAACAAAATCAAATTTTAGTATATAGAACTCTGAAACTATGCAACAATCAGCAGGGTAAAGGGTTTACGAAATGGAACAAGGTTATAATGATGCACATTAAAATGACTATATAATTTGCTTATTTCTCGGATCAGATCCCTGTCTTTGTGTATATTGCATGTAATATTCGGTGATTATTCCTTTAAAAAACAATTTTAAATTAAATTGTTGTCTATTTTCGGTTACCATTTTTATATAATTTGTATTCCATTATTACAGTGTCTTTAAATAACTTTTGAATAACTTTTTCAAATAATAATTTCGTTATATTAAATTTAGGTAATGAAAAAAGTGAGGTTTGTTTCTTTCAGTTTGCAATTGCTCAATAAAATACTATTCGCATAAATAATATGACAATATTAGAATGTACACAAAGTATAGTTTAAGAAACAAAGGTATGAAATAAAATATTTTATTAAGCATTATTGTTAAGCTAACATTAATCGTGCTTAAAATTATTGTTACAGTTGTAATATTTTAAAATTGAACTTTCGCAAAATTGTGTGTAAATATATTCGAATTATCCACTGTAAAAGTAAATATTATAAAATTTTATATGAATTGTATAATAATCATAATTTTATATCACAAGCGAATTTACATGAATATTAAAACATTTACTAAAATATTAAAACTTGAATTAAAGGATACCAAATTATATACTCTAAATATGAAGTGAATTTCTTCACAAAAAAAAAAAAAAAAAAAAAAAAAAAAAAAAAAAAAAAAACTAACGAAACGTGGGAGTAAATTTCAATCGCGAATGCAAATACAACCAAGTTAAACACTTTGAAAATCTTCTTTAAAGCATTTTTTCCAAATTAAATTTAAACAACGTTGAATTTTATAAGTTTAATATAATTTTTATAATTCTATACTAAAGAAGGTAAACTTATTATACACAAATAAAATATATACAAGTGAATTTGAACTGCAAATGGAAAGTAATGTCAAATGATTTAGATAATTTTTTCGATTGTTTTTTATGGAATTTAGCCAGTTGAAGCACAAAATGCAAACAATAAAATAAAAGTGTAATCATGACATTTAACTAATTGTTAGTATATACTATTGTATTGTGTATTACAAAAAGAAAACAACAAAATTTACTCGGAAACGAAATACAGGACAATAAACTCATACACTGCAAACTAATATTGAATAATAAAATAAATAATAACAATAAAATCCCCAGCCAACTGCTTAAGTCGTTTTACTAATTTTAAAATAAATTACTTTGTTATCTTGCAATGCCACTTACAGCCGCATGAACTAAACTAAAGCAATACTTTTGCTGTTTCTTCAACGATTCATTCAAGAGTGAGGAGCACATCACTTTGGAAAACAGCTTTTCGAAAAGTGTATTCTCAAAAAGGGCATTGGAGAAAGTTTGGTCTATTATATATGCATAATACCGATTTAAAATTTTTTTTTTCCTAAGGGGGGAAATCTTCAAAAAGACACGAGGGGGTACGCACCATCCAACAGTGTGAGATGTTTACTCTTCTAAAACCACCTCCGTAACCTAACAGTTACGCTAAGCCTCAAAGGCCTGAAAGCGATTTAGGAAGGGTATTAATCAGATATAGAAAGATATACAAAGAGAAGTACTCGCGGTTTGAAAGAAAAACTGTTATTTTCGATTTCAACATATGTTTGGATTCATTCAAAAAAATCACCTCTGAAACTAAATTGGAATCAAAACACATCCTACAAAACGGAGCAAAATCTAAATAGTTCGGATTACAAGCATGGAGATACAAGGGAGTGAAATTCCTTGTTCTTCTTGCAGGAACATTAAGAAAAAACTACTTTTTATTTCACCACTCATGAGTTTAAACACAAAACATGCATTAACCACAGTTCTACGGGTTTTAAGAGAGACGAGACGAATAAGTTTAAGACGACTCAAATAAGAGGGAAGATGAAAATTGGAGTTCCATGTAAAGGAACGTAGGCAAAACAATAAAACCCGCTTTTGAACTGATTCAACAGCATCAGACTAACAGGCATATCTAGGACACCAAAGAACACTTGCGTATCCCAATGATGGGCGTACCAAGGAAGTGTACAGAAGTTTGGTAATAAAGGGGTATTTGAACTCCTTTGCCCAGCGTTTTGTGAAGCCTAGAGTCAGAGAAGCTTGGTTAACTATAGTTGCAACGTGTGTACCAAAAGTAAGTTTTTGGTCAAATGTCACACCTAAGTCGCACATATAATCAGCGGATAGCAATGGTTGATTGACAATGAAGTAAGGATGAGCAGAGTGGGATGATCTGGAAGAACACACATGTTTGCATTTCTTGTAGTTTACTTGCGTACAATTTATGTTGCACCAAACACCAAGAACAGTTAAATCATCTTGAAGCAACTGCGACTCATTTGGGTTATCAAATGAATGAACGATTTTTACGTCATCAGCAAACATGAGAATGTTGCAATGGGATATACGCTAAGGAAGGTCCTTTATAAAAATTTCAAATAGTAGTAGTAAATAGCGGCATGCCAGAAGAAGCAGGAAATTCATCAGATAACTGTCCTTTAAATAACACCTGTTGGGTACGCTGTGACAAATACGATGTTACCCATTTTAAAAGTAATGGTGGGAAACCATACCTAGAGAGTTAAAGGAGGAGAAGTCTGTGGTTTACTACATCAAATGCCTTACTAAAGTCAGTATAAATAACGTCTGTCTTCGTACCCTTAGCAAAGCCATCTATTACGCGGCAAACAAATTTCAGCAGATTAGTGACAGTTGACTTTCCAGGCAGGAAACCATGCTGTTGGAACTCATAAACGTATGAGCATAGAACGAAATTTGGGATGTTACGTTTGCTTCCAGTAACTAAGGAAGAATACTAGGTTTCGCAATCCCACGGTAATTGTATATTGCAGATTTACTGCCCGATTTATACAGCGGTAATATATATGGCTTTTTCCACATATCGGAAAATTTACCATATATAAGAGAAGCACTAAAAAGAGAAGTAATCGGAGAGACAAGCTCCAGACAACACTGCTTAAGAAGAAAAGAAGGGCTTAACTCGGGACCTGAAGTAAAAGATGATTTCAGCTGAGATAAATGCTTGTCCTCATCACAATGTCCTCATGCACAATGTCCTCATCAATAATAGGTTGATTAACTATGGCGAGTTGTATAGAGAAAGGATAATCGGCCATTTTATATTCTCCAATAGAATAGTTGGACTTAAAATAGTCAGCGACTAGCTAAGCTAAACTTCGCATATGGGCGCTGCTCAACTTATATGATGTGATAAGTTGTTCATAAAAACCCTTTTATTGAATTCTGGTGAAAACTTCACACAATGCGAGGTGACAGTGGAACAAAAATTGACGAAAGAAGTTAAATAGAAAAGACATATTTAGCTTAGTATGAAGTCCGCTGGCAAACTTGGCGCAAAAATATTAAATGTTTCTATGAAACCGTAAGCAACTTGCGCCAAATTTTCCTTCTTGCATCATCTCCAAATTTCGTAGGAATGTGAATTAATTGCTATTGACTTAGGACAGGATGAAGTCGCGGTCTGACGGGGGCGACGTGATCAGATGAATGATCAGGACTGAAGAAAATTCCCATCCCTTAGACAAAAATTAAGTAAGAGGGCGATTGGTTCTACTAAATGGTCAGCGGTGCTTTTAAAAAATATAGGCGGAAAACCTCCTCGTTCACAAGTGTAACGTGGTTTCAAATCTGATAGAGCAGACAGAACATCAGTCTCTGTCACAACAAATTCATCTAAAGAATCAAGATTTACGGATTTAAAATCTTTCATACTATCCGAAGCCTCTTCATAATCTTCATATACAGTTTGAAAGAGCTTAGCAAAGAGATTACAAGATTCAACTGTATTATTAGATTTATCTTCATCTAACTCCAAAGTTGATGGAAAACCATTTGATTTTCTTTTTGAATTTAAATATTGCCAAAACGACGATGGATTTGCTTTTAAGTTGGTTTCAATCCTTCGAACATAACGCATAACAGATAAATCAAGACAGGAGGAAAAATCCAGAATCCAGATCACGCTATTGGGCCTCACTACCAAAACTTAGACAATCCAAGCTCATGATTGGAGACTACAACTCAAAACATGCAGCTCTATGTCTACAGTTAAGCAAAAACAATTTAACAACTCTGACAGGTTACCTTACAGGCCACTGTCTTTTAAGAAGCCACCTCATGAAACTGTGACTCTCACCAGTAAGCAAGTGTAGATTCTGCACGGGGGCAGAAGAAACACCAGAGAACCTTCTAATGAACTTCGAAGCCTTAGCTGGCAGTAGGAAGAAGTATGTGGGGCATTACTGGCCCGAGAGCAGAGACATAATAGCAATGAACCCCTACTCAGTGCTAAGTTTCCTTAGAACTGTTGGACTAATAGAAGACCTTTAATAGGTACATGATCACAAGGTACAAGACCTTTAATCGGTACATGAGGACAATGGATCAAATTGGTTGAGGTAAATTTTCTCTCTTTATATCATTCATTCATTCAATCATCCTTTGAACATTTGGTTATATAACAACTTATTCAGATAATATAATTCATCTCGTAATTCATTACCATCGATTCATTATCTATTTTGATGTTAAAAGGCAATAAATTATTATCATCAAAAGCCGACGATATATTGCTTAAGTTAAAATCACCTAAAACTATACAGTGCTGATTTGAATCTGAGGAATTAAACTTACATTTTTTTAAATAAGAAGATTCACGTCAATAGGACTATTTGGTGGTATATACGATAAAACAATATATATTACAGCGTCTTTCGAAATAGAAACTTTTACAGAAAGCTGCTCACTAGAATTATCCTCACCAACGGATAACGTAATTTCCGTGTTCGCATATTCGGCATTTCAAATCTAGGGTGAATCCATTCCGAATCATAAAATCCAAACGTAAAATTAATTCGTCTACAATATCCGCTGCTAAAAACTCGTGCGTCACTGTTGTGGTTCCGATAGTCATTTTTCATGCAACTTTTCCTAGTACCTCTGCATCTCCAGTTGCCGTACGCAATCTTATTCCCCGAAGCGGCTCGATTCCCCGAACTAGATCCCTTCTAATTATGGAATGTGATGCAACCGTATTCAATGTTACTACAATTTTTCTTCCGTTTAGTACACTGTTGGCACTTAGGCTGTTGATTTTCCGTACCATCTCAGAAACGAAGATTCTGGGGCTACATGTTGTGGTAGTCAGATCATGCCCCTCGAGACTGACTCCATTTAGTTTGTCGACGGCTTATCGATATTTTCTGATTCGTTATTTTGGACTTGCTTGGCGATCTTACCGGCGGGCGTGATGTAGAACGTTTCCACCGCGACTGGCATTTACGAGTCATGTGTCCGACCTCTCCGCAGGTAAAGCATTTGCCTGTGAAACTTTGTCCGCTTTCGACTTGTACCTGAGGGGCTCTGTATACTGACTGGCACACCAAGACTCCAGTCTCTGATGTCAAGGCGCTAGCTACTGTCTCCATATAAGTAGCTTTCGGATTTGTTATCACAGAACGCTTTATTTCCGCATCGTGAATACCATATATGGAGGTGTCGATCATACACCTCTCCTAAAAATATGCAATCATTTATGTTTAAATATTTATATACGACTATATTAAGAAAAAATGAAAAAGACTGAATTCACTAAAGCCCGTCGGAACAGGATGCTTCGAACTTAACAGGGGGAGGAGTTAACTCATTGCGCACGGGTTCTTTATTTATGCGCTTCAAGCCACACACAAGAAATGGGATAGATCAGATAAGGTGTAAATAGATGAGAGTGGATGTAAAAATCTAAAATAATTGGTGAAATGAATTAATGAAGTAACAAACTTAACTCCATAATCAATCAATCATTGGGCTTTCATTCATTAACCAATCTGTCGATATTAAGTTTTCTAAGTAAATGCTGTGCTCGTACAATTTTTGATCTAACCTTAACCATTGTCGACTGTTTTTTTATTCATAATTCCCAGTAAAATTTATTGACGAAAGATGGAATCTGTCTAATATAGTGTAGTTCTCTTTTCCCTAGAAGTATCTTTCCCGTTCATAATTTATTTATATATACAGATATGAATGGAGACACGGCACTGTTTTTCTTCTAGTAAATTTTATGTTTAAATACAATAAGCCAATAAATTCAAATAAATTTATGTTAAAATCAATTAACTGTAAGGGCGATTAACACAAATAGCAGCAAGGACATACACTTATTGGAGAGTGTAAAAGAAACACCTCCCCATATATGTCAACAGGATGATACGATTCACTTTTGTTGCAGACAATGAAAGAATTTTATTGAGAATTCTGCAGCTGATAATACACAATGCACATAATACACAAACGTTCTGCAGGACGTATTTTCAATGCTGTGGCCGAGCTTTAGCATTGCGAGCGTGAGATAAACGCCTTAGAAGTATAAAAGGGGCCGTTCGATACGCTGCAGATATTGGGCGCGCGGCAGGACATGATACACAGTTCACGCGACAATCCTGTAGGCGCTGTGCTTGCTTTTATAAAATGACAATGTTTTTCTTCACCTTTTTGTAGTGCATTCTCCCTGACTGAAAAATGCCGCTGTTCAAAAATGTTATGTTTGTTCATTTCATGGTTTTATATGATGCTGAATTTATCGATTTAAACTTGAATTGAAAACCTTAAACAAAAGAAGGAAATTATGTAGATCCATGTTGCAGGATCTGCATGCATTGTAGAGTACCACAAATAAAAGGATAGCAGCAATGAGGCATTCAGGAGCCATCAAAAATGTATTACAACCATTCGGGGAACACGAAACAAGGCAGCAGAGAAATGTGTCGTCGAAGAGCGGTGTGCAGGGATACCAGTAACAATGTCGGCCACATTTAATCCCCGTTATTGGTAGATGTAAAATAATTTCGAATTTTATAAATGCAAAGCTTTTAACACCAAAATATGTCTTTAAATGGTTGCGGAAAGTCCAAAAAGAAATGTGCTTCATTAAACGGCATTAATAAAGCATGCGTTAAACGTATTGATCGAACACAACCACATGTCCATGTAAGTTAATGAGATATGCGCCATTCTTGAAATTAGGTCAGAAGAAAATTGTGTGCCACAAAAAGTTATTTAAATAATGAATAATGAAGATATAGAAGCAATACGAGTATAACTGTGAAGAAGTATACAACAGAATAATTCAATACACAGTTGAATGAATATGAGTTGATAAATTAATTAGTATTAATTATGACATAAAATTCTGCAAATTCATTTTATAATTCAAAATAAGAAATAATACGAAGGGTACTATTTAAATTTCGGGAACTGGCAACACTAATGTCAATAGCTTAACTCTGGCAACACCATAATAAAGGTTGACATTTTTTAGCATAAACGTACTCACAACATGTTGATGTACAAGTGCTATTTGTTTTCTTTACAGTGACTTAAGAAAATCAATTGGGCCAAAAAATGGAAATTTCAAGAGAAGGTTTTCGTTGGATTATTTTTTTTTTTTTTGTTATTTTAAACTGCGTGGTCAACGATTTACGAGCGCCAAAGAAGAAGTTGAAGCGTTAAAAAACGACAAACATCTAATTCATGACCTTATCCCATTTCGTAAAATACCAGAACAAAAAGATGACGAACCTCCAGGGCAAATGGAATTACAGATCTTATCTATAAAAGTAAGAGGAATGCAGAACTTAATAGTAAAATTCTTACCAGTGGATTTGGAAGAAAATAAAAATTAAAACGAATATGACTTTACACTTGGGTTCTCTGGTCTCAACTGACTTTAGTGCTCCAAACTCTTCATATCATAATTCTTACGAGCATTACATTTCCATACATACATTTATACCTTATAAACTTATCGTAGGTCAACCAAGGGGAACGGTGCAGACATAGTGTTGGGCAATAAGCTACCCTCATTAATGTATCTTTTCCGTAAATTAGCAACAACAATGATTGCGAGCGAGGTTCCGACAACAACAACACCCGAAACTCTTGATCAAAAATACGTAAGCTTCACTTAAGGGAAACAATAACAACAACTGAAAGACTCGTTCGCAAAGAAATACTGAAGTCATTTTCAATAAAAAAACGCAAGAGAAAAGGAGAGTGAATTAGTGAAACTTTAAAATTGAAATAGTGAAACTTAAACAACACATTTTTAATTTATTGGGCATTATTGTTACAAAAAGTATGAATTCTTCACGCAAGACTT
Source organism: Clusia tigrina (assembly GCA_920105625.2). Taxonomy (NCBI): domain Eukaryota; kingdom Metazoa; phylum Arthropoda; class Insecta; order Diptera; family Clusiidae; genus Clusia; species Clusia tigrina. Next base: position 39,241,513 of record OV050033.1, on the reverse strand, counting down.
GTACGAGTATGTGGTAAATTTTGTCAATAAAAGCAACTATGGAATATAAATAATTTTGTAAAAAAAAGTTATCGGGCATATTCTGGAAAACAACTTGGACAACAAGACAAATGTTGGGCCCGACAGACAGCTTGTAAAACTTGCGTGGAGTCACTTCGATACTGGAGTCAGGGATGACGAAAAGGGTTTCCGTTTGAAAGTCCGATGACATGGAGACACCCAAGAAACCTTGACTATTGCTACTTTTGTGCTGTGAATGTAAACGGTATGAACAGATAGAAAAGCGCTCTTGGGTTTACCCAAACGTACAATCCGCCTAACCACCAATGCTGCATAGTGAAGATTTGCCAAAACCGGTATTTAATTCCTTATCAGACGATAACTGTGATGATATTGAAATGTTAGATAGTCAGAGTAACAGCAATAGTGAAAGTGAATTCGAAAGATCCAGTCCTACACTTCAAGCTGTAGGCGCGTTAAGCGACTTGATTCGAGGTTTAAATTTATCTAAGAAATCAGCTGAGTTTATGGTGTCCAGACTAAAACAAATTTTATGAGAAACAACATGTGGACATTACAAAGATAACTGCATGAAATGAGATTGATCAGAGAAATGACACTCCCACTTTTGACATACGGAACTTTCGGGTCTAAAATTAAAATTAGCCTACCTATGCTTTTATTGATGCTACCAGAATAAAAATTGGCAGAAATTTATATGGTTTCCATAATAATGCATGTGTGTGCAAAATATGGGGATCATAATACTACGCCACACCCACAATTAACCAAAAATGATTAATAGGTTCCTATTAAAGCTTAATCAACGAAATTTCACAGGACGGTTGCGAGTACTATCGTTAAACCACATACAAAAAACGGGCGGGTTATTTTCACAGCCACACCCACTATTGACTTATTATTATAACTTACGGCCTATACAATCTTTTTGGACAAAATTTTCTATTAGTACGTATATTGACCCTATATACAAGAATTGGGGTCGATCAGATAAAGAACATGGCTCCCTTCCATATAATTAACTTTGGGACCCCACTTAAAAATAATTACCCTATCTATGCTTCTAGTGATGATATATGAAAACAAATTGGTAGTAGTATGCATTGGATCTGTACTAGCGTACATTCCAAATATGGGCAGATTATCACTACTACCACGCTCCCAATTAACCGAAAATCATTACTAGGTTCCTATATAAGATTCATCAACGAAATTTCATGTTGAAACATAAATGATTGCATACTTTTAGGATCCCATTTGGAGTCTGAGAATGAGTGCACGATCCTATGTGTTTAAGCCAAGACACAATCCATGCAGATAAATACTTCCTTCGATACTTTTAGGATGCCTCTATTAAATGCAGATCTATTCGAAAAAAAAGTTACTGAAGAGCCCTCTTTCGAGGGTAGAGAATGCTCTAGAATGTTCTCGAAAATAAAATCTTACTCAAGAACCCCTTTCGAAATGGAGGCACAATTCTATGTTCTAGAATGATCTACTTCAACCATAAGAATAAGCATGATCTAACCATAAGAATAAGCATAATCTAAGAATGATCTACTCCAATCTAGAAAAAGCCAGAAACTTCTTTAATAATGTGGGGAATAGTCTAGAATTTTCTACTTGAACCATACGAAAAGTATATAAGCTGCCAGCACTTCGAAGTCGAGAACAGTTGAATTTTAATCGTAAGAGTGTTTATATCGAGCATTTTAATCGAAGCAGCAATATTTGTAATTGTAATTGAGAAGTAATAGAGTGATTAATGAATTATTAAATAGAGTGCAAATTGTAATAAAGTAACCTTTAAGCCTAATATTAAGTGTGTAAATTGCAATAAGTAAAGTTAGTTATTTTAATTTAACCTGCGATTGTTTGATTACTACACAATCCAGTGCTACGAATCCGAGTATTGAGGCTTTAAATTGTCAGGAGTGCAATTTCGAGTGTAATACGTACATTCACACTATAAAGCCATTCACATGAAATAGGGTCGATCAGTTAAAGGCCACGCCTCCCTCTAATATAATCAGTTCAAAGTACCCTACCGAAAATTACCGTCGATATGATCCTAATGATGAGTTATGAAGAAAACATCCGCATTGTTGAACTTGCACTCACAAAGAGAGGTAAAGCGTATTTCAAAGTCGATCTAACCCGACTTCAGACTTCTTCACTCGTTATCTTTCTTTTCATTATATTTCAGCAAACCCGAATTAAATGGATTGTAAGAAAGCACTGTCCTGCGCGTGCAAAGGACCGAAATGGAATTGAAGTGCTTCCAGCATATGTTTTTTTTTGTCAAAATGCGTCATTTTGTAAATTGTAAATTGATTACAGCCTTCGGGCTTTAATAAATTTCTAATTGATATTTTGAGTTTTGAAACATTTGAAGGATGGAATATGGTAAAGTATTACTTAGCTGCACAAAAAATGCCTCAAACGATTGTTACAAGTTTAATAATTGCCTGCAACAATTTCAGCAATTACCAACTTTCAATGGAAAGGAAAAGTAATTTATTTACGGGACGAAATATTTTTCCAGAAAACGGAATTAGAAAAGGGCCACTGGCAATTACGCCTAAATTTCAATTGTTTTTGAGAGTAATAAAATTCGAAGTGGATTGAAAATAGCACACAATAATCGAACCGCTTAACTATTATATTATGGTTAATTTTCGTGTAGACATTTCTGCCATCCCTCATACTTCACCAGCTCTTCGCTTTGCCGGTTGGTTTGTGAAAGTTTTCTAAAATTTTATTCTTGCTTTCCCCCACTTCGCATCGATTCTCCTTTGTAATCTGGTAAAGGCAAATTGATTCCAGAAGCATTCTCGAATTATTAGTTTTGCTTTCATTTGACTAATTTGCTGTTTGCCCTTTGTTTGTATGGTTGGTTGGTTGTTTGTATGAATGTTTGTATGTTTCATACGACATCAGCTCACAGCCTTCCGGGTAGCAACTGGAACTCACCAGGCTGGCACTCCATGCTCGCACTCCAAGCTCGTCCTCCAATGCTCAGTTTCACATATTAATATGAATTTTGCATTCCGGAAGTTGAAATGGGTTTAACAACAGCGTCACTGATGGCTCCAATAGGAATTAAGAGGTATTGGGCGGACCGCCTTTGCGTTTGCTCTATTGGAAACGAATCCTAAAAAGTCTGATTCGGATTCAAAAAAATTGTACGGTTGATATTTTGCGGCACAAAGGGAAATCGTTAGTAGCATTGTTACATTTTTTTGTTTACACTTTGCAGTTGTGCCCGGAGCTGTGTTTGCTCTGCCGGCGAATACCATTTTAATTTGCTGATAACACCACAAGTGCAGTGCTTCATAATTGAGTGGACTCGTCAATGACTGCACACATGGATCGGTTTAGATGGATGTAGACGTCGTGTGTGTGTGTGTGCATTCAAATGTACGATTCAAAATTTATTCCAAACTGATTTTTCCGTTCCATGCTTGTATTTTTTACTGCATCCGGTTTTGTTTTTGTTTATATTTTTGTGTTGTGTTGTGTTGTTTTGTTGGATATGCTGGGCACACATGGCGACAATTGGAAAGTGATATGCAAACATCCGCTTAAATGAAAATTGACAATTTGTTTAAGCAATTTTTCGGGTGAGTGACTTTTTGCTTGCGGCAGCTTTGTTGGTTAGCCCCGATTTTTTCGGTCGCAGCCGCAACGGGCAAGAATACGAGTATTTATTATTATTTTTCTCTTTTTTTTGAGTTTGCAGCGTGTGCGGATTTTGACAAAGCGAGAAATTATTGCTGCAAATTGGTTGCATATGCAATTTTTGCGGCAGTTGTTGCTGCTGTTTTTGCCATAGTCGTATATTGATGACTACGGGACTTTGCTGACCACTTTTTATGTGGATTTGGTTGCAAGTAAATTTTTAGATTAAGCGTCATTTGATTGAAAGAGCATGCAGCTCTGGGTCTTCTTAAATTATGCACAACAAATAGACAATAATCAACATTAATATATAATAACATTAAACACTTTCATTTAAGACTGTATATTTGATTAATTTTTGGGCATGTGCGCTGCCTCTCGTCAGTGCGTTTCGTACTCTGAAGGAAAATGCACACAAACCAGCAGTAATTACAGAGGCTATTATTTTAAATGCTATGGTACTTACTTCTGTGACGATTCTCCCCGCTCGTCTAGTGTAACCCGGTAGAAAAACGGATTTTTTCGAACACCCAATATTTGTTTATACTGCGGTGTCCATGTTCGATGATAATATTTGAATATCTGTTATTAGATTACGAATATTGTGAAAACTTAGCGATCTTGGCAACCATAATCAGCTCTTGAATTGCGAAAAGCATTTACCCCAGAATAGTGAATTTACAGCAATGGATATATATTTGTATATATAAATTTTCAGCATTAGCTTCCAGAGACAATTTGGTGTCGTCAATCCATCCGCGGTATATCCTTTTTTCCCAACCCCAATTTTTTTGGACTCCATTTTAATGAAGGTTTAATTGTTATATTTCTGTAATGATATCCGGGATGAAAATGTTTCCTAATGTAATCCCTCTACTTTTAAAAACAAACGTCTTCGTTTGTTCGAATCTTTGCCTTAAGGTAAGTAGGTTAGGTTAGGTTGTGAAGGCGTGTTCGGGTACGAAGCACTTCCACTCGGAGACATCTCTGTCCATTGTGACTGCCTTAAAAAAAGCCAAAAGGAGGCATACTCGCCCTTACCCTCGATTTCCGTGTACATTGGAAGTACCATCCCTATTAAACCATTTGATTCTCCAGACGAAAGTGAGGAGATCCGATAATTCCACCTTCGTTATCTCTGTCAAGCTTGTGAAGACTCGTTTCAACTTTCATCTTGGACATTGACATAAAAACTGATGTTTCGATTCCATCTCTTCTTCATCATAGCAACTCCTGTATAGCCCGCTCGACGGAATACGCCAACGTTGAAACATTGGTGCGATAGCGAGTGCCCGGTAATGAACCCCGTAAGCACTCTTACTTCACGTTTGTTGAGCCCTAAAAGAACCTTCGTTCTCTTCATGTCTAACCAGCCCATAAGGCCCGTGAGACTTCACAGTCGTCACGATTAGTACATAATTTGTTTGTCACCGCAATAGGGAATTCATCTAAGCTCCTAAACAGTTCACATATCGGGATTTGTATTGAGGTATCTGCTTCGTTAATGCCCATTTCAGAGCCCCTTTTGGCCATCTTATCCGCTAATTCATTCCCTTCTATATTGCTTTGTCCGGGAGCCCAGCAAAGTGAGACCTTGTGGGGTTCAGTAGTGAGGTATAACATTTCATTACCAACATCGATTTAACTGTCTTGGATTCTATTGCCTTAAGCGCCGCCTGACTATCTACACAGATACTGATATTCGAGAGTCGAACGAGCTGCGAATAGTGTTTGATGCCTCATGCCGCAGCTCAACGCAAACATCATTGAACGACATATTGCTAGTGGAGCCCACAATCCAACAAGACTTGTACATGCTACTACTCCGTTTTCGTCTGTATCGTTTCACCATCACTGCAGATGTCACTAAAATGTACAGGCAAGTACTTGTAGAATATAATTTTCGACAATTTCAATATACTCGTATACTTTGGCGAGCTTCCCCAGATTCAGATCTCCGCACGTACCAGCTTAGCACGGTAACATACGGAACAGCTTCGGCTCCATACCTCGCAATACGTAGCCCACATTATCTGGCAGGCGAACATATGGCAGAGTTTGCGATCGCCACTTCAGCTATAAAGTCATCGTTTTACGTCGACGATTTGCTGAGCGGTGAGGACGATGGTAAGGCATTGCAAACACTCAAACACCAAGTTGCTGAAGTACTCCGTCGCGGACAATTTCCAGTATCGAAATGACATTCAAATCATCCAGATTTCATGGAAAGTCAAGCAACAAAGGAGCTCAATATAAACGACGACCTCGTGACAACTACAATGGTACGTACAATAGCAGCACTTCTCTGCCGACTTTCAGTTACTAAAGAAAAATCAAGTTCTAAAAAGTAATTTGAAATTTGTCACTCCATCATCAAGGTTGGTGGTCGCCTTGACTATACCGATCTACCAGCCAGTCAAAAATATCCAATTCTTCTACCCAGCAACTCACAATTTGTTTCGTCGTACGAACGTCATCTTCATCTTCGGAATTATCATGCAGGCCCTTTAGTCGCCTTGATACGTCTTGAATATTGGATAGTCAACGCCAGAGATGTGGCTCGTCGCGTCGTCCGTTTGGGTATGGATTGTGTCCGATACAAGCCCACACTGCAGCAGCATATCATAGGACCGTTACCAAGAGAAAGCCTTCAACAACGTTGCGGAATCGACTTTTGCGGACCAATAAATACTTACATGCGAATCCAGGCGAAGGCGCTTACCAAATCATACTTGGCTGTATTTATCTAAAGCGGTTCACATTGAAGTGGACTCGGATCTATCCACGAAATGCATTACAATGTCGGCGGGCGGTCGGCGAAAGATGCCGTGCGACATTTTCTGTGACAACACCACGAATTTTGTAGGAGCATCCTACAAGACGTCAAACAATTTTTATTTAAAAACGAAACCCAAAATGAAATCAACAAATTTTGCTCATCCAACTTTATTACTTTTCACTTTATTCCACCCAGGGCAACCCACTTTGGCGACCTCTAGGAGGCAGCAGTTAAAAGCGTAAAGGGACTGCTATATCGCCCATTGGCTACTACAAGATTAACCTTTGAAGAGCTGAGTACTGTCGCCGTGGAGATACAGGCCATACTAAACGCGCGCCCGCTCTCACCGCTGTCATCGGATCCGAATGACTTCGAAGCACTCACTGCTGGACATTTTTTGGTCGGCTCCTCGGTACGCGCCCTACCCGAACGATCACTGGAAAATAGAAACATGTCGAATTTGGATCGGTATTATTTGATCACGGCTATCAAGCAACGCTTTTGGCGCCGCTGGTCTGCAGATTACGTTAACGAACTGCGCTCACGGGCCAAATGGACGACTCCTGCACCCAATCTCGCAGAAGACACATTAGTTCTCATTCACGACGATAACCTACCACCACAACGTTGGAAACTTGGTAGACTTGAGTCCACCGTACTTGGACGAGACGGTTACATTCGAGTTGTGCACCTCCGGACTGCCAATGGTACCTGCTGCCGACCTATTCACAAACATGTCATGCTGCCAGTGCATTGAAAGTGGATTCTTTCAACGGGGCAGGGATGTTGAATCACCCTTTTGATACACACCACATTTGATAGTTACTCAAATGCATTTTCACTTAAATCACTCTGTACAACTCGACACCCACTCATTGTTAATATGAATAAACAGTACAAATCTTTGGCTTATAGGAAACAGTTCGTTGTCTTCATCGTTTTCATAACTTGGTACAATTCGTGATTTTTATATAAGAAGAAATTTACTATTTTAGTGTGGATAAATAGTCGTTAATCAAGAAAAATGCTGCTTGTATCAAACACATTCGATACGGGTTAGAAATATTATTTGATTTTTTAATATTTAATTTATTGATTATTTATGAAATTAATTTGTAAATGACTTAAGTAGGGAAGGTTGCCTTCCATTTCCCACGTTTACATATGTACATAGTATGTGGTCAAGCCTCATGTATTGATTCACCATCTTTTTTATGTACATCCCTTTCTGGGCATGTCGGTTTAACACGCCACTGTGCATTGTCGCACGAGTACTTGTAAATATGGCAGCAAGAATGAATTTTCATATTTTGCGATATGAATACGAAGAGACTCTAAAACTGTTTTTGCATACTCTGCAGTTTTGTCAACTGTGTTCCATACGATTATATAACTGCGCGTATAAACACATGTGCGCACACTACCAACAAACTGGTATATTTCTTTTATTTCCACCATTGAAATAGCATTCGAATGCCCATTCACTTTTTACCCCAATTTCTGAATGGGCATGCATGACCATGCTGATACCGTTACCATTGACATTTTGTTCGTACATTCGCATGCAGTACGTATGTATATGCACGAAACACACATGTGTGTATTCACTTTTCACCCCCAAGCATCTTGTGCATACACAGACTTCCGGCTCTGACCGGATGTCCACAGCAATATTTGCTGACCCAAGCAAAGAGATCTAAAAATATGCAGCATGACTGTTCAACACTTCCAGTGGCTTTTGACGGCCGCAACGCAGTTACGCAGTTGAAATCAGTTGTTGCACTGTTTTTGCTATACATAAATAGCTCATGACCCTCTGATTAAAGGCGACAAGGAAGTGTTTTTTGCACTTTAAGTACAAAATTGATGTGTTTGGAATCAAATTTATTCAATCAGTTGCGATCAAATGAAATTACGCAAATTTCACCCACCAATAAAACATATTTTCACATTAAAGCCTTAAATAATTTTATTAATAGTCATTCATTTCGACGTACATTTTTATCATTATAATTTGATTTGCTTATTAATGGAAGTTATTTAATAAATATATGTCTGCAGCCAAGTAAGTATTCATGTTTTTCGCTACGGAAACGTGAAGGGATGCAAGTAATATTTTGCATATCCCAGCAATATTTTTCATGTCCAGATTATACAATTTGGATGTTAATATTCATGGATGATATCTTTGGGGCAAATATATTGAAACATAAATGATTGCATACTTTTAGGATCCCATTTGGAGTTTGAAAATGAGGGCGCCACCCTATGTATTTAAGCCAAGACACAATCCATGCAGGTAAAAACTGCCTTCGACACTTTCCGGATACCTCTATTAAGTGCAGTTCACAACGAGAGAGGTGTATATAAGTCAAGACACGATATATTCGAAAAAAACCTTACTCTTGAAACTTCTTCATTGTGTAGATAATATTCGATAAGTGTAGAGAAGATTCGAGAATGTTCCAGAAACTTCTTTATAGCGTATAACTTCTGTAGAGTCCTCAGTGGCTCTCAGTGGCAGTTTCCCAAAAGCAACGACTGGTCCTGGCGCTGAAAGCCTACAAACCAACAGAGGACCTTTCAGCGTACCGCCCACTCTGTATGTTAGATACGGCGGGACAAATTCTGGAGCGGATAATCTGTGACAGGATTTATGAGGCTATTACAAAATCTAGAGGGCTCTCAAAACGTAAGGCGAGATCCACCGTGGACGTCATCAACGAACTTGTACAGACGGCCAAAAAAGCGAACTGGGGGAAACGATGGAGAGGTGGAACCAAGAGGTATTACCTTGTGGTTACCCTAGAAATCAAAAACGCTTTCAACTCAGCTAGCTGGGATTGCATAACCAGCGCTTAGCAGAGTGTGGGGTACCCTTCTACCTGAGGCGAATGAGCTACTTCAGCGACAGGATCCTGCTCTACCACTCCGAAAAAGGTGTGGAGTCGCACAAGATTATCGGAGGAGTTCCCCAGGGATCGGTGCTTGGACTGTTACTCTGGAATACTATGTACGACGGCATTTTCCGCGTACAGGTCCCTGATGATGTCAAAATCATCGGATACGCGGACGACATAGCATTGGTAATCACAGCGAAATACTTGGAGGAAGTAGTAGCGAGACCAATCGAACTGTGGCTACCATCGAACGATGGCTGGCAAACGTTGGACTTAGCTTGGCTGAACACAAGACCGAGGCAATACTGGTTTCGAGCCGCAGGGTATTGGAGGTAGTGGAAATAAGAGTTGGTACATGTACGATAACTATGATTCCACACCTCAAGTACCTAGGAGTGTGGATAGACGCGCGGCTTACTTTCAAAGAACATCTGCGGCGCGTGGGAGATAAGGCAGGACACACATGCGCTCTCCTTTGCCGAATAATGCCCAACATGTGAGGAGTCAGACAGCGGAAAAGGCCACTCATCGCTGTGGTTGTCAGATTCTTTATTCACCATGGGGCGCCAATATGGGCCGAAAATGCGTACGTCCGCACCATTGAGGCAGCATACAGAAGAAGTGCACTGCGAGTAATCTGCGCACACCGCACCGTATCCTCAGATGCCACCTTGGTAATAGCCGGCATGACTCCTGGCGAAGGAAGCGATGAACCTCTACCACGGCAAAGGGATACACGAAACAAGTGTAGAAGACCTATTGGCAATTATAAAGCGTAGGACCCTTCAAGAGTGGCAAGCCCAGTGGGACACATCTTCAAAAGGCCGCTGGACAATAAGGCTTATCCCTAATATTCAGCAATGGGTAAGCAGGTCACATGTTGAGGTGAATTACCACGTCACACAATTGCTGACAGGCCATGGAGGTTTTCGGGAATACCTGCACAGATTCCACTTGGAGGAATCCCCATACTGTGCAAACTGTGGAGGTACAGAGATAGAAGATGCCAAACATGTCTTCTTCTATTGTCCACGGTATGAAAGTGCTAGAGAGGCACTTCAAGGAGTGTGTGGAGAGCTCGTGATGCCCGATAATATACTGCAGCATATGCTCGAGAGCCCGGAGAAATGGGCTGCGGTGTGTGACACTACCATCGCTATTATGAAACACCTTCGCTACCCGGAGTGGCGAAGACGCGCAATAAGAAATAACTTGGAGGGGTCCGCTGACCAACAAAGAGAGAAGTATTACCATGCGGCGGTCCCGCGCTGGAAGACTGTGATGGAGGTGGTTTTTAGTGGGTAAGAATACCACACACTACTGGTGCCGCAATGCGACCAGTGTGTTTTGGAAGATTTCCACCTCCGTTACAGTATTAAAAAACCAAAAAAAAAAAAAAATAAATCAAAAAATTAAATAAAATTTAATTCAATTAAATGTAGTACAGTCAACAGTCGGCCATCCTGTCTTAAAGAGCGTCCCCGCTCGAGTCATCGTCATCTTCGCCCTCCTCCTCGCCATTATCATCAGGCAGTCTACACCACAGCTACATCTTAGCGGCTGCATAGACTGAGACATAACGTATTTTACCCCTCTGGATAGCTAGAAGGTCCTTCACCACACGTCGATCATTGCGTAGCTTTTCGATTACAAGAAACGGGCCTTTGTACTTAGGCTGAAGCTTTCGTGAACGTCCCAAACTCGGTGCTTCAGATTCCACCAAGATCAAGTCATTGACATCATAATGTCTCGGCTTCCGGTGCTTAGAATCGAATCTTTTCTTCGCACGTTTTCTGGATGCATTTATACAGGCGACTGCAGCTAGTTGTGTCCATTGCATTTCTACATCGGTTTTTAATTCTTCATCTCAGTGAAGCAGATCGACAATCTTGTTGCGAATAACATCTCTCGGCTTGAATGAGAATAGAAGCTCGTGTGGCGTTTTTTTTATTGTCGAATTTGGCCCACTGAATGGTGATTAGATTCTCATCCCATCTTTTAACTTCTTTCGTCAGTGGTAACAACATCGATAAAATTATTTTATTCAATCGTTCTGCATTCCTGTTTGCTCGCGGGGTTCGCACAGCGTTTTTAATATGCCTGATTTCGTGGTCTTTACAATATGTTGAGAACTGTTCAGCCGCAAAAGCTGTGCCTCTGTCGCCAACAATGATCTCTGGAGTTCCAAAACATCCAATTATCTCATTTAACAAATCGAGGACAAGTTTCGTCTTTGTGCTCTTCACAGCACGAATAATTGAGAACTTTGTAAAGACATCAATAATCGCTGAAGCGGATTCATTCCTAAGTGCTCTTTTCGGAAAAGGTCCCAAATGATCAATATGTACTACTTCAAATGGAACCGGTATCCATTCATCATAATCAAATTCAACTTATTTTTTCCGGCCGGAACTTTGTTGAAGGCACAATCGCCGCAAGACTTTTTATACGATTTCACGGCGTTTCTCATACGTGGGAACCAGAAGTATTTTTGAATAGATTGAATAGTTTTATCAACTGAAAAATGACCAAATTCATTGTGATATTTATGTAAAATATTCCATTGTAAAGTTCTGGGCACCACCCATAATTTAAATTGATTCAATTTTTTTAAAAAGTCGGCCATCTTCCAATATGTAATTTTCGTGGGCACGATTTTGTTTTCATTTAAGATCTTGTATGGTTCGTTGTATCGTAGTGTCCTGCAATTGCATAGAATATAACCAATCACATTCAACAATATTTACCTTATTAATATACAGAGATGCCTCTTCCACTACTCTCGATTTTTCGTAAGGCATTCGGCTTAAGGCCAACACGATGTTCAATTACAATATCAAAATCCTGTATGCGAAGCCACCATGTGTTCTTGGTATAAGATCCTTTTTCTCCATCGCCGTTTTAACAGCATTGCAATCAGTGACAACTCTAACTTGCTTTCCCAACACATAGCATTTAAAACGTTCGAGAGCCTCTACTACAGCCAACGCTTCTAATTCATAACTATGATATTTGCTCTCACGCTCGTTTGTCGCACGACTGAAGTAGATAACTGGTTTTAATCCTTCAGGTTCAGTTTGGAACAGCACAGCTGCTAATTCTATGGAACTGGCATCCATGTGAACATGACGATCCGCGTCTACTCTATATGAGGTTATGACTGGTTTACCCATTAAAATCGTCTTTATCTCTTTAAAAGCTCGGCCTGCGTCGTCACTCCAAACAAATAGATCATGTTTCTTTATTAACTGTCTCAGTGGCATCGTGATAAGAGCATAGCCGGGAACGAATTTTCGGAATTATCCACTTAATCCTAAAAATCGATGAACTTCAGTTGTCGTTTTTGCTTCCGCAAATTCCCTAATAGCTGCTGTTTTTGCTCGTCCCGGACTAATTCCATCCGGCGATAATTCATATCCCAAAAATTTTATCGTCGTTTTTTTTTCTTCATTTAACGTAAGATTAGCTTCTTGCAACATTGCGTTCGTTCTTTATCTTTATCGTTTTCTTTATTTAATTACTTCGATTTTGCCACCAACCTCTGGAACACAATTGGAGCATTACGTAACCCAAACGGCATACTTTTAAATTATTTTCACTCGTCACAAAAGCAGTATACTTTCGGCTGCGTTTATTAACGGGTATTTGATAGTATCCACTATTTAAGTCTAAATTTGAGAAAAACTTATACGATCTTGCAAGGTGCAACTGTTCTTTGATGTTCGGAGTAGGAAATATCTTATTCACAGTTTCACGATTCAATTTTCTATAATCAACACATAAGCGGATGCTATTATCCTTTTTCGGTATGCTTATAATGGGGCTTACATACTCAGACATTGAAAATTCAATAATATCGTTCTCCATTAACTAATTTATAATGTTATGAACTGCCAACTTTTTTGGTTTAGCTATTCTATACGGTTGCTGAGCTAGGGGTCATGACGTCTTCACCTCAATATCCATTGTGGTCAAGTGAGTTTTACCAATATTACTAAAGCCGATTGAAAAAATATCATTTAACTCTTTTGGTAACAAATCTGTTTCAAATATTGCCTCCGCCACATTCCGCGATATTGCTTTGAGATTTAACCCATTCAAATAAAATATCGTTACGAAATTGCACTCCTGACAATTTACTCTAACTCTCAATACTCGGATTCGTACCACTGGATTGTGTAGTAATCAAACAATCGCTGGTTAAATTAAAATAGCTAACTTTATTTAATTATTGCAATTTACACATTTAATATTAGGCTTAAACTTTACTTTGTTACAATTTGCACTTTATTTCACAATTCATTAATCACTTTATTTAATAATTAATGTCATAACTTTACAAAATCACAATTACAAATACTGCTGCTTCGATTAAAATGCACGATGTACACACTCTTACGATCTCTGCTCAACTGAGTCTCACTTTAATTGTGTGGTGGCTTTTATAGCTTTCGAATGGTTGAAGTAGAAACTTCTACACTAGTGTAGAAGTTTCTGGATTATTCTAGAATCTTCTATACACCTCTGCAGGGTGTTCTTGTGTAAACTTTTCTAGAACATACTAGAGTTTTCTCCACCATCGACAGGGTATTCTCGAGTAATCTTTTATACGAATAGATCGTGTTATGACTTATATATACACAGGGTGGTGCACTCATTCTCAAACTCCAGATGGGATCCTAAAAGTATGCAATCACGTTTCAGTATGCAATCACGTTTCAATATGTTCAAGGCCAAATAATAAAAATAAGAATTTAGATATTTGAGGAGTGTTTCAGACCTTCATCGATTAAAAATTTCTACTAAGATTGTTATATTCCCTTCGTAAATAACAATATACCTAAAAATATTGTTAAAAGTTAATGTTCGTGTAACTAATAAATGCAAATTGGTATCTCAGAGTAGCACACTTTTTCCTTTAGAAATTAACTTTAAGTCTTCAACCAAACTGAGGCACAATACAGGGTTTTACCATTCACAATGAACAGCTTCGGATTATTGCCTAAGTTGACTTTGATCAAGTATTTCTGAGGTATTTACCACAGTACGGCCACAGTATTCGATTACTAACGCAAATATTCCTTTTTTTGTAGTCGTTAATATTTTAATCAATACAATGAGTCGATTTGGTCTGTGTCCCAGCAGTCACAACAAACCAGAGAACACAGAGAAAGGAAAGTATTTTTCGCTGCCAGCGTCCGTAGCGGACACACCACGATTTTGTGTGGACTCACCACGATTCTTAGTGGATTCACCACGATTTTGAGTGGATTCTTGTACACCGTCCGTCCGCTTTATTTCGCTGCTTTGCCGTTTGACGTTTAAGTTTATTTATTCTGTGTTCTCCGATGCAAACTAATATTTTATTCTTAAGGAAGTTTTTTCCGTATATTTAGGGAAAAGCGGGTCCTCAAAGTAGTATTGTAAACGGGCGCCACATACTTTAGATACAGCACTGGATGTGCATGTGCGGGCAAGCAGAAACAGAGATTCACAAACAGAAAATCACAAAAACAATTCAGCATAGAATTAATTTTCTTGAAAAACTCCACCAAAAGCAGAGTGTGGTGAACATCTGAGAATGGCTCCTTTATGCATCCCGCGGCTGAAGTCACATATTCGGTTTTTTGCGCAATTTCCCACTGCATTTACAATGTAAGCATTCGGCAGATGCCGGTTGTCATTCCCCAAATGAGCGCTCCAGAGTAAATTTAGGCAGGGCGCAGTCGAAAAGGCACGGCAAGACTGAAACTGAAAACGCAGCAAAACGTTTTAATGTACTGCAAGTGAATTAAAGACGTAAGTGGCAAATGACTTCGGTTGCCTTTTGGTGTCCCTTCTGTTCCTGTTTTTTATATTGTTTAGCAAGAACATTCGTATAAGTGTACTAATATGTAGTTTGCAGGAAAATAAAGGACTTTAATTTAGTGAATAGGAAGTCAATTATTTCTTCCCCCTGAAGTGAATCATTTCTAAGGGACTTAATAGGATATTTCTAAAAATTATTCCATCCGCTGGCACTTCCAAAAAAAATCTCATTGCAGAATATTGTTTTCGTAATATTTTATGAACGCCCCTCCGAACACTTCACCCCGCAACACATTGCCACATACTTAGAAGGCGTTAATGCTGAAATAAATAATCCGCTAAAATTATAAAATGAAGTTTCTGCCAGTAGGCACATTACAGTTCCGTTCCGTTGAAATTCTACGTTCTCCCCGCTCTCCTCCCCTGCCATGGCATATTTTAACTTATGGCTTGCTACCAGTTGCGGACCAGCGTCCCCTCACACAATTAACGGCGCATTGACTGCACTCGCGCCTTGTCACTCGCTACTTTGACGTTTGTCGTACGTCGCGCCCGGAGCCTGCTGTGTGGAGCACTTTCAGTACGCAATTATAATAGCAGCGTTTTAATTGCTTTCAGTTCAGTTTTCCCTCGAAAACAATTTCAATGGAATAAACTTCGTCAATTGTTGTTGTGCAGTTGACGTTTGTTCACTCGCTCGCCTGTTCGCTGGTTACACTTTTTTGTTTTTTTGTTATTGCCATTATATTTCATTGCGAAAATACTTAACTTCTTTTTTAATTGTACCATTCCTTTCAGCTGTTGTTGATTTCATTTTATGACTTTTCCAAATATTCGGTTTAATCGTAGGAGCCAGCGCCAAAACTACTCTCAAAACGAAGTATGCGTGGTGACAAAAAACCATTTGCGCTGTGCCTTTTCCCGACTGGTATGGAACAATTTAAAAATTCTACGGACATTATCGTATCGTAAGGTACTTTATTAAATATATAATATAATAACAATTTTTGTTTCATACTTAATTACATATGCAAGCATGTTCCTCACCAGCAACTAACATTTCCGATTCAAGAATAATAAGAGTACCCAGAAAGAGGTACAAATCAGAGAATACAGAGAAAAGAAACTTAACCGTCATACGGCAAAGCAGCGAAACAAAGCAGGCGGATATTGTAAATAAATCCACGCAAAATCGTGGTGAATCCACTCAAAATCGTGGTGTGTCCGCTACGGACGCTGGTAGCGAGAAAGACTTTCTCTTCTCTGTATTCTCAGATTTGTATATTGTGCCTTGGACCCACGACCACATATTTGTAACTCTAGTATGCTTTCTACTAGATCTCGATCACTTACACAAAAGCATATAGTACCACAACTAACAGTAGCAATAATAGACAATCGTTATAAAGAGTACATATGCAAACCATACCGTTATAAAGCAAACCATATGCTAAAAATTCGAATATAGATTTCACATCTTAAAAAGTTCTTAAATATGTTTCTTTCGTTGGGTCTTGAATGCAAGTTGGAAAATGTTTGTTTTAGATATTAATACGAGGGGTACTATTTATATTTCGGGAATAGCAAATAATAACAAATATTTTTAAATGAAAATTGTTTTATTGTTTTTCAAAATATTCCCCTTGATGATCAATACACTTTTGCATTCGTTCAAACCATTTGTCATAGCAGTTTTTCCATTCCTCTTGAGACACCTCCAAAATATGGTTTTTGAACGCTTCAACTCTTCTTCGGCGCTCGTAAATCGTTCACCCCGCAGTTTACCTTTGATATTCGGGAACAAGAAGAAGTCATTGGGTGCCAAATCAGGACTGTACGGAGGATGAGTCATCAGTTCGATGTTTTGACTGCTCAAAAATTCACCTGTTTGACGAGATATGTGAGAGCTCGCATTGTCATTATAGAAAATGATTCGGCTTTGTCTGTTGGTTTTACGAATTTCTCCGAAGACTTCCGGCAAACAAATGGTCGTGTACCACTCAGAATTGACCGTCCTACGTTGCTCAAGCGGAACAGTGGCCACATGACCCATTCGGCCGAAGAAACAGGAGACCATTTGCGTCGCTGCGCTTCTTCCACGAACAACTTTTGTTGGATTTAGCTCGTCTTGGAATACCCACACGGTCGATTGTTGTTTTGTATCCGGCTCATACGCATGTATCCATGATTCGTCACCTGTCACGATTTTATACTCTTTTGAAACACCAGGGTCGAACTTTTTAATCATTTCCTTACACCAATTGACACGAGCCTTCTTTTGAGCGATTGTCAAATTATATGGGATCCAACGCTAACAAATCTTTTTTACAGCCAAATGTTCAAGCAATCTTGAATGTATGGAAGTGGAAGTAATGCCCAAGGTGTCCTCTATCTCACGATATGTCACATGAAGATTATCAGTTCACGCACTGCATCGATTTTTTGTGGCACAACAACAGATTTTGGACGACCTTCACGGAGTTCGTTGGCGACCCAACTACGACCACGATTGAATTCACTACATCCGCGATATACTGTGATTTTTGATGGTGCTTTATCGCCTTACAAAGAACGACACATTCTTGTTGAGATAATCCACGTCGAAAGTTGTGAAAAATAATCCAACGAAAACCTTCTCTTGAAATTTCCATTTTTTGGCCAAATTGAGTTTCTTAACTCACTGTAAACAAAACAAATAGCACTTGTACATCAACATGTTGTGAGTACGTTTATGCTAAAAAATGTCAACCTTTATTATGGTGTTGCCAGAGTTAAGCTATTGACATTAGTGTTGCCAGTTCCCGAAATTTAAATAGTACCCCTCGTATGTACATATATATCAGAGAATACAGAGAAATTAAAGTCTTTCGCTGCCAGCGTCCGTAGCGGACACACCACGATTTTGAGTGGATTCGCCACGATTTTGAGTGGATTTACCATGGTTTTGAGTGGATTCACCACGATTTTGAGTGGATTCTTGTACAACGTCCGTCTGCTTTATTTCGCTGCTTTGCTGTTTAACGTTTAAGTTTCCTTTCTCTATATTCTCAGATATGTATATTCCCTAAGTTGAAGTTTTCATCGCAATGTTTTACTTTCAAGAACGATTATTTTACTCTAAAGTTAAAATTGTTTGGAAAATTTGAATGCTTTCCGTTTTATTTGTTTGTAATGATTTTAAAAAGTAGCTTTTGGATGAATAAAAACAAATTTTAAACCAATACTTTTCACCTTGTTCTTTTACTATTTTCTTAACCAACCAACCAACTATATTCTTAGTGTATGATTGATTCGTTGATACCATATGAATTCTCTGCTATTAGTCAGTATTTTATGTATATATCCACATATTTTAGTCCTCAGTTTTGGAAGCTAGTCAGCCCTGTATTGTGTAGAGTTATAGTGGTTTGATCCATGAGGCACCTAAGAGCAACCCAACTGCAACTACACACAGTTAATGAACCTAAATCAACTTCCAGTGCTTGTGATGATACTCTATGTGCCACACGAAAATTTTTAACTGAAAAATTCCCAACGAATTTTTTAAGTTTCCTATAAACTACTTTATCCCTCTTCCCCATCCACCCTCCTCCACTGCGCTGCATCCTTTTCAAAGCTTTTAGCATTATTCCGACTTAATTCCCGCATTTATTTACTTACGCCATTGTTTTCGTTTCGTTTATAACTTTTATTTTGTTGCCTGGATATGAAACAATTTTCCCGTTTTGCACTTGGCTTCGAATTGCATCTGACAGGCGCTATTGTTTAAGGCAGCAGATATCGCATTAACGGCGCTAAGCTAAGCTGAGCTGTGCGTTAGATTACGAGCCAGCGACCACACCCATGTCGAAGAGGAGGAGTTGGGCCGGCTCGCTAGCGTAACATTAACATGGTAAAGCGCAACATAACGCAACTGTGCATTTTGTGTGGCAATTGCACTAAGGATGCGAATTTCTACCAAATTACCGGGTAATCAGTTGTAGCACTCATTTTACTGTGTAGTTTAAATGAAAGGTAATAACAGCAGAGAAATAGATGATCATGGAAACATAGAGCGGGATTTCTAATGCTTTCATAGAGAAGATTATTATTCAATTATTTTATTAAATCATTATTATAATTTAACAGGCTAAAAGAACACACCTACCTGAGAGATCTATTGTGCAGACTCGTACCCAACTAAAACAATCCTAGATTAGTTATAAATCTCGTAACTGCTGTGGGCTCAATTCTAACTAGGTGATTTGAAGATAAGAACCCACTGCCTAGGTAGTTATGTCTGCGTCTTGCCACCGCTGGGCAAGTGCACAGAATGTGTTCTGCTGTTTCCTGCTCCTCGTGAAAGAGTCGGCAGGAATCGTCCTCTGCCACGCCTATTTTTTCAAATGGTAATTGAGTCTACAGTGTCCTGTTAAAAGTTCAGTATAGAGTTCAATGTTATTTCTGCTGAGGTTTAAAGCAGCATCTACCCTGATGTGCTCAGGGTGAATGAATAGTCTCGACTGCCGCATGCCTTTTTGGGCTCTCCAGCAGTTCAGCAGACCTCGTTTTTCCTGTTCGCACAACAAGTTATTTATGAAGCTGCTGTTTACCCCACAGAAGGGTTCTGGACCTATGAAGGGAGTGCTTGAGCCCCTTTTTACCAAAGAGTCCGCCATTTCATTGCCTTCATGTCCCTCAGGTCCCGGTACCCACATTAGCGTAACAGAGTTTCTCGCTGCTGGGGTATTGAGGAGTTTAGAGCATTCCCAGACCTGCATTGATTGGAATGAGAAGTTTATTAATGATTTTATTAAATTAAGTATATGCTAAATAATGGAACAAAAGAGTACAATAGTGATTCTTTAGTTTTAGGAAGGAATGGTTCTGAACTTTTCTTACTGGCGCTTGCACTTTAATGAATAAGAAAACTTGATTGTCCTGAGCATTGATACTTTTGTGATATGTTACTTTGTGGTAATGCCTCCTTCATCAGAAATTTTGTTATCAATGCCATATTTCCTCAGATTCCGAAAATGACAAAATCCTGCTCTATTTAAATGAGCCGTATAAAAATGTCAAGTATAATTTCCTTCCTTTACAATTACCATAATTTGCATTGGATTGCTTCAAAATTTCTTATGAATTCGGTTAACGACCAATCAAATCAGCAGGTATTCGTGTTACCCGTCGCTTATTGGCATCTCTAAATTGCACTCTCTGTGGTGGATAAGGGGGATGGAATGGCAGGGCCTACCCTCTTGCATTAGCTCCTTCGCTGAAGAGCCCCATATAATGCTAGTACGATGATGCATCTCTGCGATAGCAAGCGCAGAGCTTTACCGTTTTGTTGTGTGTATCATCGCGTGGATGGCATAATTACGCGAGCTGAATGCGACTATTATGATTGTTCCTTAATTTAAGGATTTACAATGTGCTCCATGTGTTTGTATGTATATGTGTGTTTACTGGCATATCATTTGTGTAAATGATTTTTGTTGCGTTCGCGTTGAAGTGGAAATGCTTGCGAGGCCACAAAACTCAAACCACACCAACTCACACCATGCAGTCATAGAAACGTGTGTGTCTCTCTTCTCAAACGAGACTTCCCCCTACATATCTGCTGTGAATGGAATTGAAACACCAATGGAAGTCTCCGCATAATTCCTTCGAATGACTATAATTGCACGAAATTAACTGGTTTACGATTATTAATTTAAACTAAATTAAATATTTTTTTTGAACGAGTATTTGACCAGCGCTTCTGCATTAAATTCCTTCACTTACCAGCTCAAGAAATGAAATAGAAATAATTGGAGAATTTTATTATGTCAATTAAAAAATTTTGAGAAAAATTTACACAAAAATCATGTTTAGTTTAGATAATTAATATTTGATCAGCCCTCATCAACTCGCTAAGGCCGTGGCCCCACAGACTCCCTACTATTTTTCGAACTCTTTGCATCTGTTTTATTGGAAATAAAACCCATTTGAGTTTAGACTTCGAAAAAGCATTTGAATGAGTTAGTGCCAATCTTGTTCTACGATAATTTAGCAAATGGAAAAAAATTTACGTTTTAACATCATTGTAAGTAAATTCCTTAGAAACAGTTAAGCTGACAGATTAAATATTATTATTAAACATGCCACCTCTAAGCACAATGAAAACTCACTTCTCCTTTCTATTACAATATATCAAAACATGAAAAAATATATATCAAAATATATCAATATATCAAAACAGAACATAAATTTCTGTGTACGACACAAATGTCCACCTGTGCTTGTACGTATGGACATGCGAGTATAGTGACTCAGCGGTTCGATACACTGACAATAGTTTTGAAAAGTCACCGTTCAGTGGTCTCGTTGTAAGTAATCGAAGGTCTTGGTCTAGAAATACATATTTCTAAATTGTTTTCTCTTCGAGACCAAACCGTAGTTGCACTTACTTATTCGCCAAAACACTTTGCAGATGTAATTAATTCTCTTTTGACGTACAATTATAAAAGATTTAAAAGATAAACCAATACTCAATTTCAAAAATAGGTGTCGGCAATTTCGTTCTCAACGATTATTATTGCAGGATTATAATTAAATCAGCCAAAAATAGTATGCCCAAAAATAAGGAGATGCAAATCAGAACGAAGGAACTAATTAATAAGTGAAGCAATAACATAATAAACTAAGTGCAAAAAGAAGTTTTCGTTTTGATCCTGAGGCCCATACTTGCAAAATTATCCGAAATTGGAATAAAAAATACTTTAGAAAATGTTATTGGAGCAACAATTTTTTTCCATTTTGTAGAGTAGTGTTACCAGTTGAGATCCCATAAACGGAGTGTTCGGACTAGCTCTGCCAAGTGTCGCTTCATGACACCTTAGCAAGTAAATTCCCGATCCCCCAGATAAAGACCACTTTACTATATCTACTATATCAGTGTATAGATGGCCTCCCTCACATTTTTGGAGTGTACCAGCATTGCAGAGCAGGCTTTGATCGACATCTGGCCATCAGAACTGTTTCGGATTTCCCTCTCCAGTATTTCCCGACTAAGCAACACAACTTCCCCCACTATGGTGGTGTACACCTCCGCCTGTAAGATAGTAGTGTAATGCTGGCTCGATAGCTAGAATCCAACAGCGACCCTTCTGTATACACGATGATATTACTAGGGTCAAAGCTTCTCCAACCAATATAGTTCTACTGATCCTGTTCGGGAATAATACAATGATACCGTCGCTGAAGGATGCCCTATACGTATTGTGCGTCTACGGCAGCTACTCTCTCTAATGGGAAGCAGCTTTGGAAACACGAGCTCCCTGCCGGGCAATGCATCAAGTGGATATACTGCTTTAGTGGCTTGTACTCCGCCGCTAGATGCAGAGGCGGAGAGACTATGCAAGGCCTCCACTAAGCACCCCAGCAAGATTTTACAGCTTTTCTAACTGTGCATCACCTGGCTGACTCTCGAGCACCTCACCACTGATCCACAAAGATTATAAAACTTCACAATGCTGCTGCCTATCCAGGAGATCAGTCTAGGACCAACCGAACATCCTTCTACATTGCCAAAGGATTTTGGTAACTTTCTCCATTTTAGCAGCAATGTGATCTGTAAAACAGTTCCAGCTCTGTGCCCAAAAAAAGGCACCATTTATCAATAGTCATACAAATATATTACAAGCAATTAAAGTAATCTGAAGTCGGGTTAGACCGACTTCAAGATACACTTCAACCTTACATGTCTGTGCGAGTTAAACCATGGCGATGTACATTAATACTATGTTATGATTAGGAGCAGGACCGTCTCCATTGCTTATAAATGTAACGACAATATCAGTATTCTTATGCTCCTTTGGCCACGCTTTCACGATTCTGTGCACAGGCCAATCACTAATAGTGGCCTCAATGGTAGCAATAGGTATGGGAAGAAAAGGTTTTGTGCCAGTAAAACTGGTTATTCGCTACTTTATCCGTGACTTTTTTCCCCAGAACGCCCATGTGTCTAGGAAACCATGTTAGCATCATTCTATCATGCTTTCCAAGATAATTTATTCTGAATTTGCACAACAGCACCAAACAATATTTATGACAATATTCCAGATTACAACGCACACCCACCCACTGCCTATTATGCTTTCACCTACAGATAGTATTTAGCGCCTCTCCTTGAGTAAAGATATCTAAGGTGGGAAGATTCATCAACGCATCAAGAGGAGGGCCAAAAAGCTTCAGTAGGCAAATAACTCTCTGTTCTAGATAAGCCTGATGATTACCTCATAAATCCAAAGGACTTTCGAGTGAGCCAGAAGGAATTCTGAGAAAGTTTTCATGGGCCCCCCTGAAAGCCGCTATCCTAGTCCGAAAATGCGAATGTATAACCTATGGTTATCTATGCCGAGGCCACCGCGAAGGTTGACGCAGGCCTTTATAGGTACCTATGTTTAGAGCCAGGCTAGCGTTACCAGGAGCAAGCTAAACTTTACCAGCACCGCCAACTTAATGGCGACATACTAAGAACGTACTTTCAGGCTTGCCAAAGTTTTACAGGGACGGGGGCAGCTTCAGCAATATCTCAACCGCCATTTAGGTGAGATTTCACTCCCACTTTTAAAAGGCTAGTCACTACAACCACCAACTCAATTCACCAATTCAAAATTCTAGTACCAAGATCCTACTGGACTAAGATCCTGTAGTAGGGGCATAGTGTGCATTTGGCCCTGTTTCAGCCAACAGCTGTGACGAAATCTCTAGCATTTTGATCCGATACTGGGTATCATGTTCCCTCGTTGGTACTTCTATGCACTAACTTGGAGAAATAGGCGATGTGTGCTGCATCCGACCTTGTCAGAAAGGTCATCCCTCCGCTGGAGCACAGAAGTACTACACTCCCACATTGGCCTCAGAATTTTGTCAAGAGAGGTTGAAGGTTATACCGCTTTGTTAACGTAGCAGGGTACACTACGTGCAGGTGAGGTTGGCTTTTGCGTAAGTTGAATAACCCCATGCACCCCTGGTTCGTGGCCTACTGAAATTCTCGTCGTAGAGTACAACGTTCAATCCCCAAGAGCACATAGACGTCCTGTATAGACTCCTGGTTCTTGAATTGCAGTTATATATGGGAATGCGAGAAAGCCGTCTACTTAGGAGAGGAGTAGCGGCGTTTGAATGCTGCAAGTTAATCTGCGTTATGGTAACACCAGTAGACGCGCCTAGATTATTTCTTCGGGAAGACATGGAATACAATCTTCCAAAAGAACAGGTTAAGGCGGCTGTCATAGCTTGACGCCAGAACATCGACAGACTTTTGATCCAATCGCACAAGAGTCGAACCTTCTTTGTATTTCCGGTTCTTACTACTACTGTGCGACTGGACATAAAACATTTCACTGACAAAGTAAGTACAGTAAACCTAAACATTTTTATCTGTGTAGATTTGCTTCCCATCGTACGCTTCCCCGGGTGTAGGAAAGGGGGCCCTTTTCGCAGCCTCACTGGAGTCATTTCGATGCTTTCATACAGGAGTTGTTTCTGGTATCTAGGAAAATATTAATGGATAGACTATAGGGTACTATTACATTTCATACAACCGTAAGAATGCAAGTCTTTTAGTTAATAGATAGATAGATAGAAGTGGGGCAGGCCGGAGAACCGCCGAAGAAGGAGGCCTCCAAGCACTAAGCCTGGAAAAATATTTAAGGAAGGGGGGATATAGAGGATTTTGGAAAGGAAGTTACACCTTTTCAAAATTCTTTGACTCTTTTATGATCCAGAGATAAGGAATGTACATTATCCATTCCCAAAACATCTCACCCTAATATGCGACTCCTCATTCTGATGAAGGCAGGACAAGCGCAGAGAAAATGCTCTGTGCCGTCCTGTTCTTCCTCCAGGCAGGAGATACAGTTCGGATTCTCGATGATGCCTATGGTCGCCATATGATGACCCCATGGAGTATTCCCCGTGATTACCAATGATCGAAGTTTTTTCCTTCGTAATGTCAGAAGGAAATTTTCATCTCTCCTGTTTGGGCTTGCTAGGAAGCACTTGGTTGTTTTGCAGGCAACTAAACTGCACCATCGATCCTTGTGAATATTATTCAAATGGCTCCGGATCCAATCCATACCGCCTGCTAACCTTATACCGATAAATGGCTCTGGTCCCATTGGAGTGCCCGCAGATCCACAGTTTGCCAATTCATCAGCTAATTCGTTCCTCCGAACACCACAGTGTCCCGGAACCCAAATAAGTTCAAGCAAATTCCACCTTGTGTTGGCGTTAAGTTTTGACTTACATTTTTGGACAATTTTTGAAGTGGTTAACTCGTTTTCTAGGGCAGTTCCTGACTGTCATTACAGACACCAATTTCCTTGCCGCGCCATTTCTTCTCAATTACCCATTCCGCTACTTTCAGTATAGCACACACTTCCGATTGGAATACCGTTGCCATACTTCCCATAGCCGAGAAGCATCTGACAATTTCATTCAGTCAGCCAGTCCCAGTTCGCTTTTGAGTCTTTTAGTAAGTATTATAATTAGAGTCTTTCATTTTTATTCAGATATTAAGGTAGTAATTGTTGATATGTTGTTACTTCTTTGCTTGTTTTTTAAATTTGCAACTGGTTACACAAATTATAAGCTTCGCATCCTTCTCAGCATCACTTGTTTCCATTTTCAGTGAAATCTGCTTCTATGCAAACATGCCTATACAGACCCGAAGAAAAAAGTAGTGCAATGAGCACTTCATGAGGGGTAATTAAAAATAAGCTGTCCCGTTTTTTTTTTAAATAATTAACTCTTACACGTACACGCATTGTATTTTAAAGCCGCTTGAATTGAAAACAATTCATTAAAATGTTTTTATGGTTTTATCGACATCAATTATTTATGTTCCAAAGCCATGTATCCGAATCTGTATCTGTGTGTGGCAAACGGCGTGAGTCTCGAATATCGCCCTCTGTGTAGTTGATAATAAAAGTAATCCTCTTTGGCATTCTATACGCCGAATGGTTAATAAATTTTGCATTTGTAAACACCCTAAAGCCAGCCATAAAAAGTCTACTCGTATTAAAGTTCATCCATGCAGCGTGAGCCCTGATACCGCGTGAATGAGCACTTGCAGCAGCATTATTGGAGTGTACCGACCAAACTGGTGGGTTTCTTGCTTTCATTTGCACGCCTCTATTAGTGTCGATGAATATTTGCCTGCATATAATTCACCCCATTGCATTTATAGTGGCGACAAATGCACATGGAGTCTCCCCCGATTTGCATATTGTAAAAGGAAGTTGCGCGAAATTCTGTTGAAAAAAAATAACCCACAATTCAAGGTAAGAAGGATTGTCATACACTGACTGCTGGTGGAAAGGCATCATAATGTGAAAAATATAATATTTTTTTGGAATATTAACAAACTCTTCCAACCGCAATGATTTGTGTTAAATATTGCAATATTTCCGTTAATGGCCTTTAAAATTGATTGAACTAAAGCTACTCTTTTTATAGGCATATGTGTGAGAAATTGTAAACGACATTAATACGATTTATAACAGGCGATAAATATTGTTACAATATTGACTCATAAAACTACTTTCAATATATCTTATAATGCAAAAGCTAATATCCCTTTTATTTCATTATATTTCTGGTAGTTCCAACAATTGTTATTCAATATGGGTCCATCTCCAGTACTAATGGTCGCTAATGTATCCCACTCCTCTAGTATCGCACATGGATATAAACATAAAATCTGGAAAAGGTCACACCACTGAAACACAAAAGGATTATTGAAACAGCAAACTCACAATCCCCAATCCACTTAATGAGTACACAGATTACCAATTGTATATAACCCAGTCGGCGGCAAATTGATAAATGTTGCTGACAACAGCAAAATTATTTCACATTTAGCATTACGCCCCACAATTACAACGCCTGACACCCCACGTGCACCAAAGAGCGTCTAAATATTCAATAAACAGACACGAGGCCCAAAATCGTGGCGTGAGGCTGCTACTGCAACCACGGGACTGCCAAACAGGTAGATTTTTGACGGCAATACCACCACATCCCGAAAGCCACCAGTCTCGATGTAAAATTCTGCAGCCATTGAAAAACAACATTTTTTCAATTCATTTTTTAATCGGTGTCGCCTCCCACTTAATGCCGTCAAGGTTGATTGTTGCTGTTTTTAGTTCATTAATTATATAGGATTTCTACTCTTGTCACCCTTTTTTTATAGAGACTATCAAATGATGCGTTAAAAAATGCCTGGGGCAGGATTTGAACCTGCAATCCTCTGAGTGTGAGTCTCGCACGCTTACCACTAGACCACAGAGGGCGGCAAGGTATAAAATAATGATGATATGAATGATGAACTGATAACAGAAAATATCTGCTGTAGATTTCCTTTTTAAACGGCTGAGCTGCGAGTTCTGATATGACTGGATTAGAGTGCCCGTGAATTCTCAGTTTGTATGCCATTGCATATTTTTCTATTTCCTGCACAATTGTCGGGACTTTCAGGTCACGATGGAGTTGGTGGTTCGTTACGTAGAATGGAGCTTTTGCAATCATAGGTAGCGATTTTGATTGAAATCTCTGGAATATTTCGACATTAGAGGTTGCCGCAATGCCCCACAGTTGTATGCCATAGTCAATAGTTCCTTTGACTGGTTGAGCTAGAAAGTGGAACTCTTTCATCCGAGATGCATTCAGTTCTGCAACTTGTTTGCTAAAATTTAAATCGCGTTTCCAATCACTTAGTTGGGCTTGTGGTGGGCTAAAAGGTGCGGTTGGGTCGTTCATCCGTCAGGGATGGACTCATTTCCCCTCGAAACTGCCATGGTGCTCGATTCTTGTGAAAGTCGCAATCGCTTGACCTCAAACATTGAAGTCGTTTCTACTGTAGGCTTGGACTTTGACATAAGAAGAGATTCCATCTCTTCTTCATCATGGCAACTCCTGCATAGCCCGCTCGATGGAATACGCCACCGTTGAAGCATTGGTGCAATAGCACAATGCCCGGTAATGACCCCCGTAAGTACTCTTTCTGCAGGTTTGTTGAGCCCTAACAGAACCATGGTTCTCTTCATGTCTAACCTAGGCCATAAGGCCCTTGAGTTTTCACAGTCGTCACGATTAGTCCATAAGTCACTGCAATAGTGATTAAATCTATGTTCCTAAACAGTTCACATATCTGGATTTGTATCTAGCTATCTGCTTCGTTAATGTCCATTTCAGAGCCTCTTCTGGCCATCTCGTCCACTAAGTCATTCCCTACTATATTGCTATGTCCTGCAACCCAGAAAAGTGAGACCTTGTGGGGTCCAATGTTCAGTAGTGAGGTACGACATTTCATTACTAACTTCGATTTAACTGTCTTGGATTCTATTGCCTTAAGCGCCACCTGACTATCCACACAGATAGTGATATTCGAGAGTCGAATTGTACTACTTTGTATGAGCCTGGCCGCTTTCTCAGTTGCATAGATTTCGACGCTGCATGCGTCAGGCAGCCGATATGACTGTCTTGCCTTCAAGCCTTCCGAGAAGACTCCCGCTACCGTTCCACTCCTCATCTTTGAACCGTCAGTGGAGTTGATAATGTCAGAATTACCCTTTACAGAGCCTGACTCCCAGTCTTCCCTGGTTGGGTAGAGAGTTGGCTGCGATGGAGGTGGTTGTAGTGGGTAAGAATCCCACACTACTGGTGCCGTAGTGTTACCAGTGTCTTTTTGAAGATTTCCACCTCCGTTCCAATATTATAAAACCAGAAAAAAAAATAAAAAAGAGTTGGAATTCTAGCTGTAAAGTCTATCGTAGAAGTCATGTAGTCTGTAGCCGTTTCTAAGTCGGCCGTAACACTGCTTTGACCCTCCCGTTTTATTTCGCTCAAAATTGTACAGTATCCTTGGTTGGGAGATTTCCACGCGTTGCACTCCTTTAGTCGGAGAGCACACTTGGCGGCACCACCCTGAATGAACACTCCAAGTGTTAAGAGGTGAAATAATATATTTAAGCCTTCTTGAGGCACGCTACTTACGGCCCCTGAAATTCCCAGACTAGGAAGTCTTTGTACTTTTCCAATACGGGTTTGATTACATTTCCTTCCCAACGCCTTCCACCAGACGATGGACCCGTAGGTGATAATTGGTATAATGATTGTTGTGTACATCCCATACACGATGTACGGTGACAATCCCCATTTTTTCCCACCCAGTGCTGTTTCCATGAGTTCGCTAATCGTAGACAAAAACTTGCCCGGGATTAGTATCGCCACGTCATCAGCGTAGGCTACAATCTTTATTGTCTTTGCTTTGAAGATTCCTAATATCTCATTTACTACTGGAAGCCACAGAAGAGGTGATCCCCCTGCGGCGTACCCTTTGTAGTCTTCCTGTTCACAAAGGCCTTCCCCATAGTAGCGTTGATGACCCTGCTTACTAGCATTGTGTTACTCCATGTGTTAATCCATCTCAATATGAATTCCTTGACTCCGTGATCTCTCAGCGCTTTGTACATCACCCCTGTGCTTACGTTGCTGAAGGCCCCCTCAATATCCAGAAAACCTACCAACATGTATTCCTTATAGTTCATTGACCTCTCAATGATACCAACCACTTCATGAAGTGCGCTATCCACTGATCTACCCTTACGGTATGCGTGTTGCGCGATATCCATTGTGCGAATATTGCTTATAACATAAATATTATTCAAAATTTGTGGACAAAGTTTGTTGTGAAGCAAATTGACACAATAATCTCAAATATGATAAACGGTTGGGATATGAGAAAGACTTCAACTACCTCCCTTCGTAACTGCACTTAAAATTATTCCAGGTAAACTTCTATTAAAAATGAAATTGGGTAGTAAGGTATACTTACTTCTCTGTGGCTGAAAAAATGGGCAGCACACTTCCATTGTCTGGCCCACGATACATACGGGTAATTTGAACACCCAAATTATTAATTGCTGAAAAATATCATTTACCATGGATCTTTTATAGGTGTTTTACAAGTGCTAACAATGGGTATTGTAAGGTAAATATTCCCACTGCATATTTCGTGCAGCGTAATACCTTCCTACTAAATGTTGACAGATCATCAGTCGGAACTAACTTTTTGTAATATTAGATGAGTTTTCAACAGTTATATGTGTAAGTGGTAGCCGTGTTCTATGTTTGATTGGGTACATATAGGTATCCGGCTCTGTTTCAAAGTCCGGCCAATATTTGTTGTTATTTATATTTTCTTATGGTGGCCAGTCACTCAGGAATAAAGTTATTCGAAGGTTCTGAGCAAGGTCCAAAGAACGGCTTTTCTGTGCATTTCTGGTGCTTTAAGGACCACCTCAACTAAAGCATTAGAAGCGATACTCAGCCTACCTACATTAAAGCTGGTAGGGAAACAAGTGGCCGCCGCATCAGCGCTAAGGCTGAAATAATCGGCAGATTGGTCACTCGACTATCGTGCGTACCTGTTGTTAGTTTTATCCAACACATTGACCAATCTATCTGAGTGAGCTAGACGGGGCAACCTTCCTTTATGCACAGACAGATGCGAGGTTGGAATACCAATTGCCACCTGTAAACTGATACTGAAGGTTAGGGTCGTGCGTGAGGCCAATGGGTCTGCGGCACACGAGGTCACTTGCTTAACGACCAGGCTAATGTGGCTGGAGCTTAATGCGAGGAAATCTAGAGACCTGCTTGCCCTGTCGAGAGAAGATATCTCTAAGGTAGTGGCTTATATAACTGGTCATTGGCTATTCGGCAGGCATGCTCTCAGGCTGGGAGTACTCTCTCATGAATGCTGCCAAAGCTGTGGGGATACGCTTTTAACTCTCTCACAGAAGTGTCTAGCGCGAAGGTCAAACTCCGCTTTAAATCAGAGGTGCGTTGTTGGTATCACAATGGACCCATGGTGGTCTGAGTGAGTTGGTCTGTAGACCGGCTACCACGATAACGTAACCTAACCTATATTTTCTTCTATGAGGGCTGACAAATACGAAGATTAATAACTATTGAAGTCGAGGTTGTTCGTGCCTCTTGTGATGGCATAATTTTAAGGTCAAAGCTAACGTTGGATGAACTAAAATCCGTATTACATAACCCTATCCCTAGATTTCTTTTTCGGTTGTTGTAATAATGCAGATAATTCAAAAAGTTAATATAATACTCAACTTTTGAGAATACAGGAACCATTTCTAAATATCATGCACTACTATTGACGAATATCGAACAACTTCTTTGTGACGATACAAAATATTAAAACTAGAAATCGCTCAGTTCTAATTTGCGAGTTGTTATTAAGTCAAAGGATGCGTTTAGAATTCTTATCGTTCATCTGGTATTTTAAATAAATGTATTAGCAAACTGATGATTATAAATAGAAAAGTATTTTGGGGCACATCACGCATTGCTCCAAATCTTTTGACCTAACAGAATCCACTTTTGTTTCATCTGCCAATTGTGTCATCTGGAATAAAATAAATGTAATCCGTCATAATTTTAGTATCGTGCGAGCAAAACATAATATTCCACTAAATTTCGAAGAATAACATAAAACACAGTCTGCACAGTTAGCTGTGTGATTGCAATTCCGGAACTGTCACCAACAGGTTCATACAAACAGTTCCAACATGTACCTTGTCATAATTTTGAAAAATGTCTTTGATATACGACATTGCAACAAATGAGCCGGAAAATAAGAAGGCAAACTGCCAAAGCCCAAAGTGCAGTGCTTTACGGATGGATGACGAGCATGTGTGGTACTTGAGTACAGAACTGAGAGAAATACGCGTAACTATTTTAGCTGCCATTAAATTAATCAGAATGGTAATGTGGGTTTGTAAATATCCGCAAATGAAACGCACGATGCAGAAATAATGTTCGCCAGAACTAATAAAAATGTTTGTGAACAACCCGCAACATGTACAGATGTGGCAAGGAGAGAGGGAAGTTAAACATATTTTCTAATATCGAGTCAAGCTAATCACAATCATGGCATTTACTGTCGCTTTTTATATTGAACTTTACGAATCTGTGTGGTTGTTAAATGGAAAAAATAATAATTTAGTATATATTCAATTTAGTGTACTCTTCAACGGGCCAATCAAAATCTCACACCAGACATGGTGAACTGTAGACAAATAATATACAACTGGCAACAGGCTGTGTCTGCTTCTGCAGGCCTGGAATCGATAAGGGGGCAGTTTTTCACATGACTGGTATCAACAGTACATATTTGATATTTGGAAGCTTACTACTTGGCGTCAGTTGCGTAAAGAGACAATCTCAAAAGGACTAAAATAATTGTTGAAAATGTAAAGTCGATTAGTCTATAAGTTCTATTCTCCTAAACAGTTCACATATCGGGATTTGAATTGAGGTATCTGCTTCGTTAATGTTCATTTCAGAGCCCCTTCTGGCCATCTCGTCCGCTAATTCATTCCCTTCTATATTGCTATGTCCGTGAACCCAGGACTTGTGGGGTCCAATGATCAGTAGTGAGGTACGACATTTCATCACCAACTTCGATTTAACTGTCCTGGACTCTATTGCCTTAAACCCTGACTGAGTATCCACATTGATAGGTATATTCGAAGGCCGAATTGTACTACTTTGTATCAGCCTGGCCGCTTTCTCAATTGCATAGATTTCGACGCTGCATGCGTCAGGCAGCCGATATGACTGTCTTGCCTGCAAGCCTTCCGAGAAGACTACCGCCCCCGTTCTACTCTTCATCTTTGAACCATCAGTGTAGATGATAATGTCAGAATTACCCGTTACAGAGTCTGACTCCCAGTCTTCCCTGGTTGGATAGAGAGTTGGCTGCGATGGAGGTGGTTTTGGTGGGTAAGAATCCCACACTACTGGCGCCGTAATGTTACCAGTGTCTGTTTGAAGATCTCGACCTCCGTTCCAATATTAGAAAACCAAAAAAGGAAAAAAAAAAGTTGGAATTCTAGCTGTAAAGTCTATAGTAGAAGTCATGTAGTTTGTAGCCCTGTGACTCGCCGTAACTATCTTTTGACCCTTCGTTTTATTTCACTCAAAATTGTACCGTGTCCTTAGTTGGTAGATTTCCACGCGTTGCACTACCTTAGTCTGAGAGCACACTTGGCGGCACAACCCTGAATGAACACCCTCAGTGGTAAGAGGTGAATTAACATATTTAAGCTTTCTTGAGGCGTGCAATTTTCGGCCCCTGAATTCCCAGGCTAGGAAGTCTTTGTACTTTTCCAATACAATTTTGATTGCATTTCCTTCCCAACGCCTTCCACCAGACGATGGACCCGTATGTAAACATTGGACTAATGATTGTAGAACGCCTTAGTTGGAGTACTCACCTTTGCAGAATTATGGCGCAAGATATAATTATAATAATAATATAAGAAACAATTGCATATTAGAAAAGAAACAATTTATTTATATTCAATAGGAACTTACTTAAGTGTAGAATCGGTTTGAAATGTCGACGCCAGAGAAAAATCACAATAAAAAATAAAAATTATCAAAAAACTTTGGCAGCTCCATTGCTACATTAACATAAAATATTCAATAAACTTATTTAGAGTGTACAGTCTTGTATAATAATTCATTTAAAGACTTTGTATTAACTTAAAAAAATTTACTAGTAGATAGTTTGATTAACTAAGAAAAAGTTCTTATATTAATAAACGCCATTATCGGCAGCAAATATTTCCAGATGCAAAACTGAAGGAAAGTCAGACATCATCAGCCATGAACTTTGAGCCTTGGTAATTGCACCAAAACGAATAAATAAATTGCATGCTTAGAGTAAAGCGGGACAAATAAATACTGAACTATGAACTATGTGGGAAGGTACGGGTTTATAAATAAAAGGTCTTAAAACTTTATACAAATTTGAACTTTCTGACATACTGCTACTTGAGTATGAAACTACACGCTAAAATGGCGTCTGTTGCAGGGCCTCCACGGACAGTTTCTTCAGTAGACGGGTTTGCGATGAATCCGAACTCTCGCTCACTTGATGCATTAACAGCGGTGACATGACGCTGTAACCGTCCGGTGTAATAGGCGAAAAGCCTTCTACATTGATATGGGGTATATTAAGGCTCTCGGTATTTATGTCTATGTTCCTGTGCTCAGGCATTTCTAAGTCTTCTATAAATTCATTTTCCCTATCAAAGTTATTCAGCGCAGACGTTTGAGCTAAAATGTCAAGAGTCGAGTCTCTTTTGATAGGTGAGCTTTTGCGCGCTTTCGGTAGCAATTCCAACTGATCACTTTCGGTTTCTGGCATCTCTACAGATGCACCCGGAAAGTCGAGGCAGGGCGTCAACAAGCGTGGATAGTTTGATATATATTCAACTATTTCAGTCGCTGTGGGTCGTTTCTTAACTTCTTGACTCCAACATGCCTTTATCAGACCTTCTAAATGGGGCTTGACACCCGTCGGTATCTGCAGAGTTTTGCCGCTCTTTATATACTCCAAAGCTTGATTGTTGGTCAAACCTTGATATGGGAAAGATCCGAAAGTAATCATTTCGTAGAGCACGACGCCAAATGCCCAAACATCCGAAGCAGGAGTAAACATACCTAGTGCCAGGGACTCTGGCGCCATCCATCGCACTGGCAGCATGCCCTTTCGATTGAATCGATAATAATCACTTTCAAAAGTTGGACGTGCCATTCCAAAATCACCCAGCTTGACCACACGTTGTGCATTAACTAGGCAATTACGACACGCTATATCGCGGTGAACATACTTCTGCTGAGCGAGATATGCCAGTCCACGTGCCACATCCATGGCGCACATGGTTAAGCGTTTCGGCGAGATGTCGGAATCATCGCTAATTTTCTCGTTTACCATATTTCTACGGGCTAAGAGGTACGTCTTCAGATCTCCGTAAAGCATAAATTCCATAATCGTATATATCGGTTCCGATTGTAGGCAAACGCCCAATAATTTTACAATATTTTTGTGATCAAAGCG
This sequence comes from Clusia tigrina, assembly GCA_920105625.2. Classification (NCBI taxonomy): domain Eukaryota; kingdom Metazoa; phylum Arthropoda; class Insecta; order Diptera; family Clusiidae; genus Clusia; species Clusia tigrina. Next base: position 39,206,361 of record OV050033.1, on the reverse strand, counting down.
CTTCATTGCTTCCGCCTCGGACAAAAAATCCAAGCGGTCTTCTGTAGAGGCACCTGCTTTAAGCGTTTTCACTGCAACTGCAGTCCAACCATCTTCGGCAAGCTGTGCCTCGCCGCCATAAACGGTACCAAAAGCACCTTCACCTAAACGCCGGTTTACGACAACATTTTCCTTTGGTATTTCCCACTTGTCTAAAGTATTGAATTTACTGCGAGACGGTGATAAGAGATCAATACCAAAATTCTTCATAATCTTTGCAGATAGTTTCAATTTTTTGTCATAACGCTGCTTCCAAAAGAAGAAAGACACTGAAGAAAATGTTATAACAACCAACAGACAGAGCACGGCCGTAAATATTACAGCTGCGCTGTCGCAGTCCGAGCCCATGAGTTCAGCTAAGGCTGAAAAACTGCAATCGTAGGTGCCGTCACCTGGCGGCTGTATGCCCGACAGCCAACCAATAATTTCTCCACGCAATAGTAATTTACCTCCATTCGTTCGCAAATTACTCTCCTTATCCAGCACTTCAGGATAAAATTTACCAACCTCTACAAAGTGCGGTTTACGCCATTGCATGATATTCAGGTCAGTAATGCGCGATCCACCTTGGCCGAAGCGCACTCTACCTGAAAGTCCTTCGAAGTCAGTTTGCCAAATAAGCTCAACGAACCGCTTCACCACGCTATTCGAGCGCAAGTTCTTTACTGCATCTTTGTTCTCACGAAGTAGTTTATCAGCTGCTAAAGCGTAAGCCCAGACAGCATCATAAGCAAAACCAGTGTAATTTGAAAAGTTTCCAGAACCAGCATCGTAAGTCGACAGCCACTCCTGTATGGTAATATTCTCCTGCATGTTGCCAGAGTAGTTTCCAAAAGGCGTATGCATTATGCTAAAATGCCCCTCAAATGCCTATCGTATAAGTATCAAATTATGAGTGCTTTCAATCAAGGAACTTATAACCAACCAGTTGCAGTTCTTCACTGGAACAACTATCATTGCTTCTATTGGTAGCTTCATTCCAATTTTTAGATAACCATGAAGGCAGAAACCAAACATATCCATCATAAGCAGTCATCTACAATTAAAAAATATGTTAATCCTGATCGAGAAAATTTGTTTAGAATTTGCATACGCCCAGTTTAAAAGCCTCGCACATGGCCATTTCCGCATTTCTGTTGTGAATATCGGCGATAATTATCTTCGCGTGTCTTTGTTTCAGATCCACTAAATACTGAAAGTTTAATCAACTAGGTTAGATTAGGTAGGAGTGGCCGCACAGTTTGCCAAAAGCACACTTGAGCACACATAATGGCCCATTGTGATGTCACGGTGTGGCGCCGTGCAAGCACTGACTAAATAGTTCCCTTACTTGGGATGGTGATAGTCAGCGCAAGGACAGCGCCAGTGAATTAATCAACTGATCCAATGTACAAAAAAAATTATGCATAAATTAATAGTCACCTTATTCATTTCAGTGGCAGTGACATCGGTTAAGAACTTCTTGTTCATGATCAACTCCAGATTGTGCTGTTTCATCGTAGCTTCCATATGCGAAATGTATTCGGTATATTTTTGCCCATCCTCTGTGAGTGCAGCCACACGTCGCCAACCCAGCTCCTGCATCAGACTAATGTACACGTCTTCATACTGCCGATTTGAGCCGATTGTGCGGAAGAAGTACGGATAAGCCTGGCGATCAACAAACGAAGCCCCCTCCGCCGAATACGAAATAACTGCCATGTTAGTGTGCTTGGAAATACCAGCAATTGGTTCAACTGTCTCGCTGCATGCCGGTCCCAAGACGCCCAATACATTCGGCACGTTAAAATAGTGTATGAACGCCTTCATGACCACATCGGCCCGGCACTGGCCATCGTTCTCAAGAACAGCTAAACTGTAATTTGTGAGTACAGTGCTGTTCTTATTGATTGCCTCCACTGCGCGCCGCACTGCACGCACCAAGTTTTGATGGCCGCGACTAGTCTCTTTAATGGGAAAAATACCACCGATTGACAGTGTAATTGTTGGATCCTTGCTGATCCAGTTACTGTAAACGGATGGATTGCGCTTCAGCCAGTTGCAGGCAACTGCATTATAACTGACTTCTGGTAAAGCAGAGCTACCATAGTGAAATTTACTGCTTAAATCCAGCATTAACTCCCTTAGAGCTGCATCAGTGATCATAAATTTACGCAATGAATTTAGCAGCCGATCATTGTCGCCGCCCGTCAAGCTCTTCGAAAAGTACTTTAACAACGGGGTCAGCTCATATTTGCAAAGTGAACTCTGTAAAGAAAGAAGCTCCTCACATCTGGGCATGGTAATTTGCTCAAATTTGATTTCCGCATCAATAACAATCGACGGCGTCCAATGCAGCACAATAAATCTGCGTCTAAAATATGTGTCGTTCTTCTGGTAGAGTTTGTGTAACCAAGTAATTTTCTCTCTAAAATGCGCACCCAGCCAGAGCACATTCACATAACTACCTGTCTGATTAATTTGCTCCTCAACAAATACCGTGTCACTCCTATATTCAGCGAGAAGAGTAACACACGTGTGTTGCACACAACGAGGACTTATAAATTCTTCTGATCTATGGAGGAGTTCAGTAAGAGAAATGTTACACAAGACTGATTTATTTGCTCACACTTACCGTGTGTTTTTTTGCAGGTCATTGAGAATTTCAGCATCAATCAAATATCGCTCGTAATCTAAATTGGTAGGATCAAGGAACGCATCGTAATATAAGCAATTGCTAGAGTCGTTTTTTAAGTGAGATTCCGAAACAAACCACCCGAAGCGACCTGGTGTTATGGATGGTCCGGCATCCAAAATGTTAGGCGGAATTGTGCCATGTCCCACCGACGGCATCCACACGGCCAAATTGATCATAGTCACATCTGGCAATTCCGGATGATATCTGCAATTGGAAAATCTTAAAAGACTGTTCTATCAACATCGTCAAATTAACTTACTTTATTAGATTGAGTGTATAGACGAGTTTTTCCAAATCATAACTATTGCTGTTGATGTTGCCATTGTATTTCAACGGGATCAAAGAGACGTTATGGTAATTTAGCTTCTCACGAAGGAATATTGCGAAAATCCGAGCCATAAGCTGATCAATGGCGCGATCGGATACCTGCAAACCCACAGAAGACTGACGCAGATTGAGAGCGTTTGGAATTGCATCTGAAATATGTTTTAATTTATTATAAATTGACTTTGGCAACATAGAATGAAAGTAATGTTTATTACTACGAACTAACGTAAGCTGCCTCTAATACCTACTTTTCCAGCTTTTTCTTAAAAAGGTAGTTTATAATTTGTTTTCTCTACTTATTTAATTACAATCTGTGTAACTGGACATTCAGGAACATGTGTGGACATTAATTAGGTACATTTGTAACAATTCTCATTAGCATTCATTGCATTTTATGTAGTATATATTCAACAATGTAGATTTCAGATATATTGATTTAATTTTTCCATGATAGCTTTTTTCATCCCACTTAGTCTAAGTGGATATGACTACAGCATCCTTAATGATATGTAGACGGCTTGCTGGTAAATCTTGGGAATGTAACCCAAAAATCGTTGGATGGATGTATACCATCATCACCTATGGTTCTGCAGCCTGGTCAAATAGAGTCAGACTTAAGACAGCGAAATCATCGTCATCAGTGAAGCTATGCGCACCTGTCCAACGGCAGCAGTGGAAGTTATACTAGCTCTAACACCCTTACATCTAGTAATACCAGCAGAGGCTAGGAAATCTCTTAGCAGAATACAAGAAATGATCTCGAGAGAATCAAATTGCATCCAAAATATATGAGGTAACAATTCAGCTCAAGAATATGGTACACTAAAATCGGACCAGGATTTAATGCCAACAAAATTCCACTTTCCACACAAATATAGTACAAAGATGAGTTGCAAAAAAGAATGGAAAGATCTAACTGAGACATATAGAATTAGAGAAAACTCCCTTTTATGGTATACAGACGGTTCTAAGACAATGGACGGAACTGGGGCAAGAGTATTTGGGCCTAGAACCAACTACTGGGAAGAAATGGGTTCTTTCCCAAGCATTTTTCAAACGGAGATTCGCCCAGATCAACATTGACAGGAAAGATCGGGGGAAAAACATCGTGATAATTTCCGATAGTCAAGCAGCACTCAAGAGTTTGAGCTCACCCCTGGTGAGGTCTAAACTTGTATGGACTGTATTGGGAAACTGAACTTCCTAGACAGTATGAACAAGTTATCTCTAATGCGGATACCAGGCCACATAGGAGTAGAGGGAAATGAGAAGCAAGAAAGGATGCGGCCTCTCCTTTCAACAGCCCTGACTATCATCCAATTTGGGATCGATGAGGGACACCATAGGCACAAACATTGGGTTAACACACCAGGCCTAAGAGTATCAAAGGGTCTGCTAGGGACATACCATCTAAAAAGATTCGAATCACTCATCAATCTCTCTAAGAATAATCTTAGGATGATGTCAGGCCTACTCACAGGACACTGTAAACTGAACTGACATATGGTGAGGATGGTGGTCACCTCGGAAGGCACCTTTAGATTCTGTATGTAGGAAGAGGAGACGTCTTTCCATGTGTTGACAGAATGTCCGGCTCTCATGCACACCCGCTGGAAATACTTGGGATTCTTCCCGGGCTCTGCCAGTGATAAGAAACCTCTAGAGCCAAAACTTGCCATCACGTTTATCCAGAGGATAGGACTCAAAGATGCACTTTGAGTCCTATCCTCTGATGGGGGCATAATAGATCGAAACGTCGCGGTGCTTCAAATCCCCTACACACAATAATACAATCATCCAATTCCGTTGGAGGTTTGCTAAAGAAGTGTACAGATGCAAAAAGAAGTCAAACCTGGAAAACTCCTCCGGGACTAAGACAGTCCAAAGCTCTTCTGGGATATTTTAATCCTAAAAGAGCTAAGGGGTTAATAAATATGCCTCGGAGTAAATGAAGAATCATCACAGGCATTTTAAGCGGACACTGTAAACTCAACTACCATATGAATAAGTTGGGTATATCTTCAGATGCTGTCTGTCGATTCTGTGGAGAAAGTGACGAAACCTCACTGCACCTGATCACACACTGCGGATCATTGGCACACAAAAGACTCAGGTGTTTTGGAGAATATATGTTAGATATGAGCAAGATCCCTCAACTTGATTCCTCCAAAATATATAAATTCCTGTCGAAAATCAACCTGACAGAAGATCAGTAGATGAGACTATCCTCATCTTTCAAATAAATAGGGGCATCACAATAGATCTTTCAGGTCGCGGTGTATAATACCCTTAAATAAATCGAATCTAGTCTAAGTGAGTAAATCTGTCCGGTAAGATCGATGGTACATATATTTTTTATCTTTGGTTTCGCTAATTCTCAATTCTACCGCCAGGTTATTCGGATGGGCTCTAAGCCACTTGTGTTGTATACGGCTATAATTCTTGACCTCATCATGTGCTTTTGTGGACGTTTAGATCATGATGAATTATGTAATTTTTGACGTATCATGGTGCATTAGTGCTCACACGTAAAACTTTGGTTTGGAATCGTTGCAGGATAGCGGCTTCACTTAGATCAGGATCTTGGTTGCTCGCCATTACAACAGTATCGTCTGCAAACGTTGCTTACGGACCTATGGAATTCAACTATGGGGTTGCTCAAGCTCCATTATATAAGTAAGAACATATTCTAAATTGTTGGATGGATCAATGTGATTATTTTCCTTAGTAGCGATTTCAAATGCGATGTTGAGATTTGATTCATGCATTAAAATGCATTTTGCATACTAAGCAAATATTTCAGCTCTTAGGGCAGTTTTTAGTTTTTCATATATTTTTTTGTTTGATCATTTCTTCGTTCTGTGCAGATGGCAAAGTCACTCTTTTTGTGGTTTCATTTCTTTTAGCAGCTATCAGCATGTTTTGGCTTTTGATTTCACATATTTACGTAGACAAAGAGTTGTTTTTACGAGCTATGATGGTAGAATTATTTAGACTTTCAAAGAAAAGACTATTTATATGAAATTCTAGTTAACATTACGCAACAATTTCTGAAGGTCTGTCATGTAGATCAGTCGGTACTGTTTTGCAAGGTCTGCGATTGCGCCATAAGCGCGATAACATTGTTTGTGGTAAGACAACACCATCCGAAGCAAAGCCCGACACCAAACCCAATGCTCTTTATAAAATTCTCGACCTGGCTATGAAACTCAGTTATTCCGTCAATTAAGGAAAGGTGAAGGGTATTTCGAGTTCAAAATTACAACAGCAAGCTCATCAGTTTTGTCTTTTGTATGTTGATTAAATTGCGAAGGCGTTGCGGATACGATATCCGCAAATCCACTCGGACACATCTCTGTCCATTATGACTGCCTTAAAAAATGCCAAGAGGAGGCATACTCGTCCTTACCCTCGATTTCCATATACATGGGAAGTACCATCTCTATTAAGCCATTTGGTTTTCCAGAATAAAGTGAGGAGATCCAATAAGTCCACCTACGTTATCTCTGTCAAGCTTGTGAAGAGTCGTTTCAACTGTAGTCTTGGACATTGACTTAAAAAGTGATGAATCGATTCTATCTCTTCTTCATCATGGCAACTCCTGCATAGTCCGCTCGACGGAATACGCCAACGTTGAAGCATTGGTGCGATAGCACAATGCCCGGTAATGAACCCCGTAAGCACCCTTACTGCAGGTTTGTTGAGCCCTAAAAGAACCTTCGTTCTCTTCATGTCTAACCTATGCCATAAGGACCGTGAAACTTCACAGTCGTCACGATTAGTCCATAAGTTGTTTGTCATCTAAGCTCCTAAACAGTTCACATATCGGGATTTGTATTGAGGTATCTGCTTCGATAATGTCCATTTCAGAGCCCCTTTTGGCCATCTTATCCGCTAATTCAATCCCTTCTATATTGGTAAATCCGGGAACCCAGCAAAGTGAGACCTTGTGGGGTTCAGCAGTGAGGTATGACATTTCATTTCCAACATCGATTTAACTGTCTTGGATTCTATTGCCTTAAGCGCCGCCTGACTATCCACACAGATAGTGATATTCGAGAGTCGAATTGTACTACTTTGTATCACCTTGGTCGCTTTTTGAACTGCATAGATTTCAGCCTGTAAGTCGCTGCATACGTCAGGCAGCCGATATGACTGTCCTGCCCCCGTTTCACTCTCCATCTTTGAGCCGTCACTGTAGATGATAATGTCAGAATTACCCGTTACAGAGCCGACTCCCAGTCTTCCCTGGTTGAATAGAGAGTTGGAATTCTAGCTGTAAAGTCTATAGTAGAAGTCATGTAGTCTGTAGACGTTTCTAAGTCAGCCGTAACTAACATTTGACCCTTCCGTTTTATTTCACTCAAAATTGTACATTGTCCATAGTTGGCAGATTACCACGTGTTGCACTCTCCTAGTCTGAGAGCACACTTGCCGGCACAACCCTGAATGAACTCCCCAAGTGGCAAGAGGTAAAATAATATATTTAAGCCTTCTTGAGCGCTACTTACGGCCCCTGAAATTCCCAGGCTACCAAGTCTTTGTTCTTTTCCAATACAATTTTGATTACATTTCCTTCTCAACGCCTTCCACCAGACGATGGACCCGTAGGTGATAATTGGTATAATGATTGTGGTGTTCATCCCATGCACGATGTACAGTGACAATCACCATTTTTTCCCAAAGATCCTTTTACAGGTATTGTATGCAGCCAAACCTTCTTTGTTCTCAATATTCCTTCTCCAATTTAAGTATCTTGCTTCTGAAGGAAGATTCAACGTTACCCTACCTAACTTTGGCAAAGGGAACTCAGGGATTTTTCTTTTCCTGGTGAACAAAACTAGCTCCGTCTTAGTAGGGTAGGCATTGTGCTCAGCCCATTCGGAAATCTCACCCAGTGCTGATTCCATGAGTTCGCTAATCGTTGACAAAAACTTGCCCGGGATTAGTATCGCCACGTCATCAGCGTATGCTAGAATCTTTGTTCTCTTTGCTTTGAAGGTTCCTAATATCTCATTTACTACTAATATTTTAAACTTAAATATATATATATATATATATATATATATATATATATATATATATATATATATATATATACATATATATATATATATACATATATATATATATATATATATATATATATATATGTATATATATATATATATATATATATATATATATATATATATATATATATATATATATATATGCTTTATGTACATACGTATTTTGAAAGACACATGTAAGAATGCTCACCTTTATTTTCTTCAAAGCATTGGAATTCATAGGAATATGCACGTTGCAACGAAGGTGGCTGTTCTTCATCGAAGACTAATGGAGATGCCACTGCGATGAGAAAAGCTGCCGTTATGAAAGTTATCAATCTTATTCGCAATCCAAGTCGTGGGACCACCAGAAATTTGTGGTTCGAATATGTTTTGTTTATATTTGAATACATTTTTCACAATACTATATATTATACATTTATTTTTGTGTATATGGGTATAAATGCATTTCCGATCATTCATAATCATTTGTTTCTTTGTTCGAATCATCTAGATAATTCGTAAGTTTTTGTGTATTTACTATCCAGATTTTTTTCATAATTTGCAAGAATCCAATCCTAGTAAATTTGAGCTGTACTTCGTGAATTCTTAGCTTATCAGCTGCTGCCGCTAACAAAGGATAAAAGGGTTACTCTCCTCCCAGGCGAATGTTTCCATCAATATTCAGAATCACCTGCAATTAAATAATTAATTAAAATTTATATGTGAAAAATATGCTCTACTTTTGAATGAAGCATTGAAAAATGTTTATAGTCATTGTGCAATATAATATCAGAAAATTCCAAACCATCGATTGTCAAGAACTAGACGTTTCGGAAACCTAAAAAGATTTTTATTTTATATTGATAAATGACCGAGACAGTTATTACAGCATTAGGGTATTTAAGATACTAATTTACGATATTGAACACTAAAAAGTTACAAGTTAATACACGCCACTGGGCCTCAGTACCAAAACTTAGACAATCCAAGCTCATGATTGGGGACTACAAACTCAAAACGTGCAGCTCTATATTTACAGTTAAGCAAGAATAATTTAAGAACTCTGACAGATCACCCCACAGGCCACTGTCGTTTAAGAAGCCACCTCATGAAGCTGGGACTCTCACCAGTAAACACATGTAGGCAGAAGATACACCAGAGCACCTTCTAATCAATTGCGAAGCCTTAGCTCGCAGTAGGAAGAAATATCTGGGGCATTACTGGCGCAAGGGCGGAGACATTAGAGCAATGAACCCCAACTCAGTGATAAGTTTGTTTAGAACTGTTGGAGTAATAGAAGCCCTTTAATTGGTACATGCAGGAGGAGTACAATAGATCAAATTGGTCGAGCTAAATTTTCCCTCTTTATTTCATTCATTCAAGTTGATAACATATTTTCTTAGCACCGTTTCATCTGGGTTTCTGATCATGCGGGAAATGAAATTATCTCACCAAACGCATGACGGATTGGCGCCTGAAAATGTTTATTGGTGGATTTTCTCAGAATCCTATTAAACAAGTATAATAAATCAGAACAGAAAGTCCAACAGTGTAATAGTCCAATATATTTAAATGGGAAAATAATCTTATTAAACAGTATGCTGATGATCAGTTCAATCTAAAATGGATTGGGATGACCATCGAAGAAAACTCCTCAGTGGTACGGTAAGACGTCGATGACGAAAAACAGCAATCATTGAATTTACATAGTTAAACTGATTTTAAGCTTCTACAATAATACTCCCATTCGACCTATTAAACATTTAAATCAATAAGTAAAGATAAATTGTTTGTCAATAATAGAAATATACCATTTAGTTAGATTGATGGAAAATTATAGATAGAAGGGATGGAAAAGTATTGGTCGTTCAACTAGGTAGGTAGGTTGGGCAGCCGCATCACCAATAAACCAGTGATGCCACTTAGACCACCAGTTGGGTCCGTTGTGAGCCGCGGATGCGAGGCATGACTACGCTTCCCCCTCCAAATCGAACCAACCTGAGCCTTTAACAAAGCGAAGAAAGTTGTTAACACCGACTGGCATAGCCCATCTATACTTGTTAAGAAGTGGGATCCTAGTAAACGTTCCCTATTTCTAGCAAAAGCAGGACATGTACAGAAGAGATGCTGGATCATTTCCTGTTCCTCCTCGTTCCTGCAGCTACGGCAGAAATCATGTGTATAAACTCCCATTCTTAAAGCATGATTTCCTATTAGACAATGTCTCGTAATAGCCCCTATTAAAGTCCTAATTTGCAGTCTATTGAGTCTAATGATATTCCTAGATAGATGCAGATTTAGCCCCGGTCGTTCAACTAGATCACACGAGCTTTCACAGCAAGTCGCATACTTGCACTACGCATTTCTTTACTTCACTTCAAAAATTTCATTTTAGTTTGGATTTATTGTGGCAACTTGCCTTTTGAGTTCATTGTTAATTTGTTTGTTTATAAATTCACTCACACGACTTTTTATTATACAAATGTCACAAAAGCCGTCCAAACAACAATTTCACTTGCTCAGCGAAAATTTGGAATTCTTGTCCGAGTTCTCGTATTCACAATTATTTTTTAACCTCAATTGAGCCCACACGTGTATCGCTAACACCGCAGCTTTTTAAAATCGCACTTCAATGCACATTTGTACTTGGACTGTTGGCAAATGTTTACGACAGTCGAGTCGTTTCTAGAGTTCAAGGAATCATTTCCACTAATAAAATACATAGTATACAAGAGTTATACGTGGACCTTCCATTGTGAAATTATATCAGACACATAATTCTCATATTCGGTTCGCCTAACTTAGTTACTTACGAGTAATTGCTTTAATAAAAATGTTTGTGCATCGAAGAATAATTTCGCAAATTTCAAAATGCAATGACGTATTTTTTATTCAATGGATGATAACTTCTGTGCACAGAGGTTTATTATGCTTTCCAAGAGACAATTTCCACAAGTAAAACTTCTCTTATCAAACTAATTGAACGGCATTCAAATGCATGTATTACAAAATTGTAAAAAAGTGGAAATGCTAAAGTGAATATCTCTTTTGTTTCCAAAGCTTCTTTAATATTTCCCTGTAAATACAATACATCAACATTTTCGTATAAGTTATTTATTTTATTTTCAAATTTATTTGTTAAACAATTCAACGCATTCATAGTCGAAGTTTCTATCGAATAACATTGTCAATAATGTGCCAGCAAACGCCGACATGCACATTTTCCTGCTCGACACAAGCAAGTGTGGCAGAAGCTCAAAACGCCATAGAGGACTTAGGCTGGCTTCATGGGTCGATTTGCGCCTGGCCGTCTGGTTTCTTTAAACTACTTAAATAAGTCGAGGGTAAGCTGAAGATATAGTATATGCAGTCAAATAAAAGAATATATACTATATAAGCTGTGTAAATCTACTCTATTTTGAAGAATCTATCTTAATTTACACATATCCACTCTAGAATCTATCTTAAAACCCGAAGAGATAATCAAAAATATTCGGTTTAACACATCTCGAATATAATAGATATAGAGCTCCTATATAGAATTGAACCATAAATATACAAATTTTATAAAAAACACTTTTTTTTAGATATACGAGTATGTATGTGTAAATATCAAAAAACGTTATCGGAAAATATGTATATGGATATATTGAAAGACTGAAATACGTTTAGTTTGAGGAAGACGACCTCGTTGACTATCTCGAAGGATAGGCGGACGCGGACGTTACGATGGTGGAGGTTAGAAGGACGGAATCTCACGAAGCTGCTCCAACTCAACCTCCATCATTCTAAACTCTCCTTCGCAATTTGCTGGTCCGCTTGGGTTCCGGTGGATTTGACGTGGCTCTCATCCAAGAACCGTGGATATGCAGCAACAAAGTCTGCGGTCTAAAGATGAGAGGCTTTAAGCTGATAGCCGCTGAGAGCACAGGCAAGCCTCGTGCTCGTATACTCGCAAAGGATTCTTGCTCCCTCAGTTTAGTAGTGGCGATACGGTGGCGTGGAGCATTGAGCTGAAATATAGCAGCTTCAGGAATATGGAAGAAACATCGGAAGCAGCCAGACAAAGGAGAATCCTAGCGATGACACCATACAACTTGGGCTATTGGATCGAATCGAGCTAGGAATATTTGTCTCTTCTCTTAGATACGCATTTTCCAGGTAGTAGCAATAACACGACATCTATGGGCAGGCAGTTTGAGAAAGGAAATAAGATAGATACAGCCGAGAAAGTTCAGTGGGTTAACACCTTTGGTCCATACAAGTCTCCAGGTCCGGATGGAATTTACCCAGCAGAATTGCAACAATTACGGGACATAATTACCCCCTGGGATGTGGCTGCAATTATAAGCTGTCTTAACCTGGGTTATATTCCCCTAAGATGGAGAGAAACGAAGGTTTCCTTCATACCCAAAGTGGGCAGGTCCTCACATATAAATCCTAAAGACATCTGACCAATCAGTCTCAAGTCTTTACTCATAAAAACATTGGAGAGATTGATGGATCCACACTTATAGGAAGTTATACCAACAGGTAGAATCTCCTCGGCACAGCACGTAGAATCTCCTCGGCACTAAGGGCAAATCGACAGAGAGGGCGTTACACGTACTCATGGGTTAGTGGGAAAAGCCATCCAGCAGAAGGATTTTGCACTGGTGTTCTTCATTGATATAGAAGGAGGTTTTAACAATACGAGGTGTGATCAAAAAATAACCGTTATTTTCATCTTTTCGTGAGTTACGTATGTTCGATGTTCGCATTTGTTTTTTCTGTTATGTTGGTACACATGTCTGTTATATATGTTGGCAATACCAACCATTTTGGATTGTCAGTTTGTTTTTGACAGATAAAAAGGTTAGTCGTGTTTTGGTGTGCTCTTCGATTTTGTACTATTCGAAAAAATGGATCAAAGAAACTGTATTCAGTTTTGTGTAAAAAATGAAATTAAATGCGCAAGGACATTTGAAATGTTGACTGTGGCCTTTGGCGAGTCTACTATGAGCAGAACACAAGTTCAATTGTGGTATAACCGGTTTAAGGAAGGCCGAGAAGATGTCAATGACGATGCTCGTCCTGGTCGCCCGAGCACGTCAACAACCGATGAAAACATTTACGCAGTGAAGAAAATGATTTTGGATAATCGTCGAATCACTATCAGAGAGGTTGCTGATGATGTTGGCATATCGTTCGGCCCATGCCAAGCAATTTTTACGGATGTTTTAGGCATGAAACGAAGATTGTTCCAAAATTTATAAATTTTGGGCAAAAACAACGTCGCATGGACATCGCTCAGGAGCTGTTTTTGGCCAAAAACAAAACCGTTATCATGCCTCAACCACCGTATTCACCGGACTTGGCCCCCGCTGACTTTTTCCTCTTTCCAAAACTGAAGACACCGATGAAAGGAAAGCGTTTTGCTACGATTGAGGAGATAAAAGAAATATCGAAACAGGAGCTGTTGGCGATACCAAAAGAAGCGTTTCAGAAGTGTTTCGAGGATTGGAAAAAACGCTGGCATAAGTGTATTATATCTGAGGGGAATTACTTTGAAGGGCACAAGATAGTTGTTGATGAATAAATAAATACTTTATTTTTTGATCACACAATAACGGTTATTTTTGATCACACCTCGTATAACTGTGAACGCCATTACGGGAGCGTTAGAAGCTCTGGGCGTTGATCCTAATGTGGTTACAATGATAGAGACTATACTCGTCAGCAGAAAGGTAACTGCTAGCTTAGGTACCCAAACTTTAAGGAGACAAGTCTGCAGAGGTACTCCTCAGGGAGGAGTTCTCTCCCCCCTGCTCTGGAATAGCGGCTGTAAATTGCTTACTGCTATCCCTAGAGGGGGGTTGTCACGTCATCGCCTATGCTGATGATTTGCCAATTGTGATTAGAGGAAAATATCCAAACACTCTTATAGATATTTTGCGCTCTAGCATGGCCACGCTTACTTGTTGGACGGAGCGTAGGGGATTAGGGTTCAACCCCGATAAAATGGAATTAATCCTCTTCTCTAAGAAAAATAGATCTCCTAAGGTCTCCCCGCTAACATACAAAGGCGTGGAAATTCCGATGAAGGAGGCAGTCAAATATTTAGGACTAATACTAAATAGGAAACTTACCTGAAAACCAAATATTGAGGAAAGAGTTAAGAAAGGCCAATATTGCTTTGTACACGTGTAAAAATGTGGTCGAAATCAGGTGGGGGCTATCCCCACGAATTATGCATTGGCTGTACATTTCTGTGGTCAGACCCATATTGCCATATGGAATACTGGTATGGTGGCCAGCCACTCAGAAACAAAGCTATTTGAAGCTTCTGAACAAGGTCCAAAGTACGGCTTTTCTGTATATTTCTGGTGCTTTAAGGACCACTCCAACTAAAGCATTAGAAGTGATACTCATCCTACCTACATTAGAGCTGGTAGGGAAACAAGTGGCAGCCGCGTTAGCGCTAAGGCTGAAGTGTACGGCATTATGGCATGATCGGCAGATTGGCCACTCACTCGACTACCGTGCATACCTGGAGTAGTTTTATGCAACACATTGACCACTAATCTCAACTTTGATAGGCACTTCCAGGCACATATTCCGTCTAGAAGAGAGTGGCAAACACTCATGCCATAGAGAAGGGGGGAACTGAATTTCCACACCGACGGATCCAAACTTGACGACTAGGCTAGTGTGGCCGGAGCTTAATTGGAGGAAATTTAGAGACTTGCTTGCCCTGTCGGGAGAAGATATCTCTAAGGTCGTGGCTTGTATAATTGGTCATTAGCTATTCGGCAGGCATGCTCTCCGGCTGGGAATATTCTCTGATGAATACTGCGGAAGCTGTGGGGATGAGAAGGAGGAGGAGACTGTGCCCCACTCGTGCTAGAAGCAGAGCGGCCTCTTTAGGCAAATACGCTTTCAACTCTCTTACAGAAGTGTCTCGCGCGAAGGTCAAACAAATCCTGCGCTTTATTAGGGCTCGAAATGGTTTGACGAGTAAATCAGAGGTGCGTTTTTACGCGGTGGTATCACAATAGACCATGGTGGTTTAAGTGAATTGGTCTGTAGACCGGCTACCACGATATCCTAACCTAACCTACATAGGAGACATGGCCTTTATCTGATCGGCCCCTTTCCTTGTGAATGGCTTTGTAGCGTCAATATGCCCACTTATTTATACAAAATTGTTAAAAAAAACTGCTATATAGGTCCTAAGTCTTAAACGTGTATCAATAGTGTGCGTGGCTCGCAAAATATCCTTCCCACCTTTTCTGGGTGTTTTATCCTAACAATGTGAACACTTCTGTGAAATTTTTGATTCTTTGTATGATTTTCTAATGGAGAGCCCTTCGCTATAGAGCAAACCAAGCAAAATAATTTCAAATAAAACGACATCGCAGGCATATAACAAAGTTAATTGCCGGCGACCATATACAATTTATCTACTTAATATGTGGTTTATATTTTGGATTATACTCGTTATTTAAATCACCGAGATTGAAGAAACCAGTAAGGCCGGTCGCTATTAAAATTAGCGGTGACTTCGAAGTCACTGTCATCAAATTATCGGTTAACGAAAATTTGTTGCTAAACTCATCATTAAAGTCAACAACAAATCCTATTCATACATTCTTTAAGATTAGATTCTGATTCCCAAAAGTTTGTTTTACAGGGCTATGCAGGATGCACAAGGATGACAGTGAAAAATAACGGAATTCCTAGATACAAATAGAAACATTTACATTTACAAAGTGTTCCTTTTTTAAATACGCATAGACTTGTACAACTGACATTCTTCTGTTTGACCCCTGTTTGTTTTAGGAATATAAATGCTTCACCGGTTTCAGAGGAACTTGCACTTATTGCTTTGTCAGAGGCAAGTTTGACTCTAACATAACAGATCGCATGCAACTAGCTATGGGCATCACGCAAAACTGGTGTCAGGAGAAAGGACTATCGATAATCCGAACAAGACAAACGTGGTACCCTTCACCAGAAAAAGGAAACTGAATCTGGGGACCTTAAGTTCAGGAACCACGAACTTAATAATGAAATAAAATATTTGGGAGTAATCCTAGACAAAACTCTAACTTGGAAAACCATTTATCATACATAACTAGTAAGGCCTTCAGAGCAACCTACGCCTGCCAGAGGCTGTGCGGTAAAGCATGCGGACTGCAACCAAAAATGATGGCGTGGTCAAATAAAACAACAATAGTACCAATGATGACCTATGCTTCTTTAGTATGGTGGCCAAAAGTAAATCAAACTAAGGCTCAGATGACCCTTAACAAGATTCATCTAATAGCCTGTTTAAAGTGTGACGGGAACAATGAGAACGTGCCCCACACTAGCTTTAGGAATGATCACAGAACTCTACACCTTGTGATTAAGAGGATGGCAGCCAGCGCGGCCCTAAGGCTACCTTATCTAACCCATCTTAAAGAAGGCAACCTAACGGCGCACGCAACGATTCTGGGCACTGTTTGAGATTCTCCGTACCTCATGGTCTTTGTCAACAAGATGGACAGAAAATTAGAATTCTCCAAGCACTTCAAAGTGGATATCAGTGACCGTTCAGCGTGGAGAAATGAAGAAGTAATAATAAAACAGGACTCACAGTTATGGTATACAGATGGGTCCAAAATGGAAGATGGCAGTGCTGGAGCGGGAATTGTAGGGTCAATTTCGAAAAAGCAATTGCAATGGGAAAAACAGCTTCCATTTTTCAGGCGGAGGTCCACGCCTTAGAGTTATATGCTAGAGAATGTCTACGCAGGTGTACACGCAGCACCAAAATGTGCATTTTCTCAGATAGCCAGGCAGCTCTAAAATCATGAATCAACTTCTCATTCAAATCAAAGCTGGTCTGGGAATACTGTAAATTCCTCAATACCCTAGCAGCGAGGAACTCTGTTACGCTAATGTGGGTACCGGGACATGTGGGAGATGAAGGCAACGAACTGGCGGACTCCTTGGCAAAAAGGGGCGCAGGCATTCCTTTCATAGGTCGAGAACCCTTCTGTGGGGTAAACAGCAGCTTCATAAATTACTTGCCGTGCGAACAGGAAAAACGAGTTCTGCTGAACTACTGGAGAGCCCAAAAAGGCATGCGGCAGTCGAGACTATTCATTCACCCTGAGCACATCAGGGTAGATGCTGTTTTAAATCTCAGCAGAAATGACATTAAACTCTATACTGAACTTTTAACAGGCCACTGTAGACTAAATTACCATCTGAAAAAAAGGCGTGGTAGAAGACGATTCCTGCGACTCTGCCAAGAAGAGCAGGAAACAGCAGAACACATTCTTTGCACTTGCCCAACGGTGGTAAGACGTAAACATAACTACCTAGGCAGTGGGTTCTTATCTCCAAATCAAATCAATTAAGCCCATAGCAGTTACGAGATTTATAACTAGTCGATGATTGTTTTAGTTGGGTACGAGGCTGCGCAATAGATCTCTCAGGTCGCGGTGTTCTTTTAGCCTGTTAAATAAGAAACATAATAATAAACTTATGGCTTTGAAAATTACTTAAAAATATTTCTCCGTTTTGGAGTTTGTTGTAAATATTTTATAATCCAAATAGTTCGATGGATAAAAATTTGCCGAGTTGATATGCTCATTTCCTCAATATTTGTTGACCACAGGAAATCTGATTCTTACAGTTCTGTCTTATTTTTAAGTAAAATTTGCATCACTTGCATGCCATAATGGGGGACCCTTGAGCAGAGTATACAGAGTAAAGAAACTTAAACGTCAAACGGCAAAGCAGCGAAATAAAGCAGGCGGACGTTGTACACGAATCCACTCAAAATCGTGGTGAATCCACTCAAAATCGTGGTGAATCCACTCAAAATCGTGGTGTGTCTGCTACGGACGCTGGCAGCGAAAAAGAGTTTCTTTTCTCTGTGTTCTCTGCCGTTGAGTAGCCACGCATACAATTTAGCGGAGACAAAACACATGATTTTGCTGGCAATTCATATTGCCATATTTTAACTATAAGAAAATTTGATACAACAAGGAACCTTGGCATAATACAGTCATTGTTACAAGAGCTGATCGCCAAGCGGCACCATTCTGTTGAAACCTAATGAGTTCCAGATCACAATCGTTCAATTCCAGTAACAAAAATTGTCATTATGCTCCTATAGCTTTGTCCATCCTACTTCGATGCTTCTCATAATTCCTTGAAATAGCGCTTTCGTATTCAAAAGATGTCTTAAGATAAATTAACAATTCACTTTCTCTTAAAGCATATTAAATCAGCTACTATATATTTTTTTTACTTTATAGAAAACAGCATTTCGTCGGCTTCTAATAAAAGCTTTCGAAATAAAAATTGAATAGGTATAAACAGAAAATGATTGATCTCTTGAACTAGAGCTGTGATGGCATTGGCTTTGAATTCGCCAGGAATTTGAAAAGCTGCCAAATTCACTCCATATTTCAAACTTGGATATTCAAGCTAAATTGGCCCCACACATTGATACTTTCATTGTGGCGCGCGTGCAGCCCAGGACATCGCCAGTAGCTCGGCCCTTGCACGAACAAGAGTAAACATTTTCTCGGAGATGATGACCTGATGCAAACATTGCAGATTGGTCTGATTCAATTCCTGAGCACAGAAATCACTAACTGAACCTGACAATAGATCTCTGTGGTCGCAGTGCCTAAGGACAATAGCCCAACCCTTCACATTACATTAGATTGGATATAGCAAGGATAGTGAATACTCAATTCTCGTTTAAATAGATAAATTGTCTTTTATGGCAGATTGTAATCGTTGGCAGCTATCTGAGCTTTCGTTTTATTGCTAAAACTTTACCAAACATTAGTTTGCTCCATGCGGTTGTCAGGCCGATTCTCCTATATGGAAATGTTGTCTCGTGGACTGCAATGCAGAAAAGGAACTACTACGAAACACTTGGTAAGGCACAGAGATCAGCAGAATTAGCAATAAGTGGCACCATGAGAACCACGCCAACCTTGGCATTGGATACCATACTACATCTGCCACCCTTAGATCTCTTCTGCAAATATTTAGCGGCATGCTCCGCCATTCGGCTCAAGGCGAGCTCACAGTGGAAAGCTGTTCGTATGGACATGCGACCATGTAAGAATCCTATACGGACATACCCAGTGATATTGATTACCTTACTTCTTCCCTCTGTTTCGAAAGAAATTTTTGGGTTAGGATTCCTTCCAGAGAGGAATGGCTCGAGGGGGATCCATCACCAGACACTTCCAGCAAGATATACACAGACGGATCAAAAATAAATACCGGTGTATGATCAGAAGTTTATTGCGAAATGCCCTCAATCAGTAAATCCATCAAACTAATGGATCACTGCAGTGTTTTTCAAGCGGAAATAACCGCTATTCACGCAGCCTTGAATTGGCTGAGGATAAACGAGGTAACCGTCAAGGATATCTCTATTTTATCAGACAGCCAAGCTGCACTAAGGGCTTTGAATGCATTCCAATTAACATCAAGGAGTGTCTTAGACTGTCGCCGATCTCTAAATGAGATGGCTAAACAATTCCATATCCATTTGTGCCAGGTACCAGGACATAGGGATCTACCAGGGAACTGCAAGGCTGATCAACTTGCGAGATACAGCACTTGTATGCCAAACGTCAGTAGGCATATGGATGTGTACCTCAAAACTCGTTGGAGGCCGTGCAAGTGCCTAAAAAGTCGTTGCAACAAAATCGGTATCGATATATCTCTTTTCACCAGCTCGTATCTGAAACTCATCCCAAACAATAGATACAATTCCCAATATCGAAAATATACATTTATTAAGGCTATGTGAGGATGAATCTGCCCTTAACTAGACTGGTGTGATCTTTAGAATATGTATAAATGTGAGCAAAGCAGATCTGAATTACTATTCAAAGTCATATCAATCGGTTAAAGTTCGTTGTGTAGTTACTCTTTCAGATGAATGCCTGAATATAATTGCCACCAGACCAGACATTCGCACAACGCGCAATAACAATGAAAACATTAACAAAACGTGTTAAATATTTATTGCCATACAAAAATGAAAAATGAATTTATTACTCCAGTCAACAAATTCTACTACGATCGCCGAACGGAACTGTACACATTCTATATTGCAATATTTACTGAAAGCGAAGCTCTTTAAAGGGTCTCTTATCGCTGTTGCAAGCATTTTGGCGCGTTAAATTGCTGCATAAACGAAATTTCAAAATTCATTGAAAGCAAAAACAACAACATTATTCACGCTAATTATACAATTTTAAAAACACTGCCAACCGTGTATGTAACGCGATAAGTATAGGATAAGAAGAATTTACATGGAAATCCAGAACAACAAAAACAACATACCTCCAAACACACTCACGTCGTAAAATTAACAACAATATACGAACTTAACGTAGAATATTACGTCACAAAACTTATTCACATCGAATGAATTTGATTTGGTTTGAGGTTCTTTTGTTTTAAATTTTTTACCGAGAAGTATCAAAACAAATTAAGAATGCGCAAAAAATTCAAATTCAACAATAATAATAACAAATTTCATAAAATTAGGCAGCCAAACAACGGCACGCCCACTCTTCAATTTGCTGCGTGTTGTAGTTTTGGACGAATCAACAAATATTTTCACTAATACTATATAGATAATGACTATATATACGAATTCTTGTGACATTTCTGATTTGTTTCTTTTTGTGTTGCAGGTTTTTTATTTGAATTAAAATAAATATGTGTGTGTGTGTGTGTGTGTGCATTGTATTTTGCAATAATAAAACATCATGTTTAAGCTCATGAAAAAATAACAACAACAAAGGGAGTGCAGCAACACTTTAACACTTCATGACCTCTTCAATTAGAACGTAATTTAGAGGATGATAAATTAAAGCATTAAATTGTTATAAAACAAATTAATATATTCCTACTATATAAGTTTATAGGCGTTATGGCTGTATGTAGGAAATAGGTAGAAGAAAGGGAACCTCACAGGCAACCTGGAAATACTTAACAGGGTGGAAGACATCCTCGACAAAACAAAAACCCTGGATCAAGTGGACACAGCCCTCGACTTTACAAGAAGGTACAGAGTCCTCTTTCGAACAAGGCAGCAATGGGCTCTAGGTCCGTCATGAGTAAACAATGACTCACAAAAGTGGTACACTGATGGATCAAATCCGGGCGTGGGCGCGGAGATAGTGGGCCCTAGAGCACACATCTCACTCTCCTTATGCAATGATGCGACTGTGTTTCAGGCCGAATTATGTGCAATCCTGGAGGCGGTGAACATCCTAAACAGCAGGCAAACTATAAAAGTTAAAATCAATATACTCTCAGATAGGCAGGCTGCATGAAAAGCACTCAACAAATACTCTTACACTTCCAAAACACTTTGGGAGTGCCACTGTGCACTCAACAGACTGGCGACACACAACAAGCTTTCTCTGGTGTCGGTCCCCTGCCATGAGGGAAACGCAGGCAACGAAGTAGCGGACATACGGGATAAAGCGGGGACAGACAACCTCTACATAGGACGAAAGACAATATGATATAGTAAATTGTCTTTGATAGGACCATGTCCAATGGTCGGACTCAATAAGCATGGTCTTAAGCTGGATCTAAAAAACTGGACGACGCAGCTGAAAAATTTGTACTGGAACAACTTAGAGGGTCTGAGGCACTCGTAGAGGTTCCTGTGTTTCAACGCAGAAAAGGCTAAATTGGCCCTATCACTGAGAAGAAATCAACTGAGGATACTGTGCGGTGCGTTGACGGGTCACTTTCCCTGCTATAAGCACGTGCAGAATGGGCCTCGCTGATACCAAATTATGTAGAAGACGATGACTCTATGGGGCATCTAATCGCCAGTAGCCCGGCCCTTGCACGAACAAGAGTAAGGCATCTCGGCAAACATTTTCTAGGAGATGATGACCTGATGCAAACATTGCAGACTGGTCTGATTCAATTCCTGAGCACAGTAATCACTAACTGAATGAATGGGCTGGCACAATAGATCTCTGTGGTCGCAGTGACTCTTAAGTATTGTATCCGGACAGACAAGATGAAGCTAATAGCAACAAAGATGAAGCTAAATGAAACAAAATGCAGTCAAATTTGGTTAACAAAAGTTATGCCAGACCTAGGACTGTTCTAAAAATCAGATATATCGATAGTAACACTAATGTGATTGACGGTATTTGTTATGCTTTGGATCACTTCAAGCGGAGTTTGATATTACCAGCGTAATTACCTGATACTAGAAAACTAAAGCTCCATAAGTTCCATATGTGTATGTACTTATATGTACGAGTATATATATATTAATTAAGCAACATATTGGCATCTACTTTTTGTACGTGTATAAGTTTCAACCTTTACCTATAGTGTTTTATATATTTCTTACTTTTATAGTCACTGGGCATCTGGCCCAGATGGTGTAGCTCTAATTGAGATTCAGCAGTCAGAGATTCTTATACGAGGGGTACTATTTATATTTCGGGAATAGCAAATAATAACAAACATTTTTAAATGAAAATGGGTCTATTGTTTTTCAAAATATTACCCTTAATGATCAATACACTTTTGCATTCGTTCAAACCATTTGTCATAGCAGTTTTTCCACTCCTCTTGAGACACCTCCAAAATATGGTTTTTGAACGCTTCAACTCTTCTTCGGCGCTCGTAAATCGTTCACCCCGCAGTTTACCTTTAATATTCGGGAACAAGAAGAAGTCATTGGGTGCCAAATCAGGACTGTACGGAGGATGGGTCATCAGTTCGATGTTTTGACTGCTCAAAAATTCACCTGTTTGACGAGATGAGTGACAGCTCGCATTGTCATGATGGAGACTGATTCGGCTTTGTCGGTTGGTTTTACGAATTTCTCCGAAGACTTCCGGCAAACAAATGGTCGTGTACCACTCAGAATTGACCGTCCTACGTTCCACAAGCGGAACAGTAGCCACATGACCCATTCGGCAGAAGAAACCGGCGACCATTTGCTTCGCTGCGCTTCTTCCACGAACAACTTTTGTTGGATTTAGCTCGTCTTGGAATACCCACACGGTCGATTGTTGTTTTGTTTCCGGCTCATACGCATATAGCCATGACTCTTCACCTGTCACGATTTTATACACGCCTCTTGAAGCACCACGGTCGAACTTTTTAATCATTTCCTTACACCAATTGACAAGAGCCTTTTTTTGAGCGATTGTCAAATTATGTGAGATCCAATGCGAACAAATCTTTTTACAGCCAATTGGTCAAGCAATATTGAATATAAGGAAGTGGCAGTAATGCCCAAGGTGTTCTTTATCTCACGATATGTCACATGACGATCTTGCATTATCAGTTCACGCACTGCATCGATGTTTTGTGGCACAACAACCACTTTTGGACGACCTTCACGGAGTTCGTTGGCGACCGAACTACGACCTCGATTGAATTCACTACACCAGCGATATACTGTGATTTTTGATGGTGCTTTATCGTCATACAAAGAACTGAGTTCATCGACATATTGTTGTTGAGATAATCCACGTCGAAAGTTGTGAAAATAATCCAACGAAAACCTTCTCTTGAAATTTCCATTTTTTGGCCAAATTGATTTTCTTAACTCACTGCAAACAAAACAAATAGCAAATTGTACATCAACATGTTGTGAGTACGTTTATGCTAAAAAATGTCAAACTTTATTATAGTGTTGCCAGATTTTAGCTATTGAC
Organism: Clusia tigrina; assembly: GCA_920105625.2. NCBI lineage: Eukaryota > Metazoa > Arthropoda > Insecta > Diptera > Clusiidae > Clusia > Clusia tigrina. The sequence goes on along the minus strand of OV050033.1, from coordinate 39,182,536 downwards.
ATTAGTGTTGCCTGCTCCCTAAATATAAATAGTCCCCCTCGCATCGTGTAGATGGGAAATAGGCAAATGTTTCTTTTCGAATCCTATAGATGAGGACGTTGATGAAGCAGTTCGTATCAAGTTTCCATGGTGGTGTAGATGGGAAATATTTCGTCTCGAATCCTATGGTTTCAACAATTGATAATATGGGGTAAATAGTAGAGGGAATACATGGTGAGTGCTTGTTGGAAATGTTATTTAAAGTATGGACTAGTTGATGTTCAGTAGGTAGTAATATTTTCGTGATTAGTTTGGCTGTTACATATTCTACTCTGAGGTCGAACTTTTGTAGTCCAGTCTCTGTAAGTATGTTAGTTAATGGTGTTGTTGCAAAAGCTCCTAGGCATAATCTAGCGCAGCTGCATGATAAACTGTTTTGATTTTGTTCAGCGTGGTTTCTGCCGTATGTGCATAAATTGCCAACCCGTAGTCGATTTTGTAGAGAATTAGTGCTTTGGGAATAGAGAATATTTGCATTCGGATGCGAGTTGCTTTGAAAAGATGACAAACATTTTAATATATTTAATCTACTAACAAGTGATTTTTTTAAATAATCTATGTGCGAAGACCAGTTATACCTACTATTAAAAATTAGATCTAGTATTCTTAAAGAATTTACGTAATCTATATGTTTATTGTCTATATAAACATCTGATAAAGCGCAATTTATCTTTCTACATATGTGCAAAATTTTGGTTTTTTGAATAGATATTTTTGGCCCGGAGTAGGAAACAGCAATTGTCAATATCTTGAATAATTATCTTTAAATGATACTGAATTTCCATATCTGAATTGATATTGGAGATAAGGTACAAATCATCTGGTTAAAAAATTTGTTTGCCATGATTGTCTTATTTAATTTTTCAGTGGCTCTCCGAAACAAGGTCACAGACAATGGTGATCCAATAATAATAATAATCGTCACTGCCTTTTCATTTGGTGAGAATCCCATCTTTGAGTGCATTTGTGCAAGTTATTGGTAATGTGAATATCAGGGACGCTCCCGGACAAATTTTCTTGGGTTGATCCTTTTAGATTTTGGAAACAAGGATATAAACAGAGGTTTTTTAAAATATCTCCAATCGGTTTACATTTTGTCTAGAATTTACCAGAGTTCAGAGCACCGGAGTATTTACTAGTGTTAATAACTATTCAAATAACTTGGGCATTTAAAAAGTTACAAAAAGTTTCTGTGAGTGTGTGCATAATTCTGTGCGAGCATAAGCTAAGAAAATATATTTCCAACATTCTCTCAGAATTCATCATGAAATGAAGCTTGAATTATTCATGTGTGTAAATTTTGGCTACTGGGAAATTGTCATTCACGATTTAGAAACGTGGAATTCCGCATTGTTAAGGAAATTAAGAAGCGCCTGAAATAAGAACAAGATAGCAAACTAACAAGAAGACAGAATGAAAGAATTGGAAACAAAAAGCTCTCATATCAGAAAAATATAATATATTTAATGGCACTAAAAGTCCGACTTCTTCTACAATGAAGAGCGGATTGACTGACACCGCTGAGCCAACCACATCTGAAATAATACGAGTGAATAATTTTGATGAAACCACAGAGATAAAAACTTAATTTGAAACGAGTTTCATAAAAAGCAAAACAAAGTTATAAAAATGTTTATCCAGTTCAATCCCAAAAATGGACAAGTTTCCGACGATTTTGCCTTTTGCATAACTTTAATAGTTAATTGTTTTTAAATTTGCGGCGGGTTTTGAACAAAAAAAGAAACTGTTGTATTGAAGAATCGTAATAGAGCAAGCTGCCAAGTCGACTGTTGTAAATCAACACAAATTAAACTTGTGTAAACGTGTGATTTCGCATTGAACTTGCCACCAGAGGCTAATCATGTAACGCATCATATTCGGGTTCGCTGCTCCTCATTCCCCGCGAGCATAGATTCCAGTCAACTGATAGTGTGAAACAGTTGCACGTTGTTATCAAGTAAATGCAAATAAAGTAAATATTCAGTAAATACTGCGAGTATGATCACAATTTTGTTTTTTGTTGCATAAATAAACAACATATTCCGAATTGCATGCACAGCGCTAATGCGATGGCATTTGCGCTGATAAGAGTAGTAAATCATTATTATTTTTAATACCTCACCATAATAATTGTATGTGTTCAGCTTTTCAAGAATGGGCACCAACAACTAAAGCCTGACAATGAGCACACCTATCACATGGAATTGGGGAATTCATTCTCTTATTCCGTAGGAATTGCTTTATTCTGTGTAGTTGGGAGATGGAAATTTAAACAAATAGAATGGCAAAGGAAAACTTTTTCGCTTAGTTATATAAATCGAACTTAATGTTCTTGTCTAACCTTGGCATTGGATACCATACTACATCTGCCACCCTTAGATATCTTCTGCAAATATTTAGCGGCATGCTCCGCCATTCGGCTCAAGGCGAGCTCACAGTGGAAAGCTGTTCGTATGGACATGCGACCATATTAGAATCCTATACGGACATACCCAGTGATATTGATTACCTTCCTTCTTCCCTCTGTTTCGAAAGAAATTTTTGGGTTAGGATTCCTTCCAGAGAGGAATGGCTCGAGGGGGATCCATCACCAGACACTTCCAGCAAGATATACACAGACGGATCAAAAATGAATACCGGTGTATGATCAGAAGTTTATTGCGAAATGCCCTCAATCAGTGAATCCATCAAACTAATGGATCACTGCAGTGTTTTTCAAGCGGAAATAACCGCTATTCACGCAGCCTTGAATTGGCTGAGGATAAACGAGGTAACCGTCAAGGATATCTGTATTTTATCAGACAGCCAAGCTGCACTAAGGGCTTTGAATGCATTCCAATTAACATCAAGGAGTGTCTTAGACTGTCGCCGATCTCTAAATGAGATGGCTAAACAATTCCATATCCATTTGTGCTGGGTACCAGGACATAGGGATCTACCAGGGAACTGCAAGGCTGATCAACTTGCGAGAGACGGCACTTGTATGCCAAATGTCAGGAGGCATATAGGTGTACCTCTTGTAAGCTTCTCATAAGGGAGACACTAATTAATTCTACCAATCAAAAGTGAATCTGTGCCACTACCTGTGAAATCGCCAGGCAAACATGGCCGAGGCTAAATATACGTCTATCTAGGAATATCATTAGACTCAATAGACAACAAATTAGGGCTTTAATAGGAGCCCTCAAGGGACATTGTCTAATAGGAAATCATGCAAGAAGAATGGGAGTTTATACACATGATTTCTGCCGCAACTGCAAGAACGAGGAGGAACTGAAAACGATCCAGCATATCTTCTGTAGATGTCCAGCTTTTGCAAGAAATAGGGAGCGTTTGCTAGGATCCCACTTTTTAACAAGTATAGATGGTCTACACCGGTCAGGTGTTAGCAACCTTCTTCGCTTTGTAAAAGTCTCAGGTTGGTTCAATCTGAAGGGGGAAGCGTAGCCATGCCGTGATTCCGCGGCTCACAACGGACCCAACTGGTGGTCTAAGTGGCATCACTGGTTTATTGGTGATGCGGCTGCCCTACCTACCTACCTACCTAATGTTGCTAAGTAACGTTGCTAAGAGCTTTCCATAGGTAGGTAGGTAAGTAGGTAAATGGCTGGCGCCTCAATTAGCAATAGTGACGTTTTGTTGCCATGTCCTCGCGAGCCTAAAGAAAATGGTAATATACTCTTTTTCATTTACAACCTTCCGGAGTTACTGACAAATTTGTTTAGGTCTGAAAGTTCTAAGCTAGAGCAACTAGGGCATTGCTCCAGAAAAGTACTTCCGAGATATTTGATTATCAAGCGAGCGAGGGCTGTGGAATCACAAACAAAGTGTTCGACTGTTTCTTTCTCCTGTGGGTCTTTACAGCTCCTGCAATGAGCATTGAACGGAATGCCATGAGCATTGAAGCGTGTGTGCCAATAGTCCAATGATCTGTGTAGACCGCTCTAAGATTGCTAATTTTATGTCTTGGTTTATTGAGAAGATGGTTAGATCTTTTTGCACTGTAATCAGGCCACATCATTCTAGAAATGGCACATGTAGCAGTGTTTTTCCACCTCTCGCGAGCCTTGCGGAGGAAGTGATTGTAAATATTTCCCTTAACAACAGTTAGGAGGACGCCCACGTCCATAAAGGAAAACACTTGATCGGTTTCCGATGAGCCTCTTTGAACTAGCACATCAGCCCTCTCGTTGCCCTCAATGTTTCTGGTTCCCGGAAGCCAGACAAGGGATATTATACTATTTCCTGATGATGATTTATATTCCTCCTTGCAGAGGTCGACCAACTTAGAGCTGGTAAGCCGCCCTCTGTTGTTTAGTTGTAAGCTAGACTCACACCCCGAGGGTAACAGGTTCAAATCCTTCCGCGGGTTTGGTATCCAAAAAATGCTTCTTTCTATAAAAATACTTTTCTCTTCAAGCCGAAAGCCTCTATAGCTAGTACGCATTCCCCCAACACCTTGGAATCATAATTAATTATGGTATAAGGTATAATAATGATGATGATGATAGAGCTGGTAGAAGGTGACGCTAGCGCCGTTATTGCCGCCTGGCTGTCGGAGTAAATGGATATGTTTTTGGTCAGCTTGTACCCCTCTCTGCAACGCCCTGCACGCCTGCCAATTTGCAAAGACCTCTGCTTGAAAGACACTTGATGACGATGACAATTTGAAGGAGAGCAGAACATTGAGAGGTTCTGAAAATATTCCCGCACCCACCCCAGATTCCATCTTGGAACCATCGGTGAAAATTGGCGTACCCCCGCGAGCACCTTTCCCTTCTTCCAGTCATTCGTACTTGGTAGAACTGTGTTAACACAGCCCGCAAAATCCAGATTGCGAACGAAGAGGTCGGTTCTCGAGAATACTATGACTGGTGGCAGTTGTTTCAAAATGCTACCATGAACATACAGGGTGGACCTCCAGTTACCGGATTCGCTGAGTCTTAGTGCACTTTGTGCGGAAATACAACAAGTATGAAGATCTATAGGGAGGAGGATTAGAATCGCGTCTAAAGCAACCCCCGGTGCGCTGGGTTCTTTGTAGTTTCGTGAGATTGTAGCCCTTCCTAAGAGCTTCCCCTCAAACCATGGAGCCGTATGTCAAGATCGGCCGCACCACCATATTGTACATCCATAGCACAATTCCTTGTCTAAGACCCCATTTTAACATCGACTTGCAAGCATAGAAAGCCACACAGTCCTTCCGTACTCGTTCATCGATGCACGCTTTCCAACTAAATTAGTCCAATATGATGCCAAGATATTTTCCCTGGATGATAGGGAGAGTCGCTGCCGGTTAAGCCTCGGCAGTTTGAAGTATGGAGACTTATATTCTTTCGTGAAGAGCAATAGTTCCGTTTTATCGGAGCTAAGCCCCAGGCCACACCTGTTCGCCCATTAAATAAGTTTACCCAACGCCCCCTCCATGATGTCACTCATTACAGTGGGGAAGGGTCCAGAGACCAGCATACGCTGCCACTTGGACTCCTTCAGAGTCAAGTTTAGCGACAATTTCATCGATAGTTACTAGCCACAACAGAGGTGAAAGAACTCCGCCCTGGGGTGTACCTCTGCACATTTTTCGTAACCTTGCCACTAAGTTTATGTAAAATATAAAGCGATTTCTGATGCGTACGGTTTAAAAAAGAAAGTTTAAGGTCAAAAGAGTTCAATAAACACATGTACTATTTAAACTAGTCTAGTTAGTTATGCCTGAGGATGAGTTGTTTCAATGCACATTAGATTTGGAGCTGAGATATTAATTTCATTTCAACATTTCACATTTTCCGTACAAAATACATAAACGCGAAAGCACTCAGTTACACTTACTCAACTGCCGTTTGAATCGTTGAAAATCGTTGAATTCACAAAATTGTTTCAAATTTCGGGACATTGACTGCTGGGGAGCAATTGTAGCATAAACATAATTATTCTGCTTTCTGCGTGTTATAAAACTAATCTTCATTTCAAACGGGACATGCATACTTTCTATATGCTTCAGTCTCAAGTCAAATCCTCCGTCAGTATTCTAAAATATAATATGAAGTTATTCTCAAATTCCGAGCTATTGACGATTTTTAGAATAAGAACTTTCCATATGCCATGTTGCTAAACTCTTTTTCGCTGAACTGCATTTCAAGGAACTATTATTTTCGCAGTTGATTGTCATGTATCTGATGTTGCCCCTCTCCTTATGTGCATCACTGGGTAGAGTAATAACATCATATGTCTTTTTGAAAACTTCGCTACAAAATGGGTATCTCAAGATTCCTACAGAAACCTAGAATACACTAAAGCATCGCTCCTATTCTATGACCAAATATTTTGAACGGTAGAAGATATCTTCAAAGCCACGCTATCGACAGAAGGGCACTACATCGAACGCACTCAAAGCCGATTCTAACATACTGTTCTGACAAGTTCTGTTTCAGCGATGTTTCTACGACGCGGAGATTTCAAGCATTGTAAAGGGACTGCTGACATAATAAGGACAGCATTTCTGGATCAAACAATGATTTAAAAGATATTATGTTCGTTAGTTCACAAAATTATTTTCGAAGATGAGCAGCAAATGGTTTATTTTTGCCTTAAGTGTCATGAAAAATTTCAAGAGACTGAATGATAAAGAAACATTTTAATCTAATATATCATTATCCAACTATATTACATTCCAATTACATAATATTCCTATGTATATGTATCCATGGTTTATTACAACAAAGCTGACGAATTATTAGAATCAAAGAAATACTTATGTACATTTGCATTTAGATCTATAATAATTATCATTACGGATCGTATAATTCCACCAGGCACAATTCACTCATGGCAGTCTACCCCATTATGACATTTTGCGAGCGATAATTTTATGGCCCCTTCTAATTTAGTGCTATTCTTCTTTATGTGCCTCTTTTTAAATGCGCAGAATTTCAAAGCAGAAGACAATTGTTTATTGGCCTCTAAATTTTATTTCTTTCACAGAATGCCAGCCCACGTAAGTAAACTTATTTGATATTTTTACTTTTTTAATTTGTTCCTTTTTCTAAAATTTGTCCATGACGTATCACAGGCATTGCCAACGAATTCCAAAAATGTCTTATATTTTATGAATTTATGTCTCCTCTTCATAGTGCATACATAAGTTGTACTTAATTGCGAAAAAGTTGCACACTTTGTACTTACGCCTACACTTAAGTCCCCAACAGTCGCGACTTAAGTTATCTCTAAATATCAGTTGATCAGCTGACTGCATTTCTGAAGAAAGCAAAGTCAAAAGCAGAGAACACAGAGAGAGGAAAGTCTTTTTCGCTGTCAGCTTCCGTAGCAGAACCACCACGATTTTGAGCGGATTTATCACGATTCTGAGTGGATTCACCACGATTTTGAGTGGATTCTTGTACAACGTCCCTCTGCTTTATTTTGCTGCTTTGCCGTTTGACGTTTAAGCTTCTCTTCTCTGTGTTCTCTGGTCAAAAGTTTGTGTTGCTAAAAAACGTTATGCACGGCTCTTATATTTTTTCCATTTGCAGCAAGAAAGGCTGCGGCCTCTCCTTTCAATGGCCCTGAACCCTTCTGTGGACTATCATCCAATACCATTGGAGGTCTGCTGAAGAACTGTACAGATGCAAAGAGAAGACAAACCTGGAAAACTCTTCCGGGATTAAGACAGTCCGAAGCTTTTCTGGGAGATTTTAATCCTAAAAGAGCTAAGGAGTTAACAAATATGCCTCGGAGTAAATGAAGAATCATCACAGGCATTTTAAGCGGACACTGTAGAATCAACTACCATATGAATAAGTTGGGTATATCCTCAGATGCCATCTGTCGACTCTGTGGAGAAAGTGACGAAACCTCACTGCACCTGATCACAGACTGCGGACCATTGGCTCATAAAAGACTCAGGTGCTTTGGAGAATATATCTTAGATATGAGCAAGATCCCTCAACTTGATTCCTCCAAAATATATGAATTCCTATCGAAAATCAACCTGACAGAAGATCAGTAGATGAGACTATCCTCATCTTTCAAATAATTAGGGGCATCTCAATAGATATTTCAGGTCGCGGTGTATAACACCCTTAAATAAATCTAATCTAATCTAAGTGAATAAATCTGTCCGGTAAGATCGACGGTACATATATTTATCATCTTTGGTTTCGCTAATTATCAATTCTACCGCCAAGTTATTCGGATGGGCTCTAAGCCACTTGTGGTATATACAGGTATATTTCTCCTGTGACATATACAGCTATATTTCTCTTGTGATATATACAGCTATCTCTCTTGATCTCATCATATACACATGATTTATACGATGCTGCCATATTTGTTCTCAATATTTTATAGAAAACTAAGAACCGTGAAACTGGAAAATACTTGAGTTTGGGTTGTCTTTACTTAAGTTTAACTAAAGCATGTACTGTGGAACCGGCCCTTAGACTCTGAATCGTGAATTATTATAACAGGAGGCTAAAGTATTTGGTCGAGTCTAGACGAAATTCGCACTATTTTGTGGTAAAAGGGTAAACTATGATTCTAAACAGCAAAGCGTAGTTTTCAGAATCCGTTTCCTTACGATTTATTAAACAATCCCAATATCAGTTGAATTTGTATTGTCGTAAATGGAAACCAAGTCGTAAGTTCACTTAAAATTCGTCCATAAAATTTTGAGACGTTTGTTATTTATGAGTATATACATACATAAAAAAAATTTACATAATAAATATTCAGTTATCTTTTATATAATAAAAGAAGACGTAACAGATCGTAAATGAACACAGCAAAGCAACGTAATTTTTACATATAAGTCGTGAAGTTAGTTAGTATCAAGAAAACAGTCTTAAAAACAGAGAACAATATTCATATTTAACGAGGTATAACGATGTCAATTGTATGGTATAGTACAGATGGATGGTATAGTACAGATGATTGGAACTGACACAATGAAGAATTGACGGATGTACACAACTTTGTTCCATGTTCTATATTTACGATATATTAATCAACCTTTGGAAAAGCATAATACATACCCTTGACTGCCACTATACCTTGTATGTGTAGGCATATTATAAAACAGTTGGAATCGCAGAAAATTAATTTAAAATAGTTTCCTTTTGAGAGGGTATAAAAATAGAATTTCCAAATGTTATGAAAATGAACATATTTGAGGTTTCATCATTAAAATTACACAGTCCAGTACCACTTTATTTATAGGGTTCGATGTTGTTGCAAATAATACGGTCCAATGACGGTATCCCTGGAAAATCTCTAATTTGATCCGTGTACATCTGTAATGAGTTAGTGTACATCTGTATAATTAAGTGGTCTATTTGCCAGTATCATTCCAAACTGATTTCTTCTTATGTTTGTAACTATCTGACTTATTAACATACTCATATACACAAATCTGCTTATCGAAATGGCTGTTTACACTAGCAGGAACCTCACTTATTCAGTAAAATGTTTCTACCCAGTTATTATTTAAATATTGGGTTAAAAAAACTCATATTTCTTACAACTTATAATTTTACCAAATTTAATTAAATGGTTTACTTAAGTAATCGCCTTTCTGCGGGGTTGAACATGTTTACCCGAGTGAATTGCCTTTCCAAAAATTTCAAGCTACACTTACTTTCACCACAATTGCATATTTGTGTGTGCACTCCGGATTATTATTATCGATTTATTATATCTTTTACACGTTTTTCCATCAAATTATGTGTTTTCCTCATATATAATTTGTTCGGCTTTCCCTTTCTATTCGTTTGTTGTGATTCAGTAATTGATATTCCTCCGTCTGACACATTCTGTAGACCGGCGGCTTCTCATTTCTCATTCACTTTAACAAACGCTTCACTATTTTCGTCACCGCTTATTGTTATTTTTCACACGCTTCTTTCTGATATCGTAATTCTTAGAACACAGATGGTTGACCTTTTTGGAATCCAAATTTAAACACTGCGCTCTCGTTTTGAATGAAAATTTCGCTTGCCCGATCAAATGATTCCACGACGTCCACTGCGACACTACGTTTCCAGCGTTTAGCGAGCAACTAAAATTAAATTAAAGCGAGCGCCGCAAACTCGAAACGCTCATTCAGCCGCGCTAGTACACTTGATTGCCTGGGATGGTGTGTTGACAATCGCCTCATGGTAAACCGCGGTAGTCGGCGTCGTCAGCGTAGCCGGTTACTGCGGCAGTGGCATTCGTCATGATTAAGTTGTTGTTGTTGTTGTTGATGTTAATAACTGTATTCTGTTTTGGTCGCTTTTGCTTACCTATTGATGTGAATCAACAAAAGTTGCTTAAGAAAGCTTCAGTATAGCCACAGTACGGATATAATAAATCTTTCAATATATAAATTATTCATTCATCACCAACGTACACTTTTTACTTCAATATCAAAAACAAAAAGCTTTTCAAATATATTTACAAAGGACTAAATTTATATAAAAACTATATAAAAAAAGTATAAAAGAAAAGTGAACTATTATTATTATTATTATTATTACTGCATAATCAATTATGAGTACAAGGTGTAGGGGGAAATGAGTACTAGCTACAGAGGCTTTCGACTCGAAGAGCAAATGATTTTATATAAAGAAGCATTTTGGCAGGAACCCGTGGCAGGATAAAAGTGAACTAAAATACACTATACTATAGGCAAATTTATACATATTCACATTTGTAATGAAATGAGTGTCTCGTCGGTTTCTAAATAGGATTATCGTTCCAATGAATTTTTATTCAACAAAATAGGAATCGAACTACAATACAAAATTACAAAATACTTTATTATTTGTTTTAGTATGTTTATTCCTAGTATCGTGCATAGATATCTGCATTTTCTATGAATACATAATATTATGTACATTCATATGTACATATGTAGTTGAACAGCTGTAAGTTCCCAGCAAAAATTTTGGGAGATCTCCCCTAGGAAGTATAAAGGGAGTATTGATATTTCCTTGCATATTTGGTAGTAAAACTTTTTTGCTCTCAACAGCAATTGCCTGTTGCTTTTGATGCCAAGCTTCGTGTGCATGGAAGCTATATTCCTTCTCTTTTACTCTCACTGTATAATTGACAACTGAAAGTTTATATTTGCTCAGTGTGCCTTTGTTGTTCGGCTTTGAATATCTTCGGCAGAGAACACAGAGAAAGGAAAGTCTTTTTCGCTACCAGCGTCCGTAGCGGACACACCACGATTTTGAGTGGATTCACCATGATTCTGAGTGGATTCACCAGGATTCTGAGTGGATTCACCACGATTTTGAGTGGATTCTTGCACAACGTCCCTCTGCTTTATTTCGCTGCTTTGCCGTTTGACGTTTAGGTTCCTTTCTCTGTGTTCTCTGATCTTCGGAAAAGCGAGTGTCTGGAAAAAATGTATTTTTTATATATATTTTAATACCAATTTTTGTTTGAAGGCCAAAAATACAGCTCTGCTATATTTTTAGATATTGCACAGGCGTTTGACAGAGTTTGGCATGCAGGATTAATATACGAGGGCGGATTGATATTGAAGCTACCTAAGTAGGAAAAAAACATTTTTTTTTTCAAAAACCATTTATTTCTCAACATAGTCTCCTTTTACTTCGACAAACTTAGTAAGACGATATTCCAACTCTTTTATACCATCTGAATAATACGATTTCGGGAACCCCTCAAAATACGCGTTAGTTTCGGTAATCACTTCTTCGTTTGAGATGAATCTTTTTCCTGCGAGCCATTTTTTCAAGTTTGGAAACAGGAAAAAGTCACTAGGAGCTAAATCTGGACTATAAGGTGGATGATTAACCAATTCGAAGTGTATTTCACGTAATTTTAGCATCGTATCTAATGCTGTGTGAACCGGTGCGTTGTCTTGAAGAAAGAGCATTTTTTTCTTCTTTAAATGTGGTCGTTTTTCCTTGATTGCATCAATCAATTGATCCAATAATGTACGATAATACTTTCCTGTGATTGTGGATCCTTTTTCAAGATAATCGATGAGCAATATTCCGTGTGCATCCCAAAATACAGTGGCCATAACCTTGCAGCCGATTTCACTGCCTTCGCCTTCTTCGGAGCACTTCCACCAGCTTCCACCCATTGTTTCGATTGATTTTTGGTTTCAGGTGTGTAGTGGTGGACCCACGTTTCATCAACAGTTATTAATCGACGCCAAAAATCAACAGGATTACGCTTTATCATGTCCAAACACCGCTGTGAAGTGGTCTGTCGAACTCGTTTTTGTTCGACACTGAGCAAACGCGGCACCCATCTTGCCGATAGCTTTTTCATATGCAAATGTTCATGCAAAATGTCGAACACACGTTCATATGATATGTTTACCATTTCAACAATCCCACGCAACTTGACTCGGCGATCATTCATAACGATATCGAGGATTTTCTTGATATTTTCTTCAGTAACCACCTCTTTTGGCCTTCCTGTTGATGGTATTGTTGCAGTGCTTGTTCGGCCGCGTTTAAATTCAGCAATCCAATATTTTACCATGTAATCTGACGGAGCAGACTCACCGTAATGTTTATCGAGCTTTTCTTTTGTCTCTTTCGCCGTTTTCCCTTGCAAATAATAGTGTTTAATCACTGCACGAAATTCGCTTTTTTCCATTTTTCAAGAAACACAAAAGTTGCTTACTTCAAACGACTACAACAAATAAACTAATCGATGAATTTGGATGAAATTTTAACAGCTGACGTTTGACAGATCGCAATTTCTAAAAAAAAAGTTTTTGTGTTTGTGCTGCCATCTAGCGCTAGGTAGCTTCAATATCAATCCGCCCTAGTATTTGGATTCATTCAAACAAATCACCTCCGAAACTAAATTGAAATCATAACGGACACTACGAAACGGCGCAAAATCTTAATAGTTCCGATTACAAGGATGGAGATACAAGGAAATGAAATTCCTTGTTCTTCTTGCAGGAGCATTAAAGTGGAGAATGCCCACAAAAAATTACTTCGATTTCCCCACTCATGAGTTTAAACACAAAACATGCATTAACCACAGTTATACGGGTTTTAAGAGAGACGAGACGAATAAGTTTAAGACGACTCAAATAAGAGGGAAGATGAAAATTGGAGTTCCATGTAAAGGAACGTAGGCAAAACAATAAAACCCGCTTTTGAACTGATTCAACAGCATCAGACTAACAGGCATATCTAGGACACCAAAGAACACTTGCGTATTCCAATGATGGGCGTACCAAGGAAGTGTACAGAAGTTTGGTAATAAAGGGGTCTTTGAACTCCTTTGCCCAGCGTTTTGTGAAGCCTAGAGTCAGAGAAGCTTGGTTAACTATAGTTGCAACGTGTGTACCAAAAGTAAGTTTTTGGTCAAAGGTCACACCTAAGTTGCACATATGATCAACGGATAACAATGGTTGATTGACAATGAAGTAAGGATGAGCAGAGTGGGATGATCTGGAAGAACACACATGTTTGTATTTCTTGTAGTTTACTTGCGTACAATTTATGTTGCACCAAACACCAAGAACAGTTAAATCATCTTGAAGCAACTGCGACTCATTTGGGTTATCAAATGAATGAACGATTTTTACGTCATCAGCAAACATGAGAATGTTGCAATGGGATATACGCTAAGGAAGGTCGTTTATAAAAATTTCAAATAGTAGTAGTAAATAGCGGCACGCCAGAAGAAGCAGGCTATTCATCAGATAACTGTCCTTTAAATAACACCTGTTGGGTACGCTGTGACAAATACGATGTTACCCATTTTAAAAGTAATGGTGGGAAACCATACCTAGAGAGTTAAAGGAGGAGAAGTCTGTGGTTTACTACATCAAATGCCTTACTAAAGTGAGTATAAATAACGTCTGTCTTCGTACCCTTAGCAAAGCCATCTATTACGCGGCTAAAAAATTCCAGCAGATTAGTGACAGTTGACTTTCCAGGTAGGAAACCATGCTGTTGGAACTCATAAACGTATGAGCATAGAACGAAATTTGGGATGTTACGATTGCTTCCAGTAACTTAGGAAGAATACTAGGTTTCGCAATCCCACGGTAATTGTATATTGCAGATTTACTGCCCGATTTATACAGCGGTAATATATATGGCTTTTTCCACATATCGGAAAATTTACCATATATAAGAGAAGCACTAAAAAGCGAAGTAATCGGAGACAAGCTCCAGACAATACTGCTTAAGAATAAAAGAAGGGCTTTACTCGGGACCTCAAGTAAAAGATGATTTCAGCTGAGACAAATGCTTGTCCTCATCACAATGTCCTCATGCACAATGTCCTCATCAATAATAGGTTGATTAACTATGGCGGGTTGTAAAGAGAAGGATAATCGGCCATTTTATATTCTCCAGTAGAGTAGTTGGACTTAAAATATTCAGCGAAAAGATTGCAGCTACCCAAATCATCACTGCAGACATTATCACTATACTTGATAGAAAAAGGAATACAGAAAACAGAATGGTTAACGGTCAACTTTTACGTCGAACTTAAGTTTAGACAAATAGGTATCATAAGCGGATCCGCAAAGATTTTGGTGCTTATATCTAATGGATATATCTACGATAATATTTAACTTTTAAGTTACGTAGTCTGGGGAGCCCATCAGTAAACCAAATTGGGGAGGAAGAAGCAGCACCCAGACGTTTAGGAATACATTGCTCGAGTGCATCTAACAATGTCCGGTTAAACAAAGCCACTGCACTATTAGTATCGCTTGGGGACTGAGGAGAGGATATCTCCAAGACACTTCCAACGTTGGGATAGTGAGGGTCTTCAGGAAACACCAAAAGATCAACAGAGGAAATTGAAATACATTTCATTTCTTCCACAAATCTGGTCTTTGTGGAAGAAATGAAATTTATTATCAAGAAGATATATATATATATATATATATATATATATATATATATATATATATATATATATATATATATATATATATATATATATATATATATATATATTGGATATTATATCGAACAAATTTATATGCTGAATATTTTATTACCTTGTATAAAGATACAATAGTGTCCCAAAGTGCATACCAAATTCTATACATTAACTCAATTAACCACGGCATTTAATTTGACACACTTGAAATCAATTTTATTTTGTTCTAATTACGAAAATACCCAATATTGCAAGGTAACGCTTGTCAAATTGTTAAATTTAGCTTGTGGTGCAGCAAACAAGACCTACAGAAAAAATAACACCAGTGCGATGATTGGGATCTTGTATTCTATTATAATTTTTATTACTAATAGAACAAAATAATTTTTTTTTGTTTCTAAATATATTGTTAATCGATTGTCGATCTCCGGTTGAAATTTAATTATTATATTTTTATAACGTGTTTAAGGTCTAATGTCAAATAATTTGTTATTTAAAAAAAGAATTTTTTTTCCTTTATTTAAATGTTCCCATATTTCGGTTTCATCCGGAAACCATCCTCTACAATTAATACCAATTACATATACAAATATCACAACTAACAATTGCATACACACTTACAATTTTGGGATATGTCACTTAAGTCCAAACATGCCTAAAGGTGGTCCTAATTCCCCCTTGGTCAATTGTTTGTATTTGGTGTTTTTTTTCTTTCTATATTTACTTTTCTCGTACAAGTTTGTGTGCACAACTATCTGTGTCCGAGTCATAATTAACCAGCAGGAAAGGGGATTATCCCCGGAGTACTCCCCATAGTGTCCAAAAGGAGATATTATTCCTCCCTGGAGACCTCCCCTTGACATCTTTTTGACATAGGCATGTCCAGAGAATACAGAGAAAAGAAAGTCTTTTTCGCTACCAGCATCCGTAGCGGACACACCGCGATTTTGAGTGGATTCACCATGATTTTGAGTGGATTCACCACGCCTTTGAATGGATTCACCACGATTGTGAGTGGATTCGTGTACAACGTCCGTCTGCTTTATTTCGCTGATTTACCGTTTGACTTTTAAGTTTCTTTTCTCTGTATTCTCTGGTCTACACTGTTACGATTGTTATTCAACTGCGTGTCGACTTTAATTGTGTGCTGGCTTATATACCTTTCTTATGGTTGAAGTAGAACATTCTAGAATATTCCCTACACTATAACATAAATTTCTGGAACATTCTCGAATCTTATCTCTCGAATATTATCTACACAATAAATAAGTTTCAAGAGGGTTCTTGAGTAAGGTTTTTTTCGAATAGATCGTGTCTTGACTTATATTCACCTCCCTCGATATGAACTGCAATTAATAGAGGTATCCTAAAAGTATGCAATTATTTATGTGTCAATACAATATTTGGGAAATTTGGAGATTTTTGGTTGAAATCCGTTAAATTTAGAAAGATTTGAGGTGGCGCAAGCATTTTGGGACAAAATGTGAATGAAATGATCAAAAATTATTCAAACTGGAAATATTGTGTACATGTTTGTGTTTTGCTGTTTTACTCAATTCATCATAATTATTCAAGGGGAAGAAACCACTATCAAAGATTATAGGTGCTCTTATCGTTCAGTGCGCTGCAACATTAGCCCCATATTAAAAGTTATTTGGTTTTTTTACTTTAAACTTTAAACATTTCGGTGTTACCACCGCACACATCGTTTATGTCAGATACTAACAAATGTACGATAAAGTCAAGAAATTGATTCGGTACTGTTCGGTTTCCATGCAACAGAAATGATATATAACATTGGGAATACTTGCGTCAAATTTCCTGTGCTATAATTTCCAGCAACAGGAGAGAATTTTTCATATATGTGACCTTCTCCGAGAAAAGGGTCCTAGTGTGTCAAAAAACGGCATCTCCCAAATGAAGGTGTGTTCACAGTGATAATGCGTTATGAAACTTTAAATGCGTTTTTCTCAAAACTTCCTTTTCACACACTAGGTCCCTTTTCTCGGAGAAGGTCACATACGAGTATATGTATTCAATTTTCTGAATATAGTTTTTTGAACTTCATTCCTTTATTATTTTCATAAATCTCCTATTTTCAACACACAAGTATTTTATATTCCTAAAGTAGAAGCAGTTCCGTCAAAATGACAAATAAAATCAAATGTGTCCCATAATTCGAAATATGAATATTGAAACATAAATGATTGCATACTTTTAGGATCCCATTTGGAGTTTGATAGTGAATGTTTCACCACCCTAAGTATTGAAGCCAATACACAATCCATGCACATAAAAACTTCCTTCGATAATTTGAGGATACCTCTATATAAGTCAAGACACGATCTATTAAAGAAAAAGCTTACTCAAGAACCATTTTGAAACTTCTTTATTGTGTAGATAATATTCGATAAGTGTAGAGAAGATTCGAGTATGCTCCAGAAACTTCTTTATAGCGTAGGGAATATTATAGAATTTTCTACTCCAACCTTTCAAACGGTTTATAACCCACCGCGTGGGGACGCAGTTGAATTTTAAACTAGTCCGGGTATTGAAAGTTAGAGTAAATTGTCAGGAGGGCAATTTCATAACAATATGTAGTTTATCATAAATCTTGATAACCATAATTCCCCTAGTAGATAATTGGTATGTCCGTATGGGTCTGACATACCCCTTTCGTGTCAAAATGTATTTGTATCTTAATTGAGAAGAAATATATTTTGAAATATATTATAATTCATTTTAATAAAATTATTTTTTGGTATATCGTAATATAAAAGATCATTTGAAGAATATTTAACTAAAATAAAGAAACTCATGCATTACTATAAACATTTGAACACGCAGTCTGTTATTTATTTTTATTCATTAGTCCATGTTTTAATGTCAAGTGACGATCTGCATCACCGCTAGTATGTTTTTTTAGCCCATTTATGAAGCAGTGTAAATATTATTTTCTACCAGTGCTATTCAATTTATGCAAATGTTTCTGCACACAAGCAACAAATAGAATAAAATAATAAAATTAACATTCAAAAATAAAGTATAATAAATAAGCCTTTAAAGCTGTTCTGTACCAAAATGTATAAACAATAAGCAAAGAAAGGCAATAAAAGACAACAACAACTCACAAGTTTGGACAACATTCACTTTGTTGACTATGTAAATATATGCATGCATATGTATGTTTATATAAATAAATAAATAGATATAGTATATATTTATATATATAAACATATATAATACAACGATAGAGAGTGAGTGGTGTGTTGTACTTGGTCATAGCGTTTGCTATGCTGCGGAACATATGCTGAAGTAAATGCAATATTAAATGATCATACAAGACATACGATC
Source organism: Clusia tigrina (assembly GCA_920105625.2). NCBI lineage: Eukaryota > Metazoa > Arthropoda > Insecta > Diptera > Clusiidae > Clusia > Clusia tigrina. The sequence goes on along the minus strand of OV050033.1, from coordinate 39,164,260 downwards.
TTCAGTGATAAAAACAACGTATTATATACGTAGACCAACAGTATGTTCCTGTATTTCGATGTGGAGCCTTCAAAATATGCCCACTAGATTCCGATTATATGGATTCCTTTGCAATACAAGGTAGGAAATATTAAAATTTTACAAATACAATAAAAACATTTTTCTATTTATTAAAACTAATATCACCCGTGCCCGAAATGCGGCCATTTCCCTGAAGATAGTTTCATTTTTCCCACATGCCAACAAAATTGACAAATGTGTTTTCATTTTGTAGTATCATATATTTGAATGATAAATAATTTGACAATAAGCATTTCAGTGCTGACTATTATTATCAATGTGTAGGGGATTAAAAGCACCGCGACCTTTCGATCTATTGTGCCCCCGTCAGAGGTTCAAAGTACATCTTTGAGTCCTAACCTCTGCATAAACGTGATAAGTTTTGGCTCCAGAGGTTTCACATCACTGGCAGAGCCTTGGAACAATTCCAAGTATTTCCAGCGGGTGTGCATGAGAGCCGGACATTGCGTCAGCACATGCAAAGACGTCTTCTCTTCCTCCAAACAGAATCTGCAGGAGCTTTCCGAAGTGATCCCCATCCTCACCATATGTGAGTTAGTTTAGTGTCCTGTGAGTAGGCCTCTCATTATCATAAGATTATTCTGAGAGTGACTGATGAGTGATTCGAATCTTTTTAGGTGGTATGTCCCTAGCAGACTCTTTGATACCGTTAGGCCTGGTGTGTTAACCCAATGTTTGTGCCTATGGTGTCCCTCATCGATCCTAAGCTGGTTGAACAACTTGCGCTTGCCTACACCATAAAAGGGTTCTGGGCCAAAGGGTGTTGCAGCCCCCTTCCTTGCAAGTTCGTCGGCAATATCGTTCCCTTCTATCCCAGTATGTCCTGGAATCCATAGAATGGTAACTTTGTTGCGTGAGCCAAGAGCATTAAGTTTTTTATGTACTCCCACAACAATTTCGAATGTTGACTAACCCAGACTTGAAATTTTTAATTATTTTTATTTTGCCTGAGCTAAAGAAAGAAGTGTACATATTTTATTTTTAATAGATAATAAACATAATATAATATTCAAAATATCTCTATAAAAAATATTTTTGTTAAAAAAATGTTCATCCTTAGCTAAGTGCCCGTAGCCACTACACTCGGATACACAAAACTTTAGGCCAACGAAAGATTTAACCAAAGAGTATCCATACATAGAGATCGAATCATTCAAAATTTTGTATAATGGAAGTGAAGGCGATTCCACAAAAATCGGTGACCGGCAAGGGGAAGCGAGATGCAATCTGTGTAAAATGTTTGCAACAATAACTTCATTCTTCATGCGAGCTCTATATATTTTTACAAATTTGCCCTCTTGACAATTTATTCTGTTACGAAATTGCCTTCCTGACAACTTACTCTAACTCTCAATACTCGGATTCGTACCACTGGATTGTGTAGTAATCAAACAATCGCTGGTTAAATTAAAATAACTAACTTTATTTAATTATTGCTATTTACACACTTAATATTAGGCTTAAAGTTTACTTTGTTACAATTTGAACTTTATTTTATAATTCATTTCATCACTTTATTACTGTTTAATACTGAAATGCACGGTATAAACACTGTTACGATCTCTACTCAACTGAGTCTCACTTTAATAGTGTGGTGGCTTTTATAGCTTTCGAATGGTTGAAGTAGAAAATTCAACACTATTCAAAAAGTTTCTGGTTTATTCTAGAATCTTATATACACCTCGAAGAGGCTAAGCTTTTATTTTCTAGAACATTCTTTACACCATTATCTACACCACGAAAAAAGCTTTTATCTGCTTGGATTGTGTTCAATTTGACAGCTACTGAGGGAAAATTGGTTCAAAAAATGCAGCCACCAAGTAAGTAAATTCACCTTGAGTAGAAGGCATTTTGGAAATTCTCTCTCGCTTCTATATTCGACTTCTGTAAAGAACGGACGTGCCTGAAATGTAAAATAATAAAACGTGTTACCTCACCACTAGAATGATGCAGTGTGGTGGCCACGGCTAGCTCACCGCAATGGTCGTGGTCCTTAACCCGCCACACTGCATCGGGTGGGACAACACTACAAAAAAACTTTCAACTCACATTTTTGCCTAGCATCCTCCTCTACGACGACAAGCGAGCCCGCCCCATATTGTCCGCCTTAGCCTAACATTTTCAACATAAAATTAAACACACTAAACATTCTACATGTACTTAAATAAATAACATATATATGTATACGCGTATACTTAATAATACCTGCATACACGTGAATACTTAATAATACCTATGTATACACGCGTATACTTAACAAATATATACTTATCTCTAGGGGGCGGGCGGCAGCCTCCTTTTCCTCCGATGCTCGAATGGGGTGGGCCGGAACAATCAGTTATCCCTCTTATGGGATGGGACGGAAACAAGCGGTTATGGATCTATTCAGCACACTCAATAATCAAGGTAAACTTTCTAACGCCAACTCTTTAAACTAAACTAACACTTTAAATTGATTCAAAATTTTAACGTTTATTTTCTACACATGTACATTGTAATTGAATTCAAAAATTTTTTTGGAATCTTTCACACGTTAAATATATCCGAATAAATAACAGGACCACGGACGAGACGAGAGACTGTCCATCCAAAAAAAACCGACACGAACTGCAAAAACTAATCTTAATTTTCTCGGCCTCTTCCGCTATTCCATCAGTGACCGCTCCAGCGGTCGAGGCGGTCAGTCACCTTTTTTTAGAATTTCTACTATTCTGAGGCAGCGCCATCTGTACCTCAGAATCTGGTAGGTTTCAGCCTGGCCGCATTCACCAGCAAAGCGGACAAGTCGAAGGAACAAAAGAAGGAGAGGAGCAAAACAAACATACAGACGGTAGACGCCAAAACAACGATCGCAACAAACGTAAAATATTATAGTTTACAAAAATATTATTTGTTTTATTTAGTTTATATGATTTTATTATTTAAAGAATTACAATCCTCTTCGTGGGGATTTTTTAGGCAGTTGTATAACTGTTTTTGGTTTTATTATTTAATTAGCGTTAAAATAAATAACCACGAGCTGCATCTATCAACTATAATCAAGGTGAGTTTACTTACATGGTGACTGCAAGAACAAATTTTTTTAAACCAATTTTCCTGACGTACCTGTCAAAATTGAATTTATAGAAGAATGCGACAAATGTGCAAACAATTGCAAATAGAGTTTTGATTTGAGTGAATAAAAGTTTTCAACTGCTATTTTTGTGAAATTATTATGAATAAATTATGAGTCTATTTAACCATTAAATATATTTAATATAAATTGTTAGCACTTTAATCAGCTCTTATGCATTTCTCCATTTCTCTCAATTTCGTTTATTTTGAACAGTATCTAATCACACATTGCTTATGTTTGACAATTCCGGAAGTACGAAATTCACCTTGCAGTCACCATGTAAGTAAATTCACCTTGACTATAATACTTTACAACTGGCAACAACTTAAGTTGAAAATGCAAATATCGTATAGCTACTAAATATACGGTATACGGTGAAGTCTACGATAAAGTGTATCAATAGATTCAGCTTTTATTTGTCAACAACATGCAGGATTTTTTGTTAAATATTGATAATAAAGAGATTCTAATTGAGGTAAATTTTACATAAGTGGGGTTGTCCATCTTTTAATTTCTTGTCTTTGTCAGATACTGCATCATTCCATCGATTACTTAATCGGCAATCGTGACGACCAGCAAATTATTCGTACTTATAAGTACGGCTTTAACAGCCATGATGATTTTATGGTAACAACAAGAACTATAGCGCGATGCTACCGAAACTTTTGCGCAGATGGTGGCTCTGAAGCGGAGCTGCTCTCTGAATTTTCTAATCTAAGCCCAGAATTGCAGCGACTTGTTCCATCCGTTTTGGCAGCAAGGCGACCAGAAGTAATGAAGTACCTTGTGCGTACTCAAAACGCTCAGGAATATCCACTAATCGAATCTTTCCATTGGGAGTTGGTATTTATTATGGGTGACAGCAGTTTCGCACAAAATCGTCGTCAATTAGTATCTGTGACGTTTAATTGTCGCAACTCAACCGGAAAGTATAAAACTCTGCATTTCCAGATGAATCGACAAAAACTAGACGATTTAATTGCGACATTAGAATTAGCAGTGAAGAATGAGAAAGATAATAAAAGTGAATCGGAAAATGCTAAAACGAGCATTACTAAATTATAATTGCAATATTCGTTTATGTTGAAGTGTTTTAAGTGATTCGATTGGAATTTAAATGAGATCCTTATTCGAATCAGTGCTTTATGCATCAGCAAATGTTTCCCTTGAAGGGTCTGGACGAGTCCTCTTTTTTTTGAAAGAATAAGTTATCGAATATTCATACACATTAGCTGTGAATGTCATATAAAGTTGGAAACATTTTGTTTCTACAGATTAGATTTGGGTGTTGACATCCAAATCTATTGTTTCTACTATTAATCTTGATTAGTCCTTTAGTCAAAATTGTACATTAATTGTCAGCAAATTAAAATTATATATTTATATTTGCTAGCCAAGGCTTAAATAGAATAAATCACAGGCAAGAATTCTTGGCCGTACTTATTCAATAATCTCACAGCGAAACGCTCTCGTAAAAATATTAGCAAGCTCATCAAAGTACGATCCACCGTGGATTCTATACTTAAGGCCCTTTTATATAATTTATAATCCTCGTAATGTGGATATTATTCAGGTATATTTAATATGTCTAAAATATAGTGTGCTAAATTTGTCTATCGTCATAACACTCCTCCAGATAAGTTCATACAAATACCACCCTTATCAACGTCGATATATTTAAGTACAAAATGTATTGTTTCTTACTACTCCCGCACGAGAGTTGTATAGTGCTGATATTTAGAACCGAAAGTTGTAAGTTATAAATCTTTTCTATGGAAAGAGGAGCGATATGTTATAGTGTCGCTTTGGTAATTCCGAACCACTTCATATGCCAAGTCGAATCGGTATTAATTATACTAAGACAAAAAATGCGAATTGAATATTAAAAGGCGTTATTTTCTATTCCTATGATTTATACAAGAAACGACAAATTAAATTTCAATATCAAAATTTCATTTATTTATGTCGATTAAAGTATCTGTGGGTAATCTATATAGTGTTAAAATAAAAAGTGAAATTATCTTGTTTTTAGTTTCAATAAACCTGAAAATTTCTCTTACCAATACTTATAAAAACATGCAACATTTTATTCAATACACAAGTTTTTATAAATAAAAAGTTTTAATAAGATGTTAGTATATTTGTGTGATAGTGCTGTAGGGTAATATACAAATATACAAACTATATTTTTATGTAACACTACCGAAACCCCTGGACAAACAATTTTTTTTATATATTTCTATTAACTACGCTAAATTAATAATATGCATATGAAATACATTTGAGTTAACCCTTTGATTTATAAGATCATTTTTCACAATTTAAGCACTTAAAAAAGAAGAATTAAATAAAGGCGATAATTAACGAACCAACTTAAATGCTAAATGCTATCATATTACTTATAAATAAAACACTTTATACATATTTAGAATAAAAATTGCAGATGTAATGTGCGAAATGGGGGCTTTCTAGAAGAGTGAGAATCCGATTGTCCAACTCCATTTCGGCGTTATTGCATGCCGAAGTGCATGATGTACTGTAGGCTGCAAATAAACGCTTACTCAGCTAACCCCCGCCGAGAGATACTGATTTTTATAGTAGTAGGCGCAAATACCAACGATAATCGAAAATGCAGTCGTCACAATCATTGATTTTGGAGAAAGCACATGTGGGAACCAGTTCCTTATCAAATAGTTGCCATTGCGCACTTTGGCAGCCAACATCCTTCGTCTTTCTAATATCAGCTTCTGTTCCAAATCTCTTTGTTCTTTCCTAAAACAGTAAAATAATGAAAAGGTGTTAATTAGCCACCAATTAATAAGTAACTCACTCTCTCCGCTCGAGAATCTGCACTTCTTGTTCGATAACTGCGAGAGAATATTTTTGATAAAGTTCACTAGCTGTCTTCAATAGTGCTTCGATAGGTAAATTATCTGGAAGCTAAAGTCAAGAAAGCAATAAGAAATCAAAAACCTCATTGGAATCGTAGTTTGTATTACAAAAAAGCTTACTTTGGATAATATGCAATGGATGGCTGCCATCTCGCACTCTTCTGCAAGAATTTTCTCTGAACGATAAAGCAAAATGGCGGCAGTTACAAATATTTGTGAATAAATCGGTGATGCCAAAAAGTAATCATACAAACGGACCACAGCCTTGTACGAATTTAAACTGTGTCCAAACCACGTCAAGTACCATGGCAACGCAAAAAGAGCTCCAACCGTAGAACGCTGTAAAAATTCAAATAAAGATGGATTCTCGAAATTCACAATCGGCCAAATAAACATTAGACGCTTTTGTGTCGCGTCCATTGTTTCCTCCATGCACTCCGCAAAGTGATTGGTTGATAAGTGCTCCATTACAGCAAAAGCCACTTCTTCACCCACTACCAGCAGGAAAGTAACTGCCACATCATGATAGCCTTGGTAATAGCGCAGGTGTGGGTATTTATTTATGACACGTAATATTAATACTGTCAATTGATCTTGTAGCGCAATACGCTGTTCATATGGAATGCCCGGCGGGAATCGCTTTAGTGAACGATTTACGTCCAGAACTACTTGATTATATTCAGGATGTGACTGTAAATCGCTAAGACTGGGTGCCTTTTCTAAGCATGATGTATCCACTCCAACCAACTGAGGCCACAGAATACGTCGTAAATCATCGTTTACGAGTCCGCAGTCAGAGCGTGCCAATTCCTGAAGCTGTTCAATCTGGATACGTCCCTTACCTTGGGCCAGCAATCCTTCAATATGTTGCCGTTTCCGTTGTTCTTCATCACTTTCAGGACCTTTGAATGAAATAATGAATCATACTTACAATCCTATGCTATTTGTTTTGCAACTTACATTTTTCGAAACTCAGCTGCTCGGGCTGATCGATTTTTACCACATTTACTGCGCTCATATCACTCCCTTTTCTACAATATTGCAATTTAAATACGAGACTGAGTATACGGACAAATTAACAAAATGCAAATTAATATATTTCCTTAAAATTGACTAATCATTTTTTCAGATAACAATTCCACCAACCAACACAGCAATTAAATTAACAATTTGTCACACCTCCCAGCTGTTCACACAATTCACACGACTATTCGGCTGAGTGGATACATACCCCATGTATGTGCAGCATGTTACATAAGGAGCATTCGATTCATAACTTGTATCGAGCTCTATCGAGTTGTGCGTAATTGGTACACTTGGCAGCACTGTTTCAACTGTTTTCTTAAACATTTACTTTTTTATATGTTGTATGCAAACTAATCATCTGAATATAATTTAAATCAACAAAATAATAATAATTAAAATCAAAAAAAAAAAATCCGAAGATACATTTTTAAATTTAAACAGCTAAAATATTAAAAATCCCAAATCCCATTTTTATGGGTAGTTTTTAATCTTGTTGGTTTTCAAGAAATTTTCAATTTGGAAGCACTTTCTATCGATGATAGAAAAGCACGCTCGTTTCGTCCGAGTATAATTTGACCGATAACTCTTTACATACAAATGTCCGTCCTATCGTCGATAGAGTGGCGAATCGTATGCGTTTATTATAGCATAAATGATTACACGTATCTCACTCATTTTTCAATTTGTGTTCAATTGTTTGCTTATTTGTCTCTAAACCTTTTTGTTTTGTTTGTTTATTTATTATTTGCTGCTTTACACAACTTTTTGTAGTACTAATACTTCTCAAAAATAAATGTCAAAACTGTCAGATTCACTGTTCATTCTCAAATCAACATGAATTTCTCAACTGGTGAGTATTTTGAGTTACAGAAACACTGAAGTCTAAACGATTGACAAAAACTTGGTGGTTGAGAACTACGTCATCAGTAGTAGAGACGTTCTCTATTGAGTTACAGAAACGAGCTACTGGAGTCTGTTAACATTTTAGTTATTCACCTACAGTCTATTTTGTAAATCTTCTTCTTCTTAGGTGGCCATTACAACCCGTGGTCGGGTTGCGGCCGATTTGAGCACCTCTTGCCTGGCGAATAATCTCCAATTAGTCATACCAAGCGTAGTCAGTGCTTCTTCAGCTTAGTCTATGTACCGGAGCACGGTCTCCCTCCCCGTCTCGCTTCGAATACCTTTTTCGCCGGAGCTTCCTCATCCATACGATGGACATGACCCACTTAGCCTAATCGCTGAATGTTTAAACGCTCAATGTCGGCGTAGAGCTCATACAACTCGCGCTTCATTCGAATGCGTTAGTCGTCGCCAACTCGAACAGGACCAAAGATTTTGCGAAGAACTTTCCTCTCGAAAACCCCAGGAGCGGCTGCATCTGTTTGCGATACCACCCATGCCTCAGCGCCATAGAGAACCCAACCCAATTTCTTACTGAGCCCATAGTAGCACCTATTAGCAATTGTGATTCTTCGCTTTATCTCCAGGCTGACATAATTATTGGTATTAACGGCGGTCACAAGGTATGTAAATTCCTTGACTACAAAGTTGTAGTTGCCCGCTGAAACATGAGATCCTAGACGCCGCGCTCCACTGTTTGCAGACAGCATATACTTCGTTTTGCCCTTGTTTAACGTCAAGCCCACTTTGGCTGATTCCTTTTCAATAGCATCGAAAGCAGCAGTAACATCTCTCTTGGTCCGCCGATAATATCGATATCATCAGCGTCACCTTTGTAGAAAATGGTGCCATTGCAATGCACATCGGCCTTTGGTAGCATCCCCCCCATGATGAAGTTAAAGGGATCCCAGGATAACGGGACACCTTGTCGGAAAGGTCATTTCCTACCTTGACGGAGCTGCTCGTTTTGCTCAAAGTCATCCTGCAGAGTCTTATCAACTTTGCAGGTATACCGAACTCAGACATTGATTTGTATAAGCAATTTCGCATCGGGCTATCGAACGCAGCTTTATAGCCAACAAAGAGATGGTGGGTGCCGATTTGATTTTCGTAGGTCTTTTCCAGGATTTGGCGTAGTATGAAAATCTGGTCTATGGTAGATTTACCAGGTCGAAAGCCGCACTGATAACGTCCAATCAGTCAGTATTTTTGTATTTGAATTTCCGTGCATCCTTCTTCCCCTGATAGACCTCGAGTTTCTCACGCTCACGTTTTTCCTGCTCTCTTTTCTTACATCTGAAAAGGCGCCTCTCTTCCTTCCTCTTTTCGCGGTAGTTTTCTCGCACGGCTCGCGTTGCAGCTGACTGCAGGGTCTTCTTATATGCGCCGTTTTTTGCTGCACCCGCGTCGCGACACTCGTGGTAGTACCATTGACCAATGACTTCCTCCGCGGCAGCGCGTATGGAGTAAGAAATGTGCGCCCAGAGTCCACCGGCGTCGTCGGGTCCAGAAGTTGATTGATTGAGCTTAACTGAGATTTAGACAGAGTAGGCCTCTGCCGTCCGTTGCGATTACAGCTTAGCGACATCCAGCATTCGTTGCATGCTTCCGCGTACATTCTTCGCATTGCATAACCGCATATGGATCTTGGCTACAACAAGATAATGGTCGGAATCAATGTTGACTCCCCGAAATGAACGTACGTCCAGCATACTGGAAGCATGCCTTTCGTCGATCACAACATGATCAATTTGATTTCGCGTTTTTTGATCCGGGGATAGCCAGGTGGCCTTGTGGATGTCGAGGTGTTGAAATCTGGTACTACTGACTACCATGTTTCGCGCCGCGGCGTTTTCCGAAGTGGTCTCATGGAGACCGAACTGACCGACTGTGAAGCCAAAGACGCCTTCTATTCCGACCTTCGCGTTAAAGTCGCCGAGGACTATTCTTACGTCGTGGGCCAGCCAACGATCATACAAGTCCTCTAGACTTGCGTAGAATGTATCCTTAGCAGCATCGTCCTTCTCCTCCGTCGGGGCGTTCGCGCAAATCAGGCTAATGTTGAAGAATTTCGCCTTATGCGGATCGTAGGCAACCTTACCGGCGTGAGCACCGGGAAACAAGGTGGCGCAGTCTTCGGCTTTAAATCCGCATCCAAATTCGCGCTTCTCCGTATGGCAGCTATAGTAGATATCGCAATCTGCTCCTTTTGAACAGCCTTGCCGTCATCTCCTGGATGGCGGTGATGTCAGCCTTTATTTTCATGAGGGCCTCCGCCAGCTGGATAGATGCACCTTCCCAATAGAGGGCTCGGTTATTCCAGGTGCATATCCGTAGATCATTGTCCGTTTTTCGTCTGCGATGGCCGTCAACCTAGTGGAGATTATTATCCGAGGCTTCTCTTGTCTTCACTGGGAAAAATAATGTGGCGGGACCCAAACCCTACACATATTCCAAGTTTCAAATCTAGGAGAGACCCCTCAAGTTTAAAGTCTCGAGGAGGAACGTCCAGAGAGAATAAATTGTATCTAACTTTTTTTAAATTTTGTTATTTTAATAATATTTCAAACAATTTTAAATAATTTTCAACATTAGCCGGCATCTGTGGTCTAGTGGTAAGTATGCTAGATTCGCATTCGGGGGTCGCGGGTTCGAATCCTGCTCCGGGCATAGACATAAAAATGCTTCATCCTAAACTTTTTCACTACGAATCGAAAGCCGCAGTAGTTAGTTAGTACTCAATCACCCTAACCCTTGCAGGCATAATTTATTATGGTATAAAGCATAAGACTGACAATAGTACAAATTTTAATCATGATAACAATTTCTGAAATGAATTGTTGCATCATGTCCTTAAGTTCATCAAGATCATTGTTTGGATTTAGGATGCTGGGTTGAATTTCTAGGAGTTGGTTGCCCGTTATTTGAAAGAATTTGTGCGTAGTATATTAGGCGATCAATTGTACTAGTTGGTACGTGAGCGAGGGCATCATTTGTGTTGAGAAGCTATTTTTCCTTAGGGTTGTAAAGTGTTGTATCTTTTGGACTTTACATACTTAGCAACCTTTGTATTTTGTGGTGAACCTTTCACCGCATAGTGCGCATTTTAATTTATTAATAGATGTGTTTGTTTCAACGCGAGTGTGAATAAAACGCCCGCTTATGCCTACATATTGACCGCTAAGTTAACGCAAGCTGTTTATATTCGCTTATGGTTTAGCGCCTCAAACAGAACTGCTGCCAAGAACTTTTTGTTGTCTATTGTGAACGAGAAAAAGAGTAAACTAAGAATTAACCGGTGTAATGATATAAAAAGCAAAATGGAGAATAAAGAAAATAGGTTTGTAATTAAAAATATATGCAATAACTTCTAGTTTAAATTTAAAAAAAAAAATGTAATTTGTGAAAATGATACATTTATAAATAAAATACATTTATAAAATTAGTTTTCAAATGTGTATGTATAAGCATTTTAAATGTAAAAAGCAGTGCTATCAAATCCTAGACTGGTTAAGCGAAGGGTGTCGTTTTATTCACACTCGCGTTGAAAGAATCACAGCTAATGTTGAGCTCGACGGTGAAGAGTGTAGTTTTAATTGGCCTTTTTTTAGTTGGGTTTTTAGTATGTCCGTAGAGGTCTCTTTTCAAAAGTTATCTTGCAATGATGCAAATTGTGAATGTTGTTATACTCTTTAAATTTCTACAATCTAGTTTTGGTTTGAAAATTTTCTTCTAAAATGAGAGTAAAAACTATTGTTATGATTTAAAAACTTTATTGGAATTCAATTTTAAAAAATTGGGTTAATTTTCGACTATTATCTTTTTAATATTGTACAATTGTGCTAAATCTTTAAAATTTTTGAGTTTTGTGCAAGCGACTTCTTTCTAAAATACATATATATTTTTCAGTTGTTTCGGTAGTTCAAATATATAGAGAAATCTATCTACATATATTAAATAAAATTTAAAGTAAGATTTTCGAATAAAGCATAACATTTGTGATTAAATATTAAGACACAAGCTACCAGCAGAATAGCAGTAAAAATTTTAATTTTATTTAATGTTCGTATCTGATACAATTGTCCGTTCCAAATGCAACATATGCCAATATCCTGGTGTACAAATTGGAAAATAAATAGAACGGTCTTGTGTGTTTGTGCTTTGCTTTTATAGTTACAAGTTTGATGTGTTCAAGTTTTTGATAAATGTAAAAATACCAAAATAAGTTAGGAACGCGACAAATGCGTTATTGATGGTCACAGCATAGAATTCATTGAACTAATATTATGTTTATTTCCCAATAACGAAAAAATATATTCTGAATTCTGTAAATGGATTCAGGGACGAAAAGAGAAAAAAAGATATACCGGATTTGTTGGCTTTGAAAGTTTATATTTTCAGGCACATCGGTATTTACGAAAAGACCCACCAAAATGCTGTAAAGTAGTATAAAGTAATATGGTGTAAGAAATATAGGAACGATTGTGTGTACCCTTAAGCACCGAAGACATGTTCAATCCGATTGACAAGCATATTTACTTTATTAGTGAATATTTGTGTACGCGCCACGTATATTATTGGAGAAGCAAGCTTGAGCCAAAATCCAAACCGATGTTTTATGGTCCTTTGCATTTCAAAGTGCGGATAACGTTGAAAACAAATTATTATTGAGCTACTGGAAGTGTACTGCTTCTTACTAGCGCTGTGGGATGTCAAGGACCAAGACTACAGCAATCGTATAATGAAAGAATTGCATCAAAATTCGTTTTTTCTGCTTCTGAAACACTCTGCTACAATAATTGCTAAAAGAGTTTTGTTCACATTCGACGTTGTCGCACAAATGCAAACTAAATATGAATGTTTGAAGTGCCATGCATGGCAGTGGATTTTGCGAGCGTCAAGCCACGTACGCAAGATGCTTGCACAATCAGCTGCCCGAGAAAAAGATCCACATTTGATAAATGAGAAATATCCACAAAAATAAATGAATATGATAAAATAAATATTCATATAACAAAATCATATGAAACTGTCGCCACAGCACTTTTCCTCAATAATAGTGGATTCGTTAAACTTGATGTAACATACCGTAAGACATATGTATTTAATTTCTACAGAATCTTACTTCATCTTACATCTTGACGGCTAACCAAAATAGACGAGACGAGACGTAACGAGTAAATTCAAGCATATGTGAATCAATGTTAATAGCTAAAATGGTCGTACGTATTTGATCGAAACTGAACGAAACATTTAGACGTGACGATCGGTTCCGTAAGAACCGAACTGCAAACGTCTGCTACTCGTCACCACAGCTACTTTGTTGACGCGATTGTTATTAAAAAAAAAAATTAAAATTAAAATGACGGAATTTTGCTACAATTGAATCGCCGCTGTGAGGGATGAGTGCGGAATTTATGTAAAAAGCCATCCATCGATGCGTTTGATAGCGTCACATTTTTGGTTAAATGTCAAAATCGACGTAACGAGTGCAGACGTTCGTCCAATCGCTATCGTTACGTCTCGTCTATTCTTTAATGCATACATACACGTTCTTATGCGTGGACCACTTAACAATATGTTATCTGACAGTTCTTACTTCACATTACTTTACAGCATGCATACCCCATCCTTAACTAGCATATAAAGCAGACCTAAGGTGAATTTATTTTAAAGGTGTATCAATTAATTTATAAGCAGATTTAAACTGAACTACCATTCCCTACAATTCCAGAGTACAAACAGTCCAATTTTGCTTGTATTTTGCACAGAATATAAATTTCAAAACAGCTAATGCAGCTAGTTCATGAACTAAAAGGGAACGAAGTGCGACACAATCAGAAAGGTCCAAATAATTTTGGGACCCGACACGGTTCAGGCCAGTTAGTGCGAAAGGTCAGCCGTGAATCCACTCAAAATCGTGGTAAATCCCCTCAAAATCGCTAGCAGAGAAAAATACTTTCTTTTCTCTGTATTCTCTGCTAGAAACATACATTACGACATATGTAAATACATTTTTGTTTTTTGGATCCCCCTCTAAAATGAATGCACCTTTAAAAGTCGACAATTTTTATGAAATTACCAAAATTGGATTCAAAATTATTTATAGCAGTGAGTTTCTCATACAAACTAAATGCTTGCCTAAATCCTTTTACAAAACTGTTTAATATTTGTTTGGGCAGTGTAATTTATGAAATACGTGTAACCTTGATTTTTGTGATACGAAATTGCTGTATATAGTTTGCTTTCGAATATAATACATAAGCTAGAAATACAATGGATTTGCTGGAGGGAGCAACTGCACCACAATCGCAATTCGCTGCATTGTATTCCGGGCTTAAGTCGAATAGGTAAGGATGCTTAACTAACGGCATCAATAAAGCAAATGCATATGGGGTTGCATATGCATTTTGGTATCAAAAATTAAATATTAAATTTTTATATTATAGGTTGTGTTAATGATTACAGAATAACGATATATGTGCTCATATATTTTTGTTTCGTATAATGTTCCAGTATTCCAAAATAGCAATTTAGCGCGATTCACATATTTTATAGAATAGTTAATATATAGTTATTCAGATAAAAGTTATTTAGTTGGTATAGCTACATTTTATATATAATACATATTAAAAAAGGTTTATGTTTTCATTTCAAAAATAAAAAAAGTCTTTCGTTATGAGTTTTCCATTGTGCACAATCCGATATACGATGTGATATATAATGTACGCCATCGTATATATTATTCTTTTTGACAATTTCGTAATGGATTACCATATTTTGTATATCCTCACAAACTTCAATGGCGAATGCTTAGCATATATTTTCTTTAAAATAATACTTAGCGAGTTTAGTACTTTAATTTAATTAAATGTAATTAAAATTAAGTTTTAGCTGATAATGCGTTTTTGTACGAGAAAATATTTGGTATCTTTTTTCTTGATAATTTGAAATATATCTTAAATAATTAAACATCTATATGTATATTTATATAATAGTTAGTATAGTTGGTAGTATATGAAAATTTTTGTAAAAGAGTTTTAAAAAATTGTATGGTCGCATGGGTATAACTTTAAGTTTAAATTCTTATTATTATGGTAATACTTAAGATTATATTTGAATAAAATTGTTTAAATATTTGTTAATGAACTATAAACGAAGATTTATATTCGTGTAATAGTGATTGTTTCGGTTATGGACTCCCTTCTTAAAAGTTCTTTCGTGTCGTTTTCTATTTCTATTGGCGATATACCAGAACTGCGATCGTTAAGATAGGAATTATCTTCTTCGACAATTTTCTCTAGTATAATATCTCCGGAATTACTTAAGCCTGTTCAATAGAAAACATTCACACTATAAAAATAAAGAGTAGAGACATTAGTTTATTTCACTTACAAGTTCGGCCTACTATCGGACCATTGATCACATTTTCTGTAGTTGTATTATTTACTAAGGCGACATCTGTCGCCGATCCGTTCTTTATATTCTTCTGCAGAGCCACGGCTTTTCGTGCATGCCGTGTAGTGAGTACTCCAGTCTCAACATCCCGTTCTAAACGATGCCCAGAACGCGATCTGGTTAGTTGCCGTTGTACATAATCCTCCAAATCTTCTTCCTCTTTGCGACTAATGAGGCAATTTAATACAAGGAGAAACACTCCTAGACCGAATGAAAAGAGACCTGTGCAGGTAACTTCATTCCACCATGCCGAACTGGAACCTGAAACACACAAATAAACGTTTAAATAAAGCTTTCTTTGCTAATAGAATATTTTAAAACAACTCTTACTGAACACATTCCAAGACATAGCTTCATCAGGAATTATTCCAGCTCCACACAAAAAGAGACCAAAAACTATGAATACAATGCCAATGTGCAGCATCCCTATACTGGTGACAACCTATATAATGGAAACATATGAGTACATCTCCCAATACAATTTAATTATTTGATGTTTTCAAGTTATTACACATTTACCTGGCTATCTAGCATTCCTGGCCCCGCCTTAGCAGCATTGTGTGTGTGATGATATTTACGACGCAAAGATCCAGATGGAGAGTGAAAAGTTTCTCCGCTCTCTGAACTCTGGGTACTGTATCGCCTTTCGCGTGCCCTTTTCTGTTCATCACGTCTCTTACGTTGTCTCTTAATGGCCATGGCCGAGTGAATCCCCACAGAATGCATTTTGAAACTGCAAAATAAATATTTCAGTATCACCGTGCCTCCTTCCATCCTAAATAAATGCCAACATTTCCGTCGACCCCCCTGTTCGCTACGAAAGTAATTCTAAATTTAAATTTAGCCAGTAACTTTTTTATGGAAGTATTACAATCCCAAAGATGCCTGATTTTATTTAATTTTATATATCGATAATGGGGACGTTTAATTTGTTTTACACTGGCAAATGTTGGATCTACCGATTTTTAGTATGCCTGATCTCCAGAGAATTCTAGTTCTATTGATCTAATATATTGTCAAGTAATTATTTGTGATTTTCATTGGATAATTTTAATTGTTCCTATTCTTAAATAAATGTATAACAATTAAATAAATTCGTAGGTAAATAATAATTTGATGAAAATTCGCTAAATCGTAGATGGGCACAAAATATTTAAAGATTGGAGCAATTAAATAACAACACCCCAATAAATAAACGAGTATTGGCAAAAAAACAAAACTAATATACATATTTAAAAAATATGACCTATGTACGATCGAATATATAGAAGGATGTATGCAACAATCGAATCACAAGGAAAGGCGCACTGTGTGTCCTTCAGCATAGCGTTGGGCAAACGACTCATTTTTGGTGTGTTTGAGTGAGTCGCACATTGTTCATAATGTAGTGGCTCAGAGTCACGCTACAATTGTGCTAAATGAATGATGCTAAATAGATAACAACAAAGCAGACGGTTGAATATAACAGCGGAACGATTGAAATGAAACACTAAAAGCACAGAAAATATTGTTACGAAATTGCCCTCCTGACAATTTACTCTAACGCTCTATACTCGGATTCGTGCCACTGGATTGTGGGTCGCTGGTTAAATTAAAATAACTAACTTTATTTAATTATTGCTATTTACACACTTAGTATTAGGGTTAAAGGGTACTTTGTGACAATTTGCACTTTATTTAATACACTTAGGTCTCTTTTTATGCGGATTTCAATTTATGCGGTTTTTCAAACAATTATTTTGTTTAAGAGTTGTTATTACTTTTTTCAGTGTGAAAAAGACATCAAGAGTTACACATGGCGAGTAGTTTTTCTGATTCGGTGATTCCCCATTTTAGTTTTGCTTGTGTACATATACAAGAGTGAAATCTTTCAATCTTATGTTTATGTTGGTTTCATTACGCCATGAGTGTAAAGTAGGTGAAGGTGATTTAATGGTGGAATTTTTTATAAAAAAAAAGTTTAGAAATAATTCTTTGCCTTTTGAGAGGTAATTGTTATAATGTTCAGGTTTTTTTCTATTCTAATTTTTTCTGGTAGACCAAGTGCTCTTAAGGGTAAGGAACTTAAAAATTTGCCTGTGCATTGGATGGCAAACAAAAAGGGATGGGTGACAACAGAAGTATTTACCGAATGGTTTAGGAATGCTTTGTTCCTGAGGTGGAGGCCTACATGAAAATGAAAAATCCCTGGAATTTAAAGTGATATTCATCATTGACAATGCTCCAGGCCATCCAGTAATAGAACATCACAACGTTAAATTAGTCTTTTTTCCACCAAATACTACAAGCCCTATCCAGCCTTTGGATCAAGACATAATTTCTACGCTTAAAAAATATTACATCAAATATTCCTGTCAGTACATTTTTAATAAATTTATAAATTAAGAATCTACATTAATGGAACTGTGGAAGAAATTTTCCATTCTTGATTGCATTGTACAAGCTACATCTGCCATTGGAAGTCTAAGAAAACACACATTAAACCCATGCTGGAAGAAAGTCTGGCCTGCGGAAGAAGTAATATCAACTGCCCATCAAATATGAGGAGAAGGTGTTAACATTTTCAACAATGATGATGTCAATGAATTGCTTGCGGACGTGCCTTTGCCCGATGAAGACATTATTGAAATAGCCTTAAGGGATGTAGAAATTTCTGATGGTGTCACCGATGACGAAGTTGTTTCTAGTCTTACGTCAAAATCGATTTCAGAAATTCTCCAAACGTGCGATACATTGCAAGAAAAAATTTTGTTGTACCAGCCTGACACGGAAAAAGCCTTAAAAATAAATCAAGATTTAAATCGTCTTATGTCTGGTTATCGAGAGAAGCAGAAAGTGTTAAAAAATGCAGTTACTCAAAAGAAAATCACATCATTTTTTTCAAGACTAGACAACGCTGCTGATGTGCATGGGGAAGGATCTATAAGTGATGACAGCGGTTTTCCAATATTTGAACGACGCAAAAGACTACAGTGACTCTGATAATTATTTCGTCCCTATATCCTTCCGTTAATTCATGAATTTATTTTGGTACTAATTTTTGTTTTTGGTTAAAATACGGATAAAATCTTATTCATTTAAATTAAAATCGTTTTGCTTAGTTTTAAATGGAATAATAAGTGTTGAAGTGAAGAAATAAATTGTTTTGTTTTGCTTAATATTGCTTCACTGGATTTTTTATGCGGGTTTTTAGGGTTTTTACGTGGAATATCTAAATTTATGCGGTTTTTGAAAATGCAGGAACGCATCCCCTTTTTTATGCGGATTTTTGTATGCGACTTTCTGAGGAACGCATATACCGCATAAAAGAAGACCTAAGTGTAATTCATTTCATCACTTTATTACTTCTTAGTCATAATTACAAATTTTACTGTTACAGAGAAATGACTCTTGCTTTGCGCACACCTACACATGTGTAAAACTGAGTGGCTGATTTTCTTCAGAATTCTGGTTAACCAATGATAGACAAAACTATCCATAAAGCAACTAATGATAAACAAAGACAGTTTTTTTTAAACGTCAGAAAATTTTACGTTTAAGTGTCCCGTCTCTATGGTCTCTGGTATAGTACAGCAATAAAAGTTAGGTGTACAAACATAATTAACAGTGAACGATGTATTAAAATAACAACAAATGACGTCTATACCTACTCCGTCAGGAAGATCAAATAAGAATTATAATTTTATCAGATTTTCTCCTTTTGGGCTTATAGCTATATCACAATGGCGCGTTAGGTCGGTCGCGCATTTGACAGTGCAAGTAGAAACAATGTAATTATATGAAGCAATTCGAAATGCGGCTTCATGCGTTTGATCGTAAATTTTTACAAATATCGTAAACGCGTTCAAAACGCTGGACTAGGGCAAATTTCTAGTCGGATGTGCGTTTGACAAGCAGTGCTGCGATGTTAGCCGTTCTCTTCCAAAAGGTTCGGCAACACTCTTGACAATAAAATTTTCAATTAACCAAACAATTGGCATTCTAGTTAAAATTTGTAAAAATTGCATCCTTTGAAGAAAAATTAATAAATTTTAGTGCGGGACCAAACGCGTTATTTCGTTTTACCAACGCATACCTCACGCGTTATGCAAACGATATCGTAAACGCGGAGTAAACGCAGAGTAAACGCCGGTAAACGAGCGACCGACCTAAACAGGTATATGTTAAAATTTCAGGAGGGGACACTTATCCCAAAATACAATTAACCTACAAATTATATTGCATAAAGAACATTTAACAACGACACAATAACAAAACGCAGTCAAATGTTTTATAATCTAATACTAACGGTAGTAAAATTAGCGAATTAATTCTTTGGATTTTGTTTTGTGATTTTTAAAATTATTTTTGTGTTGATTTAAATTATATTCAAATGATGAGTTTGTATAAAAAATATAAATAAAGTGAATGTTTAAAAAAACAGTTGAAACAGTGCTGCCAAGTTTATCACTTGCTCGTGTGCTGTTTTATTCGCACAACTCGATACGAGCTCGATACAAGTTACATACGAATCGAATGCGCCGATTCTAATCTTAACATTAAAGAAGTTTTCTCGTTTGTAAACCTCATTCACCTGGGCATCTGGTCGACAGCGCATCTCCATCCCCTAACAGATACAATAATGCAAGGAATACCGAAAATCCGACAAAACTCACGTATCAACAGTTATATCAGTTGGTGGACGGAGTAAAACTTTCTGAAGTATATCAAGAAAATTATTTTATCGCATGCAATAAATGCACGGTAGTGCGCTGACCTAATTTTCAACTGCAATAGCAATGCTAATACCACGCCCAAGGCACTTATGGCGTCAATATAAATGCTAAAATGTGTTAGAACAGCAAATAATGAAAATACACACTGACAATTGCCTCAAACTAATTTTTGCAATCGCCAGAACAAAAATTATTCGAAATCACAAATTGTGTGTGTGCGGAAATTGTTGTTTCTCGATGTCTAAGAAATCATATTCACGTTTATGCTCAATTCAAATGCCAAATTAGGCGTCATTGAGCGGGAGGGCTGACGGCATTTCAACAGGTTTTCTTTTTGTTTTTCGCTATTTTGACATACATAAATTAGCTGTTATGTACTCCAAGCCCGAGGCTCGCATTTGTTTCATTTGTTGTAACTGTGTTACATGATGTGAGTAATATACATATAAGGCGAAAAAGCGGAGAGCATTTAAAAAGGATGCATAAATCCGTTCCTAATTTTTATGTAGCGTAACAAGTCTACTTATACGATGGCATACATGTATACTTTGTACTTCTTCCCCCAACACTGTGTTTTCAAGTGAACTCACCTTTTGCGTTACTTGTCGCTTGGATATTTGAAGTCTTTGTTTTTTTATATCACATTCTGCACTTTAAAAATTATTTCACATAGTTACTCGCACTAAAAAATGTTGAAGTAATGTGCTTTATTATTGTTAAGATTTATTTGCGACCAAACTTTCACAACAATTGTAGGTAATATTTGGAAATGCGATACGAACAATGCGGAATCGTATCGATTTTGTGCAATGGTCCGAGTAAATAAACTACTGTTGATAATTCGAAAATGTATTTTCCACAAATAATAATGGATTACTCACTGGATTACCAATGTGATTATTTCCAAATAATTTATTAATTTTAGCACATTTTTAAATGCAAAATATTATTTACAACAAAGTAAATGCTGATTTTGACTGTTACGAATATGTGTCAAACAGAAAGACAAAAGCATATCTTTCACATACAAAAAGTGACCTGCTCTCCGTGAGTTCAGGAGCACAAGCTTTCAGGATATTTCGTGCTTAAAGCTTTTGTAATAAGCTGGTTCAATTTGGCTAAATTATTCAATTTATAGTCAATACTCACACCAACAAATTTGTGGTTTCGGAACTTTCGGACTTTTATATGCATATATATATTTTTACGTGCATACACGATGTATAGAAGAAAAATGAATTGAATATATGAATAAAAAGAGAATTTATTAAAAGACCACTAAAGAAGCTTGAAGTGAGATTGTATCGGTTTTCCAAACTAAGCCAATGCTATATTTATAAATCCCTTCAGCTTGGAAAATATCACAGGTAATCATGATTCCGAAGCCCGGTAAAGATAAAAGACAACCGGCGTCATACATACCTATTAGTCTGCTGCCGATGCTGTCAAAACTTTTTGAAAGACTGCTGATGCTAAAAATATTACCAGATATCGAAGAAAGTGATATAATTCCACATCACCAATTTGGATTTCGCCCAAAACACAGTACATTAAAGCAGGTAAATCGCATCACCAGCGAAAAAAGAAACGCTTTCGAGGATAAAAAGTACTACTCGGCAATTTTCCTTGATATTGCGCAGACGTTTGGTAGGGTCAAGCACGCTAGTCTCATATACGGAGAAACAGAACTCCTCCAAACTAGTATTCTAATTCAAGGTTGACGTGATTTTTCATTGCGCGTTTTAGTGGATGCACCGAACACGACTCGTACTTTGGTAGTGGTTCTAGGTTTCTTTATGACTGGATGATGCGGAGGATAACAGCATGTGTAATGCACGGTATCACCAACGATGGTATAATGGTCTTATTCTGATATATGTTCGAGTATAGGAATTTATCCTAAGCGCAGATACTCTTCGATTGTGTATTTATAAGTCCTGTGAAGCGGTGGACTCTGGATGAAGCTTCGTTGTATCGATTCAAATCAAATACTACGTGGCATGTCAATGACACTAGACGGGTTTAATTCCGTTAATAGGGGTAATCGAACTATATACGGTTACGGACGCCTTTTTGTAAAAATCCTCGCACCATTGATCCTCAAGAGATAGTTTGCGGACGTCAACCAGCTCTTCCAATTCCCAGAATCTGCGTAACAATTATTGTGGGTCTATATACGAAGACGATACAGTCACACTCGGCGCCAAATTTCCCAGAAATGATATAACCCAGTCGAGTTTTGCATGCTATTTGCTCTCCACTGGAGACTTTCCGCACATTGCTACATGTAAGATCGTCGTAGTTGTCGCTTCCCAGTAGTAAATCATCTGCTCGCGGTTCGCAGAACTTCGGGTCAACTAGTTTCAAACCAGTTAAATGGGGCCAAACCTTTACAGTCAATACTCAGGCATGAGTGGGCCCACCTTTGGCACCACATAAGCCTAAACCTAATGTTTGTTGTTTATGTCGCACCGTGAGAGTGATAAGGACATAAGAACAACTATGAGCCACTTTGGAGTGCGAGTCCTTTAAAAAATGTTCTCTCTCGACCTAAACGTAATAGTTGAGCTGCTGCATGCTCGGAGAGGAATGTCGCTTGTGAGCCTTGATCGAAGAACACTCTAAAATATAAATGATTTCCACCCACTGAGACAATGGTTACGATATCAGTTGGCGACAAGACAACATTAGTTGGGATTGCTGCGACTACTGCATTTCGTAAATGTGTGGTTATACCATAGCACAAGCCGTGCCTTGCAACTGCTGACTTCCTTTCCTCAACGGATGAGAACTGGACACTCTCTCAAGGTTGATATTAAGCATTTAGTGCACTTCTTAATAGTGTGATAGCTTCATTTAGTAGCAAATTGAGGCAAATCCGTTTTACAGCGTGCATCCGGTCCAAGTAGATATCTTAATGCTAGATGAGGGTAATGATGACGTTATCATCATTTGATACCGTTCGTCTCTAATCGTATAAAATTTATCAAAGATGGGAATATTCTTATTCCTACGCATGTTTCTGTCCCAATCACCATGTATAGAATAAGATAAACGCTTCAAAAGATAGAAAACTAAAACTTACTTTTGCTCTTTGACATTGAGTCTAAGTTTTCCTATCGAATATACACAATCATGATTGGGTAAAACGTTTAAGAGCCGCTGGATCTTCTCGTGCTGGAAATGATTCCTGCTGTAGCATTTCTATATAATGCGTAAACAAAGCTCATTTATTGTCTATTGTAGATCTGATGGTTTATTGTAGATCTGATGGTTTATTGTAGATCTGATGGTTTATTGTAGATCTGATGGTTTATTGTAGATCTGATGGTTTATTGTAGATCTGATGGTTTATTGTAGATCTGATGGTTTATTGTAGATCTGATGGTTTATTGTAGATCTGATGGTTTATTGTAGATCTGATTGTTTATTGTAGATCTGATGGTTTATTGTAGATCTGATAGTTTTCCGACATTCAGCTAAGATGTTGAATGTCCTGCGGTGCCTCACTTGCTAGAGCACCTTGCACTTGAGACAATGAAATCGTTGAAAATCATTCAACCGAGAATATTCATGCGCGATATTTCTTTAAAAGTGGCCACTCTAGATAATTCCCGTTGAAAGTAGCAGCTTAACTTCGGGTAAGTGAAACTGACACTCATGTTTTAGAAGGTTAACACTGGTGGTATTGGTTTGCGTAGTTGGCTTGGAAGATAGGGAATTGATTGAGCTAGTGACAACTCAGTTCTAAATGCTTCGCGCATACCCGTGACCGCTTCGATGTACGTTTCTTCAAAGACATCAGATAAGTCATGAGAAAAGTATTCTGATTTTACTGCCTGCATGGACATAGGAATCTAAGGATGTATTAGTCAATGGGACCAGAATGAGAGTGAAAGTCTTACACTGTCTTCATACAGATATTTTTAATCTTAGTGTTTATCATATATTAAAGAATATGTACATTTCTGTCTTTAGCTCTGCAAAATAAAACTAATTTAAAAATTTCAAGTTAAGTTAAGGGTGTGAGGAATCAAAATACCCAGCATCTTTATATTTTAGCCTCACAATATGGACACGCACGCGCGCATGTGAGTTGCCCCACCTGAAGATTAATACCGCCATCCAGCGGCCACTAGTGCTACACACAATAGCAATGTCGAACGTAGCACACTTGGTGGCCACATAGTAACGCGCCCAAACACCACACACCACAAACAGCTGAGAAGGAACTATATAAACGCGTACAGAGCATAACTCAGCCCTTCTTCTGTCGGCGAGTCACCGGAGTGACAACACCAGTACAGGTAATTATCCTAGGACTTTGAAGCTTAGTTACACCGAGAATTTCTGGATTATTGTGTCTTTCTCAATGCTAACCTGGACATAGGACACTTGCTTGGACATAGGACACTTACCTGGACATAGGACACGGCTTTTTGCGAGACTGAGAATACTGGGATTCGTCTGCTTTTTTCAGTTCTTTTTCTTCGCAGCGCCTAGCGATATTCACTGACACGTTGACGCTTTAGTTTCACCGAGAATTCCGGGATTCGTCTGCCTTTCTCAGTGCTAACCCAGAGACTAAACGAGAAATCAACACTGGGGACTATTTCACCGCAACGTGGGATTCCTCGCCACAGCACGTAAATATAATCAAAGAGCATATGATTGTAAAAGCTACGGTCCGGTAAGATATTGTGAACCACGGCCATACTTCAGAACAGAATAAAATTAAATATTAGTTGTATTTCTTTCAACTTGGAGTGTGAATAAAACGCCCGCTTATGCATACATATGGACCGCTTAGTTAAGACAAGGTGATTGTATCCGCTTATGGTTTAGCGCCTCAAACAGAAGTGCTGCCAAGACCATTTTCTTGTCTATTGTGAACGAGAAAAAGAATAAACCAAGTATTAACCGCTGTAATTATATAAAATATATAATATATTACCGTGTATTAATTAAAATGTACACAAATAAAGTTAAATTACCAACGCTTGATCAGAATTTGCCATTTTTAATTTTTCCTGTTCCTCTTTAAAATTGGTTTACAAATGTTCCCATTTTATTCCCACTCACGTTGAAAGAAGCACAGCTATTATAGATGTATAAATTGGGCTGTTAATGTAGGTGATTGTTCTCTTAATTATTTGATTCTAAAATGTCAGAATACTTATTGTCCTGCTATGAGGCTGGTGCTTTGGTTTAAGCATCACGCCCGCAAGTGCCTAGATTCCCTGTGCTCCCACACCAGCCACAATCTAACAAGGCACATAAGAAAAATTGGCATTATTTTCAATAGACTAAGAAATTAATGCAAATAATTTTGTTGACATTGTTCGAAAAAGCAAGAAAATTTACAATATTAAAAATGTATGTATTTTTTCGTCAAACTACATATAAATATACAAAATAAGTAGTTAATCAAAAATCATTAGAAAATAAAGTAAGAAAATCTTTAAATTGCTCATAAAAATAGATATTGCGAGTATTTTAACTGATATTCGTGTCGATGTATAATAAACATGTAAACATGTATATAAAAAGTATTAAAATTTGCTTCTTTCCGCAAAGCTTGTCAAAAATAAAAAGTTACGCCACTTTTTGTAAATGCTCAGCGAATTCTGCAGCAGATCTTAAGTTCAGTACGATGTCCTTGAGGTGATTTAATTTATTAATATATGTCTTATGTATTTTAGAACGCACACTTTTGTATGAAACTCCGTTGAGCATTTTATCGATAATGTAAGAAATCCAAAATATATTAGTTTTTGGCTCATAAATTTCCCAATTGTTCCTAAATAAATAAAGTTATTATTACATTTTATTTCCAAGTCGGTAACTTACTTGAGCACTTCCCGCATCATTCGATAAATATCAAATTGATAATCGCCTGTTGCCGTAAAAAGCTCCTCGTCACGTGAGAGATCGTTGTAATGGCAAATATCGGCGAAAATCATGCGCGAAAGCGTGTAATCAATTATGGTTGCTTTAACACCTTTAGTGGGCAGGATGAGCTCCTTATTGTGAAGTTTGCATCGAAAATGCTTGTCACTAGTTTTACTTATCAATATATTGCCCCAATGCAAATCACGATGTTCAAATTGGAAGGCCTCTTCACCTACGGCCAGCGTAAGGACTACCTGCAAAAAAATTATTAATGAAACTCACAATGAATAAATAGCTTACTCACTTGTTGCAGTACGTAATATGATTGTTCAGCATTGCTGAAAACAAAAGCCTCCAAATCTGTACCACCGTAAGCCAACTCTAGCACGATATAAATTTGCGAGTCCAAGAATACTTCCGGGTGATCATTTTCGGACCCTTTACTGTCGTCATATTCTGCCCACAGTTTTATCAAATGCTCCGGATATTTCCCTTTAATACAGGCAACCTTAAATAATATATATGTAAACAAATATATAAACATTATTATATATATATTTATGTATTTCGCTCCCTCCCCGCTTTGTAGTCACATTGATGTGGTGCGGGTGCTTAGTTAGAATAATCCGACTTGGCCATGCTGACGAGCAACCGTGTGAGACGGGCAGTCGGAGAGTACAAACTAGGAACTGCCAACCTACCCTCACCCCATTATCTCCCTCCCGCCCATCCTAAATTTCCTTTTTCACTCCCAGCCAATTGAATTCAGCATAGGGGCGTCTATACGTTAGTGGCCGGCCCCTGGTCTGCGTCTGACCCCAGTGGGATCTTATATGCGCTTCATCCTGGACTATTCCAAAACTGCTCACCACTTAATTAAACGTTTGAAAAAAGATGTAAAAATAAATCTGAAGGACCAAGATTATAGACTAATTTTATAAATGAAAATAATTGATTAAGATAAAGCATTTTACGCTAATAACAGATGCCAGCAATTTCACCCTGATGGCAGTCCGCATGAAAACAGACAGACCTACAGCTTAGGCAACTAGATTCCTAAATGGCCACAAAATGAGAATAACAACTGCTGGCTACAGTTTGGTCCACAAAACATTTCTGACCATATTTGTTGGTACGAAAATTTGTAATAAAGGCCGACAACCTGAAGGAACCGAACGATAAAATCCAGCGTTGGAAGATTAAGCTGAAGGAAATATTTTCGGAAATCGAAAATAGAGTTTGTAACTTCTGTCCTCATCCGACCGAATGCCCAGAAACTTTTATATTTGTTCAATCAAGTTTTATAAAAATCAAACCCATAAATAAATATATATGTAACTATATTCAGTAAAACCTTAAAGGGAAGTGTAGCTGCGCTTACTAGATTTTGTATTTTTTACAACGCGATAAATATATATAGAAAATTGGGATTTTAAAAATACATACTTTTTTCACGCCCACGAATCCATCTGTAGCGTGGATTTGATTTGTAGCATTACGCAATGCGTACAATTCCATTGAGATGATAATTTCAGGAAGAATTTGTTCAAATGTCTTTTGTTCTTCGCCATTAATTTTATATTGACCCTCTATGGGAATTATTTTCAACACGGAATCTTCAAACTCGGAACTATTAATAAACACCTCTCCGAATGCACCTTCGCCAATTTTCCTACACTTCTGCATATTTTCGGCACTGTACAGTTCTTCAAAAGGTAGTGGCTTACGCTGACCACAGCGTTTCAATACATTTGACTCCCATTCACCTTCATTACAAATGCTTGTGATACTCGTCGACCTTGTGTACTTTCGCTCAGACTTAATAAAGGCTGACTTACGATTTCCTACAAATTTCGTCACACCAACAAATTCAACTGAATTATCAGGAAGGGCATTGTGGATGCTAGCGGTCTTTCGTTGTTCGGCTTCAAATAAGAGAAGTCAAATTCATACAAAATTATATACGTGATGTGCCAAATAATTACTCAAACGTTGAGTTCGACGCCACAAACTCAATGATTTCCGCCACTTTCCAGACTGCAGTGTAAGATTGGTTGGACATTCTTTTGAATGATGACTAGACTCAGGTTCGAAAACATGAAGTAGCATTTGTGTCGTCTCTTCGTGTATATTGGAGTTACTAGGTTCAAAGCAGACATGCCGTCGTTTCATTCGATTTTTTTTTTGTTTAGAACTTTCATGTCCTACTAAGGATGATCTGTGATTGGGAAGTATCTGATTGTCGGTGACTGTAGTGAAGGAAGTTTCAGCTTTCTCTTCGTAATCTAAATGTAACTTATTTATATAAATATATATCTGCATATTATTATTTGTTCATACCTGCAACAATAATATCTGGATTTATTGGCGTAGCATGAAAATTTTGACCTTCATCTAATTTTGATTTCCCTTTGAAGTGAATAAATGTCATTGCTCCAATCGGAGACAAGGAGCATTTAAAAGGATTTAGTGCCAATTTGTTTACTACCGGTGTAGAAACGGAACCATGTCGTTTATTGGCGGTCCTCTTGTCTTGGTTTTTCAATGTGGTAGAAGGTACGGATAGCCCTTTCGGAGCACTAACTACACACAAACTATCATTTCGACTATTTTCCAGGCTGGAATCAATATTGAAAGATGCACGTACATTCTTAACTACATTCAATTCTCGTAGCACACTGTAAAATAAAAATAGATGTCTGATTAATAAATATATATATACTCGTATGTATCCTTTGCCCACCCTTGTGATTCTAGTAGTTTGTCAAATGAGTCTTTCCATGCATCATCCTCCAGAGTTACGTTCACTGTGACATCATTTGATGCAGTTCCCATCACGACGTTAAAAATTTGTCCAGTGTACTTGTTTTTTATAATCTTCTCAAAAATATATATTTTTAATATAATAATTATTACTAAAATATATATTTGTATATATAAAATATGATGCGTTTAGTCTGAAATATATATTTAAATCTGCAATTGAATTAAACACGGTGTGGGTTCGAGAATTTTTGTTTAGTGTTGCCATACTAATGTACAATGCAATCAAGGTTGGTGATCATCAAACTATCAGCGCACTGAATAGGTGGGTGTCACGGAAAGTCGATTTTCTTTTCGATCGTTTTTGAAGTTTGCTAATTTTATTGTTCGTAGCTTGTCCAGAAGGTAAGACATGTTTTTATCTTTAAATTGAAAGGGCATTAAAAACTGTATACAATCTTATAAAATCAAAACTTTAAACTTCATAGGAAATGCTTTGCTCAAAGGTTAGGTTAGGTTACACTGCCTGCAAGGTCCGTTGCGACGCCAGACGGGCATCCATTAAAGAGTCGTTATATAGATCTAAAAAGAGAGAAGCTCTTAGCAAACTTTAAGAACGACACCATCCCTTATTGCTGAAACCTCGTCCAGCCCCTCAAACCAGAGGGCTCCCAGATCTCCCAGACGCGGTTTTGAGATTGCGGGACAGGCACAGGAGATGATCTAAAGTTTCAATCGTGCCCTGCTTCCCACATTTCCTATAATCGTCGTTGCTCCCATCATTTTAGCGTTTACCACCGTTAGACAGTGACCCGTCAGTATGCCTACAACCATTCTACGATCCTTTTTCAGGAGTACTTGCTCATTCGGTAGTTGGATACCACTTTTTGCAATAGCGTACGCGCTCTCGGCCTTCTTTGTTATTGTGCGAATAGCCACCTCTACCGTATTACAAACGATATCTGTCACATTTGACAGGTAATAAAAATTAAATATCATTTTGAGCTAATATACAGGTGTGTATGAAATTGCCTCTATAAGTTTGTTATAAAAATCTAAACCTGCTAACACTCCATAATTCATATTAATATATATTAGTTCTATGTAATAATTGTTTACTAAAATTTATGTAAGGATATTTTTTGACCATTTTTGTATTAATATTTTATTGTTAGCTAAATGTCTCTTTACCTGTCAAGATCAGCTATGTGGTCAATAAACTCACATATTCCGTGCAGCTATATTTCAGAAAGCTTGCCAAACGGCCAAGTTTCGTAACTATTTAACTGTTCTACATTAAGCATCCGAATAAGCAGAGAACACGGAGAAGCGACACTTAAACGTCAAATTTTCTGACGTTTAAAAAAAGTCTTTGTTTATCATTAGTTGGCTATATGGATAGGTTTGATTATCATTGGTTCTGAAGAAAATCAACCACACTACTACAGTTTTGTACATGTGTAAGTGTGCGTAAAACAAGAGTAATTTCTCTGTATTCTCTGGTATAAGTAACACACACGGTTGTGTGTAGGGTAGCACAGATGCCGAAATTGAATTTTTCTTGTTGTTCCTAGTTTTGACGGAAACGCATGCAGGGACAAAGTACGCTTGCGAGTCGTGGGATCCAAGGTTATAAGCATAAAAAAATAAAATGTAAGAAAATAATTTATAATTGATATACTCGTATAATAAATAATTGATACATTAAGTACTTTTGTCGAAGAGGAATAAGAGGAATTGCGTTTTTACAATGGAAATGATAATTGTTATTTTAAATTCAGAATATATAATTCAATTTAGAATTATGGTAGTAAAGGAAGTATTTGTTAAATTTCAAAACACAACATGAACTGAACTGCACTAGAAATATTTCAGTGCAGCCAGTTCCTGAATTGAAAGTGAACTTTCTGCGACGCGAACACACTTCAGTGCAGCCAGTTCATGCGACGCGAACACACTTTTAATTATTCAAGTCTGAGTTTACCTTCTATAATTTCGCCATGATCTGTTTTTAAGTATTAAACGAGCACTGGCAATGCTCCCACCGTATGATCATTGGTTGATAACTTTAATAATAAGTAATCTGAGTTAAATCGTGGCAATTGCGTAAGTTGTACTTGCGGAGTGACTTTGAAATGAAGAAAATATTGGGACCGTTTTTAAGTGTGCTGAAGTCGAGTAAACCAACTCTGTCGGCATCACGAACCCACTTTACTTATTACCCTGATAAGAATGTAAACGAATCTGT
Source organism: Clusia tigrina (assembly GCA_920105625.2). NCBI lineage: Eukaryota > Metazoa > Arthropoda > Insecta > Diptera > Clusiidae > Clusia > Clusia tigrina. The sequence continues at coordinate 39,133,168 of OV050033.1, read as the reverse complement.
GGAGCCGCCATCAGATGAGCGTCAGAAGATGAATATGTTTCAAGCTATTAATAATGCAATGGACTTGGCACTTGCTCAAGATTCCTCTGCTCTGGTGTTTGGAGAAGACGTAGGCTTCGGTGGGGTGTTTCGATGTTCTATCAATCTGCGCGATAAGTACGGCAAGGATCGCGTCTTCAACACACCACTATGCGAACAAGGTATTGCCGGATTTGCAATTGGAGTAGCTAACGCAGGTACAACCGCCATCGCTGAGATACAGTTCGCGGATTATATTTTTCCAGCTTTTGATCAAATCGTAAACGAGGCTGCAAAATACCGGTATCGGAGTGGTGGGTTGTTTGATTGTGGTTCATTAACTTTTCGCGTTCCATGTGGTGCTGTAGGTCACGGTGCACTGTATCATTCTCAGAGTCCTGAGGCGTATTTTGCGCACACTCCTGGACTAAAAGTAGTGGTACCGAGAGGGCCTATTAAAGCTAAAGGCCTTTTGCTCGCATGCATTAAAGATCCCAATCCTTGCATTGTTCTTGAACCAAAAACTTTATATAGGGCCGCGGTGGAGAACGTGCCAGTTTCTACATATGCATCCGAGATAGGTAAAGCCGATGTACTGAAGAAGGGTAATGACATTACTCTTATCGGCTGGGGTACACAAGTGCACGTATTGCTTGAGGTAAACATACTCTATAAACAAATTTACATTTACTACTTCAGATGCGTTTTTCGTCTTAATCCATTCATACTTTTATTAACTGCAATTATTAACTAATTCAATTTGATTGCATGCAATTGGATGTTGGTATTTAGCCTCTTACACATTTGAGCGGAATTTGGATGAGGTTCGCATTTTTGTGTAGGATTCCAAAAATAATTTTATTGACTTTCCGATGAGAATTACCAAACACAAATGTACCTCGGAAGTTGAACGAGATTCTTATTTTAAGAACATGATTCAAATTTACTGTGCTCAAAACTTACTTTTCATATTAGCTATTTGGGCATAATTTCCCACAATTTTGCATATAATGCTTCAGTAAAGTCCATTTGGGAGTAATATTGGAAAAAGCTTTTGTTTTACAATTAATTTTTGTTTGTTTCCGGAATACGGTGTTAAAGATGGAAAATAATTTCTCTGTTTAATTGCAAACTGTTTTTGTTTCAGGTTGCCGATTTAGCAAAAAAGCAGTTAAATATCAACTGCGAAGTTATTGACTTGGTTTCTATTTTGCCGTGGGATAGAGAAACTGTTTGCAATGTAAGGCTATTTCATATTAAATTACTTGTATAGATTTAGCATATATTGTTAATATTTATAAATGTACATTTTACTTGCAGTCTGTGAAAAAGACCGGACGTGTTGTGGTTGCTCACGAAGCGCCATTAACTCAAGGTTTCGGGTCTGAATTGGCAGCGTACATACAAGAAAAATGCTTCTTGCATTTGGAGGCTCCCGTGAAGCGTGTTGCCGGCTGGGATACTCCGTTTCCACATGTATTCGAGCCATTCTATTTACCGAATAAACATCGCTGCTTAACAGCCATTACCGAGCTGATCAACTACTAGATAGAAAAAAGGGAGGACCTGCTTAGCAGTAAACCCACACTTTTTATCGATTCAAATAGAAACGGATGCATTTATTTACACTCTCATTTTTTATTTTATTACTTGTTAAATAGTATTAAGGTATTTTGATGTAAAACATTTCTAGCCAAAATAATAGTAATAAAGAGAAAAACTACTCAAAGCTGATATACATGTAACTGATTTTTAATTATTCTCATAAACATTTAACATAAGGAATATGACAGCCGAATCATGCTGCGAAAATTTACAATAAATGTGCGTAAATTAATAAATATTTAACAAATTATTTAGTCTGATATATGACAAACGTGGATTGATTCAAGTGCATCAGTGTTTGTGAACATTATTCACAAAAATAATTTTTGTGCATTTCTCATCGCTAAGTTACAAAATGGAATCCAGAATTAATAATGTTCAACAATTGCTCTAGTAAAATCCTTGGTATTTTATTGATCACGTTTTCGTTTACTACAAATGTAAATTAGAAGGAGGTTTATAAGAATTGATTTCAGTATGTAAGATTTTATAAACAAAAAATCGAATTATATATATAATTAAACTAAATATTAAATAAAACATTTTTGGAATTAAAACTGTTTGAAGTTTTATTACTTTTTAGCAAGTGCTATTCCCAGTCCAACAATACCACCAAGAACGAGCGCGGCGCCTCCTGCCACTGCCATACCTTTGGCTATGTCCTTATCGCTTTGTTTTTTAATATATTCCTGAAAACAAAATACATTATCAATAATTTATCTAAGAAAAAATATATGCAAATTAATTAAGACGTTAACTGATGAGGTTATCAAACATATTTATTTTGAATTGTTTTAAAAATCTTGAAATTTTTTAAACTGAATTGTATATAAGCTGAATAGGAAAAAACTACGATTTTCTAAGGGATTGAATTAGAATTTTGTATTTCCAATTTATTAATGGTATTGGGATAATTAAATAAAATTTGTAATTAGTTTTACTTAAAAATATAAAAGTAACTATTTGCGAAAAGAAACCAAACACTTGCGTTTAATGAAATTAACATGCAACAGTTGCCATTGTAGTGTACCTCACTAGCGTACGCTGACGACCAGACAATTACACAAGCATACTCTGTATTCCTATATGCCGCGTATAATATTGTTTGCACAACTATACTGAATGCATATTGCTGAATAAGCATTTTATACAACACAACGACTTAAGTAGGCTCTGTACAGAACATTGTTGGCGCGATACACGCAATTTCACTCAATGCACAATGCTGAATATACATTTTTGGCAGGGGTCGCGATCACTTAGTGTAATGTAAACAAAGCGTGCTTGACCACGATTTGTCAACACCAAATGTCGATAATTCTACATGTTCCTGTTATTTTGAAGATATGTTTAATAACATGTACAAATAAGATAGGAATAATTTATGTTAGATAGAGTATGACAAACTATGTATCAAAATGATATAAAAGGGCCTTCAAGCCGAATAAAGATCAAATTGATTCTGAACGTTTAGCATAACTGCTCTAAACTATGTTTCTTTCTCCGTGCTCTCAGTTAGGCTTAACTTTGAGATCAGCAAAACCATAGCTTGACCAACGGCAAACTCTGCCGGTCATAAATTTTACTACAGGGCGCATATACGCTTTGCTATAATCTTTTCTTTTTACAGAAATATACTGAAAGATACATACAAATCCTGTATTATATTGCTTGACGATACAGCTGCCATAACATTATCCTTTTATTACATGGCTATCTTGCCAGGCTCTCATTAAATGTATTATATGGTAGTACAAAATAACATATTAAACAGGATTATTCAATTATATTTTACTCTATTTATGTTGTTACTTAAATGAAACCATCACTTTGCTGTAAATCTCCATTGGCATTAAGAAATTAGCTAAACACGCATTGTATGTCTTACCTAATTTAAAAGCACCCTGCATTCGAAACCAAATACCATATAAAATACTTGGTATTTGGTTAATGTGTATACGCTTGACTCGTCCCCCTTAAAATACGCATCTGCTAAAAATGGAAACAGAAATACAAATACGAGTGTCAATTTCTTTGGACAAAAGTTTGGGCACACAGCTTTTTAGAACTCGGACTGAAGTATTTTGTAAGCTTATTTAACAATCTAGAAAATTATATTGGTGCACGACTCCCCTCTACTTTTCCGGTCCACCTATATAATATATTTTAAGGTTCATGTGTACTTTGAGGATGGTAAGTATAGATATTGCAACGCGTGTAACTTGGTTGGGTTATTATTCCTGTTATCGACATGCTTTGTATCAAATATTTCAAATCTGTGTTTTTTTATGGCAAAACGGTTATTGATGTTGGTTTATTAAATTATTGCCTGGATTCATGGAACCAAAGTTATTGATGGCGATTATGGGAAATTTCCAGTCATATGCAATGGACGGTGAACAATTGGATACACTTGTGGATTAGGCCTAGTGGGGAGTACAGTTAGAATTGGTGGTTCAGCTGACTGATCCGCTCATTCTCGTTCACTGAGCATATTGAACTACATATGTCGTTCACAATCGTTCAGGTGCGCTCAGTATGTTATGATTATTAAAACAAGTCACTTGCTCTCCTACTCAAATTTACTCTTTCGTCCATAAAAAGTGGAAGGAAGCAGAGAGCAATACTTGCACTTGGCGCTTTTTTGTTTGCACACAAGAATGAATATATATAGCCGCCCTCTGTGGTCTAGTGGTAGCATGCTAGACTCACACCCCGGAGGACGCAGGTGCAAATAATGCCACGGGCTTGGCCACCAAAATGCTTCTATCTATAAAATCCTTTTCTCTTCGAGTCGAAAGCCTCTGTAGCTAGTACTTATTCCCCCAACACCTTGCAGTCATAATTAATTATGGTGTAAGATATAATAATAATAATAATAAAGAATGAATGAATATTCTATATGGCAAAACTTTTTTATACGCACAAATGCCTTGTTTTAAGCCCTCCTTTCTTTCCGTATAAAAAGGCTTTGCCTTATAAAAAATTCATTCTTGTGTATTTTACCCAAAGCCCAAAAACCAGAAAATAAAAATTTCTATTTCAAATCATTGGCTTCTGCAGTGAGCACACACACACTAATATTATTCTTACTTCCCTCATCATTAATTTCATCATAATCGCCAACAACAAACTAATTAAGTTAATAATTTCCATTTTTTACAGACGATAAAAATTAAAATAATTCGTCTCTATTTACGTTTAAAATTGGTCCAATGTACATTCATGAAACCATAAAGTTATGCAATTATTCTTATAGTTTAAACATTTAAAAGAGCAATTGCAGATTCCATTCAAATTTGCGGGCTCTGCTTTAAGTATGTGTATGCCGAATTAACGGAATGCAATAAGTACCCGGAAGTTTGTTCGTGTCGCATCTACTTCAGTTCCACATCAAAGTGATTTTATGTGAAATTCTAATTTTTGTTACATCGCCAATGCACACTTTCAACAAAATATCTTTATTCTGCTGACTAAATTGCATGTATCTAGACAACTTACTGGATCATCCAGTACTTAGCTTTTACAGCCATTATAATAAATAATTATACTGTATGTGTTATTGGGTCACAAAAAATCTGACTCTTCCTTAACTAATTGCTCACAGGTTTTTGTAATGCAGGTTATCTCAAACTGACGTGCTTTGATCAGGACAGAAATGAACCAGAAAAAACGTGAAACATGGCCACTATCAAAAAGAAGAATTTTGTATTATCACTTGCCTCCAATGTTCGCACTTGCTCATTGGTTTCGATTTCCAAGAAAGCTCTGCAATATTTAAGTCCTTCTGAATAGTTTTTAATGCGTGCATTTCCAAAAGCCAAATAATAAATATAGTCTCGACGTCCGTCCGGATGGATTCGAGCTAAATCTTCCAATATCATTATTCCCTGTAATCATTAAGCCATAGTCTCAGATATATTATCACGTACACAATTTACTACGATGAATCACCTTTTTAATATCATTTGTGTATCTGCTGCGAACTAGACAGAATGCATACTCAAATTTAGTCTCTGTCGTCACTTCTCTGTCCAATTCCATTTCATGGTGATATTTCTTTTCAAATTTCTGTAAATAAATTTCTTTTAAAACCATACATTTTTTATTATCTTTTTACCTCCAGCTCATCGGGTGGAACGACATCATTTAATAATTCCTCCATAATTTCACAACTTCACAAATAATTTCTATGTAAACGTCGTAAATTTTCGCAATACAAAGCAATACGGAAGTGTAGACAACAGTAGACAATAAAACACATCACTATAAAACCCAAAAACAGAATGCATTCGCTGTGCTATGCTTCAACGTTTCATTTAGAAACAATGTGTTTATACATAGTAGAACAGAATCACTGAGCACCGCAACCATTCTCTGACCGCAACACAGCACAGCACCGCATCGCAGTTGGTTACGTTCAAGGTGAATTAACATACATGGTGACAAAGTGTATGTATATACGTCGTTTCGTTGCATCAAGCATGGTGACTGCAAGAACAAATTTTTTTGCACCAATTTTTCCGACGTAGCTGTCAAAATTGAATATATAGAAAAATGGATCAAAACAATTGCAGAGTTTTTTAATTGTTATTTTTGTGAAGTTTGAACATTATGAAAAAATGATGAGTCTATTTAACTATTAAATATATTTTATATAAATTGTGTACCACTTTAAGCAGATCTTATGTATTTGTCCATTCTTCTCGATCGCATAATGCTTATGTTTGACAATTTACTTCCATTTAGGCAATTGTAGTTTTGTCGTGAAACTAATATTAAAAGTGGCGTAATAAGTCCTTCGAAGTAATGACATAGACCACGTTCACATTAGCCTCAGAGAGCCGCGCCATTTTGACATGACTCTCGTGTTCGTACTAAAATGTTGTCTGAACACCGCCGCAGAATTTGGCGTTTGAAATATGTCAGAATATTGTTGTTTTCCTTTTAGCAACATAAACATAGATTAATCTAATCTATAAATATAGATTAAGTAATCTATGACATAAATCTATGGTAGAAGAACATTAATAATTAATTTAAAAATTAGTGATGGTAAGGAAGAAAGTATTTGTATTTTAACGTTATTAAATAATGCCAACGCTGCTGCTTTGCAGCTATTTAAAGATAGGGAGACTTCCAAAAAAATCCGTATTCTTCAGACTTTGTATTATACATACATTAAAGGATTTTGCTCATAAAGCGGTGTTGTTTGTGTTCGGTTCCAATTCATAATTTAAAAAAATTTTATTTTTGCTTTGCAAATTTTGCACAAATATTACACCAGCAAATGTGAAATCAGTAATTTTCACATCAGCAAATGTCAAAATGAGCCCAGAAATTTTTAACAAAATAAAAAATCTCGCCTCACGAAACTTTTCTCCTCCCCACTTCCTTCTTTGCCCGTAGACGTCAAAATGAGTCGGCTCTCCAAGTCCGCGAACCTCGTCATTATGCATCCAGAGTTCTTGGTCTAGTACAAGGTCCCCTCCTTTCTGAGTCAGAGGGAGGATAAGGGCTGCCGTGGCAGTTTTGGAGTGTTGAAGGTCAATTTGTATAACCTTCAGCATTTTGCGATGACGGTGAAGTTCGCACTGTCCTCATCGGATATAGGTGAGACAGCGCCACCTCAGTTAAAGGGTCCCGCCGGTTAAAGAAATCCCTAACCAATGCTGAGTTATGGATATTCGGTGGTGAGTTTCAGCCTGACCAGCGTTTTGTTGGGTTTTTGTTTTTGAGTGTGTCCATTTTATTGGGTCCCCACTCACAGCCGTTATCTCCGCTCGTACAGTAGTAGTCACTAAAAAAGGTCCCATGGTTATCTACACCACGCAGGGAGGCCATGCTAGGGTTGAAACGAGCCCTTGTGGGAACAAGTGTTCAGAGCCAGACCAGTGCTAATTGAGAGTCAATTTCAAACGAACCTACACCACCAACTTAATGAAGACGAATATCGTTTAATGTAAGTAAACAATTATCAAACTAAATGAAGCTGCCTAAAAATTAGCAATTTTACCATTTAGTTGCTGCTCCTGTTGGGAGCTTAATTTCACAAATGGATATGGCGCTTGATGTATGCATCTAATACAAGGTATTATTTGGATGACGCATTTGCGTTCAATTGCAAAAAGTATTAAATATGGAATCCATATATTCGTTCTACACAGATCAAGTGCCCAGACAACCTAAAATTAAAAATATTTTAGCAAAATTATTACATTTTTATAGGAAAACCATTGCATAACTTTCCCATGCATTTTCTATAAATCACTGCACCTGTATATTGCTGCTCACTGCCTCTGGTGGCTGCTAACTCGTACCCTTACCAGTAAGCGAGCTTTACGTATACTTTAAAACCATACGTCGTATACAAAATGTCTACCGGCCGAAATCCTCCATTAACTCCTGTGCCATAGTTCGCACATTTACATACTGCTACCTCTCGCCTCTGCCTCTCACACCATAATTGCTTACAGCGGGAGTAGTCGGGCCATTTTTTACATTGATCCGCTGCCACACACAATATGTCACTCTCTTTTCAAACTGTTCAAACATTTCCACACTTCCACATAATTTAATTTTACAGAAATACTGTACGCAGGCGGATTGATATTGAAGCTACCTAGCGCTAGATGGCAGCACAAACACAAAAACTTTTTTTTTTAGAAATTGCGATCTGTCAAACGTCAGCTGTTAAAATTTCACCCAAATTCATCGATTAGTTTATTTGTTGTAGTCGTTTGAAGTAAGCAACTTTTGTGTTTCTTGAAAAATGGAAAAAAGCGAATTTCGTGCAGTGATTAAACACTATTATTTGAAAGGGAAAACGGCGAAAGAGACAAAAGAAAAGCTCGATAATCAAGCACTGCAACAATACCATTAACAGGAAGGCCAAAAAAAGGTGGTTACTGAAGAAAATATCAAGAAAAGCCTCGATATCGTTATGAATATCCGCCGAGTCAAGTTGCGTGAGATTGTTGGAATGGTAAACATATCATATGAACGTGTGTTCGACATTTTGCATGAACATTTTTGCATATGAAAAAGCTATCGGCAAGATGGTTGCCGCGTTTGCTCAGTGTCGAACAAAAACGAGTTCGACAGACCACTTCACAGCGGTGTTTGGACATGATAAGGCGTAATCATGTTGATTGTTGGCGTCGATTAATAACTGTTGATGAAACGTGGGTCCACCACTACACACCTGAAACCAAAAATCAATCGAAACAATGGGTGTAAGTTGGTGGAAGTGCTCCGAAGAAGGCGAAGGCAGTGAAATCAGCTGGCAAGGTTATGGCCACTGTATTTTGGGATACATACGGAATATTGCTCATCGATTATCTTGAAAAAGGATCCACAATCACAGGAAAGTATTATCGTGCATTATTGGATCAATTGATTGATGCAATCAAGGAAAAACGACCACATTTAAAGAAGAAAAAAAGCTCTTTCTTCAAGACAACGCACCGGTTCACACAGCATTAGATACGATGCTAAAATTACGTGAAATATACTTCGAATTGGTTAATCATCCACCTTATAGTCCAGATTTAGCTCCTAGTGGCTTTTTCCTGTTTCCAAACTTGAAAAAATGGCTCGCAGGAAAAAGATTTATCTCAAACGAAGAAGTGATTACCGAAACTAACGCGTATTTTGAGGGGTTCCCGAAATCGTATTATTCAGATGGTATAAAAAAGTTGGAATATCGTCTTACTAAGTGTGTCCACGTAAAAGGAGTCTATGTTGAGAAATAAATGGTTTTTGAAAAAAAAATGTTTTTTCCTACTTAGGTAGCTTCAATATCAATCCGCCCTCGTAATATTTTTGTTTCTCTTTCACGATTTATATATATTCTAGTTTTATTGCATCGACTTAAGTGAAAACACCAGCAAATTGTAACACGATTTTACAAATAGATATACATACATAAATATGCATGATATATGATATAAACAAAAATGCATTCTCAAAATTAAGGTTGCGAATTCATATAGGATTGTTTTATATGAGTAGTAATTTTAAAGATACAATTTTAATAGACTCGTTATAGGCGTTACTTGAGATTATGGTATATACAGTCTCGAACCTTTCTACGCATAAAGTGGCGGCGCCCATATTTTGTGATTGATATTGATATAATATGCTTTGTATTTTCAATCAATTCATTTATTTAATAAAAGTAAATCCTAAAAGTAGTACTTTCAACGAGTGTGCTTGAGGAGCTCGGATCCAAGAAGAAGTACAAAAGTTCAATACTAATGAAATGCAAAAGTCTGGTGATGCCAGATTCTATGAATAAGTAGACTGAGAATATCATATACAATATGACAGATATAATTTTTTAAAGTGATGGCTTATTCACTTATTGGTCCCTTTTTGCAAAATTACTCCCATACTTTTGTATGTATTTATTTATTATGACGTACTCCACATACATTCGTAGCTTTTAGCCATATGCATATATATATGACAACAGATAAACCAATAGATATAAACATAAATCTATAAACTGGCTAGTCTTATATTAATTTAACACGGTCAAATATATGGCAATATACAAAATTGCTTTTCTTACCTAAAATTTTTAAAACACATTTTTAATTTAAAGTCACTTCCTCAATCGAATACCATCTAGAATAATTCTTTTCCTTATAAATCTTCTTATGCTGCATGGTATTGTACAGCAATGTAGCTATTTGCTCCAGTTTGAAGACTTCACATTTATATAATAAAAAAAGTTTGTGCCATTTAAATAAAATTTCCAGAAGACGCACGTCTTTTGACAGGAGCAACATCTGATAATGGGAGTCGAGTAAGACGTTGACCCAACGTATCAAATGCATTTCGTATTCTACGCTTTCCGATTCTACTCCCGATTGACTTCCTGAACTTGTTAACATTTCATATAAATGATCAAAGAGAATTAAGACTTTCGGGAAATCAATTTCCTGACGTATATGTATAGCTAAATTTGACGGATCAAAGGAGCATTTAAGTAAAATAATTAATACGTTATTAAAGTCTTGGTTAACGAGTTCATTTGCATTTTTTTCCCCATTTACTTCACTCAATTTTGATTGCAGTTCTATGGAATATTCCTCAAATTTGCATAAGATATAACTTAGGGTCTTAGCCAGCATCTTTTCAGATATATTAGAATAACGATGTAAGCATATGGCTATGTCTTCTAAAAGTTTCATCTCAATTAGAAGCAAAAGCAGTTTTTCACTTATTTCATGTTCACTGACTCCACAACTTTCCAGTTCACTAGCAATAAGACGCACTTCTTTGTTAACAAAGCTACCATCGTTACCTTTAGGCATCAGAATAACACATCCATTTTCAAAAGAATTTCTTACTTCTGTCATCTCAACAGATATTTGAAGTTCATTAATCACATCCAATGTCTTATCAAAATTATATGCAGCCTCGAATGGTACCAACTTTCCATCAGCTTCTATTGCACTGTAGATAATTTCATCGAAATTTTTGCTCGCTTTAGTTGAATTTGTACCGTTCGTATACTGTATGCATTCTTGTAGTGAGTCTTCCTCGTTTATATTATCTCCATGGACCTGTGTTTGAAAATCATTATTGGTCTGCATTCCCACTAAATCCGACAGTGACTCTTTCTGTATCCGGTAAGAAATCACCGAAAGGTTTTGTCCCATCGCCAAAAGAATATGTTCGTTCACACCCCACAGACGCGAAAACTCGAAATATACTTTAAAGAATTGCTTTGCCTTAATCAACTTAAACTGTGTGTTGTAAAGAAATAGAGTAGAACCCTCCTGACTGTCATTTGCTCCATAAATAGCCACGCAGTGTTGTGATAGGCCAAAGGCTGATAACGGTTTATCCACTTTAATTATTGGTATCATAGCAACAAACTTGCCAGGCGAACCCTTTGGCTTAGCTTCATCTAGATTTAAAAGAAATATCCGCTTATCGGACCCTGAGGAAGAAAAAATAAAATTGAGATTACTTTCCCAACAAATTTAAAATAAACTTACAAATGCTAAGTAGCATTGGTGTACCATCACCTTCAACCAACGTGTACCCAACTATACGCTCGTCTAATCCTTCTCGAGAAAGATTAAAACAAGTGGAAGTAGAATCTTCCAAATTATGCTGAACGACCTCCAACAATTTGCCGTCATTATGTTGTTTGAAATATATAAGAACTTGCCCTCCGTCTGACAGAGTTACAACACTTGAGTCGCTGAAGTTATGATTTAACGTTGGCTCCAGCTGTTGTACTGATGTATCCATTGTTTTCTTCGAAGATTTTATTGCATTAGCGAGTGTCTCACATGTGCCATCACTGTATATAACTATAGTGTTTTGGCCGGTACTTGCCAACTCCACAATTTTCTTTTTGAACTATAAAACAAGTGTAAAATATATCAAATACTGATCAATATATCAATCAAAGTTGATTTCAGCTTACCTCCAGTTTCTTGCACTTATTAACGTCAATGTCGCTTCCATTCCAGCAGCGCAAGGCATAGTTTCCAAAAACACCGACATATTTTTCGCTTTTCGGGTCGTAAACAATCTTAGAAGATAATTTTTCTACCACCGACCAACTTTGTAGAGGTTTTTGAATACTGGGCTAAAATAAATAGGAGAGTTGATAAGGCACACGCTTCGGTAGCCGCCACATACCTTGATGATTAATGAAATATTCTTGCCCAACGTTAGTATAATGTTTTCTTTATCACGATCCGCTGCAACGCCAAGTAAATCATTTGGTTCAGGAATTGTACAAAGGCTGTAGTGTGATATAAATTCTGCCATCTTAATAATTTTTTTAAGCACCACAACCACACGTGCTATAATTTGTTTACAATTTTTCTATTTGTCGAGGTTGCCATCCGCTATTTTCAAAAGCCGCATATTTAGGGTACATGCACACCAATCAGTTTTGGCCTTTATTAGTATGAATTTCAAAGTTTGATAACAATGTGAATCAAGGTGAATATACTTCCATGGTGACTGCAGGATAACATTTTTTTTAACCAATTTTCCCGACGTAGCTGTCAAAATTGTATTTATAGAAAAATGCGATCAAAACAAATATGCAAACAATTGCAAATAGAGTTTTGATTTGAGTGAATAAGAGTTTTTTTTTTTTTTTTTAAGAAATTATGAATCTATTTAACTATTAAATATATTTGATATAAATTGTGTACCACTTTAAGCAGCCCTTATGATTTCTCCATTCCTCTAAATTTCATTATTTTGATCGCACATTGCTTATGTTTGACAATTACGGAGGTAAGAAAATCGCCTTGCAGTCACCATGTAAGCAAATTCACCTTGGTGTGAATTTATTCTAAAGGTGAAATGAAAACAACATATTTTGATGATATAATTTTCTCTGGTCAAAATTAAATATGTAGAAAAATGCGATGAAAATAAATACTGCTAACATTAACTAAAACATATATATATATATATATATATATATATATATATATATATATATATATATATATATATATATATATATATATATATATATATATATATATATATATATATATATATATATATATATATATATATATATATATATATATATATATATATATATATATATGACGGGTCCGCTATCTAACGTTTTTTTTGTCAACTAGTGCTTATTTCGTGAATGGTAACACTTAGCTCATGTCTGATTTGATAGATAATTAGTTTTATCCTTCCGCTGAACGAATATGGTTGTGTATACGCTTGAACAACGCTGGGAAATATTGCGACATTACTTTGAAAATCATGGTAATGTTGCAGAATTCCAAAAAAATCATATGCCAAAAAAATCATCTTTTCAGATGAATCTCATTTTGATCTTGGCGGGTATGTAAAGAAGCAAAATTGTCGCATTTGGGGCACAGAAAACCCGCACGCATACATTTAAAAGCCGATGCACCCAAAACGAGCCACTGTTTGGTGCGGATTTTGGTCCAGAGGCATAATTGGGCCATTTTTCTTCGAAAATGAGCAAGGATTGGCCGTTACAGTCAATGGCGATCGTTATCGGGCCGAGGCAGCCATTTGAATGAAATTATTTTCCATTATTAACCGGAAGGATTGTACTTTCAAATAAAAAAAGAAATTTGAGAAAATATCCAGTAGTTTTTTTTTATAGAATTTTCAAAAAAAAAAAGTTATTTGGCGGACCCTTTATATATATATATATATATATATATATATATATATATATATATATATATATATATATTATATATATATATATATATATATATATATATTATATACATTTCTAATTAATCAATATTCCTAACAACATTATTACATTTAGTAACCCCGTCCGCTAATAGTCTCTGAAATTCGTCCCAATTACTGGACTTTGGTTGCCTGAATATGGTGTAGATTCTGACATCAAAATCGATTAAGAATCGAATGTGTTGGTAATCAGACATTGATACTTCTTTTAAAACTCCGCGGTCACTGGCCGGGGTGTCGAAGGGGCTACTGCTACTGCAACTGATGTCGGTGATCGAGATGTCGAGGGGGCACTATCTCTCGCGCGGGCGGTTCTGTGCCTTGTGGGGTTTTGGTGGATTTGTTACGTGCCTTCACCCTTAGCTGAATCTGCGTGAAATTGAGGAATAGTTTTCGCTTCTTCGCCAAGATTCTGTTTATCGACACTTCATCCACAGAGATAGTGACAAATGGACCCACATTCCTTTCCTTGACCGAGCGAAGTATTCTCCAGTCGGTGCTTGGAAGGCCGACGTTTTGCTTTGCAAGTCTGCTGAGCAAAATAGCTGGGGCTAGCACAACTTCCGGTGGCAAGAAGTTCCTCGATCCGACGAGGCATCAGATTTTGGTTGCCGCTGTTTCTTCGCTTGCTGCGCCACTTCGTTGGCCGAGTTGCTTGTTGACCGGCAACGTTTGCTTGAGCCTGGTTGGGCCGCTGCTAGGTCAGTGACCTTGGTATATCGCTCCAGTTCCGTGGCTTTGGCTTCTTCAGCTGTCATGCCTCCTTTTATCATGGCTTTTATGCGGCGCTTTTGCTGTAGTCTGGAGCATCTGGCCCCTGGACTGCCCCTACGCTCGCGTTGCTAGCACTTGATTCCATAGACTCTGAGTGCTGCTGGTACATGGGGCGCTTGGTCCCTGTATTGGGTGTTGAAGGATGACGGTCACATTCATGAGCTCATCACCACCGCACCACCGCCCACTTCCATGGCCTCATTGTTTCCTGCGTTAACTGGCGAACGGGGTAGAGTTTCTGCATCTGACTCCGTTGGAAAATTGTTGGTTTTTATGTTTTTAATTTCATCCATAAGGGTTTATTTACAAGGTGCAAATGGGAAGGTCAATGTTAGCAGAGCTCCCATGCAAACATAAAGTTATTTACTATGGGAAGGCGCCCGTATCCCAATTGAAACTCCGTTAGGACATGTTTCACTCGACACGATTCCAAGACAACCTTGGCTTGGGAAGGTTGATGGTTGGTTTTCAGAGTCGCACCAAAGATCTTTGCAGCAAGGTTAAACATGGGCTGTAATATCTCGTGGGGTCCTTGACCTTACTTAAGCCCCCTCACCACGCCAAAGTCCAACAGAGGGGGAAGACGTAATGATGGACTTCCACTTGCTCCTGCGTGGATCGGCCATCGATTGGTACTGGTTGTGCGTGAGGATGTCCGATGTCAGTGGTTGGCCAAACCTGCGGAATGCATTGCTGCGTCAATTCAGGACACATCAAAGCGAGTTTGAACTGCTAAGGGAACTGACAGATAGGAAGCAGCAGGCAGGAGAATGCCTAGATTCATTTTACTTTGAGGTGCTCAAGCTGTGATCCAGATTAGCACACCCAATGTCGGAATATGAATTTATTAAAATATTAAAGGGGAATCTGCGAGAAAGGCTTGCGGTGTAGAGCGTCGAATAGCTGATATATGAATGTCATGAGGCGGAAAGGCACTTTCAGAAGAAGGAAGGCAGGACGCCTTGTGGTGACCGGTGCGGACTAGGATATAGTGAGGTGAGCGAGCAAATGGGAGAAGAAGTGTCAACAGATTGGGGAGAACCAGCCAGGAGTCTGGAGGAAAGGAAGGAAGAAAGGAGACGGAAAGAGACGAGAAAGAAAGCTACGCTGGGGTGTTGGAATTGCGGTGTAGAAGGGCACACGTTCAGGGAATGCATGAAGAAGAGTTTGGTATTCTGCTACAGGTGTGGGGAGAAGAGTGTAGTAACTCCAGAGTATCCTAACTGCAAGGGAGAAACGCCAGACGGAACGCAGTGCTGTCGGGGCAACCACTTTCAAATCAAAACCCCGGAAAGAATCCATTCCGGGTCAGGAAGGAGTGGCCGAAGGAGTAGCTGGGAGACGGGAGAAGAAGCATAAGACCAGAGGGGTTGTGATGCGCCCGTCAATTTCCCGTGGAACAGGGAAGGTTAAGGGTAATTGAATTAGTAAGGGTGAAGGATTGCAAATAGATTTAAGTATAGAGGAAAGTGTCCAAATACGAAGCGAGATAAATGCAAGGGGGTAGTAAAGGTTTGCAGAGATGACCAATTAAAAGGGGTGTCTCGCAAAATACCAAAAGCCAGATCGAGGTGGAAGGTAAGACGTATAAAGGGACGGGAGGTAATAGAGATGGTAGGACGAAGTGCTCAGGCGGAAAAAACATCGTTCGAGAAAATGTAAGTATTTCACAACACTCGACTAAAAATCAGGATTTTCGATAGATCGATCTCGCAGAGGGATGATAGACTATTCCCAGCCCCTCTACTTGGATGGAGACGTTACCATTTGGCAGAACTATGGGTATCTTCGGCACATGACTAACTTGACGATATACTCCAAAATTTCGGATAAGAAAACTGGTATGATTGACGTTTGCACCCAATCGCACAAGAAGAAAATGGACATAAGACATTTAGAGACACTCCTAGCTATAAAAATGCATCATAGGCACACGAGAAGCTTCAACATTTAATGCATGGCCCTAAAAGTGAGAGCTGGGACACCAGACTTCAACGACTTTGAACCGACCAAATTTACACAACCCCAACTCATCAAATCAAGTAGTAATAAAGTAAAAATAAAATAAAGAAAAATAAATAAATTACCAGACAATGTAAATAGTATTCTAGCACTTATTAAAAGAGAACACATTGGCACTTCCCGACTGTATGAAGCCGTAAGAAGTATCATATTAATCAATGAGATTCAAAATTTTATAATGTCAATAATAATACCCAAAATTAATATATTTCATTCAATAATTCTTGACGACAACGATTTAAAAATTGTAATCAATTATCAATTCACTAATGTTAAAATAGCCTAAAACTAATGGAAACTTAACCAATATAGATTCTAAATATTTTCTGCTGTTCTAAATATTTACCTGCTACCTTAGTTACTATACCTTGATAAGCTTGTTACAACCAGAATAACCCTGTAAATTCCAAAGCAAATAAAATATCCCTCTCGCATAATATATAGTTTGGCAGCACTAACTGCAAGTAAAGCATTCCATACAAATTGGCAGCACTGCATGATTGAATTGACAGCAGAAGACTCGTTTGACAAAAGACTTTCGCTAGAGAATTTTTCAATCAGTTTAATTTGTTTATTAATTTATATAGCTCTAAAGTTATGTTTATTACTTATTGTCAATGTTAACTAGAATCCAGTATGTCTGTATAGTCAGCACTTGTTCATAGCGAACGAGACACGGAAATGGAACAACTGAAGAGCAATTATACCTCGAAGCTGTTCATCTGCACGGCCGTCGATTTTAAAGATGAGTTGGAAGAGGTTCGACTCCATAAATGCTTCACACATTTAAATATATAATTTATCTATCTGTTGTATTTAATATTTATATATATATATATATATATATATATATTTATATTTAGATATATATATATATATATTTATATATATATATATTTATATATATATATATATATATATCTTAAAATTTCTTTTGTGTTAATTTTTTATATATTATTATCCTGCATTTGTGAGTACAAGGCAACGAAATCATTTAACCGAGTGGATAACTATGAATTCGTCCCTTTTGGCATAAATGTGGAGGAATGATTTATTCGAAAAATAACATTGTTTATAATTTTATAAGCGATTTCTTTTAAAAGGAATTGGTCGTATGATTAAATGTTTCAATTTTATTTTTAGCGCTTTGAACGAGCTTATGTCAATCTACAACAGCAAATAAGTGGCCTGAACGACAAGGATATGCACGATATTCTCTCGCAGCTTGTTTGTAAAGAGAAACAACACGAGGAAATTTCCATCGGCTTCCTCTATATCATGCTCACAGATCCGGCTATGGCACAGAAAACATACCGTGATTTAACATTGGTTGCTCGGGATGGAATGAATATGGTTGTCACGAACTTAACAATGCTTGTAGCAGAAAAATATAGCAAATTAGCGGAAGTGGCGCGAAGACAATTAATTTGGCTCTTGCGAGAATTAGTGAAACACCAAGTGCTTAATGTAGAGAATATTATTTGGAATTGCTTGAGACAAGCAGGTGGCGGCGATGTCTCGCAAAAAAACTTATTTTTGGTGGAGAGTTTACTGGACATATTTATTGAGTATCGCGCGTGGTTGGAGAATCAACACTTTGTCATCCAGACTGTAGTGTATAGTTATGTTCGTTTAATTGAGGATCATGGCAATCCGCTTTTAAGTGCCCTGCGCCAAAAGGAAGTAAAATTTGTTATATCACTTATACGGGAACGATTTCAAGATATAATACCTTTGGGAAGAGACTTTGTGAGGTGCGTTTGATAAGCTTTGAAAGAAACAAATTTTATATATACACATGTACACACTTCTATTGTTTTAGATTGCTACAGAATGTGGGTCGAATTCCAGAATTTGAACAGCTTTGGCGGGATATATTTTACAACCCAAAAAATCTCCACCCTACCTTTAACGGAATCTGCCATTTATTACAAATACGAACTAGTCGTCGATTTCTGCAATGTCGTCTTACACCAGAAATAGAACGTAAACTACATTTTCTGGCTTCCTCTGTAAAATTCGGTAATCAGAAACGTTATCAAGACTGGTTCCAAGATAAATATTTTGCTACACCCGAATCCCACAGCTTGCGTTCGGATTTGATACGTTTCATAATCAATGTGATTCATCCGACAAACGATATGCTCTGCTCAGACATTATACCACGGTGGGCTATTATTGGCTGGTTAATCTCCTCGTGTACAAATCCTATAGCGTTAGCTAATGCAAAGCTTTCACTTTTCTATGATTGGCTTTTCTTCGATCCCATAAAGGATAACATAATGAATATTGAACCTGGTATTTTAGTAATGTATCACTCAATACGTAATCACCCGTTTGTCAGTAGTACATTGCTGGACTTTTTGTGTCGGATCATGAAAAATTTTTGTACTAAGCTCGAGGATAAGATCCGTTTGGGTGTGTACAACTCGCTAAATAAAATCCTCGAGAAACAAGTTTGTATAACTATATTTTATTGAGAAAATGTATTTAATCAAATTATTAATTTTAGGTCATTCCAAATCTTCAACCTCTATTTGAATCACCTAAGCTTGATCGTGAACTTCGGAATTTAATACGTGAAAACTTCCGTGAATTTGTTTCACCCGTGGCAGTCGGTGGCACCGTCGGTACACCTATGTATCCACCAACGTCAGTAATTCAAACTCCTGTATTTAAAAAGGAGGCAGATCAACGAATGCTGCATCAGGGTGCTATATTTTACAATGGACCGACCGCACAGCAGCAACACGAAATACAGCTACAAAATCATTTTCAGCTCAATTCCAATATTGGCGAAGTAGTAGAAAGCTGCCTGCTGGAACCAACCAGTGCCGTTGGAATTATATCCGTTACTGAAGAAGATAATAAACTCTCAACCATACCTGCAGAAAACAACGATATTGAAAATGAAGCTGTATTCAGCGAGGATGACGATGATGGTGCAAAGGAAGGTAAAAACGAAGAACTCACCGATGATGATGATGATTTGCCTTTATCGAAGGTATGTTATCGAATTAGAATTAGTTCAAATTATATACAAAGCATTCAAATAGTTATAATTAATGAAAGAATTTTCAAAACATGTTTAGGTTCGATTAAAAGAAAAACCAACACCGGAAAAAATTGAACTGCCTGCATCAATCAGCGATACATTCGAAACATTTCTCACAAAAAAAAATTCGTTCACCTTGGAAGGTTTTCTGGAGGATTTTCGAACTCTTCCTGCATCTGCCTTAGATGAAGCTCAGCTGAATTATGTGATCTCGAATACACTTTTAATACTGCGTGAAACATTGCCACAGCAAAATATTTTCTCCGAGAGTAAAACTGACGAAAAAAACCTGGCAAAGAGTATTAGTTACCCGCTCTTTGGTCTGTTTCGATTTCTCTATGAGAACGATGATAAAAGCAAGAAACCATTTCAGACGCTACTCAGTGAGATATGCGAACGAATACCGGAGACTGGGTACTTGTTGCTCTATTTTATGAAAATTCATGTGAAACTGCAAACACGGAAAAACGTGCAACAGTCGTATCAATTCAAAACAAGCATCTACCGTCTATTATGTGACGCTGTTGATGAGAAAGTTGACGATTGTCTGGCCCGGGATCTAGATCAGCTAGAAAAAGAGAATACCGCAATATTCCTCTGGTTATTACCTGATATATATCGTGAGTTTAAAACAAATTCAATAAACAACAGCGAACTACTGCGAATTACTTTACGTTGCATCGACGCAAAGAACTTGCGTGATCTGATGTACTATGTCGCACAGGGCAAGCTGACCCTCTTTAAGCAGGATGGTTTGATTGAATGCATACGTGAAAGCCTCGGATACGAAACATTTGAACAATTGTGCCTGTGGCAGTTAGTGCAAGCGCACGATGTGCCACTTAAATGTTTACAGGTTTAACAATCAATTATAGTTATGTTCCAAACAATTTTAACTTTATGTATTTTTATCCAGGATATACTTCCCGAGTTAGAATCCGCAAATCATCCGGAAGCACTCGGATATATGTTACTGTTACTGAAAAATGAAGAGCCAACAAATGAACTGATACGTCTTTTATTAAGTAGAGAAACAAAATCCCGTGGAGATCCATTTGTGACTTCCGCTTTGAGGTGAAATTACTTAGTTACTGATGAAGAATTCTATCTCAATAATTTTATCAATGCTTCCAGATTTTGGTGTCAACGTGGCGAAGAGAAATTGTCAGAAATTATTGCATCACTTTTAACATCAAAATATCCCACTTCATCACCGAACAAACGGAAAAGACCTCTGAAAGGCAGCTCTGCCATGAATAGTACACCTTCCGCTGATCAGGTACGCACATTTTAGGGTGATATTTAATTACCCATTTATTTACTTATATTTATATATCAGGTATTAAGCCATCTGGAGCATTATCGACGGAGTTGTAGACACGGCACGGGTACCGGACTTTATATTTACGATACAATGCAAAGAGCACTGCAGGCCGCGTATACGCACAGCAATGAGAGCACAAAAGTAAATCCAACGGAACAAATTAAGTTTTTAATTAACTGTTTTATCGATTTGCAGAAGCAGTACAGTGATCTGTTTGCCTTGGCTGCCGAGGACGAGACTACTGCTGTGGGGAGGCGTGGAGGTAGTGGGCGTGGACGGAAACAGCCCATGAGCAAAAAGGATTCAAATAATAGTTCCAGTAATAAAAAAATTTCAGATCCAGTTAAGACAATATACTCATCAGATGAGGAATCAAGCGAAGTATACTTATTATCACTTCAATGTTTAACTTAATCTCAATAAAATTCATGATTATTTTAGGAGGATTGGTCTAAGCAGAAGATTTCACAAGCGAAAAAGCGGAAAAAAACCATAAATGATTCCGACTGACAGTATGATTTGATTTGTTGTTTTGAAATTGAGGAAAATATTGAAAAGGATTTATTTTAATCACTAAAACTGTTTAAAAAAAGTAATTTTAAGAAAAGTGTAATGCCAATGTAGAAATTTTTAATGTTGATATATTCACGTTATATTTTTTTATTTTTAATAAAAATAAAAAATTGTAAAAAGTCTAAAATTGTAATATAATATTGTGTGTTTTACTTGGATATTTAGTTATTACGCATAGTTCAGTGCTGATCGAAATTTCGTAGTGCTGCGGTTTATATTAAATGACTTCATGAATGTGTTTTAATGCGCTTTCAAAGCAATCTACTGAAACTTTATATACTAAATAAGTAAACTATAAAGATTAATGGCAAAGCCAGAAAAGAAACGTATGCGGGGTTGCAGATCATTATTTTTAAAACAAAAATTTTATTGTCTTTAACCAAATCGACATAGTCAAACAACCCAAACCCAATTTTTGAGTTGAAATGTGATTCCCCTCACATCGTGCATACCAATATTTATATGTACACTTTTGTAAACTATAGATCTATATTTCAAAAAATGTTTGTATAATACGATATAACAACATATATTTTATTGGTTTAATATAATTTCTATCCATATTTTAGTAAAAAAATCTGCCCCTTTTTGAATAATTAGTTTATCGCAAAATTCAACTAAATCAAGGCAAGAACCTTTTTCTAATGCTTCGCTCAGGCAAACTTCCTCCGGTTGTGTATCATAATACATACCACAAAATGCTTTAAACACAGTCTAATTGAAAACTAACTATCTATAAGCTGAGCTGTGTTGTGAACGTTAGTACTAAACACTAAATCAAAAACAGTGAACCTTATTTAAATTATCTGTGATAAATGTTGCCAACCATTTTCAATGGTGGTGCATGGCTTGCATTGATAATACAAAAAAGGATACCAGTATTTACATTGGAACTTCCCTAAATCATTTGAATACAGTTAAAACCAATTTGTTCACACTAAGCTCACATCGTAATGTGTATTGCATTTGAACAAATGTTCGTTAAGTCCAAAAAGGAACATTGCAAGTATACATTTTTGATCAGTGTGACGTTCTAATTTGCACATGTTCGTCTCAAGAGAAGCGCTGTTTGGTTGAACGTTTAGTTTACTCATAGGAGCAATGTAAAATTGAATGAAAGTTTCACTTTCCACAATATAATTTTCGGAAAAGACCACATCTTAAGAGTTAAGGGAGCTATGAACACGGTCCTAAATTTTCATCTACTTATTGAGAACATTTGTAGCAACATCAAGGCTATGTTATTCTGGATATTAAATTTGCTTACAAATGTAAATATATCCAAAATATTTGCAAGTTGATATTAAAACAGGAATATGGACGGTAAAAACAAGAATATATTAGTTTGTAGTGAATTTGTAGTATCAGTAAAAACGTCCCACTTGTTTTATATCAGAAAGATTGCAATATCATATTCATCCCCATTTGAAAAAGTCATTTGAATGAGTCTTTGCTAAGGTATATAATTAAGTTAAGCACTGTTATGATTCGATATCGAGGATTTTCTTGATTTCTGCTTCAGGTTCTTGATGATCAATTAGTTGCATCAGGAAGTTTTTGGGGCGAAAATACACATGTATATCTTTTATATTTTTAAATATGTGAGAGAGGGCTGTAACATCCGCTTTAAAAACATCGTTAGCATCATATTCTGGTAGAATTTTTGGTAAAACATTTGCAGGTACTCGTAAAAGCTTAAAAAAAACTTACAACACAGATGTATATATATGATCTTTCACCGCAACAGCCTTGGTGTTTCATAAATTCATCCAGCTAATCAGTACCCTCCGAAAGAGTTGAGTGTTTAAAACCTTCTGCAAATCGATATGCCTTACATTTGATAATGATGGCAAATAAGCATCACATGCACATATACTCGTATGTTAGTGAACATTCCCGTTTATTTCTTTAATCAGATCAGTTTTCTGCCTTTTTAGTCCTTTTCAAAGTTTTTGATTCTTTTTCTCTCTAGACCAGCCTTAGATAAATAGATAGATATATTTAAAGGTGTTATACAATGCGGCCTGAAAGATCTATTGTGATGCCCTTATTTATTTGAAAGATGAGGATAGTCTCATCTATAAATATTCTGTCAGGTTAATTTTCGACAGTAATTCATATATTTTGGAGGGATTAAGTTGAGGGATCTTGCTCATATCTAAGGTATATTCTCCAAAACACCTGAGTCTATTATGTGCCAATGGTCCGCAGTCTGTGATCAGAATCGACAGATGGCATCTGAAGATATATCCAACTTGTTCAAATGGTAGTTAAGTCTACAATGTCCGCTTAAAATGCCTGTGATGATTCTTAATTTACTCCGAGGCATATTTATTAACTTATTAGCTCTTTTAGGATTAAAATCTCCCAGAAGAGCTTAGCTTTAATGCATAAAAAAATTTCAAATTCTTTGAGTCCGTATATAATTATTTACAACAGACCTCACAGACTGAATTTCACGCTGCTCAACAGTAAGCGAATATTTTTTTACGAAAAATGTTAAACGGAAAGGAAAAAATTGTAAATCAAATTACGAAAGTTAAAAAGTTAAAGTTATACATAGTACATTTAAGTTTACACGGTATGGATACTGAGTAAAAATTCCAATTTTACTAAATTGCTGATAGTGCACACGCCTCGATAAGCCACCAGGTATCCACAGGCACTACCAATCCCAACTCAACATATTCGCACAAGCTGGGAATATTCTAAAGGTGCATCCTGTGAACTTCTTGCAGATGCAACAGGCTGGCGTTAATGAGATCATATCTTAGATTTAAGTTTGTAGTCATATTATAATTAAAATAAAATGGACATTGCCAGAGAACAGTTATACAAAAATTTAAAAAGTATTTGTCTATTAATATTAAAATTTGAAGCTAATGTGTATATTTAGCTTTGACAGCTTGGGTCTGAAGCTTGTTTTAGATCTTGGTTACATATTGGTGTCTAGAGTGGCGAGTGATATCGTATTTTCAAGTGATATTGTATGCCGTGTTCTTGTTTATATGCTAGGATACTCCTTTGTGCTAGAAAGTAGAAATTTCTCATAAATATTATTGATGGTTTTTTTCTTGTATGAGTTTATTTTCAAACGTCTGCTTTGTTATGCTCATTTTTCACACAATTGTAGCGCCACTCTGTACCGCTACATTGCGAAAAATGTGCTACTCACTCAAACACACTAAAAATGAGTCGTTTGTCCCAGCACTAGTTCATTGTTTAAATTGTATATGTTAAATCTATTACGATAAGGAATATAGGGTGAGTTTATCATGAATAGGATTTTTGTGTATATGTGGGAAGCATGCTATTGCATCGAGGTCGTTATTAAGTGGAAGAATTTAGTGTGTAGATAGATAGATATATTTAAGTGTGTTATACACTGAGATCTGAAAGATCTATTGTGATGCCCCTATTTATTTGAAAGATGAGGAACTGGGATATTTACGATGAGATTCTTAAAGTGAGTTTATTTTGGAATTGTAACGTTTGATTATTGGTAACAGTTGATTATAGTTGTTAATGTCCCAAATTTGACAGAGAATCAATTAGTATAGTAATGTGGGTAGTAAACTTAGCAATGGGATAAATTTATAGCAAATATAATTGCTAGTAATGGCTTGTTCTGGGTAGGTTTTCTGTAGGGTCTTGTTCCATCGATATATAGTCGGATGATTCGTTTAGATGGTTTATCATCTTTGTATATTTTAGTTTTGCTATTTAAATTGCATAGAGTATACTGATTTTTGTCGATATATATGTTATATAACACACATACACACACACACACACACATATATATATATATATATATATATATATATATATATAGAAAGGTTTTTACTTTAACATAATTATTCGAAAACAAATTCATTTAAACAAATCAAACTCGACAAAACTCAGTTCTGATACAACTGGGAAGACAATGATATGGTTCCAGCTTTCGTCTGAGAGAAAACTATTTTTACGAAAGCTGAGTTACCGATATTAACCAAGCAGTTAGGAAAGTCTTTGGACCTTAGAGTAGACATAAATTTACAACCAATGCAATTTAAATGTATGCATCTGCCATTTAATGTCACTAATAGAAAAAATATAATATACATTCGTATATATGTATTAAAAATCGTATTTACAGATTTGTTATTAACGCAAAAATACAAAATTCCTTCTTAAACAGTAAAACAAATTTTAGGATCTCTATCATTACACATTATTAATAAAGTTCTTATTACGATCACGAAGTCCGCTCCCTTTTGTTGTTAAACACGGAGTGACATTTTTACGGGTGTACGAACGCAAGCAACGCTGTTCTTTTGTTTGGGGACTTTTAGAAGTAAATGAGTTGTTCGCTGCAATTTGAAATAAATAATGGAGGATAAATCGAATTAAAAATTCCATGCGATATCGTTACCTTTTGATTTCTGTTCGTACAATTTAATCACCTTCTTAGCCTCATGGAGTTTTCGCAATAAGATTTCGTTCTTTCGCTTTTCGATTGCTAATTCTTGGCTGAGTTGTTGCTTGCTTTTTGACTCCATTGAACTTAGTATGCTAGCAACAAAATATTTTTAAATAAAAGGTCAAATAAAATAAATTCCATGGATTGAACTACTCTGCAACGTAATACTTACGGATGATTAAAAATTGAAGTTGAAGAAGGGCGTTTTTCTGGGTCGGGATCAGTCATTAATTTTATCAAGTCATTAAATTCTTTGCTTAGAGACGTAATGTTTGGCACTTCTCCGTTCCGAAATTTATGCCAGTCTGGTCCATTTTTCGGCAGTGGCCCACCCCCCGCGGCCTCAAAAAGCGTAATACCCAAAGAGAATATATCAGCTTTGAACAAAAATCTAAAATCTTCTTGCAAAATTTCATTGGGTAAGTAGCGGCAGTCCCCTTCTTCTACCTGCGCTTCTTTCACTGATGTAACATGTCCTAAATCGCCGATTTTGTATGTAATGATACATTCTGACTTGATCAACTCCTCGTAGATGCAGTCCATCCCATCGTCATAACACTCATTTGTTAATGGTGGTAGTTGTGTTTTATGCGCTGATGGTTCCATTGTCAAGAAGATATTTCCCGATTTCAAGTCCATATGAACCAAATCATTGGAATGAATGTATCGCAAGCCCTCGGCCACATGCAAGAGTAAAATTTTTAATTCCGTTTCTACAAGAAAACGTTTTTGTATTAGCGAATGTAGACTGCCGCCATTGCAGTATTCATTCTGTATGAGCATATGATTGTCTTCGGCCCAGGCGGAATAGTAGCGAACTACGTTATCATGTTTTCCAAGAACTGCATGTGCCCAAACTTCATTAAGGGCCCGTTTTCTGAAATCAAGTTTTAGAAAGTTTTAGAAAAATTCCATATTTGAAATAATAATTGAATTTTATAAAATAAATTGTCAAACTCACTCAAAAGAGCTTCCTGCCACAGGCTTAATACTTTTTTTAATTGCATACACACATCCATCCAACCGATTTAAGCATTGATAAACTAATCCGAATTCACCGACACCTACAGAGTATAACATTTTTAGTATATTCATTATTTTGCCTAATTTCTCATTTACCAATTAGAGACATTTCGATGAATTCCTTTTGATATCTGCTAATATTAGTGTCCTGCAACGCAAGGCGTTTTGGAGCCTGATGCATTTCTGCTGTCAGTTCTACATCTGCATCAATAGCATTGTCATCTTCATTGTTTAAAAATATTTGGAGAGATTTGTTGCTTAAGCTTTCGCGTCCGAATTGCGTGCGACACCGTTTCTTATTATGTGCCATCAGACCTTTAAAAAATAAACGATTTACACTAGTGCTAATATGTATATATTCGAGTATATTTACTATCTGGAGTAAAGGGGTTCACATTAGCAGTTTGCTGGTACATGATATTGTCCAGAGCACGGTTATGCAAAGGCAAGGATCGTGGACGGTCTACGCTCTTCAGCAACTCCTCACGGCGTGAAATATCCGCTGCTGCTGCGGCTGATAGATAGTTTAGACATTTGCCGGATGACTTTTGCAGTATAGTTTTAGGAGTGGCAGGAGTATCAAAGAGGCGGAGTGCGCGCACTTTACGATAAGGTGGTGACATAGATTGTATTGTTATTGGTGGTGGAAGAAATTTATCTTCACTCTTTTTGGGACTTCTATTATTAAGCTCCAGTTCGTCATCGGCGTTAGTTAAAGGAGATGCAAATCGAAGCTTGCGTGGATGTATGGCATACATAGGAGAAGAGCACCGCGTAAAGGAGTCGTTTTCTCCTTTTGTTGATTCCATCTCAACGCTCGAGTCAAGTTGTTCTGGCACACTCCTGCAATCTAACTGCATTCTATACGCCATTTTTGAGCGCCCCTAAACGCGTGATAAAAATTTTATAAATCGTCCAACTTTTATTGATAATTCCTACTATATTATCAAATAAAACATTAAATAGAACTTGGAACGTCGCAACAAATTGAAATCAAATAGTAACTCAAAATAATTAACGAAGTAAAGTTAGTTGCGATTAAACTAAATGTACTCCGCGAAAAAACAAACTTGGCAGCATTGAATTAGACTATGAAACAAAGCTAGCCCAATGATAAAGTTATGTACACACGGGTAAAGTTTTTTACCATTATAGCGTCGTATTTTTAAATTTTTATGACATTACGTTTTTTTCTATTTATTATACCTTACACTATACATACAGGAAGGACTTGAGAGAATAAGTTTCAATAACTAAGGCGTCCAACTTGAAAATATATCTTTAGACGTTTTCGCCCGCTGATACAAGCCATGTAACCATGTACAAATTTTAAATGTCATTGGAGGGAATAAGCATTTGAAGTGTAATACTGCATACACACGAGGCAGGCGTCGAAGCAACGTGTTGAGGCAACCTGTTATTCATGTCAGAGTAGCTGATGGCTGTCAGAATATGAAGTGGGCAAATTATGTTAAAACATTTCATTTTTACAATGGCTTTGAACAGTAAACAACAGATTGAATGCTTTAAAAGAGTTAAAAAAACTGCAATCAGAAATTGAACAGTTTGTAATTGCACAAACACTCAAATTCTCGATAAATAATTATTAAATTAATTTTTAAAAATACAAACATTGAAATCGAGTGAAACTTCAAATTTATGTCAGGGTTTCTGGCAGAACTGCTGTCTTGACGTAATGTTTAATTTTTTTAGTATGACATTAACATATGGAGTCTCCACTCAAAATTTTGATGTTAAGACATGAACATTGCGATAAATTATAGCTAGTCGAGACACTATGTTAAATTAATGAATTCCCATGCAATTGCTTTTGTATAAAAGTGAGTAAATTCACTTACAAAACTGAGTTAACTCACTTTTGTTGTTTACATAC
The DNA here is from genome assembly GCA_920105625.2 of Clusia tigrina. Lineage (NCBI taxonomy): Eukaryota > Metazoa > Arthropoda > Insecta > Diptera > Clusiidae > Clusia > Clusia tigrina. The sequence goes on along the minus strand of OV050033.1, from coordinate 39,104,166 downwards.
TGCATAACAGGAAATGTTATGTTAACAGCGGCAGTCATATATAAAAATGTAAATATATTGACAGCTTGTCTGCAGCCGCAGCCAGCGCCATATGTAAACGAACAAAAGAAGCGAACATGTGTTGCATTCTGTGTGGTGAATTTATGTACAAAAAATTTCAATTTTCCTTATTTTTAGCAGAAATATATTTTTTCTGCAATAAACGAAATGTTTACTTTTATTATTTTGAAATAGCAAATCCTAAAAAACAAATAAAAAACATGAAAATCGCCACCCCCAGACATAGGAATGCTTATGCACTGGTGAACTCAATTCCGGTAGAAACACTTAACATTTCTTAAATTTTGCAGAGCGTGTAACTGCAGTTTAGCTTTCGGTGGAAACGCGCTATATTGCTGAAATATTGCTGTATATTTAAGTATTCAGTGCAATCTGGCAGCACTTTAAATTCTGACAGCTTAGAAAGAGGTTACAATATATTTTGGCGACCTAAAACAAGATAATTAATAAAAGTAATATGATAAGACGAAACAAATAAAATAAGGCGTTGAATAAACAAATAAAACAGACAACAGGTGAAGCTGGAGTATGGATCACACAACGGTGCACCCACAACAACACAATGTGCTGGCCCCGTGACTGATAGCGCTATATAAGCAGAATGGTCTGGACAATAGGGTCTCTTTGATCCAGCATCACTCGGCGAAGACGCATCGCACTTGGTATCTTCATACAGCGACATCGACATACCAACACAAAACGGCGAGCCTGCAGAGCAATACAAAGGTATAGTACACTCTTAGTCCAAAATTTTTGACTAAGACCAACGCCAATACTACCACCGAGTTTATGGTTCTACCGATTTTCGCCGAGACTAACACAAACTCCAAGACAACACCACGAATTTATGTTCTCGTGGAGACTAATACCAACTCCCAGACAGCATCGGATTCTACAAATTCTCGCGGAGACTAACACCGCCTACCGAGAACACATAAACGGGACACCATAGTATAAACACAGTTTCAATAGTTAATATTACTATACGTATAGTTAAAATAAAGTACTATCTATATATTTATAATCAAATAAAATGACATGTATAGTTTTAATGAAATTTAATAAAGTATACAATACACTATTTCCCGTCTATAAATATAAATTTCTGTACACGACCCCTGGGACCCGCTGAGTTCTACCCCAGCCAAAATATAGAGTCGTTACATCCCGTAGAAGTGAAGCCACCACTTTTTTATTATTGAACCTTTGCAGCCGCTTTAGGCGAACTTGTGCTATGGTCTCTATATTTTTGTCCAAAGAGGGAATAGTACCTGGCTTTAAATACCTTCTCATTCTAAATCCAGTAATTAATATTTTTAAAATTGAATTAATATATTTTCAACAAATTTACTAAATAGCTAGTGAAATGACTGGCACTGCTATAATAAATTCATACCACCATGAGAATGGAATCAGGCAAAAAAATTACCCCCTGGTGGAATATCAATTTAGCCAAAATGCGGAAACAGACTAGAAGACTCTTCAAGATAACTAAACGAACTAGTGGCTGGACTGCATATAGAGAGTCTATCACAAATTACAACATAGAAAAAAAAAAAGCGAAGAAAGAGTTGTGGAGGCACTTCTGTGGTGAACTTTCTCACCTAAGCATTTGCTCCAAAATACACAAAGTACTCTCAAAATCGTACACTAATAGTATGGGACTCCTAAGGAGACCAGATGGAAATTATACGGCAAAATAGCGTTGAAACCTCAGAACTTCTGGCTAACGTTCACTTCCCAGGTTCTGTAATATCAATCGAGCTCAATCTACAATGTCTGTCAGAGATCCACGGTCATTGACTGCATCAGAGCTAAGGAAATATTCTGTGAGGGAATGATAAAGTGGGCAATAGGCACTTTTCATCCTTACAAATCCCCAATATATACCGAAAACAGGTAGGAAATATATATACCTGCCAAAGTATAACATACCGGTTAGCTTAATCTCATTTATTCTAAAAACAATGGAGGAATTGGCAAGTAGACATATGTATAAGAGAAAGGTACCTCACACAAGCACTTCTAAAAAAAATCAATATGCTTATCAAGAAGGAAAATCTACCACAAATGCAATATTAAATCTCACACATAAAATCGAATACTCACTTGAGAATAAAGAGTATGCAGTGGGATGCTTCCTTGATATTGAGGGAGCTTTCCATAAAACTGATTTCTCCCACATAAACAGATCAATCCAAAACAGAGGTGTCGACCAAACAACATGTAGATGGTTAAACGATATCGTAAAGGGGAGAAAGATCAAGTCTTCTTTGGGTTTAACTAACTTGCAGGTTCAGGCAGCAAAAGGGTGTCCTCAGGGAGGGATGTTGTCTCCACTTTTATGGTCAATTGTTGTTGACGAACCACTGCAATTACTAACAAATAAAGAGTTTGACGTACAGGGATATACGGACGACATAGTCGTACTTATCAGAGGAAAATTTTAAGACACAATTTCAGATCTACTCCAGAGAGCACTGACCCTGATATCAAATTGGTGCAGGGGGGTGGGACTTAATGTAAACTCTAAAAAAAACTTGCATTGTCATTTTCACTAGGAAAAGGCTTAGGGAGAACTTCCATTTCTGGTGAATTTCTGGGCGTCATATCAGACACAAAACTAGGTTCCAGTAATGGCTTCATCAAAAGATTGAATGGCTGGGACATATGACAGGGAATGGTACCTGTATCTCATGCGGTTTCACAAAGACACAGTGATGTTCAAGCAGCCGCTTACTACCTAACCTTCCTCCCTCCTGTTGTTTTTTTTTTTGCACGAAGAACGAGGAGGAAAAGAAGTATAGATCCAATTTTCATCCAACCCAAACCAAAAGATTTTGGCGACTGTTGTCTACTGTGTTAGAGCAGTCGATGAACAATCTTACTATTTCGAGCTCATTATAAACATGACCAAAGAAAAACAATTAATACTAGTCCAAAGATAAATAAAAACGTCAAAGATTCCATACACCTCACGTTTATTGCAGCTGATAACAATGAAATCAATCAATCAAAATTTCAATTTTCGTACTAGTAATAAGGAAAGAAAAATCTACAATTTCTCATTTTCAGTTTTTGTATTCAAAAATTTTAATATGCAGAGTTTATACAAACTATAAATATTCCATCTTCTCATTAAAAATACTCAAATGCCAGCTAAATAATAGTGAATATAATAATATAATATAGAATATTTGCATGTAATTTTATGTATTCTTTAAAATTGTAACGGCACATATACATAATTTCTGTAAATTTGTTTACCAGGTTATTAAACATTTAAAAGAGAAAAATATTATTTATGTATGCATATAAGAAACATAACATTCAAATTCAAAAAGAATTAAAAGAAAGTAATGAAAATCACGTTAATAAAAAGAAATATATATATATATTTATATGTGTATATAAATAAATATATATATATATATATATATATATATATATATATATATATATATATATATATATATATATATGTATATATATATATATATTTATACGGCCATATATTTATGCAATTATAAACTATGGTAGAGAAACCAAAAAAAGGCGAATATTTTAGTAAAAAATGTCCATGTAAAATTTACGCATCTAGTTAGTTGTAGTTCTTGGGTCTGCTTTTGCATTTTCATTTGCTTTATGTAAATCTATTTAATCGTTCCTCTTTCTTTACTGAGCTAAACACTTACATATTTCATTATCATTCACTTTATTTATGCTATTTGTTTTAAATGTTAAGTAAATTTAACAAAACTCTGGTGGAGTTTACACTTATGATTTAAATATTCATCTTATTTATACGTACTCGTATCATCATTCATCAATCATCGCGTATCGTTATTAGTTCAATTTACTTTTAATTAATATTTCATATTTAGTAACAATGTCCTTGATAGATATTTTGATTACTTAGGCACTGTGTTCATATTACAATTTAAGAATTATATAATTTAATTAAATAAGAATATACAATAACGCATCTCTATAGTTAGAAATAGAAAAAAAAGTACAAAAGACGTACCGCTTATCAGTATCAGACAGACACAAAGACAAAGGAGAGCCTGAACAAATACAGTGTTTACTATAATTTCTAATAAAATCTTAAAAAAAAACTTATTTGCTTCAGATTTAAATTTGTTAATTCTCATTTTATTTACTTACACAATTTGTAGATTTCGCTAATTGTAGTTATTTTATTACTATTTGTAATATTTGTGTAAATAATATTTTGGTTGCCTTAAAAAACTTATTTAGAGAGTGAGAGATGATGAGAGTACTAAGTAGTGTGTAGTTTTTGTTCCTCTTTGCTAAAATCGCTTTAACTGGATAAAGTTATTGCATAATAATCTTTCTCACGTTTACAATTTAAATTTATTAACTACAATTATTACATCGCTTTGTTAAATTTAGTATTTTATTTGTTTCTAATCAAAACAGTTACGTGTTTGCAGGCGAGTCGTCGTAAGAAGTTCGTTATTGTCGTGCGTCCAACAAGTCCTCTTAAATAGATTGAAATTTTCAATAATCATTGTTATTGTGGCGGAGAGCGGTTCGTTGCTGGTCGACGACGACGAGTACATATGGTTCCAAACGAAATGAACAAATTGCTCCAAATTTGATGACCTTGGGATATTTTCTTGTTTTTGTTGTTGTTTTTTGTTTTGTTTCTTCATGTATGTGTGTATAATATAGTTTTTGTTGTTGTTGTTGATGTTGTTGTTGTTTATTAATATAGTGCTACACAAGTTTCGTTAAAGTTAAGTCATTAAAAAATTCTTATAATATTTTGCTCATTTAAATTACAACATATGTTGGCCTAAATATCCATTAAATAAAATGTACACTTGTTCAATATAAGTTTCAAGTTTCTGCTGTAGCTGCTGTTACCATAGCTCTTATTCTTGTATGATTTGTTTCATATAGTTAATAGTACATATTGTTAATAAATCAGTCAGTACATATTAAATTTTAATTTATTTTGGAAAATTTCATTTATTGTTTTTATTGGTTGTTGTTGTTGTTTTGTAATTCTATGCATTCCTCCCTTATTATTATTAAATGTAAGATTTCTAAAAAAGATTTATGTCTCATGTTAATTAAAATTGTTGTATTAAACGATAAATTTACAAACCTACCAATTAATAGTTTAAATTGTATTGACAATTTTGAGTGGATTTAATTTATATAAAAAAGCAAAGAAAAACCAATAAATATTTACTAAAGCCTGCTAACAAAGAGCCAAAGTAATTTGGGTTTGTGGGGATATTAAAAATAGGTTTTTTTTTTAAAATAAAAGTAACTATATTATAACTTGCACTTTACTGAATAATAAGTAAGAAATTACACAATGTAGGCTATGATTAGTGTAGTAAATTTATCTTACAATCAATTACAATAAAGACAAATTCAAACAAGAAACCTGTTTACAAAATGTGAAATTCGCTTTTAAACTATAAGCACTAAGCAAATGTGTTCCATAATCTTATTCAAAAACGTTCGTCGTAATTAAACCGCAATTTACTTGGACATTTTCCTTACACACACACACACACACACAACACACATTCCATTCAATTAAAAGTTATGTGACGAGTGTGCGTGCGTATTCGTGTGTGTGAATAACCTTCTATCGCGCTGCGCTTAATTCGCAATGCGCTCTTTTGTTTCTAGTTTTGTGTAATTGGTATTTGGGGAGGGGGACTTTAAAAGCTAAACTATAATCCAAGAGTAAGTGCTTTAAATTTAAGATTTTAATTTAGTATTTATTTTTATTTTACGATATTTGATATATATTCCATTAATTTAAATTTAAATCATAATCATTAAAGAAATTGTTTTACAATTAACAGTCAGTGTTTTTAAATCCTTTGCCTTTATAATAATTACTTTTAATGCTACTTTATTTTATTTGCTCTATGAAATATTTACGTTACGTTTTAGATTTAATTGTAATTTTTAATAATGTAGTAATTTATAATTTTAATGTGTGTGTGTTTTTAAACATTAATTAAACATTATGTCAGGTGTAGTTGTTGCAGGTTTTTACGCATATTTTCAATTTTTCCTCTTTTTTTTGTTGTTTTTTACCTTTTTTTAACTTACTCCATTACGTTTATATTGTATGCATATAGTTGCAGTAGTACATGTATGCAGCACAGATTAATATACATATATATAATATATATAAACTATTTCTTAATTAAATATTTCCCTTTACGATTTTTCAACGGCTTATCTTTTAGAGTTCTTAATTTTGAATTTTTAATATTATTTTGTTTATGTAATATATTTCTTTAGACTTTACTATTTATATATATATAAATATATATATAAATACATAAATAGATATATGTATATATAAATAAATGTATATACCAGTGTATATATACACCGGCATATATAACATAAATTTGTATATACATACATACATTTATATTCATATACTATCTATGGATGTAATTATTTATATGTTATTAATAGTCTGCATACACATGATATAAATATAAATTAGAATTAAATTTTACATATCTTTAATTAAAATTATATATTTATACACCATCTATACATGCATGAAATGACGCATTGAAATAACCATAAAATATTTTGTAAACCACTCAAAAATCCTTAATCAGCGTTAGCCTATAAGTTTATAAATGTATATAATATATGTAAGTAGTACTCTTTATTAGTGTAAGCAACTAAATTAGTTCAATGCAAAAATAATATGTTTATATATAATATGACGTAATAACCCAAATGTATAAATACAATTTTACCAATCAACCGAATATGTTTAAAGAGAGTATACAAATAAAAACAGTGAGTAGTATTAAGAGTGTACAAACTATGAAACATAACTTTATGCACGCATATCTGCGTTCTATTGTAATCATTTACATCTAATCTTCTTTAACTTTCTCTCTTACATGCTGACATTTGTTGAGTTTTTCACTATAGTAATTTTGAATTTCGTTTTAAGATATAACTATTTTGAGTTTAATTTTGCTGCAATCTAGGCGAAGAAGCACTAAAGATACCCTTCATAGTGAAGAAAGAAGCACATTTCTTCGGCTTAATGGGTTTATCCTCTGTCCACAATTTATGTGCTTCCACCCGCACACATGTGTTTATCTTTTTCGCACTTAGTCGTTACCCTGATAGCTGTACACTACCACTTTGTTTGGATATTTATTTTATCTAGTTTTTTTAGCAGTTTACAAAATTGGCTAATATTTCTTTATCTTTGTTTAAATTTAATGTGTTCTTGCATTGTGTTACTCTGAATGTGTGTTTAATATGTGTAAATTTTTTGTTATTTCCATTATATAGTATGTATATATAAACTTTGTTTTATATAATATAATTAATATTTAATTTCAACAACAGAACTGAACGAACAGACGCTATAGCTTAAAATTTAACTTTGCTTCACCTTATAAAGCAGACGTCTTAGACCGCCTGCGAAGCCGCATAAGGTGGCTGTGTAGAGCTGTCATTGCCGTATGCAGAACGTGGTCCAGCGCCGTAATTGGAGGCTCCTCCGTCCTGTTTAGCGTAGTTGCTGTAGTCATAATCGTAACCAGAGCCATAGCCCCCATAGTCATACTCGGAGCCAGATTTTGAAGCGGAATTACCAGGACCGGTGCGTGGTATGCCGCCTACCGGACCACTGCTGGAAGGACCGCCGGCTGCCCAGGTTTGGGCACGTGAGTACATGTCAGTGGCAGTACCAGCACCGGCTCCCGGAGCGCCAGTTGGACCAGCCGAATTTGGCGGCATGTTCCATGAGTTCCAGCTTCCACCCCCAGATGGACCAGAAGGACCTCCGGTAGAGGTGGAGTTGTACATATCATATCCACCATAACCTTGGGTCTGCTGCGGACCTGCGTAATTGGACCACTGTGGTGGTGGTCCTTGAGGGCCTGGAGGAGCACCCCAACCCTGATAGGATCCAGGGCCGCTGTTTCCATAACCGTAGCCCTGTTGTTGTGGTGAAGTTCCCCAACCCTGATAGCCTGGCATCATATTGGGTGCTCCAATAGGCATGTTCAGTGGAGGTCCTCCCATTTGCCCATTTTGGCCTTGCATCATATTTATTGGTGCATGATGCGGACCCCAGTGACTACACTCGTTGCCAAGTTTACCATAGGCTCCACCCACACCACCGCTACTTGAATTCTGACCACCAGATCCATCACGTGGCTCAGCTTTTTTTATTTCCACCTAAAGAATCGAAAAAATCGAAAACATTAATTTTAGCAAAATTAATACAAAGATTATAGTCAAAGTCACTTAAATTATAATAAACTAAATTTGAGAATAACAAAGTTTTCTATTTCTATTTGTATTAGATATACGAGTATATGAGAATATTTTACAAACATTACTTTTGCCATGAAAAGAGCGCCAAAAATTGAGAATAAATTACTACCCTCAATAGTATTTTTCCTATTATAAAATCACCTCTCCGACCTTAATATGTATATCGACTCTCATTTTAAATTCATAATAAATAATTTCATACAATACTTGGTTAGGATATTTCTAAATTGACTAATTGAAAACAAAATGTATTTTAATGTTTAATTTATATCCTACAGAATTCGTTCATATCTTGAAATGTCTTTAATATATCATATTATTTATAAAAGAGCCGATTGATTAAAAAAGTGTAGGGATTTTACTTTTGGGATTAATAATAGGCGTATTCGATTCGCCACTCTATCGAGGATAGTACAGACTTTTGTATGGAAAAAGTTATCGAGTAAATTATACTCGGATGAAACGAACGAGTATTTCTATCCTCGATAGAAACTGCTTCCAAATTGAAAATTGCTTCAAATCCAACGATATTAAAAAAATTACCCATGAATATTTTCCCTGGGATTTTTGATTTTTCAGTACTTTTTTGAAACAGTGCTGCCAAGTAATCCACTTACTCGTTTGCTGTTTTATTCGCACAACTCGATACGAGCTCGATACAAGATACAAATCGAATAGGCCTAATATGTCCATCGAAATAGCTGAAAGTGCGAAAATTCAGATGCCCGGATTTAAGTTTGCAACATAACATTGAAATTAATTTAGAACTAAGAATTTTTTATCAGCGTTATTTACAACTCGAACGAATTTTGCCAATAAAGTAACTGCAGTTTTCTATTTTCAAAAACGTCAAAATTGAAAACATTTAAGAAGTATCCTGACACTATTTTTTAAAGACATTCCATTGCGGATCCTGGAGTATTCCCAGAATCCATGAAAATTATTAGCCAGAAATAAGTGTTCTACTAACCTGTTTGCCATTAAGATTAATGTAGCGCTCGTTAGTCACATGTTCGACAGACGACTCTTCCTCAAAAGATAAAAAGCCAAAACCACGCGATTTTTTCTTTTCTTGGTCGTACATAATCACCACTTCGGTGACCTTGCCATAGCGGCCGAAGAAAGTACGTAAATCTGTCTCGGTGACATTTGATGGAAGGCCCCCAAGAAAAACCTTGTATCCACCTCCCTTCTTAGGCTTCTGAAGAGTACGTGGATTGCATGGTTTTGGATCGATTGTCCGTCCATCTAGCGTGTGAGGGCCACTCTGCAACACATGATTTACATTATCCGGATTCGCGAATGTGACGAAGCCGAAACCGCGTGATCGCCCACTTTCGTTGTTTTTCATCACTACACAATCGATAATGTCCCCAAAACGACAAAAGTAGCGCGATAAATTCTCCTGCGTTGTCTCCCAAGATAGTCCTCCTACGAACAGTTTGCCCCTCTCGTCTTCCTCCATAATCTTCTGCGGACTTTTCTTAATTGACGTAATTTTGACTAAACTGAATTTAGTTTTGGCGCAAAGTCGTCTTAGTTTGCAATTGTTGTCACTTATACAGGTGTTTATGTTATTATTATTGTTGCTAGTTAGCTGAATAAATGTCTTGAAAATTTACTCGTTTACATCTATTTCCACTTTTTATGTTTTTTTGAAGAAAAACCAAAGCCACGACGCGTCGACACGTAACTTTCTAAATATAAATACCAAACAAGGGTGAAGAATTGAAAAAAGAAAAAAAATATATTAAAATGGTTACTTATTTATGTACATAAATATACAGTATATAATTCAAAATATAGACGGGTATAATTCCGAACTATAACAAATTGAAATATAATTAATAATAACAGGTACGTACATAGTAGTAAAATATACAAACTTTTATGTATGTACAAAGATTGCAAAGAATTGAACCGTAGAACTAAAGAAAATACCATACTCCTAATATCTTGCACAGGAAACTGCTACTGTCTTTGTGTCAACACAGACAAGAAACACCTTCCGCAGATGCTATTCACACCTGTCCAAATAGTTTTCTTATTGTCGATCATATATTTTTGGTAGTCCAGCAAAGCACACACTACAAAACTTTGAATTTACAGGCGCAAAAAAATAAATGTTCGTTTGATACTGATTTTGAAGACATTTGTCAACATTTTTTCCAACGAGTATTTGATATCTAAGAGCATTTTGTGAGTTGCGATCCACACCCCTCCAATTGGTTACTAATCATATTTGTATGCATAAAAGGAATGCTACCAAAATGCACGTTGCCATTCCCAAATGCTCTCAGATGTTCTCAAATATAATTTTTCTTATATGGCCATGACACCCTGTTACCGGATTGTGGGCTCGTCAATCAAAGGCCTCGGCTAAGCGGGCGACATGACACAGATGGCGGAATTGCATTCATTAAAGAACTCATACAGACTATGGTTCATTCTGATGCGAAAGTTGTCTCCAATGCGCTAAGACCCGAAGATCTTACATAGCACTTTTCTCTCGTACACTCCATGGCTGGCTACATAGACATACCCGGGCTTCCACGTCGTAAAGAAGCATATGTAGAATGAACGTCTTGTTCTTTCTTTGCCCGAAAATTAGCTCCATACCCTACCCTCATTAAATTAATTTGATTTTGCCTGCTTAAACAAATATTTTTGGTCCACACATTTTAAAACATAAACAAATCACAACAAACTGACTCATGAAAAAGTTATAATAATGTTAATAATATTATGAATTAAGCTCTACATTGCGCCTATCACTTGACTTACGCTTTTATGAGGCCTAAAACGTAAAGGAACAACAAAAAAAAAACGTACAAATCAACAAGTGAACGCGAACTGCTTAACATGCCAAAATAACGGCACGGTAATGGCCGTCAATGAGAAGTAGTTCTATCACTTGATTATGTGAACATTTCGCGGAGTTAAAGTTCATCCAGATAATTTTTCTGATGGCTAGTATCATAGAGTATAGAGCAGAATAGAGCGCCTTCAAACTGTTTTTGGCATGGTTATGCTTAGGTTGATATTACATGGCAAAAATGGGTTTCTTTGCTCTTTAATAATATTACTCTTTTCAAATTTAAAAAATTAATTCTCGTTATTTTTTATACGTACGTACTATCGTACTCATTTCATCCAGATACCGGCACAATTGAAATTTGTTCACCTCAAAATTATGTTTGTGGCTGATCCACAAATATTCATGCTACAGAGATTAATGTTTGGATGTAATTCCATCCGTTCCCACTTTCCAAAAATCGAATTCCTGTTTTAAATCCTGCCTTAAAAATATAAAGTGAGAAAGTTCCATGTTGTTGCATCGAGTAACATAACCAGTCACTTACGAGTATATTCATTGGTATTTCTGTGTTTGCTCTTCTTTTTTTCTGTATTACTCTCTACATTCCAACAGTTCTACGATTCTATTTGGCAATTGTTGATGTAAATTGACTAATTATTAATATGTTGTTATATGACGTATCGAACGGGTCAGTTTGGTTTGAGCATTAATTCACTCAGCAGACCAGAGTTATTTTAGATTTTATACGTAAGCTAAAAACAAAGAACTAACCCGCCACACCAAGCATTTGTGTAACAATCGCAACCCTAATCGTTCAATATAGAAGAAGAGCAAAAACACAAATGTTCCTGTTGTCATTTGCAACAAAATTGTCTGGCGTGTAGGGTTAGTAATCATCCATCCCGCATATCTCAAGAATGAAATTGTGGAAGAGGCTGTAAAAAATCAATATTGAGCCGTGAAAAGTATCCTGCTATTGATCGAAGAAAAGAGCATAATATCAATTATTCGTGGCGACTGTCAAAAAAAAATTGGAATTTTTTTCAAATTGTCTTACGTGGGGCAATATTATGGACTGGTATGAGTATGAAAAATAACAAAGTACAGTTTTAATTATGAAAAACGGGCCTATCTTTGGTGTGCATACAATTTAATAGGAATATCTGGAAAACGGACTGAAAGGTTATTTTCTCACGTGTGACTCAATCTTGCGTATGGTGGAAAGTAACATCTGCAAAAAGCTGGAAGAAAAATAACTTATTCCACTGCATCTGTTGCATCATAAATGAGTTGAATGGGAAATACAGCCCATACAAACGTTTTGTAGGTTATTACTACCTACCGATTGGAGTGAGGTTATAGTGTGTTTGTACCCAAGATATAGAAAATAATGCAGAACAACTTCCTACATCTTATACATAGATCAATTTCCCACGATAAAAAAATAAAATTTTCTGTGATCATAGTCGGAATTATAGGAAATTAATTTATATGGAGATCAATGAGATCAATAAGAATCTATAGATGCTACCCCACAATGGAGACAGATCCCAAATAAGGTGAACAGCCTAAGGATGTTACAGGAAAAAATATTCGATCGAAACGCATATTTGAACAAAACAATATGTGCCTGCTAAATAATCTTATGCCAAACTGCATTAAAAACTTGCCCAACCTACGCTTTACACGTATAATTAGGCATTCCGGCTTCCAACAATTACCATTGAAAGCGTGATTTGAATCCCAATTCTTACTGAAAGCCGGTAATATATCTAAAAGCCCTGGCAGCTGGCGCTCCTAAATATTGTATGTAGGACAAGAATTGATTATCTTTCTCTTGTAAATAAATAAATAAATAGTTGATTATAATCTCAATCAGAAGTATTAATTTAAGCCTCGTCAAAAATCAATACGAAATTAAAATTTTGTTTCCGCATTCTTTGTAAAATTATATTCATATAAATTATCCAATCGTTCAGACCAGTTCAAAAATCTATGCATGCATAGTGAATCAAGATTGGTAAATGTCTGCATTAAGAATATCTTAACAAAAATGGCCTGACATTGACAAAAAGTGGCACTATATATTTTATGTCACCTTATATCCATAAGAATCATTTTGGACCTTTCTATGAGAGTACTATATATATTTATATATCACCAACATAAGTTAAGTATAACAAGCATTGCTTGCTTGATGTAACAGTGACGGTGACAAAAGTATATTTATAGCCCTATGATTCTAAAAAAAAGAAAGAAAAATTGCTGATTGAATGGCTATTCCAAATGATATGTCTTTATAATTTAAATATTTACATTTTTAATCCCGATTTGTGTACTTCAAAAATTGCTTTAAATTTTTAAGTGATTGTGAGAAATGCGGAAGAACTGTAGTTCACACTGCTACGTGTCGTGAGTGATTTTATCGAACAACAACACCAAAAAATATTGGAACAAAAATTGACTACCAAGTTATTCCTAGCCGGATCTTAAGACCATAATGTAATAGTGTCTGGCATTAGTAAATTTTCTTACATAAACGCAATAAGTAACTGATTTAAATAGCCTATATATTGTGATCAGTTGCTTCTGCCACTATCTACGTCCAAGGGTTATTTATTTTAAATGTGCAACACATTTATCGAAATGTAAAATGTCACTTCATTTAAGACTAGTCATAACTGTGTAACTATAAAGTGTATGCCCATCAGCAAATTTTTCACCTGTGAAATGTTGAAACAGATTGAAAGCTGCTGATTAAAAAATGCATATATGTACATAAGAGTATATAACATAATAATAAAGGTAAAGATAGCTCTAAAGGAATCTGAAATAACAAAAAATTGCAAACACTCTGTAATTACACTTTGACGGGACTTAAAGAAATTACATTTCACAAACCGTTGTATTAAATCAAATTTGTAAATGTGGAGACGTAACGAGATTTGGACACTCTCGCCAGCTTATAACATGTTAATATTGCATAGTAAATATTGTTCCGCATGTGCGAACAGCTAAAAACGTTTTGATTTTATTTATTTTTTTGCGGTCTTGACAACACTATTTGAATTGTATATAAATCACCCATTCTGATTAATACTAAACAGTGTCGAATTAAAATGTTGTATGTATCAGTAATTCCAACCAAAAAACAAACCATTCACAAAGAGAAATAATATAACGGCATATGATAATAGTCTGGAGAAAGCTCTCATTTACTATAATTGTAGCAAATGGTTATCTGTTAAATAAATTATATCTTCAAAATACTCATTTTTGGATATAGATATACCAAGTAATTCTCTTAGCTTTCATTGACAAGAATTTTCGCACCCTTTTTACGGTACAATATGCCTGAAATAAAACACAAAAGGAAAAATTCACCACAAAAGCACACACATATCAAAAAACAAAATGGAAGACGAATGCGTACTAGCACAAAAAAAATGTGGATCCGAATGGATGCCAATGCTTGCAAAATAATTTTAGAAACCAAAACGTATAATAATTATAATATATTGACTACAAATCAATCAATATGAATAAGGGGATATGCATATGGGTTGGGAAATTGGAATAATTAACTCGTTTCTTCTTGCCAAAAATTTACGGATTTATTGCAAACACCGCAATTCCAGTCCCACATAAGTGGACCGTTATGTCAACTTTCTACTCCCAATAATTGTGGAAGGATGTGACAGCAATAAGCCGCTGCTCAAGTTGTAAATTGTAGATTTAAAAACCAATTTTTGTTTTTTACGCATTTTTCAAATACTCTCTTGTACATACATAAGTATATGCTACTTATTTGCGATTGTGTGCAGCCATGACTGTGTATTCAAGTGTGTGTATAACCCTTGTGAATATACATAGCACTTTGTATGTATAAAATAAAAAAATTTAATTTATATGGAATTACACTTTGGAAAATAAAAAAAAATTATCTTCGAAAACTTTTCCTTATTACTTAAATGGCAACTATTTCGCCTCTCTTTCCCTTGGTCCTCACTTCGCTGGCCAATGATCTCCATTTTCCAATAAAATAAATGATGCGAACTCATTTTGGCTCATAATTTTTACCGCACAAAAATGTTATGTAAAATACGAAACATTAAAAATTTTATTCTCACCGCTTCCGCCAAGTGTTCGCCTGAGGGAATCTTAAAGTTTTCGCACTGCAAATTCACTAAATTTAAGTTTTTCCTTAAAAAACTAGCTTATAAATAATTGTATGATTTGATGCATACGATATAACCTAACTTAACCATGATAAAATGAAATCGACAAATGGTGTGGTGGCGAAGCACCAGTGAAATGCTGCATGCCTGAGGTGAATTAGGTATACAGTCGTGGTAATTCTTTGTAATACCGCTTATTAAGACGATGACTGCAGTTTTTTTATAGTGTTATCTCTTTTCGATATTCGTATTTTAAAGCGAAAGTTCCGAAATTTAACATTTTGCCACGTTTTATGAGAAATTGGTGAAATACTTATTTTCCTTGACTAAACACACTCCAACGGAAACTAGTTGCCAATTGTCTTCAACCACAAATTAGGGTTGATTTTTACAATATAAATTATATCACGATAAATAATTTCTTTTAATATGTTTAAAATATACATTTTAAAGTATTAAATGCTTATTCCTTTCTTATTCCAACAACACTTCTTGATTGAAGAAAAGAAGGTGGTTTATCAATCAAATTCATCAAAAAATGCGTAATTCAAATAGTACGAAATTTGATGCATGATTAAGAACACACGATAATTGTGATTGACTGATATCTGTGTAAATTAAGAAGACAATAATAATATATTCCTCCAATCATGTTCACTTATACATAATTATTATACAAGACATTTAACAACATTTCTGTCGTAATGGGGTTATATGGTTTTTGTTTAAAATATATATATATATATATATATATATATATATATATATATATATATATATATATATATATGTGTGTGTGTGTGTGTGTATATATATATATATTTTTTTTTTTATTTTATTTTATTTTTTTATTTCGCCATAAAAATAATGCAGGCACATATTTTACAATTAATTACCAAAAAAAAAATTACGTTCTACTAGGACAGCAAAAGCATATTACATAAAATTTCAGACACATTTGTTGAACATTTTTAAACGTATTGCATTTATGAAGATGTGTGTGATGATCTGGAAGAAGTGGTTGATAAACATATACTAGTATAATATATACATATGGAGGATTTGTTCCCATTGACTGATACTAGCTACTCTTGTAAATAAAAAAATGGTTTCACTTTAAAATTATTGTCATAATTTATTGAAACCACTTTCTCAGACCATTAAACTTTGAACGTTTTTATGAAATTCATAAGTATAGTTTTAGATTCAAAATGGTGGCGCAAGGTTAAATCATAATGTATTATCAATTAAGCATATATATTTTTGCAAACAATAGAATTCAATATTTGAAATGAAAGCAAAAAATAGATATTTTATGAATATGCATCAATGGACTATAGATATGTGCACATAGAAAACAATTAAATAATATTTCTTGTAATCTTATCAATATATAAATCGGCTAAGGCTTTTTTGTCATACCGATTACAGAAAACAACTGGTTCGTTTTTTTTTTAAATTTGCATCATCTTATAGCATTTGTGCTGCAGATGTGCTGAATATAAATATTTTTTCTTATATTTAATTTGTTCATAATCCAATTGTGAACATAAAAAATATATGTATATAACATATATATCCGTCACACAGCCGCTCTTTGCGTTTATGTTATGTACAAAAACAGCAAACAGATGGCGCTGTGTCTAAAGTATACACCGGTTTATATGAAAAGCGTATGAGTAATAATCAGCTGATGAATGTCAGAAGAGTTGAGCTGTTTATGATATATATAGACAGTAGCAAGGTGGATTTACTTCCATGGTTTTGAGAAAAACGCATTTAAAGTTTCATAACGCATTATCACTTTGAACACACCTTCAGTTGGGAGATGCCGTTTTTTGACACACTAGGTCCCTTTTCTCGGAGAAGTCACACATGGAGGCTGCAAGAACAAATTTTTTGAACCAACTTTCCCTCAGTAGCTGTCAAATTTGAAATTATAGAAAAATGCGATCAAAACAAATATGCAAACAATTGTAAAAAGAGTTTTGATTCGAGTGAAAAGGGCTTTTTAATTGTTATTTTTGTAAACTTTGAACATTATGAAGAAATTTGGAGACTATTTAACCATTAAATATATTTTATATGAATTGTGTGCCACTTTAAGCAGTTCTTATGTATTCCTCCATTCCTCTCAATTTCGCTTATTTTGATTGCACATTGCTTATGTTTGACAATTCCGGAGGTACGAAATTCACCTTGCAGCCACCATGTAAGTAAATCCACCTTGAGACAGTAGCCGCTTTCGGGTATGGTCAGCATGGACAGGTACCCGGTGTGGCGAATTTGGAGATGAGCATATTATTTGCACAAAAAATACATAAAGAACCGCGAAATTTCGATTCATTTTATTGCGGTGATTTATCATTACGTTGTTCATTCTGTGGTGACTTACATTTCGGTTCAGAGATTAAATCAAGTAACATCAGGAAGTTTGCGTAATTTCCTTTAACTCCAATGGATTCACCTTCATCGCATTTGTTTACACTTTAGTTATGTTAGGTTAGGTTATCGTGGTAGCCGGACTACAGACCAACTTACTAAGACCAACATGGTTATATTGTGATACCACTGCATAACAACACACCTCTGATTTACTCGTCAATCCATTTCAAAGCCCTAATAAAGCGCAGGATTCGTTTGGCCTTCCCGCCCGAGACGTCTGTAAGAGAATTAAAAGCGTATTTGGCTAAGGAGCCCACTCTGCTTCTAGGCAGAGCCTGGCACCTACAGAAGAGATGTTCCACAGCCTCCCCCTCCTCCTCATCCCCACAACTTTTGCAGTATTCATGAGAGAATACCCCCAGCCTGAGAGCAAACCAGTAACCAGTTATACAAGCCACGACCTTAGAGATATCTTCTCTCGATAGGGCAAGCAGGTCTCTAGATTTCTTCCTATTAAGCTCCGGCCTAGCCGCTAAGCAAGTGCCCGCTTGTGCCCAAGATCCATTGCCTTCACCCCTCAATATCCCTATGTCCCGGAACCCATATTAGGTGTACCATGAAAACGGTACTGATATAAGTTAGGGCTGCTGATTTCAGTGCCACCGAGTTCATTGACTTGATGGCCGCCTGGCTATCTGAGTAGAATAATATTCTTTGTTACAGCTTAAGTAGACGGCTACCTCCTTCATGGCTAGGACCTCTGCCTGATAAACACTGCAGTGGTCGGGGAGACGGGACGAAAGCTCCAGTTCCAGTTCTTTTGAGAAAACTCCAAAGCCGACTCTATCGTCAAGTTTGGATCCGTCGTTGTAGAAATTCAGTTCCCCCCTTCTCCATGGCATGAGTGTTTGCCACTCTCTTCAAGACGAAATGTGTGTCTGGAAGTGCTTATAAAAGTTGAGATTAGATATAGAGTGGTCAATGTGTTGGATAAAACTACTCCAGGTATGCACGATAGTCGAGTGGCCCATTTGTCGATAACGCCGTACATTTCAGCCTTAGCGCTGATGCGGCGGCCACTTGTTTCCCTACCAGATCTAATGTATGTAGGTTGAGTATCACTTCTAATGCTTTAGTTGGGGTGGTTCTTAAAACACTAGAAATGCACAGAAAAGCCGTTCTTTGGACCTTGCTCTGAAGTTTCAAATAGCATTGTTTCTGAGTGGCTGTCCCCCTTACCAGTATTCCATATAGCAATATAGGTCCGACCACAGAAATGTACAGCCAGTCCATAATTCGTGGGGATAGCCCCCACCTGATTCCGAACAATTTTTTACACGTGTACTAAGCAATATTGGCCTTCCTAACTCTTTCCTCAATATTGGGTTAAGGTAAGTTACAGGTAAGCTTCCTATCTATTACTAGTCCCAAATATTTCACTATCTCCTTCATCGGAATTTCCACATTAGCGGGCAGACCGCTGGAATCTATTTTTCTTAGAGAAGAGGATTAATTCCATTTTATCGGGGTCCCCTTCTTTCCGTCCAACAAGTAAGCGTGGCCATGTGAGAGCGCTAAATATCCATAAGATATTTCTCTCTAATCACAATTGCCAAATCGTCAGCATAGGCGATGACGCGGCAACCCCCCATCTCTAGGGCTAGCAGTAAGGGATTTACAGCCAAATTCCAGAACAGGAGAGAGAGAACTCCTCCCTGAGAAGTACCTCTGCAGACCTTAAAGTGAGGTTACCTAAGCTGACAGTTGCCTTTCTGCTGACGAGTGTAGTCTAAATCAGTGCAACCACATTAGGATCAACTCCCAGAGCTTCTAAAGCTCCCGTAATGGGGTTCGCAGATATATTGTTAAAAGCGCATTCTATCATCTTAGCGGAATATAGCCCAGGTTAAGACAGCTTCTAATTGCAGCCACAATCCAGGGGTACTTATGTCCCGTGATTGTTGCAATTCTGCTAGGTGAATTCCATCCGGACCCGGAGACATGTAAGGTCCAAAGGCCGACTCAACTTTCTCGGCTGTAAATATCGCATTTCCTATCTCCTGCCTATAGATGTCCAGTTATTACACTCCACCATGCTACTACCTGGAAAATGTGTATCTAAGAGAAGAGCCAAAGATTCCACGCTCGATTCGCTCCACACATCTCCCGGAACTTTTAGGTAGCCCAGGTTGTATGGTGTCATCGCTAGAATTCTCCTTAGTCTGGCTGCTTCCGATGTTTCTTCCACATCCCTACAATATTTTTGCCAGGACTCTCGTTGCGTAGTTCTGATTGCTTTTTTGTATGTTTTTAGTTCAGCGTTATAGGCTTCCCAGTCCGAGGGCAGACCCGAGGTTTTAGCCCTGTTGAATAACTGCTGATTTCCGAAAAAGGCCTAGATCCATCGACCACCAAGGTTGTTTATTCTTGCCTCTCAGTTTCACAACCGGGCACCCAGTTGTCAGTGAACTATTCAAGGCCCTGGTTACCTGATTAATCAGCCTGCCTAATTCCACAGCGTCTGTGGGGTCAGATGGGGGATTCGTTGGCAGTGAGTCTCTGAGATTCTAACTATACTTTCCCCAGTCCGTACTCCGTATATTTCTATACGTCTTAACTGGAGATACTGGGAAGTTCAATTCAAATTCTATATAACGATGGTCAGAGTACGAATTTTCATTCGAAATTCGCCAACCCCCGTACGTTGTTCGCGAACTGATCGAAGGTCAGGGTAATATCGAAAACTTCCTTTCTGTTCTCTGTTATAAAAGTCGGCTCTGACCCTAAATTTAGGACACTAAGCATATTTTCTATGATAAAGTCTAAAATTGACTCAGACCTTGCATTTGTGTCGGTACTTCCCCACAATGTATTGTGGGCGTTAATATCACTGGAGACAACTAAGTGCCTGTTGGCTGCGGCTGCCTCCATCACCAATGCCCGAACCTCCTTCGGTGGGGCGTCCTTGTCATGGGCCATGTATGCAGAGGCTACCCAGAAGCTGTTATTTTGCAGTTCAATGCTTGAAGCCACCGTATTGCCATTGCTTAAATGAGGGAGCAGGAAGATGTTAATAGTATCCTTTGGAACACTTTAAGACTATTTATGATATATTACACGATTAATAAGTTACACGTTCTGAGTTGATGCGCTACTTTTTATTTATCATAATTGGTTAAATGGATGGAAAGAAGTTATTTAAAAATATCAGAATGTATTTATGAGTTTCAAATAATTACTATATACAATTTGCAAAATTTGTTTCCTTAAATTATATCTAACTTTAAAAAATATCAATAATTAAAGCACTTCCACTTCTGATTTTTATTCAATCATGTATATATTCTGTGTATAATCGTTATAATTGTTAACTGTAAGTAAATAATTATCAAATAATGAAGTTGCCCGAAAATTAGCAATTATACGATTTAGTGCTGCTCCTGTTGGGGGGATGATTTCACAAATGGATATGCATCTAATACAACGTGTTATTGGGATGCCGCATTTGCATTAAATTGCAAAAATTTATTACTTATGGATACCATATATTCGTCCTACACAGATCAAGTGTCTGCTGTCCCAAAAATGATTACATTTTTATAAGGAAACCATTGCTTTAAAAGCTTCACATACCTTTGCCCAAGAATTTTCTGTAATTCACATGCACATGTATATTGCTACTCACTGTCGCTGGCCGCCCATTGTCACCTGCACCCACACACAATTGTGTACAGCGGGAGTAGTCGGGCCACTCGTTTCATTGGTCCGCTCCCACACACAATATTAAACATATTTCCATTTAAACATTTTCACATTTCCACATAGTTTCATTTTACAGCAATGTATGCTTTTCTGCATTTATTAGATTTTATTTAATTTTCCTCACTTTCAAAATCGCGGAATTCAAATTCAAATCCCAGACCATGTTCACATTAGCCTCAAAGAGTCGACTCATTTTGACAAGAGTCCGCACTCTCGTGTTCATACTAAAATGCTGTCTGAACACCGCGGCGTCATTTTGACGTTTCCAAGTTGTTTTTATTTTTCTTTTCCTTTTAGCAATATAAATCTATTGCGAAAGAAAATTAATAATTCATTTAAAAATGAGTGATAGTGAGGAAGAAAGTATTTGTATTTTAATGTTATTAAATAATGCTAACATTGCTGCTTTGAAGCTATTAAAAGATAGGGAGACTTCCAAAAAAAGGCGCTTGTGGGTGAAAGACTGGAAGCTGAGAAGGGCACTTAAAGGTAAATTTTACCTTCTTCATCAGGAGCTAAGGTTAGAGGATGCCCAATCGTACAGACAATATTTGCGAATGAACGAGGAATGCTTTTCGGAGCTCATACACTTCTTCTATGCATGCTCCACTTTTTTTATTTTAAAATAGTATTTTTTTTCTCGCACATGTATTGGTTTCTTATAGTTTTAATTTTAGTTTTCACTTCGTATGCAGTTACTTCTGGTCTGAGTAGCCTCAACTTCGAAGTAACGCTGTCCAAAACCTTCAATTTTTTTATACGGTATTTGTATTCTTCGGACTTCGTATTGTAGAGCCATGGATTTTGCTCATAAAACGATATGAGCTCCATTGTTTGTGTCCTGTTCCAATTCATTATTTAAAAATAAATTTTATAATTCCGCGTTGATACAAAACTACACCAGCAAATGTGAAATTAATAAATTTCACATCGGAAAATGTTAAATCTACAAACGTCAAATCAGCAAATGTCAAAATGAGTCTAGAAATTTTTAACAAATTAAAAAATCTCGCCTCACATAACTTTTCTCTTCCCCGCTTCCCTCTTTGCCCGTAGACGTCAAAATGAGTCGACTCTTTGAGGCTAATGTGAACATGGTCCAAGGCACATCGATTAGTGCTCCCTGTTGAAATCTAAAATTGGATTTTAGCTTGTCAAAAGCGATAGCTTATTCACTCTACTGACAAGCCAAAATCTGGAAATTGTTGTTGTCGATTTTTTGTAGCCTTGCGGCCACCTTCTTGAGTGCACACTGTACAGCTCGGTTCATATCAGAGAACACAGAGAAGCGACACAAACGTCAAATTTTCTAACATTTACAAAAATGTGTTTGTTTATCATTAGTTGGAAATCTGTATAGGTTTATTTATCATTGGTAAACCAGAATTCTAGAGAAAATCAGCTACACTACTACAGTTTTGCACAAGTGAGAGTGTGGGCAAAAAAGAGTCTTTTCTCTGTATTCTCTGGTTCATATTCTGGTTTGGCATTTCGGTCTCACATTTAAAATTTTGCTCATTCCTGCTTTGGAAGTAAGTTCAGTTTTTGAATTTAAAAAAATTATATTTATTAATTCCATTGTTAAAATGTAATTTAGTTTCTTCTTCCACAGAACTACTCAATAATGTAGCAATTATTTTATTATTCCATTTTACTAATAATAATAATATAATATTATAGTATAATAATAGGTATAATTATAATATAATAATAATTGTAATTATAATATTATAATAAAGTAAATTCATCTTGCGCGTGATAAAGGTTATTTTATCAGATCTGAAATTACTTCATGTTTCATGTTTCCATTTCCAGAAATCATGAACTGATATGTTTCTTTATATAAATCTTAATTAATAAAGTACATGATAAATCAATAATTAAGTACACATAATAAAAGAATTCCGAAAAATTACAAAGAAAAAGATTTTATGGAGAATAAACAGATATAATTGATTTATTTAGATAATTTTTGCAAAATATAGACGAACTTATTATACCCCGTCAATTAATATATTAAAAATCAGGAAATGCCATCAAACACAGAATTTAGCCTTTTTTGGTTTAAAACATAATATACATTCATTAAAGAGAACAAACCATCTAATTTCAATGTTAAGAAAATAATTTTTTACAATAAAAACCTTTAATGTACGTGTCATATTAATTTTTTCCTAAAAAATTCATTAAAAAGTCACATCTGGCAATATTTTTGTTCATTTTCGACGAAGCTGACTGGTTTTGGCATTTCTGCAAATTTCGCATAGGTCTCGCCCGCCGCTTGCCGATTACCGTTTATACACCATTTTTTTGTTGCAAATAAACATGTTTTTTTATGTGTAGAACAGAATTGAATGTAAATTAACAATAAAAATTAAATAATTTATACATATTACAACTAAATACCTAGAAAATGGTAAATTTGAAATTTGAAACAATGGTACTTTTGATCGATTTTCTTCCGTAGTTAATTTTTAATTCTCGCTGCCCTCTACTATAGGCCAAGAAAATGTGTCGATACCCAAGTGATCGAAAGGTATATGTCGGTGATCTGGGCAATAGCGCACGTAAAAATGATTTGGAGTATGCATTTGGTGCTTTTGGAAATCTCCGCAGTGTATGGATTGCACGCAATCCTCCTGGATTTGCTTTTGTTGAATTCGAAGATGCACGAGATGCAGCGGATGCTGTACGTGGCTTAGACGGTCGGTCAGTATGTGGACGTCGTGCCCGAGTGGAATTGTCGACAGGAAAATTTTCTGGACCCGGTGGCGGCAGTCGAGGGGGAGGAGAAAGACGCACTGATCGTTCACGTGGTGGACGCTCTTTCAATTCCGATGATAAGTGCTATGAATGTGGTGGCAGAGGCCATTACGCAAGAGACTGCAGACGTCACGGACGCGTACGTCGTCGGTAAGTGTATATTTCAAAACTAGTCAATATTTATACCCGCCAAACTTATACGTTTACACATGTATACGCGCACTCAGTGTCTTACGTCTATGCTCCTACAATGAAAAAACGTTTAAAGCATAAAAAAACCAAGGGAAGCAACTTTTATAAAAACCTTTTAAATTCAATAGATGCTTCCTTCAGTATCTTTAGTAGAAATGATAGAACATTTTTTACAAAAGAGCAGAATTCAAGAAGCAAAAGTATATGCTCCTCGGAAAATAACAATATATAAAAATGATATTAAAACAAATGCTTAACAGTAGCTTCTTAGATAAACACGTCGCTCGAGGATTTCTCTAAGCCTATTTGACTTTGAATTGACGATATTAGTAGTTTCTTCCTTTCCGAATTCTATATTCTAGCAATGCCCATTTGTGCTCAATGGGGTTGAGATCCGGTGACTGTGAGATTGTTTTTATTAGTTCCGGCACATTGTAAATCAGCCGCAGCTTTACAATTTCGGGCATGAGTTTTGGGTCCTTGTCTTGTTAGATATAAAACTAACTTGGTAATCCAAGTTTTTCAACACAGGTGTCACTTTTTCTTTAAAAATGTTTCAATAAACGAATCTATTCATTACCGAACAATGAACGCGAAATTACTTACGCCACGTGCTGCCACACAACCCAACAACATCACATCTGTACCACAATGTTTTCCAGTTGGCTATAAATTCTTTCTGTTTAGCGCTGTACCCGACTTTCTCCGCACAGAAGAGTCCTGTTTGCAGATGAGAGAAAATTCTTCTTTTCGAAATCAAAGGACGCCAGAATAGAAATATAAGGATACAATTATATTGGTTTAGGGCTGCTAATGTAACGATAGGATATATTATAATATTTAATTTTGAGTATATAAAACGTTTATTCAATTTATTAAAAGACATTGGTAAAATATCCTTAATATTAGGCTGTCAAGCCAGAAAACACACTGGCTTCGCGGAGGCCCAACGTGAAACCACAATTTAGGGGATAAAAGTGTACTTCCCGAAAATTTGCGTGGAGCTTTACTCCAGCAATTTTGAAAGTAAGAGGAATCTCACAGTCTTTTTATATTGATTGATTTGAGATCGTCCAGGTTATTGAAGTGGGTGCAGGTTATCCACCTGCGAATGGATGGTGTACTGTCTGTTCCTCATCCTCATCTTGACTACTGCGACAGGGATTCCGCACGCTACGACCCAGTTTGGTGCGAGAGAGTGTCTTGTCAAAACTGCCACGACAGATATAATGTATTGCTTATTTTAAGAGATTATGTCTTTAGTACATCTGAAATCAAAAGAAAGTCAGAGGTACTTTCTTGGCCTTTGGGAGAAAGCTAGACGTAAAAAATCGTTTACAGGTACCGAGAGTGTCTTATGTTACACTGACATGGCACCCAAGTCAGGGAAATCCGGTGTACGTGGGCCGGCTGATTGTCCTAGGTCTTAATGGCATCCTACATGTTCGCCTGACAAATTATTTAGCTTCAGTAATTACGGGAAGGGCTGCAGTAGTCGGAAGCTTTGTTAATTTGAAGAATTTCGCATAATACACCACACCTAACCCTCCATCCAGATTGCGTCCATCAGTGTAGAAACATACTGCTAGTTCAGACACCTCGACTCGTTCCCATTCTCGTCTACTTGGAATTTGGAAAGAAAATTGTTGTCGAAGAGGTAACGGGGAAATCCATGTGTTTGGAAATGAACGCCAATTTTTTTAGTATGAAAATAGAACCGAAACCTAGCCGTGTCCACCTGGTAATGTGTTGAGTTTCGTAGCTGAGGGGGAAGCCATCTGCTTACCAATACCTCAACAGAGTGAAAGTGTAGAAGAGCGTATAGACTTTTGGCTGATCTGAAGTCGCCAGTTATTATAAGCGCCGACATTCTTTGTACGGAGTCTATTGGCTTTATGTGAGCTCATTTGTTTAGCGCTGTCCCCCAAATAACTACACTGGTAACCGATATAAAGATACAAATAATAATTTTACGGCTATCTTGCGGAGTAGAGTGCTACTGTCGCTTTGCGGACGCTTTTGAGCGTATCACCCTTCCAGCCTGGCTTTTTATCAGGCAAAAGTGCCAGGTATCTCGAATGTGCTTGAATGTCCAGCCTTGTGCCATTGAACTTTTGTGCTTTGAAGTAGGGAATTTCGTGCTCCATAGTGATTAAGACAAGGTCAGTTCTTGAAGGGGTAGCCTCTAGACCGCTATAGGTGCACCATGATGAAAGCTTGTTAAGGGCCCTCTGTATTATATCAACTAAAATCGTAATATACGTCCATGACTCCATAACAGCTACATCGTAAAGATATGCCACTACCGAAATGGCCACTAAGGTAAACTCCTTGTTATGTAAGGAATATTCAATTTGTTGAACGAGTGAGTGTAGAGCTGTTTCAAGCGATTTTCCCTTTGTGTTTGCGTGCTGATTAGGAGACACTAGATAAACTACTTTCCCTTACTGTGGATGTCAATTATTCTCTCAAGCATCTTGATCAAGAGAGAGAGAGGATAGACTAATCGGCCTATAGTACTTAGGTTTCTATTGTGAGGCCTTTCTTTCTTTGGATTTAAATACCACATTCACCTCAAGTATAGGACAGGAATATGAGAAAACTGAAGCGTGGCTGAAAATTTGCAGTAGCCAAGGTATCACCAGTTCCAATGCATTTTTAAGAAACTGAGTATGGTTAATTTTAGTCTGTCGTTACTTATGATGTAAAGTCCGATATCCCTAAAATAGTTCTTGATAGTGTCGCTGTAGCTACTACTGCCCAGAAACCGTGTGTACACTACGTGCTTAATGGTCTGTAAAGTATACAACGTCCAACTGCTATCGTCCTTCTGGAGAAATGTAGATTAGTTTGATAATTTGAAGATCGTGCGAAGATTGCTGGCGTTTTGGTTAATCTCTACATTTTGGTAGAATAGCTTTCATGAGGTGGGTTTCGACGATCTCACCGCTTGTTTAAAGAGATTCATGCTGATTTTATAAGCAGGGCAAATCGTT
Source organism: Clusia tigrina (assembly GCA_920105625.2). Classification (NCBI taxonomy): domain Eukaryota; kingdom Metazoa; phylum Arthropoda; class Insecta; order Diptera; family Clusiidae; genus Clusia; species Clusia tigrina. The sequence continues at coordinate 39,076,684 of OV050033.1, read as the reverse complement.
CGATAACTAGATCAATTCGAAAGTCTGCGACACTCTTTCCTAATCTTTGTAATTTCGGTGTTGCACCAACAGACAGGGGTTTAGACTTACGCTTGGTTGCCTCGTAGGGAAATATTCTTCAGTTGAGACGTTGCACGCCATAGTCCGAGCTCCCAATATATCCTCTAACTATTGTACAGAGTCAATATCTACCGAGACCATAATAGGCAATGGTGTTTTAAAGGTTTACCTGAATTCTTCCCAGTCTCTCCGTTTTCGCCTCCTAAAGAGAGTGAATTAATGTTCGAACTCCCTCAAATTTGGGGGGTGCGTGTTAGCATCAGATCCAATGTCGGGCGTAAGAAGTCAACTTAAGGTGATTCTGGAGCCATCCATAATCACAACAGCTGAGTGATTGACCCGGATTTTTGGCCATTAATTTAGCTTATACTAACCTTAATTTTCCTCTACCACAGACCAGTTTTTTACTGATTTAACCACGAACTTTATGTCTCTCAAAAGGAGGTTTCTGAGCCAGCAGTGGAGGCGGGAACCTTTCCTGTCCCTCTCAGCAGTGGGAAATCGCCCAGTCTGGATTGAATCAAGGGCTTAGCACCTCCTGACGCAGTGATATTGGGGCGTCTTTTGGTTGAGGGAGGAGGGACCACCAGTGTTGAGTTAGCTTCTCGAGACTTCTGGGGCTACATCCTTAGGCACAGTGCCTTTCCCGAAGGGAAGGTAGTCAGCATCAGGCCAAGGTATACCTGTCGACTTCCCCCTGCTTGAGGAAGAGGTGGTCAGGTGATCCACCGGCTTTGGGAGCTTTATTCTTCATTCCAAGCAGTTTCGAGGCTGGAGCTCCGGACATTAAAAAAAGGAACTATCATAAACGTCTGTATGACAGACGAGGCGAGCTCAGCAGACCAGAAATTTGTATAGGGAGGCAGTACTAAGTTGACCATGGAATCCCAAAAATTGAATGTGAAGTGCTCACTGATGTCGACAGGTATCAGTGAGTCCATACAGTCTGTTACCCCTGACTGCCAAGCATCCAAGAGGCACGGGTCGCTTAACACCCTGGATTAGACGGAAGTTTTTTTGACTCTTCAGTCTAGATTCGTTGACTTCTATAAAAGGCGGGGTTATCTTGAGCAAGATTTGATTCTTCATCACGCAGTAACGGCCTCGATAGAGTATAGGATAAGGTTCCAATTTAAGAATATTCTAGCATATCACTACTCTATTTGACGATCACCAAAGTTTGTTTTTTGCATGATCTGGCTCACCAGGTTGTTTATTACCACAGTCGTGTTATCTTATGTTGGACTTCAGTAATGAGCTGCACATCAGTTATTCGTAGTTCCTGAGTACTTATTACGACTGTTATGTTTTATTGAAAATAATCACCAATTTCCTTAACAATTAGTAATATTTTGTTCACAAAAATCAAAATAATTTTTGTAGTCGAAAGAAAGATTCGTTTCGATTCGAGGAATGTAATTTTAGAAACTATTTGCTGTTGGGAAAAAGGATGAAAAGATTTACTTCTGCCAATGTTGCCCAGTTACTTGGAACGATTAAAATTTGGTTAATTTTTAATTTCTCAGATTTACAGTTTATAAGCATGGTAGATCATTGTTTGGCCTACCGATTTCCTTATGTTCGTTCCAACGATTTTGAAAGATCCGCAATCGGCATTTTTCATAAGAGTGATAGAACAATAATCCTGGTAGTGCTGTTCTTAATAATTCGGTCAAACTTTAATCGACCTTGCGTTAACTATTAATAGCACACATTTTTCTGTGTAAAAATAGCATCAGGAACAAGTTCAGATTGGTTGAGATGATTAACTGTTTTAAAGGATATCGTTGGCACTTATATTTTTACAATTTCCAGTTCGTAAAATAATTTATGTTCAGTCCAAAAATATTTACAAAACAGCTATAATTGCAAATATTTTGGCTAAAGTAAAAATATATTTTCTTTTTTGCTGGCCACAGACGACACACATGTTCGTTCGATCGGTGTGTTGGAGTGAAATTTACTCGTCTGTGGTGAATGAAAGGCGAATTTCATACCTTCAGAAGTGTCAAACACAAGCAATGTTGCGATTAGGTACTGTTCAAAATAAACGAAATTCAGGAGAATGGAGAATATCATAAGAGCTGCTTGAACGATCCATGTCCTTTGCCCGAGTATTTATTCCACAGCACACATTTGCTTCGCATATTGTTTATTGTTTTAATTCTTTAATTTTAAGATTTCACAAATATGAGAGTGGAAAATCTCTTATTCAATCAAATCAGATTTCAAATTGCAATTGTCTCCATGTTTGTTTTTATCGCACTTTTGTATACATTACATTTTGATAGTTAATACTGGATAATTGGTTCAAAAAAATTTGTTCTTGCATTCACCATATAAGTAAATTCATCTTGGGTGCGCGCACAAATCCAAGTTTACCCAAGGCCCACACGTACCAGCGCAAGTTTGAAAAATACATTCAATGGTTTGCACCAAAACTCTCACACATTTGCTACTGGCAACGAAATTTCAGAGACAGTAAATTTTTGAGACATGCGGCAAGTAAATATCAAATTCATACTGAATAATTATCGTTAATTTTCGCAATGGAAAATAAAGTGATATTTTAAAATGATTATATTATTATTATTAAACAGTTTATTACATAATACAATTATAAAATAAACATAAAACTAAAGCACTAACGACTAGGGTTTTCGGCCTGATTGTAATTCGACTGTGTATGTTTTATTTATATATTTATATCATTCCGAAGAGTTTCATTGGAACAGCATTCCTCCCTTATAACTCTTATTAGAAGCGTTTTTAGAAAGAACTATTAAAGTAACAGTAAATAATGTTTAAATAAAACTCCTATATAATTTGCATATTTACAGTCATAGACACACCAGCACAAATCCTTGATATTAACCCCGTCGAAAATGTATGGGCGCACCTTAAGAAACAGTTGCAATACTGGTTCCAACTAATAAAAACGCTATTGTAAATTTTGTCTCGACTACATTTTATAAATGAACTTGCACTGGCACGTGTGGCCACCCTCGTTACTTGCAGCAAAATTTCGAACTTTCGAAAATAACACGTATTCTCAACTTGCAGCTAATTACTGGCACGTGTGGGTGTAGGGTTTTAATAATGTTTGATTTTTTTTATTAGTTCGCGCACAAGTTTATCGTTGATTGGGGGGGGGGGGGGGGGGGGCGTACATTTGCTCATTTCGTTTTCAGATTTCAAAGAGTACACATCGAAAAAAGATTATGACAGCGGTTAATAAAGAGTTTTAAGAATTTTAAGAAGTGAAACAGCCTTTTTCAACAAATTTATATGTGAACGATCATTTATTTTATATAGCCACTGTAATGATTAGACGGGGTTTTTAAATCCATGGTTTAAAATGTAACTTTATTTACCGAACATTAATCATTAACAGTCGACTATCTACTGTCTTTCAATTACAATGTTGGACTTATATTTATACTTAAAATAGTTGAGTCGTCGATGACATCACTGTTCGATGACTCAAGAGGTATCGATGGATAAGGGTCAGTTATTTGAGACGTATGTGTGCTGGCTCACATTTCACGGTCGTTGACCGTCGCCTTGAATGTTGGTGTCTCATATCGGCACCACTTTGGAATGTTGCACACTTTGCAATTGTTAATTGATTTTAGGTCATTAGATTCATATGTCTGTTAATTCAATGACCGTTATCCATGACACCTCCCCTTTTTGGGAAAAGAAAAAAACTTTCTTTTTTTTTCTTTTATTTGTATGTATATATTTATATGTATATGTATATATTATTTTTAACTTATAACAATTACATGATTGGATAAATTATATTTTGAAGTAAGGGTTGTAATATATAAAGTTATTGGCATCGTGTGGGATGCTGGAATATAGAGCTATCGGCCGATAGTTATTTTGTAAAAAAATAAATAAATTATATATAGGTATATTTATTTATATTTTAATATCTATTATTTCTTATGCTAGTTTTAGTCTATTTTTGTGCACAATAATTGATTTAGATTTTGTGTCAATTTTGCAATTTCCAAAATGGTCAGTCTCAATCACCTTGTATGGACCTTTAAAAATACTATCTAATTTGTGATTGGTTTCATCTTTTAGGTATACCATATCGTTTGGCCGAATATTTTGTGGATTTACACTCTTGTCATAAATGTGTTTTGTCTTTATTTTAGCCTTTTCTAGCATTTCTGATGCTCTCTTCTGAGCTACTTGCAATTTGAATTGGAGTTCGTTTTTGTAGTCGTCAAAGTTGTATACCGGATTTATTTTTCCATTTAGTATAAAGTCGTATGGAACTGGCGCTTTTCCGAATACTAATTCGAAAGGTGTGTAACCATGAGTTGTTGATGGTGTCGTGTTGTAACAATACGTGAAATATTTGAGCCAATGGTCCCAGTCTAATTTGTTAGTTGAAATGTATGATCTTATGTACTCGTTAAATGTTTTATGGGATCGTTCTACTGTACCTAAAGTTTGATGGTGATAAGGGGTGGATGTTTTTCTTTCTATTTGTAAAAGCTTGCATATTTGGTCAAATATTTGGTTTTTATATTCGGTACCCATGTCTGTTAATATTTGTTTTATGGGTCCGTAAATTAAAATAAGGTTCTCTACTATTGCTTTTGCAACTATATTAGCGGACTTAGCTGGGATGGGTACTGTAATGAGAAATTTAGTTAAATCACATATTATTGTGAGCGCGTATTCGTTAGAATTAAATGACTTTGGTAATGGGCCTACAGTGTCTATTTGTACACATTCAAAAGCTCTTGCTGGTGTTGGTGTTTTTATTAAAGGTTCTAGGTGATTAGTACTGGCTTTGTTTTGTTTACATTTTTGGCAGTTTTTGACATAAGACTTCACGTCTGAAGCCATGTTTTTCCAAACATAATGTCGTTGTAGTTTTGATAAGAATCGTGTGACTCCTGGGTGGCCTCCAAAAACAGGGTCATCATGATATTTTTGTAGTATTTCAAGTTTTTGCGTGGGTGAAGTGATTTCAATAAGCTTTGGTGTTATAGCTATTGTTATTTCTTTCAATTGTTCATTGCCTTTCTTTTTAAATTCCTTTATGTCGACATATTCAAATAAATTATCATTGATTGCAATCCTTATACTCTTAAAGTTTGTTTTGCCAACTATATTTTCAAGTTTGGGAAATAATTGCGCTAGTTCAATTTTCCCATAAGCAATAAAATCTTTAGAGTTTAATTTAAATATTTTCTTTTTTCCATGGAACAAAACTAAATGTGAGGAATTTTCTAATGTTTTATTGTGCACATTTGTGGTTAATTTTAGGCATGGTAATTTTTTCACTTCTTGTAACGTAATCGTGTTATATACTTGTTGTTTTAAGGTTTCTTTGGCTTCAATAATGTTCTTATTAGTTTGGAAATGAGTATGTTTTGATTTTGATCTAGTAATCATCTGTATGATAGCAAAGTTTTCTTCCCTAAGCTGCTTGATTTGCCCAAAATCAATGCGCGATAAAGCATCTGCACCGCAGTTATCTTTTCCTTTAATGTATTCAATTTCGAAATCAAATTCTTCCAAATCTAGCCTCATTCTTGTTAACTTTGAGGAAGGGTTCTTCATAACAAATAGGTATGTAAGTGGTTTATGATCACTTTTTATTAAAAATTTTGTTCCATAAATGTATGGTTTGAAGAAATTTATTGCCCAGTGTATAGCGGTAAGTTCTTGTTCTATGACCGATTTATTACTCTCCCCTTTAGTAAAGGTTCGAGAGGCGAACGCTATTGGCAATTGTTTACCATTGTGGTTCTGACTTAGAACTGCGCCACAAGCAATTTTGCTTGCATCTGTAGTAATGCAAAAAGGTTTTTTGAAATCAGGGTATTGCAATATTTTTGGGGATAGCAGACAACTTTTAAAATATTGAAATGCCTTTTCGCATTCAGGTGTCCATTCGAACTGGGATTTTTTCCTTGTTAATTTTGTTATATGTACTGCATGATTTGCGAAATTTGGTATGAATCTTCTATAATAGTTTACAAATGCTACGAACCGCTTACATTCATCGGCGTTCGTTGGTTTTGGGTATGACAAAATCTTGTCGTATTTAGATTCATCTGGAAGAATGCCTTGGTCTGTGCATTTATGTCCTAGGAAGGTGACTTGTGAATCGTAGAATTTACACTTGTCCGGATGCAACTTAATATTTGTTTTCCTGCAGATCTCGAAAACTGATTTTAAATTTTCTAACATATGTTTTTCGGAGCATCCAATGACTATGAGGTCGTCCATATATATAAAAGTTTTCCCCGGTCCTAGTCCAGAAAATGCAATCATCCTTTGAAAGGAGTTTGGGGCTATTTTTAATCCAAAAGGTAATCTTTTGAATCTAAAGGATCCTTGTTCGGTTGAGAATGATGTAACGTTTCTTGAATTTTCCTCAAGCTCTATTTGATGAAAACCTGAAATCAAATCCAAACACGAAAAATACTTCGCACGACCTAACTGGTCAAGGATATCGTCAATTCTAGGCAATGGGTACTTGTCTGATGCTAATTTTTTATTGACTTGTCTATAGTCTATTACAAGTCTCCATTTTTTCTCCGAGGAATTTGGTAAGGATTTCTTCGGGACTAAAAGTATAGGGCTATTATACTCTGAGACTGACGGTTCAATGATATCATCTCTAAGCAGTTTTTCTATTTGTTTATTTATTTCGGCTTTATGAGTATGAGGAGTCCTATAGTTTTTTATGTAAACCGGATTATTTTCGTTTAAGTGTAATTTCTGTTTATAAAAATTGTTGTATGTACATGCATCGCTTTCTAAAGCAAATACGTCTGTGTAGTTTGAAACGAGTTGAACTAGTTTTTCTCTATGAAGTATTGGGCAGTTGTTTGCTAATTTATTCAAAATTTTGGTTTGTCGTTCTTGATTGTTATTTTGTTTATCTATTTTAACAATGTAATAGTCATCAAGGTTTTCTGTTCTTATTGTGTTTTGCTGCAAAAAAAGGTTGTTATCCGTTGTATTAATAATTCGAACATATGGGTTTTTTGTATTAACGATTGTATTTGCTATGAAAACACCATCTTCAAGTTCCTGATTGGGTATTAAGAGGTCATTTTCCGTACTTGTTATGTCGATTTTTCTAATGACCTCCGCTCTTGCTGGGAGTGAGAGTATTTTCCCCTGATGTGAATCCAATATTTCGATTTCTAGTTCAATATTTAAACAGTTTGGCCTAATAATGAGCCAACTTGGACCAGAATTTTGGTAGTCTAATACACAATTATAATTTTTTATGAAATCATAGCCTATTATACCATCACAAGGTAGCGGGAAAGAATCATCCACTATGTGGAAATTATGAGATATTGTTAAATTATTTATGTATAGACTTGCTTGTGTGACACCGAGTGTTTTTATTGTACCACTGCCTATACCTCTGAGGTTGAATATTTGATTTATATTTATTGTAGCATTGTCTACATGGTTTGTTTTGAAGAGACTTATATCTGATCCTGTATCTAAAAGAAATGTAGAGGTGGACTGACTTAAGGATGATTTTATTCTGATGTAATTGTTTAAACAGAGGTTTACATTTAAAATTCTGTGCTCATTTAATTCGATACATTCCCCAGTTGGGCGGACTGGGGGACATCCCCGTTTTCCGACGCCTCTGTATACCGAACGTTTCCATTATTATGTCTGCGTCCTCTATAATTATTGTTGTGTCCATAATTTCTATTTCTATTATTGTTGTCTCTGTTATCAGAGTGAGAGTCGTTACGCCGTGTATTATAATTCCGGTTCGCAGAGCTTCTTTGTCCACGATATGATCTGTTTCCACGACCCCTATATCTTACGTTGGAATTTCGATATTTGTTGATGTAATTTACTTGTAAAGTTCCTGAACTTTCCGAACTTAACTCAAGAAATTTTGTAATAGCGTCTCCTACTGTTGGGAACTGACCTGCCCTCATTAGCAATTTTACCTCTTCAGATTTCGCATTTGTTTTTATTGTTTTCACTGCATGTTGAGTGGAGTAGCTTTTTGCTAGTGCAGTCGTCAAACCGTCCGCAATAAATGATTGCTCCAATTGCAATGATAAAGTTTCAATTTCTTTGGCAAAATCACTGTCGCTTTTATTATGCTGCTTTACGGTATTAAGTCTGGCTGAAATACTCTGTGGAGATTCGTATTTCACGTTTGCAAGTAATTTGCTTTTGATTGCTTGAATAGTACTCTCGTTTGTTATCAATGTACTTGCTGAGTGAGTTAATTTCGTTTTTATTAATGAAATTGCTATGTTTTCATGGGTTTCTTTTATGGTTTCCAATAAATCAATGGCGTTTATGAATTTATTTAAATTTTCAATTTTGCCATCAAACTCTGGAAGCAATTTCGTTGCAGTGTTAATGAACTCGATAGGTGTCATATTGCTGAGATTGTTTATTTCGTTCTGTTCTTTTAATGTGTCTTCTAATGAGTCAGTATCTGTGTCAGAGCTTTCGCTGCAAAGTAATGAATGAATAGTCAGGTCAAGTAATTTTGTTATACTTGTTGGTACTTCTTGTGGTACTTGTAATTTATTAAAAAGTACTTTCAGTCTATTTTTAATGGAAGTGAAATAATTTTCGAATTCTAGCTTATGGTCTGTGCTAAGTACCGGGTAAATTGTCCTACCTAAATTGGCAATTGTATTATGCTGACATGCAAGAATACCAATATGTTTTAGTTGAGTAATTTTGGATGGTAGGGGTGTTTTATTTAAACATTTGTACGATTTGTCAAAAGTGATCTTTATTTCATTCAATTTTCTCAAAACTTCGTCCCATGTGATTGGTGAGGACATAATAAATGGACCATACGTAATTAGGAAATTGCAACATTGATAAATTTACATGTTTTAATAAAAAGCTTAATTTTGTCTATTTGTTTATATTATTTTCTTGTCATTTGTGTGTTGTTGCTTGCACGGTGTTTTTAATGTGAATACTTAGTTGTAACTATTAGTTTTATATTGTGAAATTGAATTTAATAATATTTCTTATCTTATATGATGATGATTTTTGTTGTCCTTTACGAAGCTGCAATTCTTCTCCAGATAGTTTTTCAGATAGTTTAGATCCTGACCGCTGGTGTTTCCACACGTTGTATCCTTCGTTCTAAATAGTTTTTGAGTGCCGAATGTATTGCCATTATTAGCACCAAGGCTCCGATCAAACACATAATTTCCCAAGGTATTGTTTTGATGTTTTGATTGTCACTTTTCTCTTGGTATTTGTCTATATATTTTACAACTTCTGTATTCTTCTGTTGCACTTCTTTTCCCACTTCATAGCCAGAAATTGCTATCATCACTATACTTATTGATTTTTTCCACCAACTCATGGTGTTGATTGAAGTTTTTCATGGATATTTCTATACTTTATCTTTTTTTAAATTTTTCCACTTTTTTTATGCTTAGCAGTTCATTTTCAGCAATTGTCTATTGTAAGCAAATATTCACTGAAGTTACACTTTTTGTTATTAAAAATATATTAATTTTTAAAATTTTGTTATTTTTAGCGTCACTTATGCCACGGTCGCCATGTAATGATTAGACGGGGTTTTTAAATCCATGGTTTAAAATGTAACTTTATTTACCGAACATTAATCATTAACAGTCGACTATCTACTGTCTTTCAATTACAATGTTGGACTTATATTTATACTTAAAATAGTTGAGTCGTCGATGACATCACTGTTCGATGACTCAAGAGGTATCGATGGATAAGGGTCAGTTATTTGAGACGTATGTGTGCTGGCTCACATTTCACGGTCGTTGACCGTCGCCTTGAATGTTGGTGTCTCATATCGGCACCACTTTGGAATGTTGCACACTTTGCAATTGTTAATTGATTTTAGGTCATTAGATTCATATGTCTGTTAATTCAATGACCGTTATCCATGACACCTCCCCTTTTTGGGAAAAGAAAAAAACTTTCTTTTTTTTTCTTTTATTTGTATGTATATATTTATATGTATATGTATATATTATTTTTAACTTATAACAATTACATGATTGGATAAATTATATTTTGAAGTAAGGGTTGTAATATATAAAGTTATTGGCATCGTGTGGGATGCTGGAATATAGAGCTATCGGCCGATAGTTATTTTGTAAAAAAATAAATAAATTATATATAGGTATATTTATTTATATTTTAATATCTATTATTTCTTATGCTAGTTTTAGTCTATTTTTGTGCACAATAATTGATTTAGATTTTGTGTCAATTTTGCAATTTCCAAAATGGTCAGTCTCAATCACCTTGTATGGACCTTTAAAAATACTATCTAATTTGTGATTGGTTTCATCTTTTAGGTATACCATATCGTTTGGCCGAATATTTTGTGGATTTACACTCTTGTCATAAATGTGTTTTGTCTTTATTTTAGCCTTTTCTAGCATTTCTGATGCTCTCTTCTGAGCTACTTGCAATTTGAATTGGAGTTCGTTTTTGTAGTCGTCAAAGTTGTATACCGGATTTATTTTTCCATTTAGTATAAAGTCGTATGGAACTGGCGCTTTTCCGAATACTAATTCGAAAGGTGTGTAACCATGAGTTGTTGATGGTGTCGTGTTGTAACAATACGTGAAATATTTGAGCCAATGGTCCCAGTCTAATTTGTTAGTTGAAATGTATGATCTTATGTACTCGTTAAATGTTTTATGGGATCGTTCTACTGTACCTAAAGTTTGATGGTGATAAGGGGTGGATGTTTTTCTTTCTATTTGTAAAAGCTTGCATATTTGGTCAAATATTTGGTTTTTATATTCGGTACCCATGTCTGTTAATATTTGTTTTATGGGTCCGTAAATTAAAATAAGGTTCTCTACTATTGCTTTTGCAACTATATTAGCGGACTTAGCTGGGATGGGTACTGTAATGAGAAATTTAGTTAAATCACATATTATTGTGAGCGCGTATTCGTTAGAATTAAATGACTTTGGTAATGGGCCTACAGTGTCTATTTGTACACATTCAAAAGCTCTTGCTGGTGTTGGTGTTTTTATTAAAGGTTCTAGGTGATTAGTACTGGCTTTGTTTTGTTTACATTTTTGGCAGTTTTTGACATAAGACTTCACGTCTGAAGCCATGTTTTTCCAAACATAATGTCGTTGTAGTTTTGATAAGAATCGTGTGACTCCTGGGTGGCCTCCAAAAACAGGGTCATCATGATATTTTTGTAGTATTTCAAGTTTTTGCGTGGGTGAAGTGATTTCAATAAGCTTTGGTGTTATAGCTATTGTTATTTCTTTCAATTGTTCATTGCCTTTCTTTTTAAATTCCTTTATGTCGACATATTCAAATAAATTATCATTGATTGCAATCCTTATACTCTTAAAGTTTGTTTTGCCAACTATATTTTCAAGTTTGGGAAATAATTGCGCTAGTTCAATTTTCCCATAAGCAATAAAATCTTTAGAGTTTAATTTAAATATTTTCTTTTTTCCATGGAACAAAACTAAATGTGAGGAATTTTCTAATGTTTTATTGTGCACATTTGTGGTTAATTTTAGGCATGGTAATTTTTTCACTTCTTGTAACGTAATCGTGTTATATACTTGTTGTTTTAAGGTTTCTTTGGCTTCAATAATGTTCTTATTAGTTTGGAAATGAGTATGTTTTGATTTTGATCTAGTAATCATCTGTATGATAGCAAAGTTTTCTTCCCTAAGCTGCTTGATTTGCCCAAAATCAATGCGCGATAAAGCATCTGCACCGCAGTTATCTTTTCCTTTAATGTATTCAATTTCGAAATCAAATTCTTCCAAATCTAGCCTCATTCTTGTTAACTTTGAGGAAGGGTTCTTCATAACAAATAGGTATGTAAGTGGTTTATGATCACTTTTTATTAAAAATTTTGTTCCATAAATGTATGGTTTGAAGAAATTTATTGCCCAGTGTATAGCGGTAAGTTCTTGTTCTATGACCGATTTATTACTCTCCCCTTTAGTAAAGGTTCGAGAGGCGAACGCTATTGGCAATTGTTTACCATTGTGGTTCTGACTTAGAACTGCGCCACAAGCAATTTTGCTTGCATCTGTAGTAATGCAAAAAGGTTTTTTGAAATCAGGGTATTGCAATATTTTTGGGGATAGCAGACAACTTTTAAAATATTGAAATGCCTTTTCGCATTCAGGTGTCCATTCGAACTGGGATTTTTTCCTTGTTAATTTTGTTATATGTACTGCATGATTTGCGAAATTTGGTATGAATCTTCTATAATAGTTTACAAATGCTACGAACCGCTTACATTCATCGGCGTTCGTTGGTTTTGGGTATGACAAAATCTTGTCGTATTTAGATTCATCTGGAAGAATGCCTTGGTCTGTGCATTTATGTCCTAGGAAGGTGACTTGTGAATCGTAGAATTTACACTTGTCCGGATGCAACTTAATATTTGTTTTCCTGCAGATCTCGAAAACTGATTTTAAATTTTCTAACATATGTTTTTCGGAGCATCCAATGACTATGAGGTCGTCCATATATATAAAAGTTTTCCCCGGTCCTAGTCCAGAAAATGCAATCATCCTTTGAAAGGAGTTTGGGGCTATTTTTAATCCAAAAGGTAATCTTTTGAATCTAAAGGATCCTTGTTCGGTTGAGAATGATGTAACGTTTCTTGAATTTTCCTCAAGCTCTATTTGATGAAAACCTGAAATCAAATCCAAACACGAAAAATACTTCGCACGACCTAACTGGTCAAGGATATCGTCAATTCTAGGCAATGGGTACTTGTCTGATGCTAATTTTTTATTGACTTGTCTATAGTCTATTACAAGTCTCCATTTTTTCTCCGAGGAATTTGGTAAGGATTTCTTCGGGACTAAAAGTATAGGGCTATTATACTCTGAGACTGACGGTTCAATGATATCATCTCTAAGCAGTTTTTCTATTTGTTTATTTATTTCGGCTTTATGAGTATGAGGAGTCCTATAGTTTTTTATGTAAACCGGATTATTTTCGTTTAAGTGTAATTTCTGTTTATAAAAATTGTTGTATGTACATGCATCGCTTTCTAAAGCAAATACGTCTGTGTAGTTTGAAACGAGTTGAACTAGTTTTTCTCTATGAAGTATTGGGCAGTTGTTTGCTAATTTATTCAAAATTTTGGTTTGTCGTTCTTGATTGTTATTTTGTTTATCTATTTTAACAATGTAATAGTCATCAAGGTTTTCTGTTCTTATTGTGTTTTGCTGCAAAAAAAGGTTGTTATCCGTTGTATTAATAATTCGAACATATGGGTTTTTTGTATTAACGATTGTATTTGCTATGAAAACACCATCTTCAAGTTCCTGATTGGGTATTAAGAGGTCATTTTCCGTACTTGTTATGTCGATTTTTCTAATGACCTCCGCTCTTGCTGGGAGTGAGAGTATTTTCCCCTGATGTGAATCCAATATTTCGATTTCTAGTTCAATATTTAAACAGTTTGGCCTAATAATGAGCCAACTTGGACCAGAATTTTGGTAGTCTAATACACAATTATAATTTTTTATGAAATCATAGCCTATTATACCATCACAAGGTAGCGGGAAAGAATCATCCACTATGTGGAAATTATGAGATATTGTTAAATTATTTATGTATAGACTTGCTTGTGTGACACCGAGTGTTTTTATTGTACCACTGCCTATACCTCTGAGGTTGAATATTTGATTTATATTTATTGTAGCATTGTCTACATGGTTTGTTTTGAAGAGACTTATATCTGATCCTGTATCTAAAAGAAATGTAGAGGTGGACTGACTTAAGGATGATTTTATTCTGATGTAATTGTTTAAACAGAGGTTTACATTTAAAATTCTGTGCTCATTTAATTCGATACATTCCCCAGTTGGGCGGACTGGGGGACATCCCCGTTTTCCGACGCCTCTGTATACCGAACGTTTCCATTATTATGTCTGCGTCCTCTATAATTATTGTTGTGTCCATAATTTCTATTTCTATTATTGTTGTCTCTGTTATCAGAGTGAGAGTCGTTACGCCGTGTATTATAATTCCGGTTCGCAGAGCTTCTTTGTCCACGATATGATCTGTTTCCACGACCCCTATATCTTACGTTGGAATTTCGATATTTGTTGATGTAATTTACTTGTAAAGTTCCTGAACTTTCCGAACTTAACTCAAGAAATTTTGTAATAGCGTCTCCTACTGTTGGGAACTGACCTGCCCTCATTAGCAATTTTACCTCTTCAGATTTCGCATTTGTTTTTATTGTTTTCACTGCATGTTGAGTGGAGTAGCTTTTTGCTAGTGCAGTCGTCAAACCGTCCGCAATAAATGATTGCTCCAATTGCAATGATAAAGTTTCAATTTCTTTGGCAAAATCACTGTCGCTTTTATTATGCTGCTTTACGGTATTAAGTCTGGCTGAAATACTCTGTGGAGATTCGTATTTCACGTTTGCAAGTAATTTGCTTTTGATTGCTTGAATAGTACTCTCGTTTGTTATCAATGTACTTGCTGAGTGAGTTAATTTCGTTTTTATTAATGAAATTGCTATGTTTTCATGGGTTTCTTTTATGGTTTCCAATAAATCAATGGCGTTTATGAATTTATTTAAATTTTCAATTTTGCCATCAAACTCTGGAAGCAATTTCGTTGCAGTGTTAATGAACTCGATAGGTGTCATATTGCTGAGATTGTTTATTTCGTTCTGTTCTTTTAATGTGTCTTCTAATGAGTCAGTATCTGTGTCAGAGCTTTCGCTGCAAAGTAATGAATGAATAGTCAGGTCAAGTAATTTTGTTATACTTGTTGGTACTTCTTGTGGTACTTGTAATTTATTAAAAAGTACTTTCAGTCTATTTTTAATGGAAGTGAAATAATTTTCGAATTCTAGCTTATGGTCTGTGCTAAGTACCGGGTAAATTGTCCTACCTAAATTGGCAATTGTATTATGCTGACATGCAAGAATACCAATATGTTTTAGTTGAGTAATTTTGGATGGTAGGGGTGTTTTATTTAAACATTTGTACGATTTGTCAAAAGTGATCTTTATTTCATTCAATTTTCTCAAAACTTCGTCCCATGTGATTGGTGAGGACATAATAAATGGACCATACGTAATTAGGAAATTGCAACATTGATAAATTTACATGTTTTAATAAAAAGCTTAATTTTGTCTATTTGTTTATATTATTTTCTTGTCATTTGTGTGTTGTTGCTTGCACGGTGTTTTTAATGTGAATACTTAGTTGTAACTATTAGTTTTATATTGTGAAATTGAATTTAATAATATTTCTTATCTTATATGATGATGATTTTTGTTGTCCTTTACGAAGCTGCAATTCTTCTCCAGATAGTTTTTCAGATAGTTTAGATCCTGACCGCTGGTGTTTCCACACGTTGTATCCTTCGTTCTAAATAGTTTTTGAGTGCCGAATGTATTGCCATTATTAGCACCAAGGCTCCGATCAAACACATAATTTCCCAAGGTATTGTTTTGATGTTTTGATTGTCACTTTTCTCTTGGTATTTGTCTATATATTTTACAACTTCTGTATTCTTCTGTTGCACTTCTTTTCCCACTTCATAGCCAGAAATTGCTATCATCACTATACTTATTGATTTTTTCCACCAACTCATGGTGTTGATTGAAGTTTTTCATGGATATTTCTATACTTTATCTTTTTTTAAATTTTTCCACTTTTTTTATGCTTAGCAGTTCATTTTCAGCAATTGTCTATTGTAAGCAAATATTCACTGAAGTTACACTTTTTGTTATTAAAAATATATTAATTTTTAAAATTTTGTTATTTTTAGCGTCACTTATGCCACGGTCGCCATGTAATGATTAGACGGGGTTTTTAAATCCATGGTTTAAAATGTAACTTTATTTACCGAACATTAATCATTAACAGTCGACTATCTACTGTCTTTCAATTACAATGTTGGACTTATATTTATACTTAAAATAGTTGAGTCGTCGATGACATCACTGTTCGATGACTCAAGAGGTATCGATGGATAAGGGTCAGTTATTTGAGACGTATGTGTGCTGGCTCACATTTCACGGTCGTTGACCGTCGCCTTGAATGTTGGTGTCTCATATCGGCACCACTTTGGAATGTTGCACACTTTGCAATTGTTAATTGATTTTAGGTCATTAGATTCATATGTCTGTTAGTTCAATGACCGTTATCCATGACACCACTCTTCCATCCACTTTCTGTTTATTTTCTCTTTCTTTATTTTGTTTGTACACAAATGAATAACGAATAGCGCTAATGCATTATCCGCAATTTTATTAGCCGTGTTTGCTCAACGACGCTCAAGCATGAAATAATGTTTACGGATTTGTGTGCTGTGTGTTTTGTGTGTTGTTCGATGGTTCGTGATGCGATTTCACACCGATACAACATGTGTGTCGTCTTTGGCCATCTTTAACCAGTTACAAATCTTAAATGTCATTCATTCTTAGGGATTTCGAATGTGTTTTTTTTTATTATTTTCAACCTTGCATAATTAAATCAGTAATTGTAAATAAAACTGAACTTAATCAAATGTCACAAAAATAATTTAATATTTTTGTAATGAGTCAGTTTAGATTAACTAAAATCAATACATTAAATAATAAATGAAGTTTAATGATAATATTGCATATATATTAGCAATATTGAAGTTATATTAATGTTTTTGCATTTCCATATTGGAAATGAAACTGAATGACATATAATTTTCGTAACTGGCTAATAGTTTTTAAAAAGACACTGAGAATCAAAAAAATTTATTTCATCGCCTTTAAAATAAATCTGCATGGTTACGTTCATAAATATTCATAATTTACTTTTTACTCAGTTTTGAAAATTGTGGTAATAATACTACTGTGAATAAAATATAAAAATATGCATTTCTGTCTGGCAATACCTTATGAGGTTGACATGTTACTCAATATGAAAAGCAGAGGTCGCCTTTACATGCCTTTTGCATGCACGTGTTCTCTAGATTATTGCTTTCATTTTGGATTTCCGACGGCGAGGTATGGACTTAGTATTCATTTGTTGAAAATTTCCTAAAAATTCCTAAAAAAAAAAAATAAAATAGAAAAGTGAAAACCATTAGAAGAACATTTAGATGAAGTAAATTCGTAATACAATAAGTATAAAATGTTTGTTTTATATGAAACTGCGGCGGGTTACGCCATCTTTAAGGTTGTGAATGAGAAAAAATTGGCGGAAGTCGACAATCTTTACCTCGAGTTTCAAACTCCTGAGAAGGCAAATAAGTTGTTAAAACTTAAACACTTCGAAAAGTTCAATGACACAACAGAAGCACTTGCTGCAGCTACTGCTGCCGTGGAAGGTAAAATTTCGAAACCATTAAAGAAGACTTTAAAAAAGTGGTTCACCGATGAGGTACAGGAATCTTTGTTGGTAGCTGATGCAAAACTTGGAAATGCCATAAAAGAAAAGTTTTCTGTACAATGTGTGTACAATACAGGAGTGCAGGAACTGATGCGTTGCATTCGGCAACAGGCAGACAGTCTTTTAGCGGGCCTTCCGAAGCGGGAAATGACAGCAATGGCTTTGGGCCTCGCCCATTCACTATCGCGTTACAAATTGAAATTTTCACCAGACAAGATTGACACAATGATCGTTCAAGCACAGTGCTTACTGGATGACCTAGATAAGGAATTGAACAACTATATGATGCGAGCACGTGAATGGTATGGTTGGCACTTTCCGGAATTAGGCAAGCTTATTACTGACAATATAGCATTTGTAAAGACTATAAAATTAGTCGGAACACGCGATCACATGGCTCAGACAGACCTTTCGGATATTCTTCCAGAAGATGTTGAAGAAAAAGTAAAGGAAGCAGCTGAGATATCGATGGGTACAGAAGTTTCAGAAGAAGACATAATGAATATCCAGTGTCTGTGCGATGAAATTATTGCGATTGACAACTACCGTACTCATCTATATGACTACCTTAAAACGCGTATGATGGCTATGGCGCCAAATCTGACGATATTGGTTGGGGAAACTGTCGGTGCTCGTCTTATCGCACATGCAGGTTCCTTAATAAACCTGGCAAAACATCCTTCGTCTACGGTGCAGATCCTTGGAGCTGAGAAGGCATTGTTCCGTGCGCTTAAAACTAAGAAGGACACACCAAAATATGGCCTTATCTTCCATGCTCCACTTGTGGGACAAGCAAGCTTAAAGAACAAAGGTAGAATGTCAAGATCACTGGCGGCTAAGGCGTCGTTATGCACACGTGTTGATGCGTTTGGAGAGGAGGCCAGTTTTGAACTAGGTGCCACGCACAAAGTAAAGTTAGAAGCACGGTTACGATTACTAGAGGAAGGCAATTTACGAAAGTTATCTGGAACAGGGAAGGCGAAGGCTAAATTCGAAAAATATCAAGCTAAGAGGTACAGTATCGTTCTAAGTTTTCACTCGCATTTCAATTTAAAATATTTCTTATGATGATATACAAAAGGTTTCGCATATATCTGAATAAAATATTATGATTATAAACCTTGGCTGTCTGATAGAAAATTTCAAATTGCCAGTGCGCTGTGGAACATTCTTATACAGAGTTATAAATAATTTGCTTTTTTTTACAGTGAGGTGTTTACTTATCAACCGGAAGCTGACAATACAATTTCAGTGAAAAAACGTAAACATTCCGAGTCTGCACCAGTACAAGAAGATGCTGAGAATGAAACTGCTCCAAATGTTGACCCAGCGGGTGATGTTAAACCAGAGAAGAAAAAGAAGAAGAAGAAAAATAAAGATAAGGACCAAGAAGCGACACCTAGCGACGAACCTGTAGCAAAAAGAGCTAAATTAGAAGTAGAATAGGCACTAATTAAGAATATAATTTAATTATATTTTATTCCTAGTTGTACGACAATTTACATTAAGCGTAATGTATTAGAAATTAAAAATTAACTGTTATTTTATCTTAAATCAAAATACAAAAAAAAGAAAATGAAATTATTTACAAATGAATGTAATGAGCTGTTTTATGAAATTATACTTGAGTTAGAATGAATTACAGGGAGTCCGGGCACTGCTAACATAATATTTTCATTGGTTGATTTTTTGAGTACTCGCGTGAGGCATGGGTTTGTGTGGGAAATGTGTTACGCAAACTAAAAGCTTGCTTAGCAACAAAGTGCAGGCCTCAGAAAATGAAGATGAAAGCATACCATCGTTAATTAGTGGTTGCGTCAACAAGCTTGTTTAATTATATTCATATTCTGAAAGATAACCCCGAGGGTCGCAGGTTCAAATCCTGCCACGGGCTTGGTCTCCAAAATCCTTTTCGCTTCGAGTCGAAAGCCTCTGCAGCTAGTACTCATTCCCTCAACACCTTGCACTCATAATTAATTATGGTGTAAGATATAATAATAATATTCTGAAAGCTTATGGGCTTGTTGAGGATTGTAAATAGAGGATAGATTATTCAATGTTTTCGTTGAAATTGGTTCTTTGTGTGCCAAAGGAATTTATCAGTTTGAGGCATAAGCAGACTGAATAATACGACAATCTATGCAGCTCTTTTTTGTATTTCATAATTGGGTCTCCGATACTGACACCTATTGCGTTTGCAAAGGTAGCATTGGACATACCAAACAAGTGCAAAATACAAATATAACCGCCGAAATGTGTCTTAGGAAGGTGGACTATAGATAAGGTGAGTTTGTCAAGTTGTAAACGACAAGCAAGAATACACACAAAAAGGGTGAATATTAAATAGCAAATTGAAACGCTGTATTTTATTTTATTATTTATTGTAGCTCATTTACATAACGGAGCACTGTCAATATTTTAAGAATCCCAAAAAGTACAAAGATTGGGTATAATGTTTGCCCCCATTAATTCGTATAGTTTGGTAACGTTATAGCAAATATTGTTGATACATTTTTTATATGTATGGAGTTATGCATATATGTATGTCAATATCGGGCGCTGAACTGTAGTTAACCTTCCATTTTTTTATTAGTGTTTTCGTTAGTTTTATAGTGTTACTGGAGTACGTAAAATTTCAATGATGCATCTTATATAGGAGCAAGTTATAAAAATGATGCGGATGAGATTGAAACGTATTCTCTGACTTCTGGAACGGGAGTGTCAACAGTTTAGATCATCTGGCATCATAAAATGGAAATTATTGAATAGCAAAAACAACCTTAAGCAAGCTCTACATGAAACGATTATATGTATGTATATATAGATACATACAAAGCCTTACAACATCAGAAAACTCTGGTGGGATTGGTAAAAATAGGCCAGCAGTCGACCCGAGCGCAAAAAAATTCGGTAACACACCATTTTATATATAAAATTATTATAATCTCAATGCTAAATATCTTTTTTGGGAACTAATTCCATAAATAATTTTACTCTATGTATGTTGGCATATGTAAGATCCGATGGCAGTGTCCACTAATTTATTATATACTGTAGCGTAATAGGAATCTATTTTTACGGTTGTAGTCGTTATCTTTGCTATTGTTTAATATTATATTTCTCTTTTCAGAAGTAATTCACGTAGCCGATCTCGAAGTATTTCACGAGGTCGTGGCAGATCGCATTCACGTTCTGTTTCACGAAGCCGCAGCCGATCAGTTTCCATTGCAAGAGAAACACGCAAGCCGCGTGATGTCCATGCCAAAACTAGAGAGAACGGACGAAGTGAAAATGGTGATTCCTCACGATATAGTGATGAGCACAATGGCGGCGATGAATCTCCGTCTCCAAAAAGGCGCTATGCAGATTCTTCACCATCACCGAAGCGTATATCTCAATCAAAACGGGGGCGATCTATATCCCGTAGACGTGGCGGTTCCTCGTGTTCCCGATCCAGCTCACGCAAAGATTAGCATATGGTGCGGTGAATTCTGACTAAACCATAAGCCTATTATTATTCTTGTCGCCTGATGATGGTATTCTTTTTCAACTTCTTTAAAGGTTATATATGAAAAAAGGCCGCTATCAGATGTAGTCGTATTGAGCATATTTATTAATTACGTAATGAGTATTGCGAAACGAAAAAGACTTATTTTGCGATCAATATTCCTCTTTTATTTCTAAAAAGTCTGAACCACAACAATTCAAACAAAACTAATTTCTAGTTCCGTAATATTTCTGCTATTTTCGTAAGTCTCTAAAGTTTGTAATTTTATATTAAGATTCATTTATGCCACGTAATCATCTTATGATTTCTCTTCCATTTTAAGATCTTACTACTTCCATAATAATAATTCGATCATCATCACGCATATTTCAAAATGAATTTGTCGAAAAGTGTAATTATGTTAATCTGTCGCTATATTACACGTACATAAAGGCACTCTCGCACCTATCTTATGTACATCATGTATTCAGATTAAGAAATATCTCAATTTCGATTTATATTATATTAAATAAAATATTCACGTGGAAGTGTATAATTGTAATTCGTAGGAAGTAAGTATTCTGTACCGATGCCTTTGGCATCCCTTTCAAAGTTAAGAAACAATACTTCAGAAATAAATTTATTTGCATTTTATATGAACATGTTTTATTCTATTCTGCCGCATATCGCATTAAATGATTATTATTATTATTATATTATATTATTCCTTACATCATAATTAATTACGAGTGCAAGGTATTTTTCATTAATAGCACAAAAATGCGATATTGATGACGGACACTTTTTCAAATTTCAGATTTAAAGAATTATTCTGAGTTCTTATGCGGCCCGTAGACATGATCATACTCATTCATGTACGTGTTGATTGAAGTTCCTCTATAGACGAGTGATCAGAATTGAAAATCGTCATTTTTGCATAGTTTTCGTTGAGTGAGGTCATCATGTGGTTGTCGGATGGTGAAGTTTTGTGTGCTAAAGCGCTTGTACTGTGCAAGGAAAAATTGGAAAAAAGAAAAAAACGATTTTGGATGAAAGAATGGCACAAAAAAAGAGTACAATAGCATTCAAGGAACTCCAGCAGAAACGCCTTTCCATTATTTTTATCCCCACACATCTTCACACATTGGCAGTCAAATTCAAGTGAAAAAATGTACATGTAAATTGCCCACAAACGACAATCATCCATACATCATAATCAAAATCATAATAGAATTTCCCCTCAAAATCAAAATGATTTTCATTTTCGACGTTCAATCAGTGATTACAACGAAATCATTTCTGTGTGACACAAACAGGCATATTTTCTCTCTTTTCACACATACTGTTATATATGAGTATGATCATGACGTATCGTCTATTGGCGGGCTTAGTAAGATAAACATTCATAAACTCATTGATTTTTCCAGGAATTTTCCCAAACGCAATTATCCACACTGAGATGATGGACACCAATAAGTTTGCTGCAGGGTATGATCGAAATGTTATTGTTGATTTATTGTCTTCCACGCTCATGAAAAATAGTGGAACTGTGTATTACTGAGGCAATTAGAATGGAATAGACTTTATCATCTGAAACAGTTGATCTACGTCCTATACTTTTAAACCATGGGATGAAATATACGAATAGTCAATCGACATCGCGATGCAGAGTAGGTCGATTGCAAGCAGAGCTGGGTAGTATTGAGTATATTTGGAATGCAATTCCATCTCAATTACAATTCCATAGGAATTGAAAATTAAAATTACATTTTCAATTACTTGTAATTAGAATTGACCAAAATGCAATCCCATTCCAAGGAGTTGGGTAAGTAATTATAAGTTGAGGAATTGGATTTTCAAAAGTAATCAATTACCTTTGAAGAATTAAATTCCTTTTCTTTTTACTTTATTACTCAAAAAGAAATTCATTACTTTGCGCTCCAATTGCAAATGCAACAAATTGCTAAAAAGTTATTTTGTTGAACGAACCAATAGGTAATATATAACAATAATTATAAGAATAACAACAACAGCGCTTCATCCCGATTAAAAATTGAAATGGTTCAGCTCTTTGCAATGTCTGACAAAGCGCACAAAGAGCGAGATTGTTCAGATGATGGTTAAATACATTGCAGAGCAACAACCTAACGATAATTCTCCCATCGTTGACAAAATTTAAAACCAGCAGCTCAAAAAATTATGATTTTGGCGACGGTAAAGATTTTTTTCAACAATATTAAAATAAATGTGCTCATTTTAGAATCAATTATTTATACACCAGAAACTTCGGTCTATTTACATTGCGAACGTGAATTTAGCAGGGTCCTAGCAGATCCGTATTTTAACAACTTGCTAAAATTTCGCGATATGCCATTAATAGCCATCGCTTTTCGGAAGGCAATACACCTTTACCATCGTCAGGGCCAGTGGAAAGGCTAATTTCATTTGCTGGTTTGGTAAACACTCCAAAACGTCACGCCATATCGGACAAACATTTTGAAATGCTTGCAAACCTCCTCCCCACTTTATAACAAAACTAGCCGACTGGCCGGCTCAGCAGATAAAAGTTGAAAAATGAAACGCCCTCCGTCCAATTAGTTGCAATATAAACAAAGAATCGGCTAATATAAATAAAATCACATTGCAAAGTGCTAACGCAAGTATTCCACAATCTTCCCCCCGCCAACTGCCCCACAATGTCCCTTGGTGGAATAGCAACCTGCACAAGTTAAAAAACAATAAAAATAGATTCTGGAATAAATATTATTAAAAATTAACATAACCTCACAAAATGTTTTGAATTATAAAAAATCCAATGTCATCTTAAAACTAAAAATAGAAAAAAGGAAATCACTACACAATTTTACTGCAGATATAAACCCCACAACTCTAATTTCAACTAATTGGGCAAATATAAGACGCTTTTGCGGTCTTAATACATCACAAAACATACATTGCATTGAATCTCAAAACATGATTAAGATTATATAATTGACAAATCTATAATAGCGGAGGAATTCTGCCAATGCTGGTCAGAGAAATCCTCCGATTCACACTTTTCAAGGAGCTGACAGAATCCCATACTCCCTAATCCAAAACCTCCCTCCTGTGACAAAGCGAAACTTCTCTAGCAATAACACCTTCAAAAACTACCTACCACAATTATACACAACTAGCTCCTCAAGCTGTGAAATTGGCCCTAATGCTACGCTTATCACTACCCCCAACTTCAACTCAAATGGCATTAAATATTTTTAGAACACAATTTAGCTAGCAACAAGAAAGTTATGTGTCCCATACATCGCATTGGTACCAAGAAATAAATACAGACAAATATACCATAAATACCATAAAAGAATATGAACTTGAGAGCGCTACAAATGAGGCTGTCCACAAGGAACACGCATCACACAGGAACACTGCATGGGAAGCCACCTCCAACACAAGAAGTGCCGTAAACTATGGCGGCGGCGCAAATGGTAGCCTAACCCATCACAATAGTTATGCTGATGGCGACACTAACAATTCGAGGGGAGGTGCAGCCCACAGAGATGCAAACGATGCGAGGCGCGGATTAGAACTTACACAATCAAGCTATGGCAGGAGCGATGAGCGGAAGAGATGAAAGGCAGAAAAATGGTGTAGTAGACCCTTTGGAGAAGTGAACTACTACATAACGGAGTTGCTTTCCGGACATGGGTATTTCCGCAAACACCTCTAAAAAATGAAAAAAAGCAGAAAGCCAAGATTGCATCTACGGCGACACGCCCATCGATGACGCAAACCGCACTTTCTTCGTGTGCGAAAGATGGAAAGAAGATCGCAAAGTCCTCGAAGACAGACTAGGGCATCTTAACGCCGTTACCATAGTGGACAAAATGGTGGAGAGTCCAGAAAACTGGCAATTGACTGCCACCTTGAGCGCATTTTACGTGCCAAAAACGGGATATGCACGCAGGTATCTAACCGGTAATCTTTCACTGGTTTAGAGAGGGACACCACCCTGAAGGCATCTAAACGCGGTCCCCAGGTCGGAGAAAGCCCAAAGAGGGGGAAGATTTTTAGTGACTGCGAACTCCACATACCATCGAAGTGACGACCCGTTTGACGATGCGGTAGGCATTTTGTTATATACGCACATATACTGAGTTTAAGATATAGAATAAGTAAATTAATGTTAACCGCCTATCACAAGACAGCCTAAGGCCATCGGTGCTAGCGCTGCCCCCTTCTTTAGTCTATAATTTGTAATTATAAGATAAAATAAATATATATATATATATATATATATATATATATATATATATATATATATATATATATATATATATATATATGTACTATTTATAAAAAATCAAATTTTTTTTGTAATTTTCCCCCCACCCACGTCGGCACACAAAATGCCCCGTTATCGAGATTATTAGGTGCTAGATTTCACCCTTGACAATATATTACAAAATAAAAATTATCTAAATTTAAACAATACCCCAAAAATAGAATATAAGGTTCAAACTTAAATACAAAATATTTTATAAAAATCTAATATATACTATACTCTGATCCTGTACGTTATTTATTGCTATTTCTGGGCTTGCATTGCAATTTCCCATCTCTTAATGCGTGAAAATTATGTTTTTTAATTAAATTTAAATATAGATACATACATAGGGTGTATATAATTTGCACACCTTTTATTATATCTTCTTGTAGGTTCTTGATCAATTCTAAATTTCTGAAGTGCATAAATTTTGGAATGTATCGCACACCAGGTGTACCCTGTTTTTAATACAATAACTTGATTGGGAAAATAGTGAGCAGCTTCGAAAAGTTTCTGTTGATAAGGTTTCTCTATGTCTCCCTACAATCGTATATAATATATAAATAAATTGTTTATCTAGTATCCATCTCTCAATGCCTATAAAGAACCCGCAGTCAAAGTGAGCAATGAAGTGCTCATTTAACTCGATGTAATATCCGAAGTAATGCGACTTGTAAATGTTGCCACTCTGAACGCTTAAGAATCAACTGTTTTGAGAATAAAACACTTCGTTGCAATTGCCAATAAGATAGAACTTGACCAGGAAACACTAAGATGGTAAAAGCCGTTTGATACACACTATTTCTTTGGTAAAAAGTCTCCATAGTTAGGGAAAAATAACGTAGCTCTTTTATTCAATCTTGGTTTTTGCCATTGCTAAAATTTTTTTAAATCCATCTTAAACCTGCTACCCTCTTAGTATGTCTTGGCTTTGGCTGTTGATATGGCAATTCCCGCTTGTTTTTTAAATTTCGTAATTTATTCGTGAATACTCTTTCTATAATATGTTTACTTTATAATGTTGACGTCTTTAAGAATTTTTCACTAAGACAAAAACTTAGTTTCTCCCTCTGTTTCTAATTTACATATGTATAACAAGTTTGTTAATGTTTTAATACGCTTCGTGAATATGGTAAAAAGGGAAACGTTTTCTCGATGCGTTCAAACAGCTGTTAAAAGGCCCAAATATAATAACGCGAGATCCCGAGGCGAGAATGGGATCGAGTCTCGGACGATATCTCGTTTTACACTGCCTCGAATTCTAATATACAATGAACAAAGTACCAGCCATATACACAAAAGAGAAGTGCTAAAGAATTGGATTTTGTAATAAATCACTTTAGATCAACTCAAATCAATAGAAGATCAATAAACATATGGAAAATAAATGAAGTTTAATGATAATATACATATATATTAGCAATATTGAAGTTTTAATGTTTTTGCATTTCCATATTAGAAATGAAACTGAATGAGATTTAATTTTCGTAACTAATAGTTTTTAAAAGGAAACTGGGATCCAAAAAAATTAATTTCATCACCTTTAAAATAAATCAGTATGGTTACGTTCATAAATAATCATAATTAATGTTACTCAGTTTTGAAAATTGTAGTTTATTATAATACTACTTGGAAAAAAATATAGAAATATGCATTTGTAGCTGGCAATACCTTATGAGGTTGACATGTTACTCAATATGACAAGCAGAGGTCGCCTTTGCAGGCCTTTTGCATTCACGTTGATTTACGTCAATGCACATGGCTAGATTATTTCTTTCACTTTAGATTTCCGACGGTGAGGTATGGACTTGTTTAGATTGAGGATGGGAAAAAATAGGCCGAAGTTGACAATTTTTACCTCGAGTTTCAAACTCCTGGGATGGCAAATAAACAGCTAAAACTTAAAACACTTTGAAAAGTTGAGTGACACAACAGAAGTACTTGCTGCAGCTACTGCTGCCATGGAAGGTAAAATTTCAAAACCATTAAAGAAGACTTGAAAAAAGTGGTTCAACGATGGGGATCAGGCATCCTTGTTGGAGGCCGATTTGGAATTTGGAAATGCCATGAAATGAATTTTTGAAGCGTGAAATGACAGCAATGGCAATTGGGTCTCTGCCATCACTATCGTGTTACAAATTGAAATTTTGGCCAGATAATATTGGCACAGTGGTCATTCAAGCACAGTGCTTACTGGATGACATGGACAAGGAATTGAGCACGTGAATGGTATGTTTGGCACAGTTTTGAACTAGGTGCCACGCACAAAGTAAAGTTGGTAGCACGGTAACGATTACTAGAGGAAGGCAATTTACGAAAGTTATCTGGAACAGGGAAGGCGAAGGCTAAATTCGAAAAATATCAAGCTAAGAGGTACAGTATCGTTCTAAGTTTTCACTCGCATTTCAATTTAAAATATTTCTTATGATGATATACAAAAGGTTTCGCATATATCTGAATAAAATATTATGATTATAAACCTTGGCTGTCTGATAGAAAATTTCAAATTGCCAGTGCGCTGTGGAACATTCTTATACAGAGTTATAAATAATTTGCTTTTTTTTACAGTGAGGTGTTTACTTATCAACCGGAAGCTGACAATACAGTTTCAGTGAAAAAACGTAAACATTCCGAGTCTGCACCAGTACAAGAAGATGCTGAGAATGAAACTGCTCCAAATGTTGACCCAGCGGGTGATGTTAAACCAGAGAAGAAAAAGAAGAAGAAGAAAAATAAAGATAAGGACCAAGAAGCGACACCTAGCGACGAACCTGTAGCAAAAAGAGCTAAATTAGAAGTAGAATAGGCACTAATTAAGAATATAATTTAATTATATTTTATTCCTAGTTGTACGACAATTTACATTAAGCGTAATGTATTAGAAATTAAAAATTAACTGTTATTTTATCTTAAATCAAAATACAAAAAAAAGAAAATGAAATTATTTACAAATGAATGTAATGAGCTGTTTTATGAAATTATACTTGAGTTAGAATGAATTACAGGGAGTCCGGGCACTGCTAACATAATATTTTCATTGGTTGATTTTTTGAGTACTCGCGTGAGGCATGGGTTTGTGTGGGAAATGTGTTACGCAAACTAAAAGCTTGCTTAGCAACAAAGTGCAGGCCTCAGAAAATGAAGATGAAAGCATACCATCGTTAATTAGTGGTTGCGTCAACAAGCTTGTTTAATTATATTCGTATTCAGAGAAATATTCTGAAAGCTTATGGGCTTGTAGAGGATTGTCGTATACAGAGGAATGCCTTTTCAATGCTTCCGCTGAAATGGGTTCTTACTATGCCGTATGATTTTGTCAATCTGAGCTCTTTTTGGTATTTCATAATTGGGTTTCAGATACTGACACTTATAGCATTTGCAAAGGTAGCATTGGGCATACCAAACAAGTGCAAAATACAAATATAATCGCCGAAATGAGTCTTAGGAAGTTTGGCTATAGATAAGGTCAGTTTGTAAGTTGCAAACGACAAGCAAAAATACTGCCAAAGGTAGAGTTTGTACCGTTATAGCAAGTATTGCTGTGAAAAAGTGTACGTACAAGAAGTAAAAATTTCTTCCCTGCTCTAAATACCAATAAGGAAACAACTTTTTCCAAAAGATATTATTTTTTATTTAAACTTTAGTGTATTATGTTTACTGTATGTGTAAATACACTAACTTATAATTTACATAAAAAATATGAAAAATAAAAGAAAAAGTCTACGTACAAAGATATGATTGTATAAAAAATTGTTGTTTCTTGTAATTTAAAAAAAATATTAGTAGCTGGTTGGATAACCTTTCCGTGTTAGGACTTCTTGCAATCGGTTTGGCATAGACCGGACTAATTTGGAAGTGTCCTCCGTTGAAATTTTGTGCCACTCATCTAAGATCACATTTTTAAGCATTTGCTTAGAGGTGATGGTGTGCTGCCATATCCTGCGCTCTAGCAAATCCCACAAATGCTCAATATTAAGGTCAGGCTATTGTGGAGGGGTCTTGCATTGATGCGGCACATTATATAATATCCAAAGCTTCACATTATGGGCAGTATGCTTTGGGCCATTGTCCTGCTGAAAGTACCAGTCGGAACCCTGGCCTAGATTTTCAGCACTCTGTTTCAAATTTTCTTTTTGAATATTTAAATAACCTCTGTGATCTATTATTGATTCAATAAAAGCAAAATTGCCGACCCCTTTGGCAGCCATACATCCCCACACTATAACACCTCCTCCGCCATGTTTAACTGTACCCACAAGATTTTGAGGATCAAAGGCAGTACATGCCTCCACACCAGTGACATCCTTTAATCCCAAATAAGCAAAACTTGCTCTCATCTGAGAATAAAACTTTCTCCCAGGACTTTTGCGGCTTATTTATATATTGTTTTGCAAACGCAATTCGTTTTTGTCTGTTTATAAGTGAAACAAATGGCTTCCTGCGCGCTACACGACCATGGTAGTTAGCTTTTTTTTAAATTCTGCGCACTGTATCACTGCACATTGTTTTGTTAATCTAATTCTTACCATTTCCCGAAATTTTCATAGCGGTAAGTCGAGCATTGTCCTCAACAAGCCGCAAAACACACAGTCTTTCTCGTTGAGTGAGTATAGGAGGTCGGCCTGAATGCGGTTGAGACACGAAAGCACCAGTTTTATTTTAAAAATTATTTACTACCATTTGAATTGAGGAGTGTGCTCTCCCAACAATTTTACCAATTTCGCAAAAAATGTTGCCTTCTTTCCATAATTTAGTCATAATTTTCCTTTCGTCAACTCCAATTTCCTTTCTTTTAGAATTCATATTTAATAAACTTTTTGAAACAGATTAATCTAAGCACACAATCGAACCACGATACGTATTTAATATAGAACTTATGAAATTCAGCTTTTGCTGGGATGCGTGACCGAACAAATAAGAAGGGAAGTCCCATTTTCGTTCTTGTACGTACACTTTTTCTGCTAAGTGTATGTATGTCAATATCGGGCGCTGAACTGTAGTTAACCTTCCATTTTTTAATTTCGTTATTTTTATAGTAACGTAAAATTTCAATGACGCATCTTATATAGGAGCAAGTTATAAAAATGATGCGGATGAGATTGAAACGTGTTCTCTGATATCTCTGACTTCTGGAACGGGAGTGTAAACAATTAAGACCGTCTGGCACCATAAAACGGAAATTATTGATAGCAAAAACAACCTTAAGCAACACAATAGGAAATTTATTTTCTTTTATTTTATTTCTTAATGCGTTTTAAAGCGCTTCATAGCAAATTAGTGGAATCTGTATGAGTATTTAATTAAAATTTATGAAAAATGCAGTTCTTTTAATAAAATCTGGTTATAAATTAAAGTGATGAATTAAAATATATTTATCTGTGAACTTTGTTTAGGAAAATTAAAAAAATAAATAAATTTGGAAACTAAGTTTTTAATGCTTACGAATTGACGTTCCAAATGAATTCAGTGAAGCCCCTCTGCGAATTTCGCTCGTAGTCATTCGAGTTCTATGATAGCCCTTTCGTAGGTTCCAGGAAAATCGAACCAACGATAGATTCTGCGACAGTCGATGCCTATGTTATTTTTACTGCCTACTTTATTTTTACTACTTGACTAATTTTTATTCATTCATGTGAAATTTGACCATTGAGAATGTTCAGAGCGGATTGAACAGAGACCACCGCATCAAATTCGATGCATTCTAGAATAGAAGTGAATGAAATACAACATTGCCTCAAAACAGTGGTAGTGACCAAATTCAGAAGATGAAATAAAGTTTCAACGAACAAAATTTTAAAAATACAAATTTTTTAAATTTTTATTTTTCAAATATCAACACAAGCAACAAACATGATTTACAAGAATAGTTTTCTTTATAAAGAAGAACATTTTTAAAAACCGATAGTTAATTAATTGAATTATTTCTAACATAAATATTTTTGTATTCTGATTTATTACAATAAAAAGTTCTCTCATAATTAGCTATTAACGATCTTATTTATTGTATAAATTTGTAATAAATGTACGTATTCTCATATAATATTAAACATAATTAGATGAACAATAAATGAAGAAGTTTAAAACACCTCTATACAAAAACCTTTTGTTCTTAAACATAGCACGCTACATATAATGCAACATGCAACAAAAATACTTAAGGTTACAAAATTTCATATAATATTCAACTATAAGTAGCTAGTTAATGTTTGCAATTTTAATTACAAATGGGCAGGTATGCGCAGTTACAGCATCTTTGCCATAAATTTCACTTCTGTTTTCATTAAGTACATCAAATCAAATCGAATAGTTTGACGCGGCACACAAGTGCACGCGAATGAGGTATAAACTTGATATCAATTGTCAAATTATTAAATTTATCTCTTCTCTTTACTAATCTTATTATCTCGCTTTTGGGATTGTTGTTATTTCTAAACCAAACTACTTATTTTTGTTAACTGTGGAAAATAAATATTTGTGTATGTGTATATTCGTATATTAAAATGGAAAAATCAACACTCCAAAAATAAAAAACTAGACCAAAAGCATTTTTAGAAAGTTGTCAAAAGCGCAATTTTTGAAATCGCTGTTACGAAGACATGGTGTCACGTATCGCGTGTAGTGATTGCGGGGGATTTAGCATGGTTCGGTGGATGTGCGTTCACTTCCAGCCGGTTGCCATATGACATCTGCTCGTATAACGGTAGATGTGAGGATGGCTGTTGTTATTTGAATTGTACGGCCATGGATTCCGATTTAGGCAGCAGGGGAGTTGAAGCAATATGATCCTTGTCAACATTCTGCTCTGCCAAATTCAGCTCTATCATAGGATCCGATGTTATTTGACTGCTCAGAGAGACACAGTCGATAATGTCGGCACTGTTGCTGCTCTGAGAATTGAGTTGAGCAGCAGCTGCAATACTGCGACTTTGATGTGATACATCCTATAGAGGAAACCAAACAAGAAATATAAGAAACACCGAAAAAGATTTGTTTGTTTTGTACTCACATTCAATGAAGGAGATTTTGTGGTGATTCCGTTCGCGCTGGTCCCCTTGTGAATGTTGTGATTTACACGTACATGCCGGTCGTCTTCATTGAGAGAGTGCAACAACTGAAAAACAATTTATAAAATGTTGAATAGTTCGAAACTTTTTTATAGCATAGCATAGCATAGCAAGGAAGTATGCTTAAATTCATTGCCCATTGAAACAAGAACTGCGTAAAACAGTAAGGGAAGGTGAAGTCGGGTTAGACCGACTTCGAGATACCCTTTACCCTCACTTGTGCGTGCGAGTTAAACTCTGATGATGGATGATGCATTATTATTACTAAATTTTATTATTATTTATAGTAAGGGGCACAAGGAAGACGCAACATTTCATTTTCATACCCCCTCGCTCTGAAATTGAGTATTTTATGAACGATCGTTCGAGGTCAATATTAATAATTATTATTATTAATTACAGTTTATTGTAATAAATGAATTATTATAAAATTATTATGTGCTGGCTGTTAGTGGCTTCCATTAGATTTTAAAATCTGTTTAGAAAGATTATATGTTTCAAACAAGTTTATATTATTTGTATAATTTCTATAGTTACATGGTTTAGATTATTACTGGCATACCACATATGTTTGCTAATAGCTCCGAAGGCGTTACTTTCGTTTAAGATATGCATTGCCGAAGCTCAATGTTTCGTGCAATATCGCAGTTTAGCGCTGGATATTCACGCCTTAGATGTTTATGTAATATAAGGAATGTCCCAACCGAAGTCGAACAAAAAATTCAACTTACTACGCTTGGCCTGATAAATGGTTTTGATACGGTGTGGATTAAATGATTTGTATTGGTATGAGTAGTTGTTTCGTAAAACGTAGTTTTAAGGATTTATTTATCAAATTTCGTATATCTGTATTTTTCCTTTGTAGAAAATTACAGTAGTGGATCATCCTGCGCAAACAGAATCGGTGAAATATTTTAATAATGGCTCCACGAAAAAAATACAGTGCTATATGGGGACATTTTGTTGAGAAAGCAGACAAAAAAAAGCGCCAAGGGCAAGTATTGCTCTCTACTTCCTTCCACTTCTTATGAACGAACGAACGAACGAACGAAAGAGTAAATTGAGTAGGTGAGCAAGTGACATGTATTAACAATCATGACATACTGAGCGCAACTGAACTAACTGAGCAACTGAACAATGTGAACGACCTAGTTCAATAGGCTCAGTGAACGAGAATGAGCAGATCAGTCAGCTGAACGACCAAGTCCGACTCTACCATACATTACTGAACATGGACTTAACGTAATGTATTGATCTTGCTAGTTACTTGTTCACTAGTTTACTAGTTAATAAATGAACTTTGCATGAAGCTGCGTCTACACAAGTAACCTAACTAGATATGATATATCAAAATATGTGGAAACAAAGCAGTAGAAGACGAAGACCTGATAAAAATAAAATCTGAAATAAACTGTTTTGAGTGCAAATTAAGATTCAAAGTAGATTGCGTTTTTACTGTGAGTTTATTTACATTTTATTCCCCACAGAATATTTCATTGTGGTTCCATACATAGACTAAAGTATGGATAATTTGGGTGATTGTATATCATTTAGGCGTTTGAAAAATGATGCTGTTTTTAATAGCATGAGTGTATTTTGCAAATATAAATGATTTGAATCGACATGCTTTATTTAAATTCTCAATTGAGTACAGACGACATATCCAATAATGTAAAATAGCTGCTTAATTGACGTATTCTGGAAAATCTATAAATATTCTAGGAAAGTTACCTAAATATTCACAGACAATGCTTTTGGTTGGTTGGTCGATCATCTTAATTAAATTTATGGCTTTGAAACTAGTCAATTGTCAGTAAAAGCAGGGTTCAGAAATTTTCATTAATGTGCGCTCATTTAGCTTCATTTATGAGTTTGGTCGCGAACGAGTGCGTTTCAATTTTTTCATATTGTTCTTCTTCGCGAGTAAGAGCGTAAAAAATATTTTTTTTGCTCTCTCTTTCGTGTGTGCGATGGTTGAAATTTTTTTGTTGCTCATCCTTTGCGCGTGTGCGTGAATCCAATTTTGTTTTGTTCATATATAAACGCTCATTTCTGGCAGGTTGAAATTTTTTTTTTACACAAATTCCACAAAACAATTTATTATTTAAAGAAACAACAACAAAAATTAATTATGTTCATAACATTTTATTCAGTAAAAGTAATTCATTTAAAAAAGTAAAAAAAAAGTAAAAAGTAAAGTACTTCATTTAAAAAAGTAAAAAAATGCATTTACTAAAATTTTTAAAAAATTAAATAATTAAATTCATGAACGATGAACAACTCAAAAAATTTTCAACCTGTCATAAATGTGCGAGCGCTCATTTATGGGCGCTCTTTCTTTTGCTACCGTTCATATATGAACAAAACAAAATTGGATTCACGCACACACGCGAAGGATGAGCAACAAAAAAATTTCAACCATCGCACACACGAAAGAAAGAGCAAAAAAAATATTTTTTACGCTCTTACTCGCGAAGAAGAACATTATGAAAAAATTGAAACGAGAGCGCGAGCGAGTGAATGATTCTGAACCCTGAGTAAAAGATTCTAGTGAAAGAAGTGAATTGAATGAAGTTAACAAAGTGAACTTGCACTCAACTTTTTAATTAATGCCTTATGCCATAAGCCTCAGTGGTAAGGTCATTGATGGCATTGGTGATTAGAATACAATATTGACGGAATTCTATCAATAATTTATTTTGTGGTCTGCTTGGGGCGTCCTTTGTAGTGTAGTTTTCGTCATTCATCATTTTAAAAAATATAAAAAGAGAGACGATGATATTTTTCCTCCGAGAATACTCCAAAAACATTTTTGAGTAGAAAATTCGCTATAATTCACCATTGTATTTTGATAGGTATTCACATCCCTTAGGCCACTTGAAGCCTTAATTACTTTGTCTGTCTTCTATTTCCGATTCCATAAACTTTGAGTTTAATGTTTGTATCAACCGAAGAATTCAGCGACACCACTCCCAACTTTCGCACGAGCAGGCGTCGAAGATGGCATTCAATGCCAACATCTATAGACGATTTCAAATTATACCAGGTGTTTACCATGAAAACGAGTTTGAATTAAGAAGTCTTACCTCACGCATGCTGTGCTTTCAATGTTTTATTCTTCAAATAAATTTTTTTAATTAGAGCAATAGCTTTTCAATTTTCTTCTTTTTCAAACTTCAGGAGATCTTGTTAACGATTCTTGAGAACTAAATTGCACTAGAAGCTGAAATAGTAGGTAAATGACCAAAGACTGACAGTACTTTCTCTTTATGCAAAATTTTTAAGTAGCAGAAAGCATTAAAGTGCGCCTAAAACATTTTTAAATTTCTCTTAAATTTTGCAGTTAGTAATGATAAAATGAACACCCGTGTTTTGTATCTGTACCTAATGTAGTAAAAACCTAAATCGTAAAACTGAGAGCTCAATAAAGCAATTTACTATATTTATAAAACAAAAAATTCCAAGCCAATTGAAGCAGCATTACATAATCGACCAACTACAAACATTATAATTTGCTTCTCAACAATTTTCAGACAACTTTCTACTTGGCACACTTGTTACCGTCATCTAATTCCGAATGAAAATGGTCATACAATGGTTAAAATAAAGACACAAAAGACGGGCGTAAATAAATTTAGTAGTGTGCTAAAAATGTAAAACGATCCAAACCTTTTCGACTTCATCATCTATAATTTCATTATTTGGTTCCACACCGGATTTACGTGTCTTCTCTAGTAAAGTCGCTTTCTTAGCTGTTATATACAGACTACGCTTTATCGCAATGTATACAACATCCGTTGCAGCGCGTACAGAATAATCAGGAACAAACGTCTGACGAATATTTGAGTCCATATTCAGAGATTGTAAGGAACCCATTATTTGCGTTGGAGAATCTACAAAATCTGGAATCTTGAAAATATTAAAGTTAAAACATAAATATGAGGCGGCTTACCCACAACCACATTTTGCACTAAAGCCTGGGTACCAAAGTAAGTGAAGGGTCCGCTTTCGAATAACAAATTTTCTTTTCCTACGGTTACTTCGACGCGCCCTTCCAGTATAAGTACAAAGAAATCAACGGCTTTACCCTGTTGGAAAATGAAAAGGCAAGGATCGTCTTTTTCCTTGCCTTTGCATTTAATACTGAGGATAATGTCTTGATTAAGTAAACGCCGCAATATTGGCTCAGAAATAGTTTCCTTTTTAAATGCGTCAACTGCTGCAATAGGATAAAAGTGCAATAAAACAAACAACGATCGCATTTTGATGTGTTGCGGATACCGACCTGTACTTAAGTACTGGAAAGTGGCTAAAGTTAATTGTGGCGAAATTCGAATTCCTTGGTTCTCGCGGCGTTCCGCAAAAGCTGAGAAGTCCTGTTTATTATTGCGATTACGTTTGATTTTAGTGCGATTGTCGATAAACACATCGAATTCATCGACAATTTCTGCTTGGATGAGCTCCTCTATAACATCTTCTAATGTAACTAAACCAATAGTTTCGTAGAAAGGATCGCCATCACCCTCATTGTTTACACGGTGCACAAACGCTAAGTGACCTATAGTGCCATCCTTAAACTGATTAAACATTATATCCAAAGTGTAGTCTTCAAACACGAAGTGCACAGGATTCTGGTAAAATTCACAAAGCGTTCTTAGAGGTGTGTTGTCATCGGTATCTATAAAAGCCAAATCCTTTATATAGAGGAGTGTCACGATATTCTTCTTATCGCCATCGTATACAGGAATGCGGGAATAACCGGATTTCATAATTTCTGATACAGTTTCAAAATCAAGAACGGCATCTAGTGAAAGCATGAATGCATCGTCAATGTGCGTCATGACATCGGCCACGGTCTTCTTACGAAGCTCCAACGCACCAGATATAATATTCACTTCATTTTTGTCCAAATCATTGATTCCAGTGGTAACCTATAAATATACAATTTTAAGTATCCCTTATTAAATATTGCTTGGAGACATTTTATTAAAAAAATCTTAGAAATCCCCACTTTTTCTAAATACGTCATATTCAATACAGTGGCAGGACTGGCAATGGTCAGGGGGGCAAAGTGGCCCAAACTGTTCCGTAATGTGGTAGGTAGTTACATAAATGTAATTGCTCAATTCTTTGAGGGCCCCAGTATAAAAATTTGTCAAGGGCCACATACTGTGTTATTAGCAAAGCTAATTCATTTAAGACCCAACGAACTGTATCCTTCTCCACAACTTGGAATTTTGTTGCTTGTCGGAACTTGCATTCCGGGCAGATCTTTCTGAAGAATTAATTTGAACTATTTTGGAAGGATCACGTCTCGCTCTTTGTGTAAGGATAGTTCCATAAGCGCCAGTTGCATCATCGAAACCATTCGGTAAGAGCTCCACACACAAGCATCAGGATGTCCATTCCGCAATTATGTTTATTATATATATATATATATATATATATATATATATATATATATATATATATATATATATATATATATATATATATATATATATATATATATATATATATATATCCATCATCATGTCATTAGCTCAATACTGTTAGGATAGCCATATTAATTAATGTAATACCGAAAACTTTTTGCTTTAATTTATTGCTGTGTTGTCCTTTTAATAACATTAATAATCAAACTATTTTTACTATACAAATAGTGGTAATTATTTGTACTAAGGTTAGTTTAGTTTGCGAATTTACTATTTGATTCTAAACAATTGCAACTACAAAATAAATATGTGCGTTTGGTTCCTTCGTGCAGTTGTCATCAATAACAGCACAATGCTTGTAGAATTTAGACTGTTTTCACATTGGTTAATGGCCCGTTTGTTGCAATTTGTTGAGTACTTTTACTTTTGATATATCGTCGAAGCAGCATTTGCCATCTGTTACCCAAAAATGTTTCAGTTGCACAACCTCTTATAATGGTATATAAGACAGGTGTCCGTCCATAAAAACTAAAGGATAGAGCATACTAACAAAACAATCATCAACAATAATAACAGGAAGCACGACAGAGAGTTTTATGAGTCTAGCCATGCGAGTGCTGTCGCTTGTTGTCTGTTGTTTCCTTTAGTTTTTTTCTACTCTGGTGTGTTTGGTTATTGGGTGTATGGATGCTTGTGTGGTTTTTAGTGCGTAATGCGGTCCACTCACGGTACGTCATGATCATACTCATTTGTGTACGTGTTGAATGAAGCTCCGCCACAGATGAGTGATCAAAATCGAAAATCATGATTTTTTCATAGTCGTCGTTGAGTCAAAGACAATATACAACAAGACTATGCAAATCGCTCTTTAGCAAACAGGGAAAGTGCAACGCATGGAATCGCCGTGGAACTGCTGTCAAAATGTAACATTTTTCTGCTAAAAATTATTATAACAGCGGAATATTAACAGAGAATTTAATAAGAAATTTGAAAAAATTTTATTTCAAACAAAAAATTTATAAAATTTCTAAATTCGAAATTTCAACGGAAATTCTATTCGTAAATACTCTTTGGTTGAGTGAGGTCGTCATGTCTTTGTCGGATGATGAAGTTTTGTGTGCTAAAGCGCTTGTACTGTGCAAGGAAAAATTGTAAAAAAAAAGAAAAGAACTATTTGGCTGAAAGAAAGGCACAAAAAAAAAATAGTACAATAGCATTCAAGGAACTCCAGCAGAAACGCCTTTCCATTATTTTTATCCCCACACATCTTCACACATTGGCAGTCAAACTCAAATGAGCAAAATTTGCATGTAAATTGCCCACAAACGACAATCATCCATACATCATAATCAAAATCATAATAAAATTTCCCTTCAAAATCAAAATGATTTTTATTTTCGACGTTCAATCAGTGATCACAACGAAATCATTCATGCAAATTTTCTCTCTTTTTCACACATACTGTTATATATGAGTATGATCATGACGTATCGTCTATGGGCCGCTTAAGATTTTTATATGTGAATATTGCAAAGAGCGCATTGAGCGTTAAGAGAAACGCTCATACCTGGTATAAAATACCGTTGGATTCAAAGAAGCGAAAAAATACAATTTTTTGGAAGAATAATATTAATAATTTCTGTTGTAAGCTACTCAATTGTTTTTACATTGCGCTGCAGATCAAAACACATGCCGTTTGTGGAAGAACACTGCTCTAAGTTCCTTAATATCTTATATTATTAATCCAACGCTATAATAAGGGTGGACATTATTAACAACAAACTGGTTTTAGATTGTATGAAAAACGGAAATGTAAGGTACGTATTTTGACTAAAAATTGAAATCGGATTAAAGGCGATAAGGCTTCTTACCTTGACAAGTTCCTTCAAACGTTCACGATTGTAAACATTGCCAATTTCTTCACCTAAAATGGCATCCAGCAGCTTCGACGTTGGATAAGCGAGCGGAAAAGTTATTGCCATAACTGCTTTGGTAATTAGTATTGTTTTTGCTCCAACTGCTAGTCCATGTCGGGAACATATTGCCTAAATCAAAATATTAATCAAGCTTAAATCACAAACGGGAATAATAATTTATTAACCTGAGGTGTAATTTCACCAAACAGTACAATTGCAACTGTAGAAAATACAACGGCTATAAGACCGGAAGTCAAGCCATCCAAGAGAATGGTAAAGGTGGAGTTAACCAACACATTACCCAACAGAATACTGCACAATAGGTAATTACCTTGATCTCTGACTGGTTGAATTTTTCTGGCATATTCACGCTCTTGCATAGAACCAGTGTTACGAAGAATCTAATTAAGAGAACGGTTGTTAATTGTACAAATTAGGTCGCTTCTTTAATAATAAACCTTTAGTTCAGTGCGATCGAGAGACATCAGACCCAAATTTAGACCGGAGAATAAGGCTGAGAAGCACAAACATACGATGATAATAATTATCGACGCCCAAATTGGCAGAAGTAGTTCATGGCTACGTATTTGTCGCCAATGGTCTTTCCCCTGATGAACTAGTGGTTTTGTGTCTTCGACATTCCCCTGAGTAGGTTTAAAAAATGTATAGAAATTGAATTTGTTTAAAAATTGTTTAAAGTACCACCAACCTGATCTATGCTCGTATCCCTTTTTGCACAGATATATAGCTCTGATTTGCCTTTGGGGACTTGCAACTTATACATGGCAGATTTGCCGGTAGCACTGTTCGGTTCTGCTTTATATAAAGAAGTCGATGGAAGCAGACAAGCTCCGCCATATTCATTAGGGAATGCTGTAAATGCAATGACGGTATCCTGGGTAATCCCTGTTCCAAAAACACGTATTGTGATTTCAGAATTACTTAATACGCTGGGTATTCCATCATCCCCATAGTCTATTTCATGGGAACTATGTTCTAATCTGAAGCCAGATATCTGAAGTTCTTCATCCAAGTTTCGTGAAGCAAGATTCCTGTAGGGGACAAATCGCAATTTTTATAACTCTAAATTGATTTTTTCTTACTTAAATATATGCCTTTACAAATTCAAATTTAATGTTTATCGCCAAAACAACGAAAGGCACAATTAAAGAGTTATAATTTAGAAATTTATTATTTATTAGGAATATTACAATGATTATCCAATAGGGACGAAATATTTGTTAATTTTCCTATTTTCTTTTTTTGTAAATATTTTGCTGTCATTTTGTAATAAACCTGCGAGGAGAAACTTAATGATTGGCACAGAAAACAGTATAAAAAATTTCTAAGGAAACAAATTATGTCTAAGGAAAAAAAATGTCATCTCTGCAAATCGACGAGACATTCGTAGATTTCCTTCGCCTTCTTTCAAGGAGACGTTTGATTGATACTATTGCACTTGACGTGTCAATGTAGCCAGATACTCCGTTATTCAACGCTCTATATTTCGATATTTCATTCGACAATGAAAATGTTGTGTAAGAAGCGTTGGATGTCGCGGCGGAAAGATAATTGGGCAATTGATAAGGTAACCACCTGGCTGCATCTATGCGCCTGTGGTATATGCTTCAGATTGAGCTTGCAAACAGAATACCCAGTCCGCAGCTTTCAGTTCACCTGCTTGTAGACCTACTTGAAAACAATTCTGCTGATATATGCAAGACTTTGAAGAAAACCGAAACACCCACGCAACTGAACGAATTAATCTATTAAAGCAAACTGTGATTCTTAACTATTTTTCTGTAGCTGACGCAGCTTTCTGATATGGTCTGAAATTGACGGTGTGCCAAAAATGGTGATGTCCCACTTAATTACTGTCTGTAAAATCGCTCCAAGATGCTTTCAGCAGGGACCCTCCTTGATGGTTTGCATCACGCGAGTACTCAAAAATGCTACTTGCAGCTCGAGTCGGGGCACACATCTGCTTTAAGCGCGAACCCCAAGGGAATTTCGACTCGTAGGGTACCTGTCCCCCATCCACTACGTCTGCTTCCACATTGTTTAATTGTAACTTATAACTAAATGTGTATTCAGCCGACTGCCATAATATTCCCACTATTTGCAGATGCGTCGTTACCAATATGGTTTTCGTCTTGTAGAGACCATAACAATGCTGAATTTACATAATTCACATCCTGGGCCTGTTTGGATACTGTAATAGCTTCAGAAATCGAAGCTGTCTACATAATAGTCGATTGATATTGAAGCTACCTAAGTAGGAGAAAAACATTTTTTTTTTCAACAACAGTTATTAATCGACGCCAAAAATCAACAGGATTACGCTTTATCATGTCCAAACACCGCTGTGAAGTGGTCTGTCGAACTCGTTTTTGTTCGACACTGAGCAAACGCGGCACCCATCTTGCCGATAGCTTTTTCATATGCAAATGTTCATGCAAAATGTGGAACACACGTTCATATGATATGTTTACCATTCCAACAATCTCACGCAACTTGACTCGGCGGATATTCATAACGATATCGAGGCTTTTCTTGATATTTTCTTCAGTAACCACCTCTTTTGGCCTTCCTGTTGATGGTATTGTTGCAGTGCTTGTTCGGCCGCTATTAAACTCAGCAATACAATATTTTACCATGTAATCTGACGGAGCAGACTCACCGTAATGTTTATCGAGCTTTTCTTTTGTCTCTTTCGCCGTTTTCCCTTTCAAATAATAGTGTTTAATCACTGCACGAAATTCGCTTTTTTCCCATTTTTCAAGAAACACAAAAGTTGCTTACTTCAAACGACTACAACAAATAAACTAATCGATGAATTTGGGTGAAATTTTAACAGCTGACGTTTGACATATCGCAATTTCTAAAAAAGTGTTTGTGTTTGTGCTGCCATCTAGCGCTAGGTAGCTTCAATATCAATCCGCCCTCGTAGGTAGGTAGGAGTGGCCGCCCAGTTTGCCAAAAGCACACTTGAGCATTGTGGAAAACCCTCTCGTCCTCCTCCTCGGAGCCACAGCCTCGGCAAAAATCATTTGAGGGTAGGCCCAGTCTTTCTGCGTGCTGTCCCATTATACAGTGGCCGGTCAAAACCGACACAGTTGTCGACAGTGATACGCGATCGAGTCGGAGAAGTTGATTGGTTCTGTTTTTGTCCATTCTTGCCCAAGTTAGTCTAGCCGTGTGGCAGGATTCCTCGTCAGCCCAGGATTTGTAGGCGTCAGCCAGATATTTCCGTTTGATTTCGAGCTTGGCTGTTGCCAGTGGAATGCCGAAGTTTACGGAGGGCTGAATTTCGTCGTTACGATAAGCGACGTAATAGTGTTGTGAACTAGCTTTCATCGCTTTTGGATAAATCTGCACATGTTTTAATGCGTTTACTTATTTAGAGTATTGAGCTACACTCGGCGAACATGGTGCCTCGCAGGTCATAACCCACATTTTGTAGACGTCGGGTTATCTTTGACTGTCGCCTTTGCGCCATCAGAATTTTTCCGCATACCTGTCCTCTACACCAATCGAAACTTGGTGGAACATTTCATGGCAAACTTTTCGCATAAACATAATCTCTTAATTTCACCCCATCTTTGCTGCCCACCACAGTACAAGAATTGTTTACAATTTACTATTATTATGGCATTTTTGCAACAGGAATCTCAAGCGTTCATCTTGGTTATTGACGAGATACTTTCCGGCGTACTTCAGACTTCATCGCGATGACTTTTGATATAAATTTACCTATCTCTGACAACCAATTACTAAAGGTAACAATTGTCGGATAAGGCAAATTTGCATTCGCGTCTTTGGCCCAATCTAATTTTTTGCTCCTTGGTAATTTGGAAATTAGCTCTTTAACCAATACATATATGTTGTTGTCCGTTTACTGTCTGCAGGAACACTACCACACTTTTCACCTTTGTTGCGAATGGTATGAATCTACAACTGAGGACTCAGAGATGGGGCCACTTCCTGTATTTGTTGCAGCTGACTGCGAATTACCAAATCCAGAAGTCCATACCGGAAAACGGCATAAATGCGTGCTGATATGTTCGTACAGTGTAACAGTTAGTCGGTATTGAATTATAATCCGGCATAAGGGGATGACGATAGTAATTTCCAGTATTTGCAGCAGTCAGTATTGCGTTCTGATCCGGTATAACAGGGTGACGATAATTCTACTCAGTATTACTAGCTGTCTGCACTGTGTCCTGAGTTGGCTTAAAGATGCAGAATGACATAAAGCAGAAACGGCAACAGAAACAGAATTCAGTACATTTGCAACAGAAAGAATTTATCGCGAGTTGTTTCTGTAGCAGAAATATTACAGTAATTGTTGGTGCTAGCGATATAAATGCATTTTAATGATTTAAAATTTGTAGCTTTGTAATAATTTTGATTTGTTAATAATTGCATTTTAACAAATAGTAAATTTTTTACAATATACAATTACAAGGGTATAGGGCAAGGGTATGAAATCTGTTCCAGTCCGCTAAATCTGTTCAAAAGTTTTGATCGCTGCTTGACTCGGCACCAGTTGGAAATGGAAAGGGATGTTATAATGGGGAAATGATCACTGTTATGAAGTTCGTCTAATGTGCGAGAGGAGAGTTTCGGGGCAAATAAAGCTGAGGCAAAAATGTTGTCAGGATGGGTGAAGGTTTTGTGGGTGGAGAAGTCATTTACTACAATAAGGTTTTGGGATAAAATTACATCTTCAATAGATTGTCCTCTTCTATTGGAGCAAACAGCAGCCCACAGTGGATACCAGACATAAGAATCGCCTAGAATTATGGCTGGGGTGGGAAATATATTGATTAAATCCATGAGATCTTGGGAGTTAAAGTTTTGGAGGGCAATGCAGCAGTTAATTAAGGTGATTTTTTTTCAATATCTATTTGGATGGCTAAATAAAAAATGTTGGATGTGATGGGAATTAATCTATGGTTTTTTGATAAAGAAAGCGATACCTTTTTTTACA
Source organism: Clusia tigrina (assembly GCA_920105625.2). Taxonomy (NCBI): domain Eukaryota; kingdom Metazoa; phylum Arthropoda; class Insecta; order Diptera; family Clusiidae; genus Clusia; species Clusia tigrina. The sequence continues at coordinate 39,032,012 of OV050033.1, read as the reverse complement.
AGTAGTCTTTCGAGGGAAATTATAAAAATAGCTGATATATTTGTTAGGAGGGTAGGCAGTTTTGTTAAACGGAATACGAGTTTCTTGTAACGCAACAATTTCTGGGTTGAATTCTTTTATTAATATATTCTATGTAATTTTTGTGCACTAAGGTTAAAAGCGACAGCTTGCTGGGCTGAGCGACCGTATGGTCATGGTAGGGTCCTATAAGCAATGCCGAGGGAACTAACACAAATAACAACAGACTACATAGTACCACAACTCAACTTTAAAAAGGACTTCACGGTTAGATTTCCTTCAAGAGAAGAGTGGTCAAGGCGAAAATTTGAAACGGACTACGATATACCCATTTATGTATATAGACGGGTCCAAAATGGATCTTGGGATAGGCGCTGGGGTATTTTCATAGTACCACAACTAGACTTTAAAAAGGACTTCACGGTTAGATTTCCTTCAAGAGAAGAGTGGTCAAGGCGAAAATTTGAAAGGAATACGATATACCCATTTATACAGACGGGCCCAAAATGGATCTGGGGGTAGGCGCAGGGGTATTTTCAACACACGCTAACATCAATTACTGCACGCGCCTACCTGATGAGACTACAATTTTCCAGGCAAGCAGGGAGCCGTGTCGGAAAATTACCCAATACATTAGAGAAGGACATAGAAGCAAGGTTGCCATTTTTGTGGATAGCCAGGCTGCTATAAATGCTCTACAGTCAAACAGCCTCAACTCCAGGTTGGTTAGACAGTGTAGGGATGAACTTAGAGCGCTAAGTCTTCATGCTGACATCACAATCATCTGAGTTCCAGGCCGTAGGAATATCGATGGGAATGAGAAGGCTGATGAATTGGCGCGCAGGGGCCTCTCTCGACCTAGCCTATGCGGAACTAATATATGTTTCTCTGGATGCCATCAAGAGGTGCATCTACCTGCACTGTCTCTCCTTGGCGGGTGTAGAAGATGGAGGGCACTTATAACGTGCAATACATCCCGGGCGACCTGGCCAGTCTACAATATGGCTAGGTCAAGGGATCTTATAAACAGGGAGCGTAGAGACACCAGCCAAGGTCACTGGCTAGTAGATACGCATACGGAGAAAATGCCTAGACCGTTCAATACCTATTGTAGAAGTTGTAAAGACTCGGACGAGAGGGGAAACAATAACTCACTTTCTTTGCAAATGCCCAGCTCTGGCGGCCGCAAGAAATAGAGCCCTGGGAAACTATTTTCTAGCAGAACTGTGCGACCTCTCGGCTGTAAAACCGAGGGATCTCCTAAAATACCTAAATTCCACAAAGTGGATCTAGATAACAACACATCTTTTTCCAGGGTGTAGGAGGTGCTTATAAAACGGCGCTAAAGCGCTATTTGTGATTCAAGCAAGGATGCCGTAGATCAGCCACCTCTGAACCAACCAACCAACCATATAAATTATTGAAAAGTCCATAGATATTCCACTGAAGTATTTGCATATTCTACTCTATGTTTTTAGAAGTGTTCTCTGAGGGAAAGGGTTGGAAAGGGGAGGGAAGTGGGTTGGAAGAAGTAAGTTGTGAAAGCAAGGAGCATTCACTGAATTTGTAGTATAGTAATTGGACTGAATTATTGGGCACGAGATTAATAGCAGAGAACACAGAGAAAGGAAAGTCTTTTTCGCTGCCAGAGTCCGTAGCGGACACGCCACGATTTTTAGTGGATTCACCACGATTCTGAGTGGTTTCACCACGATTTTTAGTGGTTTCACCACGATTTTTAGTGGATTCACCATAATTTGAATTGTATTCACCACGATTTTGAGTGGATTCACCACGATTTTAAGTGGATTCACCACGATTTTGAGTGGTTTCACTACGATTTTTAGTGGATTCACCATAATTTGGATTGTATTCACCACGATTTTTAATGGATTCACCACGATTTTGAGTGGATTCACCACGATTTTGAGTGGACTCGTGTACAACATCCGTCTGCTTTATTTCGCTGCTTTGCCGTTTGACGCTTAAGTTTATTTTCTCTGTGTTCTCTGATTAATAGTCTCATCGGTGTGTGTGTGTTTTTTTTGCAGTATTATTCGCGGTGCTAATGCTAACAATGTTGTTGCTGGAGCAAACTTGCTCGGTTTGTTGATGGTTATTATTTTTGTTGTTGGCAGAAGAAGAATGGGTGTTAACTATTGGAGTGGCTGTTGTTGGAATGTCTGTTGTGTTTTTTTTTATTGCCTTTTTCTTTTGGTGTATTATTTATAGTATGGATATTTGAGTTGTCAGCGGAGATTTCTTCTATATGGTAAATATTTTAACTTGAAATGTTGTCGGTATTGTATTGCTGATTATTAGTTAAGTTTTTTGTTATGTTGGAGAAGGAGAGAGAAAACTCATTGAGAAGAGGAGGTATTTGTATTCTATGAATTCTCATTGCTCACGCATGCTACACTTCTTGTCTGCTTTTATTGTAATTATTTGTTTCATTTGCATGAATTTTGGGCATGACCTGTTGGAGGCAGCGTGGGTGCCTGAACAATTTGCACATATCATACGTGAGCATGGTGATGGGGTGATCATGGTGGGAGTGCACATGAGTCACATACTGATGAATTTAACAACTTCTTCTTCTTCATTGGATTTGGTTAGTGTGACATGACATTTCTACTTTTTCTGGAAATGGGAACAACTCGAATGTAAGCAATACAACTCCACTAGCAACTGGTGCCCTTAGAATGGTTGAGGTTACTAGACCACAACTCGAAGCAGTTTCATTTATACCCTTAATGAGAAGAAAATTAGGATTTTCTTGACTTGTCACTTACGCATAAATCTATAATATTTGCAAAGAGACATGCGAAGGAAATGTACGACTTTACGCTTTAATCTATAAATAATCTATTGGTCTGAGTGCAAAACTCAATGACGCTAAGATGACGATATATCCGTTCGATATACATAAATATTCTATTTTTATTTGCGAAAATATACATACATAAATTTCAATATCCCAAATGCTACTTTCGCTCTTACGCAATTCACTTACGCACGCAAAATATATCTTTTCAACCGACAAAAATGTATGCCATGGGTACAGAGGCCAACAGCAAGATTGCAGTCTGAAGCTGGAATAGGACTTTTATGCACAAGAGATTCGAATAAGTACGGACTTCTCGATGCCGTTTTCTATATTGCCATTGTAGTCAATTTTGACCAGTCTCCATCCTGAGTAACTATGAAGAGGAAAAATATAAAAGAGAGAACCAGCTAAAAGACTATACGAAAGGAGATACATATCTGAAGAGACTATACGAAAGGAGAGTTATATCGATCGCAGGATTCTGTCCAGCAGTACAAAAATCGGTGATTGATAAGCCAGATTTAATTAAAGTATGAACTTTCATTTTACCAAAATGCACTTGAGAAATAGTTGACAAAGATTAATTGACTGAAATAGCTTCAAATGTTTAACTATATATATCTATCTTATCGCTACTGACTCTCTCTCGTTATAAGTACCACTTTTGTAGTTTTACCCATAAAACTATTCGAGAAGTTTGTCTATTAGTGCAAAGGACATAGTTTCATGGACAACATCACTACTGATTTATAGCATTAGGAAGAACGGAATAACAACTCATATCGATTGTTGTAGAAATGCTCATTCTTGTTTACTCATGAATACCGAAATGCATGTGTAGTAACGTTGTGCTTTAGTAAATTCAATTGTGATCAGGAGACACACTTTTGCTGCCAGAGATGTAATAATCATTCGGTCATATTTTTCTATTCGCATATTAGATCGGAGTGCTTTCCTTACTTTGTTCAATAAAAAGTCCTAGAAATCTTGCCGATCCTGGAATGGTAATACCAAGAAAATATCGGTCTTCCTTGGATGAAAGTTCAGCTTTTACTATTCACCCGATGTTTATGTAAAAAGTACAATAGAATGGAATTGTTAGAATTCAAAGTATTGTTTCGCTAACTTAAATCTTAGTTTCCTTGAAATTCTTGACACGGGAAACGGAACTGCGAATGTATAAAACCCACTCCAAAAATAATGTTTGGAGTGGAATGTCAGAATTCAATTGAATTGGACATTTTAGTTCATTATATTCGATTTTATTTGGTTTCGTTTACACTGAGAGAGGTTTCCAATTAAATGTTTGTATCTAATATTTTACCCAGGTATTTAGCTTCATTGTCAATAATGGATTATATTTCCTTTTTGGATTGTATAGAATTTATGCTGTGTTTTCTTCATTTATATTGTTTATCCATTTGCGGACTTGTTCTGTGGCTACTTTTATGCATTTGTTTGAAGATAAAATTACAGTGTCATCAGCAAATGTAACTAGCATGGAATTTGTTGGTTTCGGTGTGTCCACTGTATAGAGAGGAAGGGTGTTGGTCCCAGTAAGCTTCTTTGGTGGGCACATGCGTCTGTTTGGTGTAACTGCAGATAACTTATAATTAGTTCGAAGTATTCTGGTAGATATTATTTAGTTGAAGTAGAAGTCCTTCATGTCACACACTATCGAAGGCCTTTGCAACATAGAGATAAACTCACACACAATAGTTTCCCCCTTCCAAGTTAGTTCATATTTTATTGGTTACTCAATATACTTGTTGTATAGTCTAGTGTTTTTGCGAAAAGTGGGCTTCTGGATTAACTAGTTCATTCTCTGAGAGTTTTTACTTCAACTGTTCATTTAAGTGGTGGTGATTACCACCCTGAAGCAAAGAGTATACATAAATAGAGCTGGCATGACGAACGAAATTATTGTTGCAAAAATTTTGTTCCAGCGGTTTTCTAGAAAAATACACGCATTGCAACTCGCTTCCACTTGCCGCTCACCGATTTTTGTGAAATCGCCTTCACTTACATTTCACAAAATTTTGAGTGATTCAATCTCTATTTATGTATACTCTTTGGTTGAAGCCATGATTGGGCTTCTCCAGCATTCAATAATCAATACTAAAATTAGTAACTATTTCGTGTGTTTGATAATATATTTTAGAATCATAGGATTTTTTATATCAAGCAGCAACAACTAAATAACAATCTTATCAACAATTCTCTTATCAGCGGCTACATAGAAAATGATGCATTGAATATAAATAATTAACTACGTACGTGTTACTATATCTGCCCAAATCCAGCCTGTATTGGACCCAAATATTGTAACAGCCGCAAAAACGACGAGTCTGTATGGAAATGTACTATATATATACAAATGCCGGTAATCGCGTCTTCTACTATGTAAATATGGATGTTGGACTGAACATTCACAAATAGGAGTTTTGCTTTTCTTGGGGGCACGCCATTTTGCCATTTGTTTTGCATAAATTTTGCCGATTCCTCGGCTTGGGTGGTCAGTGTGTGTGCGGCGCCCCAACCGTGGTATCAGAATGGACCATTATTTATGCCTAAGTGTGCTGCTTGCTGCCACTCCAAACTAAACCTAAACCTAGATTCTTGGGAATTTATTTTCCTCAAATCTCCTCCCCTCTTCAAGAGAGATGGAAATCATTTTCTTCGTCCGGACCGGTTTTACCGTATTCATGGCAGTCCATATTCAAGCCTGTACATCGCCGTCGTTGTTAGTTGCATAGAATTTCTTTACGACTCGATCGCTTTCTTTTCCAATTTCACGATGACTGGAGAGACAAAACCTATTACTTTGTATGGTCCATAATTGTTCATCAAAGTGTTCCACGGTCTTGGACAGATGGTGTTATTTAACTAGGAGCAATTTCGGGTGTTCACTATCTACGTCTGAGGTTGTAGTGCTCTCTTCTAATTGAATTATTCAATGAGGTCTCAGGACGTGATTCCTATGATGCCGTTCGCGAGTTACGGTTATGTTCGCAAAAGTTAACCAAACTTGATCATTTAAAGGAAGTAAAAGTCGTAACAATATATATATATATACTGCCACAACCACTATTGGCATATATTCATAACTTACGATCTATACGGGATTTATACATGTAGACAACATTTTACGTGACGAAGCGTGTGCATATTATAAAGCCACAAGCAACAAATGGGTTCAATCAGATAAAGGATATGCAAACTTTCCATGTAAATAACTTCTGGACTAAACTTAACATGAGTCTAGCTATGCTCCTTTTGATGATATATGAACAAAATTTGGTTGTAATGTACATAGCCATGAATGAGCTCGGTGGCAAATGTAAGGGTAAAGAGTATTTCGAAGTCGGTCTTTCTCGAATTCAGCTTCTTTGCTGGTTTTATTATTTATGTTGTATTTAAATTTTTGTGTACGACTTTTCATTCATAACAAATCATTTTCAGTGCGAGTCCAGATTAGGGTATTCAAAATGAACAAGGCATGTATACATATATATGCATATGTATACTTAAAAGAATGGAAAAATTTAAACAAACCCTCATATTGCTCAGAGAAAAATTTAACCAATTAAATTCAATATTCATCAGGTTGAATTAAATACATTGCGCTGCCAAGTAGATTTGTGTTGGGGAATACTCATAGATTATTGAGTAATTATATGACGCGCCTTAAGATACGTACATTGAAGCAGAGGTAAATTGAAAAATATGGAAGCAAAAATACAATACTCGTAGGTTGAACTAACGTATGGAACTTAAGAAGGATGTTGTGTCAAACTTCACACTCCATAGTCAAGAGCAGATGCAGCACGATTGATTCAAATTCCTTTGTTTCTACTAATGATATCATGCAATTTGTGATTTTAATTATTGTTTCACCAAAATTAAAAGCTTCAACAAATTTAAAATGTTTACGCAAATTCATTGACCGATTCGACTTTTCAAATAATTTAAGAACAATTCCTCAAACATTTATTTTCAAATTGAGTACAGAGCAAATGTTGCATTTTATTCAGAAAGCCCAATGAGCAATCGGAATTCTGATCAGCAAACTACGCAGGATCTTCAGCATCTCAGAAGTACAATTATTAAAACATATTTGGCACCAAAGATAGTAGATTTCTTCCCTGACATTGAGGGAGATATCGTATATCCAAATATATGGATGTCAATTTAAAAGCAAATGAACTGATGAAACGACTTACTCATATTTTTGACATAAAAAAAAAACCAAGGATTACGTACGTCATCCTAGCACAAAGTACGTACATATGCATATATATATATATATATACGATATTCTCATTCGATCTCGTAAAATCCACATTCATTTACCTTGGAACTCTGTTTGCACAACGAAATGCTTATTTGTTTGCTGCGGTGAAGCACAATCAATGCTGCGGCACCTTTCTCAACAGAAACCAGTAAGGAAGCTGCAGTCGAGTTAGACCGACTTCGATATACTCTTCACCCGTACATGTTCCTGCGAGTTAACCTTGGCGATGTTCATTTTATTCATATATTATAATTAGGAGCATAGCAGCAAAGTTAATTTTAAGTGGGGTCCCCAAAGTTTATTATATGGGAAAGGGGAGAGATTATATGGCAGCTGGCTTTATAATGTCGTTATGCTTATTCGCTTAAAATTCGTCCATAAATCTCTTATAGATATTGAATTATGAATAAGTGTTAATGTGGGAGTAGCAATAAATATCTACTGAGTCTAGCAGTACAGCCACATTTACATAACTGCCAAATTGCGTCAGTAAACCACCAATTGGCCCGAAGTTATAGTCATTTTATAATGGTGCCTACAGTTGCATATACGGGAGGTAGGTGTACTCTTTGTCCAAATAGGTGCATATAGCTATCTGGTTTCGTCCAAGCTACACTTTTGCACAGTCCCATTAAGATATCTCTAATGATGTGGAAAAAAACAGACGGACAACATAAAAATTATTCGGAGAACGATTCTAATCACTTGTATATATATGTCCACACCTGCCACGCCTACTTCTGGTAGTTGAAAAACAGCCCCTAAATGTAAAGGATATAAAAAGGATACACAATATGGAAGATCAATATTTTTCCCACCACAAGAATTATAAATTTATAATGACGAATAAAGTGAAGGAAGTTTTAAAAGGAAATTTGGATATCAGAGGCCTTGCCTGAGATGGGGGGGTGATTGTTCACAAATCACCACAAACATATGATGTTAAATCGCAATCCGAACGAGAAATAGTCGATACATAAGGGTTGTCTTAACGAGTCTGCTCCGAAGAACGCCAAGGCAATGTTATTAGCCCACAAGGTCATGGTCATAGTTTTTCGATATTCACAAAGCATCGATTACTTGCGAAGTTAAAAAACAATTACAACAAGTACTTTCCGAAGAAACCTTCGCATTTAGCGAAGAGTAAAATTGCCTTCAATCAAGTCAATATACAGGTAGACATGTGTGCCATGTCCATGTGTCATTCCATAAATTGTATCCGCCGAATTCTCCAAATTAAGCTCTGTGACTTTTTTATCCCTAAATTTTAACAAATGGTTCGGGGTAAAAGATTTACATCCAACGATGAGATCATCAGAATAAAAGCCCATTTTTAAGGGTTGGATAATTTGTATCATTAAAAAGTGGTCCAACAAATGGAGTAACTTTGAATCGAGTGAATCTAAATAAACGGAGGCTACCTGGTAAAATAGAAGAGTGTTCGGATCTAAATATATATCTGGTTTAATTTTTACTTAATTTGACTTATCATACTATCCTCTGTTGATTTTAAATGAATGTATGTGGAATACGATTTTTCTTAGATTCTACATTTAGAATGAAAAATTATTTGTGCTTTCAACTGACTTTAAAACTCAGTTGTTTAGACAAGTAATTTATAAATATTGTTACGTAATCGCCTTTCAGACAATTTTTACCAAACTCAATACTTGGATTCGTATCGCTGGATTGTGTAATAAGCAACCAATTCCTTCTTCGCTCTGCGACGATCACTTGTTAACTCTCGTTGCTAACAAGACGCTGACTCTGCTTGCTGCCACTCTCGGGATTCGGCTATGATCCTTTTGCCAGTGTTCTTCGTTAACTGATCTCCTACTACGATGTTCACTTTCGGCTACGCTCGCTGTTTCACTGATGCTGGTACTACTTGCGATAGAACGCTTAGATCAGGATACGCTTTATATGGGTACCATTATTTGATCCAGCAGTATGGCTTTGTACCGAATTTCATCGATCAATATTTTATAGCTTTTTAAATTATGAATATGTGTGAACAATACGAATGGTATGGCCGTCATTTTGCCAATATATCACCGACATGAGCGATGGTGTAGTAAAATGAATGAGGAGTCTTAACACGTCCAATTAATGGCCGTCAACCATTAAGAGTGTAATAATTGGTTTTGGGATATATATAACTTCACACACAGTATGATCACTACGCCACTTTATATTACTGAGTGTCACAATATCTCCGCGGTCATAGTAACAACAACTACAAACATAAATCTGTATTTCGCAACAAATAATCAAATAACAATAATTTAATTTTTAATTGATTAAATCAGGCTAATCAAGTTGACGCAATGAAAAGGGGTCATTGATGGACGCAAATAATTGATAAATGTGCAAAATCGTGTTAACCAATTAAAGATATGCGATTGTACTTCTAAAAGATAAGGGTTTTAAGACAATTTTCGCAATGTAGTTGAAATTGACAGTTGTTATTTATTTATGACAATTGTTGTTTATTTCGGTAACGTTTTTATTGACAGCTATAGTTGATCAACTATAAACCTTCTCTGCTTTGTTCACCAGATTTAAATCTAGAAATTCGCAGAGCTGCTCTTTAGTAATTAGAAAAAGAAATTTGTCAACACGAAGACTTTTTAAAATGGAAATTCACAATAGTAGGCGCATTCGAATCGTAACTTGTATCGAGCTCGTATCGAGCACACGTATAAGTGGTATACTTGGCAGCACTGTTTCAACTGATATTAGCTGTGTTTCTTTCAACGCGAGTGTGAATCAAACGCTACCCGTCGCTAACATTGTAGCAGTTGGCAGCAATGGTTTTGACAATTAAAATGCTTATACTCGTACATACACATTTGTAAACAAATTTGAAATAGGAAAAATTGAAAATCGCAAATTCTGAGCAAGCGTTGGTAATTTAACTCTAAATGAGTACATATTAATTAATACACGATAATATACTATATATATTTTATATTATTACAGCTTTTTATATAATTAATTCTTGGTTTACTCTTCTTCTCGTTCGCAATAGACAACAAAAATGTCTTGGCAGCACTTCTGCTTGAGGCGATAAACCATAAGCGCATACAAGCACCTTGTCTTAACTAAGCGCTCCATATGTATGGATAAGCGGGCGTTTTATCAGACTCGCGTTGAGAGAAACACAGCTATTATATTACAAATATCACGAAATAAGGTAATTTAGAAAAATTCGCTCGTTTCATCCGAGTATAATTTACTCGATAACTTTTTCCATAAAAAAGTCGTCGAGAGAGTGGCGAATCGAATGCGACTAGTATCAGATTCTTTGTGCAATTTACGTCCACTAGAACATAGCTTCAGTAGCAGTTTCATGACTTGGCACACAGAATAATGCACTCTACTTTAGACAACTTCAGTTTTAGAAGACGCACACTCTAACATAACGACATAAACTATTTGCCTATGAAATTCTCTCTAAAATGCATATCCAAAAAAATACTTATAATGGCTAATAAACAGAAACGAAGAAGTTTGCCTGATGGTCCAAAAATAAAATACAGCTTAAAAGTCAAGCCGAAAACTTTTATAACCGTGCTTGTATCTTGAAGTGTCTCAACACGCAAACTGATGACATCAAATCTAGAAATGGCCTTTTCAGTGGAAGTGTTTATGAATTTACGATAATGTCATCAATCTTATCGAAACGTTTAAAGAAAACAAAAGTAAAACGTCGTCTACTTCCATCAAATAACCATTTTGAAGTTATCACTTGATAATAAAACAACAAGCAAAACGAGCCGGGCTGAAGCTCAGCAAAGACTTAGTATCTGTATACATATATGTATGCAAGTATGTACCCGGGTAAATACACATTCATACGAGTATGTGCATATTAGTTCATTATCTTTACTTGGTTTTTTTGGGTTGTGCAAAAACCTTGGTATTTCTATGATTTTATTTTGCACATAGTACAGTTTTTCTATTTTGGGATTTATCGACTCACTTATGAACATACGGAGTAGCATGTGTGTTTGTAATATGCACAATCGCGTATGAATTTCGGTACAATTAAACATTTTGCGTGAATAAAATTTTCCATTTACGATTTGCATTTTTCAGTGACATCATTTTGTAAACAATCGCACTCATTATGATTAAAATTATTAGTAAAGAGGTGTTCAGCCATAAAATATCTAGAAGAGATACTCTGTGTTATTTAAGCTTATGATTGTTTAAAAAGATGATCCTGCAAGACTGATTCACATATTGCTCTAGACAAGTTCGATTCGCGATTCGCATTTCAGTGACTGTACGAAGGCATGTACCGCATTTATATGTTTATTTAATACATTTTTCTTTTTAGAAATAAAAGGAGTTCTTTGAGAGTTTTGAGTTGAATTTGAGCATTTTAACTTTATGTACATTCATACATAAATAAAATTTCCGTGTATTCTGAGCGTCATTCACCGATATTTTTTGTTTGTTTATTTTTATCTCCGTTTGTTTATCAGGCGTATTCGATTCGTAACTTGTATCGAGCTCGTATCGAATTGTGCGAATAAAACAGCACACGAGTAAATGGTTCACTTGGCAGCACTGTTTCAACTGATTTTTTAAACATTTACATTTTTATATTTTTTATACGAACTCATCATTTGAATATAATTTAAATCACCACAATAATAATATTAAAAATCAAAATTTTAATTTTTGTTTTCTTTAAATTTAATCAGCTTAAATATAAAAAATCCCAGGGAAATTTGTATGGGTAATTTTTTATCTCGTTGGTTTTCAAGCAATTTTCAATTTGGAAGCACTTTATATCGCGGATAGAAAAACTCGCTCGTTTTATTCGAGTATAATTTACTCGATAACTTCTTCCATACAAAAGTCTGACCTATCCTCGATAGAGTGGCGAATCGAATGCGCCTAATATATAAAGCTATGAGTAAATGAAAAATCTTCAATGTGTTTTTGTTGTGATTTTTTTGCAAAAAGAGATGCCAAAATCCTTGAAAAGAGAAGAAAAAATAAATTTTTTTTATTTAAATCTGTAAAATATATTTATTAATTCCATTCTTATTATTGTCAACAAATATTCTTACGATTCCAGTAACTAACAAATATCCTAAAAATATAGAACTATTCAAATGTTTGTTGCTACATAATTCTTCACTACAAAAAACACTTCAGCTGGGCCTTGGCCCTAAGTATAGTACTTGAATCCTCCTCTGCGCATTTAGATGTAGCTCTAATTCTCCCCTCTGGAATCAAGTAGCTTAATGGCTCTTATTGCATAAATAAATCAAATCGTTACCAAACCTGGCGAAGCATAGAAAATTGATGAATAAATAAATAAAGAAATGCTCATTTTCTTACTAAGTTTAAAATGAATGAAAACGAGAGCCGCAGAAACTTAATATTTATTTGTTTTTATTCTGAGGTGGTTGGAAGTCATTCACAAAAACTAAATAATCGGTTTCGCTTAGTTAGCAAGATTTGAATGTCCAATTAAAAATCAAATAAGAAAATTGTTTTGTTTTGATTGCAGTAACAATGGTTGCAGGATGTGATCATATTTCCACTTGCTTTATTTATATAAAGACTTTGCAACACCGTTTGTACTGATCGGTATTTACTTTTCACATATTTCGTAAACATTTTCTAATTTGATTATGGAAGCATTGCATAGTAATATAAGCGAATCCCTCCGTAATATGATTTATAAAAGTAACTGAGAAGATATTTGCATTCAGAGTGTTTTGTGATGTAGATTGATTTGTAAACAGAATATACATAAATCCTATACTTGTGTATAGTCCAAACCAAAAATAAATAAACTCTGGGATACCAAAGTGGATGTTTACAATATTTAGATTCATATCTATACATGTATGTTGTAGATAATATCTTTATATATTGCACAAAAAATAGATACTTAAGTAAATACTAATCTTAAACTTTGATTAAATTATTAAAGTTATAATCAAATATTGTAGCCCTTACATTTAAATTGTTTAATTTTCCATAATACTGTTTAAGTAACAATAGGCGTATTCGATTCGAGGATAGAACAGACGTTTGTATGGAAAAATTATCGAGTAAATAATACTTGGATGGAACGAGCGAGTTTTTCTATCCTCGATAGAAAGTGCTTCCAAATTGAAAATTGCTTGAAAGCCAACGAGATCAAAAATTATCCATGAAAATTTCCTGGGATTTTTTATAAATTTTTTTATTTTAGCTGATTAAATTTAAAGTAAACAAAAATTAATGTTTGGATTTTGTTTTTTGATTTTTAATATTATTATTATTGTGTTGATTTAAATTATATTCAAATGATGAGTTTGTATAAAATATATAAGAAAGTATATGTTAAAAAAAAATAGTTGAAACAGTTCTGCCAAGTATGCCACTTATTCGTTTGCTGTTTTATTCGCACAACTCGATACGAGCTCGATACAAGATACGAATCGATTACACCTAATAAGTCGCTAGTCAATTTGTCTCTTCCTTTCATAAACTGAGTTAATAAAGATGCTAAAGGGCACAGTAAAATCATAGCCGATCAGTCGTGTATTGAAAGCAGTAATTATTATAAGTCATATAGAAAAAAAAGAAACACTTAAACTAAGTAAACCAGTTGTATTAATAATAATCTACTTCTATTAAAGCTAAATAATCGAATAATCAAACAAATGTTTTGGTTTTACTTGGCACATTTCAGTAATTCGATCTAAAATTAATCAACAGAAGTGGGACTTTGTAGAAACAATTAAGATGAAATTTGACAATATAAAAGTAGAACTGCTGAAGAATAAATTGACGGTACCGGATCGTGCAAACTAATGCCACAAAGACAGAGCGGCTGCGTTTACTCGTTGGAATGGAGTCGCTTGGGGAGAATCTTCGAATAGGACGTGGAAACAACAGTTAGCACCGATCCGGAATAAGTGAGCGATATAATTGAGAATTAAAGAATCCATATATTGGGCAAAATTTGCGACACACAGACTAGAATAGCTTTATTAACGACTCCGAAGAACACGTTTACAGAAACATCAAGTAATGCGGCTGCAGTATCCCACCATTATCACTCAGTAAGTAAAGTAAGTGAAGATTAGGAATATTTGGTTCAGTTTTCCATGATAAGAGCCGTATGAAAAGGAAACAAAATTATCCCTATTGGAACAAAACTGCATTCAAAGATAAATGCTAACATGTCATAACTCAAATCAATACCAATAACGACGGAAGGCGATCACAGTTTCTAACATGGGAGTGAGAAAACTATGAAATAGAATACAGGAACAAGGGACTTTGAAAACTCTGATTATACTACGGACTCTATACACTTTGGACTTTGATTTGTATTGCACATTTTATTTTTCTCGGATGTTTATTTTTAAAGTATATGGAAAGTTTCTTTCTTGTTTTTGCCCCTACTTTTTTTCAGCAACGTTTTGTTCTGTAGGCTCATTGTTCAAAACTAATAAATAAAATACTTATAACCAAAAACTAGTTCAATAAATAATTAAAAAGGAACTACCCCAAAATGTGTGGTTTCAACTCCAGAAGTTATCGAAAAAATAAATCATTCAATTGCTGATATTGGAGATATCTGGAACAAAGCAAAATATAGTGCTACTTATCTGCAATGAGTGTATGGATCAAATAACAACACGATCAGTATTCTAATCAATCACGTTGACGTCATGGCCCAAGAACTCCCTCCTTGTCGAATAATAAAATATAACTTGCAGGTAGGTGAGCCATTAATTAATGAAGTGATTAGATTTCAAAAGTATGATCCTTTAATGAGACAATTAATTTTAACCAGTTTCAAACAAATTGTGTATACTATTCAGGGTCTTACATCTTCAAAAATTACGGTTAATTCATTTTTTATATCATTATATATCCAATTTTATGAAGAGGTATTGAATGCATTTCCTAATAAATATTTTTATAATTATTGGAATATCGTCAAAGTACAAGTGAGTGTGGCAACCGTATTAATAAAATAACTGAGTAAAAATTAGTTGTTTTAACATATTTGCACAAATGGTATTCGAAATGTGAATCTACGTTGGCTGGTAAAATTTATAAACACATAAATATGATATCGTGTGTTTAACTTGATTATTTTGAGTCATAGGTAAAGATTATATAAAAGGAAGTTTGTAACAGGGGGAAAACATATAAAAGTAAAAATAAATAAAAATTGTGGGAAGATCCATTCAATTTTCCAATAAGTAATATTTCTTAATTATTGTAAAAGCAGGAGGATGTTCGATACGAGGCTTAAGGTCGGTTACAACTGACGAATTTGATGTAAATATATATATATATATATATATATATATATATATATATATATATATATATATATATATATATATATATATATATATATATATATATATATATATATATATATATATATATATATATATATATATATATATATATATATATATATATATAAATATGTCTGCTATCTCTGCTGACACAGTTCGTACGCAATTTTCTATATAGTAGCAAATTCCAATTTCTTGTGCAATCATTATAAGCAGCCATAATTTTATTAGCCTGTCACCGCGAACGTCTGTGAATGTAGGGAAGCATGGCAGTGTAAGGTGCGACGAAGAACATTCAACCAAGTAAACTGTCTGTTTGAAAGTGAAATTTTAAATTTTGAAAATATTTTAAATACTATTTTTCATGTCTGTGGTTAAAAATATACTTTTCAACTTGCCTTGTATGTGAGATCACAGAATTTTGCATCCCCTCTGGCGCACTTATTTCTTCACGATTCTGCGGTTCTTGTTGTGTTAGTATTGCCGCTGTTGTATTAAATGATTCACTTTTGCTGCCAATATTGGCACAATTTCCAAAATTTGAACAATTCACAAAAATTAATAAAATCAAAGCATATGTGGGCAACGGAAAGCAATGACGTGCAGCGGAGCACATTAGAGTAGGTAAAATTGATTTTCCGTTTTTCACGTGAGTTATTGGTAATGAAAATATAGAAAAGTAAAAAGAAGTGAAAATGCAGGAACTTCTAGTCCGTCTTTGGTATTTATCTGTGCGCTCCGCGTTCTGCTTCATAATACTGACTGGCACAGTTTTACTAATATGAATTATTTACTTTTTTGTAGTACTTCACTTGACTCGTACGCACAATACTTCTTTCTGGTTTTAACAGAAATCAAATATCGCAGACCGCTTTTGTACAAATTCCCACACGTAACCTCCTCACTGTCTTATCTGTAACTGATTCAACTGTTTTCATTTCACTTTTTATTTTTATTCCATCTATTCGCGTTGGGGTTTCTGTGTTGGAAAATTTTTCGTACATGAAGAGAATTATAAAAAGGTAAATATCTAAAACGAAATACTGATTTTTTTAAGAATATACCAAGTGTGTCAAAAGCTTGATAACAGTTCATTAGAAACTAATTAGTTTCTGATTATCAGAAGTTGTCACACAACCATAGTAGAGAATACAGATAAATAACTCTAGTTTTGCGTCAGAAAATTTTACGTTTAAGTGTCGGATCTCTGTGGTCTCTGACCATAGTTAACCAGCTACGAGTCTTAAATGTCATTCTGAAGGAATGTGCATATATTAATGTACCGATTCGAATGTGTATGCTATCCGTTTCACCCCTACAAATTTTATATATAAACAACTTAAGTATTGTTTTTATTATTGTTATTCTTTTACTTGATAAATAAGAACTTCATTATTATTTTACAACGTGGGGGAGCACTAGCTGCCAGGTCCTATATCATTAATTTCAATAAATTTGACTTATTTTTTATAATGTTTTAATTAAAATATTTTATTTATTTCAATTGTATTTTCAACAACACTTTGAAGGCGTAAATGCATTCCTGTGTCAGAAAAAAGTCGACATATGAATTGGTGAAAGCACGTACATAATAGGCCTGTTCGCGTCGCATGAACTGATTGCACTTTGTGCACTGAACTGTGTTCGAGTCGCGAGCAGAGCACACAGAGAAAGGAAACTTAAACGTCACACGGCAAAGCAGAAAAATTGATTAAATTAATTGTGAAAATATAAAATTTATTTTGTAAAATACCAAATCTCATTACTATCCCAGCAAAACAATAGAATTTAAATTTACCCTTAACAATTCTAACACAAGTTAAAACTTCAAATTTGTATAAGAAGTATTGAATAATTTCGCTAAGAATATATATATATATATATATATATATATATATATATATATATATATACATATATTATATATATATATATATATATATATATATATATATATTATATATATATATATATATATATAATATATATATATATATATATATATATATATATATATAATTTTGCATTTTTATTATATTTATTTTTATTTTTAAAAAAGTTTATACACAAATAAATTTAATGCTAAACTTATTACCTAGGCAACTAACAACTAAGGTCTTCGGCCTAACTGTTAATAAAATTAACTAGTATTAAACTAATAAAAGTATATACATATATATTTTATATATATATGTCAAAGTAAATCTGACAGAGGTGGAGCAGTGAAGTTACGTCTTTTATGTTTTCTGTGGATATATTTTGTAATGCATGTGGTAACATGATTTGTTTAAAAAAATGTAGTTGTTTTTGAACCACAGTCGGGCAGCTGTTGATGAGATGGACTATTGTTAGTGTGTGGGAGTTGCAAAGTGGGCAAGTTGGTGGTAATGTTCCTTCAAATAAATATTTATGTGTGATCAATGTGTGCCCAAGACGGATCCTTATGTATTTTCGTAAGTTCAATTTGGATATGTTACTTGGGTATCTAGATGCATTCCCGTCTGGGTTAATTAGTTTATAATTGTGCGAGTATTGAGTCCAGTTTTGTTTTCGTTGGATAGAATGGTATGCATTTATTTGGTTTTTTAAGTCGCTTCTGCTGTATGTGGGATGAATTAAAAGTGGTGCACTTGTAGCATATTTTGCGGCTGCGTCGGCCAGGGTATTTCCAATAATTCCTATGACCTTATACATTTTCTGTGTGAAATGAATTATAGACGAATTGTGAATGAAGCTGCTAAAATTCCTGCTGGTATTCAAAATCGTGGTGAATTCACTCAATATCGTGGTGGGTCCACTCGGACGGTGGCAGCGAAAAAGACTTTCCTTTCTCTGTCTTCTCTGATCACAAGCTGGACCCCCAATATAGGGGACCTTATGTAATTGACAAAGTATTAGGACATGATACGTGTCATGTTCATACTAATATATTGTCTGAACCAAAATACATGTATTTTGGTCTGAACACCGCCGCATCATTTTGACGTTTGCAAGTTATTAGAATATTTTTGTTTTCCTTTTAGCAACATAAATCTATTGCACAAGAAAATTAATAATTCATTTTAAAAATAAGTGATAATGAGGAAGAAAGTTTTCGTGTTTTAATGTTATTAAATATGGAGACTTCCAAAAAAAAGGCGGGCTTCGTATTATAAAGCAATGGATTTTGCTCATAAAACAATATGAACTCCATTATATGTGTTTGGTTCCAATTCATTATTTAAAAATAAATTTTATTTTTCCGTGTTGATACAAATATTGCACCAGCAAATGTGAAATCAGTATATTTCACATTAGCAAACGTCATATCACCTCAAAATGAGTCCAAAAATTTTTAACAAAATGAAAAATCTCGCCTCACGTTGCTTATCTCCTCCCCACTTTCGTCTTTTTCCCCTAAGACGTCATAATGAGTCGGCTCTCTGAGGCTAACCCCACGTCTCCACGGGTAATTTTTGACGGCATAACATTTGTCAAATTTGATTGCAATGGTAGGCAATATTTTAATGGTGGGCATTGCGATATTATGCAATCATCATTTTGAAATTGTCGTCAAGCAATCTAGTTCGCTGTGCCAGCGCTTGAAATTTTTTGGATTTATACGATGAAGAGGAATAAAGAAGGAAACCGAAATTCTGGGTGAATCCTTTATTACAAAGAATGCAAATGCACAGTCTCCATAAATTTTAGCGCTTAAATTAATTAATTTAATAGACGCGGTAAAACTGAAATGTTCGACGATGCTGCCACTGTGAGCGTCACGAAAAAATGAAAAACGGTTGTCAAACAAACAGAATGACAACTGATTGCAACACAGCACGTTGGCAATTTATGGCATAACATATTTCATAACATAAATTGCCAACTTGACCCTACGTCTCCACGGGCAATTTTTGATGGCATGCCATTGGCAATTTCAAGCAAATTGCCAATGGAGACTCCAAATTGCTTCATGTTGGCAATTTATGTTACCCTACGTCTCCACGAGCAATTTTTGATGGCATAACATCTGTCAAATTCGATTCCAAAGGTTGGCAATATTTTAATGGTGGGCATTGCGATGTTATGCCATCGCCATTTTGAAAATGTCGTCAAGCAATCTAGTTCGCTGTGCCCGCGCTTGAAAATTTTTTTTATTTATATGATGAAGAGGGAAAAAGAATGAAACCGAAATTCTGGGTGAATCCTTTATTACAAAGAATGCAATGGCACAGTTTCCATTCATTTTAGCGTTTTTATTGATTTAATAGATTCGGTAAAACGAAAATGTCCGACGATGCTTCCACTGTGAGCGTCACGAAAAAATGAAAAATGGCTGTCAAACAAACAAAATGACAACTGATTGCAACACAGCACGTTGGCAATTTATGGCATAACATATTTCATAACATAAATTGCCAACTTGAAGCAATTTGGAGTCTCCATTGGCAATTTGCTTGAAATTGCCAATGGCATACCATCAAAAATTGCCCGTGGAGACGTAGGGTTACCCTACGTCTCCACGGGCAATTTTTGATGGCATAACATCTGTCAAATTTGATTGCAATGGTTGGCAATATTTTAATGGTGGGCATTGCGATGTTATGCCATTGTCATTTTGAAAATGCCGTCAAGCAATCTAGTTCGCTGTGCCCACGCTTGAAAAAATTTTTATTTATACGATGAAGAGGAAAAAATAAGAAAACCGCAATTGTGGGTGAATCCTTTATTACAAACAATGCAAATGCACAGTCTCCATTCATTTTAGCGTTTTTATTAATTTAATAGATGCGGTAAAACGAAAATGTCCGACGATGCTTCCACTGTGAGCGTCACGAAAAAATGAAAAAATGTATAAATAAAAAAAATGTTCAAGCGTGGGTACAGCGAACTAGATTGCTTGACGGCATTTTCAAAATGACAATGGCATAACATCGCAATGCCCACCATTCAAATATTGCCAACCTTTGCAATCGAATTTGACAGATGTTATGCCATCAAAAATTGCCCGTGGAGACGTAGGTTGACGTAGTTTACTGTTTTCCAAAAAGAACTGAATATAAATGTTTCTTAAATATTCCTCTCCTTTTTTCAAGTGTTATACAATAAAATATAGTTTTCCAACTCTGATTTTATAACAATTCTATTTATAATTTTGACATTTATCTCAACTGTCAAATTTGTAGCAAAATTTATTATAAAAACAAATATTTTGAGGAAATTTCTGAATTGTTGTGGGAAACAAAAAAATATGGACGAGGAAGAGTTAGAGCCGAATGACATGTTAACATACATTACGGAGGAATTGCTGAAACGATTTTATAGTGTCGAGACTGAGGCGGATCAGGCAGCAGTGGTGGAAAATTTCTTACGACGTTGGGAGGCGGACCCCAAACTTCACACACTAAAAAAAATTAAGGTCGAATTTGAAAAAGGTAAAATTAGCAATGACTAATTTCTGATAATTCCCAATTTAGTACTCTTTTAGTTTAATTATTCTTAAATTCTAAGTTACTTCTTATGTTTGTATGCATAGTAATAATATATGGTTTTAGTGGCTGCTCTAAGTCAGTCCTCACATGGATCACAATTATCGCCTTAGCGACGTTTTGATAATATAATACATAGTACAGACAAATTTTAAGTTACGGTTTGAAATGTTTTCAAACAACCTTACTCTTTCCAACTTGGCTCAATAAATAATCAATCAATTCCGATCGAAATTTTGTCAGAAGTTTCGGTATTTTACAAATAATATTTTCTTATATTCATACTATAAATTATTGGATAATATTATTATTATTTAACAGGCTAAAAGAACACCGCGACCTAATAGATCTATTGTGCAGCCTCGTACCCAACTAAAACAATCCTAGACTATTTATAAATCTCGTAACTGCTGTGGGCTTAATTTTAACTAGGTGATTTGGAGATAAAAACCCACTGCCTAAGTAGTTATGTCTTCGTAATGCCATCGATGGGCAAGTGCATAGAATGTGTTCGGTGAATCTTGTTAAGGATCATCTGAGCCTTTCTTTGATTTACTTTTGGCCAGCATACCAAAGAATAGATTTATACTAAAGTATATTAGGATTTTTTTGAAATAAATATAGATATGTTACTTATATGGCGGTAGATGCTCCACAATTTAGTTTACTTTACAAAGTTTCATTGGGTACTTTATATATAAGTATAAAGGAAGACAAACATATTTAATCGTGTTTATTTCTTATATTTTACTATAGATCTCGATTGGTTCAATGTAAGTGAACCGCTCTCAATGGAAGCGCTGCGTGGCAAATTAGTTGTGTTGGACTTTTTCACTTACTGTTGCATCAATTGTATGCACGTGTTGTCGGAATTGCATTCTTTAGAAGAATTGTTTCCTGTGGAACGAGGATTTGTGGTGGTGGGTGTTCATAGCCCTAAATTCGAAAACGAAAAAGGAGCTGTTAACATTCTTTCAGCTGCGCAACGTTATGGAATTTTCCATCCCATCGTTAATGATCCAAATTCAACCTTATGGCGTGCTATAGATATCCGATGTTGGCCTTCATTACTAGTACTAAGCCCAGATGGAGTACCATTACTTTTACTTTTAGGTGAAGGCAAGGGTGCCTTTCTGGAGCGTTTTGTTGAGCAAGCGTTGGATTATTTTCAAAAGAGAGGAGAAATCACAACATCTGCCTTGCCGCTAAAACCATCTGTGGATTTAATGCCTGCTTCAAATTTGAGTTTTCCCGCAAAAATTGCGAGAAATGAAGATGGCCAATTTGCAGTCGCGGATGCAGGCAACAACCGTATATTAATTATTGATCGCGAGGGTATTGTGCTACATAAAGTAGGTGGTTGCACTGCGGGTTTCATAGATGGCGATTTAATAAATTCCCGATTTAACTCCCCGCAAGGTGTATCTTTTCTGACTGCGGATATTTTGATAGTTGCGGACACAGAGAATCATGCCTTAAGGCAAATTGTGTTAAGTGCAGGTCGAGTGGAGACGTTGGTAGGCACTGGGCAGCAAGGAAATGATCGTATAGGTGGCAAGTTGGGTCCATTGCAGGCGATATCGTCGCCGTGGGACGTAGCCATATATCAGACACGAGATATGGATATGTCATTCCATTTAGACGAGCGCAATGTACCAGAGAAGCCCATCATACTCGTATCTATGGCAGGTACGCATCAAATATGGGGCTATTTTCCTGAAGGCATGATCTGGTGGAAGTTTCGCAAATTCGAACCACAAACATGTGTTTCTTTAATTGGGAATGGACTGGAGGAAAATCGCAATAATTCATATCCCCAAAATGCGGCGTTTGCACAACCATCGGGCTTAGCTATGGCTAACAAATTCCTTTTCATAGCTGTAAGTGTGTTCAGATTTGAATAATCATTCTTCTGAGCGTTTTTGTTTTAATAGGACAGTGAAAGCTCAAGTATAAGGAAAGTGTCCATGGTGGATGGAAAAGTAACAGCTGTTGTCGGCGGAGATCGCAATCCATTAGTGAGTTCTCAACAAACAATCATCCATAATTTTATTTAAACAGTTTTCTATGTTATATTGTAGAATCTCTTCGCTTTCGGAGATACTGATGGTAAACAGTTTAATGCCAAACTTCAGCATCCTTTGGGTGTGACTTACAATCATATTACAGATAAAATTTATGTTGCCGATACTTACAATCATAAAATAAAAGTAATCGATGCTACTACAAATAGCATCGAAACTCTACCCATTAAAGATGAATTAGGAGACCTATACCATCTTAAAGAACCAGCTGGTCTCTGTTTTGATTCAGAATGCAAGATTTTACTAGTGGCTGATACCAACCACCACAACATTCTGACAGTAAACATGAATTCATTAACGGCAAAACCCTTTAATTTGAATTTTAATCCATTATCGACTTCCTCTGAGACCGACGCAATGGTGCCTGCTAATGGCCTGCATTTGTCTAAACGTTTACCGCTACGTAAGTGCAAAGAGCTCATACTTAGAGTCATTATTTCGCCAGATGATGGCTTGAAATTCACAACAGGAGCACCTCAGAAGTGGAGTATTAATGCTAGTAATTCTGCTATGTATTCGTCAAATTTATCAGGACGAATAAATGACGACGGGACTTTAATGTTGCATTTCCTCCGTGCAGACACCTCTGTTCCAAATGTACAGGAAGAAATCAAGTTTAATGTTGTTTTAAGTTTATGTAATGCTAATAGCTGTCTAATGAAGAGATTTACTGTGCTTTTTATTGATAATTTGGAAATCAACGCTCCATTAGTGCATGAAATTGTTGAAGAAAATATAAGCATTCATGTCACTCAAAACGAAATAAGGCTCACATGATAGTATGCAAATGAATACAAATGTAGAAGTTTTACTTTTTATAGTTTACAATACGGAGTTTCCACAGCACAGTGCTTCGTAGTTGATGAAACATTTTATGTGGAAGCACAAGCATTATTTACTTTTTTATTATCTGTTAATTTGATTGTTGTTTTTAGTGTTGTTAAATTTGGTAATACAGCAAATCACTGGATTGAGTATTTAGTATTAATAAAAATTTTTAGACTAACAACAATGCACTTAGAAATAGTTGTTTGGTTTCAGTGGCAATCCCACATGGGTTTTCTGAGTTTCACATAAAATTAAATAAATGTATGTCCTTTACTGGTGCGTAAGTGTTGTTACCAATTTAAGCGTAAGTAGACAAAAATAATTGGTACATTACTATTACGTGGACCATGTACAAGATTAGAAATAAACAAACGTACGAGAATGAAAATTAAATTTGTAAGGTCGCGGGAAAAGTAGCAGAAAATCCTTGTCTTAAGCATAACATAATATTCATATTTAAAAGTATACAATTCTAAATCATTCCCTATAAATACATAAACAAAATAATTTATCTTGAATTTAAAAAAATATACTCAAAGGCCTCTAATGTGCTCTACTTTAGCTATAAGCATTTTTGTTTCATAATTAACTAAAACAAATAAAATCATACCGGTAATATTCTGTCGGATTTAAATATGATTCCAATGACATTACAATGTATTTGCCTTATGTTGGAAAAGTACCCGGAATCTGTGAATAAAACGAACCGCTCTTGAGATATTGTCAAAATATTCTACTATATTCGTACAGCAGACAAATATCGGCTGCTATCACCCTGATGTTTACAGGACTATCTTCGAGCACAATTTTTTCGATGTTTTCCGTCAGTCAAAGAGGTGCATGGACAACCGGATCGACTCAAATCATCAACCACAGTACGGTCCACTTTAAACCCTTTACCACTCGCTATATTTGTGTCTTCGACATTGTCGAGTCCCCGTACGTTATCTTTAACACATGACATTTTCTTAGAAACAAATAATTTCAGACTTTGCTCAACTAAATTCGACATAGCGAAATTCGCAAAATATACCAAACAACGACTTGGTTACGATGCTATTACGCACACATTACATAGATTAATGTATGCACATTATCAGATTGCGCTATAATGTATAAAATGTTTATATAAAACGTTTATTTGATTTAGTTTATTGTCCGAAATTATCGTAGATGCATTTGGAAAGTGCTTTTGTTCCCAGAATATGCTAACAGAAAGCAGTGCGTTATGAATATATTAGCTAATATATATATTATTATTTTAAAATAACGCGGAATCTGATCTCTTTTCCCAATTCTATACGACTAACCAGTGACTGCCATTCTATATAAGTTCAAATCAATTGTAATTTTAAGCGCTCTACCAAGTGTGTGGTGGAATGCTATATTTATTATGATCACAAAGTACTGTTTTGCATTTGGTTTCAGTTTTTATTTATTTTGTACATGCCTTAAAACAATTCAAGGAAAGTATACATCCATTTATATACGTACGTATATTATTGGAATACATTTAAATTCTTTTTAATAAAATAAATGCTGTTTTACTTGTGTTCCATAGAGGTTCAATTTGTTAACATAGACGAAAAAATACAAATAATTTGACTAAATTTCTACAAAAAAATCTTTAAAAACAAATAAGTAGTGCGTTTATATATATATATATGTGTGTCCATTTCTGATTAATTTATGTTCGTTCTTTCTTCTATCTCCTCAATATTTGTGATCTAAAACTCTCTGCATGGCTCTTCCGTTAGATTTGTATCGCCAACAATTTTACAAATTTCCCTAAGCAAATTTTTAAGGATAGCAGCCTGACGACCCTGTGATCCGTCAAGTGTTATGGTGGGAATGAAGGTAACGGGGGGTCGTAGTGCATGTGTAGCATCGCCATTTAGTTTCAGTAGCTCTCCGCCATGGTTACTATCAAAGCATTTTTGAATGAGATCGATATTTTCGACTTTGTGCTGTTTGGCACACTGGACAAAGTAATTAAAAATGTAACTAATATATATCAAAATGATTTGAGAATGAACCAACCTTATGCAGAGACTCTTTGGGCAGCCGACTGTCCCGTATCATACATTCTATTACGACCAAGCGGGTAAGTGCATCTTCAATTACTTCTATAGCGCACGCGTGGTAGGTGTTTGCCTGGCATTCGACAGGTCCGTGTTGGCAGTCGAATCTGTACGTACCATCAGGGTTAGTGAACGTCTGCGCTTTTCCGTAAGGAACCAGCTGTATATCCATCAGCGGGGCAATCTTCTTGTATGCAGGCACCAATTGCTTCATGATGAAATGTTTAGAATCTGGACATAAAGCTTCATAGTACACAGTTACTATCACGGGGTCACCAGGAGCATGTTGGTAACTTGCCTTAATTTAAAATATAAAGTAAGAATATAACTTTCCCTTTTTGCTATATAGGATACTTACAGCCAGCAATACACTGTTGAACAACAAGTACCGAATCACTAGAAACACCACACTAAATATACAAAGCAATATGACCAATTTCTTTCGCGTTCCTGCAATCATTTGAATATACAGCTTAGTTAAAAAGTCACTGAATCTGCGGCTGATAATTCTACTAATAAATCATTTTCAAGTAATAATAAAGCTGGTTTAAAGAGAACGATAGTGACGATAGAGAGAATGTAAATACAAATGTCATTAATCATAGTTGCCAACTCATTGAATTGTCATATCAAAAAAGTGGTAACCTTACCAACATTTTCAACATTAGACATTATGAATTTATTTGTCAGGTTATTTATACCAAAATTAAAACAGTAATGGCACAATTAACCATTTACAGGACCAGGTCGTTTGACAAATCTGTCAGAAATATTATTCACACAGATTAAATGTGTGTTGAGTTTCGTGGAAAAAAATTATTTTTAAAAGGAAAATAAAAGTAAATTTATAAATAATATTATATATAAATTAAAAACAAATATTAAAATTTATTAGTTGGGTTGCATTTTATGACCAACACATTGAAAGCACTGTGTTTGTATAGTTACTTATAATTACAGTTAACTTCTGGTTATCTATTTACTGTTATCTACTGTCACTGAATCGTGGTAGTGACAGTAGATAACAGTAAAAATCGAATATCAAAAACTTTGTGAAAGATAAATAGATGCAATAAGATATGTAAAATTTAATCCGAAATACAATGACGCAGAATAGTGGAAAATCGTTAAGCGGGCCTTAGACGGTCAATCGATTGAAGAGAAATTTCATGTATGGATTTGTGAAATATGGTTAATTTTGTTTTCTTTCTATATAGGTTAATTTTGTATTCTAACAAAGCATATCTTACTATTCGAACATATGTCTAAAAAATATAATAAAATAAATGTCTGAAAATTATACAAATTAAAAGATTCCCTCTTCCTGCTGCTGGCTAGACCAGACGCGTCAGTCCTGCGGACGCTAAGGCGTGCGGTCTGACGGCGAAGGAATGTGTCACAGCGACAGCGGCGATCGTCAATCAAAACAGTTATTTGCGGTAACAATTAGATTTTTATTCGCTAGTGTGTTCAGGAGTATTTCACAATTTAGTTTATTATTTCGTGTTTACAATTTCATTTTATTATTTTGAATTTAATTTAATTCACAACTCCAATTTTACTTTATATTTAAACAATCAGCTAGAGTTCACAATTTAGCTTTTTATTTCGAGTTTACAATTTCATTTTATTATTTTTAATTTAATTTAATTCACAATTCCAATTTTACTTTATACTTAAACAATCAGCTAGAGTTCACAATTCCAATTTTTATTATTATTTGAATGTTTAATTTACTGGTTTCAACCGCACAATCGTCTTCTTTCTAATTCCCAATTGAACTCAACTAATCCCTAATTCGGAGTTCGTCACGAAGCCTCGGTTCGGAAGCCTACGTCACCTAAAGTGCCGCGACAGCAAACCTCAACGCTCCCACAGTTTGGGCTCCCACCACTTTCGCTTTCCGGTGCATCGACCGATCGCATTCGATTTGACAGAATGCACTTGATCGATGCAGAATCAGCGAAATGCAGGTAACCGAACTGCAGCACCGTCGTTTGGGTGCTTTGGGGCGGAAGTCTAACCGAAGCAAACACTTTAGAGCGAGGTGCATTGAACGGACGGATGTGCCACACGCGCATGGTGGACGGACAGACGGACAGCTTGCACGCGCGAGATGGACGACCGGCTTGCACGCGCGAGATGGACGGACGGCTTGCACGCGCGAGATGGACGGACGGCTTGCACGCGTAAGCAAAAGTTGACGCTGACGGATCGTCAACTTGTACGCGCACATGACGTGCCGGCGGAAAGTCACAATGCACCCTACTAACTTACATACATAGAATTTATCTTTAAAATACATTTGTTTTTGTTTTTCCTGTTCTTTAAAATTTGTTTACAAATGTGTATGTATAAGTATTTTAATTGTCAAAACACGTGCTGCCAAATGCTAAAATGTTAAGCGATGGCTAGCATTTTATTTACACTCGCGTTGAAAGAAGCACAGCTATTATCGCTTCGCTTCTTGTCCCACTCTGCGGTGAGCCAAAATCGAAAAACAACAATTGGACATGAATTTGATTTCTTTCTTTAATGAATTTGTGAGTTTTAAAACTGCTTTTACCTGGTATTTATTTTGCTCTCTGAGTGTTATTCACCATCTTAGTTCATAGTAGTTTATGATGTGATTGTCGTTTTCTCGTGTGGGTAACACGGCACCTTGATGGTGACACGACACAGGTGATGCAGATAAATTTTCAGATAATTCTGTTCTCGCTTCTGCAAGGTGAATTTACTTACATGGTGGCTGCAAGGTGAATTTCTTACCTCCGGAATTGGGAAAAAATGTAGTTTATTACTTCCTCAAATTATATTCATAAATACAATATATTCATGAATAACTGCTTCCTCGCACTCAATGGACAGTTAAAGCTTTATTATTATAAGTTTTTTGTGTCCCTTTATTTTTTGCTTGGCTTTTTGAATTGTTTTTGACAAACGTACGCTGTTGGGGTAAGGAAACGCCATTAGCTTTGTTCCAACGTTGACGCCTATTCTTGTCACTTGGGACTTTAAAATATTTCACATTTTCTTTGCCCCAACTTTTGCGGCATATTCCATAAAATTTGCCCATTCTATTATTTTCACTTAATAATAAATAAATAGATAAACAGCAAAATTTTATGTTTCGCGAATTTCAATAAAGCGATGCAAATTTTTTGGTGGCACCGGTTTTCTTAATTTGACAGACCCGAGCCCGAAAGAGAACAACAAAACAGAATATGCTAGGAAACGTCACTTATCTGCACCTTGCACGGCTCTACATAAAATTTGATCAATGTGCTCTTAGCTTTGTTTTATTTAGTTCGTTTTTATATTAATGCAAAAAAATACGTAATACGAAATAATGTCGAAAAGACTGCAGGAATATGTTAAATATACTACTAAAGAACTGGATTCGTACACGCAGACGGAAGGCTCTTGTGTGCGGAAAGTGAACACAAATTTGCATTTTGCGTTGGGTCCTTATTGTTTGGAAGATTTCAAAGAAGCATTTTTGGCATACATAATCAGAAAGAAGGTGGGATTTTATGATAAGGCTTTAAATGGCATAGTGTTGGATATTAAGCATGTTAAAGTGTTGGGAACAGTAGGAGCCATACGAGCTGACGATTGCCTTATTCATGTGAACGTAAATGCGGATTGTTACATTTTCCAGCCAGAGCCAGGGGCGGTTCTTAGCGGCATAGTAAAGCATATTGGTAATCGGAATATAGGCGTAATCATCTACCGAGTCTTTAATGTGAGTATACGTACCATAGAGAGGCTGAGTGAAGATATCCAAATGGACCAAGAAGTCAAATTTTATATAAAGAAATTTAACCTGCAAAGCATATTTCCTTATATTGAAGGCGAATTGTTGTCGCAGAATTCTTCTGTCAATCAATGGAAAAAAGTAAGTAATTTGATAAAACCCTAAGTTGATATATTATTAAAAATAAAATATTTGCAGAATAAAGAAATAAAATTGGAAACTCACTGCAAAGACAGTGCAATTGACTCTGGATTTGATGAGAAGGAAGTCAACAAAGAATTAGACGAACTAATTAAATTGATTAAAAAGGAATCAGTGTCAGATTCAGGATCGGTCTCGGGTGACGAAAGTCACAGCAGTAAAAGTTCAAAACGAAAGCAAAAAAGTAATGCACCAGTCACAGCCACAGTAACGAAAGTGAAAAGCGAATCAAAAAAAGAACTATCGAAAAAAAAGAGAAAATCAGTAGATCCATCTGCCTAATTTCGAATATCTGATGACACTATAAATACAGCTAATAAAAACTGTCCAGACACACGGTGATAGGAGATTCTGCCTTTTTGGCTTCTTATTTGTAAATAGTTAAACATGAGCCTGCAGAAGTTAAGAAAAGTGTGTAATGTATAACAACGGCCTCATTTGTGTGCACATTTAATTGAAATGCAATTTAGTTATTTTATTTGAGCATTCTTTTTTATGAGGAAACGCTACCTTTTGTATCATAATGAATTAATTAAATTATGTAGTTCAACTTTTTAAAATATAGCTTTTAAAAAGTTTTTTTTAAAAATATTTTTGTTCTCTTATTTAAATTATGCGTTGGCGAAAATTAAAAATGTAGAATCTGCGGGTTTAACCTGCACTTGAAACTATAATCTGGACTATTATGTTATGCTAAAAAACAGTTATGATGTTTATATTATTATTTGTTTCAATACACTTTATATCGCTAGGCTCGTATGTTGTCATTTATTAATAAACATTTTAGATTTGTAACGCCTTTGTTGAATCATAATTGTATATTTCTATCTGTGGATGTGTGTGTCCCTTTCGTTATCATACTCGAGTTATTTGTCTGAAAAATAAATTTTTGAATAAAAATTCGGAGATTTCAAAAGTCCTGTCTTGCCTGGCCATCTGATCAACTGACTTGCTGCTCTTTCGGGACTCAATATCGAACATAAGCTAACAACAAGGAGGAGGAACAAGTATTTGTCTCCATCGTGCAGATCAATTCTGATCGTTATTTGCTATTTTTTTTGTATTCTAAGTAGTCAAAAATAACAATTTTAATGGTCTATAGCAAAAGCGTATAGTAAAGAATTGCATACAGCCAGGTATTCAAGAGATAGTGATATCAATTTGATTAGACACTGAGTTGAACTTTACAGTAATTGATTAGTGGCATGTTTTGCAAACGGTCTGATGACCGCTTGCGTGTCAGCGAAAATATACACCTCTCTGTTGAGGACTTTTTGTTGTGAAGAATCCTGCAGTCTTCGCCTATCTCAAAACTCTCCGACTACAACACGCTACAGAGGCAGAGTACACCCCCGCTACCACACCATCATACATATTTGAACCGTCTGCGTAGTGAGAGAGATTGCTATGGAAGTTGTCATCCATAATTACGTAATTTGTAACATCTGCCAGATCTATGCGAACTTCCGAAAGAATGCTACAATATCCATGCATACGGTTTATCTACTAAGATGCTTCTCTCAGCCGTTGCGCGCTCGAAGTGCCCACCTGTAATTTCTATGCCTATTGCTCTTGCGCTGAAACTAGTCTGTTAATATTGCTTTATTTATTTTTAAGTGTTGGCCACCAGATCTATTGCTATGTACGTCGAAAGCACCATTTTCGGTTGGAGTCCCTACATCTTGTCTATAGCACGACTAAAATGCTACCGAGTTTTATGGCTTAGACGCTCTGTGTATTTACTGCTACATTTTTTTTATGGTTTCCTCCACCGCGTCAATGTTCAAGTCATTGTGAATGCCTTCATATGTCACGTACCAGTCAGCCTTCGTTATTGCACGGAGGATTTTTGATTGTGCTCTTTGGATCAATTGTATGTGGGTTTTGCTTGCAGTCCCCCAGATTTATAACCCGTATTTCCATGATTATTGTCTTATATAGTTTCTGCTTATTATGTAGTGATAATTTGGAACTTCTTCCTAGTAACCAGCTTAATTGCTTGAGTTTGTTTCTTATTTCGTATTGTTTCCTTTTTATGTGTTGTCTCCAAGTAAGTTTGGCGTCGATTATTGTGCCAAGGTATTTTGCGCTGGGTTGAATTTTAATTTATTTCGTCTTTAATTGTTAGAGGATGTTTCTCGGATTTCCTGTTTGTATACACAACTTGAACAGATTCCTCTTTGTTTTATCTCTATATTCCCTTTTTTGAACATCATTTTTTTTTGTTATAGCGGACATTGTGTAGGTTGTTAAATTGGGTATTTTGGGTGTCCATGTCGTTACTGACAATGTCTGCGAAGTGTTTTGAGAGAGTAGTTGCTTTCTGAATGTTCGCTTTTGCCCAGGTATTATTTCCTGTTTTCTGGGTGGTTTATGTATTATTCCACTGTTTAGTTTTTTAGTGGCCTTCCAAAGGGAATACTTTGTAGAGGCCGTTGTCCCTAAATTGTTTAGATCCTTTTCTAGTTTGCAATCCTCATGTGGTTTTATCGTTGCCTTCAGCTTTTTGCCGCTTTATTGAAGCTTTGTCTTCACGGTGTCTAGTAGTTTGCCAGTTTTTCCTGAGTCTTCTTTTTTGTCCAATTTTATGCTTAATGTGAGCTGAGACAGTAGTCATTTGTCTTGGGCTTTGGCTGAATTGCAGTTGACTGAATTGCTGCTTTGAAGATGTTGTCATTTGAGTATGTTATTGCTGTGTCAATTTCTTTATTTGATTTTAATGAGATATTTGTTGTCATATTTTTTATCAATTGGCGAAATTTGTTCCAGTCTGTTTTGTAATTATATAAGCCTCGAGATATTTTTGTATCTGGCTTGCTTTGAAGAGTCAATGGGATTGGAGAATGTTCTGATGACAGAAATCGAAACATGTTTTCATTGCTAAGTCTTCCTGCAATATGTTTTTTGTAACGCAGAAGTCAATTAAGCCAGGTAATTTGTTGATTTCTGCTGGCCAGTGTGTTGGCTCGCCTGTACTAATAAAGCGACTATTATTTTCTTTTATGGCGTCTAGTAGTTGGCGGCCTTTCGCGTTTGTCAGTCTAGAGCCCCATGTGGAGTTTTTTGCATTATTGTCTCCTCCAGCTATGTAACGGCTTGAGCCTTTGTGTTATTATGTTTGGGTGGATACTGCACAGCTGACACGGTAATTGGTCCTCTCAAGCCAATTATCTTTATGGAGGTTCCTTGAATGTGATGTGCTTTATATTCTTCTAGTTCTAGACATTTAAAGGATTTCTTTATGATAGTGGCTGATTCCCCGTGTGCTCGATTGTCAGGGTGATTTGTATAATAAATATAGTTCGGTATGTTATTATAGCTTCTGTCAATGGCATGCGTTTCAGATATTAGCATAATGTCAATTGAATGATCGCATATGACCCTTTTAAGTTCTAGTAAGTGACGCGATAGTCCATTGGCGTTCCAAATAGCAAACGTTATTTTACTTCTGGAAACCATCTAATTGCGATACAAGCAGTGTCACAATGTTCTTCATACTTGTCATTGGGGTTATTAATTGTTTCTCCAGACCCTAAATTAGTCAGTTTTCCTTGTTTTCGTAGCCTATATACATCTCAAACTATAAAGATTTCTGATTAAAACCTGATTTTGAAAAAATTTTAAGAATTAGAAAACATTGTTACGTGTTTTTATGATAATTTGCATGAGTGCATTGAATAGAAATGTTAAGAAATCCCATTTAACTATCTTACCATATCAAAGCAGTAGGGCGGTATATAAAAAACACCTTATGTAGTTCGTACTTCTTAAAAATGAAAGCTTTTCCACAAAAACATCCTCAAAATCAAAGAGGTCTTTCCAACTATCACTTATGATTCCTGAGAATTCATTGTGGCATGCTACTAGGAAGTTCAAAGGACCAAGTCAATATAAGACACCACTTCGTAAAGATAATGGCTCTTGGGCTAAAAGCGATGATGAAAAGGCAGTGCATCCTTCGTACATCACCTGAGTAATGTCTTCTGTCCAAATCCCCCCATTATGTCGTTTGAACCTCGTGAAATACCGAGTAATGGAAACAGTGAGCGCCTGAAAACTTCAAGGAAGGAGGTAAATAACATCATTAAAGACTTAAATCTTAAAAATGCACCAGGAATGGATCAGATATCAGCAAACATGATAAAAGAATTACCTAATATAGCTGTAACTCACTTAGTCACAGTATTCAACGCTATTTTACGCACTGGGCACTATCCTCAATGCTGGAAGATTTCGAAAATAATAATGATCCCGAAGCCAGGAAGGGATGTTACACAGGATTGTTCATGTAGACCCATTAGTCTACTGCCCATCTTATCTAAAATATTCGAAAAAAATAGTTCATCGGCAGGTCTTCCAGTATTTAAATAAAAACAATGTAATTCCCCAATACCAGTTCGGCTTCCGTGAAAAGCATGGAACGATAGAGCAAGTGCATCGCATAGTAAGAGTTGTATGCTCAGCATTCGAACAAAAGAAATACTGCTCTGCCGCATTCCTTGACATTACGGAAGCCTTTGATAGGTGTGGCACAAAGGGCTCATATACAATCCTAAAGAAATTCTTCCAAAGAAATTTCACAAACTATTTGAAACCTACATTAAAGGCAGAAAATTCATATTAAGCCAAGGTGGCTCTACCTCCGATTACTTTGATATCAAAGCAGGAGTCCCTCAAGGCAGTGAGCTTGGACCACTGCTGTGTTTGCTTTTTACTGCTGTATTTGATTTTTACAGCTGACATGCCAACTTCCGATCACACGGCTATATTCACATTTGCCGATGACACCGCCATACTGAGTACAAACAGCTCCCATCTTGAATCCTCGCCATGGCTACAGAGCCATTTACTATCTATTGAACAGTGGCTTAACAAATGGAGAATAAAGGTCAACGAAACTAAATGTGCACACCTAGCACTTGCCTTAAGGAAGGACACGTGCCCCCTATTCGCATCAATGGTCAAAACATTCCACAACGCTCTGACATAAAGTACCTGGCAATCCACTTAGACAGACGATTAACCTGGACTAAACACATTGAGTCAAAGTGTGCTCAGATCAAATTGAAACTCCTTACCTTGAACTGGCTACTAAATAAGCATTCAAAGCTTGCCTTAGAATATAAGGTACTTACTTATACCAGTATCATTAAGCCTATATGGACATATGGGATTCAATTGTGGGGCACCGCGTGTCCGTCAAACAGGGAGAAACTCCAACTCCTCCAATCGAAAATTTTGAGAATGATCACCGGTGCTCCAAGGTACTTGAGGAACATAAACATCCACCGTGACCCACGATTGAAAATGAAATGGTGAGCACCTACAAAACCTACGCTCTTAAATTAGAAAATCACGCAAACTGCTGGGTGAGGAGCCTACTACAGCTTCCCTCTACAAGACGCCTCAAAAGGATGGATACCTTAGACCTGATTTAGCAAAATCTTGTTGCATGCTGTGAAAACACCCAATATTCGATGCAGTGGCTGAGGATATTACCCGGATATGTAAATATAGTTTTGTAATCTTAGAAAAATTACTTAACAAAGAAAGATTCGGTTTATAAATAGATGGAAAAAAAACTTATCATTCCTCTCTAAGACAGCTTCTTATTAGATATTCGTTTGGTTTCACATCCCGAACGAACAGTAACAAAACAGACTAATTTTAGTATATATTCTCATACACCGGAACCAACAGTAAATATAAATTTATTATATTAGTATCCAAAAAATTGAATTTTAATCTGTTCAGATGTACATGTACAATATATAGTCACCGTACACTATACGAGTAAATAATAAATACACTCTATATATATTTGCAGTTATTTGCAATAAATATAATACACATTGAAATATATGGTAATTAATTTGCTATAATTAACAAGCCAATCGAATCTAAATAAAATTGCATAACTAAAATTCACTATATTTGTACATAGAACTAATTTACATAATATACAAACTCGACACATCTATTGAAATAGGTGGAATTAAAAGTTAACGAAATTGAATAATAAAGAATATTTGACTTAATAAAATGGCAATGAAGAGGAAGGACACCGCTTTCGGCTTAAACAGAGATTTCTTGAATGTGTACACGTTTCTTGCTTCCTGATGTTGAGACCGAACTCGAACCGGACTGGCGCAATATGCCTCCTTGCTGCTGTTGGATACTTTGGAATGACCTTGGCGGCGGCGGTGGTTCTGGAATGTCATCATCTAACTCGTGTACAATGTCTTCTGCTGCGGCTTTGACTGCGTTTTCGATTTCCTTAAATGACATTTGATCCGATGACTGGACTGCATAATCGAACTGATTCGGATTGCTGGAGGAGCTGACAAACGAGTTTCGTTTGCTTTGCAGTCCTGCCGATTCCATTACAGCAGTCATAGGCAGAGGATTGTAGCCAACCATTTCCATGCTGTTGATTGGATGCAGATATATATCGGTTTGCTCACCGCCAATGGCAAAATTGGAATCTGTCAGATTGTGATGCTTCGTCTTAAGTAAATCCAAGGTGCTCGTGGAACAAGCCCAGTTTGTGTCTAATATTTGTGATGTTTGCGAAGGCACTTCGACGATTAACTTCTCGTCCATTGCCTTCTTTGTTTTCTCGTCGTAGCAATTGTATTCGCCAAAGACAACAGTTGTCTTGCCGCGACTGAAAGATCCACTTTCACCGATCGACAAACCAACTGTGTTTAGTTTCAATAAGCTCGAATTTTTGCTAGTGTCGGTATCTTGAAGCTCTTCTTTAGTCTTGGCATCCCGGGCCCGCTTCTCACGCTGATGATATATACCAGCGAAGATCAGTATGTTTAGTATGAGTAGAAAACATCCCACTGCCACTGTGGCAATGAGCGCTGTAGTATAACTCTGAAATTGTCTGCCACTAAGACGGCGGAGAACCTCCAGATTGCCGATGAGTCCTGTAGAGGCTGTTGCCAAATCCCGTTGAGATTCCATCAACGAGCGGTTGTCAGCAGGGGGGTGCGTTGTGAGGTCCGCCGTGTACAAAGCGCCATCGGTGCCACATTCTGCACACATGTTTGTATTTTATATTCACCTTCATTAGTATAAATTATTAACAATTTACCTGTAGTTGTGGCTCCTACCAAGAGAACATTCGAGATGGACTTAACTGTGGTACTGGCAACCTTTGTCGGAACTGTCGCTTTGGTTATTTCAACTGCGACAGTATCTTCGTTATCGGGAGGTTTGGTTTGCATTTGGGGGCGCACCACTCCTGTTAAGTTAGGCAAAGTATCACTATGAACAATTTGTGATAATCTTTTGACATATGCGAAAATTACCTTCGTAGAGATCTCTGCTGTTCATATCGTCTGGGAACTGATGATGTCGCATGGACAGATCGTTGATGTTCGAATGCTTATGCAGTTGTGGAATAAGATTTAACCACATTGACAGCTTGTGTCCTCTGTAGTGGCTTTCGATCTCGGCTTTATTGCCTGAGTTTTGAATGGAGAATTTTCGTTATTACATCAATTTTGAATAACACTGATATACACTTATTACCTAGTTCTAAATACAACTGGTTGACAACATCGTAAGCATCCCAAAAGGGCAAATGATCGCCATTAACTTCGGCGATGTTATTCGTAGACGTGAAGTAATTGGAATCGTCGTTGCTGCGCAAACGCCTTTTGTGCGAGTTGCGTTTGTCCCGCATGACATTGTT
Source organism: Clusia tigrina (assembly GCA_920105625.2). Classification (NCBI taxonomy): domain Eukaryota; kingdom Metazoa; phylum Arthropoda; class Insecta; order Diptera; family Clusiidae; genus Clusia; species Clusia tigrina. The sequence continues at coordinate 38,994,407 of OV050033.1, read as the reverse complement.
TCTGTGCTGATTATAAAGAACGGCCAAACTGAGTGCCATTTTATCTGCTGCATCATCAATCCTCTGCACGGCTCGAACCGCTGTTATATTTAGAAATTTGTGGATTGAAGCAACGTTTTTTGAGGAACGTTTCACTTTGTGATGGCCTCCAAAAGACGAGTACTGTGGCAAGTCGGATTTATGGTCACGACCAGTTAATTGCCTAGTTGATGGTAATATGGACGTTGACGATGATGACGGTGACAATTGTGTGGACTGATTAGGATTGCTAAGAATATAGAAAATATGTCCATGAATAGGAATAGTTGCATTAAAGCAGGAATAGGTTCTCGCTAACCCCGTTTTAGCAAAATTCGCTAAGTAACGCAGCATTAGACGACTAATTTGTTTCTCCTGAGTTGTGTAATTATGTGGGAATAGTGGTGAAATGGGTAGTCCTAACCAAAAAGGTACATCTTCACCACGAACGGATCCGGTTCTCTGCAAATATTTGGTAAAAATACATAGACATCCAATTGGGCAATTATAAGCCGACATATACCTGCGGGTATTCTTCCTCTACAGTCCTGTGCTTGAAATGGAGAAAATAGCTACGACCCCCACGCAAGCTATGCATGTAACCCAGTTTCACCAAAGCTGATGCGGTGTGTCCATCACTGAGAAAAGACAAAGTCGCATCTCTGGAGCTCAGTGGATTGCGTACAGCTTTCTCCCAATCAGTGTACTCGTTCTAAAATATTTCAAGTACTTAAAACCTCATTTATTCGTCAATAAAGCACACTTGAATGAACCTTCAGCACTGCAAATATCTCGTTCAGATGGTAGTGGAAATTATTACGAACAAAAGTCCGCAAAATTCGATCTCGGCGAGTTTCGTTAAATCCAAACTCTAAATCTTGGGCACTCAAATCCAAATATGATTCAACCGATGTAAGGCAAAAAATGAGGTCACGTTTCGGAAAATTTGCAAATTCAATTCCTGAAGTACTGTAAGAAGATAAAGTTGGGATGGGGTAAAAATCAACATAATCGAGGAGTGTTACTATTTTAACCGTACCTAACTATGGCTGAGCCTAGGGGCAGTGTAAGTGTTCCAATTGCATCGGTGTTTGGTGATATTACGGTACCATCCACAAACGGCGCAAATCCAATTAGAAATCTGAATTGATTCATTATAATTTTAAATAGCATGGAAGCGAAATTCGATATTTTACCTAGGATGATCTATTTTCACGGCCAAAAGCTCCGCAACAGTTTTCGTGCGCAAGCACGGTGCCAGGTCATCGTAGAGCATGTCTCCATGACAACCAGTCTGCTCAGCTACACGTCGTTTTACAAACAAAGGATTCCTTTGGATCGCCCATGGGGAAAGTGCTGAGCCGCTCACCATGACACTCCTTTGTACCAAATCTGGAAGAAAAAGTCCCGCACACAGAACAGAGAAAGTTTAATAGATCGTGACTTAATGATTGATTGAATGAATTTAAATTACCACTAGCGACGGGCGACACAACCAATATATTAGCCAGGGCCGCTCCCGAGCCATGACCCAATATCGTGATGCTCTGGGAATTACCACCAAAAGCTGGCAAATTCTCTTTCAACCAATGCAGTCCTGCTACTAAATCCATTAGTCCGAAATTGCCCTGGGCACTTTCCTTACCGCCTGTCTTAAGAAAACCAAAAATCCCCAAACGGAAATTGATGGTCACTACAATGACATTACCATGGGCCGCCAATTCAGAGCCGTCATACGGATTGCCTGAGTTCCATTCGTATGATTCGCCGTGTAGGAAGAGTATCGTAGACAGTTTGGGTGAATCGTTGTTTTCTGCGCTGCTTGAAGTAAATCCTGTAATACAGATTTTGTAATCTTCCTATATCCATAGTTCGTTGGTATTTTCTATGCATACATATATATATAAATACGAGTATAGTACGTAGATTGTTGATTTAAAGACATCACTTCCACAATGCTTGCAGTAATTTAAGGACAAAACTGCAATGCACTACGGAATTGAAGACTTTCTAATCATAGGATTTGCCCTGCCCCGTGCTAGACTACCCCAATGTGTATTTATAAAATAAAATTCCACAAAACTTACGCCGATGCCTCCTATTTTCATACGGAACATAAATATTTAAATATAAACAGTCTTCCGATTGGTTTTTGAGTAATGGTAACAAACGTCGTAGTTGAGCCAGACGTGCTCGTGGAACTTCCAATAATGCTTCAGGCCCATTTGGTGGTATTGGCACAATTTGGGGACAAACTGGTGAAAAACGGTCAGCATTGCGAATGTTCTTCCATGTGGATGGTGTAATGGGTGGCATGAATCTGTATAGAAATTAGTTTGGAAAATTGGGATATAATAATATAATAAGGGGTTCGGATATTAAAACTGATGGAAGAAATCCAAAAAGGAGAGAGAGTAAATTAGATTTCTCCCCACAGTGCTCTTGACCGGATAACTTTCTGCTATACGTAATTTTCAGCCTCTCGTACGTAATTTTCAGTCTGGAATCTAATTTACAAGTGGGTATAATTTTTCTATTTTAAATCGGTAGTAAACAAATTTTATACAATCTTTACTATCTGGAATCAAATTTGGTTAACTGGTCGGAGAATCGCCCGTATAAGATGTTATTCTTCTTACTATGTAAAGGTAGGTCAATTAGCAATAGTGCCGTTTTGTTGCCATGTCCTCGCGAGCCTTAAGAAAGTGGTAACATACATTTGTACATTTACAACCATCCGGAGTTGCCGGAAAATTTGGTTAGGTCTGAAAGCTCTAAGCTAGAGCAATGCCCTCGACTCTCCAGAAAAGGACTTCCGAGATATTTGAGTCTCAAGCGAGCGAGGGCTGGACAGTCTCAAAGAAAGTATACGACTGTTTCTTTCTCCTGTGGGTCTTTACAGCTCCTGCAATGAGCACTGAATGGAATGCCATGAGCATTGAACCGTGTGTGCTAATAGTCCAATGTCCTGTGTAGACAGCTAAAATGTTGCTAATTTTATGTCTTGGTTTATTGAGAAGGTGGTTAGTTCTTTTTGCACTGTAATCAGGCCACATCATTCTAGAAATGGCACATACTATGTGAAATTTGGCATGGATGTACGGTTTTGTCGGTAACCAGTATAACTTGACATTATTTCGATGGGAAGCCATTTAAGTTAAATTACGACTTGTGACAAAAGACCACAAAGTATCTTGGAGACCACACAAAGTATCTTGGAGACCACACAAAGTACCTTGGAGACCACACTTGGAGTGATTTTGGACAATAAGCTCATGTGGAGGCGCAATGTTGAGGAAAGGGCGAAGAAGGCCAGTAACGTGCTATATGCATGCAAAACAATGCTAGGGGTTACTTGGGGTCTTTCTCCCTCGCTGATGCACTGGTGCTACACCGCAATAGTTAGACCAATCTTACTGTACGGTGCTTTAGTGCAGTGGACTGCAACAAAGAAAGCTACATATATAATGCCAATGGGAAGAATCCAGCGCCTCGCTGCACTTTGCATAACAGGCGCACTGACCACCACTCCAACGGCTGCTCTTGAAACGGTACTCAACATGCCTCCTATCGAACTTGTGGCGGAGGTAGGTAGGTAGGAGTGGCCGCCCAGTTTGCCAAAAGCACACTTGAGCACACATAATGGCTCATTGTGATACCACGGTGTGATACCACTGACTAAAAAGTTCCCATACTTGGGAAGGTGATAGTCAGCGCAAGGACAGCGCCAGGAAAGGCACGACTCCCCCGTCATGTTTCAGGAAACCATCCTGATACTTTGATGAACCTGGATATGTCCCTAATATTAATGGATGACAGCTCTGTCAGGCTTGTGGAGAATCTTCAACGAAATCCGCGGGAGACTGACGGCTACGGGAGAATTCACTTACAGAACCTTCGGGCATAGCTCAATTAGCAGAAGGGGCACTGTGCAACACTGATTATATGACTCCACGTTCTAATTGGGAAAGAAGGTATCGAACTACAATAGAAGAGGAGGGGTGGCGTAAGGGCATGAGGCCCAGCCGAAGGACCTTTAACTTTTACACAGACGGCTCCAAAACGATGGATAGTGTGAGAGTGGGCATCCACTGCTCAGAGTTGGGAATTAGACAACCTATAAAGCTGCCTCAACAGAGCAGTATCTTTCAAGCGCAAGTCTTCGCTATTAGGAAAGCCGCAGAGCTAGCCTACACCAAGGCAAGAAATGACTAAAAAATAAACATATGCTTGGACAGCCAGGCAGCGATAATGGCGATTAACTCATATAGTATAAAATCTAAAAATGTCCTGTAGAGCAGGGAAGCCATAGAAAGGCTAGTCGCAAATAGAAGACTGCATATCTATTGGGTACCTGGTCATAAGGGCATAGAAGGTAGTGAAATAGCAGATGAGATTGAAAAAAACGCTGTTCACTTGAACAAGAAAACGTCATACAAAAACGTGTTAAAGAACTATTCAATGAAACGGACGGACGGACACATAAGGAGGCAGGTGAAAGCAATGTGGCACTGTTTAAACACCTGCAGAATTGCAAAAGTTATGTGTAAGGTCAACGATAGGAAACCAACGGGATTTATACTAGCGCTCTCATGAAAAGGCTGTAGAACTATCATAGGCACAATGACAGGGCGTAATTTACTGGCGGCACATGCACACAAGATAGGAATTACGGAAAAAGACGAGTGTAGAAAATGTAGGGAGGTGGGAGTAAGGGAAACTCTAGAACATCTCCTTTGTATATGTCCTGCGTTATCAAAAACGGGCTTAGGAGCCCCACAATTTGCGAGATGGGAAGACTTCTCAGGAATGGAGCTGACAGCACTGCTTAAATTCGTAAAAAGCGTTGACATCCTACGAGATGTCTACTGGAAATCTGCATAAAGGTCAGACCCCATCTGGTATCGCTAGGGACCAATCGGTCTATGCGTGGCTTTATGCCAGCCAGGTTAACCTAACCTAGCCTAAGACTTGTGACTAAATTATATTTAACCAATTGTTTGCAGATTTCCTAAAGCTGGAACTCCGTGGAAGAAAAATTAAATGAAAGAACATGTACAAGGTGCAGGACAATGTAAACAGGACTTTTTAAACATATGCATTTCTAGTGAGGCCATCTATTGTCAATTTAACTGTCAACCTCTTCACCTGATTTGATGAACATCAATTCCGGTTTCAAAAAAACATTACAGTGGCTTCCAGTCTAAACTCCCATTTTGCCGAAACAAACTATTTTCGGTTTCCGTTCCGGTATTATTAAGCGATGTGAAGACGAACATTAGTCAAAGGAGGAAAGGATTGGAATGTTTGGTCAGATGGTAGTAAATACAAAGCTATGTATAATTGAAAATATATATTTACCTTAGGCTTCCTACCGGTGGCGATGCGTATGGTATGCCGAGATACGCCTCGACTAGCGGGGATGAACGCACCACAATCCCACGTACTTGACCATATTTTGTCTTGACGGTGTTGCTGCTCAGCTTAACACTGCCGTGAAAACACTCCGACCCACACAGTGTCGACAACAATATCAGCAGAATTAGAGTCGAGCACGTGCACAACTCTCTGCACACAGTTAACACACACTTGGCCAGTACTAAAATTTGGCTCGAAACATCCGGATTTTCGCACTTGTGCCACTGGGGTTTTCGTTGAGTTGCGGCGCCGCAATTAACGCATAATTTTCGGATGTGAAATGAGTTTATTCTTGTATAATGTTGCATCCGCGCCAGGAGCACACATGATTGTTGGGTAGGAATTTGTAGAAATCTCTTTAATGATATCAGTCTTATATTGCAAATTCCTTGAATGCGGACAATGTCGTCCAGAACTGCCGTTAATCTTGCTATTGACGTCGCAGTAATGTTAATAGAAATAAAATTTCTTGCACGAACTGCTTCCAAAACATTCACAAAGCTACGATAAATACGGAAAGGTGGAAACCATAACAGTGCATTGCAGTATAATAGATTGATCGAAGTAACTACACGGATCCTAATTAATAGTTTTGAGGGTAAAGCTGAGTTTATATAGCAGTCATAAAATAATAAAACATAATTCCTGACGAAAGCATAGAAAAGGTGAACACAGCATAAGAGAGTAATAAAGTAAATTGCTAAATTTAAGTTTTGATTCTGATTCTGGTTCGGTTTGGCGATAAATTTTGCCTCTCTGGAGCCTTCATTTTGACGGAAGTAGTTCTCATGGTTAATTTCGGATTTGATTTCACTGGCATTATTTTTCAGTTGAGCTTTGATTTCAAATATTATACAATACGAAGCGCACCCCTATTTTGATATGATTTAAATTTGTTAATTTTTTTAAATTTCTTCAGATAATCTGGTTCCACTATTTTTCGACGAAGGGCACTGAAATTGATATAAAAAAGGCATTAGTAAATGACAATATTTTATTAAATCATATTTCATAAGAACTAAAATAATATTTATGGTCGAATTTCATAAAATCTTCATCACCGAAACGTTCTCCGCTGGAAACTTGATGCCACACTAGGCTATTTCTATTTGTTACTCAATCTTAAGTAGCTTTTCGCCACAACAGTATTGTACCGTAAGAGTTGCGTGAGTTGCACGTAGCCTCCTTTTATTTGGTAGTTGTGTCAATGGCAAAACTTTCGCAGTCGTGGAATAACAAGTGATAAAAAGGAGCATTAGCAAGAGTATGTTGATGTATTTTGATGTGTTTTTGATCTCTCACGTGGATTCTTTGTTGGTTTTCCAGTAATGTATGAGAACAAAATTAGTTAGAATTATGCCATGATAAGAAAGCGTTCGTTTATGTTTACTTATTTGGAGTGTTTCGGTGATATCCTGCCAACTGAGCAAAATTTGTGATCTGCATTTGAATTTGTAGACAAACTTTTTCATTCTAGGATTTCTGAAATGGCAAGCCCAGTTTACGGTATGAGCACTCACCTATTTGACAAACATTTTTCATTCACTCTGTTGTCATTCATTCATTGAAATCTGTAAAGACCGATAAAATTGCATTTTATAGTAAAAATGCTTCTGGTGTCGCAGCAAATAGGTATGTGTGAGAAAACCCACACCCATACAGTACCGAAAGCGCATACACGCACACACACACGATCTCAGGAAGATGCAAACAAAAACCATGTCTATCAGCGTTGCATTTGCAAATCATTAAAATGCAGCTCACACAAATGCCGCTGGAGCTACACACATGCACTCATACTCATGCATGTCGGCGCATAAGGCGGGTGGGTGGAAAATCTTAGGAGGGTGACTTATAATGCGAGGTAAATAACTTCGAAATGAGTTGCAGATTCTGTGCTGCAAAATAGATTTGTGTTTGAAAAGTGACAAGTAATTTAAGGACAAGTGAAATGAGTGGACTGATATTTACCTTCGGCCAATTCGAAATGGACACTTCGGAAACACTGTCTCCATATATGTATATGGAAATCATAACCGTTGCTTTAGATATACAAGTGTAGGTTTCTAGTTGATTCCCAATCGAAATAAGGAACAGTATTCCAAAGTTAGATTAATACAACGTGCAATGATGGTAAATCATTATCTTCCTTTTTCACACACCTGACGATTATATTTGCGAAAGGGTTCTTAAGTACTTTTAAGTTAATAAATTTTGGAAGAAGGAAACGTCAGAAGAAGTACTTACTGTGGTAAATTCCTCATATTCTCTCATGGAAATTGCTAATAGATAGATACACTGTCGAAGTGGCAAATGTTAGATGGAGACAGTTATCCTCCTGCCTAACAAGTGGACAAACTTGACCGGAATGGGATAGCGGCCGTTCAAAACTGCTGTTGACATTTAATAGGCAAGATATTAAATTTGTAATAGGGGTACTGACGGGTCACTGTTTGGTTGGTAGACATGCAAATAGACTGGGGGTACCCCACTATGACCGAGGGAAAATTGCATTACTGTACAAATTTTCAAACTACAATTTAATTCGCTAGAAATTTCATTCAAATGGTAATTCACACTTTCAAATAGTAGATGCTCTAACACTGTTTTGAGAAGCGGACACTCCAATAAAATTTGAACCTGTTTCGATATCACGACTGGACGCCAAAGGATAATTAAGATCCATATTTAGATATTAGAGGACAGTTTTAGACAGATAATAGAAGCTTCAACGTCAAACGCAAAGCAGCGAAATAAAGCAGAGGGACGTTGTACATGAATCCACTCAAAATCGTGGTGAACCACTCAAAATCGTGGTGAATCCACTCAAAATCATGGTGTATCCACTTAAAATCGAGGTGAATCCACTCAAAATCGTGGTGAATCCACTCAAAATCTTGGTGAATCCACTCAAAATCGTGGTGAATCCACTTAAAATCGAGGTGAATCCACTCAAAATCGTGGTGAATCCACTCAAAATCGTGGTGAATCCACTCAAAATCATGGTGTATCCAATCAAAATCGAGGTGAATCCACTCAAAATGGTGGTGAATCCACTCAAAATCGTGGTGAATCCACTCAAAATCGTGGTGAATGCACTCAAAGGCGTGGTGAATCCACTCAAAATCGTGGTGAATCCACTCAAAGGCGTGGTGAATCCACTCAAAATCGTGGTGAATCCACTCAAAGGCGTGGTGAATCCACTCGAAATACTTTCTTTTTACTGTATTCTCTGGTTTAGATTTCCATTGGAAAGCAAATTATGATTATTAACTTTCAAATTGTTTGAAATGCAAATGAAATATAACACACTAATAAATGGTGAAGTTTTCTTTTCTGGAAATAAGTTCCTTACTTGATGTAGGGTCCACAAAGCAAGGAGTGCTTACTCGTAGAATATACGGACGCATTGCAAAATATTAAACGGTGGCCAATGTAATAAGGAAACTAAAATTCATATCAAAACTGAAAGAATTTACACATACATGCATACATTCATTGAAGATGGCAAAGACAAGGACAATGAAAAAACATTTCCCTGATTATGACTGTTTACAAACGTAGCCCACAATGCCTGAAGAACCACTACTTACTAGTCATATACGATGTATGCATATGTGAAGTACCAGATCCTAGCATAATAGCAGCATCAGAGAGCGCGACGCTGTTGTTGATGTTTACGTTTGAATAATTTATGACAATGAATGGAACTGTTGGGCAGATTTAAACTGAAGGGAAGAGATTCTTATGTACACTTACTTATACATATGTATGTCTGGTGGGTGTACACGTGTACCGAATGTGCCTGCCACAAGCTGCAGCTCTCAGTTTTCTGATGGAGCTGAATAAAAATATTATAGGCAACAAAAAATGCCAAAGACACGAAGTCAAGAATAACAAAACGAAGGAAAGCCACAAATAAAAATGTGAGCTTAACCAAAAAGGGAATATAAATTGCTTCTTAAATATAAAATAAATGAGACAAATGTACTGCTAAGTACACACGCATACCATACTGAAGGAAATACAGCACACACAATCACACAAATTCAACACAAACACAAACGGAAAAAAACTGGCGGGTGTAATTTTTGCAAGTACAGGATACATTTGGCGTCCTCGTATAGATACGCTTGCGATTTGTGGGCAAACGTTGCCTGGAATTTCCATGCCTTTATTCGATTCTTGCTAAACAGGATACATAGTCATCCTGTTCTCTCAGCTCACGACTCCTCAATTGAAAATTTTGATTTTGGTTGTAATTGAAAACTGTTGTCAGAATACCATATTAATCTTCCGGAATGTGCTAAAGCACGATATTTTAGTTCTGACCTAAAAATGTCAGACATAACTTTGCGCCACTTGTGCACTGCAGGCAGGCACATCGGATAAGCTGGGGAGAAGCGAAACCAGAAAAGAAGAGTAGAAGCGTAAGCAGCAAACAAACACGAAAGGCGAAGAAAAGCGAGTGTCTCTTTCAAAATCGGAAGTGGCAGGCAGGAATTGCCTGGGCGTTGATGATTCCACTTTTCACATTTGGCAGACTTTTCATTTTGTTTTTTCCAATTATTTTTCATTCACGGCTTTTGCTCACCTTTCAACAACTCGTTAGTGTGTGCAAAATATTCCTTTCCTATTCAATAATCCTGACTTGTCACTGCAATGGTCTCTAAAATTGTCCGCTGAGTGCGAAATCAATCTTGCGATACAATTTTTCGCCCAGTTTCGTGGATGTTTCACATGCAACTTTGCCACATTCCGCATTGACTCACACAACAACACATTCCGCACTGCTTATCTCATAGTTTGCACTTATATACAAATTTTACACTGTCCGATTCGTTTTTTGTTTATGCTTATATTACTGTTTATTCTTATTTAATTCTTTATTTTATTTATATTTTTCGATTTCGTTTTTTCTGTGTCGAATTGAAACTTGTCTGCCTTTTTCATGGACGAACGAGCGTCCGCTTGCGTTTGTCTCCAATTGCGTTAAAAATTTTCCTTACAAGAATTTCGCTGGAATTTCTCTCCTATTTCGCTGGGGCTGCAGAAGGATTCTGCGAGCTCCTTTGTCGAGATGTACATTTGTTGTGTGTGTATATGTATTTTTTGTATTGTGTTGGAGTCAGTCGCATCAGTTTGGCGCACACTCAGTTATTGTAGGCATTTTTGTTAAGACTTTTGTTGTTGCTCCAGCGTGTGTGTATTTGTGTGGCTGGGTGTATGTATGTGTGTGTGTGTGCGTATGGGCTGCTGTTGTTGCTGTTATTGTTGTTTCTGTATTTTCGTTATTATTGTTGCTGCCAATGCTGCTGCTGCTGCTGCCGCCGTTGTTGTTTACGAGAGTTACGAGTATTGTCAAAGAGTGTCTGAAGTGCAAATTTGCTTTAATTATTGCGAGCCTCCCTCCTGCAGTGTAATCCGATGATATTTCTGCCCCGAGCAATCTTGTTCGTGTTGTACGAGAGATACCCGTATGCCGGAAACCCTTTCCATATGTACTCGTTTGGGCTTTGCAGTTTCTCTCAGTGTACCGCAGGGCTGATGGCGGTCGGCGCAATTCCTATTTGATATTGATTATAATTAGCCTTAATTGCAATTCGCCCTCTTTCTTGTTTACTTAGTAATTCGCATTTTTAACGTAAATTTTTAATTTAATAATAAATTTTAGCGTGAATATTATTAAGTGTACTTTTGTAATCCTGACTCAAAATGTAAAATTTCTCCAATCGCAACAATCCATCAAAATGATTGCGAATATTCTCTATTTCAGACATTTTGTTATTGTGAATGATTTTATGAACCAAAACATATTTTTGTGACTCTGGAACTTGGCACAATTTGAACAGCCATTTGAAGCAATTGTCTCATTGCACTTTCGGTACTGGAGCCCAGGACCTATTTTGCTTTCGACATTTGTGACACGAACGATCCCAAAAGGGAACCAACTGATGCAATCTGCAACTCGTGCTAGACGAGAATTTAATGATTTGTTAATTACGTTGCCAGATGGACAGTTGTGATCCAGATATACGAGTACACTTAAAGGAGGGACCAATTAGATTAATCTAAATAGCAATTCAATTTGCAATAATAATTTGGTCAGACTTCGTTATAAAAAAAACATGTGTTTTTGTGTGTGGCTGTTGTTTATGTCCACTCCAGTACATATTTTGTTGCTCCTTCAGATATTTGATACAATAATTTTAAGAAATTACCTTTTGACACCTAAAACCCTTTGTTTGATGCTTTAGTTTTTAACAAAAATTTAAATATAACTTTTATTAATGTTTAGTCATTAATGTTAAATGTATTTTCGTCAGCCTTAAATGTTTACAGTATTACATATACTTAACTTACTTACTTCCGTGGCCTAATCGCAGAATTTGCGAAACAACCCGTTATCAGGCTACGGCCGAACATAACAGCGCTCGCCAGGCGCCTCTGCTTTGCGCGCGTGTTCTCCAATCTGTTATACCAAGCGTGGTTAGGGTTTCCTCGACTTGGTCCTTCCATCGGAGGCATGGTGGTCCCCTACGTCGTCGTCCAGCGGCTTCCGATTCGAACACCTCTTTCGCTGGAGCTTCTTCGTCCATACGCACGACATGTCCAAGCCAGCGCAGCGTTGTATAGTGATGCGTCTGACTATGTCAATATCAGCGTAGAGCTCGTACAGTTCATGGTTCATCCGAATTCGGTAGTCGTCGCCGACACGAATAGGGCCGAAGACTTTATGAAGAATTTTCCTCTCAAACACCCCAAGCGCGGCTGCATCAGTCTGCGACACGACCCATGCTTCTACGCCATAGAGCAGCACGGGTATGATGAGCGTCTTGTAGAGTGTCAGTTTTATCGGTCGAGAGAGGGCTCTACTACACATTTGCTTACTGAGCCCATAGTAACCTCCATTAGCAAGCGTGATTCTTCATTTAATCTCCAGGCTAACGTTGTTTTCCGTGTTAATGACCGAGCCAAGATATATAAATTCCTTGAGTACAGTTGTCCGCTGTAATATGGGATCCTAAACGCCGAGTATCTCTGCTGGTGGACAGCATATACTTTGTCTTGCCCTCGTTCACAGTCATACCCACTTTCGCTGATTATTTTGCAATGGCGGAAAATGCAGCAGTAACATCACGCGTCCAATGATGTCGATGTCATCACCATATGCGAGGAGCCGGACACTATTGTAGAAAATGGTGTCATTCCGATACACAACGGCCTTCCGCAGTATCCCTTCCGTGTCTGAAACCTGGCACGGTATTAAATGGTTCGGAGAGGTCACTTCCTACCTTGACAGAGCTGGACGTGTTGCTCAATGTCATTCTACAGAGCCGTATTAGCTTTGTATGAATACCGAACTCAGACATGGTGGCATATGGGCAATCCCTTATCGGGCTATCGAAAGCAGCTTTATAGTCGACAAAGAGATTATGGGTGTCGATCTGTTTCTCGTTTTTCGTCAGCCTGCTTTTCTTTTAAGTTCGTCCCAGTTGCGTATTGATGATCTCTGTACGCATCCTGAATCAACCATTTTATAGATGCTTCTGTAAACGGGAGACCATAGTATTAATAGGGTTACTTGTTTTATTTTGTGCTTCGGATGATTCCAACTTTGGAGACTGCCTTATCCTCCCTTGCGACTTATAGCCAAGTACGCACTATCGAAAACTTTAAAAATTCGCCCATAAATTATACTTTCGGCCTCCTAACTCGAAATACATAGGCAAAACTCTCTATCTTTTTCTCCTAATTTAACAACTATTGGATACGAATATTATTGCTGTATGAGTAATTATATCTGTATTTCAAGGAGGCGATGGATAGAAAACAACTGACTGAAACACAACTGAACGAAATTCTGCGGAATAAGATCACTGCTCCGAATAACATTGTAAAGGCGATTCGACAAAATGTGTTCTTCTGAATTTTGTATAAAAGATAACGAATTATGCATGCATTTGTATGGCGATTTATATAAAATACTGTAAACATGATCAACTGATGTTTTTATATAAGGTGCAGGATACCTTGTATTCTTATATTATATGATAATTGTTGTTACATTATTATTTATTTGTTACATTATTATTATGAGGTCATATATTTGCAATTTAACTGTCAACCTCTCTTCATATTCGCAGATTTGGCACTCTCCTTTTCGGAAAAATTCATTTGTCGGTGAAAGGAACCCGTTTTGTAGACATAAAGCCATTCAAAAGACTTGTACCAACATACAGTTGGACATCCCAGCCGACGAACTAAAACACTCATTCGATATGCTTTTAGACCGTGCACATTGCTTTGTGACGGAAGGGAACTATTTTGAATAAAATAGTCCTGTTTATTTTGGAATCCATCTTGAAACCGTGCTGTGATTGATGATTTGAGACGATCCGGTCGTCCAGCCACCTCTGTGACTGTCGAAAACATGAAAAAGTTAAGAAAATTGTACTCCAAGATCGCCGTATGAACAACAGGGAGATAGCAGCCGCTATTGGTGACTCCCTCGCATCGGTGCAGAGCATTATGCACGATGTTTTGTGGATGAGACGAGTTGAAGCGCGGCTAGTGCCGAGAATCCTGAATTTTTTGCAAAGACAGCATCGCATTGCTGTCTCTAAATAAATGCTTTTTTTGGACCAAAATGTTATCAAAGGCATTATTACCGCGGACGAGACATGGGTCTATGAAGATGACATCGATACGAATCAACAGAATGGTGCTTCCCAGACGAGCCAAAACCCAAAAAACTACGGAAAAGTCTCCAAAATCTCTGCTTTGTTGACTGTTTTCTTTGATTGCCGAGGTGTGGTCCCTCCAAATTCCTTCCTCCAGGCCAAATAGTAAGTAAGGAGTATTATGTGATCATACTGTAGCGTTTGATGGAGAATGTTCGAGGCCGGAATTGTGGAGAAATAACTCGTGGTTTATTCACCACGACAATGCACCGACTCCCACATCTCATCTTGTACCCGACTATTTAACCAAAAACAACATTAATACCGTTCCACAACTCCGTATTCACCTGACATGGCCCCGTGGGACCGTTTCCTGTGCCCACGACTCATGTTACCACTTCGTCGAAAATTGTTTTGAGGCGATGAAGGATAATTCCCAGAAGGAGCTGAAGGCGATGCCAAAATCGGCCTATGGAAAGTGTTTTGAATATTCGAAGAAGTGTTGGAATATTTGTATTGATTACCGCGGAGATTACTTTGATAGGAATAATAAAAATAGCAAGGAATAATTGTACCTTTTTAGTTTTTTAGGGCCAAATTCTAGGTACTTTTTGAATATAAGGTACTTCTTGTGGAGAAGGTCGCAGGTATTTGCCAAGAACATTGTGCGTGTTACTCCAATTACTTCATAATACGCTTTCAGCGGCAATCACGATTCGCATATGACAAATTATACTAAATGTCATAAAGTATTCTGTCAATAAAAAGTAATTGTGACGTTGTATTACTCTATATCTCTGTATAAACCACAAGTACGCCGACAGCGAACTTTCAGCGAGGAACAAAATATCGCATGTTAGGTTGGCTTGAAATTTCGAAACATTCAGCACAGAGATGCAAAGCTGAACAGCAAAGATCAGCAACATTCATGATGGCGATTTTTTTCAACAGGCCTAAAGTTCTGATCCCGCTAGAACCGGTACAGTCATAACTAACTAGGACACGAATATCTGTTTACCTAAAGTATTCAAAACGTTATTATTATTATTATTATTGTGATCTTGTACAAACAGTTTTATTCAATAATCTTCTTTCATATCAATATTCTTTTCATATAATTGTTTATTGATTGTTTACCCATTGTTTACGATAACAAAAAGTTATAAAAACGATTTTATAAATAATTAGGATCTAAGGGAAATGCTAATTGTAAGGTAAAAATATTGACGGACATATGTAAATCTACTCAGGAAGTATAACGCTGTTCATTCCACCGCAACCAGCTGGCTCGGGAATAAATAAAGAATGCTTCTGTTATGGACATTGTCAAATTCATCCAAAAAGCGGAAAAGATAATGAAGGAATATGACTTTCAGCTACTTCCTTTCTTTAGATAAGGAACATCTAGGTAGAAAAGAACCTGTTAACTTTAATTGTGACGCTTTGACATCACCAAACGGACGAAATGCTATGGCATTGCGGAAGAAACGCCGGTACTAATCCTATAGGGTATAGTAGATCGGACAGTTGTGAGTGTAGTATGCAATGTCGGCCATGGGGCAAACTACTAAAACTAAATTATTATTATTATTAAATTATAACGCTGTTCAAGAATATTTGCTTTGTAATTCCACGCTTATCATTCCTCCACCTGGGCGTTAGAAACGCAGCTCAATTGCACAACTTAATGATGTAATGGGTCTAAAAAGTTCCAATTGGAAGCCCTCTAACATAATATAATTTGGCCACTCCGCGCATAGAACTGATCTTAACGAGAATATTTAATTGTGAATTATTCGCAAGTAGAGTGAGTGCCACCCACTCTCTGATATAGCCAATTTACCTACGTTCTTTGGTGCATTTTCATGATATCTTCCCGCGGTGGTCTCATGTTATTCCATTGTTCACTTTTGCTTTCGTTTTGTTATCTTTCTATAAGCAATGATGTTGTTGTTGTTGTTGTGGTTTTACCTTATATCTTTCCCGCTTTCCTCCTCTTTCCTTTACGAAATTCAGCCAGTTTGTTATATATGTCGAACAGTGATCAAAGCGACTCACTCGGCACGATTCTTCGAGCCGATCAATGAATCCATTCGTACCGAACGAAGCCTATAAAGCGTCGAGGCGCACGCAGTGCAATCATGTTAGTCAAAGTCAGTCTTTCCGAGACGAAGGCTTCAGAGAAGTATCAATTTCGTATCAAACACGTTTCGCGTGCGCCGAGTACTAATTTCTTTTTAAATGCAAATGTACTGAGAGTGCTGAAGAAGTGTAGCGAGTTCAGAAGACGCAATTCGAAGAGTTTTTATAAATGTTTCAATAACCGCGACTCGTAAATAAGGAGTATGTGCATAAATTATAAATTATTGTAGAAGTGCAAAATATGGAATATTTTAATCAAAATTTACACAAAATTCCAGTTAAAGTATTTTTTATTACTTATTTTGTGTTTATTGACCAGGATTCGAGAGCAGACGTCAAAATTGTATTTATGAAAAATAAAAAAATTCGAATAGATTTCTGTTCACCTCGTATATTCACAAATCTTGTTATTGGAAACAATTTTAAATTTATTTTTAAAATAGGTTACTTAAGTTTTGTCCCATTCATGAATATCATATTTGCTCGTCCAAGAATTTTAAATATAAATACGAAATGCAAATGCAATCGGGGGTGTTTTGTTTGTACGAGTGAGACTTTATATATTCATATATCCAGAGGTGTCAAATATAATCTGAATGTGGGTGTCAACTGCAAATGCGACTTTCTCGAAGAAAGGTAAAACCCACGAAACAAAAACGAATGATTAGGACAGATTCAATAAGATTCGAAAAGTAGTGTTGGAATAAATGGATTTGTTTTTGTAGCGGGGCATGTACTTAAAAATCCAAGTGATTTCTAGTCGATATTTAATAATGGTGACCACAATTCACCACATTCACAAGTCTGTGTTATTGCCTCCTAGTCATTAGACTGAAATTGTGCTTTAGATTTTTCTTTAAGCCACATTTAATGCAAATCACTTGAATCTCCTCAATGAATCCGCCATGATTCCACTTGGTTATTTTTAATATTTACTTAGTCTACTATAAATTTTTCTATTACCAGTCTCGTTGAAATTCTAGATAGGAACATTTCCTTAACAGTCAATAAACTACTGCCAGAGAATACAAATAAATGACTCTTGCTTTGTGCACTCTTATCCATGTGCAAAATTGTAGTAATGTTGCTGATTTTCATCAGAATTCTGGTTAACCAATGATAAACAAACCTATCCATACAGCAGAGAACACAGAGAAAAGTAACTCTTTTACGTTGCCAGCGTCCGTAGCGGACACACCACGATTTTGAGGGGATTCACCACGATTCTGAGTGGATTCAACACGATTTTCAGTGGATTCATGTACAACGTCCGTCTGCTTTCTTTCGCTGCTTTGCCGTTTGACGTTTAAGCTTCTTTTCTCTGTATACTCTGCCATATAGGCAACTAATGATAAACATAGACTTTTTTTTTAAAGTCAGAAAATTTTACGTTTAAGTGTCCCTTCTCTGTGTTCTCTGCTACTACTCAGTATGGGAAGTCCAACATCATATTGAAATGAGTATACTAGATTATTTAAATAAATAGATATTGTTATACTAAAATTTCTTACTTTCTTTAAAAAATGTTCAAATGAAAGAATATCTTATATTAACCTCAGTTATAATATAAATATTAATTATGCCCAATCTCTATTATCAGCAAAAATTCTCTTGGAAACCTTGAAAACTTCCGAGTATTTATAAAATTTGTTTTATTGTAGTGAAAGGGGAAATTCTGCCCGAGTGTCATAAATACGGATAAGTTATATAACTTTATACACGGTTAGCCTGAGTTTTATAGCCGGCAGAGAGTACTTAATATTTTCCAAGTTTATGGTTATCTTATTATTTTAACTGAATAACAATAAATAATTATATTAATACATACTTCTAAGCAATTCTAATTGATGAGTATCATAAACATCAATGACGACCGACATTCTTCAAGTAACATAAAAGTTTTATTACGGAACGCTAAGTAAGGAAAGCCTCGAAAGAATTTTAACGACACGTGTAGATTACTTTGATTTGTGATATAGACAGAAATGGAATGGCAATTCTCATGATAAATTTGATCAAATCTATAAACTTTAGGGTATTCCTGTTATTCCTAAGTCTACATGCGTTCCAGGGTCTGAGGAATCTATTCATACAACCGCTGTTGTTGTTGCGCTTCAATATCAATTCTGTTTGTGTGACACTGATCCACAAAAGCTTCGTATTTGACGGCTTCACGAATTAACTTATCGCATTATTTGTAATCAGAGCGGTGAATCAGATAAGCTCAATCGCTCGGTGGAACTGTGGTCAAAACCAATGATAACTCTGATTAAACAGTAGCGATACCAATCAACTGAAATAATGCTGATAATGATAAAAACGGTATTCAATTGGTGTAATAACACTTTAACAAAATAATTCGAATCATTGTTTTGATAGGAAGGAAAGGTTTGAAAGTAGAATTGATGTTAACATAAACAGTAGCAATATCCACAGAGCTATAAAATAATAACTCCGACAAAACGTCTTAACAGGGTGTAAAAAATTTGGTGAGTGATTTAAAGTCACAACAAAATAAAGTTCATTTAAAATTAAGGATACCGTTTCTTCTATTTTTACACAACTATTCACATTCTCACTTCAGCACTTCTTCTGGTAGTGGGCTTCATAAAATATTTTCAGATATAACTAACCGAAAATTTAACTGATGGGGAGTTTACAAAAGATTTTACAATCAAAACTAAAATTTTGCAATAGCAAACTCCCCTACAAGGACTTTGATCCTTAAAGCTATATCACAATAGCGCGTTAGGTCGGTCGCGTGTTTGACAGTTAAAGTAAAAACAATGTAACTATATGAACTAATTTGAAATGCGGCTTCACGGGTGTGATCGTAAATTTTTACAAATATCGTAAACGGGTTCAGGGCAAGAGTTTTGCTTTTTAGCTGTTTACTTTCAAAAGGTTCGGCAAACACTGTTGACAATAAAATTTCCAATTACCTAAACAATTGGCATTTTATTTAAAATTTGTAAAAATGCCGTACTTTGAAGAAAAATTAATAAATTTAGTGGGGGGTAAACCCGCAATTTCGTTTTAGCAACGCAAAACGATATCGTAAACGCCGGTAAACGCGCGACCGACCTAACGCGCCATTGTGATATAGCCTTTATTTACAACCCTATCAGTAGGTTAAGGAAATACTAATAAGGCTAGTAATTTTTGGAACCTCTGTTTAATTTCACTGATATCAATATTAAGAGACTCCTTCCTCAAATTTGTTTTAAGTACAATTTTCACAGACAAGTGAAGTATTTATATTAAATTTCCCCAGCTTGTTCTAATGCAAAAAGGATACTAAACACTAGTAAAATAATATTTTATTTCTTTATTACACTTGTTTGCAACTAAACGGACGTTTGTAGAAAATTCTAATCAATTTATAATTATCAAAGAAAAGTGTCAAATGCGAACTAACTCGTATACTCGTAAATACTTGTAGTATTTATAATTGTTTACCTTCAAATAAATTTATTTTAAATTTAAATATAATTTTTAAAAAGATTTAATTAAGTGACCAATTTACATACTTATATTAATTAATATTATTTTTATTAAATAATATTTTAGGGCGGTCATAATCGGCTTTGTTTGTTATTTTCAGTTGAGCGAAGATTGATGCATAAAATTTCCAGTCGTTCCCATTTTTGAAACTTAATTCTCCCGCATAACAAGAAGGAAATGTGATCATAGGCGCATTCGATTCGCCACTCTATCGACGATAGGGGCAGACTTTTGTACGGAAAAAGTTATCGAGTAAATTATTCTCGGATGAAACGAGCGAGTTTTTCTATTCTCGATAGAAAGTGCTTCCAAATTGAAAATTGCTTGAAAACCAACGAGATAAAAAATTACCCATACAAATTTCCGTGGGATTTTTTATATTTTAGCTGATTAAATTAAAAGAAAACAAAAATTAATCTTTGGATTTTGTTTTTGATTTTTAATATTATTATTGTGTTGATTTAAATTATATTCAAATGATGAGTTTGTATAAAAAATATAAAAAAGTAAATGTTTAAAAAATCAGTTGAAACAGTGCTGCCAAGTGAACCATTTACTCGTGTGCTGTTCTATTCGCACAATTCGATCCGAGTTCGATACAAGCAGAGAATACAGAAATTACTCTTGTTTTGCGCACATTTACACATGTGCAAAACTGTAGTAGTGTGGCTGATTTGCTTCAGAGTTCAGGTTAACCAATGATAAACAGACCTATCCATATAGGCAACTAATGATAAACAAAGACAATTTTTTAAAGCGTCAGAAAATTTGACGTTTAAGTGTCCCGTCTCTATGGTCTCTGATTCAAGAGACGAATCGGATGCGCCTAATGTTGCATAGTGTTGCATCGCATAAGAAGCTATTTGGATATTAGATCCTCTATCATAAAATAAGTCTATGCCATTACCGACAGCTAAGACAAAGAAACTTTCTTTTGTTGACTCAAATAGCATTTTTGACCCGCAAAATTTGTGCTGCTCTGAGAACCTCCAATTTCTCTCTATATTTGTATCGTTGGACTGTAACTACCAGTTCTAGTCCATTATTTTCAAGCACATTGTTGAACTTTTCTCTGCTGGGTGCACACACAGGTAGCCTGTCTTAGGGTAAGGAGGCTAAGAAACCATATATCCTCCAATTTCTCTCTATATTTGTATCGTTGGACTGCAACTACTTGTATTTGCACCAGTTCTAGTCCATTATTTTCAAGCACATTGTTGAAGTTTTCTCTGCTGGGTGCACAAACAGGTAGCCTGTCTTAGGGTAAGGAGGCTAAGAAACCATATATCCTCCAATTTCTCTCTATATTTGTATCGTTGGACTGCAACTACTTGTATTTGCACCAGTTCTAGTCCATTATTTTCAAGCACATTGTTGAAGTTTTCTCTGCTGGGTGCACAAACAGGTAGCCTGTCTTAGGAGGGTAAGTAACCATATACCGCAGATTTCCAATCATGAAAAACCCCAGTAAATTTTTAATCATCGAGACTTCAATTGTCACCTTAAATTAACACTTTTTTACGATTCCAGCTAATTTTTGTACAAATATTTTCAAAACCAATAAAATAATCAATTTTTGTTGAATTTTGATGACTGCGCTGCTTTATTCGCTTGTGTATAGTATATGAATTCGAATACCGGCACTGACAAAAATAAACTTGATATATGGAAATAAGTATTTGGATGTAGCAATTTTCAGATATGTAGATTGATTGTATTTCAGGTAGGTTTGATGCGTTGATATGTCAATTAGTATGTAAAAGTTAGGATAGGACTGCGATCAGTTCAGATGTGAATTGATAAGAGACCCGTGCCATAGAAACATGTCAACTAACTACCCTCAGGCAATCGAATAAATGTGCACCGTACGAGTATCTTAGTAAAAAGTCGCGACATTTCGATAATGGGAATCTAAATGTGTTAACAAAATATTTGCTGCACGAACTCGCCGTCACATGTGAAGAATCATGAAAACGAGTGATTAATTATCACTCATTTAGACATTTTCCATGTCAACGCAAAGCATGAATGTATATGCTATATACACACACACATACACACACGCAGTTATTTACTGAGCCAATAAGCACTACAACCGCACATCTGTTGTTTTTTAAAGGTGAATTTCGATATTAAATTATGCACCTAGATCCATACCGCTGTCTGGGCACACGCTTGGACGTATGAAATTGTGAGGAAGTGAAAAAAGTTGGCTTTAAACAATATGTAGACTCTCAAAACTCGTGCTGGGTGTTAATTTTTTTAAGTGGCTAAATTTTCAAAATCAGTTTGCAGGTAATTTGTATGAAAGAAGGCCTCGTAGAAGGTCAAAATCCAAATTGAAAAAATGAAAACGAAAACTTTTACGTGCCATGATTATAAATCTGAGGGTACCTATCATACAATCACTAACGCAGAACCTCGCACTGTACAAGTCCCGAGCATGATTTAATGCCAAAGCAATTCGTCAGTTGTTAGTTCGCTGTTTTATTGTCGGTTTCTGAGTTTCAAGCTGTTCAAATTCAAAGGCTTCCATTTGGTATAAAAACCTGTGCGCCTCAATCAGTTTATAGATAAAACTCTGCGTAGCATTTCGGAAGCATCCGACGCTGATTTTGGTAGTGAGGTAGTCACAGATAAGTGGCTAATGTGAGGAGTTCATTGCAGTAGACAGTAACTTGGTACTCGTAGTTTGTGCTCAGTATCAGTGCGGCAATAACGCCATTGTAGCGACAATTACTATTTTCGAATAATTAAAATATATATTGGGGAAAGTAGAGAAGAGTTGGAGGCGCTGGAGAAAAAGCGAAAAAAAGGATTTAGAAGTTATTATTAGTTATAATTTAGGTTTGTGTGTTAAAACCGACAAAAACTTTGTATAGATGATTGTGCTAAAAGTCTCACAATTGGATGATTTGATATGATGGGGCTTGACCATTTCTCTCAACTGAATTTTGACGTATTTATTTACATTTCCTTGTAACAATTGTGGCGTGTGAATTGCGGTTGATGAGGCAGCACCTCAAGCAAGTGATATTCATATAAATATGTGGAGCAAATGTTACTCGCAATCTTCGTGTTTTCACTTACTTTTCCCGCCCATTCCGAATCTTAAAGTGTATTTACCAGTATGTTTGCCGAAATCTAATATCTGTGTCTAACGACAATTTCTAGTGTAGTGTTTATTTAGTATCTCTGAATTACTTGTATCTGAAAGCTTTCATATACCGAATACTCTTCAGTAAGAGAATATAATAAAGAATTATTACATCTTTAGTTTGGGAAGTGTGATTGTATGCATAATAAAACATAAATCAATAACACTTCAAAAGCTAAGCCAAGTCCCAACTTATCTCATTTTAAGAATGTCAGTTACACCAAAATGTTAGTCTCCAATTTTATATCCGCCACATTCTACAATTGGAGAACCATGCACAAAAGTTTGAAATCAAAATTCCTTCGGACACTCCGTTCTTGGGGTACGTTAACCTAGTTTTATGTAAACAATTTGTCCACATTGGCAAATTGTCATTTCGACAAACACGTTGCATTCATCGAACCATTTAACAACATTAACAATTATCAACTGTTTTTGTATTTTGATTTCGCTTTCGAATTCTGTACAAGTTAAAAGCCGAGAACGCCACTGAAGCCACAATTTTACTAAAATATTGAATGAACTATTTTGTTAAATATAACGCAGGTATTTTGTGACTAGAATTAAGAGATTTAGACCATAATAGGCTAAATTAATTTCATTTTGAATTGAATAAGCGAAAAAACTAACCCCGTTCTTGAATTAAATTATGAATAATTGAGTTAGATTTTAGAATACATAGTAAAGAATAGGAGTGATCTGTGTTCTATATTGAAATATTCTTTCTGACAGAAACACCGAGAAATGTTGCACCTTCGTTCTGAGAATAGATCACTAAGAATAGTTACGCTATGTTTGAGATATATCTATACAGATTCTTTACGAAGGCTTGTAATGCTTCTATGAAGTTATAATCAGAGAAGAGAGAGAAAGGAAAGTCTTTTTCGATGCCAGCGTCCGTAGCGGACACACTGAGATTCTGAGTGGATTCACCACGATTCTGAGTGGATTCACCACGATTCTGAGTGGATTCACCACGATTTTTAGTGGATTCGTGTACAACGTCCGTCTGATTTATTTCGCTGCTTTGCCGTTTGACGTTTAAGTTTCCTTTCTCTGTGTTCTCTGGTTATAGTAGAAATAGTCTTTTCATGGAACTCACCTAAAAAATCCACGATATAATATGTAATTGAAATATTAAATAATTGGGAAATAAATACACTATATACAAATAGTTGGTGAAACTAAAATGTCAAAGTAGTCACGTTTACGTAACAATGACGTCATGACTTTAAAGGCTGGTTGTGAAAGTAACGAAGTTATCTGATAATGAGAAATTGCATCGTATGACCAGAAATTTACTGAAGCGAAAGTGAGTTTTTAAAATCAAGAACACTTTGCATGTTAATATATCAAAATATGTTGAAAACGTGAATATTTGCCAAATTAAAACTTGTCGGATAGCAACTATACGTGGAGGCATTCAAAATGTCGTATTGTGACATTGTCACACCGATACAACAAGAAAGTTCATAATTTAACTTTATACTTATAATACTTTATACTAACCTAGCAGGAAAGGGGATTATCCCCGGAGTACTCCCCGTAGTCTCCAAAGGGAGATATCATTGACCCTGGAGACCTCTCTTTGGCTTCCTTTTACATAGGAATGTCATTGGAAGGGAGGCCAGAGCGAAAAGCTAAAACGTTTTTTTTTTCTGAGCGCAAAAGCTGTTTTGTCTGAGAGACCTCCCTTTGACATCCTTTGAAAGCACAAAGGGAGTACTCCCTTTGGCCTCCTTGTTATATACTCAGGGGAGTATAGAGCGAAAGCTAAAAAGCTGTTCTTTTTTAAAGACCTCCCTTTAACATCTTTTGGGAGCACAAAGGGAGTACTTCCTTTGGCCTCCTTGTTACATACTCAGGGGAGTATTGAGCGACAGCTAAAAAGCTGTTTTGTCTGAAAGACCTCCCTTTAACATCCTATGAAAGCACAAAGGGAGTACTCCATTTTATACTCCCTTTGGCCTCCTTGTTACATACTCAGGGGAGTATTGAGCGGCAGCTAAAAAGCTGTTTTTTTTAAAGACCTCCCTTTAACATCTTTTGGAAGCACTTCCTTTGGCCTCCTTGTTACATACTCAGGGGAGTATTGAGCGACAGCTAAAAATCTGTTTTTTTTAAAGACCTCCCTTTAACATCCTTTGGGAGCACAAAGGGAGTACTCCCTTTGTCCTCCTTGTTACATATTCAGGGGAGTATAGAACGAAAGCTAAAAAGCTGTTTTGTCTGAGAGACCTCCCTTTGACTTCCTTTGGAAGCACAAAGGGAGTACTTCCTTTTATACTCCCTTTGGCCTCATTTTTACATAGGCATGTCATTGGAGGGGAGTAATCCTTTTCACATCTTTTGGGAGCATTAAGGGAGTACTTCATCTTAACATAGAATCCTCCAATGAAAACTCAATTTTCAGGCCACTTCCAGTTTTCAGATAATACGACAATTATAACAAAATGAAACAATTTAATTTATTTAACATTTTATTTAATATTTAAAACTAAAATTAGTATTTTTACCAAACACTCTCTTTCCGAAGACACTCAAAGCCGAACAATAAAGGCACTGTGAGCAAAGAGAAACTTTAAATTATACAGTGAAAGTAGAAGAGAAGAAATGTAGCTTCCATGTCCGAGAAGCTTCATATCAAAAGCAATACGCAGTAGCTATTGAGAGCGAATAGTTTTACAATAAAATTTGTATGGCAATATAAATATCAGAGAACACAGAGAAGGGAAAGTCTTTTTCGCTGCCAGGTCCGTAGCGGACACACAACGATTTTGAGTGGATTCACCACGATTTTGAGTGGATTCACCACGATGTTGAATGGATTCACCACAATTTTGAGTGGATTCACCACGATTCTGAGTGGATTCACCAGGATTTTGAGGAGATACACCACAATTCTGAGTAGATTCACCACGATTTTTAGTGGATTCGTGTACAACGTCCGTCTGCTTTATTTCGCTGCTTTGCCGTTTGCCGTTTGACGTTTAAGTTTCTTTACTCTGTGTTCTCTGATAAATACTCCCTTTGTTCTCCCCAGGGGAGATCTCCCAAAATTGTTGCTGGGATAGTATAACACTTTACTACTTCTACTTCCACCTGAAGATGAGCCTTAACAGAACGTGTGTAGGGCGCAAAAATTCCAAATTGTTTGTCACTTTAAATTGATACAATTTCTAGGCTGCAACCTAATGTGGAGCAGATTGATTCAATGAATATATCGGATAAATAATATAGCTTATATAAATACGCAAGCACGTGACTCTCTGTTCGTTCTTCCAATATGGACAAAAAACCGAAGTTATTATATCTAATAGCGCAATAATTAAAAATATTTGTTTACGAGTGTCGCGGTGACAAAAAACGTCGCCGTCGTGCCCTGCTGATATAATTAAATCTAATTAGCATTATAATTTTGATTTTGTAGTAAATGTTTATGTTAATATTTAGCATTCTAGAATCCCGAATCCACGGAAATTGCCCGATCAAAATCCACGAAATATTAACGAATTTATTTCACTGTTAAACAGTGAACGAGATAGTTGTAAACTTGATCGAGATGCGGTCAGACACGTACTCATTTCTAGTAAGTGAGGCTTATAAAGTTAACGGAATGTGTTTAATAAAAGTTTATTATTCTATCGCAGACCTTTGCATTGCTTTCGAATATTTGAATAATAATTGATACATTTTAGCACCATAAAAATATGAATCAAAATGGCGAAGTGTCGGGAGTTTATGGGGAACCAGTAGCACCTGCAGTTGGTGGGAATACAGGCGTACCAACTGTGACAGTGTCTGAGGTGTCCGCCGTAAATACGTCGCCCATGCCCAGCAATAACGGTGCCCTGGGCAACCATAAGAACACGATTGTGATTGAGAATCAGCCAAAGCGTCGCGTCAGCATAGCGTCGGAGCCCTCCGCGACAGAAGCGCGGCACTGCGGCGCTTATGAGAATCCTGCATTCGAGCAAAATCCTCGACGGAAAATATCACAGGTAAAAATAGTTCGTCAGAGGTCATTGGCGGGACGTTTGATTTTTGTGGAAATTGTGAAGTGTTTCTTGTTCAAATTCAGATGATTGATTTTATTTGAAACTCTGTAATGTCGCCCACAGACCTCGGTACATTCCCATTCGGATATAGGACCAGCGAGGAGAAAAAGCATTTTGGTAAATGCGGGACATGACACCGAATCCGATCATGGCTCCACCCATAGTTTTGGTAAGTGAGCATTTCTCTTTCGTTACACATTTAGCGGCATTGCAGTCAAAATCTTATCGTGTGTGCAAATTGGCAGTTTAACAATTCATAAGTTGTAAATTGTAATTTTATGGTGTCTCCAGATAAGCGTGTTTTCCATGTTCGTTTAATAACTCGGCATTTAGGTAATTATTATCGTGCTATTACTTTGTGGGAGCGTTTTATTAAATGATTTGTGTTTGTGTTGCCGTTGTTAATTTTATGATGATTATATTAGGAGGCATACAAAACCTTATTTCCCGTCTAATTTAACAGAGCTGAGTCTACAAACGGCATTGATTGGATTTATGGAAGTGCTAAGGCAAGAGAATAAATTATCGGAAGATTTTTTGGGAAAATGTGCGCATATTCATACCATTTTCTGTGAAATGTTGTGTTTTCTATCAAATGTGGGTATTGTATTCTTGTTGTGGACGTATCCAGCGCTGTTCAGAACTGCTTCAATAAAAGCTCCCAATGGCTGGACTTTTGAAAGGGATGGGACCTGATGTCTCATACGGTATCACAAAGGGTCAATGTTGGCCCTTCGGGCGGCCGACTTACCTACCTACCGACCTATTCTGACAAAGTAGTCATTGCTGACAAAGTAGACATGTTTTTCCTTATACAATCTCATTAGCCGAAAGATATGAATCTCATTAGCCAAAAGACGTCACTGATTGCTTCAAAGATAAGTCTTTCTTATTTGTTTATTGACTCATAATTTAAATTATGAACTAATTACCGAAGAATTGAAGGAATGGCCGCCTTCAGCTTAGACTCAACAGTTAAGCAGGAAAACTAATTGAAATCGAGTTAGGCCGACTACGAGATACCGTACATTTTAGGGAAGTAAAGGCATATAGAAGTGAAAAGAACACTTACACTTAGCCGCCCTCTGTGGTCTAGTGGTAAGCATGCTAGACTCACGCCCCGAGGGTCGCAGGTTCAAATCCTGCCCCGGGCTTGGTCTCCAAAATGCTTCTTTCCATAAAATCTTTTTCTCTTCGAGTCGAAAGCCTCTGTAGCTTCCCCCAATACATTGCACTCATAATTAATTATGGTGTAAGGTATAATAATTATAATAACACTTACACTTAAACTTGAAATTAGTGCCAATCATTGTTAAGGAACAATACAAATCAAATAACTGTAATTTTTTCTTCTTACTCCGTGGCCAAATCGCAGAATCTGCGAAACAAACCGCTATCGGGTTACGGCCGAACTTAGCAGCGCTCGCCAGGCGCCTCTGCTTTGCGCGCATCTTCTCCTATCTGTTATACCAAGCGTGGTTAGGGTTTCCTGGACTTGGCCCTTCCATCGGAGGCATGGCCGTCCCCTACGTCGTCGTCCAGCGGCTTCCGCTTCGAACACCTTTTTCGCTGGAGCTTCTTCGTTCATACGCACGACATGTCCAAGCCAGCGCAGACGATGTATAGTGAAGCATATGACTACGTCAATATCAGCGCAGAGCTCTTACAGTTCACGGTTCAACCGAATACGGTAGTCATCGCCGACACGAATAGGGCCGAAGATGCTGCGAAGAATTTTCCTCTCGAATACCCCAAGCGCGGCTGCATCAGTCTGCGACACGACCAGTGCAAACGTTTTTATTTTTATATGAAGATAGGCATGGCATTTTAGATATTACACACATATAGAGGATCTATTGACACTCCAACTATGGTCCACTAAGTCAAAAATATGTGGAAGCAGGAATACCTTGTTGTATGCTGTAGATTACCCAATATTATCATTATATCATTAATAAGTCTTGACAGTAGCATACATGGTCAGAGGGTGTGTTCTTTGTCCAATTTGGTTTATATACTCATCTGCTCCTGTCTCACAATCCCTTGTTTCAAATTGCATTAACGGATTTAAAGATTAATCTACACAGGGAAGTTGATAAAAAAAATACATTATCTACTACCTCATATATGCAGTTAGTGGGAATACAGGTGTACCATCTGTTACAGTGTCTGAGGTATGCATTGTCTACTATATGCCTCGCCTCTTTTCCGGTATTAAAAGCATTTGCATAAAGTTAGTATATATTTTTACCATCTTTTTAAAGTAGGGCATAAAATGAAGTCATCGATACGTTTAAATATCAAAAAGGTAAACAATAAACAACATCGGGAGCTCCTTTAAGCTGTTGATAGTGATGGGTACTTTAAGAATCCATTATCGATGGGATCCATTATCACTTTAACTGGGTAGTGCTTGTCTGCCTGAATATATATGTACAGAGCCACTTACATCCATCATTCAAAACATTCACAATGACATTAATGAAAGCTAATTTTTCTTTGAATGGCGACATGCCATGCGTGGAATTGGGAGCGATATCTTCTCATGTGTGAGCCATGCCGACTATCTGACATTTTAATTTGTATTGTTATGGGCTGTGATTGCAGTTGTTTTTGTAGTTGGCTTTATCAATAAGCAGAAATTGTTTCGGTTTTAACACAGTCGAATCTATCAACCATGTTTAACTACCAATTAACCATGTCTTGCAATCGTACGTGTGAAATGGAATAAATTACTGGAAAATTTTTAAATAATACTGCGAACGATCACAGCGAATGCATGATACGGCTATAAGAATAATTATTGGAATTGTTTGTTTTTCTTCCTTTTACACAGACAACAATAAACCCTGCAGAATATCGGCACTAGACACACTCAATGACAAGATCAACCAGCAGCAGCAGCAGTCAGTGTACGGTGGCAGCAACCATTTGGAGGAGTCCTGGCTGTACACATTTTGTCTCAAATGCCGCGGTGTGGAGAATTCTCCCTCATGGGAACCCCCTCACTGGCAAAAGGTCTGCCCATTTCCGCTGTGTCCGTCCTTCAGGCAATTCGCCCGAATTGTTGTTCTTGTACTGATTGGTAGGTGTCACATTCGCGTATTTTGTGTTGGCATTTCCTTGTTAACACGTACGACAATAGTTGATAATTTCAATTTGCGCTAGCAAGGGAGAAGTACCATTTGATCCTGTGATTGGTAGCATAATTCAGTCTCCATCTACGCAGAATGCTTATCACCTCTGGTTGTACCTTAAGCACACAGTATTTGAAAATTATTTGTATACTCTTTCAGGTGTTTTAATATGGATTTCGGCGTATATTATCATTGGCGATTCGGCTGCCCCTGGAGGGCAACTATTCAATCTCGTCGTTCTGGCGGTCGCTGCGAATTTTGGTGGCTATCTTATTTCACTTCTGACTCTACCGCGTTTGATCGGAATGCTCTTGGTGGGCATACTGTTCCAAGTGAGTAGTCAACTTCTGACGGACTCAAATATTACCAACTTACTTTAAATCCGTTCGATTGCAGAATGTTGGCTGGGCCCATTTGGATGGCGAGTTTGGAATCGTCACGGCGCATTTGCGTAAATTTGCACTCACAATTATTCTCATTCGAGCAGGTCTCGAAATGGAGCCAGAGGCATTTAAAAAGGTTTACAAAACTATTCTGAAATTGGGCATTATACCTTGGGCGGTGGAATGCTGTGCCAACGCGGTGATGTCCCATTATCTGCTAGACTTGCCCTGGTTATGGGGATTTCTTTTAGGTTCCATCATTGCGGCCGTCTCTCCAGCTGTAGTTGTGCCTTGCCTATTTCGCCTACGCACAAAGGGTTACGGTGTAGCAAAGGGTATTCCCACTTTGATCATTGCTGTGGCTGGCATCGATGACGCCCTCTCCGTTGCTGTTTTTGGTATAATTAGCAGCATAATGTTCTCTGAAAGTGGAATTGGTTACCAGATTTCACAAGCGCCCGTGTGCATCGTGGGTGGTTTGGCATTCGGTGTTGTTTGGGGATTAATGGCCCGCTTCTTTCCCGAGAAGGGCGATCCGTATGTGGTCCCATTAAGAACTATACTGCTATTCACCGGAGGCCTTGTGGCTATTTACGGCAGCGAGAAAATTGGTTACGAGGGTGCTGGTCCTTTGGCGGCGGTCTTCGCGGCCTTTGTATCTAACTTCTTTTGGTGCAAGCAAGGCTGGGAAGTGGATGATAATCCTGTTGGAACAGCTTTCGAAATATTTTGGATGATCTTTGAACCGATTCTATTTAGCATCACCGGCGCTACGGTTAAGGTGAATTTAATCAGAATTTATATCGAAATGCTTTTGAAAACTAATGCCATAACATCAAACGACAGATCAGTGAACTTGATCCCGACATTGTGTCCGTCGGCATAGGCTGTCTCGTGGCGGGTGCTGTTCTGCGTATCTTTTGTACGGCTGGCATTGCCTTTGGAGACCGTCTTAACACAAAAGAGAAGTTCTTTGTTGCCCTCTCCTGGATGTCTAAGGCAACTGTACAAGCTGCTCTAGGCCCGGTGGCGATGAGAAACTTGAGCGATAATGCCACAGATGACCAGAAGCGCTATGCGTACATAGTGCAGACCTTGGCTGTGCTGAGTATCGTGCTTACAGCTCCCCTTGGCGCCATTTTGATATCAATTTCCGGCACAAAACTCCTCACAAAGACGAAGCAACCACAAATACTCGAAGGTAAGGCCGCATTTTAATGTCTCAATTATTAAGGAATCATTCTAAAGTAATGTTTTCGCTTTCAGGTTGGCGCCGCAGTCACCGGCCTTCCATTCGTGACATCAGTATTATTGACGAGGAGGAAGAGCGTGAAGATCCGGAATTGCCAGAGGACAAAATTACGGTGGGCAACACACAAACTAATACAATTACTCCCAATTTAACCTACACATACAACAAGTAGTTCCATTTGGTGTGGTTGGCGTACTAAAAATAACGCCTGTGCTTGTCACACGTACTCGTTTTAGGCAAATAGAAAAATACAGAAATTGATACTTTAGTTTAGGAATTTGTATAAGTTAATTAAATAAATACATAAAATATATTTCAATGTAATTTCTTCGTTTTGCAATATTTGAGGCATTTTGTGCAAACATCTTTTATTAATTTATAATAGGCGCATTCGATTCGCCACTCTATTGAGGATAGAAAAGACTTTTGTATGGAAAAACGAGCTCGATACAAGTTACGAATTGAATGCGCCCAATGTAATCGTTTTTTTTAGAAATGTATGTAATTCTCTGCTGAAAGAATATGCCAAAATATTTTCTCTAGAGTTATTACGTGTATTTGGCACTAAGTTACAACCTAGTGGATGTGCCACTTTAGTTGGTAAACGGCCCAAATTATGTCTCAAACTATGATTATGTATGAATACTCTGCCCAGAGAGTTTACGAGGGGTACTATTTATATTTAGGGAGCTGGCAACACTAATGTCAATAGCTAAAATCTGGCAACACCATAATAAAGTTTGACATTTTTTAGCATAAACGTACTCACAACATGTTGATGTACAATTTGCTATTTGTTTTGTTTGCAGTGAGTTAAGAAAATCAATTTGGCCAAAAAATGGAAATTTCAAGAGAAGGTTTGCGTTGGATTATTTTTCACATCTTTCGACGTGGATTATCTCAACAAGAATGTGTCGATGAACTAAGTTCTTTGTATGGCGATAAAGCACAATAAAAAACCACAGTTAATTGCTGGTATAGTGAATTCAATCGTGGTCGTAGTTCGGTCGCCGACGAACTCCGTGAAGGTCGTCCAAAATCGGTTGTTGTGCCACAAAACATCGATGCAGTGCGTGAACTGATAATGCAAGATCATCATGTGACATATCGTGAGATAGAGAACACCTTGGGCATTACGTCCATTCCATACATTCAATATTGCATGAACATTTGGCTGTAAAAAAGATTTGTTAGCGTTGGATCCCATATAATTTGACCATCGCTCAAAAAAAGGCTCGTGTCAATTGGTGTAAGGAAATGATTAAAAAGTTCGACCGTGGTGCTTCAAAGGACGTGTATAAAATCGTGACAGGTGACGATTCATGCATATATGCGTCTAAGCCGGAAACAAAACAACAATCGACCGTGTGGGTATTCCAAGACGAGCTAAATCCAACAAAATTTGTTCGTGAAAGAAGCACAGCGAAGCAAATGGTCGCCTGTTTCTTCGCTCGAATGGGTCATGTGGCCACTGTTCCGCTTGAGCAACGTAAGACGGTCAATTCTGAATGGTACACGACGATTTGTTTGCCGGTAGTCTTCGTAGAAATTCGTAAAACCAACCGCCAAAGACGAATCATTCTCCATCATGACAATGCGAGCTCTCACACATCTCGTCAAACAGGTGAATTTTTGAGCAGTTAAAACATCGAATTGATGACTTATCCTCCGTACAGTCCTGATTTGGCACCCAATGACTTCTATATATCATATATCAAAGGAAAACTGCGTGATCAACGATTTACGAGCGCCGAAGAAGCAGTTGAAGCGTTCAAAAATCATGTTTTGGAGATGTCTCAAGAGGAATGGAAAAACTGCTATGACAAATGGTTTGAACGAATGCAAAAGTGTATTGATCATCAAGGGGAATATTTTGAAAAACAATAAAGTCATTTTCATTTAAAAATGTTTGTTATTATTTGCTATT
Source organism: Clusia tigrina (assembly GCA_920105625.2). Taxonomy (NCBI): domain Eukaryota; kingdom Metazoa; phylum Arthropoda; class Insecta; order Diptera; family Clusiidae; genus Clusia; species Clusia tigrina. The sequence continues at coordinate 38,960,727 of OV050033.1, read as the reverse complement.
CCCGAAATATAAATAGTACCCCTCGTAATATAGATTAAAACCAAATTTCTTAATTATATTTTTAATAGCAATGAATCTGAGAATATTTTAAATGCATGATCCCCGTAGTCCTGTTTCTTTTTCATATGGAAATCTGATTCACGTAATGCCTTTTTGACATATTTCCAGCGGTTGGTTTACAGATGGTATATCCAAATCGGGTCCAATTTATTTGTACCATTATCGGGTCGATGTTTCACTATGCTTTGTGCACAGATTAGAAGCAAATCAACGAAAGATAGTTGTGTTTTGCTCATCAATTGCAGCATTTGTAGTGAATCGATTGTGAATTTAAGATGCCTTGCAGAAGATCGATGATTTACTGTAACAACTGCATCGGAAAAGGTACAAGAATTGTCCCGAGATGTTTTCTTTGATCAGACAAGCAATTTACACTATTTTCAAGCTCGTAAAAGACGAGGATAGACTGGCGCCAAAACCTTCGAACCCGTTCACACAAAATAGTAGAGAGAACAGAACGAATTTCGGTAAGGAAAGTAATCGAAAATTCGCAGATTTCTACGAGAACCCTTTCAGGTGACCGGAAAGAAGACTGTGATGTTGCGGTTACCTAGGAAACAGTAAGGCAGGTCCTGATAAAGAACTAGTATAAGTCAAGTGGGGTTTGAAAAAAACCAATGCTTTCGGCACAACACATTGAGAAGCGATTGTCTTTCGCTAGAATGTACGTTGGCAAACCCAGTGACTGCTGGGATGACTTTACATTTTGCGATGAGACCAAAACCATGCTTTATGTTGGGCCCAATAGAGTGCGGCGGTGAAAAATCGTAATATAATTCCAACAATTAAATTCGTCAAAGTTTCTGCTAGGAGTCGGATAACTAGCTTTCATAGTGAACCCAAGAGATGAAACCCTATATTTGGAGATTTTAAAATGTTCTTTGATAAAGCGCAAATCAATGTTGGTTGCTAACAATCTGCAATTAAAATTTTACCAAGATAATAACCCAAAGGATAAGGCTCAAATGGTGAAGATGTTGCTTATTTACAATTGCAAAAGAGTGTTAGATACGACTGCCCAGAGGCCAGACTTGAACCCCATTGATATTTGGTGGCAATTGAAAAAGGGAGGTGCCAAGAGTCGAACAAACCTCAAACTGCATTACTATAGGAATGGAATAAAATACCAAAAGAGTATGATGTGCAGACTAAATGGAGTGGAGATCAATGTGCAATCTGAAATCAAATTTCTAGGTATCATCCTAGATAGAAAACTATCATGGAGGTCTCACATCAATGAGACAATCAGTAAAGCGAAAAGATCTCTCATGATATGCAGATCTATCGCGGGGAAAAAAAGGGGATGCAATCCCAAGATCCTGCGATGGATGTACATCATGATAGTACACCCAATAATCACTTAAACTTTGAGCAAGCACTAGCTAAGGTGCAAAGGCTTGCTGGCGTCTGTATAATTGGGGCGATGAGAACCTGTCCTACAGCCGCCCTGAACGTCATACTGGAACTTACACCTCTGCACATATTTGTGGAAACACGAAAGAGGGCTCTGTATATAATGACGAGGGCAGTAAAAGGTCCTGAAAGTCTCATCGGGAGTCAGATGGTCGAAACATTGTCAAAGGCCATTCCAGATATCTGTATGCCGAAAGACTTTACAAACACGCGCTACAGCTTCACCAAGTTGTTTAGAACAGAGTGGAGCTACAAAAACGCATGGAGAGTTCTCAGCAAAATCTACAGGTTAGATCAGTCCACGATCACCTGGGTATACCGACAGGTCTCTCACACAAGTGGGTTCCAGCGCGGGGGTATTTGGATCTAGATACAAATACTATGAATCCCTAGGCAAATATACTAACATCTTCCAGGCGGAAATCCACGTTATTGAGAGATGTGCACATTTCAACATTGAAAAAGGTTACGAGCGCAAGAAAATTGCCATCTTATCGGATAGCCAAGCGGCCATTAGGGCACTAACCTCTTATCAGATAAATTCGAAAGTGGTATAGGAGTGCATCAGAAAACTTAATGCTCTTGGCTCACGCAACAAAGTGACCATTCTATGGGTTCCAGGACATACTGACATAGAAGGGAAGGAGATTGCCGTCGAACTTGCAAGGAAGGGGGTTGCAACACCTTTTATTGGCCCAGAACCCTTCTGTGGTGCAGGCAAGGGCAAGCTGTTCAACCAGCTTAGGATCGATGAGGGACACCATAGGCACAAACACTGGCTTAACACACCAGGCCTAAGGGTATCAAAGAGTCTACCACCTAAAGAGATTCGAATTACTCATCAATCTCTCTAAGAATAATCTTAGGATGATGACAGGCCTACTTACAGGACACTGTAAACTAAACTCACATATGCTGGAGGATGGGGATCACCTCGGAAGGCTCCTGCAGATTCTGTTTGGAGGAAGAGGAGACGCCTTTGCATGTGCTGACACAATGTCCGGCTCTCATGCACACTCGCAGGAAATACTTGGGATTCTTCTCTATATAAAATAGTAATAGTAGCAATGATCACCTATGCTTCTTTGGTATGGTTGCCAAAAGTAAATCAAACAAAGGATCAGATGACTCTTAACAAGATTCACCGAATAGCCTGTTTGAGTGTGACGGGAGCAATGAGAACGTACTGCCCCCCCCCCCCCCCCACACTAGCTTTAGGAATGATCACTACACTCACTCCTCTACACCTTGTGGCTAAGAGGATGGCAGCCAGTGCGGCTCTAAGGCTACCTAATCTAGCCCATCTTAAAGAAGGCAACCTAACGGGCCACGCAAAGATTCTGGACACTGCCTGGAGTTCTCCGTGCCAAGATGGACAGAAAATTAGACTTCTCCATGCACTTCAAAGTGGTCATTAGTGACCGTTCAGCGTGGAGAAACAATAAATAAATAATAAAACAGAACTCACAGTTGTGGTATACAGATGGGTCCAAAATGGAAGATGGCAGTGTTGGAGCGGGAATTGTAGGGCCAATTTCGAAAAAGCAATTGCAATGGGAAAAACAGCTTCCATTTTTCAGGCGGAGGTCCACGCCTTAGAGTTATATGCTAGATAATGTCTACGCAGGGGTACACGCAGCACCAAAATGTGCATTCTCTCAGATAGCCAGGCAGCTCTAAAATCATTAATAAACTTATCATTCCAATCAAAGCTGGTCTGGGAATGCTCTGAACGCCTCAATACTCTGGCAGCGAGAAACTCTGTTACTCTAATGTGGGTACCGGAACATGAGGGACATGAAGGCAACGAAATGGCGAACTCTTTGGCAAAAAGGGGCGCAGGCACTCCCTTCATAGGTCCAGAACCCTTCTGTGGGGTAAACAGCAGCTTCATAAATAACTTGTTGTGCGAACAGGAAAAACGAGGTCTGCTGAACTACTGGAGAGCCCAAAAAGGCATGCGGCAGTCGAGGCTACTCATTGACGCAGACATAACTACCTAGGCAGAGGGTTCCTATCTCCAAATAACCTAGTAAAAATTAAGCCCACGGCAGTTACGAGATTTATAAATAGTCTAGGATTGTTTTAGTTAGGTACGAGGCTGCACAATAGATCTCTCAGGTCGCGGTGTTCTTTTAGCCTGTTAAATAATAATAATAATGTATGTAAAGGGTACGAATATATATCTGGCAGTGATGATATTTAATTATGGAGGTAAAAGAAACTCTCCCTGACACGACTTAATTGTAAGTAAATTGAAAAGGGCAAATTCATCAAAATACCAAAAATAATATATCTTTCAAAAATAATCTCATCATTCTTGTCAAAATACTAAGGGAGCTACGCATTTTGGGATTTTATAAACCATCATTTTATATTCCTGTACAAATTATTCACATCGTGTTTTCGTGCTAAATTTCGAGTAGGCTTTCAGGCAACCTCAGTTGTCCGAATGTGGGGAAATATCCAAAAGCGTCTCAAACGCGGTTTCATTCAAATAGTAAAGCAGAAGAAAACGCAAAAGCAAAATCATTTTTGTCAAACATTTTAATTTAAAAAAGATTAAAAATTGAATTGTATATTTACATGTCAGGGAAAATTGAACACTAAGTTACAAATAATTCTGTATTGATTCCCCGAGTATTAGTTCGAGTTCTTGTACGGACTTGCGAGCGTTCTTTTCAACACGGGGATTTTCGTCTTCAAATAATTCCGCAATAAATGGCACCGTTTCTGGCAGCAGAGATGTGAAGTCTTCGCCCAATTTCCGGGCAATTTCCACACAACAATTAAAGGCGCTAATTCGTACTTCGGGGACGTTAGTACGTGTCTTCAGAAGCACCTGATAGTTCAATTGCTTCCAGAGAATGTCACTGGATACGGCGACAGCAAGTTGAGATATACATGCTGACAGAATTTGTTGTAATGGCTCGTTTTCAAGCACCAAACGATTTTCGAGCTGATCCACTATGGCCGGCATAAGAACTTCAAAACGATGAGTATTCACGAAACTTTTAGTGTCATGCAAGAACACATTGCGCAGACAGCTCAAAATAGATCTTAGCAACTCGCTGTTAATATACTCCGACTCCGGTTCGATTGTGTGCTTTGTTGTGTTACACTCATCAAGTAATCGAGCGGCATCATCCACGAAGTCACTCGCAAACAGAACAAAGAGTGACTTCAGTGCTTCCGATATTTTGCTGGTTAACAGAAAATATGTGAGAATAGCTTCTTTTTCAGCAGTGCGCTTCAACGCCCATTCATACACATTGTGATATAATGGACGGAAGGAACTTTCGGATAATTTCAAGATCCATGCGACAAAGGCGTCGATTATCGTTTCTTCCGTGTGGCTGAAACGCTTCTGGTCCTCGTTATTTATGCGTAACTGTAAACGGAATTCAAGTGTGTGCCGCAAAAATTCACCCAATTCCGTCTGCACGGTAGCTAATTCGTTAGTTTTTGTGCTGCTAATGGCCTGGTGGACTAATTTCATGAGCACAGTTATATCTTCGTAGCGCTTCGAATCCAGCAGTTTATTGTATGCATTTGCGCAACTCGGAATAACAACGCGGATTGGGGCATCAGTGGCAATTTTTGTCCAAATGGACGATATTTTATGCAGTGCGGTACTGGAGAGCGAGGCACTATCACTTTGTTGTTCTGCAATGCTTGTGGAAATTGTGCATAATGTCGTTATGACATCTTCCATGTACGGTCCTAAGAATAACGGCAGGGTCTCGAAAAGTTTTTGAATGCCTGCAAATGTAAGAAACACCAACATGAAGCATGGAATGGAAAATATGTAATTTAATATAGGGTGCTATATTCCTGCAAAACAACTCACCCGTTATGACTGCAATGCAAACATTGTCAGGAGGATGATGCTGCACTAATTCCACTTGCTGCTGCAGTACTTTGATCAGCTGCGGCATATACTTAGGTAACTGCGATAAAGAGTGCGCCTTTAAGTTGCACGAAATCTCAACGATTGTCAAAACAACAGTGGCCGAAATAATTTTTGAGATGTTTTTGAGCCTTATGATTTTTGTCAAACTGGAAATAATCGCCTTGAACGATTCAATGTACTTCAAGGCAAACAACTTCGACAATAGTTTAATAGAAATGAGTGCAGTCTGCTGAAGGAGAACCAATTCATTAGATGGTGCGGATAAAATGGTCGTGTCCGTGCAGCTATCGTCCTTACGTAATATGCTGGCTACAATATCGTTAAGTGGCTGGAGCAAACTCTGGAAATTCCCTTCATCGCATGCATCAAATAACGAGTCATTCTGCTGCAATTTTGTGTTCAGCAATTCGATAACTGCTTTTCTTATGCTCAGTAGTTTATGTTTCATCAGACCGTTCACAACCAAAAGGAACACTTCGGGGGTTAGCAGGGAGATCGCATTGTGCAGAACGTAAAATAGATGATGAAGGACGACCTTCCAGAATTTGGTATGAAAATTGTCTTTCGACTTCTCAATAGCTGTTTGAACAATCGGCACAAACGATAGGGTCTGTATAATAAGATTCTGATAAGAGGGTTTCATTTCCTTGAGCTCGCTGCCTGATAGCAAAGCGGTTTTCCTTAGTAATTTTTCTGATTTGGTGATTGTGGAGAGGAATTGCAAGATGACATATTTGTAGTGACGAAGTTGTGTGCCTGACCGGTACTTGATATCAAAAAGAGATATTTCACTTGCTTCCGACGATGGTGCTGGCTTTTTGACGACTGTTCCTTCAACCGTTTCTTTATTTAACGGGAGATTTTGCAAGTAGCTCATCAATTGAATACATGTTTCGATCATTATTTTCGGTGTGAAGCTGCTTGTTAGGTCAAAAGCAATTTCTATGCGCTTCGCATCTTCGTCAAATATGGTGCTTGGCTTTGTGTTGGTCTTGTTTTGCAGGACTCGTTCTTTCTCTTCCTCGATTATATGCGCCTCGAATACTATGGATAAGAAAGTCCACAGATACTCCTCGACACCAAGGGTTAGAAGAAGTTTCGTGTATAGTGGAAGCCGACGATGCTCAGGTACATCGAGCATTATATCTGAAAAGACCTTCAGCACTGGAATGACCACCATTGGACTTTTTTCCTTTACCAAAATGGGAATAATGGATTCAATTACATTTGTTATGATATGAAAACTAAATGCATCATCGAGTCGTGCCACCGACGAGCCCATAAATGTGAAAATATCTAATATATTGTGCAGCACCAGTTGCGGTAATAGGGTGGCGCAGTGTGCAAGTAAAAGTAAGGCGTTGTGATGAGTTTGAGGATTTTGGGTAGCACGTAAGCAATGAACCACTTGGTCAATCCGGAAGCTTGACTTGGGAATTGTTGAATGAATGTCGATATTATATTTGCTCACTGTTTGGAAGCAGTTAAGTAAAGCGGATAATATCAACTGTTTCGTATACTCCACAGTACTCTGTTCTGCCACTTCCAAACAAACCTTAAGCAAGTCAAACAAGGTAGGAATGATTTTTTCAGAGCCCACTAGTTCCTCCTTACTCTCCAATAATTCCAGCAACACTACCCCTTCTCTCCAGGATTGTGTGTTTACATCAAGCTGTGAAATGAGGCTATCCCGTTTTAAAGCCGATTTTCGATTGGTCTGAGGAACACCAGATTTTTTTTGCATATTCTCCAAGATGTGAATCAAAGATTCACAATGCAAAGTGCACTGTTTAAAAAATTTGTGAGCAGCCGAGAAAATATTGTGGTTTCCAGCTATGGCAACAGTCTGAACAATGATTTGTATTAATTTAATTTTATATTTCGATGCCATCTTCTTATAAGCTGCACCATCGAGCACATTCAGAATCAAACAAGGCACTGGCAGCAGCTTGCCATCGAGGGCGAAATGTACTTCGTATTTCTCGAAACTCTTTTCGATCATCTGCCATGCATCCGGACTTTTTATGAGGATTTCCCCAATGTTTGAACTATCGAAGCGCTCGCATATAAATTGATAAATGAGGCTGTAAGGAGTGTCAAGTAATTGTATAGTGGCATCACATGTGGTTTTGTCCAATACTGCTGTCGCCAAAGGAATCAATTCACTTAATATATGCTCGTTATTAAAGTGCTTCAATAATTTCAATATCTCACATGTGAGAACTGGTTTCTGCAGACAGTACTGCGGAGTAAGCACATTTAAAACTTCGCGTAAAACAATCCTACGCATGTCTCTCTGATTCTTCTCACTGGAATTCAGTATGATATAAAATATTAGGGGGAATTGTTCCCGATCCATACATATTTCGTCACAGCGTTCTAAAATTTCGTAGATTAAGAGTTTGAAATTCTCATCCGCTTTGCCCTCTTGTAGAATAGTTTTTAACGTTTCCAAAGTTTGGTTTCGAGTTACTTCTGAAGTGGAGGTTAATGCAGTGGTAATTTTAAAGATATGCTCAGCGGAGAGCAGGCACTTGTTTTCCTGATTTGCAACAGCGGAGCTAAAAAGCTTAAATGCTCTAAGACGGAAGGCAGAGTAATTGTCCACCAGGCCAGTTTCCGAGTAAGCGTAAAAATTGGTGAAAAAGTCAAATTTTGCCTCAGTTGTTGTCAAGACAAGGTTTACACACTCTTTGAGGGCGATTGTCCAGTTCAGTTTCTCACGGGCGTTTTCTTTTGAAAACGCTTCATTCGTCAGAATATTCAAAACAAGCAGAAAGAATCCAAGGTCTGATCCTTCCAGATCCCAATTCCTCAGATCGTCAAAACGAGTATGTTGAATAAGTGAAACCACAAAGCTTAAAAATACTTTCACCGATACGAATTGCTGGCCCTGCCTCTCTTGCTCATCAAAATCGTGCATCTTGAAATTCTTTGAATATTTGTGGACCTGTTGAAACACCTCCAAACTCTGAGCGCTACTGAGGTCCTCCTTTAAACAGGCAGTCATCAATAGCAAGTAGTGTGAAAATTTAATTGGCGACTTTAATAAATGTTCGCTTTGCGTCTGTACACTCCGATACATTTCCAACATAGTGGGCGTATCATTGGAGCTTGACAGAGTAGTCATAAATTGCTTCTGTAATTCAGCGGGTTCCAAATCTTTCAGCTGCTTTCCCGCTTTCTTTCTCAAATTCTTCAAAAATGAAAATTTGTTTACCAGAGAACTTTTTAGTATCTTCGAAAATGCGTTGCTTGCCACACTGGCGTTGCTCTCGTTGGGACAAAATAGGGGCATTAGGGCAAGAAGAATAACGTTTGCATCATAGTTTTCCACAATTTGCTGAGCTGTTAAATGCTGAATTACTTGCAGCGTCATGTCTCCCCAATGCTTCGGGTCGATCTGAGATTTGTAGAGTATATCGAAAAGTGTCCCCACAAATTTTTCGTATCCGAGGATTGCAACGAATGTAGACGTTTCCAGCTTAAGTACTTCCGCAACTACTAACTCACTGTCATCAGAAATGCGATCAGCTAAGCACTCTTTCAGTAGTTCATAATTTTGGGGCTTCGCTTGGTAAACGCTGAGATTAGCAATTAGGGTTCGGATGGCAAGTTGCCGCACATTCGCCGTATAATGATAAAGGTTTTCATAGATGTCAGTAGCATTTGTTCCAAAAGATTTTAAACGGAAACCTGCAAAATGAATTTATTGTAAATTAAGCAAAATGTTGAAGAAAATTATCCCAGTGATTCTGATCCTACACTAATGGCTGTAATTAATGAATATGTTGCTTTACCTAGAGCCATTTTTAAAGCTGCTTTTCGATTTGAAGAAACCTCTGTGCCAGATTGGAGTGCTTCCTTAAGAGCTATATCAAAAGCTTCCGGGTATTTACGTTCCACTTTGCGTAAATAATCCGAATACCAAGCTTCAAAACAAGTGCCATCTGTCATCTCATCATCATCTGAATTGAGTTCAATGACACCATCATTGTTTGGTAGCTCGGATGATTTATTTACAGCCACATAACAATCCAAGAAACAACTGAATAAAATCGTAAAAGATTAATGTATATTCCAAAATGAAAATACCCCATAATGCGTACCTTATCAATTGCTGAATCGAAGGCAGTGGAAACTCAATATCGGAGAGCATGCGTTCAAGAAATAGCTTATAAATATCGGAATCTTCATGTCCATTTCGTATCATGGCTACAGAACCACTCAACAAAGGCACGCACAAAGATTGAACAGCAACGTTCTCTTTAACAAGTGATGACAATACGATAGTCAGCCGTTTATGCTGTACAAGATTTTTAAGTGATCTTTCAGTAAAGCATGGCTTGTATGCCTCCTGTGTGTCAAAAATCCAAATAAGTAATAATACAGCTGTAGAATGAAGTCGTTCAAAAGATACAGTCGCCGCATGCTTAATAAGGGCATTACAAAGCTTTGGAGTGAGTTGTGTTCGAGCCACTAATTGCGCTGTAACAATATAAGCTGCTGAAACGAAATCTATCACATCAGATCCAAGTCCTAGTAACAGTGACTTGAGCAGTGTAGTCACATGCCACTCTTCGATTGTGGGTGCATTTTGTAAAGCTCCTACGACCACGGACGCGTAAAAATTTATTTGAGCTTGAAGGAGATGTGCAACTGAACCAAATTCTAGAATTGTATCCGTGGCACTATTACAAACAAACGCTAGAAAAGCAGGGTTGGAAGCAGCTCGATTAATTATAGTCGATTTTGAAAGTGGTACTCCCGGTTTTCGTAGTGGGTGCAACCAACTCCACTCGTCGGAATTGTGTACGCGTAAAGTCTGCAAAACCCTCACAAACGTAGTTGTTTCGTGATAGGGCAATGCTAATGCCAATAGAGCAGAGGTGTTATATTGATGTATTTGAAATCGACGCAGAAGCCACTCAAGGCACATGTGCGCAGAACTTAAGAGGAAGTATGGTGACAGGTGTTGCAGAAATTTCTTTATGTTTCGGTCCAAAAGACGATTCACATCTTTATTCTCTACAGAGCGTTCCAAATGTAATGATGCTTCAACGAAAAGTGTCAATTCAAATTGTTGAAAGGAAGGATTCAGCGCCGTTAATTCCCGGAGTCCTCTTACTCCCAATTCAAAAATTGTGCGACGATCTTTCGTGGCCGCATCTTTTGAATCGAATAGTATCGATACTCTCCGGGTGGAATCTCTTAATACACTGGTTTGCGGGACCGCAAGCCGCTTCAGTTGTTGACTAAGCGAAGTAGACATTTATCCAGTAATAATTAATTTCCAAATATCTTTACGATTTCACTTCACACTTATCTGGCAAACTATTCACATTTACTGCTTAAAAACGTGGGGTGTAAGTGTTGTTAACTCTCAATAGAAAAAACTCAAAAAAGCATTTCCTCTTCTATTGTGGTTAACAATGAAATTTAGGGTGTGGCTGTAAATCATAATAAGAGAAAACTTATTCATATTATACTATAAATACCATATAATAATTTCATCATATTTCTTTTTAAAATACAATATTTTTATTTAAAGAGAATTGTTTAATACCTATGAGGGAATTTTTGATGTTTGCGAGAAGCAACACCTTTTAAAATAATGAGAGCAGCCAATGCTGCCAAACCAAAACATCTGAATGTAATGTCTACAAATTACCAAGGTGAATTTACTTACATAGTGACTGCAAGGTGAATTTTGTACCTCCGGAACTGTCAAACATAAGCAATGTGCGATTAGCTACTGTTCAAAATGAACGAAATTGAGAGGAATGTACACAATTTATATAAAATATATTTATTAGTTAAATAGACTCATACTGTCGTTATTATAATCAAACTTCACAAAAATAACAATTAAATAACTCGTATTCACTCATATCAAAACTCTATTTGCAATTGCTTGATATTAGTTTTTATCGCATTTTTCTATAATTTCAATTTTGACAGCCACGTCGGGAAAATTGGTTAAAATTTGTTCTTGCAGTCACCATGTAAGTAAATTCACCTTGACAAATCACCATGTCAGTAGTTTATTCGAAAAACTCCTTATAGAGTCAAACAAAACTTTCCCTCAACAATAAGAAAAACTACTCTTTCTGTCCTTCTTGACCTTATTTATACAAAAATTTCCTTATATTTAATAATTTACAATTACAAAAATTTTCATATAATTTAACAATATTTGTATTATAATTGGTGTGTTTCTCTCAACGCGAGTCTGAATAAAATGCCTGCTTATACATACAGACCGCTTAGTTAAGACAAGGTGCTTGTATGTGCTTATAGTTTAGCGCCTGAAACAGAAGTGGTGCCAGGACATTCTTGTTGTCTATTGTGAACGAGAAAAAGAGTGAACCAAGAATTAACTTCTGTAATTATATAAAAAGCTGACACTATATAAAATGGAGAACAAAATAGGTTTGTAAATAAAAAAATATTTAATAACTTTTAATTTAAATTAAAAAATAAATGTAGTTTGTGAAAATTATACATTTATAAATAAAATACATTCATAAAATTTGTTTGCAAATATGCATGTATAAACATTTTAAATGTCAAAACCAGTGCTGCCAAATCATGGACTCTTAAGGGACGGGTAGCGTTTTATTCACACTCTCGTTGAAAGAAACTAAACTAAGCTAATATATATTTAAAATCAAACATTTTCGTAGTTCGGTTAATTACTTGTGGCACGGCTGTTGTGTGCTTAAATTTTATTGGAAATACGCGTAGTAATTTGCTAATAAATTATACAAGCATATACAGAGGGTTTTCTGCGATAGTTATTCTTTCCACTAGAAAGCTGGAACTATTCAAACATTTGCATGATGAAATTTGTAAATGGTAAATTGCTTTGTTATAGATATGCTAATGCTGCTCGTTTGTTTGGTGTACCCATCAACAGATAGCTATGGTTAGGGTCAATTTTCTATTGTTTTATGAGGAGATGCAGTGGATTCAAATATCTCTAGATTTATTTTTTCATATAATGTAATTTCCGATTTTAAAATGAAACACTAATCGCACAAACCAGTTTAAAAATAACAAAATACAAACAGTTCTCAGTCATTTGATATTCACCTCATTGCAATATCGTCGTCACTTTGATTGCTATTTTACACATTGTATGCTATTAAAGTTGTAAATAAATGAAGTTTATTCGTAAAAAGGTAGCAAAAGACTTGGCACCACCAGATATCATTTATTATAACAAATTTTCTCTGGCATCATATTTGCAGTGGTAAGTTCAAATATCGTATATATACGATATATATAGGTCTATATTTACGTTCTGCAGTGAACTGATGTTGATATTTGATATCGTATATATGGCATTTATGGGCAATACTGCAGCGCCAAAAATCGAGAAGATAATGTTGCTTTTGTGCAATAGGTGGCACCACGATTGAGTTGGGGTCAAATACGATATATAATTGCGTTTGTTTTGGAAGATTGGTGAAAATGTACTGCCGTGCATATAGATTGTAACCATTTTAATTTAAAAGATAACTCGAAAGTTTAATTAAAATAGTGCCGCGCAGAACTCTCGCCTGATATAATTGACCTTATAATTTAATAGATAGAAAATGGTACATTATTTACGGTTTTTATAACAAAAAGCTTTCGATTCGTAATTTGTATCGAACTCGTATCGAGTTGTGCGAATGAAAAAGCAAACGAGTAAGTGGATTACTTGGCAGCACGGTTTCAGCTGTTTTTTTTCAACATTTACTTTTTTTTTTATAATTTTTATACAAACTCATCATTTGAATATAATTTAAATCAACACAATAATAATATTAAAACCCAAAATCCAAAGATAAATTTTTTATTTTATTTATTTATTGCAACATACTTTACAAATAAATTTATAAAATATTGAATGGTGAAGGACAACGAGGCCATTTACACCTGTTTTATAAAAATTCATTATTAAATTAAGTAAGTCATGTTTCCTTAAGGCTTCTTTGATTGATATTATGGTGTCTTTGTCTCTGCAGTCAAATATTATTCCGGATTTATCCATTTTTGAAATGGGGCAGTCAAGCATGATGTGCGAAACTGTTCAAGTTGTAGCGCATTCAGAGCATTGAATTGGGTCCAGTTTAGTAAAATAATGCCTAGTGCTAAATATCGTCCTCCTCAGACGAACTCTTGCCAAAATTATACACTCTTCCCTTGTGAAGTTCTCATTATAGTTCTGTCGAATTGGAAGCGGATTATGTGTCTTAAGGAAATAACCTGATGATTCCCACTTGTCATATAGTTCCTTCTTTTGACATGCAATAAAGCAACTTATTATCAATGTGTCTAAGCAAGTAATATTAGCAACTAATGGCAGTGATATAGCCTGCTTCGCTGCTGCATCTGCATATTCATTCCCAGGTATCCCAACATGTCCAGGTATCCACATGATTTTTATAAAGCCTTCAATTTATAAATTTTGGTATGTATAGTTATAGGCACATCCTTTTCGACTTGCCAATGCCTTCAGGACACTACGACTGTCAGAACATATTAGTGTCTTCTTTTTGTGAACAGTTGCATATTGAACTGCAAAATGTATTGCCACTAACTTTGTATGAAACACACCTGAGTGAAAAGGAAATAGACCTTGTGTCAGATTTTCAACAGTTGTATTTGCATTTTCTTGCACAACCGCATAGGAAGATGTTCCTTCAAGAAACGACCCGTTCGTATATAGTGTTATTTCTGGCGCAAAATTTGACTTTACCTCAGAAAAAAAAGTTGTCTGAAAATCTCAGGATTAGTGCCATTTTTACATATTTGTACAAATATGTATCAATGTTGATGTTGGAAAGAGAATTTCTAGTTGTTGTTTGCTTAGGTTGTTGTGGAATCGGAATGTTACGTTCAAGTCAAGATGTTGTTAATGCCACACCATTTTTTGGCAATGGAGGAATGTTCCACTATGTTTTAGTTTCTCCCAAAAAGAATTGTGTTGTCCATGTGATTTAACGGTAAGCGCTTTAGTTCCAATGCTTATCGCCCTGTTTTCAAGCAGCCATTTCAAATTATGAAGACGTGCTTCAACTTCTAGATCGTTTATAGGCGTTGATGCTAGAATTCCAGAAGCTGTTCTCAAACATTTTCTAAGAGCTGTCTCCAATATCTTTATATTGATTGCCGTAGTCTAACCATAGACAGTTAGGCAATGCATAATTATACCAGATATTAGAGCTCAACAAATTCCAACCCCGTATCAATATGTGGATCCTTTTTTTCTAGAACAGATCACTTTTAAAAGATAATTGATCTTACTTAATTTGTTAACTAGATAGTTTGCATGCTCAATCCATAAAAGTGATTTTGTAAAAATCATTCCAAGAATTCTCATTTGGCTTTTGAATGGAATTTGCTCATCTCTCACATTAATCGTTCGAGTGTAGCAGTTACACTTGTTTAAGATAAACGTGTTGAATTTCACAGTTACTGATAGGAATCCTTGCTCCTCTGCTTATTGCCCATTGGTTTATTTTTTTTTTATCAAATTTCCGAAGGTTGTACGTTACTTCAGTGTTTGTACCAGAAACTATTGCAAAAATGTTATCAGCATATATACCAAAAAAAATCGATCCCCTTAAAATCTTTTGGCGCTTTAGCCAGTGAATTTGCGTAAACGTTGTAAACAATTACAGACAGGGATGACCCTTGTGGGATGCCATTTTCAAGCGGATATTTTTGTGACAGATGTCCATCAATCCCTATAGTAATGTGTCTATTGGTAAGAATAACTTTAAGCATTTTTTTTGGTATACCCCATTCGTGAAGCTCCTTGATCACAAAAAGAGATATTACATGATCAAACGCTTTTTCTAGATCACTATGTGTTTTTTCTTAAAATTTTCTTTAAGCTGGGATTCTAATTGATGACATAAGGTGTGTCCACCATAATTTGGCAAAAATGCCTGGAGTAGTACCTTTACAACTGTTCAGAACGGAGTTAAGCTCAGAAAGAGTGACCACTTTGGTTACATTTGTGATTTCAGGCGTAATATCAGGGCATAAGTCAATGTCTATTGTTAGTTTCTGAGAAATTCAATCACTATTAAAGGAGTCATTAGAACTAATGGAGCTCCAAAATTTTGCAAATATATCAGCAATATCTTTCGGGTGAGTTATAATATTATTTTGAAGAAATATTGACGGAAAATTTGAGACTCTAGCAGTCCTTATGTTCTTCACCTTCTTCCACAGAATCCTAATATCCATCATTGGGTTCAAGGTCTTTAAAAAATTTGTCCAAGTTGAACGTTTGGCTTTTTTGGATTCCCTCTTAACTTTGGCACATATTCTTCTGTAGTTGATGCAGACTTGTTGACTCCTTATTCTCCAGTATAGCTTCCAAGCCTTGTTTTTCTCTCGAATTTATTTAGCAATATCAGAATTGGACCAAACTGGACTATTACGCTCCTTAATTTTTTTTGCTGATTGGAATTGACTCATTTGCTGCCTTTCTTATAATTTTTTCATTGTTGCGGCCTCCTTGTTAATGTTTGGTGATCCTATAGAGTCATTGGAATAAATTGTTGTTTTTGCATGAAATTTTTGCCAGTCAACTTTTCCTACTCTGCAATTTTTGAAACCTACTACCTTCCCTGTTCCTAAGTCTAAGGTTTCCTAACGGTTTCCTAAGTAAATCCTCGAGTTGGTGTAGGGCCACAGCCTTCACCACCCGACTCTTCTGAAACTTCCGGCCGATTTTGGAGTTTATATTTCTTGCGAAATTGCTTTGCATAAAATTACGTTTGTAAACTTCTTGCCCGGGTTCAAAATTAACTTTTCGAGCCCACTCGTTGTACAGGCGTGCTTCTCTTTCATAAGCTATTTGCTACTTTTTCTGCACCCGATCCCGAACGAGTCGGATCCGATCCTCTCGCGGGATAACCCTTATCTCTCCTTCCTCCAAAGTCACCAACTTTCGTGCCAATTTATAATCCCTTCCACACATGAACATACGCTGAGCAAAGAGAGCGAAATACGGTGATACACCGGTCTCTTCATGTACCGAACTCCTTAACGCGCATTGTATTTCTGAGAGATACTTATCCCAGTCTCTTTCTCTCTATCTCTTTCTTTCTCTCTTTGGTCACTGATATATAAGCCCGAAATGCACTCAACACTGACTGATTCACTCTCTCAGTTTCTAGGGAGTACACTGCAGTCCTCAAATACTGCACTTTATAGGCTTCAATCACTTGAGACCTGTTTCCCGTTATCCGATAGGATCACTTCATGCATCACCTCTCGAATGCGGATACTTTCCCCGAAAATCAATATATATATAACCTTTGAAATGGCCACTCAGTAACTACTTCCTTGCACATTTCCGGTCTTAACACTTGATGTGTCGCTTTGGTTTCTGCACACCCTACAATTCCTAACGAGTTTCCGCACTTGGATTACTATAACGGGCTAGCAATAGAATATTTTCTAAAGTTCCCTAATGTCTTCACCATTCCGCCATGTGCAGAAGTCACCGGATCAAGGGCTTGGTCAAGCAAGTTAACACTTCCTGCACCCACACTCTCCACATTGGTTCCCCTGTC
This sequence comes from Clusia tigrina, assembly GCA_920105625.2. Classification (NCBI taxonomy): domain Eukaryota; kingdom Metazoa; phylum Arthropoda; class Insecta; order Diptera; family Clusiidae; genus Clusia; species Clusia tigrina. The sequence continues at coordinate 38,943,756 of OV050033.1, read as the reverse complement.
TCTTCTAAGTCTACTCGTTGTAAACCACGCCATCCTGTACCTTTAAATCAGGAAACCTCCCTGGACTTTTTTCCACCATCTCTCTCCTCTTTCTATACTCTGGTGTCTCAAACTCTGTAATATTCATGTTCAGGACATTCTCAATTTGAGCCTCCACCAATCGAGACCATGTGTCGAGCAAAGACTACCTGGCTAACCCATTCAAATCTCTCAGCGAAATTAGCCATTTAAGGCTGGCATGATCCGTAATCACAGTATACGGCATCATCTCTATATAGACCCGAAAACGCTTGATTGCCAGAACAGCTGTCAGAGATTCTTTTTCCGTCACATTGTAGTTCAGCTGGCAGCTATTCATCTTATATAAAAAATAAGCAATGGACCTTTCATGATTCGTCTCGTCCTTTTGCAACAACACCGCCCCTATCCCATAGTGTGACGCATCACATTGAATGTAAAACCGTTGATCAAAATCGGGGTGTGCTAACACTGGCGCCGTCGCCAATCAGCTCCATAAAAGACTCGCCTGCCTCCGGTCGCATTCTAAATTTTGCGCCTTTCTTCAGGGTGTCCGTCAACGGTGCTGTCATTTCCGCAATACGCCGTCATGCCTCTACTCTCTTGTTCTAATTCAAATTTGCAAAAGGCGAACTTCAAATCTAAGCTGCTAATGTAAATCGTCTTGTCTATTCGGCTCAAGATCCCCTCAATGTGCTGCATAGGATAGGCATCCCTTACCGTATGCGTATCCAATTTCCTAGCATCTAAGCACAAAGGGTTCTTACCAGGTTTTCTTACTAATGTGACCCTGTTACTCCAGGGACTTTCACTCGATAACCCCTAGCGCTATCATTGTGGTTACTTCGGCATACAGCAACTCCTGCACTGCTGGAGTTACTGGGAAATATCTGCCCTTCACTAGTTACGTTGTCGGGACTAACTGCACTTTGTGTTTCTCAAGCTCTGTGTTTTCGAGGCCATGTTGTTTTCACCTTACTCAATCGTTCTTGCTGCTGGCTAGACAGTTGATGTAGCTCATCATCTTCTTCCTGCATTTGCTCAACCTCACTTACCCCCAGGACAGCCCAAATTTTCTCCTGAAGTCGACTCCCAAGTAGATTGCTTGTTTTAAAGAGGGACACATATGAAATTCTACCCCCATCGTCTATGCTAGAATTTCTACCGGCAAGTCCACCCGGCCTATCACGTGCTGCTTCTGTCCTGCAACCGTACTCACTACTATGCGATATTTCTGTACTTTTTTGTCACATCGTTTTCATATCACACTCACTGACGCTCCAAGTGTCGAATAGTCCTCTTACCCCTTTTCTCAAATTGCTTACTTTGCAGACGGCCTACTTTCTTCTCTACTACTGTTCCCCACGGTTTCAGCCACCTGCCTTCTTTTCAATCTCCTATTACAGTATCTCTCTCGAGCTTTACTAACTATATTTGTCATCCGTGCTGATGCAGAGATGTAAAAACTATCTTATAAAATGGGTAATCGTCTCGGGTCCACAGGTAAACCCTATGAGTGAAGTGCTCGTCTCTGGCTAAGTTCTAATGGATCCGAACAGAGGTAGATAAGATATCTGGTTCGGGAAAAACTCTGTTGTCTATGCACAGGGAGGAGACTAAACTCCTCGGAAGGCAATCGGACAGGATTCAGATGTGAAGACAGAAGAGGATTTAACAGCCATCACGCACTTGGAGCATAAAGAAAACGGAGTAGAATAAGTTTAGGAACGTATTGCAAGGAAACCTTGTAATGTCAACAAAATTATGGTAGACGTCGAGGTGGCGGTTGAGAAAGTCAACTCAGACCTCGATGTCAGCTTTCTTTCTGCCTGTCCCTCTCGTCGTCCTCTCAACCGGTCTTAGGTACCCTGGTGGATCCAACAGCTTGAAGAGTTGAGGGAGGAAGCGAGAAAACTACTTAGCAGGGTCATCAAGACAAATCTTGAAGAGTACTGGACCGATATGGAATAACCCAGACGAAATTTAAGAGGGCCATTCGGACATCGACTTTTGCAGCAATATACAATCACTGGGAAACACGGCTAGATTATTTAATATCTTTCAGAAGGGTCGCTATCTAGATTTCAGGACCGCTTAGGAAGCCTTATAATACTTTTACCGAAAAGCGTAGTGAGACACCTTGTTAACTAGTGCTGTCCCACTTCTCTGGGACTCAGGCCACAATCCCCCAGAAGCAGACAAATATTGAGTGCAAACTGCATACGGCGACTACTTCTCGGCGCGACTGGTTTGTTCTGTCGTGAATGAAGTTGCTATTAGATACGCAATTGCATCTTTTGACAACTTCAAATTGCCCGGTATGGATGGCATTTATCCAGCCATGGTGAAACAGAGTATAGAGTTGGTGATTACTGAATTGAGGAGAATTTTCACTTCATGTTTAGCGCTATCCTACATACCACACTCTTGGAAGTCTGTCAGGGATTCATTTTTCCAAAAATTGGGAAAGGTTGACTATGCTACTGCTAGGAATTTCAGACCCATTAGTATGATGCCTTTTCTGCTAAAATGTCTGGAACAACTAGTTGATCTTCGTGTGCGTCAATTGTCACTTAAGGAGCACCCCAGTTTCCATTTCAACATGCATATCGGAGCTGAAAATCTTGCGAGTGGGCGTTGCATACTCTTGTTAGCATTAAACATGGTATCGAAAGGAGGGAGTACGCTGTGAGAATATTTGTGGACATAGACGATGCTCTTGATCATGCTACTTTTGAGATATGTGCAACTCTGCTCGTTGCTATGGTGTAGATACTGTGCTGGGATTCAATTGAATACGTTCAATGCTAGCCGGTAGGGTTATTGTGTTGCGAAATGAGCAGGATCTGTGGGTTTCGTCGGGTGTGAAGAATGGTTGCTCTAAGACGGCGTGTTCTCTCAACTCGTCTCCGTAAACTAATCGCATGTTGTTGCTCAGGCAGGTGATGTAGCTTGAGTAATTGCAGGAATCTCTTATGCTGGTCTGAATAATATTGACACATGTTGAGAGGCAAATGGACTTTCGACCAACCCCGTTAAAACTAATATAGTTCTTTTTACTAGAAGGAGGAAGGTTGAAGGTTTTGTTCAGCCAATTCTTGAGGGAGTCACTATTCAGTTATCCAGGGAGGTAATATATCTTGAGGTGGTCCTTGATAGTAAGCTTCTCTGGAAATAGCACGTTGAACTAAAGGTAGCGAAAGCACTGGCAACTTTTTGGCAGTGCAAGAGAACTTTTGGCAAGACGAGGGGTCTGGCTCGCTCGAAAGCCGTTAGATTTATAAGGTAGAAATCTTGAAGTTATTATTGGAGCTGATATGGATAAGGGTCTTCTATGCTCATCGATTCAAAACTCGCGTATCCTATAACTGGAAGGTGATTCTACATAAAAATAACAGAGGCTCACTTCTTCTCTATGATCGTTTTACAGAGCCCGGTATGAAGTATTGTTATATCTTTACTGATGACTCCAAAACAGATATTGGATCGGGGTTTCGTGGAACTCCATTATGCCCGTGGTCGTCGTGCTTCTTTCTTTTAGGTGGAAGTTTATGCGAACCTGAGGGCGATGGACTATGTGGTGGAAAGGAAATGCTGTGGCATTGGTATTTGTGTCTACAGTGACAGTCTGGCTGCGCTAAAGGCCTGGCTCAGCTCCCACGTCACTTCCAAGTTGGTGCTGTTATATAAATCCAGATTAAATTATGTTGGAAAGCACAATAGTCTGATGCTAACATGGGTTCCAGGACCATGGGCGTTATGGGGAATGAAGTCACGGATAAACTTACGAATAAAGGATCTGAGAAAAGTTTTACTGTGTCGGAACCTGTTCTTCCAATACCTTTTGTTGCCATTAGGGCCACTATTGCCCATTGGGTTGCCTGTCAACAGAATCACGAATGGGGCCGTAAGAGGCAGCTGATAACCAAAGTCCTGTTAGATCCGATAGAATGTCGCTTGGTAGGAGAGAGTGGCTACTTGCGCCAACAAATCAGGTAGTTTCAAAGAAATATAAAAATGGAACGTCCACGATAGTTCAATGGATGTCTTGTGGTTTGATTGCTATATATCACAAGATGTTCCGACAAAAACAAGAAAAGTGGCCCGTATCGCTAAGGGTGGAGGTATCCTTTGCTAGTTCCACTGGTTTTCTCCTTTACTGCTAGTGTTGTGAGGTAGTATCTGCCACAATTGGGAGCGGCTTTGTCATCAACCTAGAATTTATTTTTGCTAGGTCTCATTTTGAGGTAAAAACGATGCACAGGAATATTTCAAATGTCGAATCTACCATCTCAAAAACAATAATTATATGGTGAGTATCCATTTCCAGAGCTACTTAAGCGGATAAGTTGGAGATATTCGAAATTTTGGTAACTTTACCTTATTGTCCTTCCACATAAAAATTAATTTCTTTACTTATTCTTTCAATAAGAAATATACACCTCGGATTCTTTTCATTGACTGGTATATAGTCATATGCTCTGGTCAACAAACAATGGGGCTTAGTGGTGTCGAAACCATAAATAATACAAATCGATTTGTCATATTAATTTCATAATGATTTCAATTTAAATGACTTTGCTTTATTAAATCTCACTCACGCGAAATCAGAGAGAAGTGAAGCAAGCAAGCAAGCGTATTCCCTGTTTGGCAGCATCCCTGTTTACAATGCCCCCGACCGCAATAATACGGCACTTGGATAATCCGGCTCCGGCCTTAGTGTCATCAAATTAACAATGGCCTCAATAATTTATCATTTGTTCTCGAGACCGATTTCCACCGTCCACACTTCCATGCTTTGCAGCCTTTTTGCAAATCATGTCCATCGAATACACAAGATGTCAAACTCATATTCAGTCAAATTCCAACCCCTGAAACAATGGAAGGAAGGACACGGAAAGCACGAAGGAACAGACAAATCTTCTTGCTGCATTAATAGTTTCGTCAGCTTCGTCGCATACATTTCGGGGTACTGGGGTGCGAGCGCATCATGGGAAATTGTACTGTTGTCTGCTGATGACAATGGGCATATTTCATCGGCTTTCGGCGGCAAAGAAAAAAACAACAAGAATCAATGATTTTTCATGAGGCTCAATTATTTGTTGCGGGGATTTATGATTCGTGCTTCATTGTCTTCTTAAATACTTTAGGAAAATATTTTTGGAAATTTGTTTTTGCTTGTGCAGTAATAATTTATGAGCGTTTTCTCATTTATTGTTTTGAATAATTTATTCTGTGGCAGCAGCATCTGAAGAAGGAGAAAAATTAATAGTGATTTAATATGCTTTCAATACGAGTCATTTATCATTTTCCGAAGAAACTTTTTTGACATTGGTAATATAATTTTTTTGAAATAACTCGAAGAGGGCGCGACAGGTGTACTAGAAGTGCCACTGAACTTTCCTCTGTAATTGGCCCACTTGCTTGTGTTGTGTTTTTCCGTAGTGTACAAATTGCGATCCGAGCGATCGAACGTCGAGGAGGGAATATTAAGTTTAGGTTTTAAGTAGGAGTGGCAGCTTAGTTCACCAAAAGCCCACTTGGACATATCTCATGTCCCGTTATGATATGATGTGGCATCGACCCCCCTGGCCTAAAGTACTGGCTAAGATTTTCTTACCTAAAGAGGGTGATAGCAGAGAATACAGAGAAGGGACACTTAAACGCCAAATTTTCTGACGTTTATAAAAAAATGTCTTTGCTTATCATTAGTTGCCTATATGGATAGGTTTGTTTATCATTGATTAACCAGATTTCTTATGAAAATCAGCTACACTACTACAGTTTTGCACATGTGTAAGTGTGCGCAAAACAAGAGTCATTTCTCTGTATTCTCTGGTGATAGTCAGCACTAGGACAGCGCCGGGAAAAGCACGTCTCCCCCAATATGTTGCAGGAAACCATCTTGATAATTTGATGAATTTTGCTAAGTACCTAATATTGAAGGATGACAGCTCTGTCAAATCTGTGAGAAATGGGGCATCAAAGGTGTAATTTATATCTGACCAACGATGAGCAGTGGCATAATAGGTAGAGCAGCCTCCTCCTCCTTCTCGGAACCGCAGCCCCTGCAGAAATCGTTTGAGGGTAGGCCCAGTCTCTCTGCATGCTTTCCCAATATGCAGTAACCGGTTATAACTGACACAGTTGTCTACTGAGATTTGCCATCGAGTCGAAGAAGTTGGTTGGTTCTGTGTTTGCCGATTTTTGCCCAACTCAGTTTAGCCTTATGGCAGGAGTCCTCGTCGACCCCGGATTTGTAGGCGTCAGCCAGCTATTTCTGTTTGATGTCAAGCTTGGGTGTTTTTTTCTTTTTTTTTTCCCTCCGCTGGGAGACGTAAAACCCTCATGGAGACCAGCAGGCTCCTGCCGCGCTGGTACTGTGGGACCCCTTCCGAAGAGGCCTACGACACTAAAATCGTCTCCTTTCTACCCACATCCCCTCGGATAACACTCTCTAGAGCAGGCGTCGAGGTTGGGGTAGGTAGGTAGGTAGGTAGGTAGGAGTGGCCGCCCAGTTTGCCAAAAGCACACTTGAGCACACATAATGGCCCATTGTGATACCACGGTGTGGCGCCGTTCAAGCACTGACTAAAAAAGTTCCCATACTTGGGATGGTGATAGTCAGCGCAAGGACAGCGCCTGGAAAGGCACGACTTTGATGAACCTGGCTATGTCCCTAATATTAATGGATGACAGCTCTGTCAGGCTTGTAAGAAATGGGGCACCAAAGGTGCGAATTCTTCTTCTGCTCAAGGATGGGCAGTGGCATAAGAGGTGGAAAACCGTCTCGTCCTCCTCCTCGAAGCCACAGCCTCGGCAAAAGTCTTTTGAGGGTAGGCCCAGTCTTTCTGCGTGCTGTCCCATTATGCAGTGGCCGGTCAAAACCGACACAGTTGTCGACAGTGATACGCGATCAAGTCGAAGAAGTTGATTGGTTCTGTTTTTGTCCATGCTTGCCCAAGTTAGTCTAGCCGTGTGGCAGGATTCCTCGTTAGCCCAGGATTTGTAGGCGTCAGCCAGATATTTCCGTTTCTTCGAGCTTGGCTGTTGCCAGTGGAATGCCGATGTTTACAGAGGGGTGAATGTCATGCATTAGCGTGCCTGCCTTGGCAAGCTCGTCCGCCTCGCAGTTTCCCGGGATTTCGCTGTGTCCGGGAACCCAGACTAGGTGCACCCGAGAGTAACTTGCGAGCTCATTTAAAGATGTTCGACATTCATGAACTAGTATTGATGTGGCCGTGGAGCCAAAAAGAGATTTAATGGCGGCCTGGCTGTCTGAGAAGATAGATACGTCAACTGCGCCGATATCACTACTCAGCATCCATTTGGCTGCGTGGTAAATGGCCATGACCTCAGCTTGAAAAACGCTGCAATGGTCTGGGAGACGTAGGGAGATGTTTAAGTCCAGCTTGTCGGAATAAATACCGCTGCCGACTCTACCTCCAAGCTTGGAACCGTCGGTGTAGATTTCGACTGTTTCACCGACGTTTCGGTTTTCTGAGGTCCAGTCGCTTCGACTTGGAATAGTGAGGTCGAATTCCCTGTTCAAATCGGGATAGACCGACATATAATCGATAAAGTTGGGGACAGGTGGGTCCTGATTCAGAATTGAAGCATGGCCTGTCAGGGTTATGCGCCAGTGCGAAAGAGCATTAAGTCTAATCGCTGTCAGCTTGGCTTGTTGCTTAACCAGGATCCCCGAGGGGAGCCAGTGCAGCATGGCAAAAAGGGCTTTCGTAGGTGTGCTACGAAGACCGCCAGTGATCAGTAGAGCAATGGATCTTCTGATTTTATCAAGGGGTTTGATATTACAGGCTTTTTCGAGAGCTTGCCACCAGAAGACCGACCCGTATAACAGGTTTGGTTCAACGATGGCCGTGTAGAGCCAGAGCACGACTCGAGGACGAAGTCCCCATCGTGCACCAACTGCTCTTTTACAGCAGTCTATAGCGGATGCTGACTTACGTGCCCTCTCAGCTAGATTGGCTTTCCAGTTAAGCTTTGGGTCGAGAATCAGGCCTAAGTACTTTACGTGTGTGCTCAAAGAGAGCGGAGTGCCGTTTAGACTAGGCATTGTAAACTTTGGAATTTTGTACTTCCTAGTGAAAAGCATAGTCTCGGTTTTGGATGGGTTAACCCCAAGTTCGAATTCGCGACACCAGTTCGACACAATAGAGAGTGAATAGTTAAGTTTTTCGGAAAGTGTTTGGGGGAATTTGCCGGATGCCGCGATTGCTATGTCGTCCGCATAGGCTATCACTTTCCATCCAGTAGATTCCAATCTCACCAGTAGTGTGTTAACTGCCAGGTTCCAGAGGAGGGGTGATAAAACACCCCCTTGTGGCGTACCCCTGTTAACCACTCTCCTGGATTGGGCACTGCCGATCGTGGAAGTGATGATCCTAGATTTTAGTAGAAGCTCTATAAATTTAAGAAGACCTGAATTCAGGTTAAGATTATAGAGTAAGCGTGTTGAGATACAGAGAGAAGAGAAGGGTTGATCGATGTCCTGATATGTAGGTCAAGAGCTCTTTCTAGAACCTTAAGAAGAAAGGATGTTAGACTTATGGGTCTGTAATCCTTAGGTTTGGTGTGCGAGGCCTTCCCAACTTTTGGTATGAAGACGACCCGAGCCGTGCGCCAGCGCAAAGGAATATATTGCAATCTGAGGCTTGCATTATATATTTGTAGCAGCCATGGAAGGATAATCTTTTCCCCATTTTGGATATCGGCAGGAATGATGCCGTCCGGTCCGGGGGACTTGTATGGCTTAAAGGTTTGAATGGACCACTCAAGGTGACTTTTTGTCACTTGGAATGTGGGGAGGCTATCATGGGAAACCTGCTCCACCTGGTAGAGTGCTTGATCCGCTGAGGCTAAACTCCCTGGGAAGTGGGTGTCTAGCAGGATATCAAGGGTTTCGGCGCTTGAGTGAGTCCAGCTGCCATCTGGTTTTTGGATACAGTCAAGGGCTTTGTTAGAGGAGTGGAGAATTTTACGAAGACGGCTAGCCTCGGACGTCGATTCAATGCTTTCGCAAAATTCCCTCCATGACGCTCGTTTCCCTCGCCTAATGGCGTATTTTAACTCTTTTTGTTTATTTTTGAAAGGGGCCCAATCAGCTGTAACTTTAGCTTTGTTGAAAAGCATTCTACAAGTTTTGCGAAGACTTGCGATTTCCGAGTTCCACCACGGAGGTTTAGGTTTGCCCCGTGGTTCGGGAGTGATGCAAGAAATATGAGTGGCTTTTTTAAAAGCTGTGGTCAGATCGTCGACCGCCCGATCAATGTCGGGACAGTTGTGGATAGTAGGGTGAGTCGTTGCTAAGCATGACCCCAGTTTGAGCCGGAAAAGAGGCCAGTTCGTGTTTTTTCTATTGACTGGTTTAAGAGATTCTGTATTGCCTGTAGTCTCCCTCAAGTCAATGTCGAAGGTGATATAGCAGTGGTCCGAAAAGGAGCATTCCTGTGAGACGAACCAATTGCTTATCATGTTGGAGTAGTTATCGCTGACGAGGGTGATGTCAAGCACTTCCTTCCTGACGGATGTAAGGAAGGTCGGCTCATTTCCCCGGTTAGCAATGCCTAAGTTATTTGAAATGCTAAAGTCGAAAAGACACTCACCTCGACACATCATGGCATCGGCGCCGATAATTACCGGAATCTGTTTCTGGTGGGATACAGCAACCATTTGCTTCAGTATGTCTGGTGGCGGGGAGTCGCCATAGTCATGAGCCATGTAGTTCGAGGAGATCCAGAAGGTCCGTGGACCCATTTCAATGACCATGGCAACATTTTCTTTGTCACAGAATCTAGGCAGTAAAAGAGCGTTAACGCTGTTTTTTACCAGAATGCAGGATCTTGGTTTACCTTGATCCTCGATATATACCATACGATATCCGTATGCATTGAGTCCAGAAACCCGGTCATTTATGACCCAAGGTTCTTGGACGAGAATGAGCTCCTCCCCTATATCCGAGAGGCGGAGAAGCAGGGCTGCCGAGGCAGTTTTCGAATGCTGAAGGTTAATCTGTAATACCTTCAGCATTGTCTGGAAGAGTGATTATTGTGGAATTCAACTCCTCCTCTTCGGACATTGGAGAGATGTATCCACCAGCCGCATCCGTGTCCATGTGGTCGAAGAATTCTCCGACCAGTTCGGAAGTTGAGAAGCGGCTGCTTCTGGTTGTAACGGAGCACATACTCTCATTGTCACTACCCGACAAAGGGGTGAGAGCCGGGCCCGAGCAGCTAGGCTCTTTGGCAGTGGCTTGTGGGACAGCACCAGCTGGGGGAGGCTGTTGGGGGGCTTGGGCATCGCACTTGTAGATGCGGAGAGTGATGGCTCCAAAGCCATAATTAATCACCCCCTCGCGGGAGTTGATGGGAACAAGGGATTGCTCGTTCAAAATGATGGTGACCTCACACGAGGTTGGGGTGCTATGCTGCGAAATGCTGCCTCTACTATTCTGCCGCATCCATGCGACTTTCTCTAGTTTTAATTGCGTCGATTCTTTCTAGCCTAAGTAGCTCTTTTAGTACTTCTTCTGCATATCTTTGGAACATATCTTCCACTTGTTAGCTGATGACGTAAATGCTTCGAAAAGGTTAGTGGTTGTGAGATGGGTCCCAGTCACTGCCTCCAATATCCACCGATTCGCATCGAACCTTGGACAGGCGTAGATGATGTGTTCTGCATATTCACGAACGCGTCACGGACACAGCGGGTCTTTTACAATATTGAATCTATTCAAGTAGTGGAGAAAGCACCCAGGGTTTGAAATGTGTTGCGTGGGTTTTGTAAGTGCCATGCCGAGGGTATATCTTCTACTTACTCTTAATTTCATACTTTCTTCATGTAGGCATTGTTATTTCTTAAATACGTACTGTTAAATTATAATGAATTGACCATATTAAATTTGTTTATTCTAATATCGGAGTTGAAAATGCCAGGCTTACACTTTAGCAAACAAGCATCCGTTATAATTATCATATCCTTGAGAGAAAGATTGATAGATATGAAAGTTTGAATGCCGTTTTGTTTCGGTTTTAAATTGAATTAATATTTTATATATAATTATATTATATTTAATGTTTTCACTCATCAGGGAATCCAAACTAAGACACCAGCCATTGTTAAATGAAGCGCAGTTTCAATTGCTCAAGGAAATATTACATTGAAACATAAATGATTGCATACTTTTAGGGTATACAGTATTAGTTGTAGTTCACCACACCAAAGGTGTATATAAGCCACTACAGAATCTATGCGTAAAAGCATACTCTAGAATCTTCTTTCGTAGTATAGAGAATATTCCAGAATGTTCGGGTTCAACAGACGAGGGGTATTTAAGCCACTACACATTAAAAGTCCAGACACAGTCGACAGTCCTGATCGTAGCAGTGTGTACATCGTGAATTTCAATAGTAACAGTAACAGTATTAAGTAGTAATAAAGAGATTAAATGAATAATTAAATAAAGTGCAAAACTATATTAAAGGAAACTTCAAGCCTAATATTAAATGTATAAATTGCAATAATTAAATAAAGTTAATTATATTAATTTAATCAAGCGATTGCTTGATTACTACACAATCCAGTGGTACGAATCCGAGTATTGAGAGTTAGAGTAAGTTGTCAGGAGGGCAATTTCGTAACAATATCTTAAGTTTTAATAAATGTGAATTAGGTGAAGACCACACATAGACCTACAAGGCCCTTTGCGGTGTAAGATGGGGATCCATTTAACTACAGTATGAATCGTTGAACAGGGAGACGCTTCTGGCAAATCTTAAGAGAGCAACTATCCCTAGTTGTGCGACCTCTTCTAGTCCTTCACACCAGGGGGCTCCCAGATGTGATAAGCGTGCTTTACATATAGCGGGGCATAGGCATATTAGATGCTTCAGAGTTACTCTTGTGCCTTGGTCCCCCCCCACATTGTTTGTGAGTCCCATCCTTTTAGCGAGTACCCCAGTTAGACGTCGTGCAATCCTTCCTCGGAAGTACCAGAATCGATTTGGTCTGAGTGCCGTATGGTTTACACATGAGCTTTGCGATCTTACATGTGGCAATACTCCACCGTTCTTTCACCTTTCTCATCATATCATCTTCAGTACGGCTGTTGATCATTCTTAGAGGCATTAGTACTTTACTTACTTGCTCGTTTGGTAGTAAGATTCGGCTTTTTGCAATGGCCTCCGCACTCTCATTTCTTTCTATGTCCTGGCACCCAGTAGATGTGTAGCTTCCGATTGGTGGCCAGTCTATCCATTGCTGGCTTGCACTGCAGTACATTTCTGGAAGATGCACATCATGAAGTTATAACATTGATTAATTGGGAATTAATATAATAGTCAAATAGTTTTAATTGGTTATTTCCTACTATTGATTGATACAATTTTCGGGCGATTTATAAATGGATTTTTAATATATGAAAAATACTTCAATGCGAGCACTTCATACTTTTCTGCAAGTGCTGTTTGAAGTTATTTAACCCATATTTAACCCAGATAATTCTTTGTGATGGTTGTTTTCGCAACGCAGATGCTCAACTTTGGAAACAACTGCTTCGCAACGAGAGGAAATTAAATAAAGTTTGCATCTTCAAATTAAAACAAACAATAAACACTTTACAAAATGACAGCAAAGTTACAAGTGGAAACTGTCGGAGTAGGGGTAGCTGAAGGAAACACCACCGTAACTAATTCATAAGGGGCTTGTTGAGGTCGTTGAATGAGAAACATGGAATATAACATCATATTTTGGCCTTGTTTTATGGTTTGTTTTCGGTTGACAACTTTTCGTCTGGTTCTAACTCCTTTGCATCTGTTTAGCCGAGTGTTGCGGTTTGTACTGAACACAAAGCGGCAGCTGAGCTGCAGTCTTCGACTCTGTAAAGGCAGAGGCAGCGGGTGTGGAGAAGTATGCCATGTTTGTCCTTAAGTGGCATTTTGACGCACGCGATAACCGACAATTTTTAATTTTATGCCAAAACTTCTCTTAATTGGTACGATGCTTTTGTACCTTAATAATGCCAATAAGTGGCGGTTTAGACAATTTCATTAATGGTGTTTTTTTATAGTTCTTATCATATGTCTGAATAGTTTTAATTAAATTCAGTATTGTATAAAGAAGCCTCCACGAATTGGGTTTGACATGTGTATTCGCGTTATCAGAGAGAGAGAATCAGCATTTATGCTGTGGGTTTGGGGATTTATTAATAAAGACACACTTCCATACGTGGATTTGAATATGTATTTATATATTCTGTTACGATTATTTGTTTCTTCATAATAGTTTGATCACTGGATTGTGTTAAATAACACAATCTTTTTTGGTTGATCATTTAGCTTCAATAAAATTAGTTTCATTTTTTATTCGTTGAGTTTTTAGTCAAAAAGTTATTCGCCATGATAGCCTTGTGTGATGGTGCATTATCGTGATGCAAAAACCAACTGTTGTCCTTCCATAGATCTGGCCTCCAAAAGCGAAAACTCTCGCATAAATGCTTAACAACTGCCAAATAATATTCCCTATTGACTGTTTCACCTTTCGGAAGGAATTCAGAATTTACCATACCAGGATAATCGAAGAAAATAGTGAACATGACCTTGATTTTTGACCAACTTCGACGTGGTTTTTTCGATTTCGGCACTTCTTTTGTAGTTCATTCCACTGATTGTTGACTTGTTTACATGTCGTAGTCGTAAACCCATGTCTCATCACCAGTTATGATGCGTTGCATGAATGTAGGATCAGTGGCGACTCGAGAAAGCATATCCTCAGCAACGGATTTTTGATGCACTTTTTGCAACAAATTCAGCTTTTTGGAACAAGTCTTGCTGCGACACGTCTCATACCTAAAACATCAACTAATATGGTACGAACTCATTCGTGAGAGATGTTTAGTATCTGTGCTAGCTCACGGAAGCTAAGAAAGTGACCGTTTTCTAGCACCGATTTCTTCACTTTATCAATGTTTTTTTCAGTTGTAGCTGTTTGTGGAGCACTGGCATGAGGCAAATTATGAGCGCCTGTTCTACCACTTTTGAATTCTTTGTACCGTTCATATGCTTGTGTTTTTGATAAAATAGAGTCTCCGTAAGTTGTATACAAAATTTTTCCCGATTTAGTACAAGAAATTCCGCTTGTATCAAAAAATTTAATGCATTGCTCGAAAAATGTACTTGAGGCAAACTAATAACATCGGACAGCGGTAATACTATTATTATTATATATTACACCATAATTAATTATGACTGCAAGGGTTTAGGGGAATTAGTACTAGCTACAGAGGCCTTCGACTCGAAGAGGAAAGATATTTTTAAAAGAAGCATTTCTGAGACGAAGCCGGGGAAGGATTGAAACTGCTCTGATTGTGAGTCTAGCATGGTTACCACTAGGCCACAGAGGGCGGCTGTAATACCCACATACTGGTCAACCCATATACAGGCCCTCGGACCAACGGAAGATCCCGAACTTATTAGATTTTGCAATAACGAAAAGACTCAACCAAACACAAAATCATGCTATGAACTGAGTTCAGATCACTCTCCAGTCATAATACACTTAAGGAAAAATGCAGAAGTCATAAACCAAACTTTTCGCTCAACAATAAACAAAATAAATTGGCTAAAATTCCGCAAATACATTAGCAGCCACTTTCCTGATAAATGTAGTCTTAAAAACCTGGATGAATTGATTCCGTAGTACAAACATTCAACTGTATGCTTGTATCAGCAGCAATCCACGCTACACCCCCAAACAGGCAAATCTCACGCAAATCAATGTGCTCAACCTCATTCGAAATTGAAAGACTGATAAAGGCAAAGAGACGGCTCAGACGATTGTGCAAGATCACAGGTCAAACTGCGAAACTCACTGCGGGACAAAATTGAAAGAGGTATACGGGCCTACATCTCACACCTGAATCCCCTAGAATCCACAGACTACTCCTTATGGAAGGGAGTCAAAAATATGAACAAACCAACAGAAGTGGAATCACTTATAACCATGATATCAAAACCTGGAAAAACTCCAACACAAATCTCGTCCTTCACACCATTAAGCCTGCTATCCGACGTTTCGAAGCTATTCGAGAAGCTATTGATAGCGTATCGGGTACAGCACAAAATCATACCTCATCACCAGTTTGGCTTTCGAAAAAAGCATGGCACTATAGAACAAGTTCATCAAATAGTGTCACAAATCAGAAAGGGGTTTGAGGAGAAACAATATTGCTCTGCAGTGTTCCTTGATCTCGCACAAGCCTTTGACAAAGTGTGCCACGAGGGCCTTATTTATAAAATACAAAATGTGTGCCTTCAAATGTTCACAGTGTCTTAGAATCATACTTAACGGGTTGATGTTTTCAAGTCAAATATGAAGCTTACCTTTTTCCAGAAATGGACATAATGGTTGGAGTACTACGGAGAAGTGTTCTTGCTTCGATACTGTACAATATACATCTCAGATCTACCAACAAACAAATACCTGCTCACTTCAACTTATGCCGATGACAATACGAATTTATTTTGCCACAAGCACCATCACATAGCATCGCGTGATCTCAATGAACATCTACATGTAGTTGAAAAATGGCTTTTGCACATTTAACATTGACACTCAAATATAAAACTATTACATGGGAGATAGAAGCGAAATATCTAAGTGTCCAGTTTGACAGACGCCTTAGCTGTAGAACGCATATTAAAATAAAAGCTGCAACTCTTAACTGGCTTTTAAATAAAAATGCAAAACTAAGCCTGGATTACAAAGTCCTCTTATATAAAGCCATAATAGTACCCATCTGGACATATGGAATTCAGCTGTGGGGCGAAGAAACACCGAACTGTTGCAAAGGACTCAATAAAAAATACTGACGAACACTGGTGAACCGTGGTACGTGAAAAATAGAAGCATCCACCGCGACCTTGGTGTGCCCTTAATAGCTCAGGTGCACTCGGAAATCAAAAAGAAGTACCCAATAAAATTAATGAATCATCCCAATATACTAGCAAGGAAACTACTACAAACCATGCCAACGCCTCTCTTGAAGAGAGCAGATCTACCATCATTGTAACTTTTGTATATTTATTTATTATCATCTTATTTCTGTACCTAACTTTATTTTTATTGTTTTCCTAAAAAATAAGTGTTCAATTATGTCTTCTCCATAAAGTGGTACATATAGATTGAACCACCCAAAATTTTGTGTAATGGCGATTTCACAAAAATCGGTGAGCGGCAAGAAGAAGCGAGATGCAATGTGGGTTGACTAGAAAATCCCTCGAACAAAAATTTTGCAAAAATAACTTCATTCATCATACGAGCTCTATATATTGTTGCTTAATTGCCTTTCAGACAATTTATACCAGCTCAATACTTGGATTCGTATCGCTGGATTGTATAATAAGCAAACAATTCCTTCTTCAGTTAGAATAATTGGCTTTATTAGTATTCGTCCAACTTACTATTGGCTTTAATTCTATTGCTCGCATTTCACACTTCGTCTTCGTTTATAGTGTAATGGTCTGAATGCGGTCTGTAACGATCCGAATACTGGCAAATGTATTTCGCATACTGCAGTTAGGACACTACATAAAATTTTGAAGGTGTGTAAACGGAACGTTTATTTCCAGTTATGAATTAATTAATTTACTGATTAATTTTATAAGAGAATGCTCACACGAAATTATGAGCTTTCTAGAAAATATCCTATATGCTAGTATCGATCAGGCTTAATTAGCCTGTTCACTAAAAACTACGACACCACTTAAATGTAATAAAAAGAGAGAACAACTTAACGAAACAAATGAGGGGTAACAATGAGACATAATGTAGAACCAAAATAGACGAGACGTAACGATAGCGATTGGGCGAACGTCTGCACTCGTTACGTTGATTTTGACATTTAACTCAAAATGTGACGCTACCAACCGCATCGATGGATAGCTTTTTACATAAATTCCGAACTCATCCCTCACAGCGGCGATTAAATTTTAGCAAAATTCCGTAATTTTGAATAAATTTGTTTTTTTAAAATAACAATTGTGTCAACAAAGTAGCTGTTGTGACGAGTAGCAGACGTTTGCAGTTCGGTTCTTAAGGGCTAACCAAAATTGACGAGACGAAACGTAACGAGTAAGTTCAAGCATATGTGAATCAATGCTAATAGCCAAAATGGCCGTACGTATTTGATCGAAACTGAACGAAACATTTAGACGTGACGATCGGTTCCGTAAGAACCGAACTGCAAACGTCTGCTACTCGTCACAGCAGCTACTTTGTTGACACGATTGCTATTTTGTTTAAAAATTAAAATTAAAATGACGGAATGTTGCTACAATTTAATTGCCGCTGTGAGGGATGAGTTCGGAATTTATGTAAAAAGCCATCCATCGATGCGTTTGATAGCGCCACATTTTGGGTTAAATGTCAAAATCAACGTAACGAGTGCAGACGTTCGTCCAATCGCTATCGTTACGTCTCGTCTATTTTTTGGTCCTACCTTTACGGAACCGAACGTCATGTCTAACTGGTCGTTACGTCTCGTCTCGTCTATTTTGGTTAGCCCTGTAGTGGTTTCGAGTGCGGTGGAATGAGACAGTACATGGACAGACTTTGATCAGTGAGTTCACCACCAGCAGTTAGCGTAGTTGTCTGGATGGACAGGGTACAATAGCTGAAGGCCCAGGTTCGATTCCTGGGAGGGATCTTAGCTGGTGTGCTGTTGATTTCTGAGACATAATAAAATGCTTGGGAAAAAATTGCCTTTCATTGAAAGACCTCTGATGAGGACAAGTGGCATGTCCGAAATAGTTATAAGATCTGGCAAATTGTTTCAATAATTGTCCTTCTGATAATTATTACGGTGGCATAACCACACATACGCAATTGCAACTACTGTGTGCAACTTGGCTTATCAATAAATTCGCTGAGAAATAATCTTGATTTACACTGAATTGACGACTGCTGATTTACTCACAATTGATAATAATATTTAAAGTATTAAACTTTTTTCATTAGATTTTTCTATTTAGAAATAGGTACCCATGTTACAATTCAGAGAGTATATTTTCTGATTATTATTGCTTTAAGATCGGTGGTAGTGGTGTCATAAATGATGATACTATTTCACCCAATATTGCAGCAAATTTCCTATGATTACATTTGTAAATTTACTTACTTCATCATATGTTACATTCCTTTCCGGAGGTACAGATATTGTCAAGTATACTATTGCTACATGAGGTTGTGTGCATACAAGATCTGGAAAAATAGGCTTACATTTTCCAAATTTGGTAAATGGAAGACCTTCTTTCAGATGGATTATTTGAAGGAACTTTTCTTTTTTTCTGGTAATAATTTAGTTTTTTAACTTGCAAAAAAATAGAATGTCTGTCACTCAAAGTATTTATAAATTAATATGGATCGTTAGCAAATGTTGGCTCTTTCCTATTTAAAAGAGTTTATCGCAAAAAAAAATCATCGAAGACAAGTCATTACGTCTTTATCTTGGTTTATACTGTGAAGGTTTAACCAAAATAGTTTTACTTAACAAAATTTGGTTCAGAATTTTAAAATGTTTCGGCCAATTGTATTTGGCATAAGAATTTTGGTTTAATTTTTAGATTACTTGAAACGATTCGGAAAGCAGTGTTTGCTTGTTTACTCCCTTCTTGATTCTTAACATTATTTGGCTCATAACTCTTAGCTATAGATCCATAAATATAAATGTATGCATGTACATATCTATGTATATGCGAATAGGCTTAATGTTAATATGAACCCCAGCGGTTGCACCAACCTGCTACACCCGCTGCGCCACTTGTTCAAAAATAATAACACTTAAAAGTATTTTTCCAACGCCTGAAAATAATTGTAAAGTGGTTCATGGGAATTATATTTGTGTTGAAAATTGCTGCGAGAAGCGTTCCGCGATTGACACGTGACCTGGTGCGCGCTTTGATTAGCCAGTGCTCTTAATGGCGATTACCATTTCGAGATACAACCCCCGATATTTTTATTTTGTTTTCGCTTTTGCGCGCATTCTGATTTAGTTCTTGTTAGCAGTTTGGTCACTTGACACCACCAGATGTGTGTCGAGATATTGGAAAGGCTCAGGACAGGCGTAAGCACTGGCACATGCACAGCACACGGCAGCAGATGCTTTGGTGGTGTGATTTTTGTTGTGCGTCAATTTTGGCCCTTTGCTGCTGCTGCAACTAAATCTGCAGATACAGCAAACATCGCAGTCAAGCGACACAGCGTGCAAGGATTTGTGGGAAGGTTTGTGATTGTTGTGTAATTCTGATTACTCTACTCTTCTCCTTTACTCTTCGACGTGACGTTACTAATGGAAGGCACTTGTCAAAAGCTATGAAGCTAATAAAAATATTTTCCTATAAAATCATGGGCAAGTACATGGTGGAGGTAGTGTATACGTGCAGAGACCGCTTTCCACAATTAAATCTTTCAAAAACTGTATGAGTCTACGAACATTTCTGGAAACACTTACAATCAGCGTCAAGCGAACTCATTCAATTTGTGGATTTGGCAATTTTTTTGTGAAGCTGGGCATTGGTTACGAACCATTGTGCATCGACTATAGTTCGAAAAGAAGAAGACGTTGTAGTATTTCCATTTCGGAACTTGAGAGCCTCGCAATTGAATCCCGTAAGTCCAAATTGGTTTCAGCAAAGTTTTATATCTCATCAAACTTGTTTTCAATGGATAGGACTGATTTAATCTGGATCCACCAGTATAAAGTACGAAATTTTAATCCCAGAGTTTTCATTTTTGCAAGTACGAGTACGTGAGGCTTTCATTTTAGCTGCCGGTACATAGATACTTGGTCCCCGTCGCTTGGCGAATTGTGCAATTGTTTATCTTAAGAGTAGAGCAACTGTCGCGCCTTAGCGTAAAAGTTACATGTACAGAGTTATTTTCGTTTGGTTTAATACGAAAGTCCTTTATCTATTTCGAGACTTCATGGAGGCTTCATAGGGGTTTTTTGAGCGAGGACAGAATTGGCGTATCATCTGTGAAAGTGCCTACAACGACGAAATTTGGTGCCGACCTAAAATGAACAAAAGGTGCAAAATTGATCCAAGGACACTTCCTTGAGGAACCCCAGCCTTGATTTTATGCAATGTGCAGACTTCCTCGCCATTTTTGAAGCCTAAATGACTATTAGTCATATAGGATTTAACTTAAAGGTAAATTATTCATTGGAAGCATATTCAAAAATTTATATAGCAACCCTTCAATCGAAGACTCGAGATATATAAAAAAAAAGTGCTGTACAAAATTCTTTATTTTTGTAACTTTTGTGGATCTTCTCTACGAGTCTATGGGTTTGCTCAGTTGTTCCATGATTCGTCCGAAATCCAAATAGATGATTTTTTAGCTTCAACGATTGGCATTAGCTTCGTAATTATAAGGATCTCAAACACCTTTGAAATCATTGGAAGCAAGCTGATGGGACGACGCGATTTCGGGACGGCACCACTTTTACCAGGTTTTAGAATCATCTTTATTTCTGTCATTTTCCATTTTCGGGGAAATAACTTCAAAAAAGTGTTATACAAGAAGGAGGTAACTCTTTGAACACTTTATTAGCGATTATTTCATATCCTGGAGCTTTTCTATGCTTCAAATTTCCTGGAATGCTCATCTCATTTCATGCGATGTTTTATGTCAATCTGATGACATATTAAGTCAGTCTGTCTCTGGGAACATTCAGTTTTATTTGGTTTGAATACAGATCTTAAGTGGGATGTGAATAAATAAGCTTTTCCGTTGTCTGGTTTCGCCCAATTTTTATCAACTCTTTGCAAAGGATTGGATTGTTGCGCCCATCTTCCTGTGAGTGTTAGCAATCCATTAATATTTCTCCCTCCTCATCAAAGGCTTGATCTCTATGATAATCCTGTTTAGTTCGGTCTTTTCATCCGGATGTCTTGCCATTTGCCATTTTTTGCACGCTTCTCGTTCCTCCGCAATTTTATTCAATCACTGCATGGGAGTATTTCGTGACGGAAGATTCGAAAGTGGACGAATTAATAGTTATATTTCAAATTGAAATATTTATTTCAGTATTTATCTTCTACCACATCGTGCAATAAGAAATTCCAACCCAAATGAATCCAACGCGAGCTGAAATAAGAACATTAGCTGATTAAAACAGTTACGCTATATTAGCTTGTATAATTTTATTATGAGCCCCTGAAGTTGATGTGGTTTTGGATATGCTTGGGAAGCGATGACCGGAAATTTGTTGCACTGTGAAATTTAAAGAAATTTACGGGACTATGTGATCTACGGCTTTCTCGTTCAATCGAAAACTGTTGCTGCTTCTCCAGTTGCTCCTGCATCGTAGCTTGTATGGCTACAAGGAATTGATTGTACTCCGCCAGATTAGAACCGTGTGACTCCATTTTGATTGGTTAAACACAATTCCACTTCTGACAGCAATTGTTATGTAATTGCCTTTCAGAAAATTTTTACCAAGCAAACAATTCCTTCTTCAGTTAGAACAATTGGCTTTATTAGTATTCGTCCAACTTACTATTGGCTTTAGTTCCGTTGCTCGCATTTCACACTTCGTCTTCGTTTATAGTGTGCTTCAGTTAGTCAGTTGTTGCACCACAATGTTTTACTTACATCTGCTTCAACTGCCCGTTGCTCACGCGATGTCCGCTCTGCGACGATCACTTGTTAACTCTCGTTGCTAACACGACTATGATAAGTGGCAGAAATAAATATGATTCTCAAACTAGGTAAAAGTGGCACCGTCCTAAAATATTATCTTCCTGTGACCCTGCTTCCAATGATCTCAAAACTTAATGACATCCCTATTATCAAGAAACTAATGTCCATTGTTGAAGCAAAACACAAAAATCATTCCGAAAAATCAGTTTGGATTTCGGACGAATGATGGAAAAATTGAGCAAATCCATAGACTCGAGGAGAGGATCCACAGAAGTTTTCAACATAAAGAATATTGCAGGGCACTTTCGTATCCTCAAGCTTTTGATTGAGGCGTGAGGGGTTACTGTATAAGTTACTAAATATGTTTCTAGTGAATCTATGTATGTTTTAATTAAGTCGCTAAGTATATAGTAATCAGGCTGCAAAAGGAAGTGCCCTAGGATCAATTTTCTATCTATTTTTGACGGCAAGCTTGTCTCCACCTAGTAACGTCGTTGTAGGCACTTCCGCAGATGATAACGCTATTCTGTTGTTCCACAAAAATGTACTTATTGCTGCAAAAAAGTTGCAAGAAAGTTTCTATGACGTCACGAAACGGATAAGGCATTGGCGTGTTAAACCGAATTAAAACCAGTCTGCGAATGTGATGTGAGACGCGACAATTGTCCTGATCTTAACATGAATAATTGTACTATTCTTCAATCGGTTTACGCTAAATATCTGGGTACATGACTTGACATGCCACTAATATGGAAGCTAAAGTTACTTGCTAAAAGGAAAGTGCTTGTATTAAAATTTCGTGATCTATACTGGTTCTATCTCTTGAAAACAAGTTGCTGATACATAAGAATATCCTGTAACCGATTTGGACTTACGGTATATAATTGTGGGGCTTTGCATCAAGTTCCAAATTGACATGCTCCGTTGCTTATAATCGAATCTTCTTCGAACTTACGTGATTGCATCATGGATACTTATCAAGATTCACCGAGAATTAAAAATGTCGTTTATAAAGTTAATCATCCGAGTAATAGATAAGTTAACCTTCATAGTAACAGATATAAAACTCTACTCCAATAGCAGACGAAGTAATTGGCTGTCAGTCTTATGTCTCAAACAACTTCATTTACAAGATTAGAGCGGAAAGCACCACGTGATTAGGTAACGACTCAATACGAATAGTACCCGCATGAATGTTATTTGTAATTATGAGGCATGTGCCACTGGACGCAGACCTTCCAGGTTTATATTGTAGAATAGAAGAAGAATGGTAGTATCATTGTAAAATATGTTTAGTCTAAGACAGATTGAAATAAAAAAGAAGAAATCGTAAAGGTAGTATTTCCATGTAATATCTGATTATCAATTCGATAATAATTGTATGAAAACTGTATTCAGAATAGGACAATATCGAAACCAAATTCAAATTTTCGATAGCTCTTAAATATCAGCAAATAAATGAAACGCTATATAAAGGGTTAAAAGAAGTTAACACCGCTTGAAACTTGATTCAAATCAATGTCTTATAAATTATGTGGAGACCGGCAATAAATTAATCTTCATAAATCACACATTAACAGGAAACAGGAACAACGCAACAACGGAACAGCAACAGCAACAAACACAATAGTGGCAGACACGAAACTCCTGCAGCGAATTACGAGAGGGAGAAGCGGTTAAACAATGTCAAGATTCCAAGTAATGACAAAAGCAATTAATTTTCAGTGAATTCCGGTTCACACGGGGCAGGTGAGAAGATCCCACATCCACTTCCCGTTGATTACGTTTACAAATCGTCACAGATATCAGCAGAATACGCAGTCGAATACTGAAATATGCTGTTTCACTCCTCTACTCGCACATGCAAAAGCAAATCGCAATTAATTATGCGAATCTGACGAATTTTCACCCAGCAGCAGAGCTACACTTGCCTTAATGCAGCAACGTTTCGTCACTGTTGTTGTGTGAACTTTACGGCCGGTATGCGGTGCTTAGGTGGCTTCAAATTTAAATTTGCAACAGCTGAAGCCAACCAACCAACCAACCAACAACCCTCGTAATTATCCTCAATAGAAATGCCATTAATGAGATTAAAGGCTTCAGAAACAATTTCAAGACTCTGAAACTCCCATACACTCCCCAACACATACATAAACATATACATACATACATGGCACATTGCACTGAGCAGTAGAACTGTTTACACGACGACAAATTACCAGCGAAAGCCTCCTTTCACAGGATATGTGAACATGGAATAGCGAAGCGAGAAGCAAGAAGCAGGAATCAGGACGCAGGCTGTACAGACACTGTTAGTCAGCGCATAAATTGTGGATGCGAAAGCACAGCAGCGCGGGAAGTGAGTGTGGAGCAATCAGACGAAGCAACTTGAGCCGTGGAGATTAATGCCAAGTAATTTGCCGAAAGGGTAAAGCGGGTAAAGTGCGGAGGACTAATTCAAATCTCGAATACCTTTCAACGTGTTTAGGAGCGTATTTATTCGGTTTAATTGAGTACCATAAATTAAATGAGAAACTTATCACGACGCCAGATCAGCGCACCGGAGGAATATGTTGTTGGCATTTAAATGAGCGTTTTGTTGGTTTTCAATTAAATGTTTTAGGTTGCATAAATTCGTAACAGATTTTTTAGAAAAATTTGCTTATGCTTAGAGTGAAGCAGTGCGCTTTCCTCAGAACTTTGCAGTTTCCGAAATTAAAATTCACTTGCAAATTGACAACATGTTCAAGTGTTAAATTGGTTTGCGAAGTGTATAAATAGCCATAGTAAGAGGGAGAGCAACAGAGAGACGATGCAATCTCACTACCAGGCAGATGTTCTTCATAAATTGAATGCATCAATAAAACACTTAATATGTACAGAACCGGCGTCTAGTGAAGCTGCCGCACTTGCGAACTGCAGCCAATGCAAGTGTGTTTCCAGTGCACAATCGAATGCATTTAATTAATGTTTTCGCATACAAATTAAAATCTGACAACTGACAACACTGAACAGATATACAAATACAATAACAACACCTCCGGTTTGGTGCTGCTGTTGTTAGGCTTAAATTTTTATGTTGTTTTTCCAAACCAAATTGATGGCTCCTGCATTCTGGAGCATCTCTGCCACAATACCATTCCCTCTGCCTACATATGAATATCAATTGTTTGTTCGGCAAATGAATTTAAGTGTCAAGAAACAATCAACTGTGGCACCACAGGAATTCTGATTCACTTGTCTATCGAAGTAGCGCACTCACACAGTCGCTTGCACATACACAATTCACTGGCCTGGGATTGAATCAGAAATATTAGCATTTTATACACAACACATTGACTAGAAAAACAACAACTACATACTTTAAAAATCGCTCCTGTTGTTATTCTAATTGCAATTGTTATTTGCGTAGTAGTGACACAGTTTCAGGGTATTCAATTCGATAAATCTCACTTCGGAATGTACCGTGTGCGTTTGGTCAGAAAATTGAACCCCCATTCTCCACAATTACTTTACATAGTTCAGAAACAATGTCATAAATGGTATTAGTAGTGAGTAAGTTGAAAAGTGGATTACAGTAGAAACAAGGTTCCAAAGTTTGTTGTTTGCACGGTCACCCACAAGTTTTAAGCATTTGATTTCATTCAATCAGTTCGGCTGGATTGTGAGTCATTTGCTACGACTTGGTTCCAAAATTGTGCACACAGTTCCAGTGGCATATTTCCATATTCTAGTACGACAAATGTTTAATAATTGTTAAAGTATTAATTTGAGAGACTTTCAAAGTAAAATGTTCATGTTGTTTATGTTCGACGGCCGTATTGCTTAAAGATTCGTACATCCGGTCATTAGCTTTATTTAAGGGTGCTATACACCGCGACCTGAAAGAAGTATTGTGATGCCCTCATTTAGATGAAAGATGAGGATAGTCTCATCTACAGTTGTTCTGTCAGATTGATTTCCGACAGGAATTCATATATTTTGGAGGAATCAAGTTGAGGGAGGAACACCGGAGTCTTTTGTGTGCCAATGGGCCGCCGTCTGTGATCAGGTGCAGTGAGGTTTCGTCACTTTCTCCACAGAATCGACAGCTGGCATCTGAAGATATACCCAACTTATTCATATTGGTCGTTGAGTCTACAGTGTCCGCTTGCCTGTGGTGATTCTTCATTTATTCCGAGGCATATTTATTAACTCCTTAGCTCTTTTAGGATTAAAATCTCCCAGAAAAGCTTTGGACTGTCTTAGTCCCGGAAGAGTTTTCCAGGTTTGACTTCTTTTTTCATCTGTACACTTCTTCAGCAGCCCTCCAATGGTATTTGATGATAGTCCACAGAAGGGTTCAGGGCGGTTGAAATGAGAGGCCGCAGCCCTTCTTGCTAAGCTATCAGCCTTCTCATTTCCCTCTACTCCTATGTGGTCTGGTACCCACATTAGAGATAACTTGTCTATTAGACAATGTCTATACTGCCTAGGAAGTCCAGTTTCCCAATAGAGTCCCATACAAGTTTAGACCTCACCAGGGGTGAGCTCAGACTCTTGAGTGCTGCTTGACTATCCGATAGTATCACGATATTTTTCCCCCGATATTTCCTGTCAATGTTGATCTGGGCACATCTTTAAATAGCGTGAATCTCCGCTTGCAAAATGCTTGGGCAAAGAACCCATTGGTTCCCAGTAGTTGGTTCTAAGCCCAAATAGTCCTGCCCCAGTTCCCTCCATTGTCTTAGAACCGTCTGTATACCATAAGAGGGTATTTTCTCCAATTTTATACGTCTCAGTTAGATCTTTCCATTCTTTTTTGCACCTCATCTTTGTACTGTATTTGTGACTAAGGTAAAGGGTATGAATATAATAATTAAATGCTTGCTTAAATACCCAAACTTGTACTCATCTTGTTATTATTATTATCGAATACAATAATTAATTGTGACTGCAAAGGGGGAATGAGTACAAGCTACTGAGGCCTTCGACTCGAAGAGGAAAAATAGTTTAGAAAGAAGCATTTTTAGACCAAACCCGGGGCAGTATTTGAACCTAAGACACTCTGAGTGTGAGTCGAACATGGTTACCACTACACCACAGAGGGCGGCTACTCATCTTTTTGTTTATATATATTATATCTAGAGCTTTCTTTTGTATGTTGACTTATAGTGAAATTTTACGTAGCACATTTTTTTCATACAAACTAACCACCTAAAATCCGGGTTTGTGTGCCATTTAAGCATCAACTCTGAATATGTACGAAATTAACCCTCAAACACATATTAAGTTTTCACTTATTTCTGGCGTTCAAGTTAAATTTTGAGCTTTGATGTATTCAGAGCCTTTCGTAGAATTTTGTTGCAAATATTTTTGTGGGACATTTTAATCCGTTATATCCCTGTTTTAAGGGTGTTTTTTGCCCTTTTCTACAAAAGGGACAAAAACGACCCATACATTGAAGAGTTAACGGGTTAAAATGCCCCGCAAAAATATTCCTCGTAGAATATTACATATATCTTCTAAACACATCCTATACCTAAAGTGTAAGGGTCACATGGTTTCCTATGCCGATTCAGCATAAGAATGTGCAAAAGCTGGGTAACTTTAACTTCCCCTAAAATAAGACTCATGTTGTCATGATGTAAACTTTCAAAACGTCGATACACGTATATTTTTTTGGTCCCCAGTGTACTATGTTTGTTCTAAATAATCTTTTAATATTCTAATAATCAATACATTTGATAAATATTTAACTAATTATCAAAGGTAATTTTGGTAGAAAATGTTTTGCTTGATCTCAGCACGAAACCTCTACAAAACCTACCGTTAGTTTTAAAAGCATTTAAATGTCATTACCTTCATTGCTTTCAAAGTATTATTTCATTGATTCCATTTCGCAATTTGAAATAACTTTGGATATTTAATGCCAGTGAGGAATTTCCTAACCGCTCTTCGGTTTTGCAGTGTGATTCGGAAGATTTTCGCACTTTCCACTGATCTTATCTGCAATATTTTCATCGTAAGTCTTTTTAAGCCAGAATATATTTCTCCTTATTAACAATTAATTGAATTAGAGATATTCTCTTCAGATTCATTACTGTTTCAAGAAACAAATTTTTCTAACAGAGCCTGTTCTATTATTCCATTTATCATTAAGTCTTTTGTTTGAGTATATTTAAAATATAATTCGATTGCAGTCAATTTAAATATCACAAAACAAATTCGTTATCATTGCTTTAATATTAATGTTCACTGAAACTATTCCATGTGTTTGGTTCACTTTTAAGGTTTTTTTCTGCAGAATGGAGCCTGAGAATTTGGTTATGATTGTTTGCACTCCCATGAATATCTCTCCGACATGATGCAACATTTTTGTAATTTTATCCGGGTATTTGCCGTTGTCTTCCACTCAATATTAATTCTGCCTACTTCTTTAATGATTTCCTAATGCTAAAAAGTTAAAACTCACATTAGGGAGGGAACTACTCTAACTGCATGCATGCCATGAAGCAACCGCCTTAAGTGGGCTTGACGTCAGTCTCAGCGTCGTCTCTGCCGGTATTGCTGATTGTTTGTTCGCTTGATTGATACTTCGCAGCAGTCTACCCTGCGCTTCTTCTGCTTGTGCATCGATTCACCTTAACACCTCCGGGGTCTTGGTGCATGGTGGTGGCAGTTTTTTATACTTTTAATCAATTAAGTCATTGCTGTTGGTGGTGTGCTGTGCCCCATCATCTAGTATTGACTTTTTATTGTCCCTGCTGTTGTTCCTGCACAGCGGATGTACTCTTGTTGGCTGTTGAGTTACAACACGTGCCTTTGTGTAAATTTCCCATTGTCCTCGAGAATTTTGAGCGCTGCTTTTCTTTCGGGTTTTTGTTTCGACTTGTACTTTTTTAATTCCTGTAATAACCGCCAAATAAATAATATTGTTAATTAAGTCGGAGCAGAGTTGTGTAAATTAATGTATACACAAACATTGACTTATAAATTAATGTAATAAAGCGCCACACGTCGAACAATTATGCGGGCCATGACAAGGACTTCAGTTGATAGAGATGTGTACTCGAAAATACTCGAAATGTGGGAAAATACAAGGTAATGCAATCAACAAACGCGTTTTCGCAATTACTCGTAAAAGATTGGAAAATTAAAATTTCATGTCTGAAAAAATCAAAGCAAGTTTTCCGGCCACTCTCATCTTATAAAAGAATCTCATGTACCAGGGATATTTGAATATTAGCTGCGAACGAAAGGCATTGTCGTACGAAACACATCAACCTATCTGGCTACCGATATTCTGTCTTCGACATTGCACGTAAAATGTGAGTTGCTGACTTTCGAGTTGGTATGTAAAGTCACTAAGTAAGTTGCTACTTTTCAGCACCTTTTCAATTTCTGAATATGTGCATCTGAGTTATTGAATTGAATTGCCAAAGTTTAGAAACAAAATTAGTAAAGTTCAAAGTAAAATCAATTACAGATTTAACAAGTCCTTTTACAGAGTTAAGTAGCGCACTTTTCTGAACCTAAACAATTTTCTATATGACCCTTATTCAAAGTTGCACCATTATTTAATACATTTCGTTTTATTGTATTGAACTTTGTGGTGTACGAGGGCGGATTGATATAGAAGCTACCTAGCGCTAGATGGCAGCACAAACACAAAAACTTTTTTTTTTAGAAATTGCGATCTGTCAAACGTCAGCTGTTAAAATTTCACCCAAATTCATCGATTAGTTTATTTGTTGTAGTCGTTTGAAGTAAGCAACTTTTGTGTTTCTTCAAAAATGGAAAAAAGCGAATTTCGTGCAGTGATTAAACACTATTATTTGAAAGGGAAAACGGCGAAAGAGACAAAAGAAAAGCTCGATAAACATTACGGTGAGTCTGCTCCGTCAGATTACATGGTAAAATATTGGATTGCTGAGTTTAATAGCGGCCGAACAAGCACTGCAACAATACCATCAACAGGAAGGCCAAAAGAGGTGATTACTGAAGAAAATATCAAGAAAATCCTCGATATCGTTATGAATGATAGCCGAGTCAAGTTGCGTGAGATTGTTGAAATGCTAAACATATCATATGAACGTGTGTTCAACATTTTGCATGAACATTTGCATATGAAAAAGCTATCGGCAAGATGGGTGCCACGTTTGCTCAGTGTCGAACAAAAACGAGTTCGACAGACCACTTAACAGCGGTGTTTGGACATGATAAAGCGTAATCCTGTTGATTTTTGGCGTCGATTCATAACTGTTGATGAAACGTGGGTCCACCACTACACACCTGAAACCAAAAATCAATCGAAACAATGGGTGGAAGCTGGTGGAAGTGCTTCGAAGAAGGCGCGGCAGTGAAATCGGCTGGCAAGGTTATGGCCACTGTATTTTGGGATGCACACGGAATATTGCTCATCGATTATCTTGAAAAAGGATCCACAATCACATTATTGGATCAATTGATTGATGCAATCAAGGAAAAACGACCACATTTAAAGAAAAAAAAATGCTCTTTCCTCAAGACAACGCACCGGTTCACACAGCATTAGATACGATGCTAAAATTACGTGAAATACACTTCGAATGGGTTAATCATCCACCTTATAGTCCAGATTTAGCTCCTAGTGACTTTTTCCTGTTTCCAAACTTGAAAAAATGGCTCGCAGCAAAAAGATTCATCTCAAACGAAGAAGTGATTACCGAAACTAACGCGTATTTTGAGGGGTTCCCGAAATCGTATTATTCAGATGGTATAAAAAAGTTGGAATATCGTCTTACTAAGTGTGTCGAAGTAAAAGGAGACTATGTTGAGAAATAAATGGTTTTTGAAAAAAAAAAATGTTTTTTTCCTACTTAGGTAGCTTCAATATCAATCCGCCCTCGTATATGGGACTTGGAAATTTGTTTGTGACTCCAAAAAAATGCCAGGAAGTCGTACATATATATACACACATAATTTACCAGCATCAATTCCCAAGTGAATTAAACCATATCCATACTGACCCTACTTTAGAAGAGTATAAGCTAAAAATAAAACAGATATTGAGCTGAAGAAGACTCCTCAACTCCAAGAAGAGCACCCCCAGAGTGTGCGAATTTTACTCACTATAACCATTTACCCTTTGAATATATACGTTACGCCATATTGCCCTGATAGCGATATCAGAATCGCATTGAACCAGATATCCTTAGAGGGTCTAATTACGGTTAGAAAAGTGAAGTTCCTTTCATGATCTTTTAGTAGGGGAATTGCGAGTGAGTAAAGTTAAAAACACTGAGCAAAAAATGATTGTTATACATTTGTTAGCCAGAACAAAATTTTAAGGAGAGTAGCGGAAAAAGACTCAATACTCATTATTACAATACTCAATACTCATTATTACAATACTCAATACTAATTATTACAATACTCAATACTCATTATTACAATTACTCATTATTATCACAGATGTAATGATGACACCAACATTATCGTATTCCAATAACCGGAGCTTCGAACTGCATAGCCCAACATTTTAAACAGCCTAGAGTCAGAGAAGATTTGTTAATGGCTGTCGTAAACATATTTATTGAAACTCCATTTTGGGTAAAGTATCACATCGAAATAAAATATAGAATCAAAAGATACTCATGACTTTGTTACTAAGTATACATTTATTATGCAGAAACAGAAACTAATGGAATTTTGGATTACTACAATCAAGGCGCTGAAATATACTTTTTTATTGTTGTGTTAGAGGTATTTCTAAATCAATTAATAATAATAATTAATCATTTCAGTTGCTTAGTGACAAACTGCTTTTTTTTGGCAACAGATTCATATTTATTTTTGGCACTTTTATTCTTTTTCTAAAACAATCCTAGACTATTTATAAATCTCGTAACTGCTGTGGGCTTAATTTTAACTAGGTGATTTGGAGATAAGAACCTACTGCCTGGGTAGTTATGTCTGCGTCTTGCCACCGCTGTGCAAGTGCATAGAATGTGTTCTGCTGTTTTCTGCTCTTCTTGACAGAGTCGACAGGAATCGTCTTCTACCACGCCTAATTTTTTCAGATGGTAATTGAGTACAGTGTCCAGTTAAAAGTTCAGCATAGAGTTTAATGTCATTTCTGCTGAGGTGTAAAGCAGCATCTACCCTGATGTGTTCAGGGTCAGTGAGTAGTCTCGACTGCCGCATGCCTTTTTGGGCTCTTCAGTAGTTCAGCAGACCTCGTTTTTCCTGTTCGCACAACAAGTTATTTATGAAGCTGCTGTTTATCCCACAGAAGGGTTCTGGACCTATGAAGGGAGTGCCTGCGCCCCTTTTTGCCAAAGAGTCCGCCATTTTCTGCCTTCATGTCCCTCATGTCCCGGTACCCACATTAGAGTAACAGAGTTTCTCGCTGCTAGGGAATTGAGGAGTTTAGAGCATTCCCAGACCAGCTTTGATTGGAATGAGAAGTTTATTAATGGTTTTAGAGCTGCCTGGCTATCTGAGAGAATGCATGCTTTGGTGCTGCGTGTACCCCTGCATAGACATTCTATAGCTCATAACTCTAAGGCGGACCTCCGCCTGAAAAATGGAAACTATTTTTCCATTGCAATTGCTTTTTAGAAATTTGGCCCTACTATTCCGCTCCAGCACTGCCATCTTCCATTTTGGTCCCATACTATGAGTCCTGTTTTATTATTACTTCGAATTATAGTTCGATTAAAGACAACATTTCATAAGGTTCGTTTTTTTGTGGGTATGGTATGGTGTAAAAATGGCCTCCATAAGGACCCAGAACCGCCTTAACATTATTTCTCGGATATATCAATTCGGCGGATGCATTAGCTAATTTAATATTGAACAAACTGATTGCTATATTTACGAGAGCTTTGAATGAGGCGATGTATCATGATCGGCGGGATGTGAAGATTGCCCTTCGATTATTCGCACATCGTTTTGTAGCGAGTACTTGAACACTGAATTCGCATGTAAATATTATGAATCGGTTTCGCAAACAGGACTTGTAAGTGAATTAAATGCATGTGGGAATGATTGATTCACAATTGCGAATTAAAAAACGGGGAACATCAATCAATGAAATAAGCGAAATTTTTTTGTTGCAAGTGGCACGTGTAATGTTGGCCTAGTTAGGTGTGCGAATTTTAAAAATTTCGTAATTTGAATTTGTATAAAATATTGGAGTTGAAATTACATTGGGCTCTTTTTAATTTTCTTTTTTTAGCTCGGTGACAATGACGTATAAGGATGAATTTATAAAGGACACTTTTGGTAATTAGCGAAGAAACGTTTTAAGTGAATTACTTATGCGCAACTCGTTAAGTGGGACACTTAGGAAGTGTCACTCTTTCTCTCCAGCCCCTTTGCATAGATATCCTCCAACAAGGACACCATTTGTCAGGCGGTAAAAATTAAAAAGTGAGGTCAACTCAAACAAAAGACAGCGAATACACCGTGAATTAATCATTGAAACAATTGTGAAAGAGTGAAACGCCTAAAAACTGCTGGTGCTGTGTGGCGCCTGTGAAAGGGTTGGTGACACCACACTCTCATACAAACGTTTTAATGCTCGTTGTTCCCGAAGCAGCCCAAGGTGTCATTGTCATTGGCTCATTGCATATTCACATCATGCGTTGCATGGTTGCGAATTACTTGTGTCCTGCATCATTTATAACTCTTGTATATATTAAAAAGGAAATGAAATTCAAAGAAAATAGGAAACAAGATAAATGATTCCAAGCAAGACATTCCGTCTCTCACATTAGCCAGACGTGCGTACCAAAGTGGAAAAAGCACTTTCTAATGGCTGCTTAGCAATATTGCGTGCTGCATGTATTCCGTGAATGCCGAAATGTTTGCATTTGTTCCTAATGAAATAAACTCCGCTCTAATTAAAATCCCCCGCAAGTGGTCGCAGGCGTTGCAATGAATTTTACACCAAATTTGACTTTTATTTTTGTGGGTGATCAAAACATTGTAACACACCAACAATACATACCAGGCTCGTTCCCAATAACCACTATTTGGACATATGTCGCTGGGTGCATTTATTTCTGATGGTGCTGCGACCGGCCCACATTGTTTGCTGAACTCATGATATCCACCACGAAATGCAGTGAACCGTAGACCTCCGCACACATACCGCATATTGCGGCTTTCAATTTATATTTATTCTGTTTGCAGTAAAACTCACTGGTCCCGCTAACATTAACCTATTTTGCATTAATCTATGATTAATTCGCTTCGATCTACTTTGGAAGATTTGAACTTGTCCCTAAGTTAATGTCGTCTTCCGCAGTTAATTATAACTCGTTTGTACATAAGTGGCTCAGAACTTATATCATTCTTCATCTAGTTATAGGTATAAAATAGAACTATTTTAGTGGTAAAAAGTTCAGTCCAGTTGAAATAATTATAGAAGAATTTGTTCTCTGGTAATCAGTGCAGAGATAGTACGGCATAGGCTACATTCGGGGACAAAGCAGTACGGAAATTTTAATTTTGACCCTTAGTGTATTATATTTAGGTTTGTTTCGCTTGTAATTTCTGCACATATATTTCATACCAACCCAGCTATGTCCCGATGTTCCCTTATTCATTTAATTAGCTCTCTTTCACTGCTATTATATTTTGCATTAGTTGTCAAACACACTTTTATAGGAGTGATTTTTAAACGTTTTTGCGGTACTCAAATTTCCGCCGACCACGAAGAAGAAACTCAGGAATTGGAATCTATGGCATATGAATCTCCATCATGTTAACCTCGTACATCGACGCGGCTGACCATATGACGGCATTTATCAGCGCTTTCGAGCCGCTGTCTCCTAATAACCACACTCTTGCCTAACTCCGGCTCGATCAGACGGAACTAGATTCACATTGGCGTAAGCTTAAAGCAACCCATTACACGCTTCTGACGGACGATAAAGGAGAATACTGCCATTAATGAGTCCATGCAACGCCGCATGACCGCGAGTTATGCAGAATATCGCAGCTGCCGTATTCAAATGACTGAACTAATAGAAATCCTGGTAGAGACTTCGACAGAGCCGGTAATTATCCCTCCGACCACCTCCCTACTGTTGCACAGCATACCATTGCCACCTTGTGACATCGAATCATTCGCTGGTGGGAACTCATGATTTTGACACTGCGATACGAACTCGTGATAAGCTGATTCGTGCCCACGATTCTGCCGGTTTCTCTATGCGAAAATGGACCGCTAATACTGCGGCCGTTCTACAATCTTTACCCCCCGACCACTTATTGCGAGAGGACTTCTTAAAGCTCGATGAAGCCAGTCTGACGAAAATCTTAGGGGTCCATTGGAATGCAAGGTCCGATCAGTTTTATTTTCACATTTACCCAATATTTTTCGAGCCCCGGACCACCAAACGAAAGTTGCTGTCCGTACTAGCTCAACTTTTTGATCCTGCCGGGTGGTTAGCTCCGGTTGTGATTACAGCGAAAATACTGATGCAACAGATCTGGGTTGATCACATTGATTGGGATGATCTGCACGGATTTTTTTTCAAACCTTATAGTTCTTAGCAAAGCGTATTCCTTAGAAAATCGTATTCCTTAGCACTAAGCATTTAGACCCACGTATCTCTAGCCACTATGTAGCATCTATACAACATGCCGCATCATGCGGTGAGTAGAACATTGCTTAGTGTGAAATTAGCTGATTGATATGTTGCAACACATTACGACCACAAACTAACCTTCCGTAATTTTTTTTTCTCATTCCGTATCTAGATTAGCATGGAAGCTCATCGAGCCTATTGGCGGGGAGGGCGCTATATAGGCCCCCCTAGGCTATTCGCACTCTAGCAGCGACCGGTCATGCCGTCTCCGGTCACAGTAGTAGCAACAGACCATGCGCTACCCGTATCACCGCGAGCAGCGATCAACTACCAAGCCTGCAGAGCAATGGAATGCTCCGTGTCTCCCACACCGCGGCGAGCTCCGTTGACGAATTTGGATGTGCCACCGCCACCATACGCAGTGTCACCCCGATTGCAACCCGCCGGGACGAAACAGTCCACCGGCACCACGTTCAGTGTCGCCCACACCACGGCGAGCTTCGATGGGGAAGTTGGATGAGCCACCGCCACCATACGCAGTGTTGCCACCACCGCGGCGTTCTCCGATGCCAGCTAGAAATATCATGCCGAGAACTCATATAGCGTCGGGTATTCTGCGGCACGCGCTGACCAGAGCAGCTTGCCCAATGGCACCGGCTGGACCACAAGAGTCCGCACCCACACGGCTGCCAACGGCGCTGATCCGTCGCCCTCATTCGCCGCGAGGACAGAGACCCACGACGCCAAGACGGTCGTCCCAACTCTCACCGGCTGCCAATCTAAAATGCAAGATGTGTCGGCGAGGGGGTCACGTTATGGAGGGATGTGGATCCTCATCGCGCTTCCAGCCCTGAAAAGACCGGAGCAGGTGGTGGCCAGAACACTTTGTTTCAAGTGTCTCGAAGCAAAGTAAATGGCATCACGTTGCAAGAAGCCGCCGTGCGCCATATGTCGGTGTGAACACCACACCACCCTCCATGTGTGAAGGTGAGGTGAGGTTCAGCTGGACCATATCGTTTCTCCTGCAATTGCAAGGGGGTGGCATGTTTGTGCCAAGTCCTCCCTAGTGATGACTGTGACCCGATACATTGGCACCATGGAAGCTTGAACCAATGTTGTAGATGTACTTTGAATGTGACTTTGGCAATACGCGTATACTCGTGTATTGCTGTTTCACTGTGGAAATTGTTACTCTTCCCATTTAATGCAAATTTATATCAACACACAATTAAAATACTTCGCGATTGTTCAGAACACAGTGAGAGGCAGATATACGAGTATATATACTTAAATATATTTCTTTCTGTTCTGTAGATTAACCGTGGAGTGTATGGACATGTTTAATTTTTCCCGAACTAGTATTTTTCTTTTAATATTATAATTTTTGTTTTATTCTCTATTTGCTAGTTCATCTTTGTGGCGTTTAAATATGTGGACCCCAAAACTGTTTTGATACAAATTGTATTAGCTTGAATCTGGTTTTTAGAACAGTTAAGGAGAACTTGATCATAACTCATACCAATCTAGAATCCAACTGAGTATTTTTAAGTGTCGTCTAATTTATTCACCATATCGATATACAATAAGTTAATGCTTCACTTCCAATTAATTAACCCGTACAAGGACGAACTGCTTGGTCTGCGTTTGACGCTCTGCGATGACAAGGTGACTATCAACTGTCAAGTAGTACATTAGGAGCGAGTCTAAACTTGATAGATGATTTACAGTTATTACGTTGTTACTTTGCAATGCATAACCAAACATTTTCTAAGCGGAAAGGGACACTGGCTGGTTGAATTGGTTGGCAGCATGATAGGTGGTAAACAAAGCCGCACCTGTTTGCAGGAGCGTATCGCATGCGTCAAGATTTGCTTGTAAATTAAACGCAATGGAATGAAATGAATTATTGTTAACCAACCCTGCCGCGTGGCTAAAATCAAACACAATCAGCCTTAAACGTGCATTCAGGATAAATTGACAGACAGTGTGGGAGAGGTGGCGTGGAGAGAGAGATGAAAACAGAGGTTGAGGTTCAGGTAAAAATAAAATAACATTTTATTGAGGCTGATGAAGGTGGTGCAATAAACATGACGCTTCCCTTGACTAGGTCGGCATGGTGAGCATTTTTTTGGAGAAATATTTAATAACTGCTTTGAGCATATTGGGCATACAATTATTGTGCCTGAGCAAACATAATTTCACTGGCTATGTCCTTTGACCGTCCTCATCATGTCGTGTCGGAAAATATTTGCTGACATTTTGCTGGAAATTACCATAATTAGTTGATTCAAAGCAGTACGCGGGCCTGCGCTTGATTCTCACTTTCTGCGATAGTGGCGGGGAGCTGCTGAGTCCTGCCCTTAACCAAAAGGATAACAATTATAGCATATGTCCGGATTGCGTACAAATATTTGTGAGTTTCGTTCGTTTCAGCTGGCGGCACTGAGCAGTGTAAATGCGAATTAATCAGTTTGAAATAAATATTTGTGTAAATATGTGACATATTTTCAATTCGAACGCAATGACGCATAAACGCACAGTAAACATGGTTGTAAATTATACGGAGGACAAGGCTGTTGTTAAGAGAGTGCACGGATACTGCCGTTTAGAGGTGTGTCGATAACTGATGAGCTTTTAGGTCAACATATTTCATATATTTGCCATGTAGTTTGTTTTCGTTCCGGTTTACTCCTTTTAATTTAATAATGTAACAGAATACGATAACATTAAATATTGTACTAATAAGGCCTCATTATTTAAGGCGTGGAATGTTTGCCACGAAATGAGTCAAAGAAAATGGGGAAAAGAGTCTTGAATTTTCTAAAATTATTTATGAAATTCCTTATCGCAAATTTCTAAGTAGGGAAATAACTTTATACAATTGTGCTCCACAAACATTAAATTACTTAATTCTGTCGCATTACTTTTAATCGGTTTTGTAACCAATTTGGTGAATTGCGAAACAATATGTTCAACGTATACTTTTTGAATAAAAATATTAAAAAATCAAATGGCGAGTTAAACCATGGGCCTATTGTTTCCAGACGAGTATAATAATAATGATAAATTTTGTAGGCACGTTTTCCATACTGATGAATTTTATGTATACGTGAGAGGGGCGGTGGTGTATAGCCAGAGCGGGGCAACTACAGAAGAGATGTTCCACAGTCTCCTCCTCCTCCTCATCTCCACATCTTCTGCAGTATTAATGAGAGAATACTCCCAGCCTGAGAGCATGCCTGCCGAACAGCCAGTGACCACGTACACAGGCCACGACCTTAGAGATATCCTCTCTGGACAGGGCAAGCAAGTCTCTAGATGCTCCAGCCACATTCGTCTGGTCGTTAAGCAAGTGCCCAAGACCCATTGGCCTCACGCACGACCCTATCCTTCAGCATCAGTTTACTGCTGGCAATTGATATTCCAGCCCCGCATCTGTCCGTGCATAAAGGAAGTTTGGTGCCCCGTCTGGCTAACTCATCAGCCCTACAGTTCCCCTCA
This sequence comes from Clusia tigrina, assembly GCA_920105625.2. Lineage (NCBI taxonomy): Eukaryota > Metazoa > Arthropoda > Insecta > Diptera > Clusiidae > Clusia > Clusia tigrina. The sequence goes on along the minus strand of OV050033.1, from coordinate 38,904,952 downwards.
ATATCCCTGTGTCCCGGAACCCATATAAGGCGTACCCTGAAAACGGTACTGATATCATTTAGGGCTGCCCGGCAGTCCTGAGCAACCTTTGACCGAGTTCATTGACTTGATGGTCGCCTGGTTATCTGAGTAGATACTTATAATGGTCTTTGTTACGGCGTGTCTACTTATGTAGACGGCTACCTCCTTTATGGCTAGGACCTCTGCTTGATAAAAACTGCACTGGTCGGGGAGAGGGAAAGAAAGCTCCAGTCCCAGTTCTTTTGAGAAAACTCCAAAACCGACTCTATCGTCAAGTTTGGATCCGTCAGTGTAGAAATTCAGTTCCCCCCTTCTCCATGGCATTGGTGTTTGCCACCCGCTTCTAGACGGAATATATGTCTGGAAGTGCCTATCGAAGTTGAGATTAGGTATAGAGTGGTCGGTGTTGGGTAGAACTACTCCAGGTATGTGCGATAGTCGAGTGACCAATCTGCCGATCATGCCATAACAACACACATTTCAGCCTTAGCGCTGATGCGGCGGCCACTTCCCTACCAGCTCTAATATAGGCAGGTTGAGTATTACTTCTAATGCTTTAGTTGGAGTGGTCCTTAAAGCACCAGAGATGCACAGAAACACAAGAACTAGCAGTTGACCATAACTGAGCGCCATATGACCATTTGAGAATTTTTGTGTAGTAAAAAATTAAATTTTAGGGCTGCTGTCTTCATCTGCTTTTGCTTGTGTTTGCGCCAAGTCAGCCTTCTGTCGAGTTGTATTCCAAGATAGGTAGTCACTGGATATAGGAATGGTGACGTTGTTAAGTTTCAGGGCCACGGGGCTACCTTGACGTAGTGTAAACGTGACATGTTTGCTTTTCGTTTCCATATTTTCCAAATGTCGATTTAGGCTTAGCTGATATAGCGTCTGCTACTGAGTGAGAGCATAGTATCACAGTGTCGTCAGATTTCTGTATTTTCATCTGTCGGTATATCAGCCGTAACACTGCCTTGGGGTACACCAGATTCGATGCTGTAGATGTTCGATGTGGATTCGTTGCACTTCACTAAAAATGTTCTCTCTCTAATGTAATTCAAGGGAAGTGTGAAATTCCGCAGGAAGCATTTTTTCAACTTGTACATATGTAAGTCCCTCGTGCCAAACCTTATCGAATGCCTGAGCTACGTCTAAGAATATGGCAGAACAGAACTGCCCTTTATGATTAGTAAGATTCATAATATCATTTTGTGCCATTATATCAAATTATTTACATAAATTATGTGTATATCTCGTGGAACGCAATACATTATAGTGAGCATGGCATTGGAGCGAACCTGCCCATTTTAGTTGTCTTATATATTGGTACTGTCATCCATCTAATATTCGCCGATGAGTCTAATATAAGCGCTCAGTAATGAACATATATGAGTGGTAGGCGTACCAGTAGAAGCATGTTGGCAATTTTTTGTACATACACTTGTATAGAGTCAATGTCCATTGCAAAATAATGTTACTTATTACAAGATTTGATTATATGGGAGGTCCTTTACATTATCGATTCGGTTTCTGGTGCACTAGTTTATGGTGTGAATATACTTATTCCAATTTTTAGTATAATTTCCAATTTTTAGTATAATTTCCAATTTTTAGTATAATTTTGGGATGTGGTGAAAAGTTTTATGCTTATATCTGTTCCATCATAGAGCTTCGCTTAAGAGATTGTTAAATCGCCGACGCGGAGTAGGTTCTTCAGCATCTTTGAACAGCTCTGCATGGTTGTGGGAATATAACTGCTATATTGCTTTATGGGGTCTTAAATTTAGAATTAGTATGGTGGAAAAGCCCGTTGAGCATTTTCAGTTAACGAAGAAGTAGTTATAAAACCAATATTTAACATAAATAACTTATTTATTTATTTACTTATTATTTACGTATTATTAATAAAATTAGTGAATTGACTGAATTAATGTCTAATTATAAATATAGCAGCAGTAGCAAGAATGGCCTTCCGCTGCTTATGGGTAAAAGGAGTGAGTCAACGAGGGTGGATTAAATTAAGTAATATAATTCAGATTGTTTAAAAAATGTCAAGATTTTACAATATCTGATAGGGATGGGTTAGAGAGAAGGGATACGGGATCATCATGCTGAAAGATATAATATATTAAGCGGTTCAGTTCTGAATACTCACGGAGGTAATGTGATAGGATACTGTTAGAAGTTTGGATAATGCTGTGGCATATGGACTTGGGTTCAATATTCATCTGGTGTCTGTGAGAAATATTTTAATGACCTAATCTGAGTCTTGGTAATTTTACGCTGTCCAGTCTGCTGATTGTGTCTGTGGTACGCGGTAAATAATCGGCAAGAGAAATTCGGTTTGGGTCTATGTTTTTATACCAGGTCGAGGAAACGATCCAAATTTGCTTCTTTTGATCGGTGTGGTATATTTTCAGAAAGTGTTTCATGTCGGATAAGTTGTAGTTAAGAGTAAAAGTCACAGGAGCAGCGCAAGCGTATTTAGCAGCGCGATCCGCGAATTCATTACCTTTCTGGCCTGGAACCCAAATTAGGGTAATTTTTTGGGTGTTTTTCGATCAAAATGGATCTAATGTCTGTACTATAGAATTCATTGTTATGTAAATTAGATATGGTGTGAAGGGAGGAAAGGGAATCGGTACATATGCAAAGTTGTCGTATCTGCATTTGGCATATTTTATGGCTTCGTAAATTGCAATAATTTCGGCCGAAAATACAGAATTATAGCATGGAAGCACAACCAGTTTAACAACTTTAGTTTCATAGGTGACGCTGTATTCTGATTTCATCTGAATTTGAACCGTCTGTATAAGTGACCTGTTAGTTGTTCCTTTAGCTCAAAGAATAGGGATCGAGACTGTAAAGGATGTGTTTAGGATTTTATAAATTTATGTAACGCAGTATCGATTGCTGATGGTTTTAGATGCCAAAATGAATCCATTTTATTTATGTATTTGTAGAGAGTCGAACACCAGACCGAAAATCTGCGGACAAAATTGCAAGTCTGTTCTATTGTTTGATAACTTTTGCAGCAATGCGATTAAACGTACTTTCGGTATCAAAAGCGTTACATTATATTGATACGAAAGAGCAGTCGATACGAAATTTTTGGAGAGGCAGGCAGCTTGATTCTTCAGCACAGGACGGATATTTGAAAACTTGGCGGAGACTTACCTAGAATTCAGTGTCGAATTTGTTAATATTATTAATTTATTTGTTTGTAGTAGGAGATATATACGCATGAGTTATATTGTGCTTATATTAAGGATCCTTTCTCAAAAATTAATTCATCTGAAATGTTTAATTCATTTTGAATTAAAAAAAGAAAAAGCAGTTCAAAAGCAAAGATATATGAGCAACTCAGACAATTATGAAATGGAATGGAGTGGAATGGAATGGAATGGTTGGCCTATATACGATCGAATGCATGTCCATATAATATTCTTCCTGGAATTGGAAGAAATTTAAGTTATACATATTTGTAGTTGGGTTATATTTTTCAGGATTGAATTTGAATATGTTATCTAACGACTCTTTTTTCTGCCGGGGTATCCTCAGCGGTATCCAGGAGTAGTACACAGAAATTCTTCACTTTTTATCCGTTTTGTCCTTATATATTTATTTATTATTATTAATAAAACTTCCTGGCTCACAATAATTCTCGGATTTATTTAATTATCCTTGACAAACTCTGTATAGAAATATGTTTCGTATTTTCCCCGATGATCCAAGACAAATTGGACTATATGAACTTTCAAGCAAATTGTGGCACGTTTGATGACCCTTATGACGCCTCTGCCTGTCAGTTGATCCTGTAGTCGCTGATGTAGTCCAAGTTGCTTATGTTCATTATGCCACTGAGTTTCCTGATTTCGCTGACGTAGTCCAACTTCCTTATGTTCATTATGTCACTGAAGTTCCTGATGTCGCTAACGTAGTCCAAGTTGCTTATGTTCATTATGTCACTAATGTTCCTGATGTCCCTGACGTAGTTCAAGTTGCTTAGGTTCCTTATGTCGTCGAGGTCTCGGCTGTTCTTAATACGTTGGAAATCCTTAACGAACATCGAATACTTGTTTTCGACTTTAAACGCTTGTTATTCGACTTCGAATACTTGTTATTCCACACCGAGTACTTGTTATTCCACACTCTGAAAGATTCTCAATCACTATTTAACCTACTAAAAGTTTGTGATTGAGAATTCGTAAAGGGTTTTCCATTAAGAGGTGTTATTTTGGTATTCAAAGAAAAAGCCATTTTTTGAGATAAATGGTCGGATGTTTATTTCATAATAAAGAGGAAGGTATGCCACTAATAATGAAAAACAACATCAGCCAAATGGCCACCACGACCACGCTTACAGGACCATATCCTTTTCATGAAATTTTCCATAACCAAATCGCAAAGTGGCTGCCCTATGTCCTCGACAGCCTCACGAATTCTTTCTTTGAGGTCTTGAATCGACGCTGGGCTGTTGGCGTAGACCTTATCTTTCACGTGGCCCCAAAGGAACAAGTCGCAAGGTGTTAAATCACAAGATCTCGGTGGCCAATTGTGATCACCTCTTCGAGAGATAACACGGTCCGGAAACTTTTCCCGTAAAGGAGCAATGGTTTCGTTGCTTGTGTGGCACGTAGCGTCGTCTTGTTGAAAGTAAACGTTGTCCAGATCAATACCATCCAACTCCGACCATAAAAAATCATTAATCATCTCTCGATAGCGCAATCCATTCACCGTAACTGTTGATCCAACCTCATTTTCGAAAAAGTAAGGTCCAATGACCCCGCCGGACCATAAACCGCACCAAACAGTCACACGTTGAGGATGGAGAGGCTTCTCAACAATTACTCTTGGGTTTTCCGAGCCCCAGATGCAACAATTTTGCTTGTTGACGTAGCCACCGAGGTGGAAATGGGCCTCATCAGTCAAGATGATTTTTCGATGGAATTCCGGATCATTTTCATGCATTTCAAGGACCCAATCAGCAAAGACACGACGCTGTTGATGATCGGCCGGCTTGAGTTCTTGTGTTAACTGAACTTTATAAGCCTTAGGACCTTTATGCAAAATACGGTGTAATGACGTTTGTGGAATGCCCAATTCCAAAGAACGACGAGGAATGGACAAACCTGGGTTTTCTTCAACACTTTGGGCTACACCAGCAATATTCTCAGTTGTTCTTGAGCGATGTGCACGGGTTTTATTCTTCATATCACTAACTTGTCCCAACAGCTCCAATTTTTCCACCAATTTCTGTATTGCGGTCCGACAAGGTGCTTCACGGCGACCCAAAAATGCTTTAGTTTTGCGAACTGTGACTGCAAGATTTTCACCATTTTTGTAGTGAATTTTAATAATTTCAATGCGTTGTTGAAGCGTGTATCGTTCCATTTTTAGTAATGGCGTAGTTTCTACTTGTCAAATGTCAAAGAATAAAAGCATCAAAAGTGACAGCTACCGAAATACCGGGTGATTCAAAATAACACCTCTTGTAGGAAAACCCACAAAAAGAACGAAACAAACGAAGTCAAAATCTGACTGAGTTTTTTTTATATTCTGAACAAAAAGCTTTTGTGTGGGTGAAATTTGTCAGTGGGCAAATTTCATCTTCACAGTTATCAACACAAATACGGAAGTTAACACTATTATGGATCCAAGTGTATCTTACCCCAAGGTATGCTGAGTATAAGGAAAGTTCAATGTGGTTAGAATTTTGTACATAGAAAAGGGAGTGGAGAAATCACATCGGTTAAAATAAGCAGATAGCGGGCAAGTTTAACATCTACTGCCTCTCTTATTTTGTTGAGGAGATCTACATAGAAATCTATCATTAGTTTTATTACAAAAGAAGGAAATTTGTTCAATTGCTCACCATTCTATAAGAAATGGTTTGAATTCGAAATTAAATTTGTGAAAAAGCTGGTATCATTCTCATATTTTCAAGATATGTTTTGTTGAGAATGGATATGAGTGGGTGCATCAATAATAACTAGAGAGGCATTTGCTAGGAGCTGCCAATATATTTTAATTAGAGAAAGGGAAATTGTTTCGCTTCCACATCTTGAATGCAGGTCTGAATTATTGCTGTAAATCACGAAAATATAATAAATTATAAAGCAAAGTACTTCGAGCGACTCAGCTGGCCTCCAATGAGATGTTGTTGCGAAGTATGTGTGCGGGTCCGAGAACTGCTGAAAACCTGTTTATTAGCTTTCTAATGCACAGTAATACTTATTGCTTAGGGTAGAAAATTATGTCGGCCCTTTGGGAATAATACGCAGCCCAGCAGCCGCGCCAGCCGCACCAACCGGCAACTGTGACCTGTGCTGCGTTTATTGTTGTTGTGCTGCGCTGATACTTGGTCCCATAACACAAGATTCGCACTTGACGATATTAAATTACGCTGCACGTCTCGACTTTCAACTAAAGCCATTTGCTGTTTTCATTTGAGCTAATTTGAGCACGCCGATTCCGGCCACTCTCCTCGGCATGCGATTGAAACTGACATTTTTACATGAACAAAATAAATCACATTTGTACATTGGGAGTAATCAGTTCAGGGCTGCGACGATTTTGCTACTTTTTGATTTTTATTAAAACGAAATGAACTCTCAAAAGTGACAAGTGGGTATAGCAATGAAATATGAACCAGGAAATGCGATTGGATGGGCGGTGTTGAGTAGAGACAAGCAGATGCGGATATTGTGGAAACCGCAACTGGAGCTGATAGTGCCTAATAGAATCATGGTCAAATGCATTCAAAACGGCAAATGCAAATTTTAAATAAGTACTTTGACACAGATGCAAAAGCTTAAAAATAAATTCGAACACTTCCGAGCCAGACAAGGGTCTACAATACGCGAGTGCGCATACTTTCACCAGAAATATGAATACTCCAATAATAATTTGATTAGTTTGTATCTAAGCTGCCATCTGAGTTGAAATTGATATTGTTATGCTATTGAAGTAAACAAATAAGACACACTAAATAGGAATTGTAACAGAAAATACATTCCCGAATTTATGTCAAAGTGCTCATATTCATTTATTTAAATTTGATACCTTGAAACTCGCCATCGACATTGTTAAACAGCGCTAGCTTTCAGGTAAGATGTCGTTTCTTCAGCAACACTCTTCTATCTAATTGGATTTATAGCGACATTCTGACTGTTTTTTTTTATAACCTTTACTATTAAAAATTAGAAAAACTGCAAATAAGTTTGAGCAGTTAACTTGTTTTCCAACTAGCAAACTGAGGGGTGGCAGATATGGACATCTTTATGTGCAATTGATCAGAATCCCTTTCTGAGTGAGACCATTAGAGTTATCTTAATGAAACTTTTTTGTGTGGACCAGATCAAAATACTGCAGAAGCTGTGGGGATAAAGAGGAGGAGGAGATTGTGGAACATCTCTTCTGTAGGTGCCCCGCTCTGGCTAGGCAAATACGCTTTTAGCTCTCTTACAGAAGTGTCCGGCGCGAAGGTCAAACAAATCCTGCGCTTTATTAGGGCTTCGAAATGGTTCGACGAGTGAATTGGAGATGCGTTGCTACGCGGTGGTTTTACATTGGATCCATGGTGGTCTGAGTGAGCTGGTCCGTGGCACAGCTGCCACGATAACCTAACCTAACCTAACCTGATGTGGACCAGAAGACAGAACCAGATAGCTAGATGAGCCTATTTGGACAAATACTACTGTTTCCTCCCATATATGCAACTGTCATTATATTGGACTTCGGTCCAATTGATGGTTTAGTAACGCAATTTTGCAATTATGTAAATTTGGCTCTACTTCTAGACCGTACGCAATATATTTACTGCTGCGCTCACTATTAAAACATATTCATAACTAAAGAACTATAACAGCATTATGGGCGGAAAGATCTATAAGAGAATCTAGGCGACGGAGCATGTCCACATTATAAAGCATTCTAAAATAAATGCAGTTGCTATGAAGATCACGTCCACTTTCCATGCAAGGAACTTTCGGGTATAAAATAAGATTTAGCCTAGCTATGCCGTCAATCAGTAAATCCATGAAACTAATCGATCACTGTAGTGTCTTTCAAGCGGAAATAAACGCTATTCACGAAGCCCTGATTTGGTTGAGGATAAACGAGGTAACCGTCAAGGATATCTGTATTTTATCAGACAGCCAAGCTGCACTAAGGGCTTTGAATGCATTCCAAATAACATCAAGGAGTGTCTTAGACTGTCGCCGATCTCTAAATGAGATGACTAAACAATTCCATATCCATTTCTGCTGGGTACCAGGACATAGGGATATAGCAGGGAACTGCAAAGCTGATCAACTTGCGAGAGACGGCACTTGTATGCCAAATGTCAGTAGGCATATGGTTATACCTCTCGCCACTTGTAGGCTGCTCATAGATAGATATATTTAAGAGTGTTATACACTGCGACCTGAAAGAAGCTTCTCATAAGGGAGACACTAATTAATTCTACCAATCAAAGTTGGTTCTGTGCCATTACCTGCGAAATCACCAGGCAAACATGGCCGAGGCTAAAAAAATCATTAGACCTATCTAGAAAAATCATTAGACTCAATAGACTACAAATTAGGACTTTAATAGGAGCCCTCACGGGACATTGTCTAATAGGAAATCATGCAAGAAGAATGGGAGTTTATACGCATGATTTCTGTCGTAGCTGCAGAAACGAGGAGGAACTGGAAACCGTCCAGCATCTCTTCTGTACATGTCCAAATTTTGCTAGAAATAGGGAACGTTTACTAGGATCCCACTTCTTAACAAGTATAGATAATCTATACCAGTCAGGTGTCAACAACCTTCTTCGCTTTATAAAAGGTTCAGGTTGGTTCAATCTGGAGGGGGAAGCGTAGCCATGCCTCGCATCCGCGGCTCACAACCAACTGGTGATCTTAGTGGCATCACTGGTTTATTGGTGATGCGGCTGCCCAAGCTACCTACCTAGCTATGCTCGTATTGATGATTTTTAGCAGTAATGCACATTGGATCCATACGAGTGGGTGTGGAATATATGGGCAGCACACTCTAACCCCTAAGCTCACAATTAAATAAATGTTTAGAGGTATTAAAGGTATTATTTAAAAATACTCGAGTTAAAAATTTCTGTGAGTCCGATGCAATTCAGTCATCTTTGTGTGCTTTCTATTGCCGGTAATTGACGCGTGTGTCACTTTTGATTATTCTTTTTATTATTCTCCCCGTACGAAAGTCAAGATCGTGACGTCTATCTTCATTTGTTACCAATCAGCTTTTGCTTTTATACGCAGTAGTTTAGATTGTGTCCTTTGAGCTTTTTCTTATTTTTCAACTGTTTTAACGTTATCTTCACTTCATTTGCCGCTTTATTGATCAATTGTATAAAAAAAAGAAAAGGAGAAAAAAGTCGAAAATTAAAATTAATCATAACCCCAATTGTGAGAAAACTGTAAAAATATACGAAAACAAATAATTTCAATGAAATATGTAGACACCCCTTCCGCAACCATCCTGAAACACAGCGTATATCAACAAACACTCTGTAACAATGAGGCCAACAAAGCCCACCGAAAATGAGAAAAGCAAATAATTGTCGAGGCAGGAGGCAAGCAAGCATTTACGGCTTATGGCACCAAAATGCTTAACTGCTCAATTTACTGGCGCACGGTCGGTCTGGGGTGGCGAGCGCTCGCTCACACCGCTGGATTAGTGTACATTGCACTTCGCATTGCTCTGCGTTTTTCGTTGAGGCGGCATCGCGCAGCACGAATCACCCCAGTGGGATTGATGCTGGTTAGGCCGACGAGGGGTTGCTGCTGCTGCTGCTGCTGCTTACAGTGAACTGGCGCCGCACTTCATCGTTTGGCCACTGCTCTTACAGTATACAAATAAAAATCAAGGAAGCCAAATTCAATTGAGACCAACTGCAGCGCAGAACTAAACTGAACAGCGTTGTTGCAGGCACGACACACACCCTCCTTGATGAGCCGATTGCCTTTTAAGGAATAATTGTCGTAAGGACAATTCGTGTTGCGCATCCGTATTGTAAATTATTATTGCGGTTCGCTGCGGTTGCTCTCAGTGTTGCCAATTCTAGCTATGTATATTTTAAAAAGAATCGGTTATCGATTACTTAGGACAGGATCGACAGTGCCAACTTGTTTTGTAGCTGCTCCCATCGAAGCATAAATACACATTGACTGCATATTTGGCGAGCTATAAAAGGAAGAGCTAGGGAATCATTGATTTTCTAAGAAGAATTGATATCAACCAAAAGCTGCTTCCTATGCTGAGTTCAATCAGGATTGGTATAAATGCAACAATTGTTCAGGTCACGTGAGCAAGACTCTGTAACAGATCATTCAACCAATTTTTTTTGCCATGTTCCAGAGAGAAACTGCTGTTGGCTTCCTTCTCCGATCCTCGATCCCTAATTTCTTTATTTTCTCTCCGGGTATCTGCGAGTCTTTACAGTGGTAGTTAACGAAACTCTAGAGAGAATGGTAAGAAACCAGGTCATTTGTTTCTGGTTTAAGAAATTCTGTGTAAAGAGTTATTATCAGAATTGAGAGGAGTGTTATACACAAGAATAGAGAGGGTGAAAGACTTCCAATATATTTTCATAAACAATATTTTAGCGTAAAACAAGCACGGTATTTCCAAACGATTTCTTCACATTACACACAAATGTGTCTGATAACCGAAAGAAACTACCGAGTGTCATTTAACAAGTAACTGCTTTCTTTTCCGATTGCCTGAATAACTTTCCGACTCAAGGGATGAATTTATTCTTTGTAATGATGATATCTGTTTTGTTTACATTTGTTGCTGTTGGCATTGTTGTTGTTGTCGTTTTGTTCAAGTGGTAAAATGCGTTTGCACTTGAAATTGTCAGCAGGTGTTTTGCAGCAACAACAACAGCAATCACTTTGCAACATTAAGGGAGATCCAATAGTAATTCAATTCAATCCAATCCAGAGTTGCGAAATTACGATGACAACATATTCGTAAGGATAAAGACAATTAAGCGCCGTTATCTGTCAATGCGCTCTGTTAAGGAAAACCCATACGCGAACACACACATATGCACATATGAACACATGCAGGCTAATGTTTTATTGTTTATACAATAAAAACGCAATTGTAGTTAAGTGGCAGAATGGTTTCGTACTTGCATCTTGCCTCCCAAAATGTCTGCTGTTGCAGGTACCATCCCGACAGACAATTTGCAACTGAGCCCGAGTTCTGAGAGAGCTCTGCTAAAGTTTAAGGAAGTTATTAAATGAATTCGTGACTGCAACTTGTTACAATTTCTCGGGCTTCCATTTTAGCACCGAAGTATATAATTTGAAATGATGTAAATATGTATTCGGCTCCTTATGTTATGAGACAAACTTTGCCATTTTGGATCTAGATCGAAAAATGTGTTTCTTCATTACTATTGATTAGATTTATTTACGCCCTGAAAGATCTATTGTGATGCCCCCATTTATTGGAAAGATGAGGATAGTCTCATCTACAGATCTTCTGTCAGGTTGATTTCCGACAGAAATTCATATATTTTGGAGGAATCAAGTTGAGGGATCTTGCTCATATCTAAGATATATTCTCCTAAACACCTGAGTCTTTTGTGTGCCAACGTCCTCAGTCTGTGATCAGGTGCAGTGAGGTTTCGTCACTTTCTCCACAGAATCGACAGATGGCATCTGAAGATATACCCAACTTATTCATATGGTAGTTGGGTCTACAGTGTGCGCTTAAAATGCCTGTGATGATTCTTAGTTTACTCCGAGGCATATTTATTAATTCCATAGCTCTTTTAGGATTAAAATCTCCTAGAAGAGCTTTAGAAAAAATGTGGAACGCTTTACGATTTTGTGTGTCATCCTTGCGCAGGGCCATGCTAACTATTACTTCGATTAAATGTTTGGTATAGTAAATCAATCTGTCAGATATGTAGATATGAGTCCAACTAGACTGCATGCCAAATGAGTAATGTGCATTATTGTATTATATGGAAACAATATCGTCAACTGGATGCTGGTAACAGAAGCAAACTCACACGCACGAGGTTGTTTGTCTTATACATAAATTATATATTAAGAATGTCAAATTTTTGGGCAAGCTATTCTTGCTATATAATGTAATGTAGTTGAGAAGTGAATGAGGTACTGAGACCAAAAATATCTATTGTACCGCCCTCTGCTATTAAGTGTATCCCTATAAAATCTCACCTGGTCCCGTTGCCCTCAGAAATTCAAGGATGTCGGCTAGATCTAGCGGTGCTATTTCTTTACCTAGTATTAGGTACGAGACTAGGTATCTTCTTCTAACATGCAGCAGTGCTCCAGAATTCCCTTCTTCATCGCAAAATCTGCACAATGGGTTTGCTACAATCGCTATACTGCTCATGTGTCCTTTGAGCCTACAGTGGCCGGTCAAAAGCCCGAGTAGTATTCTTAAACTATTTTTGGGCAAACTAATGCAAAACTCAAATATTTTGTGGTTATATAGTTGCCGAATAGTAATTTAGATTGTCTAAGACCTAGATGGTTTATAAAAAGTTCCTACCTCTGTTGTCTTTCTTTTTCCGGTCCCTAAGCTCGTCAGGCCTTACTCTTCTACCTATACCGCAGCAAGGTTCCGGCCTCTAAGCTTGTCTGGCCTTACTCCTCTACCTATACCGCAGCAAGGTTCCGGCCATATCATTGGTGTGGAGGCTCCCAACCTGGCGAACTCGTCGGCCTGTTCTTTGCCGTGGCCTTACTCTTCTACCTATACCGCAGCAAGGTTCCGGCCTCTAAGCTTGTCTGGCCTTACTCCTCTACCTATACCGCAGCAAGGTTCCGGCCATATCATTGGTGTGGAGGCTCCCAACCTGGCGAACTCGTCGGCCTGTTCTTTGCCGTGGCCAACCACTTGTCCCAGGACCCGGCAAAGGCTGATTTTGCTATCTTTACCCAGCTGATTCAGTGTCTTCATACATTCCCATTCTAGCTTTGAGTCTACTTCATACGAGCTCAATGCTCGAAGGGCAGGTTGACTGTCCGATAGTATAGCTACATCTCCTCTTCTATAACTTCTTTAGATTAAACTGTGCACATTTTTGGATAGCGTCATTTTCTGTTTGGAAAATACTTGGATATTTTCCCATGGGTTCTAAATATTTAGTTCTAGGTCCACATATTCCCACCCCAGTTCCACTATTGGTCTTTGACCCATCAGTGTACCAAATTATTGTTCGTTTCTTAAAAGAGTATGCAGCGTTGAGATTACTTCATGTCTTTTGGAACTTAGCTTTACCGGAAAACGTTTCTCAAAGTTTAATTTATTACTAGTCATATCTGTTTCATCTCCTGCAGTCCTAACTGTGGTTGCTGTGGCTATCTTCCTCACAACAATGTGTAGTGGAGTCAAGTCCAAGAATATTTCTAGCGCTGGTGTTGGACAGGTCCTCATTGCCCCAGTGATACCTAAATACGATAATTTTTGTTTTTTTGATAACTCTAGTTGAGTTGCCTTGAGCTCCGTTCTTCTGACCCATACAATAGCTCCATAGGTCACTATTAGTCGGACTATCATCGTGTACATCCAGAACAGATACTTGGTTTGCATCTCCATGTTTTGCCGCCAGTCTTTTGCATGCCATTAAAGTTAGTTTTTCCGCAATTTCCCTAACATGTATTCTCCATATCATTTTACTATCTAGTATAATCCCCAGATATTTTGCTTCATTTTTGGCATGATTTTCTCGCCCAAGAGTTGAATATACTTCCACCTCGGCATTTTTCTTTTCTTGGTAAATGGAATGATAGTGGTTTTAGGGGGATTTATAATTAATCATTCTGACCTGCACAATGGACCTACAATTCTCAGAATTGTTTGCAGAATATTGGAAAGGGTTTCTACAAATACCACTACTAATCCAATACTAGAGATGAGAGGACTCGAATTTACCCCCAGGAGAAACCTAGATATTTGTGTGGATAAACCTGTCTTCGGAATTAGAGCTAAGGAAAATGCAGTCGATATAACGATAAGCAAGCTTACTTACTAATTAGGCGGTGTCTGTCCATGTATGGTCATCTTGTAATAAGATTGGGCATGGAGGGCCGTCAACCTAAGGTTAGTAATATTACAAGTTGAATCCCAAAGTAAACAAGACTGTTTAACGGTGAGAACAACATACGTTTTTTTTGCAAAACCGAAGCATGTCGAATCGATCGTCCCGATATTCCGGTCGCATACGACGAATACAATGCACCAAACGGTCCAAACGCCAAGATAGATTTGTGCATTAACGGTTTGGCCCGGTGGAACGAATTCTTTGTTGATAATGCCCTCGGAATCGTAAAAGCAAATCAAGTCTTCACTTTTGACTTCTCGAAACGATATTTTTGCGTTTGGCTCGTCTGGCGCCTTCCACACCCGACTTTGGTGCTTGGTTTCTGCACCATATTGAAAATATTCCGTTTCATCACCATGTTGTAAAGGAAGTTTTTGTGCTTTTAGGCCTGATTGATGATGTCCTCTGAATATTGAATTCTGAGTAATTTTTGGTCGTCAGACCACTTGTGCGAAACAAACAGTGTAAACACTTTTTGGTGGCCCAAATGTTCGGTTCAAATGTGATAAATAGATACTCAATTCCAATTCCAAAGAAGATTTTGGTCAGAGGTACTCAGACTATTTAAACCTGCAAGGCATACAGGGAACTTGTTTAGTTCGACAGTTTTTACGAGCTACAAGAAGGAGTTTAGAAGTGCCAAACGAGCGAGTTTAAGGAATTACTGTGAAAGCCTCACTCAAATTTAGGAAGCAACTCGCTTATATGAAGCTCAGGCCAGGGGCACGCCATCTCATATCTTACTTTCAAATATGATGGTGGCTATATTGCGAATGAGGACGAAAACGCTATGCTTTTATGCCCAATTATCAGGGCCATCTGGGTGCAGGGAGGCAAGTTGTATTATTTTCGCATGTAGATCAGGAAAGGAGACTGGGAAAGTGCAAAAATCAACTGAACTGGCGATAGGCTGAAATGGGCAACCGTTAATTTGAACCCATGGTCGCCTGATGTCAGGTCAACTTTACTCTCTATTTGTAACACAGAATATGTTGAAAACCAGAATTACTGAAGATGATCTGGTGGCTGCCCCCTGTTATGGAATCTTTAGTGGATGAACTTCTTTGGGAATTAACGAACATTGTCTGGGGAGTCAGGAATATGCTGGGCAAATTTTTGAGCTTATTATACGATCTTATTCAATACAGTTTAAAGTTATTATGAATTGGTGTACACGGTAGGGGTCAGAAAAACCCTAACAAAACTGATATTGTACCTTTCATGAGGAGGAATGTTGAGGTCCTTATGGATGTCAGCAGTTCTAACGAATCAAGGCGCACCCGTGACTGCACGCAAGATTTTCGATTGCACCCGTTGTATCAGCTCGACGTTCGATGAACTAGCAGTCCCCCAAAGCTCAGCTCCGTATTCCCAAATTGGTTTGATCTCTGCCCTGACAATAGAAGTTTATGTTCTAAACGAAGCCTTGACTTGGAGTTGAGTAGCCAATTTATTTTAAGGGCCTTTAACTTTATATGCGCTCTTTTTGCTACAATATTGTTCCGCGAAGCTAGTCGTCTGCCTTGATGGCCTCCTAGGTATGTTGCAGTATTCGATGGCATGTTTCTTTCCTAAGTGTAAATGTAACATGAATGCTCTTGGTATCATTTACCCTAATGCACCAATTTGCCAGCCACACTTCCATTTTCTTCAAATGCTCCTCAAGGCGATTCGAAGCCTCTATTGGAACTATCGGTTATCCAAATGCGATTCCAGTAGCATGTGCACATTAACTGGGAATAGTTTTTGAATGTTATATATTAATCCTGCTTGCCAAACTCTGTCAAACGCCTGGTGCAATATCTAAAAATATAGCAGAGCAGTATTTTTTGTCTTCAAAAGTATTTCGAATTGCACTAGTAATGCGTTAATTTGCTCTATGGTTCTGTGATTCTTACGAAATCCACATTGATGGTGGGGAATAATATTGGATTTGTATATGTGCGGCTGCAGCTTTAGAAGAAGCACTTTCTCAAATAATTTAGAAATTACTGGGAGCAAGCTTATGGGCCGATAAGATGACGGTTGATTTGCGTCTTTTCCGGGTTTTGGTACCATTGTAATTTGTGATATTTTCCAGGGTTGTGGAAAATACCCAATCCTAAATATTGCATTAAATAACTGCATCGCTATTTTGATGGCTATTTCAGGCAATTCCACAATCATTTTTGCGGTAATTAATTCAAATCCTGGTGCTTTTTTCGGGTTTAGCTGAGTTTTAATTGCAAGTTGCACTTCCTTCATTTTAACCTTCATCGGCATTAGTGGTATTTAGTGGCCAAAAATGGAATTTCAAAACTGTTGGTTGGTTGGTTAGGTTGAAATACGGATTTGAGATAATTAGCAAACGTTGAGGCTTTCTCTTCGTCACTTCTTGCGCAAGTTCCATTATTTTGCCTGAGTGGTAGATGACAGTCTTCAGAAGTCTTTAAATCTGTATAGTCTTTCCATAAAGAGTAGTTGGTATTTTGTGTTGGAGTTAGCGTCTCATTATACTTTTCCAAACTGTTCTCTAGCTCGCAGTTCAGTGCTTCTCGGAGGCGTTTTTTTGCTAATGCTAATTTCTGCTTGGCGTAGGGTGATCTATTTTGTTGCCACTCTCTTCTTTGGAAATGACCAAATTTTCTTATAGCAAAGAAGTGGCTTGGGGAAGAAATACAATATTATGTTAGTTTGATAATATTATATTTTTTATTTTGCATTCCTGCATCATCAGTACGCTCAGAAAATGCAGTTTCATTGCCCGACCAAACAACAAGTGAGAGAAGAAACTTTTGTGATTTATTTAAAAAATATTTCAAACCGATTTTTGTGGAATTTAAATTAATTCTATCGCATGGGAGAGAATAATTCGAATCAAAAGTCTTTCCGTTGTTAAAATCATTTAATTACAATTTCTTCTTTTGTCAAATCCCTCCTAAACAAGCTCATGTTTTTCATCATGGAGTAACAGTTGTTGCCTACAAGAGATTTGTACTGGGCGTTGTTGTTACATAACCTTCGTCTCTCCTTCCATCTTTCTACATAGGAGTATGAGTATGTATGTATATGTACATATGTATTTAAATGACGTTTAAAATTAATTTTTGAAGGAATAAAATTTATTTTAACGTGGTTGCAATAAAATACAATTAACTTTTGTATTGTTTCTATCAATTATGTGAGCTCTTGCTTAATAATGGTTTAAACCACACAATATCTAACCCCCATTTCTACTATGAAAAATTCAAGGAAAGGGTGCCTGATAAAAGCATTTCTTAAAGTCATCTTCTCACGCAGCGGCCGCAATAAATTCGCATTAAACACGCTTCAAGTATTTTTGAACTATCAAGATGACAGGCGAAAGTACATACCAACGAGCGCCCATTCACACTCTCTGGATACTAAGCAACTAGATAACTAATACCTTCCCTAATTATGCTTAATTCGTACAAAAGAGCCCGCATGGCAGCAGCACCAACGGTGCTCTTTGTTTCAATTCGTTCAATACGCTATACCATATGCCACTAATTTACGACCAAGAGTAGCAAATTGAAGGATGTGAGTGCCCCACCCAGAGTAAATATTTTTCTTATGTATAAAAATGCAATCGACGATCGAGATGAGCGATCAATGCGTCGCGGCTGTGCTTTAAACCCGTCATCGAAATTGCGCTGCCATCATCCACAACGTCGTTTTCTAGGGGCTCCGACTGTCGTGCCGGATGTTGCTGATTTCTTGAGGCTTATTTGTAACTTCCCTTGTAAGATTGATTGGAGGCAGCAACAGAGGCGCTTACTTTTTATTACTTGTACGCGTCTCTGGCCCGCTGCTTTTGGGCGGCAAGCGTTTGTTGATTAAAGCCCACAGGATGTTATCGATCACGGCATAAATTAACGTTCGATTTGAATATTATCGATGAGGATTATTAATATTGTTTATTGCTGCAATAATTGCAAGTAATGAGCAAGGCATTTGTAAAGTATGAGTTGTGGGTGCGTTGATGTTGGAAAACTTCATTGTTGCAAGATACAAATATTCGTGCAACCACAAGGGAGTCAAATAATGCCTTCTTACATGCATTAAACAAATCCAGCAATGATCAAAAAAATTTCAATTAACACAATTTCGATATATCGACGATTTCTTTCCATATATCCATATTCTATTATGTGGTTGACTTTTTTGACGCACACACTGTCAAACCCTGTTGACATTTCATTATAAGTTTAAGTAAGAGTTTAGGATCTGTATTGTTCCAATCTGCAATATAGTTCCCATAGTAACTAAGAGCTGAGCTCTAGCACCCCTATGTGCTTTACGCATATACTTACTAACATTACTTATGCCCTCTTCGATAAGTTTATTAACAACCTTTCCCATCTTTATTAAAACCGTTTCCATCTTTATTGCAGTCAATACAATTTTCGTTTGAAGCTGTTCGGTGCGGCGTGGGTCAAGTCTGAAAGTTTCTTGAAACAATTCAATTAAATTATATTTTCTTACTTGATCCAAAGTGTTTTTGAATTGTACTAGTTTTTATGACCTCTCATACCTTCTACAAAGCACCATACTGAAGCCTTCGTGATGGAATTAGTACTGCAACTATATTTATTATTGTCCGCTTGTGTGATACTATATAAGGATAAATGGTTTTTTGCATACTTCTTACCTGCAGAAATTGTGGCTGGCTTTTCAGCTCCCTTTCGGAAGCAATTCAATCCAATTGGCATGAGCTGTTATAAAACGTGACTGAATCAATTTCAAATACCGTGGCGCACGTCACATACTGCCCCCTCCAACTGTATCTTCAACCCAACTTGTCATAATGCTTGTATGCAAAAATATTCGCAAAATATCTTTATTGACAAAACGAGTTCGGGGTTGGCATTTTATCTAATAGATACCTTTGTGTGAAACATCTCACGGAATATGCATGAGTCAATAACTCTCGTACAGGAATACGAATGTTGGGAAAATTGCAGACGTGGGAATTACATTGACGTAAAAAATATACGACTATTCATTCGAAATTTTAGAAGATTACGAATTTGTGACATGAGACACCCTCGTCTCGGTCGTGTCATTTGATATGTTTTTCTTTCGCAAACGTATGCCAACCGGACACTTTAGGGAGTTCCGCAGCATTTTTTAATACTTTTTGCATTATTGAATATTTTAGCTTCTGTTTTTCTTTTTTTCTACGTGGTAAACGCTCCATTTGCCCTCTCCATTGCCATTTAGAAATTTCCATTTGCAATTGTTATTTTTCTTGGGCAGCTCGAAAGAAATATTTATGATTGGAGTTTCATATTTGAAATGTTTTCTCCATAAAATTGTACATCTATATACACATATACTCGGTTAACTGCTCATGGCGGCTGAATTTGATATATGTAAGTGTTTTCAGATGTCGTCCATTATAATTAAACATCGCTCAAGAAGGTTTGATAAAGTAAACGTAATGAAAACTTTCCGAGTGTAAAAACACTTTTTCGCTAATTATTCGATAAAGTGTGGCCTCAATGATTGGGGAGAATTGTTTACAAGGGGATTTATAACCATTCTCAAATCTGGTAACTGATACCCACGATAAGAATTAAACAAATAATTTGTCATGGCTTTTCAACAAATTTTCTGGCAATTGCAAGAAATTTCTTTCCATTCAAGTTACTACTGTGTGATGTAATCACAACAATTTGTGCCTTCAATGGTATGTGCAGGATCTCCATTCCCTCCAGGGACGAATGGAAGAATGGCATCCCCCCTCATGTGGAAGGGGTTCACATCTACACAGATGGATCCAAGTTACAAAGTAGGGTGGGGGTGATGTATTCTCAGAAGATTTGGACATTAACATGTCCGTTAGGCTCGCTGACCCCTGCAGTGTTTTTCAGGCAGAGGTCGCGGCGATAGAGGCAGAATTGACTTGGCTAAACAAGAAGAAAGTATATGGACAAGATCTTTGCATTCTTTCCGACAGCCAAGCAGCTTTGCGCTCCCTTGATTCGGCTATTATCAACTCAAAAGCCGTCAAGAGCTGCCGCAAATCTTTAGTCCTGTCTGTGTTGGGTTCCCGGCCACAGAGATATTCCAGGGAACTGTAAAGCGGATGAACTT
The DNA here is from genome assembly GCA_920105625.2 of Clusia tigrina. Lineage (NCBI taxonomy): Eukaryota > Metazoa > Arthropoda > Insecta > Diptera > Clusiidae > Clusia > Clusia tigrina. The sequence continues at coordinate 38,884,719 of OV050033.1, read as the reverse complement.
GCCCGTGAGGGTACTTCCGTACCGATTGAACCAGATAAGTTGAACTTCGGTATTCCTATTGCCATATGTAAGCTCTTAGTAAATACAATATCCTTAGGAATAGCGGGCAGGCGCTGGTCTGAACTTTCAGGATGTAAAATAGCTAGACAAACCTGGCCAAAGATAAATGTCAAGCGCTCTAAGGACCTACTGGCTCTAAATAGACAAAGCATAGGTCCCGTGATTAGCGTCCTACCGGGACACTGGACTCTAGGCACACACGAGTGTAGGGTGGGGATCGCCTCTAATGACTTCTGCAGGAGTTGCATGGACGAGGAGGAGGAAGAGTGCACTGCTCACCTGTTGTGCACGTGTCCAGCTTTGTCCAGAAGGAGGCGCACTTTCCTGGGCGACTAGTTTCTGGACTCTTTGGAAGATATCTCAAATAAAAAGATTAGCTCCATCAACTGCTTCATTAAAAGCTTCAAATGGCTGGAACTTTGAAAGGGAGGAGACCTGTTGTCTCATGCGTTATCACAAGGGGTTAATGTTGGCCTAAGTGCGTCCTTCGGGCTACGTACCTACCTACCTGCAGTTATTACAGTTTTTACTATGTTTTGCTCTAGTTTTTAACAATTTCTTCTTGAAATGTTAAAAACCAATAAATTTCTAACTAAAATTACAAATGAGGGTTTATTATAAGGACAGTTCCAATTATTCCAATCTTATATACTCGTATATAAAAACTCACAATGAAAGGGGTGAGTAATAACGCGTAAAAAAATCACTCCACATAATTTAACAAGATTGTCCAACAAATCCTTATTGAGAGTCGATCCTCATTGTCTGTATGACCAATTTAGTATGTGTCCTCATTGTCTGTATGACCAAAGTAATATGTGTCACTTCCCAGCAGTGAAACTAACTAATTAAAAAGCTAGTAAAATTACTAGTTGAAAAAATACCACAACTACCAAAGAAAACTTAGAATCTCCCATTGAATAAGGACTGGTTCTAATTACCTAGGATCGCAAACAAAACTTTACTTTACAAAAAGCCAAAATATATTTGTTTTAACATAAAGTAAAAAAAACTATGTTTATATAATATTCTTGAGAAATGATCGTAATTTTCGTCTTTAAACGAATTATGCCGTTCTCCACCAATTTTGTAGTTAATTGTCGGTTGTCGTTGTAGTATTTATAGAATTGGCAATGAGCAATCGTGAGAAAGATGTCTATGATAATTATATATACGTAATCTAAATAACAAGCTAATATTTATTAGATGGACAGATTTGTGGGGGGGAATTTAGTTATCCTCCTGCGACAATCTAGAAAGTTTTTGGAAATATGTGGATATACAATATCACTTTTTCAATGATAGTGAAGAAACCTGAAACCGAGTGAACCCAACTTCGAGAGCCCGTAGAAGAGTATCCAATATCAACCATAGTGATTTTGGATTCTTAATTTATTTGATGTGACCATAACATTTCTTTTCCGTTATAAAAACACTGAGCTTGGATATGGGTTCCTCAGTCTGTTCTTCCACCTTAGTCATTGACTCCCTCCTCGTCGTTGACTTCCGACTGCCGCTTCAGACACCTCTTTTGCTGGAATTTGTTGTTCATATACTCAAAATGACTCAACAAGGCTGATTATATCTGAAGCGATATTCGTTGCCCACATGATCTGGGCCGAATATTTTTAGAAAAACTCGAAGACACCAAGCGGAGCTGCATTAGTTGTAACGAACCCATGTAGACTTGCTTTCTAGTCTTTATTTCTGTGATAATTGTTGGTATATTCAAGTTTTGTGAATATTATCGTTACGGATTAACTATGGAGTACCTGTTATTAACCTAAGTATCTTTGACTAAAACCTTTGAATTATGGCAATGTTAGAAGCGGATGCATTAACCCACAGTTGAATGCCGTACAACCATATCGGCTTAACAACTGCATTTTAGAGGAGGACTTTATATTCCAGACTTAAGGGAGATTTATGGTTAATTATGGTTAACTTCATATGTAAAATTTTAGCTGAAATGTGCGTAAGCCAAGTTAAGCGCCTGTCTAAATGAATGCTGATGTAAGCGACTTCATTAGCTTGCGGAATCTCGTTATTGTTGAGCCGAATACCAGTCTTCAAAGAGAATATTACGTGCTTGCTTTTTGTTCATTGACCTTTATAAGCCACATTTCTAGCCATTCTACTACCCTAAGTAAATGCTCTTGTAGTGCCCTCGAAGCTTTTGTCGAACATTTATTGCAACTAAGTATGGCGATGTCATCCGCCAATGTTGAAATTAGTGTTCTTTCACTTATAGAATTATCAGATGTAAATACTATACTCGTATATAATGAGGACCTAGAACACTGCCTTGGAGTACATTGGCTGAAATCGGGAAATCTTCGGAAATAAATTTGTTTACATTTTCACTGAAACGTCTATTGGATAAGTAAGACTGAAGAATTTTATGATAGCTTTTTGGAAGAAACTTTTTGATTTTGAACATCAGTCCTAGGAATATGGCAAAGCCAAACTTCCCAAGTTCAAATGCTGCTCTTAATTCATTTGTAATCCGATTTCACTTGCTCAATAATGCTGTGCTTTTCTCGAAAACCGAATTGGTGTTACGCTATGTTCATGAAGAAAAGCGGATAGTTTATATAGTAGTAGTTTCTCAAACAATTTGGAAAGGCAAGGCAACAGGCTGATAGCTCTATATGATGACGTCAGCGTTACATATTTTCCAGGTTTAGCTATCATACATATCTGCGACTTCTTCCATGCATTCGGATAGTACCTGATGTCCAAAATTGCGTTAAAAAGCTTACAGAGAAATGCAGATGCAGAATCTGGTCAATCTGGTGTCAACCACCTTCTTCGCTTTATAAAAGGCTCAGGTTGGTTTAATCTGGAGGGGGGAAGCGTAACCATGCCTCGCGCCCGCGGCTCACAACGGACCCACGGACCCAACTGGTGGTCTAAGTGTCATCACTGGTTTATTAGTGATGCGGCTGCCAACCTACCTACCTACCATCTGGTAACTGTTGCAGCATTTTCGTGGTAATATTATCGAATCCAGGAAGTGTTTTTGGATTCAGTTGTTGAATATGTTTGGCTATTTCAGCAAGGGAAATTTTAATAGGCTGAGCAATCTCAGTACTGCAAGGAAAGGCAGGCAAATGCAAAGGAGTTTGTAGCCATATACGGCTGGAACACTTTGCATAGATGTCGTGCAAAGCAGAGTGCTTTTTCATTATCGCTTTGAGCTCACGCGCCGGTCGGTTTTCTTAGGGGTTTTTCACCTTCCATTGGAGGCTTAAAGTTTTTCAATGCCTTCCAGAGCGACTACCTTTCGGTAAAATTTGGGGTTACCTTCTCCAGGTACTCTTTAGGATTTTATCCTCCTCCTTTATAAGAGCATCTTTAAGAGCCCTTTCGGCTACTTTTAGATTCTGTTTAGAGATGGGTAAGCCTGCCATTCTCGGGGCAACCGTCGTTTCTGTGTTACGAGTTTCTCAATTTGGTTATTTGTACGGACACACTTGCACAGTTTAGAAGTGGTTTGTGGTGTTGCCACTACGGCTGCAGTCGCTATAGAGTTAAAAATATGAATATTGTTGTCTATATTATCTGCATGTTTGCTTCAACTCTTGTAGAGATATGCCTTCTAATATACTTTTTGTATTTTAACCAATCGGTTTCGTTGATCCCTACGCTAACCATTGGACTTGTATATTCTGGCTGTCCATAAAGGTTGATTATTACAGGCGAGTGATCAGAGGACAGATCGACACAGGTTTCCGCTGATACTAAAGATATTTAGAAATAGCAAAATCAATAAGATCAGGAATTTTCTTTGGGTCTGTAATATATAGTCCTTAAGAATGGCTAAAGAATAAGAAACAAGAAAAAAGCTATATTACAAAAGTTTGTCGTGAGATAAGAATTAATACCGATTTACCAGTCTACTCCAGATATTAGCCTTTTCCAATGTCACTTAAACTATTTGTAGAAAAATAAATGATCAAATTGCGGAATGTTGGTATAATCCATCCTCATACAATTCGCTTATATGTGTCCTGCCGAAGAAAAGCGTCGAAAAAAACCATAGAATATTTGTTGATTATAGGAAGCCTAAATCCCAATTGCTGATCACTACCCGATTCCTGATATTCAAGATGCAATACCCCAATTAGGGAAGAATACATTTTTCACTGGACTAGATATAAAAATCGGCTTTACCAGTTTCCCCTTAAGGAATCAGACATTGGAAAGACAGCTCCTTCAGTGAATAATGATTCGAATTCACAAAGCTTCCATTTGGGCTCAAATGCGCCTCTCCTTTTTCCAACGCGCTCTGGATGATATACTTCGCAAGAATATCGGAACGATATGTTACTTCTATATGACGACTTTGTAATTTTTAGTTAAACTGAAGAAGAATACATAGAACACGCAGAATACGAATATTTGGGTATAATTATTTCTAAGAAAAGTATTAAGACAAACACCAACTAAAGCAATTAACGCCGGTGTTACAGTCTTGAAAAGTCCACCCAAAAAGTTTTCATAGCCAGCTAATTTAAACTCAATAATCTATTTACAATGATTAACTTTCGACACTGGGAGAACACCTGCACAAATGTTTGGCACTACAGTGCCAATTATTATAATTGTTTTATCAGAGTATTGGCTTTAAATTTGATTGGGCTATTATTTTTACTATTTCCATCGATAGCAAACACTTTTAATTCATTCAAATCATTTATAAGCAAATTAAGATATTCTATTATTTTTCAGCTATAAAAGTACGTTGGCTTCCATTGCCCAATATAATTCGCGACAAAATGCGTTGTTCATTGTTGGTATCAACAATTAGAAGAATAAATGTCAGTTTCCATGATTCCTAGAGTGTTAAAAGTTGTAGTATTAGCAACTGTAACAGCCAAGGTCATTTCGCTCTCTGATGATCTCTCGGATGATGGTTTCGTGATCTTCGTTTTATCTTCGTCTTAAGTGACGGTCACTTCCAAAATACTTTAACGTCATTATTCTCACTGTTATCGAAAACAAAATTTCCAAATCCAAAAAGCGTTACCGGGCTAATTGATACCAGTCAATTGGTATTCGCGCAGCGCGGTAACGATTTCAAAGTCTTCTCATATATTGAATAAAAGCCTCTGAATAGAAGCTACAGTCACATGTTTCAAAACGAAAGAAGAGAAGAAATATAAGTTTATTTATAAAAAAAGAAATTTAATTATTATTATTATTTTTATTTTTATTTAACTCCACTTTTATTTGCATTCTACCCCTTGGGGCAATAATCAAATTAAATAACAATATTAAACAACTACATAAATAAATACACGAAGTTATTTTTAAAATAGTTATTTAAAATAACATGAGGAAGAGGAGCCAGTGCTAATCTCCCGTAAGGTTAGTACATATACATTCAGGACCATTGCATTAGAAAATGATTATTGTAAATTGAGTGGTGTGGCTCGCTTCAGTCGCCGTGTTGTGCCTGTCCTCTCCACAAGATTTGAAGCTAGTATATTAGTATGCTTGCTTTGTCGTTCCCTGTACTTAATGCTGTAACTTGATATTTCCTCATCGACAGTAGGGATGTTTAGGTTGTGACGTATTATTTAATTCTTGACGAACCATGGAACCTTTACATATCATGAGTAATACTTTTGCTTGGCATTTCTCAATGATTTTGATATTGCTTTTTGCCGCGGAACCCCATAGCTGTATACCATATGTCCATATGGGTTTTAGCTTTGTTTTATAAACGAGCAGTTTATTCTCAAGCGATAACAGGGATTTATACCACAAGAGCCAATATAAAGAAATAAACTTGATTCCAAGTTGTTTTCTCTTCAAAACAATATGCTTCTGCCATGTCAGAAGTCGATCAAGATGTAGCTCTAAATATTCGACGTCTTCGGATTGGGGCAGTTGACAATCATTTAGTATCACTGATGGACAAGTCTTCTGTTTTAAGCTGAAGGTTACTTGTACAGACTTAGTTACATTCACCTCTCTACTTATTTAGCCAGATTTGGAGCTTATTCAAGCTTTCTTGGATACAATTTGTAGCGATTATATTGTTGCTGCTTGTAGCCATTATAAAAGTATCATCCGCGTAGGTTGCGATTTTTGTATTCTCCGTCAGTGGAAGGTTAGCCGCGTAGATAGTGTAGAGCACAGGTCCTAGAATACTGCCTTGTGGTACACCCGCCTTTATAGAGAACAGTTCCGTGACTTCTTCATTGGCCTTTACTCTGAAATGCCGCTCTTCAAGATATGATCTTAAGATATCATAAAACGTCTGAGGTAGTAACTTTTTCAGTTTAAAGAGTAAGTCAGGGTGCCATAATTTATCGCACGCCTGTGTTATATCTAGGAAAGCAGTTGTACAATAACGGTTTTCCTCAAGAGCGTTTCTTATTATGCTGTACACTCGGTGCACTTGTTCTGTTGTGGCGTGGTGTTCCCTAAATCCAAATTGATGTATTATCTCCTCTTTGAGCAGAATTGGTTTAAGTTTGTTTAACAGGAGATTTTCAAACATTTTAGATACAATTGGCAAAGGGCTAATTGGTCTATAAGAAGAGACTTTCTCCAAGGGCTTCCCGGGTTTAGGGATGACAATAATTTCGGCCACTTTCCATTGACGCGGAAAATATCCACATTTAATTATTGCATTGAAGAGATAGGTAAGGTATTTTATTCCTATATTTGGTAGTTCCTTTAATATTTTACCTGTTATCAGGTATTACTTGCAAAATAATCATGTAATTGAGTTGAAGTGAATATGGAGATGTTATGTTGTTTAATTATTCTTTATGCTTTTTGCTTGTTACCGCTTTGTTATCTGGCTGCGAACTTATCGTTACCGATTAATTTGTGCGCGAAAAACAAATTGGTAACAACCTTTCCAAAAGCAGTTATTTTGCGGCAACAATTTAACCGAATTCGGTGCGGAATAAGGGCATAAATGTAAATGTCTTTTGCTTTGCAGAACTTCGAGTTGGTTTTGTTAGTGCATTTAAAACATCGACTCTCTCTTTTCAGAATACTCGTACTTATTTCTTCTGCCAACCAACGAGAGTTAATTTTGACAATTAAAACTTTGGTATAATTGATGGTAAAGTAACGAAATTTGGTAGTTCTGTAGATGTGGGTCCGACTACACTCAATGCCAAATTTAGGGCGGTATATATTTTTGGCCTCGCCCACTATTAACACATGTTCATAATGAGAGCACACAATTCGATAATGAATCTTGGTGATCTTAGTCAGGGCTTTTACCCTTCAGCCGCCCCTTTTATAGAATTCTTCAACGTGACAAAAGCGCCTGCAAACATAATGTTTGTTGTTGTGTTAGGGTGAAGAGTACCTCGATTTAGTGTAACCAAGCTTCAACTGATTTGTTGGCTAATCTTACGACAGGCGAGATGAGTTGATGGCATTATTTTTACTCTAGCCAATCACGGGATCTGCCTTTATAGATTTGTCGGATATTATTTATATTCAGCTACAACAATTTTGGGAGAATGCTTGGTTTGGTTTGGAATGATACAATTAAATTGTATATGATATGAATAGTTTTCCACAGTTATACAGAAATACAAAGAACTTATGGACTAATCGTGACGACTGTGAAGTCTCACGGGCCTTACGGCCTAGGTTAGACATAAAGAGAACGAAGGTTCTCTTAAGGCTCAACAAACCTGCAGTAAGGGTATTTACGGGGGTCAATTCCGAGCATTGTGCTATCGCACCAATGCTTCAATGTTGGCGTATTTCGTTGAGGGGTCTATGCAGGAGTTGCTATGATGAAGAAGAGATAGAATCGATTCATCAGTTTTTATGTCGATGCTGAAAAAACTTCAATGTTTAGGGGCGCGCTTCTTCACTTCAGCTTGACAGAGATAACGAAGGTGGACTCATCGGATCTCCTCACTTTCATCTGGAAAACCAAATCGTTCAATACGGGTATCGAGGGTAAGGACGAGTATGCCTCCTCTTGGCATTTTTGAAGGCATTCACAATGGACTTAGATGTCTCCGAGTGGAAGTGCGGATACCATATCCATACATGCCTTCGCAACATAACCTAACCTACACTGACAAATAATTGTTGCACCCAAATTTTGGTAATTTGGCGAACTTACTTACTTTTGTGCACCATCGACCATCTCGAGACTCTTTCAAAACTGGTTGACCAATATTCAGACTCTTGAGATTTGTACCAGGAACAATTCACACAAAAGTTGTTAACAAAATTTCAGATTTCAGTTAACTTGAACAAGTTTGTATTTTATTTCTATCAATAAATTCAATTTGTTTCAAACGTAAAAAGTCATAAGTTACTAAAATTATTTAACATTAATTGAACAAAAGTTGGAAAAATGTAATTAGGCTAAATCTTTGGAATGGTATAATATCAAAAAAGTTCATCATACAGCAATCGGTTGCGCTGCTTGCTACGAGTAGACCAACTACGTGTAGAAGCGGGTGCGGGTATTATTTGTTAATTTACATGTTAAATATTAAATTTAAATACATTAATATATATTTTAAATTTTCATTTAAGTATATTACACTTCGGAAATGTACACAAATAATTTACAAGTGATGTAAACATTTAGGATGCTCATGTTTGTTCCACAACTGGGCGCCGTGGCGGTAAAACGAAACATTTGGAAGGCTTTGGGACTGGTCTCCAACAGTGATTCAGGAATGAGCCAACATTTCTGTTTGGTTATATCTTTGGCAACATTGGATTCTTTGGTGAAGTTTGGCAATGTTTTCGAGTCCCTTGCTGCGTCCATTAACGTGATTTGGATTGTTGCTCCAATATGGGTTTATTACAGCGAATTTGGTCAGGAAACGAAGAAGTTAAAATTCTCCAGCTTCTCAGTTGGATTTGACTGTATTGCACATGCTCGTTGTTGTCGTGGCTGCTGTTGCTGCTGCTGCTGCAATTGTTCTTGTTATACTAGAAGTGACACCTTTTGACAATTCAACTGTGCATTGAGTGAAGAGGCTGATACTGTAACTCCATTCTGTTCACCGGCTGTCATAAAATCGACTTTGCCTAAATTTCGTTCTATGAGTGGCCTTAAATCGGTGTGTTGCGTCTCCTTGTGTCGCCTCAGGTCGACTTTGCGCTGAAATGCTTTGTGGCACAATTTGCAGGAGAATGGCTTGTAACCGGTATGCTTACGCGAGTGCGTGATGAGGTTGGAACTCTGGCTGAAGGCTTTGCCGCAGACTTGGCACTTATGTGGCTTTTCACCTAAAATCAAAAAAACAAAAAGAGAAAAAAGAACAATTTGAATTAAATAGAACACCATCAAACAAAGTAAGCGAACTTAAAAATCACAGACAGTCAAATTGAATGTAAAAATCAATAAAGCTATGAAATCTTCCAAATATGTGCTGAGGCGCTTTTGCCTTGCTATGTGTCCGTATACTGCCACCGCTTTTCTTATATACGTATATGTTTTATGTATACCATGCTGCCGCACATCCAATATTTGGCCTTGGTTCATTCAGCTTCAGCTTTCACCCCCATATGCCCTAAATTTCCCATAAACGAGCTCCCAATACAACTTCCTCATGCTGCAGCATACCAGAACACCAGATTCAACCCCCATCTACCCCAATTTCAAATACAGAAGAAGGTGTTTAAATTTCAACATGCGAATCATCTGCGGTCTGTGGTTTTCTGCAATATTTAAAAAGAGGAAAATCAAAATGCGGTTGTGGATGCCTGCGAGTTTCTTTATTCGAATCTTGCTCCTAGCCACGTACTTTAAGGTATTTGAACAGTTTTGTGGCGACTTTTCTTCTCTGAATTTATGTGTAAATATAAATATAATTTGTAACAACAAAATTGTGAACCATTCGGTACGAAAAAATAAAACGATGCGCAAGTCTGCAGGATGAAGCAATTTAATGTTTCTGATTTGCTTGTTGTTCATTCTTTAAATCTTTGAGATCAGAAATCGCATCGTAATGGAAATTCCAATGAATGCATTTAATATCTTTATTTTAAGTTGAAATGAAATAGTTGCGAGTGCCTTATTAAAGTGGAAATATATGGAGAAAAGCCTCGTGTGAACCTAATCCAAATTGAGTTGAGTTGAAATCAAATTTCAGCCCAGCAATTCTTTTGAAAAACGGCGTATTTCTACATAACTATCATTTCAGCGTTTGTACTCCTTTTATGTAGAGACATAAATGACTCATCTGCATTTTTCCAGAAATATTTGCTGGTAGCTGGTAGCACACGAAAAAATATCAGTTGTAAATATTGTATGACATTATATCAAAACGTGTCTTAAGAACTTTTATAGGACTATTTTGGATATTGAGAACGTCAAGAAACTGGGACTCTCACCAGTAAACACGTGTAGGTTCTGCACGAAGGCAGAAGAAACCCCAGAGCACCTTCTAATGAACTGCGAAGCCTTAGCTCGCAATAGGAAGAAATATCTGGGGCATTATTGGCCCGAGGGCAGCGACATTAGAGCAATGAACCCCAACTCAGTGCTAAGTTTGCTTAGAACTGTTGGACTAATAGAAGACCTTTAATAGGTACATGCAGGAGGAGTAAAATAGATCAAATTGGTCGAGGCGCATTTTCCTTCTTTATTTCATTCATTCATTCATTCATTCAAAGAAATATGAAACCATTGCAATATACATAATTCTTCCATTCCTGTATGAAACCCAGTTCTTGAGATCAGTTGTTTATTTAATATTTAAACTTTATATATTATATACTTAAAATATATAATATTTTCTATGGCTTGATCTCCAAAATGCTAAACTCCTTTTCTCTTCGAGTCGAAGGCCTCTGTATCTAGTACTCATTCCCCCAACACCTTGCACTCATAATAAATATAGTAATAATTTCTTAATGGTAGAAAATCTTACAGCAAAGAAATGCTTGAATCGGAAGTGTGCCTTTGACAGGACTATATCTTCAGTAGTCAAAACTACGAAGTTGGAGTTCGATAACTGAGAGAAGTCTGTGGATGTCTTTAAATTATTTTGATTGAAAGGGCATAGACTAGTTTACATACAACTACTATTAATATATGTCTATAAGGTTTGGAACTTTCATTAGTGTGTCTCTCTAAATCAATGTACAAATCTGATGATCTCTTGTATAAGTTATATATATGGTCCTATGGTCCTAAGGGCCGCAAGTTATATTTAATATATTAGTTCCAGCAGAATATTTGTCAAGTTTTTACGTATCATGTATTCTGGATTAACAAGGCTGGATTGAGAATCTCAATTTTTAATCTGGAAATACTTATCGTTAGTCAAGGTTACATGTTTAAAATTTATGAAATAATACATGAAATATAACTGATTAACGAAAATGGATCCCCTTATGTAGGTTAATGTTAATAATATGCAAATACTGCAAATATGATTAAAAAAAGGATAAAATTTAGTTCTTACGAAGAACCTCTTTACCCGGCTGTACCGAATTTAATCAGAATATTTTATTTTCTTAGAAAAGCTATCTTCGTGTAGGCACGTAAACTGGAAACTCTCAATGCCAGGTTACAGATTCGTTGATAATTGATTGAAGATTATAAACGACATTAACTTTACAGTGCAACATATTACAAAAGCCGACAACAACAAAACTCTTGAATGCGCACTTTCTCACTGTTTTACAATCCATTTGTAAAGATTGGGATATAGGATTTAGGTTATGTTGTATGAACCCCATTCACTTCACTCAAGATTCGAAATTCATATCTACATTTTCATCCATATAACTTTTGCTTCTTTTGCTCTGTCCACATTTTTGGTGTACTTTGTGTCTCTTTAATGTGAAATTTTAAAAGTTTAAAACGAAATGGCGAATAGAGGATAATTTAACCAATGCTTACAATAGCATCCGTTGGGGAAAGTGTCTTATTAAATAAACTGATTTGTGAAATCGATCTAAATACCAATAACGTAATAGATTTGATTGCAGGGAAGAAAGCTCGAACAATACACTTGATTTGGTAATATGGCTATAATCAAGAATTTTTCTATAATTAAATTGAAATAAATGCATTTTTGCAAACAGTTAACTCACAAAACCTACTAGCATTTATGTTCGGGCCTTGATTACAACTCATCTGACTTCTGTTAAGAGGCAACATATAATATTCAAGGAATCTTACATCAGCATACTCCAATTTAGGAAGTTTACTCTAACATATTTCAAAGCACACCCAACACCTTTTTTTTTTTTTTGGTTGGTAAGAGGGTAAGAAAATGCCTACCGCTTCGTCAAAGGAGTCCTCACTCCAATGGTATGTGGAGTTCGCATCCACTAAAAATCTTCCCCAACCTTGGAATACATTGGAATATAAATTATTTTTTCAATTCACCCATCGGTAATATAGTTTTATAGAGGCAATACTTATACTTCTTTGAAGTTGGTTATTTGATGAATTCACAAAAATTTTGCTTTTATTTTTCGGTAATTGACATTCAAAGGCTCACAAATACCATCAAAAATGTGTTTCTTGTAGACTAACATTTCGTGGTTTTAGTGAAATGGTTAAATAATTCGTCAAATTGTAGGCAAAACTCTTTGTAGTGTATAAAAAACGCCAATATCTCTCAATTCCTCGGCGTTCGCGGTAATTGAGGCTTTCCCAGACCTCTACCAAATAACTATTCATCTTCTTCTTTGCCTCTACCGTGAAGTTATTCATGATTCTTTTCAAGGTAGTTCGTACAATGTTGCTACGTACTCGTACTACCCGTATCACTAAACTAAGCCTATCCATACCGCCCACTATTGGAACTATTATCAATGAACTTATTCTCGTAACATGAATTACTGTAAAAAAACCAACTTTCACTAATCAGTTTACCTACACTTACTGTGTTGCATATGATTTGATGTTTAAAGGCATTTACAATGCCAAAAAATAAATCCTGATGTCTAAAAAAGGCTTAAATCAGCAAATAATAGAAAGCTATAAATTAATATTGGAGTTCTTTTTGCTATTTTATATCATTGTTAAATGCATTAATTTATTTCTAAGAAAATAGTTGATTGGTTTCAGAGAATGAAACTTCATAACTGAATATGTCTCACAAGCAGTGCAGTAATTGGATTTCTTTCATAACTTATTATTATGTTCTTGATTGTACTGAAATCGAGAATATAATTAGATTACCTATGTTCAGTTTTACAAAGGAAATCTAGAAAATATCTAAAGAGGGGAAGAGTAAGGACAATAATAAATATAAATCAATTAAATGATCCTTTGAATTGCATATAAAGAAAGCATTTATGGTCCAACATTTACCTTTGCAAGAATTGAATACAGAAACTAAATTGACCCAGAAACTGATTCTTATTAAGTAGTTATAGAGCAAACTACTAATACGATTAAGATACTACTTTTCTTCACGTATGAACAAAGAATAATTATTGAAAATAAATAAAAATTAAGATACAAACTATATCTTCATTTATATGGTTTACAAGATAAATTTTCAAGTCAAAAAATTGTCCGTACTTTCTTTTTTCAGGATATCAAGGAGAATAAGAATGTAAAGGTAAACACAAATCGGTTTGTATTAAGCTCAATACTTTCATGTAATGAAAGTCAGTCCTAATATCAAATTGAGGCCGCGATCCTGTCAGTACATTATATTGTAGCAATATTAAATACGTATTGTAGCAATCACAAATATGGTAAAACCCATTAAAAAATTTGAGTTCATTTTAATTAAAAATCTTGCTACAAATTGTGTTTTTGCTCGTGCATAAGAATCGATTATTAAAGGGCACACCGCGTTCCCATTTTGCCTCACTTTAACGTTTCATGTCTGTGTCAAAAATGTTGGTTTTCTGCACAAAATGTTGGGGAGGATTTGCTAAGAATTTTAAGTATTAAAATTTTCATGAAATTATTTCTTCTCTATTAAATATACGAACAATGTTTACGGATATCTGATTGGAGCACTTGGGCGCACACAAAAAGCTGATTTTTTAATTTTTTAATATGCAAGAAAGCTACAAAAATCAAAATCCAGCAGCTCGGTTATAAATGCTGAGAGCGATAACGTGTCCTTAGGGAATGGAAAAGGCTAAATCAATTTTATACGATTTGCTTTTTTTCTGTATTTAATACGCGATAAAACAAAAGCTAAAGTTTACTCAACTCGACTCAATTCAGCCCAACAAGAATAAAAACGAATAAGTAGCATAAAGGATTCCTTATATAGAAACACACACACATGTCTACTTATTTGCAAAAGCTCCCCGCTCACTATCTACTTATACATACACACACTCAAACATACACAGCTTAAAACTTATATAGTATATGCGAGAGAAAAAAAATGAGAAGCAAAAAAAAAAAATAAAAAAATTAGAAGGATAAGAGAAGAAAGCAAAGATTTAAAAGAATTTCCACAATGTGATGCAATAAAAATCCTTGAAACGCTTTTGCTTCAACGTGCTTTCCCTTGCCTTGCACTCGCCATGATTTCGGTGCTTCTTGACAACGCCTTTGGAAGAAGTCGGCGGTAGTTCTATGTGTGTGTGTGTACAGTGTTCAGTGTTCGGTGCTCGTTAGTTCTCGTTTCGTTGCTGTGATAAATAATAAAAGCTGCTCTATAATCTCTGCGACTACGTGACGTTATTTCTTCCGATAGTGCACGAACGTGCCCTGCGAGTGCTGATATCCAAAGGGTTCTTCCTTTGGGGTGGTTGGCTCAAGTGGGTTAGCTGTGAGAGGCGAAGTTTGTTTGCTTCCAAATGTCTGCGAATTTGGTATGCGAACTTAGCTGCCTCCGTTCCCACCATAACTGGGAGCCGAACGTTGAATCAGAGCACATCCCAACGGTCGAATGTTTCGCAATCACGTCGCTGCAATTCTATTATGTATTCGGATGGGTGCTGGCTGAGCAGAGGGACGAGGGACAATTTTGCACAATAGCAAAATGCGTAGTTGGGGTTTATTCTGTTGCCGCTTCCTGTACTGGTATTGTATTTTCCACTATGTAATAGAGTTTTGTGTATGCCTCTGCATATACATATACTCGTATATTTTTATATAGTACAGTGATGGAGATGCATACAAGGCATATGGCTCTTCAGTCAGCTTTGACACACAATCCCAACTGCCTTGGACATATGGATCTGTGGTCATGACAGAATTAATTTAATTCCAGATTTTGACTTTTATCCCTTTATCGAACTTTTTCGGGATAAGCAGTAATAGAAAATATTTATGTTTATGGTTTCTCCGGCCCTAGACTGATGGTAGAGCTTCGACTGCCATGTTGCGATTGTTTTTATAATTAAACAAGATAAATTATGATGAACAAATTCAGATTGCCAAACATCTTTTATACTATATGTGATTAGATTTAAGCTCACAACAAAACACCCGAACTAAAATTGAATCTTAAGCATGTCTAAATTTTTCTTTACAACTAAAAGACACTTGAAAAACAGGAGCGACCTTAAATTTTGTAAATTTTCCGTCAAAGAAAAGAAATAGAAACATCTCCTTACATGTTTTTGTTCCCATTGAATATCGCCCTCTGAAAGCATCGGCTCCATTAGCACTAAAATATCTTAATATTGATTTTTTTTCAACTCCGCTGCAGCGCACCTTCGTAAACAAATCTGAGAGCATAAAAGCGAAAATGTGGAAGTATTTTTTCACAACGCGGAATCATAAAATGGAAGCTGCAGAAAATAGCTTAAATCTGAAAAAATTTGCCTTATAACAAGGCAACCACAACAACTTTGCCCGAAGACGTGCACGAGAAATAATGCGTGGCAGCAAGGATTTAAAATTGCATGTACACCTTCCTTGAATTTGCTTATTTCAGTTGGACAGAAATCTTTAAGTTCAGAGAAACATGAGCACGCATACAGAAGAAGCAAAAGAAAACGAAAAAATAAAAACGAAAAAAACAGAATCGAAGACAAAAACGATAAAAATGTCTGGCATATCTGTGCGTAGTTTTCCTGATTTGCCCCGAGCACTTGGAGTTAAAGTTATTATCCTTGCCATTTACTAAACTGATTTACTGAGGTTCTACGAACACAGGGACTTTTATGAAGCGTGGACCATATGCTCGGGCGGCTGCTCGAGAAACGCCTGCTCCCATCCGATGTACCTTTCAGTCGTAGAATTGTAGTTGGCGTTCCAGAGCGCTTTCCTGCGCTCTGATTCAGATTCATCCAATATGGCAGCCGGCGCAGACACATTCACGTTCGCTGTTTACTTTACGTTAATGGAAATGGCTGCCGAGCAATGTTGGCTGGCTTACATTGGCATTGGCGTTGCTGTTTGTGGAAGGGGAACAGACACCAAATGGGGGTGTGTTCACTCAGCTGTGCCACAACTGCTAAAGTGTCTGTGTGTGTGTGCACTCAGCTGTGTGCATGTGTGCGAACAGAAAACGGAAACGCATATTTCCAAGAATAAAATACAAAATCAAAATGCCTTGACTAAATTTTTCATTGGTTGGTCGTGATTTCTAAGTGCGCGTGTATGTGTTTGCGACAAATACGAGTACATACCGCTACTCCGATTGCATGGAACGGTGTAGTAGCCCCGGTGCGGACACTTTTGTGAGAGCGCGTGAGTGTGTGTGTGTAGCAGAGAAATTCATTGTGCTTGTGTGCATGTGAACTTTATTTCCACGACAATTTTCCAGCGAGTACACGGAAGGGGCGACTGAATTTTCGTGTGTGCTCGTGGTAGTGGCAGCTGGGAGGTGGACGCCATGCACTTGTCTCTGCGCTGTCGTATGTTTTGACAATGGCGCTTATTTTGACGTTTTCGAGCTTACCTTTTTAAGAGGGGTGTGGGAGGATATGTTAAGTGTAAACTTCTTTCACTTGGGAAAATGCGTCGATGCTTGGTGGCGGTGTCGGGAGATACGATATGGGTCCTTTTGAGTGAATAGTTCGCTGTGCCATGGTACTGTTTGTTGAATTTGATCAGGCATTTTATTTTATTACTATTTGCAAGTAGGCTGGCAGGCCTGAGGCTGTTATCACTTCCTGAAAGGAGTCTATCTTATGAACTGGGCAACTTTCACCTAAACTTTTAAATGCAGAAATCTCCAGTTTGCATTCGTAAGTTTTGTCGTTATTTACAATGCAAAATTGACACTGACTTTCTCAAAATTGTATACATCAGTTTATTAGTAATTATGTATTTTTATGGGATATCTGAAATATGGGGAAAATCGTTTTTGTAATTTTTGAGTTTTGGAAATAAGCTTTGGTTGTGGGTCAAATATGAAAAGACGGTTTAAATTCTTATAAAAAAATTAATTTGATTTAAATGCATTTAAGGAGCTCCAGACAATCCGGCAGATGAACAGAGTGGCGAATGTTCCAAGAGTACATTTTGAGAATTCTTGCCGTATAAAAAATATAAACGGACCAAAATGTCGATATTTGGCCAGAAGATGCGGTTTTCTCTCCAAATTAGATTTTCGTCTGTGTCATTGCTCTAAGCATGTAGGAATCATTTATTTTAATTTCTAATATATTTTGTTTTATTGTTCTAAGCATGTAGGAATCATTTATTTGGATTTCTAATATATTTTAGAGCCGACAATTTGCCATTACTAGTGACTGCTTGGTATTTAGCCTCATACAAAAACAAGGAACGGACACATGATAGTATCCGAAAATTACGGTTGTCGGCGAACTGAGCAAGATTTATTTTTTGCCGTGAAGGGTTGGAAGACTATCAGGAGACATATTCCTTGAAATATTATACCTCATTTAATTCGTGTCTATTAATGTGGATGCGTCTATAAATTTTCAATGAATATTACATTTGGCGACAGCTAAAACTTACAGAGAAGGCCAAATATTTAGGTGTTATATTGGATCCCCAGCTAAATTGGAGAACCAATACAGGGTTACGGGTCCGGAAGGCCTATGTTGTCTTCTACTCATGCAAAAGAATGTTCGTCCCCATATCACTCATTGGATGTACGAAGGAATTGTGCGTCCAACACTCACTTACAGCTCAATAGTTTGGTGGCCAGCGCTAGATAAAGGCTATATTATTCAGACTCAGTAGAGTCCGAAGAGCAGCCGGCGTTGCGGAGTGCCTGCGAACATGTCCTTCGGAGGCACTCAATGTAATGTTGCTTCTTCTCCCCACTGACCTTTAAATTAAAAATTTGGCCTGCAATAGTGCACTAAGGTTAAAAGCGACATATTGCTGGGCTGAGCGACCATACGGTCATGGTAGGGTGCTATACGCAATGCCGAGGGAACTAACACAAGTAACAACAGACTACATAGTACCACAACTAGACTTTAAAAAGGACTTCACGGTTAGATTTCCTTCAAGAGAAGAGTGGTCAAGGCGAAAAATTGAATCGAAATACGATATACCCATTTATGTATATAGACGGGTCCAAAATGGATCTTGGGATAGGCGCTGGGGTATTTTCATAGTACCACAACTAGACTTTAAAAAGGACTTCACGGTTAGATTTCCTTCAAGAGAAGAGTGGTCAAGGCGAAAATTTGAAAGGAATACGATATGGATCTTGGGGTAGGCGCTGGGGTATTTTTCGATTCAATTACTGCACACGCCTACCTGATGAGGCTACACTTTTACAGGCAGAAGTACTCGCAATCAGGGAGGCATGTCGGCAAATTACCGAATACATTAGAGAAAGACATAGAAGCAAGGTTGCCATTTCTATGGACAGCCAGGTTGCTATAAATGCTCTACAGTCAAACACCATCAACTCCAGGTTGGTCCTACAGTTTGGGATGAACTTAGAGCGCTAAGTCTTCATGCTGACATCACAATCATCTGAGTTCCAGGCCATAGAAATGTCGATGGGAATGAGAAGGCTGATGAATTAGTGCGCAGCGGGGCCTCTCTCGATCAGTATCTGCTCGGAACCAGTATCTGCTTCTCTAGGAGCTATCAAGAGGGGCATCTACCTAAACTGTCTCTCCTTGGTGGGGGTAGAAGATGGAGGACACTTATAACGTGCAATACATCCCAGGCGACCTGGCTAGGCTAAAATATATAAAATATAGCTAGGTCAAGGGATCTTATAAACAGGGAGCGTAGTATGCGGAAAAATCCATAGAACGTTCAATACCTATTGTAGAAGTTGTAAAGACTCCAACGAGAGGGGAACAACAACTCAATTTCTTTGCAGCTCTGCCGGCCGCAAGAAATAGAGCCCTGGGAAACTATTTTCTAGCAGCACTATCCGACTCTTAAATACCTAAATTCCACAAAGTGGATCTAAATAACAACCCATCTTTTTCCAGCGTTTAGGAGGTGGGTGGTTATAAAACGGCGCTAAAGCGCTAATTGTGATTCATGCAAGGATGCCGTGGATCAGCCACCTCTGAACCAACCAACCAGCCAACCAACCAATCAACCAATCAACATTTTTCATACTTCCCCATAATAAAAAAATTGCCGATGATTTTTTATATTTGTTGTTCAGAAGCATATTCAGTAAAATATTAATTTTTTGTTAGTTATGATTGGGTGATTTTATGATATTTCGGTATTTATTATGTATAAAAATGTTTGTCTGATTATCTCTGCATATCTTTTGTTCTAACTCGAAATTCAATTGACTACTTTTGATTACCATTTGTGAGTTATACTGTACATTTCCCCGCTATCCAAAAAAGTGTATTAAACTCCTAATAATAAAATGATAAGATTGATAATTCTTGTTCTAGTAAGTATGAGTATAGAATAACAACCTTCTTATAGACTTAAAAAGTAAAAAAATAGGAGGAATTTGGAACATGGAATTGTAAAGTTTCGCTTTGCGCTCAGAAGTGACTATTTATACTGACGCATTTCCATTATAGAAACATAAAATGTATGAGGCTTGATTAATTAGACTCAATTGTAATATTTTTACGTTGTCCTCTAATCCCTTGAACACTCTTCTTACGATAGAATGGGTTCGGACAACTTGCCTTTGGGGATGTGCGTGCATAAAATTACCTGTGTGAATGTAAGTGTGTTTCTTCATGTCACTTTTCTGATGGAATCGTTTGCCGCAGTAGCTACATGGATAAGGTCGGGTGTCGCTATGTATCAGCAAATGCGTTGAGAGGGTGCTGGACCGTTTGAAGCGCTTCCCACACTGTTTGCATTCGAACACCTTCTCCACGTTGTGTACGGCTCTGAAAGTTTTGAAAAAAAGAAAACAAAACAAAAGTTAGAAAGACGATAACCCGTTCATTTGTAATTTGCAAATGGAAGAACCTTAAAAGTAAAGCCCAACCAAAACTGCAAAACCCTTTTATTAAAATATTCCCACTTGTCTCTGGCAATTAAGCCACTAAAACACCACAAAAACATTTGGCAGACGTAAATGCAAATGCACTTTTAATTTCAATTAAATAATTCTCAGACCTTGGCAGTGCCACACTTCACGCAATACATATTCTAATTAAGGACATATGGGTAGAGAGGACTGTCAGCGCCGTAGCTGAAATGCCTGGACACATACCTGTGTTGGCTCAAGCTGACTTCATGGCCGAAGGTCTTGTTGCAGAGCTCGCAGGCGTAGGGCTTTTTGCCGTGGTGTGTACGCCGGGAATGAACCTCGAGGCCATGCGGCGTTGAGAACATCTTCTCGCACTTCATGCACGAGTAAAGGTCACTGAATTGCGGTAAGCCCGGCCACTTGGCCATATGGTGGAAGTGCAAGTGCTGCGGATGCGGTAGTCCTAAATGGGAATTTGGTGGCACGCCAGCGCCGGCAACGCCAGTCTGGCCTGCTTGCAGGGGCACCATTAAGTTACGTAGCCGAAAAAGATCTTCCTGCGAAGCGGTATGGTAGCTGGTGTATAGAGAGGGAGAGAAAAGAAGGTAACAAATGTAATTAAATATTTGGCTCTTTTAATTAAGTGCAGGATTTGCACTTTTTGTGCTCGTCGCATTCCTCATACGATAAGGCCACTTACCTTGAAGCCAGCCCAGATTGTTGTCCCTGGTGAAATGCAATGGCGGCGAACAGTGGAAACGCGGGTGATAACAGAGGCCGTTGGAACATCGGCGGCTCGTAATTGGCGGGATATACGTTGCGAAAGGCATCAAAATGAGTCGTGGGAGGCAAACTTGGCGACTTGTGCGCCATGTGCTGTGGTTCATCACGCCGCAAAAGAGCCGATACAGAAAACATTTCAGACTTTTTAGGACTTGCTCTGATTAACAGCTCTGACGCGGAAGGCGGCAAACTGATGGGACTGGTGCGTGCGTGTAAAGGGGGCGGAGGTGAATCAACTTCGAGTTCTACCGAACTAGAGCGGGAACGAGAACGCGAGTGCAAGGAACGGCGGCAAATGCTGTCATCGTCGAGGTCGATCTGCGATGAAGTGTGTGAATGACTGGGGGATCGTGAGCGTGATTCGCGTTCGTATTGTTGCTCTTCGCTCGTCTGTAATTTCCATTGGAGTATTTGATTTTTACTCAACATGCAAATGGAGTTATTGTTGTCTTCTTCCAGTTTCAGCTCCGGCGCAAGTTGTTGACTTGCAGCTGGTGTAGGTGCTGTGAGGTGTTCAGTCTTGACCAGCCTGTTTATGCTGAAGGCAAGTTCATCTAGAAATACAAATAGAAGTAGAAAATTCATTAGCTCAAATCACAACACGAAAGGGTTCCAACATCAAATAAACACGACGTATGTTAGCAATTCCCATGACCAACGCCACCATTAATCATCGTGTCATACTCTCCGTATCCAGACAGTCCACCTGTATCACTTTGCAATTGAACGTTGTGTCTGTATCGAATTTCAAACGTAATTATTTTCGTATTCAATCACATAATCCACCTTACATGACCATTAATTCACCCTAAACAACCGCCTTTATAAGGCAGCATCATCAGCAACATCATCGTCATTGTCGTCACCATAGTCATCGTCTTAGGCTTAGCCAACCTCCGAATCCAAAATAAAATAATAATAATATGCGTTTAAATAGAACATCTGTTCGTCCACACCCGGATAAATGGAGCATGACGAACAGAAAACACATATACTCGAAATCAAGCGGCGATAAGGTGGCGCAAAAAGGGGTGCGAAACAACCGCATCGCGATTTGTGTTCTCAAACACTGCCGGCACTCGCCTCACGAGTACATCCGGAAACTGGGAAACTGGGAATCGACTGCGCGGCGCACAAAATAACAATTTGACAAAACTCTAATTCGTAACGCATATAAAAATAACAAAGGAGCAAACAATGAAGCGCCGCGTATGCTTTGATTGCTCTCACCGAAGCAAGTAGGATTAGACGAGGAAGACAAAAAGAAAGCAATGTGCGAGCCAAAGTCGAAAACATGTCAAATTCTGAGCTAGGAGGCGAAAGCAGAAATCACAACCCATCACCGATGATGTATGGAATAGTATCCTCCGCAAACAAAGATTTGAAGAGTTTATGGGTTGCCACAAATCGCAATCGAATGTGTCTGAAAAATATAAACCCTCTGCACAATTTAAAGACAGGTTCAATGCTAGAGGTTTATGCTATTTTAGACAGGTTCAGTGATACAACAGGACATGAACTAATAAAAATATAGGCTAAGACTTTTGTCTCAAGAAGTGATGAAGAATACCCACAAATACTTCTAAAGTAATTCAAACTGAACAGATTGTCAAATTATGGATGCGTACATTTACCACTGTTATTCGCGGTAATTTCACAATTTCACAACTTTGCCTTATAATTACCAGGGAGGTTTGTCTGTTGACATCGCATGGGGTGGCAACGCACTGCCTCCTTGGGTGCTATTATTCGTATCATTTGCAAACGTCCCCTTAATTTGGCTGATAATTTACACAAAATAAATCATTAGATTCTGCTCGTGCCGCTGAAACAACGACAAATGGGGTGCAATGCGCTCTGTATTTAACCCAGAAATTTATGCAATTACGAAAAGTACGCATGGGGCGTCAATGAGGGGATGGAGGCAGAGGGCAAGTGCCCATAAATATATAGAAGCACATTTACAGGTAATGAAGTCGGTTCCTCTTTTCGCTCTATTTTAATGTCATTTGAAGTCGTGTACGAGAAAAATTGTCATGATCGACAAAAATGTAGTAAGCGTTCAGAGGTTTATACTGAAATATAATTGCAGATAACGAAATATCTTTTTCCGCAATTCTTGTACGAGTATATTCAGTTTTAAAATCATTTCAATTTTATTATTTTTTGCGGGATTGTTGAACGCTGAACACCATTGGAGGAGAATCGTGTATACGAGTACATTTAATCATTCGACTGTTCGTATGTTATACTGAAAACAAGTCTCATGAAACCATAAGATTTGATGTACTAGGTGGGTAATAAAGGGAGTGGCTATTGTCCATTTTACTTCCATGTGTATATAAGTCAAATACACGCATTATTGTGTATAGGGGATTTAAGCACCGTGACCTTTCGATCTATTGTGCCCTATATACATGCAGCTATATTATAAATTTCAAAAAGATATCTTTATTCAGTTGCAGCTCCATCTAAGAATGCACTTTAGTTCGTGGCGCTCTTTATGAAAATTATGGAAGAATTGATTTTGTTAGATTCAGTCGAGAAGTAATCCTAAGCAAGGTTGTGTTTACACGTTGACAAAAAAATCTCTTCTACACATTTCGATGTTTCGGGATGATAAAGGCTGTGAACTTACTATTAATTGCTAACCTACTATTAATTGCAACTAAGGCGCACTTAGGAGAAGGACAACGATATATTTGTGATAGAACTCCATGGTACGAGAATTATTTGAACCCTCCAGTAAAACCAAATTATCATATCAATGAAATCTGACAAACGATTTGAAGGCCTCTAATAACATCTTCGCTTCGCTCTTGTCGAAAATATACTGACACAATAGAAACTGACACACGCACATTTGGTCCATATACTACAAACAATTTTGGAGGAATATGTGAGCATTCACTACCAGAATTCTTTATTGATCTTTATCTTTATTGAGTCTATTGAGTCTATGGAAAACAGAAATCCTTACAGACTAGAGTTAATATGAAGTGAGTAAAAATACACATTAATAAGATTTAACATAATATATAAATTTAAAGTGACAGATAACATTGAAAACCAACATTAGGATAAATTAACAATGAAATTTTTAAAAGTAAATTTAGACAATGAGAAATCAATACAATTATTAATTGACAATGAGTTACATAAAGACAATGCTCTAGTTAAAGGTTCACTTAGAGCATAGTTAGTACGATGACATTTAATAAAGAATAATTTAGGGAACCGCAACTGCCTCATAGGTATATTAAAATTTACAAGATTAAGTAAGGTGGGATCATCAATATTCCCAGCGATTATGTCGAAAATAAACATTATTGAATTAATCTTTCTTCTCGATTCAAGAGATTTCAATCCCATTAACAAACAACGGGCATTATACGACGGCATCATAACATTAAAACTAGTGGATTGTAACATATATTTGGTAGCAATTTTTTGTACTCTTTCCAATCTAGATGAATGAATCGCATATGATGGATTCCAAATCAGAGAAGCATATTCTAATCTTGATCTAACCAAGGATATATAGAGCGATTTTCTTGTATGCGGATCACTGAATTCAACACTATTCCTCCGAACGAAAGCAAGAAGCGAATAAACTTTGGGCAAAATGAAGTTCAAGTGTTCGACAAAAGTAAACTTAGAGTCAAATATTACCCCTAAGTCACGGATAATGTCATGTTTTTGAAGTGGACAACCAGACATGCTATAAGTAGTTGCAATTACATTGTTACATTTACTAAACGTTGCACTAGAACATTTCCCAATATTTAAGCAGAAACCATTACACATACTCCATTCAACAACTTTATTAAGGTCAGATTGTAAAAAGACAAAATCAGCAATACTCTGAACTCGAACAAATAACTTTAAATCATCCGCATACAACAGAAATTTAGCATAAGAAAAACATTTACGAATATCATTAATATATAGTACAAAGAGCAAAGGCCCAAGAATACTACCTTGCGGAACTCCAGAAGTAGCCATAAAGATATAGGAATTCGTGTTATTAATGGAAACATAACAACGTCTATAACTTAGATACGATTTAATCCACTTCAAAAAAGCCGAATGGCAGCCCATTTTACCAAGTTTACTAATCAAGACAGAGTGCGAAACTACATCAAAAGCCTTTGAAAAATCAGTATATATGACATCCACCTGATGTCCAAGTACAAAAGATGAGACACAATAGTTTGCAAAAAGTGCAAGATTAGTCACTGTTGACCTCCCAGAGACAAACCCATGTTGTTCAATACAAATATGACGCTTAACTAAGAAATATAGTTTGAACTTAATGATAGACTCGAATAACTTTGAAACATTAGATAACTTAGAGATTGGACGATAATTGGACACATTATTTTTTACACCACTTTTAAAGGTAGGAGTAATAGAAGCAATTTTCCAGCAATCAATAAAAGTTCCAGACATTAATGATTTATTAAAAACTTGACACAAAGGCAAAGCTAAGGCATTAGCACATTTAACCAGCAATATAGATGATAAGCCATCAATATCAGCTTTTACGGAGATTTCACTCATATATGAAAGATTTCAACGCAAATATGCCGCTGAGACTAACAGGCACCTTTTATTTCCCCATTTTAGGCACTCTAATTTATTTCAAAACATTTCTGAAACTAACTGAACATCCGAATAAATAATTTGGATCCAGCATATGCACAGTTGATAATATTGAAACATAAATGATTGCATACTTTTAGGATACCTCTATTAAGTGCAGTTCACAATGAGAGAGGTATATATAAGTCAAGACACGATCTATTCGAAAAAACAGCTTACTCAAGAACCCTCTTAAAACTTGTTTTATTGTGTAGATAATATTCGAGAGATAAGATTCGATAAGTGTGGAAAGATTCGAGAATGTTCCAGAAACTTATTTTAGTGTGTAGATAATATTCGAGAGATAAGATACGATGAGTGTAGATAAGATCCGTGAATGTTCCAGAAACTTTTTTTATTGTGTAGATAATATTCGACAGATAAGATTCGATAAGTGTAGATAAGATTCGAGAATGTTCTTCAATTTCTACCGAATTATAGGGAATGTTCTAGAATGTTTTACATCAGCCATAAGAAAGGTATATAAGCCAGCACACAATTAAAAGTTGACGCAGTTGAAAAGCAACCGTAACAGTCTGTACATCGGGCATTTTATTCGAAACAGCAATATTTGTAATTGTGACTGAGAAGTAATAAAGTGATTAATGAATTATTAATTAGAGTGCAAATTGTAATAAAGTGAAGTTTAAGCCTAATATTAAGTATGTAAATAGCAATAATTAAATAAAGTTAATTATTTTAATTTAACCTGCGATTGTTTGATTACTACACAATCCAGTGGTACGAATCCGAGTATTGAGAGTTAGAGTAAATTGTCAAGAGGGCAATTTCGTAACAATATATTCCTAAAATGTAAGATTCAAGTGAATAAGTACAGATGCAGGGACTTGCCTTGCTTTCTGGATTATCTGTAAAGATTCACAAGTATAATTAAAAATTATGTTTATCGAAAAAGCTACTCCAAACTTCAGTAACCTGCTAGAGTCCTCATGTACAATAGTAAAAAAGCACTGACAAACTTTTAAGAACTGAACAATTTGTGGCAAATTATGAAAAATGTTAATTCATTACTTTACAACATTACCGCAGCGGCAAAGTTTTCCGCTTATCTGCCATGAAACAACAATAATCCTCTTAAACGTTTCTATAAAAGCAGATAAAAATGATTTCAATTGCCATGCCAGGGTGGTGCGTCTTGCTCAAAAATGATTTTACCTTATTGCGTAAATATTATTCGGCTGTAAAAGGCGGCCGAAAATATTGTGAACAAGTGCGCTGTGTGCGTGAATATTGCTCCCGGGCGGATAAGAGCAGATGAGTGCAGTCATCTGCAATGTGGAGGTGGAAAGCATAAGGCAGGGGACACACACCGAACAGACTGTGTCTAATGCGTACAAATTTATGACTTTGGCACACGGGGCGCAAGGGGCGGTTTGTTTTTGTAGTTGCTGTCGCTTACATTCTGTTCATTCGATCGGTTTGTGTGAGTTTGTGAGTGTGTGTCTAACTGAGCACCCGCACTTGTAGTAAGTGAAAAGAGCTACATGTTTATGTTTACTTTGTCAGCGAGTACAACCAAACTAGCAACACGTACACACTCCGCATCCTGCAGCTCATTATTACAATTTAAACAAGTCGACTGCAGGATTCGAACAATTTGAAGCGTTTAACATTTGAATTTTTCATTTGAATTTTTTGCTCGTATTCTAGCTTGTGTAGTCGCCCTAGTATATTTTGTGTGAGGACTATGGGTGGTTGCTGCAGGGTGGTAAGCTTATAATAATCTGTTGGCAGTGGTCGGCACAACCAATGAGATGGGCAATTCCACGTGCCCCCCGATCCTTGGTGGTGGTTGCAATTGATTTGTTCCTTTCTAATTTCTGGGACGACAAAACGAGCAAATTCACATGGATCCATTATAATTACATGAAAGGGTTGTATTGGCATACTCATATATTTCCCTATCGGCGTTTATTGAATTTTCCTCTTTTAATTTGTTTTAAATTCAAATTAATGTTAATGAATTCCACAGTAAAAAAACAAGTAAATTAATATGTCCCTCAGACATTATCCACAAAATAAAAAAAGATTATTGTAGAATAGCAAGTGACATATCCAAAAGACTAATCGAAAATATGGTTTTAAAATAATGTGAACGGAAGTTGTATGCACCAAGAACAACGCTATATTTTAATATATAGGCGTTAATAATCTTTATTTCGTAAAAAATATATGTACATTAAGTGGTGGAAGGAGGGCACAGCTTATTTGGTGCCACGTCATAGGCAGGCAATGCGATATGTATACTAACTTCTAAGGAAGGGACCTGAACCACAAAACTTTCTGCGACAATGAACTCAATCTTGACTACTGATACGAGATACGTAATGTAATGTAATGTTAAGGGTTGGGCCATCGCCCTTAGGCACTGCGACCACAGATATATATCGTGCCAGCCCATTTGTTCAGTTAGTGATTACTGTGCTTAGGAATTGAATCAGACCAGTCTGCGATGGTTGCCTCAGGTCGTAATCTCCGAGAAAATTTAAGCTGAGATGCCTTACTTTTGTTGGTGCAAGTGCCGGGCAACTGGCGATTAGGTGCCCTAATATACGTACCTTCACCATAACCCTGGAACTAAATAACATACTCCAAACAGAAAACAAAGGAAGTTTCATTGTATACTAGGATATACCATTAATTCGGCCATTAGCGCGATCCGAAACCAGGTCATTTCCATTACGATTAACACCGATGTTTGTTGCAAATGCATTAGATCAGTTATAAAGGAACACATTCTAGCAAAAAACATGCGAAAAAATTAATATTTCTAAAAGCAACTGTTAATTTATGAAGGGTACATGATTATACGAAACTCCTTATTGGAGGAATAGTTGGATTTGTCTGTTGATACTCGATTGGGAGCAATAAGCTTTGCTAAGACTAACTTGCTTAATAAATCGCCCCTGGTCAAGGAGATATCGCTCGACTAATGAGCATGTATAGGAGTCAAGTTTTGATCTATAAACAGTAGTATTTCATTATGATAATGATAACAAATCAATAATATCGATATTGGAACCAAGCATATTGACTAGAAGTTTCATACACACAAATTTACAGTTAAGTTGGTTCCAGATTTCGTTATTCGAGCATTGTTCATGTTGATTTCTTAAAATTATTTAATAAAATATATACATATATATATATATATATATATATATATATATATATATATATATATATATATATATAAATTATATATAATATTTGTAATAAAGATTCAAATATAATTTTTTGAGGAGACAAATGTTCAACCACTTTAATAGTTTACAAGTATGTTCAATATTCCGTATTATTCAGCACACTGAATTCCGGTTGACCTTTGTAGAAATTAATTAGAATCGTACCAATATTTAAGCACCGATGACACAAGTAATGAATGTGAAGATCCACTTTTGATTATTTATAAGTGATGTTCCCAGAATCAGTCAGGATGCTATCTAGTCAACTGATTATACGCTAATTTAGACCGTCAATTTGCTCAAAAATCTTCGTAAAAACTTGTATGTTGACATGGGTTTATTCAATGCAATCAAGCAGAAATCCAGTTCTATATTATAATCACAATCTGTGATGGAACAGAAATTGTGTATCTTTATTAGTCGCATAATTAGTATGGCTGATTTTCCCATTAACGAACAAAGTGAGGAACTTTGGACATTGCAAAAATTTTAGGGTAATCGCGAATTCGATAAAATTCGGCAATAAAAATTTTATATTTGTACTTTCTGCACAATTGGCAGAGAAATCACAAAATGTTCAAATAATTAAAGGAGCTTCTACTGCAAACATGCGGCCATAAAATGGCAAATAATCGAAATAAAAATCCCAATGCAGACACAGATACACTTTCATATATGTTCGATCGTAATTACAAATGGAAACGATAAACACTCACGTTACTCTATAAAAAGTGACTCGATTCCATGACGAAGCGGAAGAATTAAAGTGAACGCAGTAAATAAAGAATATGATAACGATTGTGATGATTGTATCAAACAAACCAACCATCCTTCGCTGAAACATGCAGAGGATAAAACTTAAAAATATGCATCTGTAGAACCACCAAAATATATGGCCTTTCATTGAGTAAAGAATGTTTATAAGCAAGGAATCATCGTCCGATTTTTGAGGACAATTCCTATCAAGTAGACTCGCCACTTTTAGTATTGATATTAGGCAGCTTCATATAGGATATGATATTGAAGCAATATTAAAGTTATGTCCTCCTTGGGCGATAATCGATCCGCCCTACTTAGTGATGACGCAACCAATGAAAAGGAATTTATTCCAGTGAAAAACTGGAAAAGAAAATCAATACAAATATTCAATTTAAAAATTATCGTTCTATTACTACCTACATAACCAAATTAGGCGGCCACTCCTGCCTACCCACTACCTACATAGACGATAACGAAACTACTGCCGGAAACCTACCAATTGAACAGCAATAAACCTACTATTGTTATCAAACTATTTGAGCCGAATATCGATACAGATGAACACCTTTTTACCTGTTCTCTAATCACTCACCTATCACCATGATTTACTTTAATACAGTCATGCACACATAAAGAAATCGTGGAAATTGAATTTGACACTGAACATCTGATATTTCCTCCAAAAAACAGCGTTTGCAATGTCAACCGCCCTTTGGCCTTAATGAGCCAAGCACCACTTCCGATCTCCGTTTCGGGCCAAAAAAAGAAGTAACTGACCCTCTTCAACTGAAAGTCGAAGGGTAAGGGAACACCCCTGAGTACGGCCAAATCATAAAAAAGGATCCAGGAATTTTATAATGATATTATTGCTCTGAGGAAATTCCCGCAATTATAGATGATTCCTAATCCTGGATATCACCGAACGCAGATATGTACTCTTACTACCCACTCTTTCAAAAACATTCGATAATTTGCTGCTAGGTAGGTAGGTAGGAGTGACCGCCCAGTTTGCCAAAAGCACACTTAAGCACAATTTGCTGCTAAGTTACTCAGGAATATATATTGACCATAGATTTAGGTGCTGAAAGCATATTGAAATAAAAAGACAGCAGATGAACTTAAAAGCAACACTCTGACTATGAAAACCTGTGTGGGGGCGTTATAAATTGAAACCTGTAACTTCCCAAAGAGCTCATAGCAAGCTATTGATAACAATCACATATAGACAGAATATGATTTGATGGCCCATGGGCAAAACCACTGTAGTCTTCTCATTCCTCTCATTCTGTGTTTCTAAATTATAAGTCTGTCTTATTTTGATTGGGGATTCTTCCCTATTTTTAACTCTAATTTAATTGAAACTAAACTCAGTATGACCCAAATGACTCCAACTAATGATGAAGATAACTACCTTTATTAGCTTTAATATGGTTGTGGATAAATTGTTGTTGTGCTTTACTGAAGAAGATGCCAAAAATACACTATATTTGAAAGGATAAAATCGTTCGAATAATACTAGACTGAAGTAACTGGAAAGGAAAAAAGGTTATAACGCCACTGGAATGTTAATACAAGCTGTACAGCAGGGAAACGGTTCGTAATTTCACACTCATTGCAAACGTTTAGGTGAGTATTTTGCAAAATGCAACACTGATTTAGCATTAGTTATCAGCAGAGGTGTAAAGTTTAGATAGCCTTCTGATTTACAGCCCCGATAACGCAGCGAGTATTGCTGTAAGGTACTAAATATTTTTAATTTTTTTTCTATAATTTATTGATTGAAAGTAAAAAATGATTTTCAACTCGTAATCAGGCGAATGCAAGCAACTTCAAAGGCATCCGCCGATCCAGCGACTAGCTTGTCAACATTATTTGCCATTAGAGTTATTAGCTCTAAGCTTGAGGAATTACTATTGAAAGTGTTTACCAATCTACTCAACACAGCCCCGCAGCATTTATCGCAGCAATCAGGCTCAGCGTTTTACAGCTTTCTGCAAATGCGATTAGCTTTGGTGGCAAAGCTGAATGCCAAAAAATTGTCGTGTCACAGCAAAGTGGCTTATCTGGCTTCTATAAATGACAAAAGCCATCTGAACACAATTTCTCCACTAATGTTAGTGGTCCCAAATGAAGTTGAGGCTAATTACCAATCCTTATAAAATACTTTTTGTAGCATTGTGTACTTCCGCAGCAAGTACTAATTTCTTTTTATTATACTGTCTGGCTGAAATAATACCATTCTGGATAATATTTGTTCACATTATTCTGTTATTAAGACCTGCTCTAAACTCCATTAATCACCATTAATTCAAGCATTTAAACAGTTCATAGTCTAACTGAGATGCATAAAATTAGAGAAAACTCCCTCTTATGGTACATTGATGGTTCTAAGACAATGGACGGAACTGGGGGTGGAGTATTTGGCCCTAAAACCAACTACTGGGATCCAATAGGGTATTTCCCAAGCATTTTTCAAGCGGAGATTCAGGCTCTTGAAAGATGTCCCCATATCAACATTGACACGAAATATCGGGGGGAAAACATCGTGATACTATCCGATAGTCAAGCAGCATTCAAGAGTTTGAGCTCACCCCTGGTGAGGTCTAAACTTATATGGGACTCTGTATTGGGAAACTGAACTTCCTAGGCAGTATGAACAAGTTATCTCTAATGTGGGTACCAGGCCACATAGGAGTAGAGGGAAATGAGAAGGGTGATAGCTTAGCAAGAAGGGCTGCAGCATCTACTTTTAACGGTCCTGAACTCTTATGTGGACTATCATTCAATACCATCGGAGGGCTGCTGAAGAAGTGTACAGATGCAAAAAGAAGTCAACTCCTCCGGGACTAAGACAGTCCGAAGCTCTTCTGGGAGATTTTATTCCTAAAATAGCTAAGGAGTAAATAAATATGCCTCGGAGTAAATTAGGAATCATCACAGGCATTTTAAGCGGACACTGTAGACTCAACTACCATATGAATAAGTTGGGTATATCTTCAGATGCCATCTGCCGATTCTGTGGAGAAAGTGGCATAACCTCACTGCACCTGATCACAGACAGCGGACCATTGGCACACAAAATACTCAGGTGTTTTGGAGAATATATTTTAGATATGAGCAAGATCCCTCAACTTGATTCCTCGAACAACCAAATATGCGAAAGGCACTATGACAGTAAGTTTAGTTCAGAATTCGGATATTACGGAGCGTATCCTTTATGTATACACATTTTCATTGCACCATCAGCAGTATACAAATGATGGCACAACTCCTGAACCCAATGCACTACATGATACAAATCTCATCCGACACATATACAGCGACACTTGTAACGTCTAGAGAATCCTATATACTGGCCCACTGACTTCAATATGGACACAGATTTAACATACTTTTCAGTTATCGTATGAAATTTCATCGCATCAGTCCCCTTCTCATATAATTGTCGATATGGCAATTAATAATCCGACTATTCATTATCGCCAGCAGCAAGGAGTCTTCAACCAGTAACTATCTTAGTGCCGATTCGCCTACAGAATGAAAAGTGGTGGCTATGATCGACGCGGAGAAAGGAAAAAATTTACGCACACTTTTTAAAAGAAATTACACTTCAACATTAGTAAACTTCCCATCGCTCAATAAGCAAAAACTTAGAAACAAAATTCTTTTTACTAGAAACGAAATAAACTAGTGTAGTCGGCTGAATAACACCCATTTAAATTTAGTGAATATGGGAGTAAACCAGATCGATATTGGATATATTGATTTCAATGCTAAATATTATTCCTAATACGAACCTTTTCCATTGAATTCTGCATTAAGATGCGCTTGGCAATTGAAATATTGTGCTCACATTGATCAGTCAAATTTTGTATCATTATGAGAGATTCTGTTGATAACTCTGGTATAGATCCCGAGTAATGCATATGGTGGCCATGCTACTAATACGCTCCGGTTTGGTCATACTAGGACTGTAATCCATCATATAAAATTTTGTTAATGGATTTTATATAGAGCGCCAGTTACGAATATGGATTGTGAAAGTGGCGGTGGAAGGATGTTGCCTCTCTTTTGGACGCTGATTAGATATGCAAATATGCATTACCAAACAATTTTACTTTCAAATTATCAATACGACCCCAAATGGGTGAAGTGAGTTTAAATGAAACAATATTCGTACCACACATGGTAGTTCACTTTTTCCATAAAATCTAGTATGACCCACAGGAACGTTACATCGTCAATTAACCCGAAAGTATACTCACTTTAAATGTCAATATTTGCATATATGGGAGGTAGGATTGATTTTTGTGGTTGAAATATTCGTTCTGTTAAACTATTTTAACAACCAAAGTAGACGTGACAGGTTTGGACCAATTTATATATATATATAAATTATCAGCAACATTTTCTGAATCCATTTGGTTTTATCTGATAGTCTCTCCCTCTATGAAAAACTGTTTTTCAAGCCTGGACCTGAAACATAATCTGATAACTGTATGACTCTATCGGGTAAGAGGTGTCTCTTATCCGATAGAGTCATACAGTTATCAGATTATGTTTCAGGTTCAGGCTTGAAAAACAGTTTTTCATAGAGGGAGAGACTATCAGATAAAACCAAATGGATTCAGAAAATGTTGCTGATAATTTATATATATATAAATTGGTCCAAACCTGTCACGTCTACTTTGGTTGTTAAAATAGTTTAACAGAACGAATATTTCAACCACAAAAATCAATCGGATATGATTAAATATCAGCAAAATAATCAAGCAGCTCCCACACATTTAGCATCAATTGTACCTACATATTGAAACATAAATGATTGCATACTTTTAGGATCCCATTTCGAGTTTGAGAATGAGTGCACCAACCTATGTATAAAGACAAGACACAATCCATGCAGATAAAAACTTCCTTCGATACTTTTAGAATATCTCTATTAAGTGCAGTTCACAACGAGAGAGGTGTGTATAAGTCAAGACACGATCTATTCGAATAAAAGCTTACTCAAGAACCCTCTTTCGAGGTGTAAATAATATTCAAGAATGTAGTCGAATTTCTACCAAAGTATAGGGAAAAGTCTAGAATTTTCTAATTGAACCTTTCGAAAGGTATATAAGCTACCAGCAATTCAAAGTCGATAACAGTTGAAAAGCAACCGTAACAGTGTGTAAATCGCGCATTTTCATCGAAGCTAATAGATCTTAAATTATGAATATTAGTTAATAGTGAGCGTGGCAGTTCATATACGGTGTTCACATAGTGTTTAGTAGGACCCAGATCTACATACATAGCTAATAAATTGCGTCATCATTCCATCTATTGGACGGAAAATATAGGAATTTTAAAAAAGGTGGAAAAAATTGCATATATGGGAGGTAAGCGTGATCTTTGTCCTAATCGGCTCATATAGCAATCTGGTTCTGCATCTATACTTTTCCAAAGTTTCATTAAGATAGCTCTAACGAGGTGGAAAAAAATGACCACAGACGGGCGTACAAACTCAAAATTGTTCAGAAAGTGATTCTGAACATGTCCATGCCTACCGAACCTTCTGTAGTTGAAAACCCTCTCCTTCTTGTAGTTGAAAACCCTCTCAACCACACAAACTTAGTATACTCTTTTTACCTTTTTTAAAGGCAGGGGTTATAAAAATATTCCAATAAATGTTAATGCTAGTGTGAAAGTTCTTTAATTAATAAATTTATTATTTGAAATAACTTCAGGACTGACATGGTTTAAACAAGAAATAGTTTTAAGATTTTAAAAATTATTTTAGTTAAGATGGAGGAGAAACTATTTGACTTGCTTGATTTCTATTTACATGGGCAGTGACTCCGGGAAGATAAATACTTTTTTATTTTTACTTATTTTTACTATGCACTCAGTTTTAGGACAGTGCAGGGAGAATAGCCAAAAAAAGCGTCTAACTAACAATGCAAGACATCCTTTGCTGGGGTGCAGATATTCGGCCAGCACTACATTCATCTCTGGGCATGCAATATCCTTAAATGTCAATGCTGAAATAATGAAATAAGCGGATGCAGTTTGCTCTTTGCTGAAACTTCCAAATGGCGACCAATTTGGAGTTAACAGCCCAAGCATCTATGTACATACAAATCATTGATTTCTCAGGTTTGCAGTTTTGAAACCACATGAAAAACTTGTATTATCGCCCGCAGTTTCTTTATTACCGATACCTCAAAAACTTGAATTTTCTCTTTTCATAAGAAAGAACCTCTTCAAATAGAATACCCAATGGTGGCTTTTTCTCACGTCAAAGAACTTTGTTGTTATTTTTTAATATTGATAGTCAGATACTTGACTAATACACTATTTGAATGTGCTTTAAATCACATCATCGCAAATCAGGTTCACAGTTAAGCAATGCTTATTAATCCTTGCTTGTCTGCAGTCGAAGAAAAGTACAAAAATACTGCCATGAATAACTGATTGAAGCAATTATCCTGTACGATTTTATTTCATATAACTAATATTTGTATAATGTGCTCATGTAAAATGGTGTAATAAAGCTATAAAAACAATATTATTGAGGCTAATAATAAAAATGTCACATAAAATGTAAATGCACTGTAGAAATGATTGTATGCAGCCAATCGGTAGTTCAATGCTGTGTGAATATTTTCTTTAACTGTCAGAAATTATTTGTTAGGCTTTGGATAAAGTTGTGAGATTAATGAATGCTAACCGAGCGATTGTTTGTAAAGGTTCAAATATAAATCCTACGCCACATTGAAGTGTATTGATAGTTCAGTGCAAGCGGCCATAAATCAATCAGAAACAAAATTGTCCATTGCAATGCGTGAGTATGTATCACACAAATACTCGCAGTCGTATGCATTGTGGTGCGTCTACGAAATATTTGGATTGATTTATCAGTCAGTGCGGTATCTGTCTGGAAGGAAGGTGATATCAGAGACCACCACAACCAGCAACAATATCGCGGTGATAATAAAAACGCTTAAATTTGGGCCACATTGCCGAGCCGACAATTTGTAATGCAAGAATTGAATCCCCATTTTTCTATTTACGAGTATAATAACTTTACCTAAATATTTGTTAGTGGTTTGGTTCTGGTTCTACGTTATTTTCCACTGTGGAAAATTTACGATGGCAATTGTCGACAATAAATACATTGTCAAAAACTGCTGCAAACATAAAACCAAGAAGATTATTAATTGTTCTGTCGAATAAAATTTTGTGATTTAAATATATTTTTTAGTACTGTCGAAATCTTTCACATTTTTATATCAATCATTATCGCAGCCATCACTCAGTGCACAAAAATCTGTAGCTACATCATAATGTATGAGTAATCAATGCTGGATTTATGTACATACAAGCAAGGCCGCAGCCAATTTCCTGAGTGATAGAATTGCATGACAAGTGGTTCTTTTGACTCCTATTTATAAGCCCCACGAAAACTAGTTTGAATCGTGTTCTGATTCATGCTTACATAAATGTTAGTGAGTATGAATGGTGATGGCAATTGTAATTTTATGCTCTCAACACATGTCTGGAAAGTCACAATACATACCAGAGACCACAGAGACGCGACACTTGAACGTCTCTCGTTTTTGCGCACACTTACACATGCGCAAAATTGTAGTAGTGTGGCTGATTTTCTTCAGAACCAATGATAAACAAACCTATCCATATCTATATGCAACTAATGATAAACAAAGACAGATTTTTTAAACATCAAAAAAATTGTCGTTTAAGTGTTGGTTCTCTGTGTTCTCTGATACATACTTCAATTTACTTCTTGTTGTTTTCTCCCTTCTACAATGAAGCGTGTCATGTCAACATT
Organism: Clusia tigrina; assembly: GCA_920105625.2. Taxonomy (NCBI): domain Eukaryota; kingdom Metazoa; phylum Arthropoda; class Insecta; order Diptera; family Clusiidae; genus Clusia; species Clusia tigrina. Next base: position 38,847,181 of record OV050033.1, on the reverse strand, counting down.
TTGTATATCAGATGTGAAACATATTGTTATGAAAATTAGATTCTGGCTCGATCTCTGGATTGTGTCAATTGATAGACAACTCTTTTATTTCAATATTTTTTTAAATCAATGGCAATTCTGATAATAATTGATAAACTTTACTTCAATAGAACAGTTTAACTTTTACTTTTAATAATAACTTATCACTCGTGTGAAGAACGAGAGAGCAACTACAGCACTTATAAATTGATCAGATACAATTCGAATGTAATGGTTATTGTTTCAATGGAATGTAACATTCGTTGATGTTTACTGAAATGGATATTTCCTCACAATACATATGTCTTTATGTATTATCTGATTTGCTATGTTTTGTGTATTACAGCTTTGATCCAAACAAATCTTACCCAGATATACATTGTACTCAATGCATTTTTGGGAATGTCTGGTTTACAACTGAGGGAGAATCAACTCATATGGTTATCTGAATATACACAGTACATTACTACCACATTTCGAATATTAGATCTCCTAGAGAAATTTTCTTTCTAGCCTTACAAGGTTTGCCACAACATAAGAATTAATACACGCTTAGACAATTAGCCACGCTGCTCTTGGGCCCCTAGAAATAGTGCTCTTGGGCCCCTGGAAATAGTAATGCGGCACTGTTTAAATACTTGGTATATTGGTACGAGTTTTTATACGAAAGTGCAAAGGTTCCTTCATAAATTTAAAAAGTCGTGTAATTTATGACTAATAACGACCGTAAAAGTAGACTTGGTGTGCGAGTTTTCGAGTTAGTCACGTCTTCTCATGAAATTTAGCTTCAGCAATCTTCAGCAGTTTCTATCGTCGAATTTCATACCGTTTTGACAAGTTTATGATCGATTCGAGGTTTAATGAATACGTGATTTGTCATGAGCCTCCGAGTACTCAATTTATGCTGCATAGTTAGCAATGAGTTACAATGAATATTTGCCTACGTAAAAAATAGAATCGTTGTGTTTAATTAATTTGTATCATGGCAGCAATTACAGTTGTGACATTCATTGAAGTAGCTTCATTTAATAGTGCATACTTGCGAAACTTCATATCTGTATGTTATTGATTTAATATTCATCGGTTCGATTTTAAGATGTTATTTCTGAGATTTAAAAGCGACTCTTTTTCCGTAAAAACTGTGTGTTCTTACATAGGAGTACTTTCTATTTTTGAGCACGAGCTGAAGGCCCTGGCAGCTAGTGCTCCCCTTACAATGTAAAATAATAATGAAGTTATTGTTTTTCAAGTAATAATAATAATAATAATAATAATAATAATAATAATATTTTGGAGCAAGATTATCACACAAAGAGAGATGTGAGAAAGCGCCTCCAAGCATCTCTGAAACAAATTTAAGTTGAATTATGATTTATTCTTATATATATGTACCTCTACTGATCTTTCAGTCTTCAAATAAACAGCCAGTGAGTAGTACTCACACAATTAAGACTCTCTGTATATTCATGTATTGGTCCTAGGTAAGTTAATTGTAGGTCTCCCAGGTCCATGTGAAATGACTAATACTAAATATTAGTCTCTCCTATCTAAATTGTTATAAAAATAGTTCCAACATACATTTAGGTTGTGATGCTGGTGTATGTAGACCCAGAGCAAAGATCTCACTCAGACTGGGCATATAGTACACGGTGTTTCAGACCTAAATATATTTTGCCAGTTTGTATCTTCAAAATTGGTTACAGCGCTCAACCATCGGAATTTTTTTAACAACCCTTCAAGTCACTCTAGTCCTGTAGTTTTTCCTCGAAAATTTTGAAAGAATGTTACGTTTGGATGATATCAGGCCAATGTGGTACCACAAACTAGCTAGAAAGGGTTCAAAAACCATATCAATTGGCCCTGAGTCCAATTGCTGACCCTGAAAGTTCCTTTAAAATCATTCATTCACGAGTAGAGAGGAAATAAATTGCTCACAATATAATAAATATTCTGTCACAATATAATAAATATTCTGTCTACAAAAAAATCAGATTTTGCAGCTTAGTCCCTGAGTAGCTAAGTAGTGTGATTGTGATTTGAAACCAAAGTCAAAGCTGTACGAAATTAACGCAGCTGGACTCTTAAGTGTATGCATTTTAATGACGTAATATTACAATCGAAATAAGGATAACGAAGTATTTCATGAAAAAGGGCTTAGTGATTTCGTCCATTTTTAAGATAGCTAAAGGTGAATAAAATGGCTGGCGACCTCGGGTCCATTTTTAAACTTCCCTTAAAAATTATTATAGATGTGCTTTATTTGGCAGAGTTGTGCACTATTCAGAGCTTTTCAATTTGTTAAAGGCAGCAATTCAATTGCTGAAAAGAGGAATTCGGTTACTGAATAGGAAAACACTTGCAGAAAATTTGAAATTCCGTTTTACATAAAGAAAATAATCTATTAAAATTCAAGACCCCTTAATAATAATAATAGTTTGCCCCATGGCCAACATTGCGACCTAAAAGATCTTTTGTGTCATACTACCTTTGTCATTAATGATCCATGCGATCACAACTGTCCGATCTACTATACCCTATAGGATTAGTACCGGCGTTTCTTCCGCAATGCCATAGCATTTCGTCCGTTTGGTGATGCCAAAGCGTCACAGTTCAAGTTATCATGTTCTTTTCTACCTAGATGTTCCTTCTGTAGAGAAAGGAAGTAGCTGAAAGTCATGTTCTTTCATTATCTTTTCCGCTTTATGGATGAATTTGAGAACGTCCATAACCGGAGCATTCTTTAATTCCTCCAGAGCCATCTGGTCGCGGTGGAATATATTCATTCTGGTTCTTGCCAACGCAATGCAGTCGCACAGTATGTGTTCCGTGGTTTCATCTTCTTCTAGACAGAGCCGGCACTCCGCATCATCAAGAATGTGGATTCTAGTCAGGTGATATTTCAGGTAATAATGACCTGATAGAAAACCTACTATTTTTCCTATGTCTGCTTTGCACATATTGCGCAATTTTTTATTGTAGGTGAATGGCCTTACCAGTCTTTTGGCTTGGCGAAGCCCCTCTACCCCTTCCCAGTGTGACATTCTGAGACTATGTTCCCAGTTATCTACCCTGGATTTAGCCTCCGCCCAGTTGATACCACAGTATGGCTCCGGACCTATGAGGCTTGCTGCGGAGCCGGCCCTAGCCAGTTCGTCAGCAATTTCGTTGCCTTCAATCCCCGAGTGACCCGGGACCCAGCAAATTGCAACCTTATTTGTTGCCCCTAGAGATTGTAGGTTGTTGAAGCAATCTTCCACCAGTTTCGATTCTAAAGAATATGAAGCTAATGCCTGTAATGCGGCCTGACTATCTGAATAGATAGCTATGTGTGCGCCCTTGATACCCGTTTTCAGATTTGTCCTCGCACAGATTGAGATTGCTTGATTTCAGCCTGGAAGACGCTAGGCCACCTGCCCATTGGTTCTGAGATTTTGGTATTTGGTCCATAGACCCCTGCACCGACTCCGGTGTTTGTTTTTGACCCGTCTGTGAACCATTCTAGATTTCTAGGGTCGACCCAAGGTCCTCCTATGTCCCATTCATCACGGTCTGAGATAATAATCTCAAAATTGCGATCAAACTGTCGTTTTGGAATCATATAGTCCGTTATTGAGCAGATTATGTTTTGATCTGTTATGTTATTTAAAATATTGAAATGACCATAGTCATGAGGTTCTTGTCTAGACAAGATCTTCATCTTTAATGCGCTTCTAGCAGCACATTTTTTCACGAATGCGTGAAGTGGGGATAGTCCTATTATGGCCTCAATAGCAGCGGTTGGGCAGTTTCGCATGGCACCGGTGATTGCCACGCAAGCCTGCTTTTGAAATCTTGTAAGTACTTTCTTACCAGATTCTTTTGTTGTCTTGGGCCACCACACAAGGGATGCATAGGTAATGATTGGTCTAACCATCATTACATACATCCAGTGTATCATTTTTGAGTCAAGACCCCATGTTCTACCAAAGACACTTCGACATGCCCACATTGCTCTTGTGGTTTTGTTTATCACCGAGTGTAGGTGAGAGTTCCAATTCAGTCGCTTATCCAGAACTACACCTAGATATTTGACCTCATCGGAATATTCTATATTGATTCCCTCAACAGCTATTGTACCAAGGTTCAATTTTAACCACAAACACAAATGTGGATTCAATTCTTTAAGCAGCAGCTGTCGTTTAACAATTAGTTAACCAACAGCATTTGGGGGTTTACCTAATGGTTAACTAAACACTTAACATAAAATATTATTAGTTAAACCCTGTCATTGGTTAACCAATGACTGTGAATCCGGGCCTTACTCGTTTGCACAACTCGATACGAGCTCGATACAAGATTCGAATCGAATATGCCTTATATAAGTCTCAAAATAACTGACTTGAGACAGCTACGAAACTAATAGCTGCCCTAGTATGCAATTTGAAAAGGGGGTAGGATCGATGGAGTCCGAAATGGATATACATTTTTTTTGTGTACATTAGCTGTGATCACTTTTTACACACGTCACTAAAATGTTTTTAAATGCTTAGTTACAGCAGTGAAGTGGCAAAAAGCATACTAATATATATTTAGTAACGGGAACAGTATTCTCCAGAATTTGTTACATACTATTTCCCCCGATATGATAAAAATTTTTTTTGGCATACATGAGAAAATCTTTCTTATAGAAGATTCTCACAGAAGAGTGAACCAATTTACAAGCATTCCTCTATTTGGCCAGATCAATTTATTTACGTTTATAAATACAAAAAATGTCAAAACATTCCACAACGCTCTGACATAAAGTACCTGGGAGTCCACTTAGACAGACGATTAACTTGGACATTGAGTCAAAGTGTGCTCAGATCAAATTGACACTCCATACCTTGAACTGGCTACTAAATAGGCATTCAAACCTTCCCTTAGAATATAAGGTACTTACCTATACCAGTATTATTAAGCCTATATAAACATATGGGATTTAATTGTGAGACACCGCGTGTCCGTCAAACAGCTGAGAAACTCCAACGCCTCCAATCGAAAACTTTGAGAATGATCACCGGTGCTCCAAGGTACTTGAGAAATACGTAACCTGAATACGTCCACGATTGAAAATGAAATGGTGAACATCTACAAAACCTACGCTCCTAAATTGGAAAATCACCCTAACTGCTTGGCGAGGAACCTAATGCAGGCTGTGAAAACACCCAATATTCGATGCAGTGGCTGAGGATATGTAAATGTACTCTTGTAACCTTAGAAAAATTTCTGTTAGTTTCTTAACAAAGAGAGATTCGGTAAATAAATAGATGTAAAAAAAAAAGTTGCAAGTAAACACTTCTGCACAAATCTTGACGACTTCGAAAACTGAACAAAAAAGTATTAGATGTTTTTATAGAAATTTGGGGTCACCCTCCGAGATTGAATTCGTAGTTGGTTTTGGTAGTTCAGTACTAATATTTATTTTTCTTCATGCTAAGATTTCAAAATTTTATTTTAATCATGAATTTTATTTTAATCATGTTATATTTGAAAATATTTAGAACGTTGAAAATATCGTATGTAAACTTCCCAGAAATCGATATGCTTGTATATTTGTCACACGCTCCCCGATACTTTTAGTTTAAAGCAAAAAACCAACAATTATAAAAGAAAACCAATTATTGTTTATTGGTCGCAATCATACGATGTAATCATGGTGTAGAATAGTTTCGGGTGCAATTGTATAATCAAATATTTTCTCCCTCTTGACATACTCGTATACTTAAAGTCTAAATATTTAAAGTCATTGAGTGATAACATCGATGCAAACATAAAAAAGGACCTGACTACAGGATATATAAAAGGAAAAATACTTATACTGTCACAGCGAGGGAAAACGCAGAGAATATTTCAAATGTAATCACATTTCAGTTTAAGCCAGAAAGATTTCTGCCCATTTTCATATGTCAGTATCGCCCAACAAAAACTGGTGAAATAAATCCATGTTAAAGTCCTCGATGCGAGTGAAAAGCGTCAACAGCAACAACATCGCACATATTGCCGACATTTCAGCGAACAAAGTGAAAATCATTTTTAGTAAAATGAAAAGAGCAAAATAAAGCAGGAAAACAGAATCCATTCGCTGCCGAACGGAACTGAAAACGCCGCACACTCGTACCCGTGTATCTGTGAAACATTCACATTCCATGTATGTCTGGCTAGAAGAGTACGGCTGTGTGCGTGTGTGTGTGTATGTAACAGCAGTAAATGAAATCAGATATGTAAGTGCAAGTATGTACATACATATGTACTCGCAGTTCGGCGACATGGCTCCCATGTAGTCAGCCAGCCATCAGCCATCAGCCAGGTTTGGGATTTTTTTCATTCATGCGATTGGGGCCAGCATGTGCGACCTACCGCGCTATTCACGTCGCATGCATCCGAATCTGTTGTACTGTATCTGGTGTATGTACTCGCATCTGCGGCTGAATATGGATTTTTCACAATCTTGCAATCCTCGTGTTCCGTGTGTCCGCATGGGAGATTTGCACATTAAGCTCCACAAACGGAATAATGGATTTTTTGATTTTTTTTTCTTTGTCATTTAAAATCTGACATTATTCAAATTTATTATTTTTTCACATTTTATTTTACTCGTACTACTATTTTTCATTCCGGCTTTCGCTTTTTGTGCTGGGCCTCGGCCGAGCTGTCGGCGCGTGTATTTTTTTAATTAACTGGAGAATACACAATGCATCAGGGAGGACGTGCGGCAAAATTCAGCAGGTGAAATATGTTTTCCATTTTTTAGTTTAATTCATTTGAGTCGCCTTTTGTGGAGATTAATTTTATCTCCAAATATTTTTTTTTTTGTTTGTTTCGGGGGTACATTTTCACACTCCCAAATCTTATTCAGCGACTTTCGTTCAATTATGTTGCAAATGGTTTATAAGAGCAAGTGTTTGGACACCTGTATACACGTACATATATACTTTTATATATACCCAATTTTTCATATACATACATATGAGAGCTCTTGTTTGTATAATACTGTCGGAACTGCTCAATAAGAAGGTAATTTAACAGTAAATTGCTGTGCTTATTATTATTATTATTATTATTATTACTAGAAAAACAATAACTAAATTATTATTTTACATTGTAAGGGGAGCATTAGCTGCCAGGGCGTTCAGCTCTTGCTGTGCTTAAATTTATATTAATCTATAGAACAGACTCCAAACTACACCCAACAGATTCGAGCAGCAGAAAATGTATTAGCATCTTGCATCGTCGGGTTTACTTGCAATTACTTTTTGAAAGAATTGACAATCAATATAGAAGATAAAATAAATAAAATATAGTTTGAAGCCTTGAATCGTAATAGATTTGAATATTATGTCTAAATGAATGTCTAAAATGCTTCCTTATATAAAATCCTTTTCACTTCGAGTCGAAGGCCTCTGTAGCTAGTACTCATTCCTCCAACACCTTGCACTCATAATTAATTATGGTGTAAGATATAATAATAATAATAATAATAATAATAATAATGTCATATTGTTTATCCTGTTGTCACTAACACGAACATATTCTAGTAATAAATTATGTGGTTAAGTATGATATAGTCCTCTGGTTCAAAAAATGGGCTATAGAAATAAACAAAGAGAAATCTGTTCAAGTTGTACGAGTATATACTAACAGGAAATCCCAGAAACATCCTCTAACAATTAAAGACGAAATAATTAAAATTCAACCCAGCGCAAATACCTTGGCACAATAATCGATGCCAAACTTACTTGGAGACAACACATAAAAAGGAAACAATACGAAATAAGAAACAAATTCAGACAATTAAGTTGACTACTAGGAAGAAGTTCCAAATTATCACTACATAATAAGCAAAAAATATATAAGACAACAATCATACCAATATGGAAATACGGGATAGAAATCTGGAGGACTGCGAGCAAAACCAACATTCAACTGATCCAAAGACCACAATAAAAAATTCTCCGTGCAATAACGAAGGCTGACTGGTACGTGACGAATGAAGACATTCACAATGACTTGAACATTGACACGGCAGAGGAAACCATAATACACGGAGCGTCTATGGACCTATGAAAATCCTCATATGCGATAACTATCGGGAATGGAAAATTTCCCACAAAGAAGACTAAAGCGAATCGCACCCACCGAACTTCCACATAGGTTTTAACATTGTCTTTTGATGTTTTGTTTTTCATGTATATTGATATTTATGTAGGTATAAATAAATAATACATCTTCTTAATTAAACAATATTTGCTCTGGCAGTGGCCAGAATATATAGTATAACCAAATTGTTGTTACTTATTGTTGGAAAAACAGATTGTAAATAAATTGGGAATTATAAAAAAAGTATGATTGCTGTTATGAATTAGGTTGGTAAGAAATGATTTAATATACTCCTGCGCTATGCATTCAAAAAACTTCAAGATTATTTACTTATTTATTAATAATCTAATTACAATTAAAATTATAATTAAACAAAAGCACTAGTTGCCAGGGCTATCGGCAAGTTTATAATTTCCAATCCCTAAAACAAAAGATGAAAAATTACGGGCGTTAAAGGTATTTTCTCAGATTCTTTATACAATTTTTTATTTCGCGTATCATTTGGAAAAAATAAGTATATTAATCACTAATATAAATCCATACACCAGGACTCGAATCACTTATGACCGAATAAATCACTACAAAATTTGAGCACAAAAAATGTTCTTAACGTGGCGAATTATTCGATTTTTGATATGTTTGATTCGACACCATATTAAAAAATCATCCCTGTTGGAAACACTCTCAAGAGATCCACTCTGTATCTACGGAATTTGGAAAATTTAAATACATTATCTGGAGGGGGGTTCGTGATTTGTGTTAATAAAAATGTTTATAATGTGGTGGACAATGTTTATAATGTGGTACAAAAATATATCATGAAGTGAAAGCCAACAAATTTCTAATTATGAAAATGTTGCTAACGGTAATTCTAGTATATTGACCAAGAAAAATCGAATTTTTGAAAAGAATATTGAAGAGTTATGTTCTAAATTGGTTTGCAAATTTTATAATCATGAAAGGCGACTGATTTGATGAACATATTTTGGCATTATTTAACATACATTAGTATTTTGTGATTGCTTGCGTCTGTGATGAGGATCTTGAGTACATGATCTACATATAGTAAGATAAGGTAGGTAGGTAGGTGGCAGTGGCCACCTAGTTTGCCAATAGTAAGATAAAGGGTGAACAATTGTGTTTAAAGAACAAGCTTCTCCAATCTTAGAAACTTGCATGCATGAATAATATTCACAACTTAGTTCAAATGTTGCATTTACTCAGAGTATGCTTTCAAGGAACATTTCGAAATAAACTTAACAAAATATGTGGTAGGTCGCTTAATAAAAACCGCAGCAAAGAAAAAAATTAGTTTAAGGGGTTAAAACACTGCCTAAAATTAAGCGGCGTTAGTCAAGGCAGCTCAAAAACATTATATGGAAACTTTCAAATTTACGACACACACACATATACTTTTTTTATCTGAAATCGATTCTGGAAATATAATTTTGCTTTACTCATACAATATACAATAGAATATAGAAATAATTTTCTTACAATTTCACACTGAATCAGGCTGTATGTTAGGGTTTATTACACAAATATTCTGAATCTGTAGGGCCCGCAATTAATTCTAATACGATTTTTACACAAAATAACTAAATTCTCTAAGGAAAGGAACACGTAGTTTGCTTTCATGTGTGTGTGTGTAGTTGAACGAGTCGTTCTGTCGTCATTTCGTCATGTCGTATAACTATTGATAATTGAGGAGGCACTACTGACGGATTCCCGTAAATTGCATAAACTTTCACATGCTTTTTCAATCTCGAATATTCTTACTTTGTGGCTTTTATGAACATGCATGGATTGTTATTAAGTACCCACATTGTCCTGAAGAACAATTGGCACTTCATTCTGCCGTCGGAAGAACCCAAATTTCATAACCACACAATATAAAAATGATATATTCAGTATTTTGGAGCCACTTTAGCACTGCATAGGAAGATAAATTTCCCACGTTAATGGTGTCCGCACTATAATGCTCACTTACCGTCGGCGCTTTTCTTCTTGGGCAGCACGGCTTTGAATGCTGACACAGGCGTGTAGTCCTGTTCGGCGGCGTTTTGATGGTGCTGCTGGGCACGTTGCTGTAGCAGTTGCGTTGGCGACGGAATCGTTGCTGCCATTGTCGTCAATGCTCCAATGTCCCGCAAATGCAATGAGTGCGGCTGCGATGTGCTGACGAATGGTGTTGGAAAATCAGCAGCAATCGCGGGCTTAAAATTGCCAAGGCTGTAGTCTAATGGCAAATGATGTTGTTGAGTTGGAGGTGGCGGCTGCGGAGGATGGTGATGATGCGTAGCAACCTTTATAATATCCATTTTATTTTGAAAATGTTTGTCTGCGTTTTTACTTAGTGAAATATATTTTATAAATTTTTTATGTTTCTTTCGTTTGGTTTTTATCACAGAATTGAAAACTAACTAAAAGTAATATTAATCAAGCGATCGTGATTGCGCAGGAATTTCGTTTTTGGTTTTCACTTTGCATGTAACTGAATCGACTGCAAACGCGACGGTCCTTGCAGGTTGGTTATTGTGTCCTCGGCGTCATCTAACGGACTAACTAAAACTAATCACTGCTCCAATGGCCACTATCTGCAACACTGCGAACTGAGTGGTTCTGATTTCTGGATGAGACTGCACTTGACTCACTCGTTTCAACTCGCATCCAACATCCACATCTCATCCACACATCCACATCCAGATTAACACAAATACGCGCTTTTAAGTAGCTAGTGGCAAGTGGCAAGCAGCAATGGCGCGTTACCCACCCAACGCGAATCCGACAATTCCAATTGATGCGATTTCCCAGCTTAGATTGGAAAAAATCAAGTTAGCCAACAAACGGTAACGACGACGGCGCCGAGAGTTCGAAAGAGCGAGAGAGAGAACGAGAGAATTATATGAGAGCTCGTACGGACTGAAAATCCACGCGAACTTCATAAGCACTGAATTGATTCTCAGCGCTGCGGAAAAATTCGTTGCGTATGGCGGACGTATCGTTCACTCCGTCCGGTTCGGAACACGAACTGATTGTGTGTGGCAGCAGAGCGAGAGTGCTGTGGCCATTGCTGGCGCCGTATGCTTGGATTCTCAGTGCAATTGTTGGTTATTGCGGCGGGTGAAATGATAACAACCACCGAGCCGGATTTACTATAGCACCCTCATTGACATTGTTGCGACACACGCAAACGGCTTAGCTGGAGGAGTGAGCGAGACGTCTATATTATCTAAGTGAGGACATGTAGTGTCGTGATTGCTGTGTTGGGTGTTTGCTAGCAGTTCCAGTTCGAACTGGATTTAAACAAACGTGGTGTTATTCGTATAGGAATGGTTTTCCAGTTGGACTTTATTCACAGTTAAGTGGCCGCTCCTCAAACCATGGAAGGCTTTGGCACTGATTCAAGATTCTAGTAAGATTTTTTAGTGTGCATGTTCTAGCTGGAAAGAAACGAACTGGTATCGGAACTACACCACCATTGCTGCACTGGCGTATTGCGGTCCTCTTCACGGCACTTGCTATTTCCGTTGCTCCAGCATACTGCAACGCAAGCCAACAGCCTGTTGATTTGAACACGCCCATTCCTTGTGATGTTCCTGCAGTTCTTGCAGGCTCGGCTGGTTTGTTGTGCGTATTCCAGTATGTCTTTGGACAGTATAAAATCCATTCGCTGGCAATGTGTGGGAAACAAGCAACAAGCGTTTTATTACCATCTTCATCGCCCTCGAGTTTTAAGTGGAATTCTTTGAGTGTTTGATTTCTTTTCTTTCTGATTTGTCTGGCAATTCTTTGCACTCGTACGATTATGTTGTGCATGTGAATTTGACTTTTCTACTGTGGTTGACTTCGATTCTGTTGTTGTGGTTGTGTTATAAATGCAGGCATGGCTGGACTTTTGACTTTGATTGCCTTCCGGAGATTTTTCCATTCAATCTGAAACCGTTCATTCTGCTTATTTCGTTTGTGTTCTTTGTGTGGCTTTTGTTCGTTGCATCTGCTTCTCAGGTGTGCAAATGCATTGACAGGTATTAATTGACGCACGTGGCACTCTTTTGCAGTGATTCCAAAACAACATTGTATAAACAAAATTGTGGTATCGAGGCTATATGAAGGACTGTAGCTAGTCAGTTTTGAAAACCATTCGATTCATCGAATTGCACATTTGAGACAATGTATATATTTTGTGAAAATTTCTATAAATTTAGTTAAAATTAAAAATAGACTCGGTAGATAAAACCACCGAAAACAATATTTGTTCTATATTAAAAGATTGTCACACACTTGCATTTTATACAATATTGGCGCTGACTTTAAGAATCAGATTTTAGGCAGTTGATAGTTAGAAATGGTAACCCAAACTAGTTCGTGCATATTCAAGTACGTACCATGACAGATATCTACAGGTGAAACACTTATTATTTTAGGTTTAGGTGGATAGAACAAGTTTTTTAGATGGTCTCTTTGACTCATTGAAGTAATCGACTTGTTCAGGAATCAACATCATCATCGTCCTTTCATGCCTCAAATGTAATACATAGTATTGTTATTGAGGGTACTTGAGTCAGAGGCAAAATGCGAACCGTTTGCAATAAAGATAAATATATAATTTGTGTCTTCTAGTAACATGTTTTTAGAGTGTTTAAATAAAAACTAATCTGAGAACTCCATAAAATCAGAAAATTTAAAGTTCAGAATATGCCAAAGAATTGTGTACTTACGAGATCCAAAAATGGTGAGTTGACAAATATTGTCGTTGATTGGGATTATTATCGTATTAGAAATTTGTGGAAACCAAATTATATTTTGTAAAAGATATAAAATTTAGATTATGATCATAGAATCACATTCATAAACACAATTACGCATTCTGCGTACATTCCGTTTTTCGAAACGACAGATAGATAGAAGTGGGGTAGGCCGGAGAACCGCCGAGGAAGGAGGTCTCCAATCACTGAGTCATTGATGCCAATTATATTTTAAGTCTCGAAAAATATTTGGTGTAAGGGGGATATAGAGGATTTTGGAAAGGAAGTTACACCTTTTCAAACTTCTTTGACTCTTTTATGAATCTCAGAAGTATTTCCAGGGATAAGGAATGGACGTTATCCATCCCCAAAACATCTGACTCTAATATGCGCCTCATTCCTTCAGAGGCAGGACAAGCTCAGAGAATACGCTTTGTGCAGTCCTGTTCTTCCTCCAGACAGGAGACGCAGTTCGGATTTTCTATAATGAAAGAAATCGAAATGACAGGCTCATTGCAACATTCTCTAAATATGTTAAAAGATTCTTATAAGCGATAAAATACCTCATTAAGCTAAATTATCAACAATAAGTAGTCTATTTTATTCCAATTAGCAAGCTGAATACGCCACGGTACCTGAATCAGTTTAATTTAAAGCGTTTGAAGTGGGTGGATACGATAATTTTCATTTTAGTCTGCTATATGGAAATATTTTGTAAAAACGCACCGATTTACAGATTACAGAACTAAGGAAAAATAGGAGTAAAAAATCATCGGAGCCAGAATGGACAAAACCACTCTGTACGCCCACGATTATATGTTCAAAATATAAAATTATATGATATTATATAATATATCAAATATTCAGGATTGACTGGGATCTTCTTTTATACAATGGAAACTCCCCCTCTCTCCCTCTGAAATGTTAACCCAATCTGATCAGCTTCATCAGCTACTATACCACCTCAATGACCTATCCAGACACACTTCGGAACAATGATTAGAAATATAGTGTGAGAAAATCCAAGTACTTAGATTCATGCAAACTTGTTTCCTTCCGAGTCAAAGTTATAACATGAACTAAAATCAAATTGTATATCATTTTGTTTTCATGGGTGCATGTATAAAGAACTCTTATTCTTCTAATAGGAAAATAAAAAGTCAGATGTATCCAATTCAGCGATAAAAAAAAATAAAATAGAAGGAAGAATTTTGGTGGACTTAAGTTAGAGGTTTGGTGGAAATGACAACTCCAATGAAAAATCAATAAACAGCTCAATGAAATGGGTATGATCAGCTGGGTTTGATCGAGAAGAGACTTCTGTTTATTTTTTTGTGGTTAAAATATATACAGTTCATATTGCATCAGTAACTAACAACAACGGTTAGACTAATTAATTCGATAACTTGCATCGTAATGTCTTAAAATAAATACCTCAGATAAGCGGTATCTCCATTTATTTACCTACAATCTGTCCAGCTGGACATTCAGTATTACTTGCATTATATTGGGATATAAACATGTGTACGAGTTTTCACTAGCATTCAATACATTACGTACATAAAATTAATTAAGTTAGATTTCATATACTCGTATACTGATTTCGTTCTTTCATGATATTTGTTTTTTGTTTAATTTTATCTTATTTTTATTGTTAATTTAGTCTTAGGGGTAAATCTAAATGGTAAGTCCGATGGTACATATCTTTTTAGTCTTCGCGCGCTGGTATCGCTGGTTGTCAATTCTACCGCCAGGTTGTGAGGATGGACTCTAAGACGTTTGCGATATGAGTGGCTACATTTCATGGTTTCATCATTTACTTTTGGGATGTTTAAATCGCGATGGATGATGTCGTTGTTGACATACCAAAGTGCATCAGCACACAATCGAATAACTTTTGATTGGAATCGTTCTAGGATGTCCCGGTGTGGACTTGGATGCTGATCCCCAGATTTGAATACCATAAGTCCATATGGGTGTCAGTATTACCTTATATATCAGGACTCTATTTTCCAGTGTTAGGGCCGACCTTCGTTCAAGTAGCCAGAACAATGACCTAAATGTTAGTCCCAGTTGTTTCCGTTTGGAGAAGATGTGAAAGCGCCAAGTAAGGCGCCGATCCAGGTGCACCCCAAGGTATTTTACATGGTCTGCCTGTGGCAATTGGCAGTTATTTAGTCGCACTGGAGGGGAAGAACCTGAACATAAGGTAAAAGTAGTTTGCACTGATTTCATTGCATTTGCCTTTATTCGCCCCTTGTCTAGCCAGAAGTCGATTTGATTCAGGTTCACCTACAAATGCTTCGAAGCTATCTCAGGGTTTTTATTTCTGGCCATTACAACAGTATCATCTGCAAAAGTTACGGTGTATGTGATATCAGTTAGGTCCTAAAACGCTCCCTTGTGGAACACCAGCTTGGATAGGATAGAGGAAACCTACGTCGCTATTAACTTGACCCAATAATCTGATTTCTAAGTAGGACTTTAATATGGCAAAGTAGTGATAGGGCAAATGCATTTTCAAATTGTACAGCAAGCCCTGGAGCTACACCATGTCGAATGCGTGGGTGATATCCAGGAATGCGGCTGAACAGTGTTCTTTGTTTTCTAGTAAATTCAGTTTATTTGCTCTATCGATGATTGGTCAGTTCTAAGATGGCATATCCCGGCGCTTTTTTGTCTTTTAGCGTTTTGTTGATGGTTTCTCTAATTTATTTTATTTTAAAATGCTGGATCGGAATATCCATTTGGTATGTGGCATCTAGTAATCCAGCTGTTCTGATGTCTTCTTGTGGTTATTTCCTGGGACACGGTTGAAATATTTCCAATAAAAGAAGAGCAAATCTCTGTGCTTTTTCCTTGTCAGATCTGGCACATCCGCCATCTTTTGTTTCAATAGGTGGCACATGTGATGTGGGTTGCTTTAGTATTCTTGTAGCTTTCCATATAGAATTACCTGAAGCCTGCGAAGGTGACAAGCTGCTGAGATAGCTTTGTATTTCTGCATTTTTTGTTGACCATAGGGCGTTTTTGAGTCGCTTTGTAGCGCAATTGAGTCGGTTTTTGTCATAGGTCATTTGCCAAATTCGACGCAGTCTACGCTTCTCTTTTAGTTGCTCCTTAACAACCAGGCTTACATCTCGATATTTACGTGAATAGATGGATTCCAATGTGGAAGATCATGCCGCATGCTGAATGGTTGAGTTCAAAAGTTCTAATGCATCATCTATATTGGTTTTGTTCTTTAAAGGAATATTGGTGACTTGAGTGGCAATCATAGTTTGCCTAAACCACGGAATGCTGATATTTTATGGATATGACGGCTGAGCCCATTGGGATTCCAGATTGGTATTTTTAGTGATTTGTTTATTTTGACATATTTGCTATGACTCAAAGCATAAAACATAGTTATAGCCTTTTTCGTAGTTCTTTGCCTGATATTGCAAACGTTCACAACTGTATAACCCAACTCCTCAACTGCTTTTCGTATTTCATCGATTAGGGTTGAACAGTGCATACCTCTTAGTACAACATTAAAGTCTCTTTCCTGCTTCAATTTAATAGTATGAAACTCAGTGTTCTTTTCGGTTCGGGCCTTTGTAATGACCGAGTATTTTTCAGCGGACTTTGGTTGTATTTTGACAACATCTCCGTTTATAACTCTGAGTTCATAATCTTTCTGAGCAAATACTTGAAGTAATTCTTTTAAGGGAAGAATATTAATCACGCCGGAAACACAAATGGGGGGAGGTTTGGGTTCTCTCCGGACGGCAGTTGTTGTATCTTGGCGTGCCTCTTCTTGGTCTAGAGAAGCGAATATGTTCGAACTGTTTAATGAAGGTGCTGCGAGCCAGTAGTTATCCAGTTTGGATTGTTTTGGAGTGGGACGCGATGCTGCGCCTGGGCTAGATCTATTCCTCTTTGAGAGGCCTCAACTCACAATCTTGGGAGCTTAAGGCTCGTTGAAGCCACCACATCAGTGATGCTTTTACCTCGATTACCCTTGCTTTTTTCGGGTTTTGTCCACTGCATTGATCACAACCAGTATTGCTGGCGTTTGCTTTCGCTTGCGGGTTCACATTATTGGCACCCCCTTTGGGGAAGCGGATAACACTCATCCTACTAAGTGTAGGGGGGCTCAAGCAAAAAAATCTTAGTGCATACATAAACCAACTATACTGAGTTTTGCAATCAAATATATTGAACTGATTATATCAATGAGAAAACTGCTATGACGCAGATGCTGCTGTTTGCATTCATTCATTGAGATTAAGGTGATAATCACATAAAATTTTAACTGTTTAGTTTGAGTGGAAATTAATAAAATTGTTGTTCACTTTTTAGCATCTGAGGAAGAGCCTGGATAAACCACCAGGAACACCGACATCTGGACCAGCAGTTAACAGGGCGGAACTCACTACAGGTACGACCAAGTATTAACGTGTTAATAAATAGTAATTTTTACTATTTTAGAAAACTTTCACGGAGCAACGTGACACACGTCTGAATCACTCGCGCACTTTACTTTAAGTATGAAAAATAGGACTAGATTAATGTAAGCCCCTAAACACTTAGGCTTACTTGGGAATTAGTTTGCTGATCAATGAAGCCATCCGCTCTCCTTGCCTCCTGTTCCCCACTATCAAATAGAACTACGTTTTAAAACTCAGACGCATTTATCTAACATCAATGATGGTGGTATCACAATGGACCCATGGTGGTCTGAGTGAGTTGATCCGTGGCCCGGGTGCCACGCTAACCTAACCTAACATCAATGATATCTGCTGAGTGGTAGAATTATACACAACGATACAACATATTTAACACCAATAGCTAAAACGTCGTCTACCAAACAAACGTAATCAAAACAAAAATCATTGCCGGCCTACGTTTAAGATCCACAAAACTATCCCAGTAATATCCGCTATTTTGTTTTTTTCACTGTTATTTTTGGACTTCTCCAGCATCACTAGAAACATATTTAACGAATGCATCCAATTCCGCATTATCAGGAGAAATATATTCGGTAATTTTACCCCTATCACAATTAATAGTTTCTCTCCCTATAAATCACCGGGGATGAATGGTATAGCCCCAATCATGATATATAATGATACAGAAACTAAAGGATGTGGTAATTCCATGGCTTGAGGTGATTTATAGGGCTAACATAAGACTCAGATGTATTCCACTCAGCCGGAGAAGATTAAAGGTAGCATTCCTTCCAAAGTTAGAGAAAATCTTTGACGAGTCAGCCATGGCCAATTAGTCTTACTTCGATTTTGCTGAAGACGATGGAAAGGATGATTGAACTACATCTCAGGTCGGTAGTGGAACATTTTAACATTTCAAAATGCCAGCATGCTTATGTCAAGGGTAGATCCACGGAAACGGTTCTGCTTCAGGTCATTCGAATCGCTGAGAAATCAATACAGTTTAAACAATATTCGTTGGGAGCTTTCCTAGACATTGAGATGGTTTTTAACACCGTCAGTACTGGAGCTATTCTAGATTCTCGCAACAGCGTCGGTTTCGAAGAGGATATCAGAGACTGGATAGTAGTAATGCTAAAATCTAAGTTAACCCAAGCAGAGCTAGGCAACACAACTCTAGTTAGGCCAGTCTGTAGAGGAATACCACTGGGAGGAATTATTTCACCTCTACTGTGGCTACTGGTCATGGATAACATTCTCAATATATTAGAGAAAACGGAGGGAAGGTAGTAGCATATGCGGACGACATCGGGATAATGGTATCAGGAATGTTCCCAAGCTCGATAATCGAGATTATGCAAGGGACTTTGGACAAATTCTCCACATGGGCTGTGGGGTGTGGTCTTAATCCGGGTAGGACGGAGCGTATGCTTTTTACCACTAGAACCAAACTTTCAATCTTCAACCTCCTTTTACTTAACGGGCAACAACTGACACTGACAACGAAGGCCAAATACTTGGGGATATTGCTGGACGCAAAGTGGAATTGGAAGCTTAATATCGAGTTGCGTTTCAGGAAAGCATGGGTGGTCTTGTACTCTTACAACAGATTGTTTGGGAAGAGATGGGGGTAACGCCCGTATATTACTCACTGGTTGTAAAAGGCAATAGTACGACCAATTTTAACTTACGGTCAGCTTCAAGCAGGAGCTATAATGTTCAGAAACTTAGTAAAGTACAAAGGGCAGCATGTGTGGGAATTACAGGAGCTGTGCGTACTTGTCCCATTGACGCCCTGAACGTTATGCTGCACCTCCTCCCTATTGACATATATATTAAAAACATCGCCTTCAATTGTGCGGTGAGGCTTTTGACAAGCAGCTGTTGGGCGCAGAGAACTACGGACCTAGCAAAGTACTAGGCACAATACATAATTCCCTGGGCACGGGAACAACAGATTACATGATACCACAACTAAGTTTCAGAAGTGACTTCAACGTAAAACTGCCCCCACGAGCCCAGTGGAAACGCAAAAGTTTTCTTGAATAATACAATATTCCCATATTTACGGATGGATCTAAGATTGACTGTAGGGTAGGTGCGGGCGTCCACTCACCACAGGTGGCCATAAATCAATCCATGCGGTTACCTAAAAACGCCACAGCTCTGTCGATTAGGGAGGCATTTCGACTAATAGTACGGCACGTCACAATTAGATGTACGGTTGCAGGCAGTCAGGAGGCAATAAAGGCTCTTCCATCCACCACTATAAAGTCGAAATTGGTCAAGGAGTGCAGAGAGGTGTTGGCATTAGCCTCATCTGGATTCCCGGCCATAGGAAGATAGAAGGAAATGAGAAAGCTGATGAGTTGGCTCGATCGGGTGCTACTCTTCACGAATCCCTGGGGGTACCAGTGCCGGTCCCCCTAGGGGTCGTGAAGAGGGACGCGTACCTGCAAAGTCTTCGGCTGGCAAATAGCAGGTGGAGGTTACTAACATCCTGTAAACTCTCTCTCGCGACATGGCCCTCGTACAATGCAGGCAGAACTCGCGAGTGTATTAACACGGATCGCACAGATATGGCAAGGCTCGCGGCGGTTTGCACTGAGCACTGATGTGCAATGTTCCCTCTAATTTTTTCGCTGTTTTCGCGGTACAAAAGTACATGTGAACAGGAATTTTCAAAATGTATGTAAAAATGTGCAGGTGGGAGAGTTTAGGTTCCTGTGCCTCTTTGGATTTTTGTCAATTTTAAATCGAACTCTTTTATAAGATGATATAATACAATTGGGGTCAAGCCCACTGTGCGCAAAATAAAAAAACGGTTGCGCAAGTTTCGAAAAACCAGCGCAGTTTAAAGGGAACTTTGCTGGTGTGTGTTTATTCATGCAGAGGGACTTTTAACAACCACTGCAGAAGCTGTGGCGACTTAACCCAGAAACACTCTTCCATTAGCTTTGGGAATGCCCGGCTTTGGCAAGGACAAGGTATATCTTTCTGGGAGCGTTGTTCTTGACAACCTATCGGACTGCTTGGAGGTCAGTCAAAAGAATTTACCATGTTACCTAAACATGATATCGCTCACATTTCCGCCATGCCTAGACTTCCTGACTTTCGAGCCTTAGATGAAACTTCAGCATAATTTTTGTGATGCTTCAAAAATATTGCATCGCATTTTGTCTTTCTGTTCCGGGAGCCTTTTGGAGATTATTGGTTTGGAGACTACTATTTTTATAGAACCCGAAAGAAAGAAAAAGAATGGCGTGGCTTCGCATGGTCAAGTTATTGAAACGAGATATGACTGAAAGTTGAAATGAATTTACCTTTCTGGAATGAATAGAGACACTGACTTTCTGGGCGGTTCAATTTGTTCATCAAAGAAATAACAATTTACGAAAAAAGTGAAAAAAATAAAGCAAAAATTAATCTGAGACATATACATACAATACAGTTGATAAATTATCATGTGAAAACATTGCAGAAAATTTATATTTTATATTTTTCCTGTATGTCCAAATCATCAGTAACTTCAAAAAGGAGCCGTGGGCCGTTTGGCCGACTAAGTGTAAGTGCAATAGTAAATGAATAATTAATACGAATCTCAGATACAACTTTTTGTTTAGTTGTATTGCAGATCTTGTATAATCTTGCCTATAACGATTGATGGAACACTCTATATTCGGTGCCCTCTCTACTTTGGTAACAGCGACAGTATTTGGTTGAAGATTAAATATTAATACAAAGTCCAGTGGCAACAATATATACAGAACATAATCCCAGCGCCATCAGGTTAGATTACACTGCTAGTGGTCATCAGTCAGATCACCTGATGATTCACAGCATAATATCATGTGCCGCACCCCGAGGCAGGGCCGCTGACACCAACGGGCTGTAAGTACACTGATATTTGCACTCTACCTATTCCATTGTATTCTGATAACTTGTAATTTTATAGTAAATAAAATTCGTTTATAACCACATGCTTTCTGTCAATAAACAGACATTGAAGAAAGGACATCGGGGTATTTTTTAATCACATTGACTTCGGAGTATTATAAGAGAAAGTAATTATTTATGTTGAGTTTATCTTTTCTTTTTACATGCTATTTTCATTGAAACTGCGCGTCCAGCATCACATTCAAATACTGAGTAGTCCTTGAGTTCGACTCCCTTTGGGAAGTAATACGTTATTGTTAAAACTTATCACAAGCCTGTACCACGTGCCGACACTTACTTGCTCTTCCTTAATTTAGGAAGTGACTCGGTGCAATAGCTCGATTATGTCAAGATTCTCTCTAAACCCTAATGGATATTTTGATATCAAATTTCCCTCGTTTATCAATGGTTTATCTATATCAATAACATATGCCATGTAAGTAATAATGGCCTAAAAGCGCATTCTTGGTGAGAACTTTATGTGTTTGGGTACTAACTAACTCAAGAAGAGTTCTTGTGGCCTTTTCGACTGCGCTGCTTGTAGCACATTGGGAATATAGCATATTTTCCGTATGCTATTGGGTGCAATATTGAATTTAATCCACACCCCCTCATCAGTCCAGCACAACTCCCACAAGTTTGTTGTGATCAGAGCTATTTATGAGTAAGTAATCTATCAATAACGAAACTTTTCTCACCTCGCATATTCAGATCACAAATAAAGTGGCGTGTTTATCAAATGATACTAAAAAAGCGCAGTATTCTGATCTGCCTTGCAAGCTTGATCTGCTCTGAAAATGCTGGCATCGGTAGTGGGGGCTTGGAAATTACTCATCGTCAGTGGCACACATGTGCGCATGCATTAAAATATTAAATTGTTAAGCAATGTAAACATTTTAAATGATATGTTCACATCTCAGCGCTATAATAAATTCCTAAAAGTTTTCATCACAGATTTTAGCATTCTTTTGGGAACTTGTTTAACCCAAAATACGGAATTTATGTCACCATGTGAAAGCGGTTTGAGAAATTACACACTACATTAGTACAACTCGTAAAACGAAATGCGGCGAGGGATGGGTCGTGTCGCCTCGATTAAGTGGGAGTAAATCTGTGACGCATATTTACATCCGCGGGGACACTTCCAAATGGAAGTCGACGGAAGCCCATTAAATTGTCAAAAGAAACTGGCGCGGGTCGGCTTACAGCAAACACATGTGCTGCCGGAGCTGTAGAAAGCCGTGCTCAAATCATCTCAATTTTGTTTTTCTGTGCGTCGTAGCAATCGAATTGGTTGCGAAACAGAAATGGGTCATACGATGCATGTTTTTTGAAAGTGTGCTCTCATATTTTAGAGCGAACGTCAAATCTTTCACACACATGTTAAAACACAATTATGTAGAGTTATTTCTGTATTGTTTGCTGCTTTTCTTCTTCTAATATGTGTGAAATATGTTTGAGATTTTCGATGAACTTGTTATTATTATATATATTTTCAGTATTTCGAAAATGCTTGAGGCAACCAAACGATTTTCGACTTCTTATTAAATGATCTTTTATCATTTTTCATTCGCCAAAGTCTACCATTTCTTATTCTGTTTAACGCAACCAATGAGATAATATTACGATAAACTGGTCATTGCAAATTCGATTATGTTGCATTCGCCATGCTGATGTTAGTGCTAATGTCATTAGTGATGTTGCCCCTCTCCCATTTTAAAAGACATGAATTATCAGCTGTGGTTTCATCAATGATACTTATTGTGGAAATGTACGCGTAATTTAAAAAGACCAGTTGCTAAAAATCCATCAATCAAAGATAACAACAACAAATGGGCCAGAAGTGATGCGGAAAAAGCTGAAGTATTCGCTGATCCCTTGCAAGTATATTTACAAATAAACGAAGAACTAAGCGACACCTTCATCAAGCAAAAATAACGGACTGACCTAGAGACAGAAATCCCATGTACATGTGACGAGGAAGTTTCCGAAATCATTACCAAGGGCCTAAAATCAAAAAATTCCCAGGCTTTGATTAATACAGAATTGCTGAAACAGATCCCTAAAAATGCACTCTCAAGATTACGCAAATAATAAACGCCGTACTTAAATTAAAATACATCCCTTATAAATGGAAAGTATCAGCAATTATAATGATCCTCAAACCGGGCAAACCGACATGTAATGTAGCCTCATACCGACCAATATCTCTGCATCGGCAACAGTTCTCAAGCAGTTCTCAAAAGTTTTTGAAAAACTGCTAATTAAACGTTTAATGCCTATAATTGAACAAACATATATTATTCCTAAACACCAGTTTGGGTTCTGGACAAACTACTCAACAATTGACCAAGTTCATCAGATTACAAACGAAATTGAAAAAGCGTTGGAAGAAAAGAAAGTATGCTCTGCGATTTTTAGATGATTCGCAACCATTTGATAAAGTATGGTACGTTGGCCTTCTATACAAAATCAGAAAGCTCCTACCATACGAATCCTTTGAAATCCTTAAATCGTACTTGAGTAATAGATACTTCAGAATAAAAGTTAATAATACCACCTTTTCGATACTACATGAAATCAAATCAGGGGTCCTGCAAGGAAGTGTGCTCGGCCCTTAGCTATACCTAATTTTCACTACCTAATTTCAACTTCAAATAATGCAACGTTTGCAGATGATACTGCCATACTGGCAACAGCCAAAACAGAGAAGGAGTCCGCTGTGATATTGCAAGCAGAAATAAATAACGTCGTAAGATGGACTAAAAAATGGAAACTTAAACTAAACAACACAAAATCGGTCCACAAAAACTTTACAAATACCCAATATATTCCTATCTGTATCGATGATATACAGATTCCATATACTAATACTGCCAAGTACTTGGGTATGACACTCGATGCTAAGCTTCGCTGGAAAGTATACATTAAAAAGAAATGGAAAGAGTTGGACCTGAAATTTAACTCGATAAAATGGCTCAATTTGCATATACAAGCAACTGTTGATGTAGCGAAACACCCTAATATTCTAATGTAACATAAATGTAACGAAACTCTACTGTTAAACTGTATTTGTAAGCTTTCCGAGTTTGTGTCTCTGTTTCGAACATCGAGCTCACGAGCTGTAAAGTGATTAAAGATTAGTAGTGTCGTGAGCGTTGATAGAGAGAGGGCCAAACTGCGGTAAGTATATGTCGAAATGTTGCATCTTAAACTACTTTTATTAAAGCTAAATTTTCAAAGAATGGTTTTTGTGCTACTTGACACAATTTGTAACAATATTATGATTGACATTTTTCAAGAATTGAAACTCCACAGCAGCTATTTCCTGCCCTACTTGGTCTATTGTTCTCAAATCGATCTTAGCTTATTGCCAAAGAGCAATATTAAATTAGCGGCTCCATGTCACGAAATTGCGTATCCAATTAATATATTACTCAATTGATGCAGTGCTAGACAAATTTTGAATCAGTGCTCGGTTCCTTTCTTCATTGACGGTTAATGCTTCCATCAATTTTGAAGTAGTATGTATCGATAACGCCAAAAATCCAGAATCACCTCCTAACAATAACTTTGTATGGAGGGTGTTTTCAAAAATCAATTTTTTAATATAGCTATTACAAAATTATTTCAATATTGCTTGAATTTTAAGGATATACGCAATCGGGTTCGAACATTCGAAGTCTCTCCATTTTGGGAACCACGAAACACACAATCTTTAGGTTTTTGCGTATTATTTTATTTAATAAATATGCTTTTCAATTTGTATAATATAATAGGCTAATAGCATAGCTAGATAGGCTGCGGCCTCTCCTTCAACGGCCCTGAACCCTTCTGTGGACTATCATCCAATACCATTGGAGGTCTGCTGAAGAAGTATGCTAAATGCTAAAAGAAGTCAAACCTGGAAAACTCTTCCGGGATTAAGACAGTCCAAAGCTCTTCTGGGAGATTTTAATCCTAAAAGAGCTAAGGAGTTAATAAATATGCCTCGGAATAAATGAAGAATCATCACAGGCATTTTAAGCGGACACTGTAGACTCAACTACCATTTGAACAAGTTGGGTATATCTTCAGATGCCAGCTGTCGATTCTGTGGAGAAAGTGACGAAACCTCACTGTACCTGATCACAGACTGCGGACTATTGGCACACAAAAGACTCAGGTGTTTTGGAGAATATATCTTAGATATGAGCAAGATCCCTCTACTTGATTCCTCCAAAATATATGAATTCCTGTCGGAAACCTGACAGAAGAACTGTAGATGAGACTATCCTCATCTTTCAAATAAATAGGGGCATCACAATAGATCTTTCAGGTCGCCCTTAAATATATCTAATCTAATCTAATATGTATAATACAGCGATAAAAAGTTGTATGTAGCCATATATTTTATAGGGAAGTATGCAGTTAACAATTGTAGAGGTACGGTACGGTAAATATGGGAGGCGTTAGTGCTGTCATCTTTTCCGTCAAATGGAAGAATTTGACTCTTCGGAGGCAACATCAAACCAATTTGAGTATTTTCAGATCAGTAAACGGTATGAAAACCTTTAGGTCACTAATGATGCTAATAATATTGTTAGGAAAACATTTGATTCTTGGATATAGGACATGTTTATGACACCCTCTCCTAATTTGTATGCATAAAATTGCTTAAAATTGCTTATAATCCATTAATTTCGTATATTCGCAGTTTTACTATATTCTAAAGATTACTATATTCAAAAGAACTATATTCTTAAGAATTACTATTTCACTATGACAACTACAATGGGTTTCAGAAATCAAATGAAATGCCTATGACTTGAGTTCTAATATAAATTATTTGTTATTCGACTGAAGGTCCAAGCCTTCTCCCATAACTCACCAAATGGAGATGTGTAACAAGCCAAATTATTGGACAACACGAGGAATTGTCAGTTTTGGACTGTAACTCATACTATCGCTTGACTGAATGAGCGAGTCGTTTAATCACAGAACGCAAATTTTCGAAACAATTCTAAATAATCTCAATATGGAATTCACCATGATAAAATGCCAAACGAATATTTATGTCACAAACAATAGAAAACCCTTTTTAAGAAATGGACGAAACATTTTTTTTCATAAAGAATTTACTCAATTCCCTCTTAAGTTGGACTCAAAAACCGGTGAGATGTGTGAGGTGTGTCTAAGTCAATAATCAATGAAGAAAAACTGTCCATTTTAGAACTGCATTCACAGAAAACATGTTCTAGGCGAATCAAAGAGAGTAGTACAGAGATCAAGAAACCTGAACACAACTTCTCCTATTGGTTTATTTACTGTGTTCGTAAGCAATTATCTCAGTCTGAAAATGTCATTGAATATCGAGGACAAGCGTAGTTGTGAGTTATAGAGCAAGAGCATTATGAAAGTATACGTAAGAACATGTGTGGGTCTATGAATGTAAGTAAATAAATAAATTTTGTAATGTACTCCGTGCGATCGATCAATAAATATAATAAAATTGAACTGAACTGAATTTTTACAACGCCCATAAAATATATTTTTGACATGAATTTTCAATCAGAATTTTAATAGCCTTAATAATAACATGCCTATCAGCGCACAATCTGTTATCAAATCAATTTTCGGTGCCTGAGAAACCTCAACAGTTCCTAATGTTAATGGCAATCAATCCGACCTCACCGCACAACAGCACATCTAGCGTGGTAGGAAGAACCGCCGAGCCCTCCTTTGCCGCCGCGTTCTTCACCAGTAGAGCTATAAATAATTCATTTACAACTCCTGCTTTACTGTTGATTTAGTGCCTCTTTATTATTGCAGATTGTGTGCTGGCTAGGCGCGCTGCCCGGACTTATCTAATCGCTCACTGCTATTACCATTACATGGTCGCAGATCGCCCACTGTCGCTGTCGTTTTCGGTGCTATTGCTATTACCGTTACTGGAGATCGATTAGAGTCCAATTTTATGGCTCTGTCTTCTCTGTGTGCATGCACAATGCAGTAAGTACTGGTTTGCAGCACACTTTTCTAATTTGCCTGCCTTTTTTATGGCCTCAGTTGTGCGTAGTTCCTGCTCTTAACAGCCTATAATTCAAACTTACTTGTAGGACTGTTCACACTCCATCTACCAGCACAGTCAGAGAGGTTTGAGATTCATATTCAAAACTCAACCGAATAGTGAAGTGAATACCAATTATCACAAACACTTATATCGTATGTACACATGAGGACGAGACCTTTGCAACTCCTTTAACTTTAAGTAGTATGTTTAATTAACTGCTGATGAAGCAATTTCTGTAATAAGTCGTTTTTTACATCGAATAACTCGATGCTCAAATAAATTAAAATATTTTGAATTGTCTGGGAGCAATCAGATTTATGCTTATCAGTATAGAAACAATTTGATTTTCTGAACAACTATATACGCTTTGTCTTTCAACTAAGCTCTACTCATATTTCTTCAATACCCATTTAATTCCAATAAATAACCATATGTGATATATGATGTGATATACGAGGTTAGATCAGTAAATCAGGTTTGGTCATTGCACATTCGATTGAGTTTACTTCCGCAAATACCTCGTGCGTGTAATTTTTGTTAGCCAGGAATGGTGTTCGCACCGTCCCGATTCAAAAATAGCTTACTTCTAGGGGGCCTGACAAAAACTTTCTTCACTGACGGCTCCAAATCTGAAAAGGGAACTGAGGCTGGCTGGCATCTGAATGAAAATGTCTTCTCGGCTATGTTAAGTATGGTAGAATTCCAACCGGAATTGATTACTATACTGAAGGTAGCGGACTGGGCAACTGAGAAGAAATGGAGCGATAAACAGATTAAAGTCTATAGTGACAGTCAGGGCCGCACTGTAGGCCCTAGAAAACTTGTTAACCACTTCAAAAATTATCTAAGAATGAAAGTCGAGACTTCATTCCATCGCAAGGTGGAATTTACTTGAATTTATTTGGGTTCCGGGACACTGGTGTACATAGGAATGAAGTAGATGATGAACTGGCGAACTGTGGATATGCGGGTATTCCAATGGAAGCAGAGCCATTTATCGGTATGAGTTTAGCAGCGGCTCGATAGCTCTTTCGAAGCTGCTGCTTGCTGGCGTGGATCCAAAAATCGAAGTCGCTCCTTTGCAGTTCAAAATTCAAGTGTCGGTGTCGCTCCATCGATGGTCCAAAATTAAGTGTCGTTCCTTCGCTAGTCCAGAAAGAAGCGGCGAGAAATCGATTTCGAGGGCCGATTGGCGATAGAAAAATCAAGATGGCTGTCGACCGGCACGAACGTTTCCAGCGCTCCTTACGCACAATCAGGAGGATCATGTTGCGGGGAATTCTCTCCGCAGCACGCCATACTCCGAATTGAGAGGCAGCATATGGTGACTCTCGCACCGGGTGGAAGCCATCGGAAATAGAGGTTCAGATGTGAACATGCCGCACCTTTGCAGTAATGCAAAAAAGAGGCACCATGGACACGCCCGAATCCTGTTTCCCTATTCCCTTTACATGTGGAGGATGGTGTGGTGATCTGCAGATTACGCTTAGGGGTTGATGGCGCAGCAGAGTGAAGAGCGACATATCTCACACAATGTGGGTTTGGTGTATTGGGGTCCTACCTGTCAAGTGGTTGCTTCCGGCGGTTTCGGAGGTGATAGGTCTGATGGCAGAACGCTGGATTGATTACAGGAGCACACGCTGTACAGTGGAGGCTGTCTCTTTGGGTTTGGTTTCTCGGTGAATAGGAGTGATGAATGATCTGGATGGGAGGAAACGTGAAATTAGTTGGTGGAGTAAAAGGGATAGACTATGAGAAAGAACGAAAGAAAGATAAAGGTGGTTGTCAACGACCGGATAACCCCATATATGAGGGGGCTCGTCCTCCAGCGGCATCGCCCCTTTAGTGATAGTTCGTGTCCGGATTCCTAGGTCGAACACCATCTTCACGATGCGAATTTTCCCACCAGGCCCTGGAAATCCCGGTGTGATTCTCAACATGCACCGTTCGTGTGAGAGGAGATCGTTTTCTCGTACCTATCTCAGATCACCCGGCTTTGTATTCTTTATCTTTCCCCCTCATACCTTACAGATGGATGTAAACACGGACTTCTCAGGTTTAAGTACAGCAATTAGTCGACCATCCATTAACAAATCACTGGGAGTTGGTGACGGGAAGTCGTAAGAGTTTTCCGGAAGATCATACTTTGGCCGAAACTGGAGACCGTTTCTGCTATGAGCTGAAGTACAACAAGAATCTGCCCATTTATGCATTAGTAGCCCTACTTGTAGCTGAGAGTGGTACTGGTAACTATCTCTTGCTTTATTTACTTCCCTTATAGGCGACAAAGTTGGGGGACGAAGGTACAGACCCACGATAGTTTGGGAGCAGGCATTGAGAATCAATTCGCGAGCTTTGCGAATCCCCATTAGTCTGCTAGCGCATGGGAAGTCGACTCCATTCCGTCTGCCAACTATAGAAGGATCTTTATTCTTATATAATGAGCGCAATTCGACCCGAAGGTGACTATTTCGAATTCGGAGAGATGTAACGATTTCGGATTGATAGTAACACTGACCGTGGGTGTGACCCGTCCCTTAGGTGGACGCTTTTTGTGATTGCTGGAAAGGTATTAGCTCCCACCCTAATTCTGGTGACAGTACGCTCTGGCTTCAATGCTACGACATTGGAAGGCACAGGAGCTTCAATGGCGAGTGGAAGCTCTCTCATGTGGTCGAACTCCTCATACGCAGGCACCACCACTTCGTAGGGGCGTTGATTATCTGGATTGGGTAACAGCCGTTTTTCGTTCAACTCGTATTGCTGGATCGCTATTGGTCTGGCATAGGGGAGATCGAGTTGATTCGATTGAGTGGTTCGGTACCGTCCCGGTTGGATGTCTGGGGGTACGAATCTACGCCCGCTTCATGAGTTTGTGAGAGCTGCAGTCTCGTGGGAGGCTTCTCAATGTACCCATTTCGATTGTGGCGGCGGTCGAAGGGGTCGGTTTTCGCACATTACATTTTTGTGGCGAAGGATACATTTTGATTGGAGGGTAGAGGCCCTGTAAGGGAACATTATCTCTTCCGCAATTGGGGACCCCACAGCGTTGTATTTTACCCCACCAAGCAAGATCAGTGGGTGCGCATTCTCACCCAATAAGGCAACGACCTGTGCTGAATTAATGATGCTCGGTCAGCCAACTGTGTTTGTTCGCAGTTATTAGTCGGAGAGGTGGCAATTCTCCGGTCAGGGTAGGCAGTGCCCTGGCTGACACCAGAAGCCCCACATAAGCTTCATACCGTGACCTGAAGGCCAACTTTCAGACTTTTGTAACGTTTGCAGTCACTCCACTATTCACCCCGGACACCTGAGCACGTAATGTGTGCGCAGGCAGCTTATGACGCTCATGGAGGCGGTCTGTAATGAAAGACCCCTCAGATCCCGAATTTATCAGAGCCCGGGTCATAGAAGTTACACCCCGCATTTTAAAGTAATTCATGGCGGTGCCGAGCTGCACTCGGTTTGGCTGTCGACCACAAGATTGACTTTCACTGGGTCCCGCCTTACCTGCCGCGGGCATAACTGGCGACGTATGAAATGATGTAGGTGTAGGGTGAATAGAGGTGATAGACTGCTTTCCAGTTTCAAAATCATTCTCACCTTGAACATGTGGTGGTTGGCTTGACGGAACAGTGTGCGCAGTATGTGGCGGGGTTCTGTGAAGCATGGTGTGGTGCCGCCCCCGACAAGAAAAGCATGACTCAGTGTAGGGGCAATTTGCCACACTATGTGAGGCTGTCAAACAATTCACACACAGGCCATGCCTTCGTAACAAACGCCACCTAGTTGTGTAACTGGCTTCCTGAAATTTTGGACTTATCTCCCATGCTTCACTCGCTTGGTGTGTGTGGTTTCGGGAAGAGTGCGGTGCATTCGGCTGCACTCTCACATGGGCCTGTACCAAGGGATGTTGCCGTAAAGATGATGCCGCACTATGCAGGCACGAAAGCCGTCATGTTAATCTTACACCTTCGATAGGTGGCATAAATTTCGAAGAGATTTTGCTGGAGATGGTCCTGCAGTGCGACATTATTTTGGTTGATGTAGGCTTCAGTCCTCGCCATCGCTTGGGTCTTTTTGACGACACCCCACAGAAAGTCGAGCTCTCCCATATCATCGTATAGCGAAATGTCGGAGTGAGTGCCCAATCGACGGCTTTTGAAATCACTTACGAAAGTGGTAAGCGCATCCGCCGCGTTTTGCGAATCGGTTTAGCATGGCAACAATTTGTGGCTCGGGATCGAAGCGTAATGGTTGAGAGCGAGTGGGTTTAGATTCGAGGAAAACAGAAAACTGGACTAGAGCCAGGTGAATTCGTAACTCCATCAGCCATTGAAACCCTTCAGTCAGTGTTAAGATCCAATGGAGCGCTGAGTCGTTGTGGGGTGACCAAGTGGTAAGACAAATATTACCACCGCAAAAAAGTGTACAGGGCTCAGAGAGGGCAGCAGAGAAGCGGACGACTGGTGTAGTGGTAAGAAACCTGTACCCCACTGCACACACGCGTACGCCAAACTCCCGAATCACCTGATCAAGGCAGGTATGGAACAGCTGTAGGGTGGTTTGGTGACAAGACACTTACACACCATCGCAAACAAACGTACCGCTTAATCGAGTGGCCGACCGACTCTAGGAGTTCATCGCAGCCGCGTGGTCTGATATTGTGTGCACTTGAAAGTAAAAAAACCTAGCAAGAAACCAAAAAGGTTTCCCACCGAAAT
This sequence comes from Clusia tigrina, assembly GCA_920105625.2. Taxonomy (NCBI): domain Eukaryota; kingdom Metazoa; phylum Arthropoda; class Insecta; order Diptera; family Clusiidae; genus Clusia; species Clusia tigrina. The sequence continues at coordinate 38,815,152 of OV050033.1, read as the reverse complement.
GTCGGCTCACCCACCTCTGTAAACTTGCACCGAAAGAGAACGAAAAAATGAACAGTAATTATGTGCAGTTTTTCGTCTAATTTAACTTGTACAAACAACTGTGCATTTAGTTACACAAAATTATTCTAGCAGAGCTAGTGCTGCCGACAGCGGATAAAACTTGCTAAGAGAAACCGATAATTGTAGTTATGCACTTGTGAGTATTCACACAAACAATTTTACATAAATTCAAATATCTATGTATGAGGTTTTGGTGTAAAAATCAAAAAATATATATATATATATGTATGTACCTATATGTATAAATTTATAAATATGTATGTATTTTATAAAACTTGCCTGTGCCTATCCGGCTCAAAGGACCACATGTTTATGCTCGATAGCTCTTATGATGCTGTCGTGGATCCAAAAATCGAAGTCGCTCCTTTGCGGTTCAAAATCCAAGTGTCGGTGTTGCCCCCTCGATGGTCCAAAATTAAGTGTCGTTCCTTCGCTAGTTCAGAAAGGAGTGGCACAAGGACTGATGGTGCAGTTCAGTTGTCTGTAAAACAAACAAGCACTTCCTAGAGAGTCCAAACAAGAGAACTACAGATTTCCCTCTAATATTTCGAAAGAAAGATCTTCGATCATTGGTTGGGTTAATCACGATTGGTTGGCATAATCATGATTCTCTTGTCTGGAGGAACAACAGAACGGCACAGAGCATTTTTTCTGCGCTTGTGCTGCCTTTGCCAAAGTGAGGAGTCGCATAGTAGGGTCAAATGTTTTGGGAATGGACAATGTACCTCTTATCCCTGAACAGATTTCTGAGATGCATAAAAGAGTCAAATAAGTTTGAAAAAGTGGACAATGGGCATCAATGCCTGAGTGCTTGGAGACCGCCTTCTTCAGCGATTCTCTGGTTCACCCCTTATTAGGGCAAAGGGTGTCTAACCTTATTCAGCTTTTTCACTCACATTATGAGTAGATTCTGTTCTATCGTCAAACGCGTCAAGACGTCACTTTAAACTATATCAGATCGGTTCGTTTAAATGACACAAACATTTGGAAGTAAAGTGCAATCTATCGGTACTAGCGTGCATGCAATCAGTTGTGCAATGTACTGCTACCATCACACTTTCACACATATTCATAATTGGTCCCCTATCTAAGATTCATCGATCTTTTAGTGCCACTTTATAAGTTATAGTGCCAGTATGAAAACTAAACTAAAAATGGGCGGGATAGCTCCAGTGCTGCAACCAGGCATAATTTGAGATATATACAAAATTGTTCAACAAATTATATAATCAAATTATTTCTCAACGGATTTGTTGACAGACAAGTGCACACTGTAGTTCAAAATGTAGTTATGCCACGGTAATAATTGTCAACATGATAATCATTGAAAACATTTTTGGGAGATCTTATCTCAGAAATCAACCAACTATGAACCCTGGCAGAAATCGAAATTCATATATTAACAGGCTAAAAGAACACATCGACCTAAGAGATATATTGTGCAAAATACATATATAATGTTATAAATATATAATGTTACAAAATTGGACTATGAAACTTAGTGACCACTGTGGACGGAATATTTCATCGACGACCATCTTCTTATATAATTGAACAATATGAAAAAATGCTCTCCCAAATTAGCTTTTATTTGGTGTAGTTTTATAAATTATTTTAGTGTTCGAAATCTATCTAATTCGATTTCAACTTTCATTACAGATTTTGAAATGTGCTCTTTTTTGTTTTTTCCTTTCTTTTGGGCAAATTTTAACAAAAAATTTGAGGATCTGACTTTCAAACTTATAAGGATGGATTATATGGATTTATGTATGAGAATAGTGTAAATTAGGACTGACGAATTTGTGAGTGAATTGAACACCATCAAAATTTTTTAGCAATCGCTTTCCACTTTGCCATTGTATTCAAGCCTCGATATGTACCCAACACTTTGGTAGAATTCAATAACACACTTATGAACGTGTATAATTTTTATGGAGTAGAAATTAGTGGGTTGGCAATAAGTGGGTGCCGATATGTATGTGTCCATTTACATAAGCAAGCAAGACTGCTTTCATTATTTGATCATAAACGGTAATTTTACAGCGTCAATTAACACCTACCGATGATACCGTCAACGGAAACGGCAACGGCAACGGCAACGCCAACGTCAACGGCAACGTCAACGGCAACGACAGCGGCAACGACAGCGGCAACGCCAACAGCAGCAACTACAAAAATAATAAATTGTGAAAAGCTCAATTTTTTCGGTGCTAAACAAACATAAAAGCGAGCGAAGCGCTTATTTATATGTTACCGGCAGTTAATTACAAAAATGCAAGTATCCGCGACAGACACGCATTGCCACATTTCCAATTTGGCTTCCATTGCGGTTGCCTGCGATAACGAAAACTCGGCCCCTACAAAGATTTGTTAACCATCAAAACACACGACGACGTCCCTACCATGCGCACGAGCACAATGCTATGATTGGCTCTCTCGCTGATTGCTGAATGGGTGGAGTCGAGGCCCCCACACAGCTAGCTACCTACGCGACGACAGCAGAACGCCAGAGCAGCCCCAAATTGCAATCCGGTTTTTTGGCCCAAACCATAGGAGAGCACGTTGTTTGTACCTGTGTATGCGGGGGGCCACGAGCGCCAGCCGTCGCTCAGTTATTTAGAATAGGTTTGGACGTGCGTTAGAACATGACAGCCATAGTGAGCTCACTGCGCTGGGAGGAGTCAAATGCAAATAAATTGTTTAAATCAATGTAAAATAAAAGCAAAAAGCAAAAATAAATATTTACACTTCCTGCGAGGTACTCAAATGCAGGACTGTTTATTTTTCACTATTCAGGATTAAATAATTCAATGATTTTTAAAACAAATATGGCGATTGATTTTTAAATTGGAAAAACAACGGCTTCAAATATAACTGTTCAATTTGTGTTTGCGTGATTACTTCAAAGACCAGCAAAATAATGCGATAGAGACAAATTGTTTCAAAACCATGCAAAATAAGTGTAACTAATTCCTGTACAATACTCAGACTTTTATTACTTAGTACATAGGTACGTACATAGGTGCAAAAATGGCACTTACATAATCCTTTCTTCCTGGACTTATCCTAATTGCTTCTGTGAATAAAACGAAGTTTTATTATATAAATAAACTATACAAATTTACAATAATCTATAAACAATAATTGTGAGAATACTTCAGGTTATTTTAGTTTGAAATCACATGGAAAATTTGGGAAGTTCATTTTTTATACTATAATTCTCAATATTTCAGTAAAAAGTTTCACAAAACATGTGAGACTCGCAATAAATAGCTAGGAAAACTGCTTGCAAACTTAACCGAACAACACTAACTTCTTGACTTGAATTTCATAGCCACATGTTCATGTAAGTACTTCCGAGCAAGTACTATTCTTTGTAGTAATTTGGGTACTGATTTAAAAATTATGCATATTTTAGTACCGATGGAGAAAACGTCTGGTTTCGTTGACGGTCGCTTTTATTCTGCTCTCTCATAAATCAGTGATGCTTCTTCAACTCCTCGATATTACATGTTGTCAATATACTTAATAGTATATTATACTTAATAGTATTACTATACTTAAATGTAGTCACAGTACTTGTAATACTATTTTATAAAACACTTCAGGGTAATGACAATAGTTATAATGATATTTAATAATACTTTATAAGAGACTAATATATTGACATCATAAGCAAGCTTGCTAAAATATGTTGCTCATTGTTTAAAGCTTGAAAAGTAGACGATGTTAGCATACTCGTGTAATGAGCAGTATAAGTTTATTTTTAGTACGGAGTTAGGTATAAACATACTCCAGTGCCTGGAATGTTTCATCTATTATGACGAATTTTACTGTCATGTCATGACCAATGATGAATCCAACTGGCCGAAGATGGAAAAACAATGACTTCGATTACTTGGGTGCGATAGTTTATAATACTAAAAATAATTCCTATATGAGAAATTAAGGTAATTTAGACGAAGAAGTCTTAAATTTGTTTCCAAATTCACACCTGGGAATGATTTAATAGATGAAATAGAATTGTTTCTCCGATGATAATGTGTACGAAATTAAAAAATCAATCAGCTCTCATGATGATGTTAGATATTTTATAGATTTGAGCATTTCTTAATTGTTAATTAAGATTAATCCAGATCTTAGCTGGCTTTTTATTCCAAATCAGTTGCAAAATGCATATTTATCAGAAAATATTGTTATAATTTTCTCCATTGAAACTTACTTAAAACTAAATGCTTAAGATATTTTGAAATCTTAGTGGACTCTTTTTGTATATACTTCTCTTTTTCTCTACGATTCAGTATTATTTATGTATATTTTGAAAGAGGAAATATTTCACTTAATTTTAATAGTAATAATTAAATACTCCACTCCAGTAAAAGTAATGACATCATGAGTTATATACTATTATTATTATTATTATTATTATTATTATTATTATTATTATTATATCTTTCACTGTAATTAATTATGAGTACAAGGTATTGTATTGAATATTTTCGAAGAAAATATTTTCCAAACATCCTTTGACACAGTGCTGCCATGTTATTTTTTTAAATAATTTATTTTGCCTCTTTCTTCTTTCGTTGGTTGTAGAGTTACTGCAAATGTTCCTATTACATTTCTAACTACAAAATTGCATGAGCTACACATAATTGGTTATTTGTTAAGTTAGGTTACATTGGCTGGCCATGAAGGCTACACATATATCTGCAACGTCCTTTGCGGTGCAATATGGATATCCACTTAAGGGTTAGGGTCTACGTCGTTAAAAGATAGACCTTTTAGCCGTCTCAGCCGTATTTTCGATATTGTCACAATATTCCTTCTAGGAGTCTTTTTTTGGCATTTCTATTATATAGCCATAACCCATCTTTGTTTTCACCCCAGCATTCTTTACTTTCAGCTAACCGGGCCTCTAAAAACCCAGTTCTTTGTTCGACAGGGAGGTGTCGGTCTATGGTTTGTAGGCATTGGTATGTAAGAGATCCTGTAGATATCATTTAGACTCTAAATGATATCTGCAGGATCTCTTGCAAACTCTGAATTTGAGAGTGTGGGCCAGTAGATTGACCGGGGTCTACATGGGATGTGGTCGTACTAGGCCTGACCAACTTACAAAAACTGGAAACACTGACCACCAGTGGCATACAGCGTTAGTGTGAATAAAATCAGGTCAGTCAGTATTCAGGCATGAATATTGGAATAACATTTTTATCACAATTAGGGCATTCACAGGCTTCGTTGGTATTTTCTAATGCGTATATTCGAGATTAAAATATACCACTTTGTAAGCATTTCAAATTCTCGGTATTTGCATCAGCCATGTCTGTTTATACCACTGTATCGTCATTTATTTGTGTTTTGTTTACATGAATTGTATTCAAATAATGACCAGAACGGCAGAAAAGGCGACATTTTTAAAGCTTTGTGCTTGCAACACGTTAATAGTTTAATTTATATAAATTTTTGGAAGTTTGTGTACTTTACTAACTTTTTAGATCAATTCTTTATTCACTGCTTCATTCCTTCAGAAGCAAGATACTTAGGTACCATTCTGGACTCCAAGTTAAATTGGAGAAGGAATATTGAGGAAAGAAGAAAGAAAGGTTTGGCTGCATACTATACCTGTGAAAGGATCTTTGGGAAAAAATCTGGATTGTCAACGTACATTGTGTATGGTAAGTACACCATAATCATTAGACCAATTATCACCTACGCGTCCTTCGTCTGCTGGAAGGCGTTTGGAAGGAAATGTAATCAAAACCATATTGGAAAAGTACAAAGACCTGCTAGCCTGGGAATTTCAGGGTATGTAAGTAGCGCGCCTCAAGAAGGCTTAAACATATTATTTCACCTCTTACCACTAGGGGTGTTCATTCAGGGTTGTGCCGCCAAGTGTGCTCTCAGACTAAGGGAGTGCAACACGTGGAAATCTGCCAACTATGGACACTGTACAATTTTGAGCGAAATAAAACGGAAGGGTCAAAGGATAGTGACTTCTACTCTAGACTTTACAGCTAGAATTCCAACTCTCTATCTAACCAGGGAAGACTTGGAGTCAGGCTCTGTAATGTGTAATTCTGACATTATCATCTACACTGACGGCTCAAAGATGGAGAGTGGAACGGGGGCGGGTGTCTTCTCGGAAGGCTTGCAGGCAAGACAGTCATATCGGCTGCCTAACGCATGCAGCGTCTTCCAGGCCAAAATCTATGCAATTGGGAATCCGGCCAGGCTGATACAAAGTAGTACAATTCGACCCTCGACTATCACTATCTATGTGGATAGCCAGGCAGCGCTTAAGGCAATAGAATCCAAGACAGCTAAATCGAAGTTAGTGATGAAATGTCGTACCTGTTCGCTGGGTTCCCGGACATAGTAATATAGAAGGTAATGAATTAGCGGACGAGATGGCCATAAGGGGCTCTAAAATGGACATTAACGAAGCATATACCTCAATACAAATCCCGATATATGATCTGTTTAGTAGCATAGATGAATTCACTATTGCGGTGAAAAATGGATTTTAAGGATTCCAAGTTTTTTCTCATTTATGTATATTTCGACTATTCTAAAAAATCTTGAGGCAAGTGCAAGAATGTTAATTAACTCCAGTTGTGCAGCTTTGATGCTCTATCTAAGTATATGCTTGTGGAGTGCTCTCGAATGGCAAACAGCGCCCTTGCGTGAAGGTAGCTCTCTAAATTTGTAAAAATTAAACTAACTTCAAACACATACATTTTTGATTGTCTGTAATAAATGAAAAATAACTAGCAAATCAAATGAGACATGAATGTGTTTTAGCTGATCCGACATGAACACCAAACAGTTCCAAACGGACTCGAAACATGCGTGGGCAGGGGCTGCCAGTTTGATTTGTGTCAATTAACGAAGCCGAATCTGCCATTCGATGGGCGAATTTCAGTTGTTGCCGCCGAGTAAACATCGCGGTTGCGTGACTGGGTGCCATCTGGTGGCTTAAACTGATTCTTGCTTAATTCCCATTTGGTTTTTATGAATTTCCTTTATTTGTTTTGTTTTCAATTGCTTTAACAGTTATTGTTTTGTTGTTGTTTTTTCTGTGTTCAAATTTCCTCCAACATTCGTTCATTCATTCATTCATTAAATCGACAATTGCACAATTGCTGATCGAGGCAAGGATGACGTTACGGATTTCGAACTCGCTTTGTGAAAGTATTGGGAGACCGCCTGGCCCAGCTTTAGCCCAAGACTGAGACTGGAGCTGAGAGTACGGCAGTGAATGTTGGCCAATTAATTGCCATTAAGTGCATTTGAAGATTTTTAATTAAAACAAAATCTTCTTAATTTAAATTGATCGCCACTGGCTAATGACATTGCGGGCGGGCGGAGCAGACGAGAGTTCAGAGACAGAGTTCCGACATTTATTCCGTTACACACTTGTAGAATTCGTTCGGATATAACTACCACATGAATGAGGCGCATACCCGTACATCATTACAGTCATATCTCCTATGGGGGTGCCAGTGTCTCTGTGGAACTGCTTTGTATTCAAATTATGGAGCGGTCTAAGAGCTTAATTATGTTATAATTTTTTTTAGTCATTTTCCAACATTTTGTTCTTCCACAATCGAAAGCCTTGGAAATCAGCATCAGCAGTTATGACATGAAAGGCGGATGGTCGCTGACACCAATTTAGAATTTTGAATGGTCATATTTCACTGCTTGTTTTTCAGCTGGCAGTGTCGGCAGTTCAATAGAGTTTTTAATGTTTATTTTAATTTTATGATCGCGTTTGTCGAATGTAGTCCGCCTTTGTCGAATCAGTAGACACCAAAATGTGACTGTCTCCGATGCTGGATTGAAAGGCACTTAAAGAGGTACGGAGACTAAACTAAAACCATTACATACTTTGTGCTTTTGTGGCGAACGGCGTTCATTTAGTTCGGTGTTTGCCACATCATTTTGAATGTATTAAAAATGGCATACGATCGCTTTGAGTTTAATTTTTGACTGTGGCCTATATTTGTGTCTTTCTTTTGGATTTAGTGTTGTCACAATTTGCATTGATCAGTTGAGGGATCAGATCTGTTGATTGAGGGAACATCAGAGTGTTGAAGAAAATATATCAAATTGTGAGTATGATGCTAGTAACTTTGTGTTTTTGGCTTTATAAGATCATTATAGATCTGTCTATATAGCTCCAAACTCAAATAATAATTGTATAAGTATTAATGATTTTAATAGGAAATATGCCAAATATTAAATACTCCAAGTAATTCTAATGAACCAAACATCATTATTAGGAAAACATGGGATCCAATCGCAGAAAACCAGCAAAAGATTTTTGACAATACCAGTTCAAATCCAATAAAACTGTTATTGCTAATTTGAGCTCTTTCCAATTTTATACACCTCTGTCACATATAAACATGTAAGTCTTCGAAACCACATTTCAAATCATCATATTATCGATGAATCAGCGTTACAGTTCTTTAAATATATTACCACCTCCTGGTGTATTTAGGAATTGGTTTTACTCGGTGCCAAAAATTGGGAACAAAGCTGGTGAACTATATAATTGCCGATATTCTTTTTTATATGGACACACATGGGCTAATAAAGAAAGGGTGTAGTTTTTCGTACTTCTAATTAAGTTGTACGAGGGTGGGTCAATAAGTCCCTGAATATTGAAATAAGGCCCACTCCATTCGGCAAAAAACGTTTTATTTTTCAACATGGTTTCTTTTTAGCTCGATAAACTTCATCGAACTTTTCTCAAATTTTTTAATATCTTCCAAACAATACGATTTCTAGAGGCCCCAAAATAGGCGTTTGTTTCATTGATGACCTCTTCAGAGCCATTTCTTCTTATTTATTTATTATTATTTAATTCCATGACATTTGACACAATAAAACTATACTTATGCTAACAAAGTTAACTAAAAGACATAATTATAAAAGAGTCAAATATCGCTCCTAGTCGGAGCATAGGGCGGTCACAAAAGCTCTCCAACGGTTTCTATCAGCAGCCAGGTGTCTTATTTCGTTCCAGGTGGCTCTGTGGTGACTTTCGGCGTGGATAGTGCGTACCCATGTTTGTCGTGGGCGTCCTGCTTTCCGACTACCATGTGGGTTCCATTGAAAGGCCATCTTTGCAATGTTGGTGTCTTCTCTACGCAGAATGTGCCCTATCCAGCTCCACTTGCGTCTTTTAACTTGTGTGGCAATAGGCTCGCTATTGGTGAGGCGCCACAGGTCTTCGTTCATGATCGTTGTCGGCCAGGTACAGCAAATAGTCGCAGGGTGCTAAATCTGGATAATACGCTGGATGAGGGAGCAATTCGTAACATAATCCATTAAATTTTGACTTGAATTGGGCGCGGGAACGTTATCCTGGTGGAAGAGACATTTTTTCTCGCCAAATGTATATGTTTTTGCTTCAAATAGCGGTCGAATCGAATCTGCATAATACCGCTGGTGATTTTTTTCCCATTTCAAGGTAATCGCTGTGAACGACACCGCGAAAATATTAAATATGTAATTCCATATTAAATATTTAATAAGATAAGGGTCCGCTTTGTCGACAAAGGGTCTTTGTTTCCTTATGAGCAGGACGGGTGATATACTCGTATACGTCGAGATACCCCTGCAAGGCGGCAGCTGGCGGTAATTTAGTGCTGCTAATAGATTCGGACACCAGTCTCGTAAAAACCAGTGTGGTCGGACAGATGTGAGGACTCTTAACAGTGCTTTTGGTGGATGCATCAGAACGTTGGGGCCAATGAGGATAAGCAATAGAAGTTAAGGGCGTGGACTTTAGGATGCATGTAATTGCTTTGGAGAATCGCATCGGCCGGAACAACCTCTGGAATCGCACCATTTTAGAGGCATTAGAAAAGAGGCATTTTTGGGTATTGCATTCAAGCACCTAAATACAAGCACCGTTCATTGGGGCTGCTGCTGAGAAGGCAGCAAATAAACGTAAGTACTACAAACTACAGTAAGCACTACAGTAGTAATAATCTGCCCATATTTGGAATGCATGATAGTACAGACCTAATGGATACTGCCACCAGAGTTCATTATATGGGAGGGAGGCGTGTCCATTATCTGACCGGTCCCATTTCTTGTGCATGGCTTTGTAGGGTAAATATACGTACTACTCTTTCTCCTGATTGGCTTAATTTGTACTATTTTTTCCAATACAAAACAGACAAAAGGGGCTTATTGCCCGAACCACATACATTTTTGTATGTGCCCAGTTTAGTGTCTTAGAGGGTTATGCAAACAATAATGTATGAAAGTTCCCTTGATTCTTTAATATTGAAATTAATTTTTTATGGAATATTATGCCCACTTATCATTTATGAAGTGCATACGGGAATCTTACAATTTTATCTTATGATATAGTCTTCTTCTGTGATATGTTGGCACATACGGCATATTAACATAACTTCTAATAATAATTCGAACTTTTATTTTATGGCTTTTAATTCTTTCTCCATGCTTTTGATTTATTAGCTAGGAAGCAAGCAAGTATTGTTCGATTTTTACTTGAAAGCTTTCTTCAGAATTTTATTCTTGTTTCCCTTAATGGAAAAATTGGGATAATGGTTGAAATACAGTTTCTTACATTTTATTGGATGTGGAGTCATAAGTTCTCTGCTCGGGCTAAAATCCTTCCGAACCCATTGAACTTTGATATTACATAATTGAATGCTTGGCTGAAATGCCTGTTAACATTTTATGAGAAACAATTTAGTCTTTAATGAGCAAGTGGCATTCTATTTGATCTGAGACATCAAGCCTTTTAGTGAAATGCAAATCTGATAATCCGTAAATTAGCCTCGACATATGTACACGTAGTAATTTTGGATCAACATTAAATAGCACTATCTTCGCCTCTGAAAGGGTTGCTTCCATGACGCTTTGCAAACAGTAGCAATCGCGATGAATCAAGAAGCTTTCTGAAATTTTATAAATCATGAATAAATTTTGTGGTTAAATTGTTACATAAATACGCACAACAACAAGAGGCGCACGTGCCGCCATGGCCAATATGGAGAAACCCCTATAATTATGGGATAATGTTCGATCAGACGTGCTTACAAAAGGTTACAGGGAAGTTTCAATTTCAACAGAAACAACACAAGGAAAAATCAAAAGTGAACACGGCAAAGTAACCCTTGCTTGTGTATACAGTGCAACCCTCTTCTTTGCTGTTAAAAGGACTTTAAACGCATTGTTTACGCCCGAGTTCACATGTGACAAAATAATAAGAACAACAACAACTGATGTGAGCAACAAACCATGTAATGATTTCGAGCCACAATTGACAACATGAGTGACTAGAAAATCCAAATTCCACAAATTATCCGAAAGTATGCCACAAGAAACTTAAAGCGAATAGGCTTCAAGAATAGGACAAAAGAAGGGGTAATTATTTTAATTACATCCTCTCTGCGCCGAAATCGGCCACAATTGCTCAGTAATGCTCACGGTAGAAGTTTTATGCAGTTTCACTGTGGCAGAAACATTTGCAACTGTCGCTGCCGCCCACATTTGCTCCAGTTCAGTCACATTCCGAAGTAATTAAACAAATTATAAAGCAAAAACATTAAAACAAGGTGCAACATCATCAACCCTGAGCACTTTTTACCCGGAAATTCCCCAAAGAAATCAAGCTAAAATGTCCACTGCGATAGCGGTGAGTTGCTATCGCCGTGTGCCAATGGGAACCGTTTGACATTTGCATATTATGTCATCCAAATGTCATCAGTGCCTTCCTCATCACTGGGGACTGGGTTGGCCAGTGCTGAATAGTTGCCATTGAAATATGCGCAGGTTGAGCTCAGATTAGCTAATAAGAGCTTCAAATGCGCAGAACTATTAATTAAAAGTCATTAGCAGCGAGAACTGAATAACAGAGCAGCTGTAATTAATTTCAGGCATTTGGAACTCGCGAATTGACGAGGTGTGTCGCAGTGTGGATGGAATACTGTATAATGAAAAATGTTTAAATTATACACATTAGTGTCAGGAACTATTCACGTAAATTTATGCGTTCTTTCAAAATGTTTATCTAGAGTTGGTCACCAAACGTAATCAGCAGTGCTGGGAATAAAAGTATCGTAAAATTTTAAGTTAATTGCACTGTTTGCTTTGGTCGTAAATAGAAGACGTAGTCCTCCACAATCATTGTCTTTTATCTCTGTTCAGTGGGAGATTTGCATCCTTGCAACCACTTAGTTTATAGGAGTATGTTAATTAACCCCGGCGCGCTGGTAATCGCTCGACACATAATTGGCCCTGCTCTCACCAAATTCACTTTCATTTCTAGAGAGTCAAATTGATTATTTTATATGATAATGAGTTTAAAGAACAGGACTTTTTTATATTCCGATAGTTTAAATTCCAGTATATATTATTAGGACATACTCGATAGAAAGATTTGATGAATTCCTTGTTACTCATTGTGCTGTTTCCAGATTTACAGTCATAGGTTCCTTGAGATTGGTTAATTTATTATATACCTCTACCATCATTATTGTATACCGCTACCATCATTAGTATATACTTCTACCATCATTATTATATACCGTTACCATCATTCACCATATAAAGAAGAGTCCTAACAAGACATTGAAATTTACCCCCTTCAAAAAAAGAAGGAGAATCAAAAAGAGTATATCTTCCAATTTGTCAAGTTTTACAATTTATAATCCAACAATGTGCGTTATATGACATATACAATGACTTGAAATGTGTTTTGTGTCCTAAGATGTACCTCTGTCAGGATCTGGTATCAAAGAACTTTTAAAACAACCTAGAAGACCCATTCTAAACCGACCACAGGCTATTTGTCTATTCGCCTTCCATACAAGGGCAACATACCGTTTCATCAGATGGACATATTTTTTAGATGCGTTTGGAACTCATGGGGTCCAGATAGAAGGCTCAAAAGGAATCACTGATCATATATTTGCCCACATCATATCTTTGCCCACATCTTGCTTACCAATATGTGTCAAAATCCAAAACACATAGGAACGCAAACATATAATCTTGCATTGCTTCAGCACCATTGGAGTAACCCATATTATTGATGCAAATGAAATATTTTGTAAAAGAGGCAGTAGCTTTATCCAGTTGCCATGGCCAGCTAATGGTTTGGAAGAATTCGCTCGCACATATGGTCATGGCACATAGTATAAATTAAACTGCTTCAAATAAAAATTAAGCATAAATGTCCTCGAATAAAATCCTCGGCAACTGTTGAACAAACTTACAAATTTGTTTTTAATAAATTAGGAAGCCAATCCCGGTCATTAACCGCACGCGATCTGCGAATAAAAATAACAAAAATCAAGTTTTCCATAAAATGACAAAGCACGAAAAAATCTCCAACAAATATTAACAGTTATCTCCGTAGGCATCTTCACGAAAGGACAATTATGGACAAACATGCTAATTTGTTAAAATTACGGAACTTAAAGCAGAATTCCTCAATACTCGCTGGCGGAGCGTGATTTGGCGCGTTTATTATCATAGGATCCAATCATGCCATCAAACGGCAACGACCACTGCTACGACGATGACTCGAATGGCAAAGGGCGCAGTGTCAACGGGCACCAGCGAGGTGACAACTGACATGCGTCGGTCAACATTTGACCCACTGCTAGTTGGTTAGATGACCGTCTGGCTGATTGGCACACCCAGCTTTTAACGATAACTTGGCATTACCGCACCTCAGTGACAGTCACCGCCAACCCATCCATCGACCCATCTACCCATACACCCCAAACCAGAAGTGAGGACTTCAAATTAACGTAGCGCAAATGTAAAAGGATTAAATGACAACAACACCCCGGGCAGCTACAATAATTGCCATTTCAACCATATGCAAAAATGTTTGTTATGTTTCGTTAGATTGCTGCCCATAAACACAAAAACCAAGTGGTTTGGCCCACGAATCATGGAACCGTAACCGAGTGACACGCAAAGGGTTAATTAATTGAATGTGCAACTCAGAAGAAGACACGACTGCGAGTACAACGTAAATTGTTGGAACCAAATTCTTTTCAGCTGAAATAATATGACGGTAATATTTTTGTATCACTTCGGCTTCGTTTTCTGTACTTCATCAGTGACAAAGCAAAGAACAAATAAAAGACTTTTTATATTTTAATAGAAATCAACGATATTTTGAGTGTTTATTTCATAAAATGAAGAACCGCTTTTTTTTACATTTAGATAAAGTCCTTTCCGAATAAATAACTGTACCAAAATCTGTTAACCCTAGACGAATCTCTGATTGGCTTGGGTCCATTCAAATTTAGCAGAATAGCACTTTTTAGTGTTTAAAATTACGAATATAAATCGACCGACTTTAGCTGAACACTTTTATTGTACGCAACAGGAAATAAAACATATACTTAATCTCCTTATCGGTGGCAAGACGTCGATATAACTATCTAGGCAGTGGGTGTATCTCCAAATCACCTAGTTAAAATTAAGCCTACAGCAGTTACGACATTTATAAATAGTCTCGGATTGTTTTAGTTGGGTACGAGGCTGCACAATGGATCTCTTAGGTCGCGGAACTCTTTAGCCTGTTAAATAATAAATAGTCTCCTTATAAATGAAGAGACGAAGTGATGATAACTAAAGCTATGTCTGAAATTCTATAATAATCTGATTTTTGACTGTTCTATTGATTTTGGAAGCATGACTACTCCTTCAGGCTATTGTTCTTATTTATAATGAACTGGTTAGATTTTTCTGGTGTGTGATAGTTTCGGCTGGTTTATGATGGAATATCATCGTAATTCACAATTGCGAAAAGCAAACGAGGAAGCTTTGAATATCATTAATTCAGATTTTAGCTAACGACTTTATAATTGACACTCTGCAAGTGGACCCCATCGATGTCGTGAGTTCATTAAACTTAAGTAACTTTTGAAAACCACAGCTTCTCTGTTGGTTGATAACTTTGACTTTCGTGAATTGAATTTTTTAATTTTGCATATATTCCGTTTGCCTGTAACTCCTATCAGTAGTGTCTGAGTAAACCATAAAGACATTTAAAACATATCAACGATTTTTGGCAATTATGTGAAATACGAGTAAGTCAATAGGACCCACATATCCTTCAACATTCAGAATAATAATGACCACAATATCCTTTATACCCTGCTATTTTGAATATCATGCCTTTTTAAATGATTCAGGTAAAATAAGTTATACTGGGGGAATACTCGTATAATTATATATCACCTTCTATCAAACTCATATTTTTTTTATTAAATGTGCACAGACGATTCAAAATAGTTACGCTCGGTTGTATGTTTGATCTTCACGATAAAAATTATGGTTGAATCTTTAACGACCTACAGTCTAATTAATAACCTCAAATATCGTTCATCGTAGCAGATTTCGTGAAAGCAGCTTCCTATATCTGACAGAGCAGAAACTCTTCATTGAAAAAGTTGTTTTAAACTAAAATTTTTTACTTGCTAATTAATTTCTCAATTTTCTTTTCTTACGATCGGCTTACGACCACATTGCAACGATAATTTAAATACGTGTCTAAATTTAGAACAGAAATAGACAATGGATGCGTAATCAAATGTAAACATTCCACATAATTTGTCTATGAAACCAGCAACACTATCAACAATAACAGCAACAGCCAGTGTCAAGTGTGAGTGTGTATCGTTGCGGTTACTTGAAAAGACAACCAAACTGTCTCCTCCAACACCAAGCACCCCAGACAGAGCACCCACTCAGCGGCTAGAAAGCTTGTGCGGCGCTTCTGTGGACGTCCGCCTGTGAACGCGACTGGCAGTGTGTGTACTGCAATTAAAAATTCAGCCATGATGATGTCACATGCTCGTTGCGCCACAATGCGTCCGCATGATTCACTTGCACTCGCCTCAAGTCATATTCGTCCACACGGCCAGGCAGCAGCATAAGCACTTAAACCAACATAAAAGTATCTCTTAGATCGTGTACGAGCATCTCATGCGCTGAATCTAGACAGCATGGCCAATTTAGCCTGGTTTGGCAAATCAATTAAATTCAATTAATCCCCCAACACTACTAATGAATAATAATGGAAGGGTGACAAAGCAATGTACTCGTATGCAGTACAACGGACACTACTCGTTCCGGACACACATTCTCAGGCCAAAAGCGGGACTTGTAACCAATATGAAAACGCTGTAGAACACTGGAAGAAATTTTCTAGGTAATGTGGAATTTAATTATATCATTAATTATGTCAATATTTATTGGCCAATTTTAAATAAATATTCCCAATGTGATTCTCAACTTGATTATGGAGTAGACTGTTCATTCCATCGCACCTAACCTTTAAGAGTATCGAGCGGATGCCACATATCTCCAACATTATGGGTAAATTGGAAGTTCCTTAAGAATAATAATTAAAAAAGTATGGAAACTACGAAGCAGTGTTATATGTAATTCAGAAATTGTGAATACCGGTTCCAACAACAACGACAATAATCACATGAGCTCAATCTAAATATCAAAGCAACCAACTATTTAGAAAGCGCATACGCTGTATGAGAAGAATACGGCAATCAATGAAAAAATAGGTTTTTGAAAAAACTGTGTGAAAGTCCATCAACAGAACAAAACTAGATATGTACTTGTAGCATCGTATCGAGAAGATCACGCTACTGGGCCTCACTACAAAACTTAGATAATCCAAGCTCATTGAGGACTACAACTCAAAACTTGCAGCTCTATGTCTACATTATAGGTTCCGTGATTAGCGTCCTAACGGGGCACTGGACTCTAGGCACACACGGGTGTAGGCTGGGGATTGCCTCTAACGACTTCTGCAGGAGTTGCATGGACGAGGAGGAAGAAGAGTACATTGCTCACCTGTTGTACACGTGTCCAGCGCTGTACAGAAGGAGGCGCACTTTCCTAGGCGACTACTTTCTGGACTCTTTGGGAGATATCTCAAAAAATAGAATAGCTCCATCAACTGTTTCACTAAAAGCTCCAAATGGCTGGAACCTTGAAAGGGATGAGATCTGATGTCTCATGCGGTATCACACAAAGGGTCAATGTTGGCCTAATGTTCGCCTTACCTACCTACGTACCTATGTCTAATGTTTACATTTCAGCCAAAACAATTAAAGAACTCTGACAGGTCACCTCACAGGCCACTGTTATTTAAGAAGCCACCTCATGAAACTGGGACTCTCACCAGTAAACACGTGTACGTTCTGCATGGATGTAGAAGAAAGAGCAGAGGACCTTCTAACGAATTGCGAAGCCTTAGCTCGCACTAGGAAGAAATATCTGGGGCATTACTGGCCCGAGGACAGAGACATTAGAGCAGTGAACCCCAACTCAGTGCTAAGCCTCCTTAGAACTGTTGGACTAATAGAAGACCTTTAATAGGCACATGCAGGAGGAGTACAATAGATCAGATTGGTCGAGGTACATTTTCCCTCTTTATTTCATTCATTCATTCATTCATTCATCGGCTGATCTCTATAAATTGTTGTAAGAGCGCCAGTAATCATTCACATAAGAATCGTGCCCGGTGTCAATCGTAAATAGAAATGTGGTGATAAATCCCTGTAAACAAATGTTACCAGACCCTACAAAGATGGATTATACAACTTTCACATTTTATTTTATGACAGATTGGTTAACAAAATTGTGAACTTTTTCGTGTTTATATCTTTTAATTCAAATCAGTATCAGTACAGCTAATTGATTTTGTCCACCTAACTTCCAGCTTGCGACTACCATGCGGATTGATCTCAAAGCATCCAAGTCGACTTTTCGTAACTATTTAAAGACAAAAAAATGTTGTCAATGAAACTTTGAAAGTATTTTAAGCAAAACTACTTGCGAAGAGAGTTGTAGATAGACAATAATAGATAAAAAGACACACTCTTTTTGGAGAATACTGAGATGTAGTACACTAGATTTTATAATCGTATTTTCTACGACAGTTTTTAGTTTTCATTTTTTCGAAAAATTTTAGATTCAACGATCTTGAACCAACATGCCATGAAAAGAAACTTCGAACTTCTTTATTAAATACGTTTGCTCTCCTCAACAATATTTCGTTAAATCTACAAATACGTTCAGATTGTATTCTTCCCACAATTAGCATCGATACCATATTGCAAGAAGTAGGTGTTGATAGCAGTGTTGTCGATTTGTATATGAATTCCAACAAATTTTTGGAAGATAAACCTCTCTATGGTGTAATTAGAATATGCTGTAATTAGAATATATGCTTTATATTCACTGCTAGCGGTACCCTGTTTCTCAGAGAACAATTCAAACAAGGAATGGAATTATTATTCATCCAATACAAATATAGCAATCATTCAAATTTGTACCAAATGAATACATTCAGACCCACACTTGAGAACTATCCACACTGTTTTAAGTTTTACAAATGAATACCAATATCTATCTCTGGTGGAATGAAAAATCGATGGAATACCAATGGAACATATTATCTAGTTTTTAATGCGGAAACTCCACTTATCCTCATTACCCTTAATCAGACTTTGACAACACTACCAAACGAAGTTCTTTTGCCTTTACAAAAACTAAACAACACCAAACCATCTGAAGCAAAAAGTGCCTTCATTTCTTAGCGCAGCTCTTGTTTATTATTCACATATATTGCTTGGATCCTTTTTGTTGAGTGTATTGAAACATTCAGATAAAAGGAGGAGACTCCGTCTATTCCTATAAGATTTGCAGCTTTTCAAAACGCTTCTCACGCTACCGAATGTGGTCAGTGTGACATCTTCGAACTTTTGCATGATTTGAAAACTTTAATTGTTTTTATTGTTGCTGTTGCTGTAGCGGCTGCAGCTGTTGCATTGGTAGTGGCATCAGCGCAATTGCTATTGCCACTGATATACATGCTCCAATTAATGAAAACTCGGTACATGGGCGCCAAAGGGGAGGGGTTTAATTACGCTGCGCACTGAATTCATTAACGGACGAACGAACGATTTATGTAATTACGAGTATTGTACAAGTCCCACTTGTGGCGCACACAGTTATAGGCTTGCTGGTCAGAGGAGAGGAACTGCAGAAAAACATTTCAAAGTTTCAGGGACTCGGCGAGCAATAATTCAAGCACAACTGTGGGAACAAACCAGCAGATGCGATTGCATGCGTGGTTTCAAAATATATGAGTATATGTACAAAAATTCCGCTGTGACTTTCCCAGCGAAAGGAACGAAAACCTTTGATATTCCCCTTTCATATGACCAGTTTTTACATGCTCAAAACTAGCGCATAAGTTGTGTATCCACCCTTTCAAAGCGCCACTTTGAATCTAAATTGAACATCATTTCCTTCTGTTGCATACATAGGAAACGCCCACGAGTTCTTGCAGGTAAATTTAATATTGCCTTCAGCTTCCATTTTCTTTCATGCTGACTTGTTCAAACCGAAAACTTGGCAATAACAGATTAAAAAGCAGAAAACTGTCTTCGTAACTCATTACTCTGCCAGAGCGGAGCGTAGAAGGGCTTCAAAGCTGTACATCCTGAATATTAGAATGGAAAAATAATATGCCCGTGAGGCATATTCTCTGCTTTCGCAATTTTCCAACGAAGGAAAGAGGCCAAAAGGAGCACAAGGAACATTTGGAATGAAATTAACTTTCTTAAGGCAACATTTTAAATTACACTTCAGCTGCTTTAACTTGACATGTATATTATAGAATTATTAAAAAAAACGTCCTGGCTGCTTCTTGATGAAATGTTAGTATTAAATTGCCCTCCCTGATAAAGACGTAATTTGTGTAATTCCATCAATGCGTCAATTGATATCAATTATTCTCACGGAAACTCAACACGTCCTCTACAAGAAGCCTCAATTAAAAGCGATGAATTTATCGCATCTGAAATTTATTTTAATTAGGATATCATTTGCAATTCACTTACGGGTACTCTCCATTACCCCCTCCCACTCCCTTTGCTTAAATACAGCTCGGCAGGTACTTTATTATATCGCGTGAGTGAACTGCTCCAAGCATTGGGAGACACAAAACTCATCCGTCACGGGTCGCAATGTTACCGCTACGCTGTTGTATCAGCATGCTACCAAATGCATTGTCAACAAAACCTGCCTCCTCAGCCACCAGCAACCCTGCCGCCAACAGCGCATACATAAATTATTAACATCATTTGCCGTTGATTCCAATTGGAATCGAATGAGTATCGTTTCCGCTTTTCGTTTTTCACCAAATTATTTGGCACTTTCGTCTCCGTCAAGCCAAAGTTCCTCAGGGACCGACCGTACAGAACTCCACACGACCCCCAACGACCCAGCGTTACCCGAGCTCCGTCGCCTGATGACGACACCTATAAACATTAACTTGTCAATAAAGGTAATTCATTATGTCGCTGTGAAATACCCTGCGGAACAACAAAAAGAAGAGCAACAACTCCAACAACAAGTGCCTGTCTAACCGCTGTATCTGCTCAATTTATTGTATCGCGTCGGTAGCTGGTCGTTTGTATCTTTTTATTTGTGTCGTGTTTGACAACATTTGGCACTGCCACCGCTACAGCCCATTTCATGGCATCTAATGTGGTTTATCGATAAACAGTAAAATGTATCTCCGAAGTGTAATAAAACGCTTGAGGGCGGCTAAGAACATGGAAAAAACAGCGCAATTGTGCATTCGTATATCACTTCGAAGGCGGAGTTGGGGAGCCATATTGGAGATGAATAAATATCAAATAAAATGAAGTTAACTGCCAATTGACAGGAACGCTTTTGACGTGCTTAAATAATGTCACAATTAATAACTTTTAAGGTAAGTCATTTCATGTCTAATCATTCATGAAATTTCACATAACATATTTACTTCTAGAACAGATTGCGGAACACGATAAACTGTTGTTGGAGTTGATAATGTAATATACGAACTTATCAAAAGTACAAAATAAGTAATTAACTAAAAAAAAAAATTGATGTCGAAAATATGTGAATACGTGGCAATTATCCACTTTCAGGATGTCAGCATGCAAAAGGAGCACTGAACGATTCCCTGACCTATGATTATGTATGGATATGTTAAGAAATGTTATTTATAACATTTGTATTTAATAAAATTGGACAAATCATTAAAAAAAATACCCAATTGTATCGCTCACTGGCGAACTCGATGGGACTAAATTATTTAAAACTGACACAGGACAGTGCATTACCGCCAATACTGACCATTAATTAATTAATTTCCAGAAGAACTTATAACCTGTTTATGGGGGTAGCATTATATTTCTAAGGTACTACTTCACATTAAGTAGCAGTTCTCTGTCGCGAATATCTGATTTGACACCTCCGGATTGCATTCTTGTGGGAATATCTGATACCATTGACGCGTTGGCTGAAAAAGTTATCGTCATAATTTGACCGTTCAAATAGTGCGGGCACAAATACCGAAAATACTATTTAAATCTTAAATGCCGTCATATTATCAATCTGTATATGTTTCTCACAATATTAAAAATTAACATTCTTAAAATGTATCCTTTGTGCGAATGAGACAAGCCATCTTACTGTAACAAATTATTTCATAGAAATATTGAAAAGCATTACATATATGGTGTTAAGTCCAGCAGAGATCGCATAGAGATATCAGCGGACACTACTGGTGGAAACAAAATCTTTCAGCGAAACATTGCTTGCTACTTCGTGTATACATAGTAAGTTCCAATCCATTAGAAAATAGTTTATCCATATTCATAATGTATAATGAAATTAGATCAATATATCTTAATGACCGACTTGATTGAGCCGT
This sequence comes from Clusia tigrina, assembly GCA_920105625.2. NCBI lineage: Eukaryota > Metazoa > Arthropoda > Insecta > Diptera > Clusiidae > Clusia > Clusia tigrina. The sequence continues at coordinate 38,793,272 of OV050033.1, read as the reverse complement.
TTCAGGATAAGTCTGCCATAGACCTTTAATCCAATTTTGCACATCCCGAAAGAAAATGTTATTATGTTTCCTTCCAACAGCCTCTTACTTACACCGCTACTGCTATTCAGCTTTAATAGTTAACAAACATAAGACGACAACCAGCATACGACAATCGTACATGCACATACAGGAGGATATACAAGAACACCTTCCCCACCGATTCGCGTGACACGTCAGATCAATTTTTAAAAATATATTTTCAGCAAATTTATTTGGCTTGCATTGCAATGTAGTCAAACGTGCTTTGGTCGCATTTGCAAATACTTTTTATTGGGAAAAGGGACACGCGTGCCGACGCCGACTGTCGCACAAAAACAAACCAATAATCCAGCAATACTCGTAAAGCCATACTTATATTGGATGAGATACTCAACCTCCTCACTCTGCGGAACTCAAACCGAGATACTTACGAAATGCCCCGAAGCACAGTGGGTCGATTCCACATAAAAGTTGAGCAAAAAAGTGGAAGCTTAATTTAAGTCGTATATCGTTTTACATATTGTAATTAGGCTTTACGTATTGAAATGTGATTGCATACTTTTAGAATCCCATCTGGAGTTTGAGAATGAGTGCACCATCGTATGTATTTAAGCCAAGACACAATTTATTCGAATAAAAGCTTACTCAAGAACCCTCTTCCGTGGTGTAGAGAATGCTCTAGAATGTTCTCGGAAATAAAACCATACTCAAAAACCCTCTTTCGAGGTGTAAATAAAATTCGAGAATGTTCTCGAATTTCTACCGAAGTGTAGGGAGTAGTCTAGAATTTTCTACTTGAACCATTCGAAAAGTAGAAATCACACAATTAAGGTGAAGAGGCAGTTGAATTTTAATCGTACTGTGTAAGTGTGTACATCTTGCTTTTCACTTGCAGCAGTTACAGTATTAAGAAGTAATAAAGTGCATAAATGAATTATTAAATAAAGTGCAATTTGTAATAAAGTAAACTTTAAGCCTAATATTAAGTGTGTAAATAGCAATGATTAAATAAAGTTAGTTATTTTAATTTAACCAGCGATTGTTTGATTACTACACAATCCAGTGGTACGAGTCCGAGAATTGCCAGTTAGAGTAAATTGTTAGGAGGGCAATTTCGTAACAGTATAAATAAATTTGTTCCGCAAATGTTTATCATCGGTTGTGCATGTACCACTCCGTTTTTCTCAAATTAAATTATATAAATATTAACAATAAAATTAAAATTATTTTATTTAAGATATGTATGAAATATTTGGTTCCTTTTGTAAATGAAATCGGCGTATTATTAAATAAACTACATCCATATCTATATTCAAAATTGGAGCTTGAATTACGCATTACTTCTGCTTACCTTCAGAAAGTACCGAGAGTCATCATATTTGCTAAACCATTGCAGAGAAATCTATATATAAGCTTCTTTCATTGAAGTAGGTTAATACAATCACCGGTACTGTTTACATATTCACATATTTGTGGACGCACTTTTTACAGGAAGATTGCTTTTCAGTTTTCGTGTGGGCAATTTTCTTTATAGTTTTCTGTGAACCGATCCACTGTGCGATGCGCAGCAGAGCGCTGAGTATGGGAATGTTTTATGGAAATTACATTTCAATTGAAAGGGGAAAGCCATTGAAGCCTGAAATATGGCAATTTTCGTGTTGCAATGAGTGTGACTTTCCATATAAGAGTATTCATATTTTAATATTTCGATGATGAAATGGATTTCAGACGATTTCCACAAAATTCAACACAGCAAGAAAAGTCGTGTACTTAAATGGCATAAAACACATGAATATATACATATGTATATGTATGTACATATATGTATATGCATATATGTATATAATAATATAAACATATCCTCGTATATGCCAATTTATTGTTTTTGATCTCTTTAGTCAAAAAGTAATGACAAACTGAATTCAAACCATGTGTCTAAAATCGGGTAAAGACTAACAATTATGTATTAATTAAGGTCACAGCATATTTCATACAATTACAATACAAAAATAAAAACATTAATAATTCGCATATTATAACATCAAAACATATCACTCGTACTTAGTGGGATAGCCTCTTGTTTAATAACAGCATTTAATCGGGATTGGAGAGAGGCGAGAAGGTTATTTGTGTATTTTTGTGATATCTGCCGCTATACTTCCTGTAAATCCTCTTTAAGATATGTTACATTGGAAACTTTATGGTTTCTCCGTTTGTTTTTTGCCAATCCGTGCCACAAGTTCTCTATAGGGATCATATCTGGCTACTATGCTGGTGTTTGCAGCAAGTGGGGACAATTGTAAATAACCCCAAGTTGGACAACTGTAAATCTGATGCTTTTGATCGCTATCTGCATAATAGGAAAAATGATTGCGTATGCTAAGTTTGTCAGCATTTTCCAATCAATTATTTTTCAATATGTTTAAGTAACCGATTTGGTCAACAGTATCCTCAAAAAAAACAAGGTACACCTGCTGATGGCATACAACCCCAACCCATTACGTAGCCACCACCGTGCTTGACAGTGGCTCGTCCAATTGTATGAGTTTACTTCGGTATTGGGATAACGCCAAACAAACTTGTCATCCGGTCCAAAGAGATTGAAGTAGCCTTCATCAGCAAAAATCAGTGTGTTGCATTTCAATTCTTGCAAAGTGGTCTTTTGGGAATCGTACTTTGCACTGGCGGTTACGTGCACTTATAAATGGTTTGTTCCGTGAAGTTTGGATATACAAATCATGATTTCGACCAATTCGGCGTATGGTTTCTGGCTGACATTCCTTTCCAAGTGTTTCTGCAGCTTCCACTTCTAGAGTTTACTGTACACCTGTTATGCACTTGTCCAGCTTTGTCCAGAAGGAGGCACACTTTCCTAGGCGACTACTTTCTGGACTCTTTGGGAGATATCTCAAATAAAAAGATTAGCTCCATCAACTGCTTCATTAAAAGCTTCAAATGGCTGGACCTTTGAAAGGGATGGGGCCTGATGTCTCATGTGGTATAACAGGGGAGTGAAATATTTATCTTTTTTAGTGAAAAATTTGGTTGCAAGAAATAAGCTGTGAGCCACTATATAAATATAAATATATATGTATATTTAAATATATATATTATATAAATATATATGAATATATAAATATATATTGTATATATACAGCAGGAAGTGCTGGTATAATTTAGTATAGAGTTTGAAATTTATTATTTTATTAGCATGTTAAGAGCGTCCTAGGTGTGCCGCTATTCTTCGCTTTGCTTCCACAAGCAAATAACCCGTTTTTATCTGAGCACATTTTGCTAAAACGGAAGTTATGTTACTGCTCTAGTGTATAATTAAGTAATGACCCCTCACCTATTCCCCACAGTTACACCAACGAGGGCACGCGTCCAGGACACGCTTGTCGAGCGTGGTGCAGTCAAGCGATACGTCAAGAGTAAATAAGATTCACTCGCAGCCCACCTCACTTCCAATTGAGCCAGCCAATGAGGTAATTTAGCGCGAGTGCTAACCGTGTTTGTTTATTTTTGTTGCTGTCTGGTTTAAAATCGAGTTGAAGTGTGGAATAAATAATTACTTTAAACTCACATAGCACGCCATGTAATGTTTTGCCACTCCCAGGGATTCACACACATTTGTTTACAACACAATGCAGCATCGACATCGCCCTCTTAGCAAATAATGTGTCTTGTATATAATAGACCCAAAACGTTCTTACTGCACCAGCTAAGTAAGAGGACTAAGAATGGCGGTGGTACCTTTATTCTTCCCTAATAGATATTTAAATGCCTGAGTCGATTCAGCAATACCCGTCAATTCTGTTCCAAACCATTGGAGATATTTTATTAAAATTTCATATAAGAATTGAATGGCCGTTAAGACATAACCAAATTGCCTTAGCTTATATTCCCATTTGTGCACATTTTCGTAACTTGAGACCTATGCTAAATCTATGGAGTAAATTTGGTACGAAATATCCAGAATATCACTATTAATCAAAATACGAAATAGGAAGGTTCGGACAACAGAACGGCTATCTCCCTTATAAGCAATTCCCGAAACCTTATTTGAATAAATGTAGATAGGCTACGACTGTACAACTCTACTACTACGCCCACAATTCACAGATATTTACATAAAATTTCTCAAAGGAATTTTAATTGATGAAGTTGGGTTACTACGTAAGTCTGAGATTGAGAACATAACAAATTCTTTACTACTTTTCAAACTATTATAAATTTTATAGAATTGTTTTTTGCATCCATTTGAGGTTAGAACTATACTGGAAGCTCAGCTAGAAAATATTTACTAGGTGCTCATGTCGATGGTTTAGAGCTGTTAAATCACAATTAACGTATTTTACCTTTTGTTAATAATACGTAAAAGTGCTTCAAGGTCATCATTAAACTGAATAATAGATAAAGGCCCAATTCCACTGAAGCATTCCCTTAGGGGACCCCTAAGTTCAGTTTTGAAGAACAACTGTCATATCCACATTAATGTAAAATTTCTCATTGATTGTACGATGTTTCCCGCCGCTAACTTTGGAGTACATTCAATATTTATGTATTAGAAATGAGGTGGGCCGGAGAAACGCCTACTCTATAGAAATAGATTTCCAAACACTTAAGCATTGATGTCCTTGAATTCTAAGTCTGGAAGTATCTAGTAGGTGGGGGAGATGGAAAAATGATTCTGAAAGGCAAGGTACACCTTTTAAAATTTCTGTGACTCACTTATGAATCTCAAAAGTCTGTTCAGGAATATACATTATCCAATCCCAATACATCTGTCCCTGCACATTCTGGCAAAGGCAGGATAAACGAGAGAAAATAGTCTGTGCCGTCCTGTTCGTCTTCCAGACAGGAGACGCAGTTCGGGCTCTCAATGATACCTATGGTTGCACCAAGGATTATGACCCGTGATTAGCCCAACAAATGATCGAAGATCTTTCCTTCATATTGTTGGAAGGAAATCTGCAACTCTCTTGTCCGGGGTCTCTAGGAAGCACTTGATTGTTTTGCAGACAATTGAATTGCACCATAGGTCGTTGTGAATATTATTCACGTGGCCCTTGATCCAATTAACAGCCCCTGCCAAACTCATAACGATAGTTGGCCTGGCCCTATTATAGTATTCGCAGATCCACAGTTTTCCAGTTAATGAGCTATTTCGTTCCCCTGTACACCGCAGTATCATGGAGCCCAAATAAGTTCAAGAAAATTCCACCTTCCGACGGAGTTAACTCTTGATAGTTACTAAAGACTCTAATCCCGTTGACATATCGCCTTGGTACAATCGATAAAGAATATTTCACGCAAACAGACCTGGTGCATCATCTACTTTCTGGAACTGAAAACTAATCCTACTGGATTCTTACTCTTTGGCTGAGTTCAATTTGCTACTTGGATTGAATTCTCGTTTAGATGGAAATTCTAATTGGTTGATCTTCTGTGTCACACCCGCTGTAGCAATGAGAACATCCCTTTAACCGGCAGTACCTCGCATTGTATGAGCAAAGGCTCAACAAGAAAGTTATCACGCTTTATAGACTTATGGCAAATGTAAACAAACTGGCAAAGCCGTCATTTAGGTCTCATTTAATCCACCAAAGTGTTTTCGCGTAGCGCAGTGCGCAAATTTGCATGGTCGTATTTAACCCCATTTGGAGCCACCTGCGCGTTTCCCACAAGAGCTGCATCCGCGGAGCTGTGCTGCGTTTGTGTTTTATTTGATAGCGCTGGAGAGGCTTTATTTAAAATCGAAAACGCGGAAAAACGCGTTGGCCACAAAAGAAAGCGATTGGTTTAACGAGTGCACTTGCCGCATTTACCACAAAAAGCGATGCCGCAAGGTGTGGTGTGTGCGCATGGAAGGTTGTGAGTGAACGTGCGCATTTTGTCGCACGCAAATCCTTTGGAAAATAAACAAAAACTGAAATCGAAATAATCCGACCACGGACTTTGGCTGCGGGCAACGGATAAGTGCGAAACGGTTTCATTGAATGTCGGCTCGGTATTCAACTACGTGTGCAAATACTCCCTCTTTCTGTGTTTTTGTGTGTGTGTGTTTGTATGTTCGGGTTTGTTTATTTGCGTATCATGCCAGGATAATCGTATGTAAGGAAAGCATCATCTACTCAAAACACAATGGAGGCGCAATAACACATACACATAACAGATATAACATTTAAATGGTTGCTGCAGCCCGATGGGAAGGGGAGATGATTTTTAAATTTCCATTTCAACCATAATTGAGCTTGTAAAAACAAATTAAACTTCAATTCGAGACAAGTGCACCACGGCAGTTACGACTTAATCATTGCTTCCTGGGGACTTCTTCTCCCAAAAGAAGGATGATGCGGCAAAAGGATGCTACGGCTCTTCCTCTGCCTTCCTTGAATATTTTCCTCGGCGCTGAGCAACTTCACAACTTTACTCGTAAACGTTTCGGAGTATATTCGGTTGCCCTCATAGATTTGGGATCCTTGCTCACGTCTTCATATAATTTCAATTTGCTTCTCGTATTGGCTGCGACTTTTTCGCGCTCAATTTGCTTCGCTCCTTTGGAAAACTTGAGCAACTCGACTTATCTCAACTTCTTTCAACATTCGAAAAACTTTTAACTGCTCAAAATTGTGATGATGATGTTTTTCATCTCGCTACTTCAGTTGTTGCTGCGACTGTGGCTGTATCTTGCGTTAAAACGGTTACCGTCTTCTCAAGTGATATGCAAATTTATGCAAAAGGAAGTCTTTAACGCCTGTCAAAGGTAACAATTAAATTTTATTATTGCACATTTAAATTTGCATTTGCGTATAATTGCATTAATTTGTTTTATTATTCGCATCAAAATGACTCTTTTATTTCATTCCGCAAAAGTAAGTTTGAAGATTGTATAAACCTACAGTAGAAGCTGTGGAACTTCACATAAATTAATATTACGATTTCTCTTCTGCATCTTGGACGAAATTTGTAATTTGCTAACCCATTTTTTCCATTGGAAGAAAATATTCAACTATTTCCACTCATGTGAAGGTGTTACCAATTGTGTTAGCTTAGTTAGTCTTAGCAACGCTGACTATCACCATCCCATGTAAGAGAACTTTTCAGTCAGTGCTTGAACTGAGCCACACCGTGGTATCACAATTTGCCATTAGGTCTGCTCAAGTGTGCCTTTGGCAAACTAGGCGGCCACTCCGTGTATCACAATTTGCCATTAGGTCTGCTCAAGTGTGCCTTTGGCAAACTAGGCGGCCACTCCTACATACCTAGTCTTAGCAAATATTTCAAAATATTTACTAATGATTATTATTAGTTTCGGCGAAATGGTGTAAGAGATGTTAAGCTTACAAATTCTTTATTTATTAAATTTTGCATTGGAATAAATTGACCGACGCCACATTGTCACCCACAGGGAAACAGCATATAAAGCTGAGCTCCCCGTAAGCACCATGTGGAGTCGTACCCCAATCTTAGCTAGACTTCATATTACCTACAACTGGTCCTGACTGTTCACTGCAGTGTCCAAGAGCACTGCAGTACAAAGTCAGCTGGTAAGGTGCATATAAAGGTTACCCAGTTGGCACCCGCGGGGAGGATATAGCTAAGAGGATTTTCTCCAACCCTTGGACAGCTTGTGAGAGCTAAATTTCAAAAGCAGATGGAAATGAGGATAATGGGCTAATTTCTCTTGCATGTAAGTTTACATATGGAATTCATTCACTAATTTCTTACTTACAGTGTAGCTAACTACCTATTGAACCGATTGTTTGCATAGATGCCAAAAGTCCATAGACTACTTCCACATAAGTTGGAACTGTCAATACAACTTCCCTGAAAAAATGTAGAGATTAACAGATAAATAAGTTTTAACAAATACAGGTCTATCTTACAAAGTATATTATCAATACCTCGTCACTCCTTTGGAGAAGGATCGGGAAGATGCAATCTTTTACAATAAGGTGATTAGTTAGTCTGGAACGTCTCTTTTTGACCGTATTTGAAGGAGAGCAGGCATCTGTGATATTGGAGCGATCTGAATCGCACTCACAGAAAATTGAGTACGCACCAAAAGGAGAATACTACCCTCTTTGTTTCCAGTGAACGGCACATCCGGCAGCTCAAAGTCGATTTTGTATTTTGCAAATGCTTTATGTTGTAGCTTCAAGAGTCAATTCAACACCTTTGCAAAAGGATTTAAAGCTAGTCCAGTTTACTTATCTGATCTCTTTGTTTTAGATCTTACCTAGGTTAAGTAGATTGCATACATTAGTACCAGGGAACATCCTTTATGTTTTTCTTTGTTGTCAAAGGAGAAGACAACACATATAGGACTCAGAAATAATGTCAGTAATTTCATTGACACCTCCTCTAGTTTCACTGAAGTTTTGTATTTTCTATCTATGTTTGACGGTGATAGTAATGAATGAAATGAGCTATCAATCAATTTCCCAGTGAGTATAGCTACGATTTCTAGCGGCTATCGTTTTACGGACGTTACCTCCTCAAACTAAATTATATTATGATCGATAGAGAGAGCTCGATCGAAACTTTCCACTTGACAACTTCCTATCAGTTAACCTTGGATTGCAAAAGGTCTTCACTAATTTTATTCCTTATTCAAAATTTATGAATTCGATGATAATAGAAATCTTAGAACCGATTGGTTGACCGTGTATCAGTGAATAGCAGTATGCAGCCGCTGCTCTTATCTCATCACAGCTTTGATGGCAGGCTGGTGAAACCCCCGACAGAGATGGGGACTCCTTGAAGTCTTTTTTGATTGGTAGGCCGGGCTGTGTGCTTTGCTCCAAAAGTGATTATGATCATATTGTATTTATATATATATATTTGTCCATACCTATCATGCCTCCTTCTAGTAGTTGAAAAACCCCTCAACCGCACAAACTTATACTCTTTTTACCTTTTGTAAAAGTGAAGGGTATAAACATCTCGGTAGTTATTGTAATTTGTTTTTTCTAGATGAATGTGGAATTTGTTAAACATTTTAAATAATAATAATTTCTTAATTACAAAATTATTTGTTGATTTGATTAAAATATTTCTATTCTCCAATAGGACCGGACAGCCATGCTGGATTCACTGTTGAAGCCCTATGGTTCCTACACAAGCTCAAGATCGGAAGTAAGCGATGTACTTCTTGCAACACAAATTCTTCTGGCGGCAGAATTGTTGCTCCCCAGAACGCCATCAACTCTTCTGATCAGGCTGGAGTTGCTACCACTTGGCTTGATTGGTTCAGTGACCAAAGGATATTTACCGAAGAAAACGGCTTATCGTTATTCGATAACTTTAAGTCTCCAGGACCCGATGATGTTTATCCAATCATGCTGAAGCGAGAAGGGACAAAGTTCTTCAGGGTTCTGAAAATAATTTTCATTGCTCTTGGATAAATTCCACGCCTTTGGCGGTCGGCCAAAGTAGTGTTTGTACCTAAGACGGGGAGGAACAACTGCGCTTTACCGAAAAGTTTCAGACCAATAAGCTTAACATCGTGTCTGCTGAAAAGTCTGAAACGTATGATTAAGAAGCATATTCCGCTTAAGGTTCTGAGACGGAGTCCACTTAATGCCCGACAGCACGCATATCAGAGTGGAAAATCGAATCGGCTCTTCCCGACTATGTTAGCATAGTTGAAAAAGGGCTGGAAATAGGTGACTTTGCTCTGGGAGTTGAGGGGACCTTTGACAACGCTACCTTTGATGCAATGTGCTCCTCAGAAATTAATCATGGAGTATAAGAAGCCATCGTACGATGGACTTTCTCCATGCTATCCAAACGAGTGCTTATCACTGAGGGAGGAAAAAACGACAGTGTCAAGGTAAAGGTGAAGAAATGATGCCGCCATGGGGGAGTACTTTCTCCTCTTCTATGGTGCTTCGTTGTGGACTCCCTTCTCAATGAGTTGCAAAACGTTGAAGATCACGTTCAAGCGTATGCTGACGATGTGTCCGTACTGATCTCGGGACGGTCCTTACCGACAGCTTGCAAAACAAGCAAGGAAGCTTTTGACAAGATCGAACATTGGTGCGATCTGCAGATTCTTCAGTGAATCCCATCTTAGTGCTCTTTACAAGGAGACGCAAAATGGTAGGCGTATTACTACCAACGATGAAAGGAGGAACACTGCATCTGTCTTCTGAGGTCAATTATCTAGGGGTTACCCTCGATACTAAACTGACCTGGAAGAGTCATATCGAGCAGAAGGTCTCTCGTACACTAAAGAAGTTATGGCAGTGTAGGCGGACCTTCGGTAAGACTTGGGTTTAAAGTCCAGCGGTGGTGTACTGACTGTGCAATACTCTTATTAGACCTATAATCACATATGCCTCGGTAATGTGGTGGAGAGCCACTACGGTTAAGTCCATAACATCCACTCTGACCAGGCTGCAGAGAAACGTATGCTTGGGTATCACTGGTGCAATGAGCACTACATCAGGTGACGCCGTATTGAATTTGCTCCCCCTGGATATTCAGATCTGTAAGGAGGCAATGAAAGCGGCGTACAGACTCAGATTAAATGGGTTCTGGCAAGACGAAGTAGTCTTTGGGCACAGTCATTTACACCACCAGATGTCGAAACAGAGTAAACTTTTCTCGATGTCAGTGGACAATAGGGTGTCTTCTATTAGCTTCGGAACGAGATATGATATCTTCGTGGAACGGAGATCAATGGTTGAGTCCAGAGATTCTGCTCTGGGGTCTGCATCATGTTTTCTACACTGACGGATCCAAAACTTCAGACGGGAGCGAATCCCGTTGGTACTTAGATGATAAAGCGAAGTACTTCTTTGCCACAGGAAAGATGATGACAGTCTTCTTCATGGCAGAATTCGCTATCCTAAACGTGGCGTGCTGGGTAGGTAGGTAGGAGTGGCCGCCTAGTGTGCCAAACGCACACTTGAGCACACATAATGACCCATTGTGATACCACGGTGTGGCACCGTTCAAGCACTGACTAAAAAGTTATCTTACTTGGGATGGTGATAGTCAGCGCAAGGACAGCGCCCAACAGCGTGCTGGGAAATTAAGAGGAAATAGCAAAGGAAGTGCATAGGAATATGCAGTGACAGTCAAGGCCTTTGCTAACCCTGTCTGCTCCTCATAATTGGTCAGTGAATGTAATTGCAATACTGAACAGTGTCGCAAAACATAATAGGTTATGTCTTATCTGGGTTCCGGGGCATTGTGGTATAGCGGGGAATGACATGGCTGACAAGTTGGCCATCGAAGGATCTGCAATTTCACCATCGGGTACGGAACCCTTCTTTGGTATCAGTTCTGCAATGATCATGCGCTGGATCAACTACTTCGTGGACTCTGCCCATAGAAGGAGGTGGCCGAGCTGAGCTCATGCAGAACTGCTAAGTGCTTCGTGAAACAAATAGACAAGAACTAAAACTTAGCAGAAAGGACCTGAGACTACTGTAAGGTATAATCACGGGGCACACCACATGTGGTCAACATATGGCCACATTGTGTATCATCAACGATCCGACTTGCCAATCTTGTCTTGAGAGGGACGACACTACTGAGCACTTCCTCTGTAGTTGTCCAGCGTTCGCAAGAATAAGATTAAGGCTTGTGGGTGGTGATGTATTGAGTATGAATAATATTCATACTCTTCCCAATATTCTTAGGTTCATTAATGAAACTGGGAAGTTCAAATAAGACTGACATTTTTCTTTTTCTTTACATTCCCCCTCTTTAAACCATTCCTATCCCTCTACTATTTCTGCCGCATCTATCCAAGGTATAGGATAGTGGTCCTTGTGACTGAGTGCTCTGGTTAATTCCAGCCCACCACTATCTATTTATCTATATAACTAGTTTTAAAATTTAAAATTTGAGTATATATTTCCGACAGTAACGCTAATTATCCGATATCGAGTACAATTTGTTCGTAAGGTGGGCATATAAGGAATATTCTGGAGTAAATACGGAATATGTCTATGTGAGTGGCTGATTCGAAGCATTCAAAAGCCTTTTGCTTTAGTTAACCCGCTTTTTTTTCTTAAAATATAGCTGATAACACCTCTTGAAAAAAAACAAGTCAAATCATTTTTACTTAACTCATTCGTGTCACATATTATCAGGTTTTCATTAATTAATGGTTGAGTATAATCCCTTATGCAATTTTTTCAACGTTTAGTACGTGAAGTGTCAAATTCGTTCACGTTGTCAATTGTAAAATAACAATTCCGCATAAGTTAAATGTCCACGAGCGAGGCAACTAAAAAATTTCAAGCATAGACGCCCAAGAATGATGTATCCTTGTGAGCGGGCGGGAACAGTGTCCGCATACCCGCACAGATAATTTCCAATGCAATAAAAGAAAATTATATTATTTCTTTTCAATATTGAGTTTATCAACTGTTAAGGAACGCGACCCAACGAAACGAAACGCAACCGTTACGTGTCTAGAATAGTCATGTTCCTGCCACGCCGACAAGCACATGGGGAAAATTTGAGAGACACCATTAAAAAGTGTCTGAAGTATTTAAATATCGTCAGCAATAAACGCCACTGCCACTGCTGGGTGAAGGAGAGAAAATGTGAAACATTTACTCGCTGTGGGTGTGAATTGGCACTGATGTGCCATTAGGAGTAAAATAAACCCCAGTCACTACCACGACATCCACTAGAAATCGACACCGGAAGTGATTTGAATTTTAAAATGTTCGATGAGGACGGGAATTTGTACAAGGTAGTTCCAATATGCGTATACTCGTCGTTTCGTTTTGTTTTCAAATTTTCGAGCGTATCAATCCCCACCCCACAGAATGCCCGGCATTGACAAAATTTCGAATTCGGATTACTCCCGATCTTGGAAGTCAATTTGTGCCCTTGGAATTTATTCAAATTGAGACATTAGACAAATTAAATTTTCACATAATTCTTGATTGTTATTGCCGAATGAGCATTTGCATTTAAGTGGGGTTGGTTGGATGTTTGGTCATGCGAATCATTTACATTTCTAGTTTGAGAAATGAAAGGTGTCTGCATAATGTTTAAAACAAAATATTTAATGTTTCTTTGCAAGTTTTATAGGATGTTATAACATTTAAATATGCTAATAGGACAAAGGCTGAAAAGTAACATATAATTATAGAAATATGTACGTACTTTGATGAGCTCCAACCCCAACACAGAATCCAGGGTTTGCATATTCTATCTCCGAAGGAATACAGGAGAGGGGGCCGCTAGACTACATGAGTCGATTTCTGAATAGCTCGAAGTAGTAAAGAATGCCAAATTCATTGCTACCTATTTCTTCTTATTATCAACTACTTATATTTGAAACTCGGCTATTCACTTCATCTTAGTGGATCATTCTGGATTCTGGTTTCATTTCCTACAAATACAAGTGAGATATGTCAGATTTGGACAATTGTCTGCAACTAGCCAAAAATATAAAAATGAGACGTCGAAATTTTTATTGGTTGAGAATACATTTGACAACAATTCAAATTCAAATGTTTCAAATCTCAATTTATTTTATACAGAGGTGTAGCCTGTGCCGATAAAACTCCGATAGAATTGTTGCTCTTCACAAAAAAATATAAGCCTCCATCCTTCAAACTGTCAGAGGCTTAATGGTCAGCGGCTCTCACTATCATCCAGGGGTAAAATATCTTGCCGTCATATTGGACCCCAAACTTAGTTGGAAAGCGTGCAACGATGAACGTATACGGAAGGCCGGTGTGGCTTTCTATGACCAAGAATTGTGCTCTGGATATACACACAATATGGCGGTGCGGCCGATGTTGATATACGGCTCCGTGGTTTGCTTGCTCTCAGGAAGGGCTACAATCCGACGAAATTACAAAGAATCCAGCGCACCGCGTGCATTGGAATTACAGGAGCCTGTCGCAATTGTCCAGGGGTTGCTTTATGATTCTAAACCTCCTCCCTATTGATCTTCATACTTATTGTATTTTCTCACAAAGTGCACTAAGACTCAGGGAATCCGGTATCTGGAGGGATACCCTGTATGGTTATGGTACCATTTTGAGACAACTGCCACCAGACATAGTATCCTCGAGAACCAACTTCTTCGTTCGCAATCTGGATTTTGCGAGCTGTGTTAACACAGTTCTACCAAAAAGGAATGATTGGAAGAAGGGAAAGATGCTCGCGAAAGGGGGTACGCCAACTTTCACAGATGGTTCCAAGATGGTATCTGGGGTGGGTGCGGGAATATTTTCAGAATCTCTCAATTTTCTGCTCTCCTTCAAATTGTCATCGACATCCAAAGTCTTTCAAGCAGAGGTCTTTGCAATTTGGCAGGCATGCAGGGCGTTGCAGGGGACAAGTTGACCAAAAACATATCCATTTACTCCGACAGCCAGGTGTCAATAGCGTCACCTTTTTTTTACCAGCTCTAAGTTGGTCGGCGTCTACAAGGAGGAATTTAAATCATTATCAGGAAATAGTATAATATCCCTTGTCTGGGTTCCGGGACACAGGAACATTGTAGGCAACGGGAGGACTGATGAGCTAGCACGAAGGGGCTCATCGTAAATCGATTAAGTATTTGCCTCTATGGACGTGGGCGTCACCTGACTGTTTTTAAGGGAAATATTTATAATCAATCGCGAGAGGTGGAAAAACAGTGCGCCATGTGCCATTTCTAGAAAGATGTGGCTTGATTACAATGCAAGAAGAACTAACCACCTTCTCAATAAAACAAGAAATAAAATTAGCAACTTCATAGCTGTCTGCACAGCTCATTGGACTATTGGCACACACGCCTAAAAATTGGGCATTCCGTTCTTCCGCTCATTGCAGGATCTGTAAAGACCCACAGGAGAAAGAAACAGTCGTATACTTTCTTTGAGACTGTCCAGCCCTCGCTCGCTTGAGACTCAAATATCTCGGAAATCCTTTTCTGGAAAGTCTAGGGTATTTCTCTAGCTTAGAACTTTCAGACCTATACAAATTTGTCAGCAACTCCGGATGGTTGTAAATGTACAAATGTATATTACCATTTTCTGCAGTAAAAACAAAGTATTAAAAGAAGACTAGTTGAAAGGGGGTGCAGCTAAAGGTTGCTCTTATAATAAGTTCGCGATTACGTAGAGTAAACTCACCATCTGGAATTCTTGCAATAGTTATAAGCAAAGTATAAACTGCTCACTTCAATTAATGAATAACTCCAAAACACTGGTCGGGGTGTGCATATTGTTATTAGATTTAAGATTTATGTAATAATTGTTTGTCTCACTATAGATAATATAATAAATAAAAATTATGGAAAAAGTTCTATATACAGTAAAATTATGTAAAAACTGATCAAGACGAGGTACACACAGACTTGTATCGATCAAATGCAAATTGCTTGAAATTGTTAGCTACGCTGAGACCATTTTAATTGAGCCCTCGACAGTTGCATATATGACAGGTCGGTATGTACTTTATCCGATAGGACTTCTTATAATAATCTGTTCCTGCCCGAAGGTCGACAGACGGACGTATGAACGAAACAAAACTCATTTTGAAAAGAAATTTCGGTCGAAATAATGCACCAACAGTTCTGTGCCCAAATTTGTAAGGCAAAAAAGTTCGTGAGATGGGCATGTTAATTTACAAGACACGGTGTCCTCGTGTACATCCCGTCCACTCAGTCAGGGGAATATTGCCGAAATTGTGCCCCCAAATCTGAGAACATCAACTCGCCACAAATCTAATCAACTCCACCTAAGGCACACTAGCCAGAGGAGAATCTCGGAATTTTCGCTTCACTTGACTCAGAAATTGAAGCAAAATTACTATCCACTTCGTTATGGATTGTCTGTTTGGGGTTTGGAGCAGCTAGTTTGCTAAAATAAAATCATTTTTTTTAGATGAGACGCATTTCCATTTAGGCAGTTCTGTTAACAAGAAAAACTACCCCCTTTGGGGCTCGGAAAACACGCACATTGTCCTAGAGAAGGTATTGCAACCTGAACGTGTTGTTCCTGCTTGGTGTGGTTTCTGGAACGGCGGCGTCCTTTGGCCTACACGTAACTGTGTTTGACGACTTAGTTTTTTGTTTGTAGGGCAGCGTTAAAGATCCATGTTATACTGACAATCCAGCAACATTTCCGGCATTCAATACACTATATTGGTCAATCTATTCGTGAAATACACCTTCAAACCTTCGAAAAAGTACTGAAAAATTGAATTGAGAGGTTGGGCTTCTCTAACTAATTGGAAGCTTTACTATTTTCAATAAAGCAACAAACTTTCACAAATATTGAGCGCTGTTTATTTCATTGGAATTTTAAAAAGAAACCAGCAAACGGCCGGGATTTTTTTTAGTTTCTTACAAAACTTTTAATACTTATCGGATCTAGCGAAAGCTCAAATTATCAATATTTCAATCCCATTCAGCTTGCTTGTCGGTCTGTTACCGCCAACCACAAAATATTTTTTTAATCCCTCGGAGTTTTCTTCAATGTCATCATCAGTCCAAGAAACTTATTCAAAAGATGCATATTCCAAATTCAAATGTATATGGAACTCTTAATATGGTCACAAATGCAACACTAGAACAATGATAGAACAAGAAATTGTTGACTTCGCTTTAGCATGAACATCAGTTGCCCAAGACACAGAATGAAGATAAAAAGGTAGAAATCATATATCCTGTAGAAATTTGGCGCGTTGTATCAGCTCGTTGCTCGATGAGCTAGCATTTCCCCATAGTTGGGCTCCATACTCGTACGTCCAAATTGGCTGAATTGTTGCAGAACTTTGTGATCCAAACGCAGTCAGGAATTGAATTTTAAGTTTATTTTTTTGAGCCTTCAGCTTGATGTAAGTCCTTTTTGCCTCAATAGGTTTCTTGCAATTTAGTCTGCGATCAATATGATTACCCAGATAGGTCATTGTGGTTGCTTTAGGAATACTGTTGCCGTTTAGTGTAATACTGGAACAAGTATCTTTGCGTAAAAGTCATGTGCTTGCTTTTATGTACATTGACCCTAATTCTCCAGCTTGCTAGCCAAGTCTCTATTAATTTCAAATGCTCTTTTAGGTCCCTCGATGCAATTCTTTGATTTTGATACGAACTTAGGATTGCAGGATCATCAGCAAAAATTGACATCAGTAGTCGATCATCCGCGAGTAGATCTGATGTAAATAATATATATAATACCGGCCCAAGGACACTACCTTGAGGAGCACCGGCCTTTATATCGAAGTCTGAAGTAATAAAATCGTTGTATTTTACCCTAAACTTTCTGGTGCATAAGTAACTCTCCAGTACTTTATGCACATTGTTCGGTAACAATAGTTTGGATAGCAGGATAGCAGTGCCATCAGCGAAAGTTCCTGTGGTTAAATGTTTGTCTGTAGGCAGATCCGAAGTACACAGTAAGTACAGCATGGGACCTAGCATACTTCTTGGGGCTACGCCGGCTTTGATATCATAATTTTTATAGTAAGAATTACTATTTCTCAGTTTGAATATTCTGCTTCAGAGCTTTTGTTGGCAAGAGTTTGTTTAATTTTCAAAATAAACAGCGAAGCATTCATTTGAAAACAACAACGCAACAATTGAAGCAAGGGATTAAAAGACAAATAAGATGTATAAAGAATATTCGACAATCTGATTCTTGTGGAATGGAAGTTTTTATGCGAATTGCATACTTTTTACATCCGTCTTTCGTTGTAGTCCGAATTTTGAACTTTGTGTGCTGGCCGCGAATTAAACAAACGACTCAAATGGAAGAACACAATAATTGAAAATGTGAAGTAAGATATTTCCAATATTAATTCAAAAAGGTATTCTTAATATTGGGCTAATTTAAAGTCCATAAATGTTTGCGGCATAGATCTAAATATATTTTAAATCTTTTATATTTTGTATTTGATGAATAGCAAAGACACAAACCACCAATTCAAAGTTATGCAACTGAAGCAAAATTTGAGAACAGTTTTGCAAATTTGAAGAGTCGATGGCGTTGAGTTACAAACAAGATAATTATGGGAACAGCAGCCACCACCGGCTGGTATAATGTTCAGTATTTCTTTTGGACATTTCATTTAATTAGCACCACTTCCTTTCTCTTAATGCAACATTTACAATTTGAGTAAAAATTACATTTTTTGTGGTGTGCAATTACATGAATTTTCGCGCTCAAAAAGGTGTCTTTGCAATCACAGCGCCATCTGTGTGTAAATAGAATAAAAAGCGGGAATTTATTCGAGTTTCACAATGGAAAATTTACCAATTGATTCTCAACAAATACAGTATATTATGTATTTGCGTAACACAACTACAAAAACAAATTCAGCATTGTGCTGCATAGATTAGGTGTTGCTGTATGTACTTTTTCCCTTCTTGTCTTTTCTTTTTTTAAATCAACTGGTCAAATCACCGTTTTCGTTATATATTTCGAAAAAATTCCCGAATTTTCTTCTATTTACACATAGATGGCGCTGGGAGTTCCATACAGAGCAAATTTAAAAATCTGTAACTTTGTTATAAGAACAAAAAATTTTATTTTTAATTAAATTGTAAATGTTGCATTAAAACTATAACACAATGACGCGTTAGGACGGTCGCGCATTTGACATTGAAAATAGAAACAATGTAATGATATGAAGCAATTCGAAATGCGGCTTCACGCGTTTGATCGTAAATTTTTACAAATATCGTAAACGCGTTCAAAACGCCCAACTAGGGCAAGATTCTAGTGCGTTTAACAAACAGTGCTGCTATTTTAGCCGTTTTCTTTCAAAAGGTTCACTGCTGACAATAAAACTTCCAATTTCCCAAACAATTGGCATTTTATTTAAAATTTGTAAAAATTCGTCCTTTGAAGAAAAATTAATAAATGTAGTGGGGGCAAACGCGCTTTTTCGTTTTACGCATACTTACTCGCATTATGCAAGCGATATCGTAAACGCTGAGTAAACGCGGACTAAACGCCGGTCAACAGGCGACTGACCTAACGCGCTTTGTGATATAGACATACGAGGTGTGATCAAAAGATAACCGTTATTTTCATCTTTCGTGAGTTACGTATGTTCGATGTTCGCATTTTTTTTTTATGTTTGTACACATGTTGGCAATAGCAATGATTTTGGATTGTCAGTTTGTTTTTGACAGATAAAAAGGTTAGTCGTGTTTTGGTGTGCTCTTCGATTTTGTAGTATTCGAAAAAAATGGATCAAAGAAACTGTATTCAGTTTTGTGTAAAAAATGAAATTAAATGCGCAAGGACTTTTGAAATGTTGACTGTGGCCTTTGGCGAGTCTACTATGAGCAGAACACAAGTTCAATTGTGGTATAACCGGTTTAAGGAAGGCCGAGAAGATGTCAATGACGATGCTCGTCCTGGTCGCCCGAGCACGTCAACAACCGATGAAAACATTGACGCAGTGAAGAAAATGATTCTGGATAATCGTCGAATCACTATCAGAGAGGTTGCTGATGATGTTGGCATATCGTTCGGCTCATGCCAAGCAATTTTTACGGATGTTTTAGGCATGAAACGTGCGGCAGCGAAGATTGTTCCAAAATTGCTAATTTTTTTAGCAAAAACAACGTCGCATGGACATCACTCAGGAGCTGTTGAACATCGTCAACGACGATCCAGATTTCCTCAAAAAGATCATAGCTGGTGACGAATCGTGGGTGTATGGCTATGACATTGAAACCAAAGCCCAATCATCCCAATGGAAACGTCCAGATGAGCCAAGACCGAAAAAAGCACGTCAAGTTCGGTCGAACGTAAAGGTTTTGCTGACAGTTTTCTTTGATTGCAATGGCGTGGTGCATCATGAATTCTTGCCACAAGGTCGTACGGTGAACAAGGAATACTATCTTGAAGTTATGCGCCGTTTGCGAGAAGCAATTCGTCAGAAACGCCCAGAATTGTGGAAAAACCAATCATGGATTTTGCACCATGCGTAATTCTTTGGCCAAAAACAAAACCGTTATCATGCCTCAACCACCGTATTCACCGGACTTGGCCCCCGCTGACTTTTTCCTCTTTCCAAAACTGAAGAAACCGATGAAAGGAAAGCGTTTTGCTACGATTGAGGAGATAAAAGAAAAATCGAAACAGGAGCTGTAGGAGATACCAAAAAGAGCGTTTCAGAAGTGTTTCGAGGATTGAAAAAAATGCTGGCATAAGTGTATTATATCTGATGGGAATTACTTTAAAGGGGACAAGATAGTTGTTGATGAATAAATAAATACTTTATTTTTTGATCACACAATAGCGGTTCTTTTTTGATCACACCTCGTACATTAAATATAGTGTAAAAACGCTTAGCATCAAAACGCCAGGCGGAGAAAAAAATGTCGCTTCGATAAAGTTTCCACGTATTCAAATGGCGCCATTTACACATATCGTTTTGTATCTGGTGTCGGCGCCGCGTTGTCGGGCTTCAACATTTGTGTTGCCCCTGGAAGCGTCGTTTCGGTAGCGACCGAATCTGTGAATCCCGTATGTTGCGTTGTGTGCGTATCAAAAACAGTTCAGTGATGTGATTTTGTTGCAGATATTATTTTGTACCCGTTGTTTGGGTATTTGGTTTTTTATGCATTGCAAACATTTGTATAATCACTTGAGCAAATTTTTAAATGGCAAAGTAAATATGTCAGTTATGGACTTTTATATATGTTAGTGTTTACTTCAAGAGTTTATTTATGGTGCTTCTGATACTTGAATTTGATTTAGTAAAATGCTAAATTTTTTCTCACTTTCATTTTATGAAAGTATTCCAATGTATTCTGTTATTACTTTGCTATGAAGTGCGTGTTTATACTCGTATAATCGTAGGATAATTTTTGATTTCTATCTTGCGACCTTCCTCCTCTTAGTTGCTCTTCCCAGTCGAGTGCTCAGGCCCCGGGTTGATGTCAGAAGAGTGTGTCATGGCAGAATCCACAATTTTCCATTGTTGTAATAGGTGTAGAACAGAGGTCGCCAAAGTGGTCTAAATAGACCCCCAGGGATCTATTTAACAAAAGCGGAGGTCGTTCTGAGCCAGGGGATTTTGCGATTTTCGTAAAAAAATACAAAGTTTGCTTTAATTAACAGAAAATTACTTTTATGGGGGTCGATGGACATTTCAAAAAAAAAATTTTGGCGGCCCCTGGTGTAGAAGTTTACAAAATTACAGTACTCGCCTTCACTGCTTTCTCGGCTGCCTCCCTTTCTGCTTCCTTCCTTCAGTTATCGAGGAGACAGCTTTTCACCTGCCTCAGGACCATCAATACCTGTCGTCTTGTTAACAGTACACGTCTAATTAGTACCAGGCTTAACCGTTGTCGGAGGGGTACCGATATCCGATTAGAGGAGTAATTCGAAAGTAGAAACTAGAATCTCCATATTCTTGGCAATTCAATCAGTTACAGCTGATGTTCTTATTCCTAATTTGTTCTCCTCCTCCTGCAAAGTATGACAATACACTTCTCTTGCAGCACTATAGAAGAACAGTGAAACTTTTGAACCCTTTTATTAATAAAACAAAGTTTGTCAACTATTTCTTATATGAGCAGCAACTTTTATTAAAAATAAATTTTGAAACAAAGGTCTTTATTTTACCTGACACAATTCAAAGTAAAATTAACTAATATTCGTAACAGTAATATCCATTCATATATCTGAATATATATTGTGCTATACCTCGAATTTTTGACTATAGGCGTATTCAATTCGCCACCCTATCGATGATAGGACAAACTTTTATATGGAAAAAGTTATCGAGTAAATTATAATCGGATGAAACGAGCAAGTTTTTCTATCCTCGATAGAAAGTGCTTCCAAATTGAAAATTGCTCGAAAACCAGCGAGATTACACAAACAAATTTCCGTTTGAAACAGTGCTGCCAAATATGTCACTTACTCGTTTGCTATAGTAGTAGCAGCTCGATACAAGATACGAATCGAATACGCCTTATGTTCTTTTCCAAACTAGGGCTAATTCCTGACTAAAAGAATGTTTACAAGAAGTTTTACAGAATTAGAGCGAATGGTTAGGAAGAAATCTTATGAGGAACACAAAACACAAGTAACGTGTGCATATGCACAAATTGAACAAAATATTTCCAGAAGGGGTGTAGGGTGCCAAAAGTACTGGAAATTCGGCTATATTCAAATACAGACAAAAAGCAGACACCCTCATAAACATGGTTAATTATGCACAATGAACGGACTAACGCGTGTTCGCTCAATGTGCGTGTTGGCGTAGTATTGGTTTGTTGTAAACGCCATTCTGTGAACTAAAATTCAGATAATGATGGAGTTTGTTGCTAGGCAAACGTAGATTTCTGTGTGCGTGGTTTCCTTTTTTCTCACACATCTGTAGTGGATATTATTATTTATATTGTTCCGTCGCGTTTAGTACTAATTCGTCCGGTGCTAATCTGTTACACACTCCGCTTCATACATATTATGTAACCATACAATAAACAAATACATTTGTAAACTAGAAGATTTGCTACTTAGGTGGAATGAACGAGTTTTTACTTCTTATGTCTCTACGTAGTGGAGAACTGTTCTCTAAATGCTAATACAGCAAATAGGTCTGTCTCTCAGTTTATGATTGAATTATAATTTTTTGTTTGGGAATAATTTTAGAGGGATGAGGGCATAATTACGGGTTCTCTCCCTCGAAACGAAGGAAGAATTTAAATTAGCATAGAGGAACATGATATTAGAATCTAACTTATGTATATCACGTTGTGTCTCTTCTGCACTATCCAATTACATAATCAATTTTTTTAAAGCACTATAAAAATGGATTATATAAAGTTTGTTATGTAAGAATTTATCGTTTAATGATTTAAATTCGATGAAACCTGACTTTATGGCATAGTGTTCATGGTCATACGAGAGTAAAGTCCTTTACGACTCTCGTATAAATGTGGCAAAATTTCACAAACTGCCCGCATGTTCTCTTTGACCTCAAGCGTACATGTAATGACATCAAATCTCTACTTCCTGATACCCAGTTGACATTAGCGTTTCGTAGAATTATGATATTTCTGAATTTTTCGGCTAATTGGTGGATTGTTTGGAGAGCTCGCTGCGACGTACCGTGTTCGAAACGACTATGCTGTTCACGTTTAAGCGAGTTGAACGTCGGCTATTAGCCCGATACAGAGCCAGTGTGTTTGCAATTTTCCCACAATGGGTAGGATAGTTACTTCAGTGGAACATTATGTTTACCGAATATTGAATGTAAATGATTTGTGTGCTCATTACAAATAGGATTGATATAGGTTAGGTTAGGTTGCGAAGGCGTGTGCGGACACGGTATCCGCACTTCCACTCGGAGACATCTATGTCCATTGTGACTGCCTTCAAAAATGCCAAGAGAAGGCATACTCGTCCTTACCTTCGATTTCTGTATACATTGGAATTGGCTTTCCATATGAAAATGAGGAGATCCGATAAGTCCACTTTCGTTACCTCTGTCAAGCTTGTGAAGAAGCGCGACCCCAAACATTGAAGTCGTTTCAACTGTACATTGGACATTGACATAAAAAGTGATCAATCGATTCTATCACTTCTTCATCATGGCAACTCCTGCATAGCCCGCTCGACGGAATATGCCAACGTTGAAGCATTGGTTGCGATGGCACATTGCCTGGTAATGACTCCCGTAAGCACCCTTACTGCAGATTTGTTGAGCCCTAAGAGAACCTTCGTTCTCTTCATTTCTAACCTAGGCCATAAGGACCGTGAGACTTCACAGTCGTCACGATTAGTTCATAAGTTGTTGGTTACCGCAATAGTAACTCCATCTATGCTCCTAAACAGGATTGATATAAATATGCATGCATTGCCTCTCTATACAATTTAATAGATTGCCAAAAGAGAAGTTAATAATTTTTTATTGAAAACTTACATGGAGCGGATTTGAGCTACTGAACGAAGTTCTCATCTTATGTCATATGTAAAGTACCTTCCAAAACAAAGCATTTAAACGAGCCACTGAGTACGATTATTTTTTTCTTTAAATCTGATACTTCATTATTTGTTTCCACAGAATAAATTTATACTGAAAAATTTTATAAAATTTGTATACAAGCTGTGTTAAAAATGTATTATAGTACTCTTCGGCATATCTGCAAAAAAAAGTATTACGTTGAAGAGTAAATTTACTCGAAACACTCAAATATTATATTAGTGATATTCAAGATTTCAAGCATATCTGAATCGTAATTTTTGCAACAATTTTCAGTTGGTGTCATCGTGGCATTGGTACAGTCTGATGTTTTTATCTGTTTAAAATTTAATGAGAATTTGATGTATGCGCAAATAACAGCTTGAACGGTGTTTAATGAATAAGCACATTCACTAATTACAATTACGTGACAGGATCCGCTTAACGCATTTTTGTAACTAACAAGATTATCTGCGGTTTGGATCGATTTTGAAGTCGCTACACAAATATTTTCTTTGTATGACATATAAAATAGAAACCTGATCTAATATCGTCCGACGAGTCTGCGTATGTCCTTCGTCGCGATCATTTTGAAGAAGGATGTTCATTCCCTGCTCGAAATAAGAAAGCGCATTCGACCAGTTTTTTGCTTTTATCTTTTGGGATATAGCAGGCGGGAATAATCTTACGAAATGTTCTGAGTAAATAAGAAGCCTGTTTATTGCAGCCCGATCCATTGGCTGGATCAGAGCTGTTGTATTTTTGGGAAGATACTCAATCTCCACATCTAATTAATAACTCATAATTATTATTAATACTTTAATAGATATAATAATTTTCTGACGCAATACGGCTAAAAGATGATATCTATATCTAATGACGAATCTTCACAAGAAATTGTAAACTGTATTGAATAAAGCCTAAAAAGTTAGTGTTGATCAAGCTTAATTAGCCTGTCCACTAAAATAGTTATGTACTACCACTGAAATGTAATAAAATAGAAAGAGAGACTTAACGGAACAAATGAGACACACGGTAATAATGAGACACAGTAGTTTAGAGTGCGGTGTGAATGACACAGTACATGGTGTCCTGGAGCATTAACCAAAATGAGCAATGCCTTGTTGCTCAAGTTATTGTCCTTCAAATATTTTTTTACCTCTGGGCAAAAGTAATTTTGAAAGCAGTCTTCAAAGAGAATCATAGTTATCCAACCTTTTTTTTTGGATATCCGAATGACGGGCAGATGTTTCTTGTTCAGCCCTTTAAAAGAGCTTGGATTTTCGAAAAGATATACTAAAAGTGGTTTTAGCTAAAAATCACCTGCTGCATTAGCCCCAAGGACAAAGCTAATAGTTCTTTCGATACCTTATATCCAGGTGCAAACTTTTCATATTTTGATATGCTTTTGATAAACTCTTTCAAGCATTCGCTTACAAAAGAGTCCTCGTCTACATTGAAAGCGTGTTCCGGTCGGTATCCACCTCTGTCAATAATTACTTTCAAAATGTTAGGATTTTCTTTAGCTGCGGTATCATCTGCTCTAGCATTTTCGCCTTTAATTTTTAAGTTATGCAAATTGTTGCGATTTTGGAATTTTTCAAACCAACCTCGGCTTCCTAGGAATGTTACATCTTTCACAGTTCACACATAAGAGCCGAAATTCCGCCATCCCAACCCATTGCGTCATTCCAATCATTTAAGCCTTCGTACCCCGACAAGGTGACTGCTCTTCACGAAAGTAAGGAGCCGGTCTTGGCCTTCAAAATGCTTCTTCCTAAAAAATCTTTTCTCGTCGAGTCGAAGGCCTCAATAGCTAGACACGTACATATGTACATATATTCTGGATCAATTAGTGAAAAAGTTTAATACAGTCCATGGACGGGTGGTTGTCACGTAGACTGGACAATTTACATATACATATGTGTAGATAACTCGAACCGAAGCAGACATTCGTATTTAAGAGTCTATGGATAAA
Source organism: Clusia tigrina (assembly GCA_920105625.2). Classification (NCBI taxonomy): domain Eukaryota; kingdom Metazoa; phylum Arthropoda; class Insecta; order Diptera; family Clusiidae; genus Clusia; species Clusia tigrina. Next base: position 38,767,360 of record OV050033.1, on the reverse strand, counting down.
TAATAGACGCCGAGTGTAGGGTTCGAGCAGCAACGTAAACCGTTTAAATTTTAAGCATTTAACAGCAATTTAAGTATGCATTAAAAAACAACACTTTAGCTTTTTCGGTGATATGTGAAAATTCAAAGACATATACTAACCAGTTATATTAAAGATACAATGGAAACGAGCGCAGAATCGGGTGGTACAGCGAAATGTACCAAGAGCAAAAGTTGTAAACAGAGAAAGAGCGAGTATGAATTTTAATAGATTATTGCGCTTTGGTGTAGAAGAAGGTGGCGGACAATGATTTAGAACTGATTTTTCTTTCTTTTTACATAACAAGAGGATAAGAATAGACCCACGGACAGTAAAATTAATGAATATATCAACTAATACTTAGAAAGATATCACTCTCGTCAGTCGTTTTGGTGGCGAAACATCTTAGTTGTTTCGATGACTAAAGGCCCAAATACAATAACGCGAGATCCCGAGACGAGAGCGAGACCGAGTTTTGCTGTTTCTGGCTCCGCTTTTATTTTATTTAATAAAAAATTTCAACATTTAGTTTTTCATGGTTTTTTAGCGCTTCTGCTTTTGTGTAAATATGGCTTGCATTTTGCTTATTATATATTATAAGGTCTCGCTCTCGTCTCAGGCTCTCGCGTTATTGTATCGGGGCTTAAAATACATTAAAGGAACCGTTACATAAATCTACTTAAATACCAACAATTGCTTTACAAATGCTTCCCAGCGAGAACTAAATAAGATAAGAAGTTTATAACCACAGTATTATAGCCTGTGCATTTTATTTCATGTTGGATGACGAAGTTGTCTCTACTTTATATTCGTTAGACAACTAAGAGACAAACAGCAAATGTAGGCATTAATAATTATAAGTTTACGTTTGTTAACGGCCGCCTTCTATTCACCATGTTTGAGAGGAACGATAGCCGACCGATCTGAAATGAAAATGCGAGGCGCCACGCCGCCATCTGTCAGTGAGAGGCGAGAGCTGAAAGCGAATGGTGAGTAGTGAGTAGTAAGTTGTGAATTGTGCCTGGTGTGTGTGTGCGCGCAATGTGTTGAAAACGAATTTCAGTTTAAATATCTTGTGTATGCGAAGTAAATATTAAATTGTTTCTTAGACGCAACTTTCAAAAACTGTGGAATTCCAAAATACCTAAATTGTGGTTATGAACGGAACAGAGTCGAAAGCGAAAGCGCCAGCGCTCTTAACTGAAGCAGAGATCGCCAGTGGGGCAACTGGAATATTGTAATGGAAGATTTTTTGGAGTATGAATTGTAAACAGCGCTTAATTAATCAACTTATTTGCCAAGTGGTGATATTTAATTGAAGTCATTTCTCGTGTATGAGTGTTTTCGAATGTTTACGCCAGTTTACATTACCATCGATCGCAGACGGTGATACAGTTGCGCGTCTGACTGTGCGTAGCGCGTATATAATCGGGTTTGGCGGCCACTTCAAGCACTATTGAAATGAGTTTATTTTGAAATCCGGGCGGATTAGATATTCAATGTGCGAGTTTTAATTAAGGTTGAAGCTCGTAAATTCGTGTTGAGAAAGTGAAACATTTAAGAAAAAAATTAATTACAATAAAGCTTCGGATTATACATACCGGCAAACACACCACACAGAGATATCTGTATATATGTATGTATATATACACATTTGTAACCCTTTATATGCAAAACAAATAAGCGTAATTGCACAACTGGAACACTTAAATAAATAAAAAACCGCATATGAATTGAACGCGCCATGAATTCAAGAGAAGACATTTTTTTGAACAATGTCGCAACGTATCCAGCAAAAGCGTCGAACGAGCGAAGTTTCAATAAAAATTCTGAAATAATAAAATCGATTCCAGCATTGTCACCAAAAACGACAGCAATTAATAATAAAAAAAGAAACAACCAAAAAGTACAGACTCAGACACAGACCCTGAAGCTGCAGCAGGAAAGCATCGTACTCGATGATCGCAGTCGATGTGGCCAAGCTACCAACACAAACAGCCTCAATCAAATCAATTTAAAATCATCATCGTTGGCACTGCAACGCCGCCATACAACAACAATACCACCATATACAAACCCCACAGCAGTTTGGATGACAACAACGCCAATGACAACTACAATCACAATTCCAACACAGCTGCTCTCGATGACGTCGGTACCACCGAAACCGCCGAAACCAACAAAGCCGATTCTCCACCGATCACTCTCCACGCCGGCATTCAAAATCCGTGACGTCAGGGGCGATAAGGCAATCAAACAGTTCGCCTTCGATGCTGACAGCTCCCCTTGCCCAATAGATGACGCCGAGGAAGCTGCGCTCGCACTCCCCAGTAGCGACGACATAATATCGCAATCTGTGGCCGATAACGCCTTCCAGCAGCAGCAACAGCAGCAATCGTGCGCATTGGACCCGGACCAGCGATTCGGCTGTGCGCATTATAAGCGCCGCGCCATGTTCGTTGTAAGTTGAGCTTTAATGTTTGCGTTAATTGGCAATTTTCAGCTTGTAAATTTATTTGATTTTTACTTTCGCCCGATCTGATCTGATCCGAGCCGAGTCTGCGTTGTGTGTCAGTGCGTTTCGATTTGGCATGAAATACGAGTAATTATGAAAATGAGATAAACTGGTTAATAGATGCTCAGAGGATCTTGTTTTATCTTTGTCAGCAATTAGCACATACTCGTTCGCAAACGTGTGTCCGTAAATACAATAAATGCAAATATGTATGTATTTACGAGTAAACAATGTGGATTAAATTTAGAATAGAAAAAGTAGCGAGTATACGCGAAAATGCTACACATTTCTAGTAGCGCGTTTTGTTTGTTGAGCTGCTCAGTGACAACGTATTTAGCACATTTTATTGTAGGAGAATCCTAAAATTAATTGTTCTCAAAGTAGCCCGGGAGGAGCTACCGTCCATACACATGACATACGAGCCCGAAATACAACCAAAAAGTGCGAGCGCATTACTTGGAGGAAGCAAAAAACCAGAAAAGACAGGAAAGCCACCCATGGGCCGAAATCAGCAGAATGAGAGTTGGTAAAGTTTCACTCACTTAAAAGATAATGATCGGGATTACTTGAAAACGATATAGCAAATAAATATTTTTATAGCAATATATATTTCCATAATTCCAACATTTATGAAACATAAATATGTACATAGATGTCAACATACTTCTGTGTAAGGAATCCAACCAATTGTTATATTACCTATAACATGAGTGGCGAAGACCTTCACAGTCGAGCTGCAAATTATACTGATATGCGTCCAAAATATTTCATAGAGGAAATTTTTTTATCTATACAAGCATATATATATGTATATATATATATATATATATATATATATATATATATATATATATATATATATATATATATATATATATATATATATATATATATATATATATATATATATATATATATATATATATATATATATATATATATATATATATATATATATATATATATATATATATATATATATATATATATATATATATATATATATATATATATATATATATATATATATATATATATATATATATATATATATATATATAAATATATATATATATATATATATATATATATATATATATATAAATATATATATAAATATATATATATATATATATATATATATATATATATATATATATATATATATATATATATATATATATATATATATATATATATATATATATTCCTTTAAGAACGAGCATTTTTCTTTTAAATCATTTTGAAAGCCACTGCCTCCTGGACAGTGACGACTTTTTGCTCAGTTCTGAATAAATTAGCGGAGAAATGCACTATCCACATTACGTGGGCTCTAGAGCACCGCGACATCCAGGCAACTGTTCAGCAGATGAACTGACAAGTAGGGAACACTAAGCAAGTTACGGAATTCGAATCTTTAGCAGTTATTCCGTTTAGCACTTATAAATTACTCCTCAACTGAAATTTTAAGCCAAGGCAAATAAAGTAATGATATAGGAAAAAACTTGCTGCACCACTAAGAAACTCCACCCAGAGTACAATTACAAGCACATCTAAGGCTCATTTCCTTGAACAAATCCTTTTTGTGTATCATTACCTTCATCTGCACAGCACAGATTCGTCCAGAGCACTGAGTGGCTTATATATTTGCTGATGGCAGAGGGTCTACTACTAACCAAAGTCATATAAAACGAGTACAGAAGGCTGGGTTAGACCAACTTCGAAATACCCTCTACCTTTCCTTGTGCGTGCGAATTCAACAATGGGGATACTTTCTTCATAAATCATCATTAGGAGCATATCAAGAATGATAGAAATAAAGACTACGACATGGGCATGATTTCCCGTTAGATGACGTAGTTTGTCCCAACAATGATAGAAATAAAGATTACGACATGCACATAAATTCCACTAAGGTGACGTAGTTTGTCCAAGAGTATAGTTTTTCAAGAGTTGCCAACTTTGTGTGTCCCTAAAGATTTTACTAAGAACTATTTTTATATAACAAATCAATTGAATTTCATATGAAATCTTTGATAAATATAAATCCAATATTTATTTTTGCTCTGTTTATTTAAACATTTATATATAACAAATTGCTTCATACGTAAAAATGATCATTTCGTGCAAAAATTTTATATATTGTGTGAGAGTTGGCAACCCTGCAATTGAAATATAAACATGATGTGTGTGGTGTGCAAATGCAAGCAAACCAACAGTAAAAAATTAAGTGAGAAATTGTACGGAAAATTTACATTCTGTGTGTTTTTAATGAAATCTATATATTTTATTATAGTTAGTACTGTACACTTTTACAGTTGTATGGATACCTTAGACCGGATTTAGTAGAATCTTATTGCGTGCTGTAAAAATACTTAATATTTGTAATATGTAAATGTAGTCTGTAATCCTAGAAAAATCACATTTAGTTTCTTGCCAAAGAAAGATTCAGTAAATAAATAAATTGGGAAAATAATGAAAACGAGTTAGAAAAACTAGAAAATGACGGTTTGGAGAATTTAGCTGGCTTTATTTGCCGCAAATTGAAAAATGAAAACCCTATTCTTGTGATTAATCCTCTACAGAACTGTACCCTCTCATGGGTGAAACTTGTAAGTGAAGGTGGGCTAAGTAAGCCATCAAATTCATTGATGGGAACGCAGAGATCATGGGATGCAATTTTTTGAAATTAAATGGAGACAAATTATTGCTTACAAACGGATATTTGGAAAACATATGACGGAACCAAAGGACATTGAAGCAAATGAAAAAGTGAAATAACTTTTTTTAAGATGTAGAATGTACTTTAGAATAAAATTACTTAATACAGAATTTCCTCAAAATACCAATGCACAAAGAGAAAATTCAATAAAAAAAACCACGTAATTTAAAAAAAAAATTGTTTCATTTTTCGCTATTAAATATTTTGAAAAGAAGCATAATAAATTGTCCCACTGTTATATTTATACAAATATTTTTCTGGAAATTATTAGCCAATAGGAACACACAAATTTTGCTGGAAATTATTAGCCAATAGGAACACAGCGTGACGTCATTAGCGTGTCATTTGTTCTACATGCGCAGAACATTTCAATTTATTACACGGGATGTCGTAATCTTTGTTTCTATCATTCTTGGAAGCATATCTACTGTAATTTTCGGTTGGGTACCTTGAATCGATTATATCGACCCCATTTATTGCGTATGGCTTTGTACTAATAGGCGCATTCGATTCGTCACTTGGATCGAGCTCGTAACGAGTTGTGCGAATAAAACAGCACTCGAATAAGTGGAAAACTTGGCAGCACTGTTTCAATTGTTTTTTTTTTTAACATTTACTTTCTTTATATTTTTTATGCAAACTAATCATCTGAATATAATTTATATAATAATATTTAAAATCAAAAAACAAAATCCAATCAACGCTTTTTGTTGCAGAAAGCTTTATAATGTCTACATGTTCCTTCACGTCCATAAATCTCTACCAGATCTTAAGTTATGAATATTTGTTAATAGTGGGCGTGGCAGTTAAAATATGCCCACCGCATTTTTTGATAGTGTTATAAGCACTTAAAGGTTGCAACTTCCAGCTCTTTAACTAAAGGATAAATAGTACCTGTAACTAAGGATGAATAGTACCGATGACATTCTAGTCCAGAAAATTGTATCGGAACTTTCCCCGGGATTACTTCATCAGAGGCATTTTGGGAGCTGCATAAGATATGATCCGCAAACCATAGAAGCCATAAATAATGTATCCCATTTTTTAATTGCCAGTTCCTTATAAATGGAGATAAGCGAAAACATAATTCCAAAGTTGGAATAAAGACAAATGGAAGCATAAAACTAATGGTTCAATAAAAATTAAAAGAAATCAGGAGGGACTTACCAACTGAAAATAACCCAAAGATGCGAGTGCGATGCTTGATACAACACTATCCTGATAAACTTTAACAGTTTCTTACGGCCAAGAAGCCGTTGGATATTCCAAATTCACTCAACGAAACCAGCGTCAATTAATGACTTATTCTGCCTGATACGGATTCAGCAATTCATAATTAATAAACATTCACTGATACATTCAGAAGAATTTGTTTAATTTTAACTAGTAACGGAATAATGAGAAAGATAACAATTTTTGAAGTCATTCGAGGGCAACATTTTTACAGATCCAAAAGAGAGCATGCATTGCTGATTGTGTTGAGAAGATTGGTTAAAGAAGTGGTGGTCTGATTTATGTGTGCATTAAACAAACAAAACATTTTCCACTTCAACCTTCAATTCCACATCTATCGAAACATGACACAGTATCTTGATTATATTAATTCGAAAATATTTTGAATTTTGGCACGGAGGTGAGGAGAAATTTTTTCTACCCAACTCTTCAATATTCCTCTACCTATAACAATCAACTGAGATAAGCATACAAGCCGCAGAGCCGCATTCGACTGTACGAAACATTATAAAGCATTACATAAATACTGGCAAATTAGAGCGTGAGAGCAGATCGGGACGGCCAACAAAATGTACACCAAACCAGGAACGGACTGTAGTAGCTGCAGTGGCTAGGTAGGTAGGAGTGGCCGCCTAGTTTGCCAAAAGAACACTTGAGCACACTTGATGGCCCATTGTGATACCACGGTGTGGCGCGGTTGAAGCACTGGCTAAAAAGTTCTCTTACTTGGGATGGTGATAGTCAGCGCAAGGATAGCGCCCCTAGCTATGTCCCTAATATTATAGGATAACAGCTCTGTCAGAAATGTGGCGCCAAAGATGTGATTTCTTCTGCTGCTCAAGGATGGGCAGTGCCATAAGAGGTGGAAAACCGTCTCGTCCTCCTCCTCGAAGCCACAGCCTCGGCAAAAGTCATTTGAGGGTAGGCCCAGTCTTTCTGCGTGCTGTCCCATTATGCAGTGGCCGGTCAAAACCGACACAGTTGTCGACAGTGATACGCGATCAAGTCGCAGAAGTTGATTGGTTCTATTTTTGTCCATTCTTGCCCAAGTTAATCTAGCCGTGTGGCAGGATTCCTTGTCAACCCAGGATTTTTAGGCGTCAGCCATATATTTCCGTTTGATATCGAGCTTGGCTGTTGCCTGTGGGATGCCGATATTTACGGAGGGCTGAATTTCGTGCAGTAGCGTGCCTGCCTTGGCAAGTTCATCCGCCTCGCAGTTTCCCGGGTTGTCGCTATAACCGGGAACCCAGACTAGGTGCACCCGTGAGTAACTTGCGAGCTCATTTATATTTGTTCGACATTCATGAACGAGTCTTGAGGTGGCCGTAGAACCAAAAAGAGATACCAAGGAGTGTAGCAAAAACAAAAGGTTTTTACTGATAAATCCACCTAACAAATCTGTTGAGATTCAATGCTTTAAACAACATTTTTATTAATCGAACGTACAAAACACAATAAAATTGTTGGCATATAATACTCTCAGAAACATGTTCTATTAACTATGTAAATTGATTGGATTTAAAGTTAATGAGTTAGAATTTAATTCTGATTTCTTTCAAAGCGAATTTACCAACGTGTTGTTGTTTAGTCCACTTTGCACAGAGGCACAAAATATGTGATAAAATAGTTGACTTAGCAATTCATGTCTCCCATAAAAGAAGATGCCGCCCAGGACACGACCAAAAATAATAGAAACAAAGATTGCGCAAAGCGGTGAACAAAAATGTTTCGTTGTGCGCATCGACGTCACAGTAGCATGGTTGCAAAGCGAAATGCCAAACTAGCATACATTTTGTAAACAAAAAGTAAAAATTACTATGAAATATTAAAAATAAAAGATTTTCAAGACCGTTGTACGCCAGACCTTCCAACACTCCACTTTTTCAAAGCAGTCTCATCAGACGGAAAGGTGAAAAGACTGCACTCCGACGCTTTACTTCCATTCCCGTTTTTACAACCTGCCACGGCACATTTCATTTTTCACAATTGTCTCTTTATTTTTTTATTTATTTAATTATTTATTAAGAATATACAATCTGTTAGCCGCCATTTGTGTTCTAGTGGTAAGCATGCTAGACTCACAACTCGAGGATCGCAGGTTCAAATCCTGCCACGCGCTTGGTATCCAAAATGCTTCTTTATATAAAATCCTTTTCTCTGCGAGTCGAAGGCCTCTGTAGCTAGTACTCATTTCCCCAACACCTTGCACTCATAATTAATTTTGGTGTAAGGTATAATAATATTAATAATAATAATAATACACAATCCGCACTATGTATTTTTTGCTACAGTGACGTCACAGCCCATCAACTAAATGTCAAACTCAGAGAGAAAATTATAACAGACCTGCGCAATATGTAATCCAAAAAGCAGAGCCCCTTTTCAAAGTGTACGTTAAGTTTAGATATAAATGCCACAGATTACTGGATATGTGTGTACTTTCCGAGAATCTGCCATTACTTCAGGCAGGCAATTCTGTATTCGATGCCACCTCTAGCAAGTTCATCAGCAACGTAGTTGCCTCTTATCTCACAAAGGACCTGGCACCCAAGTCAGAAGGATGTGGTCCACGTGCGCCAGCTCATTGAGCAGTAGCGACAGAGGGAGACTACCTTCGAAGAGGTGGACGTTTTATTTAGGGCCCGAATAGTAGCCTGGCTGTCAGTGAAGATATGAACATGTTCGTCTGACAATTAATTTTACTCCAGTAGTGACAGAGCTTTAAAGATTGGCAGCAACTGCGCCTGGAAGACCCTGGAAGGCGATTGTTTTCTGATAACCGTTATAATAATCCATATCATAATTTTCTATTCCAGACCCCATTTCCTGAACTCAACTTCTCTTCTCTCCCTTGACTGCGCTCAACTTGTCAATGGGTTTGTGTGCCGCCTTCCTGTTGCAATTGGGCCATATACGAGTAGAGGCACTGGCAGCTCGTGGTGAAGAGGAGGCCCCTGAAGCCTTTCGAGTAAGCATTCGCTCCTGATTAAACCACGGACTTTATCCCACTCGAAAGGAGGTTCTTGCTGTCAGCAGTGGCCATGGTGATATTTCCTGTCCCCCAACCTACACTGAGTCAAGGGCCTAGCACCTACCCAGGTCGCGGTTATATAGATGCGTCTTTTGCGTGAGGGGGAGGAGGAACCACCAGTGTTCAGTTTGCCCCTAATACCAGTGGTACTCGAAACTACCGGGCTATATTATATGGCGCAGAGTCTTTCCTGAAGGGAAGTGTGTCAGAATTACGCCTAAGTACACTTGTCGGTCTCCCGCTGCTCGAGAAAAAGTTGATCAGATGATCTGAGCCACCTTGTTTTTTGGAGAAATTCCACCGGTTTTGGTACCTTTATCCTACATTCCCAGGATACCCGAGGCCGGTATTATTTTATACCATATCATTAACGTCTGCCTGCTCGAGTCGCAATTTAAGTCTTCTTTAAATCTCACTCTGAAAAGGGGTTCTTGAAGATATGATTGCAAAATATATCATATTGAGGCAGACTTCTTTAGTTTGAAGAGTACGCCAGGGTGCCAAACTTTATCCAACTTTGTTTGGGGCTCTCGAAACCCGAATTTGTGATTATGTGTGAGTTCTTTCTTAAGCAGCTCAAGCTTACTCAATAGCAGCTTTTAAGACACTTTGGAAATTATCGACCATGCAATATCCGGTAATTTTGGTCCGCACAAATATATTCACTCAAGTTTTATATAATTAACATTTAAAAATCCGTAAACAAATGGAAAGACAAGCATACAAATTCCTTTTGGGTACTTTGCAGTTGAAAAAACAGTATATCTGCTTATTGCAGCAATCAGTAAAGTGATGTACCGGTTAGATCCGAAATAGTAGTAAGAGGTACGATGCAAAGCAGTAAAAAATGCGAAAACAGATTTTTTAAATAGGAACATTCACTTTAAAAAAAATTCTCATAAGTAAAAAATACGGTTCTGTATGTAAGTGTGTGTGCCTTGTTTACGCCTGAATATAACTGCAATGAGAGTTGAAAATGCAATCGAATGAGGGCAGGGAGTCAAGGTGCACCACCATGCAGAGAAAGTAGTTACACTATGATGTAAAATAGTGATCTAATTTTTAGTCTTTATAAAATTAGACCAAGAGTTGTCAGTTGCCAATCCGTTTCCTACGTTCACAATATCGATAATTCTTGACTCTGACTTATGCGAATGTTTATGAAAGCACAAATTGCAACTTAACATTAAAACGGGTTGGTTACGACGTTTAGTCGGTCAAGTGTTACTGCGTTGGCGATGGCCTCAGTCAGTGTTCAATTATTCAATTCGTATCTGAGGTAATCTGTTTTTGACATATTATGAGGCATAAAGGACAATGCTCATTTACCCATTTTCGCCCCGAACATAAATAGTATATAGTATAAGTATCGTAGGTAAATACGTGATTATTTTCATAGTCAATTTTCAGTTGATCCGCAGAAAATGAACGGAATAGCACGTATATAATATGCTCTTACCACCGAAAAGACTTTGCTTGAAACGTTTGAAGACATTCAGACATGTGTGTCAATTGAGTTCGTAGTTCTATCTGAGCATGTGTATGTGAACTGCAGACGATACCGTAAGACCCCATAGTTGAAATTATCAGGACGATTGTGATAAAAGCGGATCGAAAATCCGGTAAGATTGGTACCCTTTGCTTGATCTCCTCTACATCATATTCCACATATTTCTCAAGTGAATTAACTTTCATCACTCATTTGACTTAATTCACTGATTCCTTCAGTACGACTATATCAGTCGTAAACTTCACAGCGGTAAGTTAGGTTAGATTAGATGACTGTGCTAAGACTCACTTAGGCTTGTTCAAGGCCCATTGTGGCCACTAGAGCTTTTTCCCTATACCTCCAGATCCTGCTTAAACCATCCTCTTGATTTTATAAAAGTAGCCACTTTCGTTAGCTTAATCCGGGAAACCTCCTCAATACTGTCATGAAATGCAAATCCAAGAGTGGAGAACCTTTTTATGTATAGAGCTATGCACCTATCGCGTGTTTAATATCCTGCCTATTAAATTTGTTAGGCAGGATGATAACTGTCCCCATCTAACATTTGTCACTTCGATAGTGTATCTATCTATTAGCAATTTGCATGTTGCTAGACATTGGTAATACAACTTTATCCGGAAGGATAGTTAATGTTGTCCCCTCCCTAGCCAGCTCATCAGCCATGCAATGGCCCGGCATCCAGACCAGGTTTATGTTAAAGTATTCAGATAATTCACTTAATACTTTATGCCATTGTACTACGGTTTTCGATGATTGCCTTACTGCCTCCAGCGATTTTAAGGCCGCTTGGCTAGCCGAATAGATATATATCTCGTGGATAGAGGAATATTCTTTATATGCGGCATACCCTCTCTTATAGCTATTACTTCTGCTTGAAACTCAATTAGCAAAATGTGTAACATAATGTTCAATGCGGCAATGGGAGTCGTTTTGAGAGCTCCGCTTATACATAAACTATTTGCTCTCTGAATATGATTTAAGTTTTTCACAGCATAGCATTTATGAAGTGCCGGCCACCATACTAGTATGCCGTACATCAATATCGGTCTAACCACTGCCGTGTATAACCAATGTACTAGAGGTTTATTGATGCTTTTCTTACTCTATCCTCTACATTTAATTTCCTATTAAGCTTCCTGTCCAAAATCAGTCCCAGGGAGCGGGCTTTATCATTAAAAGACAAAGTGATTCCATTCACTTTACCTCTGGTAATCTATGTTTCCTACTAAACATCACCAGTTCTGTTTTCTTGACATTTACGACAAAACCACAAGATTCTGACCATAGATTTAGCTCATTTATTATGCTTTGCATGACTTCGCAAAGCTTATTGGGGAATTTACCTCTTACCGAGATTGCTTACCGCTTTCTCTGGGTCGGAGATTTCAATTTTTGGCCATTTGCTACCAGGAGCACTGGTCATAGTGTTCTCCTTGGCCTGACCTTCACAAACCTTAAAATCAGTGGCTTTTGACTTTATTGGTTATTCCGGCGGCCTCAGAGGGCACCACTTTGCTAGAGATAGCCGTAGCTTTTTTTCGACCACCGTCACTTGTTATTGCACTACTCGGACCAGGCTCGCCGGTGTCCTTGTAGAGGCATGCTTCAAGCTCGGGAACTCCGGTGCTCTATATACGGGTCGACTTGACCCTCCCGGTCTATGATTTGGAGTGCCGGACCCCTTAGGTTTCTCTGTAGCTTTTTATTTTTTTTTTTCATTTTGTTAATTTAAATTCATGCTTTGGACCCAGGAGTGTCGGAGAAAAGATCTCCTCCTGCTCATAGCTGCGTACTACGCAGGTAAGGCTAATTATTACGAAAGGCGCCACGTATCAGTAAGCTCACATTAGAGACTGGGGTATTTTGAGAACAGAGCACGAGCCTGCCTGATCCTCGGCACGGGTCGCATAACACCTTGATTCAGCCCTTTACTTCCGACCTTGACAAGAGTGCTAAGATCAAATGCTGTACTACTGAGGAATAACGAACACCCGACACAGCAGCAAAATGGAATAAAATTTAAGTGCTCATTACAATTGTCACCAAATGAAGGGCGCCAAATGGGGGTTTGAATAAAATTTGTAGCACGAGTAAATTAAAGTTTGAATAATTTATGTTTAATTTTAATTTGTGAGCTCCATGTGTGAAAGTACGCAGAAGTTCACTGAACATGATTTGTAGAAATTATTATTTTTCAAGTCGCATGCACCCAAGTTTAATGAAACAACAGGACACAATTTTGTTTAGTTTGTTTAAAGAACGCACAACTGCAAAAAATGTACGAAAGAAAGATTTTATGAGGAAAGTTTACAATCAGCATCAGACGAATTAATTAAATCGTGATATATGTCAGTTGAAATATGCCACGTTTATTACCGAGCGAGGTTGTGCCGATTTTTTCCAACTTACTGGTGGACGAATTATTCAATTTCCGTTTTCAAAGTACCATTTGATGGTAATGGTAATGTTGGAGGAGTAGAATTGGAGGGTGGTCTATTGCAGATTTTATAGGTGAGTTCAGTAATATTAACTCCAATTACAAACTAACAACGTTTGGTTTGGTTTCACATGTTTAAGTTTTCAACTTGATAGTGTTAGAAGCAAAACCATGACAATAAAATTTGGTTTGTTGGTGTTTCATGTATTAAAAACTAACTAAAAAAGAATTTTTTATAGTGCTAATTGCGTTAAATATTGACTAGACTAAAAAATTGTAACATTTATAGAAAAATAAGTTCCAGTGAACTGAATTGCGTCATAACAGACTAGCTTACAAGTGCTCCAATTCATTTGTGTATCATTTTGGTGGGATAAGTGATATAAAAAAAATTAACCAAACCATAAAACCGTCTTAATGAACAATAAATTAGTCATTTCGCTCAACGGGTGTGAAAAAGTCACCATCAAATGTGAACTTACGAAATTACACATTTAATTGAATGATACGCACGACAGGCTCATACAATGGTCTATCGGATTGCGTGGGTTGATCTAAAAATAAGATCCAATTTCATTTCGATAAGGTTATGGCTTAGAAACAATTTTAGAAGTTGGTAACTTTAATGCTCAATAAACACAGATCAAAGCAAATAAAAACGGACTGTTATAATATTTAAAATAAGTTTTCTTGGGCATTGATCAAGGGTAGAACATTGTACTACTTAATATATATCAAGTTGCTTTGTTTGCCTATTATTTGGCATTTTGCCATTTGTAATATTCTAATTATGTTACGGCCATGAAAGAACCCCGAATTGTCGATTGGATTCCTTGATTTTGTTCCCCACCGCTTCTATTTTGTGATACTAGAGGTGGTCCAGTTCTTGGCGTATGTTGAACTTTGGAGTCTATGGAATGTATCTATCGTATTCTATTTAGCTCATCTCACCAAAGAGATATGATGTAAACTTGTTTATATATATAAGTGGAAGATCAATTTATTCTGGAGTGTTATAGCCAGATTAAATTTTTCTCAATTTGAAGTCCACTTTCTTCTATTTGTTCAAGAATATTTCCAACTAAAGTTTTTATGTATATTCTTAATCAGAATCGCTTCCTCATTTTTCCATATATTCGACTTTTGTAAAAATAGACTACCATTAGACTGAAAGTTCTTATATATTCGAGAATGGATAACAAACTAACAAATAAATTTTCTAAAAATCAAAAAGAAAATACATCCTTATATATTATTCCTCTTTTCTTTTAACCAATAACGATCTCACCATAAAATACCCAGAATTCTTTGAAGGGACAATAACAAAAATTGTTGCAAAACAACTTCCGATCTATTTTAAAAAGTTCTTAGATTTCGGACTGTGTTAAAACTTGAATCTGATCATTCCAATCAACGATTTCCCGCTCCATAGTACTGAGCATTGTACATAGCATCAATGGAACGATTATGATTCAACTGAGGGCGAAGTGGATTAAAAATCTCGTTTCCAGACCAGACTCGTCAATCATTGACCTGACCTTCGCCAGCAGTAACATGGCAGAGAAGATGCGCTGGAGGAAAAGCAACATGCGCACACAGAGCGATCACCGGACGCCATTATAGGAATTACAGCCAAATCGCAATATCCGAACGGAACCCAAAGCCACAAACCTAAGGGATGGGTGTCTATAAAGCTTGATAAAGAACTTTTCGTACATATCTGGAAACAATTTTACGCAGCCCGTAGGTAATGTAACAGCCACATCAGCAGTAACAAGCACAATGGCAGCAGTTATGAAATCGTGTGATGCAGCAATGCTGACCAGAAGGGGCACATTGCCAAGAAGGCCTGTCTACTGGTGGAGTGACGATATCGCAAACATCAGTGCAAACTGCATCAAGGCTAGGAGGAAAAGTCAAAGAGCATGGATTCCAACAATTTCATGACGAGTTCGCCAGCTGCGGAAAAAGCTCCGAACGGAAATTGCAGCTAGTAAAAGCGTGCATACCGTGAGCTCATCGACTCTGCAAATGACAATCCATGGGATAAGGCATATGAGGTGATTATGCGGCAGGTCCACGGTCCGAGGGCGGCGCAATCAACATGCCTAGTTCTGCTAAGGGATATAGTGGCGACATTATTTCCAATGCAGGAAATCTGTCGATAGCTCATCTATGGTATTTCAATAATTTGATTTACAAGAAGTATGTTCTCTGTGACCGATGTTCTTTGTGAACGAAAAGATCTTTCTGGATTCCCTCGGCAGTTGAAGTCAAAGTATGAATGTTGTGCGTTTCCCTCAAAGGTCGTGAAAGAAGTGAATGTGTGGTGTGATTTCCTGAATGCTCGTAAATCAAGTGCCACGAACGTTTGCCAGCGTTCTCTACTCCTAATCTGGAGGGGATATGGTGTGGGAATTCTCCCCGCAGCACGCCACACTCCGAATTGAGAGGCAGATCATGGCGATGCTTGCACCGATCGGCACCCATTGGAAATAGATCTTCACGACGTGAACAAGTCTTAAATACCATCGAAAATTTTGCATATCCTTTAATTTAAAAATGTTGTGTCAGTCTTAAAAAGCACCTCCTACATCTCAGTTATACAAGGTGCAATCAAAAGTAAACAAGTAATTTATTGGCCTCACTGGGGTACTGTAAAAATTTCATGACATTTGGACTAATAGAAGCGGAGTTATTGCGTCTGAACTGACAGTATGTTTGTGCCATCGGTACAAAAATGAGCATCGAATAAAGAGATATGTTTCGAACTTGGTAAAACTTTTATCGAAACTTTCAATTGATGAACCAAGTTTACGATTGTTTATCCCGTGGTAGACTTCTTGATGGTATACGTGGTTTAAAAACGGTCGTGAGGACATAAATGATCAACAAAATGTTGTCCAACCGAAATCCGTGATCACCGCAGATTCCACCAAAATCATGCGTGAATTCATCCAAGATCAGGCAAAAACTTCAGTGAAATTTATGGAATTGAGCATCTTTCGTACGGTTTGTTGAGCATAAGTTGACTGACGACCAAAAATTGCTCAGATTCAACATTTGAAGGAGTACATCAAGGAGGCCGAACAGGACAAAAACTCCCTTTACAATATTGTAGCTGGTGATGAAACGTCGTGTTTTCAATGTGATCCAGCAACCAAGCGTGAATGTGCTGAGTGGAAGACACCAATCGAATCAAACCCGAAAAAATCCCGTTTCGAGATGTCAAAAGTAAAGGCAATCTTGTTGGTGTATTGAGACGGAAGGGAACTATTTTGAATAAAATAAATCTAACTAATTTTATTGTTCTTGTTACGTTTTCAACTGCGGTAAATAAACTTTGGCACAGAGGGACATTAAATCGGAGAAGCAAACTTTTCCAAAGCAGTTTGCAATTTGGCAAAATAAAGTTACATGGTTCTAAAATGCAATATAACTCAGTTGGTTTGGGAGTAGGGCTGGAAATTAGCAGCGGAATTGGAATATTTAATTTAGTTCACTGATGGGAATACTTCTACTTACTTCACAGCGCAGCACTTTGGTGCCAAATTTAAGTAAAGATTTATTGCCTGTCCTAATGTCATTCAATACCCCTAAATTAACTATATACAATTTGTATATCTCTTTGCAGACACCATGTTGCAGCAAGTTTTACAAATGCCGATTTTGCCATGACGAAAATGAAACGCATCATTTCGACAGAAAAACGCTGACCGAACTAATTTGCTCGCTGTGCAACACGCGTCAGAGAGTCCAGGAGAGCTGCGAAAAGTGCGGGGTGCGCTTCGGCAAAGTGAGCTACAAAGTTTGTTATAAAGTTTGTTCAATTTTTAATACATCATCCAATCCGCACATTTAGTACACTTGCCTTATATGCAACTTGTTCGACGACTCGGACAGCACGTACCATTGCAACGCTTGCGGGATCTGCCGTACTGGCAGGGCAGAGAATTTCTTCCATTGTGAGGTCTGCGACATGTGTCTTCCAATTCAACTAAAAATCGATGGACATCGTGTAAGCATTCAAAACTAAGCACTAAATTTAAATATTTTCAGAGCGCAACTTTTTGAAGTGGGTGTTCAGAGCATGGTCAGGAGAATTCTCTAAGCAACTCGACATGTTTGAAAATATGATACGATAAATATGTAATGAATTATTTTTTGAAACCTTTTTGCATTTATCTCTTTCAGTGCGTTGAGAACATTTCACGTTCACATTGCCCAGTGTGTCTCGGCGACATTCACACATCCCGCATCCCTTGTCATATTCCGCATTGCGGGCATTTGCTCCACAAAATGTGCTTCGACCAGTTACTCACCTCGGGCCACTATACGTGCCCCACTTGTCAGACATCGCTCATGGACATGAGTGCGCTATGGGAGTACTTAGACACACAGGCGGCACTGCTGCCAATACCAAAGAAGTACGAAAACCAGAGAGTCCACATTTTCTGCAATGACTGCCACAAGGTGAGCAATGATTAACGCTGGTTAGATAGAAATCAACGATTGTATTTTGATAGGCATCGAAAACCAAGTTCCATTTTATCGGCTTGAAGTGTTTGCAGTGTGGCGCATACAATACTACTCAGGACGTCAAACGTCGCATGTCGTTGGTCACAGGTACGCAGCTACCCCACATCAGATATTGAAGAGTTAATAATTTGGAGTATTTTTATTGCAGATGAACCCACAACTGCATGACAATTAATGCAATTTGGACGTACCGTGTCCTCTGAATCTCTTGCCATTGTAGCGTAAACAGCATTTTTAACGAATCTAAGCAATTCCAATGCGAGCCGGAATCGATTGGAACTAGAACGCATTTTTGGTTTTTCATTTTTTATATAGCGAAACTGTGAAAGGATGAAAGAAAACTTCATGGATATTGTCTTATACACACCTTACACCTACTATTTCAAGTTCATTTATTTTTTAACAAACGAGCAATCATTCTTACCGAAAGTGACTGTCGTGTCGTCAACATTTCTTAGCAATTAAATTTACATTACATTAATAATGAATTCATTATTTTAAAACTAGCGAATAAAGTGTAAAAATATTAAAAGATTTGGCTTGTGTTTCAAAACGTGAATATTCATGAGAGCGAACTGTGTAATGACACATTTACAGAAAACGTAACCTGGTATGACCGATTTTAAAATCTTAAATGTCTTAAGAGCTCTTATTGAACTTTTTCCTTGTTTGATATATCTCCGCCTGCCGGATTCGCCTCCGACTGTTTCGCTCTGCGTTCCGCCGCTTTCTTTTGTTTTGTCAAGTAGATTCCTAAACCAATCATTACAACCCAAGTTATGTAGCCAATGTGATAAACAGAGCTGTAAAACTTCCAAATGTTGCTAAACGAAACCATCAAAAACGCCGTACCCAAGTAACTGAAGGCGAAGAATTTGGCTATCCAGAAGACGACATCAATAATTTGCCGTTTAAGGCCAGTGGCATCCTTACGCACCAATTTATTCCACATGTCTTCGAGCGGAACGTAGAACGGTGCGCCCATAATACAAAAGTAGTGACCTGGGCGAAAGCCGTGCCAGTAAGCGGAGCATAGCAGTGTAACGCCGGTTCTGAAATAACGTAGAAATCATTACATTCAACCATTTCTTTCCACTTAGATTTTCTGCAGACTACATTTGTGGCTGTAATTTCATTCCAACTATGACACTCACCTGTATTTCTTACTTGGGAACAATTTGTAAACATTGACCGCCAGCCAGTACTGCACGCATATATTCCAATGCTTCATTGCTTCGCGGAAAGTCCAGCAGGTCTCCACATCCTTGACACGTGTGTTTACAATTGTCGTGAAGTTGTAACTACGTTTGTCCGCATCACGTTTCAGGTGCATATACTGTTTACGGGGGCCCTCGCCATTAGCAACTTCGGACTCATCAGGATATGCTCCGAAACCTGCCATAGTACAGACGCATTCGCTCAGCGTCAGACCGGTATATATGCGCATGCGGAATATAAAGAATGTTGGCCAAACGTACATCAGCCGGTAGAAAAATGAGCGCTGCTCGTAGAATTCATCGCTGAGGGCATACTGGGGTGAAAAAAAAGTAGAAAAATAATATAATAAATTAAACAGCATTAAATATACGTACCTCCAGCGGCCACAAGGTTGTAGCAACTAAATAAAGTGCGCCATACAATCCGGCGAACTTGAACTTATCAAGAGTTACAGCAATATTTGGTGCGTAATTTTTGAACGGCATTTCAAAGTAGTCCCGGTATGTACGGTAGCGGTAGTATGGACCTAAAAGCAGAAAGTAATGAAATAAATGGTTGGCAAATATTTGTTATTAATGTATAAAGAAAGTATATTTCTTTAAGGAAATTGAAAATTGCTATAATCACCGGTATCGGCTTACCGCTCATCACTAGTGTGACCCTTTTCCCTTGGATTGGAACCACATTTTAATGGTTAAACTGAAAGCTTTTTATATATTTTTGTCGATTTTTATTTTCGGTTACACCCAAAGAAAATGTTAGTTTAACTATTGCCAAAAAATCACTTTTACGATTGTCTGGATAACTGTTCTTGCCAGTTCATATTTCAGACATAGATTTCTCATCTACGAAGATATGTTGGTGTTTCATAAATCGGCTCTACTAGTACATAATTATAAATTGAAATTGTGGTTTCAGGAAAAAATCGAGTAGACCACTTTTAAAACGTTCCTTGTATAAAAGAATGCGAAAACATCGTGTTCGTACCTATCTATTGGCCAAATAAGATTCTAGCTCTCCTAATAAAGAAGGAATTAAATATTTTGATCAGACTTAAAAACGCCGCAGGAGATTTTACTTACAGAACTTTCGGGCATAGCTAAATAGGCAGAAGGGATTTGTGCACCACTGATTACATGACTCCATTGGGAAAAAAAAGTATTGAACTACAATCGAAGAGGAGGGGTGGCGTAAGGGAATGAGGCCCAGCCGAAGGACCTTTAACTTTTACACAGACGGCTCTAAAACGATGAATGGTGTGGGAGTGGCATCTACTGCTCAGAGTTGAGGTCAGACCCCATCTGGTATCGCTAGGGACCGATCAGTCTATTCGTGGTTTTATGCCAGCCAGTTTAACCTAACCTAACCTAAAAACGTCGAGGGATTTACAAAAACAAAAAAAAAAGAGATTCAAATAATAGAAAATATGCAGTATTTTGCAATTTATACTTATATACTTCATAATATCCGTATTTAAATCACCAACCCCGTTACTCGCTTACGATAAATATATTAATTGTTAAATTGGGCAGTACTGTGACCCAAGTTTGCTTTTTTTATACGAAAGAAGTTTTATTCTAAGTATACACCATTGGAAATCTGACCCAGCATCGCCGTTCGATGCCGTTAATGCAGATAACGGAGCTGACTCTAACTTGCATTTATATTCCCACATATTTAAAAATATGTTGGGTTAAGCGAGCAGGCGATAAGGAATGTACGCGGCTTATCATTACACATATCTTCATATTGAGTTTACGGATGATGTTCTTCTAAAAATTCATATTTAGAACATTTAATTTGGGACAAAAGATCATTGCAACATGATCATTTTGTATGGTTCTTGCTTTGCTATAAATATCTTATATTGAATGCTGTAAATTAACGTAAGAAAACTTTAAATCTCAGCAAGTGATTATCTGTATGTGTTGTAAAAACATGAATCCAAACCACAGCCATCTGTGATTGGATGAAAAAATCATTGCTGAGTACTTTGAAGAAATGTAATATCTCAACTGGGACACAATTGAATTGGAGGAGAATATTTTCCACATCATTGCAAGGATAAAGGATTGCAAAACCATGCAATTGGAGAAATGCATGTTATACACCAAGCCAATGAGTCAAGTTGTCCATGATGTGGCTATTGTACTTTCGCAATGCTGGGTTGTACTTTTGCAAAGGTAGCCATAGGTTTACAGTGGCTCGATGTACAGCTAATGGAAATATGAGTTTCTAAAGCACATTAGGCAGTGTCTGTGATTTCAGTTGCGACTTCAGCTTTACTGGTATATCTTTAGTTTCGAGAGACAGGCCAATGCTCTTTAAAAATAAAAATTAATTTGGAAGGAGTAATACCCAGCCAGCCCAAAGCTCGTTAACGTTATCGAAAACGATAGTAAACCTTCGTAATTTACGAAAGAAACTATCGTTTTCTATTTAAAATTTGAACAGTCTGTAAAAATTTAGTCCAGGTTATTTGACAATGCAAACGGACAGACAACGAAAGGATCTTGGTTAAATCAACTCCAGAAATAACGCTGATAAAAGCACTTCTCAATATCTGATAAATCATCCTTTTTCCGGCATTGCGTACAGGAATGAACGACCATACTTGTGATGAGTAAACCCAAAATCTGTTCCGATAGCGTCCATTTAATGGAAATCAACCTACATCAATCTATTTAATGGAAAGAACAAACAGAAACTTGTTTGTAAAATTAATCTCGAATTATAGGAGCGCGATTAACGGCTAGATATTGATACTGATTTTAACATGTATATGGGGACTCTATTACAAAAAATTATTCGTACCTCCCACTGATTATTACATGCATTTGAAGATATACCCAAGTTCAACTATCAATATTTATAAATGTGAATAGAAAAACTGACTTACAAAGGTGTAATCTAATCAATAAGTGGATCTTATAAAACAACACACAAGGAATAAAAAAGAAGAAAACTTTACCAGTAAGTACACCAATATAGTTGAACGAGTAGTGGATGAGTTCCATGAATCCGATGTTTTGTATTTCCACATCATAATCAGTGATCTCAACAATGTCGATGCCTGTGACGCTTGAGCTATGCTTCTCAGCAATTTGCTGTTCCCGCTGCCTCAATTTCTTCCACGCAGCAGTCTTCTCAAATGCGAGACCAGCAACCTGCATTTGGAGAACAAAAATTTAACAGAACGTAAAAACATTGCAATTATGTCATTTCACCTTCAATGTCAAAACCATTTGTATCATGTTAGTGTGACCAGGCGGATCTGGCAGGCCGAAAATGTGAGCCAAGCGGAAAAAGACAAGGTACCCAAACATTATCACGAACGCAGTTATGTGGCATTTACTATACAACCCAATAAATAATGTTATATAAATTATCAAATAGATTCTTAATTTTGGGTTCGTTACTTACCTCGGATGAATGAAAGAAATAGCCATACCACCTAATGCAACAGATATCAAACAATGAAGGCTATGGAAACCGGACACAATGAAAATCATGAGCATTCCAAAGGCGGTGCACATATATTTCCGCTGAGATTCATCCGGAATTTTCACAACAAAGTGGCCCACGCCAATGCATGCCAGCAAACAAATCACGTATATTACGTCGTCAATACTCATCTTATTATACTATTGTAATGATTATTTTCATTGAATATTTGGAATATGCTACAACAAATCAGTGGATAATTGCTTTTGGACTGTGGACACTCCTAGACTATGGCTGTTTATTTTCTACTCGACAAAAATTTGTTGCTTATCAATCCAGGGTAGTCAATTGGCTTGGAAAAAACGTAGTAGGACGGCACTAAAAGGTACTTCTTAATTGTAATTGTAAAATGTGATTTGCATGGTGGCACAAACAGAAAACTATAGTAATCATTTAAAATATACTAACATTGAATGTGTGATGCTCGCATTAAAGTTAATTTGTATAAGATTGCTGCTAACCAATCAAGTTGATAACAATGATATACACGAATTGAAGCACAGCAGAAGCGTTGACACAATTATTTTGATATTTTTATTTGTGTGGTAGAATGGACTAAATTTTCCTGCAAACTTCATAGCAAAAATAGTGCAAGCTAAGAATTTCATTTAATTAGCAATAGCATGTAATTAGCAATCTATTTGTCATATTTGCTAGCAAAAATTTTTTTTTTGTTTATTTTAGTAGGCGAACAAATTTATTTTAAAGTTGATGGCACTTCTTTTTAAACATCCATTATGTAATTACGTAATGAACAAATTAGATGTTCTTTCCAGTTGGTTTGTAGAGAGAGGGAAAAAAATTGTTTCTGTCGTCAAAAATTAAATCTGCCACTTTAGTATTCCTTAGTTATGCCAGTTTTGAAAAGATGTTTGCCTTTGAAAACTCAGCACCCCCTTTGTTGTGAAGAAAAAGACAAACGCTGAGTTTCAAACACGCGCGTGATTTAATACAGCGTGCAAATAGTTTTCTATTGGAGACTTTTATGAAAAGCAGAGAGAGACCGAAATAGGAAATTAACAAGATATTTGTAATGAAGTTAATTTTAAGAATACACTACAACTACGTTCTTAAATGATTACGAAATAGTGCGTAATATATTAAATAAAAGAATTAGCAGTTTAGTCGTAGATTTCTGTTTAGGCACTATTTGATTTTAACCACCTAAAAATGCGACAATAAAAATATTACATTCCAAACCAGATCTTCAGTAAATTGAACTCTGAGGGGCAAATAATTGACGGTGACTTCAAACATACGTGATTATAAATCGATATCTCCATTACAATAATTGGTTATAATATATTTAATTAAATCAAGATTTTTTTATTTAAAAGAAAATATATTTAATGTTTACATATCGTCTATTTAAAGTTTGGAATTATGTATGAAAAACAATATATGCCAAATGTCCGCCTCTATTGGCTTGCACTTACCAGCTCTTTTCATTACCTATTTCATCACTTTTTCAGACATTTCACCCCGTATCATGTTAATTTCTTCTCTAATATTCCTTTTAAGTTGTTCGGTATTATCTGGTTTATTTGCATAAACCTTACTTTTAAGGTAACCCCATAAAAAGAAGTCGGGAGCAGCTAAACCGGTGACCGTGGGGACCAATCCACAACACCAGATTACGAAATTAACTGTTGTGGAAACAATTCCATGGTTTCTCTAGCAGTATGGCATGTGTCATCGTCCTGGTTTAACCACATGTTCACCAAACCATTGGCATGCATTTCTGGTATAAA
This sequence comes from Clusia tigrina, assembly GCA_920105625.2. Classification (NCBI taxonomy): domain Eukaryota; kingdom Metazoa; phylum Arthropoda; class Insecta; order Diptera; family Clusiidae; genus Clusia; species Clusia tigrina. The sequence continues at coordinate 38,742,879 of OV050033.1, read as the reverse complement.
AAAGTTCCTTATCATATCACGATAGCGTTAGCCATTGACTGTAATCGGATTTTCGTACAAGTGTGGTCCAATGACCCCTCCAGCCCAAATTGCACACCATTCGGTACTTTCAAGGGATGTAATAGTGATGGATGAATTAGTTGAGGCTTCTATACTGCACAGAACCGGCTGTTTTGTTTGTTTACATGTCCACTTAAGGGGAAATGAGCTACGTCGTGCATAATTAATTTTTCCAAAAAATCCGGATTGTCATTAATTATCAAGCAAACAACATTTATCTTTTCACTACTAACAAGCGTTGTTCAATTGAATATTTTTCCATTATTAATTTGCTTGTTCTGTACTTCTTTACTGCCAAATATGAACCGGCAAATCTAATATTTACCAAAATAGCGTTAAAAAAAGTTGTAAACCTTTCGGGTGGACATGTACAGTACGATTATAAATATATGTATATCCTTATTGCGACTGGCCGTTGAATGAAAGAGTTGCACAAAACTATATATCCTCTAAAATTTGAAGGCATCAGATCTGCGGCCTGTGAATACGTAAGTTGTGTGTTCGAGTAATATATGTTTACCAGAAACTAGAATAATATAAATAATAATAATAAATAAGAATAAAACCTATATTTCTGATTTCTCTCCTAGGTCAGCGCCATCTATTGTGAAAGATAACTTTGTACAATATCTGGTTGCGGGAGTTGCTAAGACAGTATTTCAATTTTCAAACGCATGTTTTCCGACAGATGACACTGGTTTTCTTTTAAAGCAATGTAAAGTTGTATCAAAGAACATCAACGTTAATGTTCTTTGGTTGCATCAAAGAAATTACACACACGATTTATTTATTTTTTTTATAGAAAGAAATATAATTATTAATAAATATGGGACTATAAACACAATCATACACGTATATAGACAAAATGCTACCTAAATAAAAATACACAATCTTTTAATTCTAGCAAAAATTTGTTCCACCAATATTAGTTACCTCTGTGATCTGCTGGTAAGAGTGTTAGGTTTGTAGTGTTAAGAGGGCTGGGCCGAAGCACTAATGGTTTCCTCATATTTGGTTCCATGAGTTTTGTTTGTTCGAGTCGAACTCATCACCAAAATTCCTGCAAACTTTATTAATTATGATTTAGAGTAATTAACAAAAATTAAAGATGATGTTTTCGTTCTATTGTACTTAGAGGCAGGTTTAACATACTGTCTCATTCCCTGTAATGGACAAACATTTCGTATAATCGATTTTAGTCGACGAGACTTTACTGAACATGATCGTAAATGTAATATTGAATCTGAAAAGTGGCTCATATATTATAGCGTTATCATGTAAAGCAGGACATTCTAGAAAACATGTAAGAGTTTAATTTGACCGGAATTCATTTCAGCAATACGAGTCAACAAATTTTAGTTCAGCATTAAAAATTGTTATATTACATTAAAAAGTTTTACTTTACTCTCAATGGGTTATAAGTTTTTAATCCTTAAGCCCAGTCTACATTGAGAAGGATGAGTATTTTCCGTTCCCGCAAAGGGGGTTCAAAGATATTAGCCCATAATAGAAAGTAAACGCCAAAATTCTGTTTGTGAAAAGTGTACCACGCCAGAAATCTCTCTAAAAATATCATTAGTGTGAAGGCTACAACGAACCATAAAGGCCCAAGAGAACCCAAACCCGCGCCCATTTTTGTTTCAGGCGTGAGTAGAATTCTCCCATTAAAATAATTGCTTGAAGAAATTGCACAGAACCAATCCGCCTGGTCCTGGAGATTTCTATGAACTGAAGGAGGATAACTTTATCCGATAAGCAAATTTTTCTGGCGCGGCTATTGTCCCTACCATTGGTAATATGTTGGGAGCCTGTCATTACTGTGGCCGCCTCTATGAATATGCAACCAGGGAAGTGGGTTTCTAGTAACAGTTTACTGATATCTTCTGATATTTTATTTATTATATTAGAATTATATTATATTTTTTTTAATGATATCTTCCACATCCGATTTTTTGAGGGCACCAGTTCCATTCAGTCTTGAGGCTGTTTGAAGTCTTGAGGCGTCGGGAAGACTATACATTTTTTCGCACTGCTTTCTCCACGTGGCTCTTTTTGACCTTCTCAGCTTCTTATTGCATTCAGTAAGGGCTGCTTTATTTTGGGCCCAAACACCCAATCACTTAGTCTTGTTGAATAATTTTCTAGCTTTCCTCCTCAGATCGTCGAGCTGGCTATTCCACCATGATATCCCCTTGCGTGTACTACGCGTTTTGAATAGACAGCTTTCGTGATGGGCTAAGAAATATTAGTATGGAGGCTGAGGGCCTCCGAATCTGGCTCGTTAATTGTTCGTATTGGTTGTTGCGATCCGTTCATTAGTTCTGCGAGGTAGAACCGATAGATGTCCTAAAGGGTTGTATTGGGATTTCGATAAACCTGCCTATCTCGGAAGGATTCGCCAATAAGGGAAATCAGAGTTGATGATCCGACATGGAAGTCTTGCTCTACACATGTCAGTTAGAGATAGCTGAGCTAAATTTATAACTATGTATAAAGAGTGAGATCCTGTCCTCTAATATCATTCCTAAACCTCTGTTAATAATGATTTTATTATTGCTAATTATGAATTCAATACTCACCCGGTAAATTGAAGTCTGTACAGCACCACACATTGTGATGAACGTTGGCGTCACAGTCGAGGATCCATGTAAGTCTCTTCTTGTGGCAGTATTCAACCAGTTTTATTACTTCCCTGGTCGGCGCTATTACATATTCCCCCGCTGATGCCAGGACCGCTTGAATATGTCCTCCAGTCATGAGCTATTTTACCCATGCCGCCACCATATCTCCCGACAAGAGTTCTGTGATTGGAAGAATGTTTATTCTGTTCCTTATTAGCAGAGCTATTCTTCGGCAAGTATGCTATTGCATATATAGCAACTTATACTTTGACTTTTTAGTCCCTTGAAGGTCATATAGCGAATTCTGGGTTCTTGAATAAATGACAAGTCTAAGGAGTCATGTGTGAACCTCCTGCTAAATATATTCGATGCTGTCTTAGCATACAGGAGGGTGCCCTGGAGACATCTGATTTGCCTCCCATTACTTTTTTTTAGAATGGCTCCTCTTTCAGTGGATCAAATCCACAATAATAAGAAGAAACCTGGTTAAATATAATATATCCATGAATGGAAAAATAGTACGACTCCTTCAGGTTCCACTTATAAAGGCTTAGAATCAAACCGGTAAAGAAAGTTGAACACGGGTTAGATCGATTTCGAGCTGCGGGCTAGCACATGTGTGGATGCCTCTTCTTCGCCCATAAAAAATATGCTGAAGTTGTCGGAAACTGCGGCCATATTCACTAAGTGTAAATTTAGTTTACAGTAGGCCTCTCATTGTTCTTAAGATATCCTTTGAAAGGTGATATGAAACGTTTTAGGTAGTATGCCCCCATAATATCCTCAGCTTGCCGTAGTTTAGGTACCCCAATTCAGTGGGTGTTCCTAAGGTTAACGTGTCTAAGTACATTGCACATAGTGGTCTTTTCCACCTTTCCATAGAAAGGTTTTGGTCCAATGAAATTAAAGGTTTGGATGGTTGATGCACTCCCATACCAGTGTGGAGTTGACTTGATATAAGGCAAGTGCCCTTATGGCTGCTTGGCTATCCGATAAAATTTTAATTCTCATATGCCTGAAGCCATTATCAATATAAAATTGTACACATCTTGGCAGATATTTTCGCTTGATAAGTGCTGGTATATTTACCTAGTTATTCTTTATTTTTATATGCCGGGCAAAATACACCTGCCCCAGTACCATCCCTCTAAAGGGCGCGTTCGCATACCAGGTGATTCTGAATTGATCAAACTGGTACGTTCCGGTAAGGGGTTTCCATACATTTTTATAGCTCCACTCAGTTTTGAATTGTTTGGTGAAGCCGTTCCTGAAGTCGTTCGGTATGGAATATCTGGAATTTATTTCGATAGTGGCTCAATATTCCGAAAGGGTCACAAATCCTTGGAGAAAACGTCAGAAAATCAGTAAAAGGCAGTAAAAGATTAATCAACGAACTTTCACATGAGTATTCAGCTCATTAGCATTAAACACCAAACAAAAAATGGTCAGTTATTTTCACAGCTACGCCCACAGATGATACATTTTTATAACTTACGACCTACACAAAATGTGTGGACAATATTTTATGTGAATTCGTAGATTGGCCCTACACAAGAAATGGGGTCGATGGGGTGAAAGTGTGCGCCTCCCTCCCATGTAATCAACTTTGGGTATCTCACTTGAAATCACCCTAGTTATGCTCCTAATGACGATATATGAATACAATTTGAAATGCAATGAATGCAACTGATTCGATAATTACAAACGATTGTTAATGATCATAACGGTACTAAAACTACCAGCCTGGGATTTACCCATTTAGTAGGTAGTTCTACAGATAGGTTCTTAAATAGTATAGGCAAATATACTCTATCAACCCTCAATAGGTAGGAACTACAATTTCGGACTTTTCCAACTCAGCATAGAAGCCAATACAACCAGTTAACTTTTATATTCAAGACCTTATCCCATCGGTAATATATATAAATGCAGGTATACTGCTAAGATCCGCACTTTTTGTTTGGGTGACTCACGGACCGAAATCGCCTGATTACTGAATAGCGGAACCTTTTGGCTGAAATACGAACAAAGAATGCATGTCGCATTGGGAGGATCCATCCAATCCGTTATCTGGTAAATGCGTTTCCTGGAAAGTGGCTTTTGGAACATATTGTTAGACATACTTGAAAGCCAGAAACCTTGTTGCCACAACCGGCAAGAAATCCTTCTTCAATTCAATTAATTCAGAACACAGACATTTTTAATAAAAATGTTTTTGCTACACTTGAAAGTTAAAAAAAAAAATATTTGTATGCTCGCATGTATTTCAATATGCCACACTGACGAGGACGGTATGTGAAGGGCAATTAAAGCACGAATGTGCAGAAGACAATTACAAATACAGCAACAAAGAGAAAAATAACTTAGCTATTAGCGGATCTAATTAAATACACTAAATTAGCGCAGTACAACGTAAACGAATCCAACTCCCAAAACCGAGTCCTATCCAAGTAGCCCGAGTGGTGCAAGTGGTGCAAGTGTCGCAAGTGTCGCTTATTTCCAATTCATTTGGCGGATGTGGAGTTCGGTTCGTTTAAGTGCTGCTCTAACTGGAGTTAAAACGGCTGCTGAGGGTACTCGGCGCATTGAATATGGCAGAGAGAAAAACTTTTAGATTAATTTAAAAAGGAACGCTTTTTGCAGATTTCATCGGCAATAAATTGCTGGATGCAAATTTCCACTTTGCAAAACTAATTTCAATCTTAAATCTTAAAAATACAATCTCCGTGCAGTGATAATTGCGCCAAATAAATACTTACGCCATAATTATCACAGACAGATTAGTTGGGGCGAGGTGCTTAATGGGCGCCCATAAAGTGCGCAGTGCTGCGCTATCTTAGCCAGGATTACCACCGAACTATTAGCGCAATAAATACCAGAAGCGAGCGGCGAGCGGCGACTGGCGAACGATTTTAATTATTCGCCTTTGCATATTCATTTTAAAATACAACGTCAAAGCGCGTAAAAACTTGCGCGGAAGGAATGCGACTGGTTATGCTGCGGAAGCCGATAAGACGACTTACACTCTAAGCAGCAACCAGGCAAGATGGCCGAAAGGATATTTGTACGCGAATGATTACCGCAACGATTAAGTGCAGCGAAGGATTTCAAATGGCAAACTAAATTCTCGAGAAATAAATGTAGGCATTTTCATCTTTATTTGCTATTCCATAAAAGGAACAATACTATTTGGAGGTATGCGAGAAGCAAATGTAGTCGGAGTGACTATGTACAAAAGTAACAAGAGATTACAGAATAAACATCAATATATAATAGAACATGGATGAAAGTAGAACCTCAATAAGAACATAATATTCTCGAAGGAAATAAGGAAATCTGGGAAATCTGTAACAGTTGAAAAGTGCGTGCGATGAGATGGTTCTGCTAATTTGTCGCATTAGCAATGTATTGAAAATTGTTGATACCTTTACATGAGAGGGGCCACTGTATAGAGAACTTCACAGAAGAAGTAATGTAGAAGATTTTGAGATGTAATATTTCAATTGTGAAGAATTTAATAATGAGAAACAGTAGTTTAGAGTGAGGTGTACCGAGACAGTATATGGACAGACTTTACAGAATGATTTCACCACCGGTAATTGTAGTAGTTGTCTGGATGGACACACGTAATAACTGGAGGCTCGGTTTTGATTCCTGTGAAGAGTCATAGTTTAAGTACCTTCGCTACACATTTAATTGAAAAAATTTGTTTTCTATTGAATGATCTCGATCCGTCCGAAATAGCTACAAGATCTTCCAAAAAGTTTTTCAATAATTCTCTATCTGATGATTATTACGGTGGCATGAGCACTGTCTGCACTTGAATACTGATTACTTTCATATCATATAAATTACTTTTGATGAATACTAATCTGCACATGACTTCAATAAGTCAATGGTTGCGATCGCCTCATGCCACCATTCTGTTACAACCATATCACATTCACACAAATTTCTCCAATATTTTAGATTAAAAATATACATTGATCATGGTCTGATAGCGATCTCCATTGACCGTATGAATGAATGAATGAAATAAAGAAGGAAAATGTACCTCGACCAATTTGATCTATTGTACTCCTCCTACATGGACCTATTAAAGGTCTTCTATTAGACAAATAGTTCTAAGGCAACTTAGCACTGAGTTGGGGTTCATTGCTCTAATGCCCTCGGGCCAGTAATGCCCCAGATATTTCTTCCTAGTGCGAGCTAAGGCTTCGCAATTCGTTAGAAGGTCCTCTGCTCTTTCTTCTACATCCATGCAGAACGTACACGTGTTTACTGGTGAGAGTCCCAGTTTCATGAGGTGGCTTCTTAAACGACAGTGGCCTGTGAGGTGACCTGGATCAGGATTGTCTTAGTTTTGGTAGTGAGGCCCAGTAGACCATTGACCGTAATGTGCCCGCCATAATTTTTGAAGTAGTCGAATTGTAGCAGTCGTTAGGAACAGCAGTACCTGCAGACTTTCCAACAACGGGAAACATCCATTATACTTCTGTAAGCAATTCTTACAATTGTCACCATCAGACAGACTGAGCTGGGTCCAAAAACAAAGGCTATGCTTCAACGGTTTCAAGAATGATCACACTTCAAAACCCTGCACTTGAAGATGCTGCAGTAAATATGGTAAGGGCACAACACGTTGCTGCATTGGGGAAATAATAATCAAGTTCCAAAGCAAAATGAACAAAATCATCAAGTCAGCTTTCGAGGCCAAATAAACCACCCAGCATCATAAAATAAGTGATCTTCTTAAACAACTTCAATCACACTGGTACCAAAGCATTGAAATCGGATGCTCGGCATTGTCACTAATCCTCAACCTTATCATCATTATTCTCTTGAAGAATAATTCCGGAAGAGGCATCAATGGCCGTTCCGCACACTGACATAAGGAATCAGGAAGTTCCCTCAACTATTCCACCAAGGCTGAATCAAGCATATCAAGAAAATGTCGGCATGACCCCCAGGAAATGCCGCGTCGACAATCGCAAATATTGCAGCTGGACTAACTAGAAATCCAAGTGAATTTCTGTTATCTAGTTTTACAAATATCAACAACATGCATCATTAGCAACCAAATATTCCTTTCCGTTGAACGTTCGTTCAAAGCGGTGGAGAATTTTCGTTAGTCTTTTTTTTTGTATATTTCCTCTGGCAAGCCATTCATAAGAAATGGGGAGATCAGATAAAGGCCACGCTTCCCTCCATTATAAAGCACTCAGGATATTCTATCGAAAATGAGTCTAATGATGATTCATGAACAAAACATCGCTATTTTTTAACTCGCAGGCACAAGGGTAAAGGGTACTTTGATGGTACTTTGGGTACTAACCCGACTTCAGACTTGTTTACTGGTTTTATTCAAAATAGTTCTCTGCCGACTCAATTCAGCAATTTGTACACTCTAAGAGCATGTCGAATGAGATAGTCAGCCGAGGTATCCATCAGGATGTCAGTACAAATTGATTGGCTTCTATGTCCACAAAATATATTCTTTTCATCGGCAAATGCATTTCTCCGAGAAGGTAAAAGTCGCACGATGCTAAATAATGCGAGTACGGGGAGTTAAAATATCCCTTTTCGTCAAACAATCGGACCATGTCTCGATCGCAATGCTTAAATTATTGAAAATGCCAAGATAGAGTTGTACATTAACTGTGTAACACGGTGGAACGAATTCTTTGTAGATAATGCCCTTCGAATAGTAAAAGCAAATCAATACTGTCTTCACATTTGACTTCTCGAAACTAGATTTTTTTGGAGTTTGGCTCGTCTGGTGCCTTCCACTCAGTATTTTGGCGCTTGGTTTCTGGATCATATTGAAAACACAACATTTCATCACCGGTCACAATATTGTAAAAGGACTTTTTGTCCTTTTTGACCTCCTTCATAGTTTCCTGCGAATGTTGACTTTTGAGAAATTTTTGGTCGCCAATAAACTTGTTCGGATCAAACCGTGCAAACACTTTTCGATAGACCAAATGCTCGGTCAAAATGTGTTAATTGATGTATATGCTCAAATCCAATTCCATTAATTTCATTGAAGATTTTGGCCGATCTTTCATGAATTCAGGCACGGTTGTATCCGGTTATCGCCGATTTTGGTTGGGCAACATGTTGCTTATTATTTATATCCTCACGACCGATTTTAAACGGCGTATACTTTTCATGAACTCTGCCAAGTGATTACATGGAGAATTACCAAGCTTAAAACTAACTTAATATTAGCTCTTTATTCGATGCTCATTTTTGTACTGATGACAAGAACATACTGTCACTTCAGCCGCAATAACTCCTATTCTATTAGTCCAAATATCAAAGGGTGAGAGTGTTATCTCTCCATTACGCGGATAAGACGGACATTCGCATGTTAGAACACCGTTGAATCAATTAACGCAGAGGCTCGCGGCTGGACTAATTTTACGCCACCAGTGAACCAATTGTCACTAATTGTAAATAAAATCAAATGTGAGGACTACTCGGGGGAACTGTCAATGTATTTGTGGAAACCCACCGCAATAGGGCTTTAGCGTGAGTTATTATACTTCTGGCATCCACTGCGTATAGATTCAATATCTTTAGATACGATTCCCCTCTGGTTTTCGTAGAGCAGGGCGATACCTGGATAGCGCACGGCCACTTCAGACTTATTCATGTCATCAACCTGGATTCCATCGGCTCAGCACTGAGGTAAGTCGAAGCATCGGGGACTAGCATAAGGAATGCTTGCATCAAATCTCTCTTTGACTACAACTTGGTTCAAGCGCGGCAACGTCTTGAAGAATTAATAAGGACAAAGAGACGAGAGCGGCGATCAATCAACTGGCTTCGGTCGGCATGGAAATGGATTGCGGGGCCACCAGATGCGACTGACTTGGATACCATTCTAAGAAGCCACAACGACCGAATTGGCAATAGTAGCCAGCATGCCAAAATCAATAAACCCATTGAACGACATGGACTTGGATATGAATGCCTTGGGAAAAGAAGTCAACCAGAGTGCCTACGGAGTACTAATATATCCTCGTGAGTCACGAAGAGACTTTTGGCATAATTACCAACTGTCCTTCTATTAGTAACTCGCCCAATTGCGTAGCTGTATCTCTGAGGAAACTACCAGAAGAAGAATGTTTGGCAAGACTAATATAGGGTGGAGATGTCAAATGCCACTTTGAGCCCGACAACAGTGAGACCGTAGAGTTAGTGAATGAGAACACGCTATATGTGTCGAACTTCGAACGAACTGTAAGCAGCAGGAATTATTCAAAGGACCTGAAGGGTATATATGTTATCCAAATCAATAACGAAACCATTTCGATGGAAAATCAAACGTTTTCGAGTGCTTCAAGTTCTGCCAGCAGTTCTAACCAATGTAACTAGCAAAGGCCTCAAACCAAACTTGCGCTACTTAAGTCTATCAAACGCCAATCATTTAGACACTTTGGGCAACATAGTCAGAATCTCGATAGCGCAGACTTGTCCATGATCGCTGCCATTTTTATATTGGGCTTCTTAGTCTGGCGTCTAACCAAGCATCGAACAAATCCCAGCTTCTGAAACAATCTCCAAATCTGTGGGATGCAGATCTTTTAAGGGGGGGCAGTTCGCACAATGGCTGAATGGCTCACCTGTGGAAATATATTCCATAAAGTTAAATGAAAGTTTGCAAAAATAGAGTTAACTACTTGCTTAATATGAGAACAAGCTTAGGCGGGAACTCTGATGTTGTATAAAACTTTTCTACAAAGAAATTCTGAATGTAGATATTATAAAGACTTATTTTATATAATTCCTCTCCCCCAATATGAGTATTCTTATCTTATTAACATTATAATAATTGAATAAGATTCCAATTTATGTGAAAGTTTAGTTCCCGAACAACTTAGGATGCATTGATAGAAAAGTTCTCAACAAGGAAATAAGTATCTAGGTGTGAATCTATAGCTACATACCTTACGAAACACCGTTATAGAAAGTCTTGGTATTCTGATTTGCACTCAACCTTAAATAGAAAATGGTTCAGTCGCGCAAAAATCAGCCACACAATTTCTGAAAACTGATTCTTTTGGTTCCTGAGATAAGTTGTTTTTAAGAATATAGAATATGAAAAGTTATTGTTTGGATGTTAATCTAATCTGTGCTGAACTTAATTTTCATATTAAACATATGCGGTAAAACTCATTAATTGATTATGATCTACCTGAACAGTATATGTGTTAAGTGATAGTCGAAGAGTCTGTGCATTAAGCAAGTTTTGCGCCATGAAATAAGCTAAATTAGAACAATAAATGAAAGTCTTCATAATATCCGTACTTTCAGATACAACCAGCGAATTCGTAACTGAACTAAAACTGTTCCAAGTGCCTCAGCATGCAAATTTTAGTGTGGAACAGGTCGCAATTTATCATGCATACGTATCAATTTTAGTGGTTATTTGTGCATTCTGGAGTTCATAAACACATTAATGTAAACCATTTCTCACACAGAAAACTTTTGGAATATCCGTTCCATTTGGGTACTTTTCATTTATGATTCTTATGTGCAACCTCTTGAAGATAATAATAATTTAGTGCTGTTGAAATGACTTTTGACCATCATCCACAATTGATATTATATTAACAGAGCAAACAAACCAACAGGAGGAGGAGGAGGTGGGCACCCATGTTCTCCACTCATATTTTCTGCACAATTGCCACATCACAAAGAACCAACCTTAACAAAAATGCCAAATGCCGGAAAATTCCACACATCTTCCTAGTAGAAGATCCGCCTAACTCGCTGGCTGTTGCCTTGGCTGCTCTGGCGCATTCTGCTACAATCGTATTCGTATTTTGCATGCATACATTGTGCCACTTTCACAAAGTATCTGTGCGTCCATATATTTTGTTGTACTTCCTTGCGCATTTGTGCAGTTGAAAATGAATTTGTAAAAATTTACTCGTAATAATTCCTCGATTGTGCAAATTATTTGATTACACACACGTGAACTCAGCTCTGCAGTTCCCACGTCGAGGGATAAAATAAACTTCATCTTATTCGTCGTCCTTTGGTTGCGCTCAAGCAGCGCTGCGCCATTCCTTCGCTGTGAGTGTGTTGGGGGTCCATTCTATCCATTCGAATAATTCGCAAAACAAATAAAATATTTGGAAATACGCTCTGCGTGCATGCGGCACAAGAGGTATCCTTTAAGGCGATTGTTGGATTTTGTTTGGCCGTGATGGTAAATATATGAGTACATATCGAATGGAGTCGAGTCTGGAGTTGATTTTTAACCTTTCAAAGGAAAGTTTTCTTGTGTTAGTTTTGACTGGAGTCGCTTTCAAAACGGTAGCATGAGCAGGATGTGCATTAGAAAATTTTACTTTATCAGTGGATAATTTCTTGCTTTGTATGAAGCTTAATGAGATAGTTTCAGTTAGCTTGCACATTATTTTTAAAATCGTTCACCACTCTGTATATATGATCCAAAATATATAAATATATATTGTTTCAGGAAAAAACCACCCTGATGCAGAGCTGAGCCTGGTTTCGATATTATTCAATTATAAAAGAAATGCCTTTGTAAAACATTAGTTTATATTTTCATTTACCAGCGACATTAAGTAATTTTGTATCTTCCTTAAAGATCGCTCTTCAATCAGCATATAATTTTTGTAACGCTCCTCATCTTAATCTGTCAGAGGGAATAGTTTCTGTGTAATTTCATGATGATTTTTAGTACTGTTTTTGAGGTTTACTTATTTAGACTGCCTTTTAGAGTAAAGTGCATTTCATCATATAATTTATTGCTGGAAGTCGATGTTCGATTATCGAAATCAAAATGATCGAAATCAAATTCTAATATTCTAATTTAATAGAATAGTTTCAAATCATCATGAAAGAGAGCGTTGTAAAGCATATGTTGATAGAATCAATTACAATGAACGCTGTTCTATGGTTTACACATTCGATATATCTATTGGATCGTTTCGGACATTGGACATTACCAGGACTATCCTCAAAATTTTGTACATGGTTGTGTTCTTGGAGATGTGTATGAAAGACAAACTTAAGTTTTCACAATCAGCTCAACAATTTGGCATCACTCGCTTGTAATGCAGTTTCCCAGGAACATACTCTCTCAGATAAATAATTGACATAAATAAATCTGACAATCAATGCTAATGAAATTGCCAGATACCTGAGACTAAAATGAAGCCTCGATGACTTCAGTTTTCTCTCTCCTTCCTTTCACCTCAATTAATACGAGTATTAATGTTTTCTTATTCCAGTCAAATGTGTGAGGTCAGTTGATAATTGGTATCATGATAACTGACAATAGAATGAGTAACTTTTCAACAGTTTCTTTGGGTGGAAAAGTTCTTTCCATAGAATAAAGATTTAATGTTATTATTATGTGGTAAAATAAACACTCAAGTTCATAACTTCAATGAAGAGAAATTTACTTTATTCTAAGTTTTGATTAGTGTGAAATAATAATTTATTATTTTGTTATTATTTAGTTCTTACGCTGTGAACTACGAAGACTGTTCCAAAAAATTTTTTGCGGTGAAGATCTTAACGAAAATTGATATGATAATTCGAAAGCAAAACGACGTGTAAATGAAACTTTTGGAATTTGTGAATGTGGATACGAAAATATTTGAGAATCGAATGTAGGAAATTATCGTTACTCTTTAATTATCGTTGCATAGTTTTAGGGTATGCATCATTTTCAACCCCTAAAATACACACGCGAGAAGGCATGCGAAACTGCGTTCAAAGGCTAGTGGAAGTTCTGGTACACAGAAAGTATATAAGCGGCCACACAATTGACATCGAGATCAGCGTAGAAGTGAAAGTGGCAAAGTGAACATAGCAGTGGCATATCATTGACCATTGACAGTGGCAAAGTGAACATGGTTGGCAGCAAGCAGTGAAAAGTGATCATAGCCGAATCCTGAGAGTGGCAGCAAGCAGAGTGAAAATCGTGTTAGCAACGGGCAGTTGAGCAGTGTTCGTCGTAGAGCGGACATCGTGTTAACAACGAGCAGTTGAAGCGGAAGTAAATAAATAATTGTAGTGCAAAGCAAACTTTAAGCCAAGACGAAGTGGGTGAATAGCAATAAAGAAAATTGTTCTAACTTTAACCATCAGATTGTTTAATTGTTACATAATCCAGCGGTACGATTCCGAGAGTAAGAGTAGTACAAATTGTCTGGAGGGCAATTAACGTAATAATATTTTTAATTGTAGTTTTTGAAAAACTGGCATTCGGGATATCAAAATCCCCATCCGATTTTATGACATTTTATGGATTTTTATTTTAACCAACTGTGTTTTTAATGAAACAATTATACTAAAAAGACTATAGTCAGACTTAATTTTTATATAAGAATCGCCAGAAGAGACCGTAAGTTATTTATTTATGAAATGTGTAGAAGAGATCATTAAAATAAATCCTATTATAAAAATTGTTACTGAAGCCAGAAACTCAATGATACCTGGACCGAGGATGAAGCTCAGACCCTCGAAGTCTTATTCAACACTCACTTCCCGTGGGGTGAAATTTTTGTTGATTATAGTATAATTGAGGGAATCATTCTGCAAGCAACTGTTTCCGAGTAACGAATGCTCATCTTCATTAACCATCAACCCTTTCAAACCTTGCAAATCTCCCAGATGGTATTATTCTCGATGGTATCATTCCTTTGAACCCAGATGGTATCATTCCTTTGAACAGGCCGCACCATAATTTTTGCAAATCTGTGGCGCATGACTAAAATTGTCTTATATTCTTAATAGTTGCAGAGAAGCTCGTATGGTTTTGATACCCAAGGTATACATCCTATACTAAGCCAAAGAACTATGGACCAATTAGTCTGTCTTCCTTTCTTTTAAAAACTTTGGAAAGTATTCTTGATCTTTATTTTAGGAGCTCTACAAGCCCTAATCTTATATCCAAACCGCAACATGCCTATACGAAGGGCAAGTTTATGAAATCTTCGCCCCCTCATTCAAATCACTTTCCAATAAAGGAATACACACTTTCAATAATATACTAACTGAGGCTGGTAATAAAACTCTATAAAATATCGACCTAAATTACAATCTGATAAGATACTCAGTTCACGTATCATCAGCTCCTCCAAAATTAGGCAGTCATGCATAATTCTGTCACAACGTAAAATAAAAATACAGAACATTTAAAGTTCTTGCCAGATTTTTATATTCCGTTATAAAAGAATATTCTTTGGCCAGGAACAGTTCACAGAATATTTTGAAAGTGTTTGAGACTGTATTTAGACACTGCAATGCATTTCTACTGCTTACCCCCAAATGCATGAGTTGTCGTTTTTCGGATTCGGTGAATAGTTTTTGAGGCAATGGTACAATTTCATATAATTAACTGTCCGCTTTAACCAGAGCAACAAAAGAGTAGTTAGGACCCCTTATCAGAACAATTTTAATCCACTGAATTATGACGAACAAGTGAATGTAAAGAGTTCATTATAAACAAACCGAAAAGCATAAATCCAACGGATATTATTACTTACCACAGTTGCGTCCAGGTCCAGCTACTCGTGAGTGTGATGAGGTTTGACGTTTTGTGTGCACAAAGTCACTTGGCAAAAGTTATTAAGGATTAAAACAGTTGCGGCTAAGAGCAGAAATGCTTTACGGAATCTGCTTCATTAGAGATGTTGCCACTGGTGGCGAGGATGTGTTAATGCCGCTCGTATGTGTGCACCCAAACAGACATTCTAACTGACACATTCACGCAGTTGGCCAAGCTATACAAACACCTTCAACGAAAGTTTTGAAAATTCTAAAAGGAAATCACTTTAGACATCCTGCAAAGAAAATAAAGAAAAGATTCAAAGTTTTGCCAACACCAGCCAATGCTAGCATGAGGGGTGTGAAGTGACAGGAAGCGATAGCGATTATAAGTGCTTGTTGTTCTGTGTTGCGGCTGCCATTGCTTGAAGCTGGGTGCTGTTCGAGAATAGTTTACTGCGGCCGCATGTAATTTTCCCGTAACTTTGGAGACATCTTAATTCCTTTCTAGATAAATCGGATCCATACACTTTATTGTGATTGTATGTGTGCGACGTGTGAGAGTGTGTTATTATATTGCGAAGGTTAACTGCAAATATGCAACAGCCATAAGGAGGCTATCACAAAGCATTTGCCCTCATTACTTTTACAAATGCAAAGCGTATTTTAAAAACACACTAAATCGTTCGTTATCCTTGCTGCGCTTGAGCACGAGTCCTATGCCTTCTCCATTTGCATTTAGCTGAGTGCACAATTGATTTATACTGTCGAAACTCCTTTCACAGTCCGCATAGTAATGTAACAAATCCTTTTTATTTGTGCGGCGTTATAGCAAAAATTCCAAAGCAGGATAAAACCGATTGATTTATTTTGACAATTTGCATGGAGCGAGAAAAGATGCACCAATACCGCCATAAAATAGTCACAGAATTATGCTTTTCCAACACAAATCCTGCACCCCCACGCACACACAGCTACATCAAAAGTAAACACAGCGCAATATCCTTTTATGCCGCTACGTGCCGCCTCCAACATCTCTTACCCACCCACTCTTCCACCCATTCACCTATACACCCGCCAAAATGCGGCCCGCATCTGCATTCACGTTTGGACCTTCACCATCACCATCCTCATTATCATCCTCATCATCATCTCCATCGGGCTTCCTTCCAATTCCAATTATTTTGCGTTCTGAGTATCCGTTTGCAAAATATTTTATTTGCACATCTTTCTTATTTTAATCCTTCATTGCACTTCGTTTGGTGTGGGAATCATTTTTGGCTCGGAACGTATTAGTGTATGTGTAATGGGTGTGTGTGTGTATTCAGCTGCCACTACGTACGTATGTGTGTGGATGGCTATAAAGCAATTGTTAATTACCTCTAGGCGAATATTTTATTCGATCCCGGTTTTTATGGTTTCTTTTATTCTTGCTTGCCTTTACATCTTCAAAATTTCATTTTTTGTGGATTGAAGTGCAAAATACAAGACGGTAAGACGACCGCCTCGATCTAAGTCTCGCTTTAACTATAAAACACTAGTTTATCCAGTAACGTTATTCCAGCGAAGGTGTGGAAACGTTACCAAAATATCCTCGTGGTCAAGGTTTGTACCAGAAAATATAAAATTTGTATTCTGGTTGCTGTGACTTTTCACTTACGAAGGTTGAATAAAATAGCTCAGTGATGGCACTATCGATAGAGATGGACAAACCAAATGCCAAAATCCACCCCTATCAAGTCGGTCCGAAGTAAATTCCGCGGACCCGAGGACTGTGTACTCGTCTGCACCAATCAGCTAATTGGGACTAATATTTTTCCCCAGGTGTGGAAATTTAAAATGCTTTGATGTGGTCGCCTTCCTTTTTAGTTTTGATAATTTATTAATGAAATTACACCCTGCATTCCTAACTTTGTTATTTAACTCATACGAACGGAAAGTCCACCCCGCTGACGGCATGGCCCTAACTGCCGACCACTGAGAAACAATAAAACTCAGCGTAAAGTTAAACAAAGCTCAAAATTTATGATTTTCCCAAAACGTTGTGACACACACACATAAAACGCTCACAGCCACAAGGATGTCCTCCTGGCTACTGGCAGGCGGTTCGTGGGGTCAAATAGTATATCAGTCGACACACTGCTTACTTTGCACGAAATGAGGCGTTGGTCACAGTTGCCGCTGATGTCTCATGTGGACAATGAATTTGTCCTTGATGTGGCGTTGAGCTGCTGGTACCGCTGCTGTTGTGCTGACGGGGCAACCTTTAATGTGTAACATTCGCAGCTCTTGTAACCGCATTCTACTCTCATAACTTTAGGTCTTTGTGTTGTTGGCAGATACTTATCCAGTGCAATTTTAGTTGAAGTTGTACCTGAAGAACTTTATTCTCCTTTTTTATGTCACAGCTGACTCACATTTTATTGCTTTATTTTAATGACTTCTGGTTAGTAATGTAAAAATGGTAGCTTCAAATGTAACTGAAAATGTATCCAAAAAGTCCATGAAAATAAGTTCCTCGGAAAGCGTTCTTATTGAATAGAAATGTATCGTCATTTAAGTACTTTTATGCATCTCATAGCAAAAGCTTTTCTAACTCATTTTCATAGATTGCGGCATTTTGTTAAATTGTTTAAACATTAGGTTAGGTTAGGTTATGGTGGTAGCCAGTCTACAGACCAACTCACTCAGACCACCTTGAGTCCATAGTGATACAACCACGTATCAATGCATTTCTGATTTACTCGTCAAACCATTTCGAAGTCCTAATAAAGCGCAGGATTTGTTTGACCTTCGCACTAGACCCTAAAGAGCCCGCTCTGCTTCCAGCCAGAGCAGGGCACCTACAGAAGAGATGTTCCACAGTCTCCTGCTCCATCCCATCACCACAAATTCTGCAGTATTCATGAGCGAATACTCCCAGCCTGAGAGTATGCCTGCCGAGTAGCCAATGACCAGTTATACAAGCCACGAGCTTAGAGATATCTTCTCTCGACAGGGCAAGCCAGTCTCTAGATTTCCTTCTAATAAGTTCCGGCCACATTAGCGTAGTCGTTTAGCAAGTGCCCAAGACCCATTGGCCTGACGCACGACCCTATCCTTCAGCATCAGTTTACAGGTGGCAATTGGTATTCCAAACCCGCATCGGTTCATGCATAAAGGAAGGTTAGTGCCTCTTCTGGCTAGCTCATCAGCCCTAAATGTCCCGGAACCCATATTAGGCGTACCCTTGTTTAAACATTAACTATGATCGTCGATGGATACGTCAAAGTTCAAAACCCTTACAATTTTCTGTTCATTTACACTATCTTCGCCTAACTATGTATTTTTCATATTTCGGGCAATCGCATAGGGAGGTTTGTTGTGTGTGAGTTTTTAACTTTTCAAGATCTTGAATCGATTTGTGTGATATTCGTGATGGACTAATTCGACACATAAAAATCCTTTTTTGTAAGTATATATGCATACATTTTGTATGCAGTATTTTCTTATAGAAAGAGACACGTGAGGAGTCATTCGATTCCTGAAGCGACATTTCGACACCAAGTCAATTTTGTTTTAAATATATTAATTTAATGAAAGTAATTTAATTTCATTGTAATTCACCTCATAAAATAAAAGTGTCTCTTTTACTTCCACATTAATCTTACCACTGCTGCTTATTTGTCACAACTGAACTACGACCACGATTGAATTCACTATACCAGCGATATACTGTGGTTTTTGATGGTGCTTTATCGCCATACAAAGAACTGAGTTCATCGACACATTCTTCAACGAAAACCTTTTCTTGAAATTTCCATTTTTTGGCCAAATTGATTTTCTTAACTCACTGTAAACAAAACAAATAGCACGTGTACATCAATACGTTGTGAGTACGTTTATGCTAAAAAATGTCAAACTTTATTATGGTGTTGCTATTTTAGCTATTGACATTAGTGTTGCCAGTTCCCGAAATATAAACCCCCTCGTATCTAAAGTAAACACAACGCGACCTGAAAGATCTACGAGTATTTGAAAGATGAGGATAGTCTCATCTACAGATCTTCTGTCAGATTGATTTCCAAACATGAATTCATATATTTTGGAGGAATCAAGTTGAGGGATCTTATTCATATCTAAGATATATTCTTTTCTGTGCCAGTAGTCCGCTGTCCGTGATCAGGTGCAGCGAGGTTTCGTCACTTTCTCCACAGAATCGACAGATGGCATCTGAAGACATACCCACCTTATTCAAATGGTAGTTGAGTCTACAATGTCCGCTTAAAATGCATGTGATGATTCTTAATTTACTCCGAGGCATATTGATTAACTCAGCTCTTTTAGAATTAAAATCTCCCAGAAGAGCTTTGGACTGTCTTTATCCCGGAAGAGTTTTCCAGGTTTGAATTCTTTTTGCATCTGTACACTTTTTCAGCAGACCACCAATCGTATTGGATGATAGTCCACAGAAGGGTTCAGGGCCGTTGAAAGGAGAGGCCGCAGCCTTTCTAACTAAGCTATCAGCCTTCTCATTTCCCTCTACTCCTATTTGGCCTGGCACCCATATTAGAGAAAACTTATTCATACTGCCTAGGGAGTTCAGTTTCCCAATACAGTCCCATACAAGTTTAGACCTCACTAAGTGTGGCTCAAACTTTTGAGTGCTGCTTGACTAACGGATAGTATCACGATGTTTATTTCCCGATACATCCTGTTAATGTTGATCTCCGCACATCTTTCAATAGCGTGAATCTCCGCTTGCAAAACGCTTGGGGAAAGAACCCAGTTGGTTTTAGGCCCAAATACTGCTACCCCAGTTCCGTCCATAGTCTTAGAACCGTCTGTATACCATAAGAGGGAGTTTTCTCTAATTATATACGTCTCAGTTAGACCTTTCCATTCTTTCTTGCAACTCATCTTTGTACTGTATTTGTGTGCAAAATTGAATTTTTTCTTGGCATAAAATCCTGGTGAGATTTTAGTACACCATATTCTTGAGCTGAATTGTTACCCCATATATTTTGGGTGTATTTTGATTCTCTCGAGATAATTTCTTGTATTCTGGTAAGAGATTTCCTAGCAGAGTCTCGTATTACTAGATGTAAGGGTGTTAGATCTAGTATAACTTCCATTGCTGCCGTTGAACGGGTGCGCATAGCTCCAGTGATGACAAGGCAGGCAAAGGGTTTTACTTTATTTAACGCAGATTTCGCTGTCTTAAGTCTGACTCTATTTGACCAGGCTACAGAACCATAGGTGATGATTCGTTTCACCATCATGGTATACATCCAGCGAACGAGTTTTTGGTTACATCCCTAAGATTTACTAGCACGCCGTCTACATATAATTAAGGCAGCTGTAGCCCTCTTGGTGGTTGCTGTTATGTGAGCCTTCCACAATAACTTTTTGTCGAAAATGACTCCAAGGTATTTGGTTCACTGCTACTTGGTAAATTCAGTTGCATGCTAAATAGGAGGTAATAAAGGATCAGATGTTCAGTTTTGTGTTCTTCATTTACGCCTGCAAATGATTGAGGATAAAGAAAAAAATGCAAGATGGTGCATAAACGTGGATCTAGAAATGTAGAAACTCAACCAACCGTCACTGGCAAATTGCATATCTGAAGAGAAAACTTTAGCAACGAAAGAGACGGCGCCAAATCTGGCCAGGAAGCAGTTCAGAAACTTATTGCATTTCCCCTTCAAACTTTATTGAAGTTGCCGTTGACACTAGTGTTGTGGTCGGAGCATCTTTGAGCAGTTGTTTTTAGAATAATTGCATTATGAGTTTATCAAAGATAGTGCTTCGAACCAACTACGTACATGCAAACAAATAATTTGTGTATATGGAAAGCATCTCCAATTGGGTGGACAATGTAACGTCAACCTTACTAATTCTTCATTCACTGAAAGACCTTTTTCTGCCAATATTTGGCAGTAAAATGCTGGTCTGGTGCAACGATTAAACATCCATTTGGCGGTCGCAGCGCCCTTCATCACCCTTACCGAGTGTAGGGTGAGAATATCTTACATATACTTAAGCAATATTTCATATATTTTGTCCTTTATTTTACACTGCAAATAAGTTTTTTATGGATGCATCGTAAAGAGAGAGAGAGAAAGCAACCTCAAACTACAAATGCTGCTCTTGGAGTGGGTGGTTCTGGGCAGATATGTATCCTATTTGTGGATGCCACTCGCTCGTTTGCTCATATTTCGTTTTTAGTATAGAAAACGGTGTCATAAATTAAAACTTAAACTTTTGGAAATGTCAAGTATAAAACGGTAAATCTCTGCACATATACCCGCAGACATACACACATACACACACGCACATACCTACACATGCACACTCTAGCACTCAATGCCATTGGCTTCTCGTTGGCCCGCTTGCGAATGATTCAATGCATTGAAAAGCACCCACAAGAGAGGAAGAGCCAAAAGAAGAATTATAAAAACAATAATAATGTATGAAAAACTCCACCCGAATCCCATAAATTTCAGAGGCAAACTTACAGATTATCCGTATTTAGTTGTAAAGGTCCTTAAAATGTTGTATTTCATTTTAGCTACTGTGCTCATTGTGCGAGTATTTTTTAGCTTTATTTGCGACCGGGTTGGGTGAGTAACTGTTAACACGTACTTTTGCATATGTAGTCAACAATTTTTCATGTTCCAAATATTAGCAGAAGGATCCATCACTGACCCCTTAAAGAAAAATTCCGCGAAAGACAGTGGAGTGTGTCGTTTGGCGGGTAAGTTATTTTAATCTATTAACGCTGAAACGATATTTTTGCATTCGCGTTACGATGTGTGTATCCTAAACAAGGAATTTGACAAGGATTGGGAAGTACGCCGATTTTAGGTAACATTTCCGAATATAAATGGAACTTTAAATATTTACGAAAACATTTCACATTCTTTCTTATTTTCATTCAAAGTTGATTTTTCAATCATCATAAAAATCTGTTATTATTATAATAATTTCAAAAACAAGTTAACAAATGACAAATGGATAGAAAAAAGTTTAACAAATTGCCTTATTTAAGTCAAATTTATGAAAATTAAAAACCAAACAACTTCGCGGCCATTCACGTTTAATTGACCGCATAAATTTCCCAACAAACTCAAATTAATACCCACTTCAGAATGTGCCCAAACTCCAGCCAGTGACGCCCATACAACAGGAACTCCTGTCACTTGTGGTTGCAAAGAACGCGACCGACCGGCCCAAGTAATCAAGTTTCAAGTTAAATTGTTTACACCAACAACTAAAAAAAAAAATTCTAAAACTGCCGCACGCCAATTTTTAGAGCGAAAATTACGCGAGCCCATAATTTGAAATTAATTTCGACACTTCTCCGCACTTCCTCTTACAAAATCTCCGGGGCATATTTATGGTAAATTGGAAACTAAATTTTTTGTTTAGAAAATTGTTGCGGCTCTTATTGCAAGGGAACGCCTTCCATGGTGTCCTTCGCTTCATTATTTTCCTTTGTCTTACTACGCCGCAATTCGAGTATGTTTGACCACGTAATTGTCTTGCTCCTTGGGGTGGTGGTGCTCTTTTTTTTACAGGTGATGATAAAGTTTCCCGACATATTTTTTTTAGATGCACCAAATGAAATGTTTTAAGCACTCTCGTGCACAGTGGGGCCAGACTACTTTGGCTACATCACTTGAATGAAAAACGGTCAGAAAATAGGTCTGAAAGAAAGCTACAATTATTAAATTTGGCTGTTCTTGATTCAATCGTTGGTTTCCTCAAAGTATAATCTAAATAAATAAGTTCGATGATAATCAATTTCAATTCAAGATGATAGTTAACAATTTAAGATAATAGTTATCATTGAAAAAAATTCTTGGGTCTGTAATTGTCAGTGCTCTCCTAATAGATTGTTCAAAGAATCAGCAATTTATTTGACATCAACGTCTTAATCTTCAGCTTGCAGTGGAGACAAATTGGGTTGTGAATAGTTTTATGAATCGACCAATGATATTTTAAATCCAAATATGCCCAGTTTTTCACTGTGCTATATCAAATATATTCCCTAAGAACAATAATTCAATTCATAGCAGAATGTTTGCAAGTGTTTTACTAATTAACCCGACTTTTGTCGTTAGAGTTGTAGAGAAATGAATGTCTTATTTTAGAAGTGCTTGCAAATGATTAACCTTCAGAACAATATCTCTAACTAGAATGTCATCATGTGTTAAAATTCAACGAAAACAGATGCTATATTCTTCAGTTTTCTTTTGTGCAGATAAATTTTATATAGGAATGTAATCGTTTAGAAATATACCCAGGAAATAGATAGTATATGTAATTGAAAATAAATGATTCTCGTAAAGACGTTTGAAAATGTAAGTTAAATCTTCAATCATTCGATTTGTGACAGCTAATTCGATAGATATCGCAATTCATAAAAATTAAATATTCTTAGAACTTACCTCATTATGTGATCCATATATTAAAATCATTTTTCGCCTTCCGCCCAACCTGTTCATGAGTATTTACTCAAAGTTAGAGATGTTGATCTTCGCCTTAGATATACATAGAAGAGATAAGGAAATGATACATAGAAGAGATAAGTAAATGTCAAATTTGTCTTTTATCTTTAGAAAATAAAATATTACCACTTTTGTAGAATATTTGTTTGCTTACTGAGTAATTTCTGCCCACTGTTCACTGTATTCATGCACCCAAAATTATCTTCGCCGGAAATGCAAATTATTTAGATCTCCTTCTTATTAACCAATAAATTTGAGTATTTAAAGATTGTTTCGTTGCCTGAGAGAAGAAAATAGATTAAATCCGAGAGACAGTTGCTCCGTTTGGGTTTCGGATCCTGTTTGGCTGTGGCCTACGCACAAACCCACTCCCTCACCCCACTGTTTGCATGTCTGGTAAGGGCAAATCATTTTCTATTCGCGGGTGGTGTGAGTATAGATTTCTGCTCTTGCCCTGCAACCCCAGTATCAACTTTTGGACTTTTGCCTGCGTACGTGGGTAAAAAGTGTGTTTGCTGGCGGTGTCGTGTAACAGTTTCTGCATTTAGGCTGTGTGGGGGTATGCGCCTATTTCGTGTCCCTTTTCACCGCATAACTTTCAATTTGTGTTCGCCCCATTCGCTGTTGCGAGTTCGTTACCGAGTCTATTAACCACCGCCAAGAAATATTTTTTCAAGAACCACTCGCTGCAAAAAGATCTGAGCTACCAGAGGACATCGCTGGATTTTATGCGTGGCTCGCCGGCTAGTGTTGCGGTTGAGCAGGGTCAGCCAGGCGCGTTGCGGGGTGGCCTAGAGGCAAATGTCGACAATTTGTTCCCATGTATTCCGGCGTGTTTATTAGTTCATTTTATGTTTAGCCATGCAAATGCGGTCGTGCCGTTATTGTTTTTTGTAGCTGCTGTTGTCGGCTTTGTTGTTCTTGTCAGCCATTTTTCTTAATTCTTATAATATTATTAAATATATTCGAACTTAACTGCATCTCCTCTTTTAACTCCACCGAGCAGTGATTTGCATATGGCGAGCATATTTCCTGACTGCAAGTTTTAATTAAACTTTACACGCTTTTCCGCCGGTTTCCTGTAGGCAAGTATTTTTTTGCATTCTATAAGATTTTCGCTTATATAAATTTAACGCTCGTACAAGCTCTGTGAATCTCGGACCAATATAAAATCATTTTTTTTATGGAGTGTTAGAATGTTGAAGGATGAGTTAATATTTCATTATTGTTTTCTGGGGACATTTATGTCTCATATGAGTTCGAATCGAATTGAATTATTTAATTGTTTTATATTTTTTCATAAGATTCTTTTTTTCTCAAAGTAATAGTGAGCAAATTTGCATGGCGTGTGGTGCAAGGGGTGCCAAGAGCCTGTTTGAGTTTAGAGGGTAAATGATGATTAGCACATACTAAAATATTCCGCTTGTGAAATTAAGATATTGATATAAGTATATTAAAATGTTGGGAGAATACATTGAATGAATATTTATTTTCCGGCATTGGGTATGATATATATTGGCCAAGGTTAGAATGCAATACAACAAAGCTATTAAAGAATTATGTTCATATATATATATAATTTCTTTTTTCTCCTATTTTCCTATTCATCAGCGTATTTTCTGCTACATTTTTTATGGTTTCCTCCACCGTGTCAATGTTCAAGTCATTGTGAATGTCTTCATTCGTCACATATAAGTCAGCCCTCGTTATTGCACGGAGAATTTTTGATTGTGTTCTTTGGATCAGTTGTATGTGGGTTTTGCTCGCTGTCCTCCAGATTTCTAACCCGTATTTCCATGATTATTGCCTTATATATTTATATTTTGTTATATTTATTGTTTCTTTATTA
Organism: Clusia tigrina; assembly: GCA_920105625.2. Classification (NCBI taxonomy): domain Eukaryota; kingdom Metazoa; phylum Arthropoda; class Insecta; order Diptera; family Clusiidae; genus Clusia; species Clusia tigrina. The sequence goes on along the minus strand of OV050033.1, from coordinate 38,717,317 downwards.
TGAAGTAATAATTTGGAGCTTCTTCCTAATAGCCAACTTAATTGTCTGAATTTGTTTCTTATTTTGGAGTGTTTACTTTTAATGTGTTGTCTCCAAGCCAAGGAATTTTGCACTGGGTTGGATTTTAATTATTTCGTCATTAATTGTTAGCGTTAATATCTATACTACATATAATCAAATTTCGCCCAAAAATATTGTATAGCTATAAAAATATTTCACTAGTAGACGTGGCTGTAAAAATAACCCGCCCATTTTTTGTGTGATGTTTTCATTCCGATAGCATCTATACGAGCAAAGGTAGACTAATTTTAATTTTAGAACCGTTCCTTATATCAAAAGTGGGCGTGTGCTTTCTATGCTTAACCGCATTTCGTACAATTAGTTTCTAAGTAGGGAAAAAGTTACAGGAATTTTGTTCAAAGCGTAAATAATATAAATTTGCATTTCAAGGACATTGTTCGTGAAACCAGACATGACCCAACATTTTCTAAGATTTTAGATGTAATATCAAAAGGCACAGTGAATTATTTGAAAAGAAATGAATTTGTGACTGTTGCAAACAAAGATATAGAATTGAATATTGATCATAATTTTATATTATGGAGATAATGAGTTGTTGTTCCAAAAAAAGTCAGAAATAACAATCTTCAACGAAATGAATCTCATTTAGGAAGAGTTAAGACCACGGCCAGATCCGATATCTTGTGGCCAAAGATGGACATGAGGATTTAATGAAGAAATGTGTGCCATGTCAGGAACCCTGGACTCTTACTGAAGTACACCACATGGAGACTTCTCTGCCAAAATGTGGAGAGGAACAGGGAAGTTTATTACCCTTCATGGCATCATTACCCCATGGCATCATTCCGGTCGATCTCAGTAACACATCGGACCTGGCGATGCGCTGGTAATTGTGAATTTTCAAAGCCACGTTTCGGCTCACCCATATTTCGGTCCTGTGGACTGAGGTGAATGTGGTCGTTAAGCTTAAGGCGGAAAAAAGGTCATATTGTTCTTGTTCAACGCTCTTGAGAGACTAATTGACATCCACATTAGGAGAAATGTAGATCATTAATTGTCCTCTAATCAGCATGCATACATGAAGGGAAATCGGTTGAAACAGCCCTCCACTCTCTTGTCCAACATGTGGAATATTGCTTGCGTCACGTATAGACGGATCCTTAATCAACATCAGTCCGACGGCAATCACTACACCTGCAGCCAGACGCTACGCTAATTGACCTTACTAGGAAACTCTTGGTAAACAGAGTCTCGTTGCCCGTCTTCGTACTCTGGAAGTACTCGATGTTTGGTAAACAGAGTTATCTCATCACTAGTTACTTCCAGAGTAAGAAGACTGGGAACGCAAGGCACAACACAGGGGATGTGCTCTCTCCTCTTCTCATGAAGTTGGCCTTGAATAATCGTTTGCTATAACTTAACACCACTTCGAAAGATGTAGTGGCATAAGCTGGCGATGTAGCTATTATTAGCCCTTCAAAGACTGACCTTGACATCTTCACTAGGAAGCACATAATTCCATTCTTTCAGCGCATCGAAGTTGAGTGGAAAAAGGCTGAACATTAAACTACAGGCTAACAATAAATGAGTCCACATTAAGTCAATAGACTTCGTACAAAGATCGGCAGCGATTATTACCACTGGTGCCTTGAGCTTAAACCATTCCAAAGGGCTATAAGCCCTCCTATAGCTTCTCCCCGTTGAGCTCTCTGGTGGGCAGAGGGTTTCCCTCAATGTTACGAGACTCAGTATATTAACCAGATGTACTAGATCAGGTTTCGGTAATAGCCTTATACTAAAGTACTTGGCGTTCATTCCCAGCCACATTGACTACTCCCTTCATCTTTATTCTGTGATACCAAATTCTCCACTCAAATTCCAAGCAGACCACAATGCGAAAGTGTCGGAACAAGCAGTATGTTTTTATATTGGTGGTTCCAAGCTGGAGGAGAAGGTTGGGGGTTGTATACTATGCGAAAGCCCTCAACTTAATGAAAGCTTTCGATCTCCAGACTCCTGCTGCGCCATCCAGACGGTGGTGCTGGCAATCTTTAAAGTTCTATCTCTATTGAAGCAGTATAATCTGTAAGACGAACATGTTGAAATCTTCACTGACAGCCAGGCTGCCATTAGCGTCCTAAGCAAGGCATCCTGATCCTTGAAGGTAGTCTCCCTCTGTCGTTCTCTGCTCAACAAGCTGGCGCACGTACACCACATCTCCCTGACGTGGGTTCCAGGTTGTTCTGATAAAAGAGGCAACTGTGTTGCCGATAAAGTCGCTGGACGTGGCACAACATTAACTGACATCACTTACACCCACAAAGCGGGAATACCTCTCGCAACATGCAAATACTATATTACTTCTGGCTTCTTGCTAGGCCAACAAAGGGTGGCGGGAGGAACGCACCTCTAATAGGAGTTCTAGCCTTCTTTTGATCTTAAATGTATTAAAGAGCTAACCCCTTGAAATAAGCAATATATTATATCTGTTATTGCAGTTTTGACAGGACACTGACTATTTGGCCCCCTTGCCACCAGGTTGGCTCTCGGCGAGCGGGACTCGTGTCAAGAAGAGGATGAGGAAGAGACAGTAGTAAATCTACTCTGTCACTGTCCGGCACTCTCTAAGCGCAGGTGGAAAGCCCTAGGGCGTCCCACTTTAATAGCCTGGACCATCTCAAAATCTCAACACTATTCATAGAAAAGACTTGGTGAGGTTCGTCCTACTCTCAAAATGGGTCGAGAAAGGCTCGACATCCCCGCCGGGCTTACGGACCTTGACGTGGTGGGCGGGCTTAGTTAGGATCGATGATTCAAGGTCCAGGTTCAACCTTGCTGATAAGACTCTTGGGGAGATCCGAAAGCCAACCGTCAATAATTCCCAATGTGTTCTTGGAATCGTGCGGATTGGTGCAGGGAAATAAAAATCTGCATCTTGAACGGAGTCTCCCTTCGGATACCGGGCGCACTCCCATAGTAAGAAACCGTATCTTCGTACGGGAGATTTGCGAACATAGACTTATATTTCTCACCAATACAAACAAATTGCATGGATTCAGAAAAATATAAAACAAGATATAAACTTAATAACGGAGCCAGATGATGAAACTCTACTTCGTTCTACATGAATGTGAGCTGGCACTCCGTGTCGTGAGGAAAGTGGATTGTGGGTATTGCCTGGAGTACGTGTATATATATCTGCATGTCTTCGGAGAAGCCATTACGCAATAAACGTTTTTGTAATCAAAATTATTTTGTGCTGAGTATTTGTAATCTGCAAAATTAGATGCGGCTTCCCAGCAAATTGCTACATTTACTTAAGTGGCTGCGGAGCGAAGTTTCAATTAGCGACACTCAACTGCAGCTGCCGAAGCAAAAAATGTAATATCAACTAAAAATTGGTACAAGATTAGCCAAGTAATGAAAGAATTAAACTGCAAAAGGCGCTGTGGCAACCGCAGAACTCGACGAAACAAAAACAATTCCATTTGCAAATTGTTGTGCAGCTCGAAAGGACTAAAAAGCCAAAGTCATCGGCGACAAGTGCTGCGCGAGTCTGAGTGTGGATATGTGTGATTTTGAGTATAATTGCAAAAAGTGCACTTTTAGGGAATTGAATTGGATTTTTCTGACTAATTTGCGTACAAAACAGAGCGAAGACGCTTAATGCGCTCCTCAGCGGAGTGGCTGGCTTAGCAGAAAAACGCTCGAAATTGCGCTCTAATTGGAAGGTACGACTTCGAAATCAAAATGTAAAGTTGAAAGCATTGCCGCAACAGCGGCACCATGGACACAACACACCAATACGTAGAACTACAAATGCTTTGCACATGGTGCGCTGATGTTGCCAATTGTATGTTTCTAATTTTTGCTACTTACTCTGGAGTCTAGAGCATCGTGGAGGGGGTGGCGGGATAGGTGTGACTCGGGTTCTATTTCACATAATGAAGAAATATCGTTTGTAATATTCAATAAGAGTGAGATTACACTGGAACTGCTGAGCAGATTCTATTCGGTTGAATATCCCTGATTTTGCTGATGTTATCCCCTTTTTCGTGCAATTAGTGCGCAGAACTTACACCAATATTTATCCTTGGTGTGCACATATCTTAGCTAATGAATGCTGCTTCAGCACACTCCCTGCCCACTCCTTGCTGCTAGAACCGTATCCTCTGTCAATATTCATTATGCTCGTACTTTTGGTTACAGTTATGTTGATGGCGGCAGCATTGACTGGTGTCATAAAGTTGCTTAAATGTCTCATAAAACGTGACGATAATCGTAATTGATGTGGAGGCGAGCGGTGAAGGCTGGACTTGGGGCGTGGGGACAGTTGCCTTGCTTCGAAATTGTAATTTAGTTTACCTTTCCCAGGCAAAGCGTTCCACGCACACCTTCGGCCCAATTACTAGGGTGGATTTTTAATTGAATCAAGTCACATGTGGGGGAGGTATAATTTGCTTGCCGGAAACCCCATTTTTCAGTTGCCAGCATTTTGATTTGGTTTCTAATCAGCATTATAAATCAATAAAATATATCGCCACATGCACACAACTTTGTCTGGCTTGCTGTAAATTTAAAAGCCGTTTTTTGCATACAACACAGAGTATAAATTCTGCCAAATTTCAGCTTTCGAATCCATCCTTATACTGCATCCTTTTAGTATTTCAAAACAAAGTCCCTTCGCAATCCATTATTGTATTAATTAACAGAAACAGGATCACCAATCAGGAGCTTGATTAATGATGTCACTCCGAGTCGTAAATCTCGATTTGAACATGTGAAAATTTGGATGCAAATATATGAGATACGCATCGCTGGCATCGTTTGTATTGCGTATGTTTCGTGTAAATCACATGCACACACACACTCGTACATGCCCACACACACTGGCCCACAAATTTACAAACGACTACAAATGCATACGTCTAATCTGCTTGCAAGTTACTTCCTGTGGGAAATGTCCTTCTGTTTATTGTAGCTGCGGCAGCATTGTGCGTGCTTCATTGTAGTTTTTGGAGGAAGGGTAAAGTGTGAGAAGCTTACGAGTACTGCTCTGCTGCCTGTTGCTTCGTTTAATAGCCCTGATTAAGTTGGTGCAGTTCTATTTTTTCTTAATTTTGAAGAATATTTAGGGTTAGTTGTGCTATACCAAGAGAAGGTTCTTCTCTTTAGTTACCCGTTTATTTTAAAGCTCATTAAGGCTTTCATCATATGATTGCCTTTCAAAGATTGTTTATAGTCTCATCAATCACAACCATAGAAAAGTTTATCTAATATGTCTTTTAGGGTTGTCAGGAGACTGTTTTGCCGGGGTTGTCAGGAGATTGTTTTCCGCCCTAATTTGCAACTGAAGTAGGTGAAGGCGATTCTACACTAAAGAAATGGGACCTTCAATGATGTAAAAATGGGTCAAGAATATATGGTGACTAAATTTGACAATAATCACACTAATTCCACCATGGAAGGAGTTTCAATTGAATCACAGACGGACTAAAATTATTCAGTTAGAAACAATATTTAGCAGGCGGCAATATAAAGTTCACAATGCAAGTTTGTTTAAATGTGGTCTTCCGGCTTGAAGCTAAACCAGCCTCTTTCAACATAATCTGGAAATCCTCATTAGAAATTTTAAAGTGAAATGAACCACTCGTAAAATAAAATAATTTCGCAATTACTAATGAATCGTTAATGTTTTTTGGGTGCTGAGTGGGTGCGTTTTACTGTAAGCGATTATCAATATTTAATGAAATATTTACTGCAGTAATACATTAATTTACACACACACCATAAACTCCAAAAGAATCCATTTGAAAGGACATTAATGCACAAAATAAAATAAAGAGAAGGCAATATCATATTTATATGTATATGCCGGATACAGTTTTGTGGGATGGGAGAGAGTTTTTTATGGAATGAAGGAAGACGCACATTTGAAAATTGGAACACCACAAACAACTTTCGACAAAAGATACAAATGTAAAAACATCATTTTTTCAAATCACACAAATTTGCATGCAAAACCACTTTAAATTAGCTGGTGAAATGTTAAAAATGGTGCCATCAGTGGCAGCCCCATATCTAACGAGCAAAAATTAAATGCGGCGCTCATAAGTCACAATCATTTGCACGGCGTCCGTGGCGGCGAGGATAGTAAAAATGCACTCGGAAACTGATTCTGGGCCACAAATAAATGTAGCGCATGCATGGAATCGTGGCAATTTCCCGATTTGCCAATGGATAGTTTGGTGGGATTAGACGGGTGTCCGTTGGAGCACGGTGTGAGAAGTGTTGCGGTGCAGTTACATTTACATTTTGCGTATGCGTGCAGATCGCCAATTGCATGATATTAGTTTATTTGTTGTTAATACCCCTGAATGCACTTCTAGGCAGTGTATGCGGCTTTGGCAGTGCGGCATGCGTTGTTGCATTGTGTCTTTGGCACATTAAATTAATTACTCGTGTTATTATTTTTGCCGAAATTAAGTGCGCAACAATTTATAACTCCGAACATGATTAGAAGTACAATTGGTAATGCCTTTACTGAATGTTACCACTGCTACTATTAGTGTTGTTGTTGTTGTTTCTGTTGCCGCAGCATTGCTGTGCTGTGCTGCAGTTTTGCTTTGGTAGTCAAAATGCTTAGCATTCAAATTAGTTCGTATCAAGTGCTGTGCTGCTTTTAATGGGAATTTATAGCACGATTTTAATATCATTATTTTTCAAAAATATTTTCGCTAATAATGCATTTCGTAAATAGGAAAAAATATGTAACAAATACGAAAAAGGAACTCAGAGCTAGGGAGGAGAGAAAGGCATAGATGGAAACTTTTGCAAATATTGAACCTCAATAGATTACTTACTTACTTACTTAGCTGGCACTACAACCGACGGTTGGTCTTGGTCGCTACCAAAATGTTACGTCGTTGTCATCGTCGACGTGGTCCTTCCAACGGAGAGTAGGACGTCCTTTTCTGCGAGTAACCTCAATAGATGCTCCTGGTAATACCAGAGGAATCCCACTGAAGCCACCTCCATTATGAGATCATTTTACATCAAATCTCAACAAATTCGTGTGTCATTTCAGTATACACTCTACGCAGAAAAACTCTACGCACCACATATGAAAACAACAAATTGAACTTATTTATGGAATAGCGGGATGGTTTTTGAAAATTTTGTTGATGCAATATCATAGTCTTTTAAATTTACTGTATATTTGCAAAAAAAAAAAAAAAATTTGGCAAAAACAACATCAAACAAAGAATAACTGAACTTAAATAAAAAAAAAGCGAAATTCAATGCAGAAAAGTCCACGTACAACATATAAATGAAAGGATAAATAAGCAATACTTTTCAAAATTAATAAAAACATTATATTTAATAACTGGTTGTATAGCCCTTTCTCTTAACCACCTCTGCTAAACGTTTCGGCATTGATTATACTAATTTTGCGGTCTCTGTGGTACTAATGTTTGCCCACTCCACCCGAATTACATCCTTGAACATAGCCTTCAAGGAGATATAGGTGATTTCGAATGTGTCGTTCTAGTAAATCCCAGAAATGTTCTATCGGATTTATGTCGGGCGATTTTGGGAGCGTGCGCAACTGATGGGGTGCATTATGGAGGAGGCAAAGTTTCAGAGTCTTTGCTGTATGCTTTTGGTCAGTGTCGTGCTGGAAGTAAAATGATGGATTTAAATAAAGATTTCTGGCGGTGGTCTTCATTTTCCGTTTCAAGATATTCAGGTAGTCTATTTTATTCTCAAGAAACTCAAATTTGCCCATTTGTGAACCTGCCATGTACCTCAGATCATTACTCCTCCACCGCCTAGTTTAACTGTGCCACTTAATTTTTATGGAAGGCCGCACCGGGTCTCCGGCAGACTGTCTTATCTCTTTTAAAGCCAAATATCGCAGTGAGTCGTTTTAATTCTAGATCAATTGTGTTAGTGGTGAGAACATCTTTTCCTGGAAATGATCGCTCCTACAAAACTCATTGAATACTAGTATTGAATTCAAAGCAGTGCTAACGGCAGTCCCCCTATACTGGTACCTATAAAAGAGCTTGTACCAAATGTGTGTAAATGTTTTAACTACTATCTTTGCCGCAATTTGCCATAAAGAAACGCTTTGCAACTGCAATAAATAAAAAGAAAAGGACGACACCCCAAATAAACGATGCTGCAAAGATGTTGAAGCAAATGGCAGTGCGCCTTTGCGCTCTCTCACATGTTTGTAGCTGTGGCACATAATACAGGCAGCATGTTTTCGGCCAAGAATAAAGTCTTCTCCTTTCGGTGCAAAGCTCAAAGTTGCTGGCTGTCCTTCCTCTAGCAAATAATGTCTGCAGTTGCTCAGTTACCGCATTGTAATGTTTCCTCAACAAATCACACTACTTTAGACAATAAATTAGACAGTTAATTCCAATTAGGCAGTTTGGCACTCAGATGTCTCCAAATTTGTAGTTTTTTGAAGTAGTTGCAGTGAAAATTTAATGTTTGCCCAAGGCAGTAATGATTCCACATTTTTCCATATACATACATACATACATATATATATATATATATATATATATATATATATATATATATATATATATATATATATATATATATATATATATATATATATATATATATATATATATATATATATGTATATTTATATATATATATATATATATATATATATATATATATATATATATATATCCAGCTATTAAATATTTTATTATCAATAAATTTCTTTATGGAATGAAGACGTATTTGTTCTCCCTTTTTCTGGAGTTTATTCACATTCAAGTACATATAAAATTTGCTGCTAAATATTTCGTTAATTTCGATATGTTACTTTTAAGAAAATTAGTCCTATAGAAGAGATATTATTAGTAGTTCCAACTGCCCCACAAACCATGCTCGCATCGAATAATTGCCACAGAATCTGATAATGCATTAAAACGCAATGAGTTTAGATTCGTGCTATCTTTAATAATAAAGAAGTATTTTAAAATTGTGCTTCAGTGAAGTCTAAAAAAAGACGTGGCAAATATGGACTTATAACTTTCATCGCATTATTTAATCATTTGACATATTCAAATTAAACTTTGGATAAAATTTGCTTAGACCTTAAAACAGAATATAGACAAACTTGTACAAAGTTTGCGTCTCCTCCCCCAATCGTATTGCAACTGACTTAAACTCATATCTAGTTTGAGTCTATTGACGGTGTAATGATACAATACTATTCAAAATGTGGGAGATATTGTGTGCTCTGATATATATTTATTTTGTTCATAAATATTCATAAGTGGAGACTTGTAAAAAACTTAAAATATTTATATTGAACATGGACGTTAATATTCAAGAATCTTACAAATATCTCAAAAACATGAATTTCAGCATTTTGTAGGTGTTAGACAAAAATTAGGAAAGACCATTGAAAAAACAACCCAAACAAGAGCCATCAATGGATAAGAAATATGGACCCGAATCCATCGGTACTTGTTAAACATTGATATTTTAACCCTTGTAACCCTTATAGTACATAAAAAGCATTTGATCGTGTAATATTTATTTTGTGATCAAGGAGCTTCATGAATGGGGCATACAAAAAAAATGCTTAGAGTTGTTGTATCATTTCTTACCAATAGACACATTACTATGAGGATTGATGGGCATCTGTCCAAATATATTCGCTTGAAAATGGCTTCCCACAAGGGTCACCCCTGTCTGTAATTCTTTACCACGCTTATAAAAATTCACTGTTTAAAGCTCTAAAAGATTGTAAGGGGATCGATTTTTTTGGTATATATGCTGATAACATTTTTGCAATAGTTTCTGGTACAAACACTGAAGTAACGTACAACCTTCGGAAATTTGATAAAAAAAATAAACCAATGGGCAATAAGCAGAGGAGCAATGATTCCTATCAGCAACTGTGAAATTCTACACGTTTGTCGCTACACTAGAACGATTAATGTGAGAGATGAGCAAATTCCATTCAAAAGACAAATGAGAATTCTTGGAATGATTTTTACAAAATCACTTTTATGGAATGAGCATGCAAAATATCTAGTTAATAAATTAAGTAAGATCAATTATCTTTTAAAAGTGATCTGTTCTAGAAAAAAAGGATCCACATATTGATACGGGGTTGGAATTTGTTGAGCTCTAATATCTGGTATAATTATGCATTGCCTAACTGTCTATGGTTAGACTACGGCAATCAATATAAAGATATTGGAGACAGCTCTTAGAAAATGTTTCAGAACAGCTTCTGGAATTCTAGCATCAACGCCTATAAACGATCTAGAAGTTGAAGCACGTCTTCATAATTTGAAATGGCTGCTTGAAAACATGGCGATAAGCATTGGAACTAAAGCGCTTACCGTTAAATCACATGGACTACACAATTCTTTTTGGGAGAAACTAAAACATAGTGGAACATTCCTCCATTGCCAAAAAATGGTGTGGCATTACCAACATCTTGACTTGAACGTAACATTCCGATTCCACAACAACCTAAGCAAACAACAACCAGAAATTCTCTTTCCAACATCAACATTGATAAATATTTGTACAAATATGTAAAAATGGCACTAATCCTGAGATTTTCAGACAACTTTTTTTTCGGAGGTAAAGTCAAATTTTGCGCCAGAAATAACACTATATACGAACGGGTCGTTTCTTGAAGGAACATCTTCCTATGCGGTTGTACAAGAAAATGCAAATACAACTGTTGAAAATCTGACACAAGGTCTATTTCCTTTTCACTCAGGTGTGTTTCATACTGAGTTAGTGGCAATACATTTTGCAGTTGAATATGCAACTATTCAGAAAAAGAAGGCGCTAATCTGTTCTGACAGTCTTAGTGTTCTTAAGGCATTGGCAAGTCGAAAAGGAAGTGCCTATTATTATACATAAGAATTTTAGAAAATGAAGGCTTTATAAAAATCATGTGGATACCTGGGCATGATGGAATACCAGAGAAGGAATGTGCAGATGCAGCAGTGAGGCAGGCTATATCACTGCCATTAGTTTGGTAAGACAAATTGATAACAAGTTGCTTTATTGCATATCAAAAGAAGGAGCTATATGACAAGTGGGTCAAGTCAGGTTCTTTCCTTAAGACACATAATCAAATTTCAATTCGACAGAACTATAATGAGAACTTCACAGGGGAAGAGTGTACAACTTTGGCAAGAGTTCATCTGAGGAGGATGATATTTAGCACTAGGTATGATTTTAGTAAAATGGACCCAATTCAATGCTCTGAATGCGCTACAACTTGAACAGTTTCGCACATCATGCTTGACTGACCCATGTCAAAAATTGATTATCAATTTGTCAATCATATTTGGGTTTGTTCGCTTTGTGGGTACTTAAATTGTGGTGTTAAAATATGCAGTATTTCTGAGGATTAACGAGTTAAATTTTCAGACCTTTTAGTTCAGAATTTCTCATTTCTTTTAAATGTGAATGTTGCAAATGGAGTTTTATTTTTCCGGTCATCTTCACATGTTCTCATGTTCTCTTTCTACCTAGCATTATTAATATAAGTTTTTTCGTTCTCTTAATTAACTTGGCCTCTCACATAATATATTCATGGTCATCCGTAGGAACTCAGTAGTGTTATCACAGTACAGATTTTGAGTCAACTGGTTGACGAACAAAATATTTACATAGTAGTTGATTATTTTCCATAAGAGATTCTTTGTTGTCAGCGACAATTTCAAAATTTAAATACATAATGCGGCAACAATTAAAGTATCCATTAAATTTTTAACACTGCAACACTTCATCACACAATTTTTGCTTTCAAAATTGCGGCAAAGCCATTAAAAATTGTATTTATTACCTGTCCCGGAAAACTAAACCTAGTAAAAGGAATGAAAAAACCTAAAAGCTTCATAAAAAAAAATTATGAAAAATTACGAAAAAACAGGAAGGAAAAATACGTAAATATTTCGCTCTAAATTATCCTGAAGGTGGCCAATGGCCGTAGACAACAACTCCACCAACAGCCACCAACACAAGCGCAGTGCAAAGCGGAAAATATGAACCTTTTATAAACGCGGGCTGCTCTAGGCAGCGTGTAGTGTTAGGAAACTGTCACACCCACACATGCACGCATTCATCCTAATATGCACTGCACCGCTCTCTGCTACAAGTGGACGCCGCAATTGCGCATTTGGGTGCCGTGCTTTTTTCTATCTGCAAAGTACACTTTCACGCATGACCTCACTCCGAGAGCCCCGCTTAGCTGCTGCCTGGACTCTTGACCAACGGTGGCCGACCAACGGATGTTAGTGCCTCGCTTTTCTCCTATGTTATGAGCGACGACACTTGCGAAGAAAGCATTTCCGCTTCCGTGTTGCTTTTGCCGTTGCTGCTCACCTTTTTTGAACAACGTCCTCCACTTTAGAGTAGTCGCTTATAATTTACGCGACACAGCATCAATTAACTCCTTAAAATATCTGCAGCTGAAAAAGCCCTCATATATTGCACGGTAAAGTGCTACGCTTGCAGGATGCTCAGGTGCGTTAGAGCGGCTAAACAGCTGACCACACAATATGGGCCGAAACCTGAGCAAAGTTTTCTATTTAAAATGGTTTTTTCACACTCACACACAATCAATTTATTTAAATCATTTTAAATGCGCTAAATTAAACTCTGGCACCACAACCAACATCTGGGCGAACATATTCCTTGGCTCAGTCCATGCTTTATTGTATATATCGCTATCTAATTAATTTATATCAGTTTGGCATTTGTAAAGCGGTACTCAACACACACATAGTCACCAATACCCCTTCAGATGGTCTCTCTCATTTCGTTTACTGCACCAATCAAACACTTGTACAATAATTGCCACAAAGTTTCCGGCAGCTTCGTCTATCGGAAGCATAAAGTGGCGCCAGCTGCTGCCATCCCAACTCATCCCGCCTGACACACACACTTGCAGGAGATGCATATGCTGCTATCGCAATGCACTGCATTTCGGATGCACATATTCATTTGCGCATAAATTGTGCATGTAAGAACTTCCTTTTATTTGCATCCGACCGACCAACACCCCCATTTTGCCGCAAACAAGCGCATTCAATCTTTCCTTATTGACTGCCGTCCTGCCGGCTTGCCGACTGTGTTACATAACAATTGTCTCCTTTATTGTTCCGCTTCACGTTAGAGTGTGCCAGTGTTCTGCATTCCCAATGAATCCAATGAATTTATTAGATCTGCCTCGATTCGTTTCTCATCATTAGGACCTTCACTTGTATTTGGAGCGAGCATCTTGTTCGACTGAACTGCACTGCATGAGTATGTTGGGGGGACACGGATAATTGGTGCCTTCTGCGAAGGACTTGCAGGCTTTGTGGGCTATTTTTAAGAGTAGTTTAGCAAATATTCTGCAAATTTCAGTATTTGCTCCTTGTTCATTTTTCACTCAGATTGCCTTCTTTCCTACAAAGTCTTTTTGAACTGTTCCAATAGTTTGTAGGAATAGTGTCCAGATAAAGCACTGGGACATAAATATTATGAATGAGTAATTGTACTCAATGATTATATTTTAACTTATAGTCTCAATTCATAACGGAAGGAGTTAAAAAATTTGCAATAGAGATATCACAATTGAGATCCAGAAATAAGTCGAGTATAAAGAATCCAAAGATATTTACTGGTATTTTTATATTCGTGTTCCGATAGAAATTGTTCTTCTTGTCATCAAATGAAGAATCATAAAAATTTTCTCCTAGTTTCTATCTATCAAAATATCATGAATTAATTGTAAGCTCGGAAATCGATCAGAAATTTTAAAATTACAATTTTGATTTCATAAAACATTTGATCGTTCAATAGTTACATTAATTTCCAATAGGTTAGTTTATTCATAACAAATTTGTCATTCAATAGTTACATTTGGTATCAGTAGATTGGTTGTTTCACAACACATTTTTTAATCACATATTTTAATCAATCAATAGTTACATTAATTTCCAATAGGTGAGTTTATTCATAACAAATTTGTAATTTAAATAATTCAATAGATTACACTGAAGTTATTCAATAGATTACAAAAAGCTGTAAACACCCACAGGAGAAAGAAACAGTTGTACACTCTCTTTGTGATTGCCCAGCCCTCGCTCGCCTGAGACTCAAATATCTCGGAAGTACTTTTCTGGAGAGTGTAGGGCATTGCTCTAGATTATAACTTTCAGACCTATCCAAATCCTGATTCCTGATGGTTGAAAAAATTCCCAAAGGTATATTATCATTTTCTTTAAACTCTCGAGGACATGGCAACCAAACGGCATTATTGCTAATTCAGGCAACCCGGCGTCGCCAGCCATTTTACCTAACCTACCTACACTGAAGTTGTCATTGAGTATATTTAAATTATTATTATAAATTTTATTACGATTTCACAAGTTGATGGATTAGAAATCGTGCACAACCTCGACCGATCAAGCTCAAACCCCAGTTTTTGATTAATTTTTCCAACTCATTTCAATTGGAATGAAGAATCGGAGGGCCTTCGTGACCTAAACTGCCTTGTCAGGCGATATTTTCATCGCCTGTTTTCCAGTTTGCTCATTTATATATTCGCATTTAGGTGCCAGTTAGGTTCACCTGCACTTGATCAGGGCCAACGGAGATCAATTACAACCTTTGCATTATTTTGGGTTTCCGCTTAGGTGCATTGCTCGCTTGCACTCGATCAAGGCTAAGCTCGGCTACCAGCAAAAAAGTTTGCATCGCAAGAAATGCTATTGTTGAGCTTGGGAAACGAGCAGTAGCATGGATGGACAGCCACACGCACAGACAAATAGCTAGCATGGAAGGACAGGACTGAATTGAATTAATGAATTTTTTTTAGTGGTAGCGACCACCGATTGTTCAGTAACAAAACAGTCTTTGTTAAATTAAAATAATTAACTTTTTTTAATTATTGCAATTTACACACTTAATATTAGGCTTAAAGTTTACTTTATTACAATTTGCACTTTCTTTAAAAATTCATTAATCTTATTACTACTCAATTACAATTACAAATGTTACTGTTTCGGTTAAAATACACGATGTACACACTTTTACGATTGCTATTCAATTGCCTCGACTTTTAATTGTGTGATGGCTTACATACCTTTATTATGGTTGTAGTAGAACATTCTAGAACATTCCCTATACTTCGGTAGAAATTCGAGAACATTCCCGAATTTGATCTACACTTCGAAAGAGGGTTCTTGCGTGAGCTTTTTTTGGAATAGATTATGTTTTGACTTATATACACCTCTCTCGTAGTAACTGAACTTAATAGAGGCATCCTAAAAGTATGCAATCATTTATGTTTCAATATTATCGTTCGCCCTTTTTTTAAAAGAACGAAAAAGGAATTATTTTTACCAAAATTTGAATTCGAACGCTTTACTATATTGAACATATCAACAGCTCAATCCCACAACATCCTGATTTTCGACAAAGTCCAATATCTTATTTTGAATACCCGTAGCAGTATCGAAATATTGAAGACAATTTGGAAAAAATTTCATATTTGTACGATTAGAATACCAAAAGAGCAGTTCCACGATTTTAAACGATTAGTTAAATTTTTTAAAACAATTGGAGCATCAAGTTTAGCTGAAAATGTTCTATTTCAGCTAAACTTGATGTTTTTCTCCAACCTCAAGAACCGAAAGAACTATTTCGATGACATTTTATATGAAGTCAAACTTGGCCCTCATTAGTTGAGTTAAATTTTGTTAAAATTAGACAATTAACTTCCCCACTTTCTATGCGCCCATTGCTTCAAATATAGAGGTATATGCGGTAAAATAATCTTAGACTGTGCCAAGGGCATAGGAAGCCTTGCAATGATGAAATGGAAGTAAGGCAATATTTTAATGCATTTAAAATATGAAACTACAAAATCATTTGAAAACTGATAAAATTAGAAGGAAGCCAATATCCTTAGTGGTGGGAAATATTTTAATTTTTTAAGGAGAGAAAAATAAATTGCTATTCATAAGGATACCCACTAGGGAGCCCCCCTAATACATAATAATAAATATAATAATACTGTTGTGAAACCAGTGTCGTTAATAGAGGAACTAATTTATGAAAAAGATCGAAGGAATTTAACTTCATTCCACGTTTCCAGTTTTTTTAGAGGGGTTTCTTCCACAGACCTTGGATTCACCGATTATATATTCTGCTACAAAAATGGACCGTACAAATTGAAGTTGAACCGAAGTGGACAGATATCACTTCATGCTGAAATTCCTGCTACACATTCCGTCCTGCGGACATCATCATTTTTGTTGTTGTCGTTTCATGGAATCGTCATAAACAATCAAAATCCATTTAAAATTGTACATTATTGTCAGGCACTTTGCATACGCCCACAATTCACACATTTCCGAGTAGCAGGACTGTCATCAACGCCTCATCAACAGATGGGTTTCATGGAGCGCAGGCAGCAGCTGGCAGCCATTATATAATACAGGGCGAATATTTACATGTCGCCTGGGTTTGTGTGCGTGTACTCGTATGTGGATTGCAACGTATTCCATTTTATGTTCAATCATAATTTGCATGTGTGTGTGTGTGTGTGTGCGTGGACGTGTATGGGTATGTGTCTGGCTGATATGATAATTGGCATGAGGCAATAATCCAGTTGGTTGCGCTGACAATCGTTTATATCGCAATCAGTGTCGTCGCATTTACTTCGGTTGCCGCTTGCTGCTTGGTGTTATTATTGCAGTCGCGTCAGCCGCTGCATCCTCTGCTGGCTGGCTGACTGGATGGGAGGATAGAATGAGCCGTACAGCAGCATAAAGCATGTATTCGTCCTCTCGAGTTGCCAGCTTCATCGGTGGGATCGTATTAAATAACAATGAACTGCAATTGCTGAATGGCTTGCCTTGCCATAATTGGTTAGTAATGCTCACAGACGGACGCACAGAGGTGAGTGCCTGATATGGAGATGAGGACTTGGCGGTTGTTGGTCCTGGAAATATTGTATCCTTGCATTTGAAGCGATGGTCCTTCCGAATGAAATAATTTCTGATTTGAAATGCTGTTTATTGCCGTAATATTAATTCGGATACAATCCTCTTAAGTTGAAATGCAAATGAAAACAGGATCTGAAGGATAACACAAATTAAAATTGTATTAAAAGAATTGCGGTTGTCTTGCTTTGTTTGCACAGATTTTATATATCAGTATTTGAGAATGGAACACTTAAGTTGCCTACAATAGCAATTCATACTAATCAGCTTTTCTAACGTTCGAAACGCTGGATTATGGCAAGGTAATTAAATCCATTTATTGGTGTGTTTATTTAATAGTGCCTCATTTGAGAGTTTTTTTAGCCATTTGTACGACAGTTTCCTCTCTCAAGTCAATTTTTGAAAGTTTATATATTATATTGGAAAGTTCCTCAATGAAACTTCAAACTAATGAAACAAAATTGTGAAACACCCCAAAACAAAAAATATATATATTTATAATCATTCACATTAAATCTTCCCAAAATAGTTTTGATAATCCTCCAACTACTTTGAAGACCCCAGTAACCTTCATCTTCTTTCTATATTTTGTTTCCTGCTAGGAGGACTTGATAACTGATAAGATTGATAACGGGTCATTTACATAAGAACTTGCAAATGATAGGTATAGCAGATAGTGCTCTTTATCCGGATTGTAGGGTGGAAGATGAGATGATTAGCCACTTTTTGTGCGCGTGCCATGATTTCTCGAGAAGCAGGTCAGAGGTTTTTGGGTTGGGAACAATGGAAAAAATAATGAAGCTGTTTTGGTTTAAGATGCTGTTTCAGCAAAGCTGCATCTGCAGACCTAATACAAGGTCGAGAACACTTAGAAAAATGAATGCCTTCGATTGCATAAAAACTGAATATTATTAGAATCAGTCGACATCCGTCTTGGAGCGGCTAGCAATCATGGGCTTGAAATCTACCCAGGGCATAGTCTTGAAATGTTTTTTTCTGAGTATGTTTCTCTTCGAATCGAAAACTTTAGTTGCTACTTAAACCCCCTTTCTCTTGCAGACATATGATGTAAGTTATAAGAATAATTAATTCAGCTTTGGTGGCCTCCACGGGGGAACTTATACTTTCTTGTGAAAATTAGCGTATGTGTTTTCTCCGCATTGATGGTTAGTCCAGCTTCAGTCGCCTCCTCAAAAATATTGTAACGCTCAAGAAGTCTGACGGAAATTTTACGGAGAGCCTGGAAGAGACGGGACAGCTTTTGTTGGACACTCACTTTCCAGGCTGTGCCACTAGCGGAGAGGATAATAAAATCATCGAGAATACTCGTTTCTTGATGCCTACACGGAGGGAACTCTCACTGGCTCGCAGAATCTTCACCGTCAATAAAACCAAATGGGCTATCTCCACTTTTAGACCATTCAAATCGCCAGGTGTCGATAATATACAACCGTGCCTACTTCGGCAAGGTGTTGATGTATTAGCACCTGTGCTAACAAACATTTTCAGGATAAGCCTGGAACTAGGCATAGTACCTAAACCTTGGACGAAGGCTAGGGTGGCTTTCATACCGAAAGCAGGCAAAAAGGCGGACCACACGCCAAAAGCCCCTTTAGCCTGACGTCATTCCTGCTAAAAGTTATGGAAAAAATTCTGGACCAATATATCAGGGAAACTTATCTTAAAGATTCTCCTCTTCATATTGAACAATACGCTTACCAATCAGGCAAATCGACTGAGACAGCCATACATAGCTTAACGAGCAAAATTGAAAAGGCGTTTGAGGGTAAAGAAATAGCTCTCTGTACATCGGTTGACATTACGGGGGCTTTTGACAATGCTACTTTCAGATCAATTGAGGAGGGGATGAACAGGAAAGGTATACAAAGACTGATCATAACATGGGTTCTCAATATGCTGAAAAACAGAACGACAATCTTTGAAACAGGGACAGCAAAGCAAATTGTCAGGTCAACCAAAGGATGTCCCCAGGGGGGCGTCCTATCGCCACTCCTATGGTTATTGGTTATCGACGAGCTCTTACAAACTCTCAATGACCTCGGATACGAAGTTCAGGGCTTTGCGGATGATTTGGTAATTATGGTCAGAGGCAAGTTTGACTCTACCATAACAGATCGCATGCAACTAGCTCTTGACATCACTCAAAACTGGTGTCAGGAGAAAGGCCTATCGATAAATCCGAATAAAGCAAACGTGGTACCCTTCACCAAAAGAAGGGAACTGAATCTAGGGACCTTAAGTTTAGGGACCACAAACTTAACAATGTCCAATGAAATGAAATATCTGGGAGTAATCCTGGACAAAACTCTAACTTGGAAAAACCACTTATCATACATAACTAGTAAAGCCTTAAGAGCAACCTATGCTTGCCAGAGGTTGTACGGTAAAACATGGGGACTACAGCCAAAAATGATGGCGTGGTCATATAAAACAATAATAGTACCAATGATTACTTATGCGTCGTTGGTATGGTGGCCAAAAGTAAACCAAACAAGAGCTCAGATGACTCTTAACAAGATTCACCGTATAGCCTGTTTGAGTGTGACGGGAGCAATGAGAACGTGCCCCACACTAGATTTGGGAGTGATCACTGGACTGACTCCTCTACACCTTGTAGTTAAAAGGATGGCGGCCAGCGCGGCCCTAAGGCTACCTAATCTAGCCCATCTTAAAGAAGGCAACCTTTCGGGGCACGCAAAGATTCTGGACACTGTCTGGAATTCTCCGTGCCTCATGGTCTTCGACAAAATGGACAGAAAATTAGACTTCTCAAAGCAATTCAAAGTGGTCATCAGTGACCGTTCAGCTTGGAGAAACAATGAAATAATAATAAAACAGGACTCTCAGTTGTGGTATACAGATGGGTCCAAAATGGAAGATGGCAGTGCAGGAGCTGGAATTGTAGGGCCAAATTTCCAAAAAGCAATTGCAATGGGAAAAACAGCTTCCATTTTTCAGGCGGAGGTCCACGCCTTAGAGCTATATGCTAGATAATGTCTACGCAGGGGTACACGCAGCAACAAAATATGCATTCTCTCAGATATCCAGGCAGCTCTAAAATCATTAATAAACTTCTCATTCCAATCAAAGCTGGTCTGGGAATGCTGTAAACTTCTCAATACCCTAGCAGCGAGAAACTCTGTTACGCTAATGTGGGTACCGGGACACGAGGGACATGAGGGCAACGAAATGGCAGATTCTTTAGCAAAAAAGGGTGCAGACACTGCCTTTATAGGTCCAGAACCCTTATGTGGGGTAAACAGTAGCTTCACAAATAACTTGTTGTGCGAACAGGAAAAACGAGGTCTGCTAAACTACTGGAGAGCCCAAAAAGGCATGCGGCAATCGAGACTACTCATTGATCCTGAACACATCAGGGTAGATGCTTCTTTAAACCTCAGCAGAAATGATATCAAACTCTACACTGAACTTTTAACAGGACACTGTAGACCATCTGAAAAAAATAGGCGTGGTAGAAGACGATTCCTGTCGACTCTGTCAAGAGGAGCAGGAAACGGCAGAACACATTCTATGCACTTGCACAGCGGTGGCAAGACGCAGACATAATTACCTAGGCAGTGGGTTCATATCTCCAAATCACCTAGTTAAAATTAAGCCCACAGCAGTTACGAGATTTATAAACAGTCTAGGACTGTTTTAGTTGGATACGAGGCTGCACAATAGATCTTTTAGGTCGCGGTGTTCTTTTAGCCTGTTAATAATAATAATTAAGTCACTGTGAGTTACTAGGCATTTCCCCGTTATTACAATGTTTCATTTGCAGCCGCCACTAGCTTCAGATCATTATTTCGCTGCTTCAAGATTTTATTATCCACAAACACCATCTGCCACCCCCTGCAGGTTTCTCGAACCGTTCCAGTGGCGTGCCACTTTGTTCTAATTATTATTCACCCTAAAAGACTCTTTATCTGCATATAGGAAGCATTATTAATCTCAGCAGTTCTAATGCACTCTAAAATGACTCCCGTTGAAACATTGTAGAACGGGTAATATCCAGAAATACACCCAAGGCATATTCTTTATGTTTTATGGTTTTTTCCCACATGAAGTATTTACTAAAGAGTGTATGGCAGTCTGGATAGTCTGCCGTGGACTTGCCTTTGATATACGCATACTGTGCTTTCGATAAAAAGTTTGGACCTCTTATGGGAGTCTCTCATGAAGGCTTCACAAATTTTGTCAAATGCCTACAGGAGGAATGAGATAAGACTAATTGTTCGAAAGTCTTTTGGATAAACGTGGCAAATCTTTCCAGATTTCGATTAAAATACAACCCTCGCCACCGGCACATAGTTGTACCTCAGACATCATTTGAAGATCCGTTTTAACCATATAAGCTTTGCTAAGAGTTCCCGGAAATATATTGAAGTTTTCTTCGATATTCGTGTGCGATGTGAAGATACTCCCCATTCTTCGATCAAGGTGTTTCCAATTGGATGGATGGTATTGTCTAACATGTTCCTCGAGGAGGGACAGATATCTGTGGGCTATTCGCCGCGATTCGCTATTGCTTCTGCTTCAACCCTAGGAGAGGTTGGGCTAATATCCCATTCCGACTTTATTCTTTTTTTGTACCTTTATATGGGGTTTAGTAGGTTTCTGATGAAGATGTACTTACATATGAAAACCAATAAATTGTCCAAATCTATATTTTGGTTAGGTTAGGTTGAATGGCTGTCCTTACGCTCGTTAGGCCTGTTCAAGGCTCATTGAATAGTGAAGTTGAACTGGGGCGATCCTGTCTGGTCCCGGCGACTTAATGGGTTTAAATGCCTCTGAAATTATATTTTGAATGTCGGACTTTGCCCTTGCGTCATGTGCAATTGTCAGGAAAGTGTTGGGTTGTCAGGAAAGTGCGTGTTTATCAACAGATTTATAGACTTCTCAATTGATACTGTCCATTTCTTGTTGGGATTCTGAAGGTATCCTGTTGATGGAGTGGAACTTGAGAGAATTTTACGTAATCGAGTGCCTTCAAAATTACCACAGAAGCACCTCCAAGAACTTCTTTGGGCTTTTCTCAATTTCTTTTTGTGTAATTTCAGCATATCGCGATAACAGTTCCAGTGGCTTTCGTCACCAGATGGATTTCACTTTTTTGCACTGGTCTCTAGAGTCCATTCTTACTTTATTCCAACATTATTAGTTCCGAACAGTAAAACATTCATGCATGAGAATGACGATGGTAAGAGAATGAGTGTTCTGATAGCACCTTCCATTGTACAACGTCTTCGAATGAGACGTCGGAGACCAACGTAATATCTAGAACCTCCTGATGATTGAGTGTGATAAATGTGGGTTCATTTCCTCTATTACAAAGCAGTCATTTCCTACTAATAATATAATTGAAAAGTAACTCAGCCTGTTCGCTGATATCAAAGCTACCCTATACTGTATGGTGGGCATTTGCATCACGCTCTAGTATAAGACCCACGCCAGAAGCTTCGCTGTTCGCTATCTACTCCCTTAGCAGTTCCGATTGTTATGGTCCTGGGTCATCATGGGCGAAGTATATTGAAATCAGTCGGTAGGTGCTTCCGATAGCTTCCCAATTGGCCGTTGTAATGTCTTCATATGGATAATAAAAACATTAAGTAGTGATTTAGACATTCTCTTCAGGGCCTTGCTTAGTTCAGAATCTGAAGATATGTATCCGTCTTCACGCCTGTGGCTATCGGCATTAGTCATCAGTATTTTCGTCTTTGCTCGCCCAGATCTTTTTTTATATGCATACGAGTATATAGCAGTGCCTGCCAGTTTCTTTGCATTTTGTTTAGATACTTGCTGCAATTTCTTTAGTCCCCATCTCGCCAATGAAGTTGATGCAATTGTCTCGTTCTTGTATGGTATGCACTGTGCTCACAACCTTAATTGTGCCTCTGACAACCTTAATTTCTCCTTGCAAAGTTTTTGTATTGCTTCTTTTGCTGTGCCTTGTTTTCTTAGTCCCTTATTATATACGTTCCTCAGCTTGCTATAGTCTATTAGGCATTTAAGTTCCCTTTTTTCCTATGCTCTATCTAGCTTGATTCCTTCCAGCTGCCATTTTAGCGATTTGTTTTCTCGTTTTAATGCCTCTATTTGGTTGGTCATCTGCTCCTTCAGCTCTGCCACATCCAATTTAGTAGCCACCAGAGCCAATTTCTCGTTGCATGCATCCGCCTTGACCGATACTTCCGATAGCTTGTCGCCAAATGTAGCTTTGAATTTCTATATGGCTGCCAGGATATCATGTAAAGACAATTCGGGCGATAATTTTTCTTCCTTACTTTTAGCAGACGAGCCCGTATAAGCGACAGATGTTGCTGGTTAATGCTGCAATTTAGACATATTTTCGGTGTAATTTTCAAAGTTCCTTAGGTCACACGGCAAAGAAGAGCACTGGGCATAAATCAGAAAGCAAAATTTTGCTGGTGAACTAAAACAATATTTGTGGAGAATTTGGAAACCACTTGGTTCAGTAAAATAAACTTCGTCAGTCAAGACTCTTTGTCCCAAGTTGCATTGAAGTTAGCAAACAAATAGTGAATTTACTCTTTCAGAAAGATAAATAAGTAGAGTTCAGTACCAAAACAGTTTCAATGCATGTATCATAGAGCAATATTTCTACTTTCAATATTTGGAATATAGACAAATCTGGATTGAAAATAATGTGGAAAGGTAGTAAGTATGTATTGGCCAGAGGGGAGCATAATACTGTCGCATATGAGTACAACAGATTCATTTATACCACCGACACTATTCTTCATAAGAAAAATCTCGCAATGCGGATCTCTTGCAAGCACATTTGAACTTGTTGAGAAAATTGGATGGTTGCTAGGAGAACCCTTGATAACCATCCATCTGCAATAGTTACACCATTTGAGATGTTAGTAAGGCATAGAGCAGTGATATTTCCGCGAAGAAGGAAATCTACCCTAAAAGAAATGTTAACAGTAACCCAGTAAATCCTGGAAACAAAAAGGAAACTGCCCACAAGGACAGAAAACATAAGAGGATTCTGAATTTACAGGCAGAAAACAACTTAAATGGCCAGCCAAATCTTCCAAATAAAAGATATTCATTGTCCGGAAAAAGGTGCCGAAATTTCTGAATGATTATTAGAAGCTTAGAGGTAGTCGAGACAGCCACTCTGATATATAACGATTTTAACGAAAACGATAAATTTTCTAGAGTAACGCTGTTTGGATGTAATGTACGTCATGCAACAAATGTTCACATCTGAAATGTGCTTGATTGGAGATATCAAAAGGAATTTTTCTTTGGGAACTGCGCACTTCTGATAAATATGCGCACATCTAAACCAAGATGATAAGATGGTAGTTACTGTCAGAGGCATTTAAGAAAATAGTTACTATCGCAGTTACGTATTCATTCTTGCCTTAAAGCTTGTCCTGATCTGATTTATTGATTCATCCTTTAAGGGTTTGACAACAATTAAATCATTAAGAAAATAAAAAAAATGTGTGATATTAGTGACTTATTGTGCTCTTTTCTATTGAATATTCACAAAAATTCGTTGAACTACTTCAATAATTTCTTTAAATCTATTTTAATGGACTCGCTTGCATGCTGACATATGCGACGCCACCAAAGCTCAGAAACAGGAAATTTCCCAATTCAGAGGTTTACACTCGTTGTGGTGGCGCTGCACGCTCTGGTCATTCCGCAAACACGTTCAATATAAAAAGCGATTAAGTGCAGTTGTTTACGAGAATAGATTTCGGATTTGTTTCGTTGAGCCCCAACGTAATGGCCTGGCATAACGTATTGCAACGTAACGTGTGTGTCCGGTGTGGGCATACGTAGAAGTATGTGTATTTTTCCTTTATTACTGTCAAGTTATCTGTTCGGACGGTGCTGATGGTATGAGCATATGGTGGGTGGGGGATGCATGTCCATGTGGATGTGATTTCCTTTTTGGTACATTTTATCCACGATATAAAGTAGACATTATGTTGATATCCCTTCTTCGGGCGCGTATCGCTTTGGGACATCAGGCGATGTGATAATATCCTGCGACTTATTTTTCTCTTCTTGTTATTACTCGCATTATTGTGGAGCCATTCGATGCTGCTGTTGTTGTTGCTTTAGCCTTTTTGCAATTACATACTAATGGAAGATGGACATGTATCTGCCGGCCGAGTACTTGTACATTTACGAAAGTTATTGCTGGTTAGGAGGTTTCCCATTTTGTTGCAAGTGCAATTACCACGAATGCGATTTCCGCCATACGCCGCAATTATGGGTGTAACGGTTGTGAATAATATCCTTGCCAGAGTTCACGTTTCAGGGTAATGGCTTTGTTAGAAGCCATTTCGCAGCAATTCGAAATCTTGGCATTTCATTCGAAACCACGGACGTTTTGTTCGAAAAGTATATAAAACTACAAATTTACTTAAGTTGTATGATTCCCATTTAGAATAAATTTAAACTGTGTTCAAGTCCTTACCAGGCTAATAAGCAGAATTATATTCCTACGCAATATGAATATATTTTTGCATCTGATGTGAATGGGTCTTGCAATTCTGTTTCAGGTATATTATGTAAATAAAGTTGCGCTACTCCTAGATTAGGTTAGGTTGGGCAGCCGCATCACCGATACACCAGTGATGCCACTTAGACCACCAGTTGGGTCCTTGCGCTACTCGTAAGTTTCATATGGAAATTTGAAGCCTCTGTACGGGCTTTTGGTAGGATGAGGAATTCAAGATTGTATTGTTTTAAATTGTGTACAATATTTGTATTTCTTTCGAGTTTTCATAGATTAAGCAAAGATTACTAATTATAGTACATAATCTAATAGTTTACGAATACTTCGAGATCATGTAGTTTATTGGCATTTTTGTAAATGAATACCACCTTTGCTCATACCAAAGCGGTAGAAATATAGCGACACAAACCATTTGCCATTTATTGCTAATAACGCAAAAGGATTCGTTGTTTGTACAATCGCAGCGCATCTACTCGTATGTTGGCACAATCGCTAAGGATATGCTTACATCGAACGTACCCTCATAAACGCTTCGAAACGCTCGTTTTCAATTCGAGCAAATAATCTCCAAGTGGAAGTGGTATATTTAAGGCGAAAGGATTGCAACGATTTAACTTATGATAAAGGAATTCCCACATTTTCCTCGGACACACAACACTTTATTGTTCCTTAAGCTGCCAAAAGTTTACTCTCCAGTGTGTAGTGCCGGCAGTATGCTGGGAGTGCCCGATGCGGTGGATACCACGAGTTTTGCGAGTTTTATTACCATCTGCGTGCGGCAATCTGGAAATCTGCGTCTGTTTGCGCTTCAGGCGCTTTTCAGTGTTTATTACCGTAGATTAGTTTCTTTATTGCAATCCTTGATATAAATTAAGAAAATTCTTTTTAAAACACAATTTTTCGAAGTGGTTTTCGCATAGAATGGCTTCTTATTCCCAAAAATTATATGCTGAGTTTATCGAGCCCATTCTAATTCAGTTTCTTGAACATCCCCCTGAGGTGATAATGAAAAACTTTGTTGCGATAGTAATTATTGGGAGGGCCTTGCTTGATGGGGGTAACTTTTCCTCGGAATTTTGCAGGCGTGTAAAAGGTAAGAAGGTAATTTGCTATCAAAGCAGACAAAATATAGAGAACATTTGTACCAGGGATGGTTTTTACTACACTTCGATTGTTCAATTCAACTGAAATAGTTCCTTATGGGAAAGTAATTCATTAGCCCAACATGCAATCGGCGAATTCTTCTATAATTTTGGTTAGATTAAGCACGATTCCTTCGAAGTAATATAGTATATATAAAGGCGAGTGCAGGCTCAGAAATTTTGTGTGTCAAAATGAAAACATTTTACTTTCCGATATATTCTACAACAGAATACACTTCTGCACACTTTGCTACAGTTTCTGGATCAATTCCAGGAAACTAGCATATAGGAGTTCCTCAAAGGTGAAATTGGTGGAAAGCTTTGAGTTTGGGAAAGTGGTGACCCAAATCTGTCAAATAGGGCTCGATCATTTGGAACCTCAGTTATTTGTTTCGATTTTAAAGTTATGTTTGTGTTCAAATGAGTCGATCCACTGTCATGGTGGGAAATAACTCTTTCCTAAGTGCGCTACAAAAGCTTTTTTAAATAATACAAAACCGGTTTTAGATATCAATGAAATTCTTTATTCCTGTGAAAGTACGTTCGATGCCATTATGTATGGAACTCGATTTCTTTTGCATGGCCACCACGGGCACGCTTGCAGAAGTCCAGACGCTGAACCCAATTTTCAACGGTTTTCAAGCATAAATCGGCCGATACTGCTGCAATTTCACGTTCGATATTCGTACGAAGTTCATCAATCGTCGCTGGCTTGTTGGCATAGACCATAGACTTGACGTAGCCCCACAGGAAATAATCTAACGGCGTCTAATCGCACGACCAATCGACTGGGCCATTTCGTGAGATAACACGTTCACCAAACTTGGTTTGCAGTAAATTGATTGTGGCATTCGCTGTGTGGCTTGTGGCGCCGTCCTGTTGGAACCACATGTCCTCCAAGTCCATATTATCCAATTGGGGCCAAAAATATTCGGTTATCATTGAACGGTAGCGATTCGCATTCACAGTAATGTGCCGGTCTTGATCATCGCGGAAGAAGTACGGCCCAATGACGCCGCCGGCCCATAAACCGCACCAAACCGTAATTTTTTCGGGATGCAATGATGACTCATGGAGTACGTGTGGATTGCTGTCTAACCAATAACGCATATTTTGCTTATTGACGAAGCCATTCAGCCAGAAATGAGCCACATCACTGAAGATGATTTTCCGATGAAAATCCGAATCATTTTCAAATTGTTGCTCAGCCCAATTCACGAACATACGACGCTTATGGTGGTCAAGCGGCTCCAGTTCTTGCGTCAATTTGATCTTGTAAGAATGTAGGCCAAGATCTTTTCGCAAAATTCGCCACAACGATGTCACAGAGATGCCCAACGCTTGAGAACGACGTGTGAGAGACACATTTGGGCTTTCTTGAACTGAAGCCTCAGCGGCAGCAATATTCTCGACACTACGGGCACTTCTTTGTCTCACTGACACGGGAACATTTTGTACTGTGCCTGTGGATTCAAATTTTTCCACTAGACGCTCAATTGTTGATCTGCTAGGACAATTATGACGACCACAAATTGGACGTAGCGCTCTTAAAGTTGAGGCGACTGACTCCGAATTTCGGTAGTAAATTTTAATAATTTCGACTCGTTGTTGGCTCGTATATCTTTGCATGATGAAATGGCAAACCTTACTGAAGAGAAATGTAAAAAGAGCGGGAAAAAATATGGCGTCGTTTGCTGTCACTATCGATTTACTTTTGTAGCGTTTCTTTTGAAACCGTTTATATACCTTACATTCATTGCATGGATTGTAAGTGTCCATTCTCATCTCTTCTGCTACAAAGAGACCAGCATGGAAATGCATAGAGCAACCATTATGGAATGAGTTCAATATATTGCTTTCTGAAGTATTTTAAACAGATTATGACAAAACGATTTCATTTAATCGAGCATCACTTGAAATTGAAGATATTTTAAATGGTGATAATAACTATATCGTGTCAAGCTCTTGGGTTATTTGTACCAACATTCGTTTTTGGTGGTGATATTGATGCATTTGACCCACTGGAGGAACAGTTTTATTTACTGAATGTTATGAAGTGCTATTGCTGAACAGCGCAATATTATTGATCGCGCCATACGTGAGGTATATCATCATGATACTCGATGTAATGTTTTTTGTTTGACATCTCATGCAGGCTGTAGTAAAACAGTTACACAAACTGGAACTATCCATAGAATGAATTCACTAAACTTGCGTGTTATTGTAACTGCATTCAGTGAAATTGGTTCAACACTTCTTCAAGGGGCAGAACACTTGACAATGTGTTGAAATTGCCTATTCCGGTTGTTGAAACTTCAGTTTGTAATATTCCTGTAAATAACAGTCATAGTTGCTACATAAATTTGGCCTCATTGATTATCATTGATGAACTCTCTATGTGTCCACCTTTAATACTGAAATGTATTCATAGATTATTCATATTCATAGATTTTTCATGTTCGTAGATTTAGTTACAAATGAATCGGATAAAAATAAGTTATTCGGAGGCAAAACTATTTTGTTGTGTGGTGGCTTTCGACAGATTTTGCCTGTTGTACCGCATGGTTCACGATCAGCTTTGAATGAAAATTGTTGGAGTGAATTTGTTTTATTTCATCGTGTTTTATTGCCAGAAAATATGAGAGCATTACCTGATAAAGTTCAGTTTGTTGAATTTTTAAAATCGATTGGGAATGGAGTAGCACCACTATTTCCTCAATTTGGTGAATATATTCTACAAAATCCACAGCAATTGATCGGTGACGAAGCAAATAATATAATATCTGATACTTTCGTCTCTGAGAACATTTTAACAGATCGCATGTTTAAATCAGTTATTTCAGTCCAAAAAATAATTGTTATTTAATCAATTCTGGTATTTTGTGCAGTTTGTCTGGTGAACAAAAATTTGATTATAGC
Source organism: Clusia tigrina (assembly GCA_920105625.2). Classification (NCBI taxonomy): domain Eukaryota; kingdom Metazoa; phylum Arthropoda; class Insecta; order Diptera; family Clusiidae; genus Clusia; species Clusia tigrina. The sequence goes on along the minus strand of OV050033.1, from coordinate 38,687,687 downwards.
TGTGTTAAAATTATTTATGACAACGATTCAGAAGTTAACAATAATCCTGTAGAATGTTTGAATTCTTTGTCAATTGATGGTTTACCAGACAATAACTTAGCATTGGAAGTCAATTGCATTGTGTCTCTCCTTAGAAATTTAAGTGCTAAGGATGTATTCGTCAATGGGACCAGAATGAGAGTGAAAGTCTTATACAGTAATGCAACCGATTGTAAAGTTTTAACAGGAAGTACGAGTAATAAACGTATTTTTTAACACGGATAAAACTACCTTATTCCGTACCTTTTTTACTGTTTGAAATTCAACGAACGTAATTTCCTATTATCCCTGCATTTGGTATGACGATCAACAAATCACCAGGTTAAACGTTTGATAGAGTTGGAATTCTATTGCGGCAACCTGTTGTTACTCATGGACAGTTATATGTGACTTTCAGTACAGTTAAATCTATCGATGGCCTCAGGTTTTATGTATCCGAATGTACTGTCCAGGGGAAATGCTTATTGTAAAAATATTTATCATTAAAATATATATTACAAAATTAAAACACCTTTTGCAGTTTTGTTGGCATGTGGGAAAAGTGAAACTATCTTCAGGGGAATGGTCGAATTTTGGCCACGGGCGATACTAGTAAACCATAAATTTGATGAATTTCTTTTTCTCGACAAATGTATTGCTGCCTTTATGGTGTACGCGATCCATCACTGTTATGGATATTCCATAATGTATTAAAATACAAAAGGGCAGTGAACATGGTGTTTAGCTAGTAGATGCATATTAAATATAGGTGACTGATATGAGCCAGATCCCTCAACTTGATTCTTCCAAAATATATGAATTTCTGTCGGAAATTAACCTGACAGAAGATCTTTAGATGAGACTATCCTCGTCTTTCAAATAATTAGGGGCATCACAATAGATCTTTCAGGTCGCGGTGTATAACACCCTTAAATAAATCTAATCTAATCTAACTAAAGACACCTTCATAAAAACCACAATTAAGTATTAATTTGGACATTGGATACGAGTCGTAATTTGAGTACAAAACACTTGAAAATGCTAATAGACGAATCTCAAACAGGAACTCAACGAAGTATTCAACTTACGCCCATGCTCAAGGAATTAATTTGTTCATACTTTGATTGGATTTGTATCTGGAACCGGGTACAATTCGAAACTAATCCTGTAGATATGCTTCTGGTTCTTAAAGTACAAGTATTTTTAACAATCATATTTCGAACAGAACCGATTTCTTTGAGCCCCTTCCAAGCGTGGCAGATGTCGGCAACCTCCTTAGGAATACTCTTATGAACTAGACAAAACTATTTCCTGTGGCTTATGCAACATTTAAAAGCGATTGCCAGCAAATGTCACCAGCAGAACCCCACACACCCGCTCCTGCTGTGTGCATGTTCGGCATGCGGTGCGACATATCTCCCTCGTCTTGCGGAAAGTAGCAAAATATAAAAAATTTCCATGCATTTCTTGTCTTTTTATTTGATGCTCCATAACACGTGGCAACTTTTGTGTAATGATGAAAATTTTTCCAAATATTTGCATTTTCCTATAGAATTTAGTGGAAATTCCTGCTGCAGCATCAGTTTGAAATTGATTCTAATTTTGAATATTGAAAAATAAGAAAATGAATGCAAATTACAATGTGCCGTAGTCTTTGGGTAAATTTCATAAGTAAATTGAGCGCTTCAGCGCTGCGATGGAGCGAGCGAGGGCGTTCGCTTCCTTCAAATTGCATGTCGTGTTCTGACTTTATGTTAAAGTCAGGCAGATCTAATGCGCAATCATAAATTTCTTTAAATAATCATCATTTGTATTCTATGACATGAGTAATAATCAAATATCTCGGTATGAAGTCAAGAAAACAACCTTCTGATAATGGGACTTAATGGTTCATTCCCTTCATTCAATAAACACCGTTTTACAAATTTACCTAATCCGAAAGTTGGGGGCACAGTTATTTCGTTCCACATTTATCTCAACATTGTTCTATATTTGTGTTTCATCGAGATTCTCACCCGATTCATATTAGGAATTATGTAGGGTAGAGTGACGAAATTTTGTATACATACAAACGTTGTATATTGAATATCAGTTATTTTTAGTGCTAAGTTTGGAAACTCTAAATTTTGAATTCTGGTTCCTCTGTTTCATAGTGAAACCACAAACGAATTGACGGGTGCACGATACTCGTACATAGAACTCTAATGGACAATGTATAACACAACGGCGAGTAAATTATTCGCCATGTAGCGAACTTATTAAAACAGCCTGCGCTCTTCCAACGGAACTTTCTCGGATTATTCAATTTGCGCGTACAATCCCCTAGGTTGTTCCAGCTCTTGTGCGTCACATAAAAAAGCAGTACTTTACGAGGCTACAAAGTCAAAAGCTATGCATAGAGCAAGTGTTGCATGCTTCACCCGCTTAAATCGTCACGTCGAAAACCGCAAACTATGGGGAGTGGGACAGTTGGCGATTGTAAGAGGGTGTATGTGGACTGCGAAGGCGTATGATTTTAATTTTTAACGAGCCATGCTGCCGCTGCGTTGGTTTAGCTGCTGCCTTTGAATTTATTTTAAATTTCTGCTAACACGAAATGACATTTTGGCTGCCTTAGCTGCCTTTCACCTTTTGGTGCTCGTGTGACGCGCCACTTAGCGTTTCGTGTTGTTCCGTTATCATCACGTGAACTTTGCGTAGTATACAAAGGATGCTTTTGATTGAAGCGCGCGGAACATGAGTGGATGTTGAAGGCCAGGAGCCACTTCCGCATTCGCTGGAGCATTCAGTTTTTATTGTTTTCAACGCAAGGATAGGATGTGCGTAGCGAAGTATATTGCTTAGCCGAGCGATGGGCAAACTTTCCGCAGCGCACTCTGATGCTCTGGCTTATTCATACCCTGAGAGATGCGCACACAATGCGCAGAAAGGAAATTGTGAATGCAATAATTTTTTATTGCGAGTTTCGAGTTGAATAAGAAAATTGCAAGCATCTTGTTGAGACTGTTTTTTTTTTTTTGTTTTTGGTTACTCTTTTCATTTCATTTTATCAGGTTGGGGAAAAACTAATTTTGAATTTAATTAAATATTTATAAAGCCTGGATTTGTTGAATTTGCAGCAACATTTTTAGGCTCAAACCCAATGGAATACCTTTTGGTGTCATTCAACGGATTTTCAACGGAAATTTCTTAATCAAAATTTGGTGTATCCTTGCGTAATTGTGCTTGGGCACATTTTATATCTCAGCACAAAAGTTCCACTCTAATCTGCTTCAACGCCATTAATGCGTCTATAAATATTTCCAAATAGTGCTCGGTTTATATCCCACTCATAAAATATCCAAATAGGTGGCAAATAACTTCTTATCACTCACAGCACATCAGCCGTAGAAAATTAAAGAATTATCCCCAAGGAATTGGCCAAGTAAACCCTTTGCATCCAAAATAAGAAAGAAAATCCAAATGAAACGAAAACTCAAGTATCATCCCACATGTCCGAGCGAGTTCGACTGGAGCACACGCAAACGCCCGGCCACCTCTTCGATTTGTGTTCTTCTGCATTTGTTCTTCGATCAAAAGTTATGTGCTCATCTTAGATTGGACATTAAATGGACACTAAAATATTTCCCATCTACACGCAACGTACACACTTCCCCAAGCACATACACATCCACATTCACAAGCATGCCAGCGCACACGCAAACCGCCTGCTACATAATCGAAATGTAATACAAGGTCCTGCAAACCGAAAGGAGCCAAACACAAAAAATAAATGTCATGAAACAACTCATTGACAGGCACATAAGCACACTGGTTTTATGGCCACCAGATATGACCAAAATATATGATTACCGTGTGTCCACCACCGCTGGTGCTCGTAAATAGGCATTTTCGGATTGTTATTGGATAGTGATCCAGGTGGGACATGTGACTCGTGATGGTCATAAAAATCAAAATAAAATGGAACTTATGCATGACAGTTCGTAGCCATTTTTTACTTGGTCCACTTCAGTTATCCGCAAGGCGGCAGAGGCCTGGTGTACCCGTTGCAAATATACGCAAAGATAAAAACACCGCAATAAAATGCCGACTACTACTTATTTTCATTTCTCACCCTGATATTAATCGGTAGTCTCGTTCAATCATTAATGTGATCACCTACATAGATAAGCAGAGTAGTATAGTTGCGGATAGGCGCAGCAGTGGCAGAAATTAAATGACTTCCTTGCTTCATGCGTACTTATCTTACTACACAGTTTGCAATTTCTAACTTGATTATAGTAAATATTTATTGCATTTATTTGCATATGTGATGGTGCAAAGATAAAGCAATATAGCCGCCAATGATGCTCTGCATTTTGATAGAGCTTCCCAGAATTTGTTGCCTTATGTCAATTCTTCAAGGTGTTTCTAGTAGTCGAAAGAGAAATATTCTGTGAGTTTTTTATACTATATGCTTTTAATGTTTGTGTACTTGGCTCTTCTATGCATTCTACATTCGGTAAACTTTTCTATGACTCTGTGATTACGCTCTGTATCAACTAAACACTCTTCAGTTGACGACTTCAAAAAAAAAAGGTCATCCCTGTCTATCATAAGTACATAACATGACGTTCCATTAATACAATCAACGAAATCAAAGTGTAACACTGTCTACCCTGTCGCTAGGTAACAAATGTAGCATATTCGCATGCACTCAGTGTAACATTCTCACAAAACAACTAACAGCGCTCACGCAGGGCTGCACTTATTTGAGAAAGGAACACAAAATCTATGCAGTGTAAAGCAAGCGTAACATTTTTGCGCAGAAACAAAAACGCTATAAGAAAAAGCTGAAATACAGTCCACATTTTTTTGATTGCATACTTTTAGGATGCCTCTATTAAATTCAGTTACTACGAGAGAGGTGTATATAAGTCAAAACATAATCTATTCCAAAAAAAGCTCACGCAAGAACCGTCTTTCGAAGTGTAGATAAAATTCGAGAATGTTCTTGAATTTCTACCGAAGTATATAATGTTCTACTTCAACCATAAGAAAGGTATATAAGCCACCACACAATTAAAAGTCGAGGCAGTTGAATAGCAATCGTAACAGTGTGTACATCGTGCAGTTTAAAATTTGTAATTGTGATTGAGAATAAAGAGGTTAATGAATTATTAAATAAAGTGCAAATTGTAATAAAGTAAACTTTAAGCCTAATATTAAGTGTGTAAATTGCAGTAATTAAATAAAGCTAATTATTTTAATTTAACCAGCGATTCTTTGATTACTACACAATTCAGTGGTACGAATCCGAGTATTGAGAGTTAGAGTAAATTGTCAGGAGGGCAAGTTCGTAACATTATATATTGTCACGAGGGCAATTTCGTAACAATATACTAAAATTTGGTGGTAATGAATAATTTTTCAATAATTGTGTAACTCATTCTCTCTACTACAACACCAACCACCATTTTGCTCATAAGCATTTTATAATAAATTCTCTTGGGTTATAGAGCGCCTTTCAAACATCAATCTTCTTCACTAATATTTACATATACAAGCCTCGCCAAAATAAATTATATAATTGCAGATATTGACAGAAAAGAACTTAAGCGAAGCAGCCAGTGAAATCCATTATTATATATATGGGGATTTGGGGAATCTGAATAACGCACTCCATGGTGCTGTCTATTTATCCTTTGCATTGACTATTCGTGACGCTTGAGGTAGAATCACAGTTCAAATCAGACCAGAATACCAAACATAATATTCGCACAATTCAAGGGACAAATTTCATTTTGATTACAACAATTTTGAAGTGTGTATCCGAAAATTGCAAAGGCACCATAACAAAAAGTTCCCTTATTCTTTAGTGTGGATTTAGTATAAGCACTTCGAGAAGTATTTGATACGAATGCGGCATTTATGCTAGATTTCATCTTCTAAATACAATGTTACGTGAGCTGATTACGTTAGATACGCGCTACTTCAGGGCCGACAATGTATGCTTGTGCAATGAGTGTGTGTTCACTGCGGTCACTGCATGTCCTTTGTGTCATTGTGGGAGTTGCTTGAAAGAGTGTGGTGTGGCTTGATGGCACTTTCATTGACTTGTTTTTTTCTTATTATTATGCGATATTTCCTTTTCTATTTTGTCGGGTTTGCTGGAATGATTATGCATTATTTGATTGTAGCTGGTCTTGTTTCATGTGTTACTCTCGGGTCGAGAGATGTCCGCAGTCAATGCATGCTAAATGATTCCGTGATACTTATGCAGTTGGAGTCCATTTGCGTGTTCATTCAGCGAATTTTGTTGATGACTCATCATGATAGCATTTATTTTACTGCCCTGAATGTCACCTTGAGGAATGCGTACGCATTATGCATGACTTTGTTCTCAATTATTCTTATTTGAGATTCTTTACAAATTGGATTTTAATAAAGGAAAAAATAATCATATTATTGAAGAGGGGTTAAAGGTAATAAAAAGAGGGTTGAGAAGAGTAGAAAACGAATACCGATCAGAAAACCATGTACCAAGTAGTGGTGACAGAGTGACCGCAAGTTAGAATGTTAAGAAATTCCATTACTTTAAAATTGATAAATTGAAGTATAGGTTAGGTTAGGTTACGTTGTCAAGGCGGCACTTCCACTCGGAAACATCTATGTCCATTGTGACAGCCTTCAAAAATGCCAAGAGGAGGCATATTCGTCCTTAGCCTCGATTTTCGTAAACATTGGAAGTACCATCCTTATTAAACCATTTGGTTTTCCAGATGAAAGTGAGAAGATCCGATAAATTCACCTTCGTTATCTCAACTGTAGTCTTGGACATTGACAGAAAAAGTGATGAATCGACTCTATCTCTTCTTCTTCAATTGAAGAATAAGACTGAGTTGGATTTGTGAGGGTTTCTACAGAAGATTGCAAAGATCTAAAAACTCTGCTTCTATAGTTTTGGATTGGATGTATCGACATTACTGTTGAGGATATATTTTATATATATATTCGCCTTCTAATCTCTCATAACGCTTATGAATATTAATAACTCTGCTGCTTAATGTTGGTGTCTTTAAAACAATTCGTATGTTCGCAATTCAGATGGTCGATTGTTGGGACGCATTTTTGTTATAATTTAAGCCTTTGATTAGACCGTAAACTACACAATCGAATTCGCACATCTGTTAGCACTTTAATCTGTTTGCAAAGTGCGTTATTAATGATGATCTCAGAACAAAAGCCATGAAGCAACCAGCATCCCAGCCGGTTTCTGGCAACCCCAGCAGAGCAAACATGCGCTTTTGGCTCGGAATAATCACAGCCACAGCAACAACACCACTTGAACCGGCTACTCTTCGGGGGTGGTGTTGGGCGCGTAAATTCATAAACTGCGAATTGATCGAATTTTATGATTCCAGCATAAATTGGCACCACTCTCATTGCCACACCGCTCGAGGGAAAAATTAATAAAAGTAAAAAGTGGCAAATTTCGGAATGTTCGTTCCAAAATAAAATTCGAAAGCTGGAAATATTGCCTAAACTCTCTGGAATTGATACGTTCGTATGGAATAAAGTGATACTGGCTTCAATTGGCGAGCCAGAGCGAAATTTCAGCACCGTTGCGACCGACCCCTGGCAACGGAATTAGCTGCGGTCCGCAAATTTACTCAGTGCGTGAGAAGTAGATTTGGATTTGCAATGGTTGCAGTGCCCACCGACGACCCCGCTCCACCATTGAGCACTGATTGCCAGCTTGACACTAAAATGCAAACAATTGAACCAACACGGCACTCTGTGATACCGTCATCGCAAAGCACTGCACCGCGCCGCACGGCACAGCCTCCGCATAAACCAAGCTGCGCACCAGCGGTGGCTGGTGTTGTTTGAAATCCAAATGCGAAACAACCACAATTCGGACTTTGATTGGATTAAAACAAGCATTTGGCGTCGTTCGAGTTGTTGATGAGCCAACTTCCACTTGCCACTGCGTATGTGAGGCCTACCGGCGGCTGCCTCGTGCCCCCACCCAATGCAAGTGTTTCACAATCGTGTTGACATCTCGTGGCTGCTGGACACGTTTGTGTTTATCGACAACACGGGTGCGCAGGGTATGGGTAGGCAATTAAAATGCCCGCACTCGATATCAATTCCAATTTTTATGATTGCTCGGTGAGTTGAGTGGGTTTCATTTCGATAGAAATGGCCTGATGTATTCCGTGCTCACATATGTCTGCCAGGCCTTTCGGTGTTCAGGCGGCGGTCATTCAGCCCGAAAAATGATTGCGCCGCCACTTGATTAGATCTTAAATTCTAGTTGTCATAGTTTCGGAAAGCGAGCTGGGAATATTGGATTTGCATATTGCGTGTTTTATTTGTGAAGCTTAATCCATTCCCAACCATTCAATGTCGTTCGTTTTGTTATGGTTGGGTTTATTATCGGAATTTCATTTTCTTTATTTTGTGTTCATTCGATTTAGATTTTCAACTCCAAATGTCCACCCGAGGCGGTCCTACGTCCCTTTCGCAATATCTGCTCTAGGGCTTGATGTGAGCTTTGGTTGACATTAATTGTCCTGGTTTTATCGACCATCATTTTGCTATTCTCTAATTTGTGTTTATTTAATGAGGAATTACGCGCAATTGCCGTGGCACTGGTTTCACACTCTCCACACTCCCCATTAGTTGTAATTTCTTCACAGAATACATTTTCCTCTGAAAAGATCCTTTGTATTGTGTCTGCCAAAATTTGCATGCACTGCAGTACCTGCTGTGCGCCAGTTGTTAATTTATTGAAAAATGTACACTCTGTGAGGAACATTTTGCAAGAAAGGTGCCGTCAATATTTCCGTAAAAAGTACACACACTCAAAAATGTTGAGCTTTGCAGAACATTTATTTAGGTACAAGATTGGATTGTAAGGATGGGTGTAAAATGTTTACACTGGAGTTGGTTTACTCTAATACAAGATAACTCCCATCAAAGTTTAAAGAGTATTCCTACATATCTCGTAGTGCTAAATTGGTTTTTGAATGTAGTAGTAACATAATTGCTACTCGGTAGTCTTCGGTGAAGATTGCGTATAACAGACGACATAGTGCATTTTCTTCCAGAATTTCCACTGAAATCGGTAACGTCGTAGGAAAAATTGCATAATGAATTTTGAAATAACATCTAATGATGTACAATTTGATAATTTTGTGGGTTGCGAGAATGCAAGATTCATAGTTTATATTGTTTATAAGGCTTTCGTGACAAAGCAATTCATACAATATATCGATAAATATAAACGAGCCGCAATACTCTCTTCGAAAAGTTTTTTGATTGGTCTCGCAATTTGTAACGTTTCCTTTCGAAAGGAGATTTCTTTTCCATTAAAATTATTGTCACTACTAGACAGATGTCAAGATGACTTTCCTTTTTTATTGCAAATAAACGACTGACTCTTCTCTCAGCAAAGAATAATATATAAAGTACAAACTAAAAAATGAACACAAGTAAATACATGAATAAAAATTAAAGAATATGAGACGCAATATATCATGAATAAGGGGAGTTGCCATAGGAAGCAACTGTGTGGTGACATTATGTTCTAGGAGGGTACTAAGTAATTTTTCCGGCGGGAATCTTATACAATTCGAACACACATTTTAGTCAAAACACTCTTCTATGGTAACAAAGCTGGCGGGCCTATTCTTTGTAAGTATTATAATCGTATCGTCCGTCCGAATATAGTATGGGATGTCTGTCTATGTTCCATATTCAGCTCCGTGAGCCCGTGCTAATTGTGGTTTTGTAATTAACTCAAATTTTTGCAAATATTTTCCGTGGGTGTATCCGTTTTCCCAGAATTGTACTTGTTTTTTTTTTTGTATTATGGGAGTCAGTGTGAGTGCGAATGCTAAATTCGGCAAACTGAAAAATGCATAAATTCCATTTTAATTAGAAAATTAACTGGAAATATGCGCCTCACGTTAATCGCATGGGAATGAAAATCCGTTGGCTGCATCGCAACGCTTTGAATTCGGAATCCATGGGATGCAGAGGCATGCATGCGAGCATTTATTCCGATGTGCCTGTGCACTCGTATTTAAAGGATGTCGTAGCTGCGAATGAGTGCGCGTGTGAGTGGTTGTAGGGCGTATGAGTGCTGCGAATGGGTCTGACATCAAAACCATTTTTGCTGGCTGGCTGATGTTGCTCGTATAGCTAATATTGAAATGTGTGCCGGGTGATAAGCGGGCACTTGGCGCGTGGGTAAAGAACAAATTTCGTTATAATTATTTATTTCGTAAGCACATTTTATGGCGACAATTTTAAAATGCAATTAGACGCGATTTTCATTGACACGCCTTTTTGATAACATAACGAGTGACAACAAAAATTCTTAATGGACTGCGAAGAGTGTGGTTGAGTTTGTGAAAATTCCAAAATGGACAAAATCAAGTTTGATGTTGAAAATAGTCAAAGCTGAAAGCTCATTGCAATGCCCAAACGCAAATACACGCCATTCTACAACTACAAGAACACTCGGAACATTATTGTAAATATTCGCTGTAAGTTGAAGAGAAATCCCTGCTCATAAATGTCAGGGAGAACATCAAGAAAAAGGAAAGCCCTTAAATGAAACGGCATATTTATGTCACAAATACTCGGCAGCTATATTTTACGTTTATGGCTCGAGTTAACTGAACTAGCAAAAGCACGAAGGAGCCGGCAATGGGCGTACGCTAGTAAGCCATCCAACTGTAAATGTGCGTCTGTCTCAAGTGAGTCTTGTGTCAGCACAGCAGAGCACAGCACCGTCAGGCGCAACTCAGGCAAAGAACCGAAAGGACCAATAACACGTTGATGTGCTGCGGACATCAAATCATTGCAAATAGCAAAATAAGTAACGGAATAAATAAATTTCGTCTCTCAGACGACAAAGGAGCCGCAAGGATGCAGAAGCCAAGGACAGCAAGCAGCAGTGCTAAAAGAAAATACCAACGAAGCGGAGCATATCGTAAATGTTGATGGAATTTATTTACGAAAGCGTATTTACTACACAGCACAAATTTATACGCCATCAAGAGTGGCGGCAGCAACAACAGCAAATAGCAAAAGGAATTGTTGCTGTTCTCTTGAGTATCCTGTTCGTTATCCATGTCAAGTGGAACTACCAAAAAAAATAACATAATATATTAGGAAATGGAATTTATGCGAGTTTAGTAAGAACGACTACAGTAAAAATGCCAAAGCTATTTTGGCCAGTAGGAGCACCAGCTATAATAACAAAAGGAGAGCAACACTGCCCTTCTAGTTATATACGGTTATATATAAGAATTGAGAACATTTGTAGCGCTGCTTCCTCGACCCTAGCAAAAATCTAAGGCGGTGTCAAGTAAAAGAGAGAGCAAATATTTTATAAATATCATTCGAAGAAGATCTCTAATTGAGAGAGAGTTAATTGTTAATTGGTTAAAAATGAATACTCAATTTCGAGAGAAGCACTGCACAATAGAGCAGATCCACAGAATATCTGCAGTAATTAGAGACGCTTTGGGGAGTCAAAAATATTCCTCTGCGATTTTTCTCGATTTGGCACAGGCGTTCGATAAGGTATGGCATGGGCGTCTCATCTACAAAATTCAGAACTACCTTCCCGAATATAGTTATATTTTAAAGTCCCACCTTTTTGATCGGAAATTTGAAGCTAGAGGCATATTCCAAAATTGAACGAACAAGGCTTTTTGTGACACGTGGATCGTTAAATTCCTTCGACCACCTTTTTATAAAGATAACGACCCGCTTTGCCTTATTTACACAGTTGTTAATGTGAAGGTCGTAGCAAAGTTTCGGATCCGTCGCCAAGCCAAGATACAAAACACTGAAGACTGTTGTTAGAGACTTCTTGGAAATAGTATATGGATGACGAAAAGGGACTCTTCTAGAGAAAACCATATACTTACATTCGTCATGATTTAGTGTCATCAAATTTGCTGAGCACTAAGACGACAGTGAAGAAATATCATCCTGTAACATTTCCTGAAATGCAGGTGAATAGTGGAATAAATAAAGCTTGACGTCGTCAGCGAACATTAAAATGTTAGAAAATTCAGTGGAGATTGAAGGTCATTTATAAAGGTAGGAAAAGAACTGGACTTTGTCAACGGCCTTACTGAAGTCTGTATATACTACATCAGTTTGCAGACCTGCAGAGAAACCCTGAATAACTGAAGAAGAGAATTCTAGAACATTTGTAACAGTGGATCTTCTTTCAGAAAACCATGTTGATATTGGTGAATTACTACTGATAAATGAGAGATAATGATGGAATCAAAAAATTTAGGAAGAACACTTAGTTTAGCTATTCCACAGTAATTTGATACATCAGACTTAGATCCAGTTTTATGGAGCGGAATCAAATAAGACTATTTCCAGCAAAAAGGAGTGTAACCTAACTCAAGTGAAGCGTTAAAAATACATGTAAGGGATAAATGTATGCACTCAGCACACACTTTTAAAATAGAACTAGGAATTTTGTCTGGGCCAGGTTGGAATGAGATTGTTAAATATTTAAGATTATAAAGAAAATCTTCAGGTAAGGTGGAAAGCACGGTACCATAATTTAATGAAGACAAAGGATATGGGTAAGGGGAATTTGCATCGTACTGGTCACTAAAGTAGGTAGATTTAAAGGAGTCTGTAGAGAAATTGGAAAAAGCCAGACCCTTTCCAATTCATTGTTGAAGGGAAATCAGAGTTTTTACGCTTCAAATTAACAAAACTACAAAACGCTTTGCTACTATTGTGAATTTCACATTTCAAATTGGTTATACAAGCTTTGTAGCATGATGCATTTAAAGTTTGATACCTATTTCTGAGAATCGCATGTTCAACTCCACTTCCCGATCTCTTATAATGTTTAAAGGCTCGATTTTTTAAAACTCGCGTATGTCTTTTGCTATAAAATAGCTAAATATTTGCAATGGTTATTTTCCGGCTAGCTTTGCGATTTCATCTTTATTATGGTCAAGTAGGATTTCTCGGATATTTTGAATCAAATCTGTTTTAGAGGCGAAAAGTACCGCTTCAGTTGCTTCAACTGTGTATACTGAGCAGTACGTAGGTGTCACCCAGGTCGTTTATCACTGCAATCGTCTCTGGTGTCTGATTTCGATCCATCGGTAATAAGCTCTCACTCCGTTCTAAAAGGATGAATGGCTTTCTTATAAAGTTAAATGTATTTATTTGCGCTGGCGGAGTTTTTTTGGATGATTTAGCAAGTTTTTTATAAAGGAGTATCTAGGAATCAACCAATATTTTCCAGAAAGAGTGCTGTACACTGAAGTGGTGAAAGCTAGTGCCATTATTTCTCTGCCAATATCTGGAATCTTTCTCTTCGCGAAGAACTGTGAACGATTTGAATAAATTACCGAATGGGAGTTTAGCCATTAAGCAGAATAGTCAAATAAGTGTCGGAGGGCTTGGCATGTATCCTACAAAACAAGAAAGAAAGTAATGTTTTGAGTTGAGATATTAGAATAATATGATATTATCCCACCTGTGGAATTCGCAGATAACAAATAATCGGTTAAGATCACTATATTCCTACAAAATATTTTATATGTGAACAAAACATTCGCACTAGAGTAGATGGCTCGGTAAGTAAATGATAATCTGGCAAAATAAGTTAAATATTAGTCAGGAATATACTCGTATATAGCATATTCCTGACTAACAATTTAATGCGATGTTCTAATTATAAACTTATTAAGTGGTGACATGTGTAAATTATTTTATACATTCATCAAATACAATGATAGAGAATAAATGAAAACATTTACATTTTTGTGTGAAGAAGAAAATATATTCTCAATAGTTGCAAAGTAGTTCAGAGATATTCCCATATTATTGCTGGGACACCCTGGTTCAATGTTTTAGTTGCTGTGATATCTAACTTTCGGTATAATATGGTGACCTTGAATCTCATAATGTAATAAACAAAAGATTTTAATTAACATGCTTGATCAGACTATAAAGTAAATTTGCATTCACCGAATGAACTTTTTGGAGACCCAATTTTGGAAAATTTTTCTTTCTTTCTTCTGAATAATTCAGCAGGAAGGGATTCATTTTCTCAGTGTATTATTTAATTTGATTGAATACAAATAATTGTCCAATTCGTAGAAAATGATACTTTATTTTCAAATGGAAACTACATAATTTTGTGTTGATATAACCTTTATTGGGCGTGCTATTTCATTCGCCTTTGGTCACAGTATAAGAGAGTAAAGCATTGAATCGACGAAGAGGGGGTACTAAAACGTAAAATATACAATGAAGTGGACTTAACTTGAAATCATAAACTCAATTTAATTGCTATACTCGTAGATCTTTTAATTAAGGAGGCAAATGCGTAAAGCATTCATAATAGGCTAAGCAGCACTTTTAATTTCTCATCCCTTTGACACTGTTAGAACGACTGCGACATGTTTATGAACTTCCATTAACATAAAATGCAAATGCAATTGTCAGTTTCGCAAGCGTCAAGCTGCTTGTTGAGTTTGGCGAAACAAATGCCTGCGGACCCATACCGTAAACCATTGACCCGACTCTGAAGCTCACATTGCGTTACGGTTTCAAAAATTAAGTAATTTGGCTCGAAGGACCATCTACGCAGCCGAGCAGCCCTACCAGCACACGTCGCTGAGCAGCGCAGGTAAAGTGTTGGCAGTTGTGAGCGTCTGGATGGGCTCGGTGGTTTTCTACGGGTTTCGTTTCGTTTTTCATGGAAAAACCTGATGCCTGATGCCTGACAATCTTGAGGTTGAGCTTACTTGCTCACGCAGCAGCTAGTGTAGTCGTCCTTGTATCTGTGGAATGTTATCTGTCGACCGTAGCTATTAAAAGAAATTACGTTCAAAACTAAATTGGAAAAGATCCGCCGAGCAGAAGAAAACCCATTGAAATGAGAAACGATTATTGTGTCCCTGTAAAATAAAGAAACAAAACTTTTAAGTTGTTTGCTTAGTATTTACAACTCCTGTGGGACTCAGCACTTTCTTGCTCCTCTCTCCACGAACTACACCTTATGGCACTACATTGTGTCAGTGCTGTTTCTTGCTGCCTTCCCTGCCCTGCCCTGCCTTTCCCGGCTTCAAGTGCCTTAAGGGGTGCCAGGTATGCAAGTTAGCCGCAGCCACAGCCGCTGCCGCTGTCACTGCCGCATTGCTGATGTTTGCGTAAATTTTTCTGTTGTTCGTTTGCTCTTTTCAGCGCTGCCGCAGCGGGGCAGGGGTGTTGCCTCGTTGTACTTGCACATTGTATCCGTATTCATGTTCAAGACCTTTGTGGGGGGGTCTGTGCGTTCGCGTGCAGGGTTGCCGGGCCGTTATGGTAATTTAGTAGGGTAATTTTGTGGAAATTGATGCCAAATGAAAAGGTAAACAGCAACAGTAAAGAAACTGTCTAATTTTCAACTGGAGCCATGAATTTTAATACAGGTTTGAATGTATTTATGACGGCATCGGAAAATCTCATTCTAAAAATTTGAGTATTAGAACACGCTCAGTTAAACGCCAGACTGTGATCCTGAGAGGTGTGGATGGGTAAAGGCTGATCATCACTTTTTATGGTAAAATACTTAAATCGATAGATCTAGTATCCTCACTACTCGCTAATTATTCCAGCTCCAGTACCAGTGCTCACCTAACTTAATAAATAGCCACTAAAACTCTTCGCAACGCTTAAACGTTCATTAAAATTCAAGTGTAAAAACATTATGCCAACTATTTGCGCCCAAAATCTGTAGGATAAACAGGATAAATGGGTGCAAATCCCAGCTCCTTATAATCGCTTTGAATATTAATGAGATGTCATCGTTCTTTCGTCAAATTGCGCCACTTTGCAGTGTGTGGCTTAGCAGTATGAACGAGCAGGATGCTCAAAGATTGTTCGCATATCCTGACACAACTTTCTAACTGTTGCTAACAACGCCAAGTAAATAAATCAACCCTTCTCTGGATGTGCTTGTTGGCAACATTTCAGCAATCTACGAGTACTATAATAAAGCATTTCATCAAATTCCATCGTAGTAGTTTAGTGGATAATCGTAGCAGAACGGCGAAACAACCCTTCGAGGCAAAAGGTTAGTTCTACGCACAAGGATGCAAACACTATGTCAATGACTCTCGCATATATTAAGACAGAACACCTTCTTCACACAGACAATCATTCACACTAACGCGTGCCTATTCTGTTCACACTCTATTAATATTCACGTAATTATAACACTTTCTCTGCGTCCTTGCTGCAGCAGCTTTACCATCATGAAACCACAAGTCACTTAGCATCAACGCACTTTCGACACTTTTTAGTTTACATTGACGTGCGATTGAGTCGCACCCGGCGCCAGCTCCTTGCGGCTTACTGAACGACTTAATACCTTCTGACAGATTTCTGACTTAAACTTGAGATGACGGCTAGTGTCATAATTTGTTGCTGATAATATGTTAATGAGGTTTGTTTATTTGATTTATTCGCCTGCAAGGCGTGGGCGGTTGTTAGAGGGAACTTTAACTGCTTTCATTTTGTCAGCTTCATGTAAATTAAGCGTGCTACTGAGTTCGATAGGTGGAGGCATTTAGAGTAGCAGAGCATCGGTCATCTTAAGGACGATTTAAAGGAGCGGCTACTCGAGATTGAGAGAAAATTTGTTGTATTCCGCGAGTCGGCTCTGCTATCTTTGCGAAAATATAATTAAAAACTGACTTGTTCCCGCTCTATCCACGGATACAAGTGTTTAATCGTTGCGTTTACAGCGCAATAAATATTTAATTAGAAACTGAATGCGGCACTGTTCAAAGAGGTGGTGGAGTCGATTCAACAAATTAAAGTCAATTGTTTGTACTGGCTACTAATAACATTTTATCTCATTATGGAAATTCAACTAAAGGAAATATTTTTAATTCCGAATCTCCAAAATTTCAAACTTTGCATACATTTGTTAATTAATCGTATTGAAAGTCAAATAAAATTTAAATAGAAAATGGCTGAAGCTGACGATTGTGTAAATGCTGTAGAGGACAACTAAGTGTTTCTTATATTGTTCGGTGAAGTTTTTTGAAAGGTGGATATATTCCAACGGATGAGGAAATCCAAATTCAATCCAATGATGTAATTTTGAAATAACTTGTATGGCCTAATATTAAATGAAACAATGAATAATTGAAGCAAGTCCCTTTAATAAGGCGATTTAACACAAAGAGCAAAGTAAGTGGATTCGAAATATTTCTCAACTGGAATTAGCGTCAGTTATCCAAGCCCTGATCATAATATACCGTTGAATTTTTGCAGAATTTATTTGAAACCTATTTCGCAGCCATACCTTTTATTGGACCTCAACCATTCTTTGGCATATGGGCAAATAGCAAAACAGATAAGATAAATTAATACGTGACAGAAGATCGCGCTACTGGGCCTCACTACCAAAACTTAGACAATCCAAGGTAATGATTGGGGACTACAACTCAAAACGTGCAGCTCTATGTCTACATTTCAGCAAAAACAATTTATGAACTCTGACAGGTCACCTCACAGGCCACTGTAGTTTAAGAAGCCACCTCATGAAACTGGTACTCTCACCAGTAAACACGTGTAGGTTCTGCACGGAGGCAGAAGAAACACCAGAGCACCTTCTAATGAACTACGAAGCCTTAGCTCGCAGTTGGAAGAAATATCTGGGGCATTACTGGCCCGAGGGCAGAGACATTATAGCATTGAAACGCTAAGTCTCCTTAGAACAGTTGGACTAAGAGAAGACCTTTAATAGGTACATGTAGGAGGAGTACAATTTATTTCATTCATTCATTCGTTCAAAACTATTTCATGTCGATATTTCAATATCGATATACTGTTTAACAAAAGATAAAATCCATGATTATCCAAAATATAATCATCTTGAGTTTTGACGTTTCTTTTATTTTATTTTATTATTTTGGGTGACGTGTAGAAAATTGAAATAAACCGCTTCAAATATGAAAAATGAAAGAAAAATACTACACGTTTGACCTTCAATAAACGTGTTAAACCTACTCAAAATCCAAACTAATGAAGATCATTAAAAAAATACAACAATATTACAAAATCTTTTGATATAAGAAAAATCAGTTCTGAGTTTGATATTTCTCATTAATGTCTGGCTCCGATGATAAATTTCCGTCCAATTTTTTATTGTGCAATAGGAACCTCAGGGTTGGGGCTACTTATTGCAGTGTATTATAAAGAGGAATACCATTCTTGAGTTCTAAATATGACTGTTTAGTGCTTAAATAATACATGCTTTGTTAATATGAGTGCAAGCTAAACCGGGAGCTTTAGATCCGTAGACTCTTGTATAAGGGAACGCACGATTTAGGTGCTGTGAATACTCATATTGGCTTGCTTATACTATATAACATGCTCTCCTTTAAATTGTTTTAACATCTATGTAGACTAATACATTTATACAGACTAATATCATTTCATTATATATATCAGGTTAGTCTCGTACATAAATTTAAATTTGATTACAGCATTTATCAATCTTTTTGATTCGGACTTTGTTTCTAATGCAAAATTACCCTTTTTAATTGATCAAGCCCTTGAAGTACTGCCTTTAAATTAGTTTCAAAGGATCTACAGCTTATAGCTTCGCTGACCACTTAGTTTGGCCACTGCATTTAACACTAGTTTTTGAGTGTTTTTTCATAATTGCTCAGCGAAAAAGTCGATCAAATAAAAAAAGGTAAGCAAACTTTGAAATACTTCAAATAAAATTCTGCTTCAATACAGGCAAACGATGTATATTTATGTTCATCTGATCATACTTGAAATTTCTTGTAAAAAATACCACTCAAGCCAACATCTCTACCAGGACCGCTCAACAAAATCAATTGTAAATGGTGGTATCCTTCCCTCAATAACAGAGCATTGAAAACCAAATCTCATCTAATTGACTGCGAGCTGTCGCAATAAAACACCATTCTGCGCGCGCAATCATTAATTCAATCCAAATCCATTTAAAAATGCAGCTCGGTAATTTATGTTGAAATTTTAACTTTTTACAGAATTGCAGACGGGCTCTTATGCACTTTGTTCGGTGGCAATGTTTCATCCGATCATGAGTTACTTGCAATTAAGTGAAAAATATTAGTCTCGCAGCTGATTTAATTATTTAACAATGAAGTCCGGGCGATGTTTTATGAGAGAAAAGCATCCGTAAACAAATTCTGTGTTTGCAGCAGTGCCCCTCCACCATACAACGGAGTGCCAGTCATAAACAAGAATGCATACAACAGGAGCAAAATGGGCATCAACAGCAGCGGCAGCCAGCATCAGCATCAGCGGCGGTTGCAGCAACATGTAATTGCACAAATGCGCATAATTCATATCAAATGACCATTTTGAAATCCTTTTATTTCTGTCCGTCCTTTTATGCCCGCTTCGTATCCTGCACCGCATTTTCTCGTCCCCAAACACTGTACCCCGGTGCGTCCGAAAATTGTGAAATAATAATTCTTCGAGATAAATTACCCAAAAACAGGTGTGTATGTTCAGTTAAATTGCCATTTCTTTCGAATCGCGTCGCATAATTTTAACCCGTCGGGCAAGGGGTAGTGGGCAGTCCTTTTATGGGCTGGAGTGTGTAGGCTGGAGTGTGAGCTGGGTGCTGCTCGTCCTGCGTTGGCATTTAGCATCAGGAAATGATGCTGACGCTGCCAACTAGCATAAGTGTGCACATCCTCCGGTCCGGTCCAATCAGTGTGCTGTGATGGTGCTGTTATATCTGCTGTTGTTGTTGTTGTTTTTGCTGCAGTTCAAGTGTCGGGCTAATGAGTTGCAAGACCTCTAGCGCAGTATGATGGCAACATTACCCAGTGTGTAGATGTGTAGCACATGATGGCCATTAACTATTCTCATGCCATGTACGGTTCAGAGTTATGGACCACCGTGACGTTCACTGAACGAAAATACCGTTTTATTCTGCAGAAATAGAGATCCAGCTTTAGTATGGACTACGATTAGAATGTTATACACTCGGTGGTCGGACTTTGAAAGTTTCTAATACAAAATATAAATTGGTTCGTTGAGTCACGAGTATGGTATATCTCTATAGAAATTATAACAGGAAACGACAGACACATATTTGGAAATCAATTCTTTTGAAATCTGAGAACTTCTCCTTAATTAGGTCGTTGATAGAACATTCACCCGAGCAGTCTATGCACGAGGTACAGAATGATAAGATAAACGTTAGAAGGAGTGGCTGCAAAGCATGCTTATCTATGTCTGATGAAAGAATCGGATTATGTGGAACAGAAATTTTGTTGTTTCGACGCAATGAGAACCAACTTCGATCCAAGGGTAAGTTTACACTTTTTAGTGATTATCACAGTTATTGTCGAATTTGACGGTTCGTATTTCAAACTATCGGGAACCATTTTGGAGCTTGATTTTGGAGAAATACCCTTTATACTAAGAGAGGAAAAAGGGTAGTCTAATTTTGGGTTGTGTTTTAACACAATAATAGGCGGGCCAAGTATTGGCTTGGATGTTATTCGTTCGTCTGTCTGTTTCCAACTCTTTACCATACGGTTAGAAAAAGATTAATAAAACTTGAATTTACTTAACATGAATCTTAAGGCAGAATCCAAATTTGTCATATGGCATGACCATTTCACAGATAGGCAGCTATCGAGACCTCATTTAAAATAAAAGTAACCTCATTCCACATCACTTTATATGTGGGCGTAATTATATAAAGAGGTGCTTTAGGATATGGGGTGTCCCGAAGTGGGTATAACTCATCTGAATATATGTTAACACCCACAAGAATATACATATATATAAAGATTAGCTTCAGTATCTGGTTCTTGTCCATCTGCCAGTTCGTGTGTTGATCAATGACCTACTTTCTTCCACATCGTAAAAGATATATTAATGAAACATATAGTATTAAATATGAGATATATTAATCCACAATAACCAAGTTTTAATACCTCAGTCAAAATCACTCCAGCTCGGCTCCTGTTGATGATAGAAAAATAGAGTTGTGTAGTGAAGTAACTTTCCTCGATGCTAGTTTGTGTGTAAAAGTGATCAGGATATTTCTACTGACACGCTCCCAATTCGCACATATTCTGCGACGTTGAACTGATACTGTATCATTAACAATGCCAAAAATAGTAAGGTTAACTATAGTGTCTAGGTCACTACTGGGCGTTTGTATGCATCTGTACAAGATTTATTAACCGAGTTTGCTAAGTATGGTGCAAATTATATCATGAAGCTCAGTTGGTGGGCCGTTTTTATATCAAATCTAGCTTCTTTGCGCTCAGGAGTTGGTTGTACTGATCGCTGACTGCTACCTTATAATTATATTATGCTTCTAGTAGGCAAAGAATCATCTTCTGCGCCAAGGCTGGATTACGTCAGACTCCGGGTGTGTTTTAGATTCGCAAATATTGGAAATATCAAATTGATTAAGGTGTAGTTTTCACAGTGTAGTTTTTCAAAATTACATAATTTGAGAACAAAACTAAAACACCAAAACTAAATGCTACATGAGAAAGAGAGTGTGCGCATTATTTTCGCGCTGTACCAAGGTCTTGCTGCAGCACTCCACCTAACCCGGCCGCTCTATAGTTAAGGCGAAAGTCCTTCGAGTTCGGAGGAGTATACGGCGAGAGCAGAGTGTGAGCGAAAGAGACAGAATAACGAAAATAACACAGAGGCGCGGAAACCAAACCTATTCGCACATAAAATGCGCCAGAGTGTGCATTATTTTAATGTCACTGATAAATCATTTTTATGTCGGTGCTAAATCAAAAGATGGACGAGCGTATGCCGCATTCGAGTGGGAAGGCACGGCCAGGCCCAGGCTCGTCTCACCCGCTGCAGTGCGAATTTGCTTTGCTACAGCTGAGTCGAGTGAGCGGGACACCCGTCGAGGTGGGAGGCAGTTGGCTGCGCCGTGTTGGCGTGTCAAATGCGTCGAAAAATGCGGCTGTGCTGCATTCGTCCATGAAAATGCGCTCGTGTCCGAAATACCTTCGCTCGTGAATGGCGGTACCTTCCGGCATGTTTATTTATTAATAACCGTAAGGACCCGAAGGACGAATTGCGAATGGCGCTGTTCTGTTTTGCTTTGTATTTCAGCATTACATCTGGAAATAATGCGCATCGCCGCTGCTTGCACCAGCATCCATCTGTCCACCAGTTGTGCTCTTACAATTCGCTTCTACACAACAAAGGCTGCAAGATTCCGCCGGTTCCCCATATCTATTGCCACCAAAACTATTAGCAAAATCGGTGAGGATAAGGGGGTAACACACATAAAATACACACACCCAGACCAACCCAAGTGATGCGCGTGCGAAACGTGTTAGCGAATGCGCAATTATGCCAGCCGTATGCAATGCAGCTTATGCATTAAGAATTATTGTTGTGTGTGTATTTGCACATTCACACACACGCAAACACACAACCAGAAATTCCCACACAAGCACACTGAATGGTGGAAAATTATGAGCGCGATTTCATATTTGGTGCTTTGAATTTATGCGGTAAACGCAAACAGAACATCTTCTCACAATGGCACGGCTCATAGTAATGTTGCTTATAAAATGTTCCCTTGCTCGGAAGTATGCTGTACTCTTATTTATGAAAAAATAATTTGCACATATCCTCACCGAAAATTGTACGGCATGACTGAAATGTTCAAAGCATGAACAGTAAATAGAAAAGCAGATTTTAGTTCAGACTAATACCAGGCCATTCAGGTATTCCCTGAGGATATTTGGAGCTTCTTATGATATCTACACCACCATGAAAGCTTCAAACAACACCATCGTTCGCATATAAAATCTGAATTCGCAATGAATTGGCCAGTTACGTGAATTTTGTTGAATATATCCTCATTTCTCCAGATAAATTCGATGGTCATATTTATAGTTTATTTCCATAACGAATTCAAATAAACTTTCTGTCTTGCTCTGTTCCTTTATATAATACGACTCACCCCAGGGGAAGGTTTTCCCAAAAACTTTTTGAATATAGTAAAAGATCCGTGTTTAAAGAAGGTATTTTCAAACTGAAAAAATATGAGTTATCTGATGCATTTTTTCCGTGAAGTTAGTCAGGGGACTGGGCGATCGGTCACAAAATGTGTATTTTTTTAAAGTAACGACCAGTCAGGAAAGTTCTGTGATAAAGCAGCAACAGGTAAAAATCCTGATGTGATTGATAAGGTGCACCCAAGACTATAAGACTATATTATATACTCTGTCGACAAACTGATATTCCTTTTTCTACAAAGAGCTATTTCCAAAAGCTCGATATATATAGTTTAGGATTGATATGGCTGTAGATATTACACTAAATACAAAAATACTGAATATATTTATCAAGCATCACTACTGCGGTCCAAAAATGAATGTAGTAATGATGTGATATTCAACAACTACTACACTAAAGTTTTGACGGTTGGCTCCAAAATTGGCTGTGGGATAGGAGCAACTTAATATAATGAGAAACTTAATATAAATAATCTGGAAGAATGTAATACCCACTCATCAATTTTGTTTTAGAGAGAAGCAAATCACCGTAGAACAAGTGCACCGAATAGTTACAGAAATTCGGAAACGATTTGAAAATAATATTTTGCTCAGCAATTTTTCTAGATGCTGAAGATAGAAAGTTCATTGTGAAACACAAAGGCTTTCAGACCACTGAATAACCTATCAGAGATGGTGTACCACAGGGAAGCGATCTCGGCCCAATTCTGTTCGGGAGAGTTTACTTACCCGGATTCTACTCAAACAAATGGACGTTTGCTGGGCGCTTTGTAGCTGCCTAAGTCCACTTCGGTTCGCTAAGTTCCTGCCTCTGGTTAACGCTGCTTGTTCTTTTTGCTATTCAATTGACAATCCATGCTTTATTCATAATTCACCAGCTTATATATTATTCACAAGATGAGTTACTTCACTCTATGGTTTGCAGAATTTTGCAATTGTTTATCAATGTGTTTATTGACTTACCAACTTTTGCAAAGTGCTGACCGTGCATAGTGGTAAAAGTTCATAGCAGATCACTTGTTTAATGTGCCCACCTGAGAGTGCAATCAACTTTTGGTTATGAGTAAAACAATTTTATTAATTATTATTTCTTATATTACAAAGACAAGCACGTATTTTCTTATTGTTCATAATGAAACCTCAGGGCTATTGACGCTTGGTTAATATTGTGAGTTTGACTCACAACAATTCTCTACTTGATTTACTCCTCCGACTTCCCAACGGATGCTCGGTTACCTACATCAATATTTGCAGATAACACAGTAGATTTAAACACTCAGGAGTCACAGGTATTAAAACGTCTAAGTCAAAAGTGAAATCGTATTAAAAATAACTAAAAAAAAAATTTAAAAAAAAATGGGTAGAATAGGTCAACGAAATTCAGGAGCAGCAAAGCGTTATGACCAAACTACGATTGGATGAAAACATAATAACTTATAAACAAAAAAAAAGAGCTGTGTCAACACTGACGCTAGGCCTATCGGCGTGCAAGCAGCTAGCATACGCATTTCTCACAATTACTACCATCGTAGCTGCAAAAAGCCAAGGAGATAAGAAACCGTGATTCACTTCCTCTGCAAATCTCTAGCGCTATGGAGAACTAAGATGAACACAATGGGCAAACCAATGCTCGATAAGATTGAAGAATTATCCAAAACTAGCGCAAACAAAATTTTTCACTATTTAATCCTAACAAAATAGATTCAACGCAATATATGTAATATGTCCACCACTACAACAAAACCTGCTTCGTACCAAGAATATCCACATTAACCAATCAACCAACCAATGCCTGGTAAACGGCCTTTCATATCTTTACAAATATTTACCTAATTTTGTCGCTAAACGGTATATTTTCAAAAACAACTTCTGTCATAAAGATTTGGTTGTTACTCAAACTGTAAAGGTCTATAACTGCTTAACGATGCCACGAACATCCAATGTTACAAAAATCACTTTTTTGCAACTTTTCTTGCCAACCAAATTTTAAATGGTTTTTAATGCTGAACGGTGCAACGCTGACCCCTAAAAATATGCAACAAAAATAACTTTACTTTAAGTGGCTACAACGCCCAAAATACAATTTTCTTTTAACTTTAAAAGGCCCCTCAAAATCTAAGAATACATTTTCAAAATGTATGCCTTTAATATAGAAAATAAAATTTAAAAAATTGAAAAAACCAATGCAGCAAATATGGAAACGATTTGTAGCCACTCTCCCCACAGGAAGTGAATTAAAATCTTCCCTCTAAGAGGCTCAAGAGTTTCCCCACTCTTAGTGGTCATAACGATTAAAGGAGCTGATATTTTCCCATTTCCTAGTGCATTGATTTAAAGAAATTCGTAAGTAGACATTCAGGCTATAGTCACAGTCAGTATTCACTGAGAATTTTAGTTTTATTCAGTGTTTTATCGGATACTATATGATTCAGATACATTCAGTTACTATATGAATATTTAGAGCTGCCTGTAAATATTGGCAGTGCGTTTTTTAAGCCATCAAGAAATATAACTTCTGAGTCACATTCAGTGAAACCCAGTAAAAGAATGTCAATAATTTTGAATGTTACTTTTCATAAATGTTTTAGAAGGACTTCTTTCAGTGCAGAAGTCGAAGTTTTTTTAGGATATTTTATATTTGCAAAGATTCAGTTACGCATATCTTCCTAATTTGATATTTCGTTCCTTATACATCCTGGAATAATATTCACATAAAATTATAAATAAATTTCATTTTGATGAATTGAAATCAAATTGATGAGTTTTTTAAACTAATTTGTAGAAAATTAGTGGTTCAATTAGGAAAATCAAAAATTCGGAAAATTTGAGAAAAGTTTGCCATGTCTGGGCAGTGTATTTGTCGAACAATCATATTTTCCTATTGATTGCAAAATGAAATACATCTGCACAGTCGACAATACTTGGAAATTGCGTATGTTCTTAATTGTGCTGTGCTAGTCTTTCCGTAAGACTATTTATTGTGCAGAAGAGTTAGGGGGCGAATTTGTAAGTCGATTGCGAAACTCTGTCCAGTTTAGTCGTTATGCCAGATTCAGCAAGAAGGTCTCTCCTAACCACCCCAAGTTAGGAACGGGTTGATGCTGCTTCGAACTGCTAACGATAAGGTGAATGTACCAGTTGAAGATTTTATTTCACACCCCATCCGGTAAATCGGTAAGGCGTAGTCGATTTTTGCAAGCACCAGGGCTCTGGCAACGTTTATTAGGATAGGGGAACTTAAAAATGTTATTATAGTAAGTCGCTTTTTTAATAAAAATATTGCTGAAAGTAAAATTCGTATCTAGCTGAAATGTTTTATGACGGAAAATTTCCGATGGATCCTGCGACACATGAGAAATCGTTTCCACCAATCTTTTGTAAAATTTAGTCATCAATTGAAGCTTTTGAAAAGAACATAAATCATGATTGGAGTTATGAACGGGCGCTCCAAAAAGCGATGACGTCAAAAAATAAATGAACGAGTTCAAATGCAATTTCTGGCTAGTCACCGAAATATAAATCTGTTGGCACAGTTGTACATGAAGAGCAAATTATGAACTATCCAATTGAGTTTCTAAATTCATTGCAGCCTTCTGCCATGCCACCGCTTGTATTATCTGTCAAAGTTGGGTTACCAATAATGATTTCAGGCCCCCGAAGCTGTGCATCGGAACTAGACTTGCCATGAAAAACTTATGTCGAATGTGATTGAAGCAAAATTATCGTTAAATGTAAGGAAGAAGATGTGCCGGACACGAACTTCCCTTCAATTTCAAACCACTAAAAATTCCAAGGATGTTGCATTTGCTGTAACTACCAACAAAGTCCAAGGAGAATCGTAAGTGTTGCAAGATTGAATTTGAAAAATCCACGCTTCTGCCCTGGGCAACTATATGTTGCTTGCTTCACAGTGGGCCCACCAAAAAAGTTGTTCATTCATACATCAAATGGAAAGACAAAAATAGTGTTCATCCACTCGCATTAAGATGCAATATAAAAAAATTATATTTGCTCAAGAACTTTTCAATTGATGAACCAAGTTTATGGTGAAGATTTTTTATCAGGTGGCACAGTTCATGAGTGCTATACGCGGTTTAAAACCGGTCGTGAGGACAGAAATGATGAGCAGCATGTTGACCAACCCAAATCCGTGATCACTGCAGATTCGAATAAAACCTTGCGTGAATTCCTCAAAGATCAGTCTATCTGCGCAACTTCCGGTGGGTTCTTTGGCATTTGTTGTTCTTGTTCTGGCAATGGAAGTTGTACTCTTAGTTCTAAAAAGATGCATTCATAAATAAACGGGACTTTTCCAAAAATTTTGATATTCTTATTTCTAGTGAGACCATCTATTGGCAATTTAACAATTCTATAAAGCTACTCCCAGTTCCCAATCATGTGAATAATTTGGCACAGTACGATTTTTACCTTATCGGCTTTTACCATCCGTGGAAAGCAAAGCTTGTTGTGGACGCCATTCAAAAGGCTTGTACCGGACATCCCAGCGCACTATCTAAAAGCTCATTCGACCTACTTTTAGACCATGCAAATCGGTCTATTAAAGGAAGGGAACTTTATTGAATAAAATAACTGGGTTCTCCGAAAAAATTCTTGGTTGCTCTTATTTTTAAAAGTTCTGACTATTTTGGGGTCCACATTGTATATAGAAATAGTGAAGATGGCTGTAAACCGAAAGATTACTGCACAGAATTGAGGAATTACCGACATCTGCTCGCTGAGCGAATATGCCGAAGACTGTATTTACAATTAACAGAATTGATTGATTTTTTTATATTATTTTTTATAGTAATTGTATATTACACCATACTAGGCGGCCACTCATACCTACCCACTTTACACCATAACAAATCATATCTACAAGGGTTTGAGAGAAGGATCACTATCAATTAAGTTCTTCGAGTAGAAGAGGAAGCATTAGATGGTAGCATTCCGAAACCTTTCCGAGATTCGATCCCTGACTCAACGACTGCGAAGCGTGGA
The DNA here is from genome assembly GCA_920105625.2 of Clusia tigrina. Lineage (NCBI taxonomy): Eukaryota > Metazoa > Arthropoda > Insecta > Diptera > Clusiidae > Clusia > Clusia tigrina. The sequence goes on along the minus strand of OV050033.1, from coordinate 38,659,587 downwards.
CGCTTATCCGAAGATTGAGGAGGTCGACAGAACTAATTGATTTGGGATGCCCGTCGAAGAACACAAATACGTTTTTTAGTCACTTTTATATTTGGAGTCTTATAAAACCTATTCTGAGATGAAAATGGATTTGGATGGATTTTGTGACAAATGATAGGAGGAGCGGTTATATTTAGATCACAGTACCACGAAGATGATATTCATATTTAATAGTCTGAAATAGTCGGATCCGTTATAATAGTTTGATTTGTAACGAATACCGACGAAACCTACGAATTGTTTTTAATCCTTTTGTGTTAAAGTCAATGCTTTGAAACGCTGTTTCGGTAATAAGATATGAAGGTGTCGATTGTTTTTTGAAGGCAATAAAAAGACTGATTATGTTTGTTGCAATCAGAAATCAGAAGCAAAGGAACAACTCTGGACATAGTTTATCGAAGATTATATATGCGTAGCCATTTGCATCACTTTGGAGCTCCTATGTACAAACCTAGAGTTTAAATAATTTCCTTCAGTTCCAATATCCATTCAAATATCCCAACTAGAGGAATTAAAATAAACGCGAAACCAGTAGACGAGAATAATTGCTCGCTACAGCAGAAATGGCACTAGATTTTGCAAAAACCGTCACAAAAGCACATATCCTTGCGCCTTTTCCCATTCAATGGTTCAATGGCCTCCGCAGACGCTGCCACCACTGACGCAGTTGCAGTTGTAGCTGTGGCCCGGCGAGTATCAAATGGGAGAAAGCACGGAGAAAGTTTGGCTGGTGTGGTTGCCCGGCATTTATAATAAATTGAATTGTAATAACTCAACTTCAATCAAAAATCATAATTCATAGAATTCGACAGTCGCCGCTAACTGAAGCCATTCGAAGGACACACTTACTGTGTATTTCTGTGCTCGCCTTTTCAAGACAACACTTTTTTGGCGCGATTGCTCAGCGTAATATGGCAAGGACGACAACGTGCCACTAGTGCCCTCACGTGGAGTGGGGAAAGCGCCAAACTACGAAAATTATAAATCTATCGGCTGACATGAAGACGTGTGCTCCAAAGACATGGATTTATATGCGAAGACATACATACGAGTGTGCTGGAACTTTGTTCTGTGGCGGGAGCTTGAGGCGTAGCGATTGCAAAGACACCAGTAAAGCGCGAACCAACCAACCAAGCAAGCAAACGAAAAGGAGAGAGCCGAAACGGAACACGCTCAATTGCAATAAATATCCTTTTCTTCGCTTTCTGTTTTTTCTCTTTTGGGGGAAAATAATCGCCATTTCACATGAAATCATTTTCGCCACAAAGGCCAAAGAATGCATTCGACGCGCCGTTGCAACAATTTTCGAGTGAATGATGGCAGGGCGGTACGCTGGGGATGTGTGGAACGATTGCACTGCTGCAGTGAAAGGGCCAGTAACTCACGCCTATAATGAATTAAATTTCAAGTTCTGCACATCAAGGACAAACAAATCAAAAATGACATTTCGCAACTATTAAAGTGGGAAAGGATCTTTCCTCATAAATTTCCAGACAAAGGAATCTCTGGAACTTTCTTTTATTGGTGAATAAAAAGTAGAAGAAAGTATTTAAGCCAGACTAGAAAAGTTAACAGAAAATTTGTATTTTGGTGAATTGACAGGACTAATATTGACTAATTTGCATGGTTATCATTATGAAAGAAAACCAAAGGAAAACCATTTAACACTTTCGAAATAGATATTGAGGGGATGACAGAAGTACTTCCTTCCTCATTGCAGATAACCAAAAAAAAAAAACATATATAGTTGGCTTTGAATTGGTGGTGTCACTAGGAGTACCGTTTATACGCTTTTCCTCCTAGACCATTTTCGTTCAAAATAATATTTAGAAAAAGGATATACAATCTATCCATATAATTCTGAAACTGAGTAGCTGAGGTCTATCAAATACTATTGGTAATCCCAGCTATTGTATCAGGAAATCAGCTCTCACCATTAAAGGTTCCCAACTTCGAACAACGACTAATAATTGAAAAGCAGAGGCAGCCAAACTGTGTTGCCGGTAATCTCCAAAAGGCGGAAGATCACCATGGAAATGGAGATTGATTGCGGTTCCACAACCCTCGTGCCTTACATTGAATGGTACGGATTCTTTTCCTTAAGTCAACGTAAGACAAGCTGCTTGCAATTAAGCAGCGGTTCACCTCCGTTTTGATCTATGATGGAGTAATCATGTGTTGGTTGCTAAAATAAATTTTTGAGCACACTCCCAATATGGTAATTTGTTCGAGATTAACTGAGTTAATACCGATTTAGTTCTTGTATCCGCTATTCTTAATTTTAATATTTTGAGGAAAAGGAGAAATTCCCAGTTTGGAGCGAAAAAATGCATAAATATGGATTTAGTACCCATTACGAGGTAATTATGTAGTAATTAGAGATAGTGGAGTTGGTTGACCACAACGTCCTTCAAAGCAAAGATAGAATATGCGTTTTGGTTAAGTGTGCATTCTCAATAAAGTATGTACTGTGGAGAAACATTTATACCGCCCAAGATCGTAGGAGAGAACTCAGAGATATAAACCGACGGATCCCACTCTTTCTCACTACTGTCGTTGTAACATCCAGCAGTAAACATATATTTGAAATGCATGGGGAGCCCATTAATTGGGTAAACGAATAAAATTGAATGTGCTTGTGCAGCAGTTTGACTCATTTGAAATGTCGGTGAGAATGTATTTTCTGTTAGATGGCGCATAACTCATGCGGCGGGTTGTCAGCTCATGCAGCCGCACTGCATTATCCTTGTATTCGCATTGGAACGAACCTTCACGCACATGTATTAAACTTTTGCTTTGCTTTTATATCGTTTTTTTTTTATTTGGTGCACTCTCCTCTTGCATCCTGCTGCAGAACTGCATGTAACTATAAATCAAAAATTTACACGTGCAGCTCTCTCTCTGCGCAACTGATATTTGCTTTCTGCATAGAAATTTGTCAATGTCACCGATGAATCCTGTCAGAAAACGGCCGTTGTTATTTTTCTTTTGCACCGAAATTGCAGTTGATGTGTTGTGCTTGTATTTGCGTTTGTTTCTCTCGTACTGCATTCACGTGAGCCGTAGAAGCGTTGCTGGTTTGGGATGTGGCATGTCCTTTATCCTCTTTATGTGGTTGCATGCAATGTAATACGCCTTTTAGATGCGAATTTGTTATGATGATTTATGTCAGAACCATTTTTGTGAAAAATACTTTTCCTTTTCCATATGTATTCGGGGGGAGTGGGAACATTTTAGGCTCAGTTTTTCTCAGATTTTCCTGCTTGTTAAGGGGCTGAATTTATTGTATATATGGAATGGTATTAATGAACTGCACCTGCTTTTGTTGTAATGAGCGATTCAGATCCTATTAAATTCCTGCCTAGTGTAATTATATAAATTTGTTATATTATTTACATTATTAACATTTAAATGTGCAGCCAGATTTTGGGGTGACAGCATATGGAAATCGTAGCCACGTTCCAGAATGGCAACAGATTTTTTTAATGTCTCCATCGAATCCTTTGCGAGGCAGTTAAATTCGTTACAAAGCAAAGACTACGTCGCAAGATAATTACACGTTTTTTAAATGCGAATGTAACTAACACATGCCAAAGCAAGCACAGGATAATCGCTATAAATTTACCTCAAACATACACGAATGAATTATGTCTTATTATATTTAACAAAGGACATTGTGTGTGGGGAGAGTATGAAAAGGGGAGTGTGCGTGTGTGAGTTTTAGCGTTAAGGATTCTAATGTGCAATTATTAACATTTGTGAGGCGACAATTAAAAGCGAAAGGAGCTGGCGAAGAAAGTGACACTTGCGTTTAAGGCGCTGTGGACGAAAGAAGGCCACAACCCGGCAAGTAACACAAAGAGAGAAGGGGTGCGATTATTCCACACTCACATATGAATGTGGAAGCACATGTGCATTTACTCTCGCTGTAATGGGCAATAAATTACAAAGACAACAATGAAACTGAACTTTTTATTGTTCCTGCAGCAAATAAAATGCTTGCAGCGGTAAGTATGATGCGCTTTGCTGAAACGATGAGCGAAGATGACTGCGATGGTTGTTGCAGTGTCATTCATCAAAGCGGTGCCTCGGGGTGGTGGTTTTCGCCGCTGATGCCAGCGTTTCGCACTTAATTTATGATTTATTCGCAAATTTGAAGGATAGAAACGATGCCATTAAAACTTGAAATTATAGCTGCACATGCAATGTGTCCCATGATAACGTGAACTTTTTAATTGAAAATAAATCTTGTCAATATTTGCGGCAGGCATCCGAGCCCAGACATGCTTTGCGCCCCTTTTCGATGGTAGCGAAATCCAAATTACTTCCGTGGCCCGTTATTGTCAACGGCATGTCCTCTGTGAAAGGTGTACGCAGCCCTGGTGCTCCTTTCGGGTGCTGGCGAAGTGTTTCCCGTATAATAGACCGACCTCGCGCTAGACATGGAATACATCCGATTTTATTTTTATAAAACATTAAAATTTTCATTTTTTCATTCTTTTATCCGACAAAATGTAAATAAACATTAAAATATTTCGCTACAAAAGGGACAATTGTACATTTATGTCGCTTTGTGTCCCTGCATCTGTGTGTGTGTGTGTGTGTGTGTGTTGGGCAGCTAAAGCCGAATAAAGGCAACCGAGTGCTTCCGCCAAACAACATAAAAAATAATAATATTTATTGTGATCCTTTTTTGATGCTTTCCTCTTTTGAGCATTCTTCTATATTTTTCTATTGCTTCTTTTTGCGACGCTCAATGATGCTGCGGAAATTTTAACAACACGCCGCGTCGCACCACCCCTTCTCTTACTTGCTGCTCTCATCTCACCGGCAAGAAAACTTTTATTATAATTATTGTTGTCCCTTTTTCTATTCGTTTCGTTTTGTTGCAGTTTTTTATTGGACTTCGGAAACCTTTTGCGGCTTGTATAGAAATTTATTCCGCTATTCATTTATATTATATTTTTTGTTTTTCTTACCTGGGATCTTCAATGCAGTTGCAGTACTCTACCCACTATTGGGTGCCGCAGTGTTATGGTTTTTGTATCAACCTCCTACAGCTATTTCAGGCGAAGCACACCCCCAACGCGAAAGCATGATGCTGGTTTTATTTTCCTTTCAGCTTCCTGTCCACCAATATTTAAAACATACATTGTCAGGGCATATCATCCTTTTTGGTTCATGAAAGTTTACGCACATTAGGAAGAAATGGAATTATTGATGAATGTTTTGAATGGTTCCTCACTAGCTGTGTGTTCTAGTTAACTGTTCTCCTAAGAACTGAGTGGTTTCGGTTGTAAAAAAGCCAAATAGTTTTTAGAGAAAAGATCATACACTTTACATACTTAGTATTAGAATAGAAATAATGTCTTCATTGCAGAACTAATATGAATTGAATATAAAAGTGGTATCACAATGGGCCATTATGTGTGCTCAAGTGCGCTTTTGGCAAATTGGGCGGCCACTCCTACCTAACCTAACCTAAATATAAAAGCACGATTCATAGAAGGTCCAAATGACAGCTTGTCATTTATAATTGTTTCCTTACAGAGTTGAACTTCCGAACTATAAGGTTGATATTCGTCCTTGAAACTATAGAGCAATCTGCTTATATAATTAAAATGAAAGTGATGAATTCGGTCAAGATCAACAGGTCAATTGCATTGAAATTCTGGAGCAAGCAAACCACATATAAAAAAAAACGAGATTGACAAATCCATATCCATAATAAAGAGATTTTGGGCCGACTCACATGTATTACTCATTTCTTCTTAAATGTTTTCCTATCAATTCGACATTCCTGCTGGACCTAATATAAAAAATATATTACAGGAACTTACCTCTTCACACGCTCTGCTTGTAAGTACAAAATATGTCTGCCTCGATGCAATGAAGAGAATGATAATTTTATTCAGAGAATCAGAAAATTTAACAGCGTTAGAATTATCTTAACTGGATTCTTGCTCAATATATTCAGAGACGACATATTTGAATTTGTGAAATCTAATAACATTGAAGAGCTCGTAGCATCATCGGATATTTATATCCAAAGTGCTTAAGTTGTTGTAGCTCTGCCTACTTACACTTTAATTGAAAGCCCCAAGGAATCAATTTCCAAGTCGGTTTGCATGTCGAGAATTTAAACGCGGATTCAAAGCAACGTTTCAATATGTTTGAGAGTGGAAGAGTATGAGTGTGAGTTAAATTGAAAAGACTACTTGTTTTGGTAAAACATACTATCAAGCCTTCTGGGGATTGTCCACATAGCTCCAAGATTCAAAATAATTAATAAATTATCATATTGCAACTAGACTTTTTCCTATTCCAGCTAATCACTAGAATAGATCGAAGCGAATACGGGAACATGCTTATGCAGTGAATGGACCCGGAATACTCTGAAGAATTACATTTTCGTCCTTTCAATTTTGGTTGTAACATTGTAGATGTTTTCAACGAGAATTTACCTCTGCTTAATGCCGAGGTTCATATTTCAATAAACAAAATGGAAGGATGAAATGTCGACAGAGCCTATTGTGGCGAATGCTCTCACACACGCAAACGAAGTAAAATTTACGACTTTGGAGGCACAAAAAATTATTATGCCAGCAGTAAAACCATAAAACAAAAACTCCAAAAAGCCAAATGTATGACCAAATCTATTATCATCGAGAAATGAAATTTACACACAAGAACATGCGTCAGCACACCCAATCACCGACACACAGATATGCACGCTCTACATGCAAGTACACTTTGGCTGTTCTTCTAGGAAGTGCAGTGCCTGCATAAGGTGGATGCGTGTGGGGGCGTCGGTTTGTGATGGGCACATTGCTGCTACATATTTATGAAATATCATCCGTAAATACCGCGCTTATACACACACACACATATATATATATATTTTACAATTGAGCACTTTTGACAGCGCAGGACAAACAAAACGCATCGCAAATGTCCTGTCGCAGGCGGGTCGGCATGGGAGCCAGTGCGATGCGTTGGGAAATTATGATGCATTTTTATGGATTTTCGATGTTTTTGCAGCAATTTTTTCGGTCGTCGCTGACATCGTGCGCGTTTGCGTTTTTTCACTCCCCGACGACGGCGGCTGCAGTACCAGAAGCAGAAGCAGCAGCAGCAGCAGCGCATTTTTGGCAATGCGCTTCGCATGCGATTTATAACAAAAAGCGGACATCCGGTGTGGAATTTTTCGATGGCTCCAGCTGATTTATGTGTTTGATGGACGGACGGACGCCCGACCGAACGAACGGTTGACAATGCATTGCGTGGGGTTTGCAGCAAATGCAACATGCATGCTTAAAAAAACCAACTGAAACATAAGCAAGGCTTGCAGAAAAAAACCCCGCGTGTGAATGCGCGAATTTATGCATTTGCATTGATATGCAAAGCACTGAAAGATGAAGAACTTGCGCGCATCCGGTTCCGTTGTAGGCCACCGCTATGTGGGCTTATACTCTTCAATGTATGTGTGCAGTTTGTATGTGTGCGGGTCGACATGTTGGCGTATTGTCGAATTGCATAATATGCAGTTTTTCAGCACCAGCAGCAATTGGCAGCGAGTGCCAGCGACAATTTACAACACGCGACAGATCGATTTATTGCATGACAATTGAACACTGCAACAACAACACTCGATACACTGGCAACAACAAAAAAGAACGGCGACTGGCAACTGAGTTATGCTGCACTCCGACAGCAAACACCACAACGTCGCCCAGACTTCCATCAGCGACGCATTGCTGCATCCGTAGCCACGGCCGTTGCTAGTGCTGGTGTTGGTGCATGCATTTCGAACCATATCGCATAGTCGCATCGTCGTGGCGCGTGTGAAAAATAATGTTTTTAATATTGACAACATGAGAAATGTGAAAACAATATTCATAAATTTTTATTAACAACGCAAATAATACAAAAAGCCAAATTGGCAAAGTGCACTAAATGGCAGGGGGCGAGAAGTGGGCGAATTGGTAGTCCACATTTTGGAAATTGATTCTCAGGTTGTGCATAAACGCACGAACATTGTCGCATTTGATTTTGTTTTTCTAACTTTATTTGATTGGAACATGTTTTATTCCTAAATTATTATATATTAAAATTGTACAGAGAGAATCCTCTGGTTTTTTATATTTAAAAATATATATATATATGATATTGTTTACCCATTTCTGCGGAATATAATTTCTATTTACTGTAATTTACACCTTTTTTGTGATATGTAAGCAATTGTAATATAAACATACATCAAATACGTTTATCTCTCTTGTTTCATTCAATGAACTCAGTCTCGCAATGTCACCCGAATATAAACCGCATTTTCTTATCTCCTACAGCGTAGACTCACCTTACTACCTATGCTTTAATATTGCAGCCCACTCATGCAGCTACCAATTTTTGCCACAGAGAGAGAGAGAGAGAGAGACAGTAAACAAATAATTCTGGTATCAAGTTCTTTTCTGGATGCGGAAATTTCACCACTTAAGGAGTGACATAAAACAGAAACGGGAACAGAAACAGAATGTTGTACATTTGCAACAGAAACAGAATCAACAACCGAATTAGTCACAGAATAGCTACATGTTTAGCGACAGAAAGTGACTCTTTGAGAGTTTTTCTGTAGTAGAAATCATCAGAAATATTTAAGGAATTGTTGGTGTTAGCGACGTAAATAATTTTCAATGATTCTCAATTTGTACCGCATTATAATTATGATTTATTAATAATGTATTTTAATATTTAGTTAATTTTTTTCAAAATACAATTCATTAAGCACAATATCTGAATCTGATTTGAAAAACTAAACTTAACGACAACAATAACATTTAATATAATATATTTATATTTAAATGTTGGAAATTAATAAAAATGTGAATTAAAATTAGTTGTCTACATATTACAATAATTTTGTTCTTATTTGATTGGATTTTATAAGTTTGGAAATTGAATGATAATTTCTCAAAGCGTAACAAAACGCTGCATAATATTCCTCTTCACTGTACACATCCAATTCTTCTTCCATGTCTGCGGTGTAATTTGGACCCTATCAATGCGGTTTTAAACCTGGAAAGTCCACCATTGACCACATCTTCACGCTGCGCCAAATCCTGAAGAAATCCCACGAGAAACAGATCGACACCCATTATCTCTTGGTCGACTATAAAGCGGAATTCCTACAAAGCTAATTCGGCTCTGTAGAATGACATTGAGCAGTAAGTCCAGCTCTGTCAAAGTAGGAAGTGACTTCTCCTAGACATTTTATATCGTGCGAGGTTTCAGACAAGGCTGTTGTGCGATCTCTCCAATTTCACCATGGAAGTGGTATTACGGAAGGCCTGTGAACAGCGAAATGGTACTATTTTCTACAAAAGTGTCCAGCTCCTCGCATATGCTGATTACATCGACATCATCGGACGTTGCAAGCGAAATGTTACTGCTGCATTTTCCATCATTGAATAATAATCAGCGAAAGTGGATAAGAAGGTGATCGAGGACAAGACAAAGTATATGCTGTCCACCAGCAGGGATAATCGGCGTTTAGGATCCCATGTTACAGTGGACAACTGTACATTTGAAGTTGTCAAGGAATCTATATAACTTGGCTCCGCCATTAACACCGACAACGACGTGCACATTAAGCAAACGTGTAGTAGAGCCCTCTCTCGACCGACAAAACTGACACACTCTTGCTACCCGTGCTGCTCTATGGCGCAGAAGCATAGGTCGTGTCGCAGACTGATCCAGCCACCCTTGGGGTGTTCGAGAGGAAAATTCTTCATAAAATCATCGGTCCTGTTTGTGTCAGCGACAACTACCGTATTCGGATGAACGATATGGTTATAAATATTACGAGCTATATGGTTATATTGACATAGTTAGACGCATCACTATACAACGTCTGCACTGGCTTGGACATGTCGTGCGCACGGACGAAGAAGCTCCAGCGAAAAAGGCCTTCGAAGCGGAAGCCGCTAAACGACGACGTAGAGGCCGATCATGCCTCCGATCTTTCTTGACAACGTTTGAGTACTAACGGTTTTTATAAGTTATCACGTTTCTAAAACTGAAAGCATTAAGTAACTAGATGAGTTTGATATAAAAAAATAAAAAAAATGTCTAACTCATCTTAAAAATATCACCATTCTCTTTCCAGAATATAAAATGTGGAATGTTGTGTGCCTTAAGTTTGGGGGAGTGCTAATCAGAATCTGCTCAGTATTTTCTTATGGTTTATGATGAGGAGTGAAGTCCTACAGCAGCATTCAGCGCACGTGAAGCGATTAAACCATATTAATTTAATAACATCAATAAGGAAAACAATTTTCTTTCTGTGGGCGTAACACCCACAAAAGAAAATGAACATAACACTCAAGTCGGGTCAGACCCAAATAAAACTTAAATTTATTATTTGAAACATATTTGTGGTCAGATTTGTATATATGTATATCGTAATTGGGTACGCAGTTAAAATACTGTCTCCAAATATATGTCAAAGATGCTCTCTACATCTGCAGAATAATTTTATAGTTTTCGAGATATTTTAACAAATACAAATGAAGTCTTCAGTCAGTTTAGACCAAAACGAATATGCTTTACAAATTTGCAATTATATTCGCCTCTCTGAAAGCATCTGCTCCGGTTGATTTTGCTTATTGTCGGCATTATTCTGGTCATTAATCTTTAATTGGAAACAAAGAAGTCGAAGCAGAAAAATCAACAAATGTCAACTGTAACTCCAATGAAAAAGATTCGTACTTCATTTATCGGGTGGCTATGTGCATAGCGTCCATTAATATTTGCCAGGATATGCGCAGAATGCCAGTGCAAGCATGAATCGAACAGCACGAAGTGAGTGACAGCTATCATCAATAAATGAGATTGCCCTGTCAAGAACAGGACCGGGCGAGTTGATTGCTGCCGCTACGCACCATTTACTATTGTTGATCTGTTCCCTGCGAGGATCAGATTCAAACGAGAGAACAATCAAGAAGCACGTCTGCGCGTGCGTAAAATTTTTATTGCGTTTCTTTTGAGGGAAAATGATGTAAAAGTTTGATTAATGGTTTAAACAATTTAATTTGCAGACTAAGTCGATGTTTCGTGCACTACTTGCCTCTTATTCATGTAGTTTCTAATAGAAATTTCCCAAAAATATTTCTTAGTATCTTTCAAATGCAAAGGTTATACACAAAATATATAATAATGTTAGCAAAAGGAATATATATATATATATATATATATATATATATATATATATATATATATATATATATATATATATATATATATATATATAAAACAATCATACTGAAGTACCCATGATTTAATAAGCCAAAAATTTTGTTAGTGTGAAATGGAAATAAGCATCATAACCGCCCCTATTTTCATAACTACCAACAATACCATATTTGATTACAGATTCCAATGAAGTTACTATGTACATCCGATGACACATATCTAAGGGCAGTTCAATTCCTGTTCCTTCCTTTTGGCAGCTTCATCAATATGTGAATTAAAAGTGCAATAGAGTTTATCAGCAATCGATTGGCTGGGAAAGTGTTGGAGGCTCCCAGCACATAGTTATCAATAGAGTAATTGTATAAAGCCAGTGTTTACAGGTTTTAAAAATTTTGTATCTCTGTTTGTCCCGCCATTTTTACCTTTATCGTTTATGCTTTTCATTTTCGCCCACTGAGAATGCTCAACACACTTTCACCTGCGTTACCTAGGTCTTCGGATGATCAACATAATTTCACACACCACCAAGTCTAAAGAAATAAGGAGGTCCTCAGTAATCATTGAACCCTTCTAAACGGCTCGCTTGTAGTTCGTTTGGTATTTACTAAATGTCGTCTCCAAGTTGATTTTGGGGTAATAAATAAATCACGGCAGGAGAATACCAGCCTTGTGCTTAATGATTATCGATTGCAATAAATCTAAACAAGCTGAACACAAACAACATTGGCTAAAATAGTTCGATTTGTTGCGAGAAAAGCGAACACTCCCAAAAACGCAGGCGTAATGGGCGCAACTAGAATAATAGTTACGCGGAATTTCCAGCAGCGGGCAACAAACATTCGACAAGTTGCAAATATAACTGCGTTGTCTGCGTCCGCGTTTGCATCCTTAATGATGATCGTGCACAGCAAATAACATTTAATTTGTGTATCGGGATCGAAATATCTTTTTCACAGTCAGGCATTTGTGATCTCATCGGTAGGAGTGGAATGCTTCGTTTCTCACTTTGGATGAATTCGATTTTTGCATCTCGAAATTTTTTTTACATTTTTTCCAGACTCGACAAAGGGTCGTTGAATTCGAACCCTTGACGCCGACACCGAATCCGCAGATGGCGTGGAGACGAAAAGAGTCGCTTGTAATTTACGATTTAAACATCGCATGCGGTGACCTCTTTCGCGTGGCTACGTGCAGTGGTAGCTCCAGGATAGGATCTGCGCATTCCTTCAGCTGCAACTGAGAAGTCGTGAATTTGACCATTTGTTCTTGTAGTATTTATTTTTGTACTGCCTGCGTGCTCTGCAGTATGGTGTACACAATAGTAGTACTACACTAACTTTTGATAGAGGGTTGATGCATATGGGTCGAGTGTTCCTATAAACAAATGGAAAATGGTCATCCAATTTGAATATCATACTGAGTAAGTTCTTAACAAATTTTATGTTGACACAAACATTATTTAGTAGAAAATATCCCTTGCCGTCACTTCTACTACATGACCCTGTATACTCCTACGGGGCTAAATGGCCGCAGATAAAGATCTCAGATTTTTCCACAAAGTTCATGATTTATGTATATAGCAATGAAGCTTACATCTATTCACGAGAGTACTTCGCGTATTCAGGCGATCTGCCAGATATACACGCAGTGAACAAACACGCTTGATTCCAATGCCAGCTCAATGAAAAGGCTCACAGATTACCAAACAACCAATTGTAAAGTTGAGCGCAGAAGCACAAATCTCCAACTACAAGTAAATTTTCTTAATTCAAGCCAGCACAGATAATAGGCACGATTGGTTTCCAAGCATAACAAGTGTCGATGTAGCGATTAATTGCGTCAAATGGTCCCAAGCGAACCAATGCACGAAGCTCACAAATCGACAAAGCGCGATTATTTTTCATTTTGTCGGAAGTAAGTCTGAGCAACATTTAATTAAAACCACGAAGCAGTCACTTTTGAGTTGCGCGTAAAGTGCGGTACACTTTATCGAATATGCTTGACAGTCAAAAATGCATCGGTTTTGAATGAGAGTTTGTAGCGGCCGAACTATCATTCGTGTCTGAAGTTCAAACCGTCATCCATATTGTGAAATTTGACTAATAAACATGGAAAATAAGAAAATTGGTTGGGTTTTGTTATGCATAATTAATACTCCACAACAAATGGAAATCTCTTAGTGACCAGTGAATTTTTAGTACAAAATTTAAAACAGTTTTATTTTCAATATTAGTTTTACTAAACGATAAACCACAAAAGATTTGCTTTTATTTGTTTTACATGTAATTCAATTGATGGAGAAATCATATCATATAACACCGTTACAAATCACTTACATCAACTTACCAAGGATTCCCTCGAAAGTTTAGCAAGAGAAGAAATGGTCATCCACCCTTATTTATGTGAAAAGTAACCAAGGTGATTACCTGGCACTACGCTTAAAGTACATTTTGTCCTTTGCACAATCTGACTGCATTCGAGCTGAACTTTCCGATAATATAGAAGAGAAGATGATCAAATCCGGCGGAAAGGTCAGATAAATATTTTCTAATGTAAAATGAATTTGGATGTTAGACTACTTGGAGATAGGAAATATTATTAATGCCAAGTACTACACATTATTTCTGAATTAGTTGAATGAAGAAATGGCAGAAGAAAGCCCTTACCAGGAAAAAATCGGTTTACCACATCGACAACGCAAGGGCTCATTCAATTACTTTGGTAGATAAACATCTGAACCAGTTGAGGTTTCAACTAATGCCCCATCCACCAACATACTATAATTGTGTTCTTCGATCGTTCAACTGCTTCCAAAACTGAAAACTTTCCTTGCTGCCAATCGATATAATTCCTATAATTGTCAGCATTGTAATGACTATTTTGACGACTTTGCGATCAAGCAAAATATGTATCCCAGGTATCATTAGAGTGGAGAAATGACATATTCAGAGTGTAAATATTAGACAAACACTTCAACTTAATTCCATGATGGAATATATTTTCTTTTCAGGATAATATATAAATTTTGTTTAACACTAGTACTCGAGATTCCCCATTTTAGGTAGGTAGGTAGGTAAGGCGGCCGTCCGAACGTCGCACTTAGGCCATCATTGACCCCTTGTGATACCGCATGAGACATCAGATCCCCTTCAAAGTTCCAGCAATTTGGAGCTTTTAATGAAGCAATTGATGGAGCTAATGTTTTTATTTGAGATATCTCCCAAAGAGTTCAGAAATTAGTCGCCCAGGAAAGTGCGCTTCCGTCTGGACAATGCTGAACACGTGCATAACAGGTTTACAATGGACTCTTCCTCCTTCTCGTCCATGCAACTCCTGCAAAAGTCGTTAGAGGCAATGCCCAGAGTCCAGTGTCCCGTTAGGACACTAAATACGCTATTTATATTTTGTATATTTAGAGACACTAGGTCCTTTGGGTGCTTGACATTTACCTCTGACCAGGTTTGTCTAGCTATTTTCCATCCTGTACCTTCAGGTCAGCGCCTATCGCCTAAGGATATTGCATTTATTAAGAGCTTACATGTGGCAATAGGAATACCGAAGTTCGACCTTTCTGGTTCAATGGTATGGTAGTACCCTCACGAGCAAGTACATTCGCTTTACAGTTCCCTAGAATATCTCTGTGGCCGGGAACCGAGCACAAATGCACGGGTCTGCTTAGTTATCTCGTCTAAAGATTTCCGGCACCTCTTGATGGCTTTTGAGGTGATAATAGCCGAATCCAGGGAGCGCATCGGATGCTTGGCTATCGGATAGAATGCAAATGTCGTGTCCAGATATTTTCTTCTTCTTTAGCCAAGACAGTGCTGCCTCTACCGCCGCGGCCTCTGCCTTAAAAACACTGCAGTATTCAGGCATCCTAATGGACATGTTAATGTCCAAATCTTCTGAGAATACACCACCTCCCACCCTACTCTGTAACTTGGATCCATCTGTGAAGATGTGAACCCCTTTTACATGAAGGGGATGCCATCCTTCCATTCGTCACCGGAGGGAATGAAGATCCTGCATATACTATTGAAGGCATAAATTGGTGTGATGTAATCGAAAGGGTCAGGAATACTCTCAAAATGTCTTAAAATAGACGCATGACTTACGTTCCTGGTAACCCATTGCTAGCTTTTAGCCTTATAGCTGAGTTTGCAGCCATTTTTTCGCCAAAAATCCTTTCAGGCAACCCTTTGCCCACTTTAATCTCTTAAAGAAAATGCTCATAGGAAAATATTTATTACATTAAGATGTGATGGTTACGAGATTATTTTATGGGTTCTCCGAGTTCTATTTCTAGTTTTTCTCTCCCTCAATTCAAATGTCTCTCGATTTTGTAATGTGACAAAAATAAGTCTATAGATGCATTGTTACTCTCTACAACAGTCCATTTCCTGTTTTATATATGTTTATATAAATGAACAATAAAAAAACTCTACCGTATCCAGCCAAAAAATTCGAACAATTGATATTATTTCAATGGAAAGCTTTCATTTCCAGTAATTTAACGTTTTCTCAACCTACAGTTTTTGCAATTCTCACCCAATTTCTATACATTTAATATTCAATGTTTCGGAAGCAAGTGGAAGCATGTGGAGGTCCAAGAATTTGCTTACTTATGTGATCGATGGGGGCCATACCCCAAAATATTCCAGGCTGCTGGTTGTGACAATGCTTACACGAATAGATCGGACTGTTTGGAAGGTGCGTATAACTGCATAACTCAAGAGAAATTGAGTCAAGCGAATATATACGTAATTTACGCACAAACTGAACAAGTCATTCAACAATATAATTACCTGTTCCACAGTATCATTGCTCAGAGATTGAGGCTGTGCACAAATATCTGATATATTTATACCTACTCGTATATGTTCTTCTCATTTCATATTCTACTGATTCCCATGATCCGAGACTCTTTGAGCATTCGATATTCACGGGAACTGCATAAAATGTTCCAAAAGAAGAGGATCGCAATCGAATATATTAATTTATTCAACGACAAGATCAATTCCGCCTTCAATTCGATTGAGAAACCGAGCGTTAACACAAATCTTGGAGCCGACGGACTTCAGCTACGTTAAGTTGCTACATTGACACATGGGATGCTGCACGAAGTTGGGATTGGTTGCCATAAATTCTGGCATGCTGTGTAATTATAAATGCGGCCGAAACGAAACGGAGCTATGACTGCACAAAGCGATCGGAGCTCACAAATCAATTCCCGATACATTCGGCATGTGAGCCGCTGCGCTGAACTCAACTGCTTGAAAGTGAAGAATTTACATGTTCTCGTAAGAAGTCCAGTTGAAGGCATTTTCTCCGATCTGCTGTGAATGCTGCTGCTGCATAATTTATGGTGGTTTGATTTTGTTGAGTTTTGATTGGAATTTGATTATATTTGAAGATAGAAGTGATATACGAGTATGGGTACACACTTACACACACACATACATACATTATTATGAGAACGCATAATTTGAACGTTGTTGACACGGTCTTAAAACAAGTTGCCTCAACATGAATTAATGCTAAAATATTTATTAAGTAAATTGAAAGCATGTTTGCAAGCAATTTTAAATGGTTTTGAATCGGATCTCACTTCGATCCTCCCGCAGTGCTGATAAATTGAACTGATTTTTGCAAATATTTAACTTAAATCGAGGTTTTCAGAAAACACCGGCAGCAAGTGATTCCAGCTGTTCAAAATGAATATTTCGTTAAATAGAATTGGAATTTGCACTTTAGGAAGCGTACCTATATTTTGCTATTTGCTTATTGCGCGATTGATGCTTGTGGATCTTGCCCTGAATCTTTGAGAAATTGTAGGAAATTGAGATTGGGATATAAATAAATTTCCCACTCTGAGTCCAGTGGAAAGGATGTTGGTCTGACATGCCCATTATAACGCGAAATCTTCTAACTAAACTTTTTTCCTGCGAGTCGAAGACCTTAGTTGCTAGAAGACCTTAGTAGATAGATATCAGATATCTTAAATAAACAAAACCGGAAAAATTCGGAAGGAAGTGTTACAGATTCAGAAGGCTAAAGAAGCATACTAAAGAGATCTGAAGTTATCCGTCACTGATATCACTATTCCGAAATGAATCATCTACTCTTCATTTACATTTCCTATTTCTTGTCAAAAGACGGGTTTACCCAATTTTAAAAGAAACTTCAAATTTAGTTTTCCTTTACCGTATTTTAGATATTTTACAAATTTTTTTTCTTAAAAAGGAATCTTGATTTGATGCGAACAAACATTATTTTATGCCAAAAGATTTCAGTTTAATTTTAGTTAGGGCATTTTATATAAAATACTGAAGTAATTCGGTGTGTTTATTATCTGATCATACAAACTGGAATTAGTAGGAGAAGAAAATGAGAGAGAAATCATTGCAATGTACGTGAGAATCAGAGTTGCCGTTTTATTACTATAGTATACGTTTATCCAACTTTGATTTTTTTTCTTAGTAAGCTACTTAAAAAACAATATTACCCGCTTTTTTTGGCAACAGCCTCGAACATACTTAAAATGTATGTAAATGTTTATATGTACATGATTTTTGCAAGTATCGTTTAAGTGTGAAAGCAAATTCCGCTGTAAACCATGTTTTGACCTCGAAAACATTGGCGAAGAAATTAGTTTCGATCATAAAACTTACTTAACACTTTAGAAGTATTTAATGTGAATGAAATTGCACAAATTTGTACTCAATTCACTCGATTGTATATTGAACAAAACTTTCAAATTCAAAAAGTTTTAGAGACATGTTTCAATATTGAAAAATACAAACCAAGAACATTTTGTATCCTGCGGTAACAAGTTTTTATTTAAATTACTTTCTTTGCCCCATATTTTTGCTACTGCTGTTGAAGGAGTTTTTCCCTCCTAAGCTTGTATAAAAACGAGTAAAGAAGTCTGAAGTCGGGTTAGACCGACTTCGAAATACCCTTTACCTTTCCTTGTGCGTGCGAGTTAAACAATGGAGGTGTTTTCTTCATAATTCCTCATTACGGAAATTTTCGGTAGGGTGCCTGGATTGATTATATTAGTGGGGGGCGTGGCCTTTATCTGATCGACCCCATTTCTTGTATATGCCTTTGTAGGGTTAATATACGTACTAATATAAAATTTCGTCCAATAGTGGGCATGGCTGTAAAAATAACGCGCTCATTTTTTGTGTGGTGTTTAATGTTATTACCCGCAACCTTCCTGTAAAATTTCTTCGGTCACATTAGCCACCGCCATCTCATCAGCCACCTAGGTAGCGACATCCTCTGGTATAACTGGTTGTACTGGGCCAGCAGGATCGCTGATTGTTGTTATTGCTGCCCTGATGCCTGATGTATACCTGGTAGGTTGTCACCGATGGACGTCGTCAGGTCCAATCTCTTTCAGCCAAGTAGTTTCGGGACTACTTCCTGCAGCCACTCCGCAGTTTCGTTGCTGAAGCAACCCACCAGAATGTATCAGAAGTATATTCCATCAAAGGCCATCGTAGTTTTCCACCCCTTCGCTAAGGCGTCCACGAGTGATTCCTCAATTACACAGGGTTTTTCTCGTTTAAGGACCTGCTCGGGAAATGCCTTCGGTAGGACAGCCATTCTGATGGTCCTAGCGGCACTAGCATGGCTGGCATCGGACCCCCTGGCTACGATATTTACCGGAGTGCGTCTGTCCTCCTTCTTCTCTTTCGCCACATTGTGTTGGAGCCACCCCTGTTGCATTCATTTTTCGAGCTTCATTGGGAGGTGTGGTCTTGACACGATTCAGGGCTTTCTCTTTTGCCGCGTCGTATGTTAAACCCTCCTTTCGGCACCTCATGTACCACTTCGCTGCGGCGCCGCTTAAACCCGTCGTCTTACGTATGTCACGAAACCGTAACGTATTCAACGGTAGCAGAGAGACTGGGCCTCCTGTTTCAGCGCTATTCCTGGTTAGTCCACCGGCAGACCAGTACTTGTAGATACCGTTGGTGTAGCTGTGGATCCTATTATGCCCGCGGCAGTGGCATCTTTACCTTTCAGTCCAGGGCCTTTTCCTTGTTGACCACATCAGTACGTGTCCTTGTCCCCGTCTATATTTTTTGTCGTTTTCGCCTGGCGGTCGGCATCTTGTAGGTATTCCTTCACCCGATTAGCCAGTTGTGATGCGGTATAATTTTCCGCTATTTTTTTAGTGTTTGTGTTGTTATTTTTTTCCCATAAGTTCCCACGAGTGTGAAGCTAAGTAGGTCCGCCGTGTCATAGCGCCCCCTAACACGATAAGGTCACAATAGTCACTGAGACGACCAGTGAGGCTCCGTATTAAGACAGCCGGTTACCCCCGGCTGCCCACCATCCAATGGGCACTGCTCACATGATACCCTGGAGTAGTGCAAGTATTTATGGACTCTACAGTCTAGATCCGTCGTGTTGGGTTACCTCTGGCAGGGTGTGATTCGTCATCACGCACAACGATCGTAATGGGATAGAGGCTAAGGCTCCATTCTGTGAGTGCCACTCATTTAACACCCTTTATAATAAAATTGCAACAATAAAAGATGGAACGGAAGCTAATTTCTTTACTTCTATAAGGCATGGGGTACTTGACCATAACACATTAAAACACTAAATACAACAAAAAACACAACAAAGCTGAAAGATTTCCGGGAAAGAATGGTGAATATGGTTGGATCGCTGTGCTTTTTACCAATATGTGAGGTGAAACCCGTCTGCATTCCTAAGGATGGCAAGAATAATCAAGCGAATCTATATTGAAACAAACTTATTAACGACAAACTATTAAACGACCCCATTATCTATAATCTGCTTATGAAAAAGATAGATCAGCCAAAATCTCCAATCATATACTCGTATAAATAACCACCTGAAAAGCACAAGAATCATAATATGTCCTTAAGAACAAGTTCCCTTTAATTCTCAAGGGTATGACATCGAGTGACTTTGAATAAATCCTTCCACATCAAACCTTTTACCAAAGCCTGCCAACTTTCCAGCAGTTGAAACCACTTCAGTAATGATCGCTGACTCTATGATGATATCTGAGCAATGCAACCGATATTTTCCATAATACAATTACAAAAATGTATGTCTGAAATTGTTTGAATAGAGAAACACTGAGTTCTGTGAGCCATGAAGTTACTAGCAACACAAAAACGTCTCTTGTGTAAGAAGATATGCAGAAACTAGGATTTGAATTCAGTAAATTATTTTTGTGTTAAACCAATTGGAATATCGCAATTTAAAATACGGCTCAGAAAAGTATCATAAAGGTTTGAGTTAAATGTGTCACAATTTTAACAGATGGAAACTAATGAGGAATCCATTATAATCATTCTACAGTAGTTAACATCGCCACTCTGTATGTTTTCTTCAGTTAGGATATAATCTTGAATCCTGCGATTTGAAATGCGTTTTTTGTAGACAGCGGACTGTATTCACAGATTCGAAGTGTCTACAGGAGAGCTTGTCTCATTGGTACTTGCATATGATGTTTTAACGGAGGATTTAACGACTTATAATACAATTACATATTATTTCAAAATTCGTGCATTTTTCAGTGCATACTTCCACGTCAGAGCTGTAAAAGTCTTCCACATACTGTCTTAAATATTTACATTTCTCCAATTAATTGCTTTCATTGCTTTGCAGTTCTCAGCTTACTGATTGTTGATACAGGCAGGCGGCACCTGTTTCAAGTGTCCGTATTTGCATCGCGTTTCACGCAATCTTACCTGCCGGCGAGCAGGGTGGTGGCGTACTTTGAGCTGGAGCGGCTGTTATCTCTTGTTGACTGACGCGCTCGACATCGCGTATTAGGAACGTTATAAGCCAGCTTGACAAACAATTCCGCTGCGCACAACCATATTTAGCGGTGTGGACTTCTGAGTTGTTGTAAGGCGTTCACGTGTGTCCCATATGTGAGCGTAGCCACCGACGCGATGCAAGCGAGGAGCGCTTTGTTAATTAATTAAGACTCAGATGCAAATACCTTCGCATGCGCCGCCGTGTCTTTGAGTAGCAGTAGCTGCTGCTTTTGTGCAGGCTCACGTATATATCTGCATCTGACGCTGCTCCATTTTTGGTGTATAAACACTTCGGCTGTTCGTTTCGAAACCTGTTGATTTAGGCGCTGGCACGAGCGATGCATAGGGCCGCTTCTGAACACCGCCGTGCGTTTGTGTAAACACTGCTGCTGGCAGTGTATAGTACTTCCCTATTCTTCTGGTTACCGCTCCAGCCACAGCTCTCAGCAGTAGACAGACGCTTGCTGCAGCCTTATTTGCTGTGGTATTTCTAATTTATTTCGTTTGTTTTTGTCTTGAACTTTTAATGAATTTGTCTTTTGGAGCGGCAATCTTTGAATATATTTTGATAAATCAAAGCCACCGCCCAACTTATATGATCAAATATAATTTAGCTGCTCTATTCAGATGATCTTGAGTTCATTGAAGGCATTTCTGTGCTAAATAGTGTGCAAGCAAAGCTTTTAAGAAATTCAGCCCGCCTCCCTTCCAATCTCTTTCATGTAAAGAACTCGATTGAAATCATTGAACAAATTTTGATTTAGAGCAGTCAATAAAAAGGATTTCAGGATTAGAGAATTTTTAGTAGATCCGCTTTGCAGGCAATTGCAGCATCTTTCTATTTCAGTCTATGTTAAAATTTATATTTCAGTTAGTGCTATAATACATGCTATAATTGCGAACTTCGTCGGCAGCAATATTGACATGTTGTTTAGAAGAATGAAGAAGTTTAATTAGACAAAATCCACTTTTCATATATATTATATTAGCCAACCCTCTGTGGTCTAGTGGTAAGAATGCTAGACTCACACCCCGAGGGTCGCAGGTTCAAATCCTGCCACGGGCTTGGTCTCCAAAATGCTTCTTTCTATAAAATCCTTTTCTCTTCGAGTCGAAAGCCTTTGTAGCTAGTACTCATTCCCCCTATGAATATCAAATTTTATAAAACATGTTAAAATTGTATGCTTAATGTAACTTCTGCACCTGTTCTGAGGAGGATTAACCTTATTGTCCCCGTGGCTATGAATTTATCGAAAACTGTATGCAAAGTTTTAAGAAGAAGGCTTCAATTTAATAAAATACTGGATATTCAAGACTGGTTTCACAGTTTAACATCCTCTAATTCAAGTAGTTTACATGATCGGCTAGTATCGTTAACTTGGGGGGAAATTGTATTGTGAATGAACTGTGAAACTTTCTCACAAACAATGTTCAGAAATAAACATTAACGCTTTGAGGGACTGAGCTATTCATCCACTCATATTATTATATTAACAAAATAATTAAACTGGTGCTGAAGTGTCCTGCGGATATTCGTGGTAGAATGAGACAAATTGGAAATATTTTGAACTTCCTTTCAACAAGTTCAGTGGGGGAATCCTAGGGGGACTCTCCACTTGACTCTGCTTCCTCTTTATACATATTGGAAACATTAAACCTATATTTCCAACTGTGAAGCGTTATTGAAATGTAAGGATATCCAAAGAGGATAGAATATATCATCAATTATTTATCAAAATATTAAAAAAAATATTTTTATATACCACAGTACATGAAGGGTCTACTCGTAATACTTGCATACTTAGAAAGAAGCAAGAAATTTTGTGTGTCAATATCGAAAGCAGTGCAAAGAGTCTAAACTGAACGTAAAGTGATAAAGTCAAAGCCACGATTTTCTGAAAAGCAGCCGTCATCTAAAAAGAATAATGAGCTTGTAGAATTCAGCAGTGAAATTCTTAGCCTATTTCAAGTCACTGCTGAGCAAATTTATTGGTGACGCATATCCTAGATGCAGTGTCTTTGATGGTGTGTACTATTTTAGTAGCCACCAATACTTCTTGCGTGTGTGTCTGCGTTTGCCAATATGTGGCATGAATTACATTAATAATTCTATTAATTATCCAAAAACTTAATCTATAAATTTATCCGTTGCCACAAACGCCAACAAATCACGATTAAAAGGCTAATAAAATTGTTCCCCAATCAAAGTATTGTTCGATGTTGTTGTTATTGTTAGCATTGTTGTTGTTGTCGTTGTTGCTCTTCTTGCTGTTTATGCCTGAATGTTGCGCACGGACACAGAGAAAATGTGTAGCATGTGCGAGTGAGTTCTTTAGTAACTCAACCGGTACAGCGAGCGCAACGAGCATCCCCCAACAGCAGCAACAGTAAATGAACATAATTCGTATTAGCAAATCTACATAAAATTTACTGCGACTCCACACGAGCGTCGAGTCGAGCGTGTACATAGATTTGGATGCTGATGAACAGATAAATTCATTACGCAAAACCATGTAATTGTTCCACCAGGACAGACACAAACAACAACAACAACAACAAGAAGCCGCAGCAGCAGCCACACTAATAAACATACGGACGGGCGAGTGTTTCCCTCAGCTGTGACTGTGCAACGTACTCACCCTCGCACACGCACACAAATCCGTACACACATTACCCAGAAGTCGCACACAAAGCACAAAAGTGGAAAAAGGTGGGGGAGGAGATCAAGGAAGAAAGCGTTGCAACTCTTCACGTACGGGAAGGAACTCATCTTAAGCATGCACGAGTATGCTGCCGCAACACGAGACTGCAGCTGTTACTGGTGCTGGACTCCACCACCCTACGTCAAGCAGCTAGTGGGAGGCGCTGCAAGTACCCAGGATAGCTGCTCATGTTGCAACTGAGCCACTAAATACAAATTAAACAAATCCATAAATAATATTTAATAATATTAACAAGAATATTAGCAGACAGCAGGCAACGCATCCTTGCAGCAACTGCTGAGGTGGCTTGCGCCCTGCTCCATCTCCATTGGTATTAGAGGCAAAGTGGTGAATTTTGTATAAGAAACCAGTAAATATGCTTCTAAGCATATAGGCAAGGAGCTGTTTATGATAGCAGCAGAAGAAGAAACAGCTGTACAAGGTGCTTACAAGGGAGCTTTTCAAAATAGGTACAGTACAGACCAACATAATGTTTCACATTTGATGGAAGACTCTAAAGGTGTCTAAAACATAGTCTCCCTTCTATATAGTTAGGTATCAAACTCTTTGAAAACGCTGAAAAGCAGACATCTATCACACATGCAGTAAATCCATTAATTTTACCCTCAATCATGCCTTGATGTACTAATCGTGGAGCAAAACAATAAATAAAGATATATCGCTTTACGATCGGAACCAATACTCCCGCAGTATCTTGCTTTCCACTGAAAAGGATATGAAAATCTTTTCAAAATAATGGCACCCTTTATTATTTATATATGTCGCATTAATTACTAATTTAAAATATATAATAATTATTCCAAATTTCTAAATAAAATAAGAAAGAAAAAATATTGCACTACATTTTTAGTTTATGAACAACTAAGCCTGGATTTGAGATAGATGGGTGGCATTCTCGTAGAACAAATATTTTCCTGTTCTTCGGAGTTTGCCAGAAAGAAAATCATTATTGTTTACACCGATTTCACTACTTTACGAAGATAGTTATTCTGAAATGAAAAATGATTTGCATCGGTCTAAAGGTAAAGATAAAGAATTTTGCAGTGAATAAAAAAAAAACACTTCCACAGTTTCATTTAATTTTCAGTTCTGGGATTGAAGAATTTAAACATCTGTTAATAATGAATACAACAATTTGACTTTTCATATGTACGCACTTTAAAATGTTTCATAATTGATCTCGCTACAACATTTCTTTAGCTAATCTATTCCTGTCAGTAGTGATGTTACTCGCTATACTGCCTTTTTTGCACCTTGAGATCGTTCAGATCTGTGAAATACTCTGTCAAGTATTCAGAATATAAAATTGATCACTATATCAAAAATTTACTCGGACGAAGGTAAGCCAGAAAGATAGTCAACAAAGAAAGAATTCCATATAAGCGACTGCTTATCTGATATTATATTCTGTTTTGACTGGTACCTATGCTTTGCGACTAACTATCCTTGTAATGAAATTTTAGATCCTATTGATGCTCATAAGAAATGTTTCGTCCCTCTGGTTTATATGGTGATTAGATTGTCGAGTGTAGTTTGTATATACCGTATAAACTACCAGTCAAAACCAGTGCCAAAAAAGCTGTCACTGATAATAAAGATAGACTACAAAACGATTTGTTGGGGAATGTCATAAATAGTGGCATCAACCTTCTTCCAGAATTAGAAAGACAGGCAAATTTGGCTCATATTTTCCAACTTTATGAAATACGAGTTGATGAGGAGCGGGTAATAGATTTTATATATAAAGGTGGTAGTTGTAGTAGTTATATACTCTAGCTCTAAAATAAATGCTAGTCTCAAAGAAAATATTTGTTCACAAACGGAATTATAAGTCAACTTTGCATCGTGGTTCACTACCCCGACTAACTAGCATAAAATGAATTTTTATGGAACGGAAGGTATTCAGATTGCTCTACTGTACACTTTGTTCCATTTGGTAAAGAGACACTGGAGGGTTGGGGCAGGCTAATAACATCAAATAATATAAAGAAAGAATAATATAAGAAAGCAGTGGGGCTAGAAAATCTTAATAATATTTATAATAGAATAACAAGTTCTTCAGATTCTTACAACCATTTGTGATTATCTTCAAAAAATGCAATTTTATTCGGAAATTCTAGGAATTATATAGTTTAAATCCATGCAAACATTTATTTGATTTGATCGTTCTTTTAATTGAATAAAAGATATATATGCATACGAGTATGTAGGAATTTAAATCAATCCACATTACCAAAATGTTCACATTACTTTTAAAATTTTGATTATTTTTATTATTATTATTATTATATACCATAATTAATTATGACTTCAAGGGTTTAGGGGAATGAGTACTAGCTACTGAGGCCTTCGACTCGTAGAGAAAAAATTTTTTAGCAAGAAGCATTTTTGAGATGAGTATTTGAAGCTGCGACCGTCTGAGTGGGTTTTAAAATTGTTTTCATGAGCCATGGGCTCAGTGGCGGTAATCATGCATCAACTTTAGAGCCATTAAAATATATATATATATATATATATATATATATATATATATATATATATATATATATACAAAATGGAGTTCGACTGAATTTTTTGAGACTTCTCTGTACTTTACTTCTTTCCAAAAATCTTTCTGTATAAAGAATACAGTTCTTTATTATTGACCTACATTAATTTATTCCCAGAAAAACTGAGTATTTTAAAAAAGCAAATACAATATTCTGATATAATTATCCGCTTATCTTTAGAACAAATAATAATAATATCTTATCATCCAATGCAGTCAACAGGGAAATATAACTGTAAATTAAAGGAAAAACTTCAAAATTACTGTAGAACATTTTCCTACAAAAACCTTTCATCATGGGAATAGCTCAAAATAGCAAAAATGACTGACAATTCAAAAGTTATACGGTTTAGCAGTAGAATCGCAAGAGTAACCAAACACAGATCAAAGCAGCGGTACCAATAAAATAGATCAGTATTACCTTTCCCACTGTCGGTTGTACATCACAATACAAGAAAGTGGCAATATTATTGTCAAATTTATCCAATTTCAAATATCAGATTTGAGCATCACTATTAATTTGAAAGAGATATAAAAGCGACGATCCAATAGAACTCTATAGTAGTTACAAATAGGTGAATCTTAACTTCTTTTTACAGATTCTCAAACCACAGAAACCAACGGAAACAAACAGATTTGAAGGATCCACAATTATACTACAAATATATCACTTTAAAATATATCATAAAATAGATCCTTAAGATTTACTAGGATGGGAGGCGAAACTAATAAACATTTGGGAAAATGTATTTTGTAGCAAATTCAAAACACGAGAACACCAAAGTTAAATTCAATGGAGGTATCTACTGAACTCCCTGTATTACTAAAGTAGGAATATGGCTAAAATTTAGTTGAGACAGTGTTTGAGAGGCGCAGACATAAAATCCACAAGCGTAGGAACTAAAACGAATGCCTTAAACACAATCAAAAGTTTTAAAGCGAATGTTTGCGATTTGTTTATGACACTGCAGAGAAATGCTCGCCGTAGCAAAAGTTCTACCAAACAACAACACAAGTTTCAGTCACACTTCCACAGCAAGTGTGGAGCATTATAACGGACAAAAAGAAGGCCACACTAAAAGAAATGTAGAAGCAGGAAGAAAGCGGAGCAAAGGAGCGAAATGTCATCAAATATCAAACAAAACAACAAATAAGGACATTCACCATTCTAGAGACACACCAGTAAAAGCAACAGCAGCCGGAACAGCATCACCAGCATCAGTAGCGCTGGCAATGTTGCGGACGAGTTGCATATGTCCATGTTGCACCTGACGCTGTGCACCGACAGCATGCGGAAGTCTATGCAAACACTGAGAGATAAATAACAAAGTTTGTAAAAACGCCGCTTCAAAAAGTTGCATTGCAGAAACGGTAATAAAAGTAGCTGAGCTGCTGCTGCAGTGGAGACAAGCATCAAAAGTCATCAACTCAATGGGAGCTACCAAACCAAACCAAACCAAACAAACAAACACAAAAAACAACATCACAAAACAGAAGGAAAGCACAAAAGCGAAAAAATGATGGTAGTCATCGTTGTTAACAATGCGGGGGTCAGAGACAGATCTGGAATTGGTGCCACAAATACCCACCACAACTACAACTACTACGACAGCAGGAAGCAGAACAAGAGGATAAAAATAAAACTAAGCAGGCAAACAAGCAACCAGCATTGGACATGCCCCCTAACGGTGCAGAAAGAAGCTGCAGAAGCAGTAGAAATAACAAGAACAACAACAAAAATCCAACTATAGCTCCAGCTCCGGGAGATAAAATGCGACTGTGACACATGCGAGATACAGCAGAAGACCTGCGACCAACGAGGACGCTGCGATGGATGCGAGCACTCGCCTTGATAGCCAGCCACGTTCGTCAGTCAGGCACATGTCAAGCACCACGAGAGCACATCAGCAGCAGATACCAAGCAGGGATGTTCCGCTCGTTGTTTGCTGTTGTTGCTGCTGCTGATGATGATGCTGCTGGTGCTGGTGTTGGCGCTGTTGAACGAATGAGAAAACTTGATGTGGCAAGTTGATAGGAAAATGCAACAAAAGCAAACATCATGGCTTGAATGAGAGTATTTGTGTGCATTTTATCTTTTAGCCATTGGAATTGTTGTTGGCCATTTCAATGGATGAGTCTGTAGCTGATGCGAACTGTGCACTTAACTGGACCAATTGCAATTGAGCAAAATTTTTCTTAGCTTCCGAATAAAAGCTCGTACTTTTTATATTTTAGGAAATCTAAATGGTAATTGAAAATGTCGAAGTTTTGATTTTCAAAATTCTCTAATCCAGTATATGGCGAAGGACAACGGCTTCATACACCACATTTGAACGAATGCTGTGAATACTTTCATCTTGGCAACAGCAATCCACATGACCATTATTGATATAAAATAATTTGAAAACTATGTATTTTTCGGGAAAAAAACTCTCGAATGAGACAGGAGCTGATAGCTTCGTAAAGCAAGGCTCAGAATATCTAAACTCATCTCCCGAAGGTTGAGTAAATGTTCCCAAAATAATATCACTAAAGTATTTCCATCACATATTCGTATAGTAACAACATAAGTTACAAAAATAATAAATGTTACAACGGAAGTATGTCAAACGCCAGAAAGAAAGTTGATAAACCAAACAAACTTAAATAAACATTGTATTATGAAGTTCCAAGCTTCAAACGAGTCCGGGAGTCTCTGTGCTTTGTGCACCTTTTTCACATTTCTAACCAGTGACAGGGCCTTTACCAATATATAAAAATTTATATTGTGTGTCCCAAGAAACAAGGCATCAAGTTTTGAAAAGCGTAAGAGAATTCATTAAGTGCGGGAATCTCCAGAACACCTTAGAGGCGCATGTGTAGGAATACTATTTTAATCAATTGTATGTAAATGAAGCATCGCCGCGAATAATGTTGTGACTAAGACCATACTTTTTTTATACTATCTGCCGTTGCAATGAGCTCCTTTCTGAGTTGAAAATCTATCTATCAAGAAGATTAACGCATAAAAACCTTTTTTCTAGCGAAAAACCAACTTTTAAAATATTGGAAATAGCAAACACGTTATTTCCCTCAATCACTTTTCTTAAATACAGGGTGGCCCAAATGAGACCTAGTGATGTTAAACACGTGTAACTCTTGTAATAACGGGTTTTTTTAAATGATTTATTTTAATATGTTAAATACATTTTATGGAAATTTAACGTGACTATGTGTGAAATATGACATCAGACAAATGACCACCATTTTGCTCGATACAGGCATTGGCTCTTTTTAGCGCATTTTGCATTACACGGCGTAATGTTTCTGGTTGCAGGCGCCGTATTTCGTCTCGAATATTCTGCTTGAGCTGTCCAAGAGTCTGTGGTTTGTTAACATACACTTTGTCTTTTAAATATCCCCATAAAAAAAAAATCGGGCGCAGTTAAATCTGGTGAACGAGGAGGCCAAGGGAAATCTGAATTTCTTGAAATTATGCGTTCACCAAAAATTTCACGCAGCATGTCAATAGTTTGCCTAGCAGTATGCGCAGTGGCTCCATCTTGTTGAAACCACAAATTAGGATGTTGCTCCACCATTGGCCGCAAAAAGTTGAAGATCATTGTTCTGTAAGAAGCCCCGGATACCGTTTCTGGTGTTTCATCCTCATTCTCAAAGAAATATGGGCCGATGATTTTTGTGGCCATAACACCGCACCAAACAGTGCATCTGATTGGGTGTGACTGATGCTGATGTATTGCCCTTGGATTTTCGGAGCCCCACAACCTACAGTTTTGTTTATTCACATAACCACTTAAATGGAAATGCGCTTCATCCGTATTTCGCTGCGTCAGAACAATTGATCGTTGAGAAGAATAATAAAATTCGATAATTTTAATGCGTTGTTGTGGACTGTACGTATTCATTTTAAATTTCCAAGAGTTCAGTTATAATCTGCAAAAAGAAAAAATAAATTATGTTAAAAAATAAAAAAGTTATTTGTGTTTCACATCAGCTGGTCTTATTTGGGCCACCCTGTAGTTTCCAATTAACAAAATTTATAAATTTTTGTGCCTATATATATTAGCCCACTCGAATCTGGTCTTCTCTTTCGCAAAAACTCATAAAACTCTTTCCGATTCGCCAATCATATCCATTTATATTATATTTTTAAAATATTGGGGATTTATAATTGGCAATACGCGCGATTGAACTTTTCCCATCACGAAAGTTTTTACACATTCAATGCCCTTGCTAGGGATTCTAACTTTGTTATGGTAAGTTTTTACAAAATATCTATTATGTTGCAGAATCCTCTGAGCACAGAAAGTCATTATAAGAGAATGTATGTTTTCCGATATACAAGTCCTTATGCGCCTTAGCCTTATGACTATCCTTTTGTGAACTTGCTAATTTTTTGTTCAAATCATAAACTAAATCTTATTTGTGCTATAATTGGTAACACTGGAAATCAAAATCTGTTTATAAAATCTCAGTTTATTTACTCCTATTCGCTATACTCGTATATGTAAAATACATGACTGACAATGACAAGTCCATTCTACCCTTTTTTTGTGGAGCCCATCTTTTTGGTATTATACTCAGAATTATTAGGCCCTCTTAATACAAGTTTTACTGATCTAAGCATACCAATGGGTAATCGTGGGCTTTATAATATTGTAGTTCCTTGCTTGCCCGAGGGATATCTCAGAATACTTTCACCCTAATATGTACATATTCGATATGAAGTCTCAGTTGGATGAAACTAAAGGAATGGAGAGAAATGCCACGTACCCCTTTCATGGGAAATACGTACCATTATCCAGCTATGTAGGGTATATGATTTAGAAATCAATACTATAATTTATTTACTCTTTCAATAAATCAATAATAATAATAATTTAGATACCAAGTCTGGGAAATTCTTGCCAATAAAATGAAATGTGGACTAGATTTTATAAGTTGATACCTTCAATTACAATGCTGGAATAACACAATATTTAATGTGAGTGGTAGCGGCGAAATTTTATATCGATTTCTTTGCAAAGATCATGATTTTCAAGAATTATATGACTGACGATGGAATTTTGAAGTTCAAACTAAAATCAACAATTACCAACAAAATAGCCGACTGGGATCCACTATAATCCAACAAAGAGAATAAATAGTTACATCTGTACCGCCGAGGATACGGTTTAGAATCCTTTTGGGTATTATACACATTGCATTTATATTTTTTTTATTATGATTTAATTTTTCTTTTAAATAAATTATCAAGGTGAAATGGAGGAAAACGAAGTCTTTATTGTTATAGCCTTAAGACTTTTATACTATTATTAGGATTCAGTCGTGTGCGCTGCAATATATAACACGACCTCTCAAAAAATAGCGCACGAATATGTTTTGTGAAATGTGTTTTATGAATGCATACTTCCGACTGCGTGTACTTGAATTCTAGCGGCAAATTATTTCAAGTAGAAGAA
The DNA here is from genome assembly GCA_920105625.2 of Clusia tigrina. Lineage (NCBI taxonomy): Eukaryota > Metazoa > Arthropoda > Insecta > Diptera > Clusiidae > Clusia > Clusia tigrina. Next base: position 38,627,747 of record OV050033.1, on the reverse strand, counting down.
GAAACTTTTAAATCCTGAAGTTCATCGAACTCTTTATTTGTTTTATTTCGGAACACGTTCACTTCAGTTCGATTCACTCACAGTTCGATTTCTTTATTTATGAAATTTACCGTATGCCTCTCATATTCGATTCGATTTTCTTCATGATTCACTGATCCAATCTGATTCATTCAAGATTCTCCCTTGTACGAGAAAGCTGCTGCAATACCACTTTTACATTTTAAAATTTTTTAGAAATATATGTAGCATCCTTGTCTTAGGTATATATACCGACGGTGTGGAAAAGGCCTAAGGTGGGGAAGAAAGATACGACCATCCAAAGAACTTCTGACCAATAAGCTCGACATCATTTATGTTAAAAATACTTGAAAAGGTTGTGGATAACTATATAAGATGTGGAGCACTGAAACAGGTGCCATTGCACCCAAACCAGCATGCTTCCATATAGGGCGGGTAAATCAACAGAAATCGCTCTCATAGGCCTAGTAAACTCTATACAGAAGTCACTTGATTGCAAAGAAATAGCAATCTGCGCATTCCTTGATATCGAGGGAACCTTCGATCACACCCCACATGAAGTCGTGGTAAGGGCATTAAGCAGAAGAGGAGTGGACTCGATGACATCCAAATGGATGACAGAAGTTCTATACACAAGATCGGCAGAGGCATCCACTGGAGAAGAAACAATAGCCGTCGCGACGACCAGAGGATCTCCACAGGGAAGAGTTTTTTCACCGCTAATGTGGAGACTAGTTGTTGACGAACTAATGATAATACTGTCAGAGGCGGGCATAGACTGCCAGGGCTATGCAGACGACATTGTCTTAATAGCGAGAGGCAAATTTGAAGAAACCCTGTGCGATATCCTGCAAAGAGGTCCGAAAATTGTTTATCTATGGTGCAGATCAGTAGGAACATAAATCCCACTAAAATCACTATAGTTCTATTTACCAAGAAAAAAAAAATGCCAAGGTGGAGGAGTATTAAATTCTTGGGCGATCTCCTCACTCCAAAAACTGAGGTAAAATATCTGGGGGTTATACTAGATAGTAAAATGACATGAAAAATACATGTTAAGAAAACTGCGGAAAATGCAAAACATGCTTTAATGGCATGCAAAAGACTGGCGGACAAAACATGGGGTGCAAACCATATCCTATACTGGATGTACACCATTATAGTCCGACTAATAGTGACCTATGGGGTTATATCAAGGCAATTCAGCAACAGCTATCAAAAATACAAAGACAAGCGTGCATAGGTATAACAGGAGCAATGAGGACCTGTCCCACAGCAGCGCTCGAAGAAATCTTGGACTTGACGCCACTACACATAGTAGTACGGAAGATAGCCACGGCAACTACAGTTAGGACTACAGGGGTTGAACTAAAATCTGGGGCTTTCAAAGGGCAATTGGTACCTAGGAAACTATCCCAATAATACTCATCTAGTCAAACCACAAGAAAGGATTAGTAAGAATTTAACTTTGAGAAACGATTTGCGGTAAAGCTAAGTTGTAAAAAGAAATGGAGTAATCTCAACGCTGCATATCCTTTTAAGAAAAGGACAATAATATGGTACACTGATGGGTCAAGGACCAACAGTGGAACTGGGGTGGGAGTATTTGGACCTAGAATTAGATACTCAGAACCCATGGGAAAATATCCAAGTATTTTCCAAGTAGAAATTCTCGCCATCGAAAGATGTGCACAGTTTAATCTAAACAGAGCTTACAAAAGACAAGAAATAGCCTTACTATCGGACGGTCAAGCTGCCCTTCGAGCACAAAGCTCGTACGAAATAGACTCCAAGCTGGTATGGGAATATATGAAGACACTGAATCAGCTCGGTAAAGCCAACAAAGTCAGCCTTTGCTGGGTCCCGGGACACGTGGATGACCACGGCAACGAACAGGCCAACGAGCTCGCCAGGTTGGGAACCTCCACACCAATGATATGGTCGGAACCTTACTGAGGTATAGGTAGCTGAGTAAAGCCAGACGAGCTTAGGAAACAAGAAAGACAACAGAGGCAGGAACTTTTTATAAACTATCTAGGTCCTAGGCAATCTAAATTCTATTGGGCAACTTTAACTACAAATGATTTGAGTTTTGAATTAGGTTCCCCAAAAATAGTTTAAAAACACTAACCGGGCTTTTGACCGGTCAAAGGACACATACGCAGTATAGCGATTGTAGGAAGCCCATTGTGCAGATTCCGCGATGAAGAAAATGAGTCGCCAGAGCACATAATAGGGAGCTGTGGAGCACTAACGCACTTTAGAAAAAAACACCTAGGCTCGCACCAAATACCAGTTAAAGAAATAGCAACGCTAGATCTAGCCGACATCCTCGAATTTCTGAGGGCAACGGGACTGGATGAGAGCTTATAGGGATACCCTTAACCATACCCAAACCACACAACTTGTATTCCTACAATATACAATATACCAACCAGAAATTAACTTTCACGCAGTCATTCATTCACCAATTTGCACACAAGTTATTCACGAAATGCTTGTTCACGTTTCTTCTATTTGGGCAACACTTCACGCAGTCTGCAATCGATTGGAAATAGTTGTAAAAATTTATTGCTGCAGTTTATATCCGGATGAGGGTCCCCTCTGATTCGACTGCAACGCAAGCAAACCATTATCAACTTTATCCGGAGGAGACACCGACACGGAGCGTGAGTGGAACTATGAGGGAGACAGACCTTCAAAATCGCGTGTCTGCAAATGAGAATCCCATTTATCCGCAATGGTGTCCTTGTGTCATCTTAAATCTTTGTCTACTGCCGAAATCTGCTTTTGTTACTCTACGAAAGTTAACCACATTTTCACCATCATCCTTCGGAATAAAGTACAAAAGTTTGCGAAATAAATCAAACCCTTTTTGGACATTTATGATCGTAGAGTGGAAATAAAATAAAGTAAAATAAAAAAAATAGAAATCCCGCTCCTCATCACACATGCAACCTTGTACAATATGTAATGAAAATAAGACACACACTTTCACGCTCTTCCGTTGTCATTAGTGTGAGTTGAAATTACGCTTTCAAATTGTACACACACAGATGAAATCAGCCACTAAGGCAATAAGTGAGGCGACAGGAAGCATGAAGCTTGCCAGAAAGAAAACATGAAATGACTCCATGCAAACTTATAATAAGCCTTAAATATGTGGAGACACACAGCTGCATATATTTGTATATGTGTGGGGTTGTCAACTTCCAACGCTTGCCCAAGAAATTGTAAATCACGCGATTAATTACTCCCCTCGTTTGGCATTGAAGTGAACACCCGCAGCCCGGTATCGAATCAGGATAATGTTGTCATTTTGATGTACAGGGTGTTTATGTATCCTCGAACACCTGCACATATTTGGTGGTACGCTTAAGGATTAGAATTCATTTTGGCCTATGGCTTCCGCACATGATACTGCATGAATAATATATGCTGAAAAGCCACTTAGATCAGGGGATCTCGATTTTTTCTTGGAGATATAAATGCACGACTTCATTTATGAGTTTGAAGTGGAAATCTTATGGTCTTGCTCATCATTTTATTGACATTTGAGAATCCAAGTGGAACAATAACTTTGTAGTTTGTTAAGGACCCTTAATATATTGCACTGTTTTAAGCCATTTCCACACAAAGTTATACTAGGAAAGAAATGTTATTTTCTGGCTCACAAATTTGACCTTAGGTTCTTTTTACTATTCACAAACGAGTGCAAAGAACCATCCTGATCAAAGGAGCCTCTTTTTGGTCATAGACTACCACTGACTGTAAGAAGTCCTGTTTCAAACTCGAATTAATAGTTAGGCACAATTCTTTGAAGTCAAATTTAGTTGCTGGAGACACCCTGTGCGAGGTAGCTTAAAAGGACTGCGTGTGTGTTGCGTTCGGGTATATGAAGAGTAAACCGCATGTGCCAGTGTGAGTGTGTTAATAACTCTATATGTGTATATGTAATTACTATAATTTATAGCGACATTCGCATCCATCGTAATGCGATATGGCAGTGTCATAAAAAGGATATACGGCGTCCCTGATGCGCTGTTTGCGCTGTCATTTTTTTCATTTTTAGATTACACACATAAAGCTATACACACGTGCACACACTCAAAATGACACACACACACACACTCGCATGCTCAAATGATACTGCATTCGTGTGCAAAAGTGTGGTTGCGAATCTGGCTATTAAATAACTCCACATAAAATTTAGCAGCAGGAGTGTAAAATTCAAAGAATTTCGGAGTAAAATGCTCCACGTCTAATTACAAATTCACCACAGCATTTATCCCTGTTTACACATTCCATTTTCCACACCTTGAGTAAACTTTATGCCAGATGGAACATAAAAGATGCGCCACCACTTCAAACAGCAGGAGGACCAGCAAAAAAGCTCAGCTTGCAACATTTTATGCTGATCCCTGTCAGGATACAAAACACACATAATCTTCAAAAATAACAAACAAAATAAATTCCCATCCGCAACGCAACGTTGGCAGCAGTGGCAGCAAACATCAACCAATAATGCAAGCGCGATTATGTCCAACAGGACACCAACAACAATTGCAAAATACAAAAAAAGCAAAAAACCAGCAACAAGAAAGCAAGCAAAAGGACATCTGCAAAATGGGCAGCGCAAAAGAGTCGAGTAGCAGAAAAAATAAAATTAAAAATAAACAAAACGCTGCGGCTGAAGACTACTGCTATTAGTGCTGAGAAACATGGCAAAAAAGGCGTGAATACATCCCACCGCACTGATTTATGTCGTAGGACAGACGAGCGCAAAGGACCACCGTTTGGAAAATCAACTTCGCACCCAAAAAGTTGTGACGAGGACTTGCTGGCCACTACATTTTCGTCCACTTCGACTGACGTCTCTACCGTGGCCGTTCGTGATCACTACTGCTGCCTCCTCCAGTCGACTTCTGAGCTGAGGCAGAGTCCTTCATATTCAAGCATTCGTCCTGCAACTCCAGCCCATTTCACGTCTCCCACCCCACTGCCTCCACTCAACTCAACTCAACTCGCGTGTTTTGTGTGCATTTTGGCTTTTTTCAATTCTTTTGTTTTGGTGTTGTGTACTTTATTTTTGCTTTTGTTTTCTGTTTTTCTTTCCATTTTCCGAAGGATACTGCTGCATAGTGTTGGTGTTAGAAAAGGTCCTGTTGGTCCTTCTAACAAAATTTAATTTTTTTCTTTGCTGCTCTTGGTGCGGTTGCCAGTGTAGCTGCATAAAGAAGCACAAACAGAATTTATGTTGCGACATTTTAAATTGCGCAATTTTTATGAAATCCTTTTTGTATGTGTTTATCTCTGTGTGAGTTGCGTCTGTGCGTTGCTGCAGTATGTGTGCGCAGCCTTACAAAATTTATACCATTTCTGAGAGCGCATCTCAAAAAATGTCCAAACATTTTTGCACAAACGCAAAGAATTTTTAGCACTGAACCTGTCAAGTCATTTATTTATTTTAATGTCTGCTGGAGAGACCGAGCGACCGAAAGCCCAGTCCCAATCCCACCAAGTGACCTGCTATGATTTACCGAGTTGCATTTTATGTGCGGCCGGGACTGCTGCCTCCTAACACTCATGCTGGAATGGTTCTTTGTATTTTGTTCGTGAAAGTGGACCTGGCATTAGGACATTATCCTTTGTAATGATAAATTTTAACAAGCCTTTGAATAACTTCTAATTAATTAATAAATGAACTAGTCTCGAATAGTTTTGAAGTTGTTAGTGACGGCCACTGCGCGACTATAATGAGAGGCGATAAAGATTATAGAATGAAAGGCATTGGATCCCAATATTGTTTAACATCCTCTGCTTTCCTCGGAGCAACAGTTATTATTTCAGTATCAAGAAGGAGCAACTGGGCGATAAAATAATAATTTTATTGATGACATCAATCAATGTCTTTACTTTTCTTTGTTCCATTACTAGAAGTAAAGAAGAATTTGAAACCTGGATTTGTTACTGGGATCAAAAGTGTTCAACTAAATAATATATTCTGATGGAGTTTTAGAGTAAGGATTGTCAAAAAGCAACAAATTATTTTTTTTTCGAATTGGTTTTAAATTTAATGGGTATTTTTTACTATTACTAATAAAAGGATTTATAATAAGGACAGATAGTTTTTTACAGTTCTAGGAGGCCATGTTGTTTTATCTGTTGTTAATTTTTCTGTCACTAAACACAAATCATCATGCCAAGTGATTATGACAAAAGTTGATTATCAAAATGGGTTTTATCTCGTGAAACGATGCACGCGTAGCGCCCATTTACGGTTTACATGGTCTTCCTTCCCAGTCCACTATATTTTCAACGTTTAATAGGCAAACTCAAGTCGGTGTAGAATCAGCCAACACCCGAACGTCAACGAAACGCAAGATCTACCGAAAACATCGAAGCAGGAGAACCCGAAGCTGTCAAAACCGCGCCGCGCACAAGAATTCGGCCTTTCGCAGACATAAACTTGGCGAATTTTGCGTCAGGACTTAGGCCTGCACCCTACGAAATCCAACTAACATAGGAACTGAAAGAAAACGACCATAGACAACGCCGTATGTGCGCTGACCCCGATATCAGCAAAAAAATCATCTTCAGCGACGGGCTCGATTTTGGATGTATGAGTACATCAACAAGCAAAGTTGGTGGATTTGGACGATCCCAATTCACATGAAATCCGCCAAGTGGTACTGCATTCACAGAAAGCCACTGTTTGGTGTCGATTGTGCGTTGGCGGCATCATGGTATACTTCATATCATATCATCATCATGGTATCATCCATAGTTCGAAAACGACGATGGCATTCCCATCACCATCAATGGAGACCGCTACCGTTCGATGTTAACAAATTTCTTTTAGCCCAAATTTGATGATGTGAATGTGAACGAAATGTGATTCAAACAGGAGGGCGCTATATGCCAAACATCTGATGCCACAATGGGAATTCTGCACGAGCGATTTAAGGACAAGGTCATCTTACGCAGAGGCGACTTTAACTGGCCACCAAGATCGTGCGATTTGATCCCATTAGACTTTTTCTTATGGGGTTTCTTTAAGTCGCAGCGAAGACGCGGTGGCCAGTTGCCATCCAACTGAACCCGGCTAAATTTGGTTTCCAATTTTTTAATTTAATTTCGAATTACTATTGATTCATACATGAAATCAGTGAATTCTTCTCATTACGTCGGCGTTTGCCAACCTCTTGATGACACATCATGATTTGTAAGTTTTCAGTCCGCATTACAATTTTATAAATTTTAAATATTACTAAAAACTAATTTCATATTAAATAATCAATTTTGTTTCATTGCTACAATCCCTGCAGCTATATTTTGATGGACATTTGTTATAATTGAGCCCCAGTTTTAGACAATTGAAACATAATGATGTATTCTTTACAAAAGAATAACGATCGTCAGTCACAAAGGGCACGTGCCAATGTTGTGGTCAGAAGCATTGAGAGCTGTTGGCGACGAAGATAAATGATCGCAATGGTTTTGGATAGAAAATCATTGATATGGGATACTATTACATTGATTTAGTTCAAGTTCTTCGCATCGCGTGTCTAAATATTCGAGAGACTCGTTAATAGTAGGTAAACTGCACTTCCTACTCTCTTGCACCTATTTACGACGAGATTCTCAATTAAACTTACCCAGGGGTAAATAGATATGCCAGTATTCTCGGTAGTTCTGGCTCATTGAATTTAAACCGCGTACTAATTTACTTGTCGCTGTCAGACAAATATCACAAAATCAATATGAAAAAATCATTTAAATGTGACGCGGCCTGTTCTTTCAGTCATTGATACAGATCCACGCGGTGTCGTATGCTACATCTGTGACAACTATGTCCTTAAGCAAGTTCCCCGCGTCATTTAATAATAGGGACTTCAGGTGGTGAAATTTCCGAGTATTTGGCAACCCTCTCTTGTTGTCAATTGAGCTTACAAAAAGATCCGTAAGTATGTCGAATCTTGATATTTTCCAAAAAATTGTGAAATATTAATTTTACGAAGCCGTTGTAAAAATGAATAAGTGGCCGCAGTAGAAACCGTCATTGTGAAACAGAAATTTTTCCTGTTGATTTGCGAGGTTAGAGATGTTGTCTCCTTGAGCATCTGGCTAAGTTCCCACTTGGCATTAGCATACGCTTCAAGTCGGAGAGACGGGTGCATACAAGCTGACCGTCCACTTCACAAAATCTTCCCACACTTCACATAATCCCACTAGTTGTGTTTCAACTTGTTCATGTGTGCAGTCAGGTTTTCTGGAAACACCAAGCAACGTGTTACGGAGCCTTTTAGGCAACCCTGCATCTTTACTAATTCTGCCAGTGTGTGTTCCATTTATTAAAAATTCGTTACCTCTTTGCGTTGATACTTAAATGATTATGAACAATCTCCTGGGACTCCTTGTCCAACGATGTTACACAGCCCGTTTCGCGAAACCAAATCCCAAAGTTGCACGATCGACGGCTTAAACCCCTCAGATTATGCAGGGCCTATTACATTTATTAAAAGGAAACTAACGGAATAGACCAAGTCCCAACCTTATATAGATTCTAGTATACAATGTACTTCCCTCACTATCAGCAACTATTCTGACCTTGATCGTGCAGGTTAACTCTCTCTCTCTCTTAACACTGTACAAATCTGATGCAATTCATCTGTCTGTAATCCATCGAAACTGATACATAAACCCAAATCCTATTGGTGGAATTCGGAGATTATAATACTGCAGAAAGACTATACGATAATCTTTAATAAAGCCAAAGTCACCAACGGCTGATTCTCTTTGAAAAGCAAGCAAGCGGAACTTAAATATGTTATTAGGGAAGTGAAAAGAACGTCCTAGCGGGACTTCTGTGGTTGCAAAGCTCCTGTACTACACAAAGGTATCGGGACTATTTCCAAAAATCTGACAGTGTCGGACCGAGTCTGAAGCCGAGACCAAAAGTAATGCTCAACTTGAAAGGATTGTTGAAAGATGCACGCCAGAAGGTGGAGTGTTATCACCTCTTATTTGGAACCAGGCGATGAACACACAGCTAAATATACCACATCAATCTGGGTGCAGAATAATAGCCTAATCGGATGACATTGCTATTGATCTACCAGGTAAGTATTTATCAACTGTCTCAGGAAGGATCAGTCATCCACTCAGTATTCTGTCGCAATTGTATTATGAATTGTAAATCCCTCCAAAACACAGCTTATGCTTTTCACAAGGAAGTATAATATACCGAATTTGCATTACTCAAACTCAATGGGACCACACTAAATAAATAAAATAGAGTAAACGTGTTAAGTATCTAGGATTACTCCTGGATCCCAAAATCCATTAGAAAACCAACATATCAGAAGAGCACAGAAATCATCCTGTGATCTATATTGATATAAGAGGGCTCTTGGAGTCAAAATTTGCTCAACAGTAGTTGAGCAAAATGTTGTGTATGGCGCTGTATGTTCTGGTGGCCAGTTACTGTGAAAGCGGTTAATCGTAGACCCCTAAAAAAATCGTAGACCCCCATAAGGATAACTGGGGCTCTTCATACTACCCCCTCAAGAGCTATGTTAGCAATCCCTTACCGGCTGCCAACCACAAGACTATGTGGTATATCGCACTGTAGCAGGTCAGAACTGGGTCATGCTAGAATTTTAATTTAAGACACGTCTGTTCCAGCAGATTTCGACTATACTTGCCCGAACCCTAGCTTCATCATGGATTTACATGGATTTTTTAAACATGGATGGCTTTCAGCTAGAGAACAAAGCCGGATGCATCATTTTCCGTATCAATCTGCAACTGAAACAATCCTTCCATCTCCCTGAATATTGAACTGTCAAGCAGAAGTGATGGCCATATATCAAGCATCGAACTGGCTTATTTGCAACGATATAAGTGGTATGACTATTTACATTTACTCCGATAGTCAGGCAGTAATCAAATCCCCTGCTGGTGTGTTTACAATGTCAAAGCTTTATTTGGACTGCCAATCCTCCCTCACCAGGGTAACGAGGAATTCACAGGTCCAGCTCTACCAGGGATATTTTGGGCATCTTGCGAGGTCGAATTGGTCAGTTTGGGCACTTCACTTAGTGCAACAATCGCCCTTCTTCACCGTTGGTGTATCCTTAGATTCCGAAAAATGGACGATCATAACAGTACCTCGGTGAAGCAAAACTATCCTGGGTGGAGGAGTGAACCTGTGGTGTGGCCAGACAGACAACCATTGAACAGAGGCACACTGGTCAGCTACTCAACCTCAGCAGAATTGATCGGTAGACATGTCGAATTTCGGTACTTGTACATTAGGTAAGGTTAAATAGCATAATTTGTGTTATATACTGCGACTTAAAAGAACTATATATTTTGATCCTACTTGACTTTACTTAAACGATGTAAATAGTCTCATCTATCTTCTGTAAGGTTTATTTCAGACTGGAATTTATGTATTTTGTAGGGATTAACTCATTTCCAAAATGTAAGTATTTTGTGTACCAGAGCTCCGAAGTCTAGCATCAGCTGTAGTGAGATTTCACCACTTTCTCCCCAGAATCTGAATATGGCATCTACAGTTAGACCCAACTTGTTCAAATGGTAGTTGAATCTACAGTGACTACTCAAAACGCCAGTGACGACTCTTTAGTTGCTTCTAAGCATACTTATCAGATCTTTACTTTCTTTCAGATTAAAATCAGAGCTGTAACTTTTCTGAATCCATGAGGATTCTTCCAGAATTGACCTTTTTTGTTGGTGCATTTCTTCAGCAAACATCCAATATTATTGGATGGTAATCTCCAAAAGGATTCTGGAGCACTAACATGAGAAGACTTATATTTCCTTTTTAAACTAAATATACTTCTTATTTCCTACTATTTCTATGTGGCTTGATACCCACAGTAGGGATAATATGTTTATATTGTCTAAGCAGTTTAGTTACAAACCCATACTAGTTTAGACCTCACTATCTGACCCCTAAACTGGTTAATGCTTCTTGACTGTCAGATAGTATTACTATGTTATTTCTCCGCTATTTTCTGCCAATATTAAACTGGGCCCATCTTCAATAGCGTTTTCCATTTTAAAAATACTTGCTATAAGCAACCCGTTGATTCACAGTAGTTGATTCCAGGCCTGCTTCAGTTCCATCTAGTCTTAGAACAGTATATAAATCATAAGACGAAGTTTTCTCTAATTTGATACATTTCGAAAAGACCTTTTCATTCGTTTTTGTTAAGTAACTTTTTACTGTAATTGTGAGCAATATGTAATTTCCTTGGCTTGGAATCTTTATGAGATGTTAGTACCATGCATTCCTGAGATGAATTGTTGCACCATATATTTTGGATTTAGTTCGACTCTTTCGGATTATTTTCTTGTATTCTACATAGTCTAGTGTTAATAGATGCAAGGGCGTTAGATATATTATAACTTCCATTGCTGCATTTGGACAGGTGCGCAGTTCATAGTGATACGAGTGCAAGACTGTCTTAAGTCTGACTCTATTGGACTAGGCTAGAGAACCATAAGTGATGATAGGTGTCACCATCATGGTTTATAAACAAGGAACGATTTTACAATCCCACGAATTACTGGCAAGCCTACCCCATATTATTAAGGATGTTGTAGCTAGCTACCTTGGTAGTTGGACTTAGGGAATCTTCCACAATAGTTTCTTGTTGAAAATGATTCCGAGGCATGTGGTCTCAGAGCGAATATCGGTCTGCGTGCCAATTATAAGAACATAATTGTACTTACTACTAATTTTTTTGTTACTGTTGGTTTTGTTACACACTTTTCGGATGAAAAATCTGCATATTTCTATTAAGGTATATTGTAGATTGATATTAACTGATATTTGCGATTAAAAAACAATATTGATGAAAAAGACAAAACAGATGACGATCTTTTTGGGGAGATTTTCAGTCGTGGATTTGAATAATTGAGACTTTATCCCACCAATTATGCATCGCATGTTGGCTTCCAAAGCGTTTGCGGTTGATGAATTATCGGAGTAGACTTGATCCTTCATATATGTTCACAAATTCTTCCAACGGTGTTAAATTATATTATCTAAAGGAGGTCAATAGACTTCAGAAAAACGCGTAATTATCCGCTCGGGAAATTTCGTCCGCAACAAGTCCATTGATTCGCGGCCTGCGTAGTATGTGGCGCCATTCTGGTGGAAACGCATATTACGAACATCCTTATAATCAATAATTGGTCAAAGATCACAGCAACAGTTTCTGCATGGTACAATTACTCCACTGTACCTAAAAGCGCATCAAATGATACCACGAGTGAAAAGTGGCTGTTCCTTAACAATCTCTCTACCAAAGAAAAATATAATATTTTCAGCAAATCTATCACGTTGTTCAATGATGAAATTTGCGAAATTTTAACAAATAGTAGGGTGGTCAGCTTCACTTATTATAGTAAATGAATTTTATAAGGCTTAGCCTAATCCTTGCAAAAAATTCTTCAGCTTGTTCTCTCTGATAGTCCCTATTGCTATGAATGCTGGGAAAAACAAAATTTGTACACGAGGTCAGTGCATTCAAATTAGAGGCCCAGATTATTCATTACTGGCTCAGAAATAATATCATGACGATCGAAATATCGTCATTTTAATAAATGGCAAAACTTCTAAAAAAGAGCGGGTCAGATCTATCAGATTGGCTAATCCTGTACCCTGTGCTTATAAATTGCATACAAGAAAACAATTCTTAAGCCAGAACTTTATATTATGTTTTTTGCTTCAAGGGTTTCAATTATTTTTAAGGGCGCACCCGGATGGTTGAAATATTGCGAAAATATAAAGCTCATGAATGTATATAGTAAATGAAGCTGAAACATTGATTGTGTAAACTAAAGCTCAGTCATGCGTCGCGCTAGCGCTGATCGTACGAAGAAGGAAATCGAGGGATATGCTTTCAATAATAACTGCCCAACCATATGTGAAACGTGTAAAAAGGAAAGATAGAGCAATTCTGCTCACTAAGGCGACTCAAGAGACGAAGTGATCTGTCGGCTGGTGAGTATATATTATCACTTATCTAATTGTCAAGACCCCATAGTTCCTTTCCATGAAATTTTCCACATTTTAGTAATGTGGAGAAGACTTTCGCAGTAAGCCGAAAACATAAATCACACATTTTCATTACACCCGAAAAACCCTCCGGTATCAAGGCAACCAGCCCATGCTGTGATTTATTAGAAAAAGCAACGCGTTTCTTTGATAAAAATTTGAACTAAATCAAAACTTCATTTCACTTCGGTGCCGTTTCTTGCGCCAGAAAAGCAATGCGCAAAATATCGAAACAAGAAATTCCAACGAAAAGAGGAACTGCAACAACCAAGGGAAAAGCTGCAGAAACGGAGCAGTACAGCGCTCGTCTTTTGACTTGCGTCGACTCGACTCGACAAAATTCACTGCTGTCACTTCAATAAATCATTTGCGTTTTGACAACGCCGCTACAGCGCATCGCAGCGCAACGCCAATGGAAATCCATAAATACCAAAACAAAGCGAAAACGACAAACCAACAACGAAGAATGCAACAATAAATTCCGCAAAAAAGAGAGAAACGTTCATTCGAAAGTCCATAGATCACAAATGCATGGGAGCTGCACACAGCAACCCCATGCTACGCAGGCGGGAGGGCAGGCATCACAGCATACGCCTTGCTGAAAGGCGACGAACAAGGACAACCCAAGAAGCACAGTTATATTTCACCTGAATGCACTGACATTCACTGCCATCATAAAATATACCGTTGCAGTCGACACGACGATAGAATGGGAGAGGTAGACGAGGAAAGTCGGATGGAACCAGAGGGTGGGCTCAACAACGATGGCAGTAGCAGATGCATTCATGCGATCATATAACTCTCAGCCACACAACTCTAGCACAGAAAAACTGCGAAGTTCGCACTTTGAAGGATATACAAAGATGCAAGGACTTTTCGATTCTAGCCGGAAAGTCGGAAGGTAACATACTCAATGGAAACGGAGAGCTTTGAGCAAGTCCAGCTCAAAAATTTTAAGTGGACAGAATTCATGGCTGGCGATCATAAATTCGCAAATTCCACACTTTGATTGATTTGGAAGTCTTGCTACAATTTTTAGTATCCTGTTTGAAAATATCTTCTTCAATCGAATTCACTTTTAATGCACATTAAAAACAGAACTCACAAAATCAAAAGACACTTCACTAAACATATGAGTGAAATTCTTTCACCCACACATGCCAGACCCATGGCGAACGCAGGAACGAAGGACACAAACGCCTGCAGTGTGAATAGAAAACTTTTCACAAAGTGTCAGGCAAAATGGGCGGAGAAGCAGCGCAAAGCGCGCTTGCAAGCAACAAAATCAGAGATGGATGCTGACGCTGTGTGGATGGATGATGCATGGCGCACACTTGGGTGGCGGGAGGGCTGCAGCCAGCGTGTAGGTGGCAAGCGAGCAAAACGAACGACACGGAAACGAGCGAGTGAGCGTACAAGCGGCGTAAAATACTTCGCTCCATTCGCCAGAGCTCATTCCGCTCATTCGCAGTCATTGCCATATGAAATATGCTCCTGAAAAAGAAAAAACAGCAACAACAACAAGCGCTGGAAGAGCATCCAGCACATCCTGCTCGAATCTTGTCTACAATAAATCAAATTTTATTACACTTTTCTTTATTCATGCTACAGGATACGGCATTGCTGTGTATTGAGCCACATATACACACTTAAACGCACAGCTACATTTTCGAAAGAGGGTTGCGCTCCAGCGGGAGGTGCGCTTAGACTTAAATATGAATCACATAAGAATATGTGCATACATTTGCAGGATCCAATCACTGACATGATTGCTATGAAAGCTTGCTCGAGTTGCACACGAAGAGAAAAACACAGAAAGACACGGAAAAGGAGAGAGAGGGTACTTAGTTTATGGATGGCGTACGAGAGTTATAAGCCGAGGTCGATTGAAGTCCACCTTACAACCAACTCCATCCATCGGCCAGGACAACTGACGCCATCCGCAGGACATGCTCCGAAACTCAATACTATAAGTCGGAAAACTTCATCCACATGGTGGCGCATGGAACAAGTGCATGGAAACCGTAGCTGCGTGGTGCTCTTAGGTGCGCGTGAAGCGTTGCAGACTACGCGTCAGGACTCAAGCAACTTTTTGTCGTCGCAGCGCATCTTCCCAACCAAACTGACAATCCAGTCGAAGATAGATGGATATTCGGGTTTTGTTGTTTTTGCCATTGCTCTGTTACTATTTGTTGTATTTTGTTGTTGTGGTTGTTGCTGTTGTGGGTGCAGATGAAACACGTTCTACCCACAAAAACAGGGAAACAAAAAGAAAACCCACAACAACAACAGAAAACTTTTCATTCTCATGCGCCATAAATTGTATCACCGGCATGTTGTACCTGATTCCTGTTGTTGCTCCATCGCAATCGTAAAAGGGGTGTGATTAGTGACGCCATGCGGTGTAGGTGGCGGCGCCGATGTATTTGGCTGCGTGCAAAACTGTCACAGTTTTATCTGCATCACTTCTAAGCAATGAGCTACGTGGATGTGAAGTCTTCTGTAATTTAACCCATTCCAAGGCGGCTTCCCTTTTTTGCTAAGTAGGTACTCAGCCACTCAATGTACAGTGAGAGCGAAGTGTCCGAAGACTATAAAAAATCGCAAACGAACCTAAAATCTTTTTGTCTTCATTTTATTTGCACAGTTATCCACTTTCTTCTCAATTCAACGAAATTACCTGAGGTGTGGGTTTGTTTGTGGGACTCCCAATCGGGACTGTCTGATGAATTTTATATATAATATATAATTTTATGTTTAAAATTTTGTTATTAAAGAAAATATCTTTTCAGGAAATTCTCCAGTCAAACAGTCACCAATATCGGGCGACTTAACGTCAATGGGTTTTTTTTCTTGTGGCAATATGTTAAGTCACTGATAATTGCGTTGACGAACCATCGACGATTGATTCTTGGGAAACTAATATTCCAGCCCTTGTTGAAGTAATCCGGTACCAATTACTTGAAAAATACATCGAGTATTTTACCTCCAGAGGCATGGACGGTCAACCTATGCCCGACATTGTGTTCAAATACTAAAAGCTTTAATTAAAAACAGGGGTCATTTCATCACTTTTTATATATTATATTTGAAAATAAAATTTTACTTCTGCACCCATTTCGGTACCTAATGTCTAATAGACGTCTTGGGTGCTTCGATAACATAAGCACAATAGAGAAATTTTAAAGGAGTCCCATGCCCAATTGATTTGCTTCCAGAATAAGGTTTATTAGAGTTATCAACCATACATCCATCGATTTTGTGAAAGATGTCACTGAATCTCTACGACGTCTAGGCTGAATAAATCAGTCTTCATACGCTGGAAGATATTCGTAGCAATTTCCATAGCAGTAGCAGTACTTCCTGGCCTTTGGTATTCTCATGGTTGCATACATTGTTTGCTTGGAACGTCCGGTGACTGCACGCAGCCACTGTTGCCATATGACATTCCGGTAAATAAATTTGATTTCACCGTCAGCGCCTTCGGGCGTTTGCCTCATGAGAGTTTTGGTTGGCTTATCAAAAAACGTAATGTGCGATACATGACACATTCGAGAATTTATGTGTTTGTATCTCATTAGGCGGAGCAGTGCGCTTAAATTTCCAACTAAACTTGCCAGAATAAAAACGCCAACTTTGGAAAATTTGAAATTATCTGCACAGCCGCAACCCCACGGCTCCCACCCCCAATTGATGCGGCCCGTGTTCCTTTGGATGTTCGTTTTTTGTAGCTAGTAACTTTGAGGTAAAATGTGAAAAGGAATCCTGTGGCAATTGGCGCAATCTTACGCGCTCAGAACTGAAACGTACCTCAATATTTTTAGCATGTGTATCAAGACGAGCGCGCTTTTGTTTTAGTTGTGTTTGTGTCAGAATGTGCGCATGTGTGTGTTTGTGTAAAATCGCACACATTTACAGTCAGTCGCACTCGTAATTGCTTGTCCTTGTGCGCTGGTGCCTCCCAATCCTTTGCTAGCCATAAATCAGTGATACCGTTCGCATATACACTTCGCTACACGGTCATAATTCAGGTTTAATTAACTCGTTTATTAGCAAATATTAGTTTACAAGAAGACGTGCGTGTACTGCGATCAAGGCAGCACCCCCGTTGGTAATATTTTAAGACTATTGTTGCGGGCGTATACAAGCCGATTAGATTAGTAACTTTCTCCCAATGAGCATGCTCCTGCATAGGTTATATCGAATTTGTTTTTATTTTCTTAGACAGGAATGAATTCAATCGCAGACTTCGTGGAGCCTATGCCCTGTTCTATTGTGGTGACAATGTAATTATAAGTTCAGCAAAGTTACCATGGAGAGGAAGCGAAGGATCAAATTACATATATAGTAATAATTTTGTTTGAAAGCAAATCTCAGGCTACTCTTACCACGTCGAATCACACCGATCGACATTTGAGCGTGATCTTCTGTTTATTTACCAATTTTGTACAACAATCGAATTCTCGAGAATATTGCAGTACGTTTCTTTAGCTTAGGTATTCAAATTCCAGTTGATTTTAGCATGTTTCTATTGTGGTCTATAAAGCAACTAAGGAATAATAACTATGAATCACTAAGAGTGTGTGCTCCAAACTGGTTGGGATGACTACCATTTTATATGTAATGTTGTTTCTCTAAAGCAAGATAGACCAAAAAGATGCTGTAAGCCCATTCTTAAGAACTG
The DNA here is from genome assembly GCA_920105625.2 of Clusia tigrina. Taxonomy (NCBI): domain Eukaryota; kingdom Metazoa; phylum Arthropoda; class Insecta; order Diptera; family Clusiidae; genus Clusia; species Clusia tigrina. The sequence continues at coordinate 38,609,949 of OV050033.1, read as the reverse complement.
ACTGGAAAAGATACAACTAAAACAGCTGATCATAGCAACAACTGATGATGAAGTATTATTGATCAGTTTTTAATAGATTAATCGTAATCAATATATTCTCGGACAAAGATACATTTCTTCAATGCATCGACATACCAGTGTTATTTATATTATCGTTTTTAATTTTATTATTTAATTAATTTATTTATACATTTTTATAGGGTGGTCGTGAATTGCGTCGAGATAAAGAAACATGTTCTTGAATTATTTGTGGCAACTGTTTTCTTTAATGCAAATATTTAGTATTTATTTATCTGTACAGCAACAATCTCATATAAATAGGGTCATTTGCGCGAAAGAGACAGCTAGTTTACAGTTGCATATAAGAGAGAATACATTTTGGATGACGAATGCAGTGTGAGAGAAAAGGGAATTGTCAGTAATTTATATATATATATATATATATATATATATATATATATATATATATATATATATATATATATATATATATATGTATATATATATATATATATATATATATATATATATATATTTATATATATCTATATATATATATATATATATGTATATATATATATATATATATATATATATATATATATATATATATATATATATATATATATATATATATATATATATATATATATGTATATATATGTATATATATATATATTTATATACATATATATATATATATATATATATATATATATATATATATATATATACATATATGTATATATCACTAATTTATGCACATACTTATGCTTGAAAATAGGCTTGGGTAGTGAACGACCGAACGAACTAACTGATCTGTTTCACTGAACTGAACTAACTGAACTAGTTCAGATCTGTCAAACAAAATAGATCACCTGCTCACTTGCTCACTTGCTCATTTGTTCACTTGCTCATTTTCTCACTTGTTCACTTATTCATATGGTTCTACAGTTTATTCACTCATCTGAGCAGATAAACGAATATATGCACACACACATTATCTCGAATTATGTATGTGTGATTGAATGATGACATATATGTATGTATGATGGTTCCAATTAGAACATCAAGGGATATAGGGAATACCAAAATTTGGATCCTCTTATTAATAAGTTAACATTGTTTACAGTGAATGTGAATTCGGTGAAATATTTTAATGGCTTCTCGACAAAAAGACAGGGCTATATGGGGACATTTTGTTGAAAACTCAGACATAAAAAGCGCCAAGTGCAAGTATTGCTCTCTGCTTCCTTCCACTTCTTATGAACGAACGAACGAAAGAGTAAATTAAGTAGGTGAGCAAGTAACATGTTTTAATAATCATGACATACTGAGCGCAACTGAACTAACTGAACAACTGAAAGATGTGAACGACCTTGTTCAATATGCTCAGTGAACGAGAAGGAGCGGATCAGTCAGCTGAACTACAAAGTCCCACTGTACTTGAAAGCAGAAAATCTCAAGAAGCATAGGGATACTTTGAAAGCCCGTATAGTATGTGTAAACATTGGTGAAAACCCCAGCCCCCCCTTAAACATGTACATATTCCATCCGTATATCTTGTTAAATGGAAATTTCTTCAAATGTAAGGAATCTCGAAACATATGTACATCCTTGGAGAGCAACGTCTGTTCATATTTATTGTTCTATACATATATAAATCTGAGCTGAATATAATGCATGCATCTGTAGTGTATTTATAGTAATCGCTACGACCGACCATAAATATTGTTTTGAAATTAGATTTATTTTATTGACCATGATTTTTGGATTTGGTACTATAACTAAACTCTCCCAGATACTGTTCTATGCAACAAAAGAACTCTTACTCGGTAAAATATTTATAAACTTTTTTCCAATATTCAAAAAAACTAATAAATAAATATATGACAACTGTGACATTCTCGTTTTTAACTATTATTCCCATCTTGATCACCTTTCCGCAATCGAGTCACCGATGATCAGCATATTTTGTCCGAAGCCATTCTCCAATCCATCTCCTGATATGGATATATATCTGTTGGGTGTTTTATTTCGTTCAGATAGTTTCATAAAATGCCCGTTGTGTCATTCCTTGTGGGAAACGAATTAAACACCCACCTCGAAAGTGCTACTCAGTGCGGATGAACTCGAATTTAATTCCCCCATTGGAGCCATTTCTTACTAAAATTTTATCCGATATATTTCCAGATATCACAACATAAAGTTCGTAATTATATTGCATTCGTATTAGCACAATGGAAAGTAAAATATTGTATAGGGTAGAAGACAGTTATAAAAGAAACTTTTATCGTGCTTATTAGAAAACTATATATAGCCATAGCGGTCTTTCACCATTTTCTGTCCACAACTAAGTCACAGACCTGTTACTGCGCGCTGGACGCCCACGTGTAGGAGGGAGTGTTCATCATCTGATCTGGGATATGCCTCATTTTCTGAAAATCGAATGGAAAAATTTACAGAAAATGGTGAATTGAATATTCCTACCTAATTAGGATGTAAATTTTTATATTTTTGGCTGGAAGAATAAAGCCAAAAAATAAAAAAATAAGTAGGAAGACCACACAACGCTACTACGAGTCTGACTTCACTTACTTAATATTTCCTTTCTCCAACTTGGCTCGCTTGGCAAACAAACTTCCACAAATTCTCGCATACAGTATGTTTTATCTAGAGCGAAATAATATATCTTAATTTCTCTAGATCCACCGTTCTCCGCCACACGTGCCCAACAGGAATTGATTATAGAACCTTGGTAGCGATTACAGGAAGCATAAAACAGCACCAAAGCTGTCTCTGAACTCTTTGCACATATTCGCAAATCGGCGCGACAGAAATAAAACCAAGTTCCTTGCGATTTCTGTTCCATTTAGGTTTAAACATACAACTTTATTTTTATAATTTATTTGAGCCTTCTTTTATAATTAAGTATACATAAGGATGCACTCGTGTTCTCTCCACTTGCTACTTAAGTAATTGTGTAAACAATGCCTGCAAGCATGTTCGAAGAACATAAACAATTACAATAACTTATGCTTCTATCGAATAAGTTACTAGTTTAAAATGTGTAGTTTAAAAAATAATATCACAAAAAATAAGTAAAAGTTATGCAATGTTTGAAACATCATCTCTACATTAACGCGCCTTAGTCACTTAGAATACAATCCAGTACAGTACAAATAAAATTGATTTTGTTCTTACTTAAGTTTATAAATTTATTTTAACGTATACTCGGTTGCTGTTTTGTCACTTTTGTTGATATATTTAAGTATTTTAATTATAATTTTATAATAATTTTAGGAATGGGGGATTGGTGTGAGGATATTTAGGAGTGTTGCTTATACATAGATAAGTATGTATATGCATGAAAGTGTTTGCACATACTACACGTACATTGGATATATTTTCTTTCAAGGTATTTCGAGTTACGTTTTAGTATACATTTCCAAAGCGATTTCAAAAACACTTCTTAATTCAATATTTTGTTTCGGATTCTTTTGTTTTACTAGTTTTCGATTGGTTAAAATTCTCTAAATTTGTAATATTTCTGTTTAATAAAGTATTTAATGACAAAGAGGCTATGTTAAAATGTCTATAATTATTAGTTCACACCCTTTTATATTATAATGTGTTCATTTTTTTATATGTTCGTTTCAAATTTAATTCTTTCAATAAAATGAGGTTAAGTTTTTGTTTCTTTTACGTATACCGTTGTTCACCTTCAGTTAAATTAGTTGAAGGATGTTTTTTTTTTTAAAATTTCATTATGGATATGATAATACCTCATTTAATGCCTATATAATTCAAAAAGAAGTTTGGCACAATTTTCAATGTATTTAAAAATTATCTGAAAGCAGTTTCAATTCAGCCATATTCAAAATTCCTTTCCTGTTCGACAGCAAATTAATTTTGTTTTTAAATCTACATTGCAATTTTACAAACGTACTTTTTGGCACCGTTGGCCTGCGATTACGTATACTTTGGAAATTTGTTGTTGCAAATTTATACGTTAGCATAATTTAATAAATTCTATAATTTATCTTCAAATGTACAATTATTAAATACTAACAAACAAATTAATACTTTTCTTTGAAATGAGAAAATCGCTCTCCTTTATCTATTAACGTATGTAAATTGCACATTCCCCACCTGCTAGCGAACTGGTCTCACCCTTTCGAATATTGCTTTCCACTCACTCAATATGCACTCAAACTGTGCAGTTGAAATAATACTGGTTTTATGAGTTAGTCTTTCCCACACCCCTTTTTTAATGACACTGGTTGTGTTTTATTTGCTTTGTTTTGTCGTGTTTGTGTGGCTGTGTTGGTCACGTTGTCAACTACCGACATCTCTTTCGCACACTTGATGGACAGCAGTTCATCAACTGTATTCACTCTGGGTATTTCTAATTAAATTTTGATGCACTTCCAATGCGCGTGCAGTGCGAGGGTGATGGGCTGATGAGACCTTGCAAGTGGCAGAAAGAAATGAAAATAGTTCCTGTAGAGGGTTAATGAGATTGTTCCTGCTCTTACTGTAAACATATTTTACTCTCTGCCCGGTCAAAGGGGGCACGGCGATTCTCTTAAGGAAGAGTAAAATGACGGCGAAATCGTCTTATTAAGAGTTATTAAATTCGAAGAGAGACGACGTCAAAGTATTCGCACGCTCGCTCTTTGGAAGCTTTTGCTTAGATTTTCGAGCTTCGCTCGCTCTGTATGGAAATTGTTGTTGTTCTCGCGGTCTTCGTTGCGCGGTGGTGTTGGGTGCCTGATCGCCGCCAAATCAATTGATGGCCACTGCTGGGGCTGCTCTTGGCAAGTCCGACGCTTCATTTAGTTTGGCTGGCTTTGGTCCGGTTTGTTCAGGCTTGGCCGTTGAGATTCGAATTTGCGTTTGTTGGGAAGTCGTTATAATTGATTAATTGTGTGCGAGTGGGTGTGTTTTGTGGTTTCTGAACATTTACTTTTCTTCTTTTTCGCTCGAAGCTGTTTAAAATCAATTTTTTGAAAAATAATGGCGCGGAGCTCATGTGTTCGCCGCCTGGTTGCAAATCGAAAATGAATTTTAATTAATTCGTTTTTTGCGGGCGGTATGAGCGACTTTTTCATGCACTTCTTGTGCAGGCAGGCCAGACCAACAAATGAGTGAGAAGGCGCAATTTAACCTGCCTGGTCAAGTGGTTGGCAAGAGTAAGTAAGCTAATTAATATTGAACACGTTGTACATATGTGTGTGTGTGTTTTTATGCTGATACTTGGCAAATTAATTATGGCGCATTATCGGGTGGGGGCGGGCACCACGTTAATGAGCAAGGTGTCGGCTCGGCTTCGTGTGCATGTTGACATTTTATACGTCTGCCTTAAGTCGGTCAAACATTCTTTGATGATAGTTGTTTGGCTAATTCCGTGTACTTAAGGAATTTCGATTGTGGGCTCTCGTCGTACGGATTTATGGTTGGTGTGTGGACAATGGACGGCGAGGCTACTTGCTGTTGAGCGGCTGGACTTTTTGAAGCATTTTTCGGGGATGCAACCGATTTCGGGGATGGTGCTAACCCTGGCGACTTCATCGGGTGCGGGGACTGCGAATCGGCTTCGTCCTTCACAAAGTGCACTTTGGAAAGATGATGTCGATAGGCGCCCTTGGAGCAGAAGGGTGTATCACAGAAGGAACACTTTATAATTGAGTCGGAGGAAGTCATTACGGCGTCGTTGCAGGCCCAGCTGAAAGCAACCATGCTGCCCGTACCGCCGTTTGTTGCGACGGAGTGCGCACCAACAAGGGGCAAATGGCTTGCTCCGCTGCGTGTATTTGATGCCGGAGGATCTGTGGTGTCGCAAAGCTTTTGTAAGGCAGCCAACGGATTGGCATTTCTTTTTTTACCAGTAGTATTGTTATTGTTGGTCTCTCCACTGATAGCACTGGCATTGGATGTCAAACACGAATTCATGTTGCTAAGGTTGTCAAACATAGAGGAGAGAGCATTGAGACTGCTGCCACCAGGTAGAATTTTCTTCTCCCCTATCGACGATGTGGATCTTGGAGTTATTGATCTTTCACTATTGGTTGGACTGATTGCTCCTGATCCTGGAGTGAAGCAACCGCGTTTCATTTCATTTTCTTGAGCAACCGATTTGTGCAAAGTTCCTTCACTGCTCTCCGACATGGTGAACTCTTTTTTTACTGATATTTTCTGCGACACTTCATGCGCCCGATTTTCAGCGAGTTGCATTTCGGCATTATCAACTGGTTCCGATTTTATTTTGATAGCTTCATATGCGTCCTTACGAAAATTAACTGCGTCCATTATAGAAGATATTTTGTCGGGTGAAAGTCGTGGAGTTGTATGTCTAGATAGTTCGGAGTTGCGTTCCGGTGTTATTGACTCCAAACGACTGTTGCAGCGCTCCGAAATGGAGCTGGACTCGCTGGCGCTGCGATCGCGTCCCGAGTAATTCGAATAAGATCGTAGGAAGTGCATAGTTTGTGCATCCATAAGTGGCTTGGTATAATCCACGCTGTCATCGATTCCGAGCCGTTTTAAAATGTTGGAGCCCAGCGGTGTGTTGGCTTTACCTCCACCACCGAAGGAGTTACTGCTGCGTGAGCGAGTGTCGAAGCTCTTTTCGATTAACTGCTCAATTGCGTTTAGCACTGATGGAGACGAATTTGATTTCTCCCCTTCTTTCGGCAAAGGATACAAAATATCCGGTCTAGTTGACATTGGCGCCACTATGTCCTCTGCAGTCTTCCTTCCATTACTGTGACCACCGGGAGTTTGTGGGCTTATTAACCGATCTCCACCCATATGTGTGTAGGGCGATTTTAAGTTGTTATGTCGGGGTGACATTGGTATGTTACCGCCCAGACACTGACGTATGTGGTCAACAAACAATGCAGTTTCGATTTTATCACCACATTTCTCGCACGTGATTTTTGTTGAAGCGGTAAAGTCTCGCAACGGTTTCAACGCCGGATCCAGGCTATTGCTTTTAAAATCCTGCTGAGCTCGCTCCAATTCGAGTAGTTTTCGCACTGGCAGTGACTTTTTACGTTTTTCCCGTGCCTGGCGTCCTCGCTTTGATGCGTTAGTATTGTTATCATTTGCCGGTCGCATCATGTGTTCTTTGTAATGGGAATTCTTAACCATGTGGTTACTGAGATCCTTTAATGATGAGAAGGCCTGATCGCAAACCTTGCATGTAAGCACGGCACTGACTGTAGCGTTCGATGCAGGTGCATTTACTGCTGTCGATGCACCAGATGATGGCGCAGAGGGCGAAGTGACGGCTGGGGATGTTGCTGCGCCGTTTGATGAACCACCACTTGAACTCTTATCGTCTGAAGACTTCCACGAGATGATTTGCTCTTGGGAAATGATATTTGTGTAGTGTTGTGTCTCTTGCATATGGCTTGTCATTTCGGCCAGAGAGCGGAAGCTCTGCCCGCACCACATGCACTTCAGAATCTGTCTGGTTTGCTCGGCACCTTTGCCCAGCCACACATCCTGGCCTCGGACTAGTTTGCGTGGTAATGGCATGGTTTCTTTGATTAGCAAGTTAAGATCTGATTTGCTGGAAGATTGTGAAGTAGTAGTGGAGGACGGGTGATTTGCTGCATTATGAGCTGATGAGTGGCGGGAGTGATGTGATGATTGGGCGGTATGATTTGCACTGCTACTGTTTGGCATGGATACTGCACCAGCAGCGATCGTAGGAGGAACATTGACACCACAGTGCTGGGTTTCCTTCATGTGTATTGTCAAAGAAGCTAATGTGGGGAAGCTTTGTTTGCACCAAACACACTTAAATACGTCCTTGACGGCATCGGCACCTTTATTTAGCCAATGTGACTGCCAGGCGCTGTGTCGTCCGCTTGCGTTGTTGGAGTTCGAGGAGGATGCCACTTGCCGCATGGGAACTTCTGTTTCTGTAGCCGACCCAAGTCTTGTCATTTCAGTCATTTTCTGAAGTGCTTTGGTAGCTTCATTTGGCGAAATTTTTTGTTTACCATTCCAGTCAAAGGAGGATGTTTTCGGTGACAAACTTGCCGCTGCGACAGCTGCTAGATATGGATTTATAGGTGGTACCCACGTGCCGGGCGGTAGAGGCTTGTAATCAGTTACGCGCGCAATTTTACGTGTGGGCACAATTGGTTGCTCTTCTGCGGATTGACGCTTTCGCCCAGCACTCAGCGATAAATCCAATGGACTATTGGCATCTTCAGCTGTTATGTCGTCATTGCCATTGTCCACATCGAAATCAGTCCTTTCCTCATCTGCGCCTTCCTCGTCGCTGAGACCAGACTCGCAACGCACACGTTTCGTACTAAAATCTAGTACTGAAGTATCAGCTATATCCGTGGGGGACGACGACGACGTAAGTCTTGTTCCAGTTGGCGATTGCGTAGCCTGTTGCACCAGCGATGCTGCAGCCGCCAAAGGGTTTGTAAGTAGGAGGTGATTCTGCTGCGCTGCAGCAGCAGCTGCATTCAAATATGCCGCCACGGCCGCAGATTGGGGTGGCAAGAGAGCTGCTGCAGCAGCGGGTGCTAGCGTTGCTGGCAAAGGCAACCCAACCGGTGGAGAAGTACGAGTAGGTGTGGTAACCGGCGTTACGCTTTCATTGCCTGAGCATACGGAGTCGTTAGAGGGGCAACGGCCCTCACCCACAAGACCAGAATTATTAGATTCTCGGGACTGACAACGCGGACTGGCCAGCTCGCTGAAAAGAAACAAGAAGGTGTCTTCAGTTCAAAGAAAAATCATATTTAAAGAAACTGTTTGCTTATAAAATAATGGAGGCATCAATAAAAATTAAATCTTCGATTTTTCACTGCAGATTTTGCTGTGAACTTAGTTGAATCAGAATAGATGGACTATAGTTATTATTCTTTCTGACGTTTCAGCTTCCTCACGATTTCGTTTCTTGATCATTTCTATATTCCTAATTTATTACCAAAGTATCGAACGCAAAACCAGATTCTAGGTATTTATGGATTTTAACACACAGGAAAAGGGGGGTAACTTATATTAATAAACATATTTTTAAGAGTAAACTTCGTATTACATTTGGTGGAGAATCTACAAATATAGGAATACAGGTTGATTTGCATGTCTCCATTTGTCATGGTAGGAACCCTCCCTCCTACTTGTATCAAGTTCAATCAATGGTAAAAGAGACAATTATGGTATTATTTGGTAAATACGAATAGGCGGAGTAGCGTAGATAACTTACCATACATAATATAAGGAGCTAATTTTGAGGAAATATTTCAGACAAATTAATACTTTCAAAACTATTAAAGTTGATGATAATCCCAAATCCGAATAATTAGCATTAATAAATATCAAATCTACATCCCTAATATTATGTACTTATCCCTTTTAAAATTGCTCCTGTACTCTTTGAACTTTAAATCGATATCATTATGAGAAATTCCAGGTCAAAATTACAAAATTCAATATTTTTAAATTTCGAACAAGTTTCGCAGTTGGGAACACACAAAAACACCGCTCTCTAAAAGTAAAACATAAGTGCAAAACATGTTCTGGTTTTTAATAACTAATTAATTAATACGAATACTGTTTATTAAGATTAGTTTAAATTATACAAAAAGTTAATATCTTGAGTTCCACACCAAAACTCAAAGCACTGGTTCGAATTAACCGACTATTCCCCTATTAACATAGATTTTTGTCCAAACGCTTTCAGGAAGATTTATACAATACACTAAATATTATTTCAATTCAAGAATGAATTGTACTAGATATCTGTAGACTGAGCTCTAGAATAGTAAATTGGAATCCCTACATATATTTCTGAATACTAACACCAACAAAATTTTACCATTTCGGGTTTGTCGAATCAGTATTCCATGTTCAACTATTTTCAAAGCTAGGATGATATTCTATGAACCCATAAATTGGAAGATTGTTGTATCAAAAAAAGGGGGCTGCAAATCACTTTAAACTTGGAGTGAATGATTTTGAACTTATGAATTCAAGCTTAACAAAATAAGCAGTAGTCTTGGTCTTAATCACAGAAGTGAGTAACTATCACTAAAAGTTAACGGACTCAATTTATAAACTTTCAACACAAATTCAAACAAACACCCATCAAAAAGAAAATACCATTACATATTCACCTTGCATTTAGCGCCTGCCTGTAAATCTCCAACATAACAGCCTCGTGCAGCATCATTATTCTAATTGCTTAAATGCAAATCCAAGCACCTTAAAGAATAGCACACCAAACTAGGACTCTGTTTGCCCACTCGCTACACGAATCAACAAGCACACGCGGACATGGACACAAACACTTGCCAGCGAATGTGGCCCGTTTACACAACGCTTCTTGGGAGCTCCAGTAGCTGTTTCCGAGCAACGTCGTAAAAGCGAATGCGCCAATTTATGTGTTCGCAATGGGCAACACAGAGCAGAAAAGTAATTTAGCCACTTTCGATACTCTTTAAAAATAAATACCGCCAATTCTTCCCCTTTCTCTCGGTCTTGCCGTTTGTCTTTAGAGCTCTTGCTATGGCTACGGCTGCGGCTGCTAATACCAGATTTCCACATTAACTAATGCGAATGTGTCTTTGAATTTGTACTGACGTGTCACTTTCGTGTTATGCCTCTATCAAAAACACACACGTCAAATAAATCAAATGTCACAATGGGCGGGCTGCGCAGGGATGACAGACGAGCAGCGAGCGAACGGGTGAGCTGTTGGTGGACACGGGCAGAAGCGGCGACGTACTGCGGCCGCATTCCACAGTTGTCGAGCAAGCAAGGAGGTAAGCTGCTTGGCCGGTGCGGTGGGTGGTTGTTGGTTTGGTTTCTCGGTTTATTTGTATCGCTGGGTGAATCTTACATGCTCTGCCAGCGTTAGAGTAAGTGCTAGGAACTGGGTGTAGCGTTTGCAAGCACCGTTAATCAAATAATTTAGTGGCGCCTTTTGGAATTATTACTTTTTGCACATTCCGAAAGCTCTCGATATGTCGTCATAGCTGTTCCTGCAATATTTCTTCTCTCGTTTAATTGAAGCGGCTTAAATTCTAATAAATTAAATAAATCACAGCACTTGCACTCCTCTCGCCACGAATTGTTCGATTTGTTGTTTGGAGCACGGATCGTATACGCGATTGTCGCACTTTTGTTTACTTTTCCTTTGACTAGATTACACACACATACACACAAGCACACACGCTGACTACCGCGCTGTAGTCAGCTTTAAAATGTCTACAGTTTCAAGTCTTACTCAATTTATCGCGCTTGCCACATTGGCAATCAGAATCTCATTAGCAGCAACTGAAGTGAAAATTATGCTGCGCTAGCTTCAGGACACCAGCGATAAACGTTGCTGCTTCCCTTAATTGCAGTATTAACAACAACAAGCAGCAATGATAACTGCCTGATTGACACGAACACGTTACAGCACGTCGCCCTTCCGGTACTACTCACTACTGCAACTGCATCTGCTGCCACTACCACTACTGTCACTGTTTTGATTTTGCTGTGTCCTTCCTGCCTGCACTGCTAATGAGTCTGTAGAATTTGTTGCGAAAAACCAAACTATGAAAATTCTCAACATGATTTCGTTGAAGCGTTCTGTTGTCGACTAAAACATATTTTTGACACTGACAACGTTGAGAGCTGACAGGCCAAACTAACATAACAGTAGAAACAGCACAAACAGCAGCAGCAACAACAACAAGCGATACGAGCGAACGACGTAAACGACAATCAAAATGAAATGCTGAGCGAGAAGCCGACGGACGTATTTTCCCCATAAAATTGATATACAACTTCAAGAGTGCATGCGACACGGACACATACGCACTAAGTAGACCGCACACACGCAAAGGAGTAGAGTGCGCGCTCTCACTCTTTGCTTCCTACATTGATGAATGTATATTGAGTTTATCGTGAGAATAAATGCATGGAGGGGTGCTCTTAAGAGAGCAGACCGTGTGTATCGTTTTCACGTTCCCACCACAGAATATGAGAGAATTGGAGAGAGTTTATTACTTTTAATGTATTGGTGTGTAAGAGCAGCTAATTCGCAAACCCTGCCACATGCGCACTCACAACGAGCGTGGTTTCAATGTTTATTGTTTTCTTTTTGTGCCGCTTTGCTTACAACTGCCACGCACATGTTGCAAACCTTTCCGGAGCTGAAATCCATTTCTGCACACATACACTCTCAGCGATAACCTAATACACACGATATAATCGGAAGAGATTTATGACATTTCAAAACAAATACGGTGCTGCATTCGAGCACACAACAAACTGTATGCATTTGTCTCTATCATAACAGTCAACAGAGAGGGCTAGACAGAGTGAGAGAGCGACAAATAATTATTTAGGAAAGTGCATTGCGAATTTTAGTGCTGTCAAAATCGCAATTTTGCATTGTATTTAGGGGGATTTTACGAAAAGGGGATCCATTTTGATGGATTATTTGAGGAGGAACCAAATTTCAAGTACTCCGTTGTAGAACAGCCCACTATTTTTAAATATTGTGTTAACAATGCCTTGTTCATTCAACGCAATAATATGCTTATAGCTTTGTTTGCATCGGAGTCAAATGACAAATTTACACCACCAAATTTCGCAAATCGATAAGGTACTTTTAAATTTATTGACCAAAGAGACCATATTTTGTATAGTGGGTATGGGCAGTGTCTTCGTGTGCGTAGAAGCCATATAGAGGTGTGTGCAAAGGTTCCTTCCTAAATTTTAATGCTTATTCTTCATACAAAACCGTTAGATAAATTATGGAGTACCAATAAGTAATAATAAAAATAAAGTACTTGTACGAATTGTAGTGTTATATTATGGGCCTTGACCACTATTATGAAATAGCACCGGTTTGAGCAATTTAGAGGGAACTGACCACCAAAGGCAGCAACACTGGCGGCTGTACAAAGTGGCAAAGTGTGAGTGCGATGCGAATCGAGTAGGGGAAATGCTGTTGCTGCTGCCTATTGCCAGTATTGCTCACAGCACGTAATTCGCTCATATTGCAGTGTTCCATTCTCAGTGCGTCTCGTGTGCAGTAATGTTTGAAGAAGGTAAGAGCACAGCCAGCAGGTGTTCGTGTACAAGAGTCGTTTCAATGTGTTAGGGTGGTGGGTGGGGGTTTATGGATATCACGGTTTGCTTTAAATCAAGGTTAATTATTTGAATTGAAAACACACTGCTAGTTCCAGGAGTATAATATGTTTGAGGTAAACTGAGTTAAGGAACTAAATTAAATGGATTATTTTTAACTACACATACATACATATGTATATGTACATATGTATGCATATAGTTTTTATAAATTAGTAAATATTGGAAATTATTTTTATTTTCTTTGCTTTGCATTTTGTGTGGAGAAACTCTTCGTAGTAAATTCTTCACTCACACTCCCGCCTGCAGTTTCATAGGATAGTCTCAGCACATTATGCACGCCGCAACAGACATTCATTCATATTTATTTTTACACTCCATTCCGTTGCTTGTTCGCTGCTAATCTCACATGTGCTAAATTTCAAGTACACCCAGTGCGCCCATAGACTTGTGGCATAAGTTTAAATTTTTTGCAATGCACTGGTTGCAGAACGAAAATATGTAAAAAAAGAGATATAAATACATACGAAATTGAAATGAAGCCACCCTTTTCGCCCGCTCCATGATAGAACGTATCACTCACATTTTGCGCTTTGTTTATGAGGCGCTCATGTATTTCCTTTCAAAGGAAAGTCACTTCTTCGCTGTATGCGAGAAATGGAAGAAAGTCGTACAATTTTCCTTTTTTACCACCGCCTAAGAAGCGAACCGATATTTATTTCAGCAATTGTTGCATTCGTTTGCATTTAGGCGTCAGTGTCTGTCTGTCTCTGATTGTGGCATGCTTCCCATTTAGCGCCGGTGTCGACCGTAAGGTTGGCTGGAACTGCAGCACTATAAATGCCGATTTTCTGCAGTGGGCGAATACCGCACACATTATTGTATAGGGCACTTGCTATTTTGTCGGTCTGTACAAATTGCTGCAATGAGTTATTTCTTGAATTGTAAGGTTCTTATTTCGGAAGAGAGTTCTTTTCAAATTCAAGCGGAAACATTTCCAGACAAGGTATGTGTTTATTAAACGTGTGGGAGGTGCGGAGTATACTGGGTTTCTTGAAAATAATGTGAAATCGTGAATTTAGTCAGTCCAGACGTTAGCAGAAGTGACTTTAAGAGAAAAAAGAATGGTGTATAACAGTTTTCCCTCACGCCATCCCAAAGTTTTCGTTTAGCAAGCATTTAATTATTTTCCAATATTTGTGCGCAGAAAGCCATTACGCATGTTTATGAGCTGCTCAGACATTCCTTTCGACAGTTTTCTTTCGTCCATACTTGCCAAGTTAATTTTCGTTTTCTTACTTTAGCTACGCTCTGCTTTGAGCATGAGTGACGCGAGAGAGTACCAACAGAGAAATTGCAATTTTGTTCCCTTTGTTCCAGGTAGCCTCTTGCATACCAACTAATCCCAGTGCAAGTTGGTCTGGCAAACAAAGTGGCCTATAAGCAAAGCTTTCATTAAAAGGCTTATGTACCTTTATAGTGGATCCGTTCACGGATACGATAGGATATTTTGCAAAAAGTAAGTAAGTCAAGTCGGATGCATACTATAAATCAGGATATCTGATGAACCAGAAAACAAAATTGAAGCACAGTACAACCGAATTGTTGCTGGGTGAGGTTTCAAAATTATAAAGAAACTCACCATGTTTCTTCAATAAGTCTTTGAAATAGTGTTGACCAAATATTCGATTGCCCGTAATAATAAAATCTTATGAGTATCTGCCACTCCTATTATATGGCGTTAAAGCTCGCTGGGTAACGCCAAATTGTTGCTGTTTCATCATTTATGGGGTACATCAAAGAATCGGCGTTCTACTATAAACATGATTTTAAAGAGTCTTAAAACATTTTCATATTTGGGGTTCTGATTCCAAAAATTAGTCAGTTTTTATGTATACTTCATATTTTAAAGTTTATTTGTGAATTGAAAAATATTCTTTGTTATTCTACTATTTCTTGCTACTTGTCTCATATGTGAATTCTTTTTAAATTAATAAATTTGAACTTTGAAATATGAAACCACAAAAACAGTTTCAAATTATGTTCTATTTAAACCTAGTTAAAATCACAACAATTCAAAACAAAGATATTTCAGGTAGATTTATCATAGAATTCATGATCGGTTTGATTCTTATTTCGGCTGTTTTTAAGGTAATTATCTTATGTTCTCACACAAGATTTCTGTCTTTGCAAATACAACGCTTAAATTATTATTGTACAGTTTTAAATTTAGTGCCCAGTTTTGCTGTAGTCAGTGGTGTAAATTTATATCTCGCAAGGAATCGTCCAGCATTCATGTGGCCTGAGAATTCAATGCAACAAATAAACATGCATCTTGTTATATTATGTTTGTATTGTACGAGTAGTTTTTAATTTAGCAAAATTACACTTTTCGCACCTACTTTAAGAAAATCATTGCATACTTTTAAGCTGCGTTCTAGCTGCAGTTACTGTTCAGTTGCACATCGAATGAACCTAGTTCGAACCTTATTTAAAAGATTAAAAGACATGTTTTAAAACCAAAAATGTAAATTTTAAAAATGTAAGCACTAGTTAGCTCACTTTGTGTCATAGATGGCTTGGAAACTACGAAATTAAAAAGTATTATAGTAGTTATGTAAGGTTATGTAAAGTGGGTAACTTTTTCCTTTTAATGTAGTAATTGTAGTAAAAATATAAAAGAATTGCACTTAAAATAATAAATGATGCAATTTAAAAATTTCATTAATATTGAAATTTGCTGAAACCTGGGTTAAACACAAAAACTGGGCTATACACATATACACAAAATATGTAAGGAAATATATAACAAATCCTGTAAAAGTTGTCCTTTAATTTATTTAAATGTATAAGACAAATTTTGGTGTTTCTTCATATTTTTTAGTTGGTTCTTAATTATTGGCGAGATGCAAGCACTGAACAAAAACGAAATAAAAATACAACCGGCAGGATATGCACATTATATGAACATAATAAAATTGCTGTTGCAAAAAGAAACAAAATTTTATACATTTAAGCCCAAAGAGCAACGTGGATTTAAAGTAATTTTAAGAAATATACATTACTCAACACAAAAAGACGATATTATAGCTGAACTGGCAGAATTATGACATGAAGAACTAAAGATTCACAACATGCAAAAAAATAAACAACCACTTCCTTTATTCTCCCTGGAACTTAAACCAAGCACGATAAAAACAAAGACATATATTCCTTAACCCACATTTTACACCGTATAATAAACACCTAACCAAAAAAGAACTATTTCACAATGCAAAAATTGCCAAAAATATGGACACACCAAAAACTATTGTACTAAAGACCCTGCAAAGCGTAAGTAACCACAGCACAATTCATTGCAATATTGAAAAAGATATGAAACACCAAATCAAATGCGCTCTCTGTAGTGAAAACCACACAGCAAACTACAAAGGCTAAATGATTTACAAATCACTACAAACACAAAAATACCCAACATTACGTAAAAAAGAAATAACTCCAACTCGTGAACAAAAATCAGCAGAACCACCTGTGAATATACCTATAGTGCAAAGAAAAAAAAAACTATACACCTGGATTGTCATATGCTAAAGTAGCAGCGACAAATACAGCACCAGACTTAATACAAAACCCGAACGCAGCAATGAACAGTACGATAACATCAGAGCATAACGACGATCCCTCAGATTTAAAAATAACGATGAAGCAATTAATAACCCAAATGACAAGTATGAAGAAAATCGTGACACTGCTTGTATCGAAAGTAGATGGTTTCCAGAAGTAAAATAACTTTTGCTATTTGGAACACCATGGACTATCGCGCCACTTACTAGAATTTAAAAGTTTCATGTGCGACCATTCAATTGACATTATGCTAGTATCTGAAACGCATGCTACTGACAGAAGCGAAAATAACATACATAAACTATAATAATTATTATACAAATCACCCTGACAATCGAGCAAACGGGGGAACAGCAATTATCATAAGGAAATCCCTTAAATGTATAGAACTAGAATAATATAAAACACATCACATTCAAGCAACTTCCACAAAGATAAGTGACTTGAGAGCACCAATTACCGTGTCAGCTGTGTACGGTCCACCCAAACATAATAACACAAAGGCTCAATACATGGACTATTTAAAATCATTGGGAAGCCGTTACATAGCTGGAGGAGACTATAATGCAAAAATCTCCACATGGGGCTCTAGACTGATAAACGAGAAAGGCCGCCAACTACTAGACGCCATAAAAGAAAATAATAGTCGCTTTATTAGTACGGGTGCACCAACTTAATGGCCAGCAGACATTTGATATTACCTTACAATTGACATATTGTACGAACACTTAGCAAGAAAAACATGTTTAGATTTGTCATTAGAACATTCTCCATCTTATTAACACTTCAAAGCAAGCCGGACACAAAAATATCGGGAGGCTTATATAATCACAAAACAGACTGGAACAAATTTCGCCAATTGATAGAAAATAATATGACAACAAATATTTGATTAAAATCAAATAAAGAAATTGACACAGCAATATCATACCTAAAGGACAACATCGTCAAAGCAGCAATTCAGTCAACACCAATTCAAAGCCCATCACAAATTACTACTGTCCCAGCTAACATTACGTACAAAATAGGACAAACCCGAAGACTCAGGAAAAAATGGCAAACTACTAGACACCCTGAAAACAAAGCTAAATGCAACAAAGCGGCTGTTCAGATATTTTACAAATGACAGCGGGAGTGCCCCAAGTTAGTGTACTAGGACCACTTCCATATTTAATACAAACTGTCGATATTCAAACCCCCACAACACCAGGAACCATGATAGGAAGATTTGCGGATGATACTGTACACCTAGCGTCAAAACACGACGAAAAAATCATGACAGAGACGCTGCAAAAAATAATCAAAAATACAGTCTTCTGGTTAAAAAAATGGGGTATAGAGATAAACAAAGAGAAATCTGTTCAAGTTGTATATGCTAACAGGAAATCCGAGAAACATCCTCTAACAATTAAATACGAAATAATTAAAATTCAACCCAGCGCAAAAGACGCTGGCATAATAATTGACGCCAAACTTCCTTGGAGACAACACATAAAAAGTAAACATTACGAAATAAGAAGCAAATTCAGACAATTAAGTTGACTACTAGGCAGAAGTTCAAAATTATCACTACATAATACACTAAAAATATATAAGACAATAATAATACCAATATGGAAATACGGGATAGAAATCTGGAGGACTGCGAAAAAAAACCCACATACAACTGACATACAAAGACCACAATAAAAAATTCTCCGTGCAATAACGAAGGCTGACAGGTACGTGACGAATGAAGACATTCACAATGACTTGTACATTGGCACGGTGGAGGAAACCATAAAAAAATGTAGCAGAAAATACACGGAGCGTCTAAGGACCCATGAAAATCCTCATATGCGACAACTATCGGGAATGGAAAATTTCTCATAAAGAAGACTAAAGCGAACCGCACCCACCGAACTTCCACATAACATTATCTTTTGGTGTTTTATTTTTTATCTATGCTAATATATACATATGTAGGAATAAATAATACATTTTCTTGATTAAATAATATTTGCTCTGCAGTGACCAGAATATATAGTATAGCCAAATTGTAAAAATAATTTTACTTATTGTTGAAAAACAGATTGAAAATAAATTGGGAGAAATTATTAAAAAAAATTATTGGCAATATTTATTACTCAAAAACAAAATGCCATAAAAGTGAGTTGCAATTTAAGAAATATAAAAAAATCCCTTGGATGATTTTGTTGCATTTGTTTCTAACAGAATCGCAATAAACTTGAAATTCCTGCAAATTCTATTAACTTCGAAAATATTTGACTGTGGAAACTTTTGGTTCTTACACGAACTATTTAAAAAAAACATTTCTCTTTAAGCCAAAAGAGGACTCTTTAAATATTGTATTTATTGTACCCATTAAATTTGTTAAACTTGTCTATAATACGACAACTGAGCGTCGCTAGAAATTTTGTAGTAGTTCTTTCCGCCCGACAGTGACTGCAATAGCTCAGTTGGCCATTGCAGTGCATATGCCCAACACAATCAAATGCCAGAAATCAAAAGTTTGACACGTTTGGGTTTTGGTTTTCGTGTTTTGCTTGGTTTTTGTATTTTTGGTTTTGTATTTGTTAGAAAACCTCAAACCAAATGAAAAGCCCACAGGCATCAGCCGAACAAAGACAGCCATGCAGTTTGCAGCCGAAAAAAGTTGCACCGCAATCGTCGTCAATTGGCGGCGCAGCAAGTGCAGCAATGCACAGTAATAAAGTGGAGAAAAAACGCTGTTGTGAATGCATAACTGTCACGCTCAGCTGTCAAACTGCATGCATGGCAGTGACATTTGTGGACCAGTGCAACGCATTGCAATGGCGTGTTCGCGCACTTTTTCATATCCTAGCGCGCCATAACTGTCATGACCGCTTCTATTGCAACAGGCAGCAACACAGCCAGCGATGCTGTCAAAAGACTGCATGTACGCTCATGCGTTTAGGATGATGTTATCGCAGCCGTCAAAGCATTTTTGACACCTTTGCCGTGACTGACAGCGATCTTGATGCGGACACGTATGTGCAGCACACAGCAATGTCGCTAATGTCGTCGAAATATAGCCAAAAAACCAGAATCCCTTCCGATTTTTTAAAAATAGGAAAATTCGTTAAAGCTTTCGTCAGCGCAGGACTCTTTGAGATTTCTGAATATTTAAATTTGTCTACTGAATTTTTGTTCCAGCAGTGAAATTAACAACAATGGAAATCTGTGCGTTCCTGTACGTGGTTTTGTCAGTTCCCAATCGCCTGAGGCAAATGTGTGATTATTTAGCAAACTGTCTGACTCCTTTCAACATTTTAATAATTTCAACATTATTAGCTGTGAGCGCCAATTCCGAAACACAATCATACTTTTCTATTTCTGCTCTTCGCCTGGAGAAACTTCGCGAAAACACGAACTAGTCAAAATGTCCGTTTGATTTATACGGGTATGTTTACAAATAGATTTTAAATGAAGATGAATCAATATGACTTAATACCATAGAAAACCAAATAATACTTAGTAAATATGATCCTGGTGTGTCATGGAATAAGTAAAGTCTGAAACATGAGCAATACTTGACCACACTTCAATCAAATTACATTGCATGAGTATATCTTAAGGAGTGAAGTGTAAATTAATTACGAAAAGTACTGATGTCAAGTATAATTTTAGATATATGTCAACCTTGGAGGTAAATAATTTCTAGTAGGTCTATATGATACAAGCTACTATATATGTTGAAAAAAGTTATATAAAAGCAGTTATATAAAAAGCAGAATTTTTCCTCAATAATTTACTTATTTATACAGTGGTCCAAACTATCCTAAAAACTACATATAGATAGATATTTTATCATTCTTGGTTCATTCCTGTGTTGAACCAAATTTTCATGTAAACTTTTTGCTCAATAACTCTTTTCGCTATTGTGCTATAGTCATTAGAAGACATGGCTGTATATAGACCGGTATTAAATACCAGGAAATTATAAAGAAATTAAACCAGAAAAAAAGCGAAGGACTTCCTTCTTGAACGCGAAGGAGAGCAACAGTTCTCTATCAACCAGCGTGCTGAGCAAAAAAATTTGTCATCTGAAGTGAAATTTATGAAACCCCAGAGTGACAATCGTCTGTAAATATATTCTACAAAAAGGAGTGGTCACGATCGTGCTTATTAACGAGAAAATCACCAATTACGCAAAACCACTACCACAACCACGCAATTCCCCCTCTCACAAATTGATTGTTACGCCTCTGGACGCTGCTCATATACATATAAATATGTACATATTTCTTTTAAGCACATACACGTATGTATATACAGCATTAATATGTATATTGGCAGCTAAATGCCGTACAGACCCATGACGCCAAAACACTTTCCATCAGCAGCCAACATGCCACGTGGATAGCATGAAAACCGGGTTCTTGAGTGAAATCACGCCACTTTGCGCACCCGGTTACCAGCATCAGCCAACATGCCACGTGGATACAGCGAAAACCGGTTTCTTCAGCAAAATCACGCCACTTTACGGACACGGTTACCAACATCACCCAACATGCCACGTGGATACAGGGATCACGCCACTTTGCCGGTTTAGACACACACAGGGAAAGTTGTGCTGGTATGCGTGCGCATGGAAACCTATAAAAGCGGCAACAGGGATCAAATCGATCTCTTTGGACAACAGATCTCGTTGGATAAGCAGCTCTTTGACAGACATCTCTCGTTGGACAAGCATCAGCGCTACAGAAAATAACTCTCGTCGTAGAAGACATCGCGGAGATCTACGTACAAAGGATATTAGAGTAATGCTCAGGAACTCTCACTCAGAGGTAAGTGCTCAGACAAATCTGGACAATAACGACTAAGCGAATCAATCTTCGCGTCGAACGCACCTGAGCGGGCCAACACCCCGCGACGGACTTTTACGACGACTTGAGCGAATCACTCATTCGCGCCGGGCACACCTGAGCGGGCCAACACCCCGCGTTAACTGTCACTACTGGACTCGTGACATCGAGCACGCCTTTGAAAGGAGTACCATTTTCTTGTCTTAAAAGTTTTGTAATAAAGATTAAAATAAATAAAAATTAAATCATTTAAACAAAAGATATATCTTAGTAACGAACCCTGGTAAGCCGCTGAGTATACCTCAGCCTTAGAATCAAAAAGACCCCGTGTCGTTACAGTGTATAAATTCTTGATGCTCGAGAACATATAATTAATTCCGTTAATAGAATGATACCAAACAACCACACTTGTACTTAGGACAAACAGATTTCTGTATGACCAAACATGTGAGTCCCACATGAGAAACTGGGAGGACTGGGTTGGTGTAAGAATTTTACATACAACTGGTTTATGAGCAAACTGTGGAAATTTCAAATTGGCAACCGTTACACTGGCTACTCTTTACATAGAATGTGTAACATCACAGAATAGCAAAGAATATTTTGTCCAGAAAAACAACCCTCACCAAAAGTGATACGCAAACAGTGCAGTGTGTACGATATGTCATCTTCCGGTAAGTACGGCACAGCTCATCATATTCGTATACCCACCATTTCACTCATTGTATTTGTCTATTTAACAGTTAACAACAACACAGTAACACACAACAAACACAAATTAACATCAGTCATCAGCTTCAGCTGTTAACAGAGAGTGCAGCAACAACAACAGCAGCAACTATAAAAGCAGCAACAACTAGCAGAGCACATTCATCAACCAAAATATTACAACCATTAGAATAGTTGAGGCAGGCATCACGCAAGCCACTCCGGCTGGAACACCATGACATCGGGATGCTACGAGGCTGAGAGGACGGAAGATTGGTTGAAGCTCGCACACAAAGCTTATGCGAGTTGTGAGTATGCATCCTGCTGTGGTGTAGGTGCCTCACGCTGCCAACAAGCCGAAAGTGATGAAATTCAAATGAGTGCGACTGAGCAAAGTGAATGAATGAATGTCAAGTGTGATATATGCACCGCAAAACAAGACCAAAAATGGCATGGCATGCGATACGGTGGTAAGCACCGCACATGACAAGATGATAACGGCGGCAGCAGCAGAGGAGCAAAGCGGCAAATCAGCAAAGCGTTTAGCAGCACAAAGTGCCAAACAAAAAGTGACAAGTGGAATTCATTGGGAAAACAATGCAATTAATTTCACTTACCACCGTGCTCCGCCGTCGTTCCTGCAGGTTCGATGGCATCGGCCGTTCATAGCCGCTACGTCCTGGGAACAGGAAGTGTCAGGAAGCGGCCTCAGCATATGTCCGTAAGGCTGATGAATTTCATAGTTGCTGGCTTTATGATTTCCATTTCCATTCAGTGCTGTTGATGCCGATTCCGTTGCAGCAATCGTCGGTATCTTCATAGTTTGCTTTGCAGGCTCACTAGCAACCACTGCCTGGCCCTCCGCCTCCTCTTCTGCGGCATTTGCTGCTGATGTTGTTGTTGAGTGGTTGTAGTCGAGGCTTTTAGCATTGTCAACGACTAGTTTATTGCTGTTGTCGTGCATGTTGTGTTTGCTGCTTTTGCTATTGCTGTTGCCACGTGAAGCCACATAATCATCAGTCTCTTCACTGTTTTTGTTTTTGTCGTTATTGTTATTGTTATTGTTGATGCTGTTGTTGTTGCAGTCATCAACGTTATTGTGCACGTCAACATCCACAACAGCAACGTTGACATCTCGGGAATCCATCAACCTGGTAATGCTTCTGCGAGTGTCAGCAGTAGATGTGGCTGTGGCAATGGCAACAATTCGAGTTGAATCGTCGTCAAGTGGGAGGTTGAAAGTAACTCCTGGAATGGGTGCTGCCGCTCTTATCACTTTTGCTGTTGACAATTTATGCATTGCTTGCACTGCTGCATTTCGCTCTGGCACTGATGTGGATACTGCCACTGATTTCAAGCTACCTGTTCTGGGCGGTTTAGTTGACAGCGTTACAGGTGGTTTTTGGAGCAGATTTCCATTCCATAGGGGATCGACTACATCAATTGTGTTCGTTTTATTAATTTTTTGAGAATATTTCCCACTTTCACCAGAAGTAAACGGGAACTCACTTGCCACATTCGATCTTATCACTGCGTCTTCATCGTCGCTACAGTTTGTAAACATTCTAAGCTTCTCTTCGGGTGTGTCTGCATCTGACTTATTTAGCAGATTATCCTCAATTTCAACATTGCCAACCAATCTCGTATTTTTCGTTGGTGTGACTGATTTCTCCATTCGTGCATGTTCGCCAGCCGCCGCCATTGCATCCTTCGGTCGTTCATCTGCAATGAAAAAATAAAACCAAATATTAATTTAAATCATATTTCCTGGCCACTTGGAAAACCTTCATAAAAACAGACAAAAACATGACAAATGACACCCTCACTTCAAAGTAATTACTTTCAATTAGAGTCTCTGGTCAGCGGACTAGCGAACCAACAGAGAGGCGATCTTCGCGAATCGCGCCAACTGCACTCAAGTACGACTAATGCGCAGGCGTCTTGCGGCCCAGCGTTTGGGCTTTTGTTGGTGCTGACATTGACATAGCGCATTCGCACTAGTCATGCCTCGGCTTAAGACATGTGGGCATGGGCTGCAAATGCACTCGTGTTGGCCACTTTTGCGTGATGAACGTACGAATCAAATCGAGCTGTGTCAGTTATTAATGCTGCACATTTTGTGCTTTTATGGCAAATTCAAAGGTTGACAGATGTGCGTAATTTATTCGCAGTTTTTTTTGCATTCGGCGGAATGGGAGCTTCTTTGCTAAGGCTGCCATTTGATAAATAGCGGATGCATTGTGTGGTGTTGATTCGAGAAGTATGATGAGGCAATCACGTATTTTGCGATGGTGGTACCGATAAGAAGGAGGACCTAACGTCTCGGACAGAGTGAAATAAAGAGCCAACAAAATTATAAAATGCTTCTAGTGATAAAAACGAGCAAGGACCCGCACAGAAAAACAAATTTTTAGTCCGTGTGTTCTAATCCAGTCTCTAAAAAACATTTATATGCTAAAGGTGTTTGAGGGTATATAAAATTAAAATTATTGTTTTACTCAGTTTCCAAGATTTACAAAATTAGGTTGCTGTAGTACTTTCATAATTTTTCCTCTCTTTAACTCTTGAGCAATTTATGAAGTTTCTGTGAAACTTAAAATCCAGTTCTTCTGTCCTTCAAAGTCTCTAAGAGGATGTGGCTGGATGTATCTCAGACTTGCAAGCTTAACTCCATTTAATTAAACTAATTTCTATTCTTCGAAAACATCACTCGGCATTCTTCGACCCTTCTTCAATATTCAGTGAATGGGAATAGAGATTCTGATGTATCACATTTGCGTCATTTATTATGAACACTTTGCAGTACTGTTCTGCCCTCTTCAACTTCAACAAAAGGCTTCAATGACTATTTGATTGTTTGTTTTCTAGTGCGGAGACTGGATACATGCTATCTACTTACTTGCTCCTAAACGAAGTAATGCGCGTTCTATTGACAACAAACTATTACAAATTATTGATCGATTCGCTTCAATCCACAAAAGCGATATGAATTTTTGTGATTTCTAAATAGAAGGATTACCAAAGAATGCGTCTGCGTTTGCGACAAGAACACCACTATGCAACGTGAGTTGTTAATTTCCCTTTGGTTAATGTCTATACGAGTTGGCTGTGCTTGAGTACTTGTAAGGGGTGACCATTAACGTCACTTTTAAGTGCTCTGGCAAATCACCTCCACCACTTTGACTGAACTTGTGACGACCAGAAAACGACATTGGGATGTACTCGTAGAAGAATGAAATACAAAAAAATCAAATGGGATAACTACAGCTACACTGGACGAATGCCCTTTCAAATCCACTGGCTTTCAGTATTGTATTCGTCTTCTGCATATATGTGTGTACTAAAAGCGAAAGGGACGCAAATTATTCTCTGAGGTATAATTTGGTAAGGATTTTTTACGACATTTCGTTCCTGTGGAGTGGATTTTATCAACGGGATAGACGTATGCGGTCAGCAGCGATCGTTTGTCATCCAGTAATTCACATTTTTTAAAGTTTTCAGAGCGCAGGGGTGGGGTTTTGTTTTTTGTATCAGGTGTTTACCTGACCTGAATTGTCAACAATATAATGCGTTGACTACTCCTGATTTGTTTACTTAAGCAATTTTTTGGTCTGTTATCTTTTCCATTTGTTTTGCTACTTACGAACTATTCGGAATGGGTGAATGGATATTATTTGGTATTTGTTGAAATTGAGAGACCTAATCCAGTAACACCATATAATCTCATCATCAATGCAACTCCTCACAATCGGTTCGAAACCGTTTTGGGCCTTCAAATAAAGTTGTCTTGCAATATTACAAACCTAAGCCGAAGTTATTATCTCTTATATTCCACGATGATCATAGTCAAAAACTCAACTAGTTTGAGACTTGTTTAGTGAAACAATGTTATTACCTGGTAAATTATCGGATGGTTACTGGCTGACGGCTATTGCCTGGTAAATTTTTTTAAATAAATATTTTTTAACAAATCAGAATTTTTGTCAAATCAAGGACTAGCGACGCTGTCACGTTTCATACCAAGACTAATCATAGCTTCGACGCTTCTGCCGGGCATCCACAAACACAATGCTTTACTGCGTCCTACAGGAAAGACCTGCAGGCAACATCAGAAAAGTAATAAGATACGACAAGCAAAGTTTCAGCAGTCAGTCCTATTTACGTGTGTATATAAGATTGAATTTTCCATTATAAAAAATTTAATGCAATCGAGTTGCCTTAATTCACTTGATGAGGAATACCAAGAAAGAGTTTATTTTCCTCTCCTCTACCAGCTACTTGCTGAAATGAATTTCTATCATGTCATTCTGGAGTAAAAGTTTTCATACTAAACTGAGCCGAGCATTAATCTTCATTCACTTTCACAGCTCCCAACAGAATTTTCGGATACAAGTAACCAACCCCCGTGGTCAAACTAATAAATATGACCAAATACGAGGTATACGACTACCTGTGTATGAGTGTGAATGTTTTATTGGACAATAAAGTAAGATGACTGTGGTTCTTCACCAAAAATTTTCTTTAATGTGAAATAATTTTTCACATACCTACAACGCCCACATACATATACATACATCACTTGAAGTTCCAACGTCCGAGCACTTCAACGAAACTTACATAATGCCTCACAGTGGTTACCTGCATACGCGTTTGCATTGTTTATTTGTCTGTGGTCCTTGTGTGCGTGTTCTTTCATATTTTAAAATTTAAGTTTGATATTTTGGATATTGCATCCCTTAAGTGGGATACGCGCAATTTATGTCAGTCAAACTTCCCAGCAAAAGTTTGTGTTGCGTACAACAAAATTTAGATTGATGCTTCCATGTAAGTACAGCCAATTGAATTCTCAAAGGAACTAATTCATTCATTAAGGAAAAATTACTGACCATCCATCTGTGAGGTAGACAGAAACCTGCCCACCTGCGCACATTTCGGTAGCAAAGGGTTCACAAGAAATCACTTGCAATTCATTTCAAAGCGGCGTAGTTAGTTCTATGTTTTGTTTCCATTGCGGTTGGTTGTTGTTGTTGTTATTGTTGTTGTTGATGTGCTGGTGTCACTTTTTGCGTCCACTGTAATCACTTCAAATTACGAACAGATTAGACTCGAGGGTGTTTAAATTCTTTGCCTGGGTTAGTGAATTTTGACTTCTTTTTCTTATTAGTCTTCTTTTCTTTCTGTACTAACTTGGCTTCGGGGTAAAAATTTGCTGGTGTGTTTTCCCGTTTGTAACCCCTTCCGAAAAGTTTTTTCTTTTAACTCAGGACATCTTCAAGCAATTGTTTGCGACACATTTCGCTGTTGTTATCACAATTTAAGGGATATTTTGGTCCTTAGACTTGAGGCATCTTGTGGCAATTCATCCTCGTGGCGCTAATTCGTTGCGTTGCACTCCTTTGTGCTGTAGTAAGAAATTAAATCTTTCGTCCTTTTGTTTGCGTCTGTCTTGTCGCATCTTGTTCCTTCGTGTCTTTAATTAAAAAAGTGACCGCACTAATTAGCCTCAAAGCGTTTTATTGTCAGTGGAGCGAGTGATTGTGGTATACTCGGTTTTTGAGACGTTTTGTCTTTCTCTCTCATTTTTCTATTTTTAAGAAATATGTGAGTGATAAGAATATAGCAGTAGTATATTAGTCAAGGAAGAAGAAACAAACACCGTAAGTAAAAAGGAGTTTGCTTACTGTTTTCTTCGAAACGGTGTTCTATCGCCTCTATATACGAGTCAGGCGGTCAAACTTCAGATTGACAATTGCAAGCGGTGTTGATTTTTAGCTAAAGTAGCATTCAAGATTTGTGGCTTGATTTTCAGAAGAAATCTTTATATGCACCCCCAAGAATTGTGGGGTGTATATAAATAAATTTATTACACTGACCTTAACAGAGCTCCATGGATGTTTGCTTTACTCAATCGTGTGGAAAGTATCAGATGGAAGAAAGTCAGAGAGTACAATGAATATACCTTTCTTCAGATATTTGAACATATCTGATCAACTGCTACTAGAGGTGCAATAGCCCTGATATTATCAGCTCACGGTTTGTTGTACCATGTGTTTTATTAATACGATTTCAGTAGAACTGAGACCTTAGAATTGAGATCTTACCTTCCTTAGAATTGAGATCTTACCTTCCTTAGAATTGAGACTCTTACCTCATTCTATCTTAGCTTTTTTACCTAAGGTGTGAGACAAACTTATAAAATATCCAATTAAGCAGCTCCCCAAATAATTCCTTTGCACTTTGCACATTGCTGAAGAACAATTGGAGCTGCATTTCATAATTGCAACCCTCAAACTGTGCAATTGATTTGTAACGAATTTTTGAAACTCATCGCATATAAAACAACTCAGACTGTGTGACAATTGCTTCTTAACAACATAAAACAACAACTGCATCAACAGCACAGGAACAGCACATATCATACAAATGAAAAACTCTGTAAACATGTCACATGCAACGGAATCAATTTTCGCATCAATTCGTGGCTATTGTGATCAAATAGCAGAGATGCATCGTACGCGACAACAACAAAACATATTCGAAACACCAACAACAATCAGCAAAGCACAGCTATGCAGCTGTATGTGGTCAAGCAACATGAAATGCTTTGTCAAATTCTGCGACAAAATTACAACAACTTTGAAATTAGAAAAATTACTACTTCGATTCGGTCCAGGATGTGCTGATGCAGCATACGCAGCACAAAAGTCTTGAGTTGGTGAGTTGCTGGGGACAGTAATTAAAAGCAGCACCAGTGAGCACACATTAGAGACACTTCATTGCAGTTGCAGTACGCGCTGGTGGAGTTAAAAAAAGAAAAACAAACAATTTTATAATATTTTAAAAATCGAATTCCCAAAGCAGTGAATTTTCTGTCTTTCAGGCTTAACTGCGAATTTATAGTAAATTTGTATGTAAAACCGTATGAATCGAAATATATATTTACATTGTGTGCGATTTTAATTAGAAAATTCTCGTGTTGATTTAAGGAAAATCGTTTACTCCATGTATCCAAATTCCTCTCCTTAAGATTTAATGGTATTTCAGCGTCCTCGTAGCTGTCAGACATGATTCTTGTATCTCAATCAGTGACCAGCAAATCTTCTAACGAATGCCATGCATAGAACCTTGAAATCAGCGACATGCACCATCCCGCCCGCTTGGCTGCAAGGAAAAGTTCGTTTCGCCGTTGCGACAAATGTACACAAAATAAATTAGCAATGGCAAAGGCGACGACGATGACGACGGCAACGGCAAAATCATCGAGTAATGACAACGGAATTGCAAGGACAAGAAGGTTCTGCTAACGTTTGCAATGACAATGACGATAATGGTCGCCGTTGACCAGAAGAATGGAAATCAATTAGCCAATTGCATTCGTAGCATGTCCTTTTGACACACACAATAGATGTCCCGTGATCAAAGTAAAGTGGAATGTGGCAAATACTATGTGTTACGCCACCAAAAGAATCTCCACCATTGAACGGATATGGACATGTGTGTAGAGTGTTTAACAGTGCCTCTTCGTGCAAACGACTTAGTGTGTTTGTCGGGCGTATTGATTGTGGCTGGAAGATACTCGCGCGTATCTCATCTTACAATCTTTATAAACTTTGTTTTGGTGTGTGGGGGAACTTAAAAAGTATTGTCTGCATTGTGGAGTTAGTAAACCGAACCAATATATCAAAAGTAGTCATAACCACCCAACCAGCACTCGCTGGAAAGGAGCGAATTGTCTCCTCTTTCGGTGGTTCAAGATAACTGGGTATTTCATGTAATTCCTTAGGGACTTATACTAAAAAGTGAGTATCATCAGGGTGGACCTAAAAATTTCCTGTGACGTACATCACGATTGAGATGATTAAAGCTTTCGACTTCTGTTTTACCATGTGTAGAGAATCCTGTCAAACACTACAATTAAGAAGTTTTCCGGAGAGGAGTTTATTAAGAGTTTTGCAATTTTCCATTGATGCGAGTCTTCCCGTTTTGAAAGAAGGACCGATGCGACCCTTCTAATATATTAATGCTATGTGTAGACCTAATGACTTCTGATGCTAGTGCTATTTTTATTTTTTCGATGATTGTGTATTTCATTAACGACTTATATAACTAATGTTTAGAAGTAATTATGTGTATTATTGTAGGTTGTAGGTAGTTGTGTCTAGAACAGCGGTTTCCAAAGTACTCTATCGAGAGCTCAAAAATAAAATAACGCATTTTCGAAATTTGGGATCTGTCATCAAGGAACAATCACGTCGAAGCAAACACATGTATCCAACAGAAAGGCTACAGTTCTCGTAGTCTACTCACAAGTTGACCTTTGACACTTTCAAACACACTCATTGGAAATTGATGTGCTTCGTGTATTTGCAGAGAGAGAGGTAGAAATTTTGAAGATTTTTTTTGTGTAGGCACCTCACTTAACGCAAAAAAGTTAACGGGTGGAAAGTGTCACGGGATGGGTATAATTTTTGTTTTTTAAAATTATAAATCGTTACTAACCGCATGTGAAAGTGTATGAAATTCTACCTAATATTGTGAAGAAATCATTGCGAGCACTTAAAAAATTAACTCATAATAACCGCAATTAACTGGATGCTACATAGAAGCTCATCCTGTGAACAGAAGGCTATACGAGTATATTAGTATCCTTCAGAAATGAAGATCCACACTGCTAGTATCTGATGTTTGTGTATTCCAATGTTTGCTAATGGTTCCTTGTTGCACTTAAATATGCATATGTGCAACCCTTGGCAATCAAATTTGAAAGTTTTTTTAAACAGCACCGATATCTGAAAGGAAACCCGTATTAACGGACAAATATGTATGCAAGAATATTGGCTTATTCTTTAATTTAAGTTGTGAGGTTTATAAATGAAACTCGCTGCTGCCGTTGTTTTATCTCATTTTTGATCCTAATTGAGAACGATATGGAAGAAGTGAAAATGATTCCGTAAGGACCAGTTAAAATGAGAAAAAAACGAAAATTAAGAAACTCAGAAATGATTAAGCAATGCTGAGAAATCCAAAGAAAAGAGAACTGAATGCGCCTTGTGCGGTGATGATATGCCCGCGAGGTTTGTTGCTTAAATGAAGGCATGAACAAACAAACGAGGGTTTGGCATGGAGGTCCGGAAGGAAGCGTGTAGCACATTTTCATTCTAATAATTTCATTTTGCAAATGACGTGCGAGTAACGAACAAAAGAAATTAAATTTAAAGAAGCATTTTTCACAATTGCAGGATACCGAGTATGTTTTGTGTATGGATACTC
The DNA here is from genome assembly GCA_920105625.2 of Clusia tigrina. Taxonomy (NCBI): domain Eukaryota; kingdom Metazoa; phylum Arthropoda; class Insecta; order Diptera; family Clusiidae; genus Clusia; species Clusia tigrina. Next base: position 38,578,396 of record OV050033.1, on the reverse strand, counting down.
TTGGATACTCTTGGATGGAGAAATGCAAAAGAGCATATTTGGGAATTGCTTTATGAATTATAAAGAATACGTTTTTGTAGTTTTTGCCATTTTTATATAATAATTTTTAAAATTGTCCGCATACACACAAACAAACACCCATGTGTCCTTCTGTCATCGCTGCAATTTGTTGGCAACAAACCCGGGCAGCAAATGAACGAGAAATAAAAGTCAAAGAGCACAAAATAAAAAACTGAAAACAAAAACAAAAAATGAATAAATGAAACAGAGGTGCAATAAAATTTCCGTACTAATGGCAGCACAGACGGACGCGCGGAAGTGCGGACGGACGGCCGGACAGACAGACAAATAGATAAAAACTGTCTTATTGCGCTGCTTTTTCGTTGCAGAACACTCGCTTACCATTGCGCAACAACATGGCGACCACTGCCGCGCACAGCTTTTGTCCGTATATCCGTCCGTCCATCCATCCGTCGGTCGTCAGGCAGTCGTACGAACGATACTCGTTTGACTGACATGATGAGTGCGAATGCCGTTCGCTGCTCTGCCATTTCGAGCTGCATGGAATGTGTAGAAGTTGTGCTAATGACGTTGCCAACTTTCCAGTCCGTCAACCCGGTGTTACCCTTTCGTCAGTGGCTCGCTCGCTCGTTCGTCCTGTCGTTGAGTTTTATTCTTTCGCTACGTTATATTTTAATATATTTGATACAGGCCATTACTTTTAATGTTTATTTTCTAAAGTAATTACGTTTCAAGTACGAAATATGAAGAAGCAACTTTCCGGCTTCAGTGGAGCAACAGCAATTGCTTTGCCAGGGGAGTGGTGGCCTTTAAAATGAACCTTTAAAGCGTTGAGCGCCAACGAGCATTGCTCTAATGCCAGTGAACTTATTCTGGACAAAAAAATTAAAATTAAACCCTTTTCAGAAATTTATCAACATTTTTAATGGCACTGCTCTTAATGTTAATAGACCTTTCTGGGTTTGAAGGGAACAATGAACAATTCAAACACTAGCAGCGTAAGCTCAGTCGAATTTTAAACTAATCGCTTACAGAATTTGAAGCTAAAATGAAACGGCGGACTTGTTTCTCACATGAACACTTTCGAAATTGCAAGATAAGTTCCTAGACCGAAATCATAGTTTTCTTTGAAATTTCAAAACTTAGTAATGAAAACAGGAACCGTAGGATGTACCTTTCTTTTCAATGTTCCACAGCATAAATCTAGTTTTCTATGAAGCATTAGAAGGTTGCAGAGAGTTTGCTTCATTTAAAACGAAACATCTATCATAGAGCAATGTGTGTCTGTTTAGAAAACTGGCTGATAACATTAAATAAAGTCAGAGAATGAAAGGTTTTACGATTGGCATCTAAATTGTCTTCAAAATCAGAAAACTTTCCTAAAACTCAATAATTATATGGAAGAAATATAGAATCCGGAGCAAAACTTATATAAATTCTGTACTTCTGCTAGTGTCCATACCAATAAGATTTGAATCTGGTAAACGTATACTAAAAGAGAACAAGTCCTTATTGGCAATTAGGAAATTATGCCAAGTTGGAGGACCCCAAAAGTTGATTAGTTGTATACCTTCAAATACTGCGAGACAATATTATGAGGACGTTCTTTGAACCTATATTAAAAAGCTTGAACTCATCAGCCTTCAAATGCCAATAATGGTGGAACTACGATCTTTCCAAAATTCATCTGTTTTTTCAGTAGTAGACAAATGGTACAAAAAAATATGTACTCGTATATCCCGGCTTGATTACTTTAAATAAATAAGACTGTGACAGTCTGCTCCTTTACATCAAACTTTAACTAACAGCAAACCTCCATTTAGTACGAGTATTCGCCTGTTATTACGTTATTGGTATCACTTCCTACACTAGTTCTCAAGTATAAACAATTTGTAATAAAAGAAAAATTTCGAAAAAAGTGCATTACATTTTTTTTCTTCTATAGAGAAAATTCCAAATAAAGAAAGACTAACCGCACCACTAGAAAAGTGTTTTAAATATTTATTTTAATTTGAAATTGAATTATCGCGATGGAAATGTTTTGCCTTCACTCGAGTGGCGCTGAAAGATTTATACGTTTGCATCAAACTGCGAGATATATTGCTGACATGAAGTGCGAATTGAAAATTATTGAAATCAAACTTAACAATGAGGCAATGCTCCGACGCGAGACTGTATTCGGTAGCCGGATTTAACAATGTTATTGTTTTTATAGTCTTAACCTTAAAGAGATTAAGCGGCTTTTCAACTATCAGAAGGAGGCGTGTCAGGCATGGACATATATATATATATATATATATATATATATATATATATATACATATATATATACATAAATGACCAGAAAGCTATTTTAACTGTGTCCCTGTGTGGCCACTTTTCTTCCATACCGTATGAAATATATTAATGAAATTATGCAAAAGTATAGTCTGGACCAAAACACAGAAAAGGAGATTGCTATATGAGCCCATTTGAACAAATAGCATGTCTACCTCAATGTACTTTCAGCTTTATAAAATGACTATAGCTTTGGTCCAGTTTATGGAATAGTGACGCAATTAGTAGTTATGTACATGTGGCTCCTATGTGTGGACGATTTGTATTTACTACCACTCCCACTATTAATACATATTCATAACTTAAGATACAAAATTTTATGCGAAGTAGCATGTGGATATTATAAAGTCAACTGAAAGACATGGTGTTGTTCACAGAAAGGACACGCCCATTTTCCATATAAAGAACCTTCGGAACTAAAATTGATATTAGCCTAGCTCAGCTTCATTTGATGATAGAAGTTACTGCAACATATGTTTAGGTACACAACATGTTGCGAAGCCTCTCTTTCCCATTATTATCCAATCAGAGTGCAACTCTTTCCTAGCAAACGGCAAAGTATCTTATTGGAAAGAAGGTAGATTATTATTATTATTATTAAACAGTTTATTACATAAAACAATTATTGAATAAACTTAAAACTAAGGCACTAACGACTAGGGTTTTCGACCTAATTGTTATTCGACTGTGCATGTTTATATTTGGGATTTACAAAGCTAAATTAGGAAGTATAAGTTATTATATTTAAGGATATGCATAAGGCTGGAGATGTTTTCTATTGGGTTTTCTTGGAGAATTTTTACTAAAGAGGTATTTGCGCTATTAACTAAATGGGTACATTCAAAGAGTAGGCTTGAGATTCTTAGAAGTATATTATAGCATAGTGGGCATAGGGGTGGTGGTTGTGTTCCATTAGATATTTATGTGTTAAGAGCATGTGTCCCATTCAGATTCCGGCATATTTATGGATATTAATTTTCTGGCTGTTTCTGGGATATATCGAGACCGTACCACAATGTTTATTTGTTTGTAGTGGTGGGAGTTTGTTCAGGTAATATTTTCTAATCTGTCTTTGTAGGTCTTTCTTCGGATGTGGATGTGTGCATTCGGGAGAATTGGATGCATGTTTCGCTTCCGTAACAGCAATTTCGGTCCCGTGAATTCCAGATTGCGCTGGAATCCAGCGCTGGAATACACATATTTTATTAGGATATTGTATTAAAATATCACATATTCTGCAGATTGTTTCGTTTGTATGTGGAATGTTTTGAATCGCTTTTAAACTTGACAGAAAGCCGGTACAGATGATGTGGTTCCCCTTTATATTTCTGCAGAAATTATAATAAGTTTAATGTAAAGTCCGTCACCCCATTTTTGGCGGTATGTAAGTGAGTGGAGTGCACACACCAAATTTAAAGCCTCCACAAAAGCGTATGCCTACATACTTATGCGAGATTGTGTGTGCGCAGTTCTAACGCAAGCCAAATGTCCTGCAACTTACTTGCACCGGCCGCAGCTGTAAGCGATTTTGCGTGTACCCGTGATATGAACACACGAAAACGCGAATTACGAATTGCTAACTGGGACTGCGAACAACGATTTCCAAGTGCGCCGCTGATATGGACTGCGCAGACGACAACTGCAGCAACTAATTACACTGATTTATGCGTTCATTGTTTATTGTTGTTCGTTATTTTTACTGCACTGCATCCCATTTGTATTTGCCTTTTGCATTGCGGCTCTTGTGCACTCCATGTACAGCCAGTAGCGCACGAATGCAAGTGCGGCATTGTCTTCTATACGTCTCGAATACGTTGCAATCGCTCTTCGATTTACGACACAATCATCTCTTACTGGGCTACTACAACAAAGCGCACTTTCTTTGCTTTCATTGAATTTCAATTCCTGGCTTGTTGAAATATTTTAATCAACTTCCGACATTTAAAATAGCTTTTGACATTAGGTATAGTATTTTATATGAAGAAAGAAAAGGAGGTATTAAGTCAAATGGATAATCCAGTTATCCAAATTATCTGGAGATTCAAAAATGCAGGGATATATCATATCCATTGTCATATTATCAGATCTCCAAATTTTTCTTCATTCGCTGCAATCAAATTGAGTTAATGCAATACTGATTTCTAACTGATATTCCGAAATTTGTATATGAAGGAACTGGAAGCAAGTAGCTTTTCTATAAGTGTGTTGCTTCACTATTGACCGAAGTCTTTCCCCTTACTTTCGCACAAATTCCTGTGGTATAGTAATCAGTTTTATCGAACAGTTTTTGCAGTTTTTATATCCGTAACCCTAAAAAAGGATAAAAAGGGTATACTAAGTTTCTGTGGTTGAGCGGGTTTCCAACTACCAGAAGGAGGCGTGACAGGTATGGACATAAGTATACACAGAATCACTTTCTGAGCTATTTTGATTTTTCTCCGTCTGTCTGATCGTATGTCCGTCTGTGGCCTCATTTTTTCCAGACCGTTAGAGATATCGTAATGAATCTTGGTAAAAGTATATTCTGAACCAAAACACAAAACCAGATTGCTATATGAGCCCATTTGAGCAAAGGCCACGCCTAGCTCCCATATATGGAACTTTGTTCACCTTTTTTAAAATGTCTATAACTTCGGATCAATTGATAGAATAATAACGTAATAATAGTATGTTGGTGTGGGTCCTACTAAACACCATGCAAAATGTGGGCTCTATATACTATCTGCTGCCCCCACTACTACCAAATATCCATAACTTAAGATCTATTAGAGATTTATGGACGACACTTTATAAGAAGCAGCACGTGGAAATTATAAAGCCAATCGTACGAAATGGGGCTGATCAGAGAAAATAAACGGCCCTTTACCATATAAGGAACTTTCGGGACTAAAATTAAAATTAGCCTTTCTATGCTCGTATTGATGATATAGTAATAAAACTAATATACAAAGTCATACATTAGAAATGGGGACGATCAGAAGGCATGCTTCGCTACGATATAATGAACTTTCGGGACTCCACTTAAAATTACCTTAACTACGAGTATGCTCCTAATGATGATATGTGAATACATTAGGTCCGTACTAGCCAGTGTGAAAAATATGGGCAGATTATTACCAAAAACATTCACACTAAGATTCAGCTTCAGTTATTGGGATCAATTGTAGAGTGTGTCTACTTGTCTGATCGGCACCACTACAAATAATGTACGGAATTTCAGATATAGAGACTCGGATTTCAATATAGAAACATTTATTCCCCAAAAAGGTCGTGGAGCAGACCAACTTCAGATGGGGCATACCATGGTGAAATTTATATCGCACAAATGGTCTGACATATTTAAACAAACAACAACTAAAATCAGTGGTTGGGGTCGTCAGTGGGCACTCCCTGATAAGAACTCATGCGAGAAGGGTGTTGGTCTAAATATTTGCGCTTTACATGTGCAATTAGCGCAGGAATATAAGAGAGGAATGGAATATCTTAAATTTTTTCTGTACTTTTTTCACCGATAGTTAGATTGAAAATACTTGTTTGAGAGACTTTATTGGTTAACTATGTAATTTTGTTGTTGCTAATGTAAACAATCTCCTGCACTTTTTTAGGATCAAGATGGTTCGTGAAAGGAAGTATGAGGTCTGAGATACAATAGTACCACAGCTCAACTTACTGCTCCTACATGAGGTGATTAAACCTAGATTTATCTAAAATAAAACTGTTCTCGAAATCGTACAAAAATCATTTAATTGTATCTGTACTTGTGCATCAACTTTTCGCTGGTCGAAATATTGTGTTTCCATATACGAAGTTCCTTTGGAACATTCCGCATATCAAAATCATCTCCCGTAGAAATCATCAGTATGGTTGTCCCGAATGCTCGGTATCTAGCAACGATTCAGATTGGCTACGCGAGAGTTATGAAACTTTCACTGTAAATGGAACGGAGGAAAGAGCTTTGAATGAAACCTGATTACCAAATATGTACGCCGCATAGTTTGAAATAAATGAGATTCATCTATAGAGCTTAGGAAACGATATTATATAATTACGCATATTATATAATTACGCATATGTACAGATATATCTGACATTGCATATCAAAAAACATTTGTTCTGATTGAAGAAAGCGCTCAGATTTCGACTGTGGCCGCGTTTGAGAGTTTTTTTTAACAGTACCAGGTATCTCTGAACTTTATTGGTCAGGTAGCCAGGATTAGATTTGTAGACTATCTAAAGAATGAGTGAGGTAACAGTGTAGAGCATAATTTATTAATGGATCTCAGACTATTCAATATAATCCAAAGGTCGTAGTACCTTTGAAACTTTCCACCTTAACAACATATTAAAGAATTATTACTTGAATAAAGAGTTCCATTTTTCACAAATCACCCACCTGAAAAAAGTATATAACCTTTTGGAGTCAATCTCTTGAAATGTCAGTTTTAGGAAATTGATCTGTTTGGTGTGGAAAAGAGGAAAATCATTTCGCTTTGCAAAATAGAAATATATAATGGAAAATCTGATAACAACCTAGAATTTACTTGAATTTTAAAGTTCCTTTTTTATGTGGGGAAGGTGCATTATGCGGTTGTTTAATATATCGTAGTTTGTTTGTGATTTTACATTTAACTGCATAATTTAGAGAGAGTCTTTTTTATGATTAATGCGAATAATTTTAGAGGAAATCAATAGATAAAGTAGAAGTAGCATTCAAGATATAAGTAGTTCTATTCAAATCATGATAAATCTAAAACTGTTCTCTGTTTTTATGCCTCTTTGTCTCCTTGTGCGCAGATATTAGTTTCACTACGCTGTTCCTTCTGCATCTGCGCAGCACTACAATGAATCAATGTCATGCGAAAACCGAAAAAGGTTCCACCTACTTAAAAGAGCACACAATTGGCTACTCTGGTCGTGTAAGTTTCCAGTAAGTAAATGCCAACATTCAGAAGCGGCGAATGTAAAGTTGAGGAATTTTAAGCAGCAGCAAAGCCGAAGAGTTGCCATTGTTTGCCAATAAATTGCCGTCATTCTATTTTCAATGAAAATCCGCCATTAACTTTAACTGAAACCGACTCAGACAGAGACCTGGGCCTCAGAACACGCCTCCTTATATTTCACTTGTGCTACCGTTTGCTCAAGAAACGACTACAAAAAACACAACAACAAGAGGGCAGTCGTAAATGTCAACTTTGAAGAGTAGTTTCAGCTGGGCACGTGATCATTGGCTGCCGCCGCTCCCAGTTGAAACCACTCGGCTTTCAGTTAGACACTTAGTCTCACCGCTGCACAGACCGCAACTAAGGAGATGTATGTTTATTTGTAATGTGCATTATACAAAGAAACCAAACAATCCAAAAACAAATACAATACTGAAATGTTTACACGACTGCCTGCAGCGATCTGCAACACATTTACGAGAATATAGACTTGTAATTGTAACAACATTCCCCACAAAAACACTTCATTACCAAAAATAAACAAGGCATAAAACTAACGAACGATCAACCTATTGAAAAACATATGAGCTGCATCTGATTATGTCTGAATGAACCTGACCGGAACAATGTGAACTCATATGTAGTAACTGATGAATCGATTATTAATTAAATTCCATGTTTTAGGCTTCATAGGGAAGGGATTAACAGTGCAAGAGTGTGCTACAGCCAGATATTTATCCTGAGCACAGTTTCCGCGGAACGTCTGACATCTTCTGAATACGTTTACTCAACGCTTAGATTATCCAGTGGAGTACGAATAATGCACCAATACCCACTCGCTGATAGGTGAAGTGCACATAATCGCATGTCAAACCTATCCACGTTTTGAAAGATGTCAGAAATGTTTCGATTTGTTGCCTTCAATCTGAAGCGTCATGCAAAACGCCGGTGGCCCCTCTTGCAGAAAGGCGATGTGTGTGGTTGCTTATTGTCCATATCACTATATGTGTACTTGCCCTCAATGCTCGCAGATCGCTTGAATGATGATTTGTTTATTTTGATGAGAAATTTCTCTTCGCACGCTTTACAGAACTGCAGAAAATTCCATCATTTTAACAATCATATTCGAAACGGCTGACGTGCGAAATAACAAAGCAATGCTATCCAAATACAGGCACCATTTCGCGGTGAGCACATAAATGGGTGCAAGTACATTGTTTGCGCTGAAATGATGCTTGATTCATGTTCTAACTCAATATCACTCCAAAAAGCGATGCATTCAAACGACGCAAGTGTATAATTATTTATAGTGATTCTATTATATTAAAACTAGACATTTTTAAGGAATTTGTTCACAAGGTCAAACAAATCCTGCGCTTTATTAGGGCTTCGAAATGGTTTCACGAGTGATGTAGAGGTGCAGTGTTGCACAGTGGTTTTGCAATAGACCCAAATTAGTCTTTATTGTTAATTAATTAACCAATTCATTTGAAATCTTTTGTAAATAAATATGTGCTATATTTTAGGTGGCCGGGCGACAAGACCATTCTGGCTACAAATATTCTGCATAAAGAAATATTACTACTCATCAATATAGAAGAAAAATATATAACTATATATTAGATTTTCTCTATGACTTTATGACGACAAAGCAATCTTGAAGGAGCAGATGTGACTACTAGTACATTAGTATGGAAAGAAAGGAATAAGTTGGTCCTCCAATTATCACGAATGAATGGCTCAATAGCTAAAGCTATTGCAAGATCAATGAACAACCTCAAATTTATAATGAAGTATTATAGAGTGAAATTACGTTGAGTCGAGGACTATTAAATGAGCATCAACTTCCCAAAGCGAAAACTTTATTAAGTACCTTAGCTGTCCATATCACCATTTAGGTTATAAAGAAGAGCCGGACTCAGGTCTCAGTAGAACGTTTGTTATTTTCATTGCGTATTTTGAACTCATATTTGAGAGCATCAATGAAACCGGACATCATACTGTTTTAGAATACAAATTCCGTTTAAATTTCTTTAAAATAGAATAATCTTTTTGCAACAACTTTTGTTATTTTCGAAAAGGATATCAAGCAAATTACTTATTTTTCGAAGACCTGATTCATTCTAATTTCCTTATCTGTGTGTTGCCCTTCAATTTCATCACTTACTTAACTTTTTGCATCAGCAAAATTTACGTCTTTGGTAGCAGTTGGAGTCGGAGTCGCACAAACCTTCCTTAAAGAAGTCGGATTCGGAGTCGTACAATTGTGCCTCCACTCCTCAATCCTATTTTTTTCCCCTGAGGGAATATGCACGAGTATACTAATTGGGTGGGTGCTGGATTTTATTGACTGTTTAGTTTAATTAATTTGGTATAAAGCAGATATTTTCGCCGAAAATTCTAATATTAAACTAAGATGCGAGAAACAGCCTACTAACAAGATACGAGAATGTCTCTCACTAACAAGATACAAGAATGCCTCTCAATTTTACTTGATTCGGTAATTAAATCCCATTTGAATGTGTATGTACACTTCACGGAAGTATTTTGACAATGACATATCACAAATAATACATCAGAGGAACTGGAATAAACAGCAACTCAAGACACAAGTACTGCACAGAAGAGAATACTCTGTGAGTGCAAAACACGTCCAATAAATCAATCAACCAAGTGCAAGTACAAACTGATTTATGGTAATTCGGTGCCGATAGGGTGTCAAAACATTGAGAACCGTTTGGAAGTGGGATCTGCGAGCGCGAGCCATATACAATGCAGTTCTCCAGCAAACCAAGTCCACCCGATTCACCCAGCTCAAGTACTTGGGGTGTTTTATTGTTGCCGTCGGTTGCTATCTAGGGAGGTCGCGCTGCGGTTGCCAAGGCAGCCGTATTTGTTTGCAGACGCGTAAATTAATTCGAAAACTAATTTTTCAACAGCCACGTGAAACTGCTGGCGTGCTGCTTTATCGTGTGTCCATCGGCACTTGAAATGATTTCGTGAAAAGTTGTACGAATTTGAGGAGCTGTTAATAACAAGCTCCGTGTAAACATCGAGAAGCGTGCTTGCATGGATGCGAATGGGTCACAACTGTGGCTGATAGAATTGTGTTTCAAAATGAGTGGTTGAAGTGTTGGGTACAGAGTCTTGCTTGATTGATATGTAAGCGAAATTTTAATTTGGACATTTCCACACATTGCAAATTGCAACAGAAATACCACAAACAAAAAACAAAAGACTGTAATCTGAGCCAGGAACAAATATATATGATTCGGGTATGGAAAATTTGCCTATAATCGTATGTAAATAAGTATGTATTTGATATAAATAGGGATTTTTTTTATTGCGGAATTTCCATGCTTTCAAGGGCCGAGACCGTTTTTATATTTAGGGGGTTTTTTTCTATTAGTTTCGCTAATATGAAAATTCTCATGGGGTTTACCTACCCTACAATAAAATTATGTATTTATCATTACTATTTATATCTTGAACCATACGATATTATTTTATTATCAACAGTATCAGTTAAAAGAAGAGTGTCATCTTCTGTTGTCTATCTTTGGTTGGAATTTGCATTGTATTGTGTTAAATCATTCACTTATATCACATAATTTTAATGATTTCCGAATCAGTACCTTTGACAATATTTCTTGGCCAACATAAAATAAAATATTGCTCTTATTGGGAAATGAATGCTATTAAGATAAGAGATATGAGTAGCAATGTTCACGTGAGATCAATAATCTGAAGCCAGACACAGTTGCAAGCCGCTTTCTCATTATTTGTATTAAGTCCTATAAAGCTGAATATTGGTGTAAGTTTCCACAATTACATTCAAAAAGTAGGACGGCGAGATTTTTTCACTGACAACTTATATAGATTAAAGCATAATATTTCTGTTTTTAAACTACTGAAACATCTTTCACACAGTGTAACCTGCTTCACCCTCAATTCAAACTAATTAAATGACTTTGTCACATTCGAATTCATGCGAGAAGAATGGAACCAACTGTTTCCTGAAACAACTTTTGTAGCAAATGAAAGAACACAGTCAAAAGGACGACTATATACAAGTAATGAAATAAGTGAAATGACTGAGATCCGGTAATAACATTAGTCAATGTTTTGGTATAAATGATATGCTTAGATACTGCAAGTTTTACCCCAATTAACTAATTACCGAAATTTGCTACTATTTGGCTGCTGCAGCGATAAGTGTAAATTATTTCTACATTGACACCTTTGTCAGTTTCATTAAAGCTAAAAGAAGTGCTTTACTTAATTAAGACAATTCGGACAAATTTGTCAATACGAGTATAAAGTAGGAAAAATCTCAAAATTCTTTCATATACTCGTACACAGATATATATTGGTATATACTTTTCTCTTAATTGATCTGTGCTTCGACAATATTCCTGATAAATGCTCGCTTAAAAAAGAGGTTCCAATCTGGAGGCCTAATATTGAGTAGTCAAGTCAATAGCTCCCCACAAAATCTGAGCTGGTATGCTGGAAACTTTTCAAACCCCTGCTACCGAAAATACTTGTACAGTCGCAACTGTTGAGTGAATGCCTTCTTGATTGGGCTGATGATGTTTATTTCGAAAATTGTTCAGCTGGCGAGTGATGAATGAGTGACGTGATGTGTGGGAGTGGGTCTGTGCCACTGTGTGAGTGTGTTGACGTGAATTTGTGTGCATGTGTTTGCACTGAATAAATGCTCCGCAGTTGTGGCTGTGGTAAATCACATTCAATTTGTATATTTGCGCCTCCGGTTTTCATAACGATTTCAAAGTAATAAAATTTATTATTTATATTCCATTAATAATCACACATATTTAGCTCATCTATAAAACCGTTTGAGCATTCATAAACTGTAGAGCGCCTAATAATTCATGTCAAATGTGCTTTCAGTAATTGTTCGTTCGTGGAAACTAATGCGCTGGCGTGTTGATTGAATTCGCAAGGAATGCCCTCTGTTTGGGGGCCGGCACGCAACTCTTGAGATTTGCCATACGCTTTATATCAACAATGTGCGAAAATTATTTTTTATTTGTGTTTACTCATTGATTTATGCATGTGGCCGTGCTCAATTTTTAGTTTATTTTGACAGATTTGAATGTTAATAGGACTGCGCTATTTCTATATAGAATTTATGTTTCCGGTTTGGATTTGTAGAGGTACACATAATCATCAGTATTAATACATGCAATGTAACGAAGGACTGTCAGGGTGCATCTTCCTGTGACGTTTGACGTGAGTGCTCAGGATAGCTGTGTCATCCGCAAAAGTCGAGGTAACGAGGTGGTTATCAGTTGGCAAATTAGAAGTGTGCAAAGTGTATAGCATATGGCCAAGCACACTCCATTGTGGCACTCGAGCCATAATTTCGAAGACCGGTGTTAGGAAATCTTTATATTTAACTTTCCGATTAGTTAAATATGACTCTAGAAGCCTGTGCGAATTGCTCGGCAGAAACTTCTTACAGGTGCTCTTAATAAAGCTCTATCAGTCTCTTGTGCCCTCAGTAGAGCCAGGGGGAAACAAAAATCCACGTGGTGGTGGGAGGAAATTAAGGAACTCAGGAAAAACTGTAGGAGACGTTTAACAACGCAAAAAAGCAGCAGACTGGGTTTTATTCAAAGCACCAATTAGAAGTGAAATTCGCAGTCATAGAATCTTATAATCGAGTGGCTGCTCAAGATCTACAAAAGTTGTCTTGAATTAACATATGTTCCATGGCAGCACACAACTCCAGGGAACTTAAGACCTATCAGACTGTCCCCTTTTTTTTGAAAATTCTGGAAAGGTTGTTAGACATTCATTTGAGGCTCACTATAGACAGACAGAAGCTGTCCGTGTCTCAGCATGTCTACTTCAAGGGTAAACCGGTAGAGACCGCTTTGCACTCTTCAGTCTCTACTATTGAGTAGTCTCTGCATTACAAGGAGTTCTCCTTAGTTGCTTTGGATATTGACAGAGGTTTTATCATCAAATCAGACGTAATAATCGGTGCGGTGCGAGACTTGTAGGTGGACCCTTCCATTAGCAAGTGGATTAAAAATATGCTTAGTAGCAGGATAATCAATTCATAGCTGGGGACGGCGTCCGTGTGCAGAGGCACACCTCAAGGTAGAGTTCTTTCACCCCTACTCTGAAATCTTGCGGTAAATGAGCTGCTTGTTGGACTGGGAGAGGGAGTTGTTATCAGCGTCTCTGGTAAATATATCTACTATGAGAGGCTTGCAGCGCATGTTAAACATTATCTCTAAATGGACTACAGACTGTGGGTTGGGGATTAATCCGACCAAGACTAAGCTGGTGTTCTTCACTAGGAAGTATAAAATTCCTCAATTTATAGGTCCAAAACTAATCAGTGTATTCTCAGAAAATTTGGACATTAACATGTTCTTTAGGCTTCCCCACCACTGCAGTGTTTTTCAGGCTGACGTCGCGGCTATAGAGGCAGCTTTGTCTTGGCTAAGGAAGAAGAAGATATCTGGACAAGATACATACATTCTATCTGACAACCAGGTAGCTTTGCGCTCCCTTGATGCGATTATTATCACCTCAAAAACCGCCAAGAGCTGCCGCAAATCTTTACACGAGATACCTAAGCAAACCCGTCTGTATCTGTGCCGGGTTCACAATCGGAGGGTACTACCATACTGAGTGAATCAGAAAGGTCAAACCTCGGTATTCCTATTGCCACATGTCAGCTCTTAATAAATGCAATATTCTTAGGCACAGCGGTTAGAAGCTGGTCTGACGGTATAGGAAATAAGTAGCTACAGAAATCTGGCCAGTAATAAATGTAAAGCGCTGAAAGGACCAAGTGTCTCTAAATAGACTAAGTATAGGTTCCATAGTTAGTGTCCTAACGGAACACTGGACCCGTGTCCAGCGTTTTCCAGAAGGAGGCGCATTTTCTTGGGTGACCACTTTCTGGACTCTTTAGGGATATTTCAAATAAAAAGATTAGCTCCATCAACTTCTTCATCAAAAGCTCCAAGTGAACCTTTGAAAAGTTTGAGACTTGTTCAGAAACTTTTTCAGTTCAAATAATAAAAGATAATCATACTATTTCCTTTTTTTATTATATCAAATACGGGCAAATACGGACAAATGCATCCTCCCTTATTTTTGCCAACTCGTTTTGTGGAAGCATAAAATATTTCCCCACCAGTTTTTTTACACTTGAAAGTTAGAAGGATATTGCGGGTCATTGATTAAGTTTTAAGCAAAAGAAGTGCACAAAGCAGCTCTTCAGACTAATGTTCGTCATTTCGCGTGTAAATTTTTCAATGCAAATGGCTTTGTAAATTATGGAGCTCTGCATGCCGTGTTACTGCGTTAAACGGCCAGTTTAAAACATTAAAATGGCTTAAACGATTGGAAAATCGCTGTTGCAACACAGAGATAATAATCGAAGATTGTGCCCAGCAACCAGTAAAACAACAACTGCAGCAAAGACAACATAAGCAGCAACACAAATAATGCTTTTAATGAGATTCCTATCGCTTGGGTTCGCCTCGTATCGAGCTCTACTGTAGAAGAAACACTTCAGTATGTGCGCATGCGTAAAGATGCGCCATCCGCCACTGATGTTGATGTGGAAGATGACAAGAATCGCTTTGCAGCGGCATCATCGATCGATCGAATGGCCGACAAGATGCAGCTCCGTTGCGCTGTTGTTCGATGGTTCTGAGGTTTATGTTGCAGTCGCTGCATTGCTTTGCGTTGTCGTGTTATTGTTGTTGCAATTGTTGTCAACATGCTGAGCATGGTTAAGCTTACAATG
Organism: Clusia tigrina; assembly: GCA_920105625.2. Lineage (NCBI taxonomy): Eukaryota > Metazoa > Arthropoda > Insecta > Diptera > Clusiidae > Clusia > Clusia tigrina. Next base: position 38,563,297 of record OV050033.1, on the reverse strand, counting down.
AACGCAGACGTCAACTTGTCAACAACTTTTTTGCAATCGACATGGCAAGTACATGATTCAAAGACATTGCCGTGCAATTTTGCTCTATTCAAGAATTTCAATAATTTTGGGCCAATCTCGAGGGCCAATGTTGCATTTTTTATACACTGGTGCTGACTTCACCATTTAAACATTTAAAGCACATTTTCCTGCACAGTTAGCAAAATATCCTTGATTCATATTTATTTAATTCCTATTATGCTACGGTGAAATTAAGTTCTGCACGTACGAGTATTTGCGGAGAATTCGATAATTAATTGCCATCATTAGTGAGACATGACGGGGCGATTAGAAAAATGTTTCTGTCATCAAATGAAGACAAACAATTTTGGCCTCACATCAACCGGACGTGGTTCACGTCAGCATAAATTGAGCACTGCTTCGCTCCAAAAGACACACAGCAACAGAGGCAGCAGCAACAGTAACAGCAACAATGCGTGGTAGCGGTGTCTATGGCAGCGAAGGAGAGACGAAGGATGCCATTTTGTCTGGCTTTTTCTCTCCTTCATCAAAATGAAATATTGAAGTTTTGTTTCGACGACGACTAAGGAATAAAAAAGCATGTTGCAAGAAAAATTGAGGAAAACTTTCTGAACTGTTGCCATATGAAAAACTTCAGCGCAGTGAAGACTTCAGCCGGAATGCTAAAACTGTCACGGGTGACGGTACATAAACACGCCAAGAAAACCGACCCACCAACTCTGCGCTGACAGTTCGTCCAACTTTTGGACACATGCCGGTAACGTGTGCGGCACATCCTGCCAATACATCAACTTTAGCACTTCTGTTGTGTTGTTGTTCGTCCAGAATGGCCGCTAAGTGATGCATGGTGACTATCGAGAGGTGATGTGCCTACGAATTTACGCCTGTAGCGTTGGTGGCAAATGTATAATTTTTATTTATACTAAATTAAGTGTTTGCGTATATGGTTGAATGGGAGAAAATGGGACAGTTGTGTTGTGCCATTGGGAGGCATTGCAAATTGGAAAGGGATTTGAACCTACAGGAAGTACGACATGATACGAACAGTTTTTCAATCACCCTAAAATAGAGGACGAGAGGAACTCTCTCTAAAAATTATTGAATGACAACAAGAAGGAAACAAAAGAATTGAAGAGTGGCGACGCTCCATTATGAATTAGAAAGTGTTTTTGGGTATTCTAGGGACGACCCTGCGCCACCTTTGATACTACGCAGTAAAAATTTGCCTTTATTTAAATATTTTTGCAATTATTCCCAGGCAGGCCAGGTCTCAAATAGTAAGAAAACTGTATATTCCCATTGACAATGAATTGTGACCAAAAGGGACTACCTTGAAATGGCTGATGATCCACTTTACCCTAAGGAAATGAATGGCTTAAATATTGCGTCTTTTCTTCTGGGTTTCCTATTTGAATGTGAAATAGAGAAAAGTTTGCAGACCAACCGATAATTAACGATCAACGATCGTGCAATGATGTGACTATTGTGCAGCGGTAAATCAAATGTTTAATCGATTGAATTAATTAAAAAACACATTTGAGCACAAAACATTGCTGGTTACGGCGGGCTAAAAGTGCATGATAGGCAAGTAGTTGCGTCGAACTGTGATCGAGGCACATGCAATCAGAGGTATTGCAAGTTATCCAAACAGCCTACTGAAGTGCGGCCAGTAGCTTCTCGATTGGTAGCAATCAACACTGTGTTGTGTTGCTTCAGCAGCCGCATCAGCACTGCCGAACGGACGAGCGCAGCATGAGTCCGCGGTTTCTCAGCCCCACTGCCGTGGCCATGTAATATGCAAGTGTGTCGTCCATCAAGCCCACATGAGCCAATGCGCAATTCAGCAGAATCGATCGCGTCGACGAATAGTGCCTTTCTGCTGTTCTTCTGTTGTGCTGGCCGTCGGTATCTAAGCGATGCGATCGAAAATGGATTTGTATCAATATCGACTCTCTAACATGATTCCAATAAATTAATATACATACATGCCAGGCACTGCCAGGGCCATATGAGACAAGGCGTATTTATGGCAATCACTGACAAAAGTTGTACACTGGAAGTGGTGTCAGCTGTGGCGAGTGCAGGAAGAGGCGCTGGCTGCAGTGGTGTACTGAAAGAGTGCTCTCGCGCTAGTTGGTATCCTTGTAATGCGTCTTCACAACTTCAACATCTACATGATGATGCATGTGCTCAGTTCGTAAGTTGTGATCGTGTTAATGTAAATAATTGCAAGCAAAACGCAGATGTAATTAAAATCTCGCTTGGGTTTCTCGCTCCGTGCGCCCGTCTTTGGATGCCAGTGTGAACGAGTGATGCATCAGATCTTCGATAAAAGGTCGAAACTCACACGCAATCTTTGCTTGGAGAGAATCTGACAACACCGTCATGAGATGCGCGCTGCAGATGACAGTTACTGACCATATTAAATAATTGCAGAATATTATGCGTATATTTTAAAGGTTAACTCTTTTTAAGCACAATAGCTGTGTTCTGTAGCGGTTCAGCCAGAGCAGATCCACAGAAATAAAAAGGGCGTTGTTTCAAATGACTTGTCGGCTCCGGTTAGACATTATAGCAAACATTGTTTCTGTGCTTCACTTGATTACTTTTCTATATTGTACTTTTTTCTCATTTTTATTTGATTTTCACACTTTACTCAATCGGAGTGTATTTTGCTAAGATTTGGTAATCTTCTTAGATAGAGTCCTTAATTATTTCGGTTTTAAATTTTGTTGCTACTTACAAAATTGACAAAGGTCTCTACAGAAAATTGGCCTCCATCCGACATATTGAATATTACGCTTGTATATTTTCAAGACAACTCATATTGGGTTATTGTCAATGAAAACCTGAAAAGCCCGTGATACTCTCTGTATCCTTTTTAAAATGATCAAAAACGGCAAGTGTATAGATTAAAGAGTTTAAATTCATTAACTGCCCAATTGACCTGTGTCAAAAGCAATAATTCAAAATGTGACTTATAGAAATTATGTGATGAGAAATGTGGAGTAAAAGCAGTGTGCTACTATGACCAAGTGTAAAGAGTGATTAACTGAAACTGTTGAGCTGTGGCTGCATTCAATTGAGCTGAATTTATATATTACTTAGGTTCTATTAGGTTAGGTAGATGAAGGAAGACTACTCTTTCCTTGTGTTGAAAACTTTTAACTGCTGTTTGCCCCAACAATTTGCTGCTGTGATGGAAATATTGGATTTGAATATTACATAAAATATGAACTCTAACTTTGACGCCTTGGATCTCGTCAGAGAGTTTTTGGCCAGTATATCTGAAATGCTGAGTAGTACTGGGAACCAGTTAAGGTAACAGAAAGATCGCTGTGAATCAAAATAAAAGAAATGCATTTCGCACTATTTTTCTTATTTTTGCACAGATTTTTTTGAGTGTAAAGTTCCAAAAATGCAGACATACGACATTAATCCCACGAAGAGCCACTTATTAACGTGTTCCCTTTCTGTGCAGCACACAACACATTTCACTAGTGAAGAATGTCTCGCCTCTGTTAGTGTGTCAAAACCCCAAGAAACGAACCACTGTCCTCGGTTATTTATAGCCGTAGATGCTGAAGATATAGCGCCAGACATCAAGAGCCAAACACCAGCAAAGACTGACCGAGCATGGAAGTGTGGATATTTGAGGGAAAAGCTTGCGTGAATGCGTTCCAATTGCGAAGGATGCGAGCACGAGTGTCTGCAAACTAAGTTGTTACAGGCACCAAACGAAATAAGCTAAAAGCAAACTTCTAAGGAATTAAAATGCAAGAAGGGTTTTATCGACGAATTGCTGATGAGTGCTATCGTATATATGCAAATTATTACGGCTGAGTAAAACGATGTGAGCTCTTCTGAGAAGTGAACCGGTCGTTAAACATTCTTTTTTTAGAAACAATAACACAAACGGTGAAACACTATTTTCTAATCTAATCAATCAATTATAAAGTGTCAATCACTTGAATTCACGAAATAAAGTGAAAGGTCATTACTTGGCATAACCATTCCCAACGAAGCAATACTTTGGCCTCACCCATCTCTCCACATCTCACTCTGACAGTTCGAAAGACGAACACGCAAAAATCAAAACTCATTTCTTCAATCAATCAAAACCTCAATTGCTTTCTACAGAGTTACTCGAAATGGGCTCAGTTGTAGACAGCTTCACGACTCGGACGGACAGATCGCTCGATCAGCAGTGCGTAGAGCACTTGAAGTATTCGCTGTTTGTGGCATGTTGTGAAACGAATTTGGATTTGTGTCTGTTGAAGTGGAATGAAAGTCAGCAAATCAATATCGGTGAAAGAGAGCCAAAATTTATTTAAACAAACATGAAGAGAGATGAAGGAAAATTGAATTGCGTTATGGCCATGAGTTTACCTTAACAGTAATTCCGAAGAAGACGGCTTAAATATTAATATTGCATCTTTAGTTCAATAGAGTGGTACAATTTCTATTTTCGCATCGCCAAGCTACAAATTGTTATCTCTCCTTGCAATAAAATACATAATTATTTCGAAGTACAAATAGTTAATCAAGTATCATCATTCTGTACTAAAAATGCGTTAACTATTGACAATTGCCCCCCAGATATGTAGGGTATCTCAGCTAGTCACATGACCACAAAATGAATGAAGTCTTTCATACTTCCCCGATTCTGAATTTGTCATTTAATCAATCAAATGTCAACAGACCAACAGTAAGCGATGAATTGAATGGACATTTGCGGTCATTGTAAGGCATGAGCACCAACATCAACAATAACAAAAAGGAGTGTGCAATCATCCACTGACAGTGACATTTATGGCGCGCCAAGAAAACTGCTTAAGCACACAATGACTATCTCGCGTTGTACATGGGAATCAGATTTAAAGTATCTCTTGATAACGTCAACATCATTCAGCGTATTGGACGCTTGGCGGAGAGTGATGAATTCTGTTGAATTGAACTGAACTGGGACAGGAAATTGTGGAGTTGTATTAAGAGCACTGCCCGGTCCTATCACCCCACGAACATTTGTTGTGAACTGGTCCATCGCATTTGCACTTGAAGTCATTCAAGTCACTCAATGCAGTCGATACCATCAATGTCATTATAAACATCAACAACATGATCGGACGAATTCCAGCCCCACTCCTTGTGTATGCGCGTACTAACTGCAAAACATGTTTGAGCACTCAATCAGAATTTCGATCATTTGAGGTGCTGTATCAACACGTGGATGATGCATACAATTATCAATAATTGGACAGAAGTTCCATCAGTACAAGCGTTTTCTCGTATCTGCACCGCAAACAATGTTATCGATCTCGCTTGACAAAGCAGAGCAGCTGATGTTGCGCGTTGCAACTTTGTAAACGCATGAGCGTCAACGCGCTTTGTGGAATTCGTAGAAAATTCACTTGAGCCTGGACGAGACGAGAATATGCAGCGTCTACTTCTGGAAAGAAGCTAGAGAAATTTGTATTTATTATTGCTGGAATAAAGTCTCAATGACATTCAACTGGAGTTAATTTTGATGCGAATAAGCTGCGTATGGCATGAACTTCAACAAACAAAGAATTTTCTGGAGACTATAATTGAAATTTCAGTATTTATACAGGAAATATACATATTCCAAAAAAGCAACTATCCAGTTTCGCAACTATTTTAATTCGGAATTAATTATAGTTTCAAGTTTAGAAAATTTGTATTTATGGGTCTTACTAATATATTGTTACCAAATTGCCTTTCTGACAATTTATACTGTTACGAAATTGCCCTCCTAACAATTTACTCTAACTGGCAATTCTCGGATTCGCACCACTGGATTGTGTAGTAATCAAACAGTCGCTGGTTAAATTAAAATAATTAACTTTATTTAATTATTGCAATTTAAACACTTAATATTAGGCTTAAAGTTTACTTTATTACAAATTGCACTTTATTTAATAATTCATTAATCAGTTTATTACTTCTAAATACTGTAACTGCGAAGTGAAATGCCTGATGTACACACTGTTACGATTGTTATTCAACTGCCTCTCGACTTTAGTTGTGTGGTGGCTTATATACCTTTCTTATGGTTGAAGTAGCACATTCTAGAATATTCCCTACACTTCAGTAGAAGTTCGAGACCATTCTCGGATTTTATCTATACTTCGAAAGAGGGTTCTTGAGTGAGCTTTTTTCCGAATAGATTATGTCTTGACTTATATACACCTCTCTCATAGTAACTGAACTTAATAGAGGTATCCTAAAAGTATGCAATTATTTATGTTTCAATATTTTTTACCTTTTATTTCTTATGATCTTTTTTATGTGTCTTTTCTAGATTGATGGTTTAAAAAACGATTTTTTAAACTTTCCTTTTTAAGTTCTTTATTCTGTTACGGTATCTTAAAGACTAATTTACAATTTTATTTTTAAGACTAATGAAAGCTCAGTCGCCGGTAGCCGATCGCAGGTGTAGAAACATCGTCAGCAACTTTACCAGATGCAAGTGTGGGTTATTTTGTTGGAAAGGTGACCGTTGAACTGCTAAGCTTGCTTTGGTTGTTCGTAGGATATCAAACGAATGCAAGTGCAGGTTGAGCTGTGGGAACTGTGAAATTCTGAGCTTGCATTTGTATAATAAATGTTTTGTTCGTTAACGGCAGTTGTTGGAGGTGGTTGTGGACGTAAATAACTCACGCGATGAAAGCGTTCACAAAAGGAAATAATGCTATGCTGGCTGTGATAAAATGCCATATAAAACAAATGTAGAAAGTCTAAAAACATTTCAATAATTAAAATATATTTAAGTTCCCTTCAAGAAATTTGACAAAATGTCAAGTCCCTGAACAAGGTTATGAATAAAACGTAATTTGCAAAAACCTCGTATACAAATTGTTATAACCTCGTAATAACAAATTGTCTGAATAAACTATATCTGCACGGCGTTAAAGCACCGACTACATTCTTAATGAATGCTAGATTAGACACATTACCTCCGGTGCTCTAGTACTCGGCCAGTTTTTAATACTAACTGCCGATTGATGGACCCATCGGCTTATATAAGTTAGCGACACACACGTGTCGGCCAAACGCAACCACTTAGCCCAACAACAATAAGTACAACATACTAAGGAAGTACAACATGCCATCCCACAAACAACAACATCAAATTCCAATCATTGAACAGACGCAAATTCTAATTATTATTAAGACTATTATTTAAGTTATATTATATTTCAATTCTTATGAAAATCTTCAAATTCATGTTTACTTGAATTCCCATGAAAATGATCCAATCATGTTGAGTTCAATTCTTATGAAAATCTTTAAATTCATATTAATTTGAATTCGCATTAAAAACATGCTTGCTTCATTTCTCATGAAATTCAGTACTAAAGTAGCGATATTTTAAGATATAAATAAATGTAAACTAAAATTTAGATTCATTCTAAAACAAATTGTGAAGTCGAATGGTGGCTCTCTTTTCCAATACATAACTCGCGCATATTGTGTTATTAAGCAAACTGCTTTGCATTTAAACTATTAACTAAAAACTGTGAAATAAAATACAACAACCTGTACTTTCTACGTGTCATTTATTTCAGAATTATCTGTCCGTGGAAGAATTGTTGTTGCTCTCCCGATCACCAGTTGCTATATTGCTGTTGCGTTCTAGATAGCTGACCAACTATAATTGCCAACGACCATACCACGTTGAATACATCGGTTATCGCGCGATCACCGATAAGCGGCGCTAGGCGGTTGGTTGCAGCAACAGTGTCGCGAAAGGTTCGCACTATAAAATCAGTGCGCTCTCTAATAGCACACCCTTCCCATAACGAAAGATCCCACATAGTGGCATCGAATAATAGGAAGGAGGGTTGTGCCGTCCGTCCGACTTGTAACCGGCATATAGTGTCGATTCCATAAAATAAACATACCAAGTTAGTCGTAGTGTTTGGAGTACGGTACATCTGTATACCGAACCAAACAGGCTCCTAACGAAGTATTTAACTTATATGCATATTTAAGCAAATGTTCGCAACTTGACTAGAAGATTTTGTGAATGCTGAAGAATGGATAGACAGAATGCTAGACTAATCTAGGTAGAGGAAAACAACAACAATAGCAGAAACTGCAACGGCCAATCTACACAAACATACATCGAAACAGGCTCCCAAAAAGAGTTCAAATATGGTACAAAAATAGTAATATTTAAACAAGGGTCGAACTATGAATTTTCTGAAAATCTGCACAAAATTATATTTGGATCCAAATTTTTCTTTTCGTACAAATACCAAATTTATGTATGCTATCAAAGTTTGAAGATGATTACACGACGAGATGGCTACCACGACTATCCCTGATGAAGCTTCTTTTTGAAGTCCATTTTTTCCCAATTAGGAGTAACACTCGTCGTATGTCAGAAATTATATTACGAAGATATTGTGATAACAACAAATAACTGTGGTATATTAAGCATAAACTAGTCTATGATGCCACCAGTATGTAAAAAGGATCAAAATTGTTTAGGCATGGGTCTATTGCCAAAGTAAAATGAATGTAAATTAGAACAGAACTGATCAAAATAATAACCTATGTTTCAGATATACCTTATGGAAAGTTATAATAACCCATTAGAAGGAAAACAACATATAAAAATATATAATATTGACTAGTGTCACTGCTTGACTTCAGTAAACGACATAAGTCAATAACCGAGTTTCCTCTCAAACCATTAAAATGTTGAAACTAAATTTTAGCCAAACCAATTGAACCAACGACACCCTACATCGCATCCATGTAAATATACAGAACGGGCAGAGGAAGCTCCATTTCTATTAGCTGTTTTTTTCTCTGCTTGTTAGCTAAGCACTTCAGACAGAAGTGCTGCCAAAGACTATTTTGTTGTTTATTGTTGAATGAAGAAACGGATTAAATCAAAAATAAACCGTAGTTATTGTGTAGAAAGCAAAATGGAGAATGATGAAAAGATGTATGGAATTAATCTGTAATAATTTTTAGTTTAAATTAAAAAAGAATTAAAACTATATAATAAATAATAATTAAAAAATTAAATAATAATAAATTTAAACTTCTAAAAAAGTCGATAAATATTTTGATTGTATTAAATTAATTTGAAGTTGTTTATTTTCGTTGTGCTTAATAGCAAACGGAAGCGGTGGACTAGAGAGAAAACCTTGACTATTGTATTAAATGTGAAAATCAGTGCTTACTCGCTTAGAAACAAATACAGCTATTGTTGATATAATTTAAAATTAGTTGTAATGCAATTAGTTCAATTTTGTGTTTGGAAATATGACGAGCATTTACCCTCGAACACCCTCAATACACATGCACAACTATATTTCCTTGGAAAATTCCTCAAATAAAGGAATGCCGCATGCCATGCCCGCATTCATACATATTGTAATAATACAAAAACTTTCTTATAAATGCATACTTTTTATAATTTTCTGGAGTGTGTGGGGTTCCATAGTTGGTATAAATGGTTTCCAACACTGTTTTCTAGTATTTGTATCTCTGCAGTCGAAGCGACAGTTGTAGTCATTACAAATGCTGGCTGTTACATCGCGATGCTGCCACGTCGATGAACTCTTTCGCTGTCAACAGAGCTGATTCATCAATGACACGTTGCCAACTTGATGACTCGCCGTCCTTCTCAACGAACCCTTTGCAAGCGTAGCAGTGTCTTAAAAACAATTTCGTGTTTGCATTTCCAATTCAATCATTCAAGCAATTCATCAAGGCACACGGATAGAGGACGACTTCGCTGTGATTCAAGAAGGCGGCACACACATACCTACATATACAATGAATGGGTGAAATACACCCAGAGTAGTAATGAACGTGACGGGAATTCCGCATGAGATTGGAGTCACTGCGGCTGGCTGCAATGCCAAATTGACTGCGCTCACTTTCCTTGTCAGTGGCGGGCAGTGGGAAGTGCTTCATTAATAAGAAGCCGCAGCAATAAAAAATGATCCAAGCTGTCAGATGGATGCGTGCATTTATGTTGGGTTCGGGCGAAAGATGTTCCGCTCCACCTCTCTACTGCTGCACCGTTATGGGCACTGGCCGAAAATTGTCATCGTGAGTGATATTTTCGGCCCGCTGATTATGATTGGCAATATTTCATGCCCGTATGCAGGCTGGGTTCTCGGCGTGAAGTGGGCAACTTTTCTTAAAGTGAAATTACACCTTCAGCACTCTTCGTTTCGGTTATTTACAACACTGCGCGGTTGATTGATGGATTTGTTTACGATGTGGTGACAATTTGATGCAGGAGTATGCGAATATAAAAATTTATAGATTGAAGCAAATTTGATTATTGACAACTGATTGCAAAAATGCATTAAGGTACTTTCCCTTGCGTCCACGCCAACAAAGTAATACGAAATTCGAATGCAAGAAAACATTTGCAAAGTTTAAGAGACGTTTTCTGAAAGCAGCTATCGACCAGTAATTACTCATCTGAACGAAACCAAAAAGAAATATCATACATATCAGTTGCAAAGCAGTAAAGGCGTAGTAGTGGTAATAAAAAGGAAATAATGGACGTGGACACAATTCAAATTAAAGATGCATTAAAATATTCTGGTTTTGAAATCAAAAATGTTTTTAGTATTAGAAAGAAAGAAAAAATTACACTGCCCTTAAAGTCGACTTGTAACAGAAAACGCGAAATTGAAGAAAATCTAATTTATTGCATCGAAAAATGACAACTGAAGAACTTCACACAATTAAGCGGCCCTTTGTAATGCTTCAATTGCCAGGAGTATGGTCACACAAAATCATATTGTACAGAGCGCACCGACTGTGCTATTTCCGGTGATCTTCACTCTTCTGCCTCTTGCGTACTCAACAAAGCAAATTTAAAAGCTAAAAATTAAGCAATTGCGGAGCGAACTGAAGACGTTGTCCAGTCTACGCAATGCATTCGCCAAGCTTCCAAAAAAGTACAACCCCCGGATTCCATTCCTGCTGCACTTACGATTTCCACAACTCTCACATCTGCAAATACAGTAAACTCCAGGTCAAATGACCAATTATATAACGCTACATCAGCTCAAAATTTAGTTGGTTTTAAATTTAACGCGTCGTATGACACAATTTATGCAGAATATGCTGCAGGAAGTAATAAAATCGGGAAATAAACGAATGCCGATGATTATTTCAAACAAATGAATCACAACAGATGTCATTGAAATGCTAACAGCATTAGCCAGTACAAGCTTGAAATTCAAAATTTATTGCTAGACAAAGATATCGATATAAAGATACTTGGAGAAACCCATTTGACAGCGATTCATATTCTTGGATATTCATGGAATTAAATTCTAAAACACTCTTCACTTTGTAACAAAGCCATTTGAAGGTACATGTGTATAAGAAATCGGCTAAAACATTACATTCTCGAAGAATAGTGTGAAAACAACATCCTTCTACAGGCAAAAACCGTTTCAATATGAATCTGGAGAGAAAATGTCACAAACCAGATGTGGTCACATGTCCAGATCAATTAACGTTGATTTTATATCGTCAGGCCTACCCATTTATTGACCCTCAGATCCATAGGATGTACCTGATCTCAAAAACATTTCCAAGTACACCGATCTTCAGTCAAGAACAGTAGAATCTTGCATATATCCGACCATTCACCAGTGCTAATAACCCTACATTAGCAGGCTCCACTTACACAAAAACCAGACTGACCACGAAACATACTAACTAGCTTAGATTTTGCCAATATATAAGTAGTCATTTGGTTATTCTTCCACAATTCAAATCGAAAGTAATATTGATCCGGCTATGGAAGATTTCAATGCATTCTCCATCTCAGTAGCAGTACATGCAACACAAGATATCTTCACAACTTTAAAAAACTTGATATGAAAAAGTTCTAGTGAGGTCGAGCGACTTGTAAATGAAGAAAGCCAACTAATGAGAAAATGGTCACCATTAGAAAATCAGAATTGAGCTAATAGTGAGTTGACAAAAGTACACACACAAACTAACACCAACTAAGGCAACCAATTACTCTTTGTGGCATATATTAAAACTCCAATAGATTGTGTAGTACCGTATGAGGTGGGTAAGAAAGAAAAAACCTTACAATCTGTATTTCAACCAAATCCACCAACTAAAAGCTTGGAAATACCTATTCAGCCTATTAGGACTGGGTTAAACATAAGTAAATATAATATAAAGGATATTAGGAATATCATCAGAATTCAAATCAATACGAACAAACATGACAACAAACATGGACATGAGTTAATCACAGCTAAAAGGAGAAAAGAGTTAACGAATAGTTGCAATTTTGCTGCAGCTATTTAATGCATAACTTCATTTAATAGTAATAGTTTGTATTCCCCAATGCTGGCAAATATCTGAAACCATTATGATATTCATTGTCAAGATGCAACCCAGACTCCATCATAGAGATCAATAAGTTTCCTCAAAATGATATTAAAATTGTTTAAAAAGTTACTAATTGAAAGATACTTATACAATAGAACAAGCGGGTTTAATGACAAAACACCAATATCATAAACCAGGTTCATCACTTAAGTAATGAAATTAAAATCTGCATATAGCACTTGTAAAAAATAATTATTGCTGGTGATTTTATGAAACGTGGATCAAGTATGCGGAAAGGGATGCCATGCATGTATAATATATGTACAAAAAAAAAAAGATTTTGCCTGTTCATACTAGAATCATATCTCTGCGATCGAAAGTTCAGAGTCAATATAAAACAACACATTACAACTGCCTTTCCAATTTGCATCGAGAGTTACAATATGTTACGAATTAAACCGGGTGCTCCATGGCTTATAAGGACCTAGAACACCCAAAAGGAACTCAAATCCCTCTGGTAAAAGAAGAAATTGCTGAGCTGAGTCGAAATACAAAACAAACTTGACAACCACGTGAATTACTTGGCAAACAATTTACATAGACCCACAAGTATTCAACCACTATTATTGGCAAAGGAAACAATGTTTATGAATTCAGCCTTCTCATATTTACTATCATGCGGGGAGCTTGATGAAATCCCACCTACCATCATTTTCTGCCTGATTTTTGATTGCGATGACTTTCAAATTTTCATTCCCTTAATATTTGCAGAACCGGTGTTTGGATAGACCGAAATGTGAGCTAAACATTTTTCATAAAATGGTATTAGAGATAAGTAAGTATTAAAGGATTATATCCTCAAACGCAGTGTCCGATAGTTAGCGGGATTGACTGCGGTGTGTCCAGGAGACTAGAAACAACTACAGACCAGAAACAACTGCATAGAAGGAGTTGTGTCGTATGAGCAGCCACTGATGTGCAAAATTTCGAACGGAGTTGCAAAATATTATCGTTCAAAAATGTAACATCGGTTGAGTAGCTCTAATCTGTTGCAGACACTTTGCATAAAAGAAACCAAGTAATACAACAATCCTAACAATAGCAACAACTACAATTAGTACGAACAAATTGTAGCGATGATTAGGCCTGAAAAATGTGTGCATGTAGTTCTCCTCAAATGAGGTGAGAAAAATGAATGAAGACTGAAATTTCAAAATGCGAAGCATAGAAAAAGCAGACAGCCAGTTCCAGACAGTGTGGCCAGCTCGTTACTGAGCTGACTGCACAAATAGGGAGGATATGCTTCAACTATAGGCAATTAAGAATTATACAAAGTGCTCGGATGTGACTGCATCTACATCGGTTGCAGAATCGTCATTTGCAAAAATTTTGTATATGTTGATTCAATTAGTTCTTACTTCACAGTGCTTCTTGTTGCTGTTGTAATTTTGGTTGCTGCTGTTGTGGATCTTTCTGTATATTTGCACAGTTGCAGTGAAAAATGCAAAACCGAGTTGAATCCAAGTCAATGCCACAGGCGACAGCGATAGATAGAGAGAGCGAGAGAGTCAATCAGCGGCAACCCTTGAAATTTAACAGTTGTGGAGAAGGCTCTGCCGAAGGGCGTCAGGTTAACAATGAGGTGTCATTAAGTAGATATAATTAACTTTTCAATTGTATTGAACATTTCACATTGTATTGATTCCAGGTTCTACCTTGAACGCCCATACGCACTGGAAATGTTGTTCTGGTTTAAACTTTTAAAAGTGTATTCCCAAGTTGGCTCCGTTTCACATTTATATCTTTGCACGGTAATCATCCCACCCACCACTTAAACGTTCATCATTCTGCTATGATCTGCTGAAATCGCCAAGCAAAGTGCAACAATTTTCCAAAATTTGTTCCGCATGGACACCACACACACTGTTACTGTTTGCAAGTAGCTTCAGTCCTTGAATCTGCTAGAGACCACCAGAGGAGTGTGTAGCAACAGGCTTTGCTGAGCCACTTACTCGCATGGATATAAATTGCATGCATTTAGGCGCTCTCTCCTCATTGGCATGTCAGTGCTGATGTCTGTCAGCATGCTGATGGCAGCAGAATGGAAGCATCACGTTTCGGTGTCGGTGCTGCTACTGCATGCAAATGCAAGTGTCCTGTACTGTTAATGTCCCCGCTTAGCATTTCATTTTGTTGTGGTCGTTAGCAGGGTAAATTATTTTAAGAGTTTTGAGCATTCGTACACTCGATGCTACTTTCGTGTGATGGATTCAGTGCAGTTGCGTGGTTGCCAACGGTCCGCTCAGTCAACAGTAGTTAAGGATTATCCCAGTGTTTCTGTTCCACAACTCATAATTCACTATGATAAGTCGTAAGTGAGTGTGTTTGCTGTTGTCTTGTTATTGTTGTTATTGCTGTTGTTGTTATTGTTGACGTGGCTGTTGTGGCACCATTTTCGTTACCATGATATGGCATTCATCTTGACAGGCGGCTGTATCTAAGGCTGGGTGCAATTGCTGCTACGACTACTATTAGGGTAGCCTGTTCTATGCTCTTCTCAGCGGAAATGGAGGAGTGTGTGTGGGCTGCCATTGCGTGCATGAATGTGTTTATGAATTTGTGTGTGTGACGCATTTACGTCAACAAATTTAACGATGTACGCATTTACACTGACACACGACATCACAACATCATCAACACGCAAACACGTTGCATGCTTTTGGTTTTCTCAAAAATGTCCTTGACACTTAATGCAGACGGGATTAATGCACATACAATGGAGTTGTTGTAGATGCACAGTGGACGCATTGAAGCTATTATGCGAACTTATTTGTTCTTGAGAGACATTTGAAATTGCGGCACCCGAGCCTTTCGCTGCAATTTAATTTGTATACACTTGGAATGACCAAATTGATTAAGATTGCAACAGATTGAGGAGATGTTTCCAGGGAGACATAAAAATATGAAAAATATTAGTGTGAATGATATCCTCATTGGACTCATAAATAGGAATGAGATCGTCAGCTCTGAAATATTATAGAAGACTATATATGATTGGCGCAAGGAAGAAACTGTATAGAATAGAAAAATAGTGAATGCTACTTAAAATTTTAATTTCCAAATACAATTTGAAAAATAAAAGGAAACAGGATTAATAATGACATAAGTAAAGACAATTAGTCCACAGTATATATTTAATATATATTTGATAGAAATTTGGTCTTGTCTTTTATAATTTGCTGCCAAACTCATTTCTATTTTCATTATGGATGCAGGTCCTCGTGCTCATCCCAAATATTAGCTTAATTCACGACCCTTGTATAACAAATTGTTCTTGTTACAAGTTATATGCCCACGTCTTCAAAGCTCAGGTAATCTTAACACAGACGCCTGAAATAAGCGTTGTGCACCTTGTTGGATCGACTTGGCCCCACCACTCCAAAAAAGGAAGCTTCATTCGAAACTTTTAGAGCCAGAGGAAGCGATTGGTGACTCATTTTACATTCTCATTCTCTGCCAATTTTTATATGCATAAAAACTATTTACAGAATAAGATATTTCATTTCGTTTCTTGATCTCTGCATAAGAGTTTTCCAGGATAACCATCTTCCTGCACCTGCAACCTCATCTATAGTTTAGCTTTAGTACCATGCAGATTTCTAAAAATATGCGTTGTATATATTTTCTTTTTAATTAGTAATATCGCAAATAGGACACTTTGAATTTTGCTTTTAGTTAAGATATCGTGTGTGTAGGGCACAATAGATCGAAAGGTCGCGGTGCTTTAAATCCCCCACACAATATTAATAAGATATTGTGAATATAGAATAATGATATAGTTACGAAATATTTAGAAATCGCAGACGATTCGAATCAATTTATAATATTCAATTATCCCCGCTGTCTGGAATTATGCTAAAGACCCAGTGGGGTTTTATGTGCTTAGTTTTCCGACATTGAATTCCACTGTAAGGACATCAGTGCAAGCGACGCTTTGCAAAGTGTGGTAGTGGGCAATGGTGGTCGTAAATTACGAAATATACACATCAACGCAAACATTCATCGCTCATGTTTGTGATGATGCATTTTGCGGTCTGTCACACTGAATGCAATTTGACGGGTGTGCAAAAACAGTTTTTCAAGCTATCAACCAATTTGGCCCTGGCAGCACGCCCGGCATGCCAGCAAACCAACGCCAGATCGCCATGATGCCGCACCGCCGCATCAGCCATGCACTGGCTGCAGCAATGTTTTCGGAGTAGTTAGCCGCTGGTTCTGGCTGCGTGATGCTAGTTGCGTTGGGCATTTTGTCGGTTGGGACTTTTGAGCGCTGTTTTTACTGCATATGTGCTTTACCCGTGTTGCGCTCTGGTCCTTTCGCTCGTCATCGCCGCAGTGTTCTAACATTGTGTTTTTCTACGCACTAAACTGTTGGTGAAATAACGACCTTTAGCGAGTGGGCAATGGGTAGTGAGTAGTGGGTAGTGAGCAGTAGATAGTGGGTAGTGGGCAGCGAGAGGACATAGTGTCCTGTCGTCACCGTGTGGCATGTGTGGCATGCGAATGTACTGTGCGGTGCGATGAAATTTATGTGCCGCCAGTGTGCTAGTTTATTTTTTGGAAGCCCTTCTGTGGCAAGAATGCCAGGATACCAGTTGACGGTTGTAAATGTCGACAATGTCTTCAGCTGCAATTACAACATGTTCCGTAAAAGTGATGCGAATAAATGTTGACACATGTGTGGCCAAACCATTTTGCGGCTGCCGAGTGAATTGGGGCATTTTCGCAAACCCGTTCAGACACACAACGCATGAGTCACTTAACGAAAATGCTTTCATGTCATGGACTTTGAAATTTTAATCATCTTTACTTAGATTCGGCGGTTTTCCGTGTCATCATTTCCATTAGATTCACTATTATAAATAACTCTCAGACTGAACAAGAAATGCATTTTCCTTGAACTGAATGTACTACTATAAAACAAAATATTTAACAGCGTTACGCGGACTGTTACGAAGTACTACAATAAGGGAATTCCTCAATGATACGTTACTTACGTTCTTTATGGCCATTTTTCAACAGCCTGTCTCACGAACAGAAACATGCCATTTTATTTACCTGCTCCACCTTCATTTCTGCAGCGCATTTAGTTTGAGTTCATTTGTCATTCAACCAGCCGACAAAGACACATCACATTCATCAATTCATAATCTCAACCACATCCGCTGCTAACTGCTTCAGGGTGCTGTGTCTGTTGAAAGCCTAGTAGCAGTTCCATAGAAAACATTTCATATGAAAACATCATTGGATAAGAGAGAAGGGGCAACGTTGTGTCCTGCTACACTGAGTATAGAGTAAATAATAGTGTATTGAATAAAATGTTTATATATCCCAAATAATGTGTATTTATTGGACGGAATTCAAATTTAATAAACATTTTGGGAGCTATGCCCTCTATTGATACATGTTGAGAACTTAGGACCTAAGTTAATTTCTTGGACCACATTTTATATGAATACGTATATTGATGCTACAAAGTCATTCACAATCAATTTGGGACGATCAGATAAAGACCACGACTACCTCCATTATAATCAGCTAAGGGTACCCTACCGAAAATTACCGTAGATATGCTCCTAACAATGATTTGTGAATAAAAAATCGCCGTTATTGTACTCGCACGCATATGAAAGGTAAAGGGTACATCGAAGTGGGCCGACTTCAGACTTCTTTATACTTTTTTATATGTATATTTTCTTTTAAATTATAACAATGACGTATTCAAATGCTTAGGTATGAATTTAAATTTCAGCTACTTAAATACAAATAGAAATTGACAGAATTTCACAACTCCAAATGTCAAGAACTCATGTCATGATTATGCATTCTATGTATTCTAAGCACAGAAATCAATATTCTACTCTTCATTGGAAATTGTTTCATAACGAAATAATAACACGGAAGATAATGAATGAGCTAATCCAAAAAATCGTGTTATGAGTATATTGGGTATGATTGAATTTATTCCAATGACAATTGTTTCTCGTTACCCCATTACATTTGTTTCTGTTAAAATATTCGAAACTTGCAATAGCAAAAACAACGTTTTACCTGTGTTCAATGAGATACTGACGAAGACATATATCAGGCTTTATAACAAATATAACTACTGAACCATTCACTCAAAGATACTCACAAACATTTGCGGTGAAAATATTGTCCATGGGGTTGTCCATTGAGCATTGGTGATGGCAACTTCATACGTACATTCATATTTGGCGAAGGAACATAACGTAATCTTTCAACAATTCATATTACGTTAGGTTTATGCTGGAACTGTTCCTAGAATTGAAGGAGCTTCTTATTTCCTTGTGTTTGCGACGATTTCTCCTACTTAACCATTTTTACCTATACGCACACTACTACTTGCAGTTTTCATGCTGCCTACACGAAAGGAATTGCAGTGAACTTTAAACTTGCTCATACTGACGAGGAGAAAAAACATTCCCTCCCAATTACTCGCCACTCGGGGCACACAAATTATGACACTTTAATTTGATTAATTGGTTATAAATCACAAGTTTCACATTTGCTTTTACTTTTGATGTACACAAACAAGCCTTAATTAAAGCCCCTTATGTCCAAGCACTGCAAACTGGACCAACGTACGCGAAACTGAAACCCTGATCGTCAATCAAAAGTTGAGTATTCACGTCAGAATTGGTGGAAAACGTGAATTATGAATCAGCCGAGACAGTTTGATCCATCAAAGTGTCTACGTCAGTCTACTCCACTCGACTCGACTCGACTCCAGTCCACTCCAATCCACTTCAATTCACATAATTCAATTCATTGCAGGCTGTTGCGCTGGCCGCGAATAGCCGCAAGGGGGCGCTTCGCTGCACAAAGAGATGCCGTGACAGATATGTCTCGCCTCATCTCGGCTCTTCTCGCTAGTGTACGGGAGAGATCATTCCTAACTCCGGCCATAAGCAATTGAAATGATAGATTTGCAGATTGAATTGGATAAGACGACGACACGAACGACGAAAATGAGCCTTGCTAGTGTGCCAGTGGCAACGCATAATCATGCGTTAAATTGTTCCCATTATGTGGAGTAAAAGTTGAATGATGCTGTATGGCAGGGATAGTGGCGCTGCTGAATAAACTCAAAAGGATGCTTTGCACATTGAGCTACATTTAAATAGCAAGCATCTTAAATTGAACACCAGTTGAAGCGTCAAAACTCCAATAAAGCCGTTGCTTGCCAAACTGCTCATTCGACATTGAAGTATCTGTGCAGATGAGACACACTGCTGCGCTATCCATGCTGTAGATGATTATGATGATGGTTAATATGATGATTATGACGATGATAAAATTGAAGATGACGAAGATAAACATTCTCCATCATTTTCGATTGACGACGTAAACTCAGCGTCAGAGATCAAATGAATAAAACCGCATCAAGTGAAATTGATGGAAAACAGCTTGTAGATATGCGGCGCTGCGCTGCTCTCCTCAATTCCCACGCTACGCACACATCCAACGCTCTATGTGGCTGGCTGTATGTGAGTAATTGATTGATGACAAATGGAAAGTAGTAATTCAGGCCAAAGAAAACGATTTGCGGTCGAGGTGAGACAATAAAATTTCACTAAACGTTTGGAGGCAGTAGGATGTGACACAGTTGCCTCAAACATGGAGGCGGAAGTCCAGGACAAATAGGCTTATAAGAGCTTTGCTCACGGTATTTGCCTGTGCGTACGGCTGCCATACGTATACGTTGCCTATCGAATTCAAATGAAAATGAAAAATTTCCTTGTCTTGCTTTTCTTTTTGTTGTCATTTCTTTGCTTGTTTTTGTTTTGTGTTCCCGTGTTTTTCTCGTAACTTTCGTTTCGTTACCGAAGTAGGACTAGGGCAAGGACGCATGCCTTGCAAATAGGGATAATGCCGGAAAACCCATGTAAACGAAAAAACTCCTCAATTTTTTCTGCGCTTTCTTTGCCTGCACACAAAAGCCACTTTTCACGATTTAATGTGCTGCGATGCGATGTGGCAGCGGGGTGTAGTCGTGGGTTGTAGGTGATTTCGTCTGTCTGAGTTGAGTTTGGGTATTTGGTCGGTTGGTTGCTTGGTTCGCTGGCTGGTAGGTTGGTTGGTTGTTTGTTGGTGTCATGCCGGTGTTACAAGAGTTCAAGTGCGCTCGTTTACGAAATGATAACAACTTGTTGAATGTGGCAAACTACCATGCGAGGAAGCCAAACGCCAATTCATTGTGAAGATGGTGAATGGGGTGTAGAGCCGTGTGCAGGGCCAAATGTAAATGTAAATGCTTGTGGCTGAGGCGGGCGCAAATCTGGCTGATAGAAAACGCATAAAGCTTTACATGTTGCTGGTGTGTCTCAGTTGTAGACAAATAAAATCTTAAATTAACCGCATTATCGCCTTTATCCCATGCTTATATATTAGATATACTTGTACGTATATATATTATATATTTATTTAATTTATTTAAATATTAATATATAATATAAATTTTTACTATAAAAAATACTTCTTTACTTTTTTTTGAGAGGCAGGTTTAGTCTTATGCATAAGAATGGATTTAATGAGTCAAAATGGGTAATTTGAAAGAACTGTCTTGACTATAAATAAACTATGGCTAAATTTAAGAAATCACAGGGTTATTGAACTCCAGTGTCAGTACTGAAATTTATTTCCTGCTCTCATTTATCCATATACTTATTTTATTTACTTATATAAAAGTTTCTTTGATCAAATAAGGTTACACTTTTAAGGCTGGGAATGCCACTGGAATTAAACAACCCATGTTTCGTTTATAGTTTATATTATCACTGTGATCAACCATGTAAAATTCCAAGAATTTTATATCACTTATGAATATGTACAATGTATTACTGGCGTGGAAGTAAGTTGCCCATTTTTGTGCATTACCACAAAACTTATTATTCTGACACCATCAATAGAAACTTAGCTGAGATAATTTTCTGTGAGCTCTGTATTGGTGTTTATATGAAAAGTAAGTGTGTCTTTCTTCTAATCTCCTCATTGCTTGCCTATTGTGCGAATATCCTTATGTAGGTCTTAAGTTATAAACATATATTTATAGTAGCAGTCGAAGTAGTCTGCCCACACTTTACATAGTGTCTAGTTTGGCCCACATGACTGCCAGTACCTCTCTTTTGTTCGATTCGCTCATACAGCTATCATGTTATATCATACAGTCCAAAAAATACATATGTGTAGTCTCAACAAAATATATCTAAAGGTGTAAAGAGGTTGTTCATCGAATGGAGAATATCACATTTACTCAGAAACTCATGCTGACGATTTATATACTCGTATATGTTCATGTCTATACTTGCAACGCCTGAGAGAGATTTTGGTAAAATCCCCTGCCTAATCTGTCTACATACGCTAAGCAAAAATTTACTGGATAGCGCTGATACAAGGCCGTAAACAAAATATATTTCGCTACTCAGTAGCTTTCAGAATGGTAGGAAGATATGTAAGGCGGCCGCCCGAATGGTGCGCTTAGGCCAACATTGGCCCTTTGTGATACCGCATGAGACATCAGGTCCCATCCCTTTCAAAGGTCCAGCCATTTGGAGCTTTTAATGAAGCAGTTGATGGAGCTAATCTTTTTTTCCAAATTCGATTCAGAACAGTTCTACGAGCTTTAGAGACGGAGGGGAATAACTTTAATGTGATCCGTGTAATAGGGAGGTGGAAACCACATACAAAGAAGACTTGCAAACTGAACAATACAAACTGAATTTGGAGTAACTCAATATGTTCAGAATAATAGTACAATGGAGAACATCAAGTCATACCGGGGTATTCTAAAGATATGTGTACCAATGAAGTTAACAGTCGTTGGGTATTAAAGGTGTCTTTGAACTCCTTTGATGAAGCCTAGAGTCGCAGAAACTTTGTTAATGATAGTGGCAAAGTGTTTATTGAAACAAACTTGTTCACCCAAGTGGATTTGCTGTCATTCCATCGGAAGCGTCGCCACGTGGCGGAGAGGGAAGTCTTTCCGTAGGCTGATGGGCGACATTTCGGTTCTTTCTTGGAAGCAGAGGAGTTATGTCTAGTGTCTATGAAACAATTAAAGGTCATAGTGTAGGGTACAATTCGCGTACAAAACTGGCTAAGGAAAAATCCCGAACTAATAAGAGAAAAACTAATGGATAAATACAAGGTTATAACTCCAGGTGGTATCCACGGAGGTGGCAATCCACCCGCTTCGGTCGAAGGGACACGGCTTCTGGAGGTCTTATCCATTGCCTCTGTGGTTATGAATGTTTTAATTAAAAAAGAAAATAACCCGTATTAAATTGGTTTAAGAATTTCTATATAGGAATACATTGTTACCGAAATGTCAAAATCATCTTACGGACGAAATATGATATTGCTTCAGTATACAATTTCGATCCGAAGAACTTTATTTTTGGAAAATTATAACATCTCAAGCTCTGGAATTTTTCTACTTCAAAGCACTTTTTTTATTTATGGGTTCTACTATTTAAACAGGTCTAAGGATCTGAGTACGAGTAAGATCCTTCGAACAAAAATTATCCGGATGAAAAATCATTACAATACATCGTGGCAGAGAAACTAAACTAAATTCCTTAAGCTCAGCAAGCGAACATAATGGTTAATATCGGCTACAAATCCCACCACTCCTTTCCTTAGTAAAATTTAACTATATTTCATATAATAAATATAGCACATGGTTCCAATTACTTACTGTCCATCGCTCCAGTTTTCACAAGTTATCCTACAAAACGACGAAAGAGAAAAATACAATGAAATTTTTAATTCATTCCTTGAATCACTACTTTTTGAGTCCTTTTAGATACAATATAATCTTTCATATGGATGTTGTGAGAACCAAATATAGCATAATTGAAAAGTTGATAGCGTATTTGGCACTTCAATATATGGCAATAGTTGACACAAATAAAGAAAAGAAATGAAAATAGCGTTAAGATAATAAGTCCCCGGGAACCAGTTTATGTTATTCTAATTGCTTTTAAAACCAATCTATGTATTTCGCTTTCATTATTTAATTCCTGTAGAAATACATTTTACGATATTATAAGTGGAAGACGAAGTCTGCAAAGTAAAATCCATGGGTCCTTTTGGTGATGCTCCTACGAGAAGTCGACGGTTTTTCTTATAAGGGCTTTGTCAATCTCGATCAGTTTCCAAATGTTGGAGGGTCCCTTTCGGGAGCGTCTTCGCAACATATAGCTGTAAACTATTTATCAATTTGTCCATATAGTAAAAAAAATCACATATTGTTTCTATAAAAAAAAAAAAACATTTTTAAGTGAACAAGATAATCCACGAGAATTTTTATTTTATCTGCAATTTCTGTTTATTGCTCTTGCATTTTGCATACACCCTACCGATAGTGGAGTATCGCTTACCGATGATTGATGGAGTTTATGTCGATGTTTACCAACGTACTCTTCAAAGAATTGTTTCATTTATTGTTTATATACGGGTGAATTTTTCCGCTGATCAACCCTACTACCGCCTAGGAATTCTCTAATATTATGTTTATAGTTCATTCTTCTTGTCTATCTAAAACCTAGTTAGCATTTCTTCATTTTTATAGTTGAATATTACGCATAGAGATAGAGAATACATATAAAATACTACGAACAGATGGAAAATCGTGGAGCCTTATTATTTATCATTTCAATGCCAATTTGGGCCCTGTCTCTGACCGCGTAATTCTGGCACTGGCTTTAAACGAGTGTGATGGCCCTGCTTTAGAGCAATCTGTAAACAAATTGCTGGCAATATTCAAATTGTAACCTGATACAAATTTATGCAAAATTTAATCAAATGAGATTCGTTTGCGCCCATCAATTGGGAGACTACAAAGGTGATTGCTTATGACATTTCACGCCAAAATGCACCGTTCGGGTATACACTCAAGTCGAAGTATGCAAAAGCATTTTAGAATCGCAAAGACCAGCAGAAAGTTTTGTCAAAGGCGGCACGCAACTCGACTACCGAGTTGTGTGGAGCGAGCCACTACGGCCGCAGGGAGCGAGTATGCGCATCATCTCCATCGGCGTCTTCATGCCAGTAACTGAGGATGCCTACTTTTTGGAAATGACGTTTATCGAATTCAGATTAGCGAAATGGAATTTGTGCGCTACTGAAATTTTGGTGGCGGTTGAAATTAACTTGAGCTGAGTCAAATTCGCCGCTCATGTTTCCTTTTGATTGAGCGAACTCATCTCCTGCAATTAATTTTAAATGACATTTTGGGCAATGTGCATACTTAAATTTTATTTAAGCACACGTTGTAAATGCGAATAAATTTGGCGTCTATCCAGCACAAGAATGAATTCAACTTTATCGAGTTCGTTATTTATAACGCGTGCTCTCATAAATAATGTCCACCTTTGCGGTTTCATCTAAGTATGCACTAAATCGGCTCCATTGAGCAGAGCTGTGCTGTTTTCGCTACTACTTTTAGCCATATTTCTGTCAGTTTGATTACTTAATCAAGTCATGATCAAGAGGCGATACAATTAGCCCCAGGGAGTCCCATAAATGCGGCTGCGCAGCATAGTGATTTGTTGGCTATATTCATAGAACAGTGCGGCATCTGCCTACGCCTAGCGCTGTTGTTTTAACGTGCCTTAACGTGTATGCACTGTGAGTGCTCGGCTGGCTCTGCTAAAGTTTCCACACAAATAACAAATAATCGCCGCGTCCAATGGCAGCTGCCTCATACATACACACCCAGGAAATGCACGGAAAAGAATATACTTGATCCACTGAAATTGCTTATAATAATTTCGTGTGCTTTTTGCTGCAAATTCACCAGCGATATTTAGATAGATATATAGATGTAGATAGTTTAAGTTGTATAGAAAGTACGAGTAGAACTGATATGGTTGAAAAGCAAATGTTGCTCAGAGTGAAGTTTTTGTAGGTGTGAGCTTCTTTGATCGTGGGTATATCGAAGTCACGATGGATGCTTAAGTTCCCCAAGCATAATGAAGAATCAGTAATCATTTTCATTCATTTGAATTCACCCTGTTTAGGCTTAACAATACTAGTATAAGTAAGTACCATGTATTTAAAGTCAAGATTGATTTAGTCGCCGACATATTTAGTAGCACATTTAGGGTCAATGTGTTTAATCCAACTGAATCCCCTGAGTAAGTGGATACCCATGGTGCTTGATATTTTTACCATCGTTGGGAACAGGGTCTTAACTCTCTTTGCTTATAGAAAATACAAAGTGTACACATTTACCTTCAATGATCTTCACTCGTCATTTGTTAAAAAACTGTTAAATAGTCAGTAAGTAACTCTGAATATTGGCGAAACTCAATAAAAATAGCGACCACGTGAAGTTTTATTGTGATGCTACCACCCTAAATTTTAAATTATGAATATGTGAAGATCGTCTACTTCCTTCGATGTGATTATTAGAGTAAGCCAAGGTTGTCTCCGATCTCCTACCCAAAAATGTGTTTATATCATTTCAGTTTGAGAGAGTGCTGATATGGATTATAATTATAAATATAGCAACTTATTTACTAAGGTTTTTGTACTGAGTCAGTCTACGATGAAGTCCATGGAAGCAGAAAATAGTTTAAATATAAAACCGTTTAATAAATTCAATTCCAGTACATTTCAATAAGAGTAGTAAAAAAACAGATGTCATTAACGTGTCGATTTGGCGTTCTGTGCACAAAAGTAAAAAAAAGCCGTCGTTAAAGGAAGATATTTGCTATATACTAAACTGCAGTAACACGCACCCTAATCTGACATTTATCCGTTCTCAGATTAAATCATATTGAAGTGGAGCCTAAATCTAACATGCTTCTACAAGTATAAAGTTCTATCAAACGTCAAACTTTATTGCGCTGCAAACGTTTCGAATGCTGTCCATCTCTTTCTTGAAGCAGTTACCAAAGCTTTTATTAATCTGTACGCTATTTATTCTAGCTGTCATCGCATCTTAACCCAAACACACGAACTTATTCACAACCTACTCTACACAACTTACCAGGAAAATATAGCCAAAAACTCGCAGGCACAACCCCGCACCCACTTCTCATCGACAAGGCTCCTTTCGATTATTTTGCACAAAGTCGTGTGCACGGGAGTTTGTATGCGTCAGTGTGTGTATAGTATTCGGGTATGTGTGTGTGTGTGTGTGTGTGTCGTCACTGCGTTCAATGCTATTTTTTGCTTGACACTTTCCTCATTTTTGACAAGACGTAAAGTCTATTAAGAAAGTCAATCAATGTCTTTCAAGCGACTCGACTTTGAGTCCTTCGTTCACTATGAAAGAGTAACGGAAAGGACGTTGCTACAATGAACCAACCCGCAGCAACTTAAAGAAAACAACTTCACTGCAGAGCAAAGTATTCGCGCACATAAAGTTGTGAAGTGACAGCAAAGTGACAGACAAAGTGACTGACAGATGCCCGACTGACGACTGGTGCAACCCCCAGAGAAAGACGGTGAAGGGAAGGCATGATTGAAAGGTGAATTCAATGTGCAGAATTATGAAAGAGAAATAACTTCGGAAAAATATGAGAGGAGAAAAACTGACAAAACGGATTTCAAGCACGAACAGGACATCGGACACCTCATGTCAGTTGGCAAGGATATCCGATTCAACTATGACTGGATCCGAGGGATTGACGGTGGCGGAGGGGCGAGGGCAAGTTACAATAAACTGATGCGAATGATGTGGATTCATATGTTTTTTGATTTATGAGGAAGTTTCACAAAGCAAAGCAAGAGAAGGTGGAGATTCATTTGCAGAAGTGTTCAAGACAAGAATTAATTAACATCAACAAAAACTGCAACGATGTAAAAGAAAAAGAATGTCCGCAGATGACAACTACGTGCCTAGGATACTTTCTTTGGGAGTTCGTTTAACTTTTGTGCTCTAATTTATGCACAAAGTCGACTGCGACGCCATCGAACTGACAATTACAAAAGGCTTAATTTGACTCCAGTGAATAAAGATGAGAATCAATGGAATGTGCCTCCTTTGTTGTAAGAATTTCGATAATTGCATTTGGAAGTGGAGGAGAAAATGTGCTAGTAATAAAAGTGACATATTTCAGAAGAACTCCAACTTCACACTTAAATTAATTCATAAATCACAATCAAGAAATAAGTAATCACCTAATAACACATTATCCTCCTGAGGCTACGCCTGTATTAAATCCTGTAGCAGGCCAGGAATTTCGCTCATAAATCGTAAGAAATGGTCCTAATTAAAAAAATGCGAATATTCCATCAACAATCAGTACCACTCGGCCACACAGCCAAATCCTTCTAAGATTTATGCGTCTATAATCCATAAATATATTTTAGCCACAAACGCACTCATCATATGCGTCACTCGGTGGCGCACTAATTAATAGCAAAAACACCACCAGCAACAGAAACAACAACAACAGCAAATACTCTCAATGTTAAACTATCCACCCTTCGCATAAGGTGGCGCTGCTATAGATGCTACTGGCGGACACTCGTATACAGAGGTGAAATTAAATGAGGCACTCCATATCCAGACACAGACAACGGATAACGCTGCTATGGTCGAAGACAACTTTTCTTTTTGCTATTAATCGTGAATTATTATATTACGATTTCCTAAGTATGTATGGGCGTGTGTGTGAGCGCTGCTACCGAGCAAAAAATGTTTCACATTTACTACATTCGGTGTCTTCACACTTTACATGGATTACTTCAAAGATTAGGGATAATTCAAAGAGAACTTCTACACACACAAATTTTAGTTAAGAGTTAAGAGAGATGTTTCAATCGCTTTGTAGCTTTTTGGTTAATTAGAATACATTTTTCTACACCTTGTGATGTATCAAAGTGCCATATTTGAGAAGAAAATTTTTCCAATAAATTGAGATAATTCAATTCTTCGTAGATGCAGCAAGGTCCTGTGCCAACCTTACAACTATATTACTATCAAAATAATGTCCGGGTAATGTGAGCGTAATGGCGTCAAATAATGCATGCTGATATTGGATATACTTGTCTCTGAATGGTATAACGAATGATCCACATTATAGTGTTGTTTTGAGAATTTCGAAAAGTAATCAGCTTAAGCTACGCAAGTGGTGCCAGAGATATCTAAAATTGTAACAGGTTGTTAAATTAAAAGAAACTCGGAAACAACAGGGCTGTTGATGGACAAAACTACTTTCATGTAACCTTCGGCAAATTAACCACAGTTAGCTAGAAGATAGATCAATAGACTGGTACAAAATGGAAATTTTTCGTTTCATTTCTGACGTGCTTTTATTTGAAAAAAATTTTCTCCACAAAATGCAAAGAAATTCGCGACGAATTATATACTGTCCTCATTTCTCAGTATCGCTCCCCAAATGACCATCTGACTGCAACTTTATAACTTGACTTCAACTCCTATTATTCACACTCATCACTTCGAATATGCTTCTGAATTATCCCTGGAATAATAACAAATAAGCAAATGATAAATAATAATTTATTCGAATACATCGGAGAGACGTCCTAATTGGAATTGATTAGATTTTATGCTCGCATCATGCACGCCACACATATTTATCTACGTCTGCAGCACATGTGGCTGTGGTGGGTGGTTGGTGGTGTTTGTTGGGCGATAGATGGAATTTCCGAGTAGTTGATGCTGCACTAAGTGGCAGGGCGGGTGCGAGTACTATTAATAAATGTGTTTAATATTTGTGATCGATTGAATATAATTTTTTCCACTTCTGCTCCAGCCTTAAACATTTTTTTCATCTGGAGGGGATTAATTTGTTGGCGATTGAAGGTAATGGAAGAATTTGGCAGTTGCGCTAATGGAGAACACTGCATGAGTAGGAGTAATCGCTTAATTAAGAGCAACAGAACTGAGTCGAACACATATTATGAGTCGAACACATATTATGAGCATTGTTCCAGCTCAGACTATTGAAACACAAAACAATATGTTTTCTCGCAAACGCTCGTGCCACAATATCAGAATACAGTCTATCCAGTGTGTTTTGAGTTTTGATTGACGCTGACTCTGACGTTGATGAGTTCATTGTACGCCATACAATGAAGAAAGTGCCGCAACACACTCCACCGCAGTGGCATTGGCCTCGGCACGCAACAATCCATAAAAGAAGCACACGATTTACAACCTAAAAGTATGCTTCGTTGTCAATAATTTTGTTTGCGAATTTATCGCATTCTGTGTCTGTGTGTAGCTGAGTGTGCACAGAGGGTTGTTTACTTGCGTGCAGCGCTCACAAAAGTGTAGCGCATCGGCTTGAACGGGTAATGTGTGTCATGTGGAAACACCCTTTCAATGTAGGTTAGCTTAAAGCACTGCCATAAAGCACAACACTCGAAATATGTCAAACTGGTGAATTTTATTTAAGAATACAGTGATGGCGCAAATATTGTTGCCGAAGAAATTGCCATTTTGGTAGTCCACATTAAAAAAACTGTGTGGAAAAAGCATACAAAGAATTAAAGATTCACCATTAATATTCTGAGAAATAAAAAAAATTCAGAATTTGCCGTCAGCAGGTTAAACTGAGACCTTCACAGAGTACACATTTCGTGTTTTTATCTCCACATTTTGAGGCATTGCTTGTGTTCGTATCAGGAAACTATATACCGTAGGACTTCACAAACGGACTGTTTCCATAAAGTTCAGAGAAATAATCTGCTTCATACAAATATGTCCAGGTTAGTCAAGAGGATTTAAGTTGTTTAATAAAACAACGGACATCCATATTCACACAGGTCTTGACTCAAGTTTTCGGAACCCTTCGAAAAATGTTTGCAATTAGAATGTCCAGAACCGTGACCACAGATCTGCAACAAATCGCTTTATCGGTATTAAGAGTCACCCATATAGAATTTTAAATATACTAGTATGATATACATTACAATATGCTCTATATATTCATTTGATTTGTGAGTTCAGCGAGGCAGTACAATAAAAATATGTAAACAGTATAAAATTGCCAATTTTTACGTAATGTTTTAGATTGACATTCGACTGCGACGGCCGTCTTTATACTGGTATATAAACATAAAAAGCACAAAAAGTAATTATCAGTTCAAAATTCAGCTCGTTCATTATCAATTTCACTTACCACTCCAAACATGACCACTCCAAACGTCTTATATATCCACTGTATTTCTAAGCTAACAGCTTCACACATCCTTCTAGTGTATACTATCTCTAGTAGTCGCTCTGACCAATTGAAGGCTTTATTTTCGTCACCGGGAAACATTCGACTTAAACATTTGCTGTTGGTTATGGTTGTCATCACGTTATTTTTGATCTCTTGTGCTACAAACCCCTTTACGATGTGTCCTTGTTAAGTGGTTCGGGTGCTGACAATGTTAAACTGCTCTCATATATATGAGCGTTATGATTTTTACTGCGTTGTTTGATGGCTCTGATTGATATTTCCATCAATTACTCTGACATCTCCCACACTTCTCCTTGAATACAGCCGGCCTAAGCAGGCGAAACCATTTCACATCGTCAAAAGCGACAAAAAAAATATAATTATTTTTGTTAAATGGTTTTTCAGTCTTTTTGGTTTATGTATTTTGAGGAAAAATGATCAAATGCGGACAAGGGTGGACTGCTGCGACTGACTGCCATTAAAAGTGTATATGTGCCTGGGCTGTTTTGGCTAAATTATAATTCGATTTTCCTTAAATAAACATTTACTATGAGCGAGTGACAAGGAAAATTCTTCACATTTCACTTTGCGAGTGAATATTTTTAATTTGCTGAACTGCTCCTGTCGCATCTGTCAAGTGAAGCTGTCACTCATTTATTCAATTGCTAAGCAAACTTCACGAAAAAGGTGAGTTGCCGGTAACTAAATGTCTGTCTGTGTGACTGTCCGGTCGGCCGAATGTCCAGCCACTTGTCCCCTCCATGTCCTCCATGTGGAGAAGTTTTATTGTAAAAAGTTTTCACCTGCTACGGCTCCCATTACTCCCAAAAGCTGACATATTAATCCGAAATAGAATTTTTGCCAGCGCCAACACCTACACAACAACCACATCAGCAGCGACAACAATGGCAACAACTTTCTAAAAGTGACAGACTCAGAAAAATGTCAAACGTGCGTTTCGAGGACAAGAAGAAGGCGAGCATTTCGCATTTCGGGTACAATGGTTGTCACCTCTGAGTGCTTATTTAGTACATGGTGTGTCCTCTGCGCTCTGGTTTTACGAGAATGTGTGTTTGTGTTAATAATATGACGGTGCCTAAGTGGAGTGAATATCTCCATTAAGTCTACTCTTGACTATGATAAAGATGATGAGCAATGAGATGTAAGATGATGGCGATGAATTGAATGTGCGAATATAATGAAAATGATAGAATTGAGAAACCGAATACACGAAATATAAAAACCAAACTTTTAGGATCCAATAACACACACACGAACACATTGGAACCCCTCACGATTCTGTCCTTATGAGGAGGTTCAAGTTGAGCTTTCCGATGCTGTCAGCTCACACAATTCCAATCAAATGAAAATGATTTGCGAGTGATTCTTTGTGTTGCTCCGTTGTATTCTGTTGCGTCGTCTGACGTTGCACTCTCACTCACCGCCTTTCCTGCATGACAACTGGTGGATGACATTTGACATAAATGACAACGAACAACAATCGTGAGAGTTGCGTGTTTATGACTGAAGCTGGTTATGCGACATACCAAATGAAATCCGAAATATATATATATATATATATATATATATATATATATATATATATATATATATTATAAATACATATGTGTGTATGTTAAAATAAAATAAGCAATGATGCTGCTCAGGCAGGACTGTATGTAAGGACATCAACCAAAGCTCGTTTCTAATCAAAATTCTGTGTATTTTTTATCTTAATTTTCATTTTAAGATTTGCGAAAAGTCATTTTTGCGGCGGATACTTCACTTTGTTTCCACAGCGATACATAGCAGAAGGGAAGGGAAGGTCAGAGGTGAAGAGGCATACCCTGCAGCAAGTAAACACATCCTAAATACGCAGCCACAACAATACGTGTATGTGTCAGTGCAGAATAAAAGAAATCTTTATCAACATAATAATAAGGTTGTCAACTTCTGATGACATTGTCAACTCACTTGTCAAAAACGCACATCAAAGGCAGGCAGGCGCCAGTCTGTGAGGCTGCTGCATTGTAAGCACTGTCAACTGTGTGCGGGATGTGCGTAGGTGATGAATGCCATTAAAGAAATATACCAAACAAAGGAACAGAAAAACACCACATAAAACAAAAACAAAATCGGATTGTCAAAATCAGTTTTTTTAGTGGTACGAGTACAACCTTAATGAAAATCGGAGGAATATTTTCTGTAAAGCTGATATAACTCAAACGGTGTGGCAATGGTACCTATGACGTGGCTTGGGCAAATATGATTAGCGAATCAGTATTCAAAAGTTTATAGATCGTCCACCACAGCCGTTATAGTCACCTACATTTCTTCTATTCTCATATTCTTCTTTCTTTTCGAGTGGAAACCCGCATCTCAACCTTGCATATATAATCCTTTGAGCTTAATGTATACGAATTTGTTTTTATCATTGTTACCATTTGATATTATACTGCCTAGTTGAATATTCTGTACTGGACTCAGGGCAGAAGCTACGAACCTGTACAAAAGCTTTCGAACTTACAATGGACTTCAAATGGAAAATGGTTTTACTTGATGGCATAGTCTTGGCTGGCACTAATTTAGAGAGCGTCTGACCTAAATATTATTTCATATTTTCATATCATAATTTTTTATATACGAGTATTCATGTAAAGATGTGCTAAAACTCCCGGCTCTACCAAATAGATGTGTGTGTGTCCGGAGTCGTCTGAAACCGAGTCATTTATCCTATGGTCATTTTGGAGATATGTTTTTGGTGAATGATTCCTTATTAATTTAATCTTGAAGGAACAGTTTAAAGTGTTGCTCGTGGATACCTCATTAAATATTCCAGGATGCATTGCAGCAGGTGTTAAATACAAGCCAACCGTAACCATTGTCTAAAAGAGCAGGCGCCCCTACCTTTGTTCATGTGTGCGGGCATGTGTCTGTTTGCCGTTATAATGATTGTGTTATGCCTGTTCAAATACAAAGCAAACGCTCTCAAAGGATTGCCGAAGGATGTGCAAAATGCCTGATTATCAAATTAATTCAATCCGAATACTCGCACAGCCAAATACAGCCGAGGACAACCCGGCGTGTGACGGTGTGGAGGACGACGAGACTGCTGACAGGACGTTGACAATAACAACAATCGGGACCATGCCTACGCCCACTGCACCCCGCTGACATTTGCATACATGCAACGAAACGCCAGTCCCTGTCAGCGCAAGATAAACATCGCAGCGATAGATAGGCACGAGCACAAGGACCCTGAAGCTAAATCCCAGAAGCAGCCGAGGCAGCGTGGAGATTTGTCACATTACGCCAGCTTCTGCAACTAATTAACATTTCAGACAGCGTCGTGCATGTGACAACGCATTTGCGGTTTGACATTTATTAGGTTAGGCCGCGCGCGAATTCGTGTGATTAGAGGTGTATTTGCTCTCGCCCGTCCGCAACAGGGTCGGGCGAAACGCACAGTTCGTTTCTTAGCGGTTTAAGTGTTTTTCGCCGTGCAATTGCCATGAATGTTTGCTGAAAAGCTTAAGTGGCTAACGCTGACTAACCCATGCACACAAGCAGCCACGGAGATATCTGTGTACGGTAATCCCTCAAGCAAATATAATCGTCTTTCTTGTTGAGACTGATTGTTTAACTGAACTGTTAATGTTGCAAAATAGCTTCAGCAGGCATATTATGTAGCTAAATCAATTTTGCTTTAAAATGAGGTTGGTAGAGTAATTTCAATGATAACTTTATTTCTTATCTAAACAATTACCTGCCAAACAAACACTGTTTCTTCCAAGGGCAATATGTGAAAATAACAACCTCGCAACATGTACTTTCATTCTTAGTAATTCATTCTAAATTGTTGGCATAGTTGGCAAAGCTTGAGAGGTTTTTACTTTTCTTATTGTGACGATTATTTGTAACATTATAATTATACATATCTTTAAAAAGGGTAAAAAGGATATACAAAATTTCTGCGGTTGATATTCTAGGAACCTACGCAGGTATATAGCGACTTCGACTTATCTGTAGCAAACTTTTTTAAACGTAAATAGAGGTATTTAAACTACATACTTTAAAAATATAGGCTGGAACCTGTGACGGAACCAGAATCCAATCGAAAAAAGAGATAGGGTACCTACCATATATGGAACTATAGTCCACCTTAATTAAAATTTCAACACTTCCGTTCCGCTTGATGTCACAATGTAAAAATTTTGTAGTAGCATACACTTGGGTCCTAGTCGATTTTATTCAAATCCAGTAAAAAAGCTGAAGTTGTGTTCGACTGACTTCGTCATACTCTTTACTCTTACTTTACTCTCTGTGCGTGCGAGTTAAAATATGGCGATATTGTTTCTTTATAATATAAAACACAATTATCTGTGCAGGAACGTTTTTCATACTGATGAACCTACTTGTGCAGGTGGTAGTGATGGCTGATATGTTACGACCACATGATTACCAAGATATTATTTACTGAAAGTGTTCGTACGCATTGGAGTTCCCCCGCCAATTTTTTTTTGTGCCATTTTATACTGGTATTGTGATCCATATTGTGTAATTTCGTCCATCAGTGCTATATAGGAGTCCAGTATTTAATAGAAGTACCACGCCCATTTTCTGAATGTAAACTACTCTATGTACAATACTTTCATATATCTTCATTAAGAGCATAGCTCTATGTGCTCTGGGCTTCAGAGAGTTCATTATATGGAGGGAGACGTGTTCTTTATTTGCTCAACCCATTACTTTTATATGGATTTGTAGATTCAATATACTTAATCACAGCGTCCACCCACTTTGTACAGGTCCTAAGAATCAATATCCCGCGTGGTTCTGAAAATATCCCGCCCATTTTTGTTTGGTATTCTATATTGCCACTGTGGACATTCGTATGAAATTCAGCTTACGAATCTTCTATAGTGATCCAGTAATGAATGTGGATCTCTAAATAACTGCCATTAGTTGACTATACCCATCAATTATACCGAAGTTATAGTCATTTGCCAAAAAAATTGTTTTCGCATATGTGGAAGGTACATGTGGTCTTTGTCCACATGGTTTTCTCTTAAGACTCAGACTATAGTATTCTATTAGGATATCTCTAACGGTATTGAATAAAACTGTCCGTACCTACCACGCCTCATTTTGATAGTTCAAAAAAACTCAACCGCACAAATTTAAAGGGTATAATAAATTAAAAAGTAGCATATTCTTACGAAATTGCCCTCCTGACAATTTACTCTAACTCGCAATACTCGGATTCGGACCACTGGATTGTGTAATCACTGGATTTGAAATCATCTGATAATTTTAAAATAAACTGTTTATATTTTAAAATTAGCAGATGATTTCAAACTAACCAAGTTATAGCACTAATACAAAGAATAATAAAACTAATCATAAAAAAAACATCAATAAGAGTTAAGAAAAACGTTTTCTCTCTAGTTGTCTAGTTCGATAAGATGTCATTGATATGCCAAGCTCAAGACACTGTTTTTCTTTTAGTCTTGACGCAATATGCTCAACTGATTTGTTAGATAAATTTAAATTTCGAATCAAACCGTTTAGCTCGCCCTGAGAAAAACCTTCGAGTGTAGAACTGTATACTTCAAATTCACTTTTACTATTGCTTTTACTCTGACTATCTAACATTTCAACATCATCACAGTAATCGTCTGAGGAAGTAAGTACCGGTATTGGCAAATTTTCACCATGCAGCGTTGGTGGTTTAACGGATTTTACATTTCGGTAACCACAAGAGCGCTATGTATCGCTATGTATCGTTTTCCATTCAAATGTTTCCTTTTCCATTCAAAGCACAAAAGTAGCAATCATCAAGGTGTGTGTCCATCTGTCCATGTCATCGCAAGTGCAAACGGAAAGCCTTTTCATCCTCCTTGACTCCACGCAACTTTTGCAAACTTTATGTGGGGCCCAACATTTGTGTTATTGTCCAAGTTGTTTTCCAGAATATGCCCGATAACTTTGTTTACAAAATCATGTATATTTCTTCGTTATTTTTCTTGATAAAATTATCACATATGTAGCAGAAATGGTCGGGGTTATTAACAATTATTGCCTGGAGAACTCATACTTTTTATAACAGTAACGCCCAATAAATTAAACATTTTTTTTTGTTTCACTATTTCAATTTTTAGTTTCACTGTTACATTCTCCTTTTCTCTCCCGTTTTTTTTTTATTGAAAATTACTATTGTTTCAGTAGCTTTTGCGAACGAGTTTTTCAGTTGTCTTATTATTGTTCTTAAGCGAAGCTTAGGCACTTTTTTGTGAACGAGATTTTCGGGTATTGTTGTTGTCGGAATCTCGCGCGCAATCATTGTTGTTGGTACTTTACGGAAAAGATTCGTTAATTAGGGTAGATTAGTGAAAAACGTGTATTTTTAATAGAACGGTTTTTCATCAGAACCAGAGTCAATTGAAACAAAATAATTTAAATGCTGAGTACTTCGTAATCATATGTATTAAGTCCATAAACTTATGCGGCGGAAAAAAAATGTTTCATTGTTCCCCTGTTGAATCAATACCGCTAAACTCTAAACAAAACCATCAATTACTTGCACACATACAACTTCACTATGATTAAAATGGGAGATAATGTAAAAAAAAGAATTGAAAGAACAAATTTACAAAAGATATATTACTTATATGAAGATGTAAAATCACAATTAATCAATTTATATATAAATAAGAAAAAGTCGAACATTTAATACTACAAATAAAGGACACGCCTACCTCACCTATACAACCCCACTTATGTTCATGTTGATTATGTATGAATAGATTTTGATAGTAATGATACTATTGTGGATGCAAAACTCTATCAAAGATTCATCGACGAAATTTTATAAGATGGAAAACCGAAAGTTGAATACTAAAGTAAACTTTTAAAGAAATGTAGATAAAAACTTTCAAGTCGTTTTTTCAAACAAATATTTTTGGTATGAAATTGAATTGAATGAGAATTGAAACCACATGTTCTTTCATCCAAAGTTAGTTTGGTTGTAGTTTTAAAAGGTGTGCTGCACGATATTAATATTCGCTATGTACTGATTTTTTCAATGTAGTTCAGAAACTTAATGCTATTCAAAATACGCATTTCTGCAAAGACTATAATATTCACTTCCACTATTTGCATAGTCTTTAATTATCCACTTCTGTTGGAAACTAAAACAAGCAAACACAAGAAAAGGATCAGAACCTCCACAGTACAAGATAGGTAGAGACTTCATGTCAATGGAATGTGTATGTTTGGATTACAGGGATATTTATGTTATATAGGGTTCAGTTGAAAATGTGCTGATATGCAACATATAGAGAGAGAAAATATTGGTACCCAGTGCTTATATTTATTATAATGAGATGAAAACATAAATAAATGGCCTCCCACAAAAGTGTTTGTTGAACTCCTTAGTTTTCCAGTGTATTCAAGTTGCACATTGCGCACTTCGGTTCGCTGTCTACATGAATATTTTTGTGTCGAAATAAAAGTTAGTTTGTGTTTTCAAAATAACAGCTTCAGCATGATTTCACACGTTTCACAATCAAAAATGAACTCCACGACTTGGTGGCAATTAATGAAAACTGCAAAAAATCCAAAGCTTAGCAAAGCATGTCGAAAACTAGGCAAGGACTGGACGTGAGTAGCGACTAGACAAATGTCTCTTCACGGCGAATTAATGACCATTTTTCAATTTATTGCCATGAAGCACATTAATTTTAAGAGCAGAGCCTTCGCGAACGGCGGTGTCCCCCACGAAAGTGAGAGCTACACATGCGCGCGGTGCGAGATTTTCAGAAAAAAACTGTCACTCATAAGACGCGGTAATTTGCAAACCATGATTGGACACATGTGCAGCGAGGTTATTAAATGAATGGAAGGTGCAGATGCTAAATATGCAGTAGTGCGAGGCCATACATTTCAGATTTTAAACATGAAGGCAAGTGTAAAAAGTGTGCCCGAAATATGTAGATGTGAATAGGTCGCTAATAAGGTTGCATTCAAGATTCGGTCGATTACTTTACCCACATACAATACAATACAATAGAAATTTGTTCCTGCCATGATTTATGATTCAGAGCTGCAAAGCTCCGTTTTTTTTTTTTAATAGACCATCATCGGAAAGTGGTGTTTCGCAATTCATGCTTGCTTCTAATGTGTAACTTTTTTATAATTTTGAAAATTTCTTCATCTATGATTTTTTCATAAATTCTTAAAACTTTGGTTTTTCCTGAAACCAATCTTTTATTTTGTCCATAATTCCAGACGGGAAAAGAATTCCAAAATGTGTCACTTATTCTTGGTCAAGAAACTATACAATAGATGGAATAATATTAATTGCTGGTTGTGGGAAAACACTCGTTCATACAACGATCATTTTATATTGAATTCCTTAAATATTCGAAGTATTGCATGGACTTACAGTCGTAAAGCGTCTACATTTTTATCCAGCCCAGCCGGACTTTCCATAATATTTTCAAGTTACCAACTCCATTATTAGGAAATTCACTTCATTATTAGAAATTTCGCTGATTTCACTCTCAGCTTTTTGGAAACAGTTTCTATTTCGCTGTAACCTGCTATCGAGGTTGTCTCAATAAAAATCTCATGTGTCACTCGGAGAGCTTTCAGTTTTCGATGTGAATAGATCTGCATCTCTACTGATAATCGCCTGACACATGTGCCTGTGTTAAGTATTGTGACAGAACAAGAATAGAGGGGTTAGTCAATATTATTTACAAGAAGTGGATAAGATGGGACAAGCAGAAGGACGAACAGATTTGGCATGTCAGGATGTGAAGCTATCTGGATCCATGATCTATATACATATCTATAACTTCCATACATCCATTTGTGGGAAAGTGTCGCACTTCTGATGTTTCTATATAGGCCTTTACTATTCACGTCCTAAGAATTATGTTAAGAAAAAAATTTAGAAAGAAGCATTTTGGAGACAGTGGCAGCATTCGAACCTGTGACCCACAAGTATGAGTGTAGCATGCTTTCAACTTGACCACAGACGCCGACTCCTATGAATTATTTTGCGATAAATAGTATCAAACTAATTCGGTTGCGGCAGACAATTCATTAATGACGTGTCAAAATTAACATTTCATTATTTTGCCCATCTTTTAACCGACATTTACGAAATGCTGACTATAAATGTCGCATCTGCAATCACATACATATAAAATGCAAACGCATTCATACAAGGACAAGTACGTATCTATAAAATCCCACAATGAATGCAAATCTAAAGCTTAATGCAAATAATCCATAGCTATCAATCGCGCAATATGTCTGCTGTCAATCCGTCAAGTTTCCCCGCTGCACCAGCCCAGCGCCGTACATCACAGCGCAGAGAACAATGCCCGTCAGTAACCAACCACCAAATCAATTGAATTTGTCAATTGAATTTAACTGCTCCAGTGTTCGAGTCCGTGTGTGTGCGTGTTCCTCAAAAGCAGCAGCAGAAGCTTGGCGGGGAATGCCGCATATGTTCAATCATTGTCGCATCGTCGGAGCCCGTCAATATTTTATTAAATGACATTAAACTGTCTCTATCGGCTTAATTAATTTATTGTTGTTGTACTGCCGCTCATCCTCGCTCGCGCAAGCAAACATCCACTCCACATACACACACACACGCACACTCCACACATGGGCTGACGAACATAGCAGCATAAACGCCTGTTCATGTGACATTTTTATTATGCAAAATCAATAAAACATTTTCGGTCATGTCCTTTTTGACACCATAACACTCTGCGACCCCCCTCCCAAAACGAATCATCGCACTCCAACTGGAGTCTGTTTCCGCTGCCGGCGACGCGACGCCGCCTCAGCTGACAATATGGAAAAAATATTTAAATTGTTCAATTAAGTATTTCGCGCAAATCTGCCAGTTTGTCAATCGCCTGCCGGACAAATAAGTGCGCTCGGTGCAATGACGCAGTCCATTAAGTGACTTTATCAGCGTCAATTCCGAGTTAAAAAATAACCAAGAGCCAAACAGCTAGCGACGAATTTAGATGCGAAGGTGATAAACTACTAAAAAATCAAAATGTTATGAAACCGTCAAGTGTTTAAAAGTATTTTTAATGTTCTCGACTTATTTTTAAATCAAAATGCGAAATTTTTTGTCAGTGCTAAATGGAATTTATAATTTATAATTTTCATACTTCTGTGGTTTAATAATAATTTTTGTTGTGCGCTTCATCCCATCATGTTCGACCCAATTTCTTGCGTGTGTCTTTTTAGCGTCAATATACTTAATCACATCATAATTTGTCCACAAATTTTCGTCGTTTTTTATAATAATTCCTCAGAAAAGGCACCCATTTTTTGTTTGGTATTTTATGCCAATGCCCTGAACCAAAGACAATATACTACATATACTACATATACTCTGTATATTGTCTTTGCCTGAACCCTCGTGTGTAACTTCGAGTTTTGTGTAGGGATCCAGTAATGATTTTGGTTAATTGTGGGCGTAGGTGCAGTAAAAATCTGACATATTTTTACACACTTTTACTACTGAAATGAATTCATCATTAGGAGCATCGCTAGACTAATTTTAATTTTAGTCCCAAAATGAGCGTATATCTTATCTGATCAACCGCATTTGCAAATACCCTTATAGTGTCCACCTGCTTATTCACTTAATTTCATCCATAAATCTCTTATAGATCTAAAGTTACACACTTTTCATAGTGTCCACATCTACATAACACCCAAATTGCGTCACTATACCATTAATTATACCGAAGTTGTAGCCAGTTGCATGTATGGGATGTAGGCGTGGTCTGTGTCCCAATGTGTTCATATTAATATATGGTTTTGTCTTAAGGTCCTGGCCCCACCTTTGTAAAGCTTTAGTAAGACATGTCTAACGGTGTGGAAAAAAGTGGTCACAGACGATCAGGCGGACGGACAAAGTCAAAATAACTCAGAAAGTGATTGTGAGAATTTGGGATCATATATATCAGAGAACACAGAGAAAGGAAAGTCTTATTCGAAGCTAGCGTCAGTAGTGGGCACCCTACGATTTTGAGTGGATTCACCACGATTTTGAGTGGATTCGTGTACAACGTCCGTCTGCTTTATTTTGCTGCTTTGCTGTTTGATGCTTAAGTTTCTCTTCTCTGTGTTCTCTGACATACTCGTAAATACTCGTATATGTCCATATTTTCCACCAAAGTTCTCTCTAATTTTTCGATAGTTGAGCAGCCGTTTTTGTATTCTTTGCACAATGGGCTTGTTCACCATTTTTTTATATCATTTTATAAAAGAATTGCATCTAAAAATGGTAAAAATCCAAACAGGCACACTTGCACACTGCAGCATACGTTTTGAACAGCATCCCATATAATTTTGTACCGCTCAGTCAGCATTAAATTAAAGGGAACATTGCTTACCACGCCTCCTTCTGTTAGTAGAAAGGCATCTTAACGGCACAAATTTAGTATACCCTTTTTTCCCAATTTAATGGTAACAATGCAGTTCATAATGATTGTTTCTTACTTCTCGCTTGAACGGAGTTTGTTACTTTTCTGTGTGATATCGAGTATGCTGAAGTCGTTATAGACTGGCTGCAGCTTTCTTAACTTAATTTCTTCGAAGCTACGAATTGCAATCACTTCAACTACCAATTGTCCACCATATATCTTACATAATGAATTCAGTACAGCCATATTCCGAAGCCCTACCAACCAGCAGACAACGCCGTTCTTTTAGCCTCTTAGTTTGACAAGCAGAAATCTTTTGGGAATGGGAAACCTTATCCTAGTTGTGTACTTGTCCCCAAAATGCAATAACCACGACCCTTTGTTTTAATGCTTGTCACTTGTTATCAACTGTGCAACCATATTCGTTGACTGATTTAGCCAACTTGGTATTCTCCTCACACTCCACTTCATTGAATTCCGAGAGATATTCTGGAATGTGCCCTCTCAACACCGAACACACCACGTCATCTGATTGTATTTGTTACATAAAGCACAGAATGGGTTGAACTGGCTGCTGATGTTTCCTGCTAAGATTAGAAAGTTTCAAAAGTCGTCCTGTCCAAATGAACCGACAGCCGCCCACCCAATTCGTTACACAGAAAATTGCAGAGAGCTGCAGCATCTTGTATAAAGAACCTTGTCAGTTGGCATCAATCAGCACCACGGACAGAAATGCCACCACCCTGCCAGCCAATGCCACCCACTAAAAGTACATAAAGGACATCAGAGCATATTTAGTGAACTCGAAGGAATGTCACCGCTTGCGACTAAGATGCAGCATAACTACGGCGACAGAGGACTACTGTTCTGCAGCCACTCAACTTGATATGCTGCAGATGAAACAACGAAAAGTTTCCCCCCAACAAAAAACTTGCAAGCTTGAGAAAAAACATTTAAAAACGAGGTCGTCTTGAAACATAAAAAATGAGTAAAATTGTTCGAACAACCGAAGGGAAAAGCTGCTTGCTCGAA
Organism: Clusia tigrina; assembly: GCA_920105625.2. Lineage (NCBI taxonomy): Eukaryota > Metazoa > Arthropoda > Insecta > Diptera > Clusiidae > Clusia > Clusia tigrina. The sequence goes on along the minus strand of OV050033.1, from coordinate 38,520,174 downwards.
TAAAAGGAGTAGTGGGATGGGTTTGACTCGTCAGCCTATCCGAAAAGTGGATCGTTTATTTGGCGGTGGATAATAAAGAGACACTAAGTCACATGCTTATGAGGCGAAAGCAGAGGTTATAAGCAGTATATAATGTATAAGCTTAACAAAAGAATCAGATCCATCGCTAGCTCGACAATTTACATAAAGCTTTTAATAAAAGGAACTTTGCCAAATTATCCGAATGTTGCAGCAATATTGATTGTAATGTTGTAATGTGTTCTGAAATATGGGAAACGTGAACTATCTAAGTAAACAAAATGTTGTTCAGTATTTGTGAGTTGCGGAAATACAGGGTGTTACTAAGTTTAAAAATGTGGGAAGGGGGGAAAGGGGAACATTTGGTACGGGCACGACAACGTCAGCAAAACAGGTACATGAGCACCTTCATCAAAACCCAGGAAACATACCGTCAGCTTTCGCATACTCAAATTTCGGGATTTGGATAATTATTTCGTGGTTTAAGATGGTTAGACAATTTGCCTCTCTCGTCTAGGACTGCGGTTGAATTTTCGCTACACGAGGTAATTTTACACATTTATGTATATTCCAGATCTCCATTTTATATTTGTGCCCGATTTGGAGAGCTTTTGGAGACCAATTGCAGCTTAGCGGTGCTTCCACTACGATGCGATATGTTGACATTGTTGATTCGGGTTCTGTCCTACACTACGAAAAACTTATCCAACGTGACTACAACATTTTACAGATAATTTGCAAAATCCTTAAAACACCTATCCATTAATGTCAAATCAAGTGGCCGTATATAACTTTGCCACCACATATCCTCGCTAACTCTTGTGTCCGAATTAATTCCACCTTGTAAGTTCACTTCGTTTTGTTGTTGTAATCGAATGCAATTTTAAAATTAACCAATATTTAGCGATTTTAAATTTTAGTGAGTCAAATGCGGCTAAATTGGTATCAGAACTTATCATGCTAACCATTTTCTAATGTACTCTGTATTCGTCAAAATTGTTTGACTCGTCATCTCAGATATGTTCTTCCCGCAATCGTCTATGTCCTGCCATTACAAAACTTCAGCATAACAACGTAAAATGCCGTCACTACAAGGAAGTACGCAAAAAAAAGGGTGGAGGAAGAAAGTGGAAAATAGAACAAACTACTCGTAAAATACAGAAAGAAAACATAAAAAAAAACCAATACGAAAACAAGTTCCAAGTCCAAGTTTTCATCTATAATCTTTAAATAAGCTTCTGGTGGAGTGAGGCAGCCACCATCACCGAGCTGCTGACCATAATGTACGTGAGAGTGTATCTGCATTGGGACATGAAGAGTGCTTGGGCGAAACACATCCAATGAAATGAATAAACGCGTACATCAGACTAATCCTTGCCATCATCCTTTCTACTATGCGCAGAGCTACTCGTCCTACCCGTTCTGCTCGCTCCACTTGCAGTCTCTGCTGTGAATAAGAAAACTTGTGAATATTGTGTCCTGGAAGCCATCAATCGTTTTGTGAAATGTGCAATAAAAGAAAAGTCATGAAAACTTTTCTTGCAGATTTCTATGCGGATGGTTTGAGCTGGGAGTGGGTTAATGTCTTCGACGACGTCGTTGTGTGCTTTCTTGCAGTTGACAGCAGCGACATTTGACGATTGACGAGGACGAGCGTAATTCTGCTTACATATCTACATAGCTACACACACACACACACACATATATATATATATATATACACACATATATATATATATATATATATATATATATATATATATATATATATATATATATATATATATATATACATATATATATATATATATATATATATATATATATATATATATAAATATATATATACACTTACACAAACAGACACATACATACATACACACTGGAGGAAAATGATGTTGGATGTTGAAGTTGATGATGTTTTGCCGTTTTGATGTTTCGTCTTCGTTTGCGTTCGCTCACTGCAGCATCCGTGAAAAGAAGGGCGGTCGAATTGGCGGTCAGTCTGTCGTTCCGTTGGTCACACTCGGTCGAACGTCTTGGCTGTCACTTCCGTTGCTTGCATTGGATTGGATTTGTTCATCTTGCATGATGGCGTCTTAACGTCAGCCTCTGCGGGTTCAATGCAGTTTAGAGTTGTGTCGATTTTTCGGTTCGCTTCGGTTCGGTCGAAGTTTTGTTTGTGTACTTTTTGCATTAGCACTGTACGTTAACGTTGCTGCCGGCGCTGCTGCTTCTATCAATCCGCATAGAATTGAACGACAGCGTCAGGATTTTTGCAATTTGAAAAGTTGCTACGTGACATTTCAATAATTTTTGAAAAGTTCCTTACTAAATTTTTTGTTCCACTTGCGAAACAAAGAGCGAGTCAGGTGTGGGGTGGTAAATAGGTGGTTCGGGAGATGTTGGCTGTTGACTGAGTCAGGCGGAAGAACGAATTTTGTATTCCGCAATTTTCGTGACAACGTCATTTTGTCCACGACAGCCTGATGCGTTGTGCAAGAATTTGTTATGTGCATTTGGAACTTTGACGCTTAAATAGTTGGATGGCAGTGGGTGGAATAGACTTATGGCAGTGGAAGGCGGGATGTTTTGGCGCTTGCACTATGATGGCTTCGCAGTGAATCTGATTGTTTTTCTCGCTTTCAATTTGGGTGGCTGCAATGGCACTTAGTGAGATTGTCATTACAGAAAATTTTGGAATTGGAACATACAAAGTCAGAAAGGGTTGACTATGAAAGGCTGGTGTAATGTACATTAAAGAATTTAAAATATTTTAAAAATTGAATTGTACTAAAAAGAACTTTTAGATTTGTTTAACAATTGTTACGGTTAGATTTGTTTAACAATTGTTTTAGCATGGCACAGGTGAATCTCCAGGAACCATGGCACTATCTGGAGCCGGTAAGACGACTAACGGCGAGGAAAACTAAATTAATTTGGAGTCCCAGGTCCGAGACACCTCGTGCTTGCATTAGCCTGGTTAACAACTCCACCAACTATCTTTGTATTTCAGAATTTATTTGGTTACCATCGAGATATACACCCATATCGGTGGTAATCAAAAATCTATTGTGCTTGCATCGGCATAGTTCCAAGTGGGCTTCGACGTTATTCCACCCTGTAAAGCACAAGGACTGGTGCAATACAGCACGATGAATGCACTGCCTCTGTTAATCAATCGTATTAAATCGCTAGAGATTGAAAGCATCGTAAGGACGATGGATAATGTAATATTAGAGCCACTTCCAGCTAATTGGAGAGATAGCTCTAGCACTGGCCCAGATAAGACCCAACGTTGAAAGCATCGTAAGGACGATGGATAATGTAATATTAGAGCCACTTCCAGCTAATTGGAGAGATAGCTCTAGCACTGGCCCAGATAAGACCCTCTACAATAGAGTAAAACGCACCAGTAACTGGCAAGATCATACCAGAACTTTAACTAAGTATAATATTGAGGTTAGGAAATATAAAACAAATAGCTTCAGGAACTTCTGTGAAGATATTTCACCCACATCGACAGCTGCCAGGTTACACAAGACACTGGCGAAGGCTAAAATAGAATGCAGAATGGTACGGATGATAGCTATACATTGAACGATAAATAGAGGATGGAATTTCTTTTGTAAACACACTTTTCAGACGCAACAGCTGTCGAAGAAAGACTTACCTCAAAGAGGCTTCACACAAGTATGGAAGATTGGAAGCTTGCTTCAAAGATAATAACACCACATCAAGTACAATGAGCTGTAGGAACTTTTGACTCCTACAAGACACCAGGAGTAGATGGCATAGTGCCCGCCCTTTTATAGAAAGGAATAAAGGAACTGGCTCCGCATCTGGTAAATTTATTCAGGATAATCTTTGCGACAGGGTAGTTACCAGCAATCTGGAAGAAAACACTAGTTACGTTTATATCGAATTAGTCTAACCTCCTTTGTACTCAAAGCAATGGCGAAAATTATGTTCAATCATTTAAGACTCATCACCTCTAAAGCGTTATTAACATGCATACAAAGCAGGAAGGACCACGGAGACCGCTGTGTATTAGCTAACTGAGATCATTAGAGATGCATTAGAAAATCAAGAAATAGTCATTTGTGTTTTTATTGACATTGAAGGAGCCTTCGATAATACCTCGCATCAGACGATTTTAAGAGCACTCCGCAGAAAATATACAGATACAGCCATCCATCAAACGAGAGAAACAGAGACTAATGCGGGCGATACCGCAATAGATGTGCTCTGTACAAAAGGGTGCCCGCAGAGAGGAGTACTCCCCCACTCATGTGGAGATTAGTGGTAGATGAACGAAATGATCTGCTAAAGCACAACGGCATCACCTGTCAATGATATGCCGACAACATAGTAATTATAGCAAGAGGCAAGTTTGAAACCATTCTTTGTGATATAATACAGAGAGGACTCATCATTACTCAATAATGGTGCACTTTAGTTAGGCTGAACATAAACCTCACAGCGTAGTACCGTTCACTCGGAAAAGAAAATTAGCACATATGCATCCAATCCAACTCCGAAATGTGGAGATTAGTTTATCAGGGGAGGTAAAATATCTACAATAATACTAGATTCCAAACTTATCTAGAAAGCACATGCGGATTTTGTGACAAATATGGCAATCACAGCATTAATGGTGTGCAGAACTTTAGCTGGGAAGCCATGGGGTGCAAACCTCACATTCTGAAATGCATGTACACCATGATAGTGGGGCCAGTTCCGGTCCACCTCAACACGTTATGGGATTAACAATGCGGCTAAAGTAAAAGGGAGTTGCTGTTAGCCCTTATATAAAAACGGCAATGTCTTTAATAAATGGCGACACTCGCGCCTATATCACGCCTCTTCTGTCGCTAGCTATGCAAGTCGGCTGCTTCATTGTAGTGGTTTCCTTGCCACGCATTACAAGGGGGTCATGTAAATGAGCTTTAGCTATACACTTTCTTGAAGTATTTATCAAAAGCAGTTAGGAGCGCAATATTGCACGCCATAACTCGAATTTTCCCAGGCCACCGTCGCCATCAGCCACCAGCCAGCACGGCAAAGCGGTCGTCATTCAATGTCCACCGTACAACACAGCCCCGATCGCACCAGTCGCTGAGTGCAAGCACATATTCCCCATGAAATATGACCTCAATCAACATTCGCTCATTACCAGCGAGAGCTGCATGGTTGCTAGTTGCTGGTTGCTGGTTGCTGCTGTAGCGTCGGTGCTGCGCCGTGAGACCAAGAGCAAACGTTCAGCGATATACGAGTAGTTGGTGGTTCGTCAGTGCTGCAGCAGCCGGCGATCGTTGCGCTGTGCTGAGCTATATGACATTTTATTTATGAATACCAAATTGTAAATTATTGACATGTTCTCCGCAAGTTATGGCCGGACGGACGAATTCGATGGTCCAACATGCGCAGTACAATGAAACGCAGTTATGCGAGCCAACCATTGCATTATTTGTGTTAATATGGCAAGATTTCAACTGATCTAGCGATGTGGTGATAGTACATGAGGAAGCAGGCTTGGTTGTTGATTGCAAATAATGCGTGGCAAATTGAAAGTTAATAAGAGGGAGCTTGCGGGTTAAGCAAACAAGTTTATTTTTATGCTTCGGTTTGATATCAAAACCACGTGGCGTTGGGAAAATCTGTTGCACAGGGAAAACCCAACCAGAAGTTAGATGGACATACTATTCGTTTCCAGGTTGACTATGGAACAATACTCTTCTACCCACAAATATGCCGATTTTAACTGAAAACATTGAGATAGGATTTATAAACTGCATTAGTGGTAAATCCCCTGGCCTGACATATTCTCTCACATTTCATGAAAGCTTACGCAAATACTGTAAACTATCTTCATAACTAAGATTTCCAGGTTATGCGGATATGCTTTACTTCTGGTAATATATAGTGGAGTATTTTTTACCGATCCATTGGTCTGTGTTCAGGTGCCTGTACTATTCAGGCTCCGGCGGCCATTTAGGCTTACACACTGACTGCATATCTCCCACATTCCTCAAGGCCTTTCACACTAGCTCAGGCGATCATTAAAGTATCTTGTAAATGCTGCAATATATAGGAGTAATTTATTTCGAAATATTGTATAAATAAATGTGAAAATTTATAGCAGGACATTACACAGCGCACCCAGCCCATTAAATCCACGCGGCCTCTAAAGACCTCATCAGTTGGTCGTGCGGCCGCGGCAGACATGGTATGGTTCGTATTTGCGGTGCATTCGCATCAAGTGCGAGATTTGTGCATGTTTATTACGCTGGCAATTTTATTGATCGCTCAATTAACGTTTTGATGATTTCAATTGAAAAAACTTTTTGGTGCGATGTGTGAATATGTATGTATGGCAATACAAATTATTTTACGGGTGAAACCAATCCATGCTCTAAAAGAGGTTTCTTATTAGATGTCTCTGAGCTCAGAGGAACACTTCAATAAAATTAGGATAATAAAAGGAAAATACAGAGTGGGCTGTGTGAAATTGGGATTAGGAATGTGGTCATTTATTTATTTCCAAGCATTTGTCTTAGAATTTAAATTTGTTCTTTAAATTAAACCGCTTTAAACATTACTTTCAAAGTTTCTATAATTTCCACGCCTTCGTCGCAATTCCGGCAGAAATCCTGTGATTCAAAACTCACTACAAACATAGCAATAACTTCTTTCAGGACTAAATTTAATTTTAGCAAACTTCATGTGTTAGCCCTGTTTGAGGAACTTCCCTCAAAACCTTATAAGAGAACCCAAAAATGCCAAATTAATATGCCCGCCAGTTTCCTACATGGCAAAAATTTCATAATAAGCATTACCTACAAAAATAAACCAAGTTACGAGTCAACTTACGTGCATGAATAGAAGAAATCCGTAATAGTTTCTACCTCCAGCTAGCAAGTGGAATAATGGCAAAATAATTTACACTCGCACAGCACTTCAGTCGAATTTGCATATGACTATGCGGGGCCGTTAGTGGCAAAGCGGCTGCTGTGCTTGAGTGGGGCTTGGCGTGCATTCAGCAGTATGACTCCACAAAGTGATAATAAATCTGTTAAGTTGTTCGTCTCGGTCGTGATTTCGACTTGTTAACTTCAATTATGAGGAAAGGATTTGTTTATGCTGAATTGGTATTGGTGCCTCTTTTGCATATCTTGATTATGCTGCAGTTATTTGTCTTATTTAGGAGCATGGTGCATATCAAATAAGATGTGGAAAAATAGAAAATCATCAATGTAATAAAAAAGAATTAAAATAGTTTGAGCATTTTTGCGATGGTGCTATTTTCTTACTGCGCTGTGTCTGATTCCTAATCATCACTAAGTAAAATTAATGACACACTTTGTCAATATTGCGTTCCCTCCATGCAAGTATATTTTAAAATGTAAGTTAACGCGAAACAAAATGCTCTAATACGCGAACAGTGAATATTGCTCATCATTGTGGTAATTTGCATAACATAGTACGAGTACGAGTCCTCTGCATTTCTCCCCACATATTCCAACACGAAATGATCCTCTTCCGTCTCATCATCAGCGTCATTATTATGTTCTGTGTGTATGCCGTTACCACATTTTCATCGTAATCACAACTATCAGTATCAGAAACAACGGCACTTATGACAAGTTATGTGATGTCGCCTCTATTCTCGCCATACACACATGCATTTGTGCAGTGTAACGTAATATGCCTCATCATCTTCAGATCCAGCAGCCAAGATTGTCACTAACGAAAACAACAACAACAACAACATCATCCCCACACAGCAACAGACGACTACAACAACACAGCACTTTTAGTGCCACCAGCTTCTAGTCATTATTCGCTGCACATCACAGCGGCGTATCACATCAACAGGGAATGCATTTTGCATCGCATCATGTCACTTCGCATTTATTTTCTCGTCACTATTGCGTTCAGCAGCACACATTTTTGGTAATCGCTGTAATTCAGATATTCATGGGTAGTGTGAGACTTTGTAATGGCAATGCAATTCTTCATCCAATTCGCGGGAGTTGTGGCTCTTCCGGAAAATTCGTTATGAAATAATATAAGAAATAAGTGACTATGTTTCCAAACTAGGACCATTTTATATTTGAGGAACCCACTCTTAATAATCCAAAATACATAATTTGTGGACTTGATGGAGGTGGTGAGGACGACAAAAATATTATTGTCAGCGAGCATTCGACACACCTGTCAAAAGTTCTTTCCATTTGTTTATAAGCTATTTTTAAATTATTCCTTTTTGTTCGACGGAGTATTCATATTTTATGAATTCGTATTTTAATGTTTGTAATTTTTTTTAAATAATTTTATTATTTCAAACTGGTTTTAATAGCTATTTTATAATGCCGCAGCTTCTGCTTAGTATTTTCATTATGTGTGTGGTAAAGTTTGCCTGCAGTTTCCGCATAGAATGGCCACCTTATTTTACCATGATTCCTTGTAGAATTTTATTTACAAAATTAATCGCAATCCGGAATGGAAGTTTCGTATTAAGATAAGCCATATGGCCATTTGTCTTCTATAATGAAAATGTGTTTTTAAATACGAGGATGGAAACTTTGTATTTTGAATGGTAAATTCCAATATTTTTATAACTATTTGCAGCAATTCTTGTTGCAACTATGAACATTGCTTCTTTCTCCACAAAAACTACTTACGACCAAACAATGTGAAGATTACAGGAACTAAAACGAGGGGTACTATTTATATTTAGGGAATTGGCAACACTAATGTCAATAGCTAAAATCTGGCAACACCATAATAAAGTTTGACTTTTTTTTAGCATAAACGTACTCACAACGAGTTGATGTACAAATGCTATTTGTTTTGTTTACAGTGAGTTGAGAACATCAATTTGGCCATAAAATGGAAATTTCAAGAGAAAGTTTTCGTTGGATTATTTTTCACTACTTTCGACGTGGATTATCTCAACAAGAATGTGTCGATGATTCTTTGTATGGCGATAAAGCACCATCAAAAACCATAGTATATCGCTGGTGTAGTGAATTCAATCGGGATCGTAGTTCGGTCGCCGACGAACTCCGTGAAGGTCCTCTAAAATCGGTTGTTGTGCCACAAAACATCGATGGAGTACGCGAACTGATAATGCAAGATCGTCATGTAACATATCGTGAGATAGAGGACACCTTGGGCATTACTTCCATTCCATACATTCAATATTGCATGAACATTTGGCTGTAAAAAAGATTTGTTCGCGTTGGATCCCACATAATTTGACAATCGCTCAAAAAAAGGCTCGTGTCAATTGGTGTATGGAAATGATTAAGAAGTTCGACCGTGGTGCTTCAAAAGACGTGTATAAAATCGTGACAGGTGACGAATCATGGATATATGCGTATGAGCCGGAAGCAAAACAACAATCGATCGTGTGGGTATTCCAAGCCGAGCTAAATCCAACAAAAGTTGTTCGTGGAAGCAAATGGTCGCCTGTGTCTTCGGGCGAATGGGTCATGTGGCCACTGTTCCGCTTGAGCAAGGTAGGATGGTCAATTTTGAGTGGTACACGATCATTTGTTTGCCGGCAGTCTTCGGAGAAATTCGTAAAACCAACCGCCAAAGACGAATTCATCTGTATCATGACAATCCGAGCTCTCACTCATCTCGTCAAACAGGTGAATTTTTGAGCAGTCAAAACAATGAATTGATGACTCATCCCCCGTACAGTCCTGATTTGGTACCCAAAAAATTCTTCTTGTTCCCGAATATCAACGGTAAATTGCGTGGTCAACGATTTACGAGCGCCGAAGAAGCAGTTGAAGCTTTCAAAAACCATGTTTTGGAGGTGTCTCAAGAGGAATGGAAAAACTGCTATGACAAATGGTTTGAACAAATGCAAAAGTGTATTGATCATCAAGAGGAATATTTTGAAAAACAATAAAGCCATTTTCATTTAAAAATGTTTAGTTATTATTTGCTATTCCCGAAATAAAAATAGTACCCCTCGTATATGTACCACTTATATTTAGTTACTCTATTGTTTATTATTTTAGAAAAAATTTAAAGATTCATTTAAATAATAAATACAAACAATTATTATTTTTTTCTACTACTCATGGAAAATACTGTTATGTAAATCAGTGTCAAGTTCGACTCATTGAATTCTGTTTGCTTACTTAGCTTTAAGAAAAATATTTGAAGTTATCACCACTGCACTTTAAGAAACATTTGACAAAATTTAATTTTATAAAAGAGTTCAAAGGTTTCACTTTTATGTCTACATCACTTCTTACCACTGCTGCTTTCCTCTCCATACTGATTGACTGTTATTTTACTGTAAAATTTGTATAGGAAATATCAACTTGCCGGAATGTTCTCAATTATATTATAAGTTTGTCCATTATTATAATGAGACAGCAACATCGGTCCTGACTCATAGTATACAATATAACTAATGACCAATTACTTCAAATCACACTTATCAGAAGTAGGGAATATTTTACATATAAAACTGCCCGTTCCATTTCATTGTGGTTTTGTCGTAACAAGGCTTTCACCATGAACATTATTTAGGCCTACAGCAAATGTACCCCAAATTTAAGTAAAACAGCGGTCGAACTACCGCACGTTAATACCTGCTGAATTTCGGAAGTGGCCCCAGAGAAATAGCATTTTCTTGTTTTCTTATTTTTCTTACTCCACTTTTCAAATATGCTAAATATAATCATCGAACAGTCTAAATGAAAAATACAATTTTTTGCTTAAATGGATTTGACGCTGAAGATGAGCTTAAAACTGGAACAATGCAAAAATATATAACCAATATATTTCGGAGATGATCAAAGAAGCCAACAACTTCCTTCAGGTAATTGTCAATTTTCTTACAAAACTGCACGAAAACGATTATTAAAAGATATTGTAGTGCGTTCAGACGAGTAAAGACCCCAGAGAGTCTCAACTTCATGCTGATACACATCTGCTCAGATTCATTTTGTGTTTTGTGACTTTTGATTTTATAACAATTGTTTTGAATAGTATTTAGCTATAACATGATTGAAATCCTGATTAAGCACGTTAAGCATTATAAAAACAAAAGAGAGCACGCCACTCAGAGGGGTTACCCTCAGAGTGGCGTGCTCTCTCCACTACTCTGGTGCATGGTCATTGACTCTTTGGTTGTCTCCCTTAATGATTCTGACATCAACGCTCAGGCATATGCAGATGATGTAGTCTGCGTAATTGCAAGGAGCTCTTTTATGCACATTTGCAGGAAACAGCAGTTTACTCTGAATAAGATGGACACAAGGTGTGAGGCAAATGGATTTTCAGTAAGCCCAGCTAAAACCAATTCTTTCTTTTTAAAAGAAGGAAGAAGATCGAAGGTTTTGTTTAGCCAACACTAAAAGGGGTCACTATTCAGTTATCCAGGGAGGAAAGATATCTTGGGATGGTTGGGGAGCTTCTCTGGAAATCACACGTTGAACTAAAGGTAGCGAAAGCATTGTCAGCTGTTTGGTAGTGCAAGAGAATTTTTCGCAAGACGTGGGGTCTGGCTCCATCGAAAGTCCTTTGGATTTATAAGGTAATGAATCGGTTGTCTGGGCGAAAAGATTGTTTCTCAAGGGGTGAAATCTTCCCTATCTAGCCTACAGAAAACTGTGGTTATTTGTTGTACTGGAGCCTTTTCGACAATTCCTGGCCGCGCTCTTGATGCGCAGCTGAATGTTTCCACCCTAGATTTTTTATGCAAGTGGAGGCCCTAAAGGCCATCTATAGGATAAAGCACAATAGGCAGTGGGTGGTTGCGCCTTAGAATGTTGCAGATATTCTAAGCATATGCAAAATATAGGCGAACATTGCATTTTGCTAGGATTGTGGAGAGGAAGCTGAGGCGGTGGACCACTTTTTGTGCGTATGCCCCGCTTACGGTAGAATCAGGTTCGATAAATGATATATGAATTCAATTTGGTAGTAACGTACATCACTTTTATAATAGTATGTTTACTGAAACAGGTAATATACTTCTACTGCCATGCTTCCAATTCACACATAGTCATTACTGGGTACCTATATAACACTCATCGATGAAATTCCAGAAGATGAAGAAAACCATTTGAAAAGCCCACACAAAAAATGGGCGAGTAAATTCCAAAATGGGCCACCCCGACTACTAACGTGTATGAATAACTTGAGATATATACCAGATTTATATTAAATAAAAATATAACAATCCCATCTGCACATAGATTTAATCAGTAGGACGGAAAAACACGCCAACAAATATAATGTTTATTATACATACCATTCCAGTATCGTCATGGTTAAACGCGCACATCAGTAGGTATGGGAGTGGATTAATTAAATACCTTAGGGTAAAAGGTATCTTAAAGGCGGTCTAACCCGACTTCAGCTTTAGTTTGACATCTTAGATTTGGCGTAACATGGGTCACTAGAATACACACGGATTATAGTGAAGTTGGAGATGTGGTATCAAATTCACTGATATGGTTTACTTTATTGTATTTTTTTTAAATTGTTGCCCAGTCTCGAAATTGTATTTTCTAAATTTTGTTGCATTCGAATCGAAAACCTTAGCTGCTAGTACGTATTTTCATACGTAATACATTATACTATAAGGTAATAGTTAGAAAATCGTATTGAATGACACATCATTAGAAGCGATGCTGAATTGAATACACCAGCAATGACAATCAAGAACCGTGTTTCAATGATTTTCCTACGAAGTGCGGGTAAATTTAAAAGGCATTTGCAATTTGTTGCGCAGAAGTGACATTACCTCCACGGAATAGGCATCCTCCCAGATTGGCTAGTCTCTCAGAACAGTTTGGTTATTTAACACATTGCGTGGAATACTGCAGTTAAATCTGTAAACAGGCTGCATTTAATTGCTAGCAGATTCGTTTTATTAGCGCGGGAGACGATGAGAATGCAACTCTGCCTGCACTATATTTCCTGACGTTGGAAAAAACATGTTGTGAAATTAAGTGATGAAATGTGATGGAATCACATCAGCCAAGAAACATACGAGCGGCGCTCAACTGACGCATGCAACAGTCGCCCGCTCGATGCAATGTGAATTTATGTCTTCAACATGTGCAAAAATGTCGTCGTCAAGTTTTCACAGCACCATAAATTTAGCTTAGTTTTCCAAATACGTATACAATTTTTAAACAACGGAGCCCCTTCAGTTCTCCGCCAGCAGCATGTCTCTTGCTGGTAAGCAGCGAGTTGCGTGCCTCTTCCCGCTATACCATCCTTCCTCACCCATTCTTAGATATTATGTATTCATTTGTAAAATTCCGCAACTTGTTGCTCGCCTCAAATACTTTGGTACTTTTACCCATACAACCACTTCTTTGTACCCACGGAGCGCTGTCAACAGTTCGCTGAATGATGAGTTGCTTATCCGGAAACGTTTTTCTGTACGGCTGTGTAGAGAACAGAATTTGTCAACTTTTGATAAATAGGTGTGCCACCGGGACAAAGAACCATTTCCAATTATTTGTATACGCTAGTTCCGGAACACTTACGCGGATCCCTTCCAATATGCTCTCACAAGTAAATGGAATGTTAGTTTATAAGAATCGTGTTGCTGGGTAATTATTTCACTGAAATATCTTTACTTGAATAAATAGTTTGCATTACAACCTTTTAAAGTTGTCTTTGTCAAAGAGCATGTGTGACGAACAATCCATCTGGAATATGTTGGATGTGTTCCTTCAACTCAAATCGAATTTTATTTTATGTTTTCAATGAAGACTGTTCACTAGAAACTATTCAGCGAGCTCGTGCCTGCTTAGAGGTACATTTCTATAAGAAGCTGTAATGCGGGGATCCAATCGATATTGATAATTTGGAAAGCTGCCAGACAAACAATTGTATAATTAACGCAATAATTACAAACGCACATTATGAGTTTTTGGATACAGTCTTACTATGGGAAACATAATCATTCGATTATCTTTTTAACAACATTTTTTCAAAGAACGGGTGATTCCGAAATATAGTATAGCGGGGTCGTTTTCCCTGTAGACAACAGATTTGTGTACATTACCGTAGATGTGCGTGTTGGCAAATAATTAAAATTGCATTTGTTGATATGCAACAAAATTTCAATAACTCACAAAACTTTCCAAGTGATGCGATTCTGCGAGTATTTGTTTTTCGGTGCGACCATTCATTTATCTTTCTCATATTTTCATATAAACATGCAAACGAGACGAAGGGCAAACAAATCATTCGTCTGACTGCATAAATCACATTCACATTTGACACTTTTGGTATACTCGATTGAGTGAATGTCCTCCTCATTCTGGTCTGCTTACACTACACTCCCTGACCGAACGAAAACAGAGCCCAGCACTGCCACTGCCATGGGTTGTACAACAACATGACCTCCAGCTTATCGCCCAGTCTCAACGAAATGGCAGCACTGGTCTGAAGAAAGCATCGCAGGCATTGGTCGCAGACGGACGGATATATTTAAATGTGTTGCCGATTATTTGGGTTAACGAGACAAGTCAAGAGTCAAAGAAACTGTTACTTTTTTTACCTCGATTAATTGTGGAGATATTTATGAAATTGCATTAAATAAGGGCAGGCGGTTAAGCAGGCGATAATATTGACCACTTGCTGAAATATGGATATTGAAGGATCAGCAGCATGGCTAATTGCTGGGCCTTTCTTCTTCTTTCTGTTTTATACGAAAGTCTACCAAATTTTCTATTAGCACTGATGCCTGGCCCTCAATAATTTGTTAGAAGGGGAGTTTCACCTGCTCTGCCTCATTGTGCCTGTCTGGTAGTCATGTTCGACGAATGTTTATTATCGAAAAATTGCTTTCAAGGGTACTTGTTTATGTGACTGAAACGTGTGTGTCCGCCCCGTAAATTACTCGTACAATATCAAATTCATGGGAGCGGGTGTATGCGATGATCAAATGCACTTACCTGAAAAAAGCATCCAACTTTGAGACATTTTTAAAACTCTTCGGCAATGCGACATTTCTTCAAGCCCATAAAGCAAATGTTGTGAAAGGGGCAGTTGCACAAATTGTACTCCCAGGCGCTTTGCTAAAAAACGATTATTTGAAGAACACTTTTACTATTTATAGACTATAATGTTAGCCATCAATTAGAAGTGTTGTAGCGAAAGAGTGACAAACAGCGAACTATGTCATCAACACTGGGCGCAACGGCTGAACATATCTACTGAGGTCGGGTGTGACGAAAGTGGCCAAAAATATGCCAACAATCTTGAGCGAGCGACATCTCTGTTAAGTGCAACGTACGCACGCAACGTACTCAATGCGAAAATGCAAATTGTCAGTTCAACTGTCACATCAGATGTTGTGAAGACGTTTCATATCTCTCGCTAGAGTGGATACAACAAGTGCAGTCGCTCGTATGGCGTGCAGTGGAGATGCTGCCAAGACGACAGGCGACATCATTCATTCAATCATTTATGCGAAATGATTCACGCAATGAGGGCGACTGCAGGCAGTGGCGGAACGAATATTGCCTAAGGAATATAATTTATAAGCTAGGGAGTATTTGTGCTGTAAACCTATTCAACATTTATAACGAAATTTATTTTTTTAAAACCGCTGAATTGGGAACTTTTATAAAATTTATTTCTTTCACATTTCAGAAATTAAATTCACATAACAAGTTATCAGTCCTCGTATCAACCATTCAAGTTTTGAGATTCGAAAGAAATTATGGTGAATTAAACCGAAATATAACAGAAAGAGATGTAATTTTCTTGCTCTTCTTACTTCTTAAGGACACAATTGAAAAATTATAAGGACGCACTGCAATTTACGATTTTTATGAGGAGCTTTTAATAATTCTGTCATGTCCACACAACTCCTCTTACAGGGCTTAAAGAAAGTGTATCGAAAACTGCACGACACTGATGTACTGATAGTACTTCCGGGTAACTAGTGGTTGAGGTGAGTAGGGCCAGAGTACACAAATTTGGGTTGTGTTTCCAAACAGTTTGGTAACAAATCGCTGTTGGACCAAAAGCAGCACATAAGGAGACCAGCTCTAATTGATAAATTAACTAATTGATCAACATAATTTTTTTCATATAATTCCTATTGTATTCTGAAATGTAGAATATAATTTTTGGAGCAACAAATTATATGTGGAAATATGGCACCACACCTGGGTTTAGGAGCATTTCTGTTTCCATTATTATTTTATGTGTTGTGTTTTTGAAAAAGCTAGCAGGGATTTTCCTGTGAAGAGGAAATTATTACACTGTTCACATATAAATCCACAAGTAGAAAGCAAGAAAATGCTACATCCACTCAGTTTTGATAGAATAATACCGACGACATCGCACGAACTACCCAATGAGCCAGAGCAACTGTCAAACCCATTCGCCGAGCCATTTTCTCAGTCGAAAATGACGAACTGCTGACAGGTGGCAATGTCTAATTGGGCTTCTTAATTTTGACACTATGATTGCTGCGCAAGAGCACACTTCTGTACCAACTCACAAATACAAGGAATCAGGCAAGGGTATGGCCGGAATTCCAACGCAAGCGACGGTACACAGGCCGTTGCTTCAACCAAATATAAAAAACCAAACAGACGTCCAACCAAAAACCATTGGAAGTGTTGCCAGATTTTTTGGAAAATTTGAATGGATTTTTAAAATCCAACAGTTTTTTAATTTAAATCGTTTTTTATAATTCTTATGAAACAATGATTCCAAAGAAACACGAAATTTACCAAAAATACATAGTAGAAAAATTTGTATTTACTGAAAGCACGTATTTTTATACTCAACACATTTATGAGTATATACAAACACAAAAATATATATAAATGTGTCATCATTGGTTCCAAAAAATCTTAGCTTATGTCTTGTTTTTAATCGTGTGTGTATTCCTCTTCCCGGGAGCTCAGTCGAGTTCGACCAGTTTTAATAATCCGAGAGTACTGTGATAAAAAATATCTTATCATAGTGTACAATGTAATCTGAAGAGATGATAATATAATTAACGAAAAAACAATTTTTTCTACCTACTTATGTTATATTCGCTAATTTCTGCACCAGAACTTTGATACCAATGTTTCGGCCGATATTTTTCTTCATAACTTTTGGTGCTTCAAAATGGGAGACCTGCGAAATTGCAGATTTGAATATTAATTTTCATTTGCCCTGAAATATTTGTATTCTTTTGAGAGGGGATACAATTTGAATAAGAAGGCGTGGTAGGTATGGACATATATGTACAAATAAGATCAGAATCACTTTCTAAACAATTTTAATTTTGTATTATAGAGCACATATAATTTACAGTACACCATTTCAAGATTCGATGTTGATTATACTTAAAAATACTCGAGTTTTTGAACCTCAATATACAAATGCAATTATAATTATTTATAAAACGCAAAACTGTTTTAAATATATTACTAATAATCACCCAGCATCAGACTCCGAAAACAGGACTTACTCGTAGATGTGGCAATACTGGTGAATTGCGGCATGTCAGCAGTGATTGGTTGTTGCAGCAGCAACCACGACGGCGTCGGTGGCACTTCGCTGGCCCTTGAATAGGAAAGTGTAAAATTTTGGCTCACTCTGTCAGTGCATTGGACGTATTCGCTCATAATCGTCACAAAGCGCCTTGTCGCCTTATTAAAAAGTCTGCCAAAAAATTAAAATAGTACTTTGTGACGTGCTGCCTCGTTCGCTGATGCTTGTCACTTGTCAGTTGTTTGTCATGTGACACACATGTGCTGATATATACAAACTCACACACCACTACATCAGCACTCTGTACTCGTATACGAGTCTGTCCTGCGGTGTTCTTCGGGTCCACTCAGCTGCATGTTCTTTGTCAAGAAAATTTATTGCTTCATTTGTTACCGCACGGCGAGCGAAATGAAGCACTTATTCTCTCTGCAGTTCAGTATTCATATCTTTCAGTTGTCAGTGATTTTTCAACGGAAAATTGCAAAAGTAAATTGGTGCAGAGTGGCGAATTTTCAACTACTACGGAAATATGCTCAAAGGAAACGGTGCACGCAAGTGCCAATGAAGGGACGAAGCAACGTTAGTATTTAATAAGATATCAAAAATCAGTTACTGATGGAGCTAATCCTGATTTCAGTGGCAACTATTACAAGCTACTACCTGTAAAAAACTAAAAACCATGTAAAAAAAAACCACAAAATAACATTTTGCTCCAGTCTTAAGCTTCTTTTAGCCGCGGACATGTCACGTAGTTTTGATTGACGAAACAGTAAAGCACAACTTGCAATTTGACTGACACCGCAGCAGTCTCGGTAGCTGCATGACCGTACGAATTTGCTAGCAGACATGCCTTACCGCATGTGGATATATAATTTTCTGCAAGTTATTTAATCTCGTCCGTCCATCATGTTGTCCATCAATTTGTCAGAGGAGAACGATTCACCGTGTCGTGTTGACTCTGTACGTCCACCCGTCTGTGGCAGTCCATGTACAATGCAATCAAATATGTTAAACTATGCTGCACACAAAGAAATACTAAAGCTGTCCATCATTTTGTCTGCTCTATAAATTTTCTATTTTAAATTGACAGCGACATGACTTGACTGACTTCATTCGAATTCATTCGATGGCATGCATTTTTGGCGAGCTGGCGGGGTGAAGTGGTATGGCTTGAATTGTGCACACCGGAAGTATAGTAAAAATACAAGCAAAGGAGTATTGGTGGCTATTTACTGTACTTCTGAGAGATGCGAAAATGTACCTCAATCAGCACAACAAAGCTGAATACTGAGCCTTTAATACTGGCAATGAATTCCAGGTTCAATCAGAGTTCAAATAAAATGTTTCCGGCAGCCGGTTCATCACGTTTAAGTTAGCCAAAAAATTAGATTACAGCGTTTTGAAGACATATGAAATGTAGACAAAAAATTAGGAAAATAATTTGATGATTTAATCCTTCTCAGGGGGGTACGCGCTCCTGTATACTAATTTCCCACAAGAATAATTGATTCAACTATTCAAATGTTCAGATAAACTTTTACTAATTAAGTTTATGTAAAATAAAGCTCTCTTTCCCCTACTCCTCACTGCCTCAGTGCACGCGAACAAATACTCTAATAATGTTCCGACTTAATTAAATTCACACAATCGATATTCAACTTTGTCTAGCCGGCATGATGTCTGTCTCTCCATGCCCCGCGCGTCTGCGAATGAGACCCAGAAAACGGACTCGAATTAAAACCGACATTGGACAATGAAGCGAAAATGTCAAATATGCTTGAAGTTAACAACGCTGCTGACTGCGAGCAAAGGATACTTCTTCGATGACGACCGACAGGAAGATAGCCTGCTACTGCCTGGCATTTGCTTTTCATTTTTTTCACAAATCCTTTCCTTTTTCTTAAGAAACATGCACACCCACACATACACCACACCCGCATATGTGCACTGAAGCAGATAACAAAGATCCTTCAACGGATTGACAACTACTCGGAGTGTTGCTGCTGCTGCTGCCGACGCTACTGATGCTGCTGGTACTGGCAAGCTCCTGCGCTTGTGACGCCAGGGAGTGACATTGTAATTTCTTATACTGTTTGTTGTCAAGAGCTTTGTATCCCTGTTCTGTGCGAGCAGTTCACAAAAGTCCTTCGTTAGAAAAATTTTCAAATTGTCATCTTTTTCGTCAGCAGCATCTCTCAACTCATCTTTGACTGTCTTTGTTTTGCCCATTCTCATTTTCATTTCCTTGACACCCCCAACTGATGTCTTTACACTACTCGTATTTAGCCGGCCTTTGAGGAGGGACCACGAGGATAACAACAGAATTTTGATGAATTGCAAATGATCTCATCAAGTTTTTCCTCTTGCAAGAAGTTGTGGAAAATGTATACAATTTTGAACTTCATAATGTCAGAAAAAATTAAAATCTGCTTCCTCCTAGTTAAAAGCTGCACATTGAAGTCCGCTGCAACACACGCTGGAGCAACTGTGCACAATATGGTGGCCGTTAAATCTTTAATTCCTTTTAGGTAAGAGCCATCGCCCAACGGGAGCTGCAGCCAAAGTGACAGTTAGTCAACAACGGACATCAACTCAACCGTAGTTCGTGTCAGTGTCACCAGCACCATCTCAATGATAACAACGAGGACAACACTATGAGTAGAGCAACAAGACGGAAGCACAGCAACGACAGAACCAACGGCAGCAGCAGCAGCTCTAAATACACTTCAAAAGAATAAGTTGACAGCTGACGATGACTTGTCAAGGACAGGAATCTATCCTTTTACACACATAAATGCCCATTCTCTCGCACTACCCTGCCCCACTACACTTCCAGCTTGCCAAATCCTGTTACCTCGGGGATAGTCGTAATGATTTTTCAGTGAAGTGGAACTAATGAACGAAGTAAGCAGCAGAAGAAAATTTCACCCAACTCAAGTTCTTCTTCTCAAGCTGCATACATGCACTGAGGAGAGTTGAGTAGAAATGAGAAGCATTTGTGAGAGGTTAGTTTTTCAATTTATGGGTTTTTATAGATTGCAAACACCTTCAGGACTTCGAACCATTGTAATTAAAGGTAAGTAGAGTAGGTCTTATACTCTGAGTACATATAAAGAATTCAAAGTCAAGACCTAACTGTTTGAAGGTCCAGTTTTAATATGAATCCTCCTTTCTTTTGAATACAAATCTATAGAGATGGTTACAATTAAGATCCTGAATGATTTTTCAAATAGAGATCACACATTTCAGACTGTCCAAAATAAAATTGTGTACTAGCTTGAAGGGGTGAATCTGTTGACTCTGAATACATGTTCTTAAGTTTTTGTGATACCCAGGCAGGGTTAACTAGGAAAACAATTCATGAATGGGAAGCTAACCGACCACAAATCAAACTATTATATTTCTTTCTTGTGAAGAAGTGATCACACTTCGAGCACCTACAGTCACGGCTCGCTTCTGAATCCAAGAATATGCGATGTGGTGGAGTTGTACGGTATTCTCATTGCAATTATGCATATTGATAAAGTGCGGAGGAGTTTGCTATTTGATGTGAACTGAAGGTTGCGTGATCTGCCCGTATACTACTTTGTGAACGAACTATTTCGGAAGAATGAATAATGGATACTTAACTGAACTTAAAAAGGAATGCGCGCTGATTATTTTGGAGTTTGTAAATAGTGCAAATTCGTTTCTTCCAAATTCCATTCCTCTTAAATTCTTTTGTGAAACCTTTCAAAGGTATAGTTCCAATTTATGATGATGAAAAAATCAATTTATTATATTTTTATAGTACAGTCAGCGAAGGAATGAAAGGTTGAGTTGCTTATATTTTGAAACTGTGCGTGAGTGAGAGTCGACACTCACACAATGGAACGGCCCACTACGTTAGATGCATACGCCCTCAAACATAATTAAATTTTGTTGGCAATCTTTATTAACGGAATTGAAAGTGGCAATGAAATTGAAAAAGTTCATTTCTTTTTCGATTAAAATATATAAAAATTAAAATTGAAAAAACCAAAAGCAGGAGATTTCACACTGTCCGTATTAAAATGAGTTTTTTTGCTTCTCTTTTTGCATTTACTTATTTATCCCTCATGCATCTGTCCGAATGTCTATTTGTTAGTCTCCTGTTAGTCTCCAATTTTGACATGCTGTCCTTCGATACCGTGTGCCCACTCGCTTATTGTCCGCCACCACCGGTCGCCTGGTGGAGCTGCTAGTCAGTTCGCATATAATTCGCAATTGAAAAATGAGGAATTCTGTTTTCCGTTTTGATTGAAGGGTGATATTTGCCATTTGACAGATTCGATTGAAAATGCTTCGGGTGACTGGACATGCCGACGGGTTGACAAATGAAAGGAGTAAATTGAGAAAATCCTAAGCAGACGGGTTGAACGACAGAAAATTCGATTTGTATTTGTTGGCAGCATGAAAAGTTTACATGTCTGACTGAATGACTGATGAAGTGAAAGTGAAAAAGGGTCTCGGGAGCACACATACTCACACAATTCTGCTTCTGCCTTGGACAATTGTCATAATTTACTCACGTGCGAACTTGATGTGTTTATTTAATTTTGCACGCAATTTTTTGTTGTTGATGTTGATTTAAAGGAATTATTTCTTATAATTGTGGCAGTTTATGACTAACGTCATTCGAGGGAGATGTAATTATCTCGCGCTCTCTGTTAGTGGTTCTAAAGTTTGAAGATGAGCAAAAGTAATGAGAAGAACTGTCTTCAAACTCAAATGCATGAGCAAAACATTCTTTTGGCTTGGATAAACATTTCAGGAACATTACCAGAGATGGACATAAATCTTATAAAATTTTGAATTCCATTCATCTTTTTATAATTTAAATCTGAATTGTCCAAATTTTCAAAACAAGAAACTACAAACCCTCGCTCATCCAAACAATAGTCCATTGCAAATAGAGTGTGCTTAAATACGAGAGAAATTATCAGCAGTCACGATGCTGATCGGGAAAAACAATTGCATCTTGCGGTTGACATGAAGTACAACTTGACAATCAGCCGTAGAACCGAGTACAGCCAGACAGACATGAAACAGACAGATGGAAATGGAAAATAACGCATCTGCTTCATACAAATTCATTCGAAGTCAGTAGAAAACGTAGAGAAAAATCGGTAACGTTGCCTACTTCGATGGCTTCAGCAAAAAAGTACAATCAGAAATTAAGAAAGTAATGGCGACGAAACGTCGAGGAGCGACGCGGAAACAACTATTGCCATGATGCTATACGGCCGACGCGCGAATTGATGTCTTTTCAATGCAACGAGAAACAAAAGAAGAAACACAACCAAAACCAAAAAAAAAGAGAAAAACAGGAAAAAACTGTTCACTTGAAGCGGCACAGCCAAGCAGGCCACACAATAGCAACGCCTAAGACAACTCAGCGACACTTGCGATTCCTGTATTTGTCGAACATGCCGCTTCAAGTTTTTTCCACTGGTGCACATGAGGTAGGCTCAAGGAACTGGCTCCACACCTTCGCCAAATGCAAAGTGTCAGGCTGGAAAACACAATAAAAGAAGTCAAAGTGAAGAAATAATAATTGAAAGTATTTCCTTAAAAACCGAAGTTAGTTTAACTGCAGCAATGGGGCGGAGGGGGTTGTACAAGTGCACACCAGTGGCCCGAGTATCAGCGAATTGACAGCATTTCAAAAGAGCAGACATTTCTGCGGCAGGCAGTCAGGCAACCAGCCAGGCAGAGTCTTTGCAATCTTTTCAACTAGTACCAAGAGGGGAGAAACAATGAAATTATATTTACTTTTGATTAAACGCGGCTGTGGGGCTTGAAAGGCTGAATTAAGTTCTCAGAGTGAGCTGGTGACAGTTTCCGTAGCTAAAATTTCTTTAAATTCAATTCAATATGTTTATTCAGACAAACCGATAGACGTGGAATGGATCCTGGAATGGAAAAACGATAAAAAGAGTATATATACTAAGTTGGTGCGATTGAGCAGTTTTCCAACTATCAGAAGGAGACGTGGTAGGTGTAGATATAATCAGAATTATTTTCTGAATAATTTTGTCCGTCCGTTATAACTCAAGATATATTAGAATTCGCATCACATATAGAGCATTTCGAAAATAATATAAAAAGTCGCACGAGCCAATCGAATAACAATCATACTCGTATAGCGTGCCATCAATAACTGATGGAGCGTAGTGTGTATCACGATCCACAAGATGGAATGGGATCAAAAATGTAATGAGCGCGAAACATGTTGAATATATTTCAGTGTCCGCACTTTTCCTGTTTTTTATGAGATTGGCTCCAGCGTTGTGAACTGCATTAAATATTAATATTTTTTTAGTCTGATATCTCGCGCAAGTCTGTCGTTCTGCTCCTGATGTTAGTCTCTTCTTTTTCGCTCCAGCTTCAGCGCTTATCGTCTAGAAATTTAAATTCCATTAAGTCCATTACACGTTGTCTAGGGATAGGTTTCCTATCCGAATGACGGCCTACATGGGAACCACTCCACCACTGTGAACGGCTGTTTGGTTGACTGGCTATCAGGTTAGCTGTGTACCTATCTGCTCAGTGCCCAGCTCGTGCCAATCGCTGTGTTGTTAGTTTTTGCTCTGCCTTTCGTCAGGCACAACATGTTATCTTTAGTTTTAATTAAACAATTTAACCGCACGTTGCGGCGCAGATATTTCGCAAAATACTTTCGTACGAACGTGATGCTAAGTGCGGTAAACGCTCAGCTGGGATGCGATGCGCTTCTGAGTTAGAGTCCACAATTTTTGACATTTTGCAGTTGACTGCTTTCTTGGAGGTCTCAGAGTTCTGCGCGAAATACATGCACGGGCTCCGTTTTTTATTTTTTCCATTTCTCGTGGACATGTCTGGCAAATCTCTTCTCGATTGGCCCTTATACGATCAGGTGAATCATGTATATGAATGTAACATTTTCGCACACTTACAGGAAAATATTTCACAAAAGAAGTCCTTACACAGGGTTGCACTAATTTGAGAAAATAACACGAGATCTACTCAGGGGAACATTTTTGCGTATAAAAGCAAACGCTGTTATTGAAGACAAAATTGAACAATTTATATATTTAAAAAAAAAAATGGAATTATTTAACTCTTATATTTGTCGCATATCTTAACAATTTACTGTTCATCCGTATTTTAAATTATAATCACCAAAGAGCTGAAAGTCGTGGTAGCTGGTGCTCTTTTCCTTTTGTAAAACAATTATTGATTTCTTATATAGAACATTTTATACTTTCCAGTAAAAATTCCACAGTTCGTAAGACAAGTTCTATCTGAGGTGGATTCATTTCCTCAGAATAGAACAGATTTTCTTGGGCAATTTGTGGGTTGTGAAGGAAAATGATACTGTGATTGTACAGGACACGCTTCTAATAAAGCTCAACCATGTGTTGCGTACAAAATCTGAAAGAATATGCATACACGGTTTATGGCTCCCAAGACTGCCATAAAGTGAAAAGACACAAATCACGCAACCAACCAAGGTCTGATGTAAATGAATTTCCTCTAGAATAATGATGACTGAATGAAACGTACTGAAATGAATTTTATTGCACGGTCTTTAACATAAATGGTGTTTTTTTTATATTTATTTACATTGTAACTAGTTCAAATATTAAAAAACTAACGAACAATTTGTATCTACTTCTGTATAAAGCAAGTAGTTTTATTGATGCTCTGCACAATACTTGCAGAGAAGTTGGTTACTATATGAGATGGTGCGGTCTAGCCTTTCCTTCCGTTCGCTTGGATCATTAAGGACTGAGGCTTCGCTGTTCACATGGTTAGATAGTCTTTCCATGTGGGACTTTGTCTACTATTGTATTGTAGCGGCAACTGACTCGACTTGGCATCGGCCAAGACCGCGTTTGAGTTCGCTGCTGCGGATATACCAAGGCACATCTCAGTACTTTATTTGGGAATCTTTGATTATGCATTATATTGCAGGAACTTGAGTAACCCCATAGTTGGATTCTATAGGTCTATACCGGTTTTGGAACTTGTATAAGAGAATTTTGTTATATGTGCATAACGCAGATCGTTTGCCCATGAGCCAATACATATTTCTGAATTTTAATTCAAGTTCTTCTCTTTTCTTTTTGACGTGAGCGTTCCATCTAAGCTTATTATCCTTGCTCAAACCTAAGTATTTAGCGGTGTTATGGTACGGGATTTGGCCGCCGTTTATATATAATGGGAGATTGTATGTGAAGTCTTTATGGCCTGATTGAGTTGCGTTCAGCTTAATGCGCCATATGGCTGTCCACTCAAAAATATTCGTTAGATGATGTTGCAGTTGTGCGATAAACTCTGTCACTGATTTTTCCACGCTGTGACGCAGTTTTCCTCCTTAGGTAAGTCACATGTAAAGAGTAGGTACGGGATGGGTCCCAACACACTACCCTGAGGGATACCAGCTTTTATTTCCTAGAGATCACAGTATATGGTTACCTGTTTTATTCAAAAACGCGATCTGATAGGTATGATTTTTGTACGTTATAATACTGTGTTGGTGACTGAGCATTAATTTTGTTCAGGAGCTAGCCATGGCATACTTTATCGAAAGCTTTGGACACATCAAGAAAAACAGCTGAACGCACCTTTTTTTCTTCGTGGGCGTTTTCAATAACTCGAGTTAGTCTGTGGACTTGATCAATGGTTGAGTGTTTCGTGCGGAAACCAAATTGGTGGGCAGGTATTAGTTTTCTCTCCTCAATTATGTGGTGGAGACGTTTAGCAAGAAGCTTTTCCATATATTAGGAAATTATGGGCAGTAGAGATATAGGCCGATATGATGTTACATCGTTCGCTGGCCTCCCTGGGATGTGAAGCATGATTGCCTCGACAGTTTTCTAGTAGATAGAAACCAGTTCCAATCTAAATATAGATAGCATTCATAATTTCTGTTATTTAAGAAATGACATTTTGAGGGAGCTGTTTTAATATTTCGCTAGTGATGCGGTCGAATCCTGGCGACTTCTTAGAGTTTAATTTTCTTATTTCTGTTCGTGGCTCAACGTCTGTAAACGGAGGGATTTCAACACCTTTATTATGGTGGAGAGATTCCATTTCGGCTACACTTGATGTGCCGTTCGGCTTAAATAAACTTTCAAGGTCCTCAGAGAAAGCAGCAGCTTTTTCTGTGTTCCTGTTGGCCCATGTACTGTCGGCTTTTTTAATTGGGGGGTACTGTACCGTTGGTTGTGAACAATTCTTTGTACACCTCCCAAGCGAGTAGTCATTTGATAGCTCACTTAGGTGTTTGCTAAGAGAATTATTATTGAATTCTCAACATAAATGGTAAATCAATTTATTTAAAATGCTCATACTAACATCAATTGGCGAGTGCACCTAAAAGTCCCACAATCTCATTGAACAGAACTGCAATAAATGCGTCTCGAAATAAATGCAACTCGAAGCGTCCCTTATACCTCCGGCTCATAGGGAATACCATCAAAACCAAAATATGCGTCGTTTAGACTCGTTTCTAAACACCAATATGGTGGAATCCTCTTCCCGTTCAGACAGTCCGAGAATGGAATAAGAACCTGCGCTGTTGTTTGATGGTAACTCCCAATCAAAGACATTTGGATATTAAAAATACATTATTTCCAAACATTCCGAATTCAATCCCCTCGACACTGTGAAATTGTACATTGCAGCTAATTAACGAAATTTATCAGATCGCAAACAAATTGCAACAATGCAAAGTTATATTTTACAATTTACAATAATGACAGCCACAAAAAGTTGGAAAAAATCGTGTGACAAACTGTCGATATAGAGCTGCAACAACAGCAATAAGAGCGAATAACAGCCAAACGAACACACTTGCACTTATTTCGAGAGCCCAGTACACCAACAACGAAAATAAAACCAAGTTAAAAACTGTGCAACAGCAGCAGCGATAGCGATCGTCGGTTTGCGGCCGAAAATTTATTAATGCAGCACTTGACACATACGCAATACGCGCACTGATGTCGCCTGTCAGGCAAGTGTCATGTGTGCACAACATTTGCTGCGTGCGTCGTTGTTGCAGTTCGTGGTACATTTGGCGAGGCTGGTTCCGGGCGAGCAATCATTCTGATCAAATTACGACGGGGAAATTTCTGGCAATTGCACGAACCCGCTCAGCGCAGACCTTCCTTAATTTGTGCCGAGCGAGTTCATAAATCGAATCGATCGCGAAGCATGTGAAGTGAACGAGAGGAATTTCATCACCAACAGGCGACAAGAAAAATCAATTAGTGAGCGACATGTGACGATAATAATACCAGCAACAAGAGCGGGAAGCTGCCTCAGCAGGCTCTAGTGTTTGTATTGGAGCGGACTGTACAAGCACACAACGACAGTAACTGGCCACTGCAAGCCTGCGATCGCGTCGCACTCCGCTCAGGCGATGTGGTGGAAGCGGTCGTCGTTCGCGCATCGATCACTCCTTCACTAAGTAAACTTAATTTTCGCAAGGTTGGAAGTCGTGAGGCTTCGCGCAAATCAAATGTCAAATGGCTGTCAGCATCAGAAACGCCAACCCAACTACTAAAGCTCCACAAAAACAAACCGCGCGAAGCAGGGCAACAAAATAAAAACCAAAGCATTGGAAAACTAAACTCCACCAATTGCAGAGAGTGGAGGCCAAGAGTCAACCTGCGATCGCTGCATATTGATTGCTGATCGTAAATTCAATTTGCTGAATTTTCTGAATTTGTTGCCAGAGAAGCAGATAAAAATGAATTGACTGACAGATTTTCGATATGGGTACAGGCGCTGCGGCGCTATAGTAAGGGTCGCGGCGGATACTTTTGCATAATGAATTGTGTTGTTACAAAACACACGAAACTTTTGACGACGCTTCTGCAATCGTCGCCCGCTGATCGTGACGCCAGATTACCAAACGGCTGCGCCATAAATTTGCAACTCCGAAGCAATTATAAGTAAACGCAAATAAAAACTAAAGTTTGACCTTTTATCCACAACTTCAACATCGCAAACGCGAAGATTTCTCCACAAATGCTAAAATCAATGTTTCCACCTTTCACCAATTTCTCCACTATCGCTGGCATGAGAGCACATGCAGCCACGTACAAGCAAACAGCTCCCCGCCCAGTCCAACGCATGCCAGGCAGACAAGCAGCAAAGACCAGTTTCAGCGATGATTGATTTCGCCAAATGTAATCTAAACTCTTTCGTCATACACCAAACACCTGTGCTATTATTTTATATTGTCACATATTTCGCCTTTCCTTTTGCTTGCTCACACGCCATTTTCCGTGCACGGTGTCGGAGCGGATTTGACACAGCCCGATTACTTATGTTCCCTGCTGCAGTGCCAGCCGTACATCTATCATCTATCAATGACGAATTCATCTCCGTCAAGCGAAATATGCTTCGAATGTGCAATCATTTATGAATAAATTGCACGTACGAGATGCGAAACGCCACATCTCGCCAACACCTCGTGCCGCTGCTCGTTCCGCTCCTTGCAGGTGGCTTACCAGCGACTGCAGTTTACAGCAAAATGACGTCCTCGCCGTCGCCGTCGCCATCGCCATCGCCATTACCGTCTTCGTCATTCTGGCGCAACCAGCAACCCACTTCAGACTTGTAGCCAACTTAAAGTTGGCAAATGGCGAAACTCCAATGCTAAACAGCAACACCAACAACAACAACAATGACAACAAACACACCAACCAAGGCGATCATTTGCCGCCGCCAGGAAATTTCAAATTTATTATCGGATTTGCCATTATTTATGATTTGTGAGAAATCTCGTCGTATATCAAAGTCAATGGAGTGACATAAACTATCGATGGTTATCGATAATTTACGTCAACTCTTTGGAGGTAATAATGATCTATAAGTGCAGGCAGTGGTGCTATTGCTGTTTAGCATAAGTGGTACAAAATTTCTTTTTGGCAAAACCGTGCCTATTGCAATTTGATGAAGCAGTCATTAAAGCAAATGCGGGCATTCACAACTAATGCAGTTGTATCCTAACAAAATTTTTAGTTATATAATTGTCCTTTGAAATATAATTAAATAACATTAATTAAAACTAATAAATATTACTTTTATTATATTTATTAAGTAAATTAAAAATGAACATAAAAGTAACATTTCAATATAAACATTAGAAAATCCATTTTATGTAGAAATAATAATCTTTTTGCAAATTAAACAAATATAATGAAAGGGCGGTGGACGTCGTTTCTACCAAATTTTTAAATACAACCAATAAAGAAAGCTGAAGTTGGGATAGACCGACTTCGAGATACCCTTTAACTTTGAATGTGAGTCCGAGTTAAATGATTTCGACGATGAGTCTTTTATAGGAGGTCAGTAATATATATGAAGAATAATACCTCCCATTATCTAGTAGTACACTAGTAGAAACCCAATGCACATTACAACAACCATTGTGATTCAGTTATGTTCCTAATACTTATAGACGATAATTCGATCAGACCATTGAGGAAGGGTGAATCCAAGAATTTATATCTTCTCCTAGCTAGGGAGGAACATTGATACATGAGTTGGAAACTGGACTCTTCCCCGGCTTCAGAATAGCAGACGCGACAAATATATCATTGAATGGGAACTCTAGTCTTTAAGTCTAGGTTTACCAATCACATGGTGTCCCATGAGTACATATATTGCTGTGATGAAGAAGTTTCTGTTGAGGTTGAGTATCTCTGCCCAATTCGCCTCTTGTTCATTACTGGACAAGTATTTTTAGCCATACCACATGTGCGCTCACAACATGTGTTTTTTAATCGTATGTTGTACGGACGCGAAGGGTACACCAACGGTGAAGAAGGGGGATATTGCACTAAGTGAAGTGCCCAATATGACTAATTCGTCGGCCTTACAATTGCCCAACTATTCCTGTTTTCAGACACCCACTGAAGGTGGACCTGTGTATTGCTGCCCAAATTGTTGAAGGAGAAGCGGCAGTCCAGGACAAGCCTTGATGTAGTAAGCACATCAGCAAGAGGCTTGATTGCTGCCTGGCAATCGGGTCAGGAAGATGGAACGATATTTTTAGTCCGAAATGATATTTACTGTTTTCCAGGGGCTTTGAAAAATTTGATCGCTAAAAGGCTCACAAGAGGTCTGGAAATTGAAGTTATCCCATCAAGTTTTACGAAAATGGTTTAGAAAATATAATGTCTGTGACAAAACAATGTGTTACTTTAGCCCCATGTACTTTCAGTGAAGATGTTTCCTGGTCGCGCCAGCAAAATTCTCAAGGAGCAACTAGTTGTAACCGACCATGACCGATCCTAGTTGCATGTCCTCAATACTCTTCATGTCCTTTTGAGAATTCATAAAATTTTTTTTTTGGTTCTAATTTACTTTATTTATAATATTTTATTTAGCGACGTGACCATTTCCCCCTTTAATGAGTCTGAGAGGAAGAATTGCCAAGTTTCGGAAAGTCAATTGTCAACTGCTGCCCAAATACAATGACCAACCTATACCTACACCTTGTTCCATTGAGAGTTTGGTTCATATTACAAGTAATTCCATTGGTGCATTTCTCTGATTAAATTAAAAAATTAGGAATTGCTCGAATATTACCGGACTAACTGTCTTATTCGTACATTTGCAATTAGTGCCCATCGGTCAAATTTATATTTTGAAAACTATTCGCAGGCCGTTTCGATGCCTCCACATTGTTTCGTTGCGCTGTACTTCCTCGCTCGTTTGACAACTACTGCACATTCGACATGCCAACTGGCTGACTGCCGCAGCAACTCTGATGGGTATGTTCGCTTGCAGCTTCTCTGCCATTTACATGCAGCAATTCATCTTTGACAGCTACAGCTTCAAAACATTAGAGTACAAGTCAATGTTTGGAGTTTCGCTTCTTTTCCTTTCTCATGGCTGGCTGTGCAGATGTCTCCATTTGTAGTCGTAGACGCAAACATTTCGTACAGGTACATTTACATAAATAACTCAACATTCAAACATGAGTTATGTCGCTGCTGTTGTTGTTGCTGTTTTGGCATGGATACGGATTTAAAAGCATGTTGGAATTTGGTTTGCGACTGATTGATATCTTTGGATTCGAATTTAAATTTAAGGATTACTTTCTGGTTTTGAAAATTCCAATGAGCCATAATTTCATTTTCAGCAAACGACATATATACTATTTTTTTTGGAACTCCGAATATCCTTTTTTTTCAAACTCCACGTTATTTCATTGCAATCTATTCTACGAGTAGAACATAAAATTTTCACTTTTAATATGTACCTTATATCGGTATCACTTATATTGGGAATCGCTTGATGTAAAAGTTGGTTTGTCACATACCAAAGGGCGTTTGCTATCCCATGAAGAACTTTTGATTGCAGCAATATGGGATTTTGACGCAGATCCCCATAATTGGTTGCTATAAATCCAGATCCCTGATTTCAGAATGACTTTATAAATTATAACTTTTTCTCAATTGAAAACTTGGAGTTGCGACGAGGTCAACGAGTTTAGTTTTAGGTCCAATTGCTTTTTTTTTAGCAAAGATATGCTTCTGCCTGGTCATGTGAAGATCTAAATGAAAACCAAGGTAATTAGTATCTGTTGACTGCGAGAGTTCCTCGTTTTTAAAAAATACCGAAGGACACGTGATCTTTCAGAGTGTGAAAGCACCTTGAGTAGCCATGCTTCTATATGGTAGAGGCTTAATTGTCGATCAGCCGATGCTGCCAGATGGTTGGATTGAGTTACCATAATCACTGTATCAGAAACTGGTCTTGGCTGTAAGCAGGTTTCCGTTTTTGATTGGATCCAGGTGGCGCTGGAAAGCGGTGAGGTCGAGATAAAGAAACAATGGACCAAACGACACTAAATTTTGGCCAACCCATGCCACTCGACTTTGGAAACGATGGGTAGTAAATGGTTATGTAGCATGTTACTTTCTTCTTTGGTTTCCCAGATTTTGGTATAACGACTATTTGTGCAACTTCCCAACTTCCCTGGAGAGGCATGTACAAGAGTTAAAACACCTTTGTACAGTTGAGTCTGGTATTGCAATCCTGTTTCAGGAAATTCTTTTTTTTTTTTTGTCGGAAGAACTAGTCATATATAGCACTCAGACCACAAGACATCCCATTGTAC
Source organism: Clusia tigrina (assembly GCA_920105625.2). Classification (NCBI taxonomy): domain Eukaryota; kingdom Metazoa; phylum Arthropoda; class Insecta; order Diptera; family Clusiidae; genus Clusia; species Clusia tigrina. Next base: position 38,487,503 of record OV050033.1, on the reverse strand, counting down.
TATATTTGACGTTTCATTTTTATTTTGCATTGAACAAATCTTAGTAGATTCTATGTCTCTAAGCAGCCAAAGATTGCACTACTTAGGATGTCAGTGCCAAATGCCTTGAAACTGATTCTAGCGAAAGCGGGACATACGCGCAAAAAGTGGTCAACTGTCTCATCTTCTTCTTCACAGGCCTGGCAAAGTACACTGTCTGCAATGCCATATGCTTAAAGCATGCAAAATGACATGTCATCAGTCCTATCAGAGGTCTGCAGTCTCTCCTACCAAGTGACAGAAGAAACCTTGACGTTGTTTCGGAAATAGCAGTCCACCTGCTGCCTCTTATAGCCCCCATTCGCGATTCTGTGCACATGCAACACAATCATTAAAAGTTGCCTTAATGGCAGCAAAAGGTATGAGAAGAACAGGTTCCGGGGCAGTAAAACTGGGCTCAGATCCTTTATTCGCTAGTTTGTCCGTAACTTCATTCCCCATAACACCCATGTGTCTTGGTACCCATGTTAGAAATAGACTAGTAACGCAAAAGCTCCTACTTGGAAGTGAGAAGGGGACTGAGTAAGGCCTTCAGTACAGCCTGATTGTTACTGCAGATACAAATACTTCTGCCACGCCATCTGCTTTCCACCACGTATTCCATCTCCCTTGGAATGGCATAAACTACCGCCTGAAAGACAGAAGCCTGACAACCAAGGGCGTAATGCAGCTAAACACCGTTGATTTCCACGAAAACCCCAGAACCCTATCCAATATCTGTTTTGGAGCCATTAGTGAAAATACGACAGCACTGCCTACCGGGCTCAGTCGTAGGATCAAACCATAAATCAGCCTATGGAATTTTTAACCAGTACCGCCTTTCAGTTATATGATACTTTGGCATCGAATTAATTAGCATAGAATGGTACCATTATACATGTCAGTGCCAACAATATCTTCAATATTCCAGCGCGCACCCACCCACTGCCTATTGTAGTCCAACCTACAGATGGCCTTTAGGGCCTCTCCTTGGATAAAAATATCCAGCGCGGGGGGTGGGTTTCAACAACGCATCAGAAGCAGGGCCAGAAGTTGTCGGAAAGGCTTCAGGACAAGAAATATCCACAGTTCTCTGAAGTCTAGATAGAGCAGATTTAACCCCCTTGGGAGGCAATCTTTCCCCCAGACCTCAGATGCGTAGGATATTATGGGTCTTACAAATCCAAAGTACTTTCGAAAGAGCCAGACCCCACGACTTGCAAAAGATTATCTTGTACTGCCAAAAAGTTGACAGTGCTTTCGCTACCTTTAGTTCAATGTGTGATTTCCAGAGAAGCTTAATATCAACAACTACCTCAAGATATATTATCTCCCTCGATAACTGAATAGTGTCCTTCTTTAGTGTTGGCTGAACAAAACCTTGGACTTTTCTCTTTCTGGTAAAAATAACTAAATTCGTTTTAGCTGGGTTAACTGCAAGTTCATTTGCCTCACACCTTGTGTCAATCTTATTCAGAGTAAACTGCAGTTTTCTACAGATGTGCCTAAAGGAGCTTCCTGCAATTACGCTGGCTACATCATCTGATTAAACCTTAGGGTAGATATCAGAATCATTTAGAGATACAAGTAAAGGGTCAATGACCATACACCAAAGTAGTGCAGAGAGGACGCACCCAGAGGGTAACCCTTCTTCACACCCGCCGATACCCAGATATCCCGTTCCCCTCGCAAAACAATAACCCTATTTTTCTAACATTGAACGAATCCAATTAACCAGCACATTATCTACAGTGTAAACGCGGAGTAAATGCAGAGTAAACGCCGGTAAGCGCGCGACTGACCTAACGCGTCATTGTGAAGGCTTTAAGGTTTTCAAACGAAGTCTCAGGGGTAATGTTTTACTTTTTTAAGTTTCTAAACACACCGAATTCTATGGAGTGTGGTCGTTTCTTGATATCATACGGTAGGTTGGCTTCCCGGTTGATATAATCTCTAGACCCAAGGTAGTTATGGCATCATAAAGTTGTCTACCTTTCGGTGAGACAAGACTGGATCCCCAGAATGAATGCTTTGCAATAAAATTGCCGGCTCGAAGTTCTTCCTGAGTGACTTAAAATAGCATTGGAAAGTTATCGACTCAATTAAATATCTTCGGTTGGAAAGTTATCGACTCAATTAAATATCTTGGTGGACAGTAGATGGCGGATATGGTGATATTTCTTTCTATGAGATTGATGTTTGTTGCATGTAGATAGACTTCGCTGACGTCTTCAAGGACTACATGTTTGATTCTACTACATATAAGTATTCCACTTCCTCCGCGTGCCCTATCGTTTCGTTGTTTTGAATCGTAAAAAGTATATCCTGTAATTCTAAACTGATTTCTTGTTGTTAAATGGGTTTCGAATGCTAATGCATTATATCTATTTGTTGTGCTGTCAGAAAGTCAGCCAGCTCCAATTTATGGTTCGTAGGACCGTTTATATTCCAAAAGCATAATTTAAGCGGTAAATTCATACCCTGAAAAGAATTTTTTGCACGAGCGACTCTTGCGTTTTCATCATTTGTTGCATCTTAGTCATCATACCTTGAATAGATATCATAAATGTGTTAAGTGTTTGCATAAGATTGGTGTTTCATTTTATTGTATAGCAGGTTTAGCAGCATCAGAGTAACCAATACCGTTTAGGAGATAGCTGTGGTACAAAGATGTATGGCCACTGCGTAGATGAACAATTACCCCTCCAGTATTGCCAGAAATTGTTGGTGGGGATATGACTTTATTTCCATTTGGGTTGAGTCTTGAGGAGTGATGGCGGAATTTAGACCATTCTATTTCTTGGTTAGTTCAAGGAAATGCCTACGATAAGTCGCCGGTGCAGTGCTCATTTTAGGAAGTTTCATTAACTGTAAAATAGAGTAAGTGCTCATATGTATGAGCCACGGTGGTCATTTCCACTGGTGGGCGTGCTTGGGACGAATGGAATGTCAAGGTCTTTCGCTGCAGCAATACTTCTAGCTACAGTGGAATTTATGCGTAAGGTCTTCGTTTGTTTTGCAACAGTTTGCACTATTTTATACAGCAGGTTGCTTTTGCTTAGCAAAAATTTTGCGAGAAGCTTGAGCGTGTTGAGCTTTGTCCTTTCTTCAATTGATGGGCTTCCAACCATCGTTAAAATGCATTTCGTGGGGGTTGATGGAAAAGCGTGTTTGATATAAATTGTGACGAACAAAATTATAAACTAACTTTGCTCACAAAATAAAATACCTAAAACCATAATTTCATCGTCAATGGCTTCATTGGCATCGCTGGCCAATACAGTTTGAAAGTTGCCCATGGCCAATTAGCATGCCGGGGCGCCTCCATCATATATGGAAATAAATAATACCTATTATACAAATTTCTGTAACCGACCCCTAGAACCCACTCAGTTTTACCTCAGCTAAATAAAAGGATTGCACATACGATTTTTTTGATTTACAAGCAAAAACTGTAGGCACTGGCCATACAGTTTATATTTTTGCCTCATCAGCATCAGCAGACAGAACTTATAGTTACTATCACAGCCAGAAATGAATTGTGCAATGCAACCCTAAGTAAATGGAAATGAATTAATAGTATTACAAATCGGTGGAGTAAGAACCATACTTCCTTTTTTCAAATTCGAATTATCGGTATTCCCAAATAATGAAATCTTTACGAACTCCAACATTTCATTGTATTCGAGGTTGGAACCTTGTTGCAAAATTAACATACCAACTTCAGGGACTTACATAAAAGAAATACGAGATAATATAGCGATACCCTTCTAAGTTTTTAGTTATCTCTGGTCCAATTTCATTTTGTTGGATTGGATTCATTTGGGCTAAAAGCTATAACCCGTAGTTTATTGCACAATGTTATATACAGTGGCCTTAGTTTGTACTTCATCGGCATATAGCGAATTCGGTTCATCCGTGCACTTTTCTTGATATAAACTATTTCAAAAGATGTAAATTATAATGGCATGCAAATGTTCACGATTTGATTCCATATTCTCAATGAGTTTGGTGTTCCGCAAAGAAAAATGCCGATATACTCGTATGCTTTATATTATTAAAGTTATATCTTTAACAGCGTTTTGGTGAAAGAGTCGAAGAATGTGTGGACGCATCGACCATAATGTAATTACTAATAATAAAACCAGAAATAATTGATTGGCTTATTTATGAACGACTCTGCTGACAACGAAGTATTCCACAGTCTTGTCTAGTCTCTAGAGAAAGATATCAACCTACATACTAACATACATACATACAAGGCATTGAAAATTTGGGTGAAGGTACTTACCTACAGTCTACCTAAAATAATATTTGTTGATAAAAACGAAACAAATGTACAGTTTCATATCTAAATTAAATGATTTTGATAAATAATTGACATAAAAATATAATTTTCCTTTTGTATTGAAACCGAAAAAGTACATTAAGATACCTGGGTACACGGTTTTTGACTAACGGTTATTTTATTGACCATAGGGTTAATGATCTTTTTTCGCAGTAATGGAGAACATTATTCAGTTTTGGAAAAGTGCCTAAAAGCAACGAAAATATAAGGAAGAGATATTCGGTTCAAAACGCAGTTCAAGTCTGATTTGAAAGGACCGTCGAGTTAAATCATCTATTGCAATGAGTCGGCCATTCAAATAATCCCTGCAGGATTAAAAAACCCACTATCCACAAGACCCTGGAAGTCAGCGTCATTATATATACAAACATTTACATATAAACAATTGTGAATTTTAAATTAATAATGATATCGAAATTATAATTTTCCAAAAGACTTATAATAAAAAAGCATGAAGAATCTTTATACAACATACGAATAACTCTTCTAAGTCCTTTCTGGCATTTCACTTAACACTGGTAGCATAGGAAATGCATAACTTCAAATACAACAAATCCACAAAGGAACTGTTTCACATTCATTGCATATTCATCACATGTCCTACAATACCAACGATAACAAAAGCGCAACAATAGTAAATTTTTATGGCACTCCCCGCGTTCCAGTTAACCGTTATCGAACGTTCTATGTAATGTTTGTTTATGTGCAATTTGCAACACAAACTCGCATCATTCACTGTGGTAACGGAACGAAACTGAATCTCCTTTTGAAATTAACGGTTATGCGCTGACAGGGCATGCGAAAACGAAAAAGCGCACATAATTTACACTTGCATTATTTTTCGTATAATTCCGAACAAATGGACGGACGGACGGACGGGCATGGCGTCAAAAACACGAGCGCACAAAAATGCGAGCAAAATGTCAAAACAAGTGGAGAAGAAATGTCAGCACCAACCAAGCACCCGACGTCGAATGTCGAACGTCGAACGTCAATCAGGTGGGTCGGATGGGTCGGTATTTAGCTTGGGATAGTGCGGATGGCATTCGTTGGACTGCAACGCCACCGACATCATCCCTTCAGTATGACGTCATCCCACCAAGACTCCTTTCGGAAAGTCACCAGTAAAGAAAAACATTCGCATTCACCCAAAATTGATGATTCGTCCGCCATTTAAACGATGAGCTGAGGCAAACACTGTTTGGGCAGGCAACACGCGGAACGTGCGACATAGGAAGCCAAAGGAGAAGGAAAACTTTGGCGCACACACAATTTTATTTTATTGTTATTATTATTTTGCTATGTGCTTGCTGAAATTTATATGTATATTCCCACAACTGCGGGGACATTCGCTGCCAGCGCTGGTGCTGAACCCCATGGACGGAGAGCGTTGTGACAGCCCCACACACCAGTCCGTCGTCTGTCTGTCAGTTGCTGTTGCACTTGTGAGAGCAAAACTTGTCTCGGCCTCATAAGTTAGTTTTAATGTTTGAAGGAATTGCTTTGGAGCTCATTTTTTCCGGGCGGTTTGAACATACATCGTCAAAAATTGTGGGAAATCGATACAAAATGCCATCGTCACATAAAATTTTACAATACTGCGAGCGCGTGGGCCTGGTGCTAGGGGTTGGGTTGGGTAGAGTTGACTTGTGTGCCCTGCAGCCAGCAGGGAAATAGTCGCACTCAAAAAATTGTGGGAAATGTTTGTGAAACATACAAAGCTTCAAGGAAAACCATCAAAACAGAAATTTGTACAACTTTTGAGATCTATTGATGATGCGATTATTTTGTTGTTGTGGAGCTTCGGCAGAGCTGTTGCCAATAAGTATACTACTTACTATATAAGATACTGGCAGAAATGCTGGTGAATAGAAATTTTACGAAAAATAAGTTCACGCTTTCCCCAACACTTCCGCCAGGCACATAACGACACATGCGAGCATGGAAAAAGCTTCTCATTTGGGTGCCAAACTGCATATGAACAGTGCAGCGAGTGCAGGGCGCAGAGGCATTACAAGTTCTTCTGTCACTTTTAGCAAATCCTTGCGCAAATTCACAATTATTGAGCCATTGGAGTTTTTAGGGGTTGAGTGAGACCATCAGCAGGCACAGCGGCAACGTGAGCAGCGACAGCGCAGCATACAAAAACGCCATTTGCTCTACGACTTCCACTATGCTGAGTTTATGATTATTTGATTTTGTTGCTTGAGCTCGTGCACTACGTCCACAGTTTTCTACTTTGCGCTGCTGAAAAATGTAAGCGAAAATTATACACACACTTCCGCAAGTACTCACATAATCATAAACTGACTTGCAAGGAATTTCAACACAGCAGATTTATGCTCCTTTGGAAAACGTTTACCCATTGCACTGCAATACTCGCCGATTTTTGGAAGCAGTTTCTGTGCAGCTACAAAAGTTTAGTCTCAATTATTTTTAATGCAGCTCAGCTAAGTGCAATTCATGATGTATATTAACAGTCTGCGTCCTCCTCGGCGCCCTATTCAAGGAACTTCCAACAAAACAATTTTATTTTTGATTTTACTGGCATTAGTTTTGTGCTCGTTTTTGCTTTTCCTGTGGTCGTTGTAATTATTGTTATTAGAATAACATTCAGGATACGATTTTTACATAAACAGTTCGGAAAACATTTCTTCAATTTTACTCGTGGAATCTCAAAATCAAAACCCGGTACGCAAATTCCATCGTAATGCTACAGTATTGAAATACTACCGAAAGGCGTCCACATTTCTTCAATTTATGACTTCAATACTAAATACATAATTTTATTTACTTTCGGAAAAACTGAAAATCCAACAGAGGTACAGGCATTATAGGGAGCAATATCAACATAGAAAGGATCATGCATTTCAGACCATTCTGAGCAACCACAAATCTCCGAAAGTATAATGATAATTTTAGTGTTTTCTGACAATCCCGATACACATAATCCAGGCATTATTCCAACGAGAGGATTTCGGAGGTTTACCATGATAGAAATCTTTATTGGCACTAAAAACACTCAGATATTCAAAAACTGATATTTTTGTTTTATAGCAGTTACATAGATTTCAATTTAACGAATACATCATCAGATCTTATTGTACTAGTAAGCTACATGAGTATTTCGAGGATATTTTGTCACATATCCAGTAATGTCTTCAACCGGATATTTATTCTAATATGCAGAACTTCTGGGAAAATCTATTCATCATATATAATAGAGGGTCTTCCAGAAATCAGAAAAAATTTATCTCAATTTATCTCATTTGATGAGAGGTGACTTTTCCTTTGTATTTTCATCTGCTGAATTCGAAAATCAAGGTTAAATTTTTTTTTCATGGAATAGTTTTTGAGCTATTGTAATTTTTGTATTTTTTCGACCTTTTTTCACGTGACAAATCATATCTCTAGCTAGAAATGTCCGATTGGGTTTAACGTAAGAACTAAGACCAACTAGAAGAAAATCGACCGAAAAATGACAAAGTTATAAGCAATTGAGTGAATAAATCCATTCCTTACTTTCCAAAGTGCCTAAAAGAAAACGAGAATTTACGTGCGTAAACAATCCAAATAATTTCTGTTACGTGTGTGGCAATTTTGTCCTCCAACAAAATAGACGTAGATTCACCGATTTGGGATTTATATTTATTCACTCAATTGTTTATAACTTTGTCATTTTTCGGTCGATTTTCTTCTAGTTGGTCTTAGTTCTTACGTTAAAGTATCATCTTTACGTACATGAAGAGAAACCAGACGTTTTTTCAAGGATTTGTACTTTTCCACCGGCACAGAATCACTGTAAAATATAATTTTTTTGAAAATGTGCCCTATTTTCATCGATATATTTTGAACCGCTTTACCAATCAAAGATCCGATTATACATGTTTGTTCTTCATCTCAATACCTTGCATTGGGTACCAAGAACGACCCAATCGACAATATCTCAAAAACTATTCCATGAAAAAAAATTTAACCTTGATTTTCGAATTCAGCAGATGAAAATACATAAGAAAAGTCACCTCTCATCAAATGTACATGAAAAAAATTTTATTTTGTAAACTAGTGTTATCAATGTGTCTTGGAAGATTTTCTGTAAGCATGGGTACAAAAAGGGTACAAAATATATAAACTAGATGAGGGTACGTGAAAACGTCTTTCAAAAATGTGCATATTGGGACGACAATAGCTTCGCAGTAGTATAGTAAGGGAGAAGAGAACTATATTCTGAAGGATTAATAAAGCTTTGGTATGAAGCTACCGTTGATGTGTGATCTGACACCCATAGAGATAATTCTTTACCCCACCTCGAAATTAAATAACTCAAGATGGAAATTTTGTCTTTGCTACCAATCTTTGGATTGTATCAGATCCCACAACTACAACGGTAGCTTCATAGCAAAGCTTTATCAATCCTTCAGAAGATAGTTCTCTTCTTACATTTAGGATTCTCCCTTACTATACTCTTTCTTTATTTTCTAAGGCCGTTTTTTATTCGTATCTTTCTATAAAAATTAACAAAAAAGGTCCTTGTTATTACTAGGATACAATTATTTTGGAAGGCCATCGCCTGGATTTGGTTGCTATAAGGAATATATAAATTACTACTCTTGCCATGCCTTCAATATTACATCAGATATCAAGAGAATCTCGTTGAATTCGATTCGTTAATCAAACATTTGGCTTCAGGTCAGAACTTGGCCTCAAATAAACAACTCTGCTAATCAGCAATTTATAAGCTTCTCACCAGGCTGACTGAGATAACCGCATATGAGTGGATCTGCCAGCGGCAGCAGAATCCGTAACACTCTCAAAACACCACTCCCACTCTCCTACAGAGAGCCAAAGTTACATCCAGTAAGCAGGCTGAGGTCGCACAGCCTCAAATTGACGAAAACGTAACAGTGGCAATGGTTAAACACCACAGCACATGGTTACCAGTCACATCGGATATATTTGCACCACACGATAGTGCAAATGTTGCGTACTGGCATTCGTAATTTAGCCAAACTGGCGCGCACGGATTTTGCTAATTTGCAAACGATTCGAAGCAGCTACGTTCCGCCTACAATTCGGCTCTGTCGGAACGGCCAAGACCATTAGCACGTGCACGCATTAAGTCTGCCTTGGCATGGTGGCGTCATAATTTCTTGCAAATTACCACCAAAGCGCCATTTTCGAAGGGCGCTGCCCGAGGACTTTATTTCTTTGTCGCTACCGTTCAACCTCCCAAGGGGTGTTGTGCGTTTGTTCGAGATATGAGTGCAACTGCTGTTGTTGCAAGTTTTCAGTTCATAGACCGAGGAACAGGTGCGAACCACTTAAGTTGGCAAAAATGTTGCCGTAACTCCGCGCCGTGGCGGGTACTCCGCGAACCTGTGCAAATCATTTTCGTGGTGCAGCGTGTTTGTCAGACGCTTTCGCCTTGCTTAGCACGCTTCAAAAGCAAGGGAAGTCTTGCTGCGGCCGCAAGCAGTGTGAGGAGAAGCCATCGTTGCACATAAGCCCGTCTCATAATTTCCAAATGTTTATGATTGTGGGATGTGATGCGACTAGACGTGTGCGAAATATTTGGAAATGTTGCTGTGCACGGTGGAATGAATAACGAAAGTTTGTTTGTTTCTCGTTCTCGATTCTACAGTCATAATTTTTAAAGAAAAGGAAAGACAGACGGTTGGATAACTCCTTGATGTAGATTAAACAAAAAAATCGGATACAGTGTTCTTCAGTGAAAAGTGATTAAAGTTTTGATAAAATAGTATATTGTAAATGTAAATCATATAAGAAAAGAAGAGGAAATGATTGAAATACGTGCCATTTCTAAAGAATGATAAATTAACTTGTATGTAGGGGGTTTTAAAATAAACCGGGTGCCTTCAGCGAAACTTCCTCCGTTGAGTTATCAATAAAATTAAATATTTTAAAATGGACAATGGTTGCTTCAGTTGTGGGGTCTGCGAAAATGTATCGTTTGTATAAAGAGATATATTGAGGTATATTGCGATGATGTGCGCCGTTAATTTTTACCAGAATGGAGAAATGTGTTCCATCTCTTTACCCCACTGTACTCGAATCAACAATGCGATAACAACATCATAGAAAACAAACTGACGCAATGCTTGGAACGTGTAATCACCAATAATTTTTAGGGTGGCTAAACGGATGAAATGGCAGCAGCAGCAACGACTCACACGCGCGCCGGCATGAATTTGCCTCATATGCGGACCAAGTGCACACATAGACACACACAAGTGTTACACAAGTGTTTGGTATGTTCATAAACCCGGCAAGAATACTTGGGACACTCATCATTTTTGGGGATCACACAGCAGAACAACAACTGGAAAACAAAGCAGTTTGTCTGTCAGGTGGTTTCATTGTGACTTACGATAATGTGCGACGCATTTAGTGAGCGGAGCTGTGTGAGATGCCCCTGACTTACATACCACCGGAAATTCAACATATGGCGTATGCTTGGCGCTCGTCATTCCTCGCTGCTTTATAGTTTGTTGTTATCCTGCGAAGGAGGGCACTTTGCGAACTAATGCTGTTGCCGGAACCGATGCCGGAGCAGAAGCTGAATGGTGCGTGCTGTGCTTCCTCCGATATGCGAATGCGTTATTTACATACTCGTACCACTGCCACGAGCACTCGCCACATCTCCCCATAATGCACGCAGCAATATCAGCAGCAACAAAAGCGTGCGAGTACTCGTATAGCGCACAATTTGGCGCTACAATATGAGAGGTACGTGCAAATGGCGCAACAGCGCTGATGTATCTAATGTGGCTGCAAGTTTCGTCGTTGCTGCTAAGAAAAATCTAACTGCTGCGTCCTGTATCCTGCGTCCCTCATTTGCTCGTTTGTTCGTGATAGTGGTAATTCCTGTTACATGGCATGTTCTATCAATTTCTTCTGCAGCATCACGCACGCCAATAATGTCGGGTCTCAGGCGTCAAATGAATGTTTCATATGCGATACACGGGACTCATCTGTTTTCCGCTGCGACGTTTGATTAGTTTTCTAGATCGACTTGTGTCAATCTGCTTGCCAAACGGTAATTGCGCACATGATATGACGTCCTCGCAAATATTTTGTGCGTGCAGTCATTTCGTGGGATTATTTATGAATACTTTATGGCAAGCATGCATGCTGAATGGAAAAATGCTTTAATACAATAATTCCTTTAATCAAATATTGTATAACAAAAACTTGTGGGACGCAGCGCGGACACCAAATTTAAAATCAGAAAAATTTGCTTAATAAATGCTGAATTTTTATTGAGATCTAGAAAATATTTATAGAGATTATATAGTTTTGTTCAGATATAACAACAGCAACATATATTCGTAGCCTCGTTGAAACGCTAAGTAGAAATAGAGCCATTACATATTCCTCATCGATTTGGCACAAGGGATACAGAAATCTCTGTCTCTTCAGATATGACATTTAAAATGATATACCTTAGAAGCAGTCAAATATTTCCACTTTTATCTATATAAAGGTCATTCGGGATATATTTTTCTACGTCAGAGAACCCTCGTCGGAAATGTTTGGCTGCTGTTATTGAATTGTGATCGGTAAAGAGGAGTGATACTTCACATTTGCACATAGTGGCATCGCTCAAATGCATATCCGAACCTAGCTAGATTCATCTTAACTAAACCCTTGAGAGTTTCTTATATGGGAAATCGGCAAGTCTTTCTTCCGATAGCACCCACTTTTTGGATTCTTCTTACGCAGTTCATCTAAAAACCTTGTGAAGTTTCGACATTGCTAAAATATGTGAATACTGGCCGTTGTAGTTTATATATACACCGGCGACATGTCGACAGAACCAAGCAAAACAACAATATATGTATATTACCACCAAATATAATCAATGTGGCATGAAACAAAGCTGTGGACATTTCGAATGTCGTATCAGGAGTGTTATATATGGGATAAAGCTGTACCTTTTGCTAGATTATTAATATATAGGAATCTAGTCTTCAAGTCCAAAAATGCATATGTTAGAGTTCATCAAAATATCTCGTACTAGTATGGAAAAAACTCTATACAAACGAATATAGCCAACTTCACTCAGAAAGTGACGCTGATTATCAACTTATACCTAACTAGAGCTAGGCGTGGTCTCTGACCCAATGGGCTGATATAGAAATTTGTGTTTTGATCAGGTAAGGGTATAAAAAAGAAAATAAGAAAGTTAAACAGATTCAATTTATAGCGTAAGAAGAGAAGTGATCTTGGCTCATATCGTTAGCGCAGCTGCGCAATTTAGATCGCAAAGAGAAAAACACATTTGAACCAAACAAAATCAGTCAAACAGTTTGAAACAGAATATTTCTACTCTCTGGAATTATATCTGCTTCTAGTTACTCTCCAGGCAAATTCATATATAAATTATTCATGCCCTGGTCCTACAACACACTCGAAGCTTCAACTAATAATTCACACACTGGTGCAGAATTAGAACACAATTGTCAATCTCTTCTAGAATATTCAATAAAAAAAACTGAATTGAACAAAAAATGGAGGAACTCCGGTGGAGGCTAGCGGATTGTATAAGCAACCTAAGTGTCGAACAGGAGCACCGCTCAGCCGAACTGGAAACAAGACACCAAATTTTCCAACCAGATTCGGTAGAACAAAAGTTACATCGTCTGACCATGCACGCAGGAAAATTCAAGGTTTTCAAAATATATATAAAAATAGAGAAAGAGTCCTTTGATAATACCTCTTAACTGGTTGTCCATTATTTCATCTTTTCCAAAAAGGTCCCTGATATGTTTGTATCAGCATTAAAAGTTCAGTTGAAATTGCCTACAGGAATCTTACAATTATTTTGGGTGACCCCGTTTAATTCCTTTAATATCAAAGTATATAAATATAAGACCAATGGCTTTACGTGGACGTTATTTCTTGCCCTATATAGTATGTTCAGTACTAATAACTCAGTTTCAGTTATTTCGGACTCTATTGGACTTCAATTATGTATTTTTCAAAGCATATAGTCTCTTAATTAGATATCCAAATCAATTTTTCGCAAGCAACAAGTGCCGGCACTGCACTCATCCGTTCTCCTTGCTTCCATTTTCCATTTTTAATGCGCGTTTCACACCCATTGCAAACTTAATCTTCCAGTCAGATCTCCTCATTGCTGGCACAGCTGAAGCATTTTCCGTTCGCTGCTGACTGCGGTTGTGGAAGGTGTTCGAGTTGCATGCACAGCGACTACCGGAAAGAGTGCAAAGTGTATTTTCCACACTTTTCCGTTGTTGATGTGTACTGGTAATTGCAGTACATATTTTTTTTTCGTCTGTTGTTTTTGTAGTGTTAACCATTTGGGAAAAAAATGTTGTCACTCGCGCTCAAGAGACTACTTTGGTGTGTTGCTGCGACACCTTTCCTTGCGATATTCCTTTCTTCTTTGTTGTAGGCGGGAACTCCGTTCGTGGAGAAAGTGGCGAACAAATTACAGATAGCGATTATTTTAGGCGCTAGCTTGAGAAATTTCTTACAAATCTGCAAGATGTCGAGATGCCGTTTTAAATATTTATTACTTGGAAGCACGCGCACAATAGAAATAGTGGAGTTAGGGCGTAGTACTGAAGTGATTAATCATCACAGTTGAAGTTGATGCGTGCTCACCTTCTATATACGAGTAAATAAAATCGTGTCGCTGGAATCACGACCAGGAAGTTAATACAGGGTTTTCATTTTAACCATTTATTTATTATTGATACAACTTTTTATTTGTAATTAAAATTTTAGTTACATACTTAGATGAAGAAAATGACGTGGGATTGATTCATTTAGTACTTTTAAAAGACATTTATTTTGGTGAAAATAGAGGTGGTGGGTGTAAAGAGCAATTCACTTATTTTCATAGAGAAAGAAATTCAACAAACTGGGCTTTAAGCGAATGAAAACAACAACAAACATTGACACGGCTTGACGAAGTCGACAACCAACAACCAAGTGCCGTGCTGCGAAGAATAAGAGTACTGAAATTAAGAGCGACAATAGGGAAAAAATCATCAAAGAAAGATAATAACGAAACTTTAAACTATCGCATAATCTTCCACCAAAACTTGTCTGACGGCAAGACGCAGAGAGAGAAATAGAGACACTGACAAACAATTACAAAATAAGTATAGTCCAGTTGGATCGATATCTAGATACTCTTTACCGTTACATGTGCGTGTGCGTTAAACCATGGCCAAAGATCATCTATCGGAGCACAGCTAGGCAAATATTAATTTTAGTCCCGAAAGGTCCTTATATGAAAATTTTGCGTGTCATTTATTTGATCAAGGTGTGTCTTTTATAATTTAAGGCAGATGGCTTTAAAATATCAACATACTTCTTCGCCTAAAATTTCTTTTCCATCTTAAGTGATTAATATGTGTTAATAGAGGGAGTTCAGTGAACTTATCCCTCTCATATTTTGTATAGTATCCTAATAGAACCTAAACGAAGTTATAGTCATTTTCAAAAGGGTGCCTGTAGTTGAATTTATGGTAGGGTCCTTTATACAAATGTGTTCATATAGCTTCCTGGTTCAGTCTATGATTCAGGCTATTATCTAAGAAGTTTCATTACTAACGGTTTGTTTAAAAAGTGTCCCAAGCACCTTTGAACGACCAATGCATGGACGGATAGAATAAAAACAAGTAAAGAAAGCTGAAGCCGGGTTAGACCGCAATTGAGACATGTTCTACTCTTATATGTGCATACGAGTTAAACGTTGGCGATGTACACGATAGTTCAAAAACCGCTCTGATTCTGATCATTTTTACATACGAGGTGTGATCAAAAAATAACCGTTATTTTCATCTTTTCGTGAGTTACGTATGTTCGATGTTCGCAATTTTTTTTTTTATGTTGGTACACATGTCTGTTATATATGTTGGCAATACCAACCATTTTGGATTGTCAGTTTGTTTTTGACAGATAAAAAGGTTAGTCGTGTTTTCGTGTGCTCTTCGATTTTGTACTATTCGAAAAAATGGATCAAAGAAACTGTATTCAGTTTTGTGTAAAAAATGAAATTAAATGCGCAAGGACATTTGAAATGTTGACTGTGGCCTTTGGCGAGTCTACTATGAGCAGAACACAAGTTCAATTGTGGTATAACCGGTTTAAGGAAGGCCGAGAAGATGTCAATGACGATGCTCGTCCTGGTCGCCCGAGCACGTCAACAACCGATGAAAACATTGATGCAGTGAAGAAAATGATTTTGGATAATCGTCGAATCACTATCATAGAGGTGGCTGATGATGTTGGCATATCGTTCGGCTCATGCCAAGCAATTTTTACGGATGTTTTAGGCATGAAACGTGCGGCAGCGAAGATTGTTCCAAAATTCCTAAATTTTGAGCAAAAACAACGTCGCATGGACATCGCTCAGGAGCTGTTGAACATCGTCGACGACGATCCATATTTCCTCAAAAAGATCATAACTGGTAACGAATCGTGGGTGTATGGCTATGACATTGAAAACAAAGCCCAATCATCCCAATGGAAACATTCAGATGAGCCAAGACCGAAAAAAGCACGTCAAGTTCGGTCGAACGTAAAGGGTTTTTGATTGCATTGGCGTGGTGCATCATGAATTCTTGCCACAAGGTCGTACGGTCAACAAGGAATACTACCTTGAAGTTATGCGCTGTTTGCGAGAAGCAATTCGTCAGAAACGCCCAGAATTGTGGAAAAACCAATCATGGATTTTGCACCATGATAACGCACCAGCTCACACATCGATGCTTGTGCGTAATTTTTTGGCCAAAAACAAAACCGTTATCATGCCTCAACCACCGTATTCACCGGACTTGGCCCCCGCTGACTTTTTCCTCTTTCCAAAACTGAAGACACCGATGAAAGGAGAGCGTTTTGAAAAATCGAAACAGGAGCTGTTGGCGATACCAAAAAAAGCGTTTCAGAAGTGTTTCGAGGATTGGAAAAAACGCTGGCATAAGTGTATTATATCTGAGGGGAATTACTTTGAAGGGGACAAGATAGTTGTTGATGAATAAATAAATACTTTTTGAAAAAATTGAAAATAACGGTTATTTTTTGATCAATCCTCGTATATAGGTCTGTATCTACTATGCCACCTTCTTTTAGTTAAGCAACAGCTCAACTGAGCAAACTTAGTATACCCATTTTCCCTTTGTATCCTCATCAGAGATCTTTCAATGAAAGGCATTTTCCCCAAGTATTTATTATGTATCAGACATCAGCAGTACACCAACTATGAACCCTCCCAAGAATCAAACCTGGGGCTTCAGATATTTTACTCTGTCCATCCAGACAACTACGCTAACCACAGGTGCTGAACTCACTGATCAAATTCTGTCTATGTACTGTCTCAGTCCACCGCACTCTAAACTACTGTGTCTCATTATTAACCCTCATTTATTTCGTTAAGTCGCTCTCTCTATTTGATTACATTTCAGTGGTGTCATTGTACATTACTTTTTAATATGTAGAATTGTACTTTGGCTATTTTAAGCGAACTTCAGTGACACGACAAATGAGTTTGAGTGCAGGAATCGTCAGAAAGTTTTGCGTTTACAAAGGGCACTACTAGAGTTTAATTTTGAACACTTTGGCCTTCGCAGCTGCAAAAGGTGCAGCAGTTGCCACCGATTTACAAGTACTGACTTGAGTAAATATTGGAGTGTGTTGGGAGCGATTTGTCCAATGTATGAAAAACTTGCTGCAGCAACACTAACGAAACACCGCGCTTAGAGACTTTCCACAGTGAACTGATTGAGGCGAAAAATATTTTAAACAGCCGTCCACTAACATACTTACCCATCACACATGAAAAGGAGGAGTCGCTTACGCTAAACTACTTCCTGAGTTGCTGCCGCAATTTCACTCCAGCAACTGGACCAGAAGCGACGTCTATGGAAACAATGGAGAATTGTATAGAACTTGAAATATCGCTTCTGGAACATGTAGTTTGTGGAGTACGTTTCCGACTTTGGCATCAGTAAAAATTGAGGAGGTAAGCCCCACCACTTACAGTTGATCAACTGGTTTTAGTGTGCCAAAAGACCAAAAAAAATCCTACCTTGCCAAGAAGCCAATGAGTCAATGAGTGATTAACCGAAGTCTTCGCTGCCAAGGACGACCAATTCCGAATTTATCCGTCAACCTGCTTCAAATCTAACCGAATAAAGTTTCACTGATCCCAGTACGGATCCAAGAGAGGTCGCTGTAAAATCTTTGACAGCCCGTGCTATTGCAACATAATTTTATGTTTTCTTCACCGTTATAACCCTTCGCCAATCTTAACCAAGGATAATAAGCAGTTGTACAGCCTTGAAAAAACTGCAAATTTAACCAACATATCCGACCATATCTATGTAAGATATCAAAACATAATACAGCCCATGAGTCCTTCCTCTGTTTCAATAATACACCATAAATATGGAATTATGTGTACACTTCCTTAGTAGATAGTGGAATATATATATATATATATATATATATATATATATATATATATATATATATATATATATATATATATATATATATATATATATATATATATATATATATCTGAACAAAAAACGACGATGTCACTCTAAACCAAGTAAACGCAATTTTAATTTTACTCCCAAATCGTTCGAACTTCGTCTATCACAATAAAAATGCGCACACTAAATGTGTAAATTAATGTAAAGTTTAAAGGAATATAACTACGCATGCTTTAATTACGACACAAACACAAATAGATGTACAAACATGTTTAGTTAACAACACACGCACGCACAGAAACACTCAGTCAATGAGAGACAACAATGGCAGTGCTTCTCAGTTATTGTGTAAAAGGATTTTAATAACAAGTAAAATCACGACTTGGCCTCACAATTCAAATGGCAAAAGCCGAAAACAGAAACGGACTGCTTCGGGGTTCCGGCCAGGCTGGCGAGGACGAAGCAACAGGGTGAGTCGGTTGTATGCACCCATCAAAGTGTTGTCACTGTCAGTGCGAATGTCACAGACACGTCAGGGATTACAGCGACAAGCGACTTTTAACTGTCATTAGAAGCGAGCAGAGGGCTCGTGCAGCACCGGAAGCGGATTTAAGGGTTTACGCGCGGTTGACAAATATCAAGCGTTTGTCTGTCGGTCTGCCGCTCTTATGCGAGTAATGTGTCCTTCGGCAAACGAAATGATGACAGCCAGAACAACACCAGCAGCAAAAGCACCAACAACAATCCCAACCGAAAGGAATGAATAGGTACGGTCGAGGGGGACGCAGCGAGTCTCGAACCCATTTCGTCATTATTTAACCACATTTTACATGTGTCAGTGCACGTCCTTTGCATGTCACTTATTGCCGCCGCTAGAGTTGGAGTTACTTCGTTTTTGATGTTCTCGTTGTAAATGTCCTTTGGCATTGTCGACATGTCCTTTGCAATGTCGCACGCATTATAAACGAATTACCGGCGTGTGCAGACGCAGCAAATTCAGTCTGCTTAAGGGAAAGTGGTTAATCGCCGGTAAATTTAATTAGATAACAACGGCGGGGCACAGTGGGCAAGTGCCCTCACAAGAGCATGCTACCGCACAGGAGCATGCAAGCATTAATGGAATCATGAGTGATGTTAATGCGTCTATGTAACTTTTGGAGCATTCCATTCAGCTGAGGTAGGTGTACTTATGCTCACAGAATGCTTGTTTCAGATGGCAGTTACATACACAGCTACCAAAACAAATGTGTCAAAGGGGAATAGAAACTGAAAGGAGTTCAATGCGTAATGCTAATTTCAAAGGAACTTGGATTACCTCAAAGGACATACCTTCCCAACACGACCAAGAACCGGATGCATTAAAACTCTTTGAAGAGTTTCTAAAAAATGTTTCCAGTGTTGCAGTAGTTCAAAAGTAGCGCAGCGTGTTTAATTCCACTGCGGCAATTACTCATGGCCGTTCATAACCTCACTTAATTATGGTAATGCACTAAGTTGAGCAGCACCCCTAACTCAGCTCTAACTAAAAAAGCCAAC
This sequence comes from Clusia tigrina, assembly GCA_920105625.2. Lineage (NCBI taxonomy): Eukaryota > Metazoa > Arthropoda > Insecta > Diptera > Clusiidae > Clusia > Clusia tigrina. The sequence goes on along the minus strand of OV050033.1, from coordinate 38,468,105 downwards.
GCCACACTTTGGCAGAGAAAACCCGGAACAAACATGAACCAAAACAATTGCAGGCCGCGATTTATGATTACTGATAAATTCCGTACTTCTCAAATTCCCCGACAGTTTCTTTATGTGCCATTATTGCCACTGCCTCCATGCCTCTCCATATCGTACCGTGCTTTACTTTGCATTTTGATTGTAGTTTACGGCAACACTCGTCGCAATTTATGACACATTTCCGTCAAAGTATTCGTCGCGATGCACAACCACCACCCCGTCAGTCACGACCGGCTTCCCGGTTGTGTAATCAGTCGTGAAAATCAAAGCTGGCGTTGCGATAGGCACTTCAAAGGAAATGCCTATCGCTGTCAGGGACATAAATTGCAGTGACAGGGCAAATATTTGTATGCTCTTTCTTTGTACGCTGCTGCAAATTTTGACAGCGCAGAATTATTGCGAGTAGTCAGACAACGGGACTTCACTGTTTCGTAATCAGCGCTCAAAATGTAAACTGATGAGCAGCGTTGGAACTGGCTCAAACCGCTCAGCTGGACTTATTTCGCAAATAAAGCCCTCTTCTTTCCGTAGCTTATATCCATTGAGTATTTTAGATCTCTCAATGCATAATGTAATAAGGTAGTCCCTCAAACCATATCGTGAATGAACCGGGCAACTGCACCCCAAATCTTTAAAACGTGAAATGCCACAAAAACACTCTTTATAATAATGGCAACAACAACAACGAAAGCAGTAGCACCAACAACAGTAACAGCAACAACCACATCAATAATTGCGCAAAATGCCCATAAATCCATCGAGTCGTCATAACTTTTATTTTTATGGCTCAACAAAGCACACAACGTGGCGTATTGGTGTGTGCCGCGTGCGGCCCCTGTCTGTCTATCAGCTTGTCACACAAATAACTGCGAGTATGCATGTTTGCACTCCGCGACCCACCGAAGGGGGCTGACGGCGTTGATGATAGCCTCATAGCGTCGCGTTGGGGCGTTATTGAAACCCCCTGAAAACTGCAGTTAAACAGGACAACGCGGAAAAATTTGTGCATTTACGACTGGTATGTTTTGCTGTTCTTGCTGCTTTTGGTGTGTTGAATTGGATCATAAATTAAGTTCTCAAAGCGGTAATGTCGTTTAAGTAATAAAATTTTACAGTGACATTTGACAATCGACGCGCCGCTGACATCGCACCGGGCAAAATGTCGCATTCATCAGCGGCTAAAAACTAGCAAATTCTGATGCCACGCATTAATGGAGTCTGTGCAAGTCAGGACTATGATGGGTCATTATGTTTACAGCAACTAATGAAATTAACGCTCTGTAGTTGGGCTATAATCGGGCATTTTATATTGTATTTCCGTTGGACAGTTTTAAATCGGTTTGCCAGAAAAATTGTCAATTATGCTTTCTTAAAGGTTTTTAAAGATGCACATATGTTAATAGATTATAACGGGTATTCAGAAAGACTTGTTTTTCTTCCTTTAACCTTGGATTACAAAGAGTGCTCAACGTAACGAAGTAATTTTATTTATTCTTCGAAAACTTTCATTACTTCCAATAGCAGACTGCAAGCCATTATATAAGGTAATTAGGGTATTGGGTACTTGAGGGGAATCTTGTATCTGTGTATAAGCACAGATGAGTTACTTTGACGAAGATTTGTAATAATATTTAATTTATATCGCTTTTGTATGACTTGAGAAAAATTAATGTGATAATTTGATTGGAGTTAATGACAACTGCGCTCCAAAGAAAATAATGAAGTTTTTTCTCAAATAGCGAATAGTGCAAGTGGTTAGAAAATGGAGATTGAAACGGATTAGTATATATATATAGTTAGGAAATAGGGTTTAATCCATCAACTCCGCTTCTATCAGCTTATGACCCGTCTGTGCACCTAGTGACGCAAAAAGTTAAACAACTTATACATCCCCAATGACTGGATATCTCGCATACTGAAGGTAAGTTTCAATAATCGGGATATAAATAATATACATGTAAAACTTACGGAGGATATTTTGAGGAATTATCTCGAATTAACTATGGCAATGTCTACATTCGTAAGTTCCTAATAGGAACTAAATTGATATATTGAATTGGGAATATTTAAAGCACTCTTATATAGAAAGCAAAAAACTAATTTAAGATACGTAAACTGAAACAACAGACTTGATCTGCATAATAACCCGACACAGTATTCAAATGGGCTTCACAAATTATTCAAATCAAGTCACAGCGCAAAATGAGTCGGAACCGGAGTATTCTAAGCATTATGCCGTGATTCGTATAATTCGAAATAAAAGACACTTGGTAAAAGTGTGCGGCATTTATGCAGCATTGAAAAACAATCCCAAACTTAATTCCCCTATATCCACTTGTCAAATCTCGACGAGTGTGTGTTGGTGTGAACTTACATTGACAGCCAAGCCAATAAAATTCAAATGTGGCGATTGTTCTTCTTAGTTCGTGAGGATGTCACACTGAAAAATCACTTGAAAACGAAGTGGCAGCAAGAGTGAACTAACACGAAAAACAAAAGCTAAAATAGAATCAGAACAAGAGGAAGATGCAAAGAACAACATTAGAACATGTGAGGCAAATACGCCAATAATATGTGAGTGTTCGCCCGTATCGTATCTCGCCAGAGCATCTATTACCCTCGACATCTTGCATATCCACCGAACCAGCCAAGTGACTTCTTGGCCACATATTTCGCTTGTTTGTTTCGATTGAGGACAATGGTATCGAATGTGCAGTGTGCGGTATTGAAGGAATTCCCGCACATTCATTTCGATCCGTTTTGTTTCTTGTCTAATTCCCATGCAAACGGAAAAAGATGAGAGCCATTGGCAGAGGAAGCGGCAAGGCGGGCGAAGAACTGAAGCGCACTTACCAACCAGTGAATGTGAGTATGACTACTGCTGACATGTCACTAGTTGTCACTTGATTTGACCAAAATAAAGAAATGGTGTTCTAAAATAGCTCCAACTCACTGTCCAACATTCATTCCTCCTCCCATCTTGGCTATCGGTTCTTTCGGTTTTGTCCTTCCGTTCGTGCGAAAAAATTCGTCGGAGTTGTGTATGTATTAATGGCAAATGTATCGCTGAGAGCCTTCAGCAATGTTGAAATTTGCTCTTTAGGATTGTGCAATCTGAATTCGGAATGTGTCAACGGCGGGATTACAAATCTGTGTTTAGCCAGTCGCAATTTATTGCGAGCACTTTTGTGAGTGGAACATGTTTGGCACTTCAAACGCAAACACGCAATTTGACATCAAAATATGTCACACAGTGAACAAATTTTCATTGTTTTATAACAAATCGTGTCGAAATTGCTTTTCCAAACAAGAAAGTGACTATTTTCTCTACAATTTAGGCCATCTGCTGAGTAGAGACCCCCATGCTAACTCGTTACCGATGATAGTTCGAGAAGGCTTATTTTTCACTTACAATAATTACAGTTTAAATGGGATGATTTTTGTGAATTCAAACTTAATCGACAGATGGTAAAATTAGTTGCTGGGACCTTATTGCAATTTGTGTGTATTAGTTGAACTCATAATGCAAGAAACTTAGGCGAAGAATGTCTCCAATGCACTCGCAACACACAAAGGGGAATGGCATTGGGCCTGCACCGGCTAAGTGGCAACGGTTCATGGAGAGTTTCCTACATGATGTACCTTGGGTGGCAGTATTCCTCGACGATATTAGAACTACAACGAGTTCAGATGCAGAGCACTGTAAAGCCATCGATGAAGTGTTGAATGTGCTAAATGAGCATAATTTGCGTGTAAATCTCAATAAATCCGCATTTATGAACGCGAATATAGAGTATTGTGGGCATGCGATTGAACGAAATGGCATACGCAAGATGGAAAGTAAAATAGTAGCTATTGACGGGATGAAACGACCGACAAACAAAGATGAAGAGCAGGCATTTTTGGGTTTAAAAAATTACTATGGAAGTTTCATAGATAATTTGAGCATAATTTTATTTCCCACTTCTTTAAAATAATATTCCATTCAAGAGGAGTCCTGAATGGGAAAATGCAATAGTGGGAGTAAAAAGGCAAATGTCATCAGATACGGGTTTAACCCCTTAAGACTCAAGATTACCATTGATCTTAATGGTTGCTGCTAGCTCATATAGGGTTGCAATACTTTTAAGCCAAGCGTATCCGGATGGAACGTTATCGAAAGTACAACAACCTTACAGCCAATCGATAAAGAGGCTTATGCTATAATTTTTGGTGTTAAGAAGTTTTATCAATACCTATTTGGTAGAAGGTTCGTCTTGGTGATGGATAATAAACCAATTAGACACATTTTTCCACCATCAAAGGGCGTACCAACCTTATCAGTAACTCATCATGCAACATCGTGCAATTTTCTTAGAATCATGTCAGTATGAGATAACGAAAGGTCTAAGGATAATGTGAATGCCGACGCTTTGTCAAGGTTCTCAGGTACTGCACCAAAAAACTATATTTAAAAGATTTAATTGAAATTGAATTGATTGAAAATTTGCCAGTACAGTGGAAGAGCTTAGCGAGGAAAACTCTTAAAGATATAGAAGTGAAAATGCTCTTGGAATATAAGAAACATGGGGGCGAGTGTTATCCAAAGTATAGATTTGGATTACACAATCTGAGTTGACACTACAGAAAGCGTGTACTCGTATACTTCACGGAATTCGAGTTGACATTCTCACTTGCTTAGAGTGTGAGCATTAAAGGAGTTACACTCAGCACATTTTGGCACCACTAAGATGAAATCATTAGCTGGATGATGCTGGTGATGGAATCGCACGGATAAAGACATCGATGAGTGGGTGGGCAATTACATCGCTTGCCAGTCAATTAAACCAGAGGCTACAAAAGTTACACCAATCCATTACTGGAATGCACCAAGTAAACCATTCGAAAGCATTCATGCGGACTATGCAGGGTCAATACATGGCAAATACTTATTTGTAATGGTAGAAGTCGGGCTAACCCGACTTTAGCTTTCTTTACAAAAATTGTATATTTGGGAGATTGTATATTGGGAGAGATCCATGTCGTGGAACCGGCAAACATTTGGCGACATTCTGACTTTACATAACTTTTTAATGACTCCTTATTCAATTCTATAGTAATCAAATTCAAACAATGCTGGTCGAAGTATACTAATACGAAAAGAAAGTAAGAAAAACTCCGTAATTGTACCAATTGAAAGTAAAAATTAGAGGAGTTATTTACGATAGTTTCCTGTACAACCAGCTTCAATTTATCTGATATTTATAGGCGTACAAAGTGTCTCCACTTTACCACCGTAGCAACCTGTTAACAGATGGGCTTTCCGGCTCCATCTAACAATATATAATACGAGTTTGTCGTATGTTGGAGGGGCACAAAACATTTTCCCAAATGTAGGCACTACATATCATCGGAGCAGTCAGCACAACTTAGGCACTTGTCGGATTTGCTAACATCAAATTCCGCATCAGAGGCAACCGTCTCCCCAATTGTTGCACTTTCAAGTGCAATCAGCACACGCAAAACCAAATGAAATGCAGACACATTGCTTTCTCAGATAGAATTTCGCGCAATTATATTCGCTCTGCAACACTACGCAATGCAATTCAAAGCAATCCAACACATTGCCGCGCAGATACTTTCGAACTCGCAACGTGGCCACAAATTATGGCCGCCCCAACGATTGTGAATTTCTTCGGTAGTTCGTGCGTAGTTCGCAACACTTAATAATTGAAAAGGAAACAGCTCGCGATCGTTATATCGGCTGCCTCTACTTCCCCAGTCACAGTCCCAGCCACAGCCACAGCACCAGCACCAGATAGAGTCACAGCACAGCCACTGTCTGCCACATGCGTCTGTCTGTTTGTCTGTCTGTCTTGGTTGTCCAAATGTTTGTCTATAAACTTGCGGATGCAATGTCTTGAATACTGCGGATGGCGGATGCCATCATTCGCAATTGAACTGCAACATTGCACGCCCTCTTTGGGAAATTTGAATTTTAGTTTGGCGCAGAAACGTTGGCGCACCGCTGCAGCGATTGCGAGTGCGGCTGATATTGACAATGGGATGTGTCTGTCGGGGAGTGTCATTAACGTTGTATGCTTTATGATCACATTGCTGCGCAATTTTAACACATTTGCGATTTCGATGATTTCCATGTTTATTGAAGTGGGGATATTTTTATTCTTTCCGAAGGCGCAATTGTTTATCTCGATTTCAGTGTAATAGTTACTCATAAATTTCAAGCAAAAATGTTTACAATGCACATTCTCTCTTCCGAATATAACTATGAAAAATATTCCAAAATATTATTTTGGTTGTGGACAGTTCCAGGCGCTCAATTGACAGGACGCATTCCAATTCCAATTTAAATATTTCTTCCAATTCCAGTATATTTTAAGAAAATATCTGCTTTTCTCACTTTTTCCCATGCACACGCTCTCAGATAAACAGGAGGTAAAAAATCTGAAAGTGAAATATTTGTATGCACTTTTTCTAGCAAGAAATTTTACAATCAGGAGAGTACTGAAAATACTAAAGGATATAAGAAATTAAAATCACGAATTTGAATTCAATAAGATGTCACTTGAAGAAACACATTTTAAATGAAGATCAATAACACTTAAATGATCTTCCACAAAAATCCAGTACAGCCTAGGTTAGATTAGGTTGCGAGGGCATGTGCGGATACAGTATCCACACATCCACACAGAGACATCTATGTCCATTGTGCCAGCCTTCAAAAATGCCAAGAGGAGGCATACTCATCCTTACCCTCGATTTCCGTATACTCGTACATTGGAAGTACCATGCCTATTAAACCATTTGGTTGTCCAGATGAAAGTGTGGAGATCCGATAAGTCCACATTCATTATCTCTGTCACGCTTGTGAAGAAGCGCGACCCCAAACATTGAAGTCATTTCAACTGTAGCTTTGGACATTTACATAAAAAGTGATACATCGATTCTATCTCTTCTTCATCATGGCAACTCCTGCATAGCCCGCTTGACGGAATATGCCAACGTTGAAGCGTTGGTGCGATAGCACAATGCCCGGTAATGACCCCCGTAAGTACTCTTACTACGGGTTTGTTGAGCCCTAAGAGAACCTTCATTCTCTTCATGTCTAACCTAGGCCATAAGGCCCTTGAAACTTCAGTCGTCACGATTAGTCCAAAAGTTGTTTGTCATCGCAATAGTGAATTCATCTATGCTCCTAAACAGTTCACATAGCGGGATTTGTATTGAGGTATCTGCTTCGTTAATGTCCATTTCAGAGCCCCTTCTGGCCATCTCGTCCGCTAATTCATTCCCTTCTATATTGCTATGTCCGGGAACCCAGCAAAGTGAGACCGTGCGGGGTCCAATGTTCAGTGGTGAGGTACGACATTTCATTACTAACTTCGATTTAACTGTCTTGGATTCAATTGCCTTAAGCGCTGCCTGGCTATCCACACAGATAGTGATATTCGAGGGTCGAATTGTACTACTTTGTATCAGCCTGGCCGCTTTCTCAATTGCATAGACTTCGGCCTGAAAGACGCTGCATGCGTCAGGCAGCCGGTATGACTACCTTGCCTGTAAGCCTTCCGAGAAGATAACCACCCTCGTTTCACTCTCCAGCCGTCAGTGTAGATGATAATGTCAGAATAACCCGTTACAGAGCCTGACTCCCAGTCTTCGCTGGTTGGATAGAGAGTTGGAATTCTAGCTGTAAAGTCTAGAGTAGAAGTCATGTAGTCTGTAGCCGTTTCTGAGTCAGCCGCAACTATACTTTGACGCTTCAGATTTATTTCGCTCAAAATTGTACAGCGTCCATAGTTGACAGATATCCACGTGTTGCACTCCTTTAGTCTGAGAGCTCACTTGGCGGCACAGCCCTGAATGAACACCCTTAGTGGTAAGAGGAGAAATAATATATTTAAGTCTACTTGGGGCGCGCTACGTACCCCTGAAATTCCCAGGCTAGCAGGTCTTTGTATTTTTCCAATACGGTTTTGATTACATTTCCTCCCCAAAGCCTTCCACCAGACGATTCACCCGTAGGTGATAATTGGTATAATAATTGTGGTGTACATCCCATATACAATGTACGGTAACAATCCTCATTTTTCCCTAAAGATCGTTTTATATGTATAGTATGCAGCCAAACCCTTCTTTGTTCTCTCCTCAATATTCCTTCTCCAATTTAACGTGGTGTCCAGATTCGACCTAAGTAGCTTGCTTATGAAGAAAGATTCAACGTTACCCTACCTAACTTTGGCATAAGGGAACTCAGGTTTTCCTGGTGAACGAAGTAGGGTTAACTCCTAATCCGTTGAATTTGTCAGATTGTGAATACAGAATGGCATTTGCAAATGTTGAAAAAGAATACCAATAAAGTAATACTAGACCTGTGAGTTGTGAACTATGAATGTGGTTTCGAAGAACAGATATCCACTAGCATTAAAAAATATGTAAGTTTTAAGAAATTATATATTCCATTGCGCTATTTGAAATATATATATAAATGCTCTTGATTTTGGTGGTCTGTTTTTCCCTCATATTTCCAAATTACAATAGCACTATAAATACTTTGAAGTTTGTTTAAAATTGAACAGCCTTAAGAAAACTCTAACCAATGCTATACATAAACACACGTTGTCATAAACAACAAGAGCAACACTGACATTGACAAGTACAAAACCGAACATACCTCCACTGCAGCATCACGGTTTTTTCATACTTGGCTATATATTTGTACTTCCATTAAAATTTATTGTAAAACTTAAAAGTTAGGATGGAAAAATGAAATAAATAATGACAGCATTAAAAGGGAAGAAATTATAAAGTGTCACCAGGAATGATAAGTGGGCTACACTACCAGTAAAAACAACTAAAACTGCAACCATAACGAGGGGCACGCAGGACATCACCTACATGTATACAGTCTGTAAGTGCTACTACAACTCACACACCGGGTTGCCACTGCAGCAAATGACTTCCGTGCTGGAGCAAACAACAATGCAAAGTTCTCAAGAGCACAGCTGGCAACACTGTCCGCACCGACCACACCGGTAACTCAGGCAACACTGGAAACATTGACAACTTCAACGAACAAATGTCAAAAACTCCAAGACAAAAGTTTGCCGTTTTTAAGTTTAATTCTTGAATGCTTCAACTTTCACATATCCTCAAAGGACATCAAAGTAAAATGCTGGACACTCGCTTCATTCATATTTGCTTTTCTTTTAGTTTGCTTTCCGTCATTATTACCCACAAAGGAGCGATGAAGTAGAACCTTTTCTCTGAAATCACTCATTCCCTACCGCCCACCCATCACAAAAAAGATTAATTTTTATTGCAAGAAGTAGAACACAAGTGGGAAGTTTGTGGAGCTGCAGCTACCTTTCATTCTTTACCGGTGACGATATTTGATAAAATATAAAATTGCTTCATCGCTCTGTGTGTCCTGCAGGTTCCATGGTCATTAAACGTACAAACAACGGAAGCATAACCTCACACTTGGCAATATTTTGACATGTGGGCAACAACGCATACTTAGCATTGCTGGGAATGGGGGAAAACCGCGCAAGGTCCAGCGGAATTTGTGACTGCCTGAAGTGAGAATGACATTTTTCACTTAAGCTGACCCCGCCGCCAGTCATCTCCACTCTCTTACTCACTTACTGACTCAGTCAAATGTCCTTCATTTGGTATTTTACCGTTATTAAAAAATTACTTAAAAGTATCAGAGCGAGATAAAAAGTGTGAAATAAATTTCAAAGTTTTCGAAAAAGGAAAAGTACGACAAGAGAAACGTCACAAGTTTTTAGTGACTTTTGACAGCACCGCCACACTTCGTCAACATAAACCCACACACTCATATATTTATATATATATATTCACATAAGTTGCCACATCCACTGCTTGGACATGTTCCAGGGATGTCCAAAGTATACACATACGTTCTCTACTCGGCACACACTCAACCCCACCCAAACATCGGATTTTGTGTATGACCACGTCTCCTTGTTTGGTGGTTTGTGTCTTGGGATATTTTTATTTTATTTGTGTTTTTACTGCATTTTTCATCATTTCATTTTTGTTTCAGTGCTTTTTTCCGTTCATTTTGAAAAATATTATAGAATCCACAAAATCTCCTTGGTGCTTTGCTGTTTGGCCCTCATCGCCGGCACTGCACCGCACCGCACCGCACCGCCCATTAGGGAGTGCCCGCTTGGGTGTTGTGTCCTTCGCTGGAGCTCGGTTGTCGTTGATGATGATTTTGTGGTCACTTGTGTTAATCCATGGAGACATGTGTCGAACATGAATTTCGTTCACTTCGCATATAAATAATAATTTCTGGCGCACATGTGGGCTATATGGCCGGAGACAGCTTGTCGATCTTTATAATGTTGTAATTGAAAATATTTTTGATGTGTCAATATAAGTGACCAGAGACGGTTGGGTAGAAAATGTCAAAAGATGAAAACAGGACTAAAACTTTTGAAGTGGGCAGTCAGTCACTCGTTTCTTTTTTTAAGTAGCGGGAGAGTGCAAATAGGAAATGGAGTAGAAGGAAAACAAAAAAAATCAGCTCGTATACAAAAAACTATTACGGCCAATGTAATAAAAAGTGATAGAGATGGAATATTAGCAACTGGCAGAAGGAATTATTTAAGAGATTTGAGTGAATGCGAAAGTACACCGCACCCACTTACACAATGAAAATGGCACATTAAATGGGTGTGTTTTAGATTTAAACCCCAACTTAACGATCCCGAAATACTCCGCATCATTTAATTACTATGTCAAATAAGATATTTGCAGTATTCTCCTCTTTGTTAGTTTCTGTTCAATATTTATTTCTGTAGGAGCTGAGTGGGTCTGATATGGATTGAGATGTTTTATACGATATTATATAGTGTAGCAAGAAAGATCAAATATATGTGATAAAAAAAAAAGATTTTTTCGAATTTATTTCAAAAAATTACTGCTAAAGCTGGTTTCAACTGAATTCAAGATACCTTATCGATGGAAAACTGTATGTATGTGTGTTGCGGGCATGCGGCTGATACTGCTAATAATCAGCCTTTATCATTAGGTGGCTTCCTTTATCAAATAGCGGACAAAAATAATTATTATTTGCACACTTTATTTGTTTTTAAATGAACTTTTACTATCTTTGGCACACTAGCACAAGAATTTGGCCTTTTGCAAACATCAACTGAGCGAATTTTGCATCAGGGCTTGGGATTGCATCCGTACAAAAATCAAACTAACCCAAGAACTGAAGGAAAACGACCATAGACACCGCCGTGTGTTCACTGAGTGGGCTCTGGAGAAGACCCGATTTAAAAAAAATATATCATCGTCAGAGACGAGGAATAAAACAAAAAATTTGAATCGTGAGTATATTTAGGTCACGATGGAAGTTTAAGTTCCTCAAACACCACGGAAGACCAGTCATCATTCTCAGAATTTTCGATTGGACGCTTTGGAGTTTATTCCTGTTTGACAGACACGCGGGGCCCCACAATAGAATCCCCTATGTCCATATAGGCTTATACTCTAAGGCAATGTTTGAGTGTTTATTTAGTAGCCAGTTCAAGGAATGGAGTCTCAATTTGATCTGAGCACACTTTGAGTCAATGTGTTTAGTTACCATGTATTCTATGTCAGAGCATTGTGGAATGTTTTGACCACTGACCTTCCTTAAGGCAAGTGTTAAGTATGTACATTTCATTCACCTTTATTCTCCATTTGTAAAGCCACTGTTCAATTGACAGCAACTGGCTCTGTAGTCATTGTGAGGATTCAAGATGGGAGCTGCTTGTACTCAGTATGGCGGTATCATCGGCGAATGTGAATATTGCGTTGTGATCGGAAGTTGGCATGTCACCTGTAAAAAGCAAATACAGTATTGGTCCAAGCACACTGCTTTGAGGTACTTCAACTATCAAAGGCTTCCGAAATGTTTAGGAATGCAACAGAGCAGTACTTCTTTTGTTCGAATGCTGAGCATATAATTCTTACTATGCGATGAACTTGCTCTACCGATCCATGATTTTCACGGAAGCCAAACTGGTATTGATTAAATTGTTTTTATTTAAATACTGCAAGACCTGCCGGTGAACTATTTTTTCGCAGATTTTAGACAAGGTAGGCAGTAGACTAATGGGTCTATATGAACAGGCCTCTGTAACATTCTTTCCTGGCTTCGGGATCATTATTATTTTCGAAACTTTCCTGCTTTGAGGATAGGTAGGTAGGTAGGTAAGGCGGCCACCCGAAAAGGGCGTACTTCGGCCAACATTGACCCTTTGTGATACCGTATGGGACAGCAGGTCTCCTCCCTTTCAAAGGTCCAGCTATTTGGAGCCTTTAATGAAGCAGTTGATGGAGCTAATCTTTTTTTTTTGAGATATCTCCCAAGGAGTCCAAAAAGTAGTCGCCTAGAAAAGTGCGCCTCCTTCTGGACAAAGCTGGACACGTGCACAACAGGTGAGTAGTGGACTCTTCCTCCTCCTCGTCCATGCAACTCCTGCAGAAGTCATTAGAGGCCATCCCCAGCCTACACCCGTGTGTGCCTAGAGTCCAGTGTCCCGTTAGGACGCCAATCACGGGACCTATGCTTTGTCTAATTAGAGCCAGTAGGTCCTTATAGCGCTTGACATTTATCTCTGGCCAGGTTTGTCTAGCTATTTTACATCCTGAAAGTTCAGACCAGCGCCTGCCCGCTGTTCCTAAGGATATTGTATTTACTAAGAGCTTACATGTGGCAATAGGAATACCGAATTGCGACCTATCTGGTTCCATCGGTATGGTAGTACCCTCACGGGCAAGTTCATCCGCCTTGCAGTTCCCTGGAATATCTCCGTGATCGGGAACCCAGCACAGATGCAGACGGGTCTGCTTAGCTCTCTCGTCTAAAGATTTGCGGCAGCTCTTGATGGCTTTTGAGGTGATAATAACCGAATCCAGGGAGCGCAAAGCAGCTTGGCTGTCGGACAGAATGCAAATATCAAGTCCAGATATCTTCTTCTTCCTTAGCCAAGACAGTGCTGCCTCTATAGCCGCGACCTCTGCCTGAAAAACACTGCAGTGGTCGGGCATCCTAAAGGACATGCTAATGTCCAAATCTTCTGAGAATACAGCACCTCCCACCCTACTCTGTAGTTTGGATCCATCTGTGTAGATGTGAACCCCTTCTACATGAGGGGGGATGCCATCCTTCCATTCGTCCCTGGAGGGAATGGAGATCTTGCACCTACCATTGAAGGCATACATTGGTGTGATGTAGTCGAACGAGTCAGGAATACCCTCAAAATGTCTTATGTTAATGTTATTTACCTCATTCTTTAAAGTTTTCAGGCGCTCACTGTTTCCACTATTCGGAAATTCAGGTGGTTCAAACGATATAGCGGTGAGATTTGGCCAGACGACATTACTCAGGTAATCTGCGAAAGCAGCGCATTTTTTATCATCGCTTTTAGCTCCAGTGCCATTATTTTTACGAAGTGGTGACTTATGTTGCAAAGACCCTAGTAGCACGCCACATTGAATGCTCATTGTCGCCATGAGGACTCAAGCTTCCAAAATAGTCTGCAACTGATTTTTGGTGTTTCTGCTTCAATATGTTTTTTAGTTTACGGGTGCAACACGCGAGTGCATTCTTCAATTTTGGTGACTGATGATTTTGCCATTCTCTTCTAAGACGTCGCTTTTCTTTGACAAATTTTTCCACATCACTAGGATGGTACAAAAGTGAAGCTTTTTGTGTGACGGGTGTGGTGGATTAAATATGCCACCTCCTTTAAAAGATTTACCAGGCCATTCAAAGTATTTTCGGTGTCGCGATCATCTTTTAGAGAGGCTTTATAGTTAATATCAGCACATATACATTTTTTATATTATATCCAGTCAGTGCATCTATTTTTCAGATGAGAAGAGTTGGAAGTAGAGGGCGCTGATGAGGTTTTCAGATGAATGAAGGTTTCCAAGTGGTCAGACGAAACATTAAACGATATTTCAGGAGTAATGTTTATCCTTTTTATGTTTCTAAATAACCGAAAACTATGAAGTCTGGTCGTTTGTTGATATCAGATGGCCAGTAGGTTGGCTTCCCGGTTAATATAATCTCTAGACCCAAGGTAGTTATGGCATCATAAAGTTGTCTACCTTTCGGTGAGACAATACGGGAGCAACTAATTGCGAGTGCAACTAAATAGCTGCCAATTGCCACAAGCAGACAATGCGAAATAGCTTGGGGTGCATCTGTATAAGCGCCTTACGTAGCTATGTCATATCTTCTACAAATGGTAAGCAACCTATATTAGGGTTTAGCTCATTATTCTGGCTAAATGGTCGAAGGTCGGCACTATCAATGGAAATTAAAATCCTGATATATAAAGTAATACTGAAACCCATTTGGACTTATGGTGTTCAAATTTGGGGGATCAGCACCCAAGTCAAGCCTGGACATCTTGAAACGATCCTAACAAAACTTTTGCGAGTGTGTACCAATCCTCAAAACCTATGATTTTCTCACTTGTAATTATTAGAAATACTGCTTTCGAATGAACTGTAGTGTTATGTACACATTTGCTAAAAGGTATTTAAATAAATCATACCGGAGATTATAACACACTCCTTCACTTTACAATTATATACAGGATTATGAGTTAACCATGCCATAATGGAAAAAATTCAGTCAGCGAGTGTGTGCCACTGGGAAGCGTTAATTCGGAACTGGCTACTAAAAGTCCAGCATGATAAGTTAGCCATAAAAATTCACTTAATAATGAAAAATTTTACTTCATTCAAATACGCAATCGTAAAAAATCAATTTTAATGCGCTTTGTAATTTGAAGGAACTTCTTTCCGTAATAAATACGCGCAATCGAGCATCAAGCCTGAGAGTTGGAATAGCTGCGGATCGTAAAGTGCCTGATCAAAAGTAAATAAAAACGCCAAAACGATGGCTCCGAGTGGCGTGAGTGAGTGAAGCAATTCATTTTTATGGCCGTTGGACACTATGCATTCCCGCCGCACTAGCGGTCTGGGATGGAGAAGCTGGTACGCAATTCCGGCATCAGACTCCAAATCAGAGTTGAAATTATTGAAGTCATAAAACGGCAATAAATTATGGATTGATTGCTTTATGATCGACTGAAGGGGGATGATTATGGGCAAGTGCGGTAAGACGAGCCGCACAGGAACGTGACAGCAAATTAGCGGCTCCAACTCCATATGCATGTACAATTTTTTAAATAGAAATATGCTTATAGCGGAAAACTCCAGTGATATTATTATTCTTGCGCTTCTGCATATCCTTTAACCATTAATTTTCGAAGGCCCCTAAGGCACATGAACCAAATTTATATAAAGTGTAAGCAAATGCGAGCATAGTAAGACCACTCAGTGGAACATCCATATGTGCGGCGACGTGTGTATGTATTGATATCTGAGTGTGTGTGTGAGTGTGCATAAACGTCACAAGAATTTCAAAGTAAAAATCAAAAACTTTTCCTTGCTGCTGCACTTACTGACTACTACTGCGTCATGCAGTGCCGGTCGTCTGCTCATTGTTGATGGGTCCTCGGTGTCCATGCGAGTTTTGATGCTGCTAAACTTTTCACCATAAAATAAACACATTTTGACATTGATGGCACTGAAGAGAGTGCACCAAATCACATTTTAAGGATGGATGAAAGTGGTTAACTACAGGAGAGATAGATAGATAAAGAGAGGGGAAAGAGAGAGTGTGTGTGTAGTGTAACGGAGACTTTGTGCAGACTTGGGAGATACTTTCTTAAATAATTTAAATTTTAAGAATGACTAATTTAAGGGCGCTCGCGTTTAACTTTATTTTTAAAGACTTCTGATTCACTTCTCAACATTGCCCTGCAGCTTTGAAAGCATAAAAGTCAAATGCACTTGCACAAGTTTCGACTCGCAACTTGAGGGAATCATTTTTCAACACTTTGTACATTTCCGACATAATGAAGTGGCCCGCCATTCTGCGTTAGCCACAATATCCTTTGCGTTGCATTGTTTGTTCGCTTTTCTCATTTTTTCTTTGCGTTGCTCGTATTCCACAATGTCCGTCTGCCTGCCTGCTTAATTTTTATCCTTTTGACTTTATTGCCGTCAACAACGATAGATCATTGTGCAGTCCTTGCTGTGTATCCTTTTCCTCAAAGTGGAAGTCGGTATTTTATTTGTATTCCTTTGAACTGGAAAATTCTTAACGTCTGTTTTGTGTTTATTTAGGTTAATCCCTCAGAGAATGGCATTCTAGTTCTTTGAACAAAATGACTTCGTGATTCCTTTCAGTCGTTTTTAGCGCGTTTTTTTTATTATTTATAATTGTTAACTTTTTACATTCCCTTCAAATTGTCCACTGGTTTTTGTGTTGTGGAGGTTTCCTTATCAATTATTACTATGCAGTTAGGATTTAATGGCACAGAAAGCGTTTCTTTTTCAATCTAGGCGATTAAGAATAAATTATATGTGCGAGTATATATAAGATATTTGTATTGTCTTTATTAATCAAAAAAGGGAATGTAAGCAATTTAATATAGAATAATTTTAAAGTAAAACTTCTTTGTCTCGTGGTTTCTGATCCGTTCACGTTTCCTCCTGTCAGTGTACCTGAAACAGCCAGCCTCGAACCTTCCCGACTCACACTTACGCCACTGGCCACTATGTCGCTAGTAGCAAGAGTTGCCTCACTTTGGAAATAGGAGTATAGCGTTAACTCCTCCCTCTGATAAGTTGGAAACGTCCCTGTTTCAATGACTGTTTAGCTGGTATGTGCTGGACAAAATATATTTATTACTATAAGCTGCTCCCCCCAGGCCAAAGTCTTAATTCGGTCCCTACTGTCAGCAATTGGACTGTCTGAAGGAAGCAATTGCCAGGCGAGAATTGTGCTCCATCAGGATAACGCCAGGCCACACACATCGATACTGAGTCGCCAGAAACTCAGGGAGCTTTGTTGGGAGTTTATTATGGATCTACCTTAGAGTCTGTACTTGGCAGCAAGTGATTAGCACCTGGTCCTGTCTATGGCGAATAATTTTGATGGTGAAAGATTCTCCTCAAGCGAAGCTTGTGAAAAACGCCTGTCCCAAATGTTTGCCTATAGGGACGAGGGTTTCTATGAGAGACGAATAATGAAATTACCTTCAAAATGGTAATAAGTTATCAAATAAAATGGTGCATATTTGAACTAATTCGGTTCATTCTACCTATGCTAAATAAAGCCTTCAATTTCATTGAAAAATAATGGATTTCTTTTTACTAGACCCTATATGTAAATTTTTCGTAACGATGATTTAAAATAAACTAATTTCATGGTAATCGGTAGCGATCCTTAAATAACAATAACTAACAATATGCATCACAAAATTTGTTTGCATTTAGCTTACTATTTGTAATGATATTATAACATTATTTTAAATGCTTGGGCACAAGATTCCTTTCTGGAGGTGTCTAAAACTCGAAGACAACTACGATCTTTCATCTGACGATTCTCCGATTCTCATAACAGCACAGGCGTAATACCACATAAGGAGGTTCCTCGTCTACATAATGCTAACACCAACTGGGCTTTGTACAGGTCAGGAAATCATGGAGCTAAAATTGCCGTTAAAAACAAACGAAGAAATTAATGAAGCGGTTGAATATTTTAATAATAATAAACAAAAATCAGGATGGATCTCAAAAGGATAAAGTGCGGAAAGTAAGATCTATAGAACACGGTCATCCGACGTACAAGAACTGCTTTCAAAATAACGCTAAGGATAATCTGGCAAAATACTAAACAGGATGATAAAAACTGCTCAACAAAGTGGCAAAAAAACAAAAACGTATGTCCAATATCAGGAAAATCAAATATTTGAAACTTATCTCAAAATCCTGTTACCGTCAAATATCAGCCATCATAGTCTGTGCAAGGAAGCTAAAAATGTTGGTCATCCTAAGCCACGCTCAGCTCCAATTAAGGCGGCGGAAAATATATGGGCACGAACAGATAAGGTGAAAGCTAAAACCTTTGAGAAGCATCAAGCCAAATTGTTCGAACCATACCCACAATCTGCAGACGAAGCAAAATAAAACAAAATGAGTAAGTATCTTGATTCAGCTTTTCAAATGTACTTACCAATTTCTCCCTTTTCTGCTGATAAGATTCGCAAAACTATAAACACGGAAATCAACATTAAAAAATCACCTGGCTATGATCTAATCACTGGCAAATCGCTTAAAGAACTGCCCGATATAGGGTTATCTCCCATACCTTTTTAACACAGTGTTAAGGTTCTCACATATCCCAGATCAGTGGAAGGTAGCACAAGTCATCATCATACTGAAACCAGGCAAGCCTGCGAATTTGGCTACATCATACAGACCAATAACCATTCTACCAACAACGGGAAAAGTGTTTGAAAAGACGATACTAAAGAGATTAAAAACACATGTAGACCTATAACAAATAATTCCAGATCATCAATTTGAGTTTAGAGAGCAGCACTCAGCAATCGAGCAGGTGCATAGAATTTGTACAGTCATTGGGAATTCTTTTGAAAGTAATAAATATTATACCGCAGTTCATTGACGTGATGCAGGCCTTTGACGCAAAGGACTTTAATTGCTATTAAAGAAGAAGCTCCACCATACTTAATTCAAAATTCAAGTCCTATTTTGAAAATATACATTTTATGGAAAAAGTCAATGAATTTGTAACCAGCCTGTGGTACTTGTCGTACTACTACATATATACATTTTTTATAGCCGATTGGCGAACGACGGACCGTACGGTGACAGCTACATTTGCGGATGACACTACAATCATACCAACTGATAAAAAAAAATGTATACATATTCCAAACAAGTCTGAACTAAGTCACGTCCTGGTTACAAAAGTTTAGAATACAAGCTAATGCAGCGAAATCGGTGCATATAACATTCATTCTAAAGATGATGCCCACCAGTGTACTTAAACAACGTACTATTGCTACAAGCTGATAGTGTGAAATACCTCGGTATTCATTTGCATAAGCATCTAAATTGGAAAATACACATATTCTCTAAAAGAAAGCAATTGGGGCTGAAAGTTACATCGCTCTACGGATTGTTCGGACATAATTCTAAAGTTATATTAGAAAATAAAAACTACTTGCCTACAAGTCAATTTTAAAACCTATGTATGGTCTTCAGCTATGGACAACAACTGCCAAGTCTAACACAGACATAATTTAGATATTCCAGTCGAAAACTTCGCGCTGTATAGCAAATACTCCCTGGTACGTCACTAACGAAACTCTGCATAGAGATCTACAAATGCCGTGGATCATCGGAGTAAAGACAACCAATACATCGGAAGTCATAAAATTCATCCCAATGTGTTCGGTCTCTTAAGCTCCACTAATGCACGTAGGAGGCTGAAAAGATTTGAACCAACCGTGCTATTAGCCACGAAATGATGTCTATATAGTTATTATTTTAAGATGAAATTGTAAAAAAAAGGTTTCTTGGTCATAAGTTATGCTTATTTTTATAGGTCCTGATTATTTGCAAATCGGCTTCCTTTCTTCAATCTGCAAAACTATGTTCCTAAAATCATACTCTCCTTCTTAATCTCAAAGGAATTATAGTGGTATTGATGGATCTTATGGAAAGCCATTTTGTCCAAGGCTTCCAATTTATATTCGAGGCCTTCTGTTTTCTACTAAGGTGCATTATGCTCTTTTTTTACACACGCAAAGCCTCGGATTCCTTTTCTGTACGAGTTTACTTATTATGCTTATTTTTAAATTTTTAATATTTTCCTCTTTACTTTGCCAAGTTACTCTGCCTATTTTATTGAAATCGATTCACGCAACTTCATAGGCAGATAAATTCGAATGTCCATTCACACATTCGTAAATGTACACGTCCACTTTTGCATTTGAAGAAGTCACTGACGCATGAATTTCTTAAATGCGACTAAGTCAAAGGCAATCTTCGAGAACCAATCTTGCAATTAAATGCATGCTGTCGGTGTCATATTCTGCTCAGCCTGTTTCTTCGGCAATACTTGTGCGTTTCCCAAAAAATGTTAAGTCAAAGTGCATACGTGTGCCTGTGTGTGTGCCAGAAGCATAAAAACCTTCCTGCTCTGGGGAATGGATAACAGAAAGTCGAGCACTGCCGATGCATTTAAAGGATTTTTACAACACAATTATGCAATACTATATCGTTGGCTCCTTGCAATTGATGGACATGTATGTGCTTGTTTGTATGCATGCACTTGCAGTGAGCTGAGCTGCAACTAGAATTTGTGGTTGGCCACACAGCTGAACCTACACTACGCCATATTCAGAAGTCTCCCTAGGAGGAGGTCGACTGCTTCTTCATTAAGCCGAAGTTGTTGTTTTAAATGCAAAGTTAAATCATTTGTCCAGCAGTAACCGTACACTCTGTAATAATGGGCGGCTAAAACGGGTGTTTGGGTATACACACTTCTGCAACTCCCACACACTTGGACTGTTTCGTTTGAGGCTTTTATGTGCACGTGATGTACTACTGCCCAACCTCAACACTTTGTACACTTTTACAATTTAGAATTGAACATGTTCGGCTGTCTTACTGTCTGTCTTCCGCATGCGAGTTCGAGCATTGCCCATCTGTCCAACCGACTGTCAGTCGGTGTCTTGCTCTGTATATTTTGTTATTTAACAAGACTTTTTTCACTGCTGGCAAATTTGTTGCTCCTTCATTGCAGCTGATATGTGTTCCGTTGTGTCCTGGCAGCAGCAGCCATCTTGCACTTGGCAGTACTACCGGAAGTCAATTTTAGAAACGATGGCAACTACAGTGATGAGCAGTACATTTAAAATTACACATCTCACTACAAGTAAGAGTGAAGAGCTTTGAAAAACATGGCAAGTTAATAAAAATATTCTTAAATCCTGCAGAATGCATTTCGATCGAATTGTAATTCTGCACAAACAAAAATGAATAGGAAACCGAAGGCATTACCAACGTTAACAGGAGTAGAAATTCTACTATATAGCCCCGATGTCACGTGAAAATATAACTAAATTTAAAATTGTCTCAGTCTTGGCTTTATCCCCGTCAATTTAGTAGCAGCCTTGCAGCTCTTTAGTGCAACTGCCGGACTTCATCAGGTGTGCATCGAGTTGCCTTTCTTGCTTTGTCTTGTCTTGTCCTGCTTGGCTTCCTTTGCGAGCAGTGCAAAATTGTGTACGTCCATCAGTCCGCATGTCCGTCTGCCTGTCCGCCTGTCTATCTGCTATCCATCCATCCATCTTCCTATCTAATTGCTCGCCTCCATCCATCCATCCGTTCATCGGGCCATCCATCGTTCGAATGTGCTTATTTTTCTAGTCATTTTCTTTCATTGTAAATTTAGTGCTTAGTGCATTATTATTTTCACATTTCACAGTTATACACTCTCTTGGCATCCTTGAGTACGCCTGTATGTGTGCGGCTATATGTGTGTGAGTGTACGTCCGCCTTCCCATCTGTCTGCTGTCTTGTATTTTTAGTTAAATTTGGTTTACTCGGCAAATCGTTTCGTAATAATGTGTTTGTTTGCGTCTTCGTCTCCACATCGTAAATCCACTGCACTACATGAGATTGTCTCTCAGCCTGTCTAAATGTCTCTGTGTATCTGTCCATCACTTGGTTCAGCTTACAGTGCAGGAGCAGCAAATCGACTGCTGCACTTGCCTGCTCCTGCAATTGTTTTCAGTAGTTTTGGAACTTTGCATTTTGAGACGAAGCTTTTATTTCGATTTATTCTTCAACTTCGAATTCCTCAAACACAACTGATAAAAATTAAGTCTACCAGCGCACACATAGCAAATATGTAAAATTTAAAAGGATATCACAAACTACTTCAATGTCAGCTCGTATTAGAGCCATCGCATGTGTTGAAGAAGGCCCTCATGTCGCATGAAAAATAAATAAGCAGCACTAATTGGAAGTTGTCTTCTAACATTTCTGAATTTATGCGGAAATGAATGAATGAGTTCTTAATTTAATTTGAAAATATCAGGATAGAATTATTTTTCGGGGACAGTTTAAAGAAACTGAAAGGATTGGAGACATTTGCACTTCAGTTTTTATTTCTAAGTAATGCCACAAAACAGTTTTGTATCCACGATTTCACCAATGAGTATATAAAGGGTTTTCCAATAAGAGGTGTTCTTTTGGTATTCAAAGAAAAATGCCACATTTTGAGATAAGTGATCAGATGTTTATTTCATAATAAAGAGGTGTGCCATTAATAATGAAAAACGACATCAGCCAAATGGCCACCACGACCACGCTCACAGGACCATATCCTTTTCATGAAATTTTCCATAACCAAATCGCAAAGTGGCTGCCCTATGTCCTCGATAGACTCACGAATTCTATCTTTGAGGTCTTGAATCGACGCTGGGCTGTTGGCGTAGCCCTTATCTTTCAAGTGGCCCCAAAGGAAGAAGTCGTAAGGTGTTAATTCACAAGATCTCGGTGGCCAATTGTGAGATAACACAGTCCGGAAACTTTTCCCGTAAAAGAGCAATGGTTTCGTTGCTTGTGTGGCACGTAGCGCCGTCTTGTTGAAAGTAACCGTTGTCCAGATCAATACCATCCAACTCCGACCATAAAAAATTATTAATCATCTCTCGATAGCGCAATCCATTCACCGTAACTGTTGATCCAACCTCATTTTCGAAAAAGTAAGGTCCAATGACCCCGTCGGACCATAAACCGCACCAAATAGTCACACGTTGAGGATGGAGAGGCTTCTCAACAATAACTCTTGGGTTTTCCGAGCCCCAGATGCGACAATTTAGCTTGTTGACGTAACCACCGAGGTGGAAATGGGCCTCATCAGTCAAGATGATTTTTCGATGGAATTCCGGATCATTTTCATGCATTTCAAGGACGCAATCAGCAAAGACACGACGTTGTTGATGATCGGCCGGCTTGAGTTCTTGTGTTAACTGAACTTTATAAGCCTTAGGACCCAAGTCTTTATGCAAAATACGTTGTAATGACGTTTGTGGAATGCCCAATTCCAAAGAACGACGTGGAATGGACAAACCTGGGTTTTCTTTAACACTTTGGGCTACAGCAGCAATATTCTCAGTTGTTCTTGAGCGACGTGCACGGGTTTTATTCTTCATATCACTAACTTGTCCCAACAGCTCGAATTTTTCCACCAATTTCTGTATTGCGGTCCGACAAGGTGCTTCACGACGACTCAAAAATGCTTTAGTTTTGCGAACTGTGACTGCAAGATTTTCACCATTTTTGTAGTGAATTTTAATAATTTCAATGCGTTGTTGAAGCGTGTATCGTTCCATTTTTAGTAATGGCGTAGTTTCTACTTGTCAAATGTCAAAGAATAAAAGC
The DNA here is from genome assembly GCA_920105625.2 of Clusia tigrina. NCBI lineage: Eukaryota > Metazoa > Arthropoda > Insecta > Diptera > Clusiidae > Clusia > Clusia tigrina. The sequence continues at coordinate 38,444,687 of OV050033.1, read as the reverse complement.
TTCAAAAGTGACAGCTACCGAAATACCGGGTGATTCAAAATAACACCTCTTGTTGAAAAACCCTTTGTTTCTTATTGACAAGCGAATTAATGTATAAAATTGTGTCGATCTTCAATTCACTGGCATTGGCTGTTTTGATTTCAGAAAACTCTCTATTAAAGAAAATGGTGTACTAAAGATTCCTCCAAACAGTTGTCTCTGGCTCTGAAAGACTTATCTTTGTAAATGGAGAATACTGCAGTGTGTATGATATCATAACGCATTATCGGACCGACTTCCTGAAACATACTAGAATAGATCTCCCCAATAATCAAATAAAGGGACAAAAAACAATAATTAAAACTATTCGAAAAACCAATCTCAGGGATTGCAATTTCAATCTTTCATTAATATAATGAATCCATTAAAAACTTTTAAATGCAAATTTTTTGAGTTTTGACTTGGACGTAAATAATCAAATTTTCGACACCATTGACATTATAATATCACCCATATAATCCTAGCATCAGTCATATTAAATGAGAGCCCTGGACTTTTTTAGGGGGTACGCATGCCTTTCATCGAGTTCAGTTAGTTTTTTGCAATTCTTGCGTTTTTACCAGGGACCGTATTCATTTTAAGTTAGAAGAAAAATGCTTATTGAACGTAATTACAGTCGACATCAGCTTTTTCATGTCATCATTAATAAGAGTGAAGGTGGGATACTTATAAATACGAGTTTGATAATAGCAAACATTCCATTTCCCAAGGTTTCATCGAGTTCCTTTCTACTCCAACAATAGGCCACGTACGAACAGAAAGACGCACTGTGCTGATTAAAAAACTGATGCACAAATAAAAGTTCATATGTACAATGGCTCTTTTTGGTAGCTACAATCAGTTCCTCAGTGAGCATAATGTTTTGTAGGAAAAATTCGAGAGTAATTCCTACAGCTATTGATTCTTGGTTCTAATCTTATGCAGAATTCAAATCCTTTTCTGTTTTGTGGTACATACCAAGGTATTGAAGTTCATCTTTAAACTTTCAATTAGCTAGTGGCAGTTTTTAAATGCATCTATTTCAGTATAGAATATTTTCTAGATTATATGCGAGATTACTGTACTGAATCATACCTGAATCAGTAACTAAAAATTAAATCAAAATTTTATCGCAATCGCTCTCAACATTTTCGTCACTCCTCCGCCTAATTTGACCGATGTTTGAGGGAGCATAAGGTACGCAATATGGGACGAGACTGGTGTCAACAAGTTGCCCAATCTAATGTTCGGCTCTCCAAATCTGAATTGAAGTAAAAATTTTTTAAATTGTTTCCTTAATTTAATAATCTACTGAATGCAGTATTGCGTCTCTATACACCCCATTCTCCTGGTATGAGGAGAAAAAGTAATAATTACTGTCAAACAATAGAAAATTAATTGCAAAACAATCAACGTTTTATTAAAATAAAATGAATTTGACATAATTCAAATGCAGAAGTGCATAAGTGTCGCCAGCCGAAATGGACGTCTGTGCGCCCGCCCGTCCAACCATTCATTTGGAAAATATTTAATTAATTTCTGCTAATAAATGAAACCAGCACAAAAAAGCAAATTGGACTCCCTCGCCCAACCGACCGCTCAGCACTAACGCGGCTCACGGTGAATCAAAACTAGCCACGATGATATATTAACGCCACCACAATTGCAGCGAAGCGAACTTGTCGCTCACTTAATGGCCCGTTCACAAACTAATGGCCTACACGGCGGCACGGATCGCCACATGCTAGTGCTGTCGCGCCACATTAGGAGAGGCGACTGCCCAGCCACCCCACCCACTCACTCAGACCACGCACAGTCCAGCCATTAATATTATACAAATACTAGTAATAATAATGATGAGATGGCATTTGGACCGGTGGCTTTATTTGAGTTTGATTGCCAATTCGAGACACATAATGAAAATAAAATTAAATCCAAATCGGTGAAACAATTGCAATGCAATATGACAAAATGGCGTCGACGACTATTGTGACCCAACTACCAAAATTGTCAGAATATTCACTAAATTGGAACATATGCTAAAAATACTACAATTTAAATAAAGAGCACACTACATTCACTCTTTGCAGTCCGCACATAGAATATATTTCAGGGATGGCGTATAACAATCTACTGACAACGCGAATTTGCTGCAGGTTGCTGGTGCATGTAGAGTACTAACTCAAACTTTTGTATCAAATATAGTGTGCCAATTGTATTGTCCCCATTTGCATCCTCTTCATTTACGACACCTGGAGTACTTTTGTTATTACGTTCATTTTCGCTTCTTGCGTGATATCGGCTACGATATATTTTATTATAATTGTCACATTAATGGCAACATGTCAAAGTCCGCATTAGCGAAGTGTCAGTAAAAAAGAAAACAACTGCAAACAGTACTTATTGCCGAAACAAAATGCCGTACTGTGGAGGCTTGAGACCTCCAATTAGGGGCGGATCATGTCAGATAAATCAATTTAAATAATGAATTGAAAAGTTTTTGCCAATTTCACTGTCACCGATTGCCACCACTTCATTGAACCAATTACCAGTGCATTGATTTTGATACTACAGAAATTTCATGTGCAGGGTCCCTGGCCAAAATTCTTGAACTAAACACGGGGGTCTTAGTACTAGTAAAAAACATGATACATAAAATTATATTATAACCATGCCTACTATTTATATGATTTTATAATTTACGACCTATACTAAATTTGTGAGCGAAATTAAGTATGAATAAATATTTAAACGCAATAGAACCGCAACAGAAATGCCACTGCATTGTATTGGATATTTTGCGAACCCTGATATGATGAGTCACATATTGAATTAAATTTACACGGCCTACCATAAGTTTATAATTCTCTGATGAATCCTTATTTGTTGTAAAATTTCCTTCATTACTTAAAATTGTAGCAGAATGCAATATATTCTTACCCAGGATAACGTTATCAATTATCCAAATGACTTAAGATCCATATCTTAAGTTTTGAAAATTTGTTAATAGTGGCCGTGCCAGTTACTATATATAGTGCCCATATTTTGCAATAGTGTTTAGTAGTAGCTCCATCTACATATCCTCCATCGTCACTATTCCATCAATTGGACCGAAGTTATAGCCATTTTAAGAAAGGTGAAAAAAGTTCCATATATGGGAGGTAGGCGTATTTGGTCAAAACGGCGCAAATAGCAATCTGATACTGTTCTTTGCCCAGACTATACTTTTACAAAGTTCCATTACGATATCTTTAACGGTGTTAAAAACCAGTGACAACTGACGGACAGACGAACAGACAAAATCAGTATTGTTCAGAAATGATTCTGATCATATCTGTATAGTTAAGTCCATAGCTACCACGCCTCTTTCTTGTAGTTGAAGCCCCTCTCAAAAGCACAAAATTAGTGTACCCTCTTTAAGAGGTAAAAGGTATAAATACGACAAAAATTAATAGAAGAAAATCCAATCTACAATAACGAAAAAAATAGACACCATCTAAAAATATAATATGCCATATCAACTATTGCAAATCTCCCACCATAGCACATAAAATCTGCAAATAATAAACCTTTGTGGAGAAGATGGCCTCTTGTCCATGAATAAAAGCAGTCAAAAATACTCGTATGTAGATTCGATTGCATCCACTCTATCCTAGGCGAATTGTGTGATATACTACCGTAGCATTTGTGGTATATCATAGTCGATCTGAGGCGACATCAATATTCCCCAGTGGATTTCATTCCCAGTTAAATTCCAGTTAACTATTGCACTAAATTCAGCTACAGTCCCACATTCTATATCTCATATCACCATTTACAAACAACAGGACACAGGCTGCAACGCCATCTTAAAGTTTGTCCATAAATCGTTAATCGCCTTCGCCAGTTAATTTAAAAGATGTCAGACGACTCCGACATGCCAGACAATTGATTGACGTTTTAAAAGTTTAGCAGGCGGTGCTCCTGCTGTTGCTGCTGCTGGTTGGAAGAATTATTGCGAGGATAGCAGCTACAGACTCTAGTCACGTCGGCTGACCTGAATGCAACTTGGCACATTCATGACCACGAGTAACTTAGGCGAGCAGGCCAAACCCACTCCAAATGACGTTTATTTATTTCATATTTAGCTTGACCAATCTTTGAGAAATGCAAGTGAATTTGGAACAGTTTAATTGGTGTAACTGGGCATGTGTGTATGTGTGACATGCAGACACAGTTCTAGAAATGGTGCACCTGTCAATCAAGTGGCCGTGCAAGGAACTCACAAAAATTCAGTGTTTATTCCATATCGAAATGTGCACACTTCGTAGAGAATCCCTGTAAAAAAATCAAATCTTAGATAAGATTCCTATCAATATTTATGGGCTTAACATGGAATTCAGAGTTCATAATGTTCTATTTTATCGCATGCGAATCTCACACTTCTCCAAAGTCTTCAACAATTCGAATCCGTTGTGTATACCCAATGATATTTTTTCACAACAGACAAGTTTTCCAAATCTCAGTAAAAATTAAATTGAAAATGTATTTATTTCAATGATAAATATTTCCCGTTAATCCGGTAACAATTTTATTATGTTACTATTAGGATGGAGTGGCAGCCTTCTTCATAAACGCTCACTTAAGCACAATTAAAGGATCATTGTTATACCTTCTTTTCTTGCTATTTTAAACGTTTTACTTGTTTTTGATCTGTGCTTGATTTTCTATAAGGTACTATGTCTGATATACGAGTATACAAGATAGCAAGCGATGCGTAGCAAATCCTTCGCTAGTGTCAAACCAAAGAAAATTACTAAATACTCCAATGATCCTTCAAAAAGATGTCCTGCTTTTAAGTGGAGTCGTCTGCTCTATTCTGTAGTCGAGCATAACGTGACGAAGTAAAATTTCGCTGTAACGCGCTACCAAATGTTCAATTTGCATTAGTTCAAGGCTTGTGGGACTCGAAATCAGTAAATTATGCAATTTAAATAATCTTTTAACATTTCTACAACTATAAAAACGAATAAAACCTGAATCCAAAAATAACACCAGATGTTAACACAATTTGAAAGTATTTCGCTACATCCGTAATTATAACTAAGGTGGGTAATTCGTTGCATAACTAGTGTAACATATGTAAAAATAAAAGTGAAGTTACACCCTTTTAGAATTAGACGGAAATAATTTTGTCCAGATAAAAGAGTTTTTAATCCTAGCTATCCTTAGCAATTGAAACTTGGAGATCTCCATATCGATTTTCCTTCTGGTTTTAGGGCACTTGGAAATTCTCTAAATTAAAGTACAACTTTTTACATTTTATGATTCAACAAAATATCACAAAAATTATTAAAAAGTAGACAATCAACTATAAAGCAAATGGCTTCAGGTTAATTCGTTGAAGTTACTCCATCACTGCAGCTACATTGAAGCCACTGAGCATCTACCCGTAAATTGCAATGACCACAGCGCAACTTCTAAATAACTCATAAATAATATGAAAGGCAATTAACTTTGGATATCAATTAATCAATCAGGGAGGTGCGCAGAGTGCCAAGCGCTGCTAAAAATACCAGCAGTCATAACAACAGCAACAATCACGCAACAGCGATGGACGGGTCGGGTCCGGACGAGACAAGACGGGGTGCCACTATCACTGGTTGGCTGCCTCCAACTTCACGTCGATCGTGCAACATGGAAGCGCTACAAACTTCTGCGTTCAGTGGTGCGCTGGTGTGGCTTGGGCAACGGTTTGCAGAATTCATCGGGCGTTCGTGGAGCTTCGTCTGCGCTTCGTAAATTTGATTTCACTGACATCGCGTGGCGCAAAATCAAAATCCTATCAGCTCAACGTACATACAAATGAATTACCAGTGTGGCCAACAATAACTTTTGCAACAACCACGACCCAACCTGCGCAGTGATTGCATGTTAAAGGTGTCTACTGCAGCTGCGCAGAGCTTGATGGACTTCTGTGAGATTCGAAAGGCACATTACTGGTATAATCTTTGACCAATGGCCAATGTCCAACGTGTTCCGCGAATATGGACTTCAATGTATGCATTTATAAGGAATTTAAAGTTGGTTATTTTGACCGGCTTTGAATTACACCGCCTTGTGAGATTTCTAAATAGCGAAACATTACTGAGTCCATCCGCTTGATTAATCATAAAATGTTCATAAACTAGAAGTAACCATTCGTGAAAAGAGAACTTAAGTACATAACAATAAGACATAAAAGGTTCTACATGCGGTGATGTAAGAGGAAGAGTGTACATTTAAAGTCACATTTCACTGTCCCAATTGCACAGAGATATAGACGGGCACTATCACCAACATGAGAATACGCGTGTTTGTGGTTAGCAAAGCCACAAGCATATTTAGGGTGCACCAGTCAAATCTTCAATATAACCATAGCTCCAATTTTAACTTAATAACCTTTCTGAATGTAGAAATTTCTACACAAATGTCCAAACGGGGTACCTGGACAAGATTTTCATCAGTTTCATAACCTCTTCAAAGATTTCAGTTGAAATTTGTGAAATTAGTGAACATAATTACGCCACTTTCTTTACTAAATATAAGTTCGACTGACCCAGTGGATCTTAGTTGATATTAATGTATGTCAAATGCCACACACACACACGATACAACATTACATTTAGCGGGTGATTCCAACATTGTAGCCACTATGGAACGCGTTAAATGAAACGCGATATCGACCTTCGCTGAACAAGTAATGGTGGCGCTATGCAAGGAGGAGCGTGAACGACAGTGGCTACGGCGTCAAGAGCAGCTAGTAAAATTAGCCACGGAGCGACAACCATTAGCGGATTTGATTTAGACTGAGAATTACAGACGATTGAGCAATAATGCTCATGACGGCCTCCCGCCGTAATCTCATATGTGGTCCCGGGAGGGTTGCCCGCCACGACAGTGAGGAGGTTTTAGTGGGTTGATATCCCACACTGACTAATTGGCTTAAAGCTTTCCCCTCGATAAAAAAATAAAAAATTAAAGAATACACACACACACGCTGGTGATCAGGTTCAATTGATCAATACAAATAAAAGAAATATATATCTTCATGCTATTATGGCTTGTTTAAGGACTCTCTTTAAGTTAGTAGAAATACTCTTAGGGGTGCGTAATGCCAAATTCCATCCCTACGAAAAAACACCAAATATTTAATTTCTTATTAATATTGTTAGTTTTTATTTAATCCATCCATTTCCTGAGTAATAATAATGCATATACGAGCTCTGAACATAGTATTGGAATTATTTTGTTTGTTCGGAAATTTTTTGGAAAAAGCCTATTCACATTAAAATCTACCTATTTACTTATGATATCGGTTACCTTAATCATAATGATATGTAATATTGAACTTTGTGTAAACTAACGCCTAAACTTAAGCTTCATGATCAGTAACACCACGGCTGGAATGATGCGCGACATATGGTTTCACAACTTATCCTCAGAATCACTTTTAACTGTATCTCAATTTATATGGTCATAATTGAAGAATGAGTGTATGGTTAGAGATCCTGAACTGATCTTGAAACCTCCATTGCTGATCTCATGAACTTTTAAGTTGTGTTGTTTTATCATTTTATTATTTTTTAAATAATACTCCTAAATTTTTACAAATTCGCATCGATTCAACACTCCAAACATTTCATATATAAACATACCATATATACTCGTATACTTGTATGTATAAATTGCAAAAAATTTTAAATGAACTCACCACTTTCGTTCTCTTTTGACCACCTAAAGGATGGCCTAGGTTGCTGCTTTGACCGCATTCTACAGATATTGTCTCAAATTATACACTTATGCCTGAAACTAAATAAAAGTACGATAAAAAGACTGTCAATAATGTATTTTCTTAAACTACATTTCCCTTATAGTTCCTGAGCAAGCCATAATTAGCTTAATCGCATATTCACTCTTTACCTGCTCTCGACCTCCAGGGGAAATGTAGTTATATGAAGTACTGAAGCAGTTTTGTAAAATAATATATTTTAATATATATTTTAAGTTTCTAAGAAATTCATCGCTAAAACTTCTGCACTTACATAGAAAAGTATAATAATAAAATGTATAAAACATGAAAGGAAACATCAAAATAAAGAAAAATGTATATCCTCGCGCAATGACAGCTCATTCGTCAAATTGCACAAAGAAAAATGTGAACTCTTCATCAAGTTTAGTCCTTTTGTTTGTAATCCCACTGCTTCGCTGCTACTGCCAATGTTGACGTTTCCATATTGATGCAATGTGCTTCGCGCAAATGTCTTTTAAGTTCGTCCAAAAAACAAAAACCAAAAACAAACAAAAAAATAAAAAAATATATGCCAAACGTCTCTGCTCTGCTTTTAGTATTCTTTCCCAATGCCTGCCAATTCGGTTGCTGATGATATGAGAAATTGCGAAACAATAACAAAAGACTTCAAATTCATACCCAGAGAGAGAGAAAGAGGGGATGCCCAGGCAAAGACCAAGAAGTAACACCAACAACCTGTGACTTGGTAGCAGGCGGTAGCTGAAGGCCGGGAACAGGAGGGGAGCAGCCATCGGACTATAATCCATCTCGCATGTCCTGCATGTGCTTGGATTCATATCCATTCAAACTCGAACTTTTTCTTCACTCGTGGCTGGCGTCCCAATCGCAACTGGCAGGACGATGGATGCTTCACATATCCTTCATATTATCCTTCAGCAGCTTCTTCGGTTTTGATGTACGACCGTCGAACGTACATGTACTACGTTCGGGTAGTGGGTCCATCCTTGCACATCCTTGAGACCGCGCTCAGTTCGACATATGTGATTTCTTCTTCTCCTTTCCTATTACTCCTTTCCTACTCTCCTCCTTGAAAAGTTCTTCGCTTCATAGTTTATCTCCTTCATCCGATGCTTGTGCTTTCCCCACGTACATTGGGCGTCCATCCAATGCGATTATTTATGCGGTTACATTCATCATGATTTTAAAGTAAGCACAGGGGCAGCAGTGCCATGTCAGTCAAACGCTGTCTTGGCGCACTATGCATGGAAAAATGATTCAATAATTTTGGAGTAGAGATGTTCTGCAAAAAGCGCAAAGGAGTAGATTTATGGTTGAGATTGGGGTGCGGGGACATAAAAGTGAAAATGTATATCCACAAGACAGCTTTTATAATATTAAAGGACCATAGATAAAAGCAGCATCCTGCACGGTGTGCATCACTTAAGGTTGATGCTCGTTTACTTCACTGGACTGTTGCCAGTTGCCGTCTTAGTCGCACTGACTTCAGCTTTCTGCTGTCGCTATATAGCTGTCGTTATATCTATCCGTCAGGTCACAGAGCCCCACAATTTCACGCAGTTCCTTTCATCCGACTAATGGCTTCGGTCCATTATCCCGTCATGTTTGTTAGGAAATTTAATTACTCTTATTTATTTACGTAATTTTTTTCTTCTCTTTAATGATTTTCTTCTCCATCAAAGAAAAACAAAACAAAATGTGTAAAAGGACAAAATTTATATAAAATAAAAAGTGATGACAAAAATGAAAAAGTGAATAATTAAAAACGCTTTTTTACTCATATTTGCTGTCGCTGTCTGTTTCGTCAAAATTACATCCGCCGTGCCGTACACAACACTCAGGACGCTGTGTACTGCGTGCTCTTCTGGACACTTCGACGTTTCGTCAACTTCCTCCCCCAACCAAGCTCGACCAAGCTTGCCTATTATTTACGAAAATGTCTCCGTGTGTTAATAGCTTCTTGTCAATGGGGGAGGAGGAGGCGGGGATGGCTTCTCGCTGCTGCTCTTATTATCATAATTTGCGCTGCGTTTTTGCTGCTCTCCTCATAATTTCTTGTTCTTCCTTTTGTTTTTTATGTTTACAGAATTCGTTGTCCTCTGCCCTCTAAGCGACAGCATAATTGTAGTTGCCTCAATCCAAAGGGGAAATCACATAATGTTTCAACACTTACGACCCCCGCCTCACTCTCTGTCAATGCCACTGACCATACTGTGCATATTTGTCGATGTCCTTTGCCGCTGTTTTAAGCCTGCAGTGCCGCCGTTGTCCGCGTATGGCCTCGGATGCACGTACTTGTTTCTATACGTATGCGAGTGCGAATATGTGCAAGTCAGTATGCGTGAGTATAGATTGAAATTAGATTACAGAAAAGCACAACAACAATATTCTCGTGTCCATTAAGCAAAGATCATCAATGTCGACAAATGTCCTTTGGCATTATGCAAATGGAGTGGCCTCACATGGAATCTAATTACGCTATTAACGGTGCCATTGACGAGAGAGAATTGACTGGTCGGTTTCTATATATCTATTTATTTCAAATAACTTAAAGTAAGGTGAAGTGAATTGTACAATAGCAGCAAATTAGTTGCTAATATAGCAGTCGGCGATGTGCGTATAAAATGGAAACCTATTGACCAAGGGCCATCCTATGGTGAAATATCGAATTATTCACAAGCTATTTAATATTCTCCTTTTTTTATTCCTGAGCTGTTTTTTTTCGAGCTAATATGTACCTTTCATACGAGTTGTCGTATGTTATATTAGATCCCTTCTTCGCAACCTATCTACCACATTATCAGAACATACATAAAGTCTTAAACCTAACCACCAATTTGGATTCAGAATCAAACATTCCGCAATTGACCAGGTTTATACCAAAAAAAGTGAAAAAGATTTGCTCTAGAGCTTTTCTTGACATATCTGAAACCTTCGACAAGTTTGCCACGATGGCTTAAAGTATAACCTATAACGGGTTCTTCCGCAGCGCCCACATAAGATCATCGATTTTTTCCTTAAAAAATTTTCTTTCGTATCAAACTTGAATACTCCGAATATAAGAAAGTCACCCCCGGAGTTCCGCAAGGAAGTGTACTTGGATCTATCTTTTTTGCTCTACACTCTGGACAAACATCAAATTGAAGGAACAGTTTTAGCTACGTTCGCGGACGATCCAGCTATTCTGGCAACGGAAATTAAGTCAGCAACTGGAAACTACATAGAGCTTTGGATAAAATCTGCGAGTGGTGAATTGCTCTCAACGAAACGAAATAAACACATATTAACTTAACTTACAAGAAAACAATCAACCTACCGGTATTCATTAAATCGGTCCAGCATGCAAATAAAGCTAAATGTCTGGGAATGACACTACATGCGAAATTTATGTGGAAGCAACACGTTAAAAAGAAATGCAACGAACTTAATTGACTTATAGAAATGTATAGCATACTTGGAAGATATCCCAAGCTAACTATTTATAATAAATAGTTTTTTTTTTAAATGTGAGAACGTATGGTAGAGAACTTTGGGGTTCTATCTAATTTAGCAATAAACGGTTTATACAATCATTCCTAAATAAAGTTAGACGAGCAATCATGTATGTTTCCTGGAATTTTAGAAGCAGTGATCAGAGATTTAGGGATAGCCACTTTAGAAGACGAACTAGCAAACTTTGCTGCATGCTCCGTATTCATCTTCATTGGATTTGACAATCTTTGTGCGCCGATTTCAAAAAAAATTACATAAAGTCCAACTTCTGCACCTTTAGAGCTTCGCATTAGCCGATTCTGAAAATGTTCAGAGATCCTATTATAACACTACCAGACAGAGGTTTCCACCCAACAGATCTCATTGACTTTAAATTTAATTGAAGATCAATGATTATTTAAAGAACGATTAATTAGAGCAAATTAAACCAAATGAGTGGAACCAATATTTGCGCTAAGAAACGCAGTTAGAATTAGTGTCAGCAGCTAGTGAAGCCAAGTATTACGAGTATGATGTCCACAAACATGATTTCAATGAACATTGGAAAAAAGTTAAATTCGCATTATTTTCTGAAGCCTTCAGAAGGTGCAGAAATGATGCCGACCACTAGATTAAATAATATTATAAAGATAAGCATGTTAACTGCGATTAATTTCAGACAGGGTTGAGAAGGATTTGAATCATATCCAAATAGAAAAACACCTTAAACATTTTTTTGAGCTCAATTAGATATTACCGAAGAAGTTCAGGAAGATGAGCTTAGGTTCATTGAGATTTTAATGATACATTACCTGCCTAGTTCGGAGCTATCCACAGGCATCTTTTTTCCGACACTCGTAGGTACAAATTAGAAACACAATCGAACAAAATGAAAAATTAGATAAGAAACCTAAGGGGTCCGGTCCTCCGATTAATAGTCCGGAAGGGTCAAGTCGACCAGTATATACAGCAACAGTGTTCCCAAGCTCGCAAGATTCCTCTACAAAGATAGTGGCGAAGCCTGGTTCGAGTAGTGCAACAACAAGTGCTGGTGCTAGAGAAAAAGCTACGGCTATTTCTAGCAAAGTGGTCCCCTCTGAGGCCGCCGGAACAACCAGTAATGTGGAAAGCCAGCGAGAATCAAACTACAGAGAATCAAACTAAGGTTTGTGAAGGCTGGCAAAATAGAGCATTTGACTAGTGCTTTTGGTAGCAAATGGCCAAAAATAGACATCTCCGACTGAGCGAAAGTGGGTTATGATAAGAGGCGTACCGCCACGAGAATATTTAAAAAGTTGCACGAGAAGGTGCCTACAGACGAGGAAATAAGGAGTTCCATCGAGTGGGCAAAGACGTTCCTGCCAGATTTCCAACTCGACCGCGCACAAGTCCCGGCGCCAAAAAGAGAAAGATCCTACGAGGAAACTAAGTCGGCGATAAGAGTAAAGACGCAAAGTGTCACTCCGAGAAAGGAAACTAAGTCGGCGATAAGAGTAAAGACGCAAAGTGTCACTCCGAGAAAGACATTCGCGGAAATCACTAAAAACCGCATAACAAGCTTGCTTGATACGGAAAACCCTGAAGGGAAAATTCCAACGAACACAATGGAAGTGTGTACAAGCCGGTTTAGCTGAAGTATTCTTAAAAGTACTGGCAAGTAATCCCGGTCCTCCACCGACATGCGAAAATGCAGGCTGGCATCAGGGCTAGATCAAGATAATCGCTTGCGATGATAAGAGATCGGCAGAGGGGTATAAGGCTACCATCTCGGAAGTAGTGGAGGTATATTTGAGCGCCACATTAGTAGCGGTCGATAAGGCAGAAATTCCATCTCGTCCGAGAGCGAGAGTTCGATCCCGGCTACACCCGATGACCACGAAACAATCTTGAAATTCTTCAGGGCAAGTAACCCGGAACTCCCAGTGAATGAATGGAAATTTGTTTAAATCGAAAGTAGCAGCGAAACAAAAGAAGCGGTGGAGACGATATGTGACATGATTCAGCTGTTGCTGCTACTCAAAACAATGTGAAGATGAAAGCTTATAAAGCTGACAGTGACGTCGTTGATTTTCTCGTGTGAACTGCCAAATCGAAAACGAATGACGAGACTGATAACGAGCTAGAGAGTAATGTCGATAGACAGAGGAGCGAAGATGGGTACATGTCTTCAGGTACTGAGCTAGTAGGGCCCTAAGGATAATGTACTCAGAGAATTAGGTGCTTAGCGCTTCGCAAGAAGATGCTGGTAAAAAATGCAACTCCTATAAATAAACCTCTAAAGAATACTCTCACCCAAGAATGATAGAAATATAAGTCGAAATCTTTTTTTCTATCATCCTTGCTCTCACCCGTAGATGATGCGTTCTGAACATATGTCTGAAATAGACTCGAAGCCTTTTTCGCATTAAACTTTATTACTACGGGTTCGCTGCTTATCGGCTCGGGTGATCTCAACAAATTCCCTTCGCCCACATCCGATGATGATTGATTCTCTATCCCAATTTAATTCTGCGCGTCTCCAAAAGAAGTATAGTGTATTTAAATATTACATAGTTATGAATTTTGTGTCTATCTCTGCGTCTGTTTCTGTTTTATTTGGCGGTACGAGCAACGCAAACAGAAACAGAATTTACTTCAGAAAGAATAATGTTCTGTTCTGTTTCTGTTCCCGCTTCTGTTTTATGTTACTCTGCACCTTTAGATGCGGACTACAACACTCTTACTAGCAGCGCAAATTAATATAAGGAAATATATAACAGATTCAACATACTGTTAAGAAATTGCCATAATGACTATTTATACTAACTTTCCATACTCGAATTCGTACCACTGGATTGCGTAGTAATGAAACAATCGTTTGGTTAAATTAAAATAATTAACTTTGTTTAATTATTGCAATTCACACTCTTATCTTAAAGTTTACTATTATGCAATTTTGCAATTTATTTATTTATTCATTGAATCACTTTATTAATGTTACCGTTGCTGCACCAGAACATAACACTTCGAAAGAAGTTTTCAGAAGATTCCAAAGCATGCCTCCTTGTGGTGAAAAAGACGAATAGAGTATACCTAAAATTATGCAACCATTTATGTTTCAATGTGTTCATTAAGCAGAGTAAAAGTATGATCGTTCCCAATCTATTTCTTACCCTACTATTACATTATTTTATTATTTCCTCTTATTCTGATATATTTTGCATTCTTTTGTTACTGATTTGCATTGAAATTATACCTTTATTAATTATGTTTTTCAAAAAGAGTGTTCCTGGTATCACAGTTGTTCCTGGTTCGCCCAGTTTTGAGAGTTAAATTGCAAATTTAGCTGATGATACAGGGGTTTTGAACATTGTCCGATAGATGTGGAATATGCACACTATTATTATTATTATTATTATTATTATTATTATTATTATTATTATTATTATTATATCTTACACCATAATTAATTATGAGTGCAAGGTTTTGGGGGAATAAGTACTAGCTACAGAGGCTTCACACAAATCTTTTGTCACCAAAACGAAACCTCTGCAAAATAACCATTATCAATTTTTACAACTTTCCATTTTTCTGTCACCCATTTTTTGGGCTCCAAAGCATTTTTTTATTGATCTCATTTTTCTATAATATTAATACATAAATGATTGCAATGATTTCCGGATCCCATTTAAAGTTGAGATTAAGTTCAGTTACTACGAGAGTGGTGTATATAAATCAAGACACAACCTATTCGGAGAAAAAGCTTACTCAAGAACCTCTTTCGAAGTGCAGATAAAATTCGAGAATATTCACGAATTTCTACAGAACTGTAGGGAATGTTCTAGAATGTTCTACTTCTACTATAAGAAAGGTATATAAGCCACCACCGAATTCATAGTCGACACAGTTGAAAAGCAACCGCAACAGTGTGTACATCGGGCATTTTAATCGATACAGCAACATTTGTAAATGTGATTGAGAAGTAATAAAGTGATTAAATTAATTGTTAAATAAAAGGCAAATTGTAACAAAGTAAACTTTAAGCCTAATATTAAGTGTGTAAATTGTAATAAATAAATAAAGTTATTTATTTAACCAGCGATTGTTTGATTACTACAGAATCCAGTGGTACAAATCCGAGTATTGAGAGTTACAGTAAATTTTCAGGAGGGCAACTTCGTAAAAATATGTTTTTGGTTCAGTGTCACTTTGTGCAAATATTAGCAAATATAAAGACTTGACTTCCAAATATGCAGAATACGCAACGCCTGTGATTGTAAATTTTCACAATACAATAAAATAGGTCACATGAATCTAAATTTCAGTTTCATTGTTCATTATAATTCCTATATTTAAATTAATTATAAAAAAAAGATAAATTGTAACAAAAAGAACTATAATAACGGTTCTATGAATAATGAAAAAAAAAATTATGATTGGAGAAAAATATATAATATTTAGCGTGTGGACACAAATTAACGATCCAAAAAGACTTACAAAGAAACGTCCAAAAAAGAAGTGTATGAGGAGCTTTTACAAAAAATTAAGTGAATAAAATAGTTGAAGCTGTTGAAACTCACATGTTGCTGCGCATTTAATTCCATTTTATGATTTAAAGATTATAATTGTCACACCTACATGCATGTAGCAAAACATTCAATATAATATATCTGTAAAGAAAAGGCAATAATTGAACCTTGTATGTGGGCCTCCATGGTGTAGCGTCCAGTCAGTTGCGCAGCACTGAATCACACTTTAAAGTTTATGAAAACCAACGCTCCTTATGCAACATTGACATTCCCGTTCATATCATGTCGCTAACATGCCATGTTTGCCTCAGAGCAGCACTAAAGGCGCTGCAGTGCTTTGCTTTGGCTGGATTTTCAACGTCAGGACGATGAGTATGAAAAAGGCAGAGGCAACATCACATCACAATCACATGGCATGACATAAGAAAATTCACATTCGAAACATATTCCAACGCACAAACCATACATGCACTTCACTTGTACTAAACTCAGCCACTGCAAAGTATGAATTTTAAACCACTCACACAGTTGCATAACACAACTACCAGCGACGCAATGAGTATCAGCAATAGTATTTAAACCAGCGCCAGGACAAAGCATTGACTCTTGGAATTGGAATTAGGAATAAGAATAAGAAAACTATTCACTCCCACACACTTTCAGAATATTGCACACAAACTCTCACAAACGCTCCTGTCGCATCACATCGCCTCTGCTATGCTCAGCAGTGCGGCAAGCACGTGTTTGTGTGTAGCTGAGTATCTCTGTCTTTTTAGCTGTCAGTCATTGTGTCGTGTCGGTGTCTTTCCATCTGTCTGTCACTTGCATGTCTACGTGACATCATTCCAGAAAATTTTCTTGAAAACTATTGCCACTGAAGGATGAATTTTCGGATTCGTAAGCTTGTTTGGATTTCGAGTCTGACTCTGGGTCTGATTGTGATGTGGGCGTACAGTGGCAAGCACAGGCTCATTGCAGGCAAATGTATGCGGGACTACTGGGAGCTGTGCAGTACTCACACATTTACACGCCCACTTCTTTTGTTAGAGAGTATGCACGAGTGTGTGGATTGCTTCCACCCATGAAGTACTCGTCCTTTTGTCTTGAGCTTTTATTATTATTATTATATTTTTCTCTGTGTTCCATTTAGTTGCGTCTTCCGCCTCGCCACTTCCGCCAGTCTATCAACCGCCTGCCTCCCCTATCTGTGCGAACTGCAAGTGACATTGGCAATTTGAAAACTATTGAATGACTGACAAGCTCTGCAGACACGAATGAAACTGACAGACACAGCTACATGGACAGCGACAATGGCAGCTAAGGTTCGGTCGGGTTAGATTAATTCAGCTACGTTCACTTTCTTTGCGTTAGCCTAGGTTAAGTTGATTTTTATGTATGGCAATTAAAAGAAGTAAATATTTATTTATTTACTAAATATATACTTGTATATAATATAATTTATACACAATACCATTTATTTCTAATTGGTAAATACTGTAAGCAAAACAAATGATAGAAAAATATTTACTTTCTAGTCAATATCATTTCCAATGAAAATTGTGATACGAAGGAATCGAAAGCCCATTTTAACTTATCTTCAATCACTATCACAATGTGCATTCTACATATGTGCAAGTGAACAACTATCTCACTGCCAAATTTGCCGAAGCATGGAAACATTTCACAATTATATGTATATACTCGTATATTAATTAAATACGCCAATATACACAGAAGACTAATTCAAAATTGCATTAAGAGAATGTCGCGCCTGAGGTAGTGTTCCATCTAATAGCTGATGAGTGTTAAAGTAATACATATATATCGAGAGTACCAGTAGGGGCCTATTACCAGTCTTATAATATTGAAACATAAATGGTTGCATACTTTTAGGGTATACTCTATTTGTCTCTTTCAACCTCCAAATACACCTGGCACCTTCTTGAAACTGCGTTCGAAGTATATTGAATATTCTGGAACACGAGAGGTATATAAGCCGCCACACAATTGAAGTCGTAGCAGTTGAACAATTATCGTAGCAGTGTGCTCATTGTGATGGTAACAATAACAGTTGAACAGTGATCGTCGCAGCATGTACACCGTGATGGTAACAGTAACAGTTGAACAATGATCGTAGCAGTGATAGTAATAGTAACAGTATAAAGTGATTAAATAAATAAGTGTTATGCAAAATTGCAAACTTTAAGCCAAGACTAAGTGTGTGAGTAGCAATAATTAAATAAAACTAATTGTTCTGATTTAACCAAGCGATTGTTTGATTATTACAAAATCCAGCGGTACGAATCCGATTATTGAGAGTGGTATACATTGTCAGGAGGGCAATTTCGTAACAATATATTCTCAGCTTACGGTAGTCAAATTGAATCAATTTTGTTGTAGTTGGTAGCTACTAAAGTGATCTATAATGGCATTCATGGATGGTATCAGTTCGTGATTGCGGGTGCTTACTATCCTTATGAGGCAATTGCACCACCAAGGAAGGTTTCAGACTTAGTGGCTGTTTGAAACGGCAGACATCTGGAATTTGTAGTTTGTTTGCGTGGTTAATTCCAAGCACACCAACAAGCGAGGGTCCTGTTTTTCGACTATATTGTTTCCTTCGCCCTTAATATTCAAAAGATTAGTTGTCAGCCTACTTTGGTTATTTCTTGGAAGCAAATAGTATTAGCAATGAGTTTATCTAACAATTGGGTGAAGTGTTCGATCATTAATTGGAAGTTACTAATGATTATCGGACCACGGCACATTCAGTTCAAGTGTGGTGAAAGGATCTTACAGTAATTATCCAGTACACAAATAGACATAACGGACTGGAAAAAGATTTTGGAGGTATTGCCGTCAAATTCTAACGAATCGTTTTAATGAGTAAGTCATTAAGGCTGCGGTTGATAAATTCAGCTCAGCGCTTGCTGCCAGCTAAGGAACTGGAAAGATGGTTGAGCTTCGCATAAAGAACACATGGGGTAAGGCAAATCACCTATCGCTCGACCACTGGAAAACTATCCTAGTTCTCTTTAGTAGGAGGAGAAGGATTCATGTTCTAGGGGTCACAATTCTGCTTACTAGGGAGGTGATAGTAGGCTGCCTTGAAAATCACACATTGAACTAAAGGACCAAAAGCACTAGCATGTTTTGGTCACTGTAAGATAATTTTTGGTAAGACCCTGGGTCTGGGGCCCTCGAAAATTCTTTGGATTTACTATGTATTATCATTATTATTATTATTATCATTAACAGGCTAAAAGAACACCGCGACCTAAAAGATCTATTGTGCAGCCTCGTACCCAACTAAAACAGTCCTAGACTATTTATAAATCTCGTAACTGCTGTGGGCTTAATTTTAACTAGGTGATTTGGAGATATGAACCCACTGCCTAGGTAATTATGTCTGCGTCTTGCCACCGCTGGGCAAGTGCATAGAATATGTTCTGCTGTTTCCTGCTCCTCTTCACAGAGTCGACAGGAATCGTCTCCTACAATTATCATTATACCTTGCACAATAATTAATTATGTCTGCACGGGATTGGGGGACTGAGTACTAGCAACTAAGTTCTTCAGGTACAAAAAAAGGAAATTAAGCCAAAGGTTGCACAGCTGAATATTGAGATGCAATTTCACTAAAAGTATTATGAAAGGTCCGCAGTCTGGTGTTTGCTTAAAAACATGCAAGACCACACTTTATTGCTTTTAGAATAAAGAATAATTGATACCCCCTACATGGCCAGCGATAATTTATATAAATTATATTGGTGGTAAGATGCGTTAGCAGCCACAACCTCTCTGGATATTCGACCTAAAGATTGCAGTTATGACTAATTTTTAATAATTTATGTGGCGGCTCTTTATTTGAGTTGTATATGTGACACAACATTTGAGAGAAATTTATGGTCTTATTTTTTAGGCTTTTGAACAGAACCTCATCCCGATCTGGCTAATGAACACAGCAATACACACATAAAGAACAACTGTCCAGCTCTCCGCTGTCCAACTGTCACATAAAAATGTCAGTTTATTAACGAAGACGAGTGACTGACGAGCTATCACGAGACGTGGGGAACTGAGTTTAAAATGAATAACAAAAACCAAAATGTTTAAATGTGATGCACCTCTTGCGAAAAATTCGAATTATGTATATAAAGAACACTTTTCTATGATGATGTTACATTAGAAACGGAATTGTAATTTTTATGGCGTATTCTTTAAAATTTTTTTGCAGATTCTTTCTTATTTTGGAACTTTGAAACAAATTCATACAATATATATATGCATATATCAAAATCCATAGTTAAATTTGTAAGTTTTTATATGAAGGCTTGAATACCCGTATCAGCCGAGTTCAATTTGAAAAGATAGGACGATCACTTAAAACCTATTGGAGGAAGGAACATGTATATACTTCCATCTAAAGAATAAATCGAACAACGTTTAGACATGTGCAGTCCAGTAAATCAGTATGTACTGTCTTTCTGATATTGTTAGTATTGGGATCTTTTTTCCTAGGGGAAGAAAATCTCTGAACAGACACTACAAGCAGACACTCCCGAGTTTGAGATTTTTACTCCATAAAACCACCTCCGTAACCTGTCCATATACCAAAAATGAAACAGTTATTATTAGTATTGTCCAAACTATTCCAAAAGAGGAATTAGCAGTGAGGATAATTTCCGTAGAGTGGCTAATCACGATAACTAAGAAATCTAGTTATTTTTATTTCAATCTATATTTGGATTTGTTCAAACACATCTCCTCCGAAATCTAGTTAAAACGCATATTGAAACGGCGCAGGATTTAGAAAAATTGGCTTACAAGGGTGCATACATAAAGCAGAGAAATGTCTTGTTCTTTTAGTAGGAGTATTAGTGTAAAGATTACTGAGCAAAGAACTCAAATATATCTCACACGAACCAAGCATAAAGAATTGTCATCAGATACGCGATGCTAAAAAGTTTGAGCCGACTCTTTTAAGAGTGAATGTGGAAATCAGACTTCCAAGGAAAGGGATGGAAACCAATATCATTTGCATAACAAGTTAATACAGAACATCAAACGACACTAGCGCATTTTAAGAATGAGTGCATTAATGAAATAAACAGAATTTTGGTAATAAACGGGTCTTTAAAGTCATTTGTCAAAAGATTTATGAAGCCTAGAGTAAAAGAAGCATTTATAATGGCAACGTTTCAAATATCACAAATGCTTAAGCACAATGTTCTGTTGTATATTGGATGAATTATGTGAAGTGGCCTGTTTTATTTAATTCCAACTTAATAAAAATGTATTGTTAGCGACTTTGCAAACATGTTATACTTATGTTTGAAATCGTATGTCTTAGACTAAAATGTATATACTCGAAAATATCTGGTTTTTGAGTTCGTTAATCTGCGTAGGCTATCGTTAAACCAGATAGGGGCGGAAAAATCTGTACCCTAAGTGTTGACATCTCTCAATTGTATCCATTCATCTAGTTACAAGAAATGACTGCACTTTTAATCCCATCCATGGAGTGAGGTGGGTGTAACTTTAGAAGAGACGGCCATTCTGTATTTTTGAATAAATCTTTGAATTTCCCACCGGAAGTCAGTCCGTATATAATTGAATGAAAAGATAATTAAACGAGAACTTAAGAAAAGGCATTCTAACATTTCGAAAGTAAGATGGTGGGGAACTTCAAGATGCATGAAAGGATCGCCACTACAAACATAAATTAATTCCAAATCTTGCACAATTGATATATATCAAGAATATTGCTAATATGTTACAGAATTAATATACTTATGATTAAACTTTATTGTTGCCGAAACAAAAAATAGAGTGCAATAGATCATTAGAAAAAGGAACATCACCTTTGATTAAATAAAGTAGTCTTTGGGACAAAAACAACGATTTATTCCTCAACTACACAATTAATCTCAACGATCATGTTGCTGCTACAACTACCGACATTTGTTGTTCCATAGATATTCATATATACGAGTATATCATAATTTTTTTATGTTTATATATTTTTATCATTAGTTTTATTGTCTGATACCATAACTTATTATGTTTAAAAGAAGTTGGTAGTAAGGGCAAGTAAAACCTTCAATCCGAACTGAAACCAACTCGACTATTCTTCACTAAATGCTCTCTGGTGTTTTTCTGCCTTCTAACACAAACTTATAAGGAAATTTCTTAAAGTTTTTACTCCGCATTGGGCTGTTTGCCATTTTCATGAACCACAGAAACTACAATAAACAGAGTGACGAAGTGACGAAGTGTAACATCAGCATAAGCCGCAAGTCGAACTCTTGTCAGATGTCAGTAAAAATATCTTTAAATCTCTAAAATCGCTTACAAGAAATCTACCTGGGCTGATGAGTAAATGTGTTAAAATTGGCAGCACCAGAACTGGCGCACACTCTCACTTATTTCCCTACTATGCCGCCTATAAAAACTCAAACAGCAGAGCAGCATCATCATTCCAGTAACACGCGATATTGAACGTCATAAGTGCGCCCCAGTCCAAATATTTGTTTTCATTTTACGATCTCAAAAGTGCCCATTCGGAGTTTCAAATGTGGCCTGGATACGCGTTGTGCGCATAGGTCAAGTCGTTAATTTCGTGATTTAAACACGCCAATTTTGACGTTTATTTTACGCTTGGCCATAAATTTGAAATATTTACGCGACTTACGTGGGAGACGTCGCCAACAGTCATAATCATCATCATTGGACATTGTCATAATAGGGATTGAAGCTGTCGCTGATGCGATTGCGTAGGCAATTTTATTGGATTTTAAAATTGTGCGCTAATTTGGCAGTCCTGAATTGTACCGATGGAGGGATGTTGTATCAGAAATGCCCGTCATTTTGTTGAATTGCAGGTTTCCCCTTCGTGCAAGTTTTACCCTTCGAAATCATATTTCTGTAGATTTATCAATTTAAAGCAGTGCGTTTTGAATACAGAAGTTCGAGGGGGTGCTTTAGCGAATTATGTTTAAATATATTCACAAGTTTTAAATAGGATGACTACCACAATACTTCACAAACACCTTCACCCTATGGTACAGAGCTTAGTACTTCCGAATATAATTACAGCAAATTTGTCAACTATTGCATTGCAAACCCAGGTTCGCTTCTGGGCAAGCTAATTAGCTAACACGCCGAGACTACAGCAGCTCTCGCCAGCCAGTAATCATCATCTGCCATGAATTCCGCACCTCCACTGACCGGTCGCATCATGTGATGAATTCGTTATAATGTGCGGTTTAAATTATTTGTCAAAATGTTAAGTCATGACAGTGACGATGACGCTGACTGACACCAACTCTGATGCTGTTGCTAGCTGACGCCTGGAGCCCTTGTCCTGCGAATGCACCCCGCATGCCGGACTAACACGTCCAGTTCAATGGACATTATGCAGCATAATAAATGAAATTGTTAATGACCTCGTCGAGCAGCAGCCCTGCAGTTGAGCCATTATTTAATATGTTATTTTATTGTTATTTTCGAGACAATTATGTAAATTGGGTATTACTGTGTAATTACTCCGCGCCAGTGTACGAGTACTAGACACATGGATGGATGGCTGCATGGATAGATGGATTTTATTGTTTTATGGACACAATATGCATGTGCTAATATGTAATATCTTGCCGAGCGCTGTGAATATCTGCCGCACTCTAAACACACTGTAAAAAAAGGGATTCAGGCATCAGCTTTGATATCGGCCAAATTGAATCACACTTTGGCTACTGTGCTACCCCAACAAAGATTAACAACAAAAAATAATGAAGAGATGAATGAAGAGATGAATGAAAACATGAAGAGATCGCAATAAAGATCGAATACTCCAGGATTCATAGGAAATTAATTTATCGAATAATTTATTAATAAAGTGGTGAAGAAATTTCACAAATAGATTGAGAATAAATGTTGATAAAAGACTTTCGTTACTAATGAGTCAGAGAAATCAATCATTGCGTAAAGGTCAGTCGAGAACAAAATAATATATAATATATAGCCTATGCCCGTCGATCGGTGGGAACAACAACATACAAACGCTTCAGGCCTGATTTTTCTGAACACATATAATTTTGCTTAAGACCCCTTTCTCTACCCATCTTTTATTGATTTATTTTTTACACCCTTTTTTGTCCTGTGAGTCTTAAACGTGGCTGAATAGCTCCCTGTCTACTAGTCTCCATTTCTGAGTACGTTGAAGTGGGGAAACAATACAAAATTTATTTCCATCATTAGCATCGGTATGTGGGTGTGTGTTGCATATACGTGTGGGTGTGGGGGTGTGTGGCTGTGCGTGTGCATTTGTAATGATATTAGTTGTTATTTAGTATTCCTATTGTGCGATTGTGTTGATGACAAAAGCGCATTCTCTAATAAAATAATATTTTTTTACAATATATTTCCGCGTTGATTTATGGGATTTGTTATTTTTTGACATTTGTTGGTGCCGTTGTTGTCGTCGTTGTTGTTGTTACGCTGTTTTTATATTTTACTTTGTTTTATATAATCGCCTTTCTATTTTAATTTAAATTTTATTTCAGGCATTTTATTATAATTACTATTGATATACATTTTTCTTTGTTAGATGCAGTTGAAGTTGTTGTTGTTGTCGTTGTCGCTTTTACTGATGGTGGTTTTTTGGTTTTTGGCAAATTCATATTAGTGCATTTTTGTTGTTGTTGTAATTCTTTGTCTAAATATTTATAATGTTTTAATGCAAATTTTAACTAATTTTAATCTGTGTGCTGTGAGCGCGTGTGGCTGTGTGGGAGTGCGTGAGTGTGTGTGTATGTGTATGTATGAAAGCAATGGTATCTGTTTGTGATATTTTAATTTTACTGTCACATTCGATCATTAATTGTGTTTGTGCCATTGTCGCTCTTTGGCTTTGGTGGTCAACAGCATTGTCCCATCCCTGAAATGGTACTCATTTGCATTTGTGCAGCAGCTTTTGTTCCCCTCTCTGCTTTCTGAATTATTTAGACAAATTTATAATCACAAAAAATAAAAGAATAATTAATAAAACCCAATACTACTGTCAGCTCTATGTGTGTATTACAAATAATTACTTCCGTTCCTTTGATTGGTCATGCAAAGTCAAATGCGGCTTCCGATTTGGTGAGGACATAGGCTGGGAGCCATTTGCCAAATGCAGTAATCTTCCTGGTAATGTAGGCCCGTTCCCTTCTGGAAAAGTGAATGATAACCCGTAAACTGGGAAAAAAATAACTCTCTGAACCAGAAGTTACCTTAAAATACTGTCAAAAAGTGAAGTATTCTACACATACTGTTTTGCAGACGTTTGTTCACAAAGTATCAGATTAACACCGAACCAAATCTATAATGCTGAGGAGTCTGAATTATTTGATAAAATTTTGCCGAATAGAACACTAGGAAGCTTTAATGAATCATCTGATCCTGGTCGAAAAGTTAGCAAGGAACGCATTACATTTCTAGCATGTACCAACGTATCTGGTTTGCATAAAATTAAAATGTATGTCTTCGGTAAAGCATTAAATCCAAGACCTTTCAAAGGTGGTGAAAAAATTTTGTAGTTTACAGGGCTAAAAAAATGACTGGATGACGTTAGCATTGTTTGAGCAATGGTTTCATGATACATTTGTTCCTCAGGTAAAATCGAATTGACAAAATAGAAAAAGTTATTTTCTTCAATCTAAAGGTCTTCCATAGATGACGGTATTGTTACTGGATAATCCAAAAGATGGCGCGTTAAAAGTGACGGTGGATTGATAACAGTCATTATGATAACAAAGTGTACAGCCAGTGGACCAAAATGTTATCAACATAACCAAACTGTACTATAAGAAAAGTTTGTCTTCTTTCAAATGTATTGGAATTATTGATTAATTGATACTAGAAAGAAGTGCTAGAAAAAGAAAATGAATCCCAAGAATCACTAGGCAGATGAAGAAAATTTACCACCAAGTGTAATTAGAGCAGAAGTCGTACGAGAACATTCATTAACGTTGTCTATCTCAGACTATTGTCGAGAAATTATGCCAAAGGAAACAGTTTCTAATGATGAAATCGATTATTGGATATTTGAAAACGTTGATAACGGTGGAACTATCGTAAAGAAGATGTAGATGAAGTGAAGGAAATCGATAACTCAGGCGACAATGCCGTTGAAATTGCAAAATCTTGAAGAATTACCTATCAGACTACTATTGATTCATATAGCAATTGCATTCAATGAGCTAAACAAAATGAATGGATCTTAAAGATATTCCTGTGCTTCAAATTCAACGTGAATCTGATGTGCAGAAACACATATCAATAAAAAAAAAACAATCAAAAAGTGCAGATTTTGTTAAAAACTAAATACAAAATGTTTCTAAATTCATATTCGACCGTAAATACTTTGGTATAAAGTTAGTATATGTCTGACTCATATTGAGCGGCTCCCGCGTCTGCGTCTGATCCCTGTGGAACGGCAGTACACAAAAACCTGGCAGTTAGGTATAAAATGCAAAAACCACCCCTCCCCCCTTTTTTCTGTCAAATCGGCAAGGCCCTCAGTATCCGGCAAACGAGGGTTCGAAAATCACCGGAGACCCAGTCACCAAAGCGTTGTCTTCAGGCTCGAGTGATGGTCCTACTACTGAGAGCACGGAAATTCGAGTGGTGGCTACAGGCTCGAGTGATGGTCATACTACTGAGACCCCGGCAATTCCAGTGGTGGCTACAGTCTCGAACAACGGTATAGCTACTGCGGCTCTGGTCAGTCATCACAGACGGGCAGATGATCAGACAGACAAACATGGACACGGACGATTAGGGGATCATTCCGGTTTCTCTCTTGGAGTGTGCGCAGCTATATAGCACAGACGATCAGGATCTAGCCATGATCAGCGAAAGTGTGCCAACTCCTGCAGATGCCCCGGTGGAGCAAGGGAATGAAACGCATGTCTCTTCCGACGAAGCAAAAGCTCTGAAGAGTAAATGGAAGAAGGATTACAAGAGCTCTCTCAAGTTCCTTAAGAAACTTTAAGCTCGTAACCCGGACCATCTTACTCCAAGAAACAAAGCTCTGAGCAAGAAGCATCTTTTCAATGCTAGGTTGTATGGATCGCGCTATCCTGAAGATGGCGCGGCTGCAAGAATGATAAAATAGAAGATTGCGCCAATGCTGGTACGAACATTTCCTCTCTCTGCACATGTCGTCATTGGGTACACACGAAAAGAGAGAACAGCCAAAATGCATACATTTTTGTGAGAAATGTGATATGTGTTCAATATTAAATATTTTAATATTTATCGCATTTTATGATAATATTTATATAAAAAAATGTGAAATAATATATTTCAATAATTTTAGCATCACAATTTTTATTTTCTTTAATATTTTTTGGTTAAATCTGTTCCGATAAAGTTGTTATTCAGTGTTTTGGTGCGACAAAGGGAATATAAAATGAAATAAAAAACACAAGAGTGGAAAAGTGACTGCGACGGTGCTGAGCAGCAAGAAGCAGCACTCCAAACTCACATACCCCAAATTGAGTCTGAACCAGTTTGACCACAGCCCCTGAGTCACAAGTAGCAATTATTGACCGTGGGTATCGGGACGGAAAACTCGCGGACGCAAACTGGCTACTCCTGGAAGAGAGGATCATGAGGGCAATTCTTGGCGAAATGAAACAAGCAAATAGTGATTCGATTGGCATGTTTAATGGAGCTTAGTGGCAGAAGGGCATCAAGGTCATCGGGTGTGGTAACAAGGAAACTTTAAACTTCCTGACAAACTGCATCCGGGGACAGGGAGTTCTTTGGCCTGGTGCCAATCTGAATGTCGTCCTAATCAGCGAGGTTCATAAGCGAACGATCGGGAGAGTGTGGATTCCTCCGCCAGTTATTAAAGATGAAACCACACTCTCTCTGATAAAGTGCCGAGACACTCTCTCTGATAAAGAACCGAGCACTTTATCAGAATTGCTTTTCATAAATTGCTTTTCTGATTTATATCACTGCTATATTATTGAAGTGAACGTATCCAAAAATTAGACCAATAATTGTATTGAGATGAACTTCTGATCACCTTGAACTATCTTTCTTTCAGACTAAAATTACTAAATAATAAATGAAAAAACATGTAATCCTATTATTACGCCACAGTTGATTGCACCAAAAGTGAGGATAAAATTTAAGATACAATTTACATTTGCAGTTACACCACACTCGGACCAGTTCCCAATATTACGCGTATTGACGAGAATTTGACTAAAATTTAAATAAAATTAAAATTTTTTTAATTAATAAACGTCAATTTGGCTGCGAATGGGTTTTACGCGTAAATTTATTGTTTTTGTCTACGTTCCGCTAGCATCTATTTTTGCCGTAATTCATACGGAATTGATTTTTATTTTTGATTTCGATTAAAAACTGCAGAATGCAATGGCGCCATCAAATGAACTGAAACGGAAGCTGGTTTGCGGACTAATGGCGTCGATGCTTTTGCTGCAGCAGGGCGGAAGCGGAAGCGAATGTATGTAAAAATCATTACAAAATTTGCGTCCAAAAGGAGCGGGTGTAACATTTAGACGAGGGCGCGCATTTTTAGACATAATTTGATCTCTTTTCCTGCCGTTAATATTAAACAATTGCGGGATTAAATTTTAGCAATATCTAATATAAGGATAAGCGTATATCAAGGTCTACTGAATGACAATAGGCTTTCGTGGACCGAAACTGGAGCAATTCTGCCGGTGTCATAGAAGCAGATTCTCTAATATTCAGCCACGTCGAAGTGAGCTGAAAAAAGTAAATATGTACATATGCAATAACTACATACATACATATATAAAAAAAGAAATAATAATCAATTTGTGAAAAATATTTTGCAGCAATAAATTTCAATATTTTGATTTACAAGTAAAATTACGGATACACTCGCTCACACACATACACACATATATATAAATTATATTTTATTAATTTATGATAACTTTTTTCAATCCTTCTACGACATGATTTATTGTTCAATTGGTTTGCTGTTATTTATTTGTTGTTCTCATTTTTAGGTTACCCTGCTATTATAAATCGCGGGCAGAGTCTTCTGCCTCAATCCCAAATTACCTTACACTGCAGCAGGCGCTTATCATAGCCGATATTCTACCATGGTGCTTATAAATTCAATGTATTGTTTGAAAAATTGCGCGAACTTTAAAAAACATTGAGGTGAGATATCGCACACACCCACACTCGCAATTAGAACCATACCATAACATTTCTTTTTCGTCTAAATTGTGTGCTTACTTTATTCCTTATCCACTCGACTCGTAAATTAACTTCAATCAGCAAAAAATGAACCTATCAATCCATCAAAATAACTTTATTAATTTTTACAGCTGTCAAGCAAATCTTATCGCACAGTTCGCTGCGCTTAGGCGGGTTACTGGCATATGTCGCAGCACTACTCGTATTAATTGACAGCACCGCAGCGATCAGTGATGTCAATTTGGTGCGTTTATTTTAATGTTCAATCTCAAAAAATATTTTGACGCCTGGACGTTATTTAGAGTTTCGAACAATTTGTTATTTATACTGAGCGCTTTGGGTATTTTTTCATAAGCGCGATTGACACTTGTAAATGGGAAATCATTTCGACAACCGCTGTGCAAACTTTTTCGCATTGAAACTAACATCGTTTGTAACGCTCGCCAACACCAACCTTTTGGAATCAAATTCAATTTCATTTATTTATATGAGCGTTGCTATGTAGGTATTTCCAAATCTATGCCGAGTGTCTAATTGCGTTTATTGCTTGTTCTGTCAAATGTTTTTTAATGGTCATGAGTCCAAATAAATGCTCTATATGTCAATTATTACAGTTGATTAAAAGAAGAAGTTGACAACACTGACAACGAACGAAGGCCAAAGAAAGTGTGGGTGAAATGTAACCGTTGCTAGGTCGAATACAGAATAAACCAAATGTCTTTCCAAATTTTAAAAGTTAGTAATCGAATGTACTCAGGCCACTAAACCATGACCATGTAGTGAAAGATGAAGGAAGACAGAAATTAATACAACTTATACTAATATTCAAATTCAAGTTTTTAGAAATAGAGAACCATTATTTGGGATGTAACGCCATATACACTTTTTTCACTTCATAGCGAAGAGTTTAGTGGTATTTTTTTCCTCTCTGTGGGCATTCATATTCCAGACAGGATTGTTAAACTGAAGAGCTTGGAATCATTCAGCTTTTAAAAACATCCTCAAGAGATTATCAATTTCATCTACATTGATAATCCCGTATTGAATAGGACAACTTATCTTTAGTTTTGAACACTATTCGCACTTTCTTAGAGCTTTGATTATAATCGAATTCTTTCAAAAAATGCCTGTAAGTATTTTGATATCTTCCTCTTCAGTGAAATTGGACACAAATTTTCTGTTTATTCAACTAAGCTAAATGGCAAAAGTTAAACTCGGAAAAGTCTGATGTATTCAAATATTTCCAAAGCGTGCAAATATATTGCAAATGCTGAAATTAAGAATTAAACAATTCAACTAAATCAAAAAAAAATTACAAACCCCTTTGATTTTTAGTAACCAAAACTGATTCATGCTCAAGTCACTTCGCGAATGAAATACATGAATTTCAGCGGCAGTTGAAAACTCGCATGTCTTAACCACATCCTACTTGAGTTATCTTCATGAATTTATGCACTTACAAGTCAATCAAATGCTCATCTATCACGTGACAAATGATTTAAAAATCACTTCTGTGGCAGAACGTAAAAAAAGCTGAGGAAAAAGCGTGACAGAAGCGGAAACAGACACTTTAAACGCTTTGCGATATTGTCAATCAAAATTCAATCGAACCCATGATTCATGGGAATCTAACTCCTCCGCAGCAAAGTACGAGAACAAAAAATTACTCGAGTTCATCACGTTGTGTGACAACTATGACTCCTCTGCTGAATGAAGTTTTGCTGCAGAGCCTGTGGAACTGTGTGAAATTGGCATAAAAAGCACACACTCTCCTTTAATCCTCCGCAAACTCACGAGCAATCGTCGCTACACCATTCTAATGTGTATAGGAGTGGGGATGGCGGCGGATTTGTTTGTGTGTGGCGGACTGCGTGTATGAGTGAGAGTGTGTAAGTGTGTGTGTGTGTGTGTGTGACTGTGTGACGCTACTGGTGCTGCGATGGAATTGTGAGTGAGTGTGTGTGCATGTGTGAGTGTTTTAGGCTACTGGTGCTGTGATGGAATTGTGGCCGCATTGAATGACAGTTAACCAGCTAACGCCATCAGTCAATGTCGGTGATAGTTTTGACACTTTTATGAGCAAAAGATGCGATTCAAGCTAGACGTCGGGACATCACCCTTCACCCAGCACATCGTTTACGACCGAGTAAGTAAGTGAGATGTCAGCACTTTTAATTTGTGTCATAGAATTGCGAGCGTTTTAATGTTGACATTTTATGTATTTCGTTCACACACATCGTTGATGAAATCTTTTATAAAGAGACTTCGGATATTCGGAGAATCTTTTTATAATTTAATTTTACGACTTAGTGATAGAAATAATTTCACTTTTGAATATAATTGAATAATAATTGAAGATGTTCCAATTTCGGTTGAAGCTGGTTATTTTAATTTTTTTAATGTAAACATTGCAGTTACAATCCACAGAAATAATTAGATAACAATTTTCATAAAAGCAAAGACCCAAGAGAAACTGGGCATGGCAAAGCGAAAAGTATTGAAGCTTGGATTTCACACAAATAATTCATCCAAGAAAAATAAATAAATAGCATTCCGAAATAAGGATATAAGAATAATTTTCGTTGGGGGCATTCTAGGAGCGGTCTTCGATAGAAGTGGGATAGGCCGGAGAACCGCCGAGGAAGGAGGGCTCTAAGGGCTCTAAGCACATTGATGCCTTTTGTACTAAGGAGCGGTCTTACTTTGGAACATTTTTAATGTGAACTGTTTTACTTTTCTTTCAAATATTAGGCTAGTCATATTTTAAATTGTTTCATTTTATCAAGGTTTTTCGCACATTTGTATACAATTCCAGGGAGAAGTCCCAAATTGCTCATACGGTTTGCTGTCTTGAAATTATTGCATTTAAATAAATAACTAGAAAGTACAAAAATTGAATTTGAATAAAGTTCTCACTATAAAAATCGATCCAACTCGCCCTTTCCAGAAACAACTGCCAAAGTCCAAACACGTAATCAAATTTAACCCAATCCAATGAACAAGCAACGTCACTTCACTTTGATTAGGAGCAATCACCAATCAATCAAACCGTAACGTAAATAAAAAATAGGGTGAAGGTGAGATAAGGTTCCTTGGGGGCATAAATCAGCTCAAACGATTAAGAGTTGATAAGTGCATTTATTTCTACAAAGATAATATGCGACTGGTCATGAGGTTTTGAATACGGAAAACCACCCATTTTAATAGTACATGTCGTTTAAAGTTAATCAGGGCTAAGTTTACAAACACATATAACTTTACAGGGTGTTTGTCATTTATAATTTACCCGACCACTCATTGCAGTAGATAATAATTGGTGTATGTGCTATTACGAATTCATTCTTCGTCGCTGCTTATGCGGTCTCCCGTTTGACCTCCTCCATTACCCCTTTCATATTTAAAGAGTTGTATAAACAATTATTGCCACTGTCACCTAAACGAGGTTCAGTTTTTTGTCACTGTTGTAATACCAGAACTGTTGTAATGTCAGAACATCATTGCGGTTATCACCAAATAAAATAAAAGAAAAAATACAAAAATGTAACGAAGCTGCATGCAACCCAAGTATTTAATTATACTGTTGCATAAACAACAACACATTTTATTGCCTACCCAACTAAACTCAGTAAAAGTCAAACTAAATTGAATGCTTTCTATCCGTTTGTGCTCTTAGAACTCGGTTTATTGGACACACACCCGAACTGAACATGAAACAGTTCCAGTCCAGTATTTATGCTAGTACTGCTTAAAGAGGTATCTTTATAACAAATATTTAAAACCACAAAATGTTTCACGCCAGTAACCACAGCTGTGGCGGTTTAATGTCTTCATGAACGATGACTAATTGTTCGACTTTGATATTTGAATCAAGCTTAAGCCATTTGGAACGTTGTTGCAGACTCAGAACATAATCGCGTAGCCATAATTGCCAGAATTGCTGCCTCAAGTATGTGACCTGCTGATATCGAGTTATCGAGTGTTTTTCTATTGTGGAACTTCTCATCAGGAATTGCATGTAAAGAAGAGCCAGTTAATAAATGTTCAGTTGTAAGCGCTTCTCCATAATTTGGGTCATCTGACATCGTTGCGATGGGCGCGAGTTTTATCGCCTCCACTTCGACAAGGACAGTTTGAAATTCTTCAGAAGTCAAATTGGCATGTGAAAACTTTTTTAACAAAAGAGTTTTTGTAGACTTTATTCCGGCTTCCCAAAAGCCTCCAAAATGCTGGCAGCGAGGAGGAATATAGAAAAACTCTAAAATCACAATATGTTCGCTTTGCTTCTACTCATAAGATGTTCTTATGCTGCGGTATTCCCCAACACATAAAACGTTTGAGACATCAATTAAACTAATTAGTTGATAACCCAAACTAATTCAATATGCAATGCCTTTGCCATGTTAGCTTTATATGGCGGCTTTCTTCGAATTCGGTATCATATATAAAATGGTCCACGAAAATCGATGCCACTTATCAAGAAAGGCCGTTGTAATTTGATACGATATACTGGTAAGTTGCTCATTATTTGTCCCATGAGATTTGGTTTGTAATGGAACCCACAACTTCTCTAGCAAATCTCCTACAAGCAAAATTTTCTGGCGCAGTAAACAAATTTTCTGCATGCAGTCGACTTCTATGAAAAAATTCAACGCAAAAATATAAACCGATGGTTTTTGGGCCACATCACAGGAAATTTCGCATCGTATGAAATAGAAGTGTTCGACAGTCGACCACCGACTTTCAGCAGATGAACGACTGTGCTATCTATTTTTATTTCCTTTAAAAACTTTTTGCAGTGCTGGACTAGTTGGGTTATTAATCCTTAAGCAATCTATATAGTGTTGGAAGCATTGTTGCTGTATCGTTGCAATGATTCTTATAAAAGTGTTTCCGAGTTCCTTGTAAACCAGTTGAATGATGTCAGTTGCTTTTTGATGACTCTTAACAAGAGTCTTGTTAAATATTCGTAAGATATACGAAGTAATGCGAAGAATACGAGTATACGATGGGTGCCTTTCAATAATATCATTAATGATTGATCCAGCGGAGATACTCAGTATCAGTGAAGGAAATTGTTTTCCGAAATTCAAGATTGTCATATGCGGTGCTATTGTCAGACTCATTGAGATAGCTCTTTCATAAGAAAGTCGGGACCAGTGAACCACATCGTATCCGGTAATAGTAGAGCGCTGATATCTCGCCAGACAATATCAGCTGGATTACTCTTTATTGGAACATGACGCCTTAAGTTTTTTTTTGCAACTCCGAGATTCGATTAGCAACGAAGCACTTCAAAGTAGATGAATGTTTTGTGAGCCACTGCAAAACAATTTTTGAATCAGTCCAAAAATGGATGTGTACTTTGATAGTTTATTCTGAGGATATCGTTCAACGAACAGTTCGTAGTAGTGCAAGCCGAAGCGTCGAATACAACACGTATCTTTATTGTAGTACTTTGTGCTTTATGTACGCAGTGATGGGAACGAAATAGTGAGAGTCAGTAAAGTTATTGGTAACTGGAGACATATGACCTAGAGCCTTATATTCATCCATAAACTCAATATACATTTTCTCTAACAACGGTTTGCTGTAAAGTCTGCGTTCAAGAGAAAGAAATATTTTCCACGCCATTTCTAATGATTCGCATAGACATTAAGGTATATATTTAAAGGGAAAACGTACCTTCCAAATGAAAAGTCGCTTGCATCGGATTTCTTCTGAGAATTTAGTTGGGCAATTCTTATATTCTTCAACCTCCCAGAAGCGTCGTAAGATATTACCAAATTTGATAATTGACAGTTGTAATTGGCAAATTCGAGATGACTCTTCGGGGTATAATGTTTGCATCGAATTTTCCCCCTACTATCTATTCGAAGGCAGTGTTAATCAAACATAGTAAGCCTTTTCCTAATGTTATTTTGCCGTCAAGCAAATGCTCTTACGGATACAAAGTCAACACCTAAATGTTTTTTATGTGGATCAACAAGTGCCGATTTCAGCTCAGTTGATGAGATGATACCAAGATCCGTGACTCCAGAGCACTTGCAGTTGGGATTATCCATTCTTCACGGTTGGATATCTTTTTTTTTTTGAGTGGTTATTATAGTTAACCTACAAACTGCTGATTCAAAAATGGAAGGCAGTATCTTCTGATAAAAGAAACCTGTCACTAACATCCAGGTTCAACTAAGAAGTGATTTTAAAACCAAAATGGGATTAATTGTTGAGCTGCCAAAGCCAGGCTGTGGAAATTCGAATGACGGGAACAGTGCCAGAAAATTTTTCCAAATGGCAGCAACTAATACTGGAATAAATCTTAGCCTAATTACAAACTTACACACTATTCTAATGGTTGTTTCAAGTGGTCATAAAATTGATGTTACAAATTTCCGCACCTTCACGCATGATACAGCAAGTATATTTGTGAGAGAGTATCCATGGTTCAAAATAACTCCTACTGTTCATAGGTACTTCATTCATGGACCTGAAGTCATACAACTCTTTTACCAATAGGTCAGTTGTCTGAGGCAACAAGGAATTCAAAACAATCAGAGAGGGATTTTCTCGGAGGTGTTCTCGTCAGAAGTCCAACGAAGATGTTTTCCAAAGGCTGTTGTTGAATTCACATCCAATTGTATCCAACCAAAGGAAATTGCCTAAAAAGAAACTGCGAAGTCTATCAAAAATGGTAGCAAAACTTCTATGGCCGAGCGGAATAGAGGTTGAAAACGAGGAGAAGGAATACTCTGATGAGGAGACTGATGAATATTAGGAGAAAATAACAAATAATAAATAATAAAAAAATAATAAACTGAATAAATACATGAACTATTTTATACTGAAATCTGAGTCAATATAAAAAATTAATTTACGTGGGCTATCGTGGCGTATTAATGAAAACGTACTTTCTTAAAAAAAAAAGTTTTGCCCTTCAAACTATGCCTACAAATTTTTTTATTTTCTTAAAATAGTTGTCAATAAATATAATTGACACCAATTTGGGAGAACTTCAGCTCCCTGAATTAAGCGCCCAAAAAAGGTATTCTGCCCCAGTGTGGATCGTCCGATCCAATTCAACTTCTGCGCGCACACATGAGCAAAACCTACATATTCCGAAAGTAGGGCTAAAACAGATACCCGTGTCTGGCCGGTTTTCCAGATCATTTCGTTTACGATTTTTAGAAGCAAATTTGTTTTTAATTAATATTACTCATACTCATTTATAAAGACACAATTTTGCATCTGAGATGAGTTGAGAACTTTGAAAGAAAGGCATATTAAACCCACTATTAAGAATCAGCAGCAAGATGCAAATTCAAAATAATAAAAAGTGAGGAGCTGAGGGCACTTTAAATATCAAGTAACATTTACTCTAATGGTGATCAAAACTTTCAGGGATTTTTGCTCTTCCCTAGGCACTACAAATTACCTTGAAGTGCTTACTTACAATCCTGCGGAATTTTGATACAATGAGCTGCATTCGGAAGCCTCCAATGCATTTTATTAAAACGCCTTATTCTACATCTAACGTTTATGGCTTATTGAAAATTCACCTGATTGGTTATTTATAATAATAGCAAATAAGGTTGCAATTTGCTGGGTTCCGGTTCACTCGGGGAACGAAGGCAACGAAATTGCTGACGAACTGGGCTAGGGCCGGCTCCGCAGCAAGCCTTATAGGTCCGTAGCCATACTGTGGTAGGAACTGGGCGGAGGCTAAATCCAGGGTAGATATCTGGGAACATAGTCTCAGAATGTCAGACTGGAAAGGGATATAGGGACTTCGCCAAGCCAAAATACTGGTAAGGCCATTCCCCTATAATAAAGAACTGCGCAATATGTGCAAAGCAGACATAGGGAAAATAGTAAGTTTTCTATCAGGTCATTACTACCTGAAATATCACCTGACCACATTCTAGATGATACGGAGTGCCGGCTCTGTCTAGAAGAAGAGGAAGCCACAAAACATGCACTGCATTGCGTTGGCAAGAACTAGAATGAACATATTCCACCGCGACCAGCTGGCTCTGGAAGAAATAAAGAATGCTCCTGTTATGGAAATTCTCAAATTCATCCATAAAGCGAAAAATATAATGAAAGAACATGACTTTTAACTACTTCCTTTCTTTAGAGAAGGAACATCTAAGTAGAAAAGAACCTGATGACTTTAATTGTGACGCTTTGATATCGCCAAACGGACGAAATACTATGGCATTACGGAAGAAATGCCGGTACTAAACCTATATTTCATAGTCGATCGGACAGTTGTGATCACATGGGTCATTAATGACAAATGTAGTATGACACAAAAGATCTTTTAGGTCGCAGTGTCGGCCATGGGGCAAACTATTAGAACTAAATTATTTTTATTATTACTATTTTTATTATTATTCTTATTATTATTATTAGTTATAACCATTTATCAGTATTAACCCTGCATACCATACTTGGAAAGCTTTCGATCACAACCCTAAACTGTAAATCATGACTCCATTGACTTAATAAGCTAGTGAAAAACACTCAATTGTCCATAAAGATATACATCTCTAATAAATTTGTATAGTTGGGACATTTTCTCGTTGCTTACTGCAAGAACCTTAAAGTAGAACTCATCGCAAGCATAGGTTCTTCTTCAACGTAATGAATATTGCAGATACTAATAGCAGCACTTCTCCTAAGCTTCGCTAATTATTGAAATAATGAAAAAATTTAAGCAAATATGGAAGCAGATTAGAGCCAATTGATGTCATGTTTGCATATGCACCTCCGAATGTATTCAACGCATTTTATTTGCTGCGGGAAGGTTGGCCTGCTGCTGGTGTGAGTGAGGAAACAAATAGAAGAATTATAAAATCTAATCACTTTTGTTTAAGTTTTAATGAATGCAATAATTTTGCGCACAAACAAATAAACGAAATGGCGGTGGCTGTGATATTTAATGCGTAAAAAATGTCACAACCAAACGATAAACAAACACAAACAAACTATAAACGCAAACACTAATAAAATGGATTTACAACGTATTTAATTTTTTATTTTATTTTATATTATTTTATTTATCAAATGCAAATAAGCGTTTCACATATACTACAACAACAGCGGCAACAACAAGCGCGGCACAATAGCGAATTTGCGTGTACGCAGCAAATGCGTGCATAAAAATCGCACAATTTATTTAACAAATTATCCATTCTCGCTTTGCTTTGTCAAATGAGGTTAATTTGCGTTTAACCTGATGAGCGCGTGGATTCGGGCGCCAGGCGGAGGTACCGCGGCCACGCACCACACGTTCAGTGCTTGATTTGCTTTGTGTTTGCTGAAAATTTAGGAGCTTTAAGAGCGGCATTTGGCCATTTTATCCTGCCCCGCCAACCGAACGGCCAAAAAAGACAAAGGGACAAAGTAGGAAAGGCTGCGTTGACGTTGTCATCAAAATAAAAATTAATTATGCATTCCATTGTATTCGGGATTAATGTGGCATTAAGGCCCGTGCATTTGTTCATCTGATATCCGTGGGGCAAATAAATTACAAATATAATAATTAAGCGGAATTATTTTGACAAAACGCACAAAATGCATAAAAAAGAATTGTATTAAAAGCAGGACAAACAAACAATCAACATAAAAACAACAACAACAACGAAAGTACAACTAAATGCACTTACGCTTAGAATTAATTACGTATAAAATGACAATTCGATAAAATTGAAAAACTATTTTTTATTTATTTATTGATTTATTTTAATTAAAAATAAAATTAGCATAAACTGCAAATAAAATCATGCAATATACGAACGGTGGATATTTCTGCAACTGCAAATTCCAATTTCAGAAAGCGAAATGCTGTAAGACATATCGGTCTTAAGGACCACAAATATACCAACAATTGCATAGTTTAAGCAGTTAGTAATATTTGAGGGTGGACTGAAAAGTTGTTTGTATCAGAATAATAACAAATCCTTGGAATATTTTAAGTTGACTGCTCTGACCCTTTCACATCTTGTGATATCAGTTTCCAACCAGAAAAGTTTCGAGGTTTGAAAACTGGTGAAAGTCCGACGGAGCCAAATCTGGTGAATTGGTGTTCGATTATCTCCAACCTCCATTTACAGTTTTTGACCTACCAAAGAATTTTAATGACATGGTGTATTATGATAGTTGATGAAAATGTTCGTCCTGTCTTAACCAGGATATTTTCCTACAGCCCCTTCCGACAGTTGGTCCAGCAGTGATAAATAACAGTCGGCATTAACCTCCTTCCACCACGGGCACGCTTGCAGAAGTCCAGACGCTGAACCCAATTTTCAACGGTTTTCAAGCATAAATCGGCCGATACTGCTGCAACTTCACGTTCGATATTCCTACGAAGTTCATCAATCGTCGCTGGCTTATTGGCATAGACCAT
The DNA here is from genome assembly GCA_920105625.2 of Clusia tigrina. NCBI lineage: Eukaryota > Metazoa > Arthropoda > Insecta > Diptera > Clusiidae > Clusia > Clusia tigrina. The sequence goes on along the minus strand of OV050033.1, from coordinate 38,405,239 downwards.
AGACTTGACGTAGCCCCACAGGAAATAATCTAACGGCGTCAAATCGCACGACCGGTGCGGCCAATCGACTGGGCCATTTCGTGAGATAACACGTTCGCCAAACTTGGTTTGCAGTAAATTGATTGTGGCATTCGCTGTGTGGCTTGTGGCGTCGTCCTGTTGGAACCACATGTCCTCCAAGTCCATATTATGCAATTGGGGCGAAAAATATTCGGTTATCATTGAACGGTAGCGATTCGCATTCACAGTAATGTGCCGGTCTTGATCATCACGGAAGAAGTACGGCCCAATGACGCCGCCGGCTCATAAACCGCACCAAACCGTAATTTTTTCGGGATGCAATGATGACTCATGGAGTACGTGTGGATTGCTGTCTAACCAATAACGCATATTTTGCTTATTGACGAAGCCGTTCAGCCAGAAATGAGCCTCATCGCTGAAGATGATTTTCCGATGAAAATCCGAATCATTTTCAAGTTGTTGCTCAGCCCAATTCACGAACATACGACGCTTATGGTGGTCTTATAGCGGCTTCAGTTCTTGCGTCAATTTGATCTTGTAAGGATGTAGGCCAAGATCTTTTCGCAAAATTCGCCACAACGACGTCACAGAGATGCCCAACGCTTGAGAACGACGTGTGAGAGACACATTTGGGCTTTCTTGAACTGAAGCCTCAGCGGCAGCAATATTCTCGACACTACGGGCACTTCTTTGTCTCACTGACACGGGAACATTTTGTACTGTGCCTGTGGATTCAAATTTTTCCACTAGACGCTCAATTGTTGATCTGCTAGGACAATTATGACGACCACAAATTGGACGTAGCGCTCTTAAAGTTGAGGCGACTGACTCCGAATTTCGGTAGTAAATTTTAATAATTTCGACTCGTTGTTGGCTCGTATATCTTTGCACGATGAAATGGCAAACTTTACTGAAGAGAAATGTTAAAAGAGCGGGAAAAAATATGGCGTCGTTTGCTGTCACTATCGATTTACTTTTGTAGCGTTTCTTTTGAAAAACCCTTTATATAACACTCAGACCACAAGGCATTCAATGCACTGTATTTGGCGTTCCATGTTCATTTTACTTTGAATCTACCTGAATTGTGAACAAACCTCAGTAAACCCTGTGTCCCTAAGTGCACAAAGTACATAAGATGTCAGTGCCAAATACCTCGAACCTGATTCAACCGTCTCATCTTCCCTTCTACAAGCCGGACAAAGTGCACTGTCTGCGATGGCTATCACTTGCATAAGCTTATCCCATGTTACACACCGCGACCTGACAGATCTATTGTTATGCCCCTATTTATTTGAAAGATGAAGATAATCTCATCTACAGTTCTTCTGTCAGGCTAATTTCCGACAACAATTAATATATTTTGGACGAATCAAGCTGAGGGATCTTGCTCATATCTAAGATACATTCTGCAAAACACCTGAGTCTTTTGTGTACCAATGGTCCGCATTTTGTGATCAGGTGCAGTGAGGTTTCGTCACTTTCTCCACAGAATCGACAGATGGCATCTGAAGGTATACCCAACTTATTCATATGGTAGTTGAGTCTACAATGTTAGCTTAAAATGCCTGCGATTATTCTTAATTTACTCCGAGGCATATTTATTAACTCCTTAGCTCTTTTAGGATTAAAATTTACCCAGAAGAGTTCAGAAACTGTCTTAATCCCGGAAGAGTTTTTCAGGTTTGACTTCTTTTTACATCTGTGCACTTCTTTATCAGGCCTCCAATGGTATTGGATGATAGTCCACAAAAGGGTTCAGGGCCTTTGAAAGGAGATGCCGCACCCTTTCTAGCTAAGCTATCAGCCTGCTCATTTCCCTCTATTCCATTGTAGCCTGGTACTCACATTTGAGATAACTTGTTCATACTGTCTAGGGAGTTCAGTTTCCCAATACAGTCCCATACAAGTTTAGACCTGACCAAGGGTGAGCTCAAACTCTTGAGTGCTACTTGACTATCAGATAGTATCACGATGTTTTTCCCCCGATATTTCCTGTCAATGTTGATCTGGGCACATCTTTCAATAGTGTGAATTTCAGCTTGAAAAATGTTTGGGAAAGAACGCATTGGTTCCCAGTAGTTTGGGTCTAGGCCCAAATACTCCTGCTGCCCCAGTTCCGTCCATGGTCTTAGAACCGTGAGACTATCCTGACCTTTCAAATAAATAGGGGCATCACAATAGATATTTCAGGTTGCGGTGTATAATACCCTTAAATAAATCTATCTAACTATCTCTACCATTAGAATATGACCTGCCAGTTAAAAATGATAACATTATTGACTGTTATGAAGATGTGATGATTAGGATGAGAACATATTTAATTTATAAGTGATATCAAATGGCTTCATCATTAAGATTTGCGTTTATTTTAAATGGTGTCAACAAATGCACTTCCATATTATAGTTAAATTTGATGAAGTCAATATTCAATTAGACTAAATTGATAAACGTATCGGTATGTAAATTATCAATAAAAACGAAACCCGTCAATGCATTCAACAAAAAGAAAAACAAAGCTCTAATTAAAATCCACATCTAGTTTTATAGCCCATCGACTCAGACATGGTTGAGGACTTTTACACAAATACAGGCGTTCACACACACCATATACAAATTCAAAATCTGAAAGCCAAACTGAAAATCCGAGTCAAAAGCTGCTCTATAAAGCTCAATAAAAAATGTGAAACGAATTTTATGACATGACAGCAAAGCCAGAGTGTGAGTGCGGAGGCAAAGCGGCCGCTACTCTATAGCAAATGTTACAACAAACAACAAAAATGTCATAAATTGTGTGACATTTTATCAGTTCGTCAAAGTGAAACGGACCGCGAAGAACGGCGAGTGCTGAGCTGGGTTCAAAGGGGGCAAAGGCGGCGTTGGCGGCTTCGGCGGCATCGGCGGCGGTGTGGCGTTCGCATGTTTTGAAACGCTATTTATTAATATTTATGTTTAATTTAATTTTTATCGCTTTTTCAGTTAGAAACTGAACAAAGGGAACAAACGCTATAACAACAACAACAATAATAACAACATACATTTAATCTACTGTTTTAATTGGCCTTTTGTCTCCTGAAGCGCATTTTTGTGCATAATTCCACCATTTAAATTCAAATTATCGCCGCTGTTATATGAAAATCTTTCAATTTGAATTTATTGCATATATGTATGTATGTATACACGGAGATGTGAGTCTGCGCCTCGACTGTCAACATTATAGGAAATTGAAAAAGCAGTTCAGTAAAACATTTTTAGTGACAAGTTTGTATTTACTTCTCGACAGTTACACCACCATCACGGAATTCGGATCCTAGGTATTTACGGACATTACCCCCCCGACTGTCGCAGAGAAACAGTACGTCGATCGGTACCTAAAAAGCAATTCAAATGACTACAGCAGGTCACACTCCATGCTTCTAAGCGACGACAGACCAATATTTATTTATATGGTAAGATAAATGTAACGAAGATTTGCTCGAAGTCCCATAGACCCGGCTCCAATTCAGTAAATTTATTCACAAACACTCCAAGACCGTATATACCAGGTTTGTTAAAAAAAAGGCGACTTAAAATTTCACGGGCTTCCCTCATTCGATTCTTGTTTTCTTTTAAATGTTGGCATGTCCCAACTTATGTTGGCATGAGCAGCTGTTTTTCATATTTAGTTTGCTTTTGAGATCGAAAAAAATGGATCAAAGAATCTTGTGTAAAAATAAAATTAAGTGCTGCAACGTACGTGAAATGTTGACTGTGGAATTTGGCGAGTCTTTGCTCAGAAAAAAAACGTTAAAAGTGGTACAGCTCTTCACAGAAGCCCGAGAAGATGTTAATGACGATGCTCGTCCTGAACACCCTAGCACGTCCGATGAAAACGTTAAAGCAATGAATGAAACTTTTATGGAGAATCGTAGAATCACTCTCAGAGAAATTGCTGAGGAAGTCGGAATAGCGGTCTGTTCATGCCATGCAATTTTTTCGGGGCATGAAACGTATGGCAGCGAAGTAGGTTCCGAAATTTTAAAATTTTTACCAAAAGGACTATCACATGAACATCGCTCAGGAGCTGTTGAATGACGTCAACGACCATCCAGATTTCCTCAAATGGGCCATAACTGGTGACGAAACATTGGTATATAGTTACGCCGTCGAAACCAAAGGTCAATCAATCATCCCAATGGAGGCGGCCAGAAGAGTAAAGACCGATAAAACCACGTTAAGTTGGGTCAAATGTGAAGGTTTTCTTCACTATTTTCTTCGGTTACAATGGCATAATAAGTTCTTATCAAAAGGTCGTACGGTCAATAAGGAATATTACCTTCAAGTTATGCGCCGTTTGCGTGAACCAATATGATATGCAACATGATAATGCACCTGCTCACACATGGTTGCTTGTTCGTGGTTTTTTGGCCAAAAACAACAACGTATTCACCGGACTGGGCCACCTGCGACTTTTTCCTGTTCCCAAAACTGAAAAGACCCATGAAAGTACGTTTTGCCATGATTGAGGAGACAAAGACCAAATCACTGGAAGAGCTCAAGGCCATACCTAAAAGCGCATATCAGAAGTGCTTCGAAGGGCCAGGTTTTTTTATATAGTCCATCAGCTGGATTCGTTATGAATTTTGACATGAAATAAACGATTTATTTTGCTTTACAAATGTTTTTTTTTCAGTTTTAATTATGTTGCTCTACATGGCACCTTTTAATCGGTTATACAGCCTTAAACATTGCCGTCAGTACAATTTCACACCGATTCCTTTGGACTCTCGTCGTGCACGCTTCTGCATTCTGCATTAATTTAGCAGTCCACTACACTTCTACCAACCTTCACTGCCAACCAAATAAAATTGTTTAACTGCATTAAGAACAATAAAAAATGAAATAAATTTATAATAAATTTGTCACCCAATGTATCCGTTTGTACAGTGGACCTAAAGCTTAATTTATGTATAAACTTATTATTCTATTAAATTGTATTGCACAAAAAAAGAAAGCTTATATCATTAAGAACTTTAGGGATGTATTAACAGTATTCTATGACGCCATGCGAAAAATCATTTGCTTTATATTTTTTAGCCAAAACAGAAAGTACCGATGCACGGTAAGAGAGGGTTCTTCTCAAGACCAAGATTATTTTCAATGAGAGGGCTACTACCCAAATTTGTATACTCTAATTAGTCACAGTCTACACCTTCATTGGTGCACCATTCGAACTCAATGCATTTTATAATATATTATATATAAATTTTATATCTAATGAATGAATTTGACAAAATTAGAGAATTGCACTCAATCGTATTGAAATCCAATCTTTCCGTGATTCGTCGCTGTCAGGTCAAATTTAATAAATAAATGTAAAGAAGGACCTATAATAAATAAATAAAAGTTACGATGCAAGTTTACCTTTACAAAATGTTTATAGATAGATAGAAGTGGGGTAGGCCTCAGAACCGCCGAAGAAGGAGGCCTCCAAGCACTCAGGCATTGATGCCCATCGTACTAACTAAATGCTAGAAATAAGACAACTAAAATTTGTAGCCATGCAAGACTGTAAAAACCCCGGGCTGGAAGACTGAAATAAAAATAGCGAAACCAATTTTATATACTTCGCATTTTCAGCTTTTGGTTTACTAACACATATAATTGAAACATTCATAGCAAGAAGCAAATCTTGTTGCACCCAATCAAACTATCTAAATCCTTTTGTCTATGTTCAAGTTGCAGGGGTCTTTCAATCATTGCATTTGAATCTTGATCTTGAATACCCTCAATATTTACTAAATTATCAACTATCAAATATGTAGTTCTGTATCGAAGTTCAACCTTTTGCTCCTTGCAGTCTCGTTCTCCTCAAAAGACAATCATGTTTCTATTCCTTCCTACTAATGGTATTGGTAACTGCGAAATTTATATTGAACGCCATAACAACAACAATTCTACCCAGAAACATAATCACAGTGGCTTTCCTTTACTCTGATAAAATCAGCATTCAACAAATAAAGACACAATATAGTGGAATTTTCTCCAATTATGTATTTCGTAAATGCATATTATGAAGAAGTTAAAATTTTCAAGATATGAAGAGCTCGCTTATCACCAATGCTAAGATCAAATGAAAATTGCGTAATGACCCCATTTTAGGCAGAATTTGAAGGTGAATGATTTCTGACATAAACTCAAATGGAAAATATACCAATCAACTCTCTTGAACAAAAATCCCTTTTTTTTAGAGCTTTAACTCTATTGTGAAGACTTTTGAAAGGATTTCGATTGGGGGTTAATAAATGACATCGCACACAAAAAGACAAGTCTGTGGGAAGAAGATTACAATTCTATATTTTTCCATTTATTCTCCACTACTTTCATTCATTTTAGTAAACAAAGTCATTCTCTAAGCGCCCGAATGATAGTCGTCATACTAATATTATTGGCTCTGGAATCATTTTTGCCTTATAAATAAATAGTTATAAAATCGAGCTTAATTTCAACTGAAGAATAGAGCTTAATTTCAACTGAAAAATATATTCTTTCTGCACATATTCGTAAGTGTACAAAATGTTGGATTCCTTTATCAATAGAGGACTTTAGGAGAGTCGAACAACGCTATTATGAAATTGTAATGTGGATTTATAAAATATAACTTTATTCGTATTGCACACAGAATTGTTGAGGCTGGACTTAATTTCGTTGCAGTTTTTAGTTGAATAGGCTTTAATCACACCCACTGTGTGGCAGCTTGACGCTGCAACGGATTCCAATTTGAATCGAAGTGGGAATTTCATTTGACAACTTCAGTTGGTTGACAATCGAACTGGCAGGTGGACAGAAAGACAGACGCACTTTGCGTGTGGCCAGTGCGAATGATTTAATTGAAAGCATTTTTCTTTTTTGAAGCATTTTCAAAACTCCTGCCATTGTGAATAGCGGTCCACACATAAGTTTTGATGCGCTACACATATTGCTTCCAGACTCACGTCCCATTGATAATGAATAGACTTTCACATAATTGAACCCCAAAACTTGAGCACAGAAATAGTTGTATACGTCACGGTGGTATTAGCGACTGCAACTTTGAAGTTGGAAAAGATTTTGTTGACCTAGAGACCAGTATCAACACTACCAACAACATCAGTTTGGCAATCAGACGGAGAATTACTCTAGCTAACAGGTTCTACGTTGGGCTTAGTATGCAGTTAAAAAGTAAAGGCCTTTCTATACGAACAAAGCTAACGCTATATAAGTCCCTTATCATTCCTGTCCTGCTATATGGAGCAGAGAGCTGGACGATGACAAACTGTGACAAGCAGGCGTTAGGCATATTTGACAGAAAAATTCTGTGTAAAATCTGTGGGCCTATCCGCATTCGCGGCGAGTATCTGATCTAATGAAACGATGAGCTGTACGAGCTACACGGCGATATTGACATAGTCGAGTGAGTCCAAATCCAGCGGCTACGGTGGGTAGTCCACCTCGTGCGAATGGATGAAACTGCTCCAACCCGGAAAGTATTCGATTCGATGCCCCAACATGGGCGACGCAGGTGGGGAAGACCAACACTGAGATGGAAAAACCAAGTTCAGGAGGACCTGTCTGGACGCGGCATTTCCAACTGGCGTCAGTGTACGTTTAGCAGAGACGACAGCCGAAGGCTCATTATGCGGCGCTGACCCACTAGGGTTGTTCGCCGGCAAAAGAAGAAGATCCTTATATGAAACAAATTCTCTGCAAGGAAAATGTCGATATACGAGTATATATAACAGCTTCTCCATAGCACCTCACATCCCCGAATAAAAACTTACAAGGGCCCAGTCTGTGAGAATTAAGTCCCGCGCACGTGTGGCAATGGCATATGTATGTGGCCGGCGATTTCAAGTGTAGAGTGCACATAATAAGCGAACGCTCACACACGCTGTGGGACATCACGTGCGAGCATATTTCAATTTTTCGCAACTGTCAACGCATCGCAATGCGGCTTTAATGCGCATTTAGGACACTTTTCAATAATTAAAATGCCTTTTTTATTTTATATTTTATTTTATTTAAATTTATATTATTTATTTCGTTTAATTGTGGAAATGCTCTGCGCTGAAAATTAAATTGAAAATAGTTTTTTTCATATTTTTATCCATTTTAATTCGATTGGTTTTTGTGAGTGACACTCTGACATAAATTGTCCGCTGCGGACGCTGCTGGTACCCAACGGACGCATTGGGTGCGTGTCTGTCGCATTTGATGAATGTCAAATGCTGTTTTTTGCAGTCATCCTTTTTTTCGAGCTATGCGTTGCCTTTAATGTGTGTAATTAAAATTTACTGTTGAATTTGCTCAAATAATATTATCAACTGTTGACATTTACACTCCCAGTGACGACCTCCTCCAGCGATTTAAATCGCTTTAAATTGTTAAAGTTGAAAAGAAAGTGAAATTGTTGCAATATTTTCAGCAATTTCAATGCCCATCAACTAAATATGCTACGAAAAGAGATCAAAGTGCCGCCCCGAACTTAAATCCCGTTGCACTGTTTCACTTCATTAACGCATCATTTCGATTAATTTATTAAATATTATTCAGTGAAAAATTCCTCAAATGTTTACTTTCGCAACCAGATCTCATCAAGTTCAAAGCATTTTCGTGCGCAGAAGGCTATAAAATATTAAAAATTACACCAATAAATAATTTAGTAAGGCGCCACCCACCCACCCCAACACCCACAAGTAACACTGCTTTCGAGTAGACACCCAATAAGGAAGTGTCTTTCTTGCAACGCTAATACCACATCAATGTACGAGATTAAAGCGGCCGCCGTGATCAGCTTCCGCCTGCCTTCCATTGATCTTCAAAGCATTCGCCCGCGCGCCGCCAACATAATATAGTCAATTGTGTTCTGCTGCTAGGGAGTACATACTCATAGTCTCACTTAGATTCAGTTTTATGTGCTGCCAGGTGCGAACTGAGAAGAGTACCAAACTTGACGAATAAGCACAGTATTCCTTGCAAAGATTCGCTCAAAGCCTACGCATTTTGCTAAGCATTCACAGTATACTTGGAATAATACTGCACAAAGTTCTCGGTTCAGTAATGTACTAACATGTAGATCGTTTGATGAAAAATTGCTTAAGTGTTCATTTTAAATGGACTCGCCCAAATTATTGCTTTGCCAGCTAATAAATTATTAGATTATAATGTATATTAGATTACGAGTATATATAAAGCTATACACTGGGACTAAAATATATATTACATGCGCCTGTTTAAACGATGAGGACTGATTTATAGATCTGCTGTCAAGTTTATTTTAACAAGGACTCATGTATTTCGTAGGGATCAAGTTGAGGAAAGTTACTCATACCCAAGATGTACTCTTCAAAACGCGTATGTATTTTGTGTACCACAGCACCTCGGTCTGTGATCAGTGAGAAGACTTAGCTTTCGTTTTTATCCTATCAGCCTTCTCATTGTAGGGGCATTTTATTAATACAGCCTAGGGAGTTGAGTTTCCATATACATTACCATACTAGTTTAGATCTTACTAGATTAGGTTAGGTTAGACTGGCCGGCCGTTAAGGCCACACATAGACCTACAAGGTCCTTTGCGGTGCCAGAGGGATATCCATTTAAGAGCTATAGTATGAATCGTTGAACAGGGGGACAGCAAATCTTAATAGAGAAACTATCCCTAGTTGTGCGACCTCTTCTAGTCTTTCAAACCAGGGGCTCCCAGAAGTGATAAGCGCGCTTTCGATATTGCGGGGCATAGGAATATTAGATACTCCAGAGTTTTTCTTGTGACTTGCTCCCCACATTTCCTGCATTCATTGTAGTTTGTGAGTCCCATTCTTTTAGCGTGTACCTCCGTGAGACAGTGACCTGTCCCTATTCTTACTACCGTTCTGCAATCCTTCCTCGGAAGTGCCAGTATCGATTTGGTGTGAGTGCCGTACGGTTTGCACATGAGCTTTGCGATCTTACATGTGGCCACCGTTCTTTCACCTTTCTCATCATGTCATCTCCAATACGGCTGAAGTCTTAGAATCGTCTGTATACCATTAGCTGGAGTTTCCTCCAATTTTTTAGGTTTCGGTAACACTTTTCCCTTCTTTTCTGCTACTTAAGTTGATAGTGTATTAGTGGACAAAGTTCATTTTCCTTGAAATTAAATCTTTATGAGATTTTAGTACCACTTAGGAATATCACCCCATATATTTCAGGTGTAGTTTGATTCCTTCGGAATACTTCCTTGTATTCTGCATATTTCATTGTAGATTATATTACTATGTACTGATGTTAAATCTAGTATAACTACCACTGCTTCAAAGCTCGTGTAGGGATGACCAAGTAAATCTTCAACAGCACACACAGGGAGTACTTAAAACATGCAATACTTCTCCAATCTACTGAACGCACCGTTAGGCCAACCTGTTACACCACAACCAGTAACCTACAGCACTGCTGAACCGCAAGTACCGAACCCCACACTAGAAGAAGTGACTGAATAAATAAAACGGCTAAAGAGCAACAAAGATGCGGGTATCGACAACATCACCGCAGAACTACTTAGAGAATGAGGTCCCGTACTACATTCAGAAATACATCTGCATAAGAAAGGCGACAAGCTATACTGTGAAAACTATCGCGGGATGACAATATTATGTGTGGTTAACTCACAAATTATTTGCGTTAATACTTAATGCAAGATTAAAAACCTATTTGGGCGAAGTTGCAGGACTCTACTAGGTGGGCTTTTTCGAAGGATATACTAGATCTTCACGCTGCGACAAAGAATGGAGAAATCCCGAGAACACAATCTAGACCTGCACAACCTATTCATAGTCTTCAAACAGGCCTTCGACTTTGTAAACAGAAACGCTCTTTGCAACGTGTCGTTGGAGTTTTGAATACCAACAAAGCTTATCAGCCTTGTAAGAACGTCCTTGTCAAACAGCGAAAACTGCATACGACTACAAAGCGATATGACAGTAACCTTCGACGCAACTCCAGGTGTGAAATAGAGCAACCCTTTATCTTCAATGCCATTTGTTTTTGCTCTACAAAAAGTGGCACGTTTGTCTGGCATAAGTCTCATCGGGACATTAAACAACAGATCTACACAGCTTTTCAGATTTGCCGACGACATCGATCTAGTCAGCCAAAACATCAACAGTTTGACGGAAGATTTCCTATGCTTAGCAGCAGCTGCACAACAAATGGTACTCCGTGTTAACGAATAGAAGACAAACCAATAAACACAGAAAGAGAACTCCTTATTAATTGGACCATACGAATTCGGAAACGTATCATCCTTCAAATATTTAGGACCATCGAAGCAACCAGCGAACGGGAAGTGAGTGAAAGAATGCAGACAGGGAACAGGGCCTCTTTTTCTCTTTACAAGACTGGGCTTATCCTACCTGACAAAAAATACAAACTTAAAATTATACACAACTATTATACGCCCTGCTATTACCTATGGTGCCGAAACATCGGAGATACGAAAAACAGACGAAGACAGACTAGGAGTCTTCGAAAGAAAGGTGCTGCGAAGAATACTCGGCGCCATTAGAGAAGATGACAGAACATACAGAAAACGATACAACGAACAAAGCTGGCATGACCCAAAGGACATTAAAATTACAGACTTCATATAGCGAATCATTGACAACGAGCCAGCGAGAGGAATATAACCGCAATTTATTCACTATAAACAAAAAACGAGCACGCCGAAAAAAAAGATGGAAAGACACCGTAGACGACGACGCAAACTACATCGGTTTCAAAAACTGGACGATTGCAAAAGATCGCGACGTCTGCAGGCTAAAATTGTGGGAGGTCAAGGTTCAACTAGGCCCGTCGAGCCAACAATGATGGTGACTATAATATCTAAACCTAGCTTTAGTAATACTCACAACGTAATTTTAAGAAGTGATAGTAAAGTAGACAGTCTGGGGTATGTACTAAATTCATTAATATTATTATAACGTTCTCCCAGATGCTATAAGTCATTAGTGATATTATATTTTTGTTTCATGATTTGCAACCAGATATATAAAGCCAGCTCGTTTGTACTAAAAGTAAGCACTTATTAATATGCTGGAGCATTTTTAAAAGCTCACAGAATAAATAAAAATATCATGTGGTCGACAGTAGAGTTCAGTTGTGAAATGAAAACGGCCGCACTGGCTTCGAAGCATAATATTTCACTTTAATACTTGGCAACACTTTTATCGTGTTCACAAGGATTCAGTGATATCATTTTTTTCGTATTCGTATCTCTACTACGATGGATTCTGTGATAATCTCTACTTCTATACTATGAGTATTTGTGTCGACTAAACATTTGTTGAATTTTTTCAATGCACTAAACGTAGTCATTTCCATCAAGTCACTTCCGATTGTTTATCAATTATATTGTTGCACAAAACAACCAAATATAACAGCGAAACACGTTTATAAATCATATCATATAAAAAAATTTTAATCAAAATCTTAAATATAATAGTAATAAACTATAATATAATTATAATTTCAATCGGATGTTCAATACAATTCTGGTTGCTAAGTATCTACTCCAATATACTTCTTTATCAACCCTTATCCTCCTATCGTATTATTATATTTAACTGGCTTATAGAGCAAACGTATTTTCCCAAATAATAACTGAATCCCAATTAAATCAAAAGAAGTCGAATGGAAGTAAATTATCAAAACCCAGCAAAATTCCATGTTACCACGATTTTCTCCTGTTGTACTGTGCTTTGGTTGCTCTGTCCTACCTTCTTATAAACGCACCACAGCGCTGTTCTGGTTAAAAATACTTTCCCGCCAAAATTGTTCAGCAAGTTCTGGCTGCACGTCAACTGAACGCATATACAGGCATATTTCTTCGCAACGCGTGTTTACTCAACTCATGAACGAGCCTACAACACCGCTTTACGCCTAAATAAATGCACTTACCTCGACTGCCGCCCCCCGACACCGCACGCATAACGCTCTATTACCGAAAACATATCAGCGAGCCATGCATCCAGATACAGTGACTGTTGAATGTCCTTATGTGGTGTGTGTGTGAGTGTGAGGACGCATATAATCAGTTATGCCAGCATTCCCACTTCTTTAATAATTTTGTTGCAAAATGTTCAATTATTGTATTTCTCACAGCTTTCTTTATTTTACAAATATTTTCAATCCATTTAAATGCCCACATTAAAGGGAATCGAAACGCCTCATAACATAATTCTGTTCAAAATTCGGAAACAAATCTCAGCTTTAAGAATTTCTCACCTTACTTTAGCGACAGGCAAGTATAATGGAAACCGCTTTGAATTATCTGACTCATGCCTTCGTTCAACGCTGCTAACATTCACATAGTTTCCCCTTGGCCATCATAGACCCACTCGAACGTAAACTCGTATATTGCTGTCTGCAATAGCCTACTCGCTCTCTTGCTTCTCCAACAACGCAAATGCAGAAATTGAGAGAGTACGCAATTGACCATGTCCATGTCAGTGTCAATTCTGTTTAAAACTGGAACTTATGTCAACAATGCTCTGCTGCTGTTGTCTCTGTTGTTGTTCGTGTGTCGCTCCCTCAGCTTCTGCAGCCAGTAGCTTGGTTCGAGGAACGGTCTCGGTGGTTGCAAAGGGTTGAGGGCGGATTGTATTAAAATCAGATTTAATTAAGTTCGTAACTCTGTTAGGAGGGCTGGCTGACTGGCTTAGTTCACTTGGAGTGACATCGAAAAACTGTCTGTCCATCAAAGTGACAGACAGCAGGTTGAGTGGTCGGGCGAGCGGTCGGTCAGCTAATTAATAAGTATCTTGGCGTAATTTTAATGAGTCACTGCAAATGTTTGATGGAAGCAAACTGATTGACTGATTTGATTGACACTCAATCAGTCACACCCCCCTACCACTTCATTAGTTATCTGAGTTTTTAGGAATGGCAACGCACAGCTGACTAGTGGCTTCACATTGCTTTGCATTCTGCGTAATGTTTGGAAGGGGGAGCACTTTTTCACTCACTTTTGTTACCCTTTTATTTATTTTGAATTTATTTTATTTGATATTCAACACTCACGCAATAGATCGCCTCAAACCGGTTCGACAGGCAGGGAATATTTGTTCTTTTTCTGTTGTAATTTGGGTTTCGTCCGACAGTGGCGCGTCGATTCACGTCGTCATCTTTAGCTCCTTGCACTTGCAACTGAAGCATAAGGCAACTGCCGCGTAGAAGAGCTCTTTACGGCCACAGTAAATTGCCAATATGTACGTAGAGCAATGCAATAATGGGGGAAATATGGCCTGACGTTGTGTGTGCGAAAGACGCATATATTGAAAAACGCTCTTCTGTTCGTGTCGTAAGAAAGCGACTCTCTCCGGACTCCGGACTCCGGTCGGTCGTTAAAGTGCATTCTAGTGCAAATTTTCACACATTACAATATTTCATGCCGGTGGGGTCATGACTTAGAGCAGAGTCGTAATGCCGGCAACGGTGTGCTGCACGTGGAATGCCTGGCATTGGGTTGACGACGTAACAGTGAAGAAGAGAGCACTTGCAGCGCGGATGTGTTGGTGAGAGGTTTTTTAGCTGTTCGCTCCACGAAGGCACAATTTCCAATTCGAATTGGATGAAGCATATTCGATTTTAAGAGTAAGGCGCTCTTTTAACAGACAGTTAACATTCTAGAGTAGCACTCTGACAGTCTGTCGTCGCGGGTGTTCTCAGCTCACTGACACCTGTTTCCAGCATAGCGGTCGTTCTCTCTGGCATCTGCATCCACCTGTAGACAATCGGTACAACGAAAATGAAACATACTCTTAAAAAGCTATTTATTTACTCTTAAAGTGCTCTCGTCGCCCCTTAATGACTGCTCATGGACTCTTTTGTCCATATCTCTCTTTTTTGGGTATTTCGTTCATTGCTTGCTTATTGCAAGGCAAGTATTTCGACCTCTCTCTTACACATTCATTGTATCATTTTCGCTCTCGCTCACCCGCATTTGCTTCTCCTTTATGCAATTTGTGCAGTATTAGTTGTTGTTGCCGTATTGCTACTGGAAGCCTTTTACTTTGACGTTTATTTTTCAATTTTTGAGATTTCATTCATAATAAATCATTTGCGTGGTGTGAGTGAGTGAGTGAGTGAGCGCTTCGTTTTCTGCTCTTCGCAATTGTTGTTTCGGTTGTTATTGTTGTTATTGTTGCAGGTTGCATTATTTTTCGCTCAGTGAATTTGTTTTTGCTTTGTTCTCTAAAGTCAAAGCAGTTTTGCCTGAATTGTGTTGGGTTGGGTTAAAAGAAGCATTGTCAGTTTAGCAATAAATTTGCCAACAATAATTTTTTACTTGTTTTCTTTTTGTTATTTTTAGTTTTGTTTTGTTCCTCATGTGTAAATAAGTCCGTGTGTGTTTAATCGCATGTATTTCTAATTATTTTCGCTTCGCACATGGCATGGAAATCATTTTGTTCCAATTGAAGGCGTTTATGGGTGTCTGGCATTTGTAGACTAAAACAAAAAATTCTAAAAGTCAATATATAATTTTTTATTTATTAAACTGTGCACCTATCCTATGTATCGAGGCCAGAAGCCATTGGCAGCGAGCAAACTACGAATCAAAAGAAGGAATTTTTTAATGAAATAATCTTTGAAAGTACCGTCGGCAAATCGCTACCAGGTTTCCTTCTTAATGAAAACGAACACAAAATGCATGTAATTTAATTTTGAGTTAAAAATGTGAATTCTCAAGAAAACTGTGCATATTTTATTTCCAAAAAAGTCAATATTTTCTTATGCATTATTATATAAAATTATGAAACGATGTTCAAAAAGTGTGAAAAGAAAAATGAGGAAATACTTCAAGAAATACAAAGTAAATGGATTATTTTTCTACTTTCATCAAAAAAGCCATTTAAGTTACTAAGCTGCATCATCCAATCACAAGTCACCATGAGCTCTATTAGGAGGTAGATATATACAGATGTACATAGGTGCATATATATACATATATACATATGTATAGTAGTCGATGTAACTGATATTTGAAATATAAGTTTTAAAGACTTCAGTGGCCACATGAAAGTGTCGGCTATTTTACAAGACTGATCCGCTGTGCTACACTAAAGTCGATTGGTAATCCAACAGCTTTCTAGAGTGCTATGTCGGTGCTCTCTGATTATCGCTGGAACCAGTGTAACCGTTTCTAGAAAGTGGTTTTATATCAGAAGCCGGAATGAAAGGTACTAAAATATACCAACTCCGTCCTGAAAATGTATCAAAAATATATTACACTACTTTTTCAGCTGGTTTCGAGCAATTAATGCAAGCATTTTAGGTTTTTTGTAAATGATATTTTAGAAAAACCGAAGTAAAAATCTTGAGAAATACGTACTTACATACATGAGCATATTTAATTAAAATATTATTATTATTATTATATCTTACAGCATAATTAATTATGAGTGCAAGGTGTTCGGGGAATGAGTACTAGCTACAGAGGCCTTCGACTCAAAGAGAAAACGATTTTATAGAAAGAAGCATTTTGGAAACCAAGCCCGTGGCAGGATTTGAACCTGCGACCCTCGGGGTGTTAGTCTAGCATGCTTACCACTGAGGGCGGATTTTAATTAAATTAATATTTATATATAGAAAGCATTGCACATCGAAATTGACATTCCATATTCACATTTCCATCTCATACAAAAATATCATTTCAAACATTTTGTAAAAGAGATCTCAGTAGGTATGCTATTTTATAAGCAAAAGGTTCAGCTTATAACCACTAAACTAAAGAGCTAATAAAACGCAATTTTGATTCAGGAAAAATGCATCGATTTACAAAAGATACTTAAAAATTGGTGACGTACAAGTTTTAGTCTCATTCAACAACTTCATCACCTCTCGACGAAGCTTCTTTAGACAATATTTATAACACATTCTTATTTAAATATTTATTCATTGTTTTGATTTTATCAAATTAAATTTTGAGAAAACGCGTTGGCAAGCGAGCACACTGACACCACCATTAGGTTCAGTTAACCAGGCTGGCATAAAACCACGCATAGACCGATAGGTTCCTAGCGATACCAGAATAACCACCATTAAGTCTATTGCAAAATTACTCCCAGTAGAATTATCTAAAAGTTTTGTACATGTTTATCAATTTTCATTATGCGATATTTTTCATCAACTCCTTACATCGGATTATCGCTGCTCAATAAATTATGAAGTCGGTCTATTAACTGTATGAATCGGCAATACTGAGGAAAGGCTGTAACTTGGGGGGGTCTTAAAAACTTAATTCCTTAAGTCGGTAATCTATTTTTCAATTGAACTACCTGATGGCTGTATTGAAAAACCTGATGCCTCTATAAAATTTATATTGATTGGATTTACTAAATATACTAAAGGTAGACCAGATACTACAAATGTGCCAACTGGCTCTTTGGACGACAAGCATTTGCCAGTTTAGTACCCAAAAAGCAAAAAAGCTCGCACTGGCGTAACTGGACCCTCACCCATCAATAACATTACTCACCAAATTTTTCGCAACAGGTGCAATTTTATATATATTTTATTTAAATGGGCCTGGGCCGTTGATTGCGAAAACGAGGTAATGTTCACGTGTACAATTTCGAGATATCGACAAATGAATTTTTATTATTTTAACCTCCAAAAACGGCAATCTCACTTAAATGCGAATATCTCTTGCTACAAATGATGATGTATACATAATGTTGGTAATTAGAAGGTTGATTAAATCACCAACAGCTAATTAAGTCACCAACAGTTGACTAAGTCACCAACAGTTGATTAAATCAGCAACAAATTGGTTCAATACGTCGGGTGCTATTGATGGAAAATATGTGAAAAACGAATTCGTTGGACCAAACTTCAAATCAATCATTTGGGAATAATCTGAATAATAATCACAGAGCTTAACTGTCAGCATTAAAACGGTGGAAGTGGTTTTTCAATTCACCACCGTTGAGACTGGAGACCAGGACTGTACAGCGCCAACAACAGGATCGGCCTTCAACATGTTGTTACTTATTTTCGTTAAATATTGTAAACTTAGCAATAGGCTCAGGTACTTTGTGTTTTATTTGATGAATTAATAAAGTTATAAAATTACATCACTCTGAGAAATAATTTCCGCATACGACCCCTGGCGAACCGGTGAGTTTTACCCAAGGCGAAACTTGAGTCGTTACAGTTGCCTAAAATCCAAAATCCATGATAGTAGATATTGAAAATAAACTATGAGTTGAATGAATGGATGTTGCAGCATCCTATACAAATGCGCAATACAGGAGCAAACATAAAAAATTTTCTCGTAGTCAAACGAATTGCAGGCTGCGGCTTCACCGGATAAAAAATACTCCTATGTTTCGAATTTATCCTCTGTAAAGAATTTTTTTCATTTCTGGACCGACGAGCACACTTTTATTGAACTTGGCAAAAGAAAGATTCATAAAATGGTTATCTAATATCCTGGTCCTTCTTTGTTCTTTGATAAAGTGATTGATAAGTTCCAGCTTGATTTGGAACGGCGGAAGTTTGCTATTTTTCTTCTTCATGATAGGCGCATATTTGCCGTTTTCTTCGTCGTTCTTTCTTACCGGTCAATACTTTGTTTTATAATGAGGCAGATCTGTCACCTAATCATTCAAGCTATGATAGATGACTTCTTCTTTTGCTGTATCATGTGATAAATTGTTGCGAGTTGAATCGATATGTTTGGGATACGGAACCGAATGTGAATGCGGAACTGCAAAGACGTGGCAAATAGACTGCCATTACATTGGAAGTATCGACTAATGTGATAAAGGTGCTGTGTGCATCACATATTCACATAAAGTTATAAAAGAATACTTACCACAATGTATGGAGGCAAATAAAAAACATCTCCAGATTTGGAGGTGTTGTTCTAAGCGAATTTGATATAATCCCCTTTCATTTTCCACTAAAGGAGTTTTAAAATTTTTCTACATCTTTTGCTCAATTTACAACATCTCGAATCAACTAAATTGAAACTTGCTAGCACAGCCGGAATTCAAAATCGAAAGCATCTTCGTCGGGCCAGAAATTAAAAAATTACTAAATAATATTTCTAATTATTGATAGCTTTAGCTAGAAAAACATAACACGCTGCACTTATGTAAATCGAAAGCTACAGATGTGAATAAAAAACGATTTGAAAGTAACGTTCCTTGCTGTTGACTCATAAACACTGAAGTGGCTATTTCGTCACAACATGAAATAAATATAAATATAAGAAATATTCCTTTTCAGACTCTCGCAAATATACTTGTATACCTAATTTACATATTCCTTGGACCAATAACGAATTTTTGTGCTTTCTCTCAATCTTTGTCTACAGCTTTGGTATGAATGTATCCACAGATTTTCTTTAATAGTAATGTATTTTTTTGGAAAAGTACCAGTTCACGTTAAAAGTGAGAAACTGGGTGCACTCTTTTGCGGAATACATATTTTACCTTGATGATTTTTTTCACACATTTCCATCGATTGTCCCTGAGCTATTAAACCGAGGTTTTCACATACATTTATTGGGGATTCAAATGTGAATTGTTCAATTAAGTCAGGAGGAAAAATCCAGAAGATCACGCTACTGGGCCTCACTACCAAAACTTAGACAATCCAAGCTCATAATTGGGGTAGGTAGGTAGATAGGGAAGCCGGCCACCCGAAGGGCGTACTTAGACCAACATTGACCTTTTGTTATACCGCATGAGACATCAGGTCCCATCCCTTTCAAAGGTCCAGTCATTGGGAGCTTTTAATGAAGCAATTGATGGAGCTAATCTTTTTTTTGAGATATCTCACAGAGAGTCCAGAAAGTAGTCGCCTAGGAAAGTGCGCCGCCTTCTGGACAGCGCTGGACTAGTGCACAACAGGTGAGCAATGGACTCTTCATGATTGGGGACTACAACTCAAAACGTGCAGCTCTATGTCTTCAGTTAAGCAAAAACAATTTAAGAACTCTGACAGGTCGCCTCACAGGCCACTGTCGTTTAAGAAGCCACCAGCTGCAAATCAGCAGGATTGTTAAAGCGACTACAATTTTGCGACCATTTTGATCATATTTCCTGGATTTTTATGAATTTAACAACCCTGTCGAAATTGGGATCTTACCGAAATCTCTCTCGGGTAGTGCACATATCTCGTGATCTCCATCTTCCTCATTTTCTGCTCCAAGGCGACAAAATTCACGCTCATGTGTTTCGATGTGATTTCCGAGGATCCAGGAATGATCCGTATATATACGCCAATCCTCTTTCTTTTACACAAAAATCTTCTATTCTGCAATCGATGTTCCAATTCGGTCCAAAGCTCAAGCAAAAATAAACAGAAACAAATTTGAGTGTGAACGAGAATTGG
Source organism: Clusia tigrina (assembly GCA_920105625.2). NCBI lineage: Eukaryota > Metazoa > Arthropoda > Insecta > Diptera > Clusiidae > Clusia > Clusia tigrina. Next base: position 38,384,824 of record OV050033.1, on the reverse strand, counting down.
TTCATTTCAGACCAATAAAGTTTCAGATATTCCGTTTCGTTTGGAGACATTTCCGACCATTTCTTGAAAGGTACATTTTCCAATATGCGTATGCGTTTTTACGATGAAATAAGAGCACTCCTCTACCGCAACTTTTTTCACACTACAGCGAAGATTTTCTTTGACATATATCTATAAACCTGTGTGGGCTAATCTAAAAAATGAAATTCATCAGTCTTGGATACTTAAAGAAGGGTGTTCCCCCAATGCCTTCAAAAGACTTAGGTTAGTAGTAGCTTTGAATGTCTTAAATGTGCATCCCAAAATTGAAATAATTCCTTCTTTCACAAGCTGATCTAAAGGAGCCATTCTTGATGTTGTGAGATTAGTCAGAAGAATTTCGTCCATTCAGTGGACTTTTTGTGTGGTTTTGATTTATGGACTATTATTGATTTATATAAGAAGTTTCAACATTAAACTTAATTAAAGAATACCGGTAGGTTGATTGTTTTCCTGTAGCTGAAGTTAATATGCGATAATTTGGATTCGTTCAGAACAATGCGCCATGCGCAGATTTTTTCCAGAGCTAATTTTAGTTTCTCAGTTGCCGACTCTATCTCAGTTTCCGTTGCCAGAATCACCGCATCGTCTGTGAATGTAATTACAAGGGTTCCTTCAGTTTGAGGTATGCGCCGCGTGCCAAGCAAGAACAAGATAGGTCCAAGAACATATCCTTGCTAAACTCCTGCGCTGATTTCCTTACATTACTGAAAAGTCTGTTGCCAAGGTATAATTATATGATCTTATGTTGGTGCTGCGAATGAGCCTGTCTTAGCTTATACTTCACGCCATCGTGCCAAACCCTTTCGAGGCCTTGAGCAAATCGTGTTATCTTTCGCTTGGTAAGCGTGGTAAGCCCGATATCCGCTTTTCTCACTTGAGATACATTTGTGAAAACACTTTCAGATATCAAGCAAATCAACGCTTTTTTGGAGAAGGTGCTTTGCAAAACACGTTGAAATTTTAGGCAACTGCTTCATATTCATATGTGAGTCCTTTTTTGTGAGGTTTCAACTCGAGCTTGCTCAACTTAACAAATATGATGTTATTGACCTTGATTTGTTCCTCAAGCTGTAGAAGAATTGTAGAGAAGACTGCGGAGATACGGTCTACTCCGCTATGTTTGCTTACTTCTGCCGCGGCTTGTTCATATGTAAGCGCACCTGAAATTGCGTCCGTTTTTGTTGGAGGAACTGTACTTTGTTCGCTTTTCAATTTTTCCTTGACGGGTTTAATTCGTAACCTTCACCTTGGCAGTTTCGCATCTACCTTTTGTAAGTTTTGCATTTTTACTTAAAGTATTTTTAAATATGTCGCTCCTGTTTTGAGGCGCTTTCACTGCACAACCACGATAGTTCGCCTGGTACGTCCCTTTGCAGTTTATGTAGGTTGCCAGGGCTTTCTTATTTAGGTCACACCTTTCCGAGAGATGGTTACCGGCACATTTTTCGCATCCCGGCTCTTTTTGGCAATACAAATGTGTCTGATTGAAGTTTCGATTGCCTTTGTAATGCGGTACCGATCTTGTACCCCTACGCATAGGCTCGATTTTAACTGCGAGTGATATTCGTGACTAACTGCGAGGATAGGAGTATCATTGCGTTCTTTTTAGAAAACCGAGTTCCTTAAAGACTTGTTTTCCTCTCTTAGTATAACTACTTTTTTCTTAAGTTGCTTGTAAAGTGAAATGGATCTCATTAAGCTTATCATTAATTTCGTTTCTCGAGCGTTTGCAAATCCATGGGACATCTTTTTCCGGCTACATTGGGCGTTAATGGAGATACCCGTGAATTTTTTCTCCCCAGAATCCGTAGACTTGACCTCCGAAGCGGTGGATTTTCCAGTGAACCTGGACTGCAACCTAGGGCATTAAATATTTTCATTTTACTCATTAAATTTTTATGTGTACTGAGGGTGGATTTCTTCGCCTCTTATGACAGGCATGTCTACCTCGGGTATATTCTAAACACAGGCGGGTATTAGTGCATTAATTATTTCCATTGATAATGCTGCGAGAACCAGCTTAAAGTCAAATATATATAACTGCAGGGGTTATAGTTTATGCGGGTAGTGACTTCCATAGCGAGAATGAGTTTCATTATAGTTATTTCTATTGCTGATAAAAATTAGTATTGCTGCGAAATTAGAATATTGTCTGACGGTTGAAATATTATTCCCACATTAAACATTTATTTTCATACTCTAATTTGGCGCCATTATTGAACATTTTGATGATAAATCTGGTATAGCTGTCTGCACAGGTCATTGGACGATTGGAACGCTGAAAAAATGGGCATTCCGTTCAATGTTCATTGCAGGAGCTGTAAAGACCCGCAGGAGCAAAAAACAATCGCACACTTTCTTTCTGATTGCCCAGCTCCCACTCGCTTGACACTCAAATATCTCGGAAGTCTTTTTCTGGAGAGTCTAGGCATTACTCTAGCTTATAAGTTTCAGACCTATCCAACTTTGTTAGCGACTCCGGATGGTTGTAAATGTACAAAAGCATATTACCATTTTCTTTAGGCTCGCAAAGACATTGCAACAAAACGGCACTATTGTTAATTGACGCGACCTGTGGTCGCCAGCCATTTTACCTACCTACCTACCTGGTATAGATCTCAAGTTATATAGTCAATTGTGGGCATGTGATTGGAGTTAAACTTTTCATTTTCCATCCACTCATTTTTTAATTTAGTATTTTACACTGGAAATGTTATCCATCATGTTCAGGTCATTTTAAATGAGATGTCCATAGTTGCTTAAATCGAAGGGCCAGGGAATAATTTGCAGAGTTACATTAAGACACTTCTGAGTGGGAAAAAGCGGGTTACAGATCCCTCCCACTCTAATTAATGGGTATTTCCACAGCTAAACTGCAAAAAATTCGAATACGCTAATTTCCACTTTTTACGAGTTAAGAATATAAAAATTAGTACCCAAATTACCCGATGTTTAAAAATGAATCTGAATGAAATTGTTACATTTCCATAGAAAATGAAAAGAGAAATTACTAATCCTAAAAGTATGCACCAATTCCTTACAAATAGATCACATTGTATAATCCTGAATACTCAATTGGATTTTCACCTTCCAACTAGAATAGAAGTCAATCAGGAGAAAGGAGGAAGAATATTCTCATTCCAATATTCCAATTAGACTGCTGCTAGTACGATCTTCCAAAATTAGCGAAAATATTTCAAATAATTTAATCATAATCAAAAATGTTTATAATGATTAGTAAACTTTAGAATAATTGAGAACTGGAAGGCTAATACAAATTATGCTACATTATCACTATTAAGTTGGTCTACTGCAACTTGCTGAATATCATTCAATTGGATAATAATTAAAAATTTATTAACTACAGTGTTATTCTGTCAAATGCTGCAACACTATTTTATAGCTAATGCATAAATGTATTATCAACTTGAATAATTTATGAATCTCGGTTTAAACTGTATCCCAGGCTGTATAGAACTGCTTCTCTGTATTCGTTGGTAGTGGAATAAAGACTTAGAATGTGTTTCGAAAATGATTTTTGCAATGTAAGCAGTAGGTAGGTAGTTTGTTAGGAGTGGCTGCCTAGTTTGCCAAAAGCACCCTTGAGCACACCTAATGGCCCATTGTGATACCACTGTGTGGTGCCGTTCAAGAAGTGACAAAAAAGTTATCTTACTTGGGATGGTGATAGTCAGCGCAAGGACAGCGCCGGGAAAGGCACGACTCCCCCATTATGTTGCAGGAAACCATCCTGATAATTTTATGAACCTTGCTATGTCTCTAATATTAAAGGATGACAGCTCTGTCAGGCTTGTAAGAAATTTGGCACGAAAAGTGCGAATTCTTTTGCTGCTCAAGGATGGGCAGTGACATAAGATGTGGAAAACCGTCTCGTCCTCCTCCTCGGAACCACAGCTTCGGCAAAAATCGTTTGAGGGTAGGCCCAGTCTTTCTCCGTGCTTTCCCAGTATGCAGTGGTCGGTCAAAACCGACACAGTTGTTGACAGTGATACTCGATCAAGTCGAAGAAGTTGATTGGTTCTGTTTTTGTCCATTCTTGCCCAAGTTAGTCTGGCCGTGTGGCCAGGTATTTCCGTTTGATATCGAGCTTGGCTGTTGCCAGTGTGGTGCCGAGGGCTGAATTTCGTGCAGTAGCTTGCCTGTGTTGGCAAGCTCGTCCGCTCGCATTTGCCCGGGATGTCGCTATGTCCGGGAACCCAGACTTGGTGCAGTACAATAATGCGTTTGTAAATGGAATTCATCTGCACTGTGCTAAAAAACTTCCATAAATATACATATTAAAATAATGATTAAATATTTTCTAAATGCTTCTCATTCCTAAAGTGTGCATTGAGAGAAATTTGGAAACGCAACATAAACTGGAGTGAATTTGCTAACCAATTGCACGAACTTCACATCCCATTTTATAGACTGAAATCGCAGAACTGAAAGTCGAACTGATCAATTCGACGTTGCTGCAGTTAAATACTCCAACCCAGCCTTTCTCCACTAACCGCATGAATTCCAATGAGCCCAGACGAATTAGTACGAAAAAACGATATACATAGAAACTAGAATACAAAATTGAAAAAATTCCAACGATTTACGAAGGCATAAAAATGTATTTACACCTTCAGCACCATGCTGAGCACACAAAAAGTGCATTGAATCCCCGCCACAACAAGCAGTCACGGTTTCATGCTTGCATCCAAGCAGCAACGGGTGCAAGGGCGCACTGCAACCAACCAAATCAGCGCCGAACAATGCGCTTCTAACAAACAAACAAACAAACAGACGCAGAACACAAATCCAAATCGACGCTAATAATTCGCTTTTATTGAGTGTTTTTCGAGCAATAAAATCTTTTCTGGTGTTTATGACAAATGCTCGTAAAAGCGCACAAATTTATTGACCAAAATGCTAGTAGGCACGCCTGCTGCGTTGTCGGCGGCGGGTGTAGGGGTGGTGTACGCCAGGTAAGCCACACTGTGGTATTGCGCTTTGCGACAAAGCGAACGTGAGTGATTAAATAATTCTTAATTTTAGTTCATTTTTTATATTTTATAAGCAGCTCCCAACACAATCACACCAAAATTCCCGCAACGAGTTTGAAGCGTTTAAAGCAGCGCCGTATCGATTTTTGCGGTAAGTTCTGGTTTCGATTTGATTTGGCCGCAGTCGCTGTAGTCAGTGCCAACTGGAAAGGGGGAAACTGTTTCGGTTGTTCCCGTTGTTGTTGTTGTTGTTGTTGTTGTTGCCGCTGTGGAGCCTATTAAAAATTTAACGATCCAACAAATTACTACACGTCATAAAATCACACAAAAACGCACCAGCTCCGGAGCAGCGAAAACTAAAAATAACACACATCATTATCAAAATGATTTAGGAGCAGCCGAGTGGCATCTTCTGTTTTATTAATAAATTTTTGATTTTGTGCTTTGGTGCAGCATCAGCGTTGTTCGAGCAGAGTGTTCTTTGTTTGCGTATGGGAGTGTGAGTGAGCGTGATTGCTCGTGTTGCATGGAAAATTCTGTATTCAAGCCCAAGAAAGTTACAAGTGCATTGCATGCAAATTGCTTTGCCACACATTAGCGCAGCAGCTTTTAAATTTCGCGCCCAATTTCACGTAGGCAGCAGCTGTAAAAAACGGCTGACTCCTCTGCACAGAAATGACGCGTCTCACTTTCAACGAAATTCGTCGCTGTTGGCGCGAGTTTTCGTCCCAAATGACACCACGCAGCACACGCCGCAACACATGCAGCGCTGACAGACCCACAGACATGCAGACAGACAGAGAACAGTCAGGTATTTAAGGCAGCCTGGCAGGCCTTTTGTCTCGTCGGCTTCGGCGGCCGTTGCGGGCAGTTTGCCTGATTTAAACATTTGCACTTGTTCGCTTAATTCAAACGGACGACGGCACCATAAATCGTGGATGTGATTCAAATTGCCAAACATACACACACGCTCCCATACCGAAAATGATTTCACGCTCTGATATGAACATTAATTGATCACATTAACGCGTTCGCAAATGTATGCGCCTTAATTGCACTTCTAAATCGTTCAATTGACTGCAGGAAGACAATTTCTTAAATTAATATGCCATAAACAAAAACCTCATAAATAGTGAGATTGAAAGGAAACTTAGAAGTCACCTTAGAGAAGAAAAGAGATCTTACCCACAAAGAAGAATAAGTTGGGTATATCTTCAGATGCCATCTGTCGATTCTGTGGAGAAAGTGACGAAACCTCACTCCACCTGATCGCGGACTGCGGACCATTGACACACAAAAGACTCAGGTGTTTTGGAGAATATATCTTAGATATGAGCATGATGCCTCAACTTGATTCCTCCAAAATATATGAATTCCTGTCGGAAATCAACCTGACAGGAGATCTGTAGATGAGACTATCCTCATCTTTCAAATAAATAGGGGCATCACAATAGATTTTTCAGGTCTCGGTGAATAACACCCTTAAATAAATCGATTTATCTACCCACAAAGAAATTGAGTGTTATTTGCCATTTTTTTAATAAGATGTTGGTCGACATTTTCTACTCTGCTTCTGTAGAAGAATTTTGAGTCTCTTATCCAGTAAGATTAGGAGCGAATCAAGCTCCAAAGCGAGCCACCAACAATTCCGCCCCTACCACGAGCACTACAAAGAAGCTTCTTAGCCTTCCAAGATTAGCGCAATTCTCAGGAGATCACCAACTTTTTAACATAATGATATACAAAATAGTAGTACAGAAAAGACTGTCATTGCTAATTAGATTCACAGGTGTTTATACTCGTGCACCCTTTTACTCTGTTATTTAGTCGCCACATAAAAGTACACATGTAATATAAGTAGGATCTTCATTATCTCCACAATGTGTATTGTGCTTAGCAAAATCTGTAATGAAAACTGTTATAAACAATAGCGGAATAATTGACAGATTTTGAACTATGTTCAGACTGAACCAATTTAATTAGTTTAAAGACAAATACCTTTTTTAAGCACAACCGCCTTCTCAATGAAATCACTGCTAATTGTTTTTGTATGGGATCTACGCTTATGGGACACGCTGTGCATTGGAATCTAGCCCTGAGAAATTTATTAAACCATTATTTTCGCGATTTGAGCTCTCTATACGAGTATGCTTTGTTTGCTCAGTGCTTATTTACACCACTCTCGTAGTAGCTGAACTTAATCTCAACTTTAAATGGGATCCTAAAAGTATCCAATCATTTATGTTTCAATATTGATCCAGCAAATATTGCAGATGAGATTTCCCAGACCCGATACAAGCGTTTTGAATTATAGTAGTGATTTATGTCTTTCTTATATATATTTTTTTATTACATATTCTTTTAAATGTGCAAATGTGTGTTTTAAAAATGCAAAAATATGTTTCTCTCCCTCGAAGCAGCATCTATAACAAGAATATAAACATGCACCATTTAAAATGTGATAGCATGAAGGTTTCCTTAAGGCCATTGTACCATTTGCCTATTTTCTGGAAAATTATGGAATTTCTTCTTTAATATAAGACTACACTCTGAAAAACCAATTATGTACAAAGATGAATTACCAATAAAATATATTCACATAAAATTTTAATTGCGGTCTAGCATAATACCAGGTTACTCAAAGTGTTGTGTGTGCTATTCAGTGCTGTTATACGCTTCATATTTTTTGCTTTTTCGGAATCCTAATATAGCAAACAAAAACTTCTTACTAAAGTAAGAGCTATACATAATTAGCAGTCAATACATTTAATTATAGTACAATTAAGTTCATACCACGCTATTAAATAAAGGAGCTGCGATCCATAAATACTTAGACTAACAACTTTTTAAAAAAAGTTTGTGATATTACAGCTCTCCGAAGGTCTTTTGCCTAACTTTGTACTAAGTATGAAATCATTGGACTATACTAGAGACGAAGGAACATTATAATAACTCTAGTTCAACCATTGTATTATGAAATCAAAATATCTTAATACTTCATATTAACTTGTGGGTCAATGTTTTGAAAATTTATGATTTCAGCACAAAGATAGGCGTGGCAGTTGACATATAATGTCGCTCACTAAATTCTATATTTAAATTTTGTACTATCACGGTAAATTTTGTTGATAAATCTTGCACAGATACCAAGTTATGCAGTGGTGGTTGAATAGTTACTCCGCCAATTTTTTCTTTACTGTTTCGTAAGGGCGCAATAACCCACCATTCTAAACTGCGTTCATGAATGAAGAAACAACGTTTCATTTTTACATCAGTTTTAGCTGTGTTCAGTTGAAGTGTTCGAGAACTGCTTTGTAACGATTACTCACATTTGTCCTTTGTAACGATTACTCACATTTGTCATATGGATTTGTAGTAATATTATAATTATTTGTAAAGGCACTTCGTCCATAAACTGGTCTCAAGATATGGAAATAACTCAATAGGCTTGTTATTGGATGTAAACATAATTTTCAGGGTCATACCATGATTTTTTACACTGTTCACAAAGTCGACGTCAGTGTCGTTTATTTTCAGCTATTTTCGTGGCATTAATTTCACTAAATACTGATTGGTTTTCCGACAATAGATAAAACGCATATTATCCTGAAAGCTCTCTATTCAACAATCTCAAATTTTGTTCTTGTCAGTTGCAAATGTTTGCAGTATTTTCCAATTGGAGATGATTGTGGATATTACAGGAATGTGCAGGAATTAAAGTGAAATGTAACTCAACTATAAATGGACAATTAGATAAACCAAGTTATTCATAGAAGGGTCTTTAAATGGTTTCTGGCGCAGTAAATTTTGGGAACATTATCTTTACTCTTTCTTAATACAAAGTTACTAGGATTCAATTTCCATGAACCAGATTGCTACTACAAAGAAACTTTTCAGGCCATTTCATAACACAAAATCACACTGAAACGCAATTCATTCGATTAATCATAGAGAGAAGCCAGGAAAATAGATCTATTTGCCTATTTGGGCACATTGAAACCGCTCGCCCTGTCTGCTTCATGGCATAAGCAAATGTCACAAACATTGGTCCACCACTGGCACTGGACGCGATATGACAGCAGAACACAACAACCAAAGCAAAACCGAAAAAACTTTCAAATAAACATTGGAGCATTCCATCAACCGAACGAGGAGCCACGTTTATCATGCACTCAAATGACCATTAAATGTGTCCAACGACGCCATCAACATCATCAGCGTCATCAACGCAATCCACCCTGGCAGAGTACACTCCCAAACACACGTATATGACTGCGACTTTGTTTAGCGTATCTGCAAGGACATCCATCAAACGATAAATTGAGTGAATGACTTCATGCATGTTGCCACTTTTTCCGCTCATCCATCCATGCTGTTCCATGCCCTCTTGGCAATTGGCTGCAGCGCCTCTCGTGACATCTGCAACATGTGGCTCCGCAGCCTGCAGCCTGCAGCCAGTCCTCAAGGACGGAAGTCGATTTTGCATAAGCCAACTACGGTGTACGCTCACCACGCCTTCTTCACACTACGCAATATGTACGCGTACGGTGAAAGTCGCCAAAAGTGTTGAATTTTCGGCTACTCCATCGCTTTTTATGGCTGTCGACGACGAATGGCTGCGTTAAGTGGAGGTTGCAGGGGCTGCCTGGCTACCATATGAATGAACGAATAAATGAGTGAGTGAATGACTTAAATTGCCGTCATATCCTGTGTCCTTGCAGTCCATTTATTTTTGGTAATGCGTGCACAACTGTCCCGTCGTATACCCTTTATAGTGTCCCTCTGTATGATCATCAACTACTCTGTCCGTGTTGATTGGAGTGCTTTTTTGCTTCCATTGCATTTTGAGGATACGCTGGACATTTGCAAAATGCGCGAATATTTATGTTGCTACTGGCTGTAGTTGTTCTTGCTGTTGTTGTTGTTGCTGTTGCTGTTGCTGCTGATGCATACAACAGAGTTATCACATCACTCAGCCACTCTGTCACGTGGTGCTACCCATATTTTGCTTGTACTCGTGTTATCCTGCCTCCGTTTCGTACGTACTCGTGAAGCTGTGACTTCGTTGTGCCAGAGACTGTGTGTGTATGCGTGTATGTGGTGCTGCTACAGTTTTAGTGCTCCAGCAGCATTCATCATTCCGAAGTTGACACGACGTTAGTGTTTTAATGGACTCCACTTGTCCGCTTTGATCACTCGAAGTGCTCATAGTTATCTATTCATCCTTCTTTATGAAGCCATTTGGGTCGGTGTTGTTTTGCAGTGTTTTGTGTTTGCTTACGTCTTGGTAACATTTCAATTGGTCGGCGAAAATTGTTGGGTTTTCAATTTACTCTGGAGTTTCTTAATAAATTTATTCTTTCGAACTTTCGCTTTCGTTATAATTTGCCTCCCACAACCACCTCCGCACATCTGTGAGCAACTACAAGCATCTCTTATGTCGGTGACCTCGCTCATAATTTGTGCGCTTGCCACCCCAGGCCTCCTCCATTCATCAAGCGACCGAATGCACCATTTCTGCGTAGAACAATTAATCGCTAATTACACCCGAGCAGCTGTCATAATCTGTAATCAAGCCACTGAAGAGCTGCAAATAGCATGCAAATCAGCGATGTCTGTTGCGTCGCTGCTGTGTTCCCCTTCAGCACCCCTTCGGCAAGCAACACGTACAGTTCTCTCAGCTTCAGCATCGTTGCCGCCAGCGCAGCAATTTGCTGATCGGATCACGCCAAGCGACATCTCTGTGTGCGACGAAAGGAGGCAGAGTGAAGTGTTGGCCAAAATAGTTCGTCTGTCGCTCGCTGGCTAGTCCCCTGTCTTGGCGAGACGTCAAATTGAAAACGCAGACAACGCTCTGCTGCAGCCGATGAGGCGCAGTGCCACTCAAGGCGAAATGCTGCACACATTGTGCCGGTTCGTGTGTATTTGTATATTTGTGTGCATTACTACAAGCATTCAGATGTAACCGATAGACTCAACACTTCGCAATGATCAGCGTTTGAATAAACCGAAATTCATCAGCATAAACGCAGTTCATCGCAGGTTGGCATATTCGAACGCGATAAATATTATGACCAAAATTAAAGCTTAAACGACATTAATTGCATTTTTTTTTTTGAAAGTAATAACTCTGGTGGACATTGCTCTACAGAGCGGTTGCGTTATATTTTAAATGAGCAGTAACGGATCATCCACGGCTTCATAATTTTTATTTTTTTAAGCTAATTGTCCCAGTTTCATACACAAACCTGACACGAATTTGTGACATTATTGTTTAGAACTGGGCATTTTAAGTGTGGTTTTTATTGACTCTTCAAGTGAGAATGTACCCTACGAGAATATCTTTGAATAACTGCGATTCTAAGACTATCTTCTCGTTTATATCATTCATTTATTTCTTCTTCCTCACCTACAGTATAGGAAATAGTTATATTCGCATTATTAAGCTTAAAGGCCTTGCGTTGGAATACGTACATGCGCTGAATCCATATGAGGACAATCTTTTGCAGATTAAAAAAAAAATTTTAGATTCGTTACAATCCCCACTGACCTATGAAATAATAACAAACAAACTGCAGATAAACCCGCATAAATGTACTAAGAATGACATCTCCATATCAACGACTAACATAACGCTACTGGTTTATGCGAGTATAGATATAACCAGAGAAAACTAAATGTATCTAAGAATAAGGACGAATTCTAGGTTCAGTTTGCTAGGAGTAAGAGATCTTTGGGAGTCATTGGATACCAACAAAATTATTTAATTGTGATAACCGTGCGCTATAGAGTCGAGAGCGGGACCGGAGAGCTTAAACTTTTCAATTATTGGGTTTCTTTGCAAAAATGTATTTTCTGTTGTACAATTTTGGAGACCTCTGCATACATATTAGCGACCTTTTCATTAGTGGTCTTCATTTCAAACTCCCAAACATATTTGTACATATCAAAGAACATAGGAAAAGTGGAGAAATGGAAGGATATCAAGGTCAAGTTGACAATTGGCATGAAAATGTTGGCTCATTATTGACTATCATTAACGTATTCACCATAAAATTCTGAAAAAACTTGCATAATCTCAACCAACCTTGAGTCTTGGAAGGGCATCAAACACAAGCATACTCCCCTGAATATAGAGTCACTAAATAAAGGACGAAAGCAACGCTTTAGAACAGGGGATCGTAAATTTCCAAGTTAACATCAAAATTGTGAAAATTATGTACACTTCCAGCAACAACGTCCGCAATAACAAACATTCATAACCAAATTTATTGCAAATAAGAATAATGTCCGCCACAAGACAAAAAGTAAGCGAACGCGTACGACAGCCGCCAGAGCGAGCGGGCAGTGTCGAGGACCGACCATGTGAATACTACAACAACGGCAACAATAACGGCAACGAAATTCATGGAGAGTAGTCGTGGTCAGCAAAAATAAGAAGGAAAATAGACGAAACCCAAAGAAAAACGTATAAATTCCATAAAAAATGATGAAAGACAAACATGCGCCACAAGGATAACCGACAGAGAGACGGACACGGACGAGCAAACGATAGCAGGACCTTCCATCAAGCGGACAGAGCTGGATGGCTTAGTGGTAGAGGGTCCGCCATACCACATATGAACGCAAATGCGAATGCGAATAAGAATGGGAGCGCAGAGGAACTGAAACAAATGCAGTGGGTGGCTGGTGGATACGTTAGGCGAGAGACTTGTGGTTGGGCTGAGTGTCAAATAAACTATATTTTTGTCATTTTCCGAAATTTGCTAGAATTTTTCGTTTGTTTTGGTTTGGCTGGATTATTCGTAGATTGGGTTTGAATTGGATTGGATTGGACTGAACCGAACCGAAGTTCAGTCAAGTTTTGGGGCGTTTGTGTATATTTATGCCTTCCAAATTGACGAAGTGTCCTTGTTTCGACTATTATTGTCCTTGTTGTTGTCGTGGGCGCTGTCGTTGCCATTGTTATTTGTACTTTAGTTCGTGTTTTTGTTGCCTTCCAAGTTGATGGCGCATCGTTTGTTTGACATTCCACAGGACAAACAGAGAACCATATTTTATTTTTCCTAATGACAAGCGCAGAGAAAAGCGCACATAAAATGTTTAATTTATATGCTTCGTTTTGATTCAGCACAAATTTTAGATTAAATCGAAATGAGAGGACGTGGCAAAAACAGTAAAACCAAGAACAGAAAACAAAAGAGATTACATTAGTTCCCATAAATTCATTTTGTTTATACTCGTAGACAAACTACGTTCAAGCATACACATCGCTACTGAAGTGGGCCGAGTTGATAGCAGGACGTAAGAAGTTGGAGTATAGACTAACAATGTTTAATACGAATGGTTTGAAATCGCATTAATTAATAATTATTATAATATTTTAAATACAATTAGTTTACAAAATAGTTCCTTCACTGCCAGAATCTGCTTTTGCATCTAATATTCTGCTTTAGATCTCCAGGTGGCACCCGTCGGAGTCTGAAAAATAGCTATACAGAGTCAATTTAGAAGATTACGCATGGCGAATTGATAAGGACAAGAAATCTTGATAATAATACATACAATTAGTGAGGCTTGTTTAACTATTTATATTCCATTGAAGTAGGAGAAGCAATGAAAAAAGTCGAATGATGTTAAATTACGCCTTTTTGGCAGCCGGTTCACGTCCGGCCAAATCATAGTATCTCTGAATTTTTCGCCCGGTCGTTGATTGACTGGCGATCTCCGTACCAAATAGTCGTCTAGTTGAAACTGTTATGTCAACTACATCATGTACTGATAAATTGCGCAGCCTTAATAATAGTGTTGGTAAAAAATGGCCACAGAAAATTATATATTTTGCCATATAGACAGTAGGGAGATTTAAAGAATAACTGCCCCTATTGAAAATATACTCCTTCAGATAGGTGCAGTGATGCTTTGTTCGGTTTTGTGAACATAAGGACACTAGATGAATGAGCAATTCTTAGTAGATAACTTCAAACCCTTCCATACACAATGGAAATATTCATAGTTGTATATGGCGCACACATGCAGTATATATTGGAACAGCTCCCGCCTGTCTGCCCTCATCAGGCTAATTTCATTAAGCACTCTCTCAATTCCTGCTGTACGAAAATAGCTGCACACGCATCAATGGCAAAAACATTGCAACTACGGCGGCAACAATTACAGTCGGCGTCATTCATCAACAATGTTACAGTGTCAGCGCCAATGTTTGTGTCCCCACCAAATGCATTTCATTAATTTCCCTCAAATGCAAAGTACAGCAAACGAAGAATTTAAATTCGAAAAGCGCACATAAAATTTCACTGCTCAGTGAGAACGCCAAATTTAATGTTTTACTTCAATAAAATCACAACAAACTGCTGGCAACATGTTGCAACCAACTCCGCGCACTTTCTGAAAAGTTATGCCCCATCAAAAGTCCTCAATTTTGCTTCTGCCCCATGCAGTCCCACGTCCGCATTCCTGCATCGAACATTAATTTACATTATTACAAAAATTTTTATTAATTGCAGCGAAGCGACAAATTTTTACGAAAATACTCCACACAACAGCAGCGGCAGAACAAAAACAACAACGCCGTTTAATGACAAGAACATGTCAACTTCGGACGCCGCACATATGAATATGAGCAAAACGAAGACGCTGCTGCGGCAACACAATACGCCGATGTGACATTTCGCGCTTGACGCGGCAACCGGGGAATGCACCGAGAACGGAGCTTGCAAGAGCAACAAATGAATAACGAGTGAAAAACAAATGGAAAATATTAAAAACTGACGGATGGATGCGTCTGTTGGCCCCTCGGCAGGCATCTGCGCCGCTGTATGCGAGTGCGCGAGTGGACCGCGGAGCTGTGGGCACATTTGCATCTTTTGGCGTTCGCGCCGTTCTTCTTTAACCAAATGGGAATCATATTTAATAATTAATTACAACTGCAATTGAGAAAAATATTGCTTTATTAGAGATGATTTCACTGCAGTGTGCAGTGAGCCGCGAGGTATGTATGTGCTGGGCGGGAGTTGAGCAGCATGGGGGTAGGCCGCTGTGTACGCGTGCAGTGCAGTGTGAATACAAACACAACTCACCTTACAACAACGCAAAGAATGGGAATCATGAATTATTTCTAATACGCGCCGTGGTTTCAGCACATGCATATTTGCGATGAGGAATATTTTAAAGGTGTTTCCTAACAGCAGATACAAAAAAAAAATTGGAAAACTCCAGTTAAAACAGCAATTGTAGAGGGACAATTAGATGAAATTCAAATATTTTCTTCTATTATTATTATTATTATTATTATATCTAACACCATAATTAATAATGAGTGCAAAGTGTTGGGGGAATGATTGCTAGCTACAGAGGCTTTCAACTCGAAGAGAAAAGGATTTTATAGAAAGAAGCATTTTGGAAACCAAGCCCGTGACAGGATTTGAACCTGCGACCCTCGTGGTGTGAGTCTAGCAAGCTTACCACTAGACCACAGCGGGTGGCTATTTTCTTCTAAGTCTCGTTGGATGTTCTGCTAGCAAATTGAGCCCTACTTTCGATAAAAGGATGGGCATATATTATATGTTGAACCAATTCCTGCCTATATGGCACCAATCAGTGCACTCAATCTAGAATATCACAGATTGCCCAAAAGAAGTATAAATTCTTTACATAAATTGTTGTAGCGAATTTAAATTGAACTCTTGTCCTAGAGATCTCACTATATAATTTACCGACTTTTGCGAATTCTGCAAATACAGGGTAATAGAAGATTTTTCATATAATAATGGTATGAACAATTCAAATAAAAAGTTGTATCTGAGTACAAGGTAAAGAAAGCCACTTATATTTTCAGTTGATCTATAAATGAAATGAAAGACTTGGTTTGAAGATAGCAACAGAAGTTTCAGACTAGTAAAAAATAATACATACGAGTACATGGTACAAAACTTTCCAAAAATTGAGATTATGAGACCCTGTTTCGGATCGTATGAATACCACTTAATCTGATTTAAAAGGATCTATGGATAAACAGTTGTCACCAGTGTTCTCTTGGCGAATAGACTAAATAAATGAAAACAAAAATGTTTACCACTTCCAGATTGTTACCATTTAAAAAAATCAGCTTGTTCCCCTTTACAAACCTTTATAAATTCTGCCAGTTCCTCTCAGTCATTTAAATCATAAACGCCGTCCAGTAGCAGCTCTATTTACAATTTTTCAAAACACCATTTCTAATTGCAGGCATGGTTATCCGTTTATCGACTAATAACTTTATTATGATATTATGTACTAAGACTAGGCTGTAAATACAATATTTTTTTTATATACAGTTTTATAACGAAAGTCGGAAAAGTGAAAATTATACTCTGCAATCAGCTAAAAATGCAGCCTTGTTCAAGAATGCCATCGATGTTCAAGGCGGTATAAAACGGCTTCAGCTTTCCTTAATATTGTTTGATTGTTTCAGTCTCTCACACAATCAAATAACAATAATAATTAGGAAACGTAAGCATTACATGAGTTCTGAGTCGACAGAAACTAAGTGATCCTGGATTAATGCAAATAAATATCAGGACCAAGTGCAACTGAATTCAAATATCAATACAAAGATTTCTGCCTATATTCTAATATATATATAATCATTTACCTTGGGGCATTGCTAATAGAAATTGGTTTCATTTGTTGGTATGCTATTTCCTTGTACCTGTAAAACATTTAAGATGTCAGTAGAAGTGCTTCCATAATTGACATACATAAGTTAAAAGCAGTTCCAATCTTCGCCAACATTTGGCTCTGCGCATAACTATAATTTATTTACCTAATCGCATGGTTGAGATGCATTTCCCAATGCCTTTGGAAATGAGTCAATTACATGAGAGCCAAAACCATTACAAAAATAGGGACGAGATTGTACTCTTGGGTATGTGAAGACGAATACCACCGAAAATGTTGTTATATATTAAAATGGTTTGTTACACATTCTTACAAATTCTTATGGTAAGTAGTTTATATTATCGAATCCGATCACAAGATTGTGTTTAGTTATGCAAAAACGTTTCTTGGATTTTTTAGGGTTGTTAGGAAATAGTTGAGAAGCCGTTTACAATTCTTTCTTTTTTAGTACATCTCTTTTACATTTCAATTGTACTGCCATGTTGACTATTCATTGAGATTACTTAACATCTCAACTCCTCGTTTCATTTATCCCGATACTTGACACACTGACTTATACTGTGAACTTCAGATAAGTGTATTTTTTTGTTCAAAAAGTATGTAATAGACATTTTCTCGGTTCAGGATTCAAATTTGCCATCAAGATCAGTATCGAGAATGCAGCAACCTTCACCAAATTAAAATAAAAGACCTTGCGTTATTCAGCTTTCGGACTTTAAAAAAAAAAAATTTATTTTTGGAAGTTAATGAATATTATAATATATATTTAACCATTAAATATGAATAATATACCGCAGATATAGAAACCCTTGCAGCACTCTTTTTATGCAAATCTATCGCTTTTCGCTACATTTCGGGCAGTATCTTCAAGTTTCAGCTAAGTGCTATTTGTGATCTATCAGCATAAGGAAATATTTTTGCATAGCTCTCAAAAAATAAGTCCAACCCTTCAAATAAAGTGAAGCTTGGTCAATTAACATTTTCGGATTACATGGCAAGGGTATGTATAGCACATGAGGCCAACTCCGCTGGCACTATATCTTTTGAAAAATGGTCCAATTCCAGTCACGCAGCTCAGTCAGCATACTACGATATATTACCACCATCCGATATTGCGCACCATATAATAACCTTTGATGCTTATAAAGGCACTTCTTGAATCCCAAGAGTATTCTTCCCTCCCACAAAACCGCTTAATTACTATCTACCGAACGAAAAGTGTACTTCATGGGCGGATTTTCATTGGCACATTATGTTTTTATTGGGCCAGCATCAAATTCTAAAGCTCTGAAAATCCCATTTTCTATAGATCTGAACACAAAGCTTTAAACTGTTTACTATAATTGTTAAAAATTCCTTTGCTGGAATATTTCATAATTTTTTTTTTATTGCGGAGTAACACGTCCCACACTGCTTATACAAAAGATGGAAAGTAATGGAGTTGATTGTTGTTTTTACTAGCACATGACTCTGTAAAAATATATTTATATATTGTGACGAAATAGTGTAATCATCATGTATAGCTAAACATGAATAGATGTTAAGGTCGTACGAAAAAGTAAACAACCATAAACAAAAATGCTTAAACTCCTAGTAAAAGACAAAGAGTCTCTTATGCACTAAATCATTTAATTCTGGAAGATGTTGAAATGGCATCGAAAGCAGACGAAATAAATAAAAGTTTGGTGCGTCGTGACGAGAGGTGTAGTTGCGATTTGGAGAAGCATTTGAGAATGCCAGAAAGTGAAACTTGCTGATCTGCTATTTAAATACGTTTTCTAAACTACTGCTTAGTTGCTTAATTGTCAAATAGATGGTTTTGAATTACTACACAATCCAGTGAGCGAACTATTAGCCAAACTAATCTATGTAACATTATATTTTACTTTATCCTATTTAACTTGAAAGGTTTGTTATGTGTAGAATATGAACAATTGTGCCATTTCACAGTTCTCATGCTTCGCTAGATAGTGGCTTGCCTTAATCCTTTATTTCCATATTTTTTAACTTTAAATTCTAGTGTTTATGTTTTAGGGAAAAGGTAAACGGACCTACTCATAATGTCTCGTACGCCTTTCTAAGATTTCAATAAAGAACGCCTACTTTCATTGATTGTTAAAACGCACGCGAATTTACAGGTGAGATGGTATATTATGAAATCTTTATAAATATATCGTGCAATCTATATTAATATAGCAAATGAATAATACGTTGTTTCGTCTATAATAACAAAGATCTATTAAAACTTGTGTAGAATCCGCAGGTGACGCTACAATTTCATTATATTATATAGCTACAATATTTGTAATCATTGACGAAAGAGGCTGTTCAAAGAGCTTTAAGCTCACTCGCCCACTATACAGATCATTAGTAATAGCATAGCATGAGCATAAGCTCTTGGAAAAACAATTTTCATGCTTTATACGAGTATACAAAATTGGAATTCGACGGAGAAAGATGCTTCCCACATAGTTCGTTGCATTTTGGATCAATGGAAGTTCTATTATTACATACTTACCCGACGCTGCTGCTTTCCTAAATGCTCTAACAAACTGTTCTTAATTAGGCCAATTCAGAGCCGATGGTGTTCATTTTTTGTTGTCGAAATTTGATTTTGATGTGGAATTGCGATAATGATAGACTGAGCTCTCGCAACAGCTCGACCAACTCAGCCCGCTCATTCCGGTTAATATGCATTCATATATAAACCGTCATCGATTATAAATCACAATTAAGCAAATTCACCTCCTACAGATTAAACAGACGAAAGAAACACTGAATTTCTGGTGTTTTAAAAATGTCATCAGTGTCATTCATAAACCAATCTGAAGTAGTAAAATACAAACAAGAAAGAGCTACATTTTCAGATTGATTTTAAACATTTGAAGCGACTGCTTCAGAAAAATTAGATCACAAACTTATAAATATGCACTGACAATTAGCTAAACTAGCAAGGAGATGAACGCACGAGATAGAAACATTTAAATTTATTGACATAACATGGCACAGATACGCGCTTGCAGCCACACACACACACAGCTACAAATACGACTGCGGATATTCAAAATGGGCCACAAATGTCGAAATGAGTGATTGCAGAGACAACCAGCAGGAGTGACGCTAAACTACAACAACAAATACAAGCAGAATAAGCGAATCAGCAGCAACAACAACTACATGTGTATATGTATATTAACAACAAAATGAGCATTTAATGGTCTTGATTGCTGATGGGCCATAAATAATTGCCAAAAATAAATTCAAAAATTTCATATTAAAACAAGTCATAAATCGCAAGAAAAACAGAACTGAAGGCACCGAACAGCGCATGGTTTTGTTGGAAGTGTAGGAGAAGGCCGAAAGAATTAAAATTATTGTCCACAGAAGACGAAAGCGGTTAACAACAGAATCGGTGCCAACCGAGAATGGGTAAGAGAAGAAGGGCATGGAATTTCTTTGAAGAGAACGAAGAAACGCGACAATCGGGGTCGTTGGCGCTCGAATAGTATAGCGTCATATTTCGAGGCGATGATATTTTATGACAAAACTAAGAGTGGTCCATTGCGTGATGATATTTAAAAACGTGAACTTAAATTCTAACGGCTGTAATTGTATCTCTAGTATTAGAAGATGCCTACTTACTGAAATGTGGGTGTATGTAAAAATTGTTCGTAATTATTCGGGTACAAAAATCGCGGAGAATTATTGGAATTGAGATTGTAGAGTTGCCGGACTTTGAGTTGTGTTGTAAGCAATCCGTCACAATGCGGGTGTGATTTGTTATTTCAATAGACTCCCTTTGTTATTGTAAATTACTACACAATTGAAATTTAAATATGAATATCCGTGTAGTCATTGACTACTGATGTCTACAGTTGTGAATTACTCTCCTGGAAAAGTAAACAGTACGTTGCTGCTGCATCTGTAGCCTGATGAAGAGCATGAATTTCGGCTGCTGTCGCATTCCTTGATGCGACGCTATTGTCGATTGCGCTCATTGGAGCAGTCGCCAAGAGTTATGATAATTGCGGTGTCAATTTAAATCAACTTTTACACTTGTTCTGCCAGACGTTTCGTGTTTACGAGTATTTACTGCGCACGGGTGAAACGCGCTATTATCGTTTTTTATTATGATTTAATAAAGTCTCTTAAAATGCTCTTATCTTATAATTTTCGGAAATTTTATTATGATGGCAGCTTGTTTTGGCACATTTTAAGGCGCGGTAATTACTGCGGAGCAAACGTTAATTAAAACGAAACGCCACATTTAACAACGCCAATCTGTTTATGGGATTATCGCCACTTGGCGTTAGCATTCTTTATGACTTCTCCTCACTGTTTCAGTTCCGCATCCCTTTGCCAGGCCTGCGACCACCACGTGTCATTCATTGAACAGACGCACTCAGCTGACACCGTTGCCGCCCTAGTCATAGTGCCGGACGCACACAGTATTTTCGTCTACTTAAACAATGATCAGTCCAACTGTCACAATGCCTGCTGTCAAATGTTCCCTACGCCCCGGGCCGCAGGAAGCTGCCTCGAATAGTCATATGTGAAGCTTTTATTTGCGCCGCATTCAAAACTCAAAATCATTTCGCCCGCCCACTCTATGACGCAGTCATAAGTTTCTAATTAGAAATAAATCGAAAAATGCTCACATTCAAATTTTAGAATGTCAACTGTCAAATTTGGCCACTGTCACATGAATTTATGTCGTCGCTCCGTCGTCGCAGTCGCTGCAATTTGCGACCGGAGCCACAGCTGAAAATCAGCAAAATTAGAAATGTCTAAAATAAAAGTAAATTGAGACAGGGGAGTGGCACATGTTATGCCACAATTGCTGTTGCTGTTTCCATTGCGCTAATAGTCCAATCCAGCAAACGCCACCCCCCAATTACTGACACAAAACAATGCCAAAAACGTGACAACCACACAGTAAAATTTCAACAAACAAAAAGTGAAAAAATATTCCTATGCCAATTTGACACTTCATGTGCGATAACGTCAAAAAATTTCATCTCACAAAAACAAACGCACACTTGCAAACATATTGACACTCCAACACTAAAGCACACATTTTTATGTGTTGCGAAGTGCACATCACATTCGAATCCAACAAGGAACCGTCTCCCTGCCAGAGGTCCTTCTTTTTGGCGCAGCAGAACATATTAATTTTTAAATTCCTGCAGATTGAATCCAATTTTGGTTTATTGTATAAGTCTAATTTACGCACTATGATCTCTTTTCTGAATAATGATTGTTTCTTCGAGATTACAGAGTAGATTTATTAGTTAATTTGTTTAATTAAGCAGAGGTGGCAAAATCGGGGTAGTTACGACCTGCACAAAGCCACCACTGTCAGTACATTCTATAAGGGTGTAGTCACTCTATAACTGACAAAAGTAAATCACAAATATTTAAATTTCAAAATGATAAATTAAAGAAATTTGAGTTTAATATTTTCAGCGCAGCATTAAATGAACATTATTAAAATTTATTTATTTACTTTACATCACACAATGAATTATGCCTGCAAGGATTTGTAGAGAATGAGTACTAGCAACGAAGGTGTTCAAATCGAACAGAAAAATATTTAGACGGAATTATCTCGAGACCATTCTATTGGAATTGACCATTCGTGGCCATTCGCAGACCATGCTAGCATTTTTACCACAAGACCTTGAAGGCTGGTTAAAATTTTAAATTTAAATCAAGACGCATACAGCTGCCACAAATAATGTTTTTACGCACTAATGACTTACTTAATAAACCTTTGTTGAACCATTTATCCTTGCATATTAATTAGGGAGGTACTACCATAGACAGTGCATCTAAATATCCCGCATGAACAGTTGAAGCTCCATTTGAAACGATGTAGTGGCTTCCAGAGTTTTCAACGATCCTATAGACAAAGCATAGTATTTTTTATATAATTTATATTTTCCAACGCACATGTCTAAGATGCACAACTTTGAAACTAATACACCATTTATATACCCAATAAACAATTCACAGAACTCATGCCGCCAAAGAAAAACATATTCAATTTTTTTGTTCGGTTTTTTCATCGAATTTCCTATGATCCTCACAAAATACAAATGATTTAAATTTGTGTTTTTCATACAATTTGTCTATATTGCAGTTGTAATACATTAAAAGGAGGTGTGATGTATGCATATAAATACATTGTATCAGTTGCAACCTTCTCGAAGCGATTGGATTGTGTACGCCCGTCTGTACTCACTGCTTGCAGTGAACATAAAGATATATTTTTCGCTGAAGTCTTATATGTAGTTGAATATAGACAAGTATGAGTAGAAGAGCTGTTTATATATTAGAGTGGCTCGCACTACAGACAGGACAGCTTTCTAAAGGCTTTTTTAAGAACTATCTTAGGTTAGGTTGCGAAAGCGTGTGCACTTCCACTCGGAGACATCTATGTCCATTGTCACTGCCTTCAAAAATTCCAAGAGGAGGCAAACTCGTCCTTACCCTCGATTTCCGTATGCATTAGAAGTACCATCCCTATTAAATCATTTTGTTCTTCAAATGAAAGTGAGGAGATCCGATAAGTCTACCTTCGTTATCTCTGTCAAGCTTGTGAAGAAGCGAGTCACCAAACATTGAAGTCATTTCAACTGTAGTCTTGGACATGGACATAAAAAGTGATGAATCGATTCTATCTCTTCTTCATCATGTCAACTCCTGCATAGCCCGCTCGACGGAATACGCCAACGTTGAAACAATAGAACAATGCCCGATAATGACCTCCGAAAGCACAGTTACTGCAGGTTTGTTGAGTCATAAGAGAACTTTCGTTCTCTTCATGTCTAACCTAGGCCATATGGGCCGTGAGACTTCAGAATCGTCACGATTAGTCCATAAGTTGTTTGTCATCGCAATAGTGAATTCATCTATGCTCCTAAACAGTTCACATATCGGTATTTGTATTGAGGTATCTGGTTCGTTTAATGTCGATTTCAGAGCCTCTTCTGGCCATCTCATCAACTAATTCATTCCCTTCTATATTGCTATGTCCGGCAACCCAGCAAAGTGAGACCTTGTGGGGTCCAATTAAATAACTAAGAGGGGGACATTGGGTCATCGATTTAGAACAAATGTTGTAACGGAGTTACAAAATAGTAAAAATTTCAGAGAGACTTTGTATTAATTATGTTTTTAATTCCATTACAGTTCAAGGTATAATCCAGTTAGGCACTAGCTTCAAGTCTATCGTGTAGGCGTAATTAAAATGATTTTTTATATGAATGTCTACCAATATCCAATATAGTTTTTTGAAAAATTATACATGGGTTAATTACTTTTCTCTCAAGTTTTCCCAAGCATAATTTGCTCCCTTTAAAGTTCTTGGTATACGTGGACAAAGCAGGGTTTTTTCTTTATTTTCAATTTTTTTTCTTTAAAATATGCATAAATTTATATCGTATAATTATATGTAGTGATTTATTTTTAATTTAATTAATGGTTTAATGAAGACTTTTTTTCAGTCTGTTTGCTTCTCTGAGCATAGAGACATGCTATCAGAAGAAGACATAAAGATGGCTACGGAGCAGTAAGCGAAATTACCCGATCTCACCGCTCACAACTTGGCGGGACAATGTTGTGGGGAATTCTCTGCAAGTCACGCGAACCTCAAAAGTGAGAATAGGGCCATGATGACTCCCACACCGAGTCGCAGCCATCTGCAGCTGAGGTACGAACACATTTTTATAAAGGGAACGAGAGTCTGACTATAGAATTTTGTCAATCCATTTTGGGTTCGATGCATTTCTCAGTTCCAACACGTTCTCTTATCAATTATATATTTTATATATTAAACCTTTGATTTTAGACGGTTTTGGATTTGTTTTTCTTTGTTTCTGAATTGAATTAAAGCAACAGTGAAACAACACTTTCCGCGATATATATGAAATATTAAATTGAATGTTATTTTTGTATATAATTCAAACTTGAGTAAAGTCTTTGAAATCGTTATAATTTTAAATCTGAACCAATTATTATCAAATTATGAAAAGGAAAAATTTCCACAAAGTTATGTGACCTAGTGCTCTTAGTTCTTGACATGTGATTTTAAAAAAAAACCAATTTATAGAAAGATTGATTTTCACCAACTTTCTAAGGGCGAACTTGGGTGTGCAACTAGAATATATAAAAAATTCAAATAAAAATTTCTTTTAGATGTTAAGATATATTTGCATGTGTGGTCCCAACAGTTTCAAAAGGAGGAGGATGGAACTTCCTCCAAAACATTGATTGATATTGTGGAAATGTAATAAAAGATACTATAGCATTGTTCAATGAATAATGATTTAAGAAGTATTAAATTGTCGTTCCAAGAGGACTTATTCTTATATATAAATCATAGTCGCAGTAGCCCGGACTTCTAAGCTAATGCAATGTATTTGTTTACATAATAAAATATGATACGTTTCTTCGAAATTTTAATGCAGAACGGCACTTCAACGGAACATTTAATCAGAGAAATGCATAAACAGACACAGAGCTTGGTCAGCCAATATAAATGTGTACCTCAAATAGAAATTGCGACTATGACCCATTTGATGGAGATAACAATATATGGGAATATTAATCATAATCAAATAAAAAGAAAGGAAATTTACAAATGAGAAGTGTACCCACAATATAATTATTTACAAACCTATTGATTCGGAGTTGTAGTATATATTTGTGCCATGATTCAGTCACTACTCTCATAATTCTACTAAAAACCGCGTGCTATTTGTACAATGATTTCGAAGTATTTGGCCAGGCTTGAAAGTGGGCTACATTGGACTACACCTAAAGTAGCCATCATTAGTTTACGGTGTTCTACGGTGGCTCCATTGAACACTACGTCGAAGCTGCTCTTTTGCTGAAAATGATTGAATTCAATTGCATTAGCAAACACATTAGCCTCTGTTATCGAATTGACAGTTTGATGTAATAATTTTACCTTTAATTTTCTGATTTTTATCGCATTTTCTAACAAAAGAGGCACTAAATTAGTAATAAACCTTGGCTCTGTGTCGCGCCACAGCAGCGGCATAAAACGTGCCGAAAGCAAAGACAGAATGCGGCATTTAGCTTAATTTTATGGTTTGTAATTAATAACTCGACGCATTCGAACATCAAAATAAATATTGGGTCTGAAGTCGTTTCAAGATATCAACGCATATTTGCCCAGCTATTGGCATCGTCGACAAAGACAAATCAGCGCTCAGCAGATGCTAAGAAGGTGCCTACTTTGGCCGGCCATTAAACTGTGCAATATTTAATATCGGCGATTTTCATTAACATTTATTCAGTTTGAATTTATTATTTTGATTGACTTTCAAAGTTTAAAATTTTATAGCTCCATTGACCTTTGGAAATTGATTTAGGTGGCTGTGTCACATGCCCGAATAAGTAGTTGCTGTTGCGATGCGCACGCAAAAAGCGTTAGGTCGGGAAGTGCGGACGGCGGGTCAGGTTCCTTAGCGCTAATGAACTTCTGATTTATAGTCATCTGGATCAGTGAATAATGGAACTAATAATTCATTCCATATACGAATATGGTTTGACGATTTCTTCGGAAGTATTCTTTTATTTATTTAATTGTACCCATTCTGCATTTTCGACTTTCACTTTTCAGTCTTATTTTCAAAATATTTACTAGCGCTTGTAACTAATTGACGTAAATCCCATTTACGCACATTAACCACTTTATTCTGAACAGTGTCCGAGTCAACATTCTTAGCAATTTTGCTGCCTGGATGCGAAACCGCACTAAACTACCTGCACATACACGGCTGTGTTGAAACTTTCACTTTCTGACGCAAAACTGTCGAATTAGTTACGCGCCTGTTGAGCCGAGCCTTGTTAGGTGAGTTGCAGCAGTAAATGCCACAAGATATCCTCCGTATTTCGTACTCCTCAGACGCAATGTTGCAAATGGGTTTTCCAGCAATTGAATCAATGTGACAATGATGCCCTGGTATCAATAGAATCTTTGGTTTCAGTCAGTTGGCGGTCTGACGTCGCCTTGTTGGCAAAACAAAGTCGCGCTGCACAATGGAGAGGAAAGTCTTAAGGCAAACGAGATTTGCATAGCATTTGCAGGAACAATAAGGTACTTTCTTTGCAGCAAACGGCGATGATTTATGAGCTCACTTGGAAAAAGTTCTGTTACTTTGTTTCCAAGGTTCACGGAATAAGGGGTCTAACATTTTTGATTTCACTTTCCATGTTTGTCAACAATTTCTCACGCAGATGGGCTCAGATCCTTTGCGACACGCTGTTCAGTGTGTATGCAAATGAACAGTGGCAGGCCTAACTGTTAATTTTGTCACAATTGCATATTAGTAACACTTGAGGCGTAGCGGCATAAATTGCAGTTTGTAATGTGCACGGCAAAAGTGAGGAATTTGGATTAGCGCAAATGTGCAAAGTTCCGTAAACCTACTCTGCTTGACCGTAATTTCATTCCAATCTGCAAAAGAGGAACATCAATTTAACAAAAAATCGTAGTTATATGCCGTAAAAGGGAATTCAATTAAATTTGTAGAGATTCCATTTTGAGAGTATAATATAATTTAGATCTATTATACATAAAAATATAGCATTATAATCTTTTTTTTTTATAATCAAATAAAAGTCATTAATTGCAGTTTAAAATGTACAAGAATTATATAAAGTTTGTCAAGAAGACAAGGTAAAAAATTCCTCAGTTTAATTTTCCTCCTTTTTTTCGAGCAACTCTTGACATATACTGTTCTGATATTTAGTTCAAGATAGTAGAAATCTATTATTAATTAATAGCTAATATAAAGCCCGACGAACTAAGGTTGAATAGCCATGACGTCGCCTCATTAATAAAACTCGATTTACAGCGTTTCAATCTAGTTTTCTTAGGAAGACTGTTAAATAAGATATGTACCTCTGTGTATATTGGCAAATTCAATATTTTATATCAAAAGGCCTTGTTATTGTTATAAAAGGAATCGAAGCCACAGTAGACTCTGGCGATATAAAAGAGTCTCTTGAAGAGCAAGGGTTGCCCTTAGAGGCTGTGATTAATATAATGTGAATAGAAATAAGATACCATAACCTATATATAAAGTTGAACTGCCCAACTCAGTCCAGCTTAAAAAAAACGAGATGCATCCAATATATAACCTAAGGTAAATTCTACACCGCAATATTATGGTTGAAGAACCGCTCAAACGTAACGGCCCAATACAATGTACGAACTGTCGGCCACTCTAAATCCTATTGCACTCTGTGCAGTGTTTGCGGTGATCTTGCGGTGATCTTCACTCTACAATTATCTGTACCTTAGCTAAAGCTTACATATCAGCAAATAAATGCAGTAACTGTGGTGGCAGCCACTCGGCTAATTACAGAGGTTGCCCTATATCAGTTAACTAGATACGTTGCATTAGTTTACAAAAAAATGTGTTTAGGCTAAAAGCCATCTTTATTCTTTCACTTCAAACTTAGGACTAATTACAAATTATGAATTGACTTAATTGTATACCTCTCTGTCGCATTGCAATCGCAGCTAAGAATGTTGGATCCGTGCCTTTGCTTAGTGCAGGTGTAAGATGCTACAGACGCCACGTCAGCAGTTTGGCCGGATACGCGTGCAACTTGAACTGTTTGGAATGTTGCAAATATGGAGCTTTTATGTGGGAAACGTTATTTTCATATTTTGTTGTTAACAACGTTAACTTATATAAAGACATAAAATTAAAACTGACGCAGGATATACTCGTACAAACAAAACGTAACGCATCCCAAAATCTATTTATATTCAACCTGCCATCACATATCTTCAGATAGGTCCCACTATAATTCAAAAACTTAATTCTGGCGAATGCACAGCAAGCTGATAATAAAACTGCATTTAGTAGTGGAGTAGAAGCCATGATTCTAAATCTGATTCAGTGTATAGCACAATTTATCCCTACAGTGCAAAATATGTTACAAGATTTGATTAAAGGTCAAAATCAAATGATCCAAACTCTCGTAAATAAAAAATGAGTTTGTTAAGAAAAATGAGAATGCTTATCGAATGCAAACGGTGTTAACCAGCATAAACTAGCCCTTAACAAGTTTCTGCATGACCACAAAATTGATGTAATGCTTTTGTCCGAAACACATTTCACAAACTAATAGAACTTTCATCTGCCAGGCTTAAAATTTTATAGCACTTATCATCCTGATGGTAAAGCACATGACGGCACGGCTATACTAATTAGACCTATCAGCTTGCTGCCTTGCCTTTACAAATTGTTTGAGAAACTAATACTATATAAACTATCTCCTTTCCTTCATGAACATATCGTAATACAGCAACATCAATTCGATTTTCGAGAAAAGCACATCACTATTGATCAAGTAAATCGAATTACAAATGAAATAAGAAAACCATTTGAGCTTGGGGAATTTTGCTCTGCAATATTCCTTGACGAGGCTCAAGTATTTGACAAGGTAAGGCATCAAGAAGTTTCTTCCAAAAGGTTATCATTCTTGAGTCCTACTTATCCAATAGACATTTTAGTGTAAAAGTAAACTATTTTATTTCCGAGGTTTTTCCAATTTCAGCCGGTGTGCCCCAAGGTAGTGTTCTAGGCCCTACATTGTATGTAGTATTTACATCTGATATTCCTATAAGTGAAAGCACACTTATTTCAACATTTGCGGATGACACCGGCTCCAAGGGTAGCACTGGATCTTTTCCCATATTTGGAGTTATTATTAAAAAATCGTAGAGAGCCGTGTCACAATAGATTCATGCGTGGTTTTAATGAAATCGACCGTAATAATCACCAATTCAGTTGAAATTTAAAAAAAATTTAGTTTTGCATATTTAAAAATACAACAATTTGAGAAGCACATAATACCAAAACCCCCAAAAAAACGTTCTAGAAACTGCTCATTTTTCCATCATTCTGATTCCCATCCTCATCATCTCCTGTCAGGCAAATCACATTTCATACACATATGGAGGTGATGTGCTCTGACGGCAGTCAGCGTTCTTATCTGCCTCATGTGCATATATATAGATACATGTGAATACTCATATAAACCGATTTGATTTCAGATTTCTGCAACATCAATAAATGAGTTGGTGTGAACTGAGCTTGAATGAAAAAAGAGCTCCGCGCAGACTACTCGTTTGCAGACTGAGCAATCCCCAAGCGTCAAATGAACAAAAATTCTTAATTCTGCGCCGTTGTCTTCCAGACGAACTGACATTAAAATTAAATTGGATTAACAATTCCCTTGTCAATCTTGCCGGAGAATAACGCAAAGCAAGCGATTTGGCGGCAAGCGGCAGCAGCAGCAGCAGCAGCACAGCAGCCAGGCCCAAAGTGCAAAGTAGCTCAAAAACGAATGCGAAACATGACCGGGCAAATCTCATCATTGTGACAGTGACATATTTGTGACAGCTGATGGAATGTTGTTGGTGTTGTTGTAATTATTACGTTTGCATCTCGTGGCGAGACCGTGTGCTCATTTGCCGCTGATCCATCATAGTCGCCAGTGTCAGTGTTGTCAACTTTATTATATCACGCAGGCCGTGCTGTGGTTGCTGTTATTGCTGATGCTGATACTGATGCTGATGCTTTGGGATTCGATGGGTTGCGCTGTTGCAGTATGTGAGTGGAAGTTTAAGTTGGAGCTGGAAACCGCTGCGAGGCGGCTCCATTTGATCGCCTCTGCTAATCCTTTTTGCAATGACTTGACAGCTGCCTGGCATCCTTCTTAAATTTCGCGGTGCCATCAATCAGCCGGATGTTTTCAGCTTGTGTGTGTTTTTGCGCTCTTATGTTAGTTGTAGTTCTGTTGGCTGTTGTTGTTGTTATTTTCGATCGTCTGCTAATTACTCGCTCACTCACTCACAGCAGCTCAGGGATCCAGTTCACATTTCACATCAGTTGGTGCCACATTTTTGCCACTGCGCTTCAGTTTTGCCACAGCAGTAGCAACTTGGCTGCACTTGGTGATGGACTGAGAATATCAGCTGGGTGGGTAAGCGAAAACCGTCCACTTACAATGCCGTTTGACGATCATTGGCATTGTGCAGTGGAACGCGCAATCGATCACAGTTGCTTAATACAAGTCCAAGGTCATGCAGTGGGTCGTCTTGTTTGCCACTGGCATCGTCGATGGTTGCACACATCAATCGTTCATATCATTCATGAAGTGTCACTTATACTTGGCAGTGGCGCAAGCAGATTCAAAGATGGATCATGTAAAATGTGTTCTCTAATTGCGAACTTTTTGCAGCATTTTCTATGTTTAGTGGGTATTCTAAGGTGACTAAAGCTTTACTTACGCTGGTTTACTCGGCGCTGGAAAATTGTCAGATAGTATAAAAATCCGCGCAAATCGCACAAAGTTAACTTAACAGATTACAATTAAGAAACGTGGTTGGGATTCTAAATAGGAACTATCACGGAAAAAATCATGCATTAGATTGAAATTGAAAAGGCGTTCAAAAAGTTATTCAAGAGAAGGAAAACATTTTAAAATTCCTTTCCATTTGCACCTTGCTTATGATGAAAAAACAACACATTTCAAGGAAATGCATCCACAAATTATATATTTTTGATTAATCTCAGGTCCTTTGCTACCTCAATATTCTCTAATTATCCAAGGGGGACTTATCATTTAGCAGCAAGGCTCCAATGAAGGGAATATAAATTCCGAGTACATATTGTCATCTATGTATATATATTTTTATCATCTATATGGATAAATTTTTTCGTAGTTGAATTATTCCAACAGCTTAACTTACAGACAGACAAAATACTCTAAGGATCAAGCAGAGAAAAACTTAACATGAGCCACAAAATAGTTGAAGCGTCAGATTCATTTAAAATTGATCGCATCATCTGCTGCCGCTTCCAACCACATCAACAAGAACAACAGCACCAACAATAACAATGGCCAACAATGCACCAAGTTCCAAAGTCAAGAGCAATGCGAAATCTTGCCACCATTCCAATAAATTTAGTTAAATACGAACGCGTGCGACAGACAGAATCATGGCTACGGCTGGCAAGTACAAGAAACTAACTTAGTTATTGGCTAACATACATACGTCCCCATATACAAATGCACACTCACACATACATACATATGCATACGAAGTGCAAAAAGCCCAATGTGAGCTTTTATTTTCGACTAACAAGCTGATGAGACATGGGCGCGCGCGCACACCAAATTCCAAAATGTCACCGGGAAATCACATTGTGCGCCATTAGTTTGGCCAAAAGGGTCGCAGCAGGTTTGTGGGGCGAGTCACAGAGGGCGGGTGGTAAACGCATGCAGCGTTGTCGTGTCTCATAAGCCATAAACATAAATAAAAGCACCTTAAGCTGCCGCAATGCACAAAAATGTCGTCCTCGAAATAGCAACAACAATTTGAACTACAAGAACAATCCCAGCAACAACTTGAAGCAGCGACAACAACGAAAAATGTCAACATTCGATTGTCGGAACAATACTTTGTGTAGCGCGCAAATTTTCCACTGTGTCGTCGTCGTCGCCGTTGAGCCTCCGAATTAGAGAAGCCAAAGAATCGATCGGACTCCGGGACGGTGTAGCGCTGGCAGCGCGTAAGCGACCTAAACGAATGCAAGTGCTGGCTGGCATAAAGAGTGACCATATCAATGCCAGCATCTGAAGGCATATCTTCGCCTTCGCGACTCGCAATCAAAATCGAAGCAAAAAGACAAAAGCGATCCGTAGTGCAACAAAAAGTGTCGTCATTTATATGCGAAATATATCAGAGGGGTTGAATGCACCACCAACAGCACCAGCACAGCACAGCACAGCACTCGCTCCACGCTGTTTGAGTGTACGAGCACCCGTCGAAGCGAAAGGTTGCTCGTTGCTTCTTGCTGCTCTTACTTGGGTATTACTGTTGGCGGTGTTGACGTCCCATCCTTGCAATTGAGAGGCGGCACAAGTCTCCAGTCGCCTCAGAAGTTCCGATCTGCCAGTAGGAGCAACTGACAGAATGCGACCAACGAGATGATCTTTGGCTATTGAGCTGATGTTGTCGTTCGTTGTTCTTGCAGCTTGGTATTTCTGTTGTAGCTCACTGCTTTGCCTACTGCTGCTGGTGGCTGGCAGTATGTCCACCAGCTACGAAACCAACCGACAACTCCAACACAGCAATAATTGTGCGCAGCAAAAAAGGTTAAAGATAATATTGCATGTATTTGCTTTGGCTTTGTGCTCCACGACAACAGCAGTAACAGCAGCAGCAGCAGCGAACAGCAACACAAAATACTGCTCCTGACTTAGCGATCGATAGCGTTTGATATATTTCCTACCTCCGCAAGGAGACTGTGCTATGCTGGCCGGCTGGCTAGTTCATTGGCAAATACAGTTGCTGCTAGTCGAAGTGCATACGGCACCAGTGCAGCGGGCACCGCGCACAACGCAGCAACCTAGCGATATTTCGCTTCCTCGACCGCACCTCCACGGCAGCAGCCAGCAGCCTGCAGCCAACCAACTTCTGCTGGACCTTGTGCGAAGTGTTTATGTCAGTTTTGTGAAATATCAGTTGTCCATGTAGAATGCTCTGCATTCGGTTGTGGCGAGGCTCAGGCCTCGAGGCTTACGCTCTTTCTTAATCATACTGCTCAATTGCATAGAGCTGAGAGCTTGGGTAGATAAGTTTCGGTAGTCTATATTTGAAAAAACGCAGCGATATACACTATCCAGAAAATGTATTGGGCATCTTGCATACAGGCGGATTATTTCTTACTTTCATATCAATGGATTAGTTAAAATGTGGGGGTCAATAAAGGAGAAAATTAGATGGTGGTAATGGAGATAATAAATCTGAAAAGTTTTTATTCTGCAATGAACAAGTTTTTTTCTACGCCGAGAAATGGAATGAAAACAGTGGGCAAGGTAGTTGCCAGTCAAAACCTGACCTACCTCTCTGTGAGTAGGGGTTAGTATATATGAGAGGTAAATGCCTGTCGTAAAATTCGACTAAACTCCACCCTCTGTATACCGGGACTAAAGTGTATACGGAAAAAATGCGAGTGAAACATAAATGTTTAATACCCCAGGTGGCAGTCCAGGTTCACTGGAAAATCCACATCTTCGGAGGTTGGTTCTACGGATTCTGCGGAGAGCCAATTATTGCAATTTAAAAACCCCTTTTCAAACAATTGAAAAGTATCTCGGTCTCTACCATCAAGACCGAATGTCTCCAGACAAGAAACGAGACTCAGTGAAATTTAGAGGCTTAGTGGAGGAAAAACTAACTCCGTATTAAGCTTAATGAAATGGAATTGAACAATGCTTGGAAAATTATCATTGATGGCTCCGATAGCAACCGAGTATCCTATGCGACCTAAATAAGAAGGCCCCGGCTACATGCATAAACCGCAAAGGAAACCACCCAGCGACCTATCGAGGATGCAAAGTGGCAAATAAGTTCAAAATCGAAACATTTAAAAATATTTTACCTCAAACCCCAAATCTCGTATTTCCACATTGCGTAAATTGGTTATCCTCTGATGCATCTTTAAAAGAAAAGGCTTTGTACGTCTGGTCTGAGCTTTATTATTAGTTACGATTTCCACTCAAAATACACCTTTTGGGTTCAAGATCCAATTTATTTCTTTTCGTCGGAAACCGACATATTGGCCCCGTCGGACGCAGCAAAAATACCTGATCTAAAATACTTCTTTGAAGCTAAAGGAGTATCTACAAATTTTGCGAAACTAGAGGCAAGCTCTGATCTCTCCTCAGCTAACTCACTGGCAGTTTTGATAATAAGTGACCGACTAATGAAAAAAGAAGGTACACAATGTACAAAACAATTTGGGACAACTTTAAAAATTATTGCGAAGAAAATATTATTTTCAATGTGTCGCATAAAAAACCATCCGAAATAGAAGATGCACTCGGCAAATTTATTTATTAATCCGTTCATAGCGCCGGATTCAAAAATACGCCCTTAAGAGGAAAAGAATCCACAAGCATTGTCGCTAATATCCACTGGGAATAAAATAACTCATCCGTGAGAAGAAGAGAGCCCACAAAGTATGTCAACAAACCCGAGCTCCCCAACATAAGGCTTATTCAAACTATTCAAACTAAGATTAAAAAATCTCTTCAAGATGTAAAAAATCGGGAGACTTTTGCTTACCTTGAAGGCTTAACCCCTGAAATAAACAGAAGTCACTCTTTGTGGAAAGGCATAAAAAGTATAAGAAACCCCAGATGCAATCGCCACTGATCAGAGAAGACAATTGGGAATGGTGAAAAGGTGAAAAAGAAAAGGCCGATATATTTGCCGAGCACCAAAAGAAACAAAGCTCCGTGTTATAATTTAATAACCGTACAAATACCCTATCGCCAAAGAAAACGCTAATTATACTTCTGTAATTGATAAATCCTTCGATTAGATTTTTACACCTTCCAAATCAATGGAAAGTCGCAGATGTTGTAATGTTTATGAAACCGGGAAATCTCCAAAAGACAAAAAATCGCACCGACCGATACTGCAAATAATATCAAAGATGTTTGAAAAACTTCAATAAAACGCATTCAATCGGCCATTGAAGAAGACTCCTAATACCTACTTGGAAATTATACCAAGCTGAATATATATTAAAAACTGTTTTTATACCTGCAAGTGCTTAAACCTGTGTGGACGTATGGTATACAACTGTTGCATTGTACCAATTCCAGCAATATAAAGTTCATAAAATTACTCCAAAATAAGTTATAAGAGCAATCGTGGATGCTCCCTATTATTTTAGAAGCAGCGATATCCACATTTAGGGATAGCCAACGTAGAAGACGAAATAACAGTATTCGCTCGCAAGGTCTATATTCCTCTTCATAGTCATTGCAACCATACCAAAATCCAAACTTTGGATGTGAGAAACCTTCTGCGCCGACTTCAAAGAACAAAACGGTTCGATTCTGCACAATAAGAAGTAGCCGTATGTAATGAAGGTATCAGCAGGTGCGGTGGACATTCGCCTCACATTAAATTTTGTTTGAATCTTAAACTATTTGCTATGAAACCTTAGTTGTAGTAAACAAGAAGAAGGATGTTTTTAGTCAGTGTAAATCTTACACTACTATGAGTACATGCTGTCTCATAGTGTCTATGAAGATTTCCACCTACTAAAGTAAAAAGAAACGAAAGAAGAAACCTTTTTAAGTTGCATAAATATCAAAAATAAAATTTAAAATAATAATAGATTAAGATCTAGTCGAGGGCCCTGGCAGCCAGTACTCATTAATTGTATTTATTGTAATAATTAATTTATTTGAATAAAGTGTAATAGTAATAATAATAAGAAACGACAAAAAACTTTACAAATTTTAGCTCTTGATCCCAGGCATATGTCGATTGATCCGCTTTTGGTTTAAGTGAACAAACAACCGGGTAAGAAACTGAAGTTTTTGAATCTGAAGTTTTACGAAGTGGTTTTCGTCGTGGGTGTTGTAAATATGAAGTTAAGGAAATATATAGCATATTGTTGATTACTTTTCACGGCATCAAATTGTTTTTACATTAAATCAAAGACCGTTAATAATGGTAATTCATTTATTTATACCCATATACATTTTTAATGCACATCGCTACATACAGGAATGACTTTAAAAATGTATGTAATTCAAACCAATGCTATATTGGACCCAAGAATCTTAATACTAAACATTACTCTCTGTAGGAATTTTGGCATATAGTTCAGGTTAACAAAATTTTGCCCGTGGAAATTCAATCCGCTCACATTGATTACTAAGTATTCTACTCAAATTTTACTTTATTATGGCAAATTGTGTTTAAAAATCCGGCTCGAAGCTGAGGTAATTTTAAATGCAGTCTCGAGATTTTTTTATGTATATCAAAGACACGCGTATCTTTTGTCCAATCCCATCCATTTTTCGCATTTTAATAAAAAATTATTTTCTTTCTAATGATATTTGGAGGCAAGTTATGTATTAACAGAGGAGATATAGTCTATACAACCCACATTTCACAAAGAGTCTAGAATGATCAGCATACTTTCTCATTCCACTAACCATTTCACCGAAACAGTGATATTTTAAACGAATTGGAAGCAGTTCCATATGTAAAAAGTTGGAACGTCCTCGATTTTGATCATAAAG
Source organism: Clusia tigrina (assembly GCA_920105625.2). NCBI lineage: Eukaryota > Metazoa > Arthropoda > Insecta > Diptera > Clusiidae > Clusia > Clusia tigrina. The sequence goes on along the minus strand of OV050033.1, from coordinate 38,347,940 downwards.
CAATATCAGGCCTGTTATCAGGTTTTGGCAATATTTATGCCGGGTTGCACTAAAATACCTCGGCCAGTATGGAAAAAACAATACAGAGATCGATTCTATAATTGAATATTCGAGTGGTACAATTATCTATGAAATTTTTGCGAAAGTCGCCTTTCATAGCTGCGAGAGGCTGACACTCTAAGGTGTAATGATCAAGTAAAAAACTGCTGACTGAAACTTTTTGATTCAGCAGTGAATTCTCGTATAATTTTCGTTTGGACGAATATCAATTTTATATTTTCACAAATTTTCGTAATAACGCCTTACTTGAATCTGCCTCTTTTTCATGCTAATACGGTAAAGTTTTCAAACTGAATATGTCACTGTAAATATTAAAAGTGGTTGTGAAATAATGACAAATTGCGAAAATGCCCACATGAAGACTAGTTAACCGACCGTGTCTTGGAGGATTGATTGAAATTTGTCGAATAATCGATTTCTGCTTTATAACACGTTACTGATTACACCTTTTTTTGTATTAACGAGGACCCTGTATTTGGGATTACACACCTATATCCAACCGTGGACATTCTTGAGCCTTTTATCGTAGGAACTAGATGTAAAATACTGAAAGTGATACTTTAGATATCACATACATTCAAAAGTTAGATTCTTAACGGATGTTATGGGTTTTCAATAGACACTATGTAACTATGTAGAGCCCCATTGAGAATATTTAATATTGAGGATAGAAAGTTGGACCAAAAATGTGCGCTATCCTTTACTTGTTATTTGTATCCCAACCAGTTTCAAGCAACAACCTGCGTTTTGTGTGGTGGCTTATCATCATAGTCAGATTAATTGTTACAATGCCCTCCGTGAATGCATTTTTTCTTCACTTTATTTAACCTTGTCAAAATAATAATTTATACAGCATAGCCAAATGAGACCTTAATGTGTAAAGATATATACAGATATCAAAATTGTATAAATGAAAAGAGAATAGAAACACCAAAACTCAAAGTTTATCTTTGCAACCATGTATTTTTTCATTCTCCAGTTGTTCCTCCAATATTGAAAGCTTTAATCATCAGAAAACAAGAAAAGAAGTATGAAAAAAGAAAAACAGTGAACATATCAGTTCTTTTTACTGCTTTTGAAGCAATTCTGACAACGCCTCTGGTAAGTTTTAATTGGATGCCACCGAAAAATCCTTTAATTAAATTAAACTTCAAACGTAGCGAGCAATTTTTGTCGTACTACCTTCGCAATAACAAAAATTGCACGCTCACGAATTAATTTAAAAAGCCGCCAAGTCCAACAACGGCAACAGCAGCAGAAGCAACCAAAGATCAAAAGACGTCAAAAGTGGAAAAGGCGAAAATAATATTCGGCGGCACAAGCTGACAACAGGATCAAACGCACTGAAACGGAAACGGAACTCGAAGCGAGCAGAAAATATTGCAGGTGTCATGTGGCGCGGTCGGGTGAGCATGAAGCGGGTTGGCGTACTACCCGCGTTCATCCCCAGTGCAGAGATTGATTAACCCCGCGTAAAACGGCGCATGTATCTGGCGGGGTTAAATGCTCGAATCAGAGCTAGCGCTGTTGATGTACCGGCGCTGGGAGCACGAGTTCTAAAACGTGCTAAAAATTTCAAAACGAAATCAAATCGAGGTGTTGAAGTGGGCGCTTAGGTGGCGCCAGTCAAACAAATTTTCCTCGAAGCTGTTCCACGCAAAAATTCTCTAGTGGCATTGGGAGTGATTTTCATGGGCGAAGGGTTAATTTTTACTTTTCATTGCTGCTGTTCTGGGTATTTTTTCTGCGAATGCTCTTGTGTTCTCCCCCACTCCCTACACGAATATTTTGCTTGAAGCGCGTTCATGTGGAAAAGTAACTGTGCTAAGAGGTGAGCAGCGGGCACAGATAGAAGCTAAGGCATACAGACAGACATATTGCTTAGCATATATCAAACAAATTAGTCCTCGGGGATTTTTGAAAGCGCTTGCTTCTGATTAAAAAGTTGAAATGAATCTGTTGCGAAGGTAACCGTCTTATCATGAAGCGACCGCTTAATTAAAACAGTGCCAAAATACTCAATTTACATATTGCGAGCGCCTGGAACGCTGCTTCAATTCTCAAGCATCATTTCTGCTACATTGATGCCATAATTTGCAGTGTTTCGATGTAGCACAATACGCCCACATGTTCCTCCCATTCAAATATCAGCACAGTCTTAGCAGAGTTGCCAAGCATTCGAGGCGTTTGAGGAGTCCTACCAGTGCAGCAAAAAAGGAACCGAACCTGCAAACGACCGAAAAAACTATTAAAGTGTTTTATGGACCTCGAGACAAGCACAAGAAATAATGGCGTCTAACGACGAAGATTTAAGGGTTTCGTCTTTCCTACCAAACCAGCGCTAGGGGGCCCAGCATGATGTGTGCACGTTCTTCGATTTGGTTTTGGCGCTTGGTGCCCGCGGTTCGACGCATCCAGGCTGCTTGCACTAGCATGCAGCGGAGGTACATCGTTGTGACGTTTTTCGGAACTCTGTGGCAATGATTTCTTACTATTTGCGCTGCTTTGGGGCGTTGTTGGGCAGAGCGCAGCAAACAGCCCTAGCAGAGCGGACTTGCATACAAAGAGCTCTCCGTAACTGTGATGGCGCAAGACGAATGTTTGAATTCCTTGTGGCGATATTATTTAAGCGCAAGTGCGGACTGCGGAATAGGTTGGCAAACAAAATTTAATGTTGCAACTGTTCAGAAGTTGGGCGCTAACAGGCAATGCAGTGCAGTGGTGTAAGAGTAGCTTTGTTGCAGTATAAAATCTATAAGTTTTCAAGATGAAGTTTCACTACGTCATACCTGAATAACAAATAATGAGGTGAGCTCGCTACTGGGCATTAATTTTATTATTTTTAATAAAAATTATTATTCCGATTTGTGATCGATTATGTAAATTAATTTTCATCAGAGATATTTGAAAGAATACATTTAATGACTGCTTGGTACGCGGAAGTAATTTCCACTCTTACGTCTTTTGTGGAACGGTTTCTTCGTTAATGTGAATGGAGGATCAGTTCTGTTGCATTAGTGTGAATGTCCATCAATCATCCATGTCCATTGCTCTATTTCTTGCATATGCGTTGGAACATTTTGAGTTGTTATCTTTGGATATGTAAGTATGCTTAGTATTGCGGTGTCATCTGCAAACGTTGATATCAGAAGTTTTTTTTGTTGTTGTAGGCCTGAACTGAGAATAAGATAAAGAAAGGGCCAAGTACACTCCCTTGAAGCACGCCTGCTGTTATTTCGCAACTTCGAGAAGTGAATGTTTGTTGTTTTACTACCAACTTTCTATATTTAAGATAGCTTTTCAGAATATCATGGGTTTTTATGGGAGAAGGGTTTGTATCTTGTACAATAACCTTTCATGCCATACCTTATCATGTATGCTTGGGCTATGGTTAGAAAGACGGCAGTTCAGTATTTGTTTTTAATATTAACTTCTAGTTGTATCTTGTTAATAAGAAGTTTTTCTAAGATTTTTGAGAAAATTGATAGCAAATTTATTGGACTATATGAGGACCTATTTCAATATCATACTTATTTCAGATATTTTCCAAACACGTGGAAAGTAATTTAGTCGCATTATGCCATTCATGATATGCATAAGATGCTTGATTTCCATCTGGGGTAATTCAGCTATCATTATACCCTTTAGCTTTAAACATTTTTGAAATTATTGCGCGAACGCACACGCCTCTCTCCGAATCCCTTTGAAATTTGATAACCGAATTGGTATTAATATTTCGCTTTAACCCTTTTATCTCCTTCCAAAGGGACCTTGTTTTGCTGCTGTTGTATGCTCTTTTCTCTATTGATCGCTAGAGTCGTTTTTAACCTTTTTGTGGAAGCTGTTTTTTAAAGGTAGGTGATCTTCAGATCTGCCAATCCCTTCTTAATTTTCTGTTTTCTTTGATATGGTTTTCTATAATAAAGGGTGTAAATCTTTAATTAATTTTAATGTTGTTATCGCCAGTTGCAATTGTAGCTTCAGTTACTCCTAAATCGATTAAGTAAGGAATTTTGCTAATAACTGTAAGCCAATATGTTGGTTGTCCTGATGATATCGCTTCAAGGGTTGCGTTGAAAATTGTAAATTGCAAGTTTCTGCCTCTTGGCATTATAAATCAGGAAATAATATGGCGTTATAAACACAAAAACCAGCGACATAGCGACTTGACTACTCAAATTTTTACCAGTGTTTTCACAATGGTTCAATTGTTAGATTCGATGCTTTTATTCTGTATTTGGAAAAATTACGAAATTCCAGAATTTCCAGAAAAACACCATTGTCGATAATGAATTATAAGGATAGAGTTTGGGAATTTTAAAAATCATTCGTCCAGATTTACTATTTACCACAAGAGCTTGAGTCCTGTTTGTTTCACGTCCTCCATACTTCAAAATGTCTGGCTTTCAACAAATCACCTTTTTATCTCGCACTTGTCTGTTTTAGCATGAGCCATTAACTTGATTTATAACGGTAGAAATAATTATTACTAAATTTCTAATTATACCCAAGGAAATTATGGCTGTCAATAAATCTGCTACTAGCAACGCCACTGCTTCCAAAATGGGAGAACAAAAAATTGCAAAGACCATAATTCACTCATACAAACAGACACAGGCATACACCCACACTCACACTTCCAACTACACTGACGCAGCCAAATGCTGCGCCATAAATGATAGCTTCGAAAGGCAGGCATAACGATCCTGAAAGGCTGCACGAAAGCAGAATGCAGCAAAAAATAAAATAAATCTAAAAACAACACAAAAAAGTAGCAAATCTGAAGAAAGCATTTTGGGGCACAGAAAATGTTGACGAAACGACAGCGATGAGAATAAGGACGACCTACGACGGCAGAGAATAGTTGTAGTAAAGGACTCGCAAACGAAGAATACCAGCGTCATCATCATCAGCAACACAATCAAATATGCGGAGTGGACGGGTGGGCTGAGCTGAACTGAACTAGCTGGCAGGGCGTGGGAGGTGTCGGTGCTGGTGTGGGGTTTGGTTTGTTCAGCAATATATTTTCGTCCGTCTGACATTAACTGCTATCGCACGAAAAGGCTTCACGGACGAAAGTCGTTTCGGTGTGCCAAAGGAGCAGTCCAGCGACCGAGCCAGCAGCCCCAAACGATTTATTGAGACAACGAATGCTGCCGATTCCTTTCCCGTTCCTTCTGTTGTCACTTGTGAAGAAATGTGCAATTGGCGTTTCGCATCAGACTCATCTTCAGTTCGGAACCCATTTACAGCACACTCCAAGACAGACGCTTCCAAATTTTACAATTGCGCGCTTGAGGGCGTTGAAGCGGCAGCTTAAATCGACGCTTCGAACGTCTTTCTCGGTATCAGAACATCGCACATTCATCTCAGATGCCGTTCAGCACTGTGGTAGTGGGGGCTGATGCAAAAAACTAAACCGACACAAAGTGCCGTTTTGCAAACAATAAATAAATTGCGCGCGGGTGGGTGGAATGGGTCGGCTTGGTTTATGTGGGTTTCCAATGGCATCCGCCGCCACTCTGAAGTACACACAATCACACAGCTACATAAGGGTTGCAAAGTGGCTTTCTTTAGTCGATGATTCATATGAATCCGTCACAGCTGACGCTGGATTTCTTCGAGTTGCCAGCGCTGTCGTTCGTCGTTGGCATTCGCTGCCATTCCGCTCCCATCACACTGCATGGCCCTGCTAGCGCGTTATTTGCCTTCAGCATATTTTTAATTGCCTAATTTTGCAGCTTGAGTGATGGCACAAATTGTGCTCCCGGCTCTTGGTATTTTGATGGAACTCAACTAGGAGGGTTGCAAGTGGCGGATTTGAATTCTCGCTGATGAACGGCTCTGTGGCGCTTTAAAACTGCGCCTGTCGCTAAAGTAGCGTCATTTCAGCTTCTTTGCCACGGTTCTTTTTTACTTCTCACTTCGTTTTGTTTGGTTTCGTTGTTGTTGGTATAAATTTGTCCCTGACGCTTTAGGCAAATTATGGGACAATATTTTAGGCTAATGTTAATGTTCTTCCATTCCTCCTCCTTTCCCAAAATTACACAGCTGCTAGGCAAATCCGCTAAATTATTGAGCACGAGGTACGAATATATTCTTATTTGAAATGCGGTCCGCCGGAGTTTTGGTTCTAGGGACGGGGGTTGGCGCTGGGTCGGCGTGCGGTTGTGCTGCAATTTGTGCTCGCGAGCCTGTTTAATGTCTTGGAAAAGTAAATGAGCAAATTGAGGAGATTAGAAAATGAATTGTTTACTTCAGTAAAAATTTCGTTGGGTGCTTTGCTTTGTTTAATTTGTGTGTGCTTTTAATTGGGTCTGTTATTCGTGCAATTTACTCATTTGGCGCTCCAAGCATGAGCATGGAGCAGCCCAAATTGACCTGTGAAATGCATTTTTTATTTACAAAGTTTAACAAATGCATGTATAAATGCAAAAAGATCCATTCATTTCACTTAAAAACAATATCCGATGTAAAAAAAAAGTGTATTCATAAAATCGGATCATCTTGTAAGAGCCCGTCTTACAACGGTCTGCCACAGTTGGTATATTTAAGTTGTGAAGTCAATATTGGCTCCAAAAAAAACTTTCTTTTAAAATATTGCATATGCTACAATTCTTTGTTAAAGTTGATGGATGAATGTTGAATAATGCAGTCCATCTACACTCCTTTTCATCATATTAGTTGTCATTAAAAGGATATTATAACATAGGTGTATTTTGAAACGAACAACAAGTCACAAGACTACACTTTAACTTGAATATTAACAAGTAAACCATGTTTGTAGTCCATCGAACAGCCTATTACAAACCCACTAAGTACCAATGACTAGCCACCATTAGACTAGCGACTTTACGACCACTCCGGTTTCTTGCTATGTAATATATATGAAACTGATATCTGGCAACCAAAAGTTGAAATATGTTCCCTGCATAAAATTTTTTATTGTGCATTTTAACATTCACGGGATGAAAGTTTCGACATCCTCATGTACAATGATAAATGAAACAAGTTAAAATGTGTGAATGTGTTTTGATGTGACTCCCATTGAGCTTCCACCACGTTTTCCACTGCAGTTTCAAAGTAGCAACCGAACATAATATCAGTAATAGTGGATTTCTCCCTACAGATAATGTAAGAACTTCTTATCATCGATGAAACATTTATTAATCAGAACAAAGTATAGAAGTTATAGAAAATTTAATAAAATAATTTTCATTGGAATATCAAATTATTCTAAAATATGCCTGATGTGGTCTGTGGTTAGGAAGAAATGATCGAAATATACGTCGACAATTCGAATTTATTTTGCTTCATAATTAAGAGCCTTCTGTGGTTTTTCCGTGATCCACCATGATTTTTCGTTTCCATTCGAAGCATATTTACTAGAACCGATACGCATCCCAAAAAAGTGATCTAACTCGGGTTAGCCCAACCCACAAATCTGCTGACAAAAATCACACACAATTGCCAAATACAGAACGGGTAAAAGAAATACGAAATGAAGACGTAAATAATACGATATGAAGCACTTTTTGGGCACACACACCACCGACCACTGTGAATACCAGAGGCAGGTAATATCAATCCACACAACATATCCGGACACATAATGGCAACAGCTTATACAACAACACCAACAACATCAACAACGTCGAAGGCGACTGAACTGCAAAATGAAAGACACTGAGCGGCATTTTCAAGTGATAGCAACCGAAGCCAACAATAACATTGGTAATCGCAATGGCAACAGCAACGGAGAGAAACACCCTCCCGGGCAATGATTGATTGCTCATCATTTTTCATTCTTAATGAAAATGCACCCTGCTGGCAGATACCCGCGCTAGACGCACAATCAGCTACAGATATGCGCTCGCTCACTCGCTTGCCCGGCACACCTGAGCTGAGCCTGTTTGTGTTTTCGTTGCTGCTGCCGCTGTTGCTGCTGCTTTCGGTCCAAAGGCGCGATTATCGCCTTAGTATGCACTCACTAAGTCAGCAACCCGACGATGCGCTGAGGCCAAAATGTTGTTGGCCAAACTTCTCCCCGCAAGCTGTGTTGCCAGTTGAGGCGCGCGTTGCTTGATTGGCCATAACGAAAATGGCTGCCAACATGGCTGGCTGTTCGCTTAGCTGTTCTGCCGCTTGTCAACTGTCAGTTAAGTTGAGTTGAACCGTTGCGCCTTCACGGGGTGTCAGCCCGTCCTGCCACACGTGAATCTGGCTTCCCGGTTGGTTGGGATGCTGGCGGCGTACCCTTGTTGTTGTACATCAACGCTAGATACTATATTAGACTAACGTGAAATTTTCGTATCTGAGTGCTTATATATATATATATATATATATATATATATATATATATATATATATATATATATATATATATATATATATATATATATATATATATATATATATATATATATATATATATATATATATATATATATATATATATATATATATATATATATATATATATATATATATGAATATATATGTATGAACAATGCGCATTTTGATGGCCTTTCGTTGTTTTCTTCTTCAGCTCGAAATTAAAGAATCTCCGAGGGAAATTACATTGCGTTGCGAGGGAATATCATCATTAATCATTTTTATTTGCCAGTTCGCAGTTGCCGCATTCTGCTGTGTTTGTGCTGATAGTGGTGGTGCTGCTGATGGCACTGGTCCCTGCCACTGGTGATGGTGGTGGTGTTGATGATGGTAGCAACATTTCCGTCAGTTGCCACTTCCTTTACCTACAACGTTGTTTGCTCTGAGCTTGTATTTCGAACACATCTACTATCTTCGTTCGTCTTGTCACATGACTTACTTTGAAGCACCATTCAGACAACCACCACCATCACCACCACCATCACCACCACCATCAGCATCACAGAGTCACTGACAGTAAATTGTAACCTTCATAATATAGTAGTAAAACAACAACAATGGCTGGAATAACACAAACAAAAATATAAATTATTACACTTTATACTCACAGTGCACATAAAAATACATTAATAAGTGTTATTTATGTACACACTACTAAATAAATTCACATGTAAGGCGTGCTCCCATACTCTGCAATAAGCAGCCATACTTGAAAATGTTAACAATTGGCGTTCAAAATCTTCACCATTTTTGTCATCTGCGTAATCTCAGACTCACTGCCTATTTTGCTATAACTTTCTTATTATTCTCGATGAAAAGGACAAATTACGAAAAAATTTCACTCGTGTCTCTTCGAAACTTCCTGAAGCTTTGTCTACATCGGGAAACATTTGCCGATTTCTATGGAAAATAATAGACAGAATCGTTCTCAAGCATAATTTGACACTGAATGAATATTTGACAATTTTCCGATACAGGGCGTTGAGGGATTCACTTCCACATGACTCTTGTTGAGGAGAACTTAATTTATTACACGAAAGTCATTTGTTCAAGATTGCGGCACATAGACAATTCATATAGTTATAGCAAATATCGAGTCGGTTAAGTTGTACTAACCAAAAAAAAATCAAATATAACTGGTCGGCCAATACAATATTAAATAATTCTATAATATAATAAGTTGGTTTCAAGGCTCACTTAACTCAGCCGCTTAGCAGAATGAACAATTTTCATATAGGGACGGCAAATGTAATAAGCTATTTAGTTTGTTTTTCCGTTGTGAATTACTCCCGATCGGTACGTTTTATACAGCTTCGATGGTCTCTGACATTATGGCTTTGACAGGATGTCCATCCAGTTGCCGGCTCTTAGTTCAGAACAAATTATTGTTGAAATAACTGATCCTTAAAGTCGAAAAGAATCAGATCTTGAAATCTCTCCCAAGGCAATTCCATGCATTAACATGGGCAATGTAGTTTCTTTGGCTTTGTACATAAAATACAAAATAATTACTTTCCTCATCTGTGAATGATTGCACAGCAAAGAGTAATGATTGAATTTAACAACTGCCTTCAATACGTAAAGTAAAAAGTAGGAAAAATTAACAATTGGATGATGATTAAAAATGAACCGGGGTTTTTCATTATATTCAATAATAATTTAATTTAGTTTAGTACAGAACTATCGAAGGTATTCCAGAGCACAACCGCGCTCATAATCTTTTTGTTTTATTGGCGAAGGTATAACCAAATTCTCCCGGAGATCCACCAACAATTGGTAAGTACACTTTTATCGTTCGCATCTGTCAAAATTATACCAAATAAATTGCCTAAATCGGTATTAGGTAAGGTCAATGTTTTAAAGAGAGAATATACCAATTGAAAGTAACACTAATGAATAATTTATTCTTCACAAGGTGCAACTAATCATACATCAAACCTTTTCCATGTATCTGTGAGTTCATATACTCTAGGGTTTTCCAGTAATTTCTGAACAACAGAAAGTTCTTCTAATATTCCGTACTATATTCTCTTATCAATTGATAAATATATATATTTTTTTAAGTACAGACCCTTTGTTATAATTTGGATTGGAGAATATACCGATAATCGAATATCTGCGGTACCAGCTCAATGAAGTTGAAATGCCAATAAATCATATTTCCTGAAATAGTCTTAGACTTCTTCAGCGCAAACCGGCTTCACTTATTTCGCTAATATTACTGGATTTGGATTTTCTAAAATGTCTTTAATATATATCCATTCTGGAGCAATTAAGTGCGGCATACAGGCAGAAGGAACATTCTTTTATAATTGCTATACAAATTGCTTCTTCAAGTAGAAGATAACTATATTCCATTTTGTTTCGACCTGCGGCCTTATTTATATATTTTTATTTGAATATTTTACTCATTTTACAAATGATGTTAAGAAAAAACGGGAAGACTCCAGCTAAAAGTAAAGAAATTCTATTATCTCACTGGCAGATACTCTACGCTTTCAACCCATAACAAACTATTGATGTATAATCAAATCTGGAAGCCAGTCTGTACTTATGGCATATGAATTTAAGGATGTGCCAGCAAAAAATACATTAACACTATCCAAAGACTTCAAAAGAAGGTATTGCAACATATTGTTAATGCTATGTGAGGAATTGTGACCTCCATCGTGATCTTGGTATGCCAACCGTCATTAACGTGACAAAAGAATTTGCCATGCTTCACAAACAGCGACTAAGATGTCATGTCAATTTTGAGGCATCAAGTGTACTCCAGACGACTGCATAGCGTCGACGTCTTAAACGGGAAATAGTAACAGACTTAATGGGAAACCAGTAGCAGCAGTTGTATATAATATATTTATATAGTATATAAGATACACCATGCTTTTTTTTCTAAGCTTGATTTTAAAGTTATTCTTGTTAGTACCTTATTTTGTATTGCTTACTAGTTGGGTTAAAAAAAAATCTCTGATTATCCGAAATGAGTCTAAAACAAAAAAACCAAATGTTTCTATGATTCTTAACTACAAATTTAAAAATGGCAAAAACAATAATAATAATAATAATAATAATAATAATAATAATAATAATAATAATAATAATAATGTTGTAAGAAACTAGTCGCAGATGTTACAAATTTTTGAAAGTTAATTAATTAAATTTTTTTTAATTTAAACTTTGGAAAAAAGTAAATAAATTACAGTTGTCAATCTTATAACTAGCTACAGCAACCAAGGTGTTAAGCTTACTATTTAAAAGGGTATGATAATTTTGACTTTGTGTTTTTTGAAAGTTATTAACCGCATTAACTTCATATCTAGACTACTACCATTAACAAACTTCCGCTGTGCAGGACCTGGGCATTCCTCAGCTGATCTCAGGTTTTTCCAATGCTGCTAATATCGTTTTTATAAAAATATACTATGGAGTTGAAGGCAATGAAATAAAACTGAAGTTCAGCTTATTAAATTAAAGTTCTGGTTTCAAAATTTTACGCAATTCTATGGAACTTCAGACGAGGTACGATTTTACCATACAGTTCAAAGTGGAAATTAATCTTACGCAGAAGCAATAACGAAACAAATCAGCATGAGTAATTTTCAAATGAACAAACTAAACGCTTTTAATTTTGAGATATTAAACTCCATAATAATATTTCATCATTATGTAAATTAAAATACAGATACAAAATGAGAAGTGAGGAAAAAACTAGTTCCACATGGTACAGCGCGATGAACGTTCAAATAACCCACACAACGCAGCTGAGCGGCACGTATATCAATATGAAAAATAACAAATCAAACGCTAATGTCTGTAATAAATGTGAATGTCAGAGGTTCTTAAATTTATAACCTGGATCAATAAGAATAACGCCCCAATCAGTGGCAATAAATTAACGAAAAACAAAAACCAAAACAAGAACTAAAATCACATAAACTCACGGTGAGTGAGTGTGTGGAAGGAATGAGTGTTTGTGAAGACATATCCCATCCAAAGAGCTCCAAAGAACATCAGACGAAATGACCACAGGCAATCGTAGATTGAAATAATGAAACTGAAAAGGTTGCTTTTTATGACAAACAAACATACTGAACAGAGAGCAGAGCCCAAACTGAACCAGAGAGACAAATTTAAAGCTGGATATAGTTTGGTGAGCAGCAGGCACTCCACATTAGAAATTGCGTCACTTGTAAATAGAACTGGGCACTTTTAGTCATGTCACATATTCTTAGTAATGGAGACATACTTGCAGTCAACTTCTTGAAGCACTTGTATGAGGATAACTTATCAGGATTCAATTATAGAATTGAAGCTATACGGAAACATATTGTAAACAAGGCACTCTTGATTAGGTTGGGCGAATGGGCCAGAATCTGTCAGCCAGAGAATATCAACAAAAATTACTAAGTCCTGTTAGGCAAGCTGTCCACACATCCAGTACTTCATAAAAAACCCAAGACTTGCTTTTGGCTATCTACTTTCGCGGTGTACTATATTAGAGAATGCTCTCTAATGATTTTCCCACTTTTAAATTAAAATCTCATCACCAAATAATTTCTATATATTTATCAACCTACTGGAGTTGTGTTTGCAATATTCCAGCACCACTACAAATATATCATCAATACTAAATTGAAACTTTTCTGATGCGGAAAGAACGATGCCAATAATATTGAAGAAATCAAGATACATAGATGGAAAACAATTTGGGCTTTCTATTACTTTTATTAAAAATCCGGTTAATACACTACAGAGTGATAGTTATAAAATGCAGTTAAGCACTATTTTCAGTGGGTGGTATAATAATGTGAAGAAAATTTAAGAACAAGACTTGAGTAAGTATCTGGAGATCTGTAATTTTATAAGATGAAATAATTATCCAAACTTTAAAGCCAATTATACAGAAACTGTTCTACGACATGATCTTTCTCCATCATGTATAACCAAAATCTACGCATTTGAGTTCGGACAAATATTTTAAATTATTTTGGAGTGATCGGCCTTATACTGTTGTGTTTCCAAACTGCCAATGATCAGAGAATCTTTATTTCTTTTATCTCAAATTACTACTCGCATATTAAAAAAAACATAGAAATCATTCCGATGGGCTTACGTAGGTCTGTGATTGAGTTCGCTAACTTCAGCATATAAATCTGAACAAACAAAGGCGGCACAATTTACTTCGAAATAAGAGAACTTCGCTGCATTTCCAAATATATATTCACAATATTAAGAGCATTTTCTTTGTGAGTAAACTTATTGCTACATACACTCAGTATTCAACCTTTCTAAAGTCCGAGCAGTTCTGGACATTATCTTCGTTGTTCATCAATTTAAAGAATTTTATTTAATGATTTGTTTCACAACATTTCAATTAGATTCATTCATTACTATTGCTTCCTTCATATTACTATTGCTTCCTTATCAGATGGTATACAATGAATGCATTTACAAAATGGATAGTGACAATTTGAGATTAGGAGCAGTGATAGATTGGGAATGTGGCTTTAATATTCCTTCAAACATTTACTTATAATTGAACAACTGATCAGTGGAATTACCTGCAATATTTCTTTCCGCATTTTGCAATCAATTTAATTATGATTATGACTGAAATACAATAAAATATTAATAAATATTTGATGAATTGCTTAATATTTAAAATCTAGTAAAGTGGTGATAAAAAAACCCCATATGCAACCCCTCTCTCTTGCCAAGCCGCAGCTGCGTCGCATATTGAATTGCTTTTGACTTATGTCCAAATCTGGTTAATGAGTTTGATTATAATTAAACGCATAAATTATGCCAAGCAATAAAGAATAAAAGAAATCGACGACGTAAAGCCATAAACGATAAAACGTAAAGAAAAACAGAAAATTTATTTAAATGGCGACCTTAATAATTAAACCTTAACTAAAAACAAAGCCGAAAAAGCCAAAAGTCTCAAAACTTCATCAAAAATTCCGACTGACATCAACGATCAGCGTGGAGGCGATGATTTCCATTTAAAAACTTTTGATCATCGCCATCAACGCTGACAATACACGCACACACGTACGCAGGCAGCAGCATTTTCAGGTTACTATTTAATTTAAAAAATTTATCCGATAATTTATGAAACATAAATAAAAAACAAAAATACAAATCATTCGTTCGATGACAGTTTCTGCGTCTTCTTCCTTCTTCAGAGCTCAGTCTCAGCGAGCCCAGCCGGCAAGAATTGAATTGGCTGCGTAGCCGTTGACGACAACAAATCGGTCAGCGGCCACGTTGATGCTTGCTTGTGTGCTTTGATTAACGTTGCGCATCCGCGCAGCGAGTAACCACCAACCGGGAGATGACCAGCATATCACTACAGCCAAATTGATAGAAGATGCCTAGCCTGGTCTACTCTGAATAACATCGACCATTTTTAACGATGTGTACATAGAGATTACTTCGATAGGTGTGTTCATCGTTTCGCGTACCTGAGTAGGGGCTTCTGTGGTCACACACACACACATACGCATGATATTGTCCAAGAAGTTCTCACTACTTCTTACTTTATTGTAATAGGTGCATTCGGCGAGTACAGTCAAACACTACATTATACATACACTATTGTGATCTACTTACTACCTTAAGAAACCGGATGCGACATGACTGCTACTGCATTTCTTATCCTAGTTCGGAAATCAAGGTGATATGGGACACACAAAAATGTAAAAATCATTATCATAATTTCATCACTTCGTCAAGGAGAAATTCTACTTGGTAACTCTACAAGTAGTAACGCTGTTTTGAATTAAGATATCTTTGCCTTCTTTTGGCACTGGACGAAACGTATCTCAGGAGAATTTTGACCTAATTTTATAGTTAAACATAATGAAAACTTATGTACCTAGACATTCTACCAGTTTTTATGTATTCCGACTTTAACAACTCCTTTGGGTCCACTGCCCAACTCTCCCGAAAAATTTAAAAATAATTAGAAGAACCCGAATGAAATAATTAGAAGAACCCGAAGAAAATTTAGAAGAACCCGAATGAACATTTACACTAATTTGTTGGTGAGTATTGGAGAGTGAAATAATCGCAGTCTCTGCAATATTGTTAAGTCTCTTCCCATCGCTGAAGTTTACTTTATTATTTAATTATTTGTCTCTGACCGGATTCCATTAATTTATGCTACAATTTCATATCCAGTGCAATAGAAGTTTGCCTGTATAGTAAGTTTGTCAGTATATATTTTTCGTGTGTATATACAACCCACCATTGACAAAGAACAGGGTGGAAGTGTAGGTGGTAGCTGAGAGGAGTGTCTGTTGTTGTAATTATTGAATTATTCCCCTCTTGTTGCTTATTAATTTCAGTCCTTTCATTCGCAGGAACTAAGAATGAATATATTATTCTCATTTGACTCCCTAATAGTTTTACTGAGTTTATTATGGGTTTTACTTCTGAGCGTTTAAGTCACATCCATTTGCTATCAATCCAATAAAATAAATAACCCGGCCT
This sequence comes from Clusia tigrina, assembly GCA_920105625.2. NCBI lineage: Eukaryota > Metazoa > Arthropoda > Insecta > Diptera > Clusiidae > Clusia > Clusia tigrina. The sequence continues at coordinate 38,331,986 of OV050033.1, read as the reverse complement.
CTTCTATAGTCACTTGTTCCTAATCGAATCATGATTAGTATCGTTCTTTTCATGAATTGAATTTTTTTTTGTTTGTTATTTGTAAAAATGACCCAAGGTCACGATCTAACCTAGTTTTGTAAAATGATTTTCGTAGTAATTGAAATTTGCCCCACATATTTGCCTCCTCATCTGGCTACCAGCAATTAGGTGAGATCGGAAACTGGCCTTTATCAACTAAATTGAAGTCTTAATTAACAAAAGTAAATAAATGGAAAATATACTTCTACTCGGAGTCCGGAATAGCTACCGCAGAAGTAGAATTGCTTATGGAACAGCGCCAAGTAGACACTCAGATTAATATTTGCAGAACAATATTAATTTACGTAATTAAAATGTTTGTAATGTGGTACAGCGTGGGTAGCTCCAGTGCGCATTGGCTCTGTTTATTGCTCCCATGTGGAGTTGCCGTTGCCATTGTGGCAATATTTAAATTGTTAATTGCGTGCATAAGCAAATCTATTTAATATTTAAAAAATCCGCCGCTTTGTGCTTCCGACGCCGCTGATAACGCCCCCTCTATACAAGCAGTTCAATTCTGTTCAAAGAGATCGCAGCTAGCGAACGATGATATTTGCGTTTCATTAATTCCATTGTTTGCCTTTCGATGGTGAAATTATATCTGAGCTGCAATAAACTGAATGAATGAAATTAAAATTTTCGTTTTCCCACTTTATTTATGTTATTTTCTGTGGTTGCATTTTCAACAAGTGCTTTTTATGATTTAATTTATTCCCACCATGGCTCCTGTGGATCCACTTTCAATTGGCTTTCTTAGAGGAAATTTTCTTTGATCGCTTGCTAACCACTTCAGATCAAAGAGACTGACGACGGCAATGACGGCGACGACGACTTCGACAATCATAGCCACTTGCTTAACATTGCATTGTCTGAAGGGGATTTTGTCGCGTCAACTGATGCTACATTCCGCCTGTTTCAGTTTCATAACGTTGTGGTTTATATATTCAAGGAATTTAAGATAAGATTCAGATTCGGTTTTATTTGAGTTCTTATGCAGGATGTTAATTGGTGGAGTAGATTTTGAAAACACAACGTGAGAGCTACGAGTATGTCAATATAAAACAGTTGGAATAATTGCATCAGACAACGCTGTGATAATAATAGGGGTTCGTTAAATCAAAAGGGGTTAGGAAGGTAATGCATAATATACTCCTATAAGTGTCACTTCCTGATACGGTTATTAGGATAGAAATGACTCCGGAAAGCGGTAAGAATAATGAATTTGATTCCCTACTTCTATAAAAGAATCACTGCTATCACATTATTTCTTATTTGTATACCACAGGAAATTCTTTTAAATGACAGGCTCCATGGCAATGTCTAATGGACAATTTCTTTCATCTGTCTGCTTCCATTGAGACGTTTTCCATATAAGCCGCAATTCAATATCGAAGTTTTTTTTGTTTTATGTCACAACTTCAAAGAATCGCCTTTTTACCATTGTACTCATCCAAAATAAATATAACAAATTTGTTGAATTATTGGTACGTTAAAATGAGTGTTCAATAGAGATAGCAAGTGTTCAACAAAGATAGCAAGTCCACCGATCACCAATAAAACACACATTTTCTTGTATTAGTTTCTTCAGTAACATAGATTCTTCCATGATCCGCCTTATGATTTCCTTCTGTAGTGCCCATACTATATAGGCGGTATTAGCCTATTTAATAAGGGATAATCACCATCATCTAGAATTACTGCATTAGGAAAAGGACGAAATCCGCATTTAAACCTTTCAAAGAGCCTGCAATTAGAACTCGGGCATCGTGGGCTCTTCCTCATCAGTGTATAACGCGTAAATTTGATAGTAGGGCCCACATATCATCATTGCATTAATATAATCATATCCATGGTGATTGACGTATTGCTTCTCATTAATTATAGGAGCATCAATATTAATCATTGTTCTACCAATGCACCCTGCCACTTGATGGAATCCTCCTATATTAAAAAATTTTGTCAGAGAGTCTCAGGTTCAAATACTTCGTCTCAAAAATGCTTCTTTCTAAAAAATCGTTTTTCTCTTCGAGTCGAAAGCCTCAGTACATTTCAGTTGTGTCAAAGTACATTACTTTTTTAGTGGACAGGCTAAGCTAAGGATCAACACTAACTTTTTAGGGTATATTGTAATAAAATAGAAAGAGATACTTAAACAAATGAGGGGTAATAATGAGACAGAGTTGCTTAGAGTGTGGTAGAATGAGACAGTACACGGACAGAATTTGATCGGTCAGTTCACTACCTGTTGTTAGCGTTGTTGTCTGGATGGACAGATTACATCAGCTGAAGGCCCAGGTTCGATTCCTGGGAGGGTTTATAGTTGGTGTGCTGTTGATTTCTGAGACATAATAAAAAATGTTTGGGAAAAAATTGCTTTTCATGGCAAGATCTCTGATGAGGACAAGTGGCGTGTCCGAAATAGCTATGAGATCTGCCAAAAATGTTTCAATAATTCTCCTTCTGAAATTATTACAGTGGCATAACCACACATCACAATTGCAACTACTGTGTATGTTGCAACTTGTCTTGTCAATAAATTCGCTGAGAAATAATCTTAATAATAATATACAAAATTTAGGTGCAATATTTTGTAGATTATCCAGCCACCGAATAGTTTCATTCATCATTTTATTTAAAACAAAATCTTCCACAGGATGGATCATTCTACAAATGGTGGATTTTTTTAATTCAATGCATTTTAGCAATACCATATTGGCTTCCATTGCCTAACCAGTGTTGGGTAGCTAATAATTGCTACAACGGGTTCAAACAGTTATTGTGTTCGGATCACATTTAGAGACCCGTTCCAATTTTGAACAAAACGTTCTCAATTTTAGTGCGCATCAAACGATATTTTTCAAATTATTATAATTTTTTCCTTTATAACGCGCTGTCTTGACAGGTGCTTGTCATTTAATGTGTGAACTCAAATCGAAACATGTTCAATTTGTTTAATGTTTGCTAATTCTGAGACACACAATGTATTTTCAGACTGTTTGCACGAAAGAAAATGAACTTACTCCTTTTTGATAGGTAAAAAATCCTTCGCAAAATAATGCTAAATTTATCAGTGAAGAAAATGATAATAAAATATTTTTAGTGCAACAAAAAACTGGTAAATTATGATCATTGGCTTAACTTCTCACTTATCCCATGAGAACTTATCATTCGTTGGATCATTGGAGCAACACTTATCAAATAGTTTGAGCGAGATTTTACTTATCAGTACTCAATTAATTCTCCCTTATCAAAATATTGATAATGATATATTGCAAAAATAATAATGATAATTCGTTGGTTCAATAGGGCCCTGATAGATTCCAAAGCTCTAAATAAGTTGTAAAGGACATTTTTACAGTTTTATAAAGATATTTGTACTCAATAAAATTACAGTTAAATAAAAACATTCGTAAATGGAGTTGTTCCATTGAGAGTTGAAAATTGCCACTCTTAACTTGTCAAATTAATGTGTCACTGGGAACGCAATGAATTTTGACATTGTAGCGAACTCATAAATTGTTAACAATGGTTAAAGCACAGGTACGTAAAAATGCCATTTCATAGAAATGAAACTGAGCGATATGGGAAACCACACTTCCGCAAACTGAAACAAAATCTGCACACGCACTCCTGCTGACCTCACCCCTGCACTCTTGTTCCACATAAACAATACTTGAGACCCATGTAAGAAAGGCGCCGTGACATGTGCGTTTAATTTGCATGACACATGTCGATGGCAGCAGCGGCGGCGACACCGACGGCGACGCCAGCAAAACTGCGAGTGGGACTGCTGACGTGCCCGATTTGCTTGCCTCTGTCCTTCACTGTGCACACAGCGCAGCATTAGATACCGTTGCTTGGCATCTCGGTCAGCCGTGTGGTGCAACGATTTGTACTGCAGTCGGAAAATGCATGTTCGGTACAAATGACACCTCAACACCATGCGCCACTCACCGGCGGCCGCCTGCTGGCCCCCGCTCCCCTCTCTGGCTGTGACGTACCTTCCGCTACTTTGTTTTAATATCTCCGCTGCTCAGACGACAGGCCTTGCGAATGTGCGTTGCCGGCGCGGACTCACTCCACTCCACTCGCTCGTTCCGGTGCTCAGGTGCTACCGATGCAGTTTTTCATAAATGCCCGCTGCTTGCCTGCCCGGCTGCTGTTGCTGCGCTTTATTGTTCGCCGGTGCAGTGGCAGCTGAGTGGACATTTCAATGCTCCCATGTGCGAAGTGGCATGTTGGCAACTTTTCCTTCTGCCAATATTTTTTTCTTTTTTGTGCTTTTGTGCGAATTGTTGAAAATAATCGAACATACAGTAACCTTAAAGCGGGAATTAACCTGTTGGCTGTGTTGTGGCGTGATTTTCTACACGTTTTACTGAAGATAGCTGTGCGAAAGAGGCCCAAAATAGGCAAGCCTGAATGTATGTACGTGTTCTTCAATATATGTCTTAAATTTTATTTCACTTAAGATGCGTGGACCCAGTTTGTTACAGTCATCAAAATGAAATTATGTACATTATTTTTAAGGGAAATGTACAGAATTTATTATAGGAGAAATGCCATGTGAAAACAACTTAACTGAATAATAAGTTGATGCTGACGATTCAGCAAACATAATAACATTACTTCCTTTCTCCTCGAAATCATACGCAGGTGACACTCCAATGTGAACGCCGGACCAAAAACCACATCGAAACGAGATTCAATCATAAATTATAGTCAAACAAAACTAAGTACTTTTGTTTCTTTACGCAGCCACTCATCCATAAATGAGCCTCGCCACTGAAAAGAAGGATCTTCCTCTTTTATTTCTAAGGATTTGTTCGAAAGTGATTCCGTTCTCATTGTAATGTTAAATACACAAAGGTTGCCATTAAACTCATAGCACATAACACACTTCACTAAAATTTTCCCCCAAATTCCTGTATAAGGGGATTCAATTAGCCACGACGTGGGAACACTTGACCAATAGGCACATAAAACTATAAAGAGCGGTTGAATAGCAATCTTTCAAAACTCTTTCAATAAATTGCAAACTCATTCAGAAAACTGAAAAGGAAAAACTTCCCAAAACTCTGAGGGAGTTAATATGGTTGGATATGTTAAAAGAAGACAGACCCAAATTTTTCTCTCGGACTTATGCATTTCTACTTGTAGTGCTACCGGACACACCTTTAAACGCCTGCTGCTCCCCTGATCCTTCCAAATTCGAGATAACGTTTAAACGCTTGAAATATGAATTTTAATCGCCATTAATTATAATGGAGTGGAATAAATGATCAAATCAGTTATGTGGACATGCTTGAACACGCCAATTTTACAGCACTAGAATATCTAGTCAAGCCACCAACAACAACATAACTGCAGCCAACACGATGCAATAATTCCAGAAATCGAATAATTTTTATTGCAAGCAATTAAATTTTGTAAAAAAAGCCGCAGCAACCAGTTTCAACCGAAAAGTAAAGAAACCTGCAGCTACAACAACAGAAGAATATAAAAAGTGATACTCTCCGGCGCCACTGCTGGCCAGTCCAGAGTTCGAAGTGGTTGGCATGGATGGGGCTAACACATAAATCGGTCGCCGCAGATCTTTTTGTGGCCAAGTGAAGCGCCGACAAATGGTGTCAAAAAAGTGAGGGGAGAGGCAAATATTTCCCCATATTTTAGCTAATGAAATTTTCCACTGATTTGAACAATGAAAAAGATATTTGAAAAAAAAAAAAATCCTTAAATGGCCAACAGGTGTCAAATCAAGGGTACCTTAAATCGCCCTTTTAGGAGTGAAACTATGCCTTCTGATCTCTGTGTGAAATGTATATACAACAATTTTGTTCTGATGCCAGTTGAACTTCGTCCAGTGCAGCGCTGTAATTGCACCTGCCTTTCGCGCATTGCATGACAACTCACAAATCAAGACATGACTTCAATTTGTGACAATTATTATTGCAACATTTCAAAACAGAATTTGCATTTGGCTCCACTGCCACAGGCAGCGATTTAATCGTGTTGCACGAGCATGTGTGGCAGCTTTCATTTATATATATATTTTTTTGTTTTTTGTTTTTGTTTGCTGCAATATTGTTAAAGAACAATGAATATGTGCAGCTTGATATTAATTGCTGGAAGTACAACATGTGAACATGTGAAAAGACGAATGTAAACTGTTTTATGGCGTTTTATTGCGATAAATTAAAATGATTATAAAATTAAGCGTTAAATAGAAAATTCCGATTATTTATGCAGGGCATTTTTACACAGTCACAGAAATTCCTCATTGCCGTATGTTCCAGTACCATGAAAAATGGCACGAATTACTACCTGAATCTGTCATTATTTGAATAAAGTGTGACAAGAAGTACTGGACGGTAATTGAATATGCTTGCATGGTCCTCTCTTCATTCGTCCCAAAATAATACTGTGATGTGATTACAAGATTCCAACTTCACTTCGTGACCTATACATCTCGACTTTAGTGACATGGTGGCCTATGTCTGATGGGTACATTGCTACAATATCCGTCACAGAAGCTGGTTGCCTGTACCAATTATATCCAATCGAGAGTAATAATTCCTAGTCTGTGCCACTTTTCGCCAGTTAAGCTCGTTCCATCCACTCTAAGCTATTGTGTGGTTCCACCACAAACTCGCCAAAATATAATTTCACGATTCAGTGGTCTCAAAAATCATAACTATTCGTTCAACTCCCCATCTTGGTGTTTGAAAAATCTAAAAAGTATTGTATTTGTAAGCGTGGAATTACCGCTTATATGTGCATTATGAAATTTACTACTTTCTGGTAACCACCGTTGCTTTCATTATCGTGATTCGTTGGGTGATTGATCTATATACTCAAGTCAATTTACTATAAGAACTATCGTACATTTGTTTCTTACCTCGAAGAAAGAAAGAAAAATTACTACACGTACCAGTTAAAGAGTAGCAAAACTTGACTAGTAGTTAGTTAAAGGCATAGAACCTGAAGTAGACCCTACAGAACTAAAAGCTGCTCTGCAGGAGGCTGGATTCACAGCGAAATCTGTTTTTAACAGATATTAGGAATAGAGACAAAGTTCCGCAACCACTTTTCACAACAGAGCTCAAAGAAGGAAACATTACTCTAAAACAAAATGAAACCCCACCTACAACCTACGATATTTAATACATCGTAGAATGACAGTCGAGGAGCCTTACAAATGTAAAGGCCCAATACAGTCAAAAACTGTCAGGAGTATGGTCATTCCAAATCTTACTGCACCCTACGCACTGTATGCGTTGCGTGTGGTGACTTCCATACGAGTACATCAACCGAATGCAAGCTGAACAGAAGTGACAGAAGTGAGTAATCACACTGCCAATTACAGAGGCTGCCCGGGTTGAGAGATTAGTAATTTCATCAGTTTATTCTCCACACTTCTACAACCGATTTTGTTCTTTCTTTAAATCGCGCGGCAACAAATTTCTCTCAGCCGGATACTTCAACTCTAAGCATACGTACTGGGGTTCACGGTTAATTAGCCTTAAAGGCCAACAATTGAGCTGATAGGCGCACAAAATGGTCTAGGCTTTATATCAACTGGAAAACCCACGTACTGGCCCAGCGATCAAGGAAAAATTCCTGACATTATTGACTTTGGCGTAACCAAAAATATAGAAAGATCTTTGTTGGATACCGAGTCCTGTTTCGACTTATCATCCGAACACTCCCCGGTAATAATATATTTAAAAAAAAAAACAGAATTCATTGGAAAAACAATAAAATTGACTTCCAAGAAAAAAAAGGCTCAAATATCTTAAATGTATTAGTACTCACGTGTGCATTAATACAAAACTTAAGAGTAAAGAGAATATTGAATCGGCGACGCTGGCTCTTGGATCAATAATAAATGCAGTTGCAAATAGTACCACGCCCCCAAAAACCCCAATTGAATCCAATACGACACATTTACAACGCACCACGTAGAATCCCTCGTTAAAGAAAAGACGAGATTAAGGTGTGAGTGGCAAAAATATAGATCGCCAGCAGGTGAAACTAAAATCTGTCCAAAACCAGCTGAAACACACTCTTCGCGAGGAAAAGGAAGAAAGCCTAAATAAATACCTGAAAGATTTGGCTCCTCTCAAAGTCACTAGTTACTCTCTCTGGAGAGCCACAGATGTGGTTAAAACACAGATGGATAGTGAATCACCTCTAAGACAAAGCGATGGAACTTGGGTAAAAACAGATGAAGAAAAAGGCTATTCATTTGCAGCGCACCTCAGGTGAGTCTTTCAACCTAATCCGTCTACCCGAGCTAGCTCGCATACTTCGTTATGTTATTTAATGACTTACTAGCAACTGGTTTTCCAGTGCCTGACCACTAAACTAATATTTTTTTTATTAGTGCGGCTACTGATATAAAATTATGGTTTTAATATTCTTGGAGAAAATCCAGGCATTATTGTAGGTGTCGCAGCAGATTTGTTCTGGTTCATCCATAGAATTCGATGTTTTTTCCCGTTTGGTAACGGTTTCAAATTTAGAGATTATTACTCTTAGAAAGGTAATGTTACTTGGTGCAATTCTCTATTCGCTGTTGACTTAAGGGCATAATCCTTCTTTTTACTATTATACTTAACCATCACATTTTGGACCAGTTCGTCCATTGTTATGGGCCGCTCAATAACGTAGCTATATCCTGCTCGATTATTGTTCATTTCATATATTATGATGCAACTTGGATTTATAAGGTAATGATCAGGCCCATAATATCCTACGCATCGGTGGTGAAATCTTCCCTATCTACACTACAGAGAAATTGTTGTACTGGAGGCTTTCCGACAACTTCTGGCCCTGCTCATGATTCGCAGCTGAATCTTCCCGTCCTAGGCCATCTGTAGGTTAAAGCACATAGGCAGTGGGTGGTTGCGCATTGGAATCTTGAAGATGTTGCTGGCACTGACATGGATATTGCTACCCTTTTTATATGCATTGATTCAATGCCCGCGTATCCTATAATAAAAAGGCGGTACAACATACAAATTGCAGGGGCTCACTTATGGTATGCTCGTACGGCTGAGCCTGGTAAGCAGTACTGTCGTATTTTCACTGATGGCTCCAAAACAGATATTGGATCAGGTTCTGGGGTTTTCGTGGAATCACGGGTGTCCAGCTTCATTACACGCTTGATCGTCATACTTCTGTCTTTTAGGCGGAAATTTATGCGATACTAAGGGTGATGAAATATATGGTGGATAGAAGACGTATTTGTGTCTGCAGAGACAGTCAGGCTGCGCTGAAGGCCTTGCTCAGCCCCTTGCCACTTCCAAGCTAGCGTTATTTTTCAAATCCAAATTAAATTATATTGGAAAGCATAATATTCTGATGCTAACCTGGTTTCCAGGATATATGGGCATTATGGAGAATGAAGTATTTCCGATAGAGCATCAAGGTATCTTCTGGCACTTGGTAGGAGAGACTGCAAACTTATCGTAGGACTGATGACGATTCATTCGAGCATAGGCTAAGCATATGCAAATGATAGGCATTGCAGACAGTGCACTTTACCAGGCTTGTAGAGAGGAAGATGAGACGATTTCATTAGACTCAGGTTCGAGGTATTTGGCACTGACATCTAAGTAGCGCAAACTTTGGTCACTTAGGGACACAGGATCTACTAAAGTTAGTTCACAAATCAGGTAGATTCAAAAAAATGGTACTTCAAATATAGTACTATGAATATGTTGTGGTCTGAGTGCTATACACATATGACTCGCTGTTCCGAAACAAAAAGAGAAAAAAGTTTATCATATACTATGGTTTTCGTATAAGACCGTGCGGATCACATGCTGTTGTGGTTTTTACTGGTCATATTAGTTGCCTTTATTTCAGTTGTACGGAGGGTTGTGAATACTTCAATGCAGAAAATTGTGTATACTTATGCCCCAACTCACTCATTTCATTATAGAGTCCACCATTAAGTATTTGGGTCCACTTGACATATTTTGTAGACTCCGTTTTCGGTTGTCGTTGTCATGAAACTATGAGCATTTTCTTTCTAAACAGCGATTCCTATTATAAAATGCAGGCATGCAGACCCAACACTATCACTCTTCCACTATGTTTAACTGATGATTTTAATTTGGAATGCTTCATCTCCCTTTTTCCATACTTTTGTTGTGTACAAAAATGTTACTGAAAATTTGTGTTATCAGTAAAACTGTTTGACTGCCAAAAATCCAAGCCCTTATCCTGGTAGTTAAACAATCAATAATCACTTCTCCCTCAATGTATTCAAGGTGCTTTATATTGTGCATGAATCCAATATATTGGTCCGGATATTTGGAAATTTTTGTACTTGCTCTGATTATATTTTTGGAGGATGATCCCTGACCATTTATCCACTTTCATTGTATGGGTCACCAATATTATATGTTCGATTCCTTTAACCCAAATTCTTTCAACTTTTTTATTGTATATTAGTGAATAAAGTGCGTAAAACCAGCAAAATATTCAAATAATAAAAAAAAAGATTCTAGTCAGAACTGAATCAGGATGGCGAAATTATTATTTGTTATTTATATTCCTACAGAAATCCAACAACACTTTCTGCAAGGAGACTACTACTATACAAATTCAAGAGTGAGCCATGAGGAAATGGCTCAAGCGGCTATTATATAAGCTCACCGGCTGGCATGATTGCGTGTGGGAGGCACATAGAGCATGTGTCCATTAAACTGGCCCGCAACAGGAGCTTGTTGCGCAGTGCTGAAACACCTTACCCTGCTGCATTGTCACCTATAACGAGTTCGATTTTCTATTCACCATTTGACATGAGGCGCGAGCACACTTCCCCGCTGTTGTACAACGAGTTGTCCCTAAGCGACTTATTGCCTCCACGGCCTTTTCAGCTGTCGCTTGTACAAATGCACAAATGTACAAATGCGCATAAGTGTATCCTTTTCTTGCAAATCTGTATTCCTCCGCTCCATCGACTCAGCAATCGACCAAAATACTTATGCCTCTGCAGTGTGTATGAGGATTTGTGTGTTTGTGTGTGTGTGTGTGTGTGCAAAATGTGTCAATGATAAGCGTTGATATTCGCACACTCTGCCTGCCATTATTTCAAGCAGTCAGGCTGCGTTTCGCTTGCCTCGCTGCACTTGCATTTGACCAAGTTAGCGCGGGCTTCGCATGTTCCCGCCGCTTGTGTAAATAATAAATGTGAGATGTCAAATGCTGCATGAATGAATAAATGCCGTGAATTGCCTGGGCAGACAGGCGGCTGTCGCTGTGGTTGGTGCAGCGTGTGCGACAATTTTGTGCGTTGTTTCATTTTTAAACTTACAATTTTTCACTTTATTATGCATTTGGATTCTAAGTAGATGTATGTGAAGTTGATTTCGTTGGTATGTATTTCCCGCTCAAAGTAAATGTTTGTACTAGAAATGAAGTTACTGAAATACAATGGATTTAAGTTGGATTACAAGTATTCTCCTCTAATAACCCAATATTTGTTATACCAAAGATTATTGTGTTACTTGCTCGTCTGCAGATTCGTCCCCTCATTGGCAAGCAAAAGAGATGTAACAGTTACGTCTGGGAGCTTGTATGCAACCATAATGGTATGTAATAGGTTGAACTCTGTGACAGGTAATGAACAATTAAAAATCTTGGACTACCATGGAAACTTGTACGAGGGCGGATTGATATTGAAGCTACCTAGCGCTAGATGGCAGCACAAACACAAAAACTTTTTTTTTAGAAATTGCGATCTGCCAAACGTCAGCTGTTAAAATTTCACCCAAATTCATCGATTAGTTTATTTGTTGTAGTCGTTTGAAGTAAGCAACTTTTGTGTTTCTTGAAAAATGGAAAAAAGCGAATTTCGTGCAGTGATTAAACACTATTATTTGAAAGGGAAAACGGCGAAAGAGGCAAAAGAAAAGCTCGATAAACATTACGGTGAGTCTGCTCCGTCAGATTACATGGTAAAATATTGGATTGCTGAATTTAAACGCGGCCGAACAAGCACTGCAACAATACCATCAACAGGAAGGCCAAAAGAGGTGGTTACTGAAGAAAATATCAAGAAAATCCGCGATATCGTTATGAATGATCGCCGAATCAAGTTGCGTGAGATTGTAGAAATGGTAAACATATCATATGAACGTGTGTTCAACATTTTGCATGAACATTTGCATATGAAAAGCTATCGGCATGATGGGTGCCGCGTTTGCTCAGTGTCGAACAAAAACGAGTTCGACAGACCACTTCACAGCGGTGTTTGGACATGATAAAGCGTAATCCTGTTGATTTTTGGCGTCGATTAATAACTGTTGATGGAACGTGGGTCCACCACTACACACCTGAAACCAAAAATCAATCGAAACAATGGGTGGAAGCTGGTGGAAGTGCTCCGAAGAAGGCGAAGGCAGTGAAATCGGCTGGCAAGGTTATGGCCACTGTATTTTGGGATGCACACGGAATATTGCTCATCGATTATCTTGAAAAAGGATCCACAATCAAGGGAAATGATTATCGTGCATTATTGGATCAATTGATTGATGCAATCAAGGAAAAACGACCACATTTAAAGGAGAAAAAAATACCCTTTCTTCAAGACAACGCACCGGTTGACACAGCATTAGATACAGCGCTACAATTACGTGAAATACACTTCGATTTGGTTAATCATCCACCTTATAGTCCAGATTTAGCTCCTAGTGACTTTTTCCTGTTTCCAAACTTGAAAAAATGGCTCGCAGCAAAAAGATTCATCTCAAACGAAGAAGTGATTACCGAAACTAACGCGTATTTTGAGGGGTTCCCGAAATCGTATTATTCAGATGGTATAAAAAAGTTGGAATATCGTCTTACTAAGTGTGTCGAAGTAAAAGGAGACTATGTTGAGAAATAAATGGTTTTTGAAAAAAAAAATGTTTTTTTCGTACTTAGGTTGCTTCAATATCAATCCGCCCTCGTACATTACAATCCACAAATATTTCTAACTGTGTTACATAAAAGATTCTACAAACAAAATTTCCATATAAAGCACTAAGAAATGAATAGAATAAATTGTCACACCCTTCAATGCCGCTTATGCGAGTTTCCTCAACTGTTATGATAGCAATTTAAAGTATGAATCTCAATTATTTATACCTTTTTTCTAAAATATTGGAAACATTTCATAATAGATCTATTGTGTGGCATTAAATAATTGTATACAACATTCGAAATTGTTTGCTAATAAAGACCATTTCGCTGTTTTTCAAAATGTTTCTGCGACTTCTACGCAGCAACACTCAATATACAATGTTTGTTTGGATTTAAAAAACACGCCGCATGAGTGCTTTCGAAGTTTCTCTTCGTTCAACCTGTTTCCCATTTGAGTGAAATTCCTAATTTTCCACCAATAATAAAAATAAATCAATCAATATCAACGAATTCAATATAAAAATCTAAATAAATTCATTGAACAATAATAAACGAGAAAACCAGTTCAATAAAATTAAATTCAACCAGAGTGAAGAAGAACTACACGCGATTCCATTGCAGCATCGTCTGTTCGTTGGATCCTAATTCCCAATAACGAATTCGACCAATTTACTCAAATGCTAATTTATTGCCGATTGATCCCCAGGTAGCAAATACTTCTGTTGCTGCACAGACACAGGAGGCATATAATCACAATCCAAGCGTCCAAGAATGAATGCAACTACAATAATAACGAAAACAACAGTAACAACAAACATGGCAGCCAACCAGCCACGTTCAGCCCCTGACGGACGCATTTGTGCGCGGAGGCAACAAGCGATCGCGATTATAATGGCAGCTCTGCTGTGATCCGCAATCCAACGTGCGTGAAGGAATGAGCAAATGAGTTAAGAGCCAACACAGTGAAATTATGCGTTTGCAGTTGACAGATGAGTAACTGCTGCCCGACTGCCACACAGGGTCCAACTTGGCCGCTGCAATCGCCGCTGAGCATGTGTCAGTAGCAGCAGTGATGATAGCAACAGAGTACTGCAACAGTACAGCTGCGAGCTATGCCTGGCTATTGAAGGGAGAGGCATTTAGGCACATGCACTAATAGCGGTTTGGAGGATGCCTCCATATGAGCTGGCGTGAGGTGGCATGATGTGTACCCACTATCAATGCATAGCACGCAGATACAGTGACGGATTGAATTCGTTTTTTCAAAGACTTTAGCTACAGTAGCAAAACCGCAGCCACAACTGGTTCCATTTTTAAAGTCCCAGAAAGGCAGCTGCTGAACAATTGCAAAGTGCTTCAATATTATTGACCCCCTCCCGTGTTAACACACACGCACTCAGTTTATATAGAGTCTATAAATCGGCAATCATGTTCAATTTATTTCCCGTCATAATTATCGAGCAACCACGTCCAGACAGCAACATTCCGCGTCTCTGGTTGCTGCCCCTGCGGACACAGATGATTATTACAAAATTAAATGACGGTCTGAATCCGGCAGCCACGACAGTAACGCAGCAGTTGTCTGGGGCTTGAGCAACACAGCTTTCAGAGCGGCGAGGTTCGCCATGAATTCCGCCATATTAAATCGCTCGCTCAGCGCAGTTCGGTTTACGGTCATTAAGATTAGAAGGCGGCTGCATTCGATTCAATCTCCCGCATTTCATTTGATTTGTGACATTATTGCCGCTGATGTTGCCGTTGTTGCTGCAGTGGCTGCATTTCTTGCTTATGCTTCAATACTTTTTGATTTAGTTGGCAGCCTCCAAACCCAAGAAAACCCAACCAAAGTGGTGAGCTCTCTCAACACGTCTGTACCCGAATTGAGCGCAAAATGTCTCACAAATTATTTCATTTTGTTTTTTTTTTATCATTTTCATTATACGCTTCGTTTTGAGTGCCATTCCCGTCCGTGTTGATTTTAACTAATGTGTTTCCATTTAAATTTGAACTTAAGAGTTCGTTACGAATCCCATCCATTTGACATATCGTCGTCGTCTTCTGTTCTCCCATTTAAATCGACTGTTTTACAAGCTCTTCTGTCTCGTCTGCCTCCCCACTCTTTTGAGGCAGTTTAGTTAATGTTTTTAGTGTGTTTTGTGGTCGTTTAATTTGAAATTCTGTTGTGCTCATGATTTTCTCCTACGCTGACTCCATTGTCTTTATCGTCAATGTGGTTGCTTGCGGTCCCCGTAGCTACTCTTGTTATGCATTGGTAGCATTTATCCTGGACCCCTGAACGTGATCAATAAATACGATTGATTTGAATCAAGAATTGTTTATATCAAAAGATTTATAGTCAGGTTTTTGACCATAGTCTGTTTTATTATATGATATTTATATTTTAATGAAATTATGTTAAGACGATTAAACAATAAATATATCAGATGATCTATACAAAATTTAAAATTCAGTATTTTGTCCTTAATCCCTTTGACTGATTTTGATATATCGGTTTTGTAAAGAAGAAGGCCACAGCGACACCATTAAATTTAACTTATTGAGTTCAAGACAAGAAAGAGATGTAAGCATAATTTTACAATATTAAGGATAATTTTCCAATGAAAGATAATAAAAGAAGTTGAACGAGTGGTTAGAGCGGAAGTCATTTAAGTGCATTTTGATAACTGCTCTGATTATTCCAGTCATACATAAAAAGTTTTATTCTGATTTGGTCGGCACTCAAAGCTAATAGATTTATTTGTATATCCAACTACTCCAAATAGCATTATTCCAAACTATTATCATGAAAATATTAATTCAGCTTATATAATTGATATTTTTCGCATTCAACATCAACAACAACAATATCAAGTTACAATTAGTTGATCTTTAAGAGAGAGTTCTTGCATCAAGGTATGTTTTTATTATTATAACCATGTTTTGTTGAAATTTATCCACACAAATTAAATCATTCAACATTTGAATAATAAATAGAGTAAATATTTTCATTGGTGAAGAAGCAGAAGATAATCAATATGATTCTTCCACTGGGCTCTCTGTGTGCGAGTCCATTGCTATCCAAAATATTCATGTCATATTAATTGTTATTAAACTGTCGGTTTCACTGACGTATTGTATTTTTTTAACAATTGAAAAATGTATAGATTAGATTAGGTTTATTTAAAGGTGTCATACACCGCAACCTGAAAGATCTATTGTCACACCCCTAGTTATTTGAAAGATGAGGATAGTCTCATCTACAGATCTTCTGTCCGGTTAATTTCCGACAGGAAGTCATATATTTTGGAGGAATGAAGTTGAGGGATCTTGCTCATATCTAAGATATATTCTCCAAAACAAGTGAGTCTTTTGGGTGCCAATGGTCCGCAATCTGTGATCAGGTACTGTGAGGTTTCATCACTTTCTCCACAGAATCGACAGATGGCATCAGAAGATAAACCCAACTTATTCATATGGAAGTTGAGTCTACAGTGTCCGCTTAAAATGCCTGTGATGCTTCTTCATTTACTCCAAGGTATGTTTATTAACTTCTTTGCTCTTTTAGGATTAAATGCTCCCAGAAGAGCTTTGGAATGTCTTAATCCCGGAAGAGTTTTCCAGGTTTGACTTCTTTTTGCATCTGTACACTTCTTTAGCAGACCTCCAATGGCATTGGATGATAGTCTACAGAATGGTTCAGGGCCGTTGCAAGGAGAGGCCGCAGCCTTTCCAGCTAAGCTATCAGTCTTCTCATTTCCCTCTACTCCTATGTGGCCTGGTACCCACATTAGAGATAACTTGTTCATACTGCCTAGGAAGTACAGTTTCCCCATACAGTCCCATACAAGTTTAGACCTCACCAGGGGTGAGCTCAAACTCTTGAGTGCTGCTTGACGGTTGATCGGTTATTATCACGATGTTTTCCCCCGATATTTCCTGTCAATGTTGATCTGGGCACATCTTTCAATAGCGTATATCTCCGGTTGAAAAATGTTTGGGAAAGAACCCATTGGTGCCCAGTAGTTGGTTCTAGGCCCAAATACTCCTGCCCCAGTTCCGTCCATAGTCTTAGAACCGTCTATACACCACAAAAGGGAGTTTTCTCTAATTTTCTACGTCTCAGTTAGACCTTTCCATTCTCTTTTGCAACTCTTCTTGAGCTGAATTGTTACCTTATATATTTTGGGTGTAATTTGATTCTCTCGAGATAATTTCTTGTATTCTGCTAAGAGATTTCCTAGCAGAGTCTCGTATTACTAGATGTAAAGGTGTTAGATCTAGTATAACTTCCATTGCTGCAATTGGACAGGTGCGGATAACTCCAGTGATGACAAGGCAGGCAAGGCGTTGTACTTTACTTAATGCAGATTTCGCTGTCTTAAGTCTGACTCTATTTGACCAGGCTATAGAACCATAGGTGATGATTGGTCTCACCATCTTGGTATACATCCAGCGAACGATTTTTGGGTGACATCTCCAAGATTTACCAGCAAGCCGTCTACACATCATTAAAGAAGCTGTAGAAATGAAAAATGTATAACTATGAATAATTAATAGAACTATTAAAATAAATTACTTTAATTCATTTTGAATGTCAGTCATTCTTCATTCACGCCAATAATATACATATGTATGTATGTACGTGAATCTTAAATATTTAACATAATGTAATATTTACACACACACTATGAACAATGATCATATACGACACATCCATACCTATTTCTCTCAAAATTCCTGCATGTAATATCAGTAATTTAATTTAGCACCTAAGTAGCATTTCTTTGGGATGATCTTGAATATGGATTTGTTTTCTATTAGTTGTCAATTACGTTAATTTTACTATAAGTACTTTAATATTTTTAATATTTTTGAATTATTTATTTTTTTGTGTCATCGGTTTTTGTGATTTTATACCTTAAAACTGCGTTCTTACTCTTATATTTTATAATAGGTACTTATGTAGGTTCCGGTGCATGATAATCCCATTATAACCGAGAACTATATATGTACATATGTATATTATTCCCTTTTTTCCTTAAAATGCCCCCGCAATTTATCCCTAACAAATTTTCTCCACGTGTGATGATTATCCGTTGTAATACTAAAAATATTCAAGCAACCCTTCTATAATTTATGAAATTAGAAAAAGGAAAGTGAAGAAAAAAACAGAAACCATAAAATTGAAAACAACTTATCAAATGTTGACAATGCAAATCCACCTCTCAATCCGGAGGGAGTACACTCCAAGTACGAGTATATACATACTATATACAAAAGTGACAACTGAGAAGGAACATGGCTGCTAGGTACAGAACCAAATAAAATGCCTTCATATCAAACGCTTGCAGCACGAAAGAAAGACACAAAAGCAAGGGCTCAACAATAAGGAGACAGAGAACAGCCAAAGAGACAGACAGACGGACAGACAGACAGGCAGAGCACTAACACACGTAATAAAACAATGTCACGCAATTTAAAAACGTCTAAAATTGAGTGATTTACAAGCAGCAAACGGACGGATACGATTCACCCATATGCAGGCATTTTCGGCTCGACTGATTTCCAGAAAGGAGTTCATAATTTCGGCAATATTTTATATTTTCGTTTCTATTTCATTATTACTTTTTTTCGTTTTCTACTTTTTGACATACCTACATACCTACATAAATAAATATGAACCTACATACATATGTACATAGATCAGCAAATGTAAAGGACAAACAAACGCAGCAGAAGCCGGATTGAACTTCTAAATGAGCTACGACTGATGCAGGCAGGCAATGGCACACCCTGCGTTGCGTCACGTTCCTCACGAGAAAGTATGCTGGTGGCACAATTAGGCAAATTTAGTATTAAAACAAAGGCAGTGAAAGGAAACATTCTGTAGATGTGCGGGTGAAGCGGGAGAGCACACAAGAACGCGCCACGAAGTCGCACAGTTTGACGTTTCTTGACAGTTGCGCCGCACACAATAATTTCACAAAATGTCAACTCGCTTCGTTTGAAGGATGTGCCCGCAACAGCAGGACGCTCGTAAATAACCGTCAGGATCGCTTGGATTCTAATTTGGCAGAACGGCACTCGTTGGCATACTACCATAGCGCTGCTGTAACTAACCTTACCCGTAGCTGCTTAGGTGCTTGCATCTGTGGGATACTTTTACAGCCATGTGGAAATATGAAAATTATGATGATTTACAACAAAATATCTTTGAAAAATCCACAACGCAAGAATAGAGAAACTCTATTGAAAATTTTAATGTGCCCAGTAAATTTTTGGAAATCATCAGATTTATGACCAAGCACTCCATTGGGATGCCATCAGCTGCTAACGCACTATTACGGCCGTTCTTTTATCTTTTCTTACTCGTTGTTTTGAAATATTTTTAAGAGGCATTTGCCTTGATTTTTAATATTTTTATGATGCACATATCCGGAGCTCGCCGATGGGTTGGTGCATTTCATATAATTACTGCATGCTTTTCTCTTCTGACAGATTTATGTGATTTCTCCAAGTGTTTTCAATTTTCATCTCTTTCCAACTCTCCGACTTTGAGCTGAAAACAGTCAATTATCAAAATGATTCGATTTTGATTTTCTTTCTTCATATTTTTACATTTCAACTGATTACTGTGAAGTTTGAATACGATTGCCACAATCAAGGTATTCAAATTTTAAATTCCTTGGGTCGTATCTTTTTTATTGCCAACTAATTTGTCATATAATTATAAATTATTAATCATAATTTTAGAGATGTTTTCAAATTTTGATGGCATCCACTCATTTTTTACGTTTTGGTAATGATGTCTGCTGTTGGAAGCTTGCATTTGTTAGTTGATGATATTGAGACAAAGTGATTCACCGGGAGCTGTTTGGAGATTGACATTCCTTGAATTACGAAAGCACATAACTTTATTATGTACCATTTTTGCTAAACAATACATAATTTTTGCAAAACCAACCTTTCAAGGGGAAATCTTGAGGCATAAATTATTCTAATGAAAATGAGATGGAAAATTGATTTTGTGACTTTTGTTTTTTGGAATTATAAATGCAATTCTTGACATATTCTTTATATCTTCCAATTCGTTCCTCTTGGGTGCTTATTTTGTACTATATGCAAGGTTGGAGATTTGTAAGAAGCATTCGTTTTTAATTCGATTCGAAACGAAATTTAATTGTTTTCATATTTCGTTAAAACGGTGGAAAATATAATATAGAAATCTAAAGACTCACGGGAAACGCTCCTTGGGAAGTTAAAGTTTATTTTGGGTTGAAAAATAATTTTTGCTGATCGTTTGATACTTTAGTTTTTATTAAAGTAGTGTAACATCATATCAAGTCAGTTTGACAAGTTTTTAGGCAACAATAATTAAATTGAGATGAGAGTTTTGAAACTTTATTTTTTAATCGTTGAGATCCATCTCCATTTTATTCATATACACTTCTTTCGAGATCTCTTCTACACTTTCAAAAATACTCTCCATCAGTACACTGGTAACTCGTGGTTCGTGTCTGATTTTATGAGAGAAAGAGACAACATTGCTAATGAAAAAGACAACAAATATACAACAACATTAAAAAATTAGGGACTTATCGAATTTAATAGATTTATTATTATTATTATTATTATTATTATTATTATTATTATTAATTACAATTAAAATTATAATTAAGAAAGCACTAGCTGCCAGGGCTATCGGCCGATTTGAAATTAACGTTTATTCATTGTTTAGTAGTGAGTACATATGCAATTTACATGCTATTCGAATATCAATTTTGCAATATAGTATGAAGTGAATATTTATTCTAGGGATTGAACCATGGTGAATATGTGTAAGTGCACATGTATAGGTGTAAAATCCACTGCTAAAAAATCAACGCCTTTAAATGTAATATATGGAAATAGATTATGTTGGTTATTTATCATCAAAGAAGAAAATTGCATTTACCTGAGTTCTTTATTACAATTCTTCTCTGTTTTGTTCAACTCACACATTTATCTACCAACAATAATGTACGACTTAGAGACAAAGAAGTAAATTTTATAAGCACAAATATTTAGAATTTCGGTCATCCTAAAATCTAGAACCTATAACCAGAGAATACAGAGAAATGAGTCTTGTTTTGCGCACACTTACACTTGAAGTAGTGTGACTGATTTTCTTTAGAATTCTGGTTAACCAATGATAAACAAACCTATTCATATAGGCAACTAATGATAAACAAAGAAATTTTTTTTAAACGTCAGAAAATTTAACGTATAAGTGTCCCGCCTATATGGCCTCTGCTATAACTCTATCGAAATGAGGAAACTTTTTTTGCCATATACTATTGCACATACCTCAACTTATATTTTTGCTTCCAGCTGTTCTCTTCATAATCAATAATATTTCAAAAAAATAAGGCCATTTGTTTTCCACATCTCTATTAAAGTATTGACCTCAATAGCTCCAGTAGTTTCGCATCAGTATATTTGTATTATATTATTAACTGTATAATAGTTCGAATCTTGAAAAACATACTCGTACATTGTAACTGGTCAGAACATGGTTAGATCTATGATCTCAAAATATGAAAGGGAATGCAAAGAAATGTTCATTATCAGTCATTTTGATATGGCACTTTTACGTTATTATTTCGATTATTGATCAACTATTTGGTGGTTTATTTTATTTTAACAGAATAGCCCATTCAATACAGAGTCCAATTAGTATATCATTACACATATAAAATGACAACACTTGAGAACAAAATGGATAGATTTTACTTTATATATGTATGTATGTATGTATTTTTCAGCGATCTACATATTTGTTTTTGGTTTCTTGTTGGTCCCTCCATTTTTGAAATGTTTTTCATTTTCAATTTCAAAATGTCTAACAAAGTGACGCATTCACACGCACATAATTCAATTGGCTCAAACAAAAGCACATCCAGTTTTAGTTATCACTTTCATCCTTTGTTCGTGGGAAACCTGAAATAATGCGTGTGTGTGCGTGCATCTTCGATATTTTCACTCAAATGGAGAAAATTGGTTGACGCGTTTTTATCTTACTCGAGTGACGTGAGGCAATAAGAATAAATCTTCAAAAAAACCAACAAAAAAAACACAGAGAAAATGTCACATTTAAGAAAATAGAAACTTGTAAAGAAATAGCAAATGAACACAGTACCAGAAGAACAGTGCGGAGAGATAAACGAGGAATCTGAAAGACGAATTAAAGAGCAAAACACATGCCGCGGCACAAAATAAGTATTCATACACACAGTCTCACATGTAGACATTCACTCACGCTTGAGCAGAGGCGGCAGAAACGCAATTTCAGTCCCGGCTTTCAACTTTCGACTGATGCGACGATAAATCAAGGATAATCTACTTTTCAGGATCATAATTTTTGTGTGAATTGACAGCATCAGCAGAGCATACACTAACGAAAAGAAAGCAAAGTGACAGATTTATGTACGCACGCAACGCACTATGCACATAATACACACTGACATACATTTCGCCCAGCTACGCATTCGTATATTCCAGATACATACTCATACAAGTTTAACCGGATATCAATTTCACATAAAAATTGTGAAATCACCAAATAGAATGAATGGCAGAGCCGAAAACATCAAATAGGAATCAGAGTGAGTGGATGAGCCATTTGGCCGGCATGAGGGGAGTAACCCTTATTTGACACATTAAATGTCATTCGAACATGCGAGCAGCCATCTTGGCTGGTGTCTTCCCTGCCACGCAGCTATTAGAAATATATGAGCTCTGCGGCCCAATCGCTCTGTCGTCGTCCAATGCCCGTTTAAGTTCGTTTATTGGTGTCATTAAATCATTCTATCAATCCCCATAATGTCACTTCTCCCACCCTCAACACCACAAGGCAGTTTTTAAGTGCCCCAAAAAGTCTTTGAAATTATATGCTCTTATATGCTATCTTTCAAATGGATCTGCTAAAATGTGTTCCATTTTTTTCTACGAGGACTGATATTTCACACACATACTGCCATGGTAATTCTGGACAAATCCTTAAGCGTTTGTAGTGTGGCCTTTTCCAATTTAGTACCCAAAATAATAGTTCACCACATCTTCCAGACACCACAACTAGACCGGCTGGTTACATCTAATTCTTCTTATGTGGATCTTACTCCAGTAGAATTGATCCTTTGAATAAACTTTGTACTTCCAATGTGCACAATTCAAAGGCCCAGCTCATCAACTGATTCCTGCAAATAAATACCATTTCGATATATTGCACTTAGTGCTCCAAGCACATCTCTCTCTCGGCATCTTTCACAAAAACTCTTGTTTATTTCATTAATTTCTGCTAATCGATATAATTCGTGTAGCATCTTTTGAATTATACTATTTTAAAGGACAAAAAGAAGGACCTGATGTTTTTAAGTCAATGAACGTTGGTGTGAGAGCGAGAGGCAAACAGAAAATTGCATTGCCACCACTGCCACCTCACTAACCAACAACATGGCTGCGAGGCTGTCAGTCAATGAGTGTTCGAGTGGTAAGCGGTGAGCAGTGAATGCCACGATGACAGACGAAGCAGAACGAAGTGAGTCCTTTCAGAATTTGTAATTCCTTTTTGTTTCTTTGCTTCTGCTTGCACAGCATTGCGACCCTCGTTTTCGGTACCAAATGCGGCCATAATTCTTTTTGTTTTGTGACACGAATAAATCACTCAATTGTACGAAATTAAACGATAGAGAACGAAAGGACAAAACTAAATTCACGGTCGAGAGAGAAAAGCGAGTGAGCGGCAAGGCAAGGAAAGGCAAAACGTAAGGAACCAGTCGGCGTCGACGTCAGCGCGCGTCGTTGAATAAAATAATTCTGATTCGTGCCGAGGAATAAATCACCAGATTGGACACAGATATCATAAAAATAATATCCTGTTTTTCGTCCTTTTACTCACTTTTGCTGGCTTGGCTCGGCGTGGTTGGCACTGGTGGTGGCCCACTGTACTCTACACCGCTGACGTTCATTTTGCAGAGTTTTTATTTTCGGAAACGGCGTAAATGAGCATTTGGCACATGCATGAGCATACCAACAAGACTCACAGCTAGCAGTGGTGGCGTTCTGAGAGAGAATACATTACATTAAAATATAATAACCATCACATGGCATAATTTGATTTGTGATTTTTGATAGGAAAATGAATTATTCTCCATGTGGAAGAATGGCAACAAACACCGTTTCCATTACGCCACAGTTGACAGTGACGACGACAGCGATGGCGACGATGGCAGTGTCAGTTGCCCAAGCCCATGCCGGGTCCCCAGCTCAGGCCCAGCCACACACGGAGCAGTGCGTTGCAACCCTTAATGCACATAAATTATTTTTATTACCTGTCAGGGGTATTTTTGTTATATTTTAATTGCATATCGCAACTATTTACAATGACAGTAGATTGAAGATATTTATTAATATTAGATGGGCCGCATGTCATAAATTCTGTTTTATTGCGCAATTTGCAGGATTTACCGAACACAGGTATCAGGATGCAAATTTTTCCATAATTATTGTTGCAAATATTTTGTGGAAAATCTGCGGTAATTTCGAAGAAACCGATTACTGTGCTTCAATCTTCCTAAAGTCAGTGGTTGGAAACTTTCGGTTTGTTGGCATCCTCAATGAATGTATTGGAATAAAATATATAGTATAATCAATGTATGTATATAAGCAGTGGCAGATTTTTTAAAGATAAAGGGTATAAAAATGGACCGTACTATACTTCAATACCCTCGTTTCCGATCAGTGGCAGTCTTGGTTTCCACGGCTTAATCGTATTTTTTCAATCGAAGCAAGGAAAAAAGTTTTTTATCGGGGGAGGGGGATGTTTTGGCATCGTGCTGGTCTTGGAATATTAATTTCGTCATTGGTCGTACAAAGAAATTGGTTTTAATGTGTCAGTTAACGTTGATGGCAATGGTTGTGGATTAATGATGATTTGTTTGAAGATGATAGAGGAGATTGTTTGTATTGTTTTTAGGATTGGTTTCTTTGTTAATACTAAACTACTTTTAGAGGTATCGCCTTTTTTTTGCGACGTAGGGAGGGGAAATCTTCGAAAAGACATTAAGGCGTATACCCCACCCAAGAGTGTGGGATTGTTACTCACTAAAACTACCTCCCTAACCTAACTGTTACCCTAAGCTAACAATACCCCGATAACGATTTAAAAACGAATTTAATATAATATAATAAAATATATAAAGGAACTACTCACGATTTGAAAGAAAAAGTGTTAGTTTTAGCTAACAATACCCCGATAACGATTTAAAAACTAATTTAATATAATATAATAAAAGATATAAAGGAACTACTCACGATTTGAAAGAAAAGGTGTTAGTTTTGATTTCAACATATGATTGGATTCATTCAAACAAATCACCTCCGAAACTAAATTAAAATCATAATAATAGTTAGTTGCGATTACAAGGATGGATATACAAGGCGATTCCTTGTTCTTCTTGCAGGAGCATTAAAGTTGAGAATTCTAAGCAAAAACTACATTTCATTTCGCCACTCAATAGGCTGAATACAAAACATGCATTAAGCAATGTTCTTTGGGTTTTAAATGAGGGGGACGAATAAGTTTCAGACGGCGCATATAAGAGCGAAGTGGAAAATTCGAGATCGATGTAAAAGAACTTAAGCAAAACAGTAAGAACCGCTTTGATTGAATAGCATAAAAGTACCAGGCATATCCAGGACAGCAAACAACACTTACGTATTCTAATGATGGGCGAACCAAAGAAGTGTACAGGGGTTTGGTAATAAAGGGGTCTTTGAACCCCTTTGCCGAACGTTCTATAAAGCCTAGAGTCAGATAAGCTTTGTTAAGTTGCTAACTATAGTTGATCAAAGGTCACGCCTAGTCGCACTTGTGATCAACGGATAACAATGGTTGATTAACAATGAAAGAAGCATGTGCAGATTCGGTTTATCTGGAAAAGCAAATATGTTTGCATTTCGTATAGTTTAGTTGCATACAATTTATGTCACTAACAACAATTAAATCGTCTTGAAGCAACTACCATTCATTTGGGTTATCAAATGAATGAAAATGTTTACGTCATCAGCACACATAAGAATGTTGCAATGGGATATACGCGAAGGAAAGTCATTTATAAGAATTTAAAATAGTAAAGGACTCAGGCGGCTACGCAGGAAATACATCAGATAACAACCTTTAAATAACACCTGTTTGGTACGTTGTGACAAATAGGATGCTATCCACATTAAAATTTATGGTGGGAAACCAAATCTAGAAAAAATGCCGTGCTAAAATCAGTGTAAATAACATCGGTTTTCATATCCTTATCAAAGCCAGCTATCACGCGGCAAGAAAACTCCAGCAGATTAGTGACAGTTGACTTTCCAGGCAGAAAACAATGCTGCTGGGAACTCATAAACGTATGAGTATAAAACGAAATTTGGGATATTACGATTGGCTCCAACAACTTAGGATGAATACTAAATTTCGCAATGCCCCGATAATTATATAGAGGAAGATATCTTTAAGAGAGCTGACCAATCTGTACAACTGAACAACTCTTTCAATTTAATCAAATCAACCCGCTTATAACAAAAATTTGGGACAGGTAAGTAATTTACACAATCGTCAACAACGCAGCCACTTCCAACGTCGGATGGCGAGGATCTTCAGGAACCACCAAAGTATCAATAGAGGAAACATATAACAATAACAGCATAAAATAGTCAGTAACGGTGTTTAGTTTTTTGAAGCTGGTTTTGCATTAAGAATTGCAAGTTTAGGAGATGATCGTGACTCATGTTCACACACCTCTGTCGTACGGTGGATTTCGTCTGAAGTGGTTCCAATAGAAATGTTACTACTAAGAAAAAATTTGATGTGGGCAAGAGAAGTGAACAGACTAGGCTCGGAATTCTATTTACGATTTGAGGACAACAGGAGAGAAGAAGAGTGGGATGTCAAACAAAGCCTCATAGTCTGAAAACAAAGTTTATTGAAGAAGCACACCGTAAAGTGGGTGCAAATAACTCTAGATTATATAGATTCCCGAAACCCTCTCGAGGGAATATGTATTTTTCCCATAATCTGCCACTACACTATATAACAACAATATTCAAAGCTCGCTGTGATATGCTACCGTGAAACTCTGACAACCTGGGTACCAGTAGTACCTCAACGTTTATTATGTGCAATATGGGAGTAGATGAAAATTTTCTTCATTTTATGGGAAGATGCCCAATATTAAAAGAATTAACGGCAGTGTATTTAAGAAATAAATCGTTAAATGCAGAAACAATTATTAATATTTTAACGGAGATAGCCCTATAAGCTGGAAGAGTGTGGCAAGCTATATATTAAGTTTATTACAATATCGAAAAGATATTCTTGCAGATTTCGTTTAAGGAACTCTCAATATTTTACACAAACAAATATTATGATACAAAAGTTGAGTTATGGCAGACGGATTGAAGCCATGCCGATCTCGGGCTCTTTATAGTAGATTAATT
Source organism: Clusia tigrina (assembly GCA_920105625.2). NCBI lineage: Eukaryota > Metazoa > Arthropoda > Insecta > Diptera > Clusiidae > Clusia > Clusia tigrina. The sequence goes on along the minus strand of OV050033.1, from coordinate 38,304,479 downwards.
TATTGAAGATTTCTTTGTAAATTTATAAATAAAAAGCATTTTATTACTACTACTACTATTGGTCTTACTAAAAAATTTTGTAAAGAAAGTGTGTTATAAAAGAGCAGCAATAAAATGTATTTACGCTATTCTCTTTAAGGAAAATAGGGATATAAGACGTCCTTGTTTTTAAGAAAATCACACTTTTCGCTTATTGTCAGTAAATGAAATACATATAACAATAGATCCGCTAAGAATGCCTCCATATTTGCTGTAATTGTCTTCGCATTTGTATATCTTGTATAAGCGATCTCAAACATATCATTGAGTATTTTTTTTATACACTTCATCAATAATTGGAAAATTATAATGACAAAAAATGAGAGGTGATTTTTTCAAACGATACAGAGAACCGATTAGTCTATAATATCACTATCAGACATGCAAAAGAGCTTTCTACAGGAGTGCCCAGATATACGAGTATAAGATACGGGTACAATTAAATGCCCAACGCACACAAACACCCATTTAGTCATAACCGATGGGTCGGAGTAAGCATTTGAATAATACTTTTGACTTAGGTGCATATCCCATTTTTTTTGGGCGTATAAATGTTGGCCAACTGATTAATCCTTAACCACAATACATTATATATGAAAGTTAACCTTTATTTTGACTGCAAGCTATCATGAGAAAGTCGCCCTAGGTCGAACCTAAATTCAGTAGATTTGTTAAGTTCTTATTACTTACGTAGTGAGCAATTTTAAAAAATTTTAGTGCTAATGTTCGTAGTTCCAGATGAGGGGAATATCCTCTTTGTTGCACCCGTTGTGTACACCTTTGGCTCCATTCCACATACTGGTGCAGAACCATTTACCAAAGCTGAGCGCTACTTAAACATGAAAGTCATTTGGACATTTCGTATGCGAGCAGCGGCTACAACAACATAAAGAACAATAACAACAGGAATTACAACAACTGCATTCAGTCAGTCAACAATGGGCATACACAAATCCAAATCCGCAAGAAACGAGCGGAAAAGAAGGAAAGTAAGCATAAAAGAAAAACGAAGAAGGCAGGCAGACAGAAGGCAGAGCTTAAAAAGCCAGCAAGCAAACCAAGAGCAAAAACAAAACGAGCGAAACGAATTGAAAACGCGTTCACCTAACTTGGCAGCGACGCAGGCACACAATTTCATGGATTTTGATGGACAGGACAATGGCAAAAGGGGTGGAATAAAGTCACAGCACAGCGGCAGCAATACAGCAATAACAACAATTACAACAAAAACTGCAAAACAAGCAACCAAGCATCAAATGCAAGCGTTGAATGTGAGCGATACGAAGCGATATATTCGAAATTCGATTTGCATTTACGACCGAGCGAGCGAGCGACCTGTAAGACGCACAGAGAACACAGCAGAAACGGCAGATACGCCAGCAGCAACAATAGCAACAATGCCAACAACAACAACAACATAAGATATGAACCGAAAGACATAAAAATTGATGGATTCTTCTTCTTCACAATTTCATTTTGAATCCCAGCCTCGTTGCTATTGCTGTTGCTGCTGCCGCTCCCACTCCGTTTACGAGCATTTCTTTCGTTCGCCACGCTCGCTCACTCCGGCGAGTCATCCACTGCTTGCCTGAGCAATGCTGGTTCAGCATTGAGCTGTCAAGGCATGTCTTGCCGGAGACTGTTCGTGATGATGGAATCGCATGCCAAAACAAATGGAAGCAGCCAATCAGGCTGCGCTCTGGCTCGAGACCGTAAAAGGATTTCCCATTGAAGTGATGGCTTCGTTCAAAATGGAAGACATCTCTCTTGACTGGGTGCCTGGTTGCCATGTACTCATGGATACATCACAGCGCATTAAGAAGCCCTATGTATCAACCTGTTTGAGCGCGTTTACAAATCGCTGCACTTGAGATACTTAATTGAGTTGCCTGAGTATCCAATTTTTCATTTTCAACCATCAGACCCACACAAAAGGAAAGGAGAAAACGGAATAAAAGATGATAGAGAAAGTCAACGGTGTGTGTATCTCCCTTTTGCTCGCTTCTTGCACTTTATAATTTAATTAGTAATTTCCACGAGTAATTAATCTGTCTCACTTAATCAGCCGAATTCAAAACACTTGAGAGATCGGTATGTTTGAGGTAGAGTTTTCCACTCCTACCTGCGCTGCTTGCAACCACTTTTTCTGTGTATTTTTGACGTTTCCATTATGCAGGCCCGAACTATCCTATTTTCACTACCTAATCCTGCTGCCTCCCTAGCATATGTCAAATGTTTCGTTCAGTCGAATACCTACTCTGCATCCAATGAACATGTCTCACATATGCTCTTTCGGATGTGTGTGTACACGCTCCGATGCCAGCGACTGACGCGAGATTAATGCACCAATTGTTCCTTCATCAGTTTTGGTGTATTTCGAGATTTTGATAATAAAGCAATTACACTTTGAAAAATTATGCTTGACAGTTTCGTATTTGTCATGGTATTTATCAAAGTCAGCTGCTAGCAAGTGAATTCCTCTTGTAGTGCTTCGCATTTGTCTTATCCCCCGGTTATGAGTGGAGTTGGCTTTAGATTTCACATTTACACAAAAGAGATTACGCTATTGTTGGAGGCTCTAACAATTAAGATGAAAATTAAAATGGTAAAAATATTTATAAGTTACGCAGAGTGAAGAGAGAATAAAATCAAGTGTTGATGAATTGTAATTTGCAAGGATCGTGTCGTAAGTGCCTGCTTTTCAGTAACACTTTAGTAATATTTTCACTTATGAAAATTGCTATTCCAAGGAATTGATGTACAGTTCCTTGGAATAGTTCAGAAAACTGAAAGGAAGTTATTTTGCAGTTCTTTCTATTTCTCATGTTAGCTATGAGGGGCTTAGTTGCACCACATTTGCATATATGAAGATAAAACGAATTTTTGTTTAATTCCTGACTGACCCGCTAGCAGTTTTATAAGGAATTTTGAATCTGTGAAAAGCGGCCATATAAGAACGTTCGACAGCCGACAACTCTTGCACTGCTAAGAAAAGGTATCAAGCTGCTTCTTTTTGTAGGCATTTCTATATATTAAGGAAAATAAGCCTTGTGTCTAAGAGTGTGTTTCCCAGCTGCAGGCTTTTATTTGCATTTATATTTGTTAAAAAGGTTGAAACAAATTTCTTTATTGTTTATTACTCGTATCTTCGCAGTGAAAATTCCAATATTCAAAATTAAACAGTCAGATTCATGTTACAATTCTGATTATAAGTTATATATTTACTATACATATATAAAGTGACGGATATATATTGTTCACACAAGCACTAGTTTCGTATATATAAAGCTGCATCTTTGAAATGAATAAATCTAATCTTACAACAAATTATCTTTAATTTATTAGGTAATTAAAAATTATTAAAAGATTAACAAAACTTCATTCGTTTAAAAAAAGATTTGACGAAAATTTAAATTTAACTCTATGTTAGTATGGACAAAATTATTCACACGCCTTGCATTGTTTAATAAAAAGAATACGCCAACGTACCTTTTAATATCCCCTGATCATCCTTTTCTTTTCAATTGCTTCTTTTAACCTGTTCGGAATCGACTAGACTAATTTTTTGGTGATTTTTGGTCCTATTTTTTGCCAATATTCCTGCAGTATATCCTTTAATTCAGTCTGGCTGGATATGTTATAGCTTTGCAGCCGTCCGGTAACTTCTTCCCATAAGTGCTCTATCGGATTCATGTCTGGAGGTTGTTGATGTCGCACGTCGAGGACAGTGTGCTTCGAATCATTGTACGCCTGAAAGTAAAAATGATCGCCAAGAAAAAGCTTTTGTACGCTGTTTTGACGATTTGCTGTTAAATTATTAAATGAAACTATGTTATTCATTATTCCGTCTATGAATACTAAATTTGCACCACCTGCCGCAGCCAAAATACCCCACATCATGACTCCACTACCTCCATGTTTGACTGTGTTCTCTGTATTGCCTACATCGAGTTCTGAATTTGGGTTTCTCTAATGCGAATGTCAGTGAAGGTACATATGTGAACTGTGATATTTCAAATATGTTGACTTTTGTTGTCCAATGTAGTATAAAATATCCAAAACAAATTGTTTCTGGGGATTACAAAACTGGGGAGCATATTACCAATTATAAAAATTCAACAAAAAATTATAATAATATTCGCGAAAATAATTTCGCCAATAAAGAAGTATGTATGAAGTACAAAATATAAGATGGGGGTAGTGGAGAGTGACGTGGGATGATAATAATAATAATATTTGGCAATAAAGTGTTTATACAGGTACATATTCGTTTGATACGTAAATGCAGTTTTATTGTAAGAGCCTTCAGTGAGAATACGGAATGTATTTAAACAATAAAATAATTTATTTTTATATAAACATTTATCCCTGCAATAAGAACAATTTACAAACTTCAGTTTGTACTGCAAATGTTACTATAAAAACACACACACAAAATGAGATACTGACATTCGAGTGATTGACACAGCATGATTCGTGTTGATTGCCCATCGCAGTAAAATAATTTTGATACTAATCCAAGAATTATAAATGACAATGGGATATAGGAAACAGTCACAGTTTTATACAACATGGGGTACCAAAGTAAATGATATGCTTTCATTTTCAATACATATGTATTTAGAATTTATTTTATATTTTAGAAGAATTTTTGCATGATTTTTTATCGTTTATAACATCAATTTAATTTGCATTTTTCTAAGAGAAAATAAGGTGTCCTCCAGACTGTAAGATCACTATTTCCCATGAATATCCCGATCGAAAGTTTTTCTATTATGTTTTATTATTGACACACTTGGGTTGACCTTCAATGACTTCTGTCGCAGCTGCTGCTTTGAGGAAGAGGCAGAGTCCGGTCATTATCTCATGTGTCCCTCGCTAGCTAGGAGCAGATATAAATTCCTAGTCTCACAAATTCCTAATGGTCCGATCGAATTATCATCCATAAGTATCAGCAACATTGCCAGGTTCATATCGGAATCACAATGGTTTCCTGCGCGATAGATGCCTGAGTCAGTTTCTTTTGGGCCTTTTCACAATGAGCCTTTAAATGCTAAAGTGAGGGCTGTCACTCTAACCTATCCTCAACTAAGTTTTATTACGAGTCGATGCTTCAAGTGACAAACAAATGGGTGCAATTTAGTTTTAGACTCCGCCAGTGACAAAAAAATAAAAATTAAATTAACCAAATTAACATGGAATCTATAAATTTAAATATTCTTTTAATTTCGGGACATTATTGCATCACTAGTAAAAACACATTATGCACACAATGAAAGTGCAATAAGCAATTTTCAAATTCATTTCTCTAATAGCGGGCCAATTGCACATAGACGGCCCGCAGCCAGCAGCTACCAGCCAGACAACATAACGAACACATAAAATGTCCTTGTCGCGCAAACACCAGCATGCCTGCTGAATGCAAATCCGCTCATTCGACACATTGTGGTGGCAGAAAAACGCACAAGTTGGAAAACATGCCGACGCAGCCGTGCATTGGTGTCCTTTTTAGCATTTTATACGAAGTGTAGGAGGCTACTCTGCCCCCACGAAAATTTGTATTGCTAATTGGCAGCATCAATTTCTGTAGCTGGAGGGACACACTGCCAGTCATATGGAAATATTTGAACCGCGGAGCTGGCTGCATTAGTTGGGGCAAATTGAGGCATTAGCAGCAACTTTCGAAAATTTGTTCAAGATATGAAATTGCGACGCAGTTGGAGTTCAAAATTATTCCAAAAAATTCCAATAAATTTTAATGGCTCCGATACTGAATCCATTAAAATCGATTGACATGTAATACAGAATCATAAAAAATATGAAATTAAATAAAGAGTACCGACGTGGAGAAGAGAGAGCAGAATAGAAGAATGAACACATCCACAATACGTTTATGATTTTGTATGTATCTGTGCATGTCTACAAAGTATGTAATTCAAAAATTCTATTATTCACAAAAAAATGAAGAAATTTGTTTAATTTTCTGGAACTCATCATAAGCGAAGTAATAAATTATGAAAGAGCAGAACGAAACCAAGCAGAGATGAAACTAAATAACTCCGAGGAATGAATTATGACAGCTCTAATTGACTGAAATATGTGCGCTGGCTGCTTTCCATCACTGGCTGTGCTCGCCGACTCGCTCGCTCTTGAAAGGGGACCAACCCAGATCAGTCTGTGAACGACTTACCCACTGACGCATCGACAGACAGGCAGACAGCCACAGAAACCGACGAGCAGTTAAGCAGGCATTTTTCAGACACTTTATTTCACTTTCGGCTTAGTTCGATTTTGGTTTTTAAATTGAAACACAAAAAAACTCAAAATAAGAAAAATATCATTCGGTGCATCACACATGAACACAGGCACTTACGTACCCGTACACACTCTACGAACATACGCACACATAGGCATCGCTTGCTTTTGTTAGTTATATTGCAGAGACTCAAGAATTCATACAAAAGAACTCTGAACGGAGTCACCCAAACAAGAAATGTTGAAGCTGTGACTTCGGATGGCAGTTGCCCCAGAGCGATAACAACGAAAGCTATGTACCATCCAAGCCAGCACCACCGAAGCCAATGAAATGTATAAGGAGATGGCACACATAGCCATGGCTGCTGGTGCTGCTGCCACTCTATTCTATCCAGACTATGTATTTATTTAATTTGTGAAGTGCCAGAATGTATCTCAAAGATACACTCACTCGTCCGCCACATATGCCGCTAAAGCCACAACCCAGTAGAAGAAAGGAAACGCGAACGGTTCGTAATGGAAGAAATGGATTTTTGACAGATTTATGACTATCGAGCCGTCTTCATTTTTTGAATTATTGCCATCCAAATAGACGAGCAACGCCGCTTGCACATATACGGGAAATGCTTTCTTTACTTTCTTTTTATGGTTTCAGCGTTTCTCAGTTGTTTTTATTTTAAGGGTCTCCCTTACTCTTAAGTTAGAGGAGAGTAAATGAACTGTTTTAGCTTTGACCGATGTTTTTTTAAATATTTCAATATTAACTGGTTTAAAGTTCGATGTAATTTCTAAATTAAGAAATCCGAATGACTTTGAACTAAACTCTTTGAGAACTATATTTAGCCTTGTTTTTTGGAAGTATATATAATTTTGTACTATATGCAATTTTGAACTTTGAATGAACCACACAAGTAGGAAAAAGAACATAAAATTGTCAACTCGTAGTTTCTCAGGCTTTGCGGAGTTCCTGGTTTCTTTAGTCCTTGCCTCTGAAACATCGTCAGCAAATTGGATATAGGAAAAGAAGAACTGGCTCTGGAAAGGATATTTTGTGTACAGCAGCGAGAATGCTGAACCAACCGTACTTGGAGGGAGAAACATCTCTTGTCGCTTTTGAAACCTCAACGGATTGATTTCACATGATATAGTATGGTATGCAACTTGTTCGCATAAATCGTTATACTTTTGGACATTTCTGAAAATCACTTCCCAGAGTATTCCCATAACTTCTATTCACAGAGTTTTTTTTTCAAACTGCCATTAAGGGACTTGTGTTCTTTCTGATACTTTTGAATTTGTAACATTCCACCATTGTGATGATGACAGCCAAAGAGCCATCAGATTGACATCAACCACTGTTTTATTATATCATAATTACTTGAGAGATAATTTAGAACCTCCATCAAAGTTTTGGCTATCGTAATTAGAGTACTTTTTAATAGTTGCTTTCCAGTTGCTATAATATATTAACCTATCCATAAATTTTACTTCGTTTGGTCGTTTTAAGAACATTCAAAACAAGAAATGAAATCGGAGAAGGAACTGAAAGGCAATACCGGAAATTATTTACAGATAGTATGTGCATGATTCATTTATTCGTTTTCATTTATTGCAGATCAATCACGAACAAGATTTTTTAAATTACACACGTACTTTATATTACTTTTTGGAATTTTACTTTTGCCATTTAAATAATGGTGCCTCTATACTGATTTGGCGAATGTTTTTAAGACAATACACAGTGATGTCTTCCTTTGTAAGTTAGAGCAATCTTCAATTAAACCATTTTGACTTAATTTCCAATTCCAATTTTCAAGATATATGTCTTCTTTGGCATCAAATTATTCATGTCAAAAAAATCAACTTATAATTCAGCCTACTCAATCAGGAAGATTATGAGAAAATATTCTCTACAATTCCAATTTAAATATTTCCAAGTGCAAACGTTTAAGTCTCACAAGATGACCGTGTACAGCTGTATCCAGTCTGAGGGCTTTGATTGATCATATTAAAAGTCGAAAAGATTTCGGTATGATCATTGTTTCGAAAGTAATGGTCATGTTTCTTCATCATTAAATAAATCACTTGCATTCCTGCAAAGTGGTTTCAAGTTGTTCACCGATCCATCTAGAGTATTCTTGATAAATGTGTTGATTCTGACAAGACCGTACTGATTTGAACGCATAGGAAATTCACTTGATCTTGGATTGGTAGGTAGCCGTTTGATATTTCGATCGCTATGTTATTGTTTTGAATTCACTGTAAGGAAGGTAAGAGACCTTCTTAGGACATTCTATGTATCCAATCCCATGCTTCTGGATATATAGATAGACGTTAGGTAATTAGGTTGGACAGCCGCATCACCAATAAACCAGTGATGCTACTTAGACCACTAGCTGGGTCCGTTGTGAGCCGTGGATGCGAGGCACGGCTACGCTTCCCCCTCTAGACTGAACCAACCTGAGCCTTTTATAAAGCGAAGAAGGTTGTTGACACCTGACTGGTATAGATTATCTATACTTTTTAAGAAGTGGGAAACGTTCCCTATTTCTAGCAAAAGCTGAACATGTACAGAAGAGATGCTGGACCGATTCCAGTTCCTCCTAGTTTCTGCAGCTGCGACAAAAATCATGCGTATAAGCTGTTTTATCACATTCATTATTCCTGGAGCGGTGAGCATATGTACAAGTATATCGCTGACTACTTGTTCATCTTAGGTCGTATATACATTTGTTTTGCATATATTGGGTTTTTGCATATCGAGTAATAACCGAAGGGTTTAATTTTTTGGTGAAGAATGGAACCGGGGTACCCGTTTGCAAAATATTTTGTACTGCGAGAATTTGTTTCATATAATCGGCAGGTTGCAATGAATCATATTCTCCTGATATGGCACCACGGCATTTAAAACAAGTTTAGTTACGAACAATGGATCATTATCCAGATACTGATACAATCGAAATGAGCACTCCCATAGGCAACGCGATGCTTCGACTTTTGCTTATTGATTACATTCCTTCTGGGTTGTTGTTGCTGCTGCCGTTGTCGTTGGTGTACACACGTATTGGGTGCTGCCTGCTCCAACATGCGCCTGTCATGCGATCGCTTCTTTCCACAAAGTTACATCGAACGTTGTTGGATGGCGTAAGGATGCATTCGTAGGCACCCGTGCGGTGAGCGGACCAGAGAGACGGACTTGTACATAAACGAAATATGTTGCGCGATATGGCATTCAATGCCACGTTTGCCCCATGATCCAGAAAGCAACGCGCATCTATATGCGACGAGAGCTTTTCTGCATTTACTAAATAAAAAGTATCGAAATTAGCATTTATAACAATGGCGAATTGAGGAAAATAATGGACCTGACCTGCTTCGCTCAGCTCTGCTCTAGCCAGTAGTGGTGAGCTCATGAAAATGTTCAAGGGAAGGGAAAATGGCATAGTCAGTTAAGTACCTCTGCTACGGTTGTTGTAGCTGCAGTTGTTGTTATTGTAGTCCATGCGGGCACTCAATTTTCATTGGCAACGTGTGATGTCTTCTGTGACGACAGCATGAAGCAAAGCAGGTCTTCATGAACGACCAGCACAGCAGCGGCCATTGGTGCGCGTTCAGGCAGCATCGCTGGTCGAAACAAAGCAGTTAGAGAACTTCCGCGCCATATTTGTATCAACTTTTGGAAATCGCTGAGCCTGATTCGTTAAGAGGTGAATCGGTTTATTACAAAGTTTTAAATTTTATACGAACACTAGCCTGCCATGATCAGCAAAATAGTCCAAAGCAGTGGCTACAAACATTTAAAACACATGTTGACAACCAAAGGCACGCATAGAAAGAAATTGCTTCCTGTTTACTATCACTATTATTATATCTTACACCATAATTAATTATGAGTGCAATGTGTTGGGGAATTGTGTAGTAGCTACAGAGGCTTTCCACTCAAGAGAAAAGGATTTTATAGAAAGAAGCATTTTGGAGACCAAGCCCGTGGCAGGATTCGAACTTGCGACCCTCGGGGCTGTTTTCTGTTTATTTTTGATACTAGTTTAGAACATATTAACGTAATTTACTAATTCGGTAATGAATTGCAAAGCATTGGCAATCAAAAGCAAATTTAAGTAACATTCAAATTTTTAATCCAAATGTGTTTATAATTGGCATTAAATAATGCAATGACATTTGAAACACTTTCCATTGTCATGGATGATGTCTAATAAAATATATTTAAATTGACAATGAAAAATATTGTGGTTTTTTATTGCTGAGAACAAATTGTAAGGGTTTCAATGCTATCTCTATTTTATGAAATGAACCTGAGTTGTTTACTTTCAAGTACATCCCAATTATTCGCATTGAATTTTTCCATCAAACCGACGTCAGGATTCTATAGCATTGCTTAATGATTATTCGACATACTTTAAACTATGAGCGATTTGGCCACTTCTGGATGATGCTACAAGTAGCAAAACATCGATTGCACTGTCCTCGCATGCGGCTTAAACGAGAAAATCAAAATACGAAATGCAAAATTTACGAGCGATCGATTTGAAGTTAACTATATGCGAAAATGCCAGGAAAGCACAAAGCAGAGAATCATAGAATTCCAATGCTGCTGCTGCTGCAGCCGGCGCAATGAGTTCGTACTTTATCAGCCCAATGTGAGCTCTCAAGATGCACAGGAGTAAAGATACGGCAGCCCCAGCCAGCGGATGTCGATACGAGTGCAGTCTACTAGGAAAAAGGTATCGTCTTTGTAATGCGATACTAAGCGATGCATGGAGCAAACTCAAGCAGGGGCACGGCAATAATACTAGTGCAGTGCAAACAACAAATTGTAGAGGCAGTTCCGATTGGTAGTTGTGTTGCGCGGCAATAATTCCCAAATCGATGCTTGTTTAGATGCAGATACATCACTGGGACTGGCACTGGTACTGGTACTGGCACTGGAGCATTTTATTTTTAATTTTTCATTTGCTTTCTCCTTTCTATCAGCTGCTTTTTCTTTTGTATTTTCCTTCGCCATAGAAGAACAAAATTTGCTTAGAAATGGCTGCCCACAAATGACATTTCACATCTTTTATGCGCAACATTTGCTTACATCAGTCGAGTCCTGCCAACTTCGATTGGATTCCGAATGTAGCCAAATGCAAAATTTAATTCGCCCCGCGTTTGTGGGTAATTTAATTTGTAGCGGGGAAACATTTGTTGAGCGGATTGCCGGCGTGCCACTGCCCCGCCCCACTTGACCGAGTACTACCAGGCAGCAGTGCAGCGAGTTCACACAGCGCCGGTGCGCAATTTGCTGCTCATATCAGTTTCATGGAACTATGGTCACGATTCGGTAATAATGTTTTCTTAAATATGCTTGCTGCGACCGGCAGCGGCTTACGAAGCTGTGCAGCCGTCGTCAATATGCAATTGTAAAACATTCGCATCAGATTTGTTTTGGGGATAAAAATAAAATTGTTCATTTGTAGTAGCTGCTTCTGTGGATTTCAGCGTCTCCGTATGCCGTTCCTTTCCACTCCATTAGCTTTGTTTGTGCGGTGGTTGTGTGCTGAAGGACCTGCGGGTTAATTCTTTAGCGCTACTTAATAATTCCATATGAAAAACGAATCGTACAAGCTTCAGGTGGCGAAACTTTTATATACTTTTTTATAGGGCGATTAAGTGTCGCACTGCAACTGCCGCGTAGCCGTTTGGTTGGTTATTAAATAGCTTGCATTCGCACAAAATTTTGCACATTGACATTTGATCGAGACATGAATGCTACAATGTAATTCTGGGATTGCTTTCTTCCAGCGTTTAGACTAAGCTGCTTTACAGGATGCAACCATATGGAGTTACAACAATCCACCTCTATCGGGTTTAATACAACTTTGTAAATTATGGGCTTAAAAGGACCACGAAGACAAGTTAACGCATCATCACGACAAAATTTATCCGACATTCCAGTCTTTTAGTTTGGAAATAATGGAACTTACACTAAAAACAATTGGTCATCTTCTACAAAATGTGTTGTACATTTTTGTTTTTTTTTACTCATTTTATATTTGAAATCACAAGTTAATCTGGGTAGAATATATATTAATACTTAATTAATTAAAACATATTAATCTACTTAATTAATACATATTAATCTACTTTATATATTACATTTCGTCACAACAAACTCACACATTCTCTTGCGTAGGAAAGCTCCAGCCAAGCATGTTTGTTAAAAATGTGTGGCAGTACCGGCAACGGAAGATCTATCAAACATGTTCTTGCTTTTCTGGAAACAGTCCGTATTCTCTGAATACGTTAGAAAAGGTTTAAGTTAGCACATCACTATTCTAAGTCTGTGAATAAACAAAGCGATCCCATCCCAATTCGGACACACTGAGACTTCGAATAAATTTTTTGCTGTATTTTCACAGAAAGTCAAATATTGGAATCTTTTTCGGCCAGAAGCTGACGAAAGCTGGCAAAACACTCAAGCTGCGCACCTATTACTGAATGGTACACTTTCTCTACAGACTTTCATAATTTTCTATTGGGGACTAATATCATTGAATGCACCGAAGATCCCGGTGGGTCTTCGTGCATCGTAGAATATGAATATTTCCCCAGACATCCGTTGTTTTTAACTCTTCATGCTTTAATGGCTTTTTCATCATTGCATTTTGTGAATAGACAACTGTGTTATTGAATTATATCACCGAGTCTTGTTTAAATTATTATAATTTTCAATAATTTTTTACAAAACTATTTCCTTACTAATAATCCATCATAATCCACTGAATTCTCTAAGTTATTCAGACCATAATCCCAACTGTATTACACAACCCAAATTTGATATATCCCTAAAAACTCGGTTGTGAAATTGTATTTCTGCATCACTTATTTGATATTGTGACCTTGGCGGTCAGTATGTGAGAAACGGATTTTCAACTTAAGTTGAAGGCAGATACATACATTATTAACCAGGGAGCTCATTCTGTGCTATACGCGGAGTCTTTTGAACTCTATATCAGAGCCCGGATGCTCTGAAATTGACTACACCACTTTTCAGAATGTTTTTGATACTCTCCACCCTTCGAAAAGGAAAAAGGATATACTAAATTTGTAAGATAGAGTCAATTCGCACAGGAAGGCTTGGCATATACGAAATTTCGGGAGCACTCTTTAAATAGCCAGGTATGCTCCTATTGATGATGTATGCCTACAAGTGAATAACTTCCGCACTGACAACAGCCTTGACGAGAACCATACGCCGTCGAGACTTAGTAAGAGCATCAGGTTTTCAATCGATTTCTTACTGGGGTACCTGTGCCACTGAGACATACACTTGCCGACACATAGAGACTGAAAACAAGTCACATAAGACGTAACCTTATTTTCGTAGAAATATAATTAATTAAGTAGATCTGTAAGGACTAGCGACAGTCCACAATTTATTTTACAAATTCAAATAAAATAATTTAAAACAAATACAACTCTTTCGTTTTACAAATTTTTCTGTACACGACCACTGGAGCCGCTGAGCTTACCCCGGCTATAGAAAAGAGTCGTTACAGTGGTTGCAGAATGTAATGTATATAAGAGTTGTTATACTGCTGATGACCTTATCGCGAAATTAGACAAAATACTTTTGAACTTATGACGTCATGGAATACAAAAGAAAGCTGTGCTGGCAAAATATTCCCTAATTTTATGGAGCTACAGTTTGATTCCTTAGAACATATTTTTTTCTATAGTAGCAAACAATTTTTTGTTTGCTCCCAAAATGAAATGAGCAATTATTTAATTTTATGGCAAACTGGCATGTCAGGCAGATCTCTCAGATCTGCATATCTTCTAAAATGTTCGCATCGAACGAACATTTGTCGTTCACAAATATCAAATCCTTGAAAAATCTGTGCTGAAGTTAAATTCATTTGTGTGCTGCCTGAAATCAATATTCTATGAAATCTGTTTTCAAGGAATTCCAAAATGTGTTAAGATATGCAAAATGTCAGCCGCCACAAATCTGCTCAAACAGAACATACGAGCTGAGCCGGTCAACTGGCGAAGGCTCTCACAAATAATTTCAAGAATTGCCACAAACTTAATAAATCACTCAGAAGCGGAGATCGTGCAATACTGGCTTATTGTGTAGGGCCTGTGGACTTGGCTGGAGACCCAGACACAGACAAAAGGCTGCGACAGGCACAACGACACAGCTCAAATGGGCCATTGTCAAAGCAATTGTTTACGTTTCAGAGCAAAACGAACCGACAAGGACTGCAACGTTACTGGTAAGCGGCACACCGGTTGCTCTTAAACACACCATAAGAGTCAAATATCCACAAGACGCATACTTGCATATTTTAAATGAATTCGAACCAGGGATGTGGTGAATGGGATTTATGGACACACGTATCTGTAAAAATTCGAGTGGCGAGTTGTGAACACAGAGTTAAAATGCCGAGCTGCATTGATTAGTTGAAAATCATTATTTCACATATTGCTAATAATAATTTAACAAATGCAAATTAAAGTTCAGAACAATGAAGAAGTAGCCTCGGAAGTAATGCAAGCATTCTAATGGAAATCCTAGTTCGAAAATTGGCTCAAATGCTGAATGCCTGCGAAACAGAAACAGATCTCTAGCAAGTACATTTGTGTTGTCGATGGCTGCGACTGTGGACTGCCATCTATCGTTCGCCTCGATAGACATCTCTGTTTAATGGCGGAAATTTAAATACACACGCTTGCCACAACAATTGCTGCTGCCGGCTGCTGTGCTGCCTGGCGCTAAATCAAACAACGACCACGAAATTGCAATAATAACGACGCTGATGCTTACCATGCACATCACAGTTGAATTATCAGCTGAAATTATTGCAAATCGCTGCGCTTGCGCACAGTGAGTGCTTCCTACCGTCTACTGTTTGACTACGTATACTTATTGCCGAGCAGCACATGCGCACACAAATTATTGCACATGCTCCTAGCTCCGCTCAATGGCATGCCACGGCAGCGAGGACAAAATTACCGCATGGCCGCATTTGCAAAGGAAGCTACTCCAAGAAGAAACTTGTTGTTTGTGCGGTGCCCCGGCAGAGGCAGTGGCGGAATGAAAATAATATTTTCTTACGAATGTTAGCATATTAGAACGGGCCCTCAGGCCGTGACTGTTCCAATGCGTACCATCGTTACACATCAATATAACGTAGATAACGATGACAAATATTTTAAAGAAAGCTTGCATTACTTTCTGAGTGCTTGCCGACAAAATATAAATTTATAGCTAGTTTTTCACAAAAGAGACTTTCTTAAAAGGACCGATGACATCTCGACAAGAATGAAACAATAAAATTAGTAATTTGGGGCTTTAAACACAATTCTTATTGGATATGTTGATAATATTGAAATGTTAATAGAGGCGTGGCATGTAGATAGTCTTGATCAGTATAACTATCTGACTATATGAGATGAAAACTCGCAAAACCACATTTTTGAGAGCAGTAGTTAAGGGGCCATTATTGAAGCTTGCACACATTCATAATTTTTTCAATAAAAAATTCGAGTAAATGTAAATTTCCAATAACAAGATCTTTCTTTACCCGACCGCATTTAATGTGAATAACCTAAATAGTAAATATCCCACGTTGGAAATAGTCACATTCGACAACTAATCCACAAGTTGTTCCCGGTTTCGAGATTATCCGAGTATACACTGAGTCTGAAAATTTAAGCCAAGTACATATTTCAATTTCAGGATTTGAACCTACGACACTCGGGGCGGGAGTCTAGCATGCGCACAGAGGGCGACTTACCATTTTCTAAATTTTTGGAAACCTTCCAGAATACCTGTTGTAATATTCGAAATATAGGTTTAGCGTATGAATACGCTGACTATTGAGAACTGCCGCATGCGAACTCTGTGCTATTTGTGTTATTGTCACAGGATGGAGATACATGTGATTAAAAATACTGTAAAGTAAGTACCATGTACAGAATATCACAGGAACCGATCATCAAATCAAACACGAAAAAGAATACGTTACTCGTACATTTCCAAATTTACCGTTCCACTCGATACAATTTTGAATGAAATATTGCTATATCATTAAAAACTTCGTCTTACTATCTGGCGTTTTAGCTGGAGTAAAAACAGCTGCTCTTTCAAGGCGAAATTTCCTCTAATGGGCCCCTATTCTATGGGCATAAAGTAATGATATGCCTGGCCAGTCTGAGCCCTATGTTAGCTGAACCAGTCTCCATTCTCGTCTACGGCAAGACTACAAATAAAGCTATAAGACTAATGAAATGCAAACATATTTATGTACATAAACAGCACATCCTTGGAACAGGACTATCCGCTTAATCCAATCAGAAAAATGTGTGTACGTCATTGAATAGCACAAAATATAGAAGCTCAATATTAAGTGTAAAAACAACTTTGTGTGGCTGAACCGTGTAACACCCATAAGAAGCCGTAGCAGATAAGAATATATACATGCATATATGCATTCTCCTAACCGCCTGCACCAATTTTTTTTATAAACCGTCCAGGCGGATTCACCGCTGTTGTTCGAATAACTTTTATTATGCTCTCAAAACTTTTTTGTTGGAGAGTGAGTTGAAGTAAGGTTCACCGCTTACTTCGGAACACTTTTTTTTATATTAGTCATATATCCATTAGTATTGTTGCCAACGTACGTATTTATGATATTCATCCATAATAATACATACAATTTGCAGCGTAAAAAATAAAAATAAAAAGATGGCAATCCTAATCATCGAGCTGTTCGGACAGAAAATCAAAATCAATTTGATCGAAAGAAAGAGAGTCCAGCAAACTTTCGTTACGCTCCCAATTTTTCAATTTCAGCTGACAAACTGCATGTAAAAATACCAACAAAAATTGTGCGGGCAACAACGGTGAATCCGCCTTTAGAGATTCTAAATTCTAAAAACATACTCTGGACCTTTGGGGAGAACCCGATAGCTATTTGAACCCGAACGGTAAAATCGGCACCTCCCATTAAAACAACTTACAACTCATTTAAAAGAATAACAGCTTTCACCCAAGCTGATTGATTGATTATAAAATTAGTCCAAAATTGTTGTATCGCACATGTGTGCTCTACCAGACTATATGCAAAATATGCAAATAGCCAGATGAAGAAATTGACGGAAGAATTGACCCACCTCACTTAACTACAATTCTGAAAACCTCATTTTAAATGAAGCTTTTATTTGCAGTAATGCATATTTAGTCCATAATAGTCACGCCCACAATCAACATATTTTCATGGTTAGACCAATGGTTGATATATAAAGAGACATTTCATATAATATTTGTCAATACAAAACACTAAAAGAAATAAGCGGGGTAACTTCACTGCAATGCCTACTATAGATAACTCGATATCTACAGAAGATTTATGAAAAAAATTCTATACAGTGGCCATTAATTGACTACTTCCTATGGGCTCAAATGCTACGGACACCGCAAAATGAAAAATTGTGCAATTCTTAATGTTCAGTATTACACTTTATGGCGTGTCTCGTTATCGGTACAACCCAACTAAAGTGTTCTTTACTAGTTGGGGCCACTGCCACTTAGGACTTACCAGTCACCTAGGCTCAACGAGTGTACATCTGTATGTGTTCATTGCATTAAATTGTATATTTGTAATTGGAAGTGCCGCCACATTATTATTTCATTTCATCAAGTTTGGAGTGCTGAAGAGATCGACACTCCAGTAATGATACTCCTTGGAATCGTGAAATGGAGCTCAGGATCACAGCGAAGTGATGAGCCAATACTATTTGGTGGATCAAGCAGATTCACACTGTAGAACAGATTGAACTATTTATTATATTACTATAACACAGATGATGCGAGTATCATGGTTACAGTAAAATATATATAAAGTAAGTGGATGTATTTCAGTTGTGCGACTGCATAATTCTTAGAAAACAGATTCTGATGAGTTTTTAAAGATTGCTTATGAACTGGGTTCCAACTTCTCACTCATCCTGACTTTTGAAGCACTCCCTATTATATGTACATATTTAAAAAACCACAAAAATTTCTGTGAAATCGAATGATATAAATAAGAAATCTATATTTGTCCACTGTCTACAACAAGAAGTGATATTTTGGAAACGATCTACAATAAAAAGTGATATTTTGGAAACTTCTAAATACGGAGCCATTAACTGAAGTTTACTTCATTAATGAATATTATTTAAATATACTCTGACCATTTACTTTATTAAAGTATGATTAGTATATTTAATTATTTTAATATTTGCAACATAATAATTTTTATATTCAGACAAATCGAACGTAATGGAGACTACCCAGCGGAACTTTCGTGATACAAAGTGCGCTATCTTAGGAGAACAACCATCAGTGGATAATCTGGTAGCGCATATGTCTGAAACCGTCACTAATGGGAAGCAATTTGTTGTACACATTATGATGATAACTCTGCGGAGCACTGAACGTACCCGGACAGCAGCACGCCTAAGCCAGCGGAATGCTGAGGAAAACGTTAATAGGGGTGGATCAAGAAGTAGGACTGAAAATGGACAGACTGATGATTGAGCGGTAACGCTCGTAACGGCCTCTCGACGTATTACCTAAAGGTAAAGACCCGAGAAGATAATACGTTCGGCCGTATTAATCGGAGTGAATTTAGTGGGTTAAGACCCAACAATACAGGGTTTTTGACTGATTTACACCTCGTAAAAGAAAAACTAGGTATGCGGAAATTCCGCGATATTCGTCGGCAGGTAAAAGCATTCGGAAGACAAAAATGTTTCTTATATAAAATATTCAGAAGAGCGTATTTTATTTAAAATAGAGTATTAAATTCAACAAAAGTAATCTGTGTCAACTGTCTAAAATTTCTGTTCTGAATCTCAGTTCAAAAGGCTGCCGAACCGTACACAACGAGTATAGAATACGCTTTCGCTGCTCCTAGCGTGGATCTGAATTAAACAGAAGGAAACAATTTTAACACTTGAATTGCTGAAAATTTCAAATAGCACCTCATTAAAACAATCGTTTATTTATTTATTAGCAAAAAATGTAGCATTTTTACCATGTCACTAAACGACAGCTATTTTAGAGAGTTTATTAATTCAAATTGCATCGTGAATCGCGAATAATTGAAAAAGAAAATGTACCAAATCCATTCCGCAGAGGCACTTTCCATGCGTAACTCTGGTCGAGTATCGCATATTGAGCTGTGGAAGCGGCTCGCGCGTGCTTGCTTAGAGCACATAATCGCCGCCAATATGCTGCTGCCTCAGTCGCTACCTTACTACCTTGTCCCTTATGTCGCTACAAAACAAAAGCAGCGCTAGTCACGACTTCTTGCCCATACCTCTTCCGAGCCGCACAGTTGCAACCAGCTTTGTTGCTACCTCGTATCGTTCATGAATCCTATTTTATATTACAAATGTGAGTCGCATTAGGCCGGATCGCAAGCATGAACCACATGTACCACATATGGTACAAAATCCCTCGTTATCATATCAGCGATGCAGCCGGTTTCAAGTTCTTCTCAAATTTCCACTTGTTGCTTCTGGCCGACGGGATTTCAACAGTTGTGTAAGTGTCTGGGAGTGGAAATTAACTTTACTGCACTGATAGGATTTCAAATTAGTTCAACAAATAATGACACATTCAACACATTAATGCCGCAACTTTCACCTTAATCAACACCAGTACCCTAGCGATATATTGAGATGTCTTTGGACATGCGAGAATTGTGATGCTTTTAATTGTAAATATACTAAATCCATATTGTCACCTTTCAGTTCCTTACTCATATTACCAATTACCAAAGAAAAAATGTGTCTAGCCCAGCTTTGTTTTGTTGAAATGTAAGGTGGTTCCTCTGCAAAATACAACACCCTCCCGCCGCAGTTATACGACCTATTTTAAAAAGAATATATAGACAATATATGAATCAATAGATTTTTCCTCTGAAAAATACCGAACCCACCCGCCTCAGTTATACGACCTATTCTTAAAAGAATATATAGACAATATATGCATCAATAGATTTTTTCCCCCATTGCCATATATAGAAGAGCTGTGTAATCTTGATAAAAATAAATTATGTTAAAAACAATCGTCAATATTACTATCCTTAGTGCCTGTGTAATGAGTAATACACATGTTACGAGGGGTACTATTTATATTTAGGGAACTGGCAACACTAAAATAGCTAAAATCTGGCAACACCATAATAAAGTTTGACATTTTTTAGCATAAACGTACTCACAACATGTTGATGTGCAAGTGCTATTTGTTTTGTTTACAGTGAGTTAAGAAAATCAATTTGGCCAAAAAATGGAAATTTCAAAAGAAGGTTTTCGTTGGATTATTTTTTACAACTTTCGACGTGGATTTTTTCAACAAGAATGTGTCGATGAACTCAGTTCTTTGTATGGCGATAAAGCACCATCAAAAACCATAGTATATCGCTGGTATAGTAAATTCAATCGTCGTCGTAGTTCGGTCGCCGACGAACTCCGTGAAGGTCGTCCAAAATCGGTTGTTCTGCCACAAAACATCGATGCAGTCCGTGAACTGATAATGCAAGATCGCCATATGACATATCGTGAGATAGAGGACACCTTGGGCATTACTTCCACTTCCATACATTTAATATTGCATGAACATTTTGGCTGTAAAAGAGATTTGTTCGCGTTGGATCCCACATAATTTGACAATCGCTCAAAAAAAGGCTCGTGTCAATTGGTGTAAGGAAAAAGACGTGTATAAAATCGTGACAGGTGACGAATCATGGATATATGCGTATTAGTCGGAAACAAAACAACAATCGACCGTGTGGGTATTCAGAAGACGAGCTAAATCCAAAAAAATTTGTCCGTGGAAGAAACACAGCGAAGCAAATGTTTCTTCGGCCGAATGGGTCATGTGGCCACGAATGCAAAAGTGTATTGATCATCAAGGGGAATATTTTGAAAAACAATAAAGCCATTTTCATTTAAAAATGTTTGTTATTATTTGCTATTCCCGAAATAATAATAATAAATAGTACCCTTCGTACAACCACTTGTTGATAGCAGAATGGAAGTAGCAGTTATTTTAATTGGCTACTGGAAATATAATAGAGTTCGTTTACTCAAATGTCGAGACCCCACACTCCTGATATGCAGGATACTTTTAATTTTTATCTCTTTTCAACACTTTTGCAGCCCTGAAAAGGGCTTTGGTCTTCTGGACACCACTACATTGGCATGGGCTGCGTAATGACCTTTCAGCTGAGTTGATTTCTAGCGCATTCAGGCACCCAGTTCCGTGGGGATTTCTTTCGGGGGAAAATTTTTGCTCGCATTCCACAACTAAGTCTGGTAGTATCCTAAAAAGAGAAAAATAAAAATTAATTTTCAATGAAAGATACGCTGATAGTTTAGGCTGAGTTTAGAGACAGACAACTTATCAACTAGATTGCAACAGTGAATGTAAAAACACTTTGGTTTTGGAAGTCTTTCTTTTTTAAAACACTGTTTTTCTGGACAAGTCCAATAGCATAAACAAACGCAATTATCCGCTCACTCTCTTGTAAAATTTTAAGCATGTGCGAATGAGTTTGAAGAGCTTTTAACAAGAGAAGTACTCATGTGTAATTATGTGTGGCATTGGCGACCGGAGATTTATGTCGAAAGCAAAAATTGAAGCTTGAGAGTACCAATGCTTTCACTGTAGTTCCACATTTAGTTGATAAGTTACCAGTGAATGGATGTGGTAAGAGAAAGAATTAAATATACAAGTATATAATAGGGTAGATAATTACCTTGTGGAGCATGCGCAGGCACTTAGTTTGGTTCGTTCTAGTCCTGTGTTTGAATTTGTAGGTTTAAGTATACTTTAGATCCTCTAGTTTTAGACGTTAATTCAATATAAAAAAATTATACTTCTTGCGAGATTGTCCCCGTGCCGAGGCGATTCGTGTGCGATTGTGCATTTCCACGAAGCGTAAACATACGTCAGGCTGTTTCCTAGCCGAGGCTCTCAGTTGCAGCATTCAGGTTCAGGAGACCCTTTATTACTTTGTACTGCGGTCGTCATTGAATCGCTGAAAAAACTATGCTTCAGCAGTTGCTTCCGGCCAAGCGTGGGGAAGCGGCACCTGCGGGGCGACATCGCATGGCGGACACGCTATCGCATAGCATCAGTGTTGATGAAAAACGGCTCTCCGGCCCAACACCGAATGTGGCAAACAAAAAAGTTGAGTATTTCTCTCTGAACGAAAACAAAAAGGGAACTTAAGCGGTCTTCTCTTTTTTAACACAGAATTGGCGTAAAGCGGCTAAGGAGTTGGAAGTGCTGAGATTTTCGGGTGAGTCAATTTTGTTATTCAGCACTGACGATTGTGGACGCGTGTTCGAAGTGGCGGAAGCTGAGCTCCCCAAAGAGTCAAACATAGATGAGAGGGCATTCAGCGAGTCGCTGGGGTATTTTTTTTCACCATCGTACGATTTGATGCTCGAAGCAGGTGATTTTGGTGTTATAGAACGGTGGCTATCGGTGGGACTACGTGGAGGAAGACCACTGCCAATCTTCGGAGGGGTAATACTGCGTTCTTTGTTGTTATTATTTGTGGACATAAAAGCAGATCCGTTGGGAGTACCGCTAGGACTATTTTCGAATTTCATGTTATTGCTTCTGGGACTTTTCGGTTCCTCCTCGTCTACTTCAGATTTAATTTCCATTTTAATTCGAGTTGCTTGCTCCAATATGCTATCGGATTTTCCTTGATCCGCAGAATCTTTCTTATTGACTTGTGCGAGTTCCTTTTTAAAGTCGATCTCACCATCTAACTTGATAGCTTCTTCTGTTTGCATTTTCTCTGAAGTTGGGGCGTCCAACTTTCGCGACTCTATATGTATCTCAGCACTGCATTCGCTACCGCTCCGCTCACTACTAGTGTAGCGGTAGTGCTGGTAGTATGGATCCGTCGTATCCATAAGTGGCTTATTGTAATCTACAGTCTCGTCGATGCCAAGGCGCTTCAGGATGCTAGAAGCTACTGGAGAAGTATTTTTTGTCGATGAGTTTGAAGGGCTTGATGCCGGAAGCGTGGTATGCCGTGGGGGTGTGTCAAAACTGGTGGTGAACATTTGCTCAATGGCGCTTAAAACTGATGAGGAACCTGCATTCGATTTGGTGGCTCCATTCTTTGGTTCCAGTTCTGGCGACTTGGTTTTGGCCAGCAAACTAGCCGCGCTCAAGTTTGCCTTGGCCGTTTCTTCTGCAGATTTCACACTAGAAATATATTGGCGCATGCGCTCGGCGAACATTGCGGCCTCGGTCTTCTCATTGCCGGGACCCATACCCGTACCCTCCAAGGACATCCGTTTGGCACTTTCGAAAGTGCGCTGCATCTTGGCCTCCATGCTGTCGGCCTCGTTTTGTGCGCCCTTCATTTCAAGCAGTTTTCGCACTGGCAGAGACTTTTCGCGTTTTTTGGGTGCTGGTCGTTTTCGATTGCCTGCACTTCCTGACATGGATTGCATCAAAGGTTCCGCGTAGTGGTTGTTCTTCGCCATGTGGTTGCTGAGATCTCCTAGTGAGTTGAAAGCTTTATCGCACACCTTGCAAGTGAGTACGGCACTGAGTGTGCGACTTTCCTCTGAACTTAAGCTGTTTTGTCCATCCTTATTTTCGCCGGACGAGGACTTCATCGATATTGTTTGTTCCTGGGATAGAATATTAGTGTAATGCTGCGTCTCTTGCATATGCTTGGTCATATCGCCAAGCGAACGGAAGCTCTCACCGCAACGCATACACTTCAATATCTGCATGGCTTGCTCTACACCCTTTCCGAGCCAAACGTTTTGGCCTCTCACGAGTTTTCGTGGCAAAGGTGTCGGTGGATCGCCACGGTACTGGAATGCATTCTTGGCTGCCGCTGACGAGGAAGACGAGTTGGATTGCGAAGAAGCGTTGCCCCCTTGCTTTCGCAAATTGTGAGAATGCTGCTGATTACTGGACTGTGGAGGGGGTGGTTGATGATGGCGATCGGTATTTGGTAAATTGCCGAAAGGTGGCACATTCACTCCGCAGTGCTTGCTATCTTTCATATGGGTAGTTAAAGCTTCCAGCGTTGGAAAGCTCTGCTTGCACCATACGCACCGGAACACAGAACTAGCAACGCCTTTGTTTTGCCAGTGTGACTGCCAAATGTTATGTCGTGCTTTGGTCATGCCGTCCGTGGAAGGTGGAAGAGTTGTGGATGCACTCGATGTTGGAGTTTGCTGTAAAACGGGATTAGCGGTTGATGCTGAGCGACTAGATTTTTCCTTGCGCGGCCCCTTAACTATGTCAGACATCTTTTCAAGGGGATCAACAACTAAATCGCTCTTTCCATTCCAGTCTGGGAATTGGCCTGTGCGAAATATATTCGCTGCGGCGACAGCAGCTAGGTAAGGGTTTACGGTTTGCATCATTGGTGGTGCGGGAACAGAGGGTGGCGCAGACAGAGGTGGACTATTATTTTTAAAAATTTTCTTAACTTGTATTTGGCCAATGGTTGAGTCAGGTTCATTATCTGCAATTGCGGAGCGTTTACGCCCACCTACAGACAAATCCAACGGATTGTTGGCATCAGGGACTTCCTCTTCGTCCTCTTCTTCTTCTGATGCAGGTGGTTCAACCGATCCAGCACGTCCATAAAGGTTGGTTCGGAAATCTAAAGCCTCTGAATTGTTACTGGAAGCTGTTGGTGAAGCTTGTGGTGGTAATTTGAACGGAGCTGAAGCTTCAGTTGAATGGGAGAGTCGCGGGGCAGCAGAAGCCGCAGAAAGTGGGAAGCCGTATTGCTGAGCCGCAGCAGCCACCATGTGCAAATATGCTTCCATTGATGGTGGCTGAGCAGGTAAATTCTGAGGAACGGCTGGGAATGTTGTGTGGGGTGATGATGGCACCGGTAACATGTTGCCACCATGTCCGGTTCCTTCTCTGGCATCTCTCCCATTCTCAGAAGAGTTTGATTCGTGCGACGGGCAGCGCTCACTGGAGTTCGCCGATTCTGTTGAACGTGGGCGTGCCGTGGGCAAAGCGCTGTAAACATAAAATATAATAGAATTTAAAATTGGGTCTACCAAATCATTCGTAAATTTAAGTATAAGGGAAGAGGAATTAAATACTATTTCTATTTTCGTTGTATGTATTTATATTAACTTTGATTTTATAGAAATCGGTCTAAAAATTCGGCTAAATCCGTTTCCTCCTAACATATTTTCTTTTGCTAGATTTAACCTTGGAAATCTTGAGAAAAATTTGTAAAAATATGTGACACTTATAAAGTTATAGCTAAAGTATAAAGTTTAATGCATTATAGATACATTATAGATAGAGATCACAACGGTCCCAACTGGTGGTATAAGTGGCTTATTGGTGATGCGGCTGTTCTACCCACCTACATTATAACGGGTCCGCCATCTAACGGTTTTTTGTCAACTAGTGCTTATTTCGTGAATGGTAAGACTTAGCTCATGTTTGATTTGACAGATAATTAGTTTTATCCTTCCGCTGAACGAATATGGTTGTGTATACGCTTGAACAACGCTGGGAAATATTGCGACATTACTTTGAAAATCATGGTAATGTTGCAGAATGTGTGCGAAAATTGCGTACGAATTTTGGAAGAAGAGAAGCACCGTCAGCTCCGTATGTTCGTTATCTTGTGGAAAAAGTGAAAGAAACTGGCATCCTCATCTATAAACCAAAGCGTGAAAAGCCAAAAACAGTGCGTACACCCGAGAATATTGCTGCTGTGGCAAGAAAGTGTGCGTGAAGCGCCATCAACATCAATTCACCGTCGTTCTCAACAATTGAACATTTCGGAGACATCATTGAGACGAATTTTGCATAAAGACCTTGGTATGACGCCATATAAAGTCCAGTTGGTTCAGGAGTTGAAGCCAACTGACCATCCAATGCGTTTTCGCTTCGCTAAGTGGGCCTGCGATCGACTTACAGAAGATGCCGATTTTGCCAAAAAAATCATCTTTTCAGATGAAGCTCATTTTGATCTTGGCGGGTATGTAAACAAGAAAATTGTCGCATTTGGGGCACAGAAAACCCGCACGCATACATTGAAAAGCCGATGCACCCAAAACGAGTCACTGTTTGGTGCGGATTTTGGTCCAGAGGCATAATTGGGCCATTTTGCTTCGAAAATGAGCAAGGAGTGGCCGTTACAGTCAATGGCGATCGTTATCGGGCCATGTTGAACGAATTTTTGTTCACAAAAATTGAAGAGGAGGATATTGGCAACATTTGGTTTCAACAGGACGGCGCTACGTGCCACACAGCCGAAGCTACCCTCGATGTTTTACGCCCTGTTTTTGAAGATCGCATTATCAGCCGCAGAGCTGATGTCGTTTGGCCACCTCGGAGCTGCGATTTGACACCGTTGGACTATTTTTTGTGGGGTGCCCTCAAAGATAAGTGTTACGCCGACAAGCCAGAGACAATTGACGCTTTAAAGGACAATAATCGTGAAGCCATTGGTGAAATACAGCTGCACACAATCGATAATGTGCTTAAAAATTGGACCGATCGTGTAGGCTACTGCATGGCCAGCCGAGGCAGCCATTTGAATGAAATTATTTTCCATTATTAACAGGAAGGATTGTACTTTCAAATAAAGAAGAAATTTGAGAAAATATCCAGTAGTTTTTTTTTTATAGAATTTTCAAACAAAAAAAAGTTATTTGGCGGACCCGTTATATATATTATATGAAGCTTAAAACCCAACAGAATCCCCGAGATCTATTTCCAGTAAAGTAATGTGAATAAGAAAATATAAAAGTATCAACAAATGTTTGTAGTATATACGTTTATAAACACTGATAACAACATTGAACAGAAATACAATTGCATTGGACTGGTATTACATAAGCTCCAATATATGCCAATTCAAATATAAATCTTACTCAATAAAATTTTTGTTGGCAATATAATATCTGTATAAGCCTTATCGCTTAGGATAAAGTACCAAACCTTAGAGTGGAAAATTATAAAGAACCGCAACTAGACAAGTAGTTTTTAATGTAGCGAAATCTCAACCTGATCATGTTATGAGTAAAAATCAAAAAATTAGATTAATATTTTAGAGATATAAGTTAGCATTCTGACTGATACGGAGGATTATTGTGTTTTATATTGAATATGTATATGTACATAAGTCGGAAGATATCCCATTGACATATATAACCGAATTAACACATTTCTGTACTTCGAATTCAAACCTGTGTTTGGCATACATCGGAGAATACATCAAGAAAGTTTTGGTCTTTGTTTATATTAACGCGAACCTCGTCTACATTCTCAAGATTCCAATTGATATGAAAAATAAATGATAAAAATATACAAAATTTCACATAAAAACATAAAAGTATTTTAACCATAACTCAATTCACCCACTTTCTCGAAAAATGCCACAAATCAAAAGTAAATTTTATATACCTATAAACGCACTCACATACAGCACACACTCACCCAAACTGAGAAGCAGATATTCGGAAATTGATAACAAAACTTTCGTCTCTCTTAAATGGCTGTGCTAAACTTTAAACTAAAGCATAAAATAAGAAAATAGCTCAAAACATGTCAACATTTTATTTGTTATTCAAATGTCTATTAATAATCCCCATTGGAGACCGCAGCTCCATGTCGCTGGTGCTGGTACTCAGTGCTGATCCCAATGCTCAGTTCACCGAACGCTTCACATTCGGCGCTTGTTAAACGAACAAATTCAACAATAGAATCAAAATAATTTATTTCCTACGATGATGTTTTAAATGTCTGTCGCCGCTTGCTTGGTTTTTTTTCATTGCTTGGCCAATTATCCAGCGACGCACCGACCGACCTAGAGACTGAATTCGAATCAACTGGCAGCGCAGCGGATGGCATTTGAAATATTTGCATAAATTATGAGAAAAACAACATTTTATTACTTTACACTTTAAATTATTTTCGTAAAAATGTTTTATTTCTTGTGTTGGTATTTCCAACGATTTTCCTCTTTTGATGACTAGACGCATATTTTCCATTCACTCTATCTCGACTTTTCGTTGGGGATTTTTTTTTTATTTGTTTTCGTTTTTGATAAATCGAGAGCTAACAGCTCTCAATGCGCATTTAACAGGTTTGTCTCCGTCACATTGATCTAATCGATTATTTGCTGTGCTTGCAAGTTTTCCAGCTGTACACAAATAATACCCCCTCACATTCTCGTTTATATTCAAATAAAGACAGGAATTAATGCTAATAACTGCGACAATTTACAAAACGAGTCAAGTCGTTCGTTATAAAACAATTTAATTGGTAAACTGTTTCTTAAACTGTGAGCAACACATCCAAGTGGCCTCTGCAGGATTCAATTCTGTTCTTAAAGTTGCGACCTGGAAATTTTATAGAAATTACCAATCACAAATAACAGTCAACAAAGACAATGCATGCATCCCTTATTGTTTGAGAAAGCGAATCAACTGAAACCTATTTAATTTAGGGAAACTCCACTAACTGAGTAAGTGAGAACAAGATGTGTTAAATCTAGGGCCAAGCCAGATCAGATGCAGATAGGTGGACTTTAGTATTATTAGACTTGAATTTAGTAGCGTTGAAGTTAGTAAATCAAAGAACCGCAATTCAGCGCGACTGATTCCATTTTAATTGCCTCATCACGTGCATATGTGGGACACTCTGGTGCCATTAAGAATGATTTTTCTTGGCAACACTAAAAGAAAACTATTCTTAGCAAGAACTGAAACTAGATCTATTTGAGTGAACTAGTTGAATTTCTGTTGCATTGGAATTTTAATAACTTTATATGTTTGTACGGACTTATATAATTCAACAATAAGTGCCAAATATTTGAAATTACATTCAGATTAGAAATGTGAGAGTATTTCTTTAATGATTTACTTGAGAGAGGTGATAAAATAACGGGCAAATATTATTGAATCTTCTGGGAACAAG
Source organism: Clusia tigrina (assembly GCA_920105625.2). Taxonomy (NCBI): domain Eukaryota; kingdom Metazoa; phylum Arthropoda; class Insecta; order Diptera; family Clusiidae; genus Clusia; species Clusia tigrina. The sequence goes on along the minus strand of OV050033.1, from coordinate 38,275,171 downwards.
TGACGCAAAAATCCATGAAATATAGGAAAAGCGCTGTCGACGGGTTGAAATTGACTAGAAATGGGAGTCCGATCTAGCAACATTTTTCTTTTTATCGTTTTATAAGGTGATTGCAGTAAGGAACTGATTCTAAATAAGTAGAATTATAATGGAGTTGGGATAATAAGAATTGAGGAAGCGCATTGATTAAAACAATTTCCAACTGGTATATAACCACATTCAACAAGCCTCGTAATTGTTATTTTAAAGCCTACCACGAGGGATACCGAAGAAAACTTCACTGGTTAGAAAAATAACACGCGGAAAAATAGTGCGGCACAAAATGAGGGAGACAAAATAGTGGAAGAGGGAGACAAAATAATGGAAGAGGGAGACAAAACAATGGAAGAGGGAGATAAAATAGTGGAAGAGGAAGACAAAATAGCAAAACTAATCGTTTTGCTTGATAGTGTATTTATGTATCATGTGGAAAGCTTTGGGTTAATGTGAAGTAAGGTCTGCAACTCAAAGAGAAAAATTAAAAATATACTTCTTTAAATTTGGCAGAACAAACCTTTGAGAACCTTCTCTTTAATAATGTAAACTTTTAGTTAATACAAAATAATTCTCTGATGTAAAGGTCTACAGAAATATAATATCGCCTGCGTTGAAATGATAATGGTGATATCATTTAAAATTTGTATTTCAATTTAAAAAGTTTTGTACATTTTCTATTATTATTAATTTCTACAATTATTTAAGTGTTAGCATAGAATATAAGAAAACTAAAATTTCCCTCCCCTTTTGTCTGTTGGCCTCTGAATACGTGTTTGAATTCAGACACAAGTTAAGAAATAATTCGCTTAAAACACTTCCAGTATTTTTCGAAAACCAAATACCATTCCAATGTACAATACTTAACTCTGTTTCATACACCATCACTGTGACACAAGATCTGAGGGGTACTAAATCAACCCAAAATGGACGCCATTTAAAGCTGTCAATCTTCATTTAGCCATTATCTCGGTCACACGGAACCAGACCGGGCGTTTTTCACGATAAAATGGCTATCCATGTACTGGAATTAATAAAGAAACAGTGCATTTTTATAGATATAAGTAATCAGCAACTGCACACTGCCCTACCCTGAGAACTTGAAGCTAAATTTGACAAATCAACTCGATTTAAGGGAAAGGCCCGCGTTTTCGTCTCTGCCAACCCCATTAACCTGGCGGCTAATGTCGATTAATTAAGATTATAAATAAAAAAATATACATTTAATAACAAACGTGAGATTGTTAAGTAAGCGGATATTTAAAAAGGGAAACGTTCTTATGTTTTTAATACTGCTTCCTCATAAATGCTTTTAAGTGACTTTTTAAAACTGCTCAAAGAAAGTGGACACCACAAATTACCTTCAAACTCAATACATATAATTTAATTATAATTTAAAACGACTAAACCGATAGCTTTTGTGAATTTCTGAATTTAAAGCGAACTAAATTCATTAAAACAAGTACAGTTATAATATTTAAACGTAAATAATTCTACGATTAACATTCTATAACGGTTTGATTGATTCAAAAAGTTTAATAGAAACAGGACCTTGCCAACGAAAACGAAACTGGAAATTCATAATGCCACTCGGTCGTTTGGCTTTAAGAAGAACAGATTTGGGGGATTACTGGATGGCAGATACAGTACCCAAATACACTTGGAGTGGTATAAAAGACCTAATAGTTCGAAGTAGGATACAAACTCTATAAATAACACTCCTAGCTATGATCAATATAACCGTGAGGAAATGAGGAGAATCAAGGTTAGCGGAGTCTTTAATAAGTGATACGATACAATTACCAATCGCTACAATAGAAGCGCTACAGTACTTAACTCCTATTAAATAATAATGTAGCTCTGAGACGTTCGTTCCAAAAAGCAGATGTAATGTTTTCTTAGTGCATTTTTGTAATAAATAAAGTACACTTACAAAAAATAACTACAGCTCGGCCAATTGCAGTCGGAAATTGATATACTCATTTTGCCACTTGGAACAGCAGACATTAATAAGAACACGTATTATATGGCCAATTATTCAATAAACTTAACCCTCATTGGTTTTATAGAGATGAGCGAGATGGTAGCAAGTCCGTGGAGTTTGCAATTTTATATAAATTTATTAACGCATTGGAAGCTACAAAATACTTTATTAATATTCGTTTCTTAGAAACAAACCAATAGAAATAATTGCGGGAAACTTTCAACAGACTTTCAAAACAATATCATTATTCTACACTCCAAGAACAATGAGATATGTACAATGGATCTGCGCAGTTCACAGTACAACTCGCTTCGAACACTCTCGCTCCCTTTTATGAATTTACATAATTGTATTGATCCAGATATCTCATAGCTCAGAAACTTGACAAAGAACGTTAGCATAAGGATTAAGCATGAATACTTTTAATATCAAATATGGAGTTAGCGTAGTTGTCTGGATGGACAGATTACAACAGCTGAAGGTCTAGGTTCGATTCCTGGGAGGGTTCATAGTTGGTGTGCTGTTGATTTCTGAGACATAATAAATGCTTGGGAAAAAATTGCTGTTCATTGAAAGGTCTCTGATGAGGACAAGTGGCGTGTCCGAAATAGCTAGAAGATCTCCCAAAATGTTTCAATATTCTCCTTCTGAAAATTATTACGATGGCATAACCGCACATAAACAAATTCAGCTACTGTGTGCAACTTGTCTTGTCAATAAATTCGCTGAGACATAATCTTAATTAAATATTCACGATACAAAATTTAGGCTATGCTTGGATTTGTTACGGCTGCGTGGCAAATGCTGCATCAAATTAATTAAACAAATAAATAATCATTTAAGTACATTCAAATTTATTTACGTTCTCTTATCACACGTGCCTCACGCAACTTGTACCTCGACAAATTTATGAATCCAAAAATATTTGTGAGCCCAGTCGACTCCAAAGCTACTGCATAGATATTTCATATAAATTTTGCAGATAAGCGGAAATACCTGGCAAAGCTGACTTGCAATTGCTCGCTGTGACGTTCCAGAACTACCCATTAGCACTAATCTGAAGTTCACGTAAGAAATATTTGTAAATGCTTGGGACGCCTCAGAGAGCAATTGAAACCAGTACGAAAACACCACCTAAGTTAGGAGCCGTTCCAATGTTGACACCGGTTCTCACGGTGACGCCGGTTCACGAAATCCCACACTTTCCACATTTCTCGCCCTGAACGAACATACCACTGCATTTATCATACAACTGTTTATTTATCATATAATTGTTTATTTATTTTTTATTTGTATTCCTAACAGAACAAGAAAAAGTAAGTAATTGAGTACTCACCCCGCGTTCAGCGCCTGCCTGTAGATCTCCAGCATCAAAGCTTCATGCAGCATTTTAAAGTTTTGTTGAATTTTGGCGGCTTTTTTAGTAAATTTGACAACAGAAAATTTCTTTGTTTTGAATTTTGTTTGTTTTTATTACACTTAATATATATATTTATTTATATTAAATAATTTGTTTGTTTAGTTTTGCACTATGTACTCGTATATTTGAAGTTGGTTAGCAGCTTGGAGGCGCTTCGTATAACGTAATTGGGATAAGTATGTTTTTGTTTTGTTTCGTAGTTTATTTAGAAATGCGAATTTCGTTTAAATTTTAAAAAATATCTAATTTTGCGTATATTTGTGTAATTTAATAATATTTAATTTCATTAATAATTGCATTGAATCGTATACTTTGGGTTTGTATGTAAGTACATAAATTATTTTATTTTTGTGTTTTTTATATATTTTATCTTTTTAAGTACTATCTCTGTATATAATTTTCTTTTTGTTTATTTTGAGCAATAATATATTCTTGTTGTTTTAATATTTAACGAAATATTCACTAATATTAATTTCTTTGCTTACAATTATTTTAAATAGTAAATTTTGTGGTAGTTTTTACGTATACTTGGTTAATTTTTTGTTGTAGTTTTTGAGGTTTCGTTTATTTTAAATATTATTTCTAATTTATTGTTTATTTTTGATGCTGTTTTGTGGTTGTTTTTGTTTTAATAATCAGTCTTAAAAGCACGAAATGAAAATCTTTCTTAGCATTTTATTTCACGCACACAATTTTTAATTGAAACAAAAATTTGACTAGATATGATTTTATTTATGTATTTATTTGAATTGTAGTTTTAATCCAATTGGCTTTCTTTAATTTGTTGTGTTAGTTTAGTTTTTTTTTTTTATTTATATCTTGTTCTTATCACACTTTGACAGTTTTCTTTGATTTTAGATGTGAATTGGAATTCTCGTTTTTTTAATTTCCGATTCACAAAAAAAAATTGTATTCAATGTTCTCCGCTTGGGAATTTTCTTAATATAAGCGCACGCCTCTGATTCTGTCGTTACCCGTTTGAGAGTCGAACAGCGAATGTCGTCACTTCTTCACGCTAGGCTGCCACTCGACTCGTTTCTCGTTCTCGGTTTGGTTTTTCAATTTGTTTTTTTGTTTTTCGTAAGAACTGTCAAACTGATTCAGTCAACATGAGAATCGGAACAACACCATGAACAGAAATTCTGATTGATCCCGAAAGAATGAAGTTCGTTTAGGAATTGGCGCGGGCGGGTGGAGAGTAAACACAAATGCGTAGCTGTGTGTACGCGAGCGAGATTGTGTGTGTGAGTGGCTTCCTTTCGTTCCGCTTAGTTACGTTTGTGTGACGATGACAACAACAATAAGGACGACGACGGCAATTCTGATGTTGGATCCGCACATCCGCACTGACGAGAGTACGCGTTGTATCTGTGGGATACGTGTGGCGCCCAGCCTGACGCTGACCGAAGCGAGCGAGCGCGCGGTGTATATGTTGCTACGATGCGTCGTGTTTATGCGCGTACTCCTACTCAAGTGTTGCTCAGCTGGCTACGTTGCGTGCTCTCTTGTTCACTTTAAGACACGGAAGCGAAGCAATGTTCTAATTAATTACAACAACTTTTCACCCTTTTCGTTGACGTTGTGTTTGGGTAGCGGCGGCTCACTCTCCTTCAAGCGTTGTCAACACGACAGCAAAGCACCTTTGACATGATCGCACGTTATAACGGTCCGTTGTAGACTAAACCGCACTTCAGCGTACCATATGCTCAGCGGTCAGTTCTCAGCAACGCTCCACTCTCAGAGTACATGGGAACGAAGCGAAGAGATGTTTGTGGAAAAGGAGAAATGGTGCAATCGCGACATGCGCATAAAGAGGGGTAATGTGTTTATAATATCAATTCATGGTGTGAGCGCTCTCTTAAAAACGGTGGCAATTCCCCTTCGCTCGATTTACGGATTCCAATTGAGAAGCCTACTGCAACTGCATAGTGGCCTGACTCTCATAAATTTCACAGCAATAAATCTCTTCTATACACTGTAGATTTCTCAATCGAGTCCAGTTGGAAAACGCAAACAGACTTGTTTCATCAATTTCATGCGTTCCTATGCGTTGGGCATGTGCTAGCTCTGCGCTCAGACAGTGCTACTCGGTCTGATTAAATACATTTTGATTTGGAATTGATAGAATGCTCTTCTTTTGTTGTTGCTGTTGTTGCTGATTTCAGCTTTCCCTGTTATTGCTCCTGCTATTGTAATATGGATGTTTTGTTTTGTTTTTGCTCATTAAATATACAAACGACAGGAATAGCTTTATAAGAGCATCTCGTTCACTCGCATATACCTTACGCACCCTTCCCAATCCTGCCAACAGATTTTTCTATTATTTCAAACATTTTTCCACTCGACTCATTTTGTTTCTTCTCATCGTTAATGTACTCATCTCATCGTCTCTTCGCTTTTTCGATTTTCACCTCTCTGAATTTTTCATCATTTACTTCAGCCGGCGACAAGCACCACAACGCAACGCAACGCATCACTTCACTCACTCGTCTCGTTGTTCGTCGTCTGTCGGCCGTCGACCATCGTTCGCTCGTTCGTTAGTCGCTAGTTCCATCATGTGCCAGAGCTAGATTTATGACAGTTCGAAACAAGTTTCGCGTGCGCTCTTTCTAGCAACTGCCCTTCAGAGCCGCGCTTGACATTTTGTCTCTCTGTCAGGTTTGCACGAGTAAACAATGACAATGCGAAGCGAAATGAAGTGAACTGAAATGCTGTTTTCCTTCTCCCCAACTGGCTGGCTTGTGTTTTTTGTTGTTTTCTGTTGCTGTTGTTGTTATTGTTGTTTTGCAAATTTTAAATTCTTTTTGTCAATTTGAATCCTGTCGGTTCGTCGTATTTCGTCGCCGTTGCTCCTTTCGTACTGATGTGGACTTGTGCTGCTTCTGTTTCGCCGTTGCCACTTCTTTGTTGGTATGTAGGATGCTGAGGTGTTCCGTCCCTTTTTCATTCGTTATGCCAGTTAATGTTCATGCTAGCTTGGATGTGCTGGGGGTGGGGGACATTCAGGGTAACTTTTTGGCAGACATTTTTCCGCATTTTTGGCAGCGGGTTCGATTTTTTGCAACCGAGTTATATAAACTTGCAATTATGTGCGAGGTGTGAAGTGGGAGTCTCTTTTCACCTCACTGTCTCCAGACGTTTATTGTAAATATGTATGTATGTATTGATTTCTTTGCCATGTGGTGTGCAGGGTTACAAAATATAAATAAGTTGTCTACTGCTGAAAATCAATATTATTCTTTTAGTGTAAGTCGCGACTGATATTAGAATGCCACAGAAAACCTTGTCGTAATATAAAAGTAGCAAGTAACTGACATTGGGAAGGTTGTAAAGGCCGACCACATGCGGCAAGGGCAGCTACATAGATAGTATGGCCTTAAATTAGCACACAACAAGTGTCTAAGCCCGAGAGGTCCTACGGACTCCAAGAAACAAACAGTAAAGTTTAACATTCTCAGAAAATCGCAAGGCAGCTCCTTCTTTGAACGCGTGAATAGAAATTTGAAAATGTGAATAGAAATTTGAACCGAGACCACATGCGACTTGGTTGACAAAATTACTGTACTTATAGAATTATGTGTTATTATTCTGCATATGTAATTATGGCCGGAAGTATGCATCAAATGTTGAGCTTTCTGATTTCCTTGCAAGCCACAGACAGATGAGATTGAGGAGTATTTAAAATAAATTCAATAATGGAATTGAGGGTCTCTTTTGGTAAAAACAATTTCTACAAATTATGAAGAAATTATATATATATATATATATATATATATATATATATGTATATATATATATATATATATATATATATATATATTATATATATATTATATATTTATATATATATTATATATTTTTATCAAAAATTAAAGTAAATTTATAAGTAAAACTTTTAGTAAAATATCACAAAAATAATCGAAAAACGTGGCAAATCGGGTAAACGCTAATGTGGTTTATTTCGATTCATTTCTTTTATCAATGGACTAGATTATAGGTCCATGGTTTTCTACCAGCTCTACTAGAACTCGCTGTCAAGAAGATTATATGTCAAATCGGAAAGGTTTGTACATTCCTGATTTGATGGTATTTGAGAACTTCCGTTGATTTGCGTCTATCAAACTGTGCTTTTATCATCCGAAGCATAAATTAAGAAATTTAATGATGATTGTTTAAAATTTGCAAATAACCGATAGTTCCCGTAGGAGAGAGAGCAAAACATAGTGAAATAACTATACCTGAGGGGTGGTGCAGCTAATCTCTCTATCCTCACTAAGTTTCATGTTGAGAGCTGGTTGAATTCAAATTTGGAACTTTATTGTAAACAAAGCACTCACCCATGCACAACTGTGTTAGCATGTTTGAAGCCTTTCTAATGACAGCACAGAAATGGAAGTTTCCAATCTCCCTATGTGCACCACCACATAAAGTAAGTCCATTGTAGTACAGAAGAATCGTTATCCTTATTGAGTGTTATTATGAGCTGTTACAACATAGGAATTCATCACAATCCTTCACTACGAAAATCCAACCCAAATAATGCATATTAAATAAATCCAATCCCATAAAAATTTAAATATATTCTAAATGTTTCTAAATGTAATTTTCACAACTAAAAAAAAAGTGCTCCAATGTTTATTTACATAAAAATCCTTTAATGTTCATGTATGTGTGTTCACAATTTATTCTAAATATAATACTAAAAGATGCAATAATTTTACTATGGATTCTGACATTGCTCAGCATGATAAAATTTTCCTTTGCTGAAACAATCAAACATATTCAACAACTGAATCCAAAAAAATCACCTGGATACGATAATATTACCCCGAAAATGCTAACAGAGCTACCAGATTCTGCATCTGCATTTCTCTGTAAGCTTTTTAACGCAATTTTGGACATCGGTTACCATCCGAATGCATGGAAGAAGTCGCAGATATGTTTGATAGCTAAAACTGGCAAAGTCGCAATGCTGCCGTCCTCATATAGACCTGTCAGCCTATTGCCTTGTCTTTCTAAATTCTATGAAAAACTACTATTAAATAAACTATCTCCTTTTCTTCATGAATATAGCGTAATACCGCAACATCAATTCGATTTTCGAGAAAAGCACAGCACTATTGACCAAGTAAATCGAATTACAAATGAAATAAGAAAACCATTTGAGCTTGGGGAATTTTGCTCTGCAATATTCCTTGACGTGGCTCAAGTATTTGATAAGGTATCGGAGCAAGGACTGATGTTTAAAATCAAGAAGTTTCTTATCCATAGACGTTTCAGTGTAAAAGGAAACGAATTTATTTCGGAGGATATTCCAATTTCAGCCGGTATCTAGGCCCTACATGATATGTAGTATATACTTCTGATATTCCTATAAGTGAAAGCATACTAATTTCAACATTTGCTGATGATGCCGCCATACTTAGTTGCAATAAATGTTCGACAAAAGCGTCGAAGACACTAAAAGAGCATTTACTTGGGGTAGAAGAATAGCTAGGAATATGGCTTAGAAAAGTCAATGAGCAAAAAGCAAGCACGGAACATTCTCTTTGAAGCCTGGTACGTGCCCAGCTGTTCGGCTCAATAATATCGAGATTCCGCAAGCTAATGAAGCCACTTATCTCGGCATTCATTTAGACAGGCGCGTAACTTGGCGCACGGACATTTCAGCTAAAATTTTACATATGCAGTTGAAGGTAGCCAATCTGCATTTACTAATTAACCACAAATTCACCTTAAGTTTGGAATAGAAAGTTCTCCTCTACAATGCAATTCTTAAGCCGATATGGACGTACAGCATTCAACTGTGGGGTAATAGATTCGCTTCTAATATTGCCATAATTCAAAGGTTTCAGTCAAAGATACTTAGGTTAATAGCAGGTGCTCCATGGTACATCCGTAACGATAATATTCACAAAGACTCTATTTTGTCCTTTTATTAGCACGATAACATTTAAGTGTTGGCGTGTCTGTTGTATCACCATAGATATATCTTTTAAGTAGCCTCGCAAAACGAGGTATAGCGATGTCAAATCCTACGATCTTGGCGTCAATTCATATCGACTGATTTTCGAATTGCAGCAAGGGAACTTTTGGAGGCACTCAGCTGTTTTTGTGCGAGCCAAATGACATTTGACTCTAGCCTGTTCCAACTATATGTCCTCGTATCAAAATATATATATTATATCATATGTCCTCTTATCAGTGGACTGGAAATGGACGAGTCTACAGTGGACACCGGAAAGTTACTTTTGCTGCATTGAACGGTTTGCTTTAAAAACAATTCGCATTCAAGAAGTTCCTCGCTTCTTCTGTTGTGAGCATCATCGCTGAACTAATTATAAAATCTATTAATTTTAGCAATACTCAAATTCTGACGTTAAAAATATATCACCTATATGCAATGTACAACTTTTGGACGGAGAAGAGAGACAAATTTTTACCAAACCCCCACTTTGGTTTTGTCAAAGTCGGCGCGATAACTTTGAAATTCTCTGAGTCGGTCAGAACTTCAAATGTACGTTTTTGTTGTTCTCTGAGTCAGTCATTTTTTTTGTCTTTTCTCAGATTTTCTTTTTGTTTAATACTTGGGTTTGTTCCAATTTCAGTTTTGGTTAGTTTTTATTATAATAAATCTTGTTTCAATTGGAAAATCGAATGTCTTCAAGATTTGTGGTTTGTGGGCTGCCCAGATTCTATTATCGATTATAATTTATTAAGTAATATAAGGTGAATACATTTGAAAGTTGCACTTATTTATATATACTGCCATGTACATACCTACTTAGCCCCTGTGGGGTGGGTGTATTCTGACTATTCAGTTGATACCACCCGTTGCCAGGACAACGAGCGCAGTCACTATGTGATGACTTCTGACAAGGAGTGAACAGTCTTTCGCATCATCCCACAGATTCCTTTTTGGAATTTTCTCTTGCTGGCGTTGTTGTTGGAGAATGCTGCGCATGCAACTATTACGCATATTTATGATAATTCGATAGCTCAGCAGCAGCTCATGGACAGTTTCTCTCTCATGTTGGGAGAAGCCGTTCATGAAGTTACTGGCTATGGGAAGAGCACAGAATGGAGTCCATCCCCCGTCTACTCGAAAAAACCACGTTGACGAGAACTCATCACTTCCAAATGCAGACAGCAGAAGCAAATCAGCGTTAAGCCAAGCAAAATTTTATTTTAACGTTTTTACATTTATGTGCATTCCACGGAGAGAGCACCCTGAACCGCTCCGTATCCACGAGCATCTCTTCCGTAGTCCGCGTTGTACGCTAATTTCAAATTATAATTTATCAATCGTATTTTATGACGAGGCATATTAAAAGCAATTGCTAAAAATCCACCAAAGATATGCTGAAATAGGAGTAAAGGAGCAGGGAAATATTAAATAAAAATGCCCAAATCAAATTAAAGAATCGTAAAAATATTTATGACTCCGCTTGCCTATGAGTGAGAGCATCAAACTCAGCAAGAGCCGCAACAGCAATGACCGCATGCTCCAGCATAGTGTCAGCGTCACGTCACGCCGCTCGAGAATTATGTGGCAGGGCAGGCGAGGTAGCGAGGTAGCGCGTCCAGCACGCCACAAGTGATTTGATTATTATCGGCTAATTGCTGAATCATAAAAAGTTTTATGACTTTACATTAAAAGTGCATCAGCCAAAAAGTACGACAACAACAACAATAACAGCAAGTGCAAAGCACTTTGCGCCGCGTGCACTCCGCAAAAGGCTCCCTTGATTGGCCAAATAGCAAAACCAGTGATGGACCACTATGGTTCTGAAATCCGGCATCCTTTAACTAATAAATTATGTTTCCTACTTATTTAAACAATTCTCGTTAATGTATTCTTGTGTCCATGGGTCCTCTTTTTCATGTCCATGGGTCCTTTTTTTGATATCAAACTTAAGTGTATTTGGATTTATAAAAGCCAGACACTTGACTGGTTTAACATCATTTCAGATAACATTTCCTATATATTCCTAATAACAACAGTTAACTGCGTAACTTGTTCCGCGGTTCCATAAATAAGTTTTGTTATCAATTAATTGAGGTCATTTGAAAATGTTTGATGAAATAACTAGAATACTACGGCCGGTTATGCTGACTATTTGAAAAGCTTTGACAATATACATATACGAGTATGTTACTGTGACTTAAATACTGACTTGGTCTCTCGTAGGTTGTATTAACATCCACACTGTATTTTAAAAGCAAGCACATTTGTATATGGCCGGAATGGAAGGCGTGGCAGTTTCACACGGAGAGAAACTAGTTTCACGGCCGCGTATTTTTTAAAACGACACCGTCTGCATGTAGTTTTTTTGAGAGGTGGTGCATACGAGTATCTATTCTTATTTGGAGTCGTGTGCTTGTGAACAATTCTTCTATTTTGTACTGGAATGCGATAGATTTCTATTCTAGAGATGTATGCGAAAATGCTTGAGTTTTCAAAGGAGTCTATTCAACTTTTAAGTGTATGTTAGTTTGTGTGTCTTTTTAATTTATAATAGTCATACAAATTGATTGTAGAGCGATGTTTTCTGTTAAAAAACATTTCTCATATAATACCTGATAAATCTGTCAGTTTAATATTTAAATTGTACTCTCTCACCAATGCGCCAAATGCCAAAAATTATCGTTACAAAGCAGGGCGACCCCAAGAAACGCGCAATCAAACGCGTACTTGCACCCGCATAAGTGGCGCATTGTGAGTTCTTGGGGCCCATTGCATGGCTTTCAGAAAGGGCCGGGGAAATACCTTAAAAATACTGATATACTTAATTTCAAATTGCAGATCTGTTCGAAATTGTATAATAAGTTTACTCCGTACATCTTAAGAAAGGCTCTATTGAAGTTCTTAAGTTCGGTTGTTTTTTTTCCGACACTGAGCAAGGATTATTCAATAATACCAATAAAGTGGATATTGACGGATCTTGTTCAACAATGTACAGGGTCCTTTTGCAATGGCATATGTCCTAGGAGTACATTTGGACTAACTTCACCTCATCGGTGTTTAATCTATGGTATTACAGTGGCAACCGCTCCTGAGGATGGATTCGCTCTTCTGCGCCCCCTGACTCATCAGCCGATCCACTTCTGCCCAGCACCCACATGAGGCGTCGCAGGCATATTTCATTACCACTTGCACGCCTGAAAAAAAAGAAGAGAACAAACAAACAAATCCAGCAGAAGAACTCGTATAATTTAAATCACAACGGCCTTAGGGTGCAATAGCGGCCGCGAAGTGTGAACAGGGAGCGTAGTGGCATGACAGATGTATTGATTTGTAGCAGTGGATTCGTACAAAATGCTCCCATTTGTAGTACGCTAGATCCGCGAGTAAGTACACGCGTATATATGAAATTTCCTAAATAGAGCAAAAATAAAAGACCAAAATCATTCCAAAAATCATTGTGCACGCATTGAGTCAACGAGTGAAAGATTTATTCGATTTTTTCTAATTTATTAGCGTCTTGAGTAATATTTCTCTATACTGTGTATACTGATCAACATAACGGGCGGGGCTGCTGGTTTCTTTTTTAATTATATATTATTTCGACACTGGCGCAATAATACGCAGGGAATCTTGACAAATATCGGAGGCAAATCTCGATTTACGTTTCAATAAGTATCGAAAATATAAAAAAATGTTTTTCCAAAGTAAGTAGAATTCGATATACTGCACAAACCGATCCAACTGTATGCGAGTTATTGAAAACACAAGCGAACTTCGTGAGCCGCCAGTGTTGTCATTGTATATGGAGAAATTCTGATCTCAACGACAGAGATGCGTCTCTATTTGATTCTATAGCAACTACTAACCTTTTAGTATGCAACATAAGTCACACGCTCACCTATCATTCCATGTACCTTCCAACGATATGATGGATCGTGTACTGCTATGGAACTTGATCTCTTTGCTAATACAAATTTCCGCTCGGCCTGCACGAGGCACCAGCAGTGGCTTTCACACATGTGTCAATAAAAAATAGTTAAGTGGGTAATTGCTGTGTTTTTTTATTCAATCTCCAATACCAGACAGCATCTTCCTAGATCAACTCCAGAATAGAGGGCTAAGGAATTTTAAGCTTCTTTGCAAAGTGTTCTCAGTCAGCATAAGATTGGACTACATTCAAATGGATTGGCGCAAAATAAGGCAATTTCATTCCGAAATGTGAGGAAAAAGTCTCCCTATAATCCTAAGGACTACAAATCCATCAACCTCTCCACATTCCTCTTGAAAACACGGAGATACTATTGGACATTCGTGCACTTTTCTCTAAGAACTCTCTGGAGCGCAGCTGGAATGTGTTGGCCTATGGAGACGACACTGTTCTTACTGTGCCATGGAAGCTCCTAACACATTCATCGATATAATGCATGGCTCACTCAATTAAGTTAATTGTTAGGCGACTGTCGAACACTGGATATAACTCTATTGAAAACATAGTTAATATAGGAGGTATAAACCCCCATCTGGAGCTCCCCTAATTCTGATTAATGGGAATCTCGCACTGAAAAATGTAACTCACTTTCTCGGACTAATCCTAGATAGGAAGCTAAACAGGAAAACCAATATCCTCCTTAGTTAAAGCTTATGCTGTTATATATACTTGTAAAAAACATTGGGAAAATACAGGGGTCTTAAGCTGATAAAGATGCGTTGGCTCTACACAGTTATTATCCGATCCATCTTAACTTACGAGTAACTCATATAAAAATACTCATATAAAAAACTCATATAAAACAACTCCGGAACGTCCAAAGGGCACCGTGCTTCACCATTTCCGATGCCCTAAGAATCACATCGACTTCAGCTCTATAGATTCTTCTACATTTAACCTCGCTGGATCTCAACTACAAAAAATCGCCGACAATTAGAAGCCAGAGACTACGGGGAGCGGGACAATGGTCTAAGTCAAACACTGGGCATTCCAGAATATTCACGCTCATTCCTCAATACTCAGTAAAAAGTTATTCATCACCATTCAGTACAGGACAGTGACTGGGAGAGAGTGGCGTCTATAGACAGCTTGAAGCTAGATTAAGCGGCAGGCGGAGAAGTGCTCTCAAACCCGTTAAGGATAATTTACTCCTTTTCAGGCAGATATTTCGGCCATAAAAGCGGTCATGAAATTATCAAAAGATATAAGCATAGTCTCTACTATCCAAGGGACTATCAGGGATCTAGGATTCGACAGACTGAAATTAAACACCGTGATTAGCTACCGAGAAGGTCTTGACGAATTTGTTGGGTGGCATAACATTCACCTTATATGGGTACCTGGCCACAGGCATCTCACAGGGAACTGCTGGGAACCACCAAGGAACTGGCAAGGCCAGGAACCACTAAGGAACTCCAGAATTTGCTGACTTAGATACTCCACTGTGTACCTGCAAATTGATAATAGGGGAGGTGTCGCCAACACTACTTGGAGAGTCTCAAAGACGGACAAAATAGCGCTACAAATCTGGCCAAAGCTGGACTGGGAACACGCTAAAATTGTACTAATTCCCAAAAAGAGGAACACTCGGCGTGGTTCTTGGGGTAATCACTGGTCACTGTATTTTACGCAGTCACGCCAACAGGCTAGGTTTAGGTTACTTTACCAACGGCTGCACTTCTGCAGATGCTGCAGAGATGAAGAGGAGAAGGATACCATTATCCACCTGCTAGGCATGTGCCCGATGCAGGAAACGTATAACAGACTCAGGGTTCTACCAGACAGACAACCTAGTCAACTTAGCAGAAGTTGACACCAAACGCATAATACGCTTCATCATAAGCTCCAGTTAGTTCGAGTCCTAGAGGTAGTAATGAGATCCTGTGGTACATAATGAGCCATATTGGACTATGTGGGTTCTCGCAAGAGGGCGGGTTTGACATATTATTCTTACTTATATATATAAAGCAGTTGCCATATAGCATTCAATGATGGAAGACAATTCTTATACGAATTGGTGTTAATGGAAGCTGATTCTAACAATGATTTTGTGCATTGCTTGCCAAACTTTTGCTTGCAAACACCTCGTGTACGACACGAAATATTCTCACATAAAAATATGTTTAACCACAATGACCATATTGAAACGTTCCACGACGTGCTTCTTGAAGCAGAATCCGCCACTTAGTACAGCAATTTTTTTTGTTTCCAGGCCAAGTATATTATTTAATTGCTTTACTTTACTAAACAGAAGAAGTTTTAGTGTGTGAATGGGTGCGAAATCCGATTTGGCAATGGTTTGGAAGTGATCAGAACTTTTTTGACTTTTCTCAGCTTTTGCCCCTTGCGAGTATCCCACTTGTATATTTATATTTTTTGTGTCGTTTTGTCAGAAACTTATCCATCACAATCGGGAGAGAATGAGTTTTGCAACAACTGCTCACATATTCGTCATAATCGTGGGCTTCACTTGCAACATCTACGCGCATTGAATTATTCTGCATGAATATTGATTACGCTGGCCGAATCGAGACCAGTTAAGCAAGCTGAAATTTACTCGTACTTAATTATTACGGCAACTTCGAGTTTGATCAATCGCATATTTGTGAAGAATCAATCAAAACAAGCCACCGCGACCCACATTCAATTACGAGCAATGCCGCTGCAGTTGTTGGGGCAGTTGTTATCTCCACTAAAGCGGTTAAGGCACCGCGAAAAGGCAGTGGGCCATCAATCATAACGATTCAAGCTTTCGCGGATGACTGAGTTAGTGAGCGCCCATCGATCAATCACTCAATCAATCCATCAGAATGCTCGCTAGTTCGGTTTAGTTTCCTGCGATATGAATGCTTTTAAATTCGTTTGATTGATAGTGGAGAAAAATGCGCTGTGGACTAGACTATCAGCCACTTCGGCAAGTGCGACATGGTTTGATAAGCTAAGAAGTTTAATAAACAGCAAATCAGCCGGTAAATGAAAGGCGAATGTTTACCAGTGATATTGGAGTTTGCTGTAGGTACTGAACGAAAGAATTTCGAATGGTATTGAAAGTAATGTACGCATTAAGCTACTACTGGGTGGAAGGAGATGTATTTCGCGATGAAGCGAGGGTGGTGCCTACTGAAGTGTTACTGCGACCCCTCTGGTATGAATTATTTATGTTTTCTTTGGGGTAGATTATGGAAAGGCTATCCAATATGTTAACTGAATCTGGTAAAGGAGCGATTAAATGCTATGAAAATTGACCCTACGAAGAATACTACACCTACAGGGTCTCCAGAAATAAGATAGAATAGATAAGATAAAATAGACAACCACAGAATAGACCACAGAGCTGCAAATGCTTTGAACAATTTTCATACTTGGAGACAATTTGACCAATGGTGAATTGGATACAACGAATATGTCAGGCATTGTTGTGATAGAATCAAGTAAAAAGCTCGAAACTACTCTGTGATTAAAATTCTCGCCTGTTTAGGGAAGGACAACAGCCCACAAAAATGTCTCGGCGATAAACTAACTTTAATTCCCTTTTAATTGATAAAAATCAAGGAAGTTCTGCAATGTAAGCAAATTTCCTTCATTACCAACACGCTTTGTGGATTTTGGGCGGTGTTCAGTGATGGATGATATGACTAACGCCTCCGCAGACCAATGTTTATTATTTTAAGCCACACAGGATGTGCAACGAATTACCACTAAATTCCAAGTTGAATTTAGTTGACAACTGAGCAGTTGTAGTTGGGTTAGTGACGGTGAGTTTCCGTCAGATTCTTTTGGTGCACTACCAAGAACAAAAAAAATGATTTCAATAGAAAAAAATCGACGCTTCTGACTACAGTTTTTGGGTTTTGGAAACTTCATTGGATTTATTCCAGAATTGGCCAGCAATGAATTAATTTGACATACATAAGCAACATTTAGTATATTTGGGAATACATCGATAGTTACAGTGTTGGATTTTCTAATGATCTGGCAAATAATGATGAGACTATTCTATGTCACTCCTACCTATCCCACTACTAAATCCATTAGTTTCCACGGAA
Organism: Clusia tigrina; assembly: GCA_920105625.2. Classification (NCBI taxonomy): domain Eukaryota; kingdom Metazoa; phylum Arthropoda; class Insecta; order Diptera; family Clusiidae; genus Clusia; species Clusia tigrina. The sequence continues at coordinate 38,257,732 of OV050033.1, read as the reverse complement.
AACATTTCTTAAATAACTAGATTTCACATTGCTAACTATGAGAGACATGCTGACTGATATCAATCACAGTCTCCTGAGTCGTTAACGGGAAGCACTTGACTGTGTGAAGTCTTACCAAAACCAGTCCATCCGGTTGGCTTATTTTCAATGCACAAGAGCTGTCATTTCTTTGCTCGCCCAGCGATGCCGACACATTCGTAGGTGTGTAAGATTCACTTTTAAAATAAACTTTTTAATCACTCGCTGATAATTTTTCCATTTGTGCCATTTTCATATTGAATGAAGCAGCGCCTGTAATCTGTAGTGGAAATGGGTGAAAAGCAATGCAAACTCTGCGGCCGAATGATTGAAGACGCCGAGCCACAACCAATCCATCCATCATAATGCGGTTTAGACCAAATCGAAAATTAATCCGTCAACGTTGCACGTCGATTCGCTGTGACGATCGATACTTGTGCTTACTCGTACTTGAAACGCAACTATAACTGAATCGATCAAACCGCTTTAACTTGGCTAAAATAGCCAGATCAAAGTCACAAGTTGTGGAAAGTAATTGATGTGGCTAACTCAGACAGCCAAGCAACACGGAGAAATGTGTAGTTCATACAAATACACCGACTTAACTCTATTGATTGATGAACGTTCTGGCGAAGTGAACTGATTGCGGCAGACACTTCGGGACAAGCGGCAACCACTCGCAACAGTAGAAGGCGGTGGTATCAAAGGGAGCCGACAAAGTGACAAAAGATCATAGTACACATTTTCTCAAGTTACACTAGTTTTGCATTTTCCACAACGCAACGCTCACAATAAAAGCGGCGGAGTGTTCTCGATTTAATAATAAGTCCAGTTTAGGCATGGTTCCTAGTTTACAAATTGGCATTCTTTCAAGTCACGGAAAATGTGTGTTTAAAGCTGCGAGAAACATGCGGATGAACTCTTAAAAATTTGTCAACTCATTCAATTAGCATTATAAGAAACAAACTTCTTCTAAACCGCAATTTGCGATTCCTTCAGTGTATTTGGCGGACCAGAACAAAAGCTCCTGAACCTCCTTCGATTCGCGTAACTATGGCGGTGTTTGCTGCTGGCTCCATTAATGAATGGTGATGGAATTGTGGGGATACTGCTTCCAACACGTTTCCAGTATAAACCGCAGCACAAAATAATTTCCAAAATACTAGCAATAAAAAATCAAAATTATGACAACCACTGCTTCAGCGGTACTATTTAAAATATCATGGTGCGAAATTTAAGAGAGACATGGGCAGAGAGCAGCGATTATACAGAGCTCCAAATCCATTGAACCGCCAAAATCCAACGGCATCAACACGCGGCACAAATACCAACACTACAGCTGCAGCAACAACAACAAAAACAGCCTGGGCATCAGACATTGCAAAATATGATTATGACAAAACATGACGTTGCGGATGCTGCGCCCGGAACAATCGCATGAGACCTGCTGTCGATAGGCCCCACGAAGGGGCTTGTGGGCATCCTCGTCGCATTTAGGAGCGCGGTTTAATCGAATTACATGCAAGTGAAGTGGAAAATTTATGAATGCGGGGAAAAAAGTGCCAAAGTGGTCAACAGCAAACACCGAGTCCACACACCAAACTCCGACGCTAGTAGGCTGGACTGATGCTGATGCTGATGACAATGCCGGTCAACATACTCATGCAACGGCAAAAACAACAGCAAATTATTCACCAAATGTGCAAAAAATAAAACAAAAACAAAAAGTGACAGCGCCGAACAAAATTATGGGCGTCACCATTAAGCTCTGCGGATCAACAAAACACTCGAAGCGCACGGGCCCGTGCGTAAATTACGCGCAGGGATTTGGTAACAGTTTTCGGTTAAATGACTTTATAGTTGGGCTTAAATAGTGCTGCAGCCATTTTATGGCCACGGTCAGTTATAAACTGATTGTGTCGTTTAAGTTATCATGTTAATTAATTGCCCATTTTGAGTTAATGATTGCGGGCGGCATGCGACTCATAGGCTCGTAGGCCGAAACAATTAAAACGTTGAAGAGGGGCCCTGGAAGAAAAATTCCGTGACCTTGAGTTGTGTCACGTTCCAAGTGGAAAGGCATCGCGGAAGAAATATTGTTGCCTTAGAATTATTTTGGGATCCAAATTCGAGCGAGACAGTTAAGTTTTCTCACTCACGAAATATCCATACTTATTTTTTACATGTCATTGGCCTTCATATTTCAGGGAATAAACGAGATATCAACAATGTCTAGGACGTGATGTGTTTCTGAAGTCTTTTAAATACATACGACTGGTTAGCGTGGATTCATATCTGGAATAGCAACAGTTAGAAACGTTTTGAATTTCAGCTCTCCAGTGATGGAAGCCTTTTACCATAGACTTGAGCGGATATTTTATTCACCTTTTTACCGAACTTTACCAGGGCTGTAAGTAAGCATTCCCTTCAAATATGTCATTTGTTGAAAAACAAAAACAGTTCATAATATAGTTAAGGCAAACATAATATGAAATTATACTGCGTTCTATGCTTACGTTCTGTATATACACAGAGGATTCATTATAAACTTTAATTTTCTCTTTGGTCAACAAAAATGTTCCGTCTCCACAATTGGCTTTTTAAGACCCCACCACCAATGGCTCTCACTCAAAACCCATTGAAAACATTAATATACTTTACTCGGAGTATTGTTGTTAATAACCAAAGAGATCTTAGACGGATCCATCTATAAACCGCTCCCAAAATGGTTGGTGGTCCCACTGCAAGTTGGTCCGGAACGAATCATTGGTTGGCTGATACACCTGAATCAAACACCTTGTAGCAAAAGCCATCTTATAGACAGGCGCCTTCGATTGTGTGATGAGGCATAATCTCGTATGACTACTCTTAGGCCATACGGATAACGGAGCAATTAAGGATGTTCCAATCCAACATATATAAAGACTAATTTCTCTAACTGCACTTTTCGTCAAGGTTGGATCATCTTTGGGTGTGGAGACAGCGCCACGATGGAATGGTTCAATGCCACTGTGCGCTCCCTGCTGCCGTAGACTACAAATTTCATGTGTTCCTTTCCAGGCAAGAAAAACATACCCACGAATGAAATACTCCAACTAATCGAAGGAAAGAAAATTTGAATAGACGACTAGAGAGCGCTCAGTCGGGCACAAAAAGGTCTAACTATTCAGCTTATCATTGCCTTGGACCCCATCTCTGTCAATACCTTTTGGAATAATGGCAACATGTTGACCCACGATTTCGGTATTGTAAATATAAGGCTAAAGATGAAACGACCTGAAAATGGTAAGACCGACACATCAACAGTAGGGACTGATCGGCTTCTCAGCCTCAAGCAGCAATGTTGGTTAAAATATCTTTTCGTTCCTCCCATGGCATTGAGCAGATGAAAAGGTGACAAAACGTGTAAAAAATTATGGCCTCCTTTAGGGCCAACAATGGGTGGCAAATCACCTGTATCCAAGTGAACAATGCTAAGGTCGCGTCGAATGTATTTAGCATGAGGTTCACACATGTATTCTTGGACGTGGCATTCAATCAAGAATCATGGTTTCGCTATGAGGCCGTCAAGGGACTCGAAGATACACCGTATAAGTTGCTTTAAATGTACACATAGTCCTAGTGGTCAGCCACTCAGCATGCAGTTTTTTTAGTTTGGGAGATATCTTTACAAGCAAGACGGCGTATTAAAAGTGGGTGCTATTTACACAAAAGTTAACTTTGATGATGATTTATTATGCATGGGAAGTAGTTGCCCCGACTATTTGTTGCCCTAACATCTATAGTTATCTTTAAATGATGACTCTTTTGGATTACACAAGTTTTGTCTAACCTATCATTTGAGACAAACTTTTATTTAGAAATTCATGTTGGACCTCATATAGACCTTTGTCATTTCACAATGGGGATATTCTGTTAAGCGCAACTTTGAAATTTTACAATGCTTTCTATCAAAAGTGTTTCGGACGCTTATTAATGCTCCTCGTTTCATTGCTCACTGAATGCCTTCATTCTTATATTTAAAGGAAAAGAGTTCAGGAAATAAGAAGATTTAGCACAACCCACCATAAGAGCCTTAATATATATGCGAACACTCTATTAGCAAAGATGCTTAAAACCCTGCTGGATTTACAGAAAGGCGACCCTACCAAACAGATTTTATATGTAAATAAATTGTGATTCTTTACCCCATCCAATTTTAAGAACTTATCCTTGAAAATTGAATAAGTCAATCGTTTAAAGGTGAAGCATTTCATATTCCAAAATACTTTAGCTCCAAATAACATTTCATAATTATATTTCAATAATCGAAATTTCGTTCCGGGTTGATCCTTTATATTTTGAGTTTTGTTCTAGATCGAATTTTCATTCTGCCTTTTATACATGCTTAATATACAAGGCTAAAATACTGCGATATTTTGATTTACGTACCACTTCTGGAGATAATAAAGTTCCTGTATATCATAAATTCACATTAGATTATCAACAAAAAAAAGTACGAGGCGGCTTTCGGGAGTTATTGGGATCGTTTCTACACCCCACTCCAATTTTGGTAGGTATACCTATAAATGCTGCCAAACCGATTCTAATATTAATTACTCTATATAGCTTCTTTGCTTAGCCTATGTATGGATAGGGAAAATTTGCAAGCTTCGCTTCTAAGAAATGCTGGCTTTTTGCAAACGCCCTTTTATTCTGATCGAGCTCAATTATCAGCTCCCATTTACACAACGCATTCTTCACATATGACTAATTATGCATATAATTATAATGAGAAAATGACATGTTTCATATTGACATTGAAATCGGACATTTTTTGAATTTCTTGCAACAATGTTTTGGAACTTGAAGAGTGCTCATACATAAAAGCATAATTGTTTCATTCTGCACAATGCGCTACATTTGAATTTACTTTATAAAGGGACGCATGTCCCGCATATTAAATCACTTCATTACGATCGGGTCCACATAGCGAGCCGTCACCCAATCGTAATGTAAATAAGGCATCAAGTGTCAGAATGTCGCATAAACTTTCATAAATAATGAACCTAATGCGTCTGTCACTGGCACTTGAACCGCCTGAAACAATGTTTTCGAATTCATGACTACGGAACGCGATCAATCGATCGAGTTGATTGCGCCACCCGAGCGAGTAAGCAGTCTACTCTACGCTTCCACGCCGCTCCTGCTCCTCTTCACTCTTTTTTATGGTAACGTAGCAACGAGCTCACCTCTTTAATCACGATATCTGAAAATAGCATTTCTCTCTCGTCTTGTGTCCTGCGACTTTTATGTATCACTGAGTGTGTTCTGCTGATTTCCGTTTTGCCAGCTTCTTCACACATCATGAAACATTCTTCGACTTTAAAGTAAACAAACTAGCTTGGCTCTCCACGCGATGCGGCCTTAAGTACGGCTGCAGCTCAAAGTGGCTGGCTCACAAAGGCGATTCTCGATATCGCTGCAGCATGGCAACGACAACGAGCATCAAATCGAGCTGCGACTTTGGCATCGTCATGGCGTTATTTATGAGCATCATTATAAAGTTGCCCATTTTATTGGGTGCCCTGGAATAAATTACTTCCAATAAAGTTGTTAGTTTATATTGGCATTTGTGCAGCAATCGCTCGTCACATTTTTCGTCGGATTTTGGGGTCTGAACAACGTTTGTCTTATTTACAAATAACTTTGAAGCGCAAGAAAGCATTCCAAATTCGGTATCAAGTTTGTAATGCGGCAGATGACATTCCTGTATGGAAAAGATTTTCTCTTTTCAAATTTTAATTTATGAAACTATTGCACGCATAAGGTATCAACAGTGGTATCTGCTTATATATCCCTTTATTTATTCATTAATAAATAAAGTCCACCAAATTTATACACTCTAGGTATACCCATAAATAACTTGGAACACTATCCTAAGGACGTGTGTGAAAATGCTATATATTCAAAACTTTTAGCTAAGTTGGATATCGTTTTGGTTACCTTGAGGGTATTTAAATCCTTGAGCATATTTGAGCTTTTCATGTACCAAGGGGATAGCGGAAAAAGCCATACATTCAATTATCGAGGCCTCCCTGTATATAAAATATCAAACAAAAACTCATGTCACAGCAAAGACAAATTAAAAAAGTAGATCCTACAAAAATCAGTACGATTTCCATAAGCAAATCGGAACCGCGGGCAAATCCTTATCCTAATATACTCAAAAGAAATCCTTCCTCCTAAGCAATTCAAATGAGCCAAACCAATCGTTCAGGGCATCTATGACCAAATCATATGCTCTATGCAAAGACCAGACCTTATAGACTTCGGAATCGCTAAAGGCTTCCACAAAGTTCATTCACACGTACAACCACTCGAGCTATCATCGGATCATATCCACCTTAATAACACTCAAAACCCAAACATTATAAAAGAGAGATTACAAAAAGACCCTAGTTTTTAAACAAACGGATTGACTGAAATATAATAAACACATCAGCTCGTGTCTCAATCTGTCTGAATTCTAAAATATAGACCAATAGATAAATTCAGCTGTGTATGTTTTCGCAAACTGGTTATCCCAAGCGGCGAAGGTAGTTACCCCTCTCTATAAGCCTCTTAGTTGGCAAGAATGTACTCCGAAAGATATACAAATAATTACATTAGAAAAATGGTAAATCAGACGCAAATGGCAAAAGCAGATTCCCAGCACTAAAAAGGGAAATTAAAACTTCACCCAAGAGATTTCTGAAGACAGAACAGGAAAGTGACTTTCAGCATTATATTGAAAATCGAACCCCTACAACAGCAATCAGTTATTATATCTGCCGAGTAGCTAAAAACTAGCGAAGTCGAATCATCTCTGAGTCACCAATCACGTCTCCCCAATGGCGACTGGCAAAAGGAAACGTTTCACTGCCATTCATTTTAAGCAAGTCTTTACTCCAAAAGTTGTAATTTATAGCTCCAAATTGCCTAACGCCACCGACAACCTCAATATGCCAAATATAGGAAGCAAAGCAAAAGAACTACTAGACTCTATTCAAGAATTATCCATGAAAAAACTCCAGAGTGTGACTTAATAACATGGGAAAGGATAAAAGAATCTCCAATAGTAGTCTCCTGCATATTTTGAATGCGATAATAAGCACTGCCTCATTCCCTTAAATATGAAAACTATCTCAAATAACTGTACCAAGCCTAGTAAATATCAAACAAAGGTGGAATCTTATAGACGTGTAAGCTTATTATCAATTATGTCACAGCTCTTCGAAAAGTTGCGAACAGAGAGGATTAAAACTACAATATATGGGAAAAATGGAATACTACATTAATTACATCGCCAATTTCGCTTCAGCGAAAACCACGGCACGGTTGAACAAGTTCACCGTATTGTAAGAGCCATCCACCAGCTTTAAATATTTTGGTATTGTGTAATTTACTTTCTTACCAATAAATATTATTATTATTATTATTATTATTATTATTGTAAGCACCATCCAAAAAACTTACGAATGTAAAGAATATTGTCTGATGTGTTGCTCAACATCACACCCATCCGTTCGACAAAGTTTCGCATGCAGGAATTTTACTGAAGCTAAAAACCATACTGCCTTTGATACTAGCAAACTACCTCTCGTATCGAAACTTCGTTATAAGATACAAAAAATGCATCTAAGCGAATTACCCTATTCAAGCAGGAGTTCCTCAAGGCAGTGTGTAGGGCTCTCTGCTGTCCATGCTATACACTGATGATATGCCAGCCTATGACAAAATCGCCACCTCAACATCTGACGATGACACAGGAATTTTATGTTCCCACCCGGATCCAAATATAGCATCCAAGCTACTCGAAGAATACTTCTCAATGTTCTCAGTGCTCCGATACAAAATATCTGGGATGCATCTTGAACGCCGACTAACTCGGTCAAAACATGTCAATACCAAAATCAAGTAGATGACTTCTAAATAAGCAATCCAGACTCAAACTGGAAACAAACAAGGTCTTTCTTTATAGAGCCATAATAAAGCGTATTTGAACTTACGGTATCCAAGTCTGGGGTGCAACATGTCCATCCTTGAGAAACTACAACAAGCTCAGTCAAAAGTATTGCGCCCAACATAAGAAAGATGCCTGGAAATTCACATCTCAGCTTTCTGAATGAAGCAGTTTTGTGCAAATCTGAAGGGAATGTCATGAAGATGCGAAAATATTAAAGACATTTCATTACAATTGTTTAAAATTGAAGGTGGTTTTTGTAGTTGGAAATTAAATATTGCTGGCTTCATATTTAGGGACAGTCCAATATTAATTTCTCCTCTGATCTTGATAAAATAGTGAAAATTTCCAGGAATAAAACATTGACAAAATAACGAAAGTTGAAAACAATGAATTTATTAAAGTGAAAATATGGGTTCAATCCAAGGAACCCAAACAAACTCTATCGAATCGTATTACAAGGATCCTTTTCAGTAGCCCAGTAGAGATTTTAAGTAAGAAACCCTGTTTACATTGTATGATGTTGTAAATAGTTGTGATAAATCATTCGTCTCTTGGTTGTTCGAATCAACAGCCAATTATTTTAAAGGGTCTTCGACACAAATGATTTGTGGTTCCATTATTAATTACCGGGGTATAATACAAGATTTAGTAAATACAAATGACGCGTATGTCATTCTATTGAATTCTTGTTACAAAAAAGTTGACGAATAACATGTCCAGTGAGAAAATAATTTGCACAAATTTCCAGTGGCATTTACGCAATCAACAGCTGACAGCATTTTCATCAATTCGTGTGTTAATTTATTCGCCATCTGCCGAAGTAATTCGAGATTTAAATGAATGCTATTGTGTCTTGGGATTTTTAATGAACGGCTAAATCCAGTAGGTTGAGTCTCCGAGTCGAATTAGACGTAACGAAACCAGAATTTTCGTAGTTGGCTCGTGTGCGGTGGAGCAGCTCTGAAGCTTCTGCCTCATCTTCGACCGTTGCGACACTTTCGACGGTGGCGCATGATGATCAATTAGAGGAATGTTTTTGAATAGATTTGCTTTTCTGAATGACAATAAATTTCTGATTATAATTATTAAACTTTTTATAATGTGTTTAACATTTTTGATTTAATTTTGATTTTATTTTTTTTTTCTTTTTGGGTAATTTGTTAACTTGGTTTATTTTCTGTTTTTGTAGTGGTTGCAGTACCGGACTCTATTTTGATATTTTTTTATTATCATTTTTTTGATGTGTTCGATGCCGCCACGCTTGTTGTTTTTGGTCGGTTTAGTGATTTTTGGCATTTGGGTCGCTGAGGTACGATGTTTATTACCTTTTTAATTGTAATTTATTTGATTGATTTATAGATCGAATAAATATTTATCAAACGTATCTATTCGAGTTTGGCAATCAGTGACTGGTTTTTTATGGGTTTTTATTTTAAGGCAATAAAATATTTTTTAATGGCATTTCGTTAATCTGCTTTGTTTTACTTCTGTTTTTGGTAAATATAGAAATCAGTTTCTGACTTTGACTCCGATTGACAATAAATTTATATCTTTTTTATTTGCTGCATTATTTAATTTCTACAAATTCCAGTAAGTCCACAAGCTCTGACAAATAATTTAAAATTTACGGTCCATTTGTAATCTTAGCTACTTCGAAAGAGCAGTAACTTTTTTGTTTGTTTTATAAATGTTTTTTTATTAAAATTTTTGTTAAATTAGAAAAGGGCGTAGTAGCATAAAATCTTCATTAACCAACAATATTCCAGTAATGATTTAAGCTTCACATATACATAAACTTTTTCATCTGGATGGGCATATACGCCGATCTCTATCACAAACTACCGCTGTCTAGATGAATGATTTTCAATAGAAGAGTCCAATCACTACGAACTCTCAAAATATTCTCATGAGTCTCATGCGACTAAGCGGCTCTGAGTTTCCGTAAGAAAAATTAGAATGAATTCCGAATGCAATGATTGTGCCTTTATAACAGAACGCATCTGGAACAGCAGAGTTTTGGAATTTTCGTACCGTACGGCTATTTTAAAGAAACAGAAGACCACCTATCCATTCAATTCACAAAAAAGCAAGTACAAGATTCCTTGTACTCTGAACATAATGAATTGGAAAATAATTGTCTTCAATAAAGCAATCAATGCGAATATTGACCTTGAGAAATGGGAATGTTATTCTCTTATATCTTCTTCCATTTGACCCATTGATTAAGCAAATTTGGCAAAATAATCGCGGAAAGTTAAATATTGAAACCACGTTCACAAATTTTGGAGATTCCCCAAAAACTTCATCCAATTAAGTGAGTAAGGTCCTCAAGCTTTAAAAGGGACACTATTACATCTGCTCAATAACAGATCTTATTGCTTCAGAAAAGAGATATAACATTTTTAGTTCCAAAGCCACCCATTTGTGGCTCCTTGGTTCTTGAATGGGTACGAAGTCCAGACACTGGTGTTCCACCAAAGCACTGAGCCTGTAAGAAGCTGCTATAGCCCTGTGGTGATTTATTTGGAGACAGTGAAGCTGTTTCCAAGAAGATTTTTGCGTTTGTGATGGTGCCTAGGACATTATTTCCAAGACCGATCCTTGCGGGTCCTACCACTCTTCATGCAAAGTTTCCGCTGCCTCCGGGTCTTTTCGTTCCCATTTTCTATTGGGAAGTAGGACGTTTGATTTCAATAGGACTGTGCTGAGTGTCATACATCTGGCTAAGGAATATATTTATTGAATTACAAATTGGGTGGTTACATTTTCTTCAGAAATGCACTTGACAATAGGTCGCCAAGAGCGTGTCATCTGAAGCTTCTGGATTATAGCTGAAATTAATGATTTCTAATTAAAAACCAGAGACTGCTGATGCTTTATATTATACATTATTTATGCTTTGTGAGAGGTGGCCAGCGCGCACATAATCCGGAATCCTATTTGAATATTAAATACCATCTCTGTCAAATAAAACAAAACATTTGATCACTACATAAATGTGCATGTATTTTAAACCTTTTAAAGTCCACAAGCTTTTAAACAACCATAAGATTGAATATTTCCATGACACTAAAACTTGTTTCATAAAAATGTGAATTAGTGTTGGTTTTGGTAGGATAGGAAATATGCCAAAAGAGTCGTTCCATCAAAATTTAGAAGTTCACAAGAAAGTTGTGGAGATGTGACACGGGGAGCACACGATCTTATAAAATCATTTTCATCGAAAATTTTGTCCTTTTCCGCGTAAACGGAAAATTTGAAATTTTTGTTGCGCTTTAATGATTAATGAAAGGTTCCTCTTGTATAATTGTTCATTTTAAGCCCTTTAACGTGTAAATTTGACATTTTCGAGTTATGCTTTTTTCACAACAACACGGGCTGGGGAGAAAATTATATTCGGTGTTACACTATTAAAAATTTTTTTTGGGTAGAGAGGGTAAAAATGCCTGTCGCATCATCAAAACTGTCGTCACAGATTTGGTATGTGAGGATTGCACTCACTGAAACATCCCCCTCCCTAACTGAGAATATCTCCTCACCCTGCAACCCTTTTTATACTTCCTTGGAGATTCTCACTTCCTCCCTACTGGATTTTCAATGTTATTCCTGCGTCCAGGTTCAGCTTTTTCCACCGGAGCACATTTTCTACATATTTATCTACGTGGTCCCAGTTTTCTTTGCTACTTGGCATAACCTCCACAATGTTTTCGGTGGCTCAAGTTTTCCCGATTTCCATTTCAAGCGTGCTGCGCTCTGTTTGCCACCTTGTGCATTCGAAAAAGGTGTACTCGGCAGTACACTATCAACTTGCCTAATAGTGAATTAATAGTAATTTCACTACATAGATTCGAGATAAGTTTATGTTGCTACTTAATTCTCCTTATGCTGTAAAACATTAGTGATAAAGTCTTTTCCAAACTATATGTCGTAAACGTTTTATTTAAAAGTTGCTATAATTTCGTACTAATGGACATCATTTTTTAATCATTTGAAAGATTTCGGCAGTAATTGAAATAATATGTCTGTCAAGAGTGGAACGCCACAATGATAAGATATATTTAGGCCTAAAGGTGTAACCACTTACATGAATTGTTGTCAAATTAAACTACTTTCATTAAAACGAAATCATCCAGGACGTGTTATTCTGTTGTTAGACAAAGTCCACTGAGACGAACTATTACTATAAACTCATATTCGTAATAATAAACAATTTGCAAAGCATTAATTATTTTTATGTTTATTTTGTCTCGTTCGGAGTTTCATAAGAAGTTATTGAGAATATTTTACGAGTACGTCAAAGTTATGAAGTTCCGGTGTTAATATTATTAGATAGGTATAGATTCTATATAATATCTATACTATAGATAACACTTTCAATATTTATCAAGCTTGCAGTTGGTTTTAGTTAAACTTTTTTCACTAACTCCCACCTCTGCAACTTAGTGAGATACAAAGCTTAGGATATATTGGAGCACAAAAGTCAACTGTATCACATAAGATTGAAATCACTAAGATATGAGTAATGCGGTATCCGTAGGAGTAGTTTCAATTATTTTTCTTACAGCCAGAGAAAAGTTAAATTTGGTTGGTATTTTTGGGAAGCTTACATTTCTGAATACTGTAGTGCCTTCGAATAATATCAGGCCACACTTATCTAAAATAGTCTGCCAAGCCGCTAACAATTGTAGTTAAGAAATTGCCATCTTAGTTCTCACAAAACTTAAGTGTTTTATTTGTTTAGTATATCTATCAATATAATCCCGTTTATGCTATTGTGATGTCTGTCTATTACTATATGGGTTCTATATAGTGACATTCTTGTGTGTATCAATTAGTAGATTAAAAATATTACCAGGCAGATAAAAGGTATTACCACCTCCCGTATGCGAATAACCCCTGAAGCAGGCAGTATAGTATATTGTTAGTAAAATGTCTTCTTTATTGGCGATGTGAGATCAAAAACCAATTTCATGTACAACGGAAAGGCAGACGACATTTTCAAAGATTTACTGCTTTCATAATTCAAATCGAGATCAAAAGTTAAAAAGATAATCCCTGAATGAAGTAGTCATAAAAATTAAATATGAAAAATATTTTATTGAGTATTTCGTGTTAACGGCAAAGTCATTTTGCGGATCATCTGCGCGCATGACACATCGGCGCAAATACTTCGGACCAGAGCAAGTGTTTGCAGCAAACGGGGCGCAACGCAGCCGTGGGTGTTTATGGCGATGGTTTTCTGATCGCATGGAAAGCTGAAGAAGTGCTCCGTCGCATTCAAGATACAAATCGGCACTTAATCTAGATACATTATTTTTTAATTTATGGCAGAATTGGCGACGAATACGCACATCGCATCCAATTGGTTCGCTCTACTTCGCTTTGTCCCAATGCTGTCTTCGTCGTCACAAGAAATTTCCAGCTCTGTTCGTATGCATATTCATCTCGGTTACAAATTGCCAACGCTGCTGACGGTGACATATGCCAAATACTTAAGTTTCCATTAACAGCACCATCGGACAAATACGGTCAGGTTGTCTTTTAGGCGTTTGATTTTTTACGGTCGTTTGAAAAATGAAATCGATAAAAAAATATAACGACACTTTGAATGCGGCTAATTAATATTGTTTGCTTGCTGAACAGCTTCTTTGTTTCTGTTGATGCCGTTGTTGCAGTGTGTGTGTTCGTTTTATAGATTTGTCCGCATTCAAGGAAATTGAATAATTTAATTAAATTTAATATTAATCATTAATTAATGATATTTATTTATTTGACTTGAGTCCGTGCAGTGACATTGACAAATCTTGAATTTTACATGAATTAAAAGAGCAACGTTAACATCTGGAAGCCAAATAAAATATTGAAATAATAATTATTGAACACAGTCGTCGGATTGTTTGAGGATTTAAGAAAGGATATATCTAATAGCTAAAGGATATTAAATTCACCACCATTGGCCACTTTAGGATTAATTCCAATCTCCAAAAATTTAATTAGATTGTCCAATTTAGTAAATTTCCTGAAAGATGACTTTTTTCTTTTGGTTATGACCTCCTATTTACAGATTTTGATGGATTTCAACATAGGAATTGTTTCAGATCCCTTATTCAGTTCCCCCCATTGTCATAGAGTATCAGCCATTATACTCTCATTCCCATGTTTGCAACAGAGGTTTGGGAGAAATTCTTTAATAAAGGATTTCCATCTTTCGATTTTACTCTTCGGATTCTTCTCGGATACTGAATAGGTCATAGGCTGATGATCAGTGAAGCTTCATAGAGGTAATTTTTCCTTTCGGGAAAACCTGTCGCTCATTTGTAGCTTATTTTTTGCAGCCTCTTACGTTTTAGAGATGAAAATAATTGGATTGTTTTTCTGCGACCAAACTTGTCACAACACTGCCTCAGTTCTTAATTCAAATGATGCAGAATATCTTCCGAAACATTTTCTCAATTGTGTCGAAAGTGTCTATAGCTAGTCCAATTGGACGACTTTGGATGATATTGTTAACTTTATATTCAAATCATGGATTAAATTTTCGTCTATAACGATTTCGATTATTGTAATAAAGTTGGAAAAGGATAAATCAATCTCCATCGATGTAGGATACTGTTAAAGTGGTTTGAATTGAAGTACATTTTTTATAGATTTGATTTCCTAGGAAATATTCTTTGAGACTCATCAAAATATATTGTCTCCAGAAGTCAAATTGTATTTTTCGCCTATTACCTTGCACTTATTGTGCCAAAGTCTGTGGATAAGGTTGGGCTTTTAAAATAAATCATGTTTCCAATTAACGGATGCAGCCCGGACATTAAAAGTCATAGGATATCTTTATGATGCTTGTTAAAAAACGCTTAGAATAATCATTCTTCATCAGAATGTTGGTCGTAAGAAATGTAAGTTTCTTTCTGTCGTAATATTTCTTATACCAAAGTCAAGTCTGTGGAGTCTGCGTTGCAAGAGGTCATTGAATTAGTAAGGAAATCACTTGCCAATAAGGGATATGACATTAAAACTCTGTCAAATCTAAGTTACAATCTGATAAAATTCATAGAGCAGCTTCTCCGTACACGTATCAGCAGCTCCTCCAAAAGAGGACCGTTAAACGGGCCGTTGAAAAAAGTCAGAGGTCTGAGTACTGAAAAATAGTTTCTGCTGATGATATTGCTTTTGCTCTACCCGGCAAGTATTTCTCAACTCTGTCAGAAAGCTTGAATTACTTTCCTCAATTACGCAACATTCTATCTCAATGGATTCATGAATTCGGCCGCGTTGTAAATCCATCCGAAACAGAGCTTATGCCTTTTACAAGGAAATATAAAATATCGAATTTTGCACCGCATTTAATGGATCTATGGACTTGTGCTGAATACCAAACTCCATTTGAAAACCGAAACAACGACAACGGAAAGCATCCAGTACTTTATATTGCTGCAAAAAAGCCCTTGGATTCAATTGGAGCTTCAACCCCGAATCATGTCCTGGCTCTATTCAACAGTGAGTAGTATGTGTCTTCTGGTGCCCAGCTAGTGCGAAAATAGTTAGTTAATATTAGACCTCCAGATAAAGTCAGGAAAATGGCAGCCATAATTATAACTTTTGTTGGTTGGCGTCCTTCCCTCAACAGGGTGGCGACGAATTCACAAGTCCACCTTTACTGGGTGCCTAGACATAGCCATCTTCTAGGAAACTAAGAGGCCACCATTTGTCTGGATTGGGCACTTCACTTAGTAAATTTCCCCTTCTTCACCATTGGGATACCTCTAGCAGAGACCACAGAGACGCGACACTTGAACGTCTCTCGTTTTGCGCACACTTACATATACACAAAACTGTAGTAGTGTGGCTTATTTTCTTCAGAACCAATGATAAACAAACCTATCCATATAGCAACTAATGATAAACAAACACAGTTTTTTTTAAAAGTCCGAACATTTTACGTTTAAGTGTCGGTTCTCTGTGTTCTCTGCCTCTAGCTTCCGTAAAATGGGGTATCAAAAAGGCACATCGAGTCAGTAAAACGATGCTGGGTAACGGTGTTGCTTCTGTGATGTGAATTTCGGTGTTGCCAGACAGACTTGGTCTACCATGGGGAAAAGACGAACTGGTCTGATACTCAACCTCATCAGAAACTCCATCAGCACAACGATATCTGTGCTCACTGATTACTGCTTGATTGGTAGACCTAGACTAAAAGACTAGGTTTGCCATTCAATGACTTCTGTCGTGTTTATGGAGAAGAGAAGGGTCCGCTGTTTATCTTATGTGCCAGTACCCCTCGCTAGATAGGATAAGGCACAAATTCCTGGGCTCTCCCTTCCTCAAAGTTCTGTTAGAATCGTCCCGCGTTAGATGGAGGAGTCGAGACGGTATCTTGCGGTATCACAATGAAACTTTAACTGCTTAAGTGAGCTTTCCCGTAGAAGGATGCCATTCTAACCTAACCTAACCTTGGGGATTTGTGATTTGTAAGATTCTGTGACGTGAACAGTGTAGTTGATGAACTAAATTGAGAAAACTGTTTCACATTAGAAAAATAAGTTTAGAAACCGATATGGCAAAGCTAGGAATTTAAAAAAATGGAGTTGTAATTGTGCAATTTTGCTTTTGTAATTCGGTTTCTTATTTCCATCTTTCCCTTTGTCTTTAGTGCATTAACAGTAAAAGTTAATGGCACTACAGTGGCAGGCAAAAGAATGATTACACATGTTGCACGCATAAAATAAAATTTTATTCATTTCTCATGTTCCACACAAAGTACGGAGAGTATAACTTTAAATTTATATTGCCAACCACCCCCGCCGTCTGGTCCGGCCCTAGTGCACCCACGGGGAGAGGTACTTATGAACGCACGCAGTTGGTAGAGGCATTTCGCAAAGGCATTGTTATGCGCGCACCACTTTCCTTCAGCCAACTCTTGTAATAATAAAGAAAAATGAATTTTCCCCACTGCTCATACCCACACACACACACGCACACGCACAGTTTAGTCTAATGAAATTGTGAAATGTGCTCGGAATTTTGATTTTCTGCCTGTGCCGGGACGGATCTATCTTGCCTGGATACGTCATGTCTTGCGCTTGCAAATCAATTTAATGTCAGTTATTCCGGAGTTGAGGAGGAGTTGTGAAATTTCATCAAAAATCTGCTGCGAGTACCTTTGAGCACCCAATTGCTGGCGCTGACGCCGACGCCAACACCAACTGCGACGTTTCCAGTTGGCATGTGTGCTACGCAGAGGCATGCGATGTAGGAAATTGGCTGGCTGCAGCACAATGGACGGGGATTCGTGGGTGTGAGAGAAACACATTTCGATGTAAATTCATCTCGTTGCATGTCCGGGGTCTTCACGAGTCCTTTTGGGTTCTTTTTTGCAATATTATTAAAATGCTCAAGCGCAGAAAAAACTCATAACGGTTAAATTTTATGTTATTGCCAGAGTGAAGGAAACACGTCAAAACGGCAAATGAATTCAGCCGAGCAAAATAAACATTTAGCAGTCAGGACCTGGCAGCAACATCCTATCGGGGTCCTGTGCATGTATGCCTTCGTTAGAGTGTGCTTGTACCCACAAAAATCCTTTGTTATTTTTGCGCAGAGAGAAATCCATCTGCACTCCAACGCCACACTTCCCGCAATACGAATATATTCAAATCCATTTACTTTTGATTCCTTCCACACATTCACTTTTAGCTATTCCTTCCTTCAGTGTAGTTAATATGCACGTATGTACATGTCCGCCAAGTAAAATGTTAGTAGAGTTACATGTTATGTATTTATGAACAGCTAATAAAGAATGCAGCATTAAAAACATCGAAGTACGATAGAGCATATAAATAAGATGGACCAGATTTTGCGAATTGGAAGTCGTAGAAGGCTGGACAGATGGTTAGTCAATAACGGGGGAAAACTTTCAGCCAATTAAAACAAAATACCTGATTACTGTCTGGAAGATTGTTGCCATGATTAACCACGCCCGAAATAAGTAATAGGAAATTTCGAACGATGTCACTTTTTCGATCACATTGTAATATTTGAGTTTTAGGGGTAGGATCCATGGATTTCGGGAAATCACAGAGCAACATGTGACTTTTTACTGAAAGCGTTAAGGCTGACAAGCAATTGGAACATCGTGACCTACAATCAGACCCCTTCTACAAGTGCAGAAGAGAAACAAGTCTAGATTTTTCAAGCTCCTAGGTCTAATGTCTGGTTACCTCTGATTTAAAGCATTATAATGTAGCATTGACCACTCTATATCTAACCTCAACTTTGACACATATTCCACACTTTAAGACACATATTCCGTCTAGAAAGGAAGTGGCAAACACCCATTCCATGGAGACGGGGGGTACTGAATTTCTACACAGACGGATCCAAGCTTGACGATAGAGTCGGCGTTGGAGTTTTCTCAAAAGAACTGGGAGTGGAACTTTCGTTTCGTGTCTCCGACCATTGCAGTGTTTATCAATCAGAGGTCTTAGCCAGAAATGAGGCAGCCATTTACTTATGTGGACACGCCGTAACAGAAACCATTATAAATATCTACTCGGATAGCCAGGCGGCCATCAACTCAATGAACTCGGTGGCAGTGGAATCAAATGTCCCCAGGACTGACTGGCAGCCTTAAATGATATCAGCATCGTTTTCAAGTACGCCTAATATAGGTTTCGGGACATAGGGATATTGAAGGGAACTGTAGAGCTGATGAGCCAGCCAGACGGGTTGCAAACCTTCCTCTGTGTACAGGCTGATGCAGGTTGGAATACCAATTGCTATCTACAAACTAATGTTGAAGGAAAGCGTCGTGCGTGAGGCCAATGGGTATTGGGCAGGCGCAGGCACTTGGTAGAAGCAGAGCGGGCTCTTTAGGCAAACACGCTTTCAGCTTTCTTACTGAAGTGTTCGTCGCGAAGGTCAAACATATCCTGCAACTTATTAGGGCTTCAAAATGGTTTTGCGAGTAAAAGTGGAGGTGCAATATTGCGCGATGGTATCGCAATGGAGCTATTGTGGCTGAGTGAGCTGGTCTGTAGACCTGCTACCACGAAAACATAACCCAAATCTAACGCTGAATCACAAGAAGTACAAATAAAAATGTTATATTTAACAAAAGAAAAATTACTTTGATAATAATGAGAATAGAAAGATGAGAAGGTGACAACAATCACAGAGAACAGCGAACTTTGGGAGGTTGTGATGAGCCACAATTTTTTGAAGGCAGGAAAAAAGTGCTTCCCTAATCAATTTAACTAAAATTAGTACAGAAAGTCCTTAGACATTTGTTAAATCTAGCCAATATAGCGATGAAACAAAATATCTGTATTTGCTACCTTTTGTCCTGTTTTTGACACTGATACTATTACTAAAATATGTGAAAATAATTAATTAAGTCGTGCGTAATACGATTTTTTGTTGTTTTCATCAAATCTAAGGCAAAATAAAACATAATATCAAAACAATTAAAATCAATGACCCGTCAAATCGCAGCTACATCCATCCGCATATAATCCAATTTACATTTTAATCAGCATTGAACGAATAAAAACCCTTTTGCCATAAATTCCGCAAATACTTTTTCATCTTACTTGATCGCTTAAGCCCCTCCACCACTCCTTGGTTCATCGAGCGTCGCAGCCACCTGTCCCAATGCTCGCACTAATATTTAGAAAATTTGAAAAAATGCATTGAAGCGTTCGACAGTTGCTTCGATGGTTGTTCATGCCTTTACTCCTCCACTCGGCCGTTCGCACCACTTTCCAGGACCCCCATAAAATATCATTAGTTTTTAGTGTTATTCTGACATTTGTTCAATCGCCGCCAGTTTTTGTTTGTTTGCGTTGTTTTTTTTATTTTTATTAGTGCTTTGGCATTTTTCGGACAATTGATGCTCGCATGATTGCTGTGAGCCTTTCGCTTTGCGCCTCATAACATATTCAAATTGAGCAGCACCGCACATCGCGAGCGTCGCGGACAGACGCACTTTCGCTTTCATTTCCAACATGAGCATAAAATCGCCCCAAATTGAAATAAAAAATCATTTTTCGCACAATAAAATATTTGCAATGGAAATTTAGAGAAAAACGCAGTGAGGCACAGAATCGGAATTGTGGGCGGTACATTTGCACCCTTTTAGTGCTCCGGCTGAGCCCAGCGCCAGTGTCCCGTACACGAAGTTGCAGCACTTTGGCACTGGATGCCAAAGCTGACATTAGTTGCGGCTGAGTTGGCGCCCACAGTTTCCACTACATTCGGTAGCACACTCACACCCACACACACGCTCCCACACCACCCAGCTTCCATGCTACCAATACCGCTTAGCATTCGAAATCCAATCATGGTCAATTTGAAACTATGTTCTCGCATGTTTCGCGTGTTGATTTTCGCATTTGCCATTCTTATTTTTATTTTCATTTCATTTTCATTTGGGTTTTTATTTTTACCCCTTTTTCGGTTTTTGTTGTTTGGCTGCAATTGTTTTCGCCATTTCTATGTCGATTTAGATTTTTGCTTGATTGGCAATTCAAAATTGTTTTGGGGTAAACAATTCAAGTGTATAAGCATTCATGCCTTCCGCAAGAAGAAGTGATAGTTTAAACAAGCACAAGTGTTCTTACACTCATCGAAAAATGATGATCGTAAGTATGTATTTGAAGCTCACTAATGGAAATGAGGCAGTGCAAGAAAAGAACAAGCAAGTGCTGCATGCAGATACGAAATGCTGAGACAAATGCCACTGTACACATATATTCCTTATGGATCCATTGAAATTTGCTTATGTGTTCTAAGGATAAAAATCCCTCTCTTCTTTACTAGTACTAAGTATAGAGGAAACATTTGTTCTTAATACAATAATGCTGGAGATAACTTTGGAAAAGTATTCGTAGGATCCACATAGAAGCATGCATTTGTACCCACTATAGAGCGACATAACTTTCATACGAGTATATATCAATTTTTCTATTTCATTTCATTTAACTTATGACACATCCTCCTTGACAGACACTTAACACACAATTCCGAGAGGATATTGTTCAATTCGTGAGTCAGATCAAAACAGTGGCACATTTCTTCACGAAAGGAAACATATTCTATCAATGAAAATAAACGAAGAAATTAAGAATGCACTTGTTTGCTGGCAAACTGACTTTTAAAGGGCTGAGTTTGTTCAAGGACAAACTTCATATTTCTCGGTCTTTCTGTTAGAACTGTGCCTGAAAACTAACATTACAATGACGAACTATAGAGATAACTCTGTAATGAGTCTATCGTCCACATTGCTCGATGGAAACTTTTGAATTGGGGCCTCTTCGCAATTATGGGCATAACAACCAAGCTGATTTGTAGAATCATACCAATTACTACCAACAGAAGATCCGACACATCCCCACAGTATTGGGCACTAGCAACCATTCGATTGTTAGTGTTCGCTAACTTTCTCGCTAAAATCCCTTTCAATGATGTACACAAAGGAATTTGCCTCGGTCCTCAGACCTGCTGGCAACTGATAGATTTATGGCACATCCGTCGATCCAATAGTGCAAAAACCAATACTGAGCCTTCCCTCTCTATGAAGTATGAAGTATTACAGCGACAACCAACACAACAGCAGCAGCACTCACTCATACAAACACTAAAAAGTATTCATAATGGATAAAATTTCCATAAATGGCGGCAAAATGCGTTTATCCGCGTGAAATTTCCCATTATCCTCATCATCATCAAGGCACGTCGAACGGGCGAGGAGGGGCGCTGTCGCCTGTACGCATGCATAAATAAATGCAATTGCGAATAAATTCTGCAGCGGCTTTAAAGAGAATAATTTTGAAAATTTTTGATTTATTGGGTCAGAACCGTCACCAACGTCGACAATAGCGCCGACGAATGCTGAAGCTGCAGAGTCGCCAGGACGATAAGCGGCGATGGATGTAGCGAACCCTTTTGAAGTGCCCGTGCATAGTGCCACACAAGTGTGTGCGTGTGTGTGTGTGTGTGTTTGCTGGGGTTGTTGGATGTGGGTGAAATGCATCAAAATGAATTGCGTGCAGTGGGCAAATGGCGGCCGAACGCATGCTGTAAGCTGTTTTATTTCATTATCGAAACTCGCACAATTCGCAGTTATTTTTTCCGGGCGAGTCCACTTCATTTCGGGCTCGCGGAACATTGAAGGGTATTAACAGTCATTATTCAATGATATCTCTGTGCGACAGCAGAACGTGGTACGCAGGACATTGAACACAGAACGCGCATACCGACCGCTGGACATCATCATTCGTATAAAGTGCGAATCGATCGTCTGGCGCTGAATGCAATCAAATTTTGAAATTTTCGTACACTTTGGGAGCCTTCAGTGTAGGTGACTGTGTAGGTGGTGCAGAGGCCTGCAGGGCCGCTTTCACGGACGAATGTGTGCGGGTGTTGGTGGCCATTTTGCGCATCACATATCCTTAATTACGATTATTGTTATTTTTCGGTTCGAATGTCGCTTTTGCTGCAGCTCGTTATGTTGTCATAAATTCTCGGTTTGGCGGCATAAAATGACGTTTGGCAATCGGCGGGCTGAGCAGCATATCCAGAGCAGCGCAGTGTGTTGCATTATGAGGTTTTAAATTCGTTTCCATTCTGTTGATGTGGTCCATTTAAGCTTTTTTCTGCTCTTTGTAGTGTCGCTTGGCCACGTTTTGACATCGTTCCATGCCACTTCACTTGGCGGCGTTATTTGCAGCCTCATAAATCGCCTGCGCCATCGAAGTGCTTAAAGTCTGTGATGAGCTCAGTGATGAGAGAAATTAAGGAATGAGCTAGCAAAACACTTTAATATTTGCATTTTGAAATCCGTATCGACAACTTTTGATCTGGCAAAAATTAATAAATTACCAAATTCTTCCAGAAGTCAATAGAAGTTGAAGACTAAATTTTCCTACTTAATTGTAGATAACTCGTTTTTACTTTTTTTTTTTAAATTTTCAGCAACTTTGATTACTGATTGTTATACTAATAAGTTAAAGAACTGTTTGAAAGGGAGGATTCTTGCTTTGAATTTTTAGCTGATTGCTTCATGAGGGGACTCAACCCACCTATAAGTCGAGGAATATGCCGAAGTCACTAGCGGATCATCTTGGTGAAGTTCGTTTTTTATACTGATGAATTCTATGTATAGGTGGGAGTGGGGCATGGTTTTTCTCCAAATGGGTTCATATCATCTATTTGGTTCTTTCTTATGGTCAAGCTTATTATTATGCTGATATTCCTTAGGATATCTGTAAGGATATGAATAAAATGTGGTCGAACATGATCGGAAAGAAATCAAAATGACTCAGAGAATGATATTGACCGGAACAAGTATAGTACTGCAACATTTATAAGAAGCTAGTCTCACCGAGCGATTTTCTTTTTGTTTATGACATTTCGCGCCAGCTGGATACGCTATTCGATATCGTTGATTCGCTTTATCACCTTGTAAGGACCTTCCCAGTGTGTTTCATTTTTGCTTTGCGGACTATGAAGCAGAACGAGCTCCCCTTCCTGGAAACCCTTTAGGTTTCATACATCATATCTCGCTTTCATTTTATCATCTTTCCAAGAATTTCAATCAACTGTTTTCGCTTTTCAGCTACATGACTGCCGCCTGAAAGTCCTGTAGATGTGTAGGAACCGTATTTCAGATCTACAGGTAATCTTAAATCACAACCGAAATTTGTCCTTGCAGATGTTGCATATGTTATTTGGGTGCGGCAGATCGGTATACCACTAGGAATAGGGGTATTTGTTGTTCCCAACATTTTCTTATTTCTACCTAAGATTTTCTGTAGATGTTCCTCGAGCGCACGATTAAACCTTTCCACCATTTTATGGGATTGTGGGTGTAAAGAAGTTATTAGAGTTTTGTATGTCCATTAACTCGAATTTTCTGTCTTGATCAGAGTGCAATTGAAGGGAGCTCCGAAACTTCAGACCCAATAACTGATAAATGCATCTGCTACGATCTAAACCACTTGATAAGGAATGGGACATACTTCTGGTCACTTGCTAAAATAGTCGATTACCACGAGAACATATTTGTTTGCGAAATCACTCATTGGAAACGGCCTAGCGTTATCCATGGCAATACGCTCAAAAGGCGCTCCTACTTTGTATAAATACATTTTCCCCTGATTACGATGGAAGGGTCTCTTGGCTGCTTACACTTTTCATAAGCACTGATCCAGTCAACGAATGCTAGCTGGAAGTCAACCGAATCAAATCGTTTTTTACTTTTCTCGACTGTTTTCGTTATTCCCATATGTCCGACTATGGTGTTCCTTGAGAATTTCTCTTATTCTTATCTTGCGAACTACAGTCATGTCCTTTGTATCATCTTCGCTCTCCCATAGGTGGAATACGCACCCATCTGAAAACTGCGACCTATTTCATTGAGTCCAATATGCTTTAGTTATCGGACTGACAGTCGAGATTTGGTTCCATATTGATCGTTTTGCTTCTATCTTAATTGAAACGATATCTGCTAATTATGGGTTTTCGTTGTTGTTATTTTATTTTCTCGGCTCTTCTTCGTCTGGTAAAACAGCCATCAAGCGGAACACAACTACTCCCTCTTTCCCTTCAGCTTTAGAGCAGTGCTTGAATTCCTCACTGCAAGGGTGTCGTGATAATCTGTCAGCATTCCCGTGGCTTCCACAAATGCAATGTTCTATTGTGAATTCATAGCTTTCCAATCCCTCAATTCAACTCACCGGCAGACCTTCATACACTTTTAGATATCAATTCAATCAGTCAAGGAAAACAATTATTCCCATTGTTAGATCTTCCACATATAATATCGCATTTTTCCAATCACTTGAATTGTGTTATCGTCTAAAACATTTTTCAGCACCCATTTCTGCTTAGTCCAAATTTAAAAAACCGTGGACATTTTCCGTCTACTTGAGGTGCCATACAGTATCTGCCATTGATTTCTTCTCCGCAACTAGATTACATAGCTCGTTGGTCCCTCAAAATACAATCGTGTCGATGCATATTGACATTTTCGAGATGAACTTGTTTTACCAGAAAGTTTAAATTGGTTCTGGATGGAATACTTAATGGAAATTATTTTAAATGTGTGGGTTATCTTCTTTTTAGAACATGAAAGTTGTAACGACGCTGGGGCTCTTTAATAGTTTATAGCTGAGGTAGATTGTAATAAAGTCTACTCCAAGGAGCAGATCATTACTGGAGTCCGACATGATAAGTAGCTCTAGCTGACATGCCTGCCCACCATGCCGTACAGTCGTCACAAAGGTTTCTCTCACTCTCCTAGTACTTCCGTCTGCCTTAAGCGCTCTGGTATGGGAGTTACCCAATTTGCCGTTGGAAGTGCGTAACTTGCGTGCAAAGCTGTGTATTGTCCCTACGTCCAGTGTCGCGGTGATAGTTTCTGTGCCAATAGAAGCGTTAGCGCAGATTCGTTGCCCGACACAGTGCAATGCGTTCTTACACATTTAGGTCTGGTGTCTCTTTTCTGATTCATGCTGTTTTTCTGACGGTGGTTTCTGGTTGGTTGGCGCTCTCTGTTTGCGTCTAACGATGATCTTGACTCGGTCCCGGAAGTCTCTTCGTTTAATGTAAAGTTGATACTCCGGAGCACTGTTGCAAAAAATTCGCTCTAGTTAATCTTCCGTAGAGTATCGTGTGTGTCTCAGAAAACAAATCGCCTCGATTCCACAGTTAATTCGATGTCGGAATTTGCACAATGATGTGGTTTTCTTTGAAGCACTCAATTCGAGGCGGGTGTTATATCCGTATTTGGGATGATTTATTAGTATTATTTCCAAATTTGTGAGATGATACCTGACTGTGCAGTGGCTTGTCATGTAGCCGGTGAGGATTCGGAGGTCCTCTTTGTTTAGCTTAAGGAGCTTTTTAGATACTTCTCTGTCTCGGACCAGAAATATTATGACTTGACATTGTCCTAAATTACTAGTCCATTGTCCAGCGAATTTTCCATCTACCCATTTTCTCAACAATTCTTGGATGTGTCCTTTTGGTAGTCCACCGAATGGTTCAGGACCTATTTGGGATGATTTAAAAGGCATTTTCTCAGACATTAATAGTGCCATTAATCAGACTTGTCTGATTTAGATATCATAATTCTAGCTAATTATTACGATTGGTCTTAAACATCTGGTAATTGATATTGTAAAATATTCATTTGACCTATCAGATCAAGGTCAACCTTGATGGACTGACTTAAATCAGAGCCCTTTTAGGAGATTGAGCTGAGAAGCCAAAAAAGTTTGATACCACAGGAAGTAAACAAAACGATATCCGTGTGTATGTTCCCAGCACAAACTTTTTCTATTTCTGCTTTTCTGTCAAAACTTCCACATTGGGCCATAAGGTTGTCATAACAATTCATTTATTTGTCAACTTTGCACTCCAGCACCAGTGGTGCGAATATCTGCAGCTCCTGCGCTGCCGAAATATTCTATACAAGCGGAGCAATTATAATGTATACTTCAGAAATTTCCTTGATTTATTACTTCACTTAAAAACCTATTCAAAGAATTTTAGCCAGAGACAAATGGTTTTCGGCGCAGTGGACACACTACAGAGAGAATGTGGAAGAAAGCGCCGGGCGAAGTAAAAACCAACCGAAATGTCTGAAATTTTGCGCAAATCATTTCACAGAAATGTCTCCACAAATCTTTTTCAAGTGCTATGTGCGCGCGTCCGTTGTCGTTGGGTGGGTAAGCACGGCTGTTGTAATCCCCTCCGCCATTTCCTAACTGCCCACAGCTCATTCCCATAAACGTTTTCCCACTCGGCTGGGTTACGTTACCAAAATCTGCAAAGCTCTTAAACATATTACCATGGCACAAAGCGCCAACGAGTCAAAGAGTCAGTCAACCTAGCGGTATGATGCTGTGGCGCTCCACTCAAATATCGTCGATGAATTAATGGAATTTGTTGTTGTCATGGTTGTTGTCTTTCCGCTGTACAGCTGGAAAACTTCGCCCATTTGCCTGCTTCATTTTCTATGATTTCTTCACACAATGGTTTCCATTCAGCGCAGAAATTATATACTCCAGAAGCGTGGAGTTGCCACCTTTTTGAATGTGTTTATTCAGTTGTTAAATGAAATGAAATGTCTGCATTGGGTCATCCCATGAATGTAGACTGACCGATTCTATTTGAAGGCAGTATCCTGCTTGCCAAGGGTGTAGGCACTTGTCAACTGGGTGGCAACGATCCACATAAGTCGCCGCTGCTTTGAATTCAACGCGCCAAAAAGTTTCTTCTGCAGCTTTTCCATCTTTTGCGCAGCGTTCTATATATTTCATGGAAATGTCAGTTGCAAAAGTGAGTTAACGTTTTGTTGGTGCTGTGCTTTCACAAAAATTTCGCCAAAAACTGAACTGAATGAAGGCATGCGCCAAGCATGATACACCAGGAATGCTTGGTGCTGCCTGCTCAGCTGCCCTGTCGCAAATAAATCATCTCTACTAACTGAAACTTGAGCTCGTACCCAATAACAGAAGCCGAAGCTGTGGATGTTGCTGCTGGAGCAGAAGTTGAAGCCGGAGCAGAAGTTTGTCAAAGTCTACTTGTTGTGTGCTGGGGCAGGAGGTGGTGCACCAAAGGAATGCAGCTGCAGAAAAGGCAGTTATGACAACTGAGTTTTGAGTATAAGCATTGCTGAGGACGCCACAAAGCTCAACAAATGGTGCGCAATGAGCAACTGCACACCACATGCACAGCTTCACTTCCGCGGCGATAGAAAAATTGTATTTTATTTTATTCTAGAATAAACAAATTTTACAATATTAAACTTTTACCTATATTAATGTTAAAAATAAGGAAAATGTATTGAGATATATCATCAAAAATATATCCAATCAAACTTTAATCCAAACCCACCTGAGATATGCATAAGCTTATCCTAGAGCATTCCACCTATATAGATAAGATAGATAGAAGTGGGGTAGGTCGGAGGAGGAGGCCTCCAAGCACTCAGGCATTAATGCCCGTTGTACTAAGCCTGGAAAAATATTTAGGGAAGGGGGGATATAGAGGATTTTGGAAGCATACTTACAGAAAGTACTGCGAATAAGAATTTTTGGGTAATATTTTTCTTAATTGGTATTACACTTGCAAAGTGCTGATGATTTTTAACAGATCACACTCATATTCATTTAAAAATATATACAGTAATACTAATTCAATTCTCTGGCAAGCTTAAGAGTCAAGGGTAATACGGATACATATATTTAATCTAAAGTAAAGCAGTTTAATTATTGCCTTATAGAGCAGTACCTTATAGTCCAGTTTGAGCTCAGACTGCCGATCTAGGAGCCATCCCAGTGTATTTACTTTGAGTCTTATTTGGAATGTGTGATGTGTACACATTTGGACTTTTATTCTCCAGGAGTTAACCCATTATTGTAGGGTGTTTACATGTTCTTGGAAGAGCTTTGATGCCATCTTCGGATCTGAGTGGGAACATAGTATGGCTGTATCATCGGCAACAGTTGAGGTGACAGAATTGTTGTAAGTTGGCGTGTCAGCAGTGTATAGTGTGTAGAGCAAGATGCCCAGAACACTACCTTGCGGTACACCAGCCTTGATTGGGTATTCAGTGGAAATGAAACCTTATTGCTTCACCACCAATTGACGGTCTCTGCATGCCACACTTTGTCTAAGGCCTGCGTAATGTCGAGGAATACTGCCGAACAGTATTGATCTTTCTCGTATGCATTTTGAATGGTGCTTGCAATACGGTGAACTTGTTCGACATTACTGTGTTTGTCACGGAACCCAAACTGATGGTCTGGTACGACCTTTTTCTTATCAATTGCATTTCTCACACGCTTTACTATCAATTTCACCAAGGGCTTTAAGAAAATACATAGTAAGCTAATGGGTCTGTAAGAAGAGAAATTTTTGGGATCCTTACCAGGTTTAGGAATCATGGTAATTTAAGAAATTTTCCATGACTGAGGAAATTAGCCTGTGCGAATTATCGCATTAAATATATGTAGGAGATGCATTTCAGCTGTTGTTGGGAGTTCTTTTAAGATTCAACCGCTACCTGGAGATTTGTCGGCATTGAGAGCCTTGATAACGTTTGTGGACTCTTTTTCCTTGGTCGATATAGCTGTAATGCTCGGGATAGCATTGACTGGTGGCAGCGGGTTGAAACCAGCAACATTAGGGATAAGCACTTCCTTTAAGTGATTTGCGAATGCAGTTCCTTTTTGTGCATCGCTTCTTGCCCATTTGCCGTTGGGAAGGAATATTAGGCACTTCGATAGTGTTGGTATTTTGAAGTTTTTTGCTGCACGCCATAATGAATAACTTGAGGTTTCTGTAGGACAGAGAGTCTCTACATATTGATTAAACTCGCTTTCAAAGTTGACGAAGCTTTTTGGTACAATCTGAGAATTCCTTTTTCAGAGATGGAGATCTCTGTTTCTCCCATTCTCGTTTGAGAGATATTTTTTCGGAGATAAGTCCTTGAACATCTTAGGGGTATATTTTTTCGAGTTGCAGCGTTAATCCGGGTTGTGGCTAATTTCACTGCCTTTGACAACAGATCCGTGAGCTTTGTAATAGCAGAATCCAATTCCCCTTCTGATTTCAGGGACGTATTAGTATTGAGACGTGAGCTTATAATTTATTATTTTATATTTGTGCCAGTCTGTATGGTTGTAGTCGAGAAGATTTTTCCTGACTTTCTGTGGAGATTTTCCGACCATCAGGGTTATTATCGTGGATGAGTGATCCGAGGATAACTCGAGTGAAGATTGCACAAGAGAATGTGCATTTTTTAATCCTTTAGTGATTGCCAAATCAATACGGTCTGGAGTCTTCCGTCTGAGGGCCAATATATGAGCTTACCGTTGGACAATACGTCAAGTTCCGCGAGTTCAGTATTAGACGGGAAGTATGAAGGACTTATAGAGCGTTATTTTCGTTCGTCGAGAGAGGGCTCAGCTTCTCAATTGCCTAATGAGCCATGTTGGCAAGAATTCTTCTTCGCTTGATCTCTAGGTTGACATTATTGTTGGTGTTAGGTAAACGAAATCCTTGAAGACTTCGAATATACATATAATTATCAACAGAAACATTTTGTCCAACACATCGTGGCTCTTTGTTTGCTGATACAAGTATATATATGATACAAGGTATTTCCTTTTGTCCTCGTTCACCACTAGACTCAACGAGAAATTGCTGCATTGACTGCTCGCGCGTCAATATCATCAGCTTATGCTAACATCGATGTCGATGTTTGCAGCTCGAATTATTTTGCCAGCATGAGTTTTTCAACCACGATAGAGAGCCACCTTGCCTGAAACTGCGGAGAGATCTGTTCCACCTTTCACTGAGCTGGTGGTGTCGATCAGTGTCATTTTGCAAAGTTGAATGAGCTTTGCAGGGATGTCAAACTCTGGTATTTCAGCGTACAGGTAATCTTCAATCGCGCTGTGGAAGGCAGCTTTATAATCAACGAATATGTGGTGGGTGTCTATTCGGGTATTTACCAGGATTTGACGTAGTGCGAACATCTGGTTAATGGTGAACCTACATGGCCTGAAGCCACACTAATAAGGTAAAATCATCTCGTTGACGATGGGCTTCAATCTTTCACACAATACGCTCGATAGAATCTTATATGCGATATTCAAAAGGCTTATCCCACGATAATTGGCGCAAATCGCGGAATCCCCTTTCTTGTCGATTGGGCAGAGTATGCTGAGGTTCCAATTACTAGGCATGCTTTCATCCGACCACATTCTGCACAGCAGCTCGTGAATTAGTGTTGTGAACTCTTCACCTCCGGTCGTAAACCTGCGGCCCTATTGTTTTTCAGCCGAGCGATGATTGTTAAGACCTCGTCATAGTCGGGCCACGTAACATCAACGCCGTCAGTGATTGGTATTTCCTTAACATCTTCCTCAGTGGCGAGATTATTGTCATCATCCCTATTAAGCAACTGAGAGAAATGTTCCCTCCATAACCTCATTATACCCTGAGTATCTGTCAACAGGTTTCCGTTTTCGTCCTTGCAGGAGGAAGCCCCGTAATTAAAACCACTAGTCGGGCATTTAATTTTCTCGAAAAATTTTCGGATCTCATTCCTGACTTCTAGCATCTCGATTTCGTCACACTCACATGTTTCTGTCTCTCGTTTCTGGCGCCTGAAAAAG
Source organism: Clusia tigrina (assembly GCA_920105625.2). Classification (NCBI taxonomy): domain Eukaryota; kingdom Metazoa; phylum Arthropoda; class Insecta; order Diptera; family Clusiidae; genus Clusia; species Clusia tigrina. The sequence goes on along the minus strand of OV050033.1, from coordinate 38,226,535 downwards.
TGTTTCTCCTCCGTCCTCAACTCTTTGTAACGCTCCTTAGCAGCTCGCGTTGAAAATTACTACAGGGTGGCTCGGTATACTGCATTTTTCGCATTAGTAGCGTCGTGAACCTTTTGGTAGCACCACAAATTTCTCCGTCGACGATGGCAGCCTAGCGCCTCTTCGGTAGCCATATGTATAGAGTGGGAGATGTGTGTCCACTGCGTACATATATCATTAAGTTGGGGATTGTTTTACGATGGGAGGAGTGAGAGTCTATTGGCGAATGCTTCAGCTGTCCATTGTGATTGCAGCTTCTCGACATCCAGCTTTCTCTGTGTTCGTATCCTTACGCGTTTTGCTGCACAGAGGTTTGTGCGGACTTTCGCTGCAAGTCTTCTTTGGTCGCTTCGTTTTTCACATCCGTCGGGGCGTGAACACAAATTAGGCTGATGTAGACAAATTTTGCCTTAATTACACAAATTAGTTAGTTCTATGATGGGTGTCAGATCACTATCCAGGGGGCTCCACGAGGAGGCTGTGTGTCGACATGAGATGGAGGAGCGCAAGAATCGAATATGGTCTCACCCACTGGTGAAACTATCTCAGACTTTGCCTTGTGTTCATTCCATTGAATTGTCAGTGGCTGCAAAAGTCCTAAAAAAGGTATCAAAAAAATTAATATTTATTCTTAGATTCATTCGTTAAATTTTTCCAATTAAAAAAGATAACTATTATTACTTCAAGTGCATTGTTTGTTGTTTCCGTTTCCCTTTGTTTTAAGAATGTCACCCTATCCACATCAATTATCCCATATTATACAAGCGTGCAGCACATGTCCGCAAACTGACTGACCATAAGTCAACTGGGCAACCACATGAATTGCACTCATTGGTTCATCATACCATGCGACAGCTAGGAGTGATTGGCGCAACATGCAGGCATTCAAATGAGAAAAAAAAAACTGAAACCTTCACCATTCACACACGCCGGCATCGATTGTGTACTCCTCATTGAAATTTCAATCAAACGCTTCAGACGAAACAAAACATATACAGCAGAGAACTGCAAGGACTCTCGGATGGATACCGTGCAACGCCATGCAACATACGAAATGCGAGAAGTGTACGCTTCCTGCAACTCAATTCGATTTAATTAAAACCAATTTTCCACTCAGGGTATTTCGGCGCAGTGATTTGCGGAGCGGCGTGAATGCTCCGTTGCTGCATTACTGTGGCACCGGCACTTCTATGTGAGACTCAACGGCGTGCCGAAGCAGGTGGATGGGTGAAAGCAGCAGACATTTACATTTGTTGCTCTGTGGAATGCAGACGAAAATGATTATTCGCAAATTTCATCAACGTTTGTGCGTGCCGTTGATTTTCGCAATTTTCTTTAAATTTTTATCCTGTTCTTTTGGCGTTGATTAAGTCTAAAATGTGTTCGGAAAATCGAGCAGTTCCAGTGCTCAATTAAGTTGAAATATCTGACAGAAGGAACTGTTATGTATTTAGGACTTACTTGAGAATTTAAAAGAAGAATCCGGGATCAAAGCGATATAATTCGAAAACAAAAGTCTGAATTTTGGAATATTTGATATTGGATATCAAAATTGAATATAGTTTTTGTTAAATTTTTGAATCTCTCAAAAAAGTAACTTTAATAATGCACTTCCATTGTCAAAGTGGTTCAATTGTGAATTGACCATTATCAAAATTGAACTATCGAAACTACCTGAATTGTTGAACATTATTATCTAAGATAATGCCAATTAAGAAACACAATCAAATAATGGGTTTTATTTATATAAACACCCCAGTTATTCGAACTAGTTGTATGACTAGGTATGTAGGTAGGAGTGGCCGCCCAGTTTGCTAAAAGCACACTTGAGCACACCTAATGACTCATTGTGATACCACGGTGTGCCGCCGTTCAAGCACTGACTAAAAAGTTCTTTTACTTGGGATGGTGATAGTCAGCGCAACGACAGCGCCGGGAAAGGCACGACTCCCATATTATATTGCAGGAAACCATCCGGATAGTTTGATGAACCTTAACCTCCCTAATATTAAAGGATGACAGCTCTGTCAGGCTTGTAAGAAATGGGGCACCAAAGGTGCGAATTCTTCTTCTGCTCAAGGATGGGCAGTGACATGAGGTGGAAAACCGTCTCGTCCTCCTCCTTGGAACCACAGTCTCGGCAACAATCGTTGAAGAATAGACCCAGTCTTCCTGCGTGCTTTCCCAGTAAGCAGTAGTCGGTCAAATCCTACACAGTTGCCGACAGTGATACGCGATCAAGTCGAAGAAGTTGATTGGTTCTGTTATTGTCCATTCTTCCCCAAGTTAGTCTAGCCATGTGGCAGTATTCCTAGTCAGCCCAGGATTTGTTGGCGTCAGCCAAGTATTTCCGTTTGATGTCGAGCTTGGCTGTTGCCAGTGGGGTGCTGAGGGCTGAATTTCGTGCAGAAGCGGCCTGCCTTGGCAAGCTCGTCCGCCTCGCAGTTGCCCGGGATGTCGCTATGTCCGGCAGCCCAGACTAGGTGCACCCGAGAATAGCTTGCGAGCTTATTTCAAGATTTTCGACATTCATAAACGAATCTTGAATGTCGACTGCGTGATAAATGGCCATGACCTCAGCCTGAAGGACGCTGTAATGGTCAGGGAGACGTAGGGAGATGTGTGAGGCCTTCCCCGCTTGGCTGCTCTCTCGCTGTTTGTGTGTAATGAAATTCTTAGCATAGCGAAGAGAGCAGTTGCGAGCCAGAGATTAAGAAGCACTTGCCCTCTTCAAAATTCTTGCTTAGAGCAAACTAACAACAAAAACTGTGCTAAAGATACTAAAATTAAAACCCATTTTCAAATCCAAAATCAAATATTTTCAAAAAAAGAAAACCATTGGCAAAAACAAAGGCAAAATTCCTTTCATTTGGTTTTTGTTTCATTAAATTTGATCCAGTAGTTAGCTCTAGAAAGGTACCGATGGAGACAAACTACGCCAATTAATATTAAAAAATTTACAGACTCCCACTAATGTCTGCTTTTTTCAAAAGGCTACTGATACATTTATAAAATATGTACCCATGAAACGTTGAATTTTTCGTGAATTGCGAGTTATGAATTAAGGATCAATAACGATAGAACTATTATACAGCACAGAAACCTAAAAGAATCGGAACAATATCTGAAAAGGTGTCACTGAAGAAATGAATGTTTACCAAATTTTCTTCTATCTGTGGGTCAAGACGGACTGTATTCAAAATCTGTGTCAAGAATTTTGTTCGACTCTTTAATTAAAAATAACGCGTTCACGTTACGGATTCTCGGATTCTAGTTTACAGTATATTCAAATGTTTCTACATCGCCATATCACAGGAATAAGATCCAATTTCTCAAACTTTAGCAATGCCATTTAGTCTACGCCTCTCCATATTTGATTTTCCATAGATTGGGTTTAGTCCATTGCACAATATCACTTCTGATTTGCAATAAAGACTAATATTATATCAAGACATAGAATCAAGGCGATTAATTTGTTAGACAATCACTAGACGTCCTTTATATGTTGATGTCAACCTACATTCTGGCTGCTCAGAAATTAAATAAAGTAAAAAACGACAAGTATCATGAAAAATCCTGGTAACTCTCAGTAATTTGCTTCGGAAATGATGAATGTTGTGTAGAAGCTCCCCAAATCTCAATGTGTAAATTGTGTCCATCTGGAGATTAAATTGACAAAGTAGAAAGGTTGAATATAATTTCTAAATCATTTTTTAATATTTCAAAATATAAATGTATTAGAAAAACAACTTATTTGGCCGAATTTGGTTTTCATTTCCCTTCCGTTGACTCAGTGGTGGCTAATCCCCCCCAAAGCGCTGCTGACTGCCTGCTCTTGTCTAGAGTGCGCGTGGGCGTATTCAGATTGGGCTTTCGTTATACCGGAATACCGCTCCGCGCGTTTTCGATTCGTGCAGCCCTCATCCAATTTATTTTCGGCTACGCCACGAGTTTCTTCCAAGCAAGTATCCATGTCATCCGGATAGTCGTCGTCGACGTCGAACCTCGGTGGGATAAAAAATGGACAACAAGAGAGAAAAGTCTGAAGAAAGCTCATTTTGGTCACTTCCTCCAAATAGCTATGCTTGAATATTACAAGAAAATATAAAACAAAATTAATAAAATTTAATTTGTCGAACAGAAAATTTCGAAACTCTTCACTCAAAAAGTATTTAACAATTAAATATTTGAAATGAAAGTTTTTGTAAAATTTTAACAATGCATGAGACAAGTACGAGGGGTACTATTTTTAATTTCGGGAATAGCAAATAATAACAAACATTTTTAAATGAAAATGGCTCTATTGTTTTTCAAAATATTCTCCTTGATGATCAATACGCTGTTGCATTCGTTCAAACCATTTGTCAATGCAGTTTTTCCATTCCTCTTGAGACACCTCCAAAACATGGTTGTTGAACGCTTCAACTGCTTCTTCGGCGCTCGTAAATCGTTGACCACGCAGTTTACCTTTGATATTCGGGAACAAGAAGAAGTCATTGGGTGCCAAATCAGGACTGTAAGGAGGATGAGTCATCAATTCGATGTTTTGACTGCTCAAAAATTCACCTGTTTGACGAGATGTGTGAGAGCTCGCATTGTCATGATGGAGAATGATTCGTCTCTGGCGGTTGGTTTTACGAATTTCTCCGAAGACTTCTGGCAAAGAAATGGTCGTGTACCACTCAGAATTGACCGTCCTACGTTGCTCAAGCAGAACAGTGGCCACATGACCCATTCGGCCGAAGAAAAGGCGACCATTTGCTTCGCTGTGCTTCTTCCACGGACACATTTTTTTGGATTTAGCTCGTCTTGGAATACCCACACGGTCGATTGTTGTTTTGTTTCCGGCTCATACGGATATATCCATGATTCGTCACCTGTCACGATTTTATACACGTCTCTTGAAGCACCACGGTCGCACTTTTTAATCATTTCCTTACACCAATTGACACCAGCCTTTTTTGAGCGAATTTGTCAAATTATGTGTGATCCAAAGCGAACAAATCTTTTTTACAGCCAAATGTTCATGCAATATTGAATGTATGGAAGTGGAAGTAATGCCCAAGGTGTCCTCTATCTCACGATATGTCACATGACGATCTCGCATTATCAGTTCACGCACTGCATCGATGTTTTGTGGCACAACGACCGATTTTGGACAACCTTCACGGAGTTCGTCGGCGACCGAACTACGACCCCGATTGAATTCAATATACCAGCGATATACTATGGTTTTTGATGGTGCTTTATCGCCTTACAAAGCACTGAGTTCATCGACACATGTGAGATAATCCACGTCGAAAATTGTGAAAAATAATCCAACGAAAACCTTCTCTTGAAATTTCCATTTTTTGACCAAATTGATTTTCTTAACTCATTGTAAACGAAACAAATAGCACTTGTACATCAACACGCTGTGAGTACGTTTATGCTAAAAAATGTCAAACTTTATTATGCTGTTTGCCAGATTTTAGCTATTGACATTAGTGTTGCCAGTTCCCGAAATATAAATAGTACCCCTCGTAATAATAATAATAATAATAATAATAATGATAATAATAAAATATCAGATTAATTGTCTCACTGCTCCCACGAACGCTATCGAAATTTGCTATATTGGCATGCATATTTCTGGCTTAAAATTTCTCACCCACTTTTGTCCCATCACATTCTCTCCTGTGCAGTTTTTGACAGCTGAAGCACTCACCTTAAGTTCCACTATGTTTATTACACCGTCCTCCGAACGTTTACATCGAAAAGATTTCTGTAGAGGAAAGCAACGAGAAGGAACAATATTTCACTGGACTAGTGAGCTGTAAACTGTGAGCAGTGGGGCAGTGACATTGTGACTAACAACTGCTCCAATAAAGTTGATTTTTATGATGAACCTACAATTTCTGGACATCATCCTTGGACATGCTCATATAAACTTTACAATTTATCGGCGCATATTCACAGTGTTGTATGCAGGTCTAGTTGTTGTGATACTGTACTGGCTGTGGTATTGGTTATGCTCTTACTTTCAGTACCAAACTAAAGCGCGCAAATTCATTCCGCTAACCTATACCTCCCCCCTGCACTGACACAACCTCAGCGCAGAGTGTGGCAGAATGTTTGCATGTCGGTTAGCTTCATATTAGCCGGCGGCAGGCGGCTGGCCGACAACGAACGGATGGATGGACTATGCGAGCGCGTTGTTTTCATATACTTCATGTTGAGCGCTGTTCGCCCGTTGTTGTTGTTTGGTTGTTGTTGTTTGAACTGGCAATTATTTACAAACGTTAAACATTGCAGCATATGTATCTTGTTGGACGCGTTTTTGTTGTGGTAGTGGTTGTTGTTGTTGCGGTAGTTGCTCTTATTTTAAAATTTCTGTTTTTTCTGTGTTTGGTGTGTTTGTTGTTTTTTATTATAGTTGTTGCGAATTTGTGGAGTGTTCTTATCCCAGAAGCGTTTTAACTGCAGCTACCAAATCATCGCAACAATGGCGGTGGCGGTGGCGGCGCATGTTGGCAATGTGGCACTGAATGACATGCAGACATGAAACGATGGTTTGCCTGATCTGGACACGGACACGGACATGGGCCTAGACACAGACATGGACTCAAGCAAGTATATGGACGCCATTCGTAAGGTTGCTTAGGCAAATCCATTTATGATTCATGTCCAATGCACGAATTATGAGTTGAGCATTAGTTGTTATTTGTTGTGGCACATGCTGCGTGTGGAGTTGTGTGATTATGATTGCTCTGTCACAGCAGCGGTCTGAATGTGAAAATATGTGCAATCACAATGTGCTTGAATAGGGTTTCTACGATGGAGCGAGCAGTAACGTATGTCCATTAAATCAAAAGCATATTTATCACTTCGTCCATCTAGATTGGGTTCAGTTCGTAGCTCCCCCGCCCAGTGCATCCTCATACACGTACTGATTTGCAATTTATTTATGTTCTCATCTACAACGTATTCACGGCATTCTGCATTTGCACGCACCTGCTCCGTTACCTCTGACATGTTTTCTGAAAGGATGCTTCCAAGAAAATCCTTTTCGTTTCCTGCTACAGCATATTTGTTTGATTAACAAACGCAACAAAACGATAAAAATGGTTAAAAGGTGACTGAAAAATCAAGTTTACTATAACACAAAAGAATGATTGTGGACGAAAAAGAAGTATCCGTCTCATTGGCAATGATCTTGTTGAAAGGGTGAGGTCATTCGTTTACATATCATTGAAGTATATTCTTTTTTATCTATATATATACAATTCAATGTGTGTTTGTTTGTGAGTTGCTACTGGAGTCGCCACAAAAATTGTACCACATGAGCTTGAAAAAATGGAGAGTGTTAAGGAGCTATCACCTTTGTTGTTCTGCCTTCCAAAATGTTGTGAAAATCACGTTAAAATTGCATGTAAACAGGTATACAGGTGTATGTGCTATTTATGGACTCTTATACAGCTCGAGAAATATTTATGAACTACTTTTGAATTAAAGAATAAGGTCATAAGCTGTGCAGTAGATCCACAGATATCAGATATATTCCTCCTTTAATAAACATTCTGAATATTCTTGTTACAATTGAAGAGGCACTTTTGTATAGAAAAATCACTGCGCCAACTTTGTGTCCTACATTTCAAAGAATCATATTCTCAATAAATTAAAAAAGTAGTAGGAAAAAGTTTGGATTTGAACTGGTCAAACTCATATAATCAAAAAAATCGAATAGCCTCACAATATGAGCAGTTTCTTCCGAAGTACGAGTAATTCCATCCTTGCTTTCAACTGCTTATAAATTGTTTGGTCATATTTATCGGAAGGACATGCAGATATAAATTGAATCCTGCCACTGATTTCTTTCAACAATGCTGGAGCGTATGCGAAAAATGAATTAACGTGTGCACTTATCGACTGCTTTGATTGTTGTTGTTGTTTGGGTTGTTGCTGGCTTCTGACAGTCATCTTGCATTATTTCTGTTATTCTTCCTATGACTATTGTTATTGTTGTTCGGGTTGTTGCTGTTGCAAATTTCGAACAACTCAGAGCATTTGCCATGCATTTGGCAGTGGCATGCAATGTTAAAAAGCATACGCAGGGCCACAGCAACCACCATCCATGGCGCTTCTTTGCAACGAGTTGCGATTCAATACGTTTTTCGTGTGCTGGCTGCTTCTTCGATTTTAATAAAATAAACCCAGAAACGTAATCATCATAAAGGATTTCAAAAATATGAAATTCTGTGCATGAAGCGTTCGTTTGTATCGTTTTTCTGCTTAACGAGATATCATTGATAGCACAATTCGTTCTGCTCGTCTCCGCCGGCTTCCATATCCACGCTCTGCGCATTGCTGTGTTGCGGCCGGAGTGGCCGACCCAACCCTTCCACTGCACTCCAGCCCACTGCCAGTGCAAAGTGGCATAAGCGTATGCAGTTGCCTGCCCATTGCCCCGTACATTCGGTCCTGTGCAATATTTTCCTGAGGTATGCAATTATCGTGACTTGAACTTGTACGAGAATAACAATATTGAACGCTGAGCATTCAATGCTGAACTCAGCATCATGCAGGGGCGCACGGACACTCACATGGACATGCCGCATTGACTCCCTTCCACACTATCATCCCATCAGCCGTCCGTAAGGTATCGCGTCGCATCGCAACGCATCGGATCGCATGAACTGAACATGTCGGTGACAGTTTATTAAATCGATTACTTTCGTTTTGATATTTTAAATAAACATACTCGTACCTGCATTTTTATTCTTCATATCGCAGCAGTAGGTAGGGACTGGCACTGGCAGCACGGATGCCGGAACGGACGACCTTTTGCTCTGCTGTACTCCAATTGCAGTTGCTTGGCCCGAACGTACACGTTCGAATTTTTATTGTATTTGCAATTTGAAGGATTTTAACTTGAAATTTATTCTGTTGTCGTGAGATATCAAAGATGTGTAAAACTGTTATTATTGTTGGTATGGTGTATTTGTTTGTGTGTGTAGGATTGGGAGTGAGGGCCGTTTTCCATGCAAGCACATCTTGCATTTGAAATTTCCTATTGTTAATCAAGAGCAAATTTTCTTGGTTTTTATAAAATTTCGCTATATGGAGAATATTGATTTTTAGCATATGGTTCAATTACTTATATTATCAGGCATCCCTCTAATTGTTGCTTTCTTAGGAAAGAAGAATCGAACGGACACAAAGACTATTTTCTCGCTGAACCCCCAAAGCTTCTTATTGGAAATTTCTCCATAATAATGACGAGAAATTAGTGAAAAGAAACAGAGGAACTTTAAACTTGTTCTGTTCGAAGAAGTATCTCTAATGCAACGCAACGATGGTCGGGAAGTCTTGCGGCTTCACTTAATTTTAAACCACATTTATATTCTGCCCTCATTTACTTGTCCGCTCGTATAAATAGATAACTCTGACGGAATCAGCAGAAATTCGAAAATTTAAACCTACCGAAAACCGATAATCAATCGGCATTGTTGAAAGGAAATCCTATTGAACTGAGTTCTTTCCACTGACATTTTCTTTGCATTCGAAATAATTAATTTTTCGTTTTTTGAAAATCGGTTTTTACAAATATAACCAAACACTTTCAAACAGTGGTGCTCAATTAATAATACATTAATAATACATTAAAATTTCATTAGAATAATAATAATTATTATTAAAATTATGCTTAGTTCTTGATGGAATTTCACACCCGCATATAGGCAATATTTACAAACGATTCCCCATGAATCCTCCAACTGACAGTAAATCACTCAAAGTGTCAGCTATCGATTGGTAAGATAGGAAGTTGTCTCGTCTTCGCACTTATCCACGATGAGTTGGAATACGAGAAGAAATCGAATAAGCTCTGAGACGCCAACATCGAGGATGAACAGCCACCATCCAAGCATTAACGCCATGCAATTTAAAAGCAAATCCAATTGCCATATTGCCACATTGCCACATTGGCGCGTTCAGCACCCCAGCGCCAATGCTGCACACACCCCGAGACTAGCGAGCTGGCGTGGCATTCATCCCTCCTCCAGCAGACAGAGAGAGAGTAATGAACAACTAAGAGTTCATGCCAAGGAGGAAGACTGTGAAGACGACGAGTGCCTGCGAAATGAGTGATTTATGGCAATCGCATTGAAACTGATTGCCAACGACATTTCTTAGGTCTCGATACTTGGCTGTCTGTGGTGCCTGCGAAGGCTCCGCAATGGTGGTATGTTGATGTGTGTCAGCCGTGACAGGCGACTTCATGGCAGCCATTGAAGTAACGCGAGAAAGGTGGTTGAAGGCACACATTGGAAATTATGTTGTATTAAGGCAGTCAAAGAATGGTAACGTGGCTCGCCACTGATGAAGGGTTCGTCGACAAAGACGAATGTCTTGCGATAACACAAAAACACAACAACACAAAGCAGCAAACAGAAAACTACACAACACACAAAACAACAACTATACAACTACAACAAAAGAGCTGCTGTCATATATCACACGCAACATTAAATCAAAGGAACCTGCCAGCGCGCAGAGCGGGAAACGAGTAAAGACGAGAAGGCGAGAGCCGGAATGGATGGGTCGGATTGTAAGCTGTCACTCTGACAATTTACTGGCGAAATCATGCGAAAGCGGCAGCTGCTATTAGAGACCGGCCCACTACATGCCCAGTCAACGTGAATGGCACACAAGTTTGTGGCTCGTCCTTGCCGTAGGCAGGGTGAATTGCTTGAAATATTTTTCTGCTTTCCATCCCAAAAAGAAACGCAGTCATTCTCAGCTCAACGTGAAAGCTCAGCATATTTTTGGGATTATTACACACAAACACTTACGCATGAATAATATTTATGAGGATGAAATGCTCCCAAAAGCGACATAAATATGTCTTCAGCACCCGCATTGCTTTCGTTATTGCCCCTGCTAAGGTGGACGACCGACGCGTTCTTGCCATGCAGTGGGGTGGTGCTCAATGCGAAGATGGCGTGCCATGGCTCGAGCAGAAACTATTTGCACTCGCGTCGTACCTAGGGAAGCCGCGCGCAAAATTTCTTTCTTTCCTAACCTGATCGTCAAACGTGCATCATTGACAATAAATTTTGCCGTTATCTAATGTCCTGGCCGCTGCACACCATCCCCATTCGGTTTGATTAAGCTAATTTATGGGCGCCACTACCGTGTGTATTAAGTAGCACATATTATTTTTCGCCTGCCTGGCTGCCTGCCTCGATAATGTCTTCTGATGGCCACTGATTGCGAGCAACTTTTCACGACAATTCGATGTTGCTGACTGACCGCCCATTGCCTATATTGGATGTCCTATATGTTTTTAATTGTACTTACATATCGTATGCCAAAGGAGTAAGTTTGATTTTTATTTTGAGGTTCTCTCAAGCAGGTTACTTCGAAGCACTGTAAATCATTGCATTTGGCTATGGAATTAGCCATACTCAGTGCTAGAGCGAATGGACACGAAACAAAGGAAATATATATAAGAATTATAAATACAGAAAATTTAGTAGGAAGTGTCATAATCAAAGGGTAACTCTACAAAATATGAATGATGAAATTTATTTAAAAAATTTGTCCTTTTATTGTGTTCTTCTCCTGCTGAAAGCACATTTTTGGATTTGTGTGTCTTTCATATTTGAGTCACACCATTATCGAAGGTTGAAATTATGTGATCGCGTATGAAACCTGTTTTTCATCGGCGGAATCATATATCCTTGTACCCACAAATAGCCAATGGGAATCAAATTTGCCATTAATAGCAATAAATTATTGCTGATTTGTGGGAACATTTTAAGGCCTCTTACTGAAAACTGATTCGGAAGACACCACATCAAATAGTTATGGTAAACCAGGTTTTCACAGACGTTCGACCACAATTGTCGCCTATCCACAAATCAACCATACCACGATATAAATAGATAGTATCAAGCTTAAAATTCGCATATAAATTGGGATTCATGGAAATATGTAGTGTGCACAGTGTGAAGGACCAAGTAAGGTATAATTATGTAATTTGTTGTGGAAACAAGGCAAAATTTTTGTGTCACTCTCATAGATGACGAAGCTATTTCTGTATTTCTTCAAGTTCAAAACGTATCTTGCAAATCGCTAGTAAGTTTGAATGTAAAACTTCTTCCATGGACGTAAACTCTCTCAAATATATTTCAATAAAATAGTCTCTTGGGTTTGCTGGCGATCCATGCATTAAGAAATTAAGGGATATCGTTAGGCTTCACCAACTTATATGCAATTTAAGCATATTAAAAAAGTCTGGAACTTAGCTCGTACTTCCGTCAATGCGACTGCATCTCCATCATCAGCATCAACATTTCTCGCCGCGTTCAATAAAATGAAATGAAAAGTTTCCTGCTCAGGCTCCAAGTGGGGCATTCGCGTTGCCACTTTAGCGCACCAATAAGTGACAAACATGGCACAACACGAAGTAGCAGCGGAGTTAGTGCGGCCTGTTGACAAAACGAAGCGATTGAATGATTTATTTTTGACAAGTTTTTAAACTAAAATTAAAACAGTAAATCAAATTTTGACAGCGGAGACAGCGACAAGGCTGTAGATGTGTCTGGTGGCATGGAAATTCAAACAAATCCCATGGAGACGAACAAGCGGCCGTGGTTGCTCATGAATTACCCCTTGACTGGAGTGCTGATGGGGGGAGGACGGCCACTGACGCTCCGATGCTGATGATCTACTTCAGTTGCATGTCGGTCGGTCGTCTCGATTCGGTGCATCGCCCCGCCGCGCCTCAGACGTCGGCGTAATTAAGACTTTTATCTATTTTATATCTAACGACTTCAGAATAGCTGAGTGAGTATTCGCTGCCGATTTCCAACAAAATGAGCAATTTCTGCATATTTACATAAATGTTTCTATTCTCTGTTTTTGTGTGTTTCCATTTAACTAACTGAAAACAAAGCCATAAATTGTCTGCGCTTAATTCTGTGTCAGATGAACTGTAATAAATTAATAAAGATGCTTGTCAACGCAGCGTTTGCGTGGCTTGAATATATCTTCGCTTTTCATAATTCACGTAGCCTTTTGTTTTGACGAACGTCTGCTATGACGATTGGTGGTTGGATGCTTTATGGTGCACTCGCCTGCTTAGATAGATAGAGAGATGTATTGGCGACCTCGTTTCTTAATTTAAGGCGACAACATTTTCAACGAATTAATAAGAAATTATGTGAATTAATTATTTGTCGCGAAAATTGGAGATCACGTCATTAGCAACCAATTCATTCGAACGAGAAATTTTCCACGCACTCTGATTTTACTTTTTGGAAAATGTTTACTGATCATTTTTATTATAACAAATTAGTTCAAAACATTGTCTATAGACAAGCAACTCGACTTGAAATATTTCAAATGGTGTGTGTATATTGCAGTATCCACGCATATACAGTCAGGAGCGGATTTAGACGGCTGCCTTTCCTAGGTATTACTACCGCAAAGTGCCCACAATGCGGCTTCTATTCTGAGAAAATCTAAAAGCTTTTCTATATTTGAAATTAATTGCTAATTAACTGAATCGAAGTGGTTGAAATTGCATTATTCTCAGCTGATCCTCACTAGGGCTATGCGTCGCGGCACGAGTTTAACAGACCACTCACCAACCCATTGTCTTAAATTAATGCTAGAAGTGCAATTTTATGCAATTTTTTTGCTTTCGACTTTTTCATAATTCTTTGCATTGTTTTGTTACTGAAAGTATTTCATTTTCTTTTCTCTTTGTGGATACCGACGGTTCCTTTGCATTTTCCAATTATATTCGTGTTATACGTTATTGCCGCGTTTCGCTGCGTTGCATCGTTTAAGTGGGTATCGGCCGTCCAACTGAGACCCTCGTGCCACATTTACAAATGCAGAGAGAAACTAGTAAATAAATCAGATTAAACCGACTGCGAAATACACCAATCGTAACGAGTTAATCGGTACTATATTGACAACTACGACTATTATTGATTCTAAATATTCCTGCTTATAGCAAGGTAAGGATCACACATTTAGCAAAAAATTTTCTATTCTAAGGCACGGCTATTTCAAATTGCATTTCTAAGTTATATATGGATTTAGATTTATGTATATGGTCATATTATGTCCAGAGCAATGTTGAGCCCAAATCAGATTGTAATATTATATCATAAATATGTGGAATAATGACCATTATTTGTTTTTAACAGAGGTGACCGTGTATTTTTTCTGATTTGTCGATATGGAAACTGTTCTGGTATCCTGGTCCATGGAATACTATTCACCATTAAGGCACGAGGTCTGGTAAAATAGTTACACTCTCGGTTATCTGTCTGTTTTTTTAACATTGCACAATTTGATGTTCTTCTTAGTCACAAAAATTAAAATGTATGAAAAAGTTTATGGAAGTGTGTAAAATATGTACAAAGAAGTTTAATTCTTGAAAACATGCAAAACTTCCAAAAACTCCATCAGATTCCTGCTTATAATCTCATAGCTTTCAAAACACAACCTCGAATTGAATTACCGATGAATTCGATTTTTCCATGAAACTTTGATTAAATCAGGGATCCCGGTCAATTTCGAAGTTGGAAGAGGCGGGCACGCCATTATATTTGCCTAATGTGGCCATTTTTAACCCAAAGGACAATTTTCTGTGAAACTCTTTTACGTTCTATCAAATCACTCGTGGCCCTTTGCTCCCCCGCGGAGACATAGGACCATATATATACATCACTCATTTGTCCTTGGTATTCCTCATAGTCCCTGGTATTTCACCCAAATTAATTTAAATATACTCGCGCAAGTTTTGTTACAACAACTTGGCTTATCCGTCAAGTCGCATCAGTACTGGAAGTATGCATTTATAAATGGAGGGAGAGGGACTCGGTATACAATGACAATGACAGTGCAATTGAAATTCAAATCGGAAAACTTTTGAATTAAACTGTCCGTCAAATATTAAGAGTTTCATATCCTATGCCCACGCCGAAGATTGATTGCACTTAATTCTGTTCCGAGAGCTCTACATGGGCGCCTGGGCAGGCATAAACTGTCAACATTGCGTGTCGGCTCCGATTTTCGCTTTTAGTATGTGCAACCAAAAGTCATGCGTCCTCATTAAGGCGCATCCTCAACTCTGTCGATGTCGCAAAACATTTCTGATTCAAGCAGCCTTCTGCGTGCATACGCGCATACACTGAGACAGAAGTGCTGATCGCATAACGCTGAAATTTCAACTCTCTTTGGATTTCGATATTATAAGATATATTACATATGATAAGGTAACCTTTTTAATGGTGTATCGTTAAAGCACTGCGCTACTGTGTTTCAAGAAACTCAACTGTTGCATGTAGAACTCTCTCCTGTGTACTGCTCATGCATGCAAATGCAGCGTGCACATCAATTAATGAACCTGTCGCCTGCCTGCTTTAATGTGTGTAAATTTGTCGCTATCGCGGTACACATTTGCGCAACGATTGAGTGAATTTGAGGCATTGACGGGAATGTGGCCATCGCAAGTGACAATTTGGGGGCCCACGCATTCTGTGTATCTGCCAAATGCAACTTTTGCACATTGCCTGCTGCCCAGGAACTCGCAACAGTGATCTCGCCAATAATACTAGGAAAGTGATCGCGCCCACTTCATTAGAGCGGATTGCTCCAGTTGATCTGATGCACCACTGTGAAGTGACCAGGCGAGTCAATCAATTGCCGTCGCTGCTGCTCACCTGTCATAATCAATCACGCTACACTCTTCGAAAATCAATTACATACGTTCAGCAATCGGGCAGTCATTCGCCACAGCAACAAGCGTCGCAACAGTAAACAAATTATCACTCGAAAGTGCGATGTGGTTCTCCCTCAAACTGTCAACGGCAACGAGGCCAACACATGTCAGCGGTGAAGCGAAACTCAGCATCGTATGCAAAAAAGGTGCTGCGCTACGGTGCGGTGCTCCATTTGCAAGCAAAGAATTTACACTGACAGTGACAATTCGCCTGTCAACTGGCTACACGAGTCACCAAACACATTCGAAGGAATGACATTTTTTCAGTCGAGATTTGCTTTAATCTGTAAAACGGATAAATCGCATTCATTCAAATGCAAGACGCTAAAAGGTTCATTCAAATGTGAAATTCTACAACTTGGAGTTTGGCAAAATAAAACCGTTCAAACTACGCCGTCAAAAGTTAATAATTGAATAGTGAATTTAAGGAACCTATTTTAGAATAGAAGACATGGCACACACATCCACACACATTTCATAATAGTAGGATAGGTTTGAAATGTAACAAAATTTCTTTAAATTAGTCCAATATTAAAAAGTAGAAATAAGCAGAAACAAGTTCGATTACGGATTAATCATAGCATTACTTAAGCTTAGCTCAGAACTAATGCAGTGATAGAGGACCTCAGCTGTCAGCTTGCAATTGACGCCACTAGCTTTTCCATTGAACTGACTAACAAAGCAATTTGCCTGCAGCTACATCGGAGTATATTGCCCACACTTACCAGTCGTCGAGCTAAACTGCACCTGAGCGCGGCCACTGTTGCTGCAATTAAATCAAATGCAGTTGCGGCAATTTGCGAGGCCGCGGCGCGTCATTACGGCGACCACAAAAGTGTCTAACAATCCATAAATGTCATTCGGATGACACAAATTTATTGATGGATTATAATATTTTCGCGCTCACTCGTTTCTACATTGGCAAGCGGCCGGTCGGCCGTCGGTCGGCCAAACTTGAGTCGATGCATTGGCGCGGGAATTGTGCAAACATCAATCATGGCCATCAGTCACGGCGACAAACCAGTTACGGTGCAACAGAATGCGGCGATCCTATTTGGCCCATGTGCAAGTGTATGTGTACTTAAATAGATGCATAGCGACAAGAGAGGCGGTTTGTGACTCAAATGTTCAGAAAACTTGGAACAGAAATACTCCCAAGCAAGTCGGTTGCCGTTGTCGTTGGCATTACTGCAGTGCAATCAAGAAAATTGTTGATTGCACTGTGACAGCGCTACTACGGCTAATACCAAATGCGCTGACTATAGCGACATCAACTGAGCGAAGACTGTTCTGGATCTCGCTACTAAATAAACACATTTTTCCATGTTAACTTTAATATGAAGTGAACTAAATTTTAGTTTAAATATCATTAGAGATATTAAAAAGTAAAATTATGGTATTCATAAATTTCTGTGACACTGCGACCCACTGCACGCTGACACTAATTTATTAATTTGACGAGATCATTGACATTCCAATGCTGGTGGATTGGCGGTCTGGCCTGAAAATAGCACTCACAGCAAGCTTGCTACAGCCCTCTTTGCAACCATGTGGAACACCATAGTGCGGGAGAGATGCAATTTTTATAGCACTCAGCATTTGCTGAGCGTCAGTTACGAGCAAGTGTAACAGTCATGCATGCCACAATTTGAAACCTGTTTAAAGCTAAGTTTGAGACTTGCATCCGTCATTTGTCATCAAACGCCAACAGCAGTCCATTTTTGTTGTTATTTTCCCTGCAAACTTCAAAAGGAGCAATGATCAAGAGAGCGCCTGCATGTGAAAGCATCTCTCAAGGAATTCTTTTCACACGGTTTCAAACAGGGTTTCCCTAAAATCAAAACGATTCTTCGACTTCGAGGAGGAAATATTCGGTTCTGAAACTAAGTACATAAAGTATATCAATGGAACATACAGACAGTGCATTAATATGACCTAGGGAATTGCATCTATAAATTCTCTTCAGTCAAAACGCAGAACGACAATAAATATTGTTTAAGAAGATGTAAATTCAACCGACAATTTTTAATAAAAAAGCTTTAAGTAGTCTGGCCGATTGTAGAGGAATAATGACAACAACTTAAAATTTCAAATGAAGCTCAAAGCAAAGAACAAAGAAAAATTAACTATAGTATTATATATATTATATATATTACTCTACCAGGTGCTATAACAATAGCGACAAATTTGATATCTGTGCTCACAAAGGAATTGCACAAAATTGTATGTATTTTTTTTTACAAAGGACTTCTGAGTTTGACTCCAACGACAGTGAAGGCAGATAGTCCAGTTGCAGCACCACGTCGCGTAACTCCACTACGGAAGAAACTAAGGACTGAAAAATACACCCACAAGTGCTAAAATCGAAAAAATTGTGGGTGTTTTTCAATTATTTCATTGCATACTTGTTTGTTCCTACAAAAAATTATCAATAGTCATCATCATCCCCAAGGATACCTTTGCAAAGTTCGGGAGGTATCATCTTGCGAATGCCGCATGAATACGGAGGGTTACTAGACATTATACCAACCTGGCATCCAACCCCTACTGGCCGTCTGATATCAACAAAATACCAGACCTCATAGCCTACGGTGTGTGTAGAAACATAAAAAAGGAAAACATTGCCGCTGAGACTTCGTTTGATCTTTCGTCTGACCACTCGCCAACCTTCATTCATCTGGCAACATCATCAGTGTCTTCAAATTCCAACTCTATTCATCTGACAAATAGATGCACTGACTGGCTCTAATACAAAAAAATTATAAGTACTCACATTAACTATAGAGCCTCCCGAAAAGATGCTCGTGACATCGAAAATGCCTTAAATGACCTGGAAAATGTTCTAAAGGAAGACGCAGATAATCCACCATACCCGTAACAAAAAAGCTTCACTATTGTGTCTTTCTAGTGATGTGGAAAAAGTGGCTAGAGAAAAGCGCCGTCTTAGAAGAGAATGGCAAAATCATCGGTCACCAAAATTGCAGAGTGAACTCGCGTGTTTCACCCTTAAACTAAAAAACACATTGAAGCAGAAACACCAAAAATCAGTTGCAGACTAATTTGTAAGCTTAAGTCCTCATGGCGACAATGAGCATTCAAGAGCCTATAAATCGATATTCTTCATGAGAGAAGCGGAATTCTTTAGTTTCGTCGTCTCACAAAAAGTCATCAAAAATTTTCCCAGTAAGTCGCAGATATAGTGAAGATCGAGCAACCTAGGAGCTTGAGTAACCTAAGATCTTTCCTTGTTTTGGCAGATTACGGTGTTCATACAGGATTATACTCCATCAAAAAAGCAAACATAAGGCTATTTTCGCCCCGCAGGTAACTTATATTGAATAGGAGTATACCGCTCGAGCAATGCCCTCTTTGAATTAGATTCAGAAGCTGTAGAAGCATTTAAACGGGGTAAACCCAATCTCGCATCTGAGAATATTTTACTCTCTCCGGATTTTAACAAAGCATTCCATCTAACACTAGATGCTTTATCTCATGCATTAGCGACAGTGCAGTCTTCAAATGACAATGAGCCTTGTCAACCACCGAGGAGAACAATGCAACTAAGGAGCGGGAAAGAAGCGCTGCAGAAACTGTTATATGTTTCACCGCCTCAATATCTATACCGACCACCAGCCTCTCACGTTTGCGCTTTGGAAGAAAGACACAAATTCTAAGTTGAACTGCTGGACAGCATTCATCGAAGAGTTCCCTACCAGATTTATTTATGTGGCACATACCATCTCGCGCCAACACGTCTACGCTATAGAAGAGGTTTCCCAAACACCAAAGTTGGGGACATTCCACAGATGGTGAATCCTGTACTGTTCAGCTGAATCAACACATTGTTCGTACCGTACCCGAGGCAAAGGAAACTACCTCTTTCTGTTCCAAAAACAACTTTGGCATGTAATAGTTTACGGTATACCCAACAATGTGCCCAATTTGAGAATGAGATAGTCAATGGATTGCATTGAAGTCTAGAAACTAGACTAGATTTATTGATTACGTAAGGGTTACTCAGGTACCGCCACTGCATAAATATGGTAAGAGTTATAATGGACTCAGATAAGCAGTTGGAATTTTAACATGAGAATCTGATAAGTCCCATTGCTCTTCGCAGACAACCACCTTTCATTTGTTTCAAATTGCTTACTTCCCAGGTAATTACTCCACTACAGACCGTCTCTTCTTAACATGTTTACAAAATTTGTACAATTTGGCATATTGAAGCTCATCAAATGGAGGATAATAGTCAGACTTAAGGGCACTATGTTAGAAGTCCTTAACATCTTCTTGGGTACTGGGACTGGTCTATGGTAACGAAAGACCAATGAATTCTAACGCTATACTGTCGCTCACGCGAAATCAGTTCATTTCTCAAGTGTACGAGGTGCCCCCTCTATACATTACTTCTAATGGTCAATTGCAGCATTTCCACAACACCTGGATAGAAATCGCCAGATGCCTCCAGTTGACAGAAGATTCTTCTGATGTGGAGTAGACCGTGGCACTATTAACTGTATTCCTGGGGAACTGTTGAAAGCGACATTGGGCCAAGATAACCCAAGGTCCGTAACGGTAACCTGCTGTAGCGAAGCCATATCGTCAAACCCTGTTGCTGGGGAAATAAATAATTAAGAAACCTTCATGCTTATTCGTATTTTTTAATTTCGTCCATATTTATAGGTTCAGCATATACGAGTCCCCCCGCTCCTACTATCGCCCGCTTATTGAGGGTAGACTAGCAATGTACACCGGGTGTAGACATCTGTCCCATACATCTAATTTATCAGAATACTACTCGTGGAAGAGATATATAAGATTCAAGAATACTTCCCACAATCCCACATGCGGAAATTGACTGAGGCGCACATTGAGCAAATTGAATGTTTGTTGGGGCTATTGCAGATCCATCATAGACACGCGATGTGTATTGACTTGCTGGGAACGGCACTGAAGGTTATCAAGAGACCTCCGGGTGCCGTTGACTTGGAAGCCATACTGAACATTCAAAACTATCTAAAGTGAAGTCGTGCTGCAACAACAAATTCAGCAGGTCACCGTGTCTGCTACCTCCCCAATATGAACTTCAAGAAAGGATGAGTTGGAGTCGACCAGAATTTTCCCTCTGTTACCAGTAGGGCAGTAGGTGTACTGCCCAGTAAAGGGCAGTAATAACTGAACTCAACAATTTGCTGAACTCCATTACCATGGTAAAGGTAATTTGGTAAATCCTACACTATTGGATAACAGGAAAGCGGAGATAATAGTTAGAGCTGAGCACTACGGCGTGGTTAGCGTAATGGATGTTATGGAAGTGTCGAACATTACCCTTTACCAGATAGAGTGAACGTTGCTAATTTAGTTTAATACCCTATAGTGTCTAGGACTTGCAAAAAGGCTTAGGTATAACCGGAAGAAAGGAATTGTGGCTTCATTGGGGTATTCCATCCTAGCGAATAGCAAAAGAAGCTTGCAAGAGGTTTTAGGAGGCAATGTGACCCTAAAGGGTCTTACGCTAGCAGGTTACTTCCAATTTCTCGGCGAACATCAGAAGAACTCAAGAATACAATTTGCAGGCCTCTTTGGTTTTTTCTCTTACTTTCCGAACCTTTCGATTTCTCCCGTATTTTTTTGGTACAATAAAAAGGCCCTTCTTTTGGGTTGCGGTGTAATTGTACGGTATCGAATATGCGAAAACGATCCTGAGAGCCAGATATTCTCTTTACATAGTTTCACACAGGATCGATGATCTCTTGTAAGACGACAGAGACATATAATGACCGTTAACCGTCAAAGTCCTGCAATTTGAGTCTGCTTTGAAACGCTGTCAATATAAATTCACAGAAACTTTTGCAAATCTAAAAATCATTTTACGAAAATAGACTAGGCTCAAAACTAGTGTAGCAATATCATATTGCTTACCCGTATGTTTTCAGCCCCAGGTTGTATCTTGTTAACTTTCCTCTCTAACTTGAAGTAATCTACCTCAGCTGCAATATGAATTCAATAGTCACGATATGCAAAAAATGAGCAAATCCCTCTCAAATGATCTTTGTCATAAAATTATTAAACTCCCTCAGCGTGATTTCGCCGTTTCGATATTCTTCGACAGACAATAAAAATATTTGGCAAATAAATCAAACTGATTTATTGGCGACAGTGGAGCAAATCTCTGCAGTTCGGAGTTTGGTAAAAGGCAAAATGCCTTTTGAAAGAATTCATCCAAGAGAGCATCCCGAAAGCGAAGCCACACGCGTGACAACAAAGTAACTGCAGCTGGCCGGTCGCTCGGCTGCCTGCGATGCGACATGTTGGTGACACTGCGGTTGCTGCTGCTGACATAAACAACACGCCAAATGATTGCAAAGCGATTATGTCGCATTGACGATGCACACAGAAGGGGCGCTGCTCTGTAGCCGGCAAAAAGTCGTTCAGCATTTGAGCCACCTCAGCCAACAACAAAGTTTTGGCTGAATCCATTGTTGCTGCGTTTATTGTCAAATCATGATGTTCCCTGCTGCCAACTGAGATGAGCCGAGCTGTGATTTGCTGCACCATGGTTTGATTTTCATGTGCTGCAGTAAATCTTGCTCCTGGCATCGCTGCATTTACACTACCCACTCTGCCTCCTCCACCGTTACGGCATTTACGTGCAGTATTAGCGCAAAATGCCAGCCTGCAGAATGCGGTATACAATCATTTGCAGCCACCCTGTTCCCAAAATTTGTGGCGCTCAGTGGTTGCTAACGCAGAGCTCGGTAAAAAGAGTCGTCTGCCTCACGCATAAATTCCGGGAAAACGTTTTGCAGCTCAATCACCGAAAACCAATTCCGGCAAAGCCGTGCCCTCATAATTATTTCGTGCCTTGTCGCTCGGCGTAAAGTGTAAGTGTTTGACTGTTATAGGTGTGTATGTGTGGCCAACGCACAACAACGCAGCATCCAAATCGAAATTGTGCACAGCGCAGCTGATGCCGCCTCATAAACATGTGGCTATGTGTGTACACATGGGTGTGCAAGAACTCTAAACTGGGTCTAAATCGTTTGTGCGCACATCCTGGCACTTACTGTCAGTGTGTAACTCAGAGTGGAGTTGAAATCTGTGCGGATAAACTGGAAGCTTCATGAAACTGCAATTTTATTTTCTAATGCACGACGCACACTCGTACACAAATCGCAACGCAATCGAGCCGTCCAATTGGTATTGCAATGGCGGGTAACTATATTCCGTGAACCGCTTGGTGGGGCCAACACAATTGCGCACAGTGGAGTAAAAACCTTTTTGGGGCGCTGTTTGGTTCTCGAAAGTTGATTCGAATGAAAGTTAATGCTGCATATTCAGGCAAACCTTAAAATACATTGGTACTAGCGAAAAAATGCAGCTATTTTAATAAAAAAAATTTACAAATCTGATCGATCAAAGTTGGTTCATTTGAAAAACGCTTTAAAGTGCTATTCACTTTCGTTTATTTACAATTTCTGTGTACAATCTCTACATTCTATCAAGTGAAATGTTAATTTTAAATGATGAAGAATTACGTCTTTACCATCATCTGCATAGATCATTCTCAGAGGAGTTGAGACACCAATGAGTTATTTCGAGAGTCCACGTTACTAAGTTCTTTTAGTTTACGAGCGAATGAGCAAATCATTTTTATTCGATATTCCGAGAAACAGAGCAGAACAAGCTTCTTACACAAATTGGCTATACAAGTAGTAAGTTTAGTTTGTATCAAATTTTCCGATATCACTGTTATAAATGGTGTCGTCTCTCATAACTTTGTCCAATATAATTTCTGTTACAGAACTTTTATGTTTAGGTACTTAAAGACGATATATTTTTGACCCTTATATGCGAAGAAACTGCATATTCAAGAGAAGAAGAAATAAATATATGTATATAATTTGAGGCTGCCTGAATTTCAAAATTGACATAGTACTGCAGATTTGTGTCCATTTAGCTCATCCTTAGCAAGTTGAGTGTGCACGTGGGAGGGTTTCCAAATCTGTTCCACAGTTTCAACACATCCACATAGAAGCACTATATGAGGTTTAACGCTCTCCATGCAGCACGATTGACGATACCAACTATGCCATTGCACGATCCTAAATATTGGCAATCAATGACACTCACTTGTCCGACCAAATTAGATTTACTCGGTGCTACGGTTTTATCAGACGCAGCAACGTTGTACAACCCCTGCTGCATGCAATTGCCAATAATTGCCGTAAAATAGAAACAATAGCAAAACAGCAGCAACAGTAGCAGTAGCAGTCGGAACAACAACAATAGCAACAACATCAGCAGCAGTAGCAACACCGGCACCAGCACCAGCACCAACACCAAATGCTGCAGCAGACTTTTTGAGAGCTGCAATTGTTGCGAATTGAATTGAATTTTGAAATTTTCTCGTATTTTACAAATAGAATCGCATGCAAATGCTTGTCCGGGGTGCGGCAAGGAAGGGTTCAAAGCCATATCGAAGCACTTGTACAAGCTGCCGTAAATTTAGCACTTTTTTCTAGTGTGGTCTAAAATGCCAATGACAATTTAAGCGTTGAAGTCCTTCAGAGACTGGCAACATTGAGAAACTGTACACCATTTTCATTTGACTCTATGGGAATATCCTTGCCTCAATTATTGCGCTGCATTTTAAGTAGCAGAAAATAAAACACATCTCTCTCCCACCACTTGCAATTGGAAGCGAGTAATTTGCGAACTGTCACGCCCCAGTCGCATTTTGAAAAGTCAAAGCGTGTACAGCAAGTTTCTCATTATCCTTGTTGCCTCCAAACGGTGAAATACGAGTAAATAAATTTAAAATCAAAAATTAAACTTTTGAAATAATCTCTTTGTACACACAAAGCATAGCAAAACCATACGCGGGGAGGAAGACAGAGAGTGAGAGAGAGGGAGACAGAGAAGGAGAGAGAGAGGACGAGGGGGAGCAGCGATATTCGTGAGTGTGTGTGCTACCTTGCGTGCATTTCCCATGCAACATCTGCACTTGAAGGCGCTTCGTGCTTATATCCTTGCAAGCACCATTTCAGTTCAGCTCAACGCGATTCACTGCAGCAGCATTTGGCTGTGGTGTTATGGCCGCACTCCCTTGATCAGAATATAATAAACAAAGTGAGATATAAATTTGCCATTCGCTGTATGCTTTATTGTTGCTGCTGCCACTGTTGCGACTGTTGCTGTTGTATAGGAAATGAATTATTTTAGGGATTTTATATTTTTTGATTTCATTTCGGTTGCTCGCTGAGTTCCCTTGTTGTGATTTCCGTAATTGTTTCTGCCTGGTGTGTCGCAGACTTCCACTTAAACCGCAAAAAGCGCCTTCAGCACAATAAATTTCCAATTTCATATCCTTTCCCTTTTCGATTCACAGCTGCAACAAAAGATGCAAAATCAAAGCATTCAAAATGCAGAACGCAGCTACTTTGAATGGTTTTATGGCTTTGTATGTCATGAGTACTTGTAATTGTATTGTGCGGTAGTATTTTTCGGACGCACAGGAGATGCATAAGGATAACACAAAAAAAATTTATAAGGATTTCATTCTGGTCTGAAATAAGATCTGACAAGATCAAAGACTATCCAGATTATAGTATACTATAAGGAGTTTCAAAAATTTTACTAACCAAGTCACTGATCAATGCTCTATGCCTGCAGCAGTTCCTTAATTGGAATGGGTTAACTTCAATTGCTTTTGAATAACTCGAAATGATCTTAATTGCTCAACTTTATATTCATAAAATTTTCTTACCGAACAGTTATTTCGGAATTAAATTTCACAATTTATAAACTCTGTTCTGACCTGAATCCTTGATATGATATTTTGCCAAATTTTACTGAATGGGAATGTCAGTGAGAAGTGTCCAGTGTATGCTAGAATGGGACAACGGGCATATGTTTGTCATATACCTATAAAACTCCAAATTAGTTTTCAATCTAAAATTTGCAAAATATCCCGAGGTGTTATCATTAAAATACAAAAGTATATCATGAAATTATGAACTGGTTACATTCAATGTAACATATTCCACACCATCTGTCATACGCCTATAGTCCTATTACCATTGTCAAAAAATAAATTTCGGATGACTCCACATCTGTAACTTGAATTCGTTGCCCCAATAGATATTTTGTAAGAGAGTTAGCTACCCTAGAGTTAGTTCTTTCACCCCTACTCTGGAATCTTGCAGTAAATGAGCTGCTTGTTCGACGGGTCTCTAGGCACTCACGGGTGTAGGCTGGGGATTGCCTCTAACGACTTCTGCAGGAGTTGCATGGACGAGGAGGAGGAAGAGTCTATTGTACATCTGTTATGCACGTTTCCAGCTTTGTCCAGATGGAGGCGCACTTTACTAGGCGACTACTTTCTAGACTCTTTGGGAGATACCTCAAATAAAAAGATTAGCTCCATCAACTGTATCATTAAAAGTTCGAAATGGCTGGACCTTTAACAGGGATGGGACCTGATGTCTCATGCGGTATCACAAGGGGCCAATGATGGCCTAAGTGCGAGCTTGCGGTGGCCGCCTTACCTACCTATCTACCCTAGGGGAAAATTTATTATTAGATTGATTAGTTGAAGTAAGTGGCGTGAATCTGACAGAATACGGACGTTTTTACAAAGCATCTGAAAAGCGCACACTTTTTGTCTGGGTGTTTCTCGTAGTTCAATTTATAATTTATTCAATGACTTAGTATATGGCCATGACATAATTTTCCTTGCTGATTCTGCATTCGGACAAAAGAGTTGGGCGATTACAGAATTTTGAGCGAATGCGAATAGATTATGCATAAAAAAATTAATAACCTGCATTTATAATTACTGAGAATAAAATTTCTTATTAGATACAATTTTGGGAAATAAAAAACTTTATTTTGAATGTTTTTGTATCTCGAAATTTTTAGGTATTTTTGAACATTCGCCTTGGGTTTCATGCTGCTATAGGCATTATACTAGTTCATCATTGTAAATATTCTTTCTCACATTCCCACAAACTTTATATACCTTATTTATTTTAAAAGGTTTGATGTAAGATCATCAGCTGAAACATTATAAAACTTATGATATTCACCTTGTCTCGCATCTTGCTACTATTGGACTTCTAGTAATGAGTATAGTGTCACAGCCAGTCATCGTATCATGATGTGTGAATCTTGTCGGCACTCTTAATAAGTTCAATTTGCAGATATATTTTCAAATTAAAATTGGAAATCGCTCTAACAACTTGATAATACTTTAAAAATTGTATGGCAATACTCTTTTTGGCTCTACGGCCACCTCAAGACTCGTTCATGAATGTCGTACATCTCTAAATGAGCTCGCAAGTTACTTTCGAGTGCACCTAGTCTGGGTTCCCGGACATAGCGACATCCCGGGCAACTGCGAGGCGGACGAGATTGCTAAGGCAGGCCGCTTCTGCACGAAATTCAGCCCTCCGTAAATATCGGCATCCCCCACTGCCCCAACAGCCAAGCTCGATATCAAACGGAAATACCTGGCTGACGCCTACAAATCCTGGGTTGACGAGGAATAATGCCACACGGCTAGACTAACTGGGGCAAGAATGCACAAAAACTGAACCAATCAACTTCTTCGACTTGATCGCGTATCACTGTCGGCAACTGTCTCGGTTTTGACCGACCGCTGGATATTGGGAAAGCACGCAGAAAGACTGGGCCTACCCTGAAACGATTTTTGCCGAGGTTGTGGTTCCGAGGGAGGACGAAACGGTTCTCCACTTCTTATGTCACTGCCCATCCTTGAGCAGAAGAAGAATTCGCACTTTTGGTGCCCCATTTCCTGCAAGCCTGACAGAGCTGCCATCCTTTAATATTAGGATGGTTTCCTGCAACATATTGAGGGAGTCGTGCCTTTCCCGGCGCTGCTTTATACCGCATACATTTTAAATGCATACTTCCGAGCCTCATAAAAAGCCGGACTTTGAAATACGTATTATCATTAAAATCAATTAAAATTAACACAAAAGACTCCACTTCTTCCAAATTGCAAATAATAAGACGATGCTTCTGAATATTTTGTACATATACATGTGCTTGCTAACAGGTTGCGTGTTCCTTAATCGCTACCAAACGGCTGATTTGAGGCTTCGTCAACGGCATTCTTTATTATAAGTTTTAAAGAACTACCGGAACTACTTAATTTTAAAAATAACAAAAAAACTTTTACAGTGTCAGATATTAGACAAATTACTAACAAACTAGAAGTAATACGACCAGAAACTCGGACATTGGAGTATGTATATTTTACCTACTTTTTTACTTTCAATTCAGGGCCGCTTCCGCTCAACAAAGGTATTATCACAGTTTTAGTTTTTTCAACTATTTTAATAAAATATTTTTATAGAATAATATTTTTTTTTTGCATTATTGATGTCGATTCATACGCCTCTTTAGTAAATAATAAGCAAATTAAAGTTTCTGTATTTTAGAAATATAAATTATAAAAAGTAAGATAAACTTTTAATATATAATAATAATTATGAAAAATTTTAATTTACATTAATTAGATAAGATTTCAATTTACATATGAATTTAGTATCCAGAACAATAGAGGCCGAGATAGTGTCTGAAATTAGGGTAGAAATAGATGATTTTCCAAGCTCTCTTAGAAGAAGAAGCTTTATTTTCAACAAAGAATTCTTATGGAAATTGTTCCAATTTTCACCAAACACAGCCCTTTTGCGGCATGAAATAGATATTTCTAGTTCTAATGATTCCTCATCGATGTCACAATCAACGAAAGTGTTTTGACTTTTATTAAAGTTGTTCTGCTCATATGCAAAAGGATTCACCAATACTATCGAAAATAGTTGCACAAATATTCTTACGTACGAGTACTGACAATAACTGGAAATAATGGAAACCAGAGACAAATGAAACCAGTTGATTGAATATAACTACTATACATATTACACTTGTTTCTATATACTACGATGTATCAGAAGGACGACATATTCTCCGATTTATTGCAGTAGTCCATTATTCTTGTTTGTAGACGTGATAGAAAATGCGCCTGACGAGTCTTTTCTCTATTTATTCTTAAGTTTCTTAAGTTTTCTTTAAACATTATCTTGGTACTTCATTTGTTAATGCTGATCCCATGGTAGCATAGAAACTAACGCTCATCACTCATGACCATAGAAACCCGGAAATTTTCAAAAGTACGAGTTCTTTCCACTTTTTGAAGTACTCATATAAACCTTGTTCTCCGTATAACTATTAATTTTTTGATCGAACTTAACATTTCTTATCCGATACAATGTTTCAAATGAAATGAGAATTATAGAAACATTATTCAACATTTCAATTGAAGAAATAAATTTATAAAGTCTAGAAAAACACTGGCATCATCAACAGATGATAGCTTTTAAATGAACTGATATCTAACGGCCATTAAGAAACTAGAAAGAAAACAACAAAACACCAACCTTACATATAAAATTAGAAGTTAATTAAAAACTCATTTTAAAAGCCATTCAAAGGGAACCCTCTCGCTTCTTTGTTTGATGTAATAATTCTCACCTTCAAAAATGTGATTGACTCATGATTGAACTATTCGAAAAGTCCTTCGAATGCTTTTGAGTAATTTTAAGAAATATCTTGCAGCCGAGGCCGCGTGTACTTCCATTGAGTACGATAATTTGGTTCTTTAATATGAAGTCATACTGGTTTAATTTTCAGCTTCACAATAATTGTAGAAAGGATAATACTGAAAGCACTTCATCATTTCTTGCTGATAGGATGCTGTCGAAAAAACATCAGTTTTTTTCACAAAAAAAGACAAACAATTCCACACCGTGTCAACTCCCCCATCGCAGAATTACTGTGCAATTTCACTCTATGGCCTCGGACAAAGTTAAACCAACCCAACCAACTTCATGTCATTGGCTCCGAGCATAACAGTTTCAATAATTTTTCACTTTTACGCTTAAAAAACTAAAAAAGGAATATTACAACAAAGACCGCAACGCCAATTGCCACCGTACTTTTATTTTGTTCCAGCTGAATGGCAGCTATTAGCCGCAAGTGGACGCGGGAGTCTTGTTTCGCGGCCTCGATGGTAAAATGCCCCCATTTGGTGTAATCACTTGCGCCTGCCCGAGCTTAAGCGATGTTTACGAGTATGTGCGTGCTCAACGGCCGCATGTGGCCTGGCCGTGCGACCTCCGTAGGAATTGGGGACCCATCTTTTCATTTTCCACGCGCGAGGTTTGCATTTTTTGCTGTTTCGTGAAGCTTTTGTTTTTCGTGGGCTGTGTTGCTTTTCGCGAAATTGCATTCAGCCAGTCACTTTGCTACACCCCAGCCACATTGAGGCAGGGAACGCTGTTGCTCATTGGTACCCCAGTGGTAACGTCTGTGGCTCTTCCAAAAGTTCATCTTTTTGTTGCTACTTTTATTGCGCCGCTCGAAATCCAGTGTTGCCGCTGTGGCCCATCAATTTCCACAAAGCCACTCACAGGCCTAACAACTCGCGAAGCCTGCCTCGATGCGCTTCGGTGGGATTTTTAAAGCGCACTCTTTTTATAGTTTTTATTTTACCGCTTCGGCTGCGCATTATTAAACTCGCCTCAATGCGAAGTTAACAGATTTTTTGACAGTGATTTCTTAATTTAAGGTCCATCATGGCGACTAGCACCGGCACCAGTCGGTCGTGTTCGGCGCCACTTTGTTTTCTTGTTATTTTCATTTTGAATTTTTGTGCTTTTTGCGTTTCAGTCGTTGGTGCAACCATATTCCTTGTTCATTTTTGCATAGTGTGCTGCTCTTGTTGAGGATGTTGTAGCTGTTGTTTTTTGCTGTTGGCGCTTAATGGTTCCTCCATCATCAAATTTGAAGGTAGTCGCATTTAAAATCACTTTAGACCGCGTGTTATGAATAAATAATCGTAGCTGCTGCTCTTGTCGTACAGACTGCGCTGCACTTTGTTTGCGGTGTGCTTCACATCGTTGCCCCTTCACTTGTTTATGGCTGCCTTGATTGATGGCAGCTGGTGGCGGCGCGCTTTGCATGCAAACTGAAGCCACTTTAGCCTGCCATCATTTCACCAAGTTGTGATGTGTTAATAATGGCGCCTCTTAGTGGATTTGGGGGCGTTTCCTGCAGTTGCAGTTTCGGAGGTGCCGATCATTAAACGTGCATTTAAAGTGTTCTACTTAATATTGACATTATTTATTTTTTAGCAAGCAAGGGTCCCTAATCTCTCCCTTATTGCAACATTCGCAACTCGAAATCATAGCGAGAATAATCAAATTTTGTATTTTCTTTAGGGAATCATTCTGCACCCACTTATCTCGAATATTATATACAACTGGAGTATATTGTATACAACTAGAATATATTATATACAACTAGAAGACTGCTTATACCGAGTGGACACCTCTTGAGAGTTATATTTTTGGAATAAAGGATTTGCAACAATTACTCCGTTATAATCCTATTTTGAGTTTCCCTCAAGTTTCGGGGGCGACAACATTTTTTATATGTTTTTACGACAGATGATATCTTGTTCGCTGGAGAGCAAAGAAAAGTCTTAGCTAGCGAACAATGTTAACTGCAACAGTGACTTCAATCGCTATTGAAAATCCCTGTCACCAATTGACAAACTCATCATGTGCTACTATCCATTTGCGTAGAAAGAGAATGGAATTCCGAAATAGCCCATATTTCCGATTGGTTAGCTCAATAGAATGAAAATCATGTGTACTTTACTTGACGTTCTATGAGAAATAATCGTCCAGACTATACAATTTGATTGCTTAAAAATAATGTGGTACCAGACGAACATCAGACAGTAAACATATACAGAAAATAGAAGTTTGAAGCTGTAGCAGAGATCAGATCCTCAATATGGAAATGGGCTACATATTTACCATTGTAACACTATCAAAATTCTCCTTATAGAGAGAAAATCCGGTGACTTTTTTTGTTTATTAATAATTTCCAGTTGAATTATCGAATAAATCATATCAAAGGCCATGCTAGTTGCATTAAAATGGACCCAGCGCAGTTTATTTGTTTCGCCAATGTCGGATTGCCTTGGATTTATGACGATAATAATTATAAATTTGTTAATTGATTTATTGTCGCATATGAACACCTTTTACTTAATTTATTCAGAAACATAAAATGTTGCATTCTCAACATTTTAAATACCTGTTGCGAAAGAATTATTATATTGATTGAGCGCACAAAGTGGAAGCCAGGCAGCGCAACAACGGAGTAGCCAGAGCGAAGGCGCATGCTCACACGCTGCAACGACCTCTGACAACAACCTGTATACTAAAGCAATCAACAAACATTCCATGGCAACAAACACAAATGCAACTACAACAACCACAAAGGCCACCACAACCACGCCAATAACACCAACACTATAATAAAAATCATCAAGAAGAGGCAAGCAGTCAAGTCCGCCAGCACCGGGGCTTAGCTCATTTCGATGCAATGATGTACGAATGTCCTGGCTGGCACAACCGTTCATTATAAAGGAGTCAAACAACCGCAGCCACAGCTCAAGCCGGGACGTAAATTAATTATTAATCAACGAACCGCAAGACCACAGCCTTAAACCATGCAACCAAGCAAACGAGCGACCATAGAACCAAACAGTCCAGCAAGAAAACATGCTATCAAGCGTTAAGGTGGAGCGGTCAGGCGGTGGAGAGGGAGTAGGCCTACAGACAGACTGGCAGAAAGACAGTCAGAGTGATTTATATGCACGTACACGAAGCCCAACAATCGAATAGAATGAATCGGCTCAAAACTGTGACGAACGCAATGGACAGCAGAAACCCGGCCAAGATGGACGCTCGCTTCAAACATCCGCTGGAACAGTTCGGCGCAGAAATTCAAGGCTAGCAATCAAATTTATTTTCGCTGATACTCGTAACATAGCGTTAGTAGTTTGTGTGCGAGACAAGGCTGGAAGCTGCTGCAGGGCTCTCAAATTGTGGTACGCTTCGGACCCACCCAGCGCACAGTGCGCAAGAGACGTCGTAAACGCGACGCAATAAAGCAATTCCATCTTGTTGCCTTTCCTTTACTCTGGCTAGGCGGATTTACTGCGCGATTCCCATTACACCATCGATCGACATGACAGGAGAGCCGAATGAGTGACGGCGATATGGTGCCAGTTTGCTGCCAATTCCTTCAGAGCACCCGCAGCAACGGCAACCAGCCGCTGTCCGCCATCCGTCGGCCGCCGTTCAGGGTACACCGTGCGTCGAATAGGAACACACTGCGATGGACAATCAGCATGTGATCCCCGAAACGAAGACACCGCCGCACAAAAATCCCCTTGAAATGCGAATCAGAAATGCCAGAATTGAAATCGGATTTTAAATCATATTCCTGCCGTGGCCGGCCATTGCTGCGGCAGAGAGCGCCCAACCAGTCAGCCAACCAACCACTCGGACTCCAGTCACACAATCGCCTCAAATCTCGAAATAACAAATCGCATAATTACGGGGCCGGCCGGCATCCGCAGACCACTCATGTGCTGTGGAGCACGGCGCTGCGGAGCACTCGTAAATGTGTATCGCGATATGAAATATTTCAACTAAATGCAGCGAAATAAAATGTGGGATTGAAGCATATAAATCAGCGCGGCCGTCCGTCAGTGTGCGAACTCGTGGCCTCTCACATGTTTGCGGACTGTGGACTGCGGACTGATGGAACTCACAGCCAGGCCTTCTCTTGTCTCGTTGGCTGCTTCGCCCAATTGGCTTAGTTTGAGCCATTGGCAAAGAATTGAAGCGCATCAAAAGCTGCGAGAGGCTCAGGAGCACAGAATTTCGTTTTGTTTTAAATAATTTATCATTTATAGAATTTAATCAAACTCATTTCGTTTCTGCATAAATTCCACAACCCGGAACCTCCTCTTCGAATGAACCATACGGAAATAATCCAAGCTGAAAATTCTAAGTGGCGACAGTCTAAGTGGAAGTCTCGCACCTAATCCTAATTAAATATATTACTTTTTAATCATAAAATATAAAAACTATGAAATAAAAGTAAATGTTAAGGCAGACACAATTGAAACCCAACCCATTTTATGAACATCTGCAGCTATACAGGTCTATTTTTGGTTTCCTGACGTCTGCAACATTATTATCCAATTGGAGTATTGACAAAAATAGCACGGCCACATTCAGAAAGAAGCTGAACTATAAAATTAGCCTAATTTGGCAAAGGTGCAGCAAATAAAAATAAAATTTTACAAAATTATAATGAAAATTGCTACACTATTATTTAGGAGATATAAACTATATAGTAAAAAAGAAAAAGAAAACATTGATTTGGAACATTTAATGTACAACTCTGAAAAGTAATTAAATTTAATAGTTTAATAAATTTGGAATCAATACATGGTGACAAAAGCAACATCTCAGTCGTTCGTTGTAAAGATTGGAAACCACAATTTCCATTGATTTTAACACCAAGGCCTAATTCAATCACTCATATAAAGAATATATTCATTTGCATAGATAAGCATAGAAATGATCCGTATTATTACCCATGGTAATATCAGCAGACAAGTCCTCTAAATCTATAAATAAGGACTCACAAGGTTTCACAATTGATCTCTCCTTTTTTATCAATGCGATATTTACTGTTAGCGGCATGCTCCGCCATTCGGCTCAAAGCGAGCTCACAATGGAAAGCTGTTCCGTATGGACATGCGACTATATTAGAATCCTATACGGACATACCCAGTGATATTGATAGCCTTCCTTCTTCTCTTTGTTTCGAAAGGAATTTTTGGGTAAGAATTCTTTCCAGACAGAAATGGCTCGAGGGGGGTCCATCATCAGATACTCCCATCAAGAAATACACAAACGGATCAAAAATGAATACCGGTAGGATCAGGGTTTTATTGCGAAACGGCTTCAATCAGTGAATCCATGAAACTAATGGATCACTGCAGTGTTGTTCAAGCGGAAATAACCGCTATTCACGAAGTCCTCAATTGGTTGAGAATAAACGAGGTAACCGGTAAGGATATCTATATTTTATCAGATAGCCTGGCTGCACTAAGGGTTTTGGATGCATTCCATATAATATCAAGGAGTGTCTTAGACTGTCGAAAATCTCTAAATGCTGGGTACCAGGCCATAGGAATATACCAGGGAACTCCAAGGCTGATCAACTTGCGAGAGACGGCACTTGTCTGCCAAATGTCAGTAGGCATAAGGGTGCACCTCTTGCGACTTGTAAGCTTCTCATAAGTGAGACACTAATTAATTCTACCAATCAAAGGTAGATCTGTGCCACTATCTGCGAAATCGCCAGGCAAACATGGCCGAGGCTAAATCTGTGTCCATCTAGGAATATCATTAGACTCAATAGACTACAAATTAGGACTTTAATAGGAGCTCTCACGGGATATTGTCTAATACGAAATCAGGCAAGAAGAATGGGAGTTTATACCCATGCTTTCTGTCGCAGCTGCAGAAACGAGGAGGAACTGGAAAGGGTCCAGCGTCTCTTCTGTACATGTCCAGCTTTTCCTAGAAATAGGGAACGTCTACTAGGATCCCACTTCTTAACAAGTATAGATAATCTATTCCAGTCAGGTGTCAACAACCTTCTTCGCTTTATAAAAGGCTCAGGTTGGTTCAATCTGGAGGGGGAAGCGTAGCCATGATTCGCATCTGCGGCTCACAATGGACCCAACTGGTGGTCTAAGTGGCACCACTGGTTTATTGGTGATGCGGCTGCCCCACCTACCTATTTACTGTTAACCTTCTTCTCCTATTTATAATTGGATAAGAATTAAAATACTAAGTCAGTTCAGAATACAAAGCAACATAGGTTGCAACGTTGCTACAATTAGTTTTTGGAAACAAATGTGGACATATTCTTAGCGACTCTAGTTCTTAAAAGATGCAATAAAAGTATGGATGTGAGCGTTTTAATGGTTCGAATTCACCCAAATGATTCTTGGTCTAAACTCATTACAGGAAAAGAGGAAATACAGACAAACATACAATGGACAAGATTATATATATTACCTGTCACGCCTTTATAATTATGACGTTACAAAAATTTGCCCAAAATCAATGAAAATTCTTGGCCTTTTTGATATTCCACCAATTGGTAGCACAACTGAATCCCCGCTACGAATTAAAATTAAAAATATAACTCCTTACAATTTCGTACAAATATGGAAGTTATTGAAACTCAGGCCTTCGACTCGGAGAGAAACAAAACAATGCTTACTACGAGATACTGACCACACATGAAATAATTTAGGAGTATTGGGTTTAATTTCAACAAAATGAAACGTTGTTTCTTTATTTAAATTAAATAAATCTCTATGAAAAGTTCAAATTAGGAGTTCATTAATTTTTCGTGCCAATACAATTCACAATGTTTGCGTACGAATATTTCCATTGCAACTTGTTTGAAAAAGGAAATCAATAAACACAGGCAGGAAATCAAGAAACCCCACCAAACACATATTTCAAAGCGTTCCATTTTTCTCATTTTCTGCTTTGAAATCTCATATTTTTTGGTACAAAATATTTCATCTTTTTTTTCATATTAAGAAATAATTTCATTAGTTGTCTCAACGATCAGCTGAAGTCTTTGAAAATCTGAAAATTGGAACTCTAAAGGACGCTTTTAGTAAATAGGAATTTTATGGGGACTGTACAATTTAGAATTGAATCTTCAAGCAGATTATCAGCGTCGCGTCTGCATCTTCTTGAGAGGCGCTAAGCAGCTTCTTCTCTGAGTACATTCTCTCCAGGGCCCTGTTTAGCTCATTACCTGAAGGTATGTACCAGAGAACACAGAGAACCGACACTTAAACGTCAAATTTTCTGACGCTTAAAAAAATTGTCTTTGTTTATCATTAGTTGCCTATATGGATAGGTTTGTTTATCATTGGTTCTGAAGAAAATCAGACACACTACTACAGTTTTGTGCCTGTGTAAGGTGCGCAAATCGAGAGACGTTCAAGTGTCGCGTCTCTGTGGTCTCTGATATGTACCCATCCTCGCTCCAATGGCTATCGACATTTCTCATAGTCTCTTGCTCCTTATCAGTCACGTCATTCATTTGCGATTCGGCTATTGACACGAGACAATCAATAGCTTCGGTGGGAACGCACTAAAAGTCTGCTAGTTCTCTTAGTAGTATAACTCCAATTTTTCCAAGAAATATCAGTATATTTAATATCAATGATGTGGCGCCAAGCACGCCAAGTTCGATCGAATGTGAAGGTTTTGCTGACAGTTTTCTATGATTGCAGGGGCGTGGTGCATTATGAATTCTTGCCGCAGGGTAGAACGGTCAATAAGGAATATTATCTTCAAGTAATGCGCAATTTGCGAGAAGCAATCCGCCAGAAACGCCCGGATTTGTGGAAGAACAAAAATTGGCTTTTGCATCATGATAATGCCCTATTCACGCATGATTACTTGTGCGCGAATTTTTGGCCAAAAACAACACTGTAATAATGCCGCAGCCACCGTATTCCCCACACCTGGCTCCCTGTGACTGACCGAAACTGAAAAGGCCCATGAAAGGACGACGCTACGCCACGATTGAGGAGATAGACAAAAATCGAAGTCAAGCTAAAACACGTCCACGCACAATAGCTGTCAAAAACTGACAGAACATTCAAAATGGCCGAGATTGTATACATAAGTGAGGGTCATGAGTACCAACATAACGCCACAAAAAGATCGAAAATCAAACATCCGTAGCCCGCGAAAATTCAAAATTCGCAATACGTTTTGAACAAACCTCGTATCATCAGATTCGCAGCAGATTCGAACACCATATCAAGTTTTCGCACCACTTTAACTGTATTACTACTAAAGCCTTCTCTATGTTTGGGTTTATCCAGAGACGCACCCAGAACAAATTTTCGATGGGAGGATTTCAGAATTTTTCAAATGATCTCTTACTATGGGTTAACAATTTATCTAGAATTTGCTCCGGGTACCACCGGGATTAAATAGTAGAGCCACAAAACACCCTGGGTGTGCGCCTGGACTTATCCCAAGGAGCATTCTAGCTTATCCCAAGGAGAATTCCAGAGATATTGACCCTAAAATAACAGTTCATCTCTCTCTCTACACTCTTTTTGAATTCATCTACCGAATGGTTTAGGTTGCTTGTGTAATTTGACTTCATTTTTCGTCTCCTTTACTTCACCTGTATTTAAATGACGAATGCTTCTTGCACGCTACATGAGCACCAATAAAGTGGTTGCCTGCCTCCTCTGGCAATTGGCCACGATGCGATGGTCGGCTCTGATCTGCCGTCAAGTCAGGCAGACGGTGCAAGGTGTGCACTGAGCCGCCAAACGCATGCAATGACGATGACGCTGATGATGAGTTCCACCTTCGAAAGGCAATTTACCACTGCAGCGCACCACAACGCAGCGACGTCCGCATACACATCAACGACAAAAGAGAAGCGTCCAAATGGCCAAAATGCCCGCAATGGCAGATTTATGGCCCACTGCGACCTGATGTGCGTTCGCTTGTTGGCTGTTGTTTGTGCTGTTGGGGAAACATGAGTCGAGTCTTTCGTTTCTGATGCATTTACTGGGCGTTGCATGAGGCCCGTTTGAAGAGATGGCTGCGATGTCTCGTATGAAAAATATCAAGCAAGGAATATTAATTTATGGCGGATACTCGCAAATCTTAAAAATGAAAATACAAACGCAATTAAATCCTGCTATTAATTTATTTTGCAGTTGTAGTTATTGCTGCTGGTGCTGCTGCTGCTGACCATAATTAATTACAAGTGCTTGGGCATGTAATGAACAGGAAGTGCAGTGGAGGCGTTAAGCGATTTCCTAGAGATTGAAACATTCAATTCGGGTAGCGAGTGCATATATGCCACTTATGTGCATTGCTTCCCGATCAATGCAACCAGTGGAATGTGCGCTACTCACACAAAATTGGAAATTCTTGGACCTAATTGCTTGCTCGAGGACAATCATGTGTACTTCCTTGACCACTGCTCCGCAATATTTTTGTCATGTCAATTGTGCACTCCCATAAATCAAGGCAGCGGGCTCAGCCCCTCAAAGTGCCTTATCGGCCTGCGCTATCTGAGTTATGCAACCTGAGCAGCTCATCTCATCTATTCGCGCATAGCTCTCCCGATACCACAATGGACATCGCGCAGCCATTAAGAATGCTGTTCGCCTTCCGTGGCTCCATGCCCTGTTATTAAATCAACAATGGCAAATGGCAGTCGTATTTCAACTGCAGTGAGGCAAACATTATCGCCTCGTCTACTGCTTAGCATTTAGCTCAGTTCCCGATCTGCTCAGGCCAACTGAAAAGTTTGCATTTATGTTGAATCGCGAGAACGCCCGCGGTCGCGCGATTTCTGCGCTGAGATACATAATATTAACGAAATCATTCACGCGATGCGATGTCCAGCACAGCGGCTGAGACGTAGACTGCGATCCACTAAAACGGACTAGTGCAGGCTTAAGCTGCATGCACTCCGCTCCACTCCTGCAGATTTAACGTATCTTCCGTCAGTAGGACTTGGGGCTGCTGTAAGATTTCAGATTGTTGTCATTGTTCGCTGCTGCGCTACTTCGCTGCAAGTAGCGTTCCATATGAGGAACGCAGCCACCACGTTAATGAAGCTACGAAATTGAGTTGTTACGAACACGGCATTAGCGTTTATAGCTGACCATGTCAACCGACAACGAACGATTTTTCGCGCTTAATTCTTATAAATAGCTGTTTTTTAATTACTCTGCTTCCAATAAGACGAAGAGTTCCTTTCTCAGTTGCTGATTTTGTGCAAATCATTAGATTCGAAAGTTGACATCCTCCCAAATTGAATTCTTCATACCAAACCTCAGATGACATCCTATTACAAATTGTAGGTATATACATATAGTGTAGGTATATATGTTCATATGTTAGTCGTTTGGTCACGTGGTCGAATCCCCCACCCAATGAAAAATCTGTTAAATCTTCTTTCTTCGAGTAT
Organism: Clusia tigrina; assembly: GCA_920105625.2. NCBI lineage: Eukaryota > Metazoa > Arthropoda > Insecta > Diptera > Clusiidae > Clusia > Clusia tigrina. Next base: position 38,186,688 of record OV050033.1, on the reverse strand, counting down.
TTATTTTCTTCAAAAAGTGTAATATAACAATATTTTTTCATTTTTATCTCTTTGGAAACTTTTACAATTGGGATTCCCTATATCCAGAATTGACTTTTTTAATGGTTAATGTTTCATCCTGATGGTAAGGCACATGGCGGTTTGGCTATACTAATCAGAAATCGGCTTAAGCATCATCTTATGCAATTGCATTCTATGCAATGGATGCAAGCTACATCAGTATCTGCTAAATATCGTGACAGAAACTGAAGCTTTCAGCTATTACTGCCCACCCCTCTTTACAGAAACTCAATTTATAGAACTTTTTGATTCCCTTGGGGATAGATTTCTAGCTGGCGGTGATTATAATGAGAAAAATAAATACTGGGGCTCTCGCCCAATTAATCCAAACGGCCGACAACTGTACAACGCAATAACTAACAGACATAGTAAATTCGATTTTGTCTCACCAGGCCAGCCCACTTATTGGCCAACAGACCCAAAGAAAATTCCTGATTTTATTGTTTTTGCTGTTTCTAAAAATATAGATAGGTCTTTAGTATCAGCGGAAACCTGTGTCGATCTGTCCTCCGATCACTCGCCTGTAATAATCCAGCTTTTTGAGCAGCCAGAATATACAAGTCCAATGTTTCGCCCAGAGACCAACCAAACCAATTGGTTAAAATACAAAAAGTATATTAGTGGTCATATCTCTACAAGAGTTGAAATAAAACATGCAGATGAGATAGATAATAATATTCATATTTTTAATTCCATGCTAGCGACTGCAACCGTACTTCCAAAATGTGCAAGGATGCCAGTACAAGTAGCCAAATTGAGAAACTTGTATCACAGAACTGACGGCTGCACGGAGAATGTCAGACCCATCGCTCACCCATCTCTAAACAGAATCTTAAAACAGCCGTAAGGGCTCTTAAATATGCTCTTATAAAGCAGGAGGATAACAACCTAAAAGAGTACCCGGAAGAAGGTAACCCCAAATTCTACCGAAAGGTATTCCCTCTGGAAGGGATCGAAAAACTTTAAGCCTCCAATGGAAGGTGTAAAAGTCGCTGAAAGCGTGGGCTGAAAGCGTTAAAGAACAAGTACTCTGCTTTGCACGACATCTATGTAATATGCTCCAGCCGAATATGGCTACAAACTCCTTTGCGTTGCCTGCCTTTCCTTGCAGTACTCAGATTGCTCAGCCCACTAAAATTTCCCTTCCTGAAATAACCAAACATATTCAACAACTGAATTCAAAAAAGGCACCTGGATTCGAAATTACCCCGAAAATGTTAATACAGTTACCAGATTCTGCAGCTGCATTTCTCTGCAAGCTTCTTAAAGTAACTTTGGTCATCGGTTACTATCCGAATGCGTGTGAGAAGCCACAGATATGCATGATAGCTAAACCTGGAAACGCCGCAATGCTGTCGTCCGCATATAGACCTATCAGCCTGTTGCCTTGCCTTTACAAATTGTTTGAGAAACTAATACTATATAAACTATCTCCATTTCTTCATGAACATAGCGTAATACTGCAATATCAGTTCAATTTTCTTGAAAAGCACAGCACTACTGATCAAGTAAATCGAATTACAAATGAAATAAGAAAACCATTTGAACTTGGGGACTTTCGCTCTGCAATATTCCCTGACATAGTTCAAGAATTTGATAAGGACTGATGTTCAAAATCAAAAAGTTTCTTCCAAAAAGCAAACATAAAATTTTGGAGTCCTACTTATTCAATAGACCGTTTAGTGTAAAAGTAAACGAATTTATTTCGGAGGAGTTTCCAATTTAATCCGGTGTGCCCCAAGGTAGTGTTCTACGCCCTACATGATATGTAGTATTTACTTCTGATATTCCTATACGTAAGTGAAAGCACACTAATTTCAACATTTGCGGAAGACAACGCCATACTTAGTTGCAATAAATGTTCGATAAAGGCGTCGAGGACACTAAAAGAGCATTTACTTGGGGTAGAATTAATGGCTAGGAATGTGTCAATGACCAAAAAGCAAGCATGTGACTTTCTGTTTGAAGCCTGGTACGTGCCCAGCTGTTCGGCTCAATAATATCGAGATTCCGCATGCTAATGAAGCCACTTATCTCGGCATTCATTTAGACAGGCGCGTAACTTGGCGCACGGACATTTCAGCTAAAATTTTACATATGAAGTTGAAGGTCGACAATCTGCTTTGGCTAATTAACCACGAATCCACCTTAAGTCTGGAATATAAAGTCCACCTCTACAATGCAGTTGTTAAGCCGATATGGTTGTACGCGATTCAACTGTGTGGTAATGCATCCGCTTCTAACATTGCCATAATTCAATGGTTTCAGTGAAAGATACTTAGGTTAATAACAGGTGCTCCATGGTACATCCGTAACGATAATATTAACAAAGACCTGAAAATACCTAAAATTATCACAGAAATAAAGACTAGAAAGCAGAAATGCACAGCAAAACTGGAAAATCACCCGAATCTACCAGTTAAATCCCTCGCAAAGCCGATCCCGCCTGCAGAACAGAGACTTTCCGGCCATTTGCTGAGCGAAGCTGAGCCGAAATTTTGATGGCCATATTCAATTTGGGTTAAAATTATTGGGTTATATTTACTATTTTAGTTATTAAAAAATTTTGTAGAAACATTAAAATAAATTATTTATGTAATTGACAGTAGATCATAATATCAAATGTATGTGGATTGTGAATTACCAATTGGATTATCTCTATTTAAATCACTCAATCATTTCCACTTCAAACCGCCAGCAAAGGCAATATACATACGTAAATACTCTTTGCCGTCAGTCCACTCAATTACACCAGACCGAATTTCGAACACTAGCATAGAAATTTCGATTAAGAGCACAACTTCGAATTCGCTCTCTTCCAAATTGAATTATAGAAAACAACTGCGAACCAGTGTTGGTAACGTTACAATTACAAAGGGAATATTTCCTACGCTAGAAAGCGTTGTACGTATATAATGAACAAATATAATAAATACACAAAAAATAAACTTCAAATTCAGACGTCGCAAAAATTTTCTCGCATATACGAAATATTGATATCTCATTTGATTCATAGCATTCATTTATGAAGGAAACAAAATTATAATTTTCTTTGGATGCATAGTGATATAGAAGATCCACTTCGAAATCTCATTAAAAAACATGATGAAAATGTAAAAGATCTAAACCAGAAAGCACAGAAAAGGGACACTTAAACGCCAAATTTTCTGACGCTTAAAAAATAATATATTTGTTTATCATTAGTTGCCTATATGGATAGGTTTGTTTATCATTGGTTAATCAGAATTCTGAAGAAAAACAGCCACACTACTACAGTTTTTCACATGTGTAGTGTGCGCAAAACAAGAGTTATTTCTCTGCGAACAAATATTTTCTCTTCTTTCGGAGTATGTATCAAAGTCTCAATATCAATCTTATACACAAATGCATTAAATTATTTATTCATTACAGGGATCGAAAATAGAAAATTTATATTGAGGACAAACTACCTCTCCAACTGATACTTTTTATTTTTAGTGTAAATGGGGGTTCATCATTGGTAGATTAAACCAAATATGGTGGATTGACTTCCAACACAAATGTTACCTCAGACAAATATTTCTCTTCAACTATTAAGTCTATTTATACCATCAATTTTCTTTGTGAACTATACATATATAACCAATTACTTTGGTAAGATTAATAATCTGTTTTCAAATAAAATTGGCGAAAAAATTGTTGTAATAAACAAATATGGTAAAATATAATAGTGTAGGCAACACTGCTGCAGTCGCAGACAGCAGCTGTTAAACTTTTGTGTATTGTTTCTGTTACGGTCGTTTGGAAAGTGCTTTGTTAATTTAATTGAAATAAAATTAATTTAGAAGCAGTGTGTGTTTATTATTAATAAAAAATCACTTCCACTAAAATTGTGCCTAATGACACAAAAAGAAATAAATAAAAATTCACACTAAATACATAAGTGCGAAATTCAATTTGGCCTTCTCGGCTTTAGGAGCGGGGTGAGCATTCCAAGAGGCAGGTAAATCACAGTTTAAGCGTGTCTAATACTGATCATTTAGCCTACTTAGCTGAGCACGCTTTCTAAATTTAATATAATTGTGGCTTACTTAGTTGAAAATTAACACAATTGTTGGTCAATTGTAAAAACTAATTTGCGGCGGCTATTTTTCTTCGGGTGCTTCTGCGGCAGCTGTCTTCTGTTACCTCTTCGGAATTTTATTATGAATGAGAGCGGCCAGTCGCATGCGCTCTTATTTTCTGCAAAGCTATGTGAGTAGAATTCTCTTTTTCGAACACTCGTTTATAAAACGTTAGAAATTTTGAAATATGTATAGATTTGTTTTTATTTATTGACAAACAAAAACTAACATTGTTTCATAGAACTCACATACCATTTTTGTGTGATATTAATCAGTGCCTTGTCTTAAACCACTTTTACTCAGAAACGCAATATCTCTGTGTTCTGAAAACATTAAACTATCGTAAATTACGGGTCCCTTTGGAATGCATTGATTGCGATTTTTCGAAATTGTTGGTTTTCATCGTACTGCAGAATCTTTGATTTGTAATCAGTGTTGAGTGCATATGCTAGGGAACTTTGCTTGTATTCAGGCCACTCAGCGGATGAGCGAATTCTAAGAACGTAGTCAAAATGTTCAGTGATTGAATTGTAGCGCATATTTTGCAAGCGAGCTTTGATTAGGCGTTTATAAATTTGAATTGATTTGTTAATTTCACTGAAGTATTTCTGTTTAATTAAATGATTTTAAAGGTATGAAAATGTTGAATTGTTGGATGCCGTAATTAATCAATTCGGAATATGAAAAATACACTTGATTAGTTTGTCCTCCATAGAAAGTTAATATGTAAAGCAAAGATAATATCTTATTCAAGAGCATACATACATATATTGAGCTCGCATGACGAACAAAGTTATTGTTGCAAAAATGGGTGTTTTCTAGTAAACCCCTCGAGCAAAAATTCACGCATTGCATCTCGCTTCCCCTTGCCGCTCAACAATTTTTGTGAAAGCGCCTTCACTTCCATTTCACAAAATTTTGAGTGATTCAATCTCTATTTACATATGTATACTCTTTGATCTTATCTTTATGTAAATAATGCGTAATGGAGCTCATCGAACGGTTGTGGTTAAACTAAAGGAAACCTTATTTATTATTCCTTACACCATAAGGATTTTTATTTGCAACGATTTGTGAGTATTGCTACAAGCCATTAAAGTCTTCGACTCGAAGAAAGTATGGTTTCGAGATCAAGTTCTGGGCGTGATTAATAAATTTTTTTAAATTTATTTCATATAATCAATGTATTTTCTAATGAACAGTAACAAAAAAAACTGATATTAAATTTAAGAAACAAAGAGCATAACAAAAATGAAAATATTCAAAAAATTCGCTGTCAAGAATGTATTTTTACAAATGATAACTTATTTGTAAAAATAAAAGAAAAAAAGAAAATTAGCACCATAAGGCGGTACTTTGCATGGCCCCCATTAGTATGTATCACGGCTTGTAGTCTTCTCTTGGAATAAATTATCTTTGCATATCATATTCGCTTGGTATTTCATTCCATTCCTTTCTAGTATTGCAGTTTTGAGTTCTGCTCGATTTCTTGTTTGCCTCTTTTTCTTTTAAAAGTGTCCAGAAATTCAATGGGATTCAAATCTAGACTCTGGCCATGCGATTCTAACACTTTTTTGCAATTGTAAAGAAGCCACATCCTTACCTTATGCGTCTTATATTTTGGTAAAATTTGAATTGCGGCTTATTATCAACATTGAACAGAAATTGATTTGCTCTGTTTATCAAATAACATTTTAAAATCTCCAAATATTGTTTTGTATTCATTGTGTTTTCTATGAAAGCTAGATCTCCTACTCCTTTACTGGAGGACGAGAGCTAGCTTTACTTTGCCAAATTTAACAGTTGGAAATATATTTTCCAACGCTTTTAAAGGTTGTCGCCACACTCTACTGGGCCCATCATTATACATAGTAAATCATACTTTTGGTCTCATCGCAAAATATATCGTCATCCCAGTAATTATCAGATTTGCTTAATTACATTCTAGCGAAAGATAATCGCTTTTCAATGTGTTGTGTTGAATGCACTGATTTTTTTCGAGCAACTCTTGACATATATTGGTTCTTTATCAGGATCTGCTTTACTGTTTCATAGGCAACCGCAACATCACACTCTTCTTTGAATTCACTTGATAGGGTTCTCGTAGACATCTGCGGATTTGCGACTACTTTCCTCATCAAAATGCATTCTGTTCTCTATGATATTTTGTGCGAAGGTTTTGGCTCCTGTCTAATCTCGTTTTTTACACGGTTTAAAATATTGTAGATTTCCGATGCAGTGGTTAGGAACCAAGTAAACCAACTGAGTCACATCTAATTACGTTCCTCTACCAGGCATCTTAAATTTACAATAATTTCACTACAAATCTTGCAATTGATGAGCAAAGCACAACTATTTTTGATTGATTTGCTTCTAAAATGTGCCCAAGACTAGTGAGACAACGACCCAATAATTATAATTGTATGCTTTTTACTGCGAATATGTAAATAGTGTATTAAAAAAATGTATTGAAAAACAAATTCGAGCGAAAGCACTTAATGAAGCAGAGAGTAGTAAGTATCACGCCGAGTTGAAGCACTGTCTAGAATTGGAGGCACTACAGACATGTTCTAACACACTGAATCTAAATTTCAAAATGCTGCGCTATGCTGAAAAAAATTTCAGTACATTACGCGTATAATGTTATTTCAACGCTCAATGATCGTAAGCACACCGTTCGACTTGTGGACGATTGGTTGGGAGATAATCTGGTCGCTGTGGTGGACTGGCCCTACAGTCTTGATCTCAATTCTATTGAATCCTTGGTTAAGCAAGCCAAGTTATGGCCCAAATCAAAAGTTTCCCCAGAGTGTATGTGAAAATTTGATGGAACCCATGCCTCACAGATGTCATTGTAAATAAAAGTTTAAATTAAAGAGTTACAATTCACGTACGTAGCGGATTTTTTCATTACATTTACAATTTTTTCCCCTCTTGAATGTTGTCTTTCAGTTCTCGCAAAGTCCTTTCAGGTCTGCGTACATCAGATTATGCCATCTCAGTTTTAGAAATGGTTGTCCTTCAACAATTTAATTATCACACGAGCGGTGTGTCATCCACCATGACCGTGACCGTACCATCTATCTTGCTGCAATCGTATCTTGTTGTTCGCTCGGACGAAAAGTCCTGAAGAATTGTTCAGCAGCAATTACTATTTATCGTAGCGCTTTTAAATGCAACATTTTCCAAGAAATATCCTCCATAAATCTATACGCCAAACCAAACAATCATACGAAGAGGGTGTAAAGTTCAAACACAATAATAGGTCACCAGAATCGAGCTGTTGCCAATTGAATTTGCTAGGGGTATATATAGGTGCAGATATTTATTGTGGCCAAGTTCAATGTTTTCGGCCATTAACCGTGCCATTGAAATGTGCTGATGCTGATGTACTTCAAACTAGCTTAGAAAGTGAGCGAGACTATTATGAAAGCTTGATGACTGCCGTTCAGTGGAAGTATAGTGATGTACCAAGCAGATGTACCAAGTCTCCACAACAGTTTGCGGCGGAAGCGGAACGATTGAACCTCGACAAAAGGTAGCATAGTCTTTATCCAACTGCCACTTCTCATTCACGAGTCTGTGCATGCGGAACCCAATTTCTAACAGTGGCTTTAATGGCAGCAAAAGGTAAGGGAATAACTGTAAAACTGACCACAGATCCTTTATTCGTAAGTTTGTCTTCGACTTCATTCCCCGTAACGCCTATATGTCCTGGAACCCATCCGAACAGCAGGCTTATGATTTTCAACATAGTTTTCATCTGGATTTACACAACAGTACCAGTTTAAGTGGGACAGATGGGCTGAGTAATGCTCAGCCTTATTATTAACAAAAGCACCCTCTATACCCACTTACAGCGTACTATTTCTTATCGATGGTATGTTCATTGTATCCTCCTGCCACCAACTAGATTATTCAAAGCCGACCCGCAATATTTTCCAATCTGTTGGTCTGCTAAAATGAAGACAGAGGCTATTTCCTAAGTGACCCCTGACGCAAGTGAATCTTCCAGTCCCTTAGCATAAAAGATATCATACTATTTTGTCTGTATCTCTTAGGTTTAGCATAGTCGCCCTTTCCCACTTCTAGGATGAAGTGGGAAAGGGCTCCAGGAATATGAATACTCAGTGAACTAATCTTCAGCTCACCATACCGGGCAATTTGAATTCGTCAAAGGATGCAATTGCATATTTTATGGCATCTTCATTCAGAGCTCTGGAAGCAAACGAATCCCGCCGAGAATTTGGCACCTTATACAGGCTGTCCTCAATGTTTGGTAACTATGGTGTAACCGTGAACAGATTCAGCACATAAGTGGGACTCCAATAATAAACTAAGTGTCTCACTACGCCTTTCGGTAGAAATACCATCATGCAACCCTGAATCTAGAAAGTGATCATTATTAGTATTTTAACTAATCTAGTTATGTCACCTAGTTTATCGATATTCCTCCACAGGTGTCTAAAATAAGTCATCTTCGGTCTCCGTAAGTTTTCTCTGCGTTACACGATACCGTTTCAAGACTTCTTCAAGATTAGTCTTGATGTCCCTGGTTAGTAATTTTCTCGGATGTCTCCTCAACTCCTGAGGCTCTCGGTTCCATATAGGTACCGGAGGTCGGTTAAGGACAGAGCGAGACAGGCAGACACCAACAAAACCGGTAGCAAATCGCTGAGTTGAATTTCTCAATCGCATCTTCATTACCACGCTGCACTTGCTTCAGTCCATTTTCTTTCTGTTCCTATTAGGTAATGGCGGTAAGACCCTCTTGCCGCACCTGAACTATTGAGTTCTGTGATTCGATAATGAATTTTCATTCAGGATATTCCAGTTTAAGATTGTCCACTCTACCCAATTGCTGAATAAAGTCATGTCTGTTACCTCTTGCGAAAGTGGACCGACAACTTATGTAGCAGCTATCAAGTCCTGGCAATGAAATTGATTTCGCTACCGCTAGATTATAACATAGTATAGGACTGGTTCTAGGCCCAAAAGAACTCCCAAAAACCACAGAGACAACCATTATAGACACACGGTTCCTGAATTGCTGTTATGTAGAGTAATGTCTGCTGCCGGGAAAGCCGTCCTCTTCGACTAGCAGTAGCGACTTTGGAAAGCTGCAACCTTGTCTGTGTGATGGTAACATAAATAGAGGCGCCTGAATCACTTCCCAAGTAAGATGCAGAAGGTAATCGTTTCAAAGACGAGTTTGAGATGACTCTCATATATCCTAATATTTCAACAGACTTCTGATCTACAAAAATAATAGAATCGTCCTTATCTGCCCGGTTGTTACTTTGCGAAATAATACGCCAAATTATCGTATCGATGCCTGAGTTCTGGGTATGGAGCACGGGAAGCATATCTTCTTTCTTCAGATCACAATCCTGAGACCAGCCAATTGCCTTCCTAAGGGGATACACTAGCCTCCCTGTATACAGTAAAGAAAGTTTTACACAGATCTACTCGAAGTTGAGCATTTCATCTTTGTAGTTTCGTCTGAAAGGAAGAACCCCCACATTCGCATGAGCACCCGAGTCTATCACTGTTTCAATAGATGAGTCTTGCATTGCTTGAGGTTTGCATCAGTCATCCCATGATCTGTCGCCCTTCGTCCAATCACATCCAGGGGCTAGTAACCATCTCCCTAACGGAGGGTATGGCCACAAAATCCCGGATGTGCCTGGTCTTATATCTAACCCAGTACCCTCCACAACTAAAAATTTCGCAACCAGGTATTTAAGTTGGCAGCACAGAGGTTGGAGAGCTTAGTCTGGTGTTCCAAAGGGTAACTTCAACCGACCAAGCCGTTTTAAAAGAATTGACTATAGTGGCTGCCAGTGCCGCTATATAATTTCTCCTTGCAACCCTCTGGATTGCTCACATGATGACTATGAAAGAGAAATACACTCTACAACCAGTCCCTAGGAAACGACATACATAAGTAATCTGAAGGACTTGCTGTAGTTTTTACTTCCTTTTTGGCTTGATGATGATATGGTTAAATTGGTAGGACTTGTTGTGCATTCGACTCCAGTTTGAAGGGTTACTGATTTTAATTGTAATGATAATTCTTCTAAAGCACTGCCATCATATACAAAATGAGACGCGACTTCTATATTTTCTGCCACTACCCTTATCACTGTGACTATTGAAAAATGAAGACAGCTTACGAGTTTCTAATATAGCACTTGGTTTTCTGTTCCTTTTCATATTTTGCTCATGTAAATCGCTCTGCTGATTCGCAAGATGTAAATGGGTTGATAACGTTCCATTTCATATACTACCTTCCTTAGTTAATTATAATTTAAACTTTATTTGTGGTAATAATAAATAACAAGGAAACAAAGTAAAAATGCTCGGCTGAAATCCACTTGTTCGCCACAGAGTAGAAAATACATACTCGTATATAATGAATAAATGGGGATGTTGGACAGACAAACGCGACGAGAATGAAAATAATTGAATATGTTGTTATTACAATTTGGTTAAATTCCTTCAGTGAGACTCACTTGGTCAGTGGCTCGTCGAGAAAACATATGAATATTAATTTGATTTGTATTCAGTAGCATCCTTGACGACTCGGGCCTTCGGAGTTGCGGGGCCCGTAGCTTTTGCCACTAATTCCACCTGGAATCCTTACCGATTTTCAAGAATATTGGCAAATTTGTCTTGTTGTTAATGTAAATGCTAGTAAACAATTCCGAATACTTACTTTATATACAATAGTTTTTCTGCTGGATGCTTAGATATTGTTTTGCCAGGTTAATTTTTGACGACGCCACAGCTATGGTATTATACCGTATAAAACTCACAAGTGGCAAGTATTGGACGAACGCAATTTCCAAGTAAAGCGAATGATGTTTTTTCGGACCTAACAATTTGTTCATAGTGGGCATACTTCGCGTTGATGTTTTGCATGAGGTGTTGGTCAGGAATATGCCATTCGAATCCGTCCGAATTTTTGTACTTATAATATTATTATTATATTTTTAATTATAGCACAGGTAAATTACCAAGTCGATTTTGTATGAGCAAAATTATGGTATAAGACGGTTAACGCGAGAGAATAAGGAGAGAATAGCTCCATCAGCGAACTCTGATCAAACCGAAATCGCTTTCCTATTTTTGAAATTTACAAATGTTTTTATATGGATGCTTTTCTCAACTTCTTTCTCTCCTCGTAACAGTTTTTTTCATAGCCAGAACAGCGCTCTTTCTTTCCACATAAACCCTACTTGTTTCCAAACAGTTCTGGACTATCATACAAATATCTCAATTTTAGAATGTTAATTTCAGATTCTATAAAGTAGAGGAATCTGCTCAAATAGATAATAAATATTCTTCAAGTATTTCGTCATTATATATTGCTTATAAAATATATATATATATATATATATATATATATATATATATATATATATATATATTTTTTTTTTTTTTTTATTTATATTTTTTTTATTGTATTTGTTTTTACACAGGTGAAGTATACTAAAGTCGCAAAGCTGCTCATCAGTAATGCAATGTTGTGGAAATTCAAGTTGGGTAGAATTGTAACTCTTATGGTTAAAAGGGGAACTTTGTCCTTTATTACGAAGATGGCATCATAAATTCACAGTACTTTAAATAAGGTATGTAAATGTAATGTTATATTATGATATATGATTATATCACCACTTTTCGTAATATATTGGCCAAACATATTTTTAATTAATATTTTCTCCAGGCAGCAGAAATAAAAAAAATTGTTGAAGAAATCAGTAAACTCTTAATTTTTGTTCATTATGTAAATATCTGAAAAAATATGACACTCGTAATTACAATTATGAATAGGTAAAATTATTAAGTAAATAATGCGAATGAGTTTTTAATGAAATTATTTGATTTCTTTATTCGGGTGCTTATGAATGTCATTAATAAACCCAACAGACGATTTATAAAAATGTATCATTCTGTTTTAATGATACTCGACCCTCTTCGGAAAGTCAGCAACAATTGTGTTTTATTACTGCTACAAACGACAAAAAAGGTGTCTTCGCTTATTAAATCGAACAGTATTGAACAGAAAAAAGTATTGTGGCAATTTACATTGATGTAGTCTAGTATATTCTTAAACGTAGAATATTTAATAAATTGGGTTGATACCGGAAGCATTTCTATTTTGCTCGCCTAATAGAGAAGACTTGCACTGTACTATTAAGGACAATTATGACTTGATAGCACAGTTTCTTAAAATTATCTTTATGAAACTGAGCACTGTACACCTCCAGATATCCATTTCCATTTTTAATTTTTTTATTTTACTGAAAGTAATTCCAACTCCACTCTTTCTTTAATATAACTCCAAAAACAAATATAACCAAACAAAGCAAAGACCACTAATTCCAACCCATTTCTATGGCATCTATATTGCCGCACTCTTCTGGTGCTTTGCTTTCGACTACATTCGTTGTTTCATTTCGTCGTAAGCGAACCTCGGCGTTTGCCTCTCTTCACAGCTACCCCTGAACGTTTATGGACATTTGTCAATCAATCACCTGTCAAGCGAGCCAGCAGCGCGCACACACACACACACATACACTGGGGAGTGCACAGTAATGGTTGCTCAGCCGGCGAACATTCGTTCATTGCTTCCCGGGTGTGTTCATCGCTATTCGATGCTGGCACAGCGCCTTTGTTTCTCTTGCTCACACGTTTGCGCAGAAGCATGTCGCGGATGTTGATATTAAACCAATTTTATTATTTTGAAATATTTTTGTATTTTAATTTGAACACTTCTCTAACTTATAAAAGCTGTCTTTGAATGTAGTAATGAGTTTAGTTCAATTGTGCAAATCAATTTTGCTTATTATTTGATTATAATTATAATATTTGCATATTATTATATGATATGATGGAAATATGATTCCAAAAGGTTTTATATATATATATGTATATATATATATATATATATATATATATATATATATATATATATATATATATATATATATATAGATATATATATATATATATATATATATATATATATATATAGATATATACATATATATATATATATATATATATATATATATATATATATATATATATTAGGGTGGGGCGATTTGAACATCTTAATGGGCGCTTCGCGTTTCTGATTCTTGGCATTGTACTGAGCAAAAAAGTCCACTAGACCATACGTCTACGGTGAAAATCGAGCTTCCAGATTTTGACTTGCAGTTTTTTCTCAGACTTTATTTTTTGGGAAAATTTGCAAATTTTCTTGGGCTCATATTTCGTAAAGTATTTGAAATTTTGACTTATTTTGAAGTAAAGTTGTAGCTATTGTCTCGGGCTACAATTTCTCTGAACATATTACTTAGAAAAACTTCGTTTTCATGGTCGAAAAGTCGAAAATGTAGAAAATTCACCACTTTTTGTCAGGTTTGTTTGGATATTTTGGCCTATAACAGCCAAACCATTGAGATTTTCGATTTTCGAGACAAAAATTGTAGCCAAGATAATAGTTAAGAACTATCTAGTACATCGCAACTGCCTGAAGGAGCATTGGAACGCTCCTTCAGGCAGTTTTGGCCTTGTGAAAGTGCAAATTTTTCGTGAAAATATTGATAAATTACCATTTTCAGTTGTTCATAGCGCAAAATCATAAAAATGTTCTATTTCTTATTTTTATTCTATTTTTTTGTTTTATTCTATTTTATTCTATTTATTTTATTTCTTATTTTTTATTCTTCTATTGTTTTCAGTTCATTTGGCGCATTTTTGTTAGTTTATTGTAAACGATCACAGCATCAAATACACATAAAATTAAATACGCATTTTAAAATATCTGCCGCAAATGTTAGTTTTAGAAATAATTGTTTCGTGTATAAACTGTGCAGTGCTAATAAAAAACAAATATCGTCTAATTCAGCCTCTAAACCGAATGCCAATACGTTTTGCGAAGGCATATGCTCTAGATTTGATGATGACGCTGATGATTCTGGCTGCGTCTCCATCTCCACATTCTCTGTATTATCACAATCCACTGGATTATCCATATTTTTTATATCTTAAATTAAAAATATATATATATATTTTTTTATTTTTTTCTTTTTTATTATTTTTTTTTTGTCCCTATTTATTTATTTACAATCTTCCCGTTGGATAGATTCAGTATTACTTATATTCAATTTTATTCGTCAGTCATTACATTATGTGCATATTTATTTATTTAACATAGTTAGAATTCATATCTGTATATTATTTCAGTTTTTCATAATGGCTGTTTTCATTTCATATAATTTGTATGGTTAAATTTATCCGGTAGGTCCGAAGGTACACTTCTTTATAGTCTGGGTATGCTGGTTTCGCTGTCTGTCAATTCTACCGCCAGCTTATTTGGATGGGCTCCACACCGTTTGCGAAATGTGTTGCTATATTTCTTGATTTCGTCATATTCTTTATATATACTTATATGTATGTATACGCGGTGTGATCAAAAAAGAACCTTTATTGTGTGATCAAAGAATAAAGTATTTATTTATTCATCAACAACTATCTTGTCCCCTTCAAAGTAATTCCCTTCAGATATAATACACTTATGCCAGCATTTTTTTCAATCCTCGAAACACTTCTGAAACGCTTTTTTTGGTATCGCCAACAGCTCCTGTTTCGATTTTTCTTTTATCTCCTCAATCGTAGCAAAACGCGTTCCTTTCATCGGTGTCTTCAGTTTTGGAAAGAGGAAAAAGTCAGCGGGGGCCAAGTCCGGTGAATACGGTGGTTGAGGATGATAACGGTTTTGTTTTTGGCCAAAAACAGCCCCTGAGCGATGTCCATGCGACGTTGTTTTTGCTCAAAATTTAGCAATTTTGGAACAATCTTCGTTTCATGCCTAAAACATCCGTAAAAATTGCTTGGCATGAGCCGAACGATATGCCAACATCATCAGCAACCTCTCTGATAGTGATTCGACGATTATCCAAACTCATTTTCTTCACTGCGTCAATGTTTTCATCGGTTGTTGACGTGCTCGATATACCAGGACGAGCATCGTCATTGACATCTTCTCGGCCTTCCTTAAACCGGTTATACAACAATTGAACTTGTGTTCTGCTCATAGTAGACTCGCCAAAGGCCACAGTCAACATTTCAAATGTCCTTGCGCATTTAATTTCATTTTTTACACAAAACTGAATACAGTTTCTTTGATCCATTTTTTTTCGAATAGTACAAAATCGAAGAGCACACCAAAACACGACTAACCTTTTTATCTGTCAAAAACAAACTGACAATCCAAAATGGTTGGTATTGCCAACATATATAACAGACATGTGTACCAACATAAAAAAAAAGAAAATTGCGAACATCGAACATACGTAACTCACGAAAAGATGAAAATAACGGTTATCTTTTGATCACACCTCGTATATATATTTTCGTGTGGTCCTAACTGCTTCCACCTACTTTAATTTAGAACACAAAAATATATTATTATTATTACAATTTGTACAAAAATTAATTAGTGTACAATTTGTAAGAGGAGCACTAGCAACTGGGGCTTTCAGCTCCACAAAAATATAATAAACATGCCTGGAAAGCTAAAATTATTATGCTATATATCCCCAATATCGCCATTGGTTAACTAGCATGCCCACTTTTTTGTTTGGTCGAGGGTTGATAAATTATCTTAACGGAAATAAGTCGAAGTCGGTCTAACCCGAAAATGTTTCGAAAGTTTAGGCTAACAATAGTAAAGGTCGCAAGTTGTAATTAATGACCAGTCTTCAACCAGCAAAAATATATATTTTATGTGGAAATTAAATGTTTTTTCTTATTTATTCAAAATTAACACCGATTGCACATAAAAGAGTACATACAGGAGCGTCAGATCTCATCTTTCTATAAATCTGGGATTCCATATAAACTATATTTATAAAAAATTATGTCTCTTCATTAAATTTATGAGATTATATATACATATTTCTGATTTTGTGGGGAAACGTATTCTTGTAGTTATATATATATAGCTACTTCAAAGTAATATAGAATTTCCAGACCCTAAAGAGAATTTGCTTTTTATAGCATCATCATTGGAAAGAGGAAAATCACTTCCCGAACAGTTAGCATAGTTCCACAGCATGTTTTTGCGTTTAAATGAATTTGGAAATTCTTGCTTAATTCCGCTTTGTTGCTGTTCTTCTCTACATCGACCTTTGCTCACAATCCACCCTCTCAAAAATGTCATAAATCTGTCTACTTTAATGGCTGCTCTGCACATAATTTTATGTATTTTATGTGGCAAATGCTGTACAAACGAAATCCTCAACTGCTTCAGCATTCCAACTTGAACCCAAAGGCTCATCGTCCTGTGCGCCACCCCCAAATCGGTGTATGTATCTGTATCTCCGAAGACTCACAAATTTCATAAAGTAGCAATTCAATCAATCAAATTTGACATTTTAGTTGCCAACCACCCTCGGGCTGTATCACTGCGGCCTGTTGTGGGTGTTGGGAGGTGGGATAGCCGGTATTTGCGCCACACTCACAATTTTACTGTTATACTTACGTATACAATCACCATTTTCTGATACTCTGCTTGACAATAGTCAGCGCAAGAAAGCAAATAAAGGAAGTATTTAAAAATAAGACCAAATATCTCCCAACCCCCTCAATGCCAAACAAAAAAGGTTCAGTCAGCCGCCCCGCGGTACATTTCTGGCAGTTTAAATACTTTTTAATTGCCATCCCCGTGCGCGAAACGCGTCTTTCACAAGCGAATATTCTTCAATGTCCTCCATTACTTCAGTTATTATTCTTATTTATTTCAGTTGGTTTTTGTTTTTGTTGGGAGCAGCGGATATTTTGCATTTGAACCACATTTGTGTTCCCGAATCCGCGCTGCCTTTTCATTTGTAGCTGCTTACGAGTATTTTGGCTTTGTTACATTTCCAATAAATTTTAGGCCGCCCAGAAAAGCAAAAAGACCGCAAACAAAGCGTCAGTTCTTGCCTGCGTTGGCTCCTTTGGGATTTATTGAAAGATAGGAACGAACGAGGGCAACAACGCAGTGTTGGTGGGTGTTGAAATTACACAGCTAGACTCTTCCATCAGCTGCATTTTGATATTTCAATGTCGAAACACATTCAACGAATATTTGTGAATTTTCGCATTTAATTTGTTCCTTAAGAATATTCAAAATTTTGAAAGGCTGCCGAAACATTATAACTTGTAGTTGAAGGACAATTTTGTAGGTATCTTCTTCAAGTAAAATAAAGACGGAGATATAAGAAGACCTATATATAAATATATATATTCTTTATATTCTTGATTAGCGTTGATTTATTAGTGCATCACTAAGTACTTGTTTCCCAAACGTTGGAGATATTTTAACTTCACTTAAGCATTCCTTGAACCCGATTGCGATCAGAATGAATCCGACAAAGAACATGCTTGCAGATATATATATATATATATATATATATATATATATATATATATATATATATATATTTAAAATAACCACAGCTTCCCTCTAATTTGTGATATAAGGCTACGATATTGTGTTATGTACCTACAATAAATGTTCTTCGCAGTAAGCGCTCTGTAAGACCTACACAAAATGTATGTACTAAATGGTAATGAGTAGGATATATATAATATCATTATAAAGCCATAGGTGGGATCGGGCAAAGGACATGCCCATAAATCATAAAAAAAAAATTTGGCAGTAATAGTTGTCAAGGTAGGTGAAATACCATCTGACTCCAGCTCCACTTAGCTCCTTTCTTCTCGGGTCATCCAAACTCCCAGGGACCACGAGCAGGAAGAGGGATTCCTTTCTTGGCCATCCTGGAGGTCTTCTACGATAGGTCGGGATGGATTACTCCCCTTTGCCTCCCAGTTTTATTCCCAGTGTCAACAGCCTCTCCTTAGTGGAGATGGGAGTTTGTTGCATTGGTTCCCTTTTTGGCCTGAAGAAAGTTTCCGAATTCCTGCACCACCAATCCCATTTACTGTCATTGGGGGACCCATAGGTCCACCCACTCCTTTGGTCACGGATGAAGGTCTCCGTTCATTGACCGCAGCAGCATTTGATTTGGGCTTAGCGGGTGATCTCGCCCCACTAAGCATTGGCTCATCAAGCATTCTTTGCTCCATCTGATTTACCAATTGAATTGCGGTGATTTCCCGCGGAATTTTTGGCTTTAATTTTTGTTTCTTCATGAAAATTCTTTTTGCGGAGAATATAAAGACCACTCGGACAGAGATCCGCAAAATCCGAGCTGGCTAGTACTACCGAAGGGCGCCTTTTATTCGGGGGCTCAGTTCACGACTTGAAGATCATCAGCACGAGTCGCGTGACACCTTGATCCAGCCCTTATCTTCGAACCATAGTCAAAGTGTACGAGTATATCTCAATGCTCTACTATTAAGGAGAATAAAACACTGAGCGTTACATTCTGACCTCCAGCACCATCCAAGTGATGCCATAGTAGACCTATTACTTCGGGGAGGATTCAGTCGAAGGATTTTCTACCGGCCAACAGTAACCTAACTAGTCTTGAAATTATTATCATTTGTTGGTTTTCAACGAATGGGCCCCTCTTTATTTAGTGTCAAAATTTCAAACTAAGAATATTGACATAAATACCTACATTTAAAATCTTCTCCTGAAAAACTGCTCTGCCACACGGACCAATTCATGTAAAATTATGTTCTATAAAAGTTATGTAATTGATCAACCCCAAATTTTTTTTATCGGTACAAATTTCCAATTACATTACCAAATTATATCTTAGAACATTTAGAAAATCATGAAATTCCCACAATCATCAAGCGTCTCAAAAAATCAACGAATAATTTGAAGAAATCTGGTGACCTGCAGTATCTAAAAGTGATTTTCTATGAATTTGTGTTGACTTTCCTAATAGTTGCCTTTAATTACCTGTCAATTTATGCCTGTTTGCATTCAAGTTGCGGTTAATTGCAGTCCACCACATTTCTTTCTATCTATAAGGTAAGTTTTATTTAAATCAGAAAGGCAAAAAGGCTCTATTTTAGCTTAGGGAATAAAATAACAAAACGGTCCTTAGAAAATGTTCAGAAGTACCAGAGTAAAATAATTATTACTTCCGAATAATACTTCCACGACGGAATGCTTGGAAAATTAGTTGCTAACTGAAGCGAGGGCCAATGAACCGAAGACACCTCTGCTTATATATTTCGTTTACGTTATCAAACTCACGGCCTTTCTTCTAACGTGCTACTCTAAGATCATGCATAGTACAAGAATTTTATCTGATTCGAATACTGAAAAATAGTTCTTTGTTCATATCTGCAAATAATCTGCACTAACCCGGGCGCCGTTACTTTTCGCCACCAAAGCATGTGGGCTCTATATTAGTACATGGATTAAATAAATAAATTAACCAAAAGTGATTGTATAATTTTTTCAGCTGTTTTACTCAACATTTTCATTCAAATGTTTATTGCTTGCCCTCAGTTTATGCCCAAATAACAGCACATAAAGCAACTCTCCCGGCTCAGAGACTAATGACCATTAACAACACAAGAACACACCAGCAGCAGTCGGAGAGGGGCAGTTGAAAAGCGCAACCTTCCTCCAAGAAAGGATAGAATAAGCGCAAGGATATTAAAATGGATTGTTGAAATTACCGCCTGAGTGACTGGGCCAGCCGGGTGCAGGCAATTACAAATGATTGAATGGTAATTTCGGCAGAAAAGTTCGCTTGTGTGTGCGACTCGGGGCGCCTCCTAGATCCCTCGCACCCCACTCGCCCGCATAAATTCTCATTATTTATTGCAGTGGCTGTTTGTGATATTTTATTTCGCGCTAGGATGGCATTGGGGAGGCGAGTTCCGGCGTGCCAACAAACAAACGGCAAAAACGAACGAAATGAAAACTTAACAAAGAAAAAGCAGGTCCTTAGTGGAATTAATTGCCGAAATATCGCAAACGCAAAAAATGTTTTAATTAATAAATTGGATGCGAAATTGAAAGGATTTTGTCGTGCTCTTTCTCTCGCTCTGGGCTTTGTTTGCTCATTTTGCATGCAAATGATTTATGTTGGATTGAAGGATTTTTGGAAAATTGGATTAGACTTCTGAGGCGACAATGGTTTCGTTCGAGGAGGCATAACATTAATTTGAACTCATTGCTGCACTAATTTATTAAGGATTCATTTAATACTTTGTTTTAAATTCTTATTATCCTTATTAAACAAACCAAACAACCCAAATATAAAGTCACGAAATTTCATTCGCGGATCCATGATTTAAGCAAAGTGTCACCCCTGTGCTGCGCAACATCGTAAAACCATTAAAAAGATAAACTTTCTGTTTTAGAAAGGACGAAGGACACGTCTTGTCTGTCACTCCAAAATGTCACTGCGGGGTGAATGCAAAAATCCCTAAACAATGTTCATATAATATAGAACGGAAAAAACCAAACAAAAAGCAAACAAGAGTCCGCACCACGACGCAATGGCAGCACCACCAAAGGAAACAGAGCGAGAGGAAATGCCAGGCGAGTGAGTGATTTATGGCGCAACGAGTGACGAGGACGAACCAAAATACTTCAGGATAATGCCGACATAACGAGATTGTTTTATGTACACTTTGCCATTGTTGTTGTTGTTGTTGTTGTTGTTGGTGTTGTTTTTGTTGTTGCTGCTGTTGTGCTTTTGTTTTCTTCTATTTGGTATACACACGACTAAAGACGCTTTGTTGCTATTGCGCAGAAAGAATTTGGAGGAAACGTTTCTCGCTGCAGTTTCAATCAAAACATAATCCTTATTTAGTGCGATAATAAGGTATGATAAAAATTCCTTTTTCTTTGTTTTGCATACAGCTAAATGGACAAAACTGTGAAATCCTACGCATCCTTCGCATAAATTTCATTTGTACCTTGAACAGAGTCTTAAATGATTGGAGGAAAGTGAGAGAAAATGTTGTGGGTATGAGTTCCTCAAAGGAAGTTGAATGTTTTCTAAATCTTTTCTTGACTCTCAAGCGAACTACATTAACAGTTGGCGGGTTGTTTGGTAAATAATGGAGCGATCGGTGCCCATCTGCAAACAAATTTGGAAGTAAGATGATTTTTAAAATTTTAATATTTCGAGTGATCATATTGCATGTAAAAGTCCTGCATTCATTTTTAGTTTGTGCGAGTTTAGTTAAATCGGAATATGATTCTGGTGGAATTGGGACAATTTTTTGAGACAGTATTTTTTCCATTTTATGATTCCCTCCCATACCATTCGAAATGCAGCTTCGACATATGCATACATATACTGTTAAGAATTACCAAACTCTATTATTTTGTAAGCCTGGTACGTGAAATAATGCAGTGTCCTTTACTAGAATTTTCGCGAAAAATCGCAACATATGACTCCATGCATTTTCACGAGTCCCGAAATATGCTATCCAGAAATATTGTGCAGATTGAACTCATGGAAAAAACAAAGGTTTTAAGAAACGTGGTTTTGGGTAAAACTTACGGGTCTGCTGGCTTTATGTCTTGCAACAACACATTTACTTAGTCATGCCCAAATTGTTAGCTGATGAATATAGTTACTATTGCCTTCCCATCCAGTGCAGTGTACACCAGAAAGTGACCTCAAGATTTTCAAAAGCACCAATGGCTTACCACGATCATCTCAAAGTTAAAAATATAAATCGAAAGCAACTAAATACTTGCTAAAAGGAGGATTACTTTCTATAAGAATCAGTGTATCTACACTAACTGATGAGCGAAAATATTATATGGCAAACAAACACACTTCTTCCCTAAAGCAATCTTGAACTAATTGTTAGTACACATTTTATAAATATGTGTCGGTAGTCGTCAATTCAGTTGAAAATTAAGATTATTTCTAAGCGAAAAGTAATGTACTATGACACCACTGAAATGTAATAAAATAGACAGAGAGACTTAACGAAACAAATGAGGGGTAATAATGAAACAGAGTTGCTTAGAGTGTGGTGGAATGAGACAGTACATGGACAGAATCTGATCAGTCAGTTCACCACCTGGAGTTAGCGTAGTTGTCTGGATGGACAGATTACAACAGCTGAAGGCCCTAGTTCGATTCTTGGAAGTGTTCATGTCTGTGTGCTGCTGATTCCTGAGACAGAATAAATGCTTGGGAAAAAATTGCCTTTAATTGAAAGATTTCTGATGAGGACAAGTAGCGTGCCCGAAACAGTTATGTGATCTGCCCAAAGGTTTCAATAATTCTCCTTCCGAAAATTATTACGGCAGCATAACCACACATCACAATTGCAACTATTGTGTGCAACTTGTCTTGTCAATAAATTCGCTGAGAAATAATCTTAATTTTATAAATAAAATAAACTGTTCTTAAATCGGATTCTGACAACTGTGAATTCTACCATTGTGACAATTACTTTGCCCCGCCTGATTTTGACTTTACTGATGCCAAATTCCGTTGGTGTATATACTAACTTCAAAGTAATGCCCAGTGTTTTATCACCAAAAAGAAGAGGGTAACGATTTTCGTTTGAGCTGTGCTCATGTTCATTGCTCGTCCTTCTTCGGAGCCGAAGCGGCAGTCGTATGTAAAGTTTTTAATTCTTGGTTTCAATTTCAGTAATGAGAATCCCCAACTCTGATCCATTCTCCATTATTTCTAATTTGTACAGAAATAATTTTAAGCGTTAAGTAAAAATTATTTGAAAAACTTTTCGAAATTTACAACTGAAAAGCACCCCCGCCGCCCAAACAAATTCTCATTAATGGCCCGAAATGCAGTCCCCGAAGCAGCAAGCAAGGCATGTAAATGAGTTGTGGGGAGTAGAAGGGCGCAGTGGCATGGAACGAAATGTGAATTTGACAGAAAACAACAAAACAAAATCCATAATTCAGGATAAAACATAATTCCACAAAAACAAAACAGCAGCAAAAACCAACACAAAAAGAAAAACAAATGAATAAAATGAAAAGCAAACGGAATACAAGAATGAAAAGCGGCAAATAACGGTACCGGCAGGATTCCGTATGCGAACGGAACAAGTAACGAACGAAGCAGTTACAGTTATTTATTAAATCCCTTTACGCATTTTCATAATAATTTCAAAAATATTTAAATACAAGTACGAACGCAACATCGCCAACGCCAACGCCACCGCCACCGCCAACACGCCAGTGCAGCAGCGAGCGACATGATTCATGTTTATGTGTATTTATATCATTAAACTTTTGCACAAGGCTAAACCGGCGAAAGGACCCCACGCCGCTCGTCGCACGTCGCACTCGTCATAAGCAGGACAAACGAGCGTGAATTTAATCCCTTTTGGCAGAAAAAATCATAATTTTCAACGGCAGGCAACACTCGAAAAGAAACGAAAAGCGCAGAACGCAGAATGACGAAGAAACAACACAACAACGAAGTGGAAATGGAAGTGGAAATGCCACTGGATACGAAATGACAATGACAGGACGAATATAATTCTAATCTCCTCATGAATATTCCTTTTCATTTTCATTTCGCAAAAAGCATCAACGCACAAGACACCGAAGGAGGAGACAAAGAAATACTATGGCGGCAAGGCAAAGGTCGTTTATTATTTTTAATTTACATTACTTGCACACGCTCGCGCTACTCCTCTTTCGCTCGGAGCTGCGCTGACGGACACCGAGCATTGAACGCTGAATGCTGGCAACATGGCAGGGTCGGGTCACATAAAAACAACAAAAAAACATGAAAATATACGCCAAAATTATAAACTGCTCGGAAAGAGGCTAAACCATAAATTAAATCTGTTTGGGTAGAGGGTAAGTGAGCCGACTTTGCAGGCAAGCACAATTAATGAGGCAGAGCAGAGTGCCTTGAATTCAGAGTTCTTATGTACTTTGCATAGCGACTTGTGCACCGAAAAAAGCAGCCGATGCTTTCCCGACGTACTCGCTAATAATACTCTCGGAATCCCTAAGGAACATCAGTGCCATTCCGTACCAGTGCTGGATGTAGCACATAACTGATTTGACTTCGGACCATGCGTTTTTTTTATTTTATTGCTCTTCTTTTCATTTTATATGACACTTTCCTCATTATCATATTTACCTACCCCCACACCACCAACCCCCAGCGACTAAAAGGCAACTGATTCACAGCTTCTGTGTCGTGCAAAACTGTTTTTCTGGATTGAAATGATGAACCTCGGTCGCCGAGGCAGATTCCTTAAGCAAACTCTCGCTGACGCAACCCAACTACCCTCTCCACGCCAAGTCCAGTCCAACTTTCTACCCACCATTTAGCTCTGTTATGATGACGAAATTCCGAGTAGAGCTTCTTCTGTGGCTGCTGATGAGACTGCTGCCACGATTTCACGAGTGATGAGGGTGAGTGGGTGAATTATGTGAAACGGGGCTGCTGGCTGTATCAGCCCACATCGTTCGTGCATACATGTTTATGTGTGTGTAACTGCACCCAGTGAGAAAAAGCAACCAACAAGAGCAGACAAAAGAATTCAAAATAATAATAATAATTATAATAAGACGTATTCATATTGGCTATTAAATATGCCATAAAATAGTCAACATGGCTACAAGGTTATTATTCAAGAAAGTGTGTTCAGACTCTTCTTTCCCAAGCGTAGTAAACGAAAAGATTCGAGATGCTTATTCATATTTTCAGAGAATTTTCTTGCTAATTTGTAGGAACTAAAAGTTATGGCATTAAATCCTAATTATAGAATTCCTAATTCTAAGTACTAAAAAGTCTTCCATTGAAAACTATACAAAATTCATTAAATTGAGAGTCAGTAAAAGTAGGGGCTACGTTAGGTTAGGTTAGGCTATCGTGGTAGTCGGTTTACAGACCAACTCACTCAGACCACCATGGATCCATTGTGACACCACCGCGTAACAACGCACTTCTGATTTACTCGTCAAACCATTTCGAAGCCCTAATAAAGCGCAGGATTTGTTTGACCTTCGCGCCAGAGAAGGTCAAACTCTTACCTTCTGTAAGAGAGTTAAAATCGTATTTGTCTAAAGAGCCCGCTCTGCTTCTAGCTAGAGCCGGGCACCTACAGAAGAGATGTTCCACAGTCTCCTCCTCATCCCCACAGCTTCTGCAGTATTCATCAGAGAATTCTCCCAGCCTGAGAGCATTCCTGCCAAAAAAATCATTGATATATATATCAGTATGTAAATGTATTCACTTAATTTGTTAACTTTAGCAACTTTCTAAATTACTAAACCAGCGAAATTTATGAAACTTTACTTTAAATGCTTTTATACTGTGTATTTTTTGAACGGCACTCGTATATGAACCAATTCGGAGAAACCTCCCACATACGCAAATATCCATTTCATGTAATGAAAACTTCTATTGATGATATAATAGAAAATAAAAACAGTAAAATTCATTATTTTGTTGTTAATTCGTGTGGAGAAGTCGTTTAATGCATAAGTTTTTGGTGGGAGTGGCACTGGAATTAAGCCTCCAACTTTTTCTGTAGTGTTTTATACTGGCACTGTGATGTATCTTGTAAGATTTCGCCGCTGAATCTTATGTCAATTATGAATATGTATGAATTTTGGGCGTGTAAGTGTTCCGCCCACTGTTTTTATCATACATACATCTAGTTATAACTGAGGTCTCGAGAGTTGCTTATATGGCAGATATCAGTGACACCCCTTCTACTTGCATATAACTTTATAGTGTCAATATGCTTATTTCATCGACCAATTTTCTATTTGTCTTAAGTTTTGAATATGCCTGAATAATGGGTGTAGCAGTTTATATATGTACCGCCCATATTTTTCATAATGTCTAGTGTGACTTATGATTAATGAAACTGAAGTCATTAAAATAGTTTGACAACACAGCTACGTATGTGGAAGGTACACACGACTTTTGAGTGATTAGAGTGTGTATTAAGGTCTGGGCTCTGCTTTTGCAAAGGTTTAACTAAGTAACAATTTGTTCACAAATGGAAGTAATGTTAAGTAAAAATTTGTTCACAAATGGAAGGGAGAGACAAAGCCAAATAGTCCCAGAAAGTAACGCATAAATGCTAAACCTCGTGATGGGCGTTACAAGGACATCTGAACCGCACAAATTAGTATATAATTTTTCTTTGAAGGGTAAAGAATATAAAACAAGCGGGATCAGAAAAAGGACGGGGTCATCTTCCATACACATAACTCACGAAAGCGCAGTTAAAATGTCCCCTAAGCTATACTTCTATTGAAGATCTATTTGCAACAATTGTTGCCCATAAATATATTTTGTAGTGGATTGCTATGTTTGCGGAAATATTGTTAGGTTAATCCTAGTTCATAAATGTCTATAACATTATCTGAATCAACCGATCTTTATAAGAGTTGCATCTGAAGTTTACATAATAGTTCTCAGCAGTACTATGAACAATAGTGCCTCGCCTACTATTGACGAATATGGTAACTTGTAATTGGGAAACAATTTGTCCACAATCTTTTGCCATAATACGCAACAATGTAGTACAAAACTTGATTTATAAGTCAACAGTCGCACCCATCTTCATTTAGAATTACAAAATATGAACAAAACGTCACTACAAAGTGTTATATTTAGAACTAAAATATATATCATAGTCTCTCTCTATGGAAGTACTTATTAGATTAGATATAAGATATATTAAAGGGTGTTATACACCGCGACCTGAAATATCTATTGTGATGCCCCTATTTATTTGAAAGATGAGGATAGTCATCTACAGATCTTTTATCTGGTTAATTTTCATATATTTTGGAGGAATCAAGTTGAGGTATCCTGCTCATATCTAAGATATATTCTCCAAAACACCTGAGTCTATTGTGTGCGAATAGTCCGCAGTCTGTGATCAGCTGCAGTGACGTTTCGTCACGTTCTCCACAGACTCATGGAAGTACTTTGTAGCAATATCTTAGAATACAGGAGATCTTAGTGTGTGTGAATATTTATTCTGAAATTATGGGAAATGTACATAAAACACATATATTTATGGAGTGTTTGTATCTTCTGAAATAATTGACTGTGAACAATCCGATTTTGGTTTACTACTTGTGTGAATTTTCCTACCGGGTAGGAATGTGTACTATCCTTGTCGGTTTATGTATGAGTTGTACGAGTGTGTGCCTATGTATGCCTCTGTATGTGTTTGCCTAATCTAATGATTTATATAAAATTTAGGTCGCCATATAGTCGCATTAATTACGCCTCATAATGAGTGATTTATGCGTGCTCAGTGCTCATTTCAAGTGCAAACGGCTCATTCGGCGCGTTCGGTTGCCTACCGCCTGCCTGTGTGTCTATCCTGAGCGCTTGTGCCGCAGTCAGTAAGATAATGAGGATGCTGCCTCAGGACAAGAGCGAATTCACATTAGCACAAATGCCATAATTACACTTTTTTATGTTGCAGATGCGACAATTCAGGGGGCAACCTGGGGACTGCGTGTGTGTGGCTTTCGGTTCTGATAAAGCCACGTTCTACACGGCCCTGTTCATTTGCTTTAAATTACTGTTTGTAATTTTTTACAATGGATACATACTGGCATTTCAGAAGCATTACATACAATATTCAGTCTCTGATTTATGACATTTTATTATTAAATTAACAATTGACACTTTTCGGCACAATGGCGGCGGCATGATTTATTTCTGATTGACAGCTTCACAATGCGCGCCTTTATTATCGGCCAGTAAAAATGCCAGAATCTCTGGGAATGTGCGAGAGTGTGTGCGGTTAGTGGGAACGGAAAGTACATAAATAAACACGCGAACGCTGTTCAAAGAAGGAAGCATCAAATCAACATGGCAGCCAGACAATAAAGGCGGGCATTATTTCTACCAAACGTCAAATTTGATGGCGATACTGGAAGCGAGCCGTTCAGTTGCGCTAGTGTGTGTTTGCAGGGTTCATCACGGTACCTGCATGTCATAAGTTAGTCTGGATTCGGCTGGTATAAATTTAAAATTTTTACGATATGGGCTGCGCGTTGGAAGCGCGTTGTGTGCCCATTTCAAACTGGCAAATTAAATTTTTATAGACAACTCATCGTTTTCAATTCCTCAAACTCTTTTGTGGTCGCGGTGGAACGACTGATGGGTCAAGCTAACGTCAGACTGAATTCCAAACGTTTCAAAGTAGTTCTAGATATTGATCTGCAATTGTACAGGAAGATGGGGTTCTATACCTAAGGGAGTTGTACAGTGTTTTTAGTGTTTTCACCAAACACTCCCACATCCCATAAACCTATATTTTTAAACAATGTATGATTAAACTTCAAATAGATGCAACTTTTTAAGTAGTCTTCAAGACGGCCAGGTTTTTGTTGTTCAGGTTGTTCTTGATACTGAATTTGTATATCAATTTGAATCTAATTTAATTAGTGTAAAATTAAAAATATATATAATATATATACTGACGTTAATACATAGGGATGTAGCTTTATAATAAGTAATAATATGGTTGTTTTGTTGTATTTTCATTAATATTTTAATAACGTTTTTCGATCTGATAATTAGTTTCTTTGATTTACATTTCGATTGCAACTAATTTTATTTATATATTTTTTTCATTTCCGGATTCAACATTAGTTTCGCTCATTTCTAACGATGAAAACTTTTGAGCCTGCGCTACCAAAATAATATTCTTCAATTAAATTCCTGATCTCTCAATATTCCTTGGATTTCTGTAATAAGAATTCTATGCACTCACGCAAAGAACAAAAGTAAGTGTGAAACAAAGAGTATTTACGTATAGAGTTTCCGTCGCTCTCTTTAGCAAAAGAGAGGAATCGAATTGAATGGAACTCACATGAAAATGTACAGTCTTGTTGTATATAGTCTTTGTTTGCAATCATGGTGAAGAAATTTCAAATAATCATCTAAGCAATGAATGCCCATTTTGAGAGCGAATTGCAAAGCAAGTCCCTCTCAAAATGGGCATTCATTGTTTAGATGATTATTTGAAATTTCTTCATCATGATTTATTATGTGTGCAACTCATTGCGACAATAAGTTCCTACCACGATCTAAGGCATTCAACTTGATGAGGAAATAGAGATGCAAGCAGAAAGTAGCATCCCAGAATTATAGATAGTGAAAATAGGTATCGAGTCACTGATTTATTTGAAATTTAAAGAAAATCTCAAAAAAATATGAAATCCAACAAGTCCAAAACATTGTTGTTTTGTTGCTCAGAAACAAACAATTGAGATTACAAACTGGGATAAGAAACTGACCAGATGGAGATGCAAATTTACGGCCAGACATCTCATATATTTACACCATTGAGAGAAAGAACTCATGCTTTTTTTCTATTATGGGAAACCTAGTCTCTTAAAATGATTGCCTGGAAGATAGAAAAAAATGGCGGATTCATAATACACATGATTTCTAAGACAAGTTCTTCTAATTATTTGCCGAATGGCTGGACCTTTGAAAGGGATGGGACCTGACGTCTCATGCGGTATCACAAGGGGTCAATGATGGCCTAAGAGCGCCCTTCGGGCGGCCGCCTTATCTACCTCCCTTGCCGAATTGTGAATTGTGCAATTGAAAATTACTCCGCAGGTGAAACAAAGTTTTTGCAGGCAGTCATTGGCATCGTAACAAAGCTATATACTATTAGATATATTCTTAATTAGGTTCCATTGCTGCAAATGGACCAAACTGTTTTTGTCACTGCGATAATTGCTCTCGTTCTTGCAATGAAACTTTCTTCTCTTAAACCTTTGCGCGTGGATATTATCGTTATTGATTTAATTAAAAGCGACCATTCCGACTCAGTTCTTTAAATTTTAATCGTTCCACTAAAAGGCAATCATTTTGATATTACTGTGTGAATGCGCCGTCGTAGGTTGTGCATCTGGAGCAATAAAATCCGCCAATTGCTTTTAAGCGCTTACCCAGCAAGAACAGCGGGCTTCCATAATTTTCGTGCGTAAACACAAAATGTCACTTTTGAAACGCTGAACAAATGCCATAAAATCGAATTTTATGTTTATTCCCTGTAACGGAACTGAGCGAAACACAATTCAACAATTAAACTGCAATAAAAATGACTTTCACGACTTGTGTTAATTTTATTGCCCTCAACCGGCATTTGACATAACATTGACACGCCAGCAAGAATCCAGGTACACAAACAAAAACAACAAACATAGAAAACACCAAAGATGCAGAAGAAAATCTATCAAAATGGTTAAAGAGATGCGGAGCGGTTCGGTTGACATAGGCCCTTTAAAACCTGAGCGTCGCTGGCGGGAATTGCTGTTTACGGTTGTTGTCATTGCCAGCGACGTCAAATAATGTATAAGTCGTAAAGTACTTAATTTTATGAGCCCTAAACAAGGATCATAAAATCCAGTGACACGGCGTAGTGGCAACGGCAGCGGACCCTGCCTTCATGTGGAGCGCAATTTGCGCTTTTTGGTGCAGGTGAAATACACACAAAGCAGAGAGGGTAAATTTTTAATTTTAATAATTTAAAAAATTATATTTGAAAATAAAGATTTTAAGTGACCAGAAACTAACAAAGCCGCATTTGCTCACTTCACTGAATGATGTCTTCATCTTCCGCCCAATCTGAAATCTTGGTCATGCATGCTCTGTAGCGTGATTTGTTCAACACTCCAGATATGAGACCAATTGATCTGATCTTTATGCGGCGATAATTCTTGCTCGTAATGTGGGAGTAGGTGATAAATCCGTGTTAAGTGCATTGTTAATGACTCCTAAATTTTTTATGTGTGCCAGCGAATGAGTCAGTGCGACCGCAGTCGCGCCTCTTGCACGCTTGTTAGGCGTAACTCGCGCTTTATTTGCCACTTTTATTTCTTTTGCTATCCGGATTGTTTTAGGATGTTTGTGGCGGCAATTGCCCCCAAACCTCAGGCTCAGTCTCAGATGGAGGCGGGCGTCGCGTGGGTTCCTTCGTCAGCAGCGCATGTGTGCAGCCAGTGCACTGCCTCGTAAATTTAACAATTTGTTCTGTTTGCTGCTAATGCTGGTACTGATGCGCGGCACGTCTGCATTTATTACTAACTCTTCAATAAATTGGTAAAAGTCATAAATTTTTATTAAAATAATAACATGAACGCCGTACTTGCATGTGTACATCTTCACTTTTAATGCCTTTCGAGTGGGTGCAACGCTACGTTTTAAGTACTTCGTGATTGATGCAAAATAAAATTTTATATGTAAAACAAGAGTGGCGAGGAGCCGTTGAGGTCAATTAAGAGTTTACGCACATTTTACTGAATATTTTACTTTTAAATTTTATCAAATAGCAATGGTAAATTCCCAAAGGTTATTACTAATGAAAGCGATAAACTCGGCCGAATGCAGCTGTCAGCGGCGCAACCAAGTGTGTTTAAACAGAACTGCAATTAAACTGCAGCAGCTGAAAATGTATCCTTAACGTTGCTTATATTTTATTACCTCAGAAGGGAAAACAAATTGTTAATATTATTATTATTATTATACCTTGCATCATAATTAATTATGTAAAACAAATTGTTTCTGCCCCAAGTGTAAGAAACGTTGTTTGCTCGCCTACGAATACGTTTGTGACTGATATTTCACAAATCGCCAAAAAATGACTTGAATTGAGTCTTCAAATCGCATCTCACATAAAAGGGCTTTATACCTTCAATTCCTCAGCCAAACTTGGTCAGAAATGAGGCAACAAATTCGACTTTTTTTTGAATAAATAGTAGATACGCTCGTTTAACGGGAGTTGACGCCAGTATAGAAACAAAGTAATGCGGCACACCTTGGTATTTACTACCTAGCGGAAATTTAATTTGCTCTCTGCTCAACGACATGACCGTGCAGCAAAATCTTACTGCTTGTAGCTTTTTCCAACTAGAAGAGGACACTTTTTTATTCGAACCCGCTGTACATATCTTTGGCCATCATTTTCACTCTCTCTTTTGCTATGTGTAGAATATATGTGCGAAGGAATGCATTCTAACCGATCTCTGTAGAGAATGAGAAAGTGTGCGCAAAAGGGGAATACTTGAGGATAATCTAACCAAATCAGCCTTGGAGAGTTGCATCAATCACAAGAATATAATTGATCCAATTAGCATATTCTTTTAAAAATTCTTGTTTCGCATGTTCATTATGTCTAGGATTTTTTGCTGGACCTGTTTTGAAATTTGAATAAATGTATTATCTGGATGGTGTTATTTAGCCTTACTTACTTTCGTGGCCCAATCGCAGAATCTGCGAAACAACCCGCTATCGGGTTGCGGCCGAATTTAACAGCGCTCGCCAGGCGCCTCTGCTTTGCGCGCGTCTTCTCCAATCTGTTATACCAAGCGTGGTTAGGGTTTCCTCGACTTGGTCCTTCCATCGGAGGCATGGTCGTCCCCTACGTCGTCGTCCAGCAGCTTCTGCTTCGAACACCTTTTTCGCTGGAGCTTCTTCGTTCATACGCACGACATGTCCAAGCCAGCGCAGACGATGTATAGTGATGCGTCTGACTATGTCAATATCAGGGTAGAGCTCGTACAGTTCATGGTTCATCCGAATAGTAGGTAGTTGTTGCCGACACGAATAGGACCGAAGATTTTGCGAAGGATTTTCCTCCCCACCCTAAGCGCGGCTGCATCAGTCTGCGACACGTCCCATGCTTCTGCGCCATAGAGCGGGTAGGATGAGCGTCTTGTAGGTTGTCAGTTCTGTCGGGCGTGAGAGGGCTCTACTACATATTTTATTACTGAGCGCATAGTAACAACTATTAGCAAGCGTGATTCTTCGTTTAATCTCCAGGCTAACGTTGTTTTCTGCGGTAATGGCGGAGTCAAGGTATATAAATTCCTTGACAACATCAAAAGTATAGTCGTCCGTTGTAACATGGGATCCTAAACACCGAGTATCCCTGCTGGTGGACAGCATTTACATTGTCTTGTTATTTAGCCTGCTTCTGTAATAAAGTACGTATTTTCTTTATCTTTGGAAAGGAGCTTCAGTAAAACACCAGAATACTCTGTGAGGAAAGCACTTTGGGACAAATCCAAAACTTTGAATAGGTGCACTAAATTGCATTGAACATGTATTACTAATGTTTATATCTGTCTGTTTGTGGTTGAATTAAATCCTCCACTCTTATTAAAAAACATTTATTTATTCATTTTACTTCACACCATAATGAATTATGTCTTCAAGGAGAATTTTGGGAGAATGTCTACGATTCGAACAGAAAAATATTTAGAAATGAATACTTCGAGACCGTGCCCTGGGCGGACTTCGAACTGAACTATTCGATTGCCATCTTTACCAATAGACTACGGAGACTGATATGTATAAGATAAGCAGAATTTAAACCCTAATCTCGTCCAGAATCATCCACTGCGAAGAGTTGTGAAATCATATAAATATTTTCAACTCCCATTTCTGTATACTAAATGAGACATTTTTTATATACGCACTACAAATAGATATTCAAGCAGCTGCTTTGTACCAGTGTGTAACTTTGCTCTTTATTTTGAAATCAAGTTACATACTTTTTATATAAACACGTGAAATCCAATTGATGCATATCAAATTGATTCAATCCATATTTAGCAGTCACATAATCGGTTTACTGTTTCTAGTACAATTTATTGAGGAATTTAAATAAATCAAGTCACAAAAGGATTAGATTGTTAGCACACTAAAGCAGCAATAAGCAGATTCTTCTTCCCTGACACAATTACTTATTGCATATGGGAGATCCACGTATAACATTTGAAAGTGCGAAAATTGTGCGTACCCTGAAAACACAGGGACTCCTTTAGCATTGACATTAAAGTTGAAGACAAACTTATCTTGAAAAACCGAATCTGACTGAAAGGAAGACTGAGTTAAAACCTGAGATATTACGGGTCTCACTCGCTACATCTGGCTTAATTTCCAATTATTTTTCGCTTCGGTATTTATAACGTCTCAAACTGTTTTAAATTTGAAATAAGCGCAACAGGATAAATATGAATAAAAATACTGACATAAAACTTGAGCGCAAGAGTAAAATTTAATTAGCAATCGAAATAAATTAATAATCAAGAGTCGTAAAGAACGCATTTTATGCGCTCACATAACGCCACGCACGCACCCTGTGCGCTGAGTAATAACGCGCGGACTGTTCAAAAACTCTTTCGCAAGCAACAAATGCATCCTGACGAACGTCACAAGTTTTACGACATTTTTATACAAAAATATAATGTTCATAAAGCTGATGACTGATCCGAGGAAGCAGCTACAACAACAACAACACCATCAGCAGCACTCATATCAACAACCGTCATGTCGTCTTCATCAAGCATGCAGCAAATATGGCTGAGGTGAGCCCACGAGTTGCGTCCTATCGATATAGCAGGCTGTACAGGAATCGTGGCGAGAGAGAGAGAGAGAGTGACGCGTCTGGCGGAGGCAGTGCAATAAATTATGCAGTGTAAATTACTTCATGCATAAAAATGCAAATCGATTGCATTAATTTAATAACAACGCCAATAATTTCGGATCACTGCGAACGCACCGGCCAGGCATACAACACTCCGTGTAAGGCGATAGGCGCAGAAGTGAGCCGGGACGCAGATCGCGCATCGATGGGCGGCGTTCAGATCAACTGTCACAGCCAGTCGACTGTCGGTTGGGCACGAAATTTACGCTTCTCTTAATATAAATTTCCTTAATTTGCACAGGTCATAAAATAAAAATGAAATTCCATCATCAGTCGAAGTCGCATGAAACTGACTTCACCGCGTCGCACCACACCACACCATTGCATCAAAAAGTATTAAGAGCCAATAAACTTGTTAAAAGTACGCTCTCCGTCAGCTTTCGTTCGCTGAAATTGTTTTTGAATATTTCAGGCCTCCGAGAACATAAAAATAAATTTGTGCCCAACACCGACACTGACAACGACTAATAACAACAACTACTACAACAACTACAACAAAAAACAGCAACTGCTAAGAGATTACCACCACCAGTCACAGTTGACGATCCCCATAAAAATAAAAACGTTGACAGTAAAAAATGTGTCAGGCAGAATGCCACGAAATGAGAAACCAATTAGGCAGGTCTCCATTTGGCCATTCGCGTATTGGGCTCAATTTCCTTTTTACGACCCTTTTTGTTCCAGTTGCTGGCAATCGAATTCAGCGCCGAAATATTATGGGCTTGATTACTGACACTGCACAAAGGTGTGTGTGTGTGTGTGTGACTGAGTTTCGATATGTTTAAATTGAAAATTTTTATCAATTTGTTGCACTTATCTCGACCATCGGAATCCATAATATTGCCAACCTATTCAGGCTGCCGCGGCCTAATCAGAATTGCTTATCACTATATCTAATATTTATTCTGGGTGTTGTTTGATACAAGTCACGACCTATCTGTGGAACGTGTTTTTAAACAACATGTTTTCATAAAACAACGACTTTCGCTTTTCCACGCGTTTCCAATGAATCTTACGTTTGACAAATTTTATATGAACAGATACTCCTAGTTCGTTATGATGGTAGGTAGGCGAATTGGTTGGTGACCTCGGGCCGCCTCAATTAGCAATAGTGCCTTTTTGTTGCCATGTCCTCGCGAGCCTAAAGAAAGTGGAAGTGGTACATTTACAACCATCCGGAGTTGCTGACAAATCTGGATAGGTCTGAAAGTTCTAAGCTAGACCAATGCCCTAGACTCTCCAGAAAAGGACTTTCGAGGTATTTGAGTCTCAAGCGAACGAGGGCTGGGCAATCACAAAGAAAGTGTACGACTGTTTCTTTCTCCTGTGGGTCTAGAGTATCATCCATGCTTTTACGGGTAGATTGTGTGGTGGCTACCTCTCGTGTGTTGAACTAGAACGTTCTAGAATATTCCTTACACTCCGAAAGAAGTTTCGAGAAGATTCTAGAGTATTATTTTAAGCGTAGATTGTGTGGTGAATAAAAAAGACGAATGGAGTATACTTATACATAAACAATTGCATACTTTAAGGGTTTCATTAGGGTCTCATAGAACTCCGAAGGTGTTAAGTGTGTTTGCAATTGTGGGCAGTACCAACTACAAATATTCTTTACTTGATTCACATTTTTCGTTTTTACAATTCTATTTGTAAATATCATATAACTGCATAAATTAATTGTGGAATGGTGAAATAGAAATGAAGTTTCCCACTGTAACAGAGTTAAACAATCCAAAACTGTTTATGGTTCATAAATAAATCGTAATACTGAACTTCGGACAAAGATGTACCCAGGTGGCATATGACGAGATAATTCTGTGTTACTCAAAGCATAAAATTTACCTTTGGTTTCTATTGCTTGAGTTGTTCGAAGAGATGAGGTGCTGTTGGTATCCACAAACCAAAATAGTTTCAGAACACTGCTTTCAAAACAAATGTGTTTATATTTTAGAAATCCTCTTTCATTATTAAAGGTTTCCCCAGTGATTTATTCTTCCCTCACATACTATTGTACTAATTAATGCTCCTGTACAGGAGAGTGCACACAATGCCTTTTGATTATTTTGTTTCTATCATTTGTTTATAAAGAGACAGTTCCTTGATCCATAAACTATCAAACTGTGAGCAGAATTCTACCTACCTCCCTGTAGTACTAACTTTTCTATCAGTAAATTGAAAATAGACGGTGCTTTACATACCAATTATTGAAACAGACTTCATCTATCCAGCAATCTTAGGGTAACTATTCGGCAAATCTGCCTCTTGGAAAGTTAATTACTTTCTTATGGAAATAAGGATCATCTAAAAGAACTATTTTACAGAACTGAATTCTCAGAACCGCTCTTCTTAAAGCCAAATTTATATATTTGGAAACACTGATAAGCGTTTTAAATGTTCACTAAAGTAGTCAGAAAGCCGGAACTAACTTGCAATATATATATATATATATATATATATATATATATATATATATATATATATATATATATATATATATATATATATATATATATATATATATATAAATATGATTTACGCAGGTTAGGTGCAAGTGATACTGATTACGCATAGTTTGACACAGTAGGCAGTATGCTGGGTAATGCAAAGTACATTCACGCGATGGCAGATGAATCTACAATTTCTTACGGCTTCATTAGGTAGGAAGCAATTTCGCGCTGCGCATTACGCCTTCTTTTATTGCGCTGCATGTGAGTATTTAGTACCCTTTTGCAAAGCTGGACACGCATAGCCAAGGGCCACAAATACACTTTTATCAAATTTTATGGCTAGTCTTCATTTTCCAGCGCAATCAGCATACAATCAGGCCATCTGAAGTGCGGTGCTAATTGCACATAGATTATGATAGGCATGGGGCATGCGCACGCCCATTAGCTCGCACACTCAAACGATCAGAGTGGAGCACATCCCCGCGCAGGAGTACTTATCTAATCGCTTGCGTAGCGCTTATCCGCTTCCTTCAGTTGACAGATTCATGGGCAATCGAAGCAGCGACAACTCTATTTCGCTCGCGCTGGCGCAATTGTAAAAGCGTTTGCGCTTATTTATTTCGAATTGACTCATTTGGCAATATTCATAATTTAAAAGCGCATGCGCAGACGGCCGCGTCAGAGCACGCTCCCTCCCCAGCTCCGTTCGTATCAGCGCCATCGCAAGAGCCCCATAAATTTTGAACCCTGGACCATGGAGCGCATCCGCTCGTGCGCGTTGCATCCATCGACCGACCGACCGATCGACAGACCAGGCCAGCCGGCATGAATGAAAGCAAAAGCAATAGCAACCTTATTTGTTACCGTTGCGTTGTCATAAGTTGGCGCAAAAATGTTGGCATTGAACCTGCTGAGATTTGCAGCACGGCTTGTAACTCAGAAATCATTAAAAGTGCGAGATACTTTATGGATTTGAAGGTTGGCGTGAAATGCGAAATACGAAATGCGAAATGTTGCCCCGCAATGAGCCCAATCGAGTGGAAGTGGCAAGCCTGAATTATTGTTAACGATTTGCAGTTAATATCAATCGTAATTTGTTATTGTGCCGCCAATATATATTCGCACACGCTCACACACGCATATGTATTCAGATAATGACTTTATTTAAGTGATTTTGTCCCTGTATTTATTTAAACGCAATTTTTATGAACAGATTATTAAAATCTTTTGGATTATAAATTAGAGCTGATTCTGTTCTAAAAAAAACCAATCTTTACATCAAGAAAAACTTAAGGCATCAAAGATTCAGGTTCATCTTATAAATACAAGGAAAGCTCAAAAACCAAAATGTGACAAAAGATCACTAAAATGTGACTTCTTTTTCAATAACAAGTGAGCGAGCTGTGAAGTTTGACTATACAGAGCAATTATGGAGGCAGTGTATTTACCCCATGTAGGGAAGCATTGGGATTATATTGGACTGCTCGTCATATGCACAAACGTCACCCAAGTAATTGAAAGATATTCGAAGTGTATTCGTTATTCATCCGCCAAAATATGACTTCGATTTCATCCCCACGAAGTTTAAATTCGAACATAAATTGCCACCATCGCATTATCACATTCCTCATTTCTTCCCTTGATAGGAGGCATATTGCAGTAAACACGGATCATTTTAACCTACCACTCTGTTATGCAGTGTCCAATTCTCCTTGACCAAAGTTATCTGTATCTCAATTATATCATAATGTGCACTAGTTGCTGAGGCAGCACTCTACTGTGGTGCACATTGATCGGAAATAGCTGCAGAGCGGCGACATCAAGGCCGGATTGTTCTATAAGGCTGTAATCGTATCGCCTCCTTTCGACATTTTGAAAACTCTACTCTCCTCCTTTATGGATAGAATTTTTTTGTTGGTTACTCCTGGCATGCTTATGCTTGCTCTCATACGATTCGTTTGCGATTCGTCAACAATGTCTAGAAACCATATTCAATTAATCTTCGGCATCAAAAAAATATATGAAGACGAATCGCTTCAGTAGAATTTATACCAGATAATGTTTTACCCATTTTAAATTATAATGTACCAAAATTATATCCGAATACTAATTGATTCGCCCACTTCCCCCTTGTATTTTTTCGGATGCACAATTTTTTTAGAATTAAAGCAATGGCACTGAAACAAGATACCAATGTACAGAGAAGTGCCGGATGTTGACTGAAAATCGAGCACTTACACATATGTGGATCGGATTTAGAGGGCGTAATAAGCCATTATCATTTATCACATTTTCATAAGCACTGAAAAGCAAGCGACTAATTACCCAAATAAAAATTGTATCACAACGCGTGCTTGTTAAGGCGCCGCTTAAATGGCTGTGAATTTAGTGAGCTCCAACTCCTCTTGCCGCACTTCGAACCGCATCTAGCAGCTCCATAAATAACTGCAATGTGCTACACACGCGTTAATTGTTAAACAAACGCGCATTTATCACTTGTCCTCGTGCATACGAGTACAGCGGGACACAACACGGCAACAACAACACCATCATCAACAACAACAACATCAACATCAAAAACAACAACAACAACTGCGACGACAGCAGCAAACACAATGGCAACGCCAACCCCAACAATTGTAGCGCTCTCTAACACGACCCCATTAGACGACGGATGGAATCCTATCATCAACTCGCTGCGACAAACGCTTGACATCCTTTGCGTGTATCCTTGTGTCATGGCGGCGGCATTGCTGTGTGTTTCGCATTTAACCTCAGACACGGGCCTTATATGAATTCCTAACGTTGTGTGTTGCTACCACAGCCGCTGCAATTGTTTGTGCTGTGCGGCGCTGTAAAATTATTAACAAGAACAATAACAGAAACATCGTTCATTGCACACATATGGCGCGGCAATGGTACTCCACTGCCACCTCCAGTTCCACTTAGCGAGTACAGCTACTTGCCACATTGAATTCCGCAGCACCGAGCGACGAATAGACATAATAAACTTCATTTTTGACAGGCCGCAACACGTTAAAAATGTCGTGGGGATATGGAGTCGCCGACTGGGTTGGTCTCTTCCCGCACGGGCGTTGTTAAGTCGTGTCGCCGCAGTTAATGAAAAAACGTGCGAAAATTATTGCAGCTGACTGCAGGGAGCAGAACCTGGAACAATGGCTGACTGGAGGGGTGGAAAACTTTCGATTGGGTATGATGGTGGCCATTGCTCTATTAAAGCTACTTTAAGTCCTCGATCCACAAAGCAAAGTACTGGGATAAAAAAGGACGAGGCATTAACCAAATAAAAGGGAACATGACAAAAGAGTTGCCACAAATAGCAGTTCAACACCTTCTACACATTATGAATTGGGTCCTGTGCACTAGCTACTTTGCAAGTGATTGGAAATTATCACGAATAATAATGATTCCTAAGCCCGCGAAAGATCCATCAATAGTGAGATCTTACAGCCCCATAAGTATGCTGCCTCTACTCTCCAAATTATTAAAGACACTCGTGATCGAGCTACTTTCATATATTCTGAACAGGAAAGATGTAATACCCACTCATCAATTTGCCTTTAGAGAGAAGCATAGCACCGTAGAATAGGTGCACAGAATAGTTCCAGAAATTCGGAAAAGATTTGAAAATAAAAAATTTTGTTCAGCAATTTTTCTTGATGTTGCCCAAGCTTTTGGAAGGTGTAGCAAGATGGCCTCTTTACAAAATCCAAAACATTTTTCCATAAAATTCATGAACAGTTTAAAAACTATTTAAATAATAGAAATTTCACTCTGAAACACAAAAGCTTTCAGTCCACTGAATACCCTATCAGAGCTGGTGTACCACAGGGAAGCATTCTCGGCCCAATTCTCTACTTGATTTACACCCCGGAATTGCCAAGGAATGCGCTGGTTACTAACATCAACATTTGCAGATGGCACAGCAGTTCTAAGCTCTCACGCTGACCAAAGCTATGCAACGGAAAACCTGCAAAAACATATAAAATTTGTGGAGACATGGTTAGCAAGATGGAGGATCAAGGTTAATGAAACTAAAAGTGCCCAATCTACATTTATCTTAAGAAGAGACACTTGCCCCTCTGTAACTCTCAACGGCCGCACCATTCCACAATATCTTATAGAAGTAATCTTGATAGAAGGTCGATATGGAAGAAACACATTGAGGCAAAGAGAACCCAGGTCAAGCTAAAAGCAGCAAAACTGACTTGTCATCCTGACAATAAACTCTTAATATACTTCTTAAGCCTATCTGGGAGTATGACATTCAACTGTGGTGCACTACATCACCCTTTATTATAGCGCAGCTACAAAGGGTGCAATCTACAATATTAAGAAGAATTACAGTGGCTCCTTGGATAGTCAAAAATTCGAATATCCACAAAGCCTTTGGGATCCCCACAATAGTAGATAAAATAAAAATATATAGCGAAAAATATCCAATGAAACTGAAATATTATCCAAACGTTAAATGATCATGAATTTCCTCCATCTCAAGCAGGCAAATCCGTACAACTTCCTGAAGTTTCACGTTACTTAAAAACGCAGGCATAGTCGCAGATCTTTAAATCGCTGCTGCATAGGATGAGAATAACGAATTATATGCGAAATTTTACTTAAGAGTTATACAACAAAACAGGCTCTTAATAACCAGAACCTCTGATTTCACCGCATTTGGGTTCTGAACCCTAGAAAAGTATTTGAAAATATCATTAAAACTAAAATACATCGAACAATGTGCAAATAAATTAATAAGTGATTCAAAGGTATTCAAGATTCAGGAAGATTTGCATAGATTTACATTTGCCGTCACCAATTTAGTTGGTAGAGACGATGAAATGTCACCTCCGTATAAAGTATTTTCTCAAGAAATGTAGAATAATGAGCATTTTGCATTTAGCTGTCTATAGTTTTTTAAACTGAATAGCAGCCACAGTATTTTTATTTGGTATATCTATCTACCTCCTAAATTTAGTCAGCAATTCTGGTACTATTTCGTCGAACCTAGGAGTTTCAAGATTGATTAATCTTTACGTACTAGGAGCAGGCTCTGTACTCGTATATCACCAAATTGATAATTATATTAAATTTGAAGCTGACTGGCTTGGAAAGAAGAAGTAGAACTTCGTTAAGTATCATGTCAAACATGTCATTCGGCGACACTTGTTAACTTATCCATGCTTAGAAGAATAGATGGAGCGATGAATACAATTCGCGACTGCCGTCACAAAGCAATTTATATTTTGCAAACAGGAATTAAATAATAAAAGCAGGAGAACGGCAAGAGCACAAAACACAATTGTCCCATTATTTGCATTTGTGACACCCTCTGACGTCGCCATCATCAACAACAACAGCAGAGGCGAGCAACTACAACGCGACAGCGGCAACGACATCGACATCTACATCATGAACATCGCACCGCGCCGCACCACAACAAACACAACAACACAGCCCAAACAGACCAAACACCCAACCACCTCAACACCGCGAATATCACAAACAACCTCAAAGCAGCGGGCTTAGCGGGAATGAGAATAAAAACAAAACAGAATAGAACGAAACAACAAAAGTGCAACCATTAAAAAGGAGTTATCACCCAATTTAACACCACAAGCACACACACTAACGCCAAATGACACAAACACACATGCTCAGACATAAAATGGCACACAACTACAACGACAAAAAATAAAATAACTGAAGTGAACAGATATCCGATGCGGTGAAGAGAGCAACAGCAGTTCTTGACGTCGCGCAAATTTAGAATTTAGCCACCATTTCAGCCCGCAATTTTCTGCACTGCCTGTCAGTACGGCAAGGGGTGGGTGGGGAATTAATAATTAAGTTTGCCTAAGCCACTTAACCAACATATTGACCATATTTTCTCTTCTTTCAGCTAAACAATGATCGATCCAGATTTGGAAAACACCCATCTCTGCATTAAATGCACGTCTACCATAGTGGGACTAGACCTCTACATAGATCATCGCAAGAACAACTGTCGTGGTGCTGGTTCCCCCAACGTGGATCAGAAAATCGAATCCAGAACGAATTCTGTCTCAACTGGAGGAACTGCTCACGAAAACAAATCACTATTGAACACAAACCTGAACCATCCGTATGGCTCCTTTGCGGATGAACTAGAGCCACCATCGTCGTACGTAGTGAAGTCTGAACATGGAGGCAAATCTTCCAAATCGCTGAGTGATGCATATGACTTGAATTATGAATTAGGCGCTGACGTTTTCTTTCAGTCCCTGCAGTTGCAGAGTGTACAATCCGCCGGACCCTCAACTAGCGGCAAAACGGGCAGCACTCCGCAAACTCAGATCCATCGCCAGAAATTACTGCCCATGCAGCAGGAACATGCTCAGCATATTTGGATGGATACGCAAGCCAGTACAAGTGGACAAAACAACAGTGAAACGCTGATGAAAGCCGTTCACGACATGATTGATACGAAGAAGCATTATGACGGTATTTTCAAGCCGATCTCATTTGAACAGGAGTCGCCGGAAGCGAGTGAAGATGATGAAATGGACGTTGATGAAGATGACGAAGATCCAGAATACGATTCGATCACAGAGCCGCACGCATCTGGCGGAAAATGGAAGTTGCCCTTGTTAAGCCATTCTCCACCGGTAGTGCCCGTGACCCATACTGGCGGCAAATGGAAACCAGAGAACCGGCCAAATCTGCAAGTTACGCACACGCAACTGGCACGCTTATCGCCTAACTGGGACGAAACACCTGAAGATATGGAAACGCTAGAAACTAGTGAAGAACAGCATCCCCCAGAAGACCACACCAGAGGAAAATGGGTGCCAGGTACGAAAGTACAACGCTTAGACTATAAGGAGCAGGTGGTACTGGCGCGCACCATTAAGAAACATTACTGGTGTAACATTTGCGGCCGCAAGCTACAGAACAAGCTTAATTACGAGCGCCACTTGAAGACGAAGTACCATAAGAAGCGTGCCGAACCAGAACTACAACTGGAAAAAGCATCCATCAGGGAACTGCGGCGTAAAGATATTTGCAAGAGCCTCAAGCTGGAAGCAGCAAATCTAAAAACGACAGACAAAATAATCTCTAAGAAGCGCAAACGCCGTGCTACATTTATAAAATGCGAGCTGTGTAAGCACGTCATGCCGCGCCATCTTATCGGCAAACATCTCATCTCGCACTACCACTATCGCCGTATGCAGATGGCTCCACAGAAGTCGTTGGGTATGATACTCGAGCATATTCACTCCATTGTGTTGCAGTCTCCGTTTCAATGTCGGCCCTGCCGCTTCTACGCAAACACTGAAGAAGAGTTTCTAGTGCATTGGAACTCACCTGAACATTTGGATGGATCGGAGGGACCAGGCAAGTTTTGGTGCAGCTACTGTCACTTCGAGTGTGAGGATAATAACCAGATGCGCCGCCATCTGATGAGCGTAGAGCACAAGGAAGTCATTCTGGTCATTAACCGCTCAGTTCCAATTTGTATATGCAAAAAGTTAAGCATCAACTGTCGGATTTGCGGGCAATCATTTCCCTACAATGT
Source organism: Clusia tigrina (assembly GCA_920105625.2). Classification (NCBI taxonomy): domain Eukaryota; kingdom Metazoa; phylum Arthropoda; class Insecta; order Diptera; family Clusiidae; genus Clusia; species Clusia tigrina. The sequence goes on along the minus strand of OV050033.1, from coordinate 38,142,049 downwards.
GGAGCTACGCAGGCATCTCCAGCTGTATCATCCCGGCATCGAAACTTCTTGCACTGCTTCAGACACCTACCAAAGCCGTTTTAAGTGTACTATATGCGACGAAATCTTTAGTTCTATAATCGCATTACAGCGCCATGGGAAAAACAAGCACAGCATCTCCAAGTATTACTGTACGATCTGTCAATTGGAATTCAACTCCCCGTGTAAGGCACGGCGTCATCGCAAAACAGCGGATCACAAATTGCAAGCCGCTTCATCGGAAGGACGAAACTTGTTTAAGAAGCTAAAAAAAACCAAAAATACGAAAAGTTCGTTGGAGTGCAACAAGTGTAACTTTGTGTTAGTTTTTCTAAGTTTGGAACTTGAATCAGAGAGTCAATTTAGGCCATTGTTCCAGGATTAACATTTTACCGGCTTTAATTACAAGTATTTAAGCTGTTTACTCTGGGAGAGTTTTGTCCCCGAAGGGAAGACTCTCCAACGATCGTAAACAGAGATAACACAGAAATGAGTTAAATGCCTGTCAAAGGTTAATTGTGGAATAACGAGCGTAAACTAGAATAGACATACTTAATTGCTTTATTTCTGTTCTCTATGTGCTTCTAGCGCTTCTTCCGAAGTTGAGGCTATGTTGCACGAGCTTTCTCATCCTAAAAGAGAAGCCAAAAAGATTTCAACTACTAAAAAGACTGCGAGACGGAAAATCTCTCAGAAGGCTGTAGTCAAACCACTCCACATAAAATTACCGAGCAAAACGAATTCAGAGCAAGTTAACTGTGCTACCTGTGACAAAGATTTCGCTACTAAGGAAGAACTGAAAGCACACCGCAACAGCAAACATCCGGAACATATGTGCTCCAGCTGTGGTAAAAGTTTCAATACGCCCCAAGCATTAGGACGTCATACCAGAATTTGTGAACCGACCCTGTCAAATACGGCTGCAGCTAACGCAGATGAAGTGGCTGACAAGCCTTGGAGCTGCGAAGAGTGCAACTTCAGGTAATCTACTATTCAAAATATACACCATTTACTTATTCCAATATAAAATGCTAGGACTGGCTACGAGTCTGAACTGCTCTATCATCGCTTGTACCACGTTAATGGGCTCATAAAACATACTCAGCTACTCCAGTGTCCTTTATGCTCAAAGGCATTTCGCAGGCATTCCTTGCGCTTCCACTTGCGCCAACACACAGGGGACAAAATTTTCCAATGTGATCATTGCAGTGCAACCTTCTCTCGGGCTCACAATCTCAAGGACCACATCCGGAATGTACACTCGGTTCAAAAGAAGCAGCCTAAATTTCAATGCGATGTTTGCGGGAAGGTGTTCATGAAGAAGTAAGTACTCGCCTGGTGGGGGCTTATTTATATTTACTCATAATGTTCCATTAAGAAAAAACACACAAAATACTTTTTCAAAAAACCCCTTCTGCCCAGAAAACAATGTGCCCGTGCTCCTATATTCACCAAATTTCCTCAAGCTCATATTTTGCCGTAATGAAAAAGCCGCTATGCACTGCTTCTGAAAAATGGATGCATTTTTAGGGTCCCCATATTAAAATGTCATTCAATTTATTGTTTTGCATGGAATAGTTTCAACACCAAAATGCCCCCAAAACAACTTAAAATAGAACAAAAACAGAAATTACGACAATAATTAAGGAAGAAAAATCCCTATTAATACGAATATTGCAAGAATATTAACAGCAAGAAAAACAACAACACGAAAATCGCATGTTGCACAAATTAAAAATTCCTACCCGACACACAAAATCTCACAAAATAAAACAAACCGCCAAAGAAAGCAAAATAACTCATTAAGTGCAGGACATTCTTGCAATTACTGGCGATACGTGCACACACGCTGCAATCAGCGCGCAAGGACCCTCCCCCGCAACGTAGTCCCGCATGGCACTCGTTGAGGGAGACGCCGCAATGTATGCAACATATTCAGAAACCTCGCTTTCGGCGTTGGCCAGCAAAATGCAGTGCTGCGATATTGTTTCTTTGTAATTGCGCGTTATTTTTAAAATACACTCCCGGCTATTAACTTTTTCTAGATTACCAGACGACGCTCTGTACCCAAGGTTCGCGCAGCAGGGGCAATAGACAGAATATAAAGTATTCAGGCATGGAAACAGTGACAGTCTCAAATGCAACTTTGAGTGAGCATTGAAGGTAATATTGCTCTAAGAAAAGCACTTCTAGACTTGAGTCATATTACTCAAAGGCTTGAGAACTATACTTAAGAAGGGTCAGCCTTCTTGTTCTTGCATACTGTGTGTGTTTTTCACTGTTCACAATTCCATGAAAAACCTCTAATTGTGAATTTTCCTTCGCATTATCTTAATATATTTCTGATTCGCCGTATGCTATAAACTCAACCTCAATTTCCATTTATTGCTATTTATGTACATCGAAAATCACCTAAAGAAAATTTCTCGTAACAAAGGGTTTCCGTTATTATTATTAATGTTAACTCATGCACAACCTATTTTGGTAATCATCCACAAATAATTGTATTATTTGCCTTTGCTTTAATGTGGTTATTTACACTTATTCTTGTTTGGGCAGTCTCCCAGATAGTGAGTCAAAGTTTCAGGTCGTTTCTACAAACAAACCTAATAATAGTACAAAACTTACTATTTTCAGTAAGCTCTTGAAGAATCCTCCTCGTTCCAACTTACATTTTTGAGGCTCCAAAGTAGTTTGGTTGCACGGGATGCATACCCAATATATCTTTTGGACCACCTATCAATTGCATTCATAACTGTATGTGTAATCTCTCTTTAACTCAGGAATATTTTTATGAACAACGCTATACATAATAAAATTATTTATTTTCTCAAAGTAAACAATTTTCAGGTGCGAACACATGTGCAAAATAATGAATAATTGAAAATATTTTCATAAAATTCAATCCCACTGCATTGGAATTACAGGAGCCTGCCGCACTTGTCCGAGGGTTGCTTTAGACGCGATTCTAAGCCTCCTCCCTATAGATCTTCATTCTTATTGTATTTCCGCACAAAGTGGAAAGGGGGTACGCCAATTTTCACCGATGGTTCCAAGATGGAATCTGGGGTAAGTGCGGGAATATTTTCAGAGCCTCTCAATTTTCTGCTCTCCTTCAAATTGCCTTCGACAACAAGTGTCTTTCAAGCAGAAGTCTTTGCAATTTGGCAGGAATGCAGGGCGCTGGAGAGGGGCACAATCTGAATAAAAACATATCCATTTACTCCGACAGACTGGCGGAAATAAAGGCGCTAGCGTCACCTTTTACCAGCTCTAAGTTGGTCGGCCTCTGCAAGAAGGAATTTAAATCTTTATCAGGAAATGGTATAATATCGCCTGTCTGGGTTCCAGGAGACAGGAACATTGAGGGCAACGAGAGGGCTGATGAGCTAGTACGAAAAGACTCATCGCAAACCGATCAAGTATTTTCCTTTATGGACGTGGGCGTCCCCTTAACTGTTGTTAAGGGAAATATTTATCACTTCCTCCGCAAGGCTCGCGACAGGTGGAAAAACACTGCGACATGTGCCTTTTCTAGAATGATATGGCCTGATTACAGTGCAAAAAGAACTAACCATCTTCTCAATAAGCCAAGACATAAAATTAGCAACCTTATAGCACAGGTCATTTGGACTATTGGCACACACGCTTAAAAAATGGGCATTCCGTTCAATGCTCATTGCAGGAGCTGTAAATACCCACAGGAGAAAGAATCAGTCGTACACTTTCTTTGTGATTACCCAGCCCTCACTCGCTTGAGACCCAAATATCTCGGAAGTCCTTTTCTGGAGAGTCTGTGACATTGCTCTAGCTTAGAACTTTCAGACCTATCCAAATTTGTCAGCAACTCCGGATGGTTGTAAATGTACAAAAGTATATTACCATTTTCTCGGGAGGACTTGGGAACAAAACGGCACTATTGCTAATTGAGGCGACCTGAGGTCACCAGCCATTTCACCTGCGTACCTACCTCAATCCCACTTCGTTTTGAACGTCTTCGGAAGTTGCACATGCATTTTTCGCACTCATTTACGCTTCTATATTTTGACCCATTTATTTAAAGTTTAATATTGCATAAAGATAACTGTTAAGCGAATATCGGTAATGAAGAATAATGAAATAGGTCACGGATAATTCTTTAAAGCATATGGTTTTACACTAAAGAGTGACGACGTGAATATCTTCATATTGTGATATGCAAGGCAATGCTGTACTGAAATGTTCCCAACTTTCTCTTGGTCCTTACTTTTAGAAAACGTTTCTCTCCAATTAGTGTCAAATTTATTGAAGAATGGTTGCATAAACAAAAGTCTCATGGATAATTTTACCAATAAGAGTAACGTTATGACCAACGGTAATTTGACGTATACACGTACACGTACGGCATCGCGCGAAGCCCGTCGGCATGTAGGTAAAACATCAACGTCCTCCGAAAAAGTGATGAAGTTTTCTACATATATCGTACACAGGTGAAGATTCTATAAAAATCTGCATTAAATTTTGTAATGTTTTACCGTTTAAAGAATGGTTACCGTTTTGAAGTACTACATCATTTTAATTTTAAGGGCTTGCCGCCCTCTGTGGTCTAGTGTTAAGCATGCCAGATTCACACCTCGAGGGTCGCAGGTTCAAATCCTGCCACGGGCTTGGTGTCCAAAATGCTTCTTTCTAAAAAATCCTTTTGTCTTCGAGTCGAAGGCCTCTGTAGCTAGTACTCATTCCCCCAACACCTTGCAGTCATAATTAATTATGGTATAAGATATAATAATTTTAAAGGTTGTCATATTTAAAGACCCTCCGGCCCAAAAATAACAAACTTAGTACATGCCTTGAAACAATAAAAACTGTAAATCTGTGTGGACTAAATGACCCCATCAATGAATGCATGTGGACCTTCATAAAGTTCATCATTTAGACGAAATAACAATATCCACTCGCAATTTCTGAAATGATGGGAACTCGTACATATCGGAATTGAATGAATGAATGAATGAATGGAGTAGAGCAGAAAAGAAATCTCTGAATTGCGCATTAGACGTAAGGCTCCGGAGCGTCATCATTGAAAATGCGGAGTCAAGTTTTGTTAAATTGAGTCTCGAGTGACGAGAAGCAGAAAAGGAACGAGCGAGACTACAACGATATGCAGAAGCCATTAAAATGAATTGCACTGCACTTTATGCCATCACCAGAATAAACTCCCCGAGCATAGAAATAACTAAAAATACAAAACAAAATAAAACAAAATGCAGCAGCATACTCGCCAAAGCAGGAACAGCAGCCAGTGAGCCAGTGAGCCAGCCAGCCAACTTCCAACATTTACGCCATTTCAATAAAAGTGAATTGCTGCTCGTACGTTCCGCAACTGCAGCCAGCGTACTGCAAAATGCCTTGAGATGCACTGCGGAGTGGGTCGAGTCCAGTTTTCCAAGGCAGCACCGAGCAGTGAGTGACGGCGATTCGTTCAGGAGAGAGTGGTGCTGGTGCTTGTGTCGCTGTGTTTGGACGTTCGGTCTCGTTAGTCGTAAAAGAAAAGTATCTACATCAACCTACAACGACAATAATTTTAAATGAGCATTAAAATAAATTTTTCAAATAATCACTCCAAAACTTCCTGCGATTCCCTCTATTTCGCCAATAGCTGGTGGTGCTCTGTGCCGGCGTCGTTTTTGGGTGGTGCGATTCTTGGTGCCTACTGATGCTTCAGCAGCTGCCAGCATCGTGCACAACGCATAGTGTGAATGTTGTGGCAATAAGAATAAGACAGGAAATATAACAAAAATCCTTGCCATCAGTTTCAGTTGGTATTTGAGGAAAAATGAGTACATGAACTGAAGTTGGCATTTTCAATTGCGACGCTTTGGCTGCGATGCGTCGATAAATATGAGTGCAGTCAGACACCAGCCCGGCTGCAACCTACTCGTAATAACACTTGGTATTGGTGTGGTATTATGTGTGGAATTTCTTGTTTTATGAATACCAATTCGCATTTCAAGACATCGACTGCTTTTAAGTGCGCATCTCATTTGTGATGGAGCATCCTTATTGTGCTAGCTTAATAATATTATTAACAGCTTACACCATTATTTATTATGTGTGTCAGGCTGTGGGGATGAGATAGAGACATTACAGGACCATATCCTGTACGAGATTTCAAGACTACGACTTCCAAGAGTGTGGTTAGTAAAGTCGCCTTCATTGTTTCAATCTGATACTTGACAGTCACAATATTTTTTGAATTCCACAACTAGATGGGACCAACTACTGAGACATACTACACTTTCCTATTCCCGTCCGTAGTCCAGTGGTAATGATGATAGTTTCACAGTTGTGGTGGCGGGTTCGAAGCCTCTCTTTCTCGCCCTCTCCCACTGTTCACATAAACAAATTAAAATGTAATTTTCCAACCAAAGATTTATATTCTTATCAAAGATGGTCAGAGTTCATTTACAGGACACGCCTCGTTAATAATTAAGGAATTTTTGTTGAATTTTCATAGAAAGAATTGTGATTGACATTTTAACAAGCAAATCAAATATATTCTTAAAGTTTACAGCAAAAGCGGAAGCAGCACATCCGCGGCCATCGCACACCAATTGCGTTTTCAATGCCTGTATTTCAGTGGTGCCATTTTTGTACGCCTTTCCACAATTCACGAGATTGTTTGCGCTCAGAGCACTTTTAGCTTTCTTCAAGTTTTTATTTTATTATTGCCGATGCACTGCAAAAGGATAAACAGACTGTGACACAACAGCTCAGATAGTGTGACGAAGTAATATGCTCAGAAGCCCCATCAATAGACAAAGCAGACACCAAGACGGAGACGGGGCATGCAGAAGCAGCGTTACGAATTTATTCCCTGAGATTATGCCATTGTCTCGGCACTTTTTTCCGAAGGCGTTGATTACGGGAAATGATTCCTTCGCTGCTTTTATTTTTGCCTTTGTAAACTTCAACATTTTTAATCCCAATGCATAAAGCATTAAAAAGTTAAAATCAACTCGAAAGCTGTGCATTAATATTCCACCAGAAGGGATGGTTTGGTATGCCGGAGCATCGCCACTTAATGTTAATTTGCTGCATCAATTCTTTTGGCGCAAGTTTTGTGCGCAGACTACACACAGATGTCACTTTCAAGGATAAACTTCCTTAATTACACATGCAATAATCCACTCACAATCTGTAAGACAAGTGCATGCGCCACACCCACTCTGGCAGCTAATTTCATATGCGGCTCAAAACGACGCATCAAATCCTTTTAACGTCGTTGGCGAAAGCAACCAAGTATACATGTGCAATACAGGGAGACACACAGCCAAATATATATGTATATACATATATATACGAACTCACTCGCGCACACTAACGTACAGAGAATGACATTTATCTCACCTCCCAGACGCCATATTCCGTATTCTTGAAGATGCTCTGCCGCTGAGGGCACAAGTAACAATAAGAAATAAACAAGGAAAACAGTGTCATAAATATTTATGCGAGTTTTGGGAGAGCAACAACATCGACCATGGCAGCTGGAAACAAAGCGGAAAAGACTCCGCAACAACAAAAACACCAACAACAATATACGACCAGCCAGTATACGAAAAGCAGTCATGTGCTTACCGTGTCGCCTCCCATGCTCCGTCGCAGACGTATACCATCAGCAACTGACACTAAGCATCAGCAGCAGTACCACTGATGCGGGATACCAATGCGCCAATGCACAGTTCTGCCCTTCTACCCCTACCCATCTACGAGTAATGTTTGCTCCGCAGTGCAGCGAGTGTGCTTCCGCTGCACCGTTAAATGGATGACGTGCTAAAGTTGACAGCCAGCACTCGTTGTTATACAGCGCCAAAGGTGCCGCAACTGCCGCTGCTGCTGGTTGTGATGGTGACAACAACACCTTCCAAAGAACAAAAGCAAAACTTTTCGCTCTCAGTGCGAAGCATTTCGTCAACTAGCACCCCGCACCTCGTGCCACAAATTGCTTCGTCCTGCTGGTGTGTGAGCGGAAGCAGCTCCGGGGCCACACACATTCTCAATACATTTATGCCTGAGCTGCATTTTCTTTGTAGTTGTGTGTTTGTCGCTCTACGCCGGAAGTGTTCAAGACAACCTAACCACTGCCCCCCACCCTCTGGTTGTTTTAAAGTAAACTTGCTGTTCGGTGGGCGTTAGTTCTGGCGAGAGATTAATGCGGCGGATGCGTGTCACTGAGGCGTTTGCACATGTTTAGCGGGTTTGAACCCCTGCTGATGGCTGCCAGGTTCTTGGAGAATACAACTCGCTTATGACATTATAACTTAGGCGTCCTTTTAATTGTTAGCTTACTCTCTCTTTATCTCGTCCATGAGATCATATTGTGTAGAATATTTAATCCGCATCAGCTAGTTTCTCAATTCTGGTCTTTGAGTGATTGTGCTTAGAATTCACAAGGAAGTCAAATTTTTAATATTTTAAATGCCAGCTCCTAAGCTTCTTGCTTAGACCTTCACACAATTCATGTCGTCAACGAGGGTGCTTCTGTCGGCATCAACACCTTGCGCTGCTTGCATTCTGTAGCATGCATATCTGATCTAAGCGCAGTGTGTGCCGCTTTCAACAAGGTAAACTGCAACGTAGTAGTGGTGGAAATAAAAGTTAATGTTACAACAAAATAAAATAAAGATTACTTTACCAGTCGTTGTTGTTGCTGTGCATCTAATTCGCTTTCTTCACAGTAATGCTGCTATTATCCTTGCAACTATTACGACTGAAATTTACCGCACGTATAACGCGCACCTTTTGTCAAGAACTGTTCCTGCTTCTTTTCTCCAGCGCAACATACAAAGTGACATTCCACATATCAACAACACCGACAACGTCAACAGCAACCCCGCAAAGGAAATAAGGTGCTCCTTCCATAGGGCCAATCTGTTTCATCCAAGTAAAACCATCATTAGAAATGCATGACGATGTCGTCGTTTACCGTACACACGAATTTAGATTAAAGATTGAAACTTTGTTAATGTTCCCCATTATTAAGAAGGATTTTTCCATCAGCTTTGGCGTAAATTCCAAATAGGCGACACCAATGGCTGCTTAGAATATTTATACTCACTAAATATGCTTGAGATTACTGGATAGTATGTCGCCACTCTTACATAATCTAGTGTCTGGAACGGAATTTGCGTAGAATCATATTTTCAAAAGTCGCTAATTGTAAAGTTCTAATCCTGCTGTAATGATCTACCCAAATGAAAATCTAAATGAGATTTACAGTTGTTTTAACTTCTTCGCTTTATGTGTTGTTCATTTAAACACGTCGATCTAGAGGAATTTCATACGGAAACTAAATGTGGTTGCATATTAGCGCAGAACTATTCGGAATTCGGAAAGAACTGAGAGTCAATGAGTGGAAATTATTCTCCTTCCACTTAACTTGACTAGTGTATCTATTACAGGTTGATTTCAGTTTCTTATAGCAATATTAACAATCTTCTCTGATTATGAAAGCAAATCCGGACCACACATAATTCAGATACTCTTATTTTTATTATTACTATTATTATACCTTCCATCATAATATAATAATTAATTATGTCAGCAAAGGTGTTGGGAGATGAACAACTAAGGCTTTCGACTCGAAGAGAAAATGATATGAAAGCAGTATTTTGAGATAATGGTATGGGTAGGAGTCGAATCTTCAACCCCACGACTGTGAAATATGCTTATCAAAGAACGTACTAGGCAAAGAGGGCGTTAACAGTGGGGAAAATAGTGTCAAAACTGAATTTTGCTTTTGCTGCTTTTTTGGATGTTTCCATCTAAATAAATATAAAACTTACTTAACTTTATAAACTTGCTTAACTTTATGGCTAGAAACGGATAACACTGTAATTGGTTAAATAGTTGAAGTTTTCCAACGGATCATTGTTGAGTATTGCACACAGTTCACAAAGGAACTTTGATAACAGTTCGCAATGGAACTTTGATACACCGTCTGCAAAAGATTTCCAAAACATTATTAAAATCAAATAGTAATGCACTTTTTAGCCACTTCTTCCGGACTATTAATATAAACATAAGCTTAAAAAGTTCTAATTTTATCTCCTTACACGTAGATTACAATTATAAAGTTTTACATTTACCACGGAAACATTATAAGACAAGTTATAGCAATATTGAATTCATTTTCAATTTGAGATTGGAATGAAAGAGTATATTTCTTCTTGAAGCTTTAGTTTCAGCATAGAGTAAAGAAATAAGAGTCACAATCTCGAACAAAAAACTTTTTGTATGGTGGCGCTGCTAATAGTGCCAATTACTCAATAGCTCTCATCCCCCGACCGATCTCTTCTATGTCGAAAAATGAGTGACATTTCAGATTGGGACTCTTTTTTCTTTACTTTATGCTTTCAGTCACAGGCATGCCGGGTCAATGTAATTATGTAAGTGATTTATGTGATTCTATTTGAATAAGTTTAATTGTTTTAAAAATTTTGGGGTTCCTCTTTGAGTTCAGGACAAACAAATTATAAACATGTGAAGTAAACAAAGGAAAACAGTAGTATTTGTTCTTAAATTTTAATTTCTTAACACTTAAGTCAATTTTTCAAGTACTGCAAACCCATGAGAACAGATTAAATTTCTTTGTAAAATAATATAGATCTAGATAACTAGGTAGGTAGGTAGGTTGGGTAGCCGCATCACCAATAAACCAGTGATGCTACTGAGACAACCAGTTGAGTCTGTTGTGAGCCGCGGATGCAAGGCATGGCTACGCTTTCCCCTCCAGATTGAACCAACCTGAGCATTTTATAAAGCGGAGAAGGTGGTTGACACCTCACTGGAATAGATTATCTATACTTGTTAAGAAGCGGGATCCTAGTAAACGTTCCCTATTTCTAGCAAAAGCTGGACATATATAGAAGACCGTTTCCAGTTCCTCCTCGTTTCTGCAGCTGCGACAGATATCATGCGTATAAACTCTTATTCTTCTTGCATGATTTCCTATTAGACAATGTCCCGTGAGGGCTCCTATTAAAGTCCTAATTTGTAGTATTTTGAGTCTAATAATATTCCTAGATAGACGCAGATTTAACCTCGGCAATGTTTGCCTGGAAATTTCGCAGATAGTGGCACAGATCTACCTTTGATTGGTATAATTAATTAGTATCTCACTTATGAGAAGCTTACAAGTCGCAAGAGGTGCACCCATATGCCTACTGACATTTGGCATACAAGTGCCGTCTCTCGCAACTTGATCAGCCTTGCAGTTCCCTGGTATATCCCTATGGCCTGGTACCCAGCATAGATGGATATGGAATTGTTTAGCCATCTCATTTAGAGATCGGCGACAGTCTAAGACATTCCTTGATGTTATTTGGAATGCATTCAAAGCCCTTAGTGCAGCTTTGCTGTCTTATAGAATACAGATATCCTTGACGGTTACCACGTTTGTCGTCAACCAAATGAAGGCTTCGTGAATAGCGGTTATTTCCGCTTGAAAAACACTGCAGTGATCAATTAGTTTGATGGATTCACTAATTGAGGGCGCTTCGCAATAAAATCCTGATCCTACACCAGTATTCATTTTTGATCCGTCTGTGTATATCTTGATTGGAGTATCTGGTGATGGATCCCCCTCGAGCCATTCCTATCTGGAAGGAATGCTTACCCAAAAATTTCTTTCGAAACAAAGAGAAGAATGAAGGTAATCAATATCACTGGGTATGTCCGTATAGGATTCTAATTTGGTCGCATGTCCATACGGACCAGGTTTCCATTGTGAGCTCGCTTTGAACCGAATAGCAGAGCATGTCGCTAACGTAAATATCGCATTGATATGAGTGAGTGAATTAGGTGTTGGTTTTAAAATTAATCGAAATAGTTGTTTCCAGTCCTTACAACGAACGACCGAGACGTTGCATATGTCACCATGTATTGGATCAAAATTTATTAAAATATTCAATTTAATTACTTTTCAGAGTTCTCTAAAAAAAATCAATGTTTTCTTTTTATATCTCGTAGATAATATTGTATCAATTTTCGGTATAATTTTGTAAATTTTAATTTTTATTTGTTGCACCTTTGCCAAATTAGGCTAATTCTACAGTTAAGTTTCTTTATGAATGTAGCCGTGCTATTTTTATCAGTACTCCAATTTGATAATAATGTTGCAGACGTCAGGAAACCAAAAATAAAAGTTCCGCTAAACATTTGCAGAATAGATTTAAGATTACTATACATATGTATATAATATGCAATATGTCCATATTCTATGCAAAATGCTCCACGCCCTCTATTCGCATATACTTATAGTTTCATATCTATACTAGATGTATAAACGAGGATCCCTTTTAAACATATTTGCAATCTTTTAGCTGGATTAACCAAAGAAGACGCCCACTTCCCATTATGTATAACTCTCAATATCTCCTTCAAAATTAAGGCACTTAAGCTCTGACTGATAATAAAAGATAAAATTTTGTAGGGTTGTAGTAAGTGTAGTATACAACGTGACCAGAAATAAGTGTGTACAAATTTATGTTCTTGCATCTTCCAAGGAAGTCTAATTGCGAAAATCTATTTTGCTGATTAGGAATTCTGAATTTTTCTATTCGTTCTAAGCAGCTGCATTCCATTACATCAACAATACCACCAGTCCAGAAGGACAAAGGAAAGTAACACAATGAAAGACTCTGTTCCGAATTAAACACGATCTTGGATTTTCCACCTTATTTTCGAGAGCGGGAGAAGGTGCTGAAATATACTTCGTAAATCTTTTGCAGGGTCCAACCTTTTTCGTCACCTTCGATATACTCGTATATTTGAAATGGAAATTGTTGTTTTTTTTATTGGTATAATTAGTTCAGCTCTCACGGGTTTTGGACCTTTTTCGTTTTGGATAATTGGGCTATAAAATAATGCACGAAAGTGTGTTTCGAAGCGATCCCTCAATTCAATAAATTCTAAAGTTTAGTTAGCCTTTTATATTAACAATAGCCACGTGTCAATCAGTTTATATATTCTACACATGCCTCAAGAAGTTGTCGCCTCAAATTAAAAAAAGTTTTCGCAATTTGTCCACATCAGAATTGACTCTTCGAACGAAATATGCAATGCCGTCCCATCACAGAACGCATTTCATCTGTTCAACTCCTCGTCCATCGCAGTGCTGGCAAATTCTGGGTACGTACTGTGCAATGACCAACCGCATGTACCACGCCACCGACCGACCTCCTGCTGTTCCGATTAATTAGCATACGTAATTGATGTTCGCAAAAGTTTGCCTACGAATTTGCATTTCGGACGCTCCGTGCCCTTTTGTAGTGGACGAAGCGGCGGAACTGTTTTGTGTTGAAACACGGCCTCTTCTCGGGCCGTTGCCATTGAACGTGCCTCCGTTCATGCGCTACGTGACTTTAGTGCGAATTACTTTTGCTTTGATTTAATGTAATTAAAAATGTTCAAACAAATTTGAAATAAAACAAAAAGTAAAAGCAAAAATGCAAAGTGACACGCTAAAGTGGTGTCTTCTTCAGCGCATCCCTTTGCCTTTAACAGAGCGAAGAATAAAATTGTATTTTTAAATTTCAGACATAATCTGGCAACGCACAATAAAAGACACGGATCGGTTCAAAGCGACTACGAATGCTCTCATAAAGGATGTAAATACAGCGCCAGAAGTCAAACTCTGCTCAGAGTCCACATGGCGTCACATGCTCAGGACAATCTAAAATGTGAGCACGGAGAATGCGATTATGTCGGCAAAAGCCTACTCCACTTGCAAAGGTAAGTAAAGCACAACTGCCTTAGTGCAATTGTACAGTTATTAAGCAATGCATATTTGTATATATTTGTATTTATTACTAGGATATGTGGAAGTAGATAGACAAGCATCACAGCCCTATTTACTTTTTCTTACACAAAACATCAGCAAGAGGATTATTTATTGTGTTTTCGGTATTTTTTCACATAGACTTATCCTCTCATTTGAGTTTAGTCTGCTCTGAGCGAACACGTAAAGTCCAATGTTCGAATTTATGCTCACACTTGCACCACAGACCCCTAATAACAAGGCAAGCAACAAAAAAGCACGTAAAAGCCCCATAATAGCAACAGTGCTGCAGTTGAAGAATTGATGGTCAAACATTTACAACCACAGCTGCTACCATCGCGGCATCGGCACCATCATCATCGTCATCATGGTCCCCATCTATAGAGTCGTTGCTGGTTGCCGCTCTCTGCCTTAGATGTGCACGGCAGCAGCTGAACAATAACAACGACGATAATAAGAACAGCCTCAGCTAACAGAATTTTAAGCCAGTCCCCAAGGAATCGTGACTTATCGATCGCTTTGATATGCGCATTGAATTCTTGTAATATTTCACATTTGCCTGCTCGATCGGTCGATCAGTCGGTCCCTGAAACAGACCAATTGCGTTCGGAATTGCCACTGTTATTGCCCTTGCTGCTGTTGCTGCTGCTGCTGCTGCTGCTGCTGCTGCAGTGTTTCGCCTGTCCGCCCATGATCGCATTCGCATTGCGTGATGAAGACGACGACGCCTTGGAAATGGTAGCGCACACACTCACAAAACAATGCAGCTCCGTGTAAATGCGGTGACGGTTATTGGAGCCCGCTTAACCTTGAAATACGCTCTCTGGTAGCTACGACTGCCATCGTGTGTGCATTGTTTGGCTTATTACAATTTACATGCATGTCCAACGTCGTTCGCTGTCTGCTGTCGGCAGCCATAAGTCTGGTATTTGCAGCTCATCAGATTTTGCATATTTCGCTTTCCTATCTACTCCGATGTTGAAAGTCAGATCTAAATTTGGCGAACTCTGTGCAATATTCCCCTCACAGAAGAACTTGTGAAATGTGGTTCGTTTTATTTCAGGAGCTTTACGAACACTTCTACACCTTTCGGAACAATTGCGAATTGAAATAATGCTAGTTTTCTTCAAGGAATTAGCTGCTTATCAACTTCTAAGGTTAGTGTTGTTTCAACCATATGATCGCTTGGGCACCACAGATTTCCTTTTCAAATTGTAAATAGCGAGCGAATTCTTTTACAAGTCTGAATTTTGAAAATAATTCTTATCTTCGCAGCATAGAATATTATGCCGCCATTCTATATTCGACACACATCGCCCGGAGTCCTATATTATAAAGTTGAAACTTGGGAAATTTTTAATTTTTCTGGCGATGAGATCACTCGGTCTCGTAGGATGGTCCTTCTTAATATTTTATAACCCAATTCAGATGAACTACGGAGTGAATAAATCATTTCAGATAGGAATAAGTTCAGTCTCACCTTCTTTAGTCTCAATATTACTGTACCCAGGGCTCTCTCAATTAAGAAAATCTCTCCATTTTATATTGAGCTCACGACTACGGAATTCAATTCTTCCACCCCGACCTGGCTATCACAGAAAATAATTTGGTATTGTTTTAGAGCAGAAGTTCTCAAACTTATTTCGCCTACCGCCCACTTTGAGAATCAATTATTTTCCAGCGCCCCCTAAAATTTTTAAATTTACGACGTCCTAAAAACCACAGTCGCAATCATTATTTAATAACTTTAGTTAAATTACAGGCTATCATATACTAGTCTTATTTGTTTTTAAATTCAAACTTACATTTTAAGTGAGACTGTTCTAATGAGGGCAATAAAGTACAACTTTATAAATCATATTTACCAAAATTTTTATTCAAACTAAAAGAAATATTCCAATTTAAATTTTAAAACTTCATTAATGTGTAGGATGAATCTGATGGTTTTTAAGAAGTTTTTTAATATCTGGCTCGAATTTACTGAAAAACAGCCGTAAGTCACCGCGTTCGGTAACGTGCAGACGATTTCTCTTTTTAGTTAGCATGGTTGCCACAGCACTAAATCCACGTTCACACAAATACGACGATGGGAATGCTAACAAGAATCGTTGAACAATCGACCACAATGCAGGGTATAATTGCGAGACTGCCTTTTGTATCCAAAATTCTTGGTAGCCATTTTTGAATTTGACTTTTAATTCCTCGTTGGTTGTCAGTTCTATAAGCTCTTCTTCCACCTGGGGTGATCCTGCTGTGTTGACATTTGAAAAAGGATCCAATACCCAATCTGGTATTTCCAGCTTCAAAATATCGTGGAATCGTTCTGTAAAATCACTGTGGAGCTTCTCCAAAGGTTGGCAATAAACAAGCAAGTCGTCGTTGTTAATGGGTGATGCTGATAAATTTGGGAAACTGTGAAACTCACGCTTGCCGATATTTTTCTTGTGTAGGAGCAGTTTGGTTACGAAAGCAGCAACCACATTTTTGGTTTTAACCAAGTTTAAATCTTCACCTTGTAGTTGGAGATTGATATCATTAAATAATTTATATAGGTCTGTCAAGTACGCAATATCGTTCTTTGATGTGATGAGGTTGTCGTGCAGTTCTGTGTCTTTATTTTCCAAGAACTCTACCACAGAGTTAAACAGATTGTAAAATCGAGTTAAACAATTACCTCTTGACAACCACCGCACTTCTATGTGAAATAGCAATCGGTTGAAATCTTCGTCATTAGCAACGCAAAGTTGATTAAATAAAATAAATAATAATAATAAATAAATAAATAATCTGTCATTTAAAGAGCTATTTCGGATTTTATTGACAGCTTTGATAACATGTTGCAGTGATTGGAACAGCCGTTCACTCAAATTTCTCGCAACCAAATGCTGTCGATGAATAACGCTATGCACAGTGAGCACATCTGGAACTTTATTTTTTAAGTACGCTATGAAGCCCTTGTGACGCCCTGTCATAGCCGGAGCGCCATCCGTAGCAGCTGAAATAATGTTCTTCAAGGGAATTTCTTTTTCGTTACAAAACTTTTCCAGTGTATTAAATATGCTTTCTCCTTTTGTATCTGTCTCCAAATTTGTAGCAAATAATAGTTCTTGACATGTTTTCTCATCTTTAATAAACCTTACATATGACAACAACAATGCTTCATTCGTTGGTAAAGTGGACTCATCCAACTGAATTGAGAATTGACTAGCCTTCAGATGATTGCACAAAGACTCCTCGATATTTTCAGCCATCTCATCAATTCGTCTTTGCACTGAACTACTGATTAAAGGAATTTTTCGGATAATATCGGCCGCTGGTTTATGAAGCACAGTAGTTATTACTTCTTTAATTGCTGGTAAAATTAGCTCTTTCCCAATAGTATGTGGTTTGCCTTTTTGTGCAATTAACAAAGAGATATTGTACGAAGCTCGAAGTCCGTCATCCTCTTGCATAGAAGCTGATGAAAAAAGCTTTGATATAGTTGGCTGAGCTGTATACTTCTTTTCGAGGTCTTGAAAATAGGCCACATTTTTGTCTTTTTTATCTGAATGCATTTTATTCAAATGATCTTGAAGCCTAGAAGGCTTCATCGCTTCATTCGAAAATGTTTTTTGACAAATAAGACATACAGGCGAGGATGGATTTATGGGATTTTCAATAAATCCGTATTTTATATATTCTGCGCTGTATTGCCGTCTCTTCTTTTTTGCGTCCGACATGGTGGTTTTGTCGTCTCAGATAAGTAAGTATGAAGCTTAAAAAATTTGCTAAGGATTATGCACTGAGAGCGAAAACGCGAATTAAAATAAAAGACACGTGCGCTCTTACACCACATGCAACGGAGTTCCGAATTAGACTAGATCGAATTTGTAAGTAGTTAGTTAATTGAATGAATCGGCGTTTAAAAACTTATACTTTTCATAGCTTTGCTATTGCTATTGATATGGATATTGAAAAAAACATTAGCAGCAGTCAGTAGCAACTGTCAACACTGCTCTAGAGTGTATCTCTCTCCTTTCGCGAGCACGAAAGTTTGTTTTTTCTTTCTTCGCAGCGGATTGTCTTTGCTTGTTTGTTTTAAAATAAAACCAAAGTAAAACACACAGACAATCTGCACTAAATAAATAAAAAAAAAAACACAAAGCACAAATCACACCATGTCTTCCACAGACCTTTAGTAGGTAAGTAGGTTTTGATTTTAGTTTTTTATACTTCAATTAAAATATTAAAAAACATAAATCAATCACCGCCCCCCTAAACCGCTTCAGAGCCCTCCAATTTCCTCAGTGCCCTTCACCGCCCCCCTGCAGACCTCTACCGCCCACAGGGGGGGCGTTATCGCCCACTTTGAGAAACACTGTTTTAGAGTAATCTGGTACAAAAACTCTGGAATATATAGTAAACTTATTGCTGAGGACAGATTTGAGAACACAATTGCCTGATAAGAAATTTTTTGTTCAAGACCTTATGATCCCATCAATTGTCAAAAATCAATGACCCAAGAGAATTTAGAGAATTTTCGGCAGAGTACAAGTCTTGCTGGGATAACAAGTTATCATCACTTCTTCTAAGAAATAATTCTCATACAGAGCAATGAAAATAGCTTATCCCCATATTATTGTTTGATAATCTGCCTTTTTTCTGGCAGTAATCTGCCCTTTATCCTTTAATCTGACCTCTGTCCTCAACTAAAGAGAAAATAAACGTTCCTATCAGAGATCAAGAGCAAGATCCCTCATCTTGATTCCTCCAAAATATATGAATTCCTGTCGAAAATTAACCTGACAGAAGATTTATAGATGAGACTATCCTCATCTTTCAAATAAATAGGGGCATCACAATAGATCTTTCAGGTCTCAGTGTATAACACCCTTAAATATATCTGTCTATCTATCTATCCTATCAGTTATATTATTGATTAGGATAAACTAAATTGTTGAACTTCTCTGCTTTTATTTATTTATTTTATTTAATTGTTTTTCTTTTACTGAAAGTGACAAATTTTATTTGCTTAGTTTAGCTTGAGTGTGTTTGTGGTTCTGCAGCCGAATGGCAGCTCGCTAAATTTACGACCAGTTCAGTCCCGCGCAGTCGTAGAAATGCCGGCTTCAGTGCTTAACTCGCGAGGGAGATCTTCAATTAGTGATCAGAAACCGCTGTAAACCTACAAAGCCAAACTTCAATTCCGCCGAATTCCAAATTCGATCTGCATTTGATTGCCGCGCAATAACCTCACGTTCCTGCTACGTTGTGAAATGAGGTGGCAAGCACGCAGCTCCATTATTTGCCGCTAATTAAGCCTGCCTCTCTCGCACAGATTCTACCTTGAGTGCGCGGCCAGACATACGGACGCATACAGTCCTACTCGCCGTCCAGCCAGCCAGCCAGTCAGCAAGCCAACCAGCAAGCCGTGCTGCAATTCCTGCCGAATGAGCTTCTGTGCTGCGTCGGCGAGCCTCATGCAGCAATTAATTCCAACTTGGCTGCAACTGATAAGTACCGCGAGAGTCGTGTTTTGGTGATTTTAACTCACATTTCATTTTGTTCAGTTCGGACGTTTCCATCTGATTTCGAGTTGGCTTCTTCGTCCGTTCGTACGTACCTTTGCCCGGTGCCTTTACGAGATCCTGTAAAAGCAGAAAGTCTTGCTCCAGCCCCATTCCCGCATTGCGTCACATTTTCTCGCACATTTTTGGTCATTTGCGATGCGTTCACATTGATTTACCTGCGAATTCGAAATTAACAATTAACTTGGCTGCTTGGTTAGGCTTCATTCATTGGATTGTCCTGTGACCACTGGAAATGCGTTGAACACAATATCGCCTCTTATCGCAGTACATGATTTGCAAAATGTTTCGCTTCACTTTGCTTCGCTTTGCTTATTATCGGGATATTTGGGTAAAACAAAACCATTAAATTAATACATGTTAACTTCGAACTCAGGCGTTCAGCGGATTCCTCAGGCTGTTTTGCGAAGATTTATAGCACCGTCAATAGCCCTTCCGAAAAAACACTTTTGCTTTAATTTTAATTTTAGAAGTTAGAGTCCTTCAGGCTTTACTGTATAAGCGATGTTTCAGCGCTTTCATGTCATTCTGAAGAATTATCTACTGCCTTAGCTAGACGAATTTATAATCTTCATGAAGAGGTGTAATGTCATTCCATTAATGAAAGAAGGGAGTTTTGTTTTAAATGCTGAGTTCTCAAAAGCAAACTAAAGCATTGTCGTCATATTCGCCGATTAAGAGTCATTCAAAAACGATCCTGAAATTTCTTCAAATGGTCCTCAGAATCATCATGATTAGAAGTAATTGGTACGTTATTGCCTTAGGATCAGAAGACTTCTCCTCACTAATTTGTAATTGTATATCTGAGCTTAGCTTAACGAATGTCCCATTGCATGACCGAACAGGATTATGGTTTTTGTATAGAATAAGGATCGTTTTACATATAAAATCTCAATATTGACAAAACATATGTTTCCAGTGCTGCCACTTTTCTACATTTCATTATAAACCTTAACTTAACGGTGAACGTTTTTCGATCGCGGCAATCGTAACATTCAATAAATTTCAAACTGTCTGAAAATTGTCAAAGTCCTGTGAATTACGAAAGATAAATACCGGAAATTCACTAAAATTATGAATTTTGTGGTGTTCAAAGTGATTTTATATATTCAGTAAGGAAAAACAAAAACAAATATTATATGTGAAAATATTGGGAAAGAAAACTAATGCTGAAACCGCTCCAGATACATTATACTGCAGAACCAATACCGTTCGTTTTTGAATCCCGAATAACTGATTATCTAAACTTTAGACACTTTGTGTCTTTTGAAGCGGACACCTGAATCATCAACAAATCGAATTGGTATCAATATAAATCTAATAAAAAATTTCCTATTAATATATAAGATGAATTTTATTATTGGTTTTGGAAAAATTCTGTAGATACCCCAAGGACTTTTGCACCTTCATAGAGTGATTGTGCGATGCGGTTTTTATTCCAGTGGCATAATTGTTTGTAATTTTTGAATTCAACGAAACCAAATTCTGGAATTGGGCAAATTTTTTAATGTCCTACAATTCAATCAATAAAATGTCTTGCGGGCATCCTTCGCGAAGTTTCGGCTCTTGTAATTAATG
The DNA here is from genome assembly GCA_920105625.2 of Clusia tigrina. NCBI lineage: Eukaryota > Metazoa > Arthropoda > Insecta > Diptera > Clusiidae > Clusia > Clusia tigrina. Next base: position 38,121,067 of record OV050033.1, on the reverse strand, counting down.
ACACTCAGCAAACAGTGTTTTGATTAAAGTTAAATATTTTAGCACATTCAGTAATTTGGTGTTCTTAAATATGCCCCCCTGCCTCCAAAATGCAGTGTACCATATAAGACGGTGTTAGTATTCCACGGTTTTAGTATTTGAAAAGCAATCTGAACCCTACTTCGACTGACAATGCGTAAATTCGGCTGATTAATCATTTCAGACTTCCATTTTAGCTATTTTCCTTCGTATGTCAATTAAATTTATTTTTATTTTGATTTAAGTAATCATTGAATACAACTTTTTATCATTTCAGACATCAACGCTTCCACAGTGAACCGTCGAAGGTGTTCTCGTGCGATAGATGTGACTTTAAGTCAAGAATCAAGGGACACTTGCGACGTCACATGCTCCTCCACACCGGCGAAAGACCACACAAGTGTCCCCACTGCAACTACCGCTGCGGCTATTTGGATAATCTACGGAAACACGTACTAAAGACCGGAAAGCATCCCGGAAAGTTCGTCTATGAGTGCGAACTATGTAGACAAGTGTACGGGGACGTAGAGTCACAGGCAGTTTTCAAAACAAATATATATCAGGAGTATAAAGTGCACATGTCAAATGTACACCCACTTGTTAAAATGACCAATGCTGGGACTACATTAGTTGAGTGTAAAGTTCCGAAGCCGTTGAGCGTAAGGCGAATAACAGCCACTTAATTTCAACACTAACAAACCAAATATTTTCTCTCTTTTTATATTCCTTGAAAATAACCAATTCATTGCATTCAATAAAACTAAAAGAAAAATTTTTAATTTATTTTGAAGACTAATTTGATTACTTTTTTAGGGATACATCTGCAACAGTCCCATAGAAGCTTAAAGCTCTTCTAATCCGCTTGCATACGATTTGCTGGCGCTGGTTTAGATCCTGGAAAAATCCATTGTCGAAAGCCCAAAGGCTACCTGAGATTTCAAACTGGAATCGGAAATCAAAAAAAAATAATCAGAAGGGAATGAATGCTCTTCAAAGTTTACGATACGAGTTTTTCCATTTTAAGAAAAATATACTGAAAACACACCCGGTAACCAACCATTGCTTGTTTGCTTCGTGCGTTTGTTGCTCATTGAAATATCAAAATATTTTGATAGCTGTGTAGCTGCAAAGGTTGCCTCGTGTGTATTCAGCGTTAGGCGTTTCGTCTTAAGGTCCAATTCAGTGTGGAATAAGAAGGTGACCACAAGTCTACCAAACAACAATTTCCCTAATTTGGCTTATCAGTGGAAAGCTCTCGCGTTTGACACCCTAAAAGCTAATTTTAGATTTGAACAGGGAACACTAATCGGTGTGCCCTGGATTTGAATTTGAATTTAGAATTTGCAATTTTTAAAGTGAGGTTTACATAAAACTTAATAAATGTAGAAAAGTAAATGAGGGCTTTGTACGGTCGTCTATAAATGTCTTATAGATGATAAGTTATGAATATTTGTTAATAGTTGGCATGACAGTTAATATATACCGCCCACTTTTTGCATAATGTAGTGTGTCCTAGGGCCCACATCTCCATTATTATTCGTCACTATTCCATCAATTGGACCGAAGGTATAGTCATTTTAAAAAAGGTGAAAAAAGTACCTTATATGAAAGGTAGGCGTGGCCTTTGTCCAAATCGGTCCATATAGCAAACTGGTTCTGTATCTTTGTCTAGACTATACTTTTGCAAAATTTCATTGATAGCTCTAACGATGTAGAAAAAAAATGGTCACAGACGGACAGACGGACACACGGTCGGACAAAATAAAAATTGCTAAGAAAGTGATTCTTGAAATTGCAACCCCTCTCAAAAGCACAAAATTAGTATACCCTTTTTACTTTTTTTTTAAGTAAAGGGTATAATAATAATGTTCTGTTTAAAAATGTGTGTTTAATTTTCTTAATCAGTGTTCTTTTGCCTTTTATCCAGTAAGATAAGTTTTCCTCATCCGTTTCCATTGGATTTTAGCCAGTAATGTAAGTTTCCTTTATCTGGGTTCCATTGCCATTTATCCAGTAAGATAAATATTGTTTATCTGCGTCCATTGTTTTCTACCAAATATCGTATATCGAAATTTGCTAGAGCCAAATCGGACAATTTTTATTTGTACTGTACTGTGAAGATTATTAATAAATGTATTTTTAGCACTGAGCAAAAAATATATATCGAGAGCTCAAACAGCAAAATAGTGGTTTAATAAATTGCTGAGTGCTAGATCCCAATGCACAGTAGTTTCCATAAGCGTTACTCCCATACAACAACAATTATTATTATTTTATTAAACCACTATTTTCGCGATTTGAGCTCGCTATATGTATTGTGTGCTCAGTGCTTTTAGTCAGAAACATTTATGTTTCTGGTTTTGTACTGTAAATTTCTCATTTTTTTCTTTTTAATTTCCCATTATTTAATTTATCAGTAAATTCGACCTTTCAAAAATAAACCTAAGTAGTAAGTTTATACATAAACCAAACCAGCAAGGTTCATGGCAAATTTTTAACGTACATTCAGAATCATTGTTGAAAACTTTTACTCTAGAAAAAATCAGATAATATTATTTTAGACACAAACCGAGTGAGCAAAATGAATTTGAGTGGGTATTTTAAAATTCCTACAGTACTGAAATTGTGCCAATTCGGACATAATTTATAAAAATATTAAAACAGTAATTATGAATCAATGAATACTTTTCAAAATATGTGCATTTTATTTTATATATATATGTATATATTGTAGGCAACTGTGGTTCTTTATATTAATGTTAATCATAAAATAATATATAAATCTACATCAGTTATTATCAGTAACGCCTGCAATACTATGTCCGGACTTACCAACACTGGAGCGAAAGAAAAAATCCAAAATGGCTTCTGACTTCTACTTGTCAGTGTTTTGTATACAGAGAGAGAGAGTTAAGTGTTTGTGGCTTTATTAGTGTAGATTTGTGTTAAAAATTAAATTAATTAATTGAAATTTAGAATGAAAATGTGCGATTAAATACAGTAAAGACGGTGAATTGTGCGCGAGACAAACGAAGCAGCGGCTGCGATGTTAAGCGCGATGGACAATAGATCATACGGTGCGATTTCCAAAGGATCCTCCGTGCGAAGCGAGTTCGCGACGCCAGGTAAAACAGAATTGGAATACTAGTTTATATTTGGACCACTAAACTAAACTACTGCCAAATAAAGAAGTCATTGTGGAACTGAATGTGCATGGGTGGAAAAGTGAAAGAAAATTTAATGTTCTCCCCTCACCAATATTCGGGGAAAACTTACCGAAAGATAAAAAAATGCACAAGCATAAATTGCTGGATGGTGGAAAATACGAGTGTGCGCTAACCAATAGTTACTCTGTCACCAAGCTTCACAATGAAGCAACAAGCAAAAAACTAACAAGCTGTCTCTGTGGGACACAAATTAATACATGCGTGGAACTCTTCTCTCAATTGCTTAATTAACGAATTACTTCTCTAAAATTGCCTGTATTAATTAACCATATCAATTATCTTAAAAAGCCAAAATAAGAGCACAAGTCAAGAGTTCCTGAGACGAAATGTTTTTAAAATTGCTGACAGACACAGTGTGTTTAACCAGCTTTATTTGTTTTATTGCAAACTGTTTGTGGTTTTAGTAATCAGAGCTCCCTCTGAGAATATGAATTTCAGTGTTTACTGTAAGAAATATGAGATTAGTATTCCTTAAAACAGCAAGTATCCCTATAATTGTCTAATGGTGTGTCACGTTGATGTGCTTATATTAAACTCAGGATAAAAAGTACTGACTGTCAAGAAGATACCATTAATTCTCATAAATCTTTGTGAATGGTCACATGAAAATATTCAATCGTGCCTTCAGAATCGGTGGTTAATGTGGAAGTATTTCGCACACACACCTTGACACTCTCCAATCGCTCCATTACACATATAATTTGTGATTTTTTGTTTTGCTCACGGTTTATTTAAATTGTATTTTTGCATCTTTTACAGAATTGACACCAGAACAACAAAAACTACTAATCGAACTGCGACGCCGAAAACAGGAGCTTTTACTGGAAATACAGGTAAGCGGGCGATTAAGAAAGTAGCCTCTTGCAGCTACGCAGCACCCGGTAATACCCTGCGCACTTTCCTTTGTGATAAATCTTTGGCTAGCCTCACATCGCTTCCAATTATGTATAAGAAATTCGCCTTAAATTGAAATGAATCATTTACATAGTACATGCACGCAAAATTTTTGTACCGCGTCTGTCCCCTTAGCAGATTATTGGTGCCGCGCCCCTGTTTGTTTTCAGAAATTTGCTTTATCGCTGGATTTGAGCTCGTTTTTTGTCCCGCAGCGCTCTATACACGTAAATGTATGTGTGTGTTTATGCGGGAAATGTCAAATATGCGTTTTCTCTTAGTTTTCCTTGTTTAGCAATTCCACTTTTTTATTGTAATAACATTACGCCTATTCCGTTGTTCGTTCGTTGATCTAAATTAAATTATGCAAATTACTCCGTTTTTGTTATTCTTCCATTTTTGTCCTTTGTTTTTTTTGTCTGTAATTCTATCCAAATGCTTATTTGCCGTTTGTTTGTTGCCCATTTTCGTGTTTACAAGTGTTTTATTGACATATTTTCTTATTTTTCTTTTAAATGTTAAGAAATGGCAAATAGTTTGAGCGCTAACATGGTTTGAGTCTTGCCGCTTTGACAAATGAGAGTATTAAGCTGTACCGTTATAGTGAAACGTCACAACTTGTCAGCTGTAGTGAAAGGAGCAAATTTTTGTTTCTCTCAATGTGAAGGAAATTTGATAACGGTGGCGGAGTAATTACATGTGAGGATGGCCTTGTTGATTTAATGTCAATCTTACCTTTTAAAAACACTTACATATTTAGTTTATTAGATTGAAACAAATTAAGAGCTGGTGCAAAATGAGAGAGCATTAAAGAGTATAGAGATAGCATTCGGTAAGAAGTTACCATGAAATACATGGATGATGGTTGTGACGCTTTTACCCAAGTAGTGCCAACAACTCTTATTTGACAAAAAATCAAGGCATTATAGAACTTTTTTTACGTTAGTTTCGAGGCAAAATCATTACAAGGTAATCGAGTGTTATAGCGAAACGAAAAACCAGTGAACAAACTAATTGTGAATAAAACCAATTGTATCTGATTGGATTTACATATATCTTTATTCATTATTAGAAAATCGTTCTCAATATGTAAGTTTATTACGGTTAAGATGGAGTTAAAATAAAATTTTTTTTTTATTGATTATTATTTAATCAATTCTGATATTTTGAGGCGACATTTTTTTGTTTTTGTTTTTCATTTAATAGAACTTAATTGTTTTATTTATCTATTTTCTTTCTTTTTAGTTATTAATAATTTATACAAATTTCTGTTTATTATCAAATATTAATATTAAAGTTAGAATTGGTATATCAACATTATTTTGGATTTAGTTTTATTTGCCTTCCTCTATTTTTTATTTTTCTTCTGTACGCTCAATAAATTTAGTATTTTATTTCTCCATGTATTAATGTAAATGGAACATCTATAATTGAATATGTTTTATTTTATTATTTATGAACTAAAACTTCCAAACTGAGTAGCGAAATTAATTCGTTTCAAACCCCTATTTTCCTGTATTAGTATTTTTCTTAGTATACAATTTTCGTAAAGAGAGGATAATTATAAAATTGTGTGCCCAAATTCGATATATAAATATATGAATCGGCTTTGTGTCTCCCTTTCCTCCAAATAATAGTACCTACCTCTTGATTAGTCGTAAATGTTGATCATAGATTCAGGATTCCTTCAGCAGTAATTATAATAATATAAAAGAAATAATACAAAACGGAAAGTTTTCAGGTATATAATTTAAGTTTATGTAAATTAAACGGAATGGAATAATTTCAAATTGACAGCCGTCAACGCGAATAATTAAAAATCTCTGCTGACTTTTAAGAATTTTAAAAAATCGTCACCAGTGAAGTTTACATTAATTACGTAGGATCACGGTCCGAATATAGGAAAAACTTGGGTTGACCCCAATGTCTGATGTTTTCCACGATTTCCAAAGCGTTTACCTCCACGCTAATAAATTCGGCCCTGTACAGCGAAGGCCTCGATCGTTCATGCGAACAGTTAGTAGCATTTTTCGGAAGCACGCGGCAATTATTTAATCGGGATCGTTCCCAAAGTTAATTAAAAGTTGTTTTTAATTTTCTTTCTTAAGTGGCAGCAGGACTGGAAACTATAAAAATATTGAAAAAATATGTTCAAATTGATATTCCGCAAAGCCCACATTAAATACTCGTTCAGGACAATTTCGCGAGCTGAACATAGTGATCCAAGAAAAGAAAACAATTGTGCTACTTCTACCGTTGTAAGTATGTGTTCTGTTTCTCTTATGGTTGATTAAGTTATTTATTTAATCGGTAGAGTCAATCCTAACATGCTTCCCAGCTAATTTTACAATTGTAATATACACCCCCATATGTACATATGTATATGTATGTACAAATGTACATAAATATGTATGTAAGACGAGAGAAACTTCATAAGCACAAATAACTTTGGACAAAAAAACTAGAAAATTGGTGTGTGTATTGTCACAACAACAGCTGGAACCAAGAAATCAGTCAAAAGAAAAGTTATAAGCCATAAAAATAAAAAAACAATAATTCATATTTAAAAATCACAGTTCCTCAATAGAGCTGCTCCTAAGAGAATTTTGTTCCCATAAAAAAAAATTGTTCACTTGCTTTGCTTGGACGCCTTTTTCAGATAGTTCTTTCCATAGTTTTTTGTCTGGATGGTACTGCCACAAATGGAAGCACCGAAAGAGATGTGATACACTGCGAATTTTCATTAATAGATTAAGCTGATTCTGTTCTTATCTAAAAAATGTTGTCATATGAGCGGGGAAAAGTGCAAATGTTTTCACACTCGTTAATTAACGGGGACGGAATCTTGCCTTGCGAACCAGCTGAGATTGGCTTTGGTCAAGTTTTTATATTTTTTCGGACCGAATATTATTGTGGTAAAAGAGTTTTGGCCTTGATTATGATCATGTTTGCCTATCTGTTTCTCGGAGAGATACCCATCGGATTTAATTCGTATTATTGTATAAGTTGTGAAAGTTCAAACTCCATCCCCTGGGAAGTAAATGAATAAAACCGTTTTTGAGGAATCATAAATAAAATTATTGTTGTTGAGGCAATTGGTATGAAATGCATTTTTAAGAAGATTTAGTTATAAATTCCCACTTCGAAAAAAGTTTTGAAAATCAACTTTTTGTAATCGACTTTGGACCAGTTTAAAGGATGACATGCCGCCTACGAATAATTTTGTTTTTCATTCTGTTCTGAAATCACACATGTGGCAGAAGTTTTACAGTCAGTATATATTTGAAACGTCTTTCTGTTGCCTTATGCAGCAAATTTAGTATAATCCTTCACAAAATTGTTTAGAACTCCAATAAAATCCCACATTTTTAAAATGAAAAAGTAATATTATGCTAAGAGGTTCCTTTCCAATTCTTTTTCAATACAACTGTTTATCTAAAGTTTGTTTCGATGGGATTCGACGGAATAATACTGCTTTTTATTATAATTTAACTCCAAAAGAAAATCGCAACACCCAAAAAATTACCAAAGCAAGATGTTTTTGTTGCGACACCCTGAAAGCAAACAAACACAGTGGAGTGTAATTGTTAAAGAACTGAATTCCTTGCATACTTTTAGGGTTGGTTTATTAAGAAATGTTGAAAGTGTTATACTAGCTTTGTACAAATTGTATTACTTATAAAGAAGCACTCTGACTCAGCTCCGTTGGCCGAGGTGATTAGCGAAGTACGCCCGTCCGTTGAATATAGATTAATTAAAGTTGCTTTAAAGCAAGCAACTAGAATGTCGAGAAGATGTTATTTAAAATAGCTTCAGCTTCTTCCTATATAGTTGTAAGAACATCTTCAAATTGATGGCCGTCCTGCCTTGCCTAAAAATCATACAAAATTGTATTGTATTTTTTCGTCATACAGTAACTTAGAAACGATTATTATGATAGTACATCGTCCGAAGTCTAAATCTTACTGCTATATAATAAGCATATATATCTAAATTACGGCGAATGAAGAAATATGAAAACATATTCTGTGTTTAGTTTGTATATGTTTCCATATCCTTTCAATTCATTGATTTTAATCTCATATTTTTTCCACTAAAACAATGTTTTTCATCACTGCCCTAGGATATTGGGTATCCCGTAGGTTGGTTTAATGAGACAGCTTTCGTTTAGATGATATCAGGCGCATTTGATTCGTAACTTGTATCAAGCTCGTATCGAGTTGTGCGAATAAAACAGCACACGAGTAAGTGGTTCACTTGGCAGCACTGTTTCAACTGTTTTTTTAAACATTTACTTTTTTTATATTTTTTTTGCAAATTAATCATCTGAATATAATTTAACTCAACACAATAATAATATTAAAAATCAAAAAACAAAATCAAAAGATTAATTTTTGTTTTCTTTAAATTTAATCAGCTAAAATATAAAAGAATCGCAAGGAAATTTATATGGGTAATTTTTAATCTCGTTGGTTTTCACGCAATTTTCAATTTGGAAGCACTTTCTATCGAGGATAGAAAAATTCGCTCGTTTCATCCGAGTATATTTTACTCGATAACATTTTCCATACAAAAGTCGTTCCTATTCTCGATAGAGTGGCGAATCGAATGCGCCTATTATAATTTATTTTAAATATCAGACATGTTTTTTTTTTAATTTCAATATAATATAACCTTTATTCAAAAGTATGATAAATATATTCAGAATATTTTTAACTTAAAAAATGTTTGTTTATTTATTAATATTTACTATAAATAGCAGGTTTTTTAAAAATGTTTTCATATAAACACTGTCTTTTGTATATAGATACACTACATCTTACAGTCAATTATTCATTTTGAAGTGCAAGGGCCCAATGTTATGAGATTAATTTCGTTAGCCGGACCATAGTTCTTTAAATCGGTAATAGTGAAAAGTTAACTATTAATAATTAAGATACAATTTGCATGCAAATATTATCATAAATTTGCAACTCAAATCTTTCAGTTGTTTGCTGCGGCCACTTCGTCATATATCTGTTATCTATATATTGTCATTGACGCAAATCGTTTGCGGGAACTTCTGAAAATATTCTCATAGAATTCCAAGGAAATTCATTTTCTCCACAAATTCTGTTGACTGCGCCCCTATTGTTAGTTGTTATTAAGTAAGAAATCATATAAAAATGTGTTATTGTTACTCTGTTTGTATGGCGAGTGACTCATTCGAGTTTTATCAGTGCTACAGCTAAGCATGTAAATTTGCATTACGCACACGTCTGCATCTCTGCATTTACGTTTCGTACTGATATGCAGGCATGCTATGGAAGAAAAGTAGTAACACTCGTGATGGACTGTAGTGGCGCCTTCTGTTTGATCTGATATAGTCTCTTCCAAAGTTTGCGCGTTTTAGTGAATGTTGGCAGTAGGTCGCAATCTTATCCTCCTCGTTTATATGAATGTGCTTCTATCTGCACATTCACATTTTATTTACTTTCTGATCACTTTCATTTTTGTTTTGAATTTGCTATACATATTAATGAACTTTCTTCAAATTACTTTTAATTTTCTAAATTGTTTTTTATTTTTATATAGTTTAGTCATCTGATCAGAAATTTCTGCTTCTTATCTTTGACTGTTGTTCTCGCGAACACTTCTTTCTCTTTGTATTCAATCGTTTAAATTGTTCTCTTTAGGTCGTAGAAATACTCTTTATTCAGCTAGAATTTGCGTTATATTAGTTTATTTGCCATTTTACTCAATTTCCATATTTTATTTGTACCATATTTGTGAATGAATTAAAAAAATCAAGTTTTTTAAATTTATTTCCGAATTCTCTGCATTTAACTGGAATACTGAAATGAATATTTTGGGATTTCCATATTATCTGCTTTATAGTTTTGAGAACCTCAGGGACCTGTGTAAATTTTTGCAATTTATAGCTTGTATTTTTCGTTGATGTCACAATTCTCCATGTCGCAAATCATTCTTCAATGATTTTTCCTCTATTTTCTCTAATATAGTGTGAAAGAGGAGAAATTAATGCTACATTCGGCTTTCGTGTTTCACATTTCATCACTTTACAGAGAACTGTAATAATGGGTCTAGAAGATATCCATATAAAGAAGAAACTAGCTTTGTATTGGGTACTAATATATAGTTTTAGAAATTATAATAAAAAATCGCTTGGTGCTGATATGGTTTTTCCTTTATGTATAGAACATGCAATAGGCATGTATTATTATTACTATCTTATCTTATCATTAATTTTATGTGCAGGTGTTCGTAGAATGGCTACTAGGAACGAAATTCGTCGACTCGAAAATAAAAAGGAGATCAAAATAAGCATTAGGATAGCATCTTGATGCAACGACACAGGTGGTGCAGATAAGTGACGTTTCGTATCCTATTCTGTTTTGTTGTTCTCTTCGGTCTCGGTTCTGTCAAATTATGAAAACCGGTGCCGCCAAAAAATTTGCCGCGCTTTATTGAAATTATCGAAACATAAAATTTTGCTGTTTATAAATTTTATTTATTTATTATATAGTGAAAATAATAAAATGGGCAAATTTTCTGTAATATGCCGCAAAAGTTGGGGCAAAAAAATGTGAAGTGTTTCAAAGTTCCAAGTGACGAGATTATCTCAGCCGTTATAAAACTAAAATTTCAGCCGTCAAAGAAATTTTTCGCCCGTTACTACAAATATTCTCATGCCTCCGGAACCCCCCTGCTGACTATTTTGACAGAAGCGAGATCTGAATTCTCTCAAAATTTATCTGCACCACCTGTGTCGTTGCATCAAGGATAGCATGCTCTGGGCGGCACTCATATCCACGACATAACGAGTGTAAGACTAGACAACAACGGCCGATAATTTGATTTCAACCATGAATACCCCTGAAGAGAAGAGAGTGAAACTAGCGTTCTTATATTGAACACTATGCTTCCCTCTAATTTCCATTATGACCAAGAACGAATTAAGAACGCAGGATCTATTAGTACCTTCTTTTTAGTTGCCATTTCCCCCTTAACCGTTATTGCGTTCATATGGCCCACAGCAACAGATACAACAAATTCGCTTGAACCCAAATCTCCAAAAGGTCAAAGGTTACTTTAACCAACTAAATCGTCCATAAGTTCCAAAAATAGACAACAAAACAACTTTTTAATTGAATTGTTGTGCATGGAAATTACATACATTGCATGTATATTTTATTGTTTTCTGTTTTGAACTGCAAACCAGAGAAACATATTTTAACACCCGTTCTTCCGAAAATGGATAGCGATTGATTTATGTTCTCTACTATAAACGCCAACCAGCAACAGGAGCAACACTTGAACCAAAGAGTATTTACGTTGTATATTGTCTTTGCTTGAACCAATCTTTTTGTAGTGGCAACGAGTCACTTTTAAGGGAAAAGAGAAATGAGCAAAGAGTGTAAGACAAGCGCTGAATATCTATGTATGAGTGCGAGAGTTTTTATGAATTTGTGCTTTAACCTAATGCTGAATACACACGAGGCAACCGTTGAAGCAACCAAGGCATGTTGATTCGACTGTTGATTCGGTTGTAGCTTTGTTGGTAATTGAAATGCTTGTTGCCGCAACCGTTGCCTGAAATATAAAAATATTATCATATTTTGTGTTGTTGGTCGCCGCGACTGTTGCTTTTTAGTTCGTTGAAAATAAGCTTGCTGAGAGGTTGTTTTTGCTGTTTGCGGACAAAAGCAATATTCAAAACAGTGAATGGTGAAGCAAACAAAAATGGCATTCGGAATGTTTCTACGGCTATCCTCATATAATTTCGGTAATCTTTTGGGTAATTTTCTTTTGATTCCTTCAACAACCTATCATTTAAAAATTCTTCTTACCTTGAAAACCAATTTTTTTAACAACTTTCTTTACTCTTTTTATTGCATCTCCTCTTCCTCATCTTCATACAGCAGTTCATCAATAATAATAATTACAGATATCTCACTTAGTACATCACTCATTTCGAAAATTTGCATCCGCGTATGTTCGTTTGATTACATTACAACACTGAAGTTGCTGCAACGGTTGCCCCCTGTTAATAATACAGAGAAATTACTCTTGTTTTGCGCACACTAACACCATCGACCAGATATTCACATTACGCCTACTCCTGGAGCAGACCCGAGAAAAGCAGATCGACACCCACCACCTTTTCGTCAATTATAAATCTGCATTTGACAGCACGCTCAGGGATCACTTATATGCCGCTATGTCTGAATTTGGCATCCCTGCAAAGCTCATCCGACTTTGCAGGATGACGCTAACCACCACCACCAGCGCAGTAAGAATTGGCAAGGATCTTTCCGAGCCATTTGAAACGAAGCGAGGCTTCAGACAAGGTGATTCCTTATCGTGCGATTTCTTTAATTTGATGATGGAGAAAATAATCCGCGCTGCGAATATCGATGATGTGGTCAAGGATTTTGTCTATCTAGGATCCAGTATCAACACCTATAATAACGTCAGCCTGGAGATTAATCGAAGAATAACTTTTGCCAACAGGTGTTACTTTGGGCTCAGTAAGCAACTGAAAAGCATAGTCCTCTCTCGACGGACAAAAACAACACTGTACAAATCACTCATACTTCCCGTCCTTTTGTATGTCGCCGAATCGTGGACGATGACGAGCAGCGATGAGAGATTATTGGGGCATTCGAGAGGAAAATTCTTCGAAAGATCTACGGTCCAATCTGCGTGGAGGACGCATACCGGATTAGATGGAACCACGAGCTGTATGAGCTGTACGATATTGACATAGTCAAACGCATAAAACTACAGCGGTTGCGATGGCTGGGTCATGTCGAATGAACAACAACGCTCCGGCCAAGAAGGTACTCTATTCGGAAAGTGCTGGTGGTTCTCGCAGAAAAGGACGTCCTAATCTCCGTTGGAAGGACCAAGTCGACGATGACCTGAGCGCGCTTGGTGTTTCTAACTGGCGTCATCGCGCGCAGAGCAGAGGCGAATGGCGCAACATTTTGATAGCGGCCAAGACCGACCGTCGGTTGTAGTGCCAGCTAAGTAAGTAAGTAAGTAACACATGTGCAAAACTGTAGTAGTGTAGCAGATTTTCTTCAGAATTGTGGTTAACCAATGATAAACAAACCTATCCATATAGGCAACTAATGATAAACAAAGACAGTTTTTTTTAAACGTCAGAAAATTTGACGTTTAAGTGTACCCGTCTCTACGGTCTCTGCCCCAGGTGCACTAAACAAGCAAAACAGGTTGCCTCAACACGTAGCTTCTACGGTTGCCTCGTGTGTATTCAGCATAAAGAAATGCCCAAAAAGTGAGAGCGCGTACGTGCTGAATACTCAAACGATTCTCTTACAACAGTAAATCGTTTGCTCAGCAGCTGAACTGAACGGTCTGAAAGGTCTGGCATGGCATGGCGTGCGGAATAGCCTGAGTCTGTGTTTCAGTCTGAGTTCGAGAATATAAGCAAAATGTTAACCTAACGTAGTGCAGCGGACAGTCGCGTGTTAGGAATCGCAACTCGCAAACCATTTTCTTCTCGGAATTCAATCTTTCTTTGTTTTTGTTGTGGTTCTGTTTGTCTTCGATTGTTTATTTACGCTAGTGTAAAAATAGCAAGAAGCCGTCACTGCCTCTTATACTATAAAGGGAGCGTCTCGTGGCCGAAACGCGCGGTCTGCATTTGGTTATTTATTTATTTTTTGTTCTTTGCAAAGTACGTGGTCGCGTATGTGTGTTTCGTGTGCTGGTGCGTCCATGGCGGGCAAGAAGTGAAGTGAGTTCTGTGGGAGTCGTGTCTTATCTTTGTGGATTTTGAACCTAACGGCTACTTGCTCGGTTGCACATCATGGAATAAATATAACTTCGCACTGGTTACCGCTAATAGTGATATACAATTCAGAAAAAAAAATTGCAATAATTTATAGTAAAGTAATACAAAAGCAATGTGTAACACTAGTTTGGTGTGCACAAGTGTAGTCTTCCCAGCCTCATAGTGAATCTGCGCGAGGGCTCAAGGATTCTTTGTCCTCCTCGACAAAGAAAGGGGAAACATTAATTTTGTTCTTTATGTAATGTCTCGCCGAAAATGTATCGAACGCCTGCATTTGCATTCCGAGAATTTTACTTTCGTTGATTCACTTGTTTGGCCGTTTGTGGGTCGGAAAATGTAGCAGTGGCAATGCTTCCGCTCCTTTGTCTCGTCTCACATACGATAGACATGAGTGTGTACGCAGGGACGGAGCAGACAGTTAGAGTTGGGCAAATTGGTGTAAATGTCCTCAGAGCTTGTTTAAGCTATTCTGAGCACATGCGGACCAGCACGGCGCATCACTGTGCGACGTAAACGAAACGAAATTTCGTTTTCCTTTGTAAGAAAGTAGTGGCACTCATTCCAAATTAGAAATTGTACTTTACTTGATTTCGTTTTTGTTTCGCCGTCCGCCGTCTACATCAAAATTGCTCGTTTGTCTTTTGTCATATCAAGCCAAGTATGGGGCAAAACTCGATAATATGTACGAATCCAGGAATTGTTCAGAATTTTACTCTCTTTGATCGAGCCTAAATAGCCATTGATCATACCTAAAATTTTTTCCGAACAAATACTACTGACTTTATCTCTGAATGAACCTTGTCGTTCCCAAAAAATGCCAAATCAAGTGTAGAAGCAGAATGAAAGGTGTCGCATTCACTTGACCCGTCATACGCATATTTATTTTTGGTCACCTCTGATTTCAAATGATACCTCGATCATCTTTCCGGTAGATTAGTAGTTGATGAGGCCTATCAATATGAATGGGTTATTAGCTCTATTAACACACTTTGGTGTATATGGGAAACATTGTATCCCTAAATGTAATTTACAATGTAGTATCAAGAATTCAGTACTTTGGTGCTTATTTAGCAATTTTTTATATTATTATATATATATTATTATATATAGTACATATATAATATTTTTTTCTTTTAAGGGGCTTACTTCAGTAGTAAAATAACGAAAATTAATTGTTATTGCAGACTTTTGGGCATTTAATAGTAGTAAATACTTTGAATGGCATTGTTATCTCTGAACTATTGGATTAAAAGCTTGTAGTTTTCTGCCTCCTTTGTGTTGATGGTTTTTTATTTTTCATAATAAAGATTTTAAATTTATTTTTCACGTTTTTTGTAACAAAATATGCTATAATTGAAATAGTCGTCTTCATTTAATAGTACTTTTTGTACCTATTTGATATATTGTACTCTTCCTACGTTTCTTTGCAGTTACAAAACATATAATTCAATGAACATTGATACTGCTTTCTCTCTCTCTTTCTATATCTCTATCTCTCTCTTTTCCAAACGACACTCATTGGAATAGCTTGCTAGGAAAACTGCATCCGGAGATTCGATCCTATTTTTCTGATGAAAACATCCCGAATTTAGAACTGATTCCTCATAAAGGAACTTCCATCTTAGAAGAATTAAAATTTGCTCACATAATCTTTTTCAAATAAAATATAAATTACGGCGTCATTGTTAGGTTCCCTTTATTTATCGATTACCTTTTCTTTATTATTATTTGGAATTTTTTGTGGATTGGAAGCTAAGAAAGCAGTGATGAAATAAAACTCACCGTAGCTGATTAAGGCATTTGTTCCTAAATACTGAAGTAGAAAATCAACAAATCCTAAATCCGAGAGCAGTCTCAACAATTAGGAAAGTCAACAAAAGCTGTATTCCAATGGTACTAGATCGGATCCAATCTCATTGGAATGGTTTCGATCCAAATTTTGGTTCCACCTTAAACTTGGCTGCACTTTTGTTTACATTTTCTCCTTCAGCGCCTTTCTCTTTTTGCACATTGGTGAATTTTGTGAAAGAGAAGAGAGGGGAGTCGAGGATTCAGACATAATGATGGGTTCAGGATATGGATTTTCTTCGAGTTTTTGGGTTCTCAATCGATGATTTAGCAGGTGGCTCCAGCGCAGATATGCTTGCTCCAAATAAATTATCAAAATGGCTATTAGCAATTCTAGGGCTACTTCCGAATAAGTCCTCCATTATTTCAATATATGGAGAAACACAAGGAGCAGCTCCTGTACTTTTCTGTTATCCTTTGCTAATTTCCAGGATTTCAATAAATTTTTAAATTTTGTCTAGCATATTGGATGTTGTTGGCTGAGACTGCAAGATAAAAATTAATATTAGGTTATAAAATCAAAATAAGTCGCATTGAATTGGCAAATTACCAGAATTCCTTGATTTTCCAAATCAATTAACACATTCTGCATAGCATTTTTTCGTCTTGCCGAATAAGCATTTAAGAAAGCAAGGGTCTCTTCCTACGTCCACGATCTTTTTCCCTAAAAAATCTGTGAAAAGTTACAAATCTAATAAATTTATCCAACTCGTAATACTTACTAATGTTTCTTTTTCACAATTATTCATTCTATTCATGGATCTAATTTTTAACTTAATTTAAAATTCAAATATATTCACAATAATCAGCATCAGCTGATTGATTGTAAAATTTTTCCTCCAATAGTGCCAAATACAGACACTATTTTCCGAACTGTTGTAATTGGAATACAGCTAAAGTGTCCGTAAATTGTGGTGGTAATATGGAAAGAGGTGTCCGAAGCGGCAGAAGAAATATCCATTCTCAATTTTACGTAATCAAGAGAAAGAATGGTCTCAGGAGAAAAGTGCTTCCAAATTGAAAATTGCTTGAAAGCCAACGAGATTCAAAATGACCCATAAAAATTCCCTGGGATTTTTTTATTTTCACTGATTAAATTTAAAGAAAACAAAGATTAATCTTTTGATTTTGTTTTTTGATTTTTAATGTTATTATTGTGTTGACTTAAATTATATTTAGATTTTTTCCATAAAAAATATACAGAAAGTAAATGTTTAAAAAAACAGTAGAAACAGTGCTGCCAAGTAAACCACTTACTGATTTATTCGCACAACTCGTTACGAGCTCGATACAAGTTACGAATCGACCATATCCTACTAAGTTTACTATTGAAAATCGCTACAAAGTAATTCTTTTATCATTGATTTTGTGAAATTCTTCGACGTTGGGTTTATTAAACTCGATAAATGTTTTTTCATTTAATTTTTAACTTCAAATGCCTCCACTTCAATAAATTATTGTCTTGTTTTTGTAGAATATCGGTGCCGCAGCCAAATGCAAATGCCGCAATTGCCTCAATTTTCGCGCAAATCAAATTGATTTTCCTGTACGGCCGCTTTGTTTGCCCGCCACTGTACCTCTCTTTGTCTATTTGTTGGTCAGTTGTGCAATTTGAACAATGAAGGAAGCCATTTGGCAATTGCTGTGGCTCGTATGTTTGGATGTGTGTGCAAAGTGCTCTGAGCCATGCGCCAGCCTTGTCACAGTCGCACTCACACACATATGCAAACACACACACACACACATCCACATGAGTTCAGTGCAGCGGGCGGTGCAAAAAATGCGGCTAAATCGGCTCAGCACCGTGATGCAAATTTATCCAATGACTTTCAAGTGTCGTCCGCGCTGTGCACTGCGGCACACAGAGAATAGAATAGAGCGAGTGGTATGCGTAATAATCGCAATTGAAAAATGGGAGTGGAGTGTCAATTCGCAAAAAAATGCGCTAAAGACCGTAAAATACCACACTTGCATGCAAATTGCGCCTTTCCTGTGCAGCAGCGGCACATGTAAAAATGCAGTGGCTACGAAAGTGTTTTGCTTTGCTAGTGTTTTATGGTTTGGCACAAAGTTGAACTTTTCTTTTTTATTCTATTTAACTTTCCATATTTGACAAGCAGCGTACCTTCTCCTAATAAACACGTTTACGACAGCAATGCTGGGCACACTGGAACTTAAAGTAAACTGCAGACTCAAAAATGAATTGCTGCAGAATACGTTGTTCCACAAATAAGTTATTGAAATATCCAATGCAATTATGGTGTTTATTACAAGCCTTCAATATTACAACACAACCAAAAAGACAACTCGCTGAGATGAGAGTAAAATACATGATTGTAAAATTGCCTTTTTATACAAATGTCTATCTTTGTTTGTCCAATTTTATCCGCATGGCTTTGCAAATAATGTTTTTATGTTTTATGTTTTTACTCGGTTCATTTAAAATTGAAGTAGATCTCAAAAATAGCTAAAGGGGATACCTGGGGCTAAAATGCATGATAGTGCTCTGTAGAAATGTTTCGAGTGTACCTTTTTACGAATGAATTGTAGTTAATTTCTTCAAAACCATGCATTTTATTCAGTGGTTTTTTTTAATTTTCGGTTTAAATTGTGTTATAAATAAAAGCGAAAATAAATCACTAATGTGTTAAAAAATTGTTTATGGAAAACGTAGAAAAACCTATTGTTTTTAGTATTCGTGAATTAAACAACCATGAGATAAATGTCGATATATCGATATATTTTGTCGATAGTAAATATCGGATATTCAATGTACGAGTATACAAAGGAAACATCGATATTTTTTGAAAATATGTACATTTCGAAGTCATACAACTCTAGTCGATTGACTTGCACCATGTCAGCCGACTATCCTGCGAATAATCCTTGACAAAAGCGAACTGAATGGTATTGTAAGTACTGTGGTTCAAAACCAATGATCTGCCACCCCGGTTCTACACTGCAAACTCATTCGCGCCCTTATTTTTGCAATTTTCTATTTAAATACAACAGCACTTGTGTATTATTTAAAACACTAACACGCATTTAATTGGAGTTCGCTAGTTTAAAGGGAACCTTAGTCCATCGAACCACTGAACTGTGCAGACTGCGTAACTGAACATCCACACCCGTTTTCCCCATTCTTGCTATGCACTTACTGGGTTTGAACTGCAGTTGCCAGGCCCGCCATTTGTGGCATGTTTACTAACAATTAAAAGCCTTGTAGTCTAAAAACAGCTGCCTCGGTGCATGGCGACCACTGCAAGCAACGTGGTGCACCCTAAATGAATCCACTGTTAATATCCGCATAAGAAAAAAAAACCTGAATACCGGTTATCGCAGCACATTTCGTTCTTTTTTGCAGTTTATGAGCGCCAGCGATGGAAACGAACGCACTGATATGTATGTGACTGAGTGTGTGAGGCTGTGTGGATGAATCGCAAGAATCGCCAACATCTTAAATGGCCACATCCGGCGACTGGGTGACAAATGCATCACGAATGCCATTCCGCTGATCGGACGCTGCATTGTCTCGCGATTAACCGCAATTACGGCTTAGGCGCTCACACAATGTAAACACAATTGGTTAATTTGAACTAGTGATGTGGCTGCGAGTCGACCTCTGCCGCGCCCCGTCTCTGTATGCAGAATTATTTTTTACCGTATATACATATTTGCAAAGAAAAGATGTCATCATATTTTTCTCGGCTATCAATATTAAATTTTCATGTTTCCATTTATTTTGTGTTTTTCAAATTCTGTGTTCGTTTTTTTGCACTTCCATTTATTTATTTATTTGTTTGTAAATATTTTTTTGACCCCGGTGGAGCACCCACAGAATATTCACGCAGGTAGTTTTTGGGACTTCCTTATTAAAAAATCAAATTTGTGTTATATTGGTGATAGGTATATGCCTCGAACACTTTGTAGTGCTTATATAAGAGACCTTAGTGTCTACCAAACATTATCTCGACGTAACACTTGTCTTGTGTGTTACATGTTGGTACGAAGACTATTTGCCAGTTGGGGCTAATTTTGTTACGTGGCGTATCAGTCCACAATCAAAAAGGGAATCCTGGAGACTTAAACACTCATAGATTGAGTAATTCTCCCAAAATGCCCGCAACAAACAATCAGTCAGACATAGCGATTCTATAGTTTATACTACGAACAAACATGTATATCTGTCATACACAATCTTTTTTAATGAAAATTGGTTGAATCTCATCACTCAATTGCTCATTTGTTGCCTGTAATTTTTAGCACTTTATTTTTATTGACTGTGCTGTGAAATTAAATGCTTCCCCTAGTTTAATCGCAAAAGTTGATTATTTGTTTCTGTTGCAAATTGGTTAAACACAATAATACTTTTGCATTTTTGAAATGCTGCCCCCGATCTGGTCTGATACAGCCACTCAGTTGTTTGTTTGTCACGTCGCATATTCAGAGTTTACTCGTAGTTAATTGTGAAATATTCCGATAGCCCTCCTCCCAAATAGTGGCGTGTTAATTTTCTTGTTTGTAGCAGTTCAATTCTAGACGTTCTGTTAATATTGAAGCAAAATTGCTAATTTTTACTAAACGCGTCATGATTCCGAGACCACACAACAATTGCATTCAGTGGTAGTGTAGTTTTGGCTTTCATATAATGATTGGTCAACAAAGGAAGCGGAAAATTCAGTATTCCAGCTGCTGTTTCAATAAAAGCAATTGTTATTGCTTAAAATTGGTTTTATAAATCGGCATTGTATATATAAGTACACATATATCCTTACATAGGCGTTCCCCATACCATACTTTCAGAATTGTTACGAGGCACCTCTAGTATCGTGACGATACATTCTTTAGTTTTCATTTAGATTTTGTTTTACAGTCTGTCTACTTTTCTATATTACTGGGCTGGGAAGTTTGGAGAGTTATATGAATGCCTGATATTCGGTTTTGCCAGGTTTACTAAACCCGATCTAACATATTTATAGTTTTAAGGAACGGCACTATACAGTTGGGAAAAGAATTTCATGTGCTACTTCGGATGAACAAGAAAATATATAGTTGACATATTTTGGCTCGGATTCCTTGGATAGGTTTTGATTTGAATAAGTGCAGATCAACTTTAAAATTTATTTTTGATTGTCGGAGGTTATTGCTTTCGGAACCTGAAATTTTCTTCCTTTTTATTACGAAAGCAATGCTTTAATTTATCCTCAAGTAATGTAGGCAGGCATTACAAATGATATCACAACATATAATTCCAGCACTTACATACACTCATTCATACTTTGATTCAAGTACATTTCGAATGCCGTATAAGTCTGAATACATTCAATTGCTTCACTGGAACCACAACGTGAATACTCTTGTATTCATTAAGCCAACAAATTTCATTGATGAACGACGCCAACGAATTGGACACTTTGGTTTGAATTTGATGATGTCAAATGCTCATTACGGTGGAACAATGGACAAAAACTACTGGAAATTGACGAGACAAAATATTTTGGTTACGTATGTAAAGTGCGTTTAAAGCACTCTGAGGAAATTTTAAAATCACATTTTTCATCAGTTGAGGGGTTTGATGCTAACTATATTTGTTGCTTTTTGTGTTAGCGATTTAAAAAAAAATCGTGTATTTTAGCGATACTCGATTGAAAGCGCCAATTCCTTTCCTCACTGGATATATCGGTACGGAAATTACGATGAAAATGTGGTATTTCCTTATTAGTTGGATAACTTTTTTGTTCTGTCGGAGCAATATTACTTGGTATTAAGGAATATTTAAAATATTCTTAAAAGTATTGTATACAGAGAGAAAAAATGTTTTCCATTCTATTTCTAAATTATTTTCTATTGACGCGTTATTTGTTAATAATTATAAAACGCTGCAGGCACTGCCCAACTTCTGGTATAGCGACGAACAAGATGACCAGCCTAGGTTAACTTGAGCCAGAGCTACAGAATATTTAACCTGGGAAATTGCTGTCAACTACAGCCGCAATAAAAACAAAAACATTAAAATGGTCATTATACTTGTATAAAGTAAAGTGAAAACGTCTCAGAGCGAGGCATCTAAACAGTTTCTCTACTGTAAATGGAATTTAATTGCAGTCAATGTGGACTTGTGCAGCCAGTGTCGTCATTCATTTGAACAAGTGTAATTGATCTTCGTTGAGACGACAGCAATAACAGCAACAACAGCAGCGGCTACAGTAACATCTCATTTCGGCGCAAGCGCAGCTCCAGCAATTCAGTAGTAAATTGTGGAACTATTTGACATCAATTAGGGGTCATTGAGATGGATTCTATGACCCGAAGTGGCACTTTTTGATTTCGGTCTGGAATAGAGTTGTACTTTTTGTTGCCTGCAAAGGGTACGTTGGACAGTAAAAAATGTGACTAAATATTTACACAGTGCCAATTCCAGTTCACCCTCCTTAATGACATATACAAGTACGGCCATATTGGTTGGCTTTGAAAGTCTTGTTCTCCAGAAGGGTAACAAAGACATTGAACAGTAAATATTTGTCACATGGAAGCAGCTGCTTTATGGTTTGTGTTTGCTTCTTAATTGGCACGTTATTCAATACTTTTTGGCATTAAGGCTCTACTGTCTGCTGTTGCTGGCACAGGATTCGTAGAGCATGCAAACTTGCCAGGAGACATGTGAAAATGTCGTAGTTCTTTTTTATGTTTCTATTACTATTTTCCGTTTCTGGTTTTACCGTAGAAAATAAAATCTTTTGTGCTCTTGTTTCTTGGGTATTAAATTTAATTTTTCATTGTATTTATTTTGCTATTGAGGGTGTTTTTATATATGATTTCTTCTTATCACAAACGCTTTTATAGAGGGAGGTATGTACTGACAAAGCCTCCAAGCTTTAATGCAGCAGCTTGTTAACATGTCACAGTTTCAGTTTTAGGTTGGTCGTCTGCAAGTGCTATTAACGGCATTGTTCACAATTGTTAATAGGCAACTGCGGCCAAATGAAATGTATTTTGCTGGATCAGGTTATTTCAGAGTTGCTTGGCAACTGTGAAGTGGTTTATTGCCTGAATAACGTTCTATTCGGCTGGCTATGTTTACAGTTAATTGTGCTCCATTTTCCAAAATTAGTTCGTATTAGAAGTGGCCCACAGTTACACCTCATTTCAGAAATTGATTGCAGCATTGCTTTTATTGGACTGGTGGTATCGTTAAAAATTCCAGCGATATATCCAGAAATCCACTGCTCCTTCTTCTGCCCATTGTTTCCGTAAGGACAATGGAATGAGAGCCTTCCGGCTGCCTGTTGGCTGAGTTACATATAAATCGCCTGATTAAATTTCCAATTTCCGAAATAAATTGATACATTTTCTAAACCCATGCAGAAATCCTATTCAAAAGCATTTAAAATAGTTTTATAAAAAGTAGTAAGCAATTTACCTTTCTTTTATTTATTTTTGCTTTAATATATTTCTGCTATCAGCTTTAATTTCGCATCTATTAGTTCCCACCAAACGCATTCGGAAAAAAGTTCAGGCATCATTTGACGCAGATAATGGTACGACTTCGTACACAACTATGGGCGCTGTGTAAATATGTATGATTGCGGTATCAATGCAATTTCATAATTTTGCCGCAAATGGCGAACTATAAGAATCAAGCAGAATTCTTGCTGGAATTGCACTCGACACAAATAGAGAAAAGAAAATCCTCTTACAATAAACGCTTCTTTATTTTCCTGGCTCTTCTGCCGAACACGCTCATATGCCATTTTAACACTGCGAGTATCTGTGCCTCTAAATAGAGATTTGCAGAGGCGACGGATGCAAAGGAGCGGCAGCAACAAGTGTTTGCATATTTTCTGCACTGTCATCACTTGCAGCGTAATTATGCGGCATCGCGCCAGTACCCGCAGTCGTATATGCAAGTTGCGGCTATTGACAAGAACTGCATCGTATGCAAGGCAGCGGCAGCAGCGTTGTGCACGCGTATTTTCCGTATAGAAATATAAACGCCGCGAAACGGATTGTTTGCTGCGTGAAGCACTTTTTTTCTTTTACTTTGACTGAATGCGGAATTTTTATAACTCCATTGACCTCACACACTACACAAATGCAAGTGTACATATTCTCTTTTTTGTGCTGTTCCCCCTTTAACGACCTGTCCAGACCGCTCTGTGAGCTGTAGGGATATTTGAAAAGCCGCCATCGGCCGAAACCAAAAGATAGATGTTTTATTGATTTGTTTTTCAACTCGGGTGCTTCCCTGCGCATTTTCGATATGAGAAATGTACTTTCTGATTCGTGAGTGAAGTTTGTGGAGAATTTTTAAGTACAAGAACTACAAAATTAGTTATTTTGTGAATTCAAAGCGCGATTAACCAAACATGTTTCCCACAAAACACTGCAGGAGGAAAAGCATGTCTGGACCTGGTATTTTTATTTTTCTTACAACTTCTTTCAGTGTGCTGGATTTTGTCTTGAATTTAATATTGACTTGAATTATTTTCATTGTTCTCGGGTAATTTCTTTTATTGCTTGTAATTACTCATTATTTGTTTGTAGATTATTATCTTAATTAAATTTCTACTTCTTGTACTTATTTTGTTTTGTTTATGTTTGGTTTTTTCCGCTTCAAGTTATTTTTGTTTTATTCTTTGTGAACTTTCAAAAATAAGTGTCTAAAAGTTATTTCGAGAGCATTGCACTTTTATCACCCACTTCAAATGATCCGCAGTACTGTCCTTCATAGTGTACACAAGTCTGACTCGAGATTGAAGCGTTATTTAATGGGGGGGGGGGACTATTGTCCAACATTATCAGTTTTTTGAACTTATGTCCTTTTATATATGTCTTACACTCACAAATGAGCGGAGGTGCATAAACCAAACCCCCCTTTCAGTGAAATCTTCAAAGTTTATAGAACAGCTATTAAGGGATAAGAACACTTCAACTTTGTTCAGCTTCCTAATGGCAGCTTTATGTAGTAGTTATGTTTATGGTATATCTAGGCTGCATCAAGCTGCCGCCACTATTTATTGTTTTCGTTATAAAAACAGGCAATGCAGTTGAGTTATGCCCGCAATCCGAAGTGGAGCTGCACTTCACTGCGTTACATAAATAAGCGCTGCATGTCCACATTCGGCATTTCTTCGAAAAATGGAGAAAAAGCAAAGAAAACAGAACGAACGTATTTACTCATTTCTAGAACTAAAAATAGGCAGAGCGACTGCCTGTATGGCGCAGCAAAAGCGGCGCTAGCACCATTGTTCAAAATGCATTTAGCACCAAAGCGTGCGGCAGTAACTCATCTGCCACGTTCTTAATTTAGTCGACGGCGGCCATTTGCGCAAAACAACATAAATTGCAAGCGTAAATCCGCCAATGCGTATGCGCTAAATTGAATCCAAATTTACTGATATTCTGCAGCTAGATTCGCGCGATTGTGGTGATCCACTGTATAGTTCAGGAGCACGTATTCCAACAGATTCTCTTCAGATCAGTTATAGAGAGTGGCAAAATTAAGAGCTAATACAAGTATCACTCACCAATGGAAATGATTGGAGCCTGCTGGTACATTGCCTGCCAATGTTGAAATGGGTGGATGCAATTCACAAGGTGGTTTTTGAACCATGTGAACCTTGATATTTAAGTGTAATAAGTCAGTTAATCAAAATACACGAAATTCAGGGCAATGGAGAAATTCATGAGTCATATCAATTGGTAAATACATCGTTATTCAGAATGCGTATTGCATGACGCATGAATACTTCGCATTTATTTGAGTAGAAAATATCACAAATTCTGATTGCAAACTGAAGTTATGTTACACGCAATTATAAAATTGCAATTGATTTAATTTTGTTTTGATCGCATTTTTCGCCACATTTGATTTTCGTCACATCGTTTTCGTAATGGGAAAATCAGAATTGTATTTAAATTTTTTGTATTGAATGGTGAAATATGTTAACAAATTGGGGTCTCTTCGGTTCATGTGCTAAATTTACGATATTTGCAGCAAGTCATGTTGAAGTGAAGACCCGTGTTAGCCACATTCTCAGAGGTATATCCGTTTAAAACTGATAGTGCGACAGAAAACACCTTGGTTGGTTGGTTGGTTCAGGTGGCTGATCCACGGCATCCTTGCATGAATCACAATTAGCGCTTTAACGCCATTTTATAATCATTACCCCTCCTATACACTGGAAAAAGATGGGTTGTTATCTAGATCCACTTTGTGGAATTTAGGTATTTTAGAAGATCCTTCGGTTTTACAGCCGAGAGGTTCGATAGTGCTGCTAGAAAATAGTTTCCCAGGGTTCTATTTCTTGCGGCCGCCAGAGCTGGGCATTTGCAAAGAAAGTGAGTTATTGTTTCCTTCTCGTCCGAGTCTTACCAACTTCTACAATAGGTATTGAAGGGTCTATGCCTATTCTCCGCATGCGTTCCTACTAGCCAGTGACTTGTAAAAACCGCCATTAGTCGGCTGGTGTCTCTACGCTCCCTGTTTATAAGATCCCTTGACCTAGCTATATTGTAGACTGGCCAGGTCACCCGGGATGTATTGCACGTTGTAAGTGCCCTCCATCTTCTACCCTCTTGAGCGCACCCAGAGAAACAGATACTAGTTCTGCATAGGTTAGGTCGAGAGAGGCCCCCCTGAGCGCTAATTCATTAGCATTCTCATTCCCATCGATATTCCTATGGCCTGGAACCCAGATGATTGTGATGTCACCATGAAGACTTAGCGCTCTAAGTTCATACCTACACTGTCTGACCAGCCTGGAGTTGATAGTATTTGACTGTAGAGACTTTATAGCACCCTGGCTGTCGATAAAAATGGCAACTGTGCTTCTATGCCTTCTCTAATGTATTGGACAGTTTGCCGACACGCCTCCCTGATTGCGAGTACTTCTGCCTGAAAAAATGTAGTCTCATCAGGTAGGCGTGTGCAGTAATTGATGTTAGCGTGTGTTGAAAATACCCCAACGCCTGCCCCCAGATCCATTTTGGACCCGTCTGTATAAATGGGTATATCGTAGTCCGTTTCAAATTTTCGCCTAGACCGACCACTCGTCCCTTGAAGAAAACAGCTTAATCGATACTTTTTTCTACATTTTCCATATTTTTCCGATCTTTAGTCAGTTAGTTTTCGGAGAACAGAAATGAAGCGCCAATATGTGCAAACAGTTACAAAGGGAAGTGAAGTCTCATAACTCATTATTCATAAACAAAGTCCGTTTAAAGTACTTTTTCTATTTTTAAGTTGTGTTCTTGATAATGAATTGAAACTGCCGATAATTGTTGCTGGCTTATCAGCATAAGCGAAATCACGTTGTCGCAAAACTGGGATTTCAATAAGTAAATGTTTGCCTAAAATACTTTTCGGTTCCAGAAACAGTTGTTATAACTTGACTTCCTCGTCAGGTAAACTGTTGATTCAATACTTTAGAACCAATTGTTTGTTTACTTGACTAGAAATAAAAAGTCAACAATTTACAATATGATTAAATGCTATTGCAGCTTATTGGATGTTCGGCGTCTGTAAAGATTACGTCCTACTTACATTAACACGTGCCGATTTCGTCAAATATATTTGCTGTTTGCTTTATATTCTTTTCATAAACTCTGCACGCGATGAATATTTGTTTTATTACGGCCCCTCTTATCTCGCCTTGTATTTCGTGTTTGTTTCCCCTCCCAGTATTTATAGACAATTACTTTGCATGAATATTCATAATGTCACACTTCTGAATTAGGTTAATTGTGCATTGTAGAACTGTGAGTGTATAATGTGCGGAGGGAAGTGGGGAGGGGAACAACAGCTTCTAACGGGTATAGTGGGGGAGATTTATTGATTGCAATTTAGGCGTTATGGGCTTTTAAATCCTTACATCTCTCATGCAGCACATAAATTTCTGCAGCAAACATTTTCGTCATAATCTCAAAACTTTATTAAATTTATGGGTGCTCTGTTTCTTGCACCATGTGCCCGAAATGTAGGCGGGCTTCGTTCCTTTATTCGCAGTCTTTTAAATTCGTATAAAAATTCGTGTTCCGTATTTTATGCGTTTTGTTGCCAGATTTGTTTTGCGCTTAGCACGCGTCTCTCATATTTACTGCAGCCAGACTGAACTGAATTGAGACACTCGTAAACACATGTGTGATGGCTTAGTGTGTGTTGAATGTGTGCGACTGTGTTGGTGTTTGGCTTGTGAAAATATTTGACTCGAATATATGTTTCATAAATACAAACATGTCTATTTGTGCGCGCATGCGATGGAACTAACCTTGATTTTCATCTTGCGAAATGAGTTTGGAATTGTGATCTGCATTAAAAGTTTTGGGTCAATTAGCAGATAAACATTTCGTGTTTGATTTTTTAGAAACATTTTTTATTTATAAAGCTTAGGGCTTCAAAGCAATTTATTATTTATCTAATCTGAAAGAACTGCGTTTAGAATTAATCAAACTTTTACATTTGTTCAGTTTGACTAACTTCCGATAGGATACGTTTTCTAACGCCAGCGACTTCGGATTGTTAAATTCAGTGGAGAAGAATAGAAATCTCAATTGTAGAATTTGTATATTTATAAATAATGAACAGGCATTCCCAAAGGTATTCCCAAAACACAAAAATCTCTATCCAAATTTGAAAATTATTGTCATGCCCAGCCCCCAACAATTGAACAATCTAATCACGGTGTAAGAAATTTGCATTCTTGTGCAGCCCAGACAATGGTGATAACCGAAGAAATTAGACATGCTCTGAAAGTGGAGGCATCTTTCTTTAAAGAACTCTGATCATCAACATTGAGCATAATCTGACGGCTTTGTTTTCTCTAAATAAACAACACAGACACAGTTTTACACGGGCACTCACTCGATCCCTCAACTTTGACAAAAGTTCCTCCAATTCAGTTGCAATGACAGCTATCTTAAAGCACGGATATAATTAGAAGTTTAGGAAAATGCCTGCAATTGACACAAACATAAACTTCAAAGTCAAGGCATGATGTCAGGGGTTCATAAACAATAAAGGCCTGCATTCGTAGTGAACAATAAAGGCCTGCATTAGAGTGAAACACAAACAAAATAGAAGACTTGTGGGTTGAAACAGAAGAGGATTAACGCCAATTGTAAATACTGAATTTTTCTGTTTACAACACTCTGCTCAGCAGGAATGAAACGAGCTGCCAACAGACGATGTCAAGGACTACTCTGCGTATGCATACTCGTACGCTCACACGTGTTAGATTCCATTGAATTGTGAAAATTCCAAATACCCATGTAGAAACTTGCCCATATGTTGTTTTTGAACAACTTAACAATGTGGTCGACTGGCAAAGACAAAAGACTGCGACTGTCTCTTCGGGAATATTATTTATTTATTTGGATTTTCAAGAGCAAGATATGAGCATACTGTCTGAGTGTGTTAGAAGCCACTAAAATAGCAGATCCAAAAATTTGACAGTCTACAACAAAAAACCAGACAATCCATTTGAGAGTGCTGACTCCACAGTGTTGCAGCAACCATAATTCCTCTAAATTGTTGAAATCGGGGGTTTATCACATTGTCTGGGCATGTGTGCTATTCGAACCATATTCGTTAATATTTTTGAATTCAAAATAAAATTCAGTTCGCTTTTGTGTATTGCGGTTTCTGTGTTCTTGAAGTTATAATATTTGAGTCAGCGCGTGATAAAAGGCTTCCTGTAGCAAGCGTTGTTGCTCAAATCGGGCGGGTGGCACAGCGCGGTCCAAATAAAGAGGCTTATCAGCAGTTGTTTGAAACCGACTACAATAACATGCAATATCCAAATCCTGTTTCAATAGCAATTGTTCTTGGCGTTATCAACAGCAAAGTCGTATGTTCAGTTCTGTTGCTGGTATAGAGCTACGCTTAGTCAGAGTCTAATTTATTCGCAGAGCCATTGCTCAAGGCTGCGGATAGAGTGCGCACTCAAATCTTAGCACAATATATTTCAGTACGAAATTGTGCAGAAGAAGCTTCGTTCTTTTATTTGATAAGCGAGATCAGTCGGTCTCCATGCGCTATTGCATGCACTAAAACAAGGCTGTTTCGTTCATTGCGTTGTGGACGCTGCGTTCGCGGTTTCCCCTTCACATGTTGTATACTCATGTAAACTAACGTGTTGTGCTATAAGAAAGTATGCAAAAGAACGATGATGTCATTTTTAAAGGATTAAAATAGGTTGGAATAAATGATTTGGTGAAATAACAAGCTATTTGAAGTATTTAATAAGTAAAGTAACTTCATGTTACTTTGCTTTGCTGTAAAATAAACGTTCTGATGCATTTACCATATAACCAAATTTTATTTGATAATTCTTACTTTGCATTATGGCATACATAAGCATATGTTTAGTCTATGTTTAGTGTTCTCACAATGTGACTAAAAAATAGCTGTTTCTTTCATATTTGAGAAGTGGATGACAATTTTATATTAACGTTTTTTCTTTTTGTCACATCTCGTAATCTGAACCGGTTTTGTTTTACGGAACATTAATTTCTCAATATTGTTTAGGTTAGGTTAGGTTAGACTGGCCGGCCGGCCGTCAAGTCCATACATAGACCTACAAGGTCCTTGGTGGTGCCAGATGGATATCCATTTAAGAGCTATAGTACGAATCGTTGAATAGAGAGACGCTCTTAGCAAATCTTGAGAGAGAAACTATCCCTAGTTGTGCGACCTCTTCTAGTCCTTCAAACCAGGGGGCTCCCAGATGTGCTAAGCCCGTTTTAGATATTGCGGGGCATAGGCATAGTAGATTCTCCAGAATTTCTCTTATGCCTTGCTACCCACATTTCCTGCATTCATTATAGTTTGGGAGTCCCATTCTTTTAGCGTGTACCGCCGTTAGACTGTGACCTGTGAGTGCTCCTACTACCGTTCTGCAATCCTTCCTCGGAAGTGCCAGTATTTGCACATGAGCTTTGCGATCTTACATGTGCCAATATTCCACCGTTCTTTCACCTTTCTCATCATGTCATCTTCAATACGGCTGTTTGTTGTTGTTTAAGTAATCCCAATATTGGCTGGTTACTCCACGACTGTCTTATTAGTGCCTTCAGATATTCATCTGGGCAATACTATTCAACAGAACTTACGAATGCTGCGGGATGTTTATAGCTATTTTTGAATCAATTAAATCAAATAAATCGTCGGTATATATTGAAAACTAGCAAATATTGAGTTAAGGAACCAACTGACATTCTTGAATTATTAAATATAACTTTAAAGAAACATATCTGTAAATTCATATAACTAAAAGCTATTTGCTTAACTTTGCTAAATCAGATTGACTAAAAGTAATAAATGACTGCTGAAATTAAATTCTCATAAACAAGGGAACGAGAAACCCCCTATGACAATTAAAATATACAACGTTATTCCTACCGCTGACTTGCAATTTGAAGACAATTCTGTCATTTCCAGACATTATGATATGAAAATTTCTCAAATAATCGCAAATATTTAAGATGTGCTCCTCGTCCTCCCGCTTTAACTGTAAACGCAGCCTCAGGCAAGTGTATCAGATCAGTGTGATTTGCCATAGTGTGAAGAACATGACAAATGGTTTTCTCTTTTGAAGCATTGATGACAAAGTTCTTATAAATTTTACAATGACATTTACATATTTGAGAGGTGTAAACGACTAGAATAATAGAAGCACAACCCTATGAAACTTGTATTTATTTTTATATGAATTGCGAAGAATAAATGCAAAAATTACTGCAATTAATACTAAATTCAACTTGTCATGGTTATGCTAACACTAGCGCTGGAATCTCGGTACTGGGATCCAGATAATCAAACATATTTACATATATAAAATACAATTGATTTACAACATTAAGGGTTCGTCCAGGGTACTACGATTTTTCTTCATTACGACCCATCTCCAATATTCATATTTAACAAACTGGCTGTTGGTAATTGAATTGCAACGAATGTGAACTGTTTACGTAATAATACAGGAGTGACATCTTGTAATGTATACAGCGCTTTCTACTTACAATCCAGAAGATTTCCACACAGAATATTAACTAAATTTCAATTAGACAAGTTAGTAAGGTACAAACAAAATCCCATTTGTATAATTTAAATTGTTAATTTAAGTGTGTTTTGTCATGCTTAGCTATTCATTGATAAGTAGCTATATTTTATAATTATGTTTGGATTCGTTTCTGAAGTAGTTTTATAAGTAAATCATAATCTCTCTGGACAAAAAACTATTGCAACCCGCATACAACAAGGCAAGCAATAGAAGGCTGTGAATATAAAGTAATGGTCTTATTCTTGATCGTAATTACGTGCCCTTCGTAGACTACGACATCAGCTGAATTGACTTTTATAGTTACATATAGTATATTCTCTTTCCTATTCTGTCACCAGATGAATTGATTGTCAAACTAGAAAGCTTCACAAGAATGCCAAAAATGCAAATAAAGAAAAAGATGAGATACCTTATTTATACAGTTGCTCAGAGAAGTCTGCATACACCAAAGTTATTTTCAAAAATGTATTTTAATGCATTTTCATTCCAAAATGTTAGTCCAACATATAATAAATAATGCTACTTGTAGAAAAATATTGTGTCTTTGATTCCAGGCGTTATGGAATCGACTGGTTCAAATAAATTATAACTAAGTGATGTTTTGCTTCGAAATGAAGCCTCTTGAAAATCAGAGAATCAAAGGAGTTTTGAGGAACACCACCGGACAGCAACAAAAAAGAAAACATTACGGTGTCGATAAATATCAGTACTTCTTCCTGAGAGTTATATGATTCAGAGCTACAAAAACGGCAACAAACAAAGAAAAATGCACATGCTTTTGTCGTGTACGCAGACTTCATTGTGCCACTGTACTTTTATTGAAATTCTCATCTTTTTATTTAGAGACATGACGCAACGTATTTGTTGGATACTTATATTAAAATATTTCAACACTTGAATGAAATCGAAGAAACATTTTTAAAGCTGGTGTTTTTAATTAAATATTCATTTACAAATATTTACATTCCAATTATCTAACAGCCAAGGTGACTGAATCCGAGAGATACTTGAACGTGCGCGCTAAAGTTCGTTGTCCCAAATTGAAATGTGTTTTTAATTAAATGCTAAACGGTCTAAAATAGCTGCTGCAGCCACATTGTTTAATATTTTGGTTCGTTTGTGTACGGGAATTTTACACAAACTCATTGAAATTCCCAACGCTTTCTAACATAAACTTGGAAGATATTTGAAAGCATTTTTAGAATTTCACATTACACAATTGCTTATTATGCGATAGTGAGAAAAGAGGTTAGAGCCACCACTGGAAATATGCGTGGCAATTGTAACGCTTGCTCTGTGTATTTCCTGGGAATTCTCTCATAGTTCTAACCGCGCAACCAAAATGTGGCAAGAACTCAATGTGCCTTGACATGCTTTGCATACTGAAGTCGCACAACAGAACTGGTAACATGACCCATGAGCCTTGGTGGTTGGAGCATTTACATTCGATTATTTAATTTCCTCCGACATTTTCATTTAATTTTTTTCTTTAATTTGCTTTAGTTAAAGGTGGACCCGAGGGAAGTTATTCGTGGGACCCTAACGCGTGTTTTTCATAAATTCATGAATTCTTGAAACTTTCATGTTTCAAACTCGATCTCAAATAATGTTTTGATCAATTTTATTAACAAATTTTAACGATAATTCCGTTCGGGATGTTCTTAACGTCAAACAAAATTATATTAGGAAATGTATCTTTGCACATTTTGTCCTGAAACAATCATAAAACATAAGGAAACCGTCCTCTGGCCATGCAGTCTCTTGTTATCATAATTCTGCTATCAAAATGTCGTTGAAGTTTGAAAGTGCTTCGTTTACAAATGTGAATGAAAGCTTTTTTGTCAGCCAAACGCATTTCCACTGTTGAAAGTGAAAGCCTTGTTCGATTAGCTACTTGGGCTTCTTTATAAGGCGGTTTCGAATTACGGGAATTCGCGAATGTTGTTGTTATTGTATTTCCCAGCGATTTTCACAATTCAATTTTCGCCACCTTGTTTTCATAATTGGATTCCGATTACAGTTCGTTTGAGGTTTATGATGCGTTGAGTTGGTGGGACGAGACGCTGTGCACTCGAGCTCGTTTGACGCTTAGGGCGAAGACACGAACTTTGTAATCCCTAAGCGGATTCTTGCTGTACTGCTGTGGTGCCAGCGAAATTTCAGAATCCAATCCAATTGCCGCCGCCGCCGCAGCTACTGAGGTAGTCGTATGAGTGATTTCACCTTGTGCCGGTTGGTAGCTTCTCGCTGTATGTATGTATGTATGTGTGTGATTGCTTGAGAATCCTCATAAACGCCTCATCCATCAACTGAAGCAGCTACATTCTCAGGCCAAAGTACGATTGTTACACAGGGTAAATGGTCTATAAATTTCACATACACAAGCCAAACATTTTATCGCATTCCCATATCCGATTCACTCTGATATCAGATTCCCCAGCCAAACCTTAGAAGTTGTGCTCCGTTGTGGCAAAGACTCAGCCCACAAAACAAAATCTCAAACCTAAACAGGAAAAATACACTACGCTCGCTGGAGCATTGTTGAGGTGCCTTTTTCCTCCATTTACATTTTATGAAAGTAGTGACTTGATTGAGATTTTATTTGTTGTTCTTTTAAATCGTCTACCGTGCCCTGTGGCTACCTGTTGTCAAGCATAACCACCCGCCTATCTATTGTTTCTCCTCAACAGTAGCTAGCTCAGGTAGACACAGACCTGCTGGTCCGGTCTCTTTGAATTGGTGGGCATTTGTTCGCGCTGATACGCGCTGTTTGATTGAGAGTTTGTTTACAATTTCTGGATTTAACGGATAAAAGGAGTTGAGAATAAACACACACAAATTTAGACGCCGCGTCACATACGGTTTGCGAGTTTGTTGACTAGTCTTTGAGTATTCCTCGCACGTTTCAAGCCAGTTGCAAAAACCTATGCGACAGACATACTGAATAAATTAAACATTCTTCTGCAACAAATCGGTATTCCTTTATAAGGGAATTCAAATACAATTGAATTAAATGTCTCAAATCTGAGGAACCTGAAGAGCGTAAATTGAGTTGAGTATTCTAGTTCACTGACTTCCAGGTCCAACGTATTTCAAGGCCGTCTGTCAGTCCATATTTTTCTGTTTGTGTTTTAAACACAAATATTTTGAATATTTATTTTCTATTATGTTATCCTAAGATCTTTGCGACATTTAACTGACAATTTAACCCTGGTTTTCTTGGCCAAATACCACCAGACTAGCGGGAAGCCGATGGCTCTCTGTAGAAGATAAAGAGCTTCGTTAATTCTCTGGCGAAGAACACAGAACATCGGGCAGGATGGGAGCAAATTATCACAACTCAGCATGTTCAGATTTCTAAAGTAGTTCATAACAGTCCCACAAGCTATGATAGCTTCGAATGTGGTCTGCAGGAAATTATGCCTGCATCTAAGATGGCGATATTTGTCAATTGGATTTTTGTGGATGTGCTTGGTCAATATTGGAATTACAGAGCGCATTGTATTTCGCTATAGTTGGGATAATGACAGTGGTTAGTGACCAAGTTTTGTTTGAAAACCGGGAAATAGATCTGGCATATTAACCCTACTCCTAGACATGTAAACAGGTATGGATTGTGAGTGTGAATCTGGATTGTCCTTGGAACTGATTATTGCATTTTGTCTTTTCCAAAAATTCGTGAAGTAGGTTTCTTTCTGTTTTTTTTTTTGGTATGTTCAAATGAACTTTTTATGTCAATGTTTAACCTTCCACTACATAGTTCTTTGTCTTTTTACTTTTGCTTGGTACTTACACAAGTACATAAAATCTCAAATTTATGGCTTCTGGAAACGTAGACGGCGGCCTTTAATTTCGAGTGCCTAATTTACTTAATGTACTGTCTGTTCACGAAGAAGTCTTTCCCAATGCATTTGAGAATCACCTTAGCTCATTGCCGGAAATTACTTTATGCATATCCTTTGAAAGAATGACAAAGTCTAATTAGCAGCGCGGTATGGTGCGACTGTATCCTTGTTTCTGATTATAAATGAAAAAAAAACATTTTGTTCGCTTCTGCATTCACCTAGAAACGTATCCAATATTATTTTGTTTGTGTTTTCTCTGAAGTGACCGAGGCAAAACTGTTCTGTATTGGTTTAAAATTCTTTGGAATGCATTTGCAATTGAGTTTTATTATTGGCTCCGTTGATGTGAGAACTTTTTTTAACCAATATATTCCACAGATTACTTAAATAAAATTATAAGAACCCAAAATTATTGCAATTGCTCAAGAATTTTTCTAAAAAATAATACAAAGAAAAAAAATGAAGTGACTACTAAAAACTCGAATAACAAGAAGATTCCAAAGGAAGTGGACAATTGAAGTGTGGTGTAACGTGTAGTGTAACGAAACAAATTAACAAGAAAATAACTCAACTCAGTTGAAGTCAACTTCGCCGCCAGCACAAGCAGTAGCAGCATCGGCATGGCTTCCCTGCAACAGAAACGACCAAGTATCACAAACTGGTTCTCATCACTGCGACGCCAGCCGAAGAGCAAGAAATCGGCCGCAGTGCACAGCGCAGACAAGCAGTTCCAGCGGAGTTGCATTGACCTCAGTTCGGGCAGTACTTTCTACGTCTCGCCTGATGTCGCTAGTGGGAAAAAGGTGCCTTTCACCTCCACTGCTCAGAAGCGTTTGGATTACAATGCTTCAGCGTCGGTGGCTTCCATCAATAATCTTCAAGATGTGGATGATCGGCGCGGCCTTGTAACGGGCAAGCGAGTTTCGCAGCTTTGCTCTCGTTGCTGCTGCAACATTTTGCAGCCCTCACGCTCGAATACCCCACCCGCCACAGCTGAAAGTGAACAAAAACCTCCGCATCTATCCCCGCATTCGCCACCGCTTTCGCCTTTCACAAGCAGTGCCAGCCATAAGTCAGTAGCTTCCGAAAGTTCTCCACCGGTGTCGCCCACCATGTCAACACTTAGTTCACACACAGTGGTCGCAACTGATGTCAGCCGGGATCTGAAAATCACCCGCTTGCCGAGCACAGAAGCCAACACATTTATCCTGAATAAACGCTCCGAATTTAAGCGCACCATGACCACAACCACCACGCGCACGCTGATAATATCGCGGCCCGTGCAACTGGTGCTGAACGAGCGCGGCGAGGTGCTGATGCGACGTCCGTGCTTCGATAAAACGACGCGTTCGAACAGCCTCGATTGTGTGCTAGACGACAACAGTGATGGCGAAGGAGACGTCGATCCGAATAGCAGTGGTTCCTACAGCCCTCGCCATCCTGCTGGCCTGGACGCCGGGGCTGTGAGCAGTGGCGAATTCCGTTACATCGATGACAGTTCCACTTCGCAAAGTGAAAACGAACGCAATTCTCAAAAGAATGGCAACTGTTTGAGTGGACCGGATCAAAAAGCCAATTCTACAACTCACCACAACAGCAGCAGTGGCAACAATAACAACAGCGATCTGTGCGATGTCTGCAAAAATGTCGTCCAACTGAATCGCAGCAACACCGCCCAGAGCGCCGTGCTCATGCGCAACAAGGTATGCTACAGTGCTACAAACAAGAAGCACAAAACTTTTACATTTTTTTAGAGACCGGATCGGATCGGCTGGCAGGTATTCTTCCACTAAACATTAATTTGATCCATTACCTCAATTTCGTTTTGGTAATACCCTTTCATGGGTGTCGAAACAGGTTTCACACGATGAAGACGTCATCGTTCATTATTTTTATACGTTGACGCTCATTAAGTGTGGACATTTCCAGTTGAGTCGCTTGGTTTACTGGCGGGCATTCTTAATTCAGAGCTGCCGTTGTTTTAATTAACTTGATCGCTCTGATCTGGTTTGAGGCTTAGAGCTGGTTTGTTTCTTAAAATGTGAATTGCTTTTCCTGAAAGTGTTGTTGTACTTGTCGGCAAGAGTTAGAAATAAGGAAAGTGTTGTTTGCATAAATTCTATTTTTGTTTTCATATTAGAGATAAGCTTATTCAAATATTTAATATGAATTATTAAGTTCAAGTCATGTACTTCCATCTCTTGATGAAATGAAGTATTCCACATGAATTTGTTTAGGTAGATGAAGCGGTTTGGTGTTAAAAAAGACTCCCGGAAGTATTGATCAGGAATGAAGCAGGTGTTGGTTCCAGTCAACAGTCTCAAAAGAAGTGACGAAAAATTGGCAAAATATTTAAATAGTATACAAAACATAAAACATAGATTAATTAAAATTGACAATATTTGGGGTGTGGCATTTTTATAGGACCAAAAATTACTTTAAACTGATTTATATTTATTTAACTTTTTGTTTTGTTATCAATATCAACATCATCATCTATGGATTGCACATCTATCGTGGCAGTTTTTCCATTAGTTTATATTGGAGTGCTGGAATATTTCTCATAGATCTGGGAGATAAAATTTGTACATTCTCGAACATGAAAAGTCCCTGTCAATTATAATTTAAAATGTTGTTGACTGAATTGGTTTAATGTTACTTTTTCTGACCCTGACACACAGGTCTAGTGCGAGGTGGTATTAATTGTGTATTGGATTCTTTGGCCTTGAATATATACATCATAGATTGATAGTTTATTCGTAAAAGATTTGAAAACTGTCATCATTTAAAATTATTCTATACGGGCACTTATGACGTCATTCTAGTCCGATTCTCAAATATTTGCAAGAAAACAGTTTTGTGTTGTAGAGGAACAAAGAATTAAGGCAATGAAAATGAACAGTGGAATATCCAATCGTTTAGTCAATCCATATTATTCTGAATTTACAGTTTTTTTAATAGTTGCTGAAGGTCCTTTTTGACACCTAAACATTTCAACGATTCGTTAGTTTAGTCAATTGGTGCAGAAGGACGAGAGTGCTCCGATTGTTGAAACAGCAATTGGATCTGTTTATACAAGTATGAATAATGGTGTTTTCTTTTCTACATAAAAATGTTACCATGCGAGGGGCAACACTCTTTCAATGTTACCCTCAACACTGCCAGAGGGTTACATTTTTATATTTAGAAAAGAACACAGAAAATTCCGTTCAGTTATTTTGTGTCAAATAATTACTTTAAAAAATAAAAATTGGAGAAAAGTAAAAGCAAACGTTCCATAAATATGGAAAATATAGAAAACCAGACCTCATTTATATGTCAATTCATAATAAATTTATTTCATGAATTCGTATTGATTTTTGTCATCTCTGTCATCTGTTGTCTTCTCTGTCTACCATACGTATATAAAGTGCCATTACACTCAGCTCCATTACGATCAGCTCAATTAGAGTCTCACAATCTCGTTCAACGACAGGGTAGAAAATGCAACATTTTCGCACGCACTCAGTGTAACATTTTCACAAAAGCACGCAAAATCTACGCAGTGTGAGGCAAGTGTAACATTTTTGCGTAGAAAAGAGAACGCTATTAAGTGAAGCAAGGTTCTCAACTCTGTTTTTCCTGTAATTTTTTCCTCTACATACATGCTCTTCAGAAGGGTTAGTTAAATTAGTTCATTAGTTTTAAAACTACTACAAATATATTTAAATAAGGTTTATTTAACTTAGAACCGATGGAATGAACTTAAAACCGATGTCAGATAAAAACACACAATTTAATTAGAACTTTTATCTGTCAATGAAGTATATCTATACAGAAGCATCGATATATTTCTTAGATAACGACTCCTACGTGGGTGTTGAAATATGGAAAAATTTCTTATCTCTGAGATAAGAAATATCGGACAACAAATACGTATTTTTTGCAAGAAACAAT
This sequence comes from Clusia tigrina, assembly GCA_920105625.2. NCBI lineage: Eukaryota > Metazoa > Arthropoda > Insecta > Diptera > Clusiidae > Clusia > Clusia tigrina. Next base: position 38,081,415 of record OV050033.1, on the reverse strand, counting down.
TGTTTTTATGAATTCAAAAATTTCCATCAAAATTCCTGTTTTCTTTTACGAACGGATAGTTAATATGATCTATATTCTGTGTTTTGATATCTGAAAGCTTTGGCGATCTTGCTTCTTGTAGTTGTTCTTTGAGTACATCATATATTAGTATTAAGTGTGCATTTAGAGAATCTAATAAAATAAATGAGAATTAGACTCAGTTTAGTGAAGAAAATCGTTTAAATTTAAGTTTGCTCACTACTTTGATTTATTTGGCCTAAATTACGTAGTACTCGTATTTTATTAATAAATGCTATTTGCGCAAATGGGTAGGAAATGTTTGTACTCCTTTGCTCATATAAGCTTGAACCTCGGACAATTGGTATTTTCGAGTAGTTCTCGTAAATGCCTTCATGGGCGGCAGCATAGAGTAAAGAAATAAGAGTCACAATCTCGAACAAAAAACTGTTTGCATGGTGGCGCTGCTAATAGCGCCAATTACTCAATAGCTCTCTCTCATCCCCCGACCGATCTCTTCTATGTTGAAAAATGAGTGACATTTCAGATTGGGACTCTTATTTTTTTACTTATGGCTGGCTGCAGTCATTTGGCAAAGCGCATTGCGTACGAGTCAAAACTGAAACAAGTTTAGCATCTCTCTGAGTATAAATAAATAAGAGTAGCAAATCAAAATAAACTAAACAAAAGCGATTTGTATAAAATTATAATTAAAACTATCCTCTTGCACTTGTATAAAATTCTACCTCTCATTATGGTGAACATTATTCACACCATGAAATTCCAGCGGGCGTTGTCTTTGAATGACACATGTACGGCCTCACTCACTAGCAACCGGTGTGAAGGTGGGTATGGGGCGCGATATCTCGGCACTTGTCACATTTGAATGAATTGACGTGTTTTCCATATCGTTACAGTTGGCTCAGTCCCACATTTTCGAGTGATTCTTCACAGGCTTTACGTCTAAGTACATTTTTGCATTTATTTCGAGAAATCGAAACTCGCATTTTGAATTCTTCACCATTGCTTCTTAATTGATATGCACAAAAAACTAAAAATTGGATATTTCACTGTGGTTTGTTTCTTCGTAATTGCATTTAAACTTAATTCAAATTAAAATTTTTAAATACTGGTAGCATCTGGAGAACTGATTGTGAAATGGTGGCACTACTGCGGTCTGCAAATCATAATTTTGTTCATATCATTGTTTGAAGGTAATCGGGCTCACTTAAATGCCATCACGCCAACTAGGGCACATATTTTTACTTCCGTTCCGATTACGCCTGTATTTTTTTATCTTTGTAGACCTTTACGAATTATTTTGATTAATAATATATTTATTTTTTCTGATTACAGCAAATTAAAGATGAACTGTGTGAGGTCGTTTCTGAAATGGAGGCGCTTGATGTGCCTGAAGACTGTAAACATTCCAATAAAGACAAACAAATGTCGATTGGACGTAAAAAATTCAACATGGACCCCAAAAAAGGTAAACGACTAAAATACATTTGATATTAATCAACATTTGAAGTTAAAGTCGGGATATTACAAAGAGAGGACATTTCTTAATAATAACAACTGTTATTGAATTCCGGACTAAACATATAACAGACCTAACGTAGGAAACTTCTTCGGATATCCGGAAATATTAGCATCCTGGTCATAGTGCTTTCGAAGTGATGAATTTAGAAACTGTTTTCTACATCTCATCTTATCTACATTGTTAACCTAAAAGTAAATGGGTCCACGAACACTTCTCCATATTTACTATACCCCTTCATAACTGACTAAAAAACAATGGGCGTTGATTACATTTAATCACTCAAAAACATTGAAAAAACAGCAAATCCATGAATTGAAAGTTTTATATTTTCATTACATTTGTCAAAATGAAACATTCCTCTACGTGGCGACATTTTCAATTATGCGACGCACAATTTACTCTTTCATAAATTAATTAAAATCATTTTCGGCCGCGCCTCATGCGTTCTGCTACTCACTCCCTTCAAGTGTCAACGACCTGTCAAATTTGTCAAAAGAAGCGCGCGTACTTGTGTCGCATTTGCCACACATGGGAAACATGGGATGATGCACTGCTGTCAAAGTCGTCTGCCCTGGCGCCCTCGTCACTTCAGCTCATTTACTTTATTAAATTAACGCTGAAATTGTTGAGTAATTTCTTTGTTTTTTCTCTTTATATCTACGGTGGGTTGAAATTCGCCGGTGTTCGTTTCGTAATTGGCCCACAAGACACTCGACTTCATCTGCTCCGCGCTGTGTGCTCCGCTGTGGTAGTGCAATTTATATGCCACTACTTTTGTCATATGACATTTTATTGGTTTATAGCGGCACGTCCTCTGATTTCGGCTCTTAACTCATTTGAAACCAGCAGCGACGTCTTTGCGACGGTCACCTTTATTTAATTACGTTCCCCTGCATGTGGGTATTATTTTCTTCGCTTTGCTTTCATGTTTCTAAATTAGGATTCGACTTTTCATCTCTAGGACCAATGATGGAGCATATTTTTTGTTCAATGTTTATTTATAGAACATTTTTAAATGTGCTTAAGTGGCGCTCCCTGAAATACACGTGATAATTCATGATAAAAACAAGCTGGAAAGTTCGTGTTCCAAAACTGCTGCCATCGGTGGTGTTTTTCTGTGAAAGGCTAGTCGGGCTAAATTAAAGTGAATGTTCCGAAAGAAGACCAAAGAGGCAGCGAAGTGAAGTGCAGCAGAAAAGGAAGAGTAATTCACAATCTTCTCGTAGAACGATTTATCGAAAATTCCAAAGACCCGCTGGATTATAGGTTATATGCTTAACACCAGATTTGTTTATTTCCAGTTACTGCATCACATTATTTAAATGTCCCTCAGATCGTTCCGCTTAAAATCAATCCTATCGTTCAGCCTTGCGCCTCAGATCTTGCCAAGCTACCTTATCAAATAACTCCTGCGATTATATCGGCATGTTAATAAAGCCAAAAACAATGATAAAAATTACAAACTTTGACGAAGTCGTCATCGGCGCCGCCTCTTTCGTGGATAACTGCAATACTTAAGCACCGTTTTTAAGCGTTTCCGTCTTTTAAATACGCTGCAAGAATTTTGCAGACATTGAAACATGCGCACGCTATTCTTGTATGCCGGTGTATAATTTTCGGATTTGGATTTTGCAATTTAAGTTCGCTCCTCCTGCTACGAACTATCCAGTTGACAAATGCTTGGTGTGGCTCACCGTGCCTTGACTACCGTCTGATGATGGAGATGGGCGCAACTGAGGCATGTTTGTATACCGCTAGTGTACGAGTTACTCCAACGATTCACTGAGCAAATGCACATTTTAATTTCGTTTGTTTGCGTTTAGTTTGGCATGAGTATTTATTATTATTGTTTGTTGTTGTTGCTGTTGCTGTCGCTGTCGTACGTTGATCAATTTCCGGTATATTGCAAAACGTTCAAATTGATTGACAATGACGCGCCCTTTTATTTTCCGTTTGGTTTATTTTATTTTAAGTTGACATGCCAATTTATATGTTCATAAACCTTTTTTGTGGCAATTAAGTGGCTGGGCATCGATATATATATACGAGTCATAGCAAAATCGTGTAACACTGTTGCTCCATAGGGGGAACCCTTTAAACCAAAAATTTATATATAGAGGAGCTTCGAAGTTCTTCTCACGGGCATCAACAGTGAAAAGTTCTGAAACCAAATAATAGTCGAACTAATGAAATAGTCGTCTTAAATGCATCTACCCTTACCAAACCAACTTAACCAAAACACGGGGAGATTTAGTTTATATACACAATTTTTGAAACGCGGACAAATACACAAACTCAAATTATCCAATTTTAAATAAAAGGCCCAAAAAGAAAGCTATTGAAAAAGTGTGATTTACTCAAAAATCATTTGAAATCAGTGGCGGCAGTTTTGTGCAATATGTTATGGAATCATTTGGGTTGGGTGGATACGAGACCGACTAATAAACTATATTTTTTTGCTATCAAAAATATCAGAAGAAGCACATAAGTTGAAACATTGAATAAACAATGCAGAAATGTCAATCTTCCTTCCACATATGACATGGTTACATATAGAAAAAACCAAGTTCGAGTCGAAATGCGGCTGTCTCTGTAAATACCCTGTTGAGCGTTAGCACCAGCAGCCAAGGCAAAACCCACTAAACTTTAGTTTTAAGCAAATGGATGGACGCTATATCACTTGATGAATGATAGAGTCCCATTCGGTCTAGATCTCAATTCGTGTGCCAAGAAATAGAAATCCATATTAGAGGTTTGAACTGCCGTAATTGTGGCGTTGGAGATCTCCCACTGAAGATTCCCGTGCATTATGTATAAAATCTCACGAGATTGCTACTGACGATCTTTTGCTATGATTACTTGGGTTTACGTTTGTGGACATGCAAAAAAGCTGCCCGAGTAGTATTTAAAGCTCACAGTTTTGAAGTTTCATTCAATGTTTCATCAATATTTTCTTTTTTCTCTTGCAGGCATTGAATACCTGGTGGAGAATCGTCTGCTTCGACATGACCCGCAGGATGTTGCTCATTTTCTCTACAAAGGCGAGGGCCTCAATAAAACTGCAATAGGTGCGTATTTTCCCACAGCGTTCCAACTCGCAACGCAAAAGCACATATGGCTATTGTTGTTCTTGCAGCTGACCCTGATGGTGATGCAGTCTCTCATAATGGGTACATTACCCTTTTTGTTTTACAGGTGATTATCTGGGCGAGAAGAACGATTTTAACGAAGATGTGCTGAAAGCATTTGTGGCCCTGCACGACTTCACAAATCTTATTTTAGTACAAGCTTTAAGGTAAGCGAAGTTACTAATAACGATAAAATTAAACAAATAAATTTGCTTTGCTTGCAGACAATTTTTGTGGTCATTTCGGTTGCCGGGCGAGGCGCAAAAAATCGATCGCATGATGGAGTGCTTTGCGCAGCGCTATTGTCAACTTAATCCAGACATATTCACCAACACGGATACCTGTTATGTTCTCAGCTTTGCCATTATAATGCTCAATACGTCACTGCACAATCCATCGGTGAGTAGAATCCATGGCGAGGGGGGCCGTTAGGAAGTCGTTGTCTCGACTATCAAATAAAAAGCGCATTACTTGTGCCAACGAGTTTATTTTTAGTCGTACGAACGAGTCCAATACGGATGTGGCTGGGGGGTTGTGTGGATACTGCCACAAAGTTTAAAACTGGAAATTTTTTGTATGCTAAAATGTTTGTGCAATTACTCGTAATCGTTCGGCACAGCACACGCAAATGACATCCCAATTATATATATGTACGTCTCTGCTTTCTTACTTCTGTTTATATCGCTCGGAATTATTCAGTTCTAAAAATAGGTCAAGTGTAGCGTAGTTTATGCCGTTGTTGCTCAACGCATGATATCAGCAGCATACATGAGCGGTAATTAGCAGCTATTTTTGCAAGTCTGAGTTCGAGTTGTTCTCGTCAGCATTTGTAGTGTGAAGCGACACAGTTCAATTCGTTCTTGAGAGTCGTGTTTACCTATTTCCGAAATATTTGCGCAATTTTACATTTGTTTATCTAAAAGCTCCATCAGTTTTTGATAAGCGTGGAACAATGCTTAACTAGATCGCCAAATTCGCATATGGTGTAGAATAAGCAGCGAACGGTGCCGACTAACTTCTGGGTACGTCAACTCTATTGGATCACGTTCATTTTTAAAAGGATGTGTGCAACTTAACCCATATAACCAGCACTACATGCAGGGCATACTCATAGTTAGGTTTTGGAATGTCTGAGAGTATAATAAGAATTCACTTTCGTATGATGTGGATAGCAAAGAATACAGTAATATTCCAGAGGACATGTAAAATTAGAATAGAGCGAACACAAATGAATAGCCACCTGCTATTCTGGAACAACAAGATAGATCCATAGTTATCACACACATTTTATATACACTGAAACCACCGAGCATTAAATATCTAAAGTCAATATTCCGGTTTTACTTATACTCGTACAACCAGGTATAGTCGGCTTTAAAAGATTGTGCTAAATGTGAAGGGTACACAATTTCTTTACTCGATGTACACAGAGAATTTCCTGCGGAATGTAATCTGAAGTGGAAACTTTTTGAAGTGGTTTGATTGCTTTAATCTAAAATAGTTGTTCATTGATGAACTTTATGTTAAAATAATTCAAATTGAACTGCGCAAGCTGCCACATGTGTCACCTTTCAATTTATTAACATACAGCCTCCAGTGTCAACAAGAACTTGTTAATAGCGTTGGGAGGCTACCGCACATATCCGCGCAATTAGTTCTTTTGTTTCCATAATTTGTTTTAATTAACGGAATCGCCTGAAAGAAAAACGAACACAGAATGAAAGAAAAAAGAACACAGAATCTTAGCGCAGACACGTGAAACTTTGTGTAGAGAATTTCTCATATGGAACTCTTCTAAATTTGGTTATTCATGTTCTGAAAGCGTCAAATGGAAAATTGAAATTCATGAACTCCTAAAGCCAAATCGCCACCGTAGTACAATTTTGAGTGAGTTTTACTTGTAGGAAAAACATTACTTTGATATCGGCTCCTTTTATATTATACTTAATTGTTCTGACCGGATCGCTTAAAATGTTACCATCAATTATTCGATTCACATTGGAAACGATTTCGAATCTGTCTCTTTCACATTATATTTAATGTTCGTGACCGGATCGCTTGGAATATATTCCAACAATTGTTCGTTCGATTTGCTGGATACACTTTGGGTTCTTCAAATACTTCTGAGGCTAGCAATTTGGGATGGTGTGTATATATATACATATATACATTTGTTAGGAAGATAAATTAAAAAACTTGTTTGATTTCGAGTAACAGGATCAACTGCTTATTGTGGAACACGTTTAATCGAGTGTGTTTTTTTTGCAGGTGAAAGACAAACCCACCGTTGAGCAGTTCATATCAATGAATCGTGGGATCAATAACGGCGGAGATTTGCCAAGGGGCCTGCTGGAATCTCTATACGAGTCGATACGAACGGAACCGTTCAAAATACCGCAAGACGATGGAAACGATTTAATGCACACATTCTTCAATCCTGATAAAGAAGGCTGGCTGTGGAAGCAGGGAGGAAGGTAACCACTTGCACACGACCCACACACATTTACACAAACAAACACACACACACACACTATGCGCCTATGTATAAGAATTTTCTGATCGAATTTTTATTTATTCTAGGTACAAGTCATGGAAACGGCGCTGGTTCATATTGAATGATAATTGCCTGTATTATTTTGAATACACCACAGATAAAGAGCCCAGAGGCATCATACCATTAGAGAATATATCGGTGCGTTAATTCTTTGGTATTCTTTTCTCCAGAGGTTTATTTCCACTCTTCTCATTGCAGGTGCGTGAAATACATGACCGCAGCAAACCACACTGTTTTGAATTATTCGCCACTGGCGGTGCTGATATAATCAAAGCATGCAAGACTGATTCGGAGGGAAAGGTAATTAGTAATTAGTAAAGTTTTATCATCTAATGACCACACATTCTCCTGTCGCCGTAGGTTGTTGAAGGTAAGCACACCGTCTATCGTATGTCTGCCGCCACCGAGGAAGATCAACTAGAATGGATAAAGCGCTTGACGCAGTCCATTAGTCACAATCCGTTCTATGACATTTTAGTACAAAGGAAAAAGAAGGCCCTTAGCAAAAGTTAGTATTAGTGGATAGCGTTGCTAAAGGATCTCACAAGACCACAAAGAGAATGTGTTGTTCGTTTGTCTAAAGTGCTGCTGCAGTCCTGCAAGGAGCGTTTGCGTCTGCTTCCGAATATGTCTTGGACGGCCACTTGCTACTGCATATATTGTCTGTTGTTTCGTACTATTCTTCTACTCTATTACTATTATAATTTCACTATTTATTCTATTATAATTTCAATTTTCTTGTTCATTTATTGTTATTTTCCTTTGTTTCTGCTCTTCTTTTGTAATTTTGTCTTATCAGTAATGAAATTAGCTAAATTATATAATTTTTTAAAAATTAATTAATTAATTCTATTTAAACAAATTACATTTTTAGTTTTGTTCAAATTTACTAAATTAATTATTTGAATTATATGAATTATTTCATTTCTGCATGGTATCCCAAGTCCTTTGTATTATTTTGCAAACCTGCATTGTTCCACTTTCTCTCTCTCTCTCTCTCTCTCTCTCTCTCTCTTTCTCTCCTTCTATTATGCACGCATTTACATGTACACATGCAGCCACACGCAAATCGTTTTGTCTCTATTGTTGTGATATAATTTATTATTGATTAGATTTAAATAAACATTTTTGTTAGTTCAAATAATTATTAGTGAGCTTATAAAACCTTAATATTTGTAATTTATATAAAACAAAATATTAATTAATTAGTTATAATTATTTCTATGTATGTCATCAATTGTTTCACATTTATTTCGTGTTAGGGATTTTTTTAAATTTAGAAGAAAAAATTATGTTATTTGTGTAATAAACATTATATTTTAGACCACGAATTGGATTTACAAATGCCTTAAAACGTTGAAATTTGTTTAGGTTTTTTAAAATTTTCTTTGATATTTATATCGCTGAAAACACTTTTATACATTTGATTTGCATGATTTGAGCTGCGCTTATATAAAAATTGTTTGTTAGATTAAAAAGTGGATCGAAGTTAGTCCGCAATTAATTAAAATTTGTTAAATTGGTTCATTGAACTAAAAATACAGCTCCATTAGAACAACGAATGAAGTGTTCCTACGCCAATACAACTGAAAAAGGCCACAACTACACAGAAATATGAATTGTAAATTTTGTAAATAATTCACCCAGACACAACCCTAACAAAAATATATAGGTTTGCCCTTTCATTTCTCTCTTAATAGTAGGTGAATTATATTTCTTTTTTCTATATCATAGGCTAATGTTAATAATATTGATTCATGTAAAAACGAAGCTTCACGAAGCTCAACGCAATATTACAATTATGTGTATTACTAAACAAATCATCGATTTCCTTAAAATAACTATTAAAAAAATCAATTATGTTAAGATTCGTGCACATATTGTGTCCGCATATACATATATAGATATATATATATAGATACGATATATATGCATATATACCGTTTAAGATATGTGATTTTAATGCATATTTGTATTGTGTAGTTATAAACACTTTTGTATTGCTTTAGCTGTAAAATATAAAATTTGTACTTTAGAGAAAAAAAAAACTATAATAAAATGAATTGCATTTAACAATGACATTTGATTTCTTAGAGGAGATCCCGAAATGTTTGGAAAATATAGTTGTAGGACCGCGAATTTAGTGACTCAGGCCAAACGACAACTTACCTAGCTTTTTTATCACCTTTTCGAGAAAATGCCTCCCTCTTTCCGAAGACTTATTCTCCATTGGAAGTTGTCTGTTTTAAATGTAATTTTTTAAAATCAATCTCAACGATCATTTAGAGATAAATTTCTGTGGAGGCCTTCTTTTTTAGCTAATTTTATAAATTTAGGACTAGGCAAAGGATCCTCCCCTGAAAATACTAAGATGATTTTATTACATGGTCAATGGTTTGATTTTTCTAAATATTGTCTTTAAATTATGATATTGGGTAAGTTCACCGAGAATTTAGGGACAAAAATGAAATTGGCGGCCTACTTGGCCTATTTGTAAGCGTGGTAGTCTCACAGTTCTGCCCAGGTCATGGTCTCGAAACGCTTCTTTCTAAACCTTTTTCTCTTTCGAGTCAAAGGTCTTAGTTGGTAGTACTCCATTCTCCAAAACTTGCGCTCATAATTAAATCTGGTATAAGATATAAGCAAAGAGTATCAAAAATCGGTGAGCGGCAAGGAGAAGCGAGATGTAATGCGTGTAATTTTGTTCGAGGGGTTTACTAGAAAAGCCATCGCACAAAATTTTTCAACAATAATTTCGTTCGTCATGCGAGCTCTATATATGTAGACCCTTTGATATATGAATAATAGAATAAATAAAAAATGATCTTATTCTTAGAAGCATTTAGATTGATAATTTAATGTGATCGGGGAAAGCGTTTTAAGGTCAATGATTTGCGGATATGAACTTGGAATGTCTCTTTATAAGGAAGGTGCCTCTATTCAATTAGTGGGTTCCATCAGTAGCTATAAGGATGTCATTTCCGCCATCCAGGAAATACGATGGGCTGGACAGGTATGTGCAAAACTGAAATCTGCGATATCTACTACAGTTACCATGGAAGCACGAATTTTTATGCCCATTTGTTGTTGCCAATATACTAACGAATTCAGTCTTGCAGTTCACTCCTGTGAACCATTCGCGTTAATGCAAAGTTCTTTTAATCTAAGGATGAAGGATCCGAAGAAGATTTCTATGGGAGACTCGAGGATGTGTATGAATTCTCCTGTCGTTAAAATTCTTTCTTCCATTTCCAACATTAAAATTTTTCAAATATTCTAATCCAAGACTTTACAAATAATGGTTAACGCTTCCTGGTACGTGACCAACGCTCAAATACGCCGATACCTTGAAATTTCTCTAGTAAAAAACTAAATCAAAACCATAGCTTCAAAATACCGTCACTCATGAGTTCACTCTCATGCTTGATGTCAGTTCACTCTCATGCTTGATGTCAGTTCACTCTCATGCTTGATGTCAGTTCACTCTCATGCTTGATGTCAGTTCACTCTCATGCTTGATGTCAGTTCACTCTCATGCTTGATGTCAGTTCACTCTCATGCTTGATGTCAGTTCACTCTCATGCTTGATGTCAGTTCACTCTCATGCTTGATGTCAGTTCACTCTCATGCTTGATGTCAGTTCACTCTCATGCTTGATGTCAGTTCACTCTCATGCTTGATGTCAGTTCACTCTCATGCTTGATGTCAGTTCACTCTCATGCTTGATGTCAGTTCACTCTCATGCTTGATGTCAGTTCACTCTCATGCTTGATGTCAGTTCACTCTCATGCTTGATGTCAGTTCACTCTCATGCTTGATGTCAGTTCACTCTCATGCTTGATGTCAGTTCACTCTCATGCTTGATGTCAGTTCACTCTCATGCTTGATGTCAGTTCACTCTCATGCTTGATGTCGGCAAATAAAATATTCAGAAGAATAAAAAGAAAAACACCGCTTCGATTTTGAAACTCACTAAAATGAACTATGAATTAAGGATAGTTTTAAATTGACAAATTTAGCGCGTAGAAAAACTCTTCATTTCTTTCATTCATTTTTCAAGTACTATTTAGGAATTAAAATAAATTTTACTAGCATTTTTACTGTTGGGGTCTTGCTGCTTACAAAATTTGAAGAGCACACACACGCACACGAAACACTACGGTGAACATATAAAAAAGTATATGTATGTAGTAATAAAACTTTAATAATTGATTGTGCATTAAGATATATCCGATCTGGGCTTTAATAATATAATAAAATGGGCTTTATAATATAATAATATTATGCACATCTATGAAGAAGTATCTTTCAAACTATATAAATATCAAAAGTTGGTTCGGCGGAAATGCCCCAAAAACGTATATGTAGTATAGATATGTAGTATATAGAATAGATTATATATATTTAAAACCAAATTTAATTTAACTTCTCTGATTCCTTACTTTATAAATGTTGAAAATCATAATAAACAGTAAAGAAAGCCAGAAGTCGTGTTAGACTGACTTCGAGATACCCTTTTTCTTTACATGTGCGTGCGAGCTAACCATGGCAATGTGCATTACTACCAAATTGTATCCATATATCATCAGATACCATATTTGTTGCCTTTCTGACAATTGTTACGAAGCTCAATACTTGGATTTGTATCGCTGGATTGTGTAATAAGCAGACAATTCCTTCTTCAGTTGGAACAATTCGCTTTATTAGCATTCGTCCAACTTACTACTGGCTTTAATTCTATTCTCTCGGTTCTCACACTTCGTCTTCGCTAGCGTTTGCTTCAGTTAGTCAGTTGTTGCACCTTAATGTTTTACTTACATCTGCTTCAACTGCCCGTTGCTAACACGATGTCCGCTCTGCGACGATCACTCTCAACTGCCCGTTGTGAACACGACGCTCACGCGATTCGGCTATGATCCTTTTCTGTCACTGGTTAACTGATCTGCTACTATGATGTTCACTTTCGGCTACACGGACTGTTTCACTGCTGCTGCTACTCCGATGTTCACTTGGTCACTTTCACTTATTTACTCATCCCGATGTCTCGCGTGCAGTCGCTTATATACCTCTTGCACACGAGAACCTCAACCAACCTCCGAACGCAGCTTCGCATGCTTTCTCGCGTGTCCATTTTTAGGGGTTGAAATCGACACACACCTTAAAATCATCAACCAATCAGACAGCGTGTTGATTTCGTAACAATATCTAGAGAAATTTTTGGTGGGGTACTTATGCCTGTAAAAATTGCGTTTTATGTGGTGTTGAATACCAGTGCCTGAACCCTCGTATAAAATGTCGTATTTAATTTTGATCGTAGTCCCAAAAGTTCTTTCGATAGCTTTATAATTTCCACACGACTCTTCACATAAAATTCGTTAATAAGTTCGAAATTGTGTTAATAGTGGGCGTGGAACTAAATATATACCTTTTACAAACTATTTTTAATAAGTTAAAATTATGCAAAGCACAGGGAAATAAAACACGTCCTATTACTTCAAAATTATTAGAAGAAGAGAGAACAGGAAGTATATATTATTTGACACTAAAAGTTGAGGTGTTTTTTATACAGTTGACATATTACTATAATCAATGTTGTATCCTAATATTTGTTCTTTTTTAACATATTATTTTTAGGATATTTTTCATTACAGATTGTTACGAAATTGCCCTCCTGACAATTTACTCCAACTCTCAATACTCGGATTCGTACCACTGGATAGTGTAGTAATCAAACAGTCGCTGGTTAAATTAAAATATTTAACTTTATTTAATTATTGCAATTTACACATTTAATATTAGGCTTAAAGTTACTTTATTACAATTTTGCACTTTATTTAATAATTCATTTAATCACTTTATTACTTCTTAATACTGTGACTGCTACAAGTAAAATACACGATGTACATACTGCTACTATTGCTATTCAACTGCGCCTGTACTTTAATAGTGTGGTGGCATATATACCTTTTGAATGGTTGAAGTAGAATATTCTAGAGCATTCTCGAATTTTACCTACACTTCGAAAGGGGTTCTTGAGTAAGCTTTTTCTCCGAATATATTGTGTCTTGACTTATATACACCAGTCTCGTAGTGTATATACGAGTATAAGTCAAATGGGCCCCTAAAAGTATACTATCATTTATGTATCAATATTTTACCTCCAACATAAAAATTGTATATAAAGGCAAAGTAAGCATGCTAGACTCACACCCCGAGGGTCGCAGGTTCAAATCCTGCCACGGGCTTGGTCTCCAAAGTGCTTCTTTCTATAAAATCCTTTTCTCTTCGAGTCGAAAGCCTCTGCAGCTAGTACTCATTCCCCCAACACCTTGCACTCATAATTAATTATGGTCTAAGATATAATAATAATAATAATAATATAAAAACGCCACGAAATGGAAATAAAACGCCGTAATCGCCGATTAATTATGATCGATTTGGAGCCACTTTTCATTAGGTTAAATATTCACTGCAGCCTCTCAGACTGCTTCAAGATTTTTTTATGCTTCCCGGACCATGATAGTTCGCTTACCATACATCAGGAAATAACGATGTAATCGCTACATCCGGCATGTGTGAAGCACTTCACTGCGTTCTGTTGCCTGTAAGTGCGGGTTTGTCAAATAAAACAGTTTTCAAGTAATTTAAATTTTTTAATATAATATTCTCTATATTTTTTGTAATTTTTATCATTATTTTTACTTGTAAGGTTCTATAATGTTATATAATTAAGAATTCATCATTTCATCTAAATATTTTAGTTAATAATAATACAATATAATAATAATTAATAATAATAATAATCATTTTGTTTATTTTCTCTTTTCTTTTTGGTTTTTTACTTTGCTTTTCCTCGGTTTAACGCTTTTTAATGGAAATATTAATTTGTGTGTTTATATATTTCACTTTTACATAATTTTTATTTGCCATTTGATTTTGTGTAAGTTTGTCGTAGTATGCAAATTTTATCAAATTATAATGTATCGAAAATGATTATGAATGATAAAGTAACTTCTACTAATTGCGTAAGTTAATTAAATCAGTTTTCGTTTTGTGTTCATTTTGCGTTCTAAGAAGGAAAATAATCCATATAAAGAAAGCTAAAAGCAAATGCGTTTTATAATAATTTTTTTTGCTCGTTTTTGTTTTTATATATTTCGCTTATGATTATGATTTTAAAAATGTTACTTTTCTTGATGAATTTCATTTGGTGTCCTTTGTTTTCGGTTTATTCTTCTCTGTGTTTTTGCTTTTGTTTTGTCATAATTGAAAACAATTTGCTTGTTTACGTATTTAACGGTATTTTGTATACTTGAAATTTAATTCATAAATTGTGCGTAATAATGCAGTAAATGTCAATAATGCCGCTCTGCTGTACTCGTATACGTGAGAAATTAACAGAATAGTCCAGAAGTTCCTTCAACGTTTCAATGATCGAACGATTTCGCTTAGCTAAAGAACCTTATAAATGCATTCTGAGGAACTTCAACGAACAATTTTTGAACATTGTATGTGAAAGGAAAAAAGGTTTCTGTTTCATCTGTTTGTTTAAATTTGTTCTTCTTATTGTGGGAAAATAAAACAAATAAATGTAAATAGTTTAATTCATTCGTAGTGGCGTTTGTTTTTGTTGTTTTAGTTGACATTATAGAAAAGGCAGTTGCTGTTTTATAATTAATAATTATTGCTGATGTTATTTTTGTTGCTTATGCGTAACGAATATAAAACAATTGAAAAATGACTTCAATCAATTCGATTTTATTGTTTATTCATAAAAAAACTGTTCGTTAAACATCACAAAAAATAATCAAATTAATGCTTATTTTATTTTTGATCTTAATAAATGCTTCGGAATTATATAATAGCTGAGATATAATGTATATAATTGTTTTCCATTTATTTACTTGTTCTGTTGTACAAAAATGTCGCTTATTCATTTTCATTTTAACATGTGTAAGAAATTTAGTTTTTGTCGTTTTTTGCTTTTGTTTTGTTTATAATTAAATTTTTGTAGCTCAGTCTTTTACTAACGATTTTTTCTTTTTAAATCTACGTAATTAATTTATTCCCAATAAAAAGAAACAATAAAACGTTGATGCATTTTCAATGATTCGATAAATTAATACGATCGAATATCAAAATTAAAATATTGAGTCTGAAAAGATTTTTCGGTTTCCTCTGTTCACGGTTTGCTGCGAAGTAAATTTAGGGTCGTTTGTTGGAATTTGAAAGTAAAAGCAAAACTAACTGACACTGTGGCCGATGTAAAACAACGAATATCGCATAAGAGAATGGCATATTTGCGTATTAGTTTTGCATACCGTACCAAGCAGCGCTTTATGTATTGAACCCCGTAGGGTGGAAAACTATCTGTATAGCCAACAACTCTTTAAGAACACTGCTATTGCACTTCATCATCACATTTAAGAAAAAAGTCTGCATTACAGGATTTCTGAAGACCTGTAGAATTGGTTGCATGACAAACTCACAAACTTTTGCAGTCATTTTGTCGAGGCAGCGGATTTATTGTAGAATACTAAGAAATAGCAAGTTTAGTGGAGTAAAAAACTCATTCTTGATTGGATAAATCAAGTAATCCGATGTTGTATATGTTGCGAACATAGTCATAAATAGTCAAAACTATAAACTTCACACTTCTGTACATATAAAATGATTGCATTTCCTAATATGAGAGCGTACGTTCGAGAGAAGTAGCCTGCATGACAGAGCAAGACCAAGAATTAGCGAGTTAAATTGTAAAAGGTTTGCATCAGAGAGTGTATGTCAAACCAAAATAAATATAGGGGCACTGATGCACGAGAGAGCAATAAAAAAGTACTCTCAAATTTAAAAAATGTTTAAAACACACCAACTACAATTATTATTTTCACAACATTTTTTGCTGTAATGTAACTGTTCGACATTCTGGTACTACAAATAAAAAAAAAGTTTATAATACTTCGAAAACAATGAAAAAGTACTAGTACCAAGACACCTGTTCTTTTCATGCGCCATACAAAAAGGTTCCCTAAATGGTACGAAAGTAAGTAGTTGTGCAACAGTGTACAGGGGATATGCTCGAGGGAAGTAGCCTGCATGAGAGGGCAAGACCAAGAATTAGAGAGTTAAATTGTAAAAGGTTTGTGTCAAACCAAACTAAATATAGTCATACGGAATCGGGTGTGCACACGTATTTGACTTTGCTTTCTGAAATTGTATAGACCAGTTGCAGGATGAAGTTTATGGAAGGGAGTTTAGGCACTTAAGTGGTCGCAGCATACAATTCCAGAAGGCAACTGTATGACACTGATTCAGGATTTGAACGTAGAGGCAAGACTCAATACGGCACATTCTTCTTTTGAAAGTAGTTCTTGAATAATTATTGGGTGCTTCAATAAATAAATATAATTATTGCAGAAGTGTTGTGATATGTTAAATGCCAACGTGAACACCAATTCAACTCAACTGGACCTGCAGCAAAAATTCGAATGCTCGTACATTAAAAACATGAACTCAACGCAAATTGGGAAGAACTGAAATAAATTAGGACAGTTTAACGCCGAAATTGACTTTGCTATGCTCGCTTTAATAATAAATAGATATACTTTATGTTGTTGGTGTTGTTTTTGTTGCACTTGCTGCTGTTTTATGTGTTAAGCATTATTGTATGCATATTATTTTAATTTTAATTAATTCAAGAATAAATTTTCTTTATGCAATTTGATTTGCTGTCTCTGCGTAATAACTTTTGTAATGCTTTTTCTTTTTCTTTTATTTTTTTTGTTTTTGTTTTCGTTTTTGTTTTTCTTTGCGTTCTTATTAATAAATTATTTTTAACTGCTAAATTATCACTACTCTTTCATAACGTTTTCAATGTGAAATATGTTTTTTTTCTCCTCTGTTTGTTTGTTTGTTTGTTTGTTTGTTTGTTTCCTTGCTTTATTTATTAATAATAATAATAATGTTTCAATAACGTGTTGGTGTTAGTTGTAACTTGTTCTGTCGAACTTGGCTCAACTGATTTGGAAGAGTATGTTTGCGCTATAATCAACAATTTGTATCTTACGTATGTATAATATTCGAAATCTCCTTTAAGAGTAACAACGTAATGAATGAAAACATGCGAAGTGGCAGATATGAAAAACGGAACAATGCAGAGATGGAGATGGAATGGATAAATGGGTCGTCAATGTCTAAAATGACTATAAAATGAGAATTTTGTGTTTATGTTTAATGGAAAAATGGTTTTATTTGCCTTTCTCTTGTTCAAGTATTTACAAATGTTTGCATTGTCAAATGTTAACAGAACTCTTTCTCTAATATAAATGTGTATAATGGTTTTCTGTTTGCCTCTTTAAATATCAATATAAGTTACTATATAAAATGCATTAAATTATCATCAGCATGACTCATGCTCTACTAACAAATTCTCTTAAATGAATTTCTGAAAACAAGTTTTTCCATTTTCTTTTCTTTTCTTTTTTTGTTTGTTTGTTACTTTGTTTTGTTAAAATTCTAAAGCGACTTTTTGTTTGTTAATTGTCATTAATAATATAATTCTTAATGTTAAATAGTTTAATGTATATATATATTTTTTTATTTATGTAAGAAGCACTTGAATATATATCGTGTGTAATGAAAAAGATTTTTATTTTTTAAATATTACTTTAACTCTAAATGCATGTAAATGTTTGTTATTAACTTTTTCCTTTTTTTTTGTAGTTTTTCTCTTTCGTAAAAGTTAAAAATTTGTTTCAATATTTAGAAAAAGTAGTTTTATTATAATCAATGGAGTGTTCGCTGAGAGATGTTACATAAAACAACTAACAAAACACGAAGTTAAACTGAATGTTTTTTATTTGAAAACAAAAACAAACTGTTTCATCGCTTTATGTTCGAGTGATTCAAAAGGCGTTTCTCTAAAGCGAATGTTGGCGAATAAAAGCACTTAATTTCCAAGCAATATTCATAAATTAATGTTATTGGTGAGTGGAAAATTGAAAAGAAAAACATTAGTTATCGTAGACATCTCCTATTGAAGTTTGGTATTTGGTATTCCGCAATCGCAGCTTAATTAATTTCTATATATGTATATTAGAGTGTATAAAAGTTATTGATTTGCTTGATTTGCTTGATTTACTTTAGTTAATTCATTTGTTAGTTGCACTTGAGTTTAAAAACAATTAAATACACTTGCGCGTATGCACTAACTTTATTGCAATTACTAATAGAACAAATTCTTGCTTAACAATCTCATTCAATAATTATCATTTATTAAATATATATATATATATAAATACAATTATATTATATATATTTATATATACATATTTCCATTTGGTTTGTTAACGTATTGCTTTAGTATCTTCATCTTCATAATTACTACTAAACTAAGGTACTTGATTTAAATAAATTAATGCTTGATGCAATTCATAACGAAGCAAAAGAAACTCGTCACATACTCGTAAATATAAAAAGCCTTCTTATGCGTGTAGTTTGTTATAATACTCGTAATATGCTAAATATGGTTAAAAACGTTCCAGAGTACTCCAGACAAGAGTGTATAAAGCAGTATGAAAAGATGCTAATTGAATAATTGGTGTATATCCTTGAAAATAGTTGTATATGTACTCGTATATATGTATGTAATATAATAAAAATATGATTTCGTCATTGATATTTAGGATTAGTTATGTATAAGATATCTAAAGAAAGAGAGCGGTTGGAATACTCGCAGTGCAGCTATGGCAAGGATCGGCGAACACAGACTCAGTGTGGCCGATGTTCAAATGAAACAACGAAATGAAACAACGAAAGCAAATAATTCGAAATGAAAATATAAATTAAATCTTTATTGCAATTTTCTATAACAAAATTTAATTAAATACACAAATAAAAACAATACAAATACAATTTGATTAGAAGAAAACATAAAACGATTCCATAAAGTTACCAATAAAATAATACAGTAAATAATTTGAAAATAGTGCGAAGCATAAAACTAAGGTTTCTCTTTGGCGGATTTTTAGGATAGGCTATATTTGTAATGAAAATATTTTCGATATACTAACAAAAATGTCTTATTTTTTAGCTTGTTTCTTTTCTTTTCTTTTTTTTTTGAAAAATGGATTTAGATATTTCTACGCTTTTCGTTCGTTATTCAGCAATACTACTAAATGCCTTTTAATATAGTTCTATACAATAGTATTTTTTGTTTGTTTCGTTTTAATTATAAATTGTTTTCTAAAAAGATGAGTGTGCACTAATTTACTATACATACTCTTATATATGATCACTGTTATTTTAGATGGTCTTGAGACTGCAACGCAGCCGTTCTCAAGTGTGTTTCTCTGAGCTCTTTTGCATATTACTACAATTTCAACATAATTTCTTAAATAATTGCGTAAAGTTAATTATTTACAATCTATCAAATTATTTAATGGAAATAACTTGTATATTTAGAATAAAATTTCAAAGCTAACTTTAGAGTGCGATAGAATGAACATTTCAA
Organism: Clusia tigrina; assembly: GCA_920105625.2. Lineage (NCBI taxonomy): Eukaryota > Metazoa > Arthropoda > Insecta > Diptera > Clusiidae > Clusia > Clusia tigrina. The sequence goes on along the minus strand of OV050033.1, from coordinate 38,061,682 downwards.
TAGTAGCTAATGTCAAAAATTTGTACCAAATCACATTCTTTGATTTTTGCATGAAATTAACTCAAAAAATATTAAGGCAATTCTATAAGTTCAGGGTAAGAGAAGCCGTTTCTGAAGGAAGCAAAGGTAATAGAGACACACATCAATCAATCAACAGATACAGTGAAGATTTAATTTCAAATGGAAAACTTCTTTATAAAAATAATTGACTAGAAGACAAATGTAAGAGACAAAATTAATTTGTGTAAAAATTAATATGATAAAAAAAAAAATTTATGTTAATAAATTTATATAAGAACCTATCAAATGACAGAAAGCATATTTGAAAATATATCGGGGGCTCATGAATACGGGTATCAAACAATTGTCAATTGAGTTGTGTCGATTTTTGAGGAGTGCAATTAATATTTTTTACATTATTTAACAAGTTTAAAGCATTTTTATATAATTTCTTGGACTATTTTACTGTAGGCGGTTTCCCTACGGGGTTCCCGATGTATTGTGATATTGTTAAAGAGCGTTCTTGGTTTTAGAAAAATCTCTAGTTTACCTAACCAACGAATAGTTCCAAAATATTAGTGAACCCCGTTAGTAAAACTAACAAGAATGGTGCTTTATTTCTTCATAACGGAACCAGACTATGTTAAACGATGCAGTAAATTTATAATCATTTCAATAAATAAAATTGAAAATCAAGTTTGGGGAATAGTTCGTAAGTATGTAATAAAGAAATTAGAGCTTCCTTTGCCTTAATTATCCGGTCGAAAACGGCTCGAAGAGTTGTCTAATAGTTCTGTATATAAGTAAAGACAATTCCTATATGTCACGACAATATTTCATATGAAATACAAAACGAATATTTGGGATCATGTTGTCGTAAACATTTCAAAGATGGCATTTCATAGCAAATTAGAAATTATTTAGTTGAGAAAATTTGCTATGAAATTGCCAATACAGCATTTCATAGGATATTAAGAAATAATTGAAGCTAGAAAAGGGCAGCATCTTGAGACTGCTGGATGAGTTAAATATTAGAAGTCAATAAAGAAGGAATAATAAAATATTAATAAATTAATTCATCTTTAATTAATAAACAAAACTTCTAATCTCCGCGCAGTCTGCCAACGGCTCAAATATAAGGGATCGACTAATTCACATGCCTTCACAGGTGTCCGATATATTTTCAGTAAGAGGGAGAAGATTAAAAGAAGATGGTGAGAGAAAAGAAAGAAGCTTATATCAGTGTCGACAGATGGAATTAAAATAAAAAATTATAGATTAAAATAAAAATCATAAATATGGCACATAAAAATAGCCTTCTTGTATCTCAGTAGATTTGAATGAATCATTAATATTTATTTAGAACAGGCTCACTACGCTTGGCGAACTGCATTAAGTAAGTAAATGATGCAATCCGATGTAATAATAAATTTAGAATTTAGTATTTGATTTTGACCTCTTTATACCGACCAAACGAAAAAGATTATATGGAATTGCGTAAGACGGATGTGCTTGCAATTGCGTGGAACGCAGTGTAGTGAGAGGTCGCTCGCCTGTTCCTGGAGGCGTGTGCTGCTGTGAAGCTACTGAATTTAGAAAATTGTAATTTGGGCAAACATTACCGCGTTATTGTTACGTAATTTACATGCTTACAAACTCAACGCTTGTCGTCTCCTGCCGCGCCACATTTCTAATAGTAGGGCATGTGTGTCTGAGAGAGTGTATGTAGAGGTGTTGATGGAGTTTATGTATAGATATGAGACTTATTGTAAATTTTACAGTTAAATGTAGTAAAGTGTTTTATTAGTACTTTAGTAAAGTATTCTTGCAATCACTGTGGTTGTTCTTCTACTTTGCTTTTTAATTTCTAAATAGTGTATAAATTGTTATTCTTGTAATAACGCTACAATAATCAATAATATCTCTTTATTTGTTTTTGCTTTCCTTTAAATTGTAAAAATGCTTTGTATATCGTATTTACAATTAATCCCTAACAATTTCATTCTTACTAAGTAGTTGTCTCTTCCTAATGTGCTACTATCCTGTTTGCATGCAAGTTCCGCTACTCGAAGACTCATCTCTGTTTTTCGATTTCCTGGGAATAATGTTTCAAAAAGATTCACGATAGAGCAAAAAGTTGCCTTTCTCAAGCAATTATTTTCGCAGTTTTCCTGCTAAATCGATTCTTCTGCTTTTTCTTTTGCTATTTTTAAATTTGCTTCAAATTTTTCAAATGTATAAATGCACTTTTGCAGCAGCGTCTTACAAAGTTCTGCGCCATTTTAATGTAGTTTAAACTGCCCTTTTCCTCAAGCAAATAAATCGTGATTATTATTTATATACTAATTTAGTATAAATTACTTTAAAAAATAAAATGTTTGTCCTTTGTTTTAATTTTCTTTACATTTTAAAAACGCTGACGCTTGGCTCGTTATTCTGTTTTTGTTTTTGTTTTTGTTAATTTATGTATTTTTTGTTTTTGATTTTTTCCTTAAAGTTCATTCTAAAAATCTAAATTTTTCAAAAAACTCTTCGGCTATAGTTGCAACTACTTTTGCAGGAAAAATGCATATTTTAAAAAAACTTTTACTACATTCTAATTTTAATGAAATTTTAAATATTGGCGAAGTATTCATTTTGGTATTCATAAGCTTGGGAATCACGCTGGATTCTTGCTTGATTGATTGCATTCGTTTTTGGGGAGCAGGAGATTCATTATTCGGGACTTTTTGTTATTTTACACATGGCCTCACTTCGGAAAGTTAAAATATGAGCAAACAAAATCTCAAATATAAGTAATTATAATATATTTTTTTCTTAGAATATTTGTCGTGTCAGAAAAAAACCATTTCCTTATGAAATATTAAACATCGAAAAAATTAACCAAAATGAATAAATTATATACAGAATATGACAACGAGCAAGAACTTAAAAAATGGAGAATAACACCAATGAAAAAAGATGGGTTTAGATATGAAATGCTCCCATATGTAAATGGGGCCTTTGTGAAGCTCACTTGGGAGACTATTTCTGCAATTATTATCGGACAGCAACGAAGTCAAAGTGGGATATTTTTGATAATAAAATATATTAAACTATGGAAATATGCATTGGAGACATTAAAGGCAGGTTTTTTTTTATAGAGATTTATAGAGTATTCTCTTTTACATGGCATGGAGAAGAAATATTGAAAGTATTTTTTAATTGAAATAAAGCTGAGCATACTCAGTGATATACATAAAAGGATTAAAACTTTCAATATACCAATACTTATTAATGCTGTAAAATCCCTTATTATAGATAATAGGGAACAAAATTTATTTTAAATTAAAGATTGTCCCATTTATCTTGATAATAAATAATCTAAAATATTACGTTTACTCAGTAGGCAGCAAGTAAGCACAATTCTGACGATGCATACGCAGCAGTCCATTAAAATACACTGATTCGTGGAGAAAAAACGGGGTGGCGGAAACTGCAGTGATCGTCCATGTTTCACCTCTTCTGTATCTCAGCAATGTATTGCTTCTTTAAAAAATTATATGCAATTCATTACTGCTGGAAATGCTTCTATCTGTGTAATTGTAAGGTTATACTTTCACATTGGGACACTGACTAAAAGGCCTTTAGTTTAGAGTTGGACTTGGTCGTTCAGCTGACTGATCCGCTCATTCTCGTTCACTGAGCATATTAAATTAGGTCATTCACATAGTTCAGTTGCTCAGTTAGTTCAGCCGCGCTCATTATGCCATGAATGTTAAAACGTCACTTGCTCACCTACTCTATTTACTCTTTCGTTCGTTTGTTCATAAGAAGTGGAAGGAATCAGAGAGCATTACTTGCACTTGGTGCTTTTTTGTCTACGTTCTCAACAAAATGACCCCATATAGCACTGGATTTTTTTTCGAGCAGCCATTATCAAAATATTTCACCGATTTCACATTCACTGTAAACAATTTTCAATTATTCATAAGAGTATCCAAATTTTGGAAATCCTATGTGCCTTGATGTTCTAATTGGAACCAATATACATATGTACTCGTATATATGTCATCATTCAATCACAAATCCATACATACATAATTCGAGATAATGTTTGTGTGTCATTTGAATAAGTGAGCAAGTGAGAAAGTGAGCAAGTGAACAAGTGAGCAAAAGACCAAAAGTGCCAGTGAGCAAGTGAACTACTTTGTTTAACAGATCTGAACTAGTTCAGTTAGTTCAGTTCAGTAAAAAGGTCAGTTAGTTTGATCGGTCGTTCACTACCCAAGCCTACTTTAGTTTTGCCGTATTTACACCATGTCAATTCATTTTCAAATAGGGAAATTTCGATCGTAATACCGTCGTCGTTCAATTGATGTGTTATTCTATGATAATACCGAAATAATCGATAGATTATTCCTCGGAACATAAAAAAATATAAATTAAATAATATCACTAAAAAATTCAAGAACATGAAAAAATGTATAAATAAAAAAAACCATACGTATATATGTATTTGTATATATAATAATATTTTAATTAAAATAGCTAAATAAATATTAAAAATTAAATTAAATTGGGTTTATTGTGAATGCCCTGTTCTGACACGAGCAAAATTATTTGAATTTCATAATTCCAAATTTATGCTAGCAAAATAACAAAAATTTTGGATGGGTGGGCGCAATTTTAATAACTGGAATAGTCGTAAATGCTGTTCTGTGCTTGGACACCCCTTATCTTAAATCGGTACATGGAAATGTAAAATCTTCTAAATGGCTTAGTAAAGCTGACATGCTGAATTAATATTAGTGTTAAATTAAATTAAAACTAAAAATAACAAAAAGGAAAGCTCATAAATGCAACTATTCGAAAGGTGTGTCAGCGCCTGCACTACCGTAGCTTCGGAACGCCATTACCGCTGTCCGCCTTAATAGATGTCATTCTCATCCCAGTCGACCGACTGCAGCACCAACTTGTCCAGTTCCTTCGAGTCGCCGGAACTGCTGTTGCGCCGTCGTCGCTTTCGATGCAGATTCGTCCATTTGCGATTCAGCTGCGCCATTTGAGGCGCCGCAAACATGGCCGCAGCCGCCGCGCTCAGTCTTGTGGGAGTAATAGCGTTTGCTAAGCTGCAGCTGGGCGCGATTGGGTGTGTTGCGCTGGAGCTAATGTTAAACATTTCACGATTGTTGAAGAGAAACTTACGAGTAGGCTGCGTTTGAGCACTGGTAGTTTTCATGTGTGGCGTGTCGTAAGGCGGAGGAGGTGTGATCATAGCCAGCGATGAGGAGTCTTCATGCAGGCTCACCTCCTCCGAATTGAAATCATCGTCGGAGGAGATATCTAGTGTAAAGTTCGGATAGGAATGCGGCATGTTGTCCTGAGTGTCGTAGTCAACCTCTAGTGAGGATGACATAAAGTTCGCAGAATGCTCCGATTGCACAGGTGTGGCCGGCACGGACTTAGCCAAAGCAATTTCTGCTATTGTAGTGGGGGTTGCGTCTGGTTGAGTTGGCGTTGATGTGGCTGCTATAGATGTTACGGTTGGTTTGATTAGCGGCATCGATTTGGTATTACATATCAATCAATCACGGTAAATATAACTGCAATTCTTAGGGCTCTCCTGCGGGCTGGGACTGCTGGAGGGTGGCGCTGGACTAGAACTACTGTTTGACAAGACAGGTGATGAGCCGGAGCTGGAGTGTTGTGGACTATTTGACCGATGCTGAGTTACTGCAGAAAACGAATTAAAGTAAATGTTAACGCATATGAGCAAATAATTGTTTAACAAGTTTTTAATGCAAAACAGAGAATTACAGGAAAAAGAAACACATTGGCATAAACTCTGCAAACTAATAGAATTGTCGCTTGTTTTAGGAGACACGAAACAAAACTAGTACTACCGTTTGCGTCTCTCCGATGCCTCCCAGAGTATATCATATATTTTGACATTAGGGAACATGTTCCTTACTCAAAGCATCTTAAGAGATGGTGTTCTGTTCTGTTATGATAGACATGTTCTGTTTAGTTATGATATACATGGAGATAAACAAATAGCAACATTCCATAATTGCACAGGTTGCAACTAGCCTGAAATGATTCGGACGAAACATTCAAAATCACGTCAAGCTTGTTGCAGCATGCCATTTTTATGCAAACCAAAAAAATTTATTATTTGTTTTAAAAATAAAGAAAAAAAGGAATGAATGCAAACGGGAGGAAATTTAAATCTGAGTTGAAATGTTGTGCGAAAGTGTTGGAGAAGTGACGGAACAGAACATAATGGAAACGAACAATAACTGAAAGCCAAAAGAATAAGTTAGAACTAATATCAATGGATACATATTTTATGTCGCAGACGCAGGCTTCGCGAGTACAATTAATAGATATGGACAACATAAATCTTTTTATGCATATAAAAGAGACACTTATACGGGAAAACGTTCAACTTGAGACTTACCAATACCATGACGGGGCGGCTGCCTTCTTAAACGACCAAGACTTCTGTTTCGTGTGTTTGTGTTAACAGCCTGAGTGAAAATTTGACAGTGAAAAAATATTGCAAATGTTTTGTGTCTTAAAAAATGTTATGAATTGGCAAAAATATAATTGACTTAAGTAATAAAACTTTAACTAATCTTCAAAATACACTATTTTATTTATTTGTTTATAAAATTATCATAAAAGTTGATTAACGCCAGGTAAATTAGTTTAAGTCTCAATCGAAGCGATTGCTCGTTGCGAATGTGTACAATGGTAGAGCACCTATTCACATGTGAGCATTTCGACGCAGTATGTAAAAATATCTCCGTCTCCCAGTTGGAAGCTTTCAATACGCCACTCACTTCTTTTTGAAATAACTATGTATTGGATTGGTATATATTTAAAATGGTGCTTTATCCCTAAAATAGTGCTACTACACCGATATACATAATCACATTTTGTCACAAATGGAACAATTCATGCGGACCAAGCACTAATTCTCCAAAATCTCAAAGAAAACTTGTGCCACAGTTATTATGGGATTCGTTATCGATGAACTGGGGATATACATATCAGAACATATTTGTTATATATAAACATAGTTATTTTATTATGCTAAAATCTTATGATCTTGATGAAATTAGCTCTAGTCTTCAATGGAAGCTAAATTTCCGGTACCATCAGATTTGCATTTATAGATTATTCAGTGAGAATATAAAGAACTTATGTTTTGTATATTTATTGAGGTTTTATCATGCAACTATTGCCTGATTATTGAATTTTCTTCGTCAAAAGGTTGAGATTGTAGACGGAATTATTTACTATACATGCGTAGGAACTCAACTCTGCGTACGCATCACTACTATTTAATAATAAATGAATGGATATTGCTCCAAAACTGGGCAGTTAATATGGTAGATACTTTATACGAAACACTACTGCTAAAGGACACTCACGTATTTACAGTCAATACAGGATGTGGTTCTTGAAACGCAGACAAAGGACTGAATCCGAGTATGCCAATCTTCAATGATATTTTTAAATTTTTTTACTTTCAAGCAACCATCCTTTCATTGCTATTTTTTTACGTTGTCCCAGAATTATTTAAATCGTTCCAAACTACTTTTTATTTAAATGTAAATTCAAATTCAAATTTGGCAAGCAATCGACAAACAAAATCAAAACTTACGAATTTATTCAAAAATGCAGGAGTCTTATGTTTACTGAAGGGTGGGAGGGGGAAGGGAGTGCAATGTATGTGAGTGTGGTTCTTCAACACGAACAACATTCAAGGGCTCTGTGAGCCGACGGCTAAGAATGTACTGCGCAAAGTGAATTCAACAGCAAAGGAGCAGCGTGTGCAGAGTTGGATACGGGATGGCTGACTAAGTGAGGGGCTCATCTTTTAAGATAGAATTTAAAATATTATAGAATAGAAACATTATAATTGAATAAAATGGCATTCAGAACTAAAAAATTTATACACGTATAAAGTAAAGCAACATCTTGTATAAAAATGACAATGAATTTGGGGTATTTGGGACTGTGTTTTGGGGTGATTGTTTATTTTAAAATAGTGAATGAAACTGTATGCGTCATAAGAGAGGAACCCAATGCATGTATCAACAGATTATAATGAAACAAAACTAAGAAAACATTGAGATGTGATTACGCTAGTAATTTAATGAAATATTCTAATAAAATGCTCACTGAAGTCCACTTTCAAAAATTTTTGTTCATTTTTCATTCTTAATTTGTTTGCTTTTGTTTCTTGTTGTGGTTACTATATTTATGTTTTTTTCAACTTAAGAACCTTCGGCAAGAAAAATCAAGTATTTACCATATTTTGGGTAATTAGTCCCTGACTGGTTTCAGCCGCCCCATTCCCGTCTCAAAGGTAAACCTAATGAAAAAGGAAAGAAGAGAGAAAAGATAGATAGAAATTTTGTGTGTGTGTGTAAGTGATATATAGAGATAGATAGATAGAGAGAGAGACAGAGAGAGATACAGATACAGATAGAGGGGGGAAAAAAGAAAGAAAGAAAGTATTACAAAATGAAGAAGCGAAAGTAAAACTTGTAAATTAGTTGTTGCAGTTAATTTTGGATTAGTTGAAAGCTCGATTGGTGTATTTTTATTTTTTCGTTCTTGAAGGATAAAGAAGAAGTTGTACAATAAACCCCAAACAAATAATTAGGAAATAAGCAAATGTGCTGCAATATATAAAGCGAATCATGCGTAACTAACTACCAGCTAAGTAAGTACAATTAAAGCGTGCTGGGTGAGGTGCAAATGACAGATGATTATATGCAATAGAATGACAGTCTACTCATGTACATGCGCTGGCATAAAAATGTAATACAATAAAAAAGGCAGAACAATAAGGTACCAGAAACCAATTTTTTAGTGTTGCGCTGAATGAATCAGGTAAATTAGTGGATGTGCCCTATCCATGAATGTATTATGAATGTGATACTCGTACATTATGAATGAAAGTGAATGTGGCCTAAACACAAACTATGTTCAAAAGGGAAAAACCCAAGAATAAAAAAACCAATTTTAAAATAAAACCAATGAAGTATGGAAAGGTAATGAGGTTACTTTACTAATAATGTATTTACAAAACAAAAACAAAGAATATAGAAATGTTCCTGAAAAGCTGTGCTGCAATTAACATATCTATGGAGATGATACTATAACTACCTACCCGAAAGTACGTGAATGTGTATCGTTTATCAGCCAAAATCAGTCTTGTTACTATAAAAGTCGTATTTGCAGACAGTCCGACCGAAGAACTGTAGTTAGAAAGAAATTGCGACGGACCACATAGTCCATTAACTTCGCAATATACATGTAGCGTCACGATATCGGTACTCAATATTATTAGCAACGGATGCATTTATTGTACTTCATATACCTTGGTGTGTGAATCAAATTTGCATACTTTTAAAAATGTTTCAAGACGTCAGTTCTCGCTTTAAAGTTCAGTGAACAGAAAGAAAAACTTTCAGACTAAACATTTCGAAATAATTGTATGCATTACTTATTTATCTTTAAGGTATCTGAACCATGATAAGGGCTTGAAAACTACTACACAAAATACACAATTGTATGGAAATGGAGTGGGTGCTACAGATAGTTCTGCATAGAAATGAGGTGAAATTTACACGCAGTGAGGAAGAGAACTGCATACCAGAGAATACAGAGTAAAGAAACTCAAACGTCAAACGGCAAAGCAGTGAAATAAAGCAGACGGACATTGTACATCCACTTAAAATCGTGGTGAATCCACTCAGAATCGTGGTGAATCCACTCAAAATCGTGGTGTGTCCGCTATGGACGCTAGCAGCGAAAAATACTTTCTTTTCTCTGTGTTCTCTGCTGCATACATTATATGGAAATAATTTGATATTTCGTTAGCTCTATCGGTATTCAATAGTAGAGAGATAATGGTGAACATCCGTGGGATCTTCGATATCGAAACGAGATACGGATGAATCGAGTAAATGTCCATAAATACATGTGGATTCTCTATCCTATTCATGATACTTTCAATGAGTACACTATTGAAACATTATATATCGTGTCCCAAATATACGTGTATTGAAATCTGCACGGCGGTGCCGAACAATGCTGGATTCTGAACAGCCTTGTTGGATCCTGAACAGCCTTGTTGGATTCTGAACAGCCTTGTTGGATTCTGAACAGCCTTGTTGGATTCTGAACGGCCTTGTTGGATTCTGAACAGCCTTGTTGGATTCTGAACAGACCGTACTCACAAGATCTGCTACGATCTTTAGCAAAGAAACAAAATAAAGGAAAGATATACCAGGTGAACTGTGGGTCGCCGGGTCGAAGCTTATTAACCTTTAAACTAGCAGTATTGCTCTTACATATATAGTTTTAAATGCTATGGTAATTAATTCGATTTAAAAGAAGTGAAGAAAATGAGGGCGAAAGTTATAGCCCAATTCCTTATATACGTAGAAACGTATTGGTGTTTTCCCGCCTCTTTTTTGTTGTATGTAAATGGTTACATATTTGGTTACCGCACATTATATTTGAGAAAATATTTGTAATACTTATAAAAGGTGTGGCTATATCGAAGTCCATTATTTCTAACATTGGACACAATTGAGTGTGCTCATTTTACGAGAGCTGATATCTAATTGCTGTCGGCAAGGAAATGCGGCTGTAGTAGTCGATATGGTTTGGCGATTGGTTTGGTGTGGTTTGGTTTAGTGCTCTGTACAATGCGTCGTACACATTCAAAGTTCCTAGAAATTATTATTGCTAATTTCTCCACTAGCAGAAGTCACTAAAGGGTTTTTTTTTATGTGTCATTCGCGCCAAGCCCCCAGAGTTGAAAAATTTGGATTCTAATTTTTTCGTTTATTACCATGTGTAAAAAATAAGAAAAACCGAGATAAAATACGAATGATTTAAAGCTTTTTCTTTATATATAAAAATATCCTGGTTACTTTAGGTTAGATTAGGTTTGGGTGGTAGCAAAAGGAAGGTCTTCTAGCCCAAGAATTGGACCCCTGGTAGTACTACGTAGACATGGGTCCCTTAAACTGAAACACCCCCGAGACTGAAAGGGGAACCAGTGCTGTGGTTATACTAATGGGTGATTGCTCAGCATGATCCTCGAGAAAAGGTGCCCGCAGGAATCGAAATCTCCTTTTCGCGAGAGCAGTACATCTAGTATGGGATGTCCTTCTCCCCATCCGACGACCCGCAGCTGCGGCTTAAGTCATTAAGGGGTAGGTTAAGCCTCTGAGCATCTCTGCCAATGACACAGATGCCTGTCAGAACTGCAACTATTGTGGCGAGAGAGTCGCGTCTTAGCTGCAGTAATTACGGTGTTCTATTCGGGCTCAGCGAAAACCAGGGTTCTGTGGTGATCCTGCAAGGTTGTTCCTCAGACCAGAGCCTGTTAGCAACACGTCTGTATGCCTGTCTGACTAATATTTTTACAGACCTGAGTGGTGATCACGGTATAATATCATATCCATAAAACAAAAATTCGTTAGCACTTTACGAAGTTACCTGATGACACTTATAAAAACATTAAATATGACAAAGTTTGAAAGAATTTTTGAAAATATTCTCGATAAAAGTTGTTTGCCTAAAAAAGCAATTAAATACGCTCTTCATTCTAGCGCGAGGAAATCCACTTTTTATTTATATTGGAAAACTATAAAATTGACAGATTCTGTGAGGGATTCTGCAATTTTAGAAGAAATGAGCACACATTCCCAATGAGCTTTTAATAGACTTAATTGTAAAAATGTCGAGAGCATGGTTTCTTCCTTTGGTTGTGTCGCAAGTTTGTAATCCGCCCACTACTGGAACAAAAACTTCTCGGAGTTTTGGAATATCCTAAGCAGAGAATACAGAGAAAAGAAACTTAAACGTCAAATGGTAAAGCAGCGAAATAAAGCGGACGGACATTGTACATCCACTTAAAATCGTGGTGAATCCACTCTAAATCGTAGTGAATCCACTCAATATCGTGGTGTGTCCGCTACGGACACTGGCACCGAAAAAGACTTTCCTTTCTCTGTATTCTCTGATCATAAGTCAGCAAATTTCCTCTTTTTAATAAGATTAAAGTTTTGATATAGATTTGCAGGATCTTCATTCCAAATTATTATTCATCAATACAGTTCTTAAAGTCTTGTATTTATTTGTGCATAGGTAGGTGCAAGTCATTATTTTTAAATTTTCCTTACCGAAGCTGTGTCTTCCTAATTATAATCTGGATATGAGGTAATCTAATTACTGTGAAGAGACTATGTGGGGATATCCTTGTATTTTGTTGGGAGTGTTATTTAATCGGCAAAAGGTTTTTTTTTTTAAATTATCATCTTAAAATTAAAATAATATAATGAAAGAGTTAATATTAAGCTTGAAAATGCAACTTCTACGATACAACAACAAATTACACAATTCTATATATCAGTGCGAACGGGCACAAATTAAAAGAACTCATTACATACGACCACAAACAACAAATTCAAAGTGAATCTAAAAATACACCAATCGACGACTGAAGTGATTAGCAAGCGAACTAACAAACCCAAATTAACAACAACAATAAGATAACATAAGAAAAAAGGGGATGCAGGACAATGAACTTACCTTCTTGACGCTTCGAGTTGTTGAGAAGCCATCTCCGCGACGGTAATTGTCGCCCTGTAAGCGAATAAAAGTAAAACAGATTTCAGATGAGCCTGAGAGCGAAACAAAGCCGATTGCCAAAGATCCTTACCATCACCTGATGCGATCGCAATGTGCCGAAATTGTCGCGACCGCGATATGTTTGCTGAGTATTGTAGCCGTCGGGCTGGAACTGGAAGAGCGTTTCGGAATTGGGTCCATGATGGTGCATCGGCTTGCGTAGCGTGCTTTTCGGGGAGTGCATTTTGTTCTGACTCGGCGGTTGGGGCAGCAGCACCGGCTCGGCGTAGGTGACCTCCTCGACTTGCGGCAGCAGCTTGGGCTCCGCTTGTATTCTGTGAAACGATCTAAATGATTAGATAGCATGCCTAGAGTGGCTGCAGCGCTAAGCGACGGCTCACCTGTTCACGTTTTGTCGCTGCTCAAAGTACTCGTATTCCGTGTCGGGATACGGAAGATTGTCGTCTTCGTCTTTATGGCAGCGTCGGCCGCAGAAGTAGCCTGTAAAGAAGCCCACTAAAAGGGAGAAAATGGAACCAGCTAAGACGGCCATAACCAGCGTTTCGACGGTATACTGCGCATTGATAATATCTGCTGAAATTTGTGGACCTTTTAGTGGATATCGGATTTGAATTTTGAGATGAGGTTTTTGTAAGTTTTTGATTTCGTTCGATCGTGGTGCAACATTCAACCGATTCAACACCAACGACACCAACGATACAACAAACATTGAGTTCAAAATTAAACGCCAAAAGAACACAACCAAAGAACAGATGAACAGATGAAGAAGAAGAAAAGAAGAGAAAAAGATAAACGTCAATTTTACGTCACAATGAAACGAGGTTTAAATACAATATTCGGTTCTGGTTAATATTTAAATAAACGGCTTTTCATAATTCGTACGATTGCGTTTCCAAGGCCAGAATTAAATATCTACTCAATCCCTATAACAGAACATTACAGTATCATTGTTTTTTTTTTTAATTCCCAGGGTATAGATACACAATTCATCCTTCGGAAATGCAATCACCTTCCTTATAAATATGGTAAATAAAAGCAAAAAATTTACATAATTTTGTTTTGAAATATTTGCACATATGTTAAATGTGTTTTTAACGTATGTTAATAATAAAACAATAAGAAATATTCTAGAAATGAATTGAACAAAAAACATGCTATCTAAAGGTCTTTTTTTACCGCAGTCTATGCAGACATCGCGATTTCTCTAATTAAGTCAAAAATTAAACAAATTAGGAACAAATATTTGTAATTCGACTCAATTCTCGTTCATATTAAAATCGAAGGAATCATTTTACATTTGAGCTAAAAAATCGTTTCCGGATTCGCGTCGTGTGGATTACCAACTACATTTATTTAATAAGCAACCCGCCGGCCTCATGCCATTGGCAAACATATTCCTTTCGGTCCTTTCGATTATGTAGTCGCGAATTCCGATCCCGCTCAGAGCACTTTTGTTTTCCGATTTTTATTAAGGAACTGTTAGCAATGCTCCCATGTTAACAAATGTGTTTTGAATAACGTGAAACAACATTAAATAAATCGAAACTAATTATAATGCAATAAAAGATTTTTCTAGAAAATTTGTAACTAGCTCTGTACACGAAACCGGTGATTAGATTACGATCTAATTGTCGACAACGGCTCCCAATTGCAATAGGAAAACAGAACAAATACATTAACACTATGAATCGCTATATGATATTCATCTTTCTACCACTTAAAGCCCCCCAACAGTAAATGAGCATATTCCCCCAGTGCATGCACTCATATATGAGTGAGTATTGTAAACTCTTTCTGTCTTAGTCATATGTCCTTGTTATAAAGTACCCATTGGGTCTAAAAATATGAACTGATTTGTGGTTTTAAAATTCAATCTACCGAAGATCCCCATATTCAGCACGCCACTTTGTGAGAGTCCCTTTCAAATCCCAAAATGTTAAACATAATAAATAACAAGAATAAAATCGAGTTAAAAACAAATATTAAAAGAGAAGAAACCATTTAGTACTACTACAACAACAATTGCTACGACAACAATTTGATTGAATGCACATAAATCAATGCAATAAATACAAATGTCAAACTGTACAAAATGGCAATATCCAAGAGCAAGCCGGATGTACCCAGATAACAGCGTGCAAAGTTATCTAAAACAATAAAAAGCATGCAAGGATATGTATTAACTTTCAACTGAGGTGCGAGACGTTTGGTGGCGTGCGCACTACAAGGAAGAGAGGCAAAGCAAAATGGAGGAAAAAACAAAGCGTAAAATGTGAAATGAATGATGGGACGGTAGCACGCCGCCATATTGTTACCTTCGAAGTTTTTATCCTGCATAATATTGATGATTTCCTGATCCTTGCTCTGACGGCGTGAATCCAATAAATCCATATCATCGCGATAACCTTTCTGTTCGCCAACATTTGCATCCTTTGAGTTGATTTTACCTGTGAAGCGGATGTGGTGTGCAGGAAACAAGTAGAACAGTTCGTTAAAGCGAAAGTTGTGGGAAAGTTGATGTTTATATTTAAACGAAGGAGGCAGTTTGGACCGATGGGGAGCGGCATGGAGCAGTAGCACACACACACACAATTTTCAAAAGTACTTCCAACATGTTTAATTAAAGTTTTAAATGTCACATAAACATAAAAAAAAATCAAACGTTGCAGCCGGAGGAGACAGCAATTTGCAATTTCCGCTTTTGGCAGCCATCCAAATCTCCAATTACATATGAAATTTTTATTATTACAACAAATTTGCCCTGCCGCTCACAGTTCTGAGCTCTCAACTCGCTGCTCTCTACTTTCTGCGCACTGCTCACTGTCGCTCCGTGCGGCCGCTGGCTGCAATATATGCGGCACACTATACGAACCTGAGGGGCATGCGGCATGTTGGCCAGTCGCAACATTCTGATAGAAGTAGTTCTCCTCGAGCCAACGTGGCGCACCATGGGAACGACATTTGCCAGCAATTTTGTCCCAGGCGCAGTACGGATCCTGCAGTGCGACACACTCACTGCACAGGCAGAGTGGAATAGCGTGCGGCGAAAGTGGGAAGACAGAAATAAATAATGTTATTTTTGCGAATTTAACACAAATTTAATGCTGCATCATCACACCAGGTGCGCGCACGCAGCAAGTGCAACAGAACTTCTGAACTCACCTGCAACTGGTGATTTTGTCGTTGTGACAACGATGCAATTGTATGGCAATCACTTGACTATCGGTGACAATGATTAATTTACCATCGTCGTAGCTGCCATCTTTGGGTTGATCTGCAAAATTACAATTGAAAAC
This sequence comes from Clusia tigrina, assembly GCA_920105625.2. Classification (NCBI taxonomy): domain Eukaryota; kingdom Metazoa; phylum Arthropoda; class Insecta; order Diptera; family Clusiidae; genus Clusia; species Clusia tigrina. Next base: position 38,045,714 of record OV050033.1, on the reverse strand, counting down.
ACACAAAAAAAAAATTGATAATTACTAAAGTGACTTTAAATGAGGCACTCGTAGTTGCAGCGCATTTACCGTATTGCATGGTTCTGACAATTTCCAAATTCCTGATGGGTTCGCTCTTGGGCAGCACATCAATTTCCTCAATCACCACGGACGAGACTTTTTTCTCTGAGTCCGCAGATTCGGCATTAACCGATTTTATAATTTTGCCGTGATCTGGAAGCATAGTTCATATACAAATTCAATTAAATGGACGCGAAATGATGGAATAAAATTTCAATGTAATTTTGTCCTTGGCTTCTGATTGCTTTGGAGGTACTTAGTAATTAGTCAATAGGAGCAATATCAGCAATTTAGTCAGCATAAAATCATACAATCAACAGTCTTCGCATCTTGTACAATAATATTTGTATTTGTAGGGATCTTTATAGTACGTCATGATTCATTGCAATCCGTCTTATACTTTGGCTTCAAACCTCCTATTGAATATGTTTATAAGTTGAAGGCTGGATTACAGTTTCAAGATGTTCAGTTACTCATTTGTCTGTTTAAAGATTTCCCCTGTGAAACAAAATCTTGCAGGTTTGCCTGCTTTTTGTATCGTTTGTCATTATCTATACTAAATGTATTCAGGTTCCACCTAACCATCTCGTAGAATGGTTCGTGTTCTCTAAACGCAAACTTCTATATATTTATCTTTAATAGGACTTGTAAGATGACACCTTTGTTACACTTAACCAAATAATTTAACTTCCCGCAGGCACTCCTACAGAACAATGTATATCGCCTTTATCCCCGCTTGACTGTGTGACGGAAGTACCATGTATTGGGGATAATGATTCAAACCGTCACAAGGTTTTAACATGCCATAAATTAGCAACGCTGATCACATTGAGATTTCCTCTTCAAACTTTCCAATTTCCCGGTGGCGATTCTGACATCACATTGACATTTCCTCTTCAAACTATCCTATTTCCCGGTTGCGATTCTGACGTGATTCGATATTGATTGATAATTGTAAATAATTTATCATTTAATTTAATCAAACTTAATTAAATCAAACCAATTGGCCCAAATAAAATACATTCCAGCTTTATCCCACCTCAAAATTAAACGTCAGTTGGATGTATTTTAACTCCATTTAATCATTGACTCCTGAAATTGCCATTTCTGGGTTAGGCAATGCAACATTAACCACTGCAGGAGTTTTGTCCATATAATTTAAATCGCATTTCTACCAAGCCACCAACCAAGCCCCCAGCCATCCCCTCACACACCCATTCCCAATCAGTCTTTTCCAACTCACCTGTGCCAACGAAAATCACATCGTAGGTTTTGCCGCCGGGCGTCTTTATTTGCGCATCCACGGCGATTTGTGTAAAGCGATAACTGCAAATAGGAAAAATGGGGAAAAAGAAATGAAAAATGGGGCACAGCAGGAAAGTCACATGTAAAAAATGATGGTAAAAAGAACCAAAAGTAAGTAAATGCTCGCAATTAAAATTCAACAGGAGTGGAGAATTTGCGGCATGCCGCGCCACCAGTGTGAGTGAATCGACCACCATCGACTGGGCAGGGCACGCAGTGAAATCGTACATTCTGCTGCAAATGAATGAATAAATGCCAATGGAGCTGGCAACACCAACAGCAACAACAAGAACAAAAGGTGCATTTGTAGAATCAAAGTAATTTCTGCCATTGTGGCGCAGGCGGCAGGTATTTGGTCCTGCGTATTTTGTGTTAGCGTCGCTTTGGAATGATTTCGCGTTCAGAAACTTTTAGTCGTAGTTTGAACTGATTTGCAATTTATTGGTTTCAACATCCGTATTCTAATACTTGGGTGCGCCAGCTAAATTTCCGCTAAATACACGTCCCAGGATAGATACTTCGAGAGATACATAACAATATTGCAGTTCATAAAAAATATACTATTTGTGAATATCGCAACGGATTTTTAAATCATTCAAAAATACAAAAATATACAAATGTGTAAAATTTAAAAGACCGCCTGCACTTTCACCTGCTTTTTAATTAACTTATGAAAAGAATAAACGAATTAAAAATTGATAACGTGGAAGGTTACATCACTCAACATAATGATATTCATTCATTCAGTTGGCAGGAGCTTACGCAGTTTCGTTATATGCCCCGCTAAATATTCCTGTCGAGCGACACAAAGAAAATGACAAAGTTCCCAACCATGTCACTTTCTGTTGGTCAACTTTCCGCCAAGAAAATCTAAATAACTCAAACGGAATTCCTCACCGACCCCCATGGAGTCACTGGCTTTTTCACCTAACCGCAGTACAAATAAGAAAGGAAGGAATGGGGTACGCGACACAATGATTTTTGTTTTATTAATGTTAATATTTCAAAATGCTCATGGCCAAAAGTTTCCTCAATTTTGGGACTGCGCAGCACTACTGTGTAATATTTTATAAGAGCGATATAAATGTCAGAAGGTCAAAAAACTTAAGACTTCACTTATGTAGGATTAACAAAACAAAAGGAAACTAGTCGAGAGATTACCTGTCACTTTGCCAAAACTCATATTGAATTTCATCAGAGGTAGGATTGGTGTGGAATGACAATTTTCATTTAGATAAAAGAGGCATGTATGATAAAAGAGGCATGTATGATAAAAGAGGCATTGTGCAACAGATTTATTGCAGTTCCTGATGATTAAGACATACGCCTGGTACTGGTTCAATTATGCAAAATAGAACTTGTCTCACCATATGCGATGACTCGGAGTTTGATGTTTCAAACTAAAACCGACTGTTCAGGTCGACAAAGAAAGGTTGGATTTAAATCTATTCCTTCAAAGGCAACAAGGTTATTTCCACAATCCACTTATTCTTTCTACTCAATATTTTTTGGTATTAGTAGTACCGAAATTGAACAAAAAGTTAATGAAAATAGTGCGAACTCTGTGTACTAACAAAGAAGATGCCCGCATTATAGATATAATTTAAAAAAGGAATTTGGTATCTTTATTAATCAAAGCATCATATTAACTGTCTCAGTTCAATAACTGCACAAATGAACAAAAAGATGATGCAATTTCAGTAAAAACTGTTGAATTCACTTTTGTTAAGAGCTCAGCGCTAAAATGTATGGTTAGTTATGGTGAGTTACTCTATTGATCAAGGTCGTTAACTATGACTTAGACAGTTGCATTGGAGCCAGTTTCCACAAGCCCCAAGAGCACAAAGAAAAGAGGTTGTTAGCGTTACAGAGAAATGGGAAGATGAATGGATCACATATTCTTCTCGCATTTGTATGAACTCTCAGCATTTATATGGGAGTCAGCCCCCAACCAGCAAACATTGTTCTTTATGTTCTTATCGTAGGTAGGTAGGAGTGGCAGCCTTCTACGCAAAAGCACACTTAAGCACACATAATGGCTCATTGTGAAGTTCTTATCGTAACTTTAGGAGTAAAATAACCCAAACTGCCTTACCAAGTGCAAAATCTCCACGAAAAAGTTCCTGCTGGTTTTGTATATAATACCTTTAATAGTAGGTAGGTGGGTAAAATGACTGCCGACCTCGGGCCGCCTCAATTAGCAATAAATCCGTTTTGTTGCCATGTCCTTGCAAGCCTAAAAAAAATGGTAATATACTTTTGTACATTTACAACCATCCGGAGTTGCTGACAAATTTGGATAGGTCGAAAAGTTCTAAGCTAGAGCAATGCCCAAGACTCTCCAGAAAAGGACTTCCGAGATATTTAAGTCTCAAGCGAGCGAGAAGAAAGTGTACGACTGTTTCTTTCTCCTATGGGTCTTTACACCTTCTGCAATGAGCATTGAACGGAATGCCAATTTTTTCAGCGTGGGTGCCAATAGTCCAATGACCTGTACAGACCGCTATAAGGTTGATAATTTTATGTCTTGGTTTATTGAGCAGGTGGTTAGTCCTTTTTGCACTGTAATCAGGCCACACCATTCTAGAAATGGCACATGTCACAGTCTTTTTCCACCTCTCCCGAGCCTTGCGAAGGAAGTGATTGTAACCTTTCATGGATTCAATTGAACTGTAAACAACGATAGCTACGTTAATCACTTCCTAGTTCTCAGCACTGTTGTGTAATTGGCTTCGTTCGATCTTTGCCATCTGTGACATTTCGTCTCACAAAAATATGTTATAGAAATTCTTGGCATAGTGTCCATATTTACTTCCTCGGGGACCATATACAAATCATTTTCAAATTTGTTGCAGGCACGCTAAGAACACAAATACCATGTATGTATGTAAAACCGATGAAAACTGAAACCCAACTAGGAAAACAATTAAAAAGCTTCCGCTTTCTCTCTGAACTCACATAAATATGTTCAAGTAGGTAGAAGACGATTTCTTCATTACCTCCGCCACAGTGCGCTTTCTATTTAGTATTATGTAAACGTGAAGAGATAATTAAAATGTCGGCTAATGATATATAAACAGCCAAGAGCACTTATTACAAAATTTTCCACGTGGCAAAATGAAATTTCTACAATTAAAAAACGAAATTTTCAATTATTCGAGGCTTTGCATTATTTCAAAGTAGTTTAGTGGGCTGTGCAAATTTCCGACATCCATAAATCTTGTACAAGCAGTTCTTATTCTGCTGGTTGCAGTTGCTGGATCTGTTGTTCCTGTTGTTGCAATGTGCTCCAATAGCATTAAAACGTTTATGTGCTGCACAAATGTGTCGGCGAATGTGTGCCGCGACTATTAAAACGTAAATTACGAGCTACTTGCAACTTGCAGCTTGCTACTTAAAATTTTGCAACGACATATGCAAGCATAAGTGGCATGAATGAACACTTTACGCTGCATTCACACAGGCCAAAGAACACGAAGTGAACAAGGAACAGCAGTGAGAGAAGTCGCGGAAGTGGCACTGAAGTTTCCGTAGCTGCACATATTCGCCCGTTCGCCATTTGTAATTTTCAGTAAAATTAAATTTCACCACACAATATTTGATGCATTTGCCAGCAGCTTTTGACTTGGCTGCCAGCAACGAAATTAGTTCGTCTCTCCGCACGTCCTCTATTCTTCCTGTGTCGTGCTATGTGCGTCCAACTCGGCAACTAATCCGGAAAACAAACTTGACTTCAAAGGACGACGAACACGAGCTCCTCATTTAGTATGGCAATGACACACGGCGATCTGTGTGAGTGTGTGTGTGCCAACAACAACAACTGCTAGTTTATTACAACGTCGACAACAAAAACAACAACAGTAATCACAATAATAATAATAATAACAACAACAAGCAAATGTAATATAAAATTTTGCGTTGCATTACAGGACTCAACTCAACACTTCTCCTGCACCTCTGTGGCAGGGCACTGCCAATGGCGGCACGGAGCTCATTCCTTTCGAGGGCCATGGTGTGCGCGTGAGGCGATACCCGGAAAGGGCACTTTTTATTTTTATTTTTAAGACCCCTGGCCCCTACAACTCATAACGTTTTTGGCATTTTTATGCTGTTGTTGCTGCTACTCCGCTGCCCCTCTTGCTCTAGCTGCTGACTGTTGTATAATAATATTTACATTGCAGCAACAGCAGTGGCAGCAACATTTTCATAGGCACTTGCGTTTCACCCGGAACGTGCCCGACAGACACACTTCATTTCACATCCGCACAAAGAGCAAGTGCAGAGACAGCAGAAGCGGCAGCAGCGCAGCAGTTGGAGGACTTGTTTGTGTGTACTTACATTGTGCTCGTTCTAACCAAAATTGGCTGACCGAAAAATGCCGGAACGTTTTCATCCATTAGCGAATGTGTTTTGACGAAATTTAACGTTGGGTCCGGAAGTGTCCGTGAATCATTATGGCAGGAGCCGGGCCGTGGTTCGGGCACCTGTGAGCGAAAAAAGAAACAGAAAACAAGAATAAGAGAAACGACAAAACGTTAGTGCAGGTAGCGGTAGCGTACGTTGGGAGTAGACAACCACTACACTGTATAAACTGCCGGAGATAAGCATTTTATACCTTTATTTATATTTATTTCGGTAAAGTAAGTTGGGGATATAAAAAAGCTTAAGGCAAACAAGATGCAAGCCAAAAAATAACAATATAAAACTTCAAACCAGGAGTGCGACCAGCACAAAGTCAGGCTGCCATATTGGCAGGCGCTTGTGTACTCGTGCACATACTTACAAGGACCTTTGAGCTAAGTGATGAGTTTTCATCAAATTGATTATTTTTAATAAATCACATTTTATTTAACGCTCCGCTCCAAACTTGGGGATTAGCATGATGCGGTTTGCCAGAATCAATCAAATCAGAATCTGTATTCAAGGAGTGAAATACGTTAAACTGTAGTGTGGTCAGCTTAGGATTATTTTGGCATGTGCTCATATCAGTAAACGTAACAAAAGAGATATCTCCATGATGACTTAGCGACTATAGGACTAATTTTCACAGAGCAGACAGACAGATTAGCGTTTATACTTTTCTTGTGATCTTATATAGGTCAGTTCTGTTAGGCAAGTAACGACAAAATTGTGACATCTAGATGACCTCATATACATCTCAACTCCCCGCATCCAGTATTCAACGGGGATGGTCCGATAAATATGGTCCAGGTTAGAAAATTGAAGTGTTGTAACTGCTGATGGACGTGGTCATATCCGGAAGCTAGTTTCTTGATAGTTTTCGAGTAATTTGCCATTCCATGAAATTGATTAGTAATTCTATAAGTAGAACTAATAACCGCTATCTACAATGTAGAAGCTATCTACAATATTGAGGACAGTGATTGTTGTCAGTATATAAGAGCTATCTACAATGTAGAAGCTATCTACAATATTGAGGGCAGTGATTGTTGTCAGTATATAAGAGCTATCTACAATGTATAAGCTATCTACAATATTCAGAGGAGTGATTGTTGTCAGTATATAAGAGCTGGAATAAATGAGGAGAACTGTGGAATTGCAGTAGTCAGGAAACTAAATGAAAAGAAAAGATTGCTTGGGAAGTGAGGGAAATTTTTCGCGCTACTTCTACAAGGTATACAATAAATATAAAAGGGATAGGGGAGGGGAAAATACAAATTTCACTACAAACCTTGGCATTATTGACAGGCAACCAGTTTGAGTTGATGCCGCTCTGTTCTTTAAAACTGCCCTCAAATGTATCCGCAATGTCCTGTGAAATAAAAAAGAACCATTTCCAAATTTTACGGAATTTACATTGGTTTGTCTGTGTGCGTGCGCTTATTGAGTACTCACCTGCAATGAGAATGCACAAACTGCCGAACCAGGAATTGAATTTGCGGGCGTATTAAAAACGCCATAAATCAATTTGGCGCTCGAATGACCATAATGTCCTTCGACTAGATTACTGGCGGATTCTGTTTTTGGTTGCAATATTGAAAGCGAATTGGAAAACAATAACAGCCCAACAGATGAAAGAAGAAATCAATGGAAAATTTTTAATTTAGTTGGACAAAATTGTGTCGAAAGAAAAATATCAATATTTTCTTCATACTCGAATGAGTACCAACAACACAACAAATATTTGGCAATTCAAATGAAATAAAACTGTAGTCCCAAACTGAATATAAACATTACCCCCAACCACCCAATCAACTCAACCATTCTTCCATTCGCCCATGCACCCAATCACCCAATCACCCATTCACCCACGACACCAGCAGCACATTAAAGTCACCGCCATCCGTACTGCAAATAAATAACGGAATAATATATCGTCGGCACTTACGTATTTCATTGAAGTAGAACGGATAATCGCCCGGTATCGAGCAGTTCAATCTGGATTTGAGGAACGATGTCCAGCGGTTGCGAAAGCGATGCGGGCCACCTTTGTCCCATTTGCAGACCCTGGCCACTCGAGAGTAAATAGCCTAAAATGCACAAACAAATAAATAACTTAGCAAATGGAAACGATTTCATCAGCAGCACATTCAATGAGGGAGCCGCCTCCTCACACACACTCGCGCATATGCAAGAGGCCTGCCACACACGTACACCCGGTAACAGTACTGTGACGGCATAGCAAAGCGGAAATATGAATATGGCGCTTGTATTAAAATGGACCCTCTTGGGTAGCGTGGCACCACGTAAAAATAAACAAACACATAAATATGAGTATTTTGAAATAGTTTTCCAAAAGCATTTGTGCGCAAGGATGTGGAAATCTCCGTTGTTGCTATGAAATTAATACTGCGAAACTAGTAGTGCTGCACGTGTCTAAGGCTGCGTCTCCACTGAAGCTCATGAGCAAAACAGCAACCGGGAGCTTCTCTACTAGACACGATAATTTATACGTGTGCAAAGCCACTTTTGGTGTAGATGGCACTTGACGCCATAATTTCACCTCGGACATTGTACGTGACTATGACATGAAAACGCGTCAATACTCTACTCATATGGGCACTTTTCATTCGATGCAAGTTCCTCTGTAAAGGGTTCTAACTTTAAGGCAGGAATTGGTGTTCTGCTCGCGAACGCCGGGTAAATGTGGCATACGATTTACTCCAGCAAAAACCACAAATAAGTTAAGTGGTGTTGCGCTGGTGGTTTACTTACTTTGCCGCAATTGATGAACTCCACCGCCGTTTCGCGGAAGAAGAAATATACAAAGTCACCCTGCGTAAAAGAGCTGACGAAGTTCGGAGCTGAAATAAAGAACAAATTATAATAAAGTTACTTTAAGATATACGGAAGACCTTTTATATTGCATAAATGAAATTATCGAGAATGGTGACAAAAAGACCACAAACTATATACATACATATAAAGAAAAGCGCTAATTTTCGAAAATGACTTTCTTTTGCAATTAAAAAGAGTGCATAACGGAGGCGTTATTGGTTCCGAAGCTGCTCGAAGGCCTGCCATAACTGTTACCCATTGAATCGCTGTTCTGTAAGCGCTATAAAAACACATGGCTATGACAGTTCGAAAAGCCCAAAAAGGTGAAAGTGTTTTTAAAAGTTCTCATGGCAAACGTTATCTAACTCTTCAGCAATCTGTTTTATACCCTTTTATACTGATTTTGTGAGATTGACCAGTTTTATAATACTCAAGAGTAGTGGGAGGATCGAAGAGAATATGTATACATAAACAAGCAATAACACTTTCCGAATTAGAGATATCTCATTGAAGCATTGCAAAAGCATAAACTGAATCTTTAAATATAGACTGGAGTATAAAACATTAAACCGAAAATAGCGGATTATCTCCGCAATCACTGATGTACAGAGATCTGTACAATATTTATCAACAAAATTTGGAGTGTGACGCAATCAAGCGATCGCTTAAGTTTGTATGGCAAGCAGGGTTCAATAATCCAAATGCCGGGATGTTTGCTCCATTTTAGGGCTAATTTTGTGTCTGAGATGTAGATATTAATTACATGTATAAGTCAATCTATAATCAAAAGATATTATTGACAATTTCACTAAATATCAAGTACAAAATTCGCGAAGAATGGAACGAACATGCCATACTAAATAATTCATACAATGCTTTTGAATGAGGCGTGATTTCCTTTTTACAATTGCGAAATTTGCCAGTTCTTTTCTAAGTACTGTAGTCGTATCCCAGGGGAGGAAACAGCGTATTTTAGTTATGATCAACTAATTTGTAATGATATACGAGGGGAAAGTAATTAACTATTGAATTTTTATTCTTTGACAGTTGGGTACATAAATTAGTTCTGGAAGAGAACAGTGTTGTTTTACTTATACGAGAACAGTGTTGTTTTACTTATGTACGTAATTTTGATACTCCAAAAGCTTTAGTTAATGGAACTCGGATGCATATTAATCGATTATACAGAAACTCTTTAGATTGTGAAGTTTCGATTGGCATTGCACAAAATTCCAGTATTTTAATGCCTCAAATCCATTTAAAATGTTCAGGTCCACGTTTACCTTTTGCTTTTTAACGCACTCAATTCCCAGCCCTTCCCGCTTTCGCAATGACAATAATGTACAAGGGCAAACTTTAAAAAAATAAGCGTTTTACTACCGCAGCCTGTCTTTTCCCATGAACAGTTGTTATATGTAGCTGCCAGTAGACTTAGGTCCTTCGATAGTTTATGATTTGACAATCAAGGGGATATATTTCCTTACAACAAGGTAATTTAATGAATGACACATAGTTTCTAGGAAGAATATTCTTACCATGAAGTCACAACTCAATGAGCCAATTATTTTTTAAATTTAATATAATATTTTTTGGGTTGTGGGGGCTAAGCTGGAGGTATAAAAACTATCCTTGGGGAATAGCAATTTTATATTTTTGAGAGGAACCCAATTAAAAATTATAAATGACACGGCATAATCCCGAAAAGCACAAGTGCTTGACTGCCATCAAATAGTTGCTCAGTCCAAAACCACAAAACACAGAAAAAATCTCGGCTGTGCCTGTATTCGTTTTAGACGTCCCGAAGAAAGTATGTTCCGTCATACTGACTTCAAATATACCTGCTCTTAGTAACTACTTCACTGTTTTCTATCGCACTTATTTGTATAACTACTTGTCCTAATTTTATAGTGAGACAAACAGAACTAAACGGAATTGCAAAACGATTTTCAACCGCCCTCACCACCTCATGTGCCACCAATTGTGAAGCGTACGGGATGGCGAGCCACAGGCCACAATAAATAAAACGGAATTGAATTAATAAATTGATGAAATTCACTTGAAAATATTGCATTATAATCTGATTTAATTTATATATTGTAATATGTTGCCTCCCACTCGTCGTCTTCATCCTGCGTTCGTAATCTCCATCATCATTTTCATTTTGCATTTCATTTTGATTTTAGTGCTGGAGTCATAATAAAGTGATATACCATAGTAGAACAACAACAAACAAACTTACCATTAAGGCTTAAGCTATCATATTGTTCCGTTTGTAGCGGCTCACGATAGATAATCGGATCACTGCCACTGAAATCGGCCACTGTGCCGGAGTACAATTCGTTATCTGCAAGTGGGAAAAGAAGAGATGAAAGCCAAGTCGAGTTATTGAATTGTGTGCACAGCGCCCGTTTGAAGGCGCTGCAAATAAAATACAATAAAATACAATAAAGCACAATAACATGAAACACGAAAATAAACAAAATAAAATAAAATAAAAGGCAAGATTTATAGATGCAAATAAAATAACGAGCGGCTTCCGTGAAAGCAAGCAACGAGAGAGAGAGAGAGAGGAATGCACACGCACAATGCCACCGACAATAATAAAGTTCCTACCCACTGCCTACAAAGAGCTTCAAATATGCAAATACTCCGGCGCGGGGATTTACCAATCAAGCGGAAAGAAATTTATGCACAACCTCCATTAAATCCCTCTGCGAGGTTTTCGATTTTTATGCGAATAGGCGTGAAAATAAAAGCGCTGATTTTTTATGCTTCCCCTTTTTTGTTCTAAGAGTTCAGTAAAGTTGCTCAAACCTTGCATATTAAATTACGCGTAAATATTAAATCCGAATACGCTGGACTAAAAAGCCTCTTTTTTGCATTAGGTCCTTTGGAACAGAGCACACATGCTTACAGCCTTGAGTTGTTTATCGTTGATTATGAGATGGATCTAGAAATTTTATTAAATGTCCGAACTGCTACGACACTAATACATGTAACTGCAGGTAGGGACCCTCCTTAAGCGACTAAACCCTTGGCCTTTCGAAATTAAGCCCTGTGTACATATGCATATGTAAATGACTCCTGTGGAATACACCGCAAATGTTTATGCTCAGGTTTTCACACATAGTGAGATTCCAGTTTTTGCTTTGTAGTGTGATTGCTTTGGAAATATATATTAAATATATAATATATTCTTCAAATGAAATAACGCAACTTCAAATTTTGTAAACAAATGAAATAACTTGTCAATTTATGCAATTAATCTAAATTGTTGGCACTTTTGTGTTGGTAACTTGTAAACCATCTCGCTAATATGAGAGGCACACATCGGATGAATGTAGCTGTATGAAGTTGTCCCCTCAAATTTTATCCCACTCTTCAAGTGAAATGTCTAAATACAAGATTATAAAAACTAGTAACAGATTTGTAATCGCCATAAACATACTTTCAATTTTACTTATGAACTTCAGCTTAACAATTTGCTAAAATCTCCAAATATTTAGAAACTTGCTGACTAATAAATTCGAACCATTTTTCTTAATTTGTATTTCTTATTAAAAAACAAACTGTAAAATAATAGGATACAAAGACTTAAGTCCTCGGAGACTGTAATAAGTATTCGGAATTTTATTGGAATTGAGGGCAGAGAGCTTTGCATGGGATTTAATGGTAACTTACGCTTTAGCGTGTTATCCGTAAAGTAAGCTCTTCCATGCCAGAGGATTAAGTTTGGAGGCTCACTTTTCAGTAAACTGAACTTAAATTGTATCGAAGCATCCTTGAATTGAACAGCGCATAATTTGCCTTACAAAGTAAGCCGCCTGCACACACATCCTTATCGACACATACTCGTATCACATATTCGGATATGCAAAAGTTGGTACGTGTTTGTGCCACAAAGCCTCAAAGCCACACAGTGTTCTTAATTTGAAATTGTATTTGCCAACAGCGGCAGCTTTTACCTCGGAAAGTATGCAAGCATTTAGTTCGGAATATATGAGCCACGCACTCGTGCACTCGTCGATTGATGTCTCAACACAAGTCCATGCGACTCATGTGCTTTGAATTCGATTCAAGTATTTTTTTGTATTAACCGTCTTAAATAAATATACCAAAGATGCGCAGATTTCCGTTACCCCAGGGATTAGATTAGGTTAACCTGGCTGGCATAAAGCCACGCATAGACCGATTACTCCCTAGCGATACCAGATGGGGTCTGACCTTTATGCAGATTCCCAGTAGACATCTCGTAGGATGTCAACGCTTTTTGCGAATTTAAGCAGTGCTGTCAGCTTCATTCCTGAGATGTCTTCCAATCTCCCAAATTATGGGGCTCCTAAGCATTTTAAGCGCGTTTTTGAGAACGCAAGACATGTACAAAGGAGATGTTCTAGAGTTTCCCTTACTCCAACCTCCCTACATTTCCTACATTCGGCATTGTCTGTAATTCCCATCTTGTGTGCATGTGCCGCCAGGGATTACTCGGAGAAGAAAATTATAGGTATAATACAGAAAAGTTCAGGACAATGAAGTCATTGGAGCAATATGAATCTGCAGACCTCCGAGAAGATAACTCAGGCTCAAAAGTCACGGACTCAGATAAAAGTCACGGAAACCGAACCCAAGGAATTTAAATGAACACTGAGATGTCAACAAACAACCATATTTGTTGGTGTCAGATTTCTGGGTAATATTTATAGTAGGCAAGTTTCATGAGTAAAGAACATAGAGAAAAGTATTGAATTTGACAGGCCCGATCGGAAAATGAAATGGAAAGTAGGGAAGTAGTATAATACGTGTTTACTGCATGGGCACCACTGAATTCATGGACATAATATATGTCTATGAAGAAAGGACCTTTCATTAGTTATATCGATTTAGCTATGCAAGTCTCTCACAGATTATATATTTTATGATGACCGATACATTCTGCAGTGTGTTTAGCTCATAAAACTATAAAACTGTGGAAGAAACCCAGTTTTTCTTCATTCTATTTGAGTGTTTAACTGAATCTTTATCCGGGCCCATACGGTTACGGAATACTTATTGCTCCCTGCCGGTACCGATATACCACGACTTGTGTCTGTTTCATATCCATTTTCATTGTTATTATTATCTTTATTCTACTTTCTATTATATGCTGTTCCATTCTATTTTATATTTCACTCAAGCCAATCCAATTTAATTCAATTGCCACACATACGCATACAGAGCCATTTTTCTTCTATGCTTTCCATTAATAAACTAAGAAGCTAGAAATTTTATCAGATATCCTGAGTTGACATTTGTAACTACATAAATTTATTTGTAGCTACTGCCACTGCCGCTGGTACGAAATGCAGCACACACGTCCCTCTGCATGCATACTGGAAGGCGGAAAAGTCCTTGCTTGGGGTGTGCGATAGCGGGGAGTGGAAATTGATCCATTGAAAATTAAGTGCTTCGTTCGTTCGTGTGCGCTGTTCATTGTGCACTCTGCTTTTGGTTGTTGTTGATGTTATTGTGGTACAAGATGTTTTGCTAAATTCGCAGTTTGCGACGCACTCTATTTTCGGCATGTGAATTCACAAAATTTAATTAAGAGGAAGACGAACTTCGTGGAGATTCGGAGAGCACCCACAATAGCTGTGCTGGGCTGAGCTGTGACTCTGAAAGACATCTGAACTGCTTTCGAATATCCATTCACAAGGAAGTCGACAAGGGAGCGATTTTTAGCGAAGTTCAGTTCAATCCAAGCTGGAGTATCATTCGTTCCTTTCTTGCCTCGTCTGGTGTTCTGCGTTTGTTTCCTTGGCGTGTTTTTTGGGCTGTTTGTCTGTCTGTTCAGAAATGAGCTCGAGGACTGAGCTGTCTGACATCAACTTAGGCACTGAAATTCGAAAATCTTTTGAGTGACTCGCATTTGTGACAACCATTTCTGCAATGCTACTCGCGCAGCCCAGCAGACCCACGAGCGTTGATACTACTGACAGTATGCAAAAAGTTACTGCTCGGCTCGTTCGTTATCGTTTAGTCCAATCTGAAGTGTCTGAATTTGCTTATGGCGTCAGTTGCCAAAGTATTTTTGAGCGGGTTCTTCTTTCGCTCTGAATTTTTGTTTCCTGTTTTTCTTATTATTTCAAATTTACAATTTTGCAGAAATTTTAATTATAAATTAAAATAAAATCATGATTCCAACCGTTCTTCTGCAAAACTATACCCGAAAGAATGTGCAAAAGTAAATTAAATTAAGAATTTGATGTCAGTGATAAAGGAAAGAAAATAATAAAATTACTTAATTCCTTGTTATGCGCAGTTGAATGTAAATGCGGTGAAAAAAACCATCTAATAAACAATTTTTTGAATTTAAACGAAGAAATTTTGTAGAAAGCAGCCAAAATCCGTGGAAAGTAGTGGACGATGCAAGTAACGTGCATAGCGAAGCACTACTCCAGTATACAATTGTCTTTGTCTGTCTAAATGTGGTGCAGGTATAAGAAGGTTGAGTGGTTGGATATCACAAATCTTTTTTCTTCGAAAAACTTTGATCATCCCGTTCATTGGTTATGAATAAATTGAGTCTTCCATCAAATATTGCACAGACATTTTGCACTCACGAACTCTGTTTGATCATGTACAGTGATTTACTGGGTATGTTGTATGCCGTCGAACTGCTCCCACAGTCCCAGGTACTTCCTTATCTAGGTTGGCTTCCATTATGAGTCTATACAAAAAGAGAATAGCTCAGACTGCTCACTCTTCTCCTTTATTTATAAATTAAATATACGAGTATATAAATTTTGTCTCTAATACAGTTTTTTTAGTACTAATTACTTAATTCTTTTCGTAAACAAGTTGTGGTTTAGTGGATGGACTAAAGCCTTTATTAAGTAAATTGAAAGGATTGCTTTAATGGTGGGAAGTAACCATTTGGGTGCCCCATTATCTGTTGCTATAAGATTGCATATGGGAGGAACTCAGCCTCTGAGTGTTTGCTTACTTCTAGAGATATTCAAGGTAACTGGAGGGATACCCTGTTTGGTCCTGGTAGCATTTTAAAACAACTGCCACCAGACTTAGTATCCTCGAGAACCGACTTCTTCGTTCTCAATCTAGATTTTGCGAGCTGTGTTAACACAGTACTACCAAGTAGGAATGACTGGAAGAAGGGAAAGGTGCTCTCGAAAGGGAGTACGGCAAATTTTCACCGATGGTTCCAAGATGGAATCTGGGGTGGGTGCGGGAATATTTTCAGCACCTCTCAATTTTCTGCTCCCCTTCAAAGTGCCATCGACATCAAGTGTCTTTCAAGCAGAGATCTTTGTAATTTGGCACGGGCACAAGCTGACCAAAAACATAACCATTTAATCCGACAGCCAGGCGACAATAAAGGCGCTAGCGTCACCTTTTACCAGATCTAAGATCTAAGGAAGAATTTAAATTATTATCAGGAAATAGTATAATATCCCTTGTCTGGGTTCCGGGACTCAGGAACATAGAGGGCTGATGAGCTAGCACGAAGAGGCTTATCGGAAACCGATCAAGTATTTTCCTTTATGGACGTGGGCGTCCCCCTAATTGTTGTTATGGGAAATATTTACAATCACTTCCTCCGCAAGGCTCGCGAGAGGTGGAAAAACACCGCAACATGTGACATTTCTATAATGGTTTGTCCTGATCACAGTGCAAAAAGAACTAACCATCTTCTCAATAAGCCAAGACATAAAATAAGGAACCTTATAGCTGTCTGCACAGGTCATTGGACTATTGACACAGACGCTGAAATAATGGGCAGTCCGTTCAATGCTCCTTGCAGGAGCTGTAAATACCCACAGGAGAAAGAATCAGTCGTACACTTTCCTTGTGGTTGCACAGCCCTCGCTCGCTTGAGACTCAAATATCTCGAAAGTCCTTTTCTGGGGAGTCTAGGGTATTGCTCTAGTTTAGAACTTTCAGACCTATCCAAATTTATCAGTAACTCCGGATGGTTGTAAATGTACATGGCCATGGACATGGCAACTAAAACGGCACTATTGCTAATTGAGGCTACTCTAGGTTGCCAGCCATTTTACCTACCTAGCTAGAGATATTCAAATTCAAAAATTGGGATTGCTTTTGAACTAACGGATCTATAACTTTTAACCAGGATAATGGGTAAAATGAGCATAACCCAAAACTGCAGAGTTTGATCAATTTGTAAGTAACATCGAATGTCTTCAATAAACAGCATTAAATCATCTACGAAATAGTTACGTAAATGGCGTGACAATACGGGCAGCAGAGACGAATTTCAAGTAAATAAATATAAGTTTAAAAGTTTATTCAACGTTATCAAAGTCAAATCTTTTAAATAATAAGAGATTTTCAGTGAAATCTCTTCATTTTTTTGTCCTTCCACAGTTCCACCTTCAACTGTAGCGGACTGTTTGAAAAGTTCTTGTTAAGTCATTTCTAGCACGAGTCGAATCAATAAAATTCAAATCCAAATGCGAAATCGTTTAAATTACGTGCCAACCACGCTGCTACAAGAACTACAACATAATACAACGACAGCAACTACAACAGCAACGACAAGAGAAATGCCGCATTAAAATCGTCGTCTGCAACAAATTAATTTTGCCGCACCATGCAGCGTGGAGCCCCTAGGCGGCCATAATGAAGCCTGCGCGTATATGTATTGTGTTTGGCAGGGAAGCGTGCGGCATAATTTAGCGGCGACGTGCGCCAAGAATAAATTAAGCGCCTGAGACGACGCCACAGCCACAAACCCAAAGCCCCAATTCCCAGTTCCAAGCGCTGGTAATCGAACAGGGAGCGTGCGAGAGGAGCGTATCAGAGGAGGCACTTGGAGTGAGGCAAGTGCGCCCGCATTGACCGATTGTGTCAAGTGAGTTTGGTAATAAATAACGAATGCTAATTTTCAATAAGGCATCAACCCCTGCTCCAGCGGGTTTGTCGGGGACGGAGTGCCGCCGAAACGGGGATGTCGAAAAATCTGGTACTGCAAAACGGAATTCAAAACAAAATGAAACAAATTTTTATTGAAACATTTCGCCCTTGCCGAGGAAACAGCCCACTTCCCCTCCCGCCATCCTGCCGGGCCCTTGGTGTTTAAGCAACACCAGCACTTCTGAAAACAACAAAAATTATAATTTACAGTTATTTCTTGGTGTCGTGCCGTTTTCCATGCCAGCGGCAGCGTTTTACGAAATTATGAATCACAGCTAATTAACAATGGAAATGCAATTTATTCCTGACTTTTGGTTTCTGTTCGCGAGGTGGGAGCTCGCTGGTTGTTTCCTTTTACTGTAGCTGCGAGGTTCTGTTTTTGGATTTTCCGTTGTTGTTCTCGCTGCTACGCCGAGCTAAGAACTTCCCAAAATATGCGCCGCAATAGCGCTTAAGTTGTTTTAAATGACAATGTGGCGTGCAAAAGTATTTCAACCGTTCGCAGCCTTTGAATTGCGTGTATTTGCATTTCTACTTCCCCAGTTATGATAAATAATTGGAAATGCTTCGTGTTTGATTCCATAGCATGCTGTGCTTTGGAATCCGTTTGTGCCTAGCATAATTGCAAGGGGTTCGATAAACTTTGCACGGTTAAATCGATTTTTTAGAATAAAGCGCCTGATTTCGGTTCACACAACTTAGTGTGATTGTAAATATATATTTGTAAGAAAGAAGTACGAAGAGATGGTTCGTCAAAGCATTAGTTCAGTTCTTCGAATCTCAGGATTTCAGGCAATTTGTGCTTAGGAGCCAATTGTGTTGCATTTTTGAGCGCATATAAGTGAAGCTTATTATTCTCAAAGTGTTATAATTCCACAATATCTTCCTGGCTGTGATCACCGAAGCATTTTATACGAGTCTCCCGTATAATGAATGTATAATTATATCATCATTATCACTTTTAAAAATTTTATTATTATTGTAATTGCCGAGACAATAGCTACAATAGTATTCTTTTTTATAATTTGCATTGCATTATTACGCCACACTGATCTAACATTAAATTTTATATAGAACCGATGATTCGGGAATTGTCTCCGCATTATTGCTTCCCGGACTATAAAACACAAGTGCCTTTTCTTTCAAATATCTGCATCAAAATGTTTTTAAATACACAGAGCATGTTAAGCCTAGAATTACATTGCATAATGTTGCAAAATATGTGAACTCCTACCAATTGCCCTTCAACTCCGAATCCTTCAGTTCACTGCGGGCTCAATATTATGCCATCTTACGTAGAAATTTAGCTAAAGACAAAAATAACTTAAAAAGGAATCAATAAAAGAAAAAGCGATTGTGTATAAGTTTCAGGCTAGTCTAACGATGAGTGCGAAGACTCTCTAATCGGTCTACATTCTCCTTTCTACTCCTTCATATCAAGTGCGATTTATTACTTTTAGGTATATAGTATAAATTGTCTGGAACCTGAATAAAGTCGAGCGTACCATGTATGTACTTGATTTAATATTAGCACACGTGTTATTCTATTGGTTGCATTAAATTTTAGCATAGCAATCGGTGCAAATCAGTGCCAATTCATCGTGGGAGATAATTCGCTTCAGCCTGCGCTGGAATCTGTGACCAATGGCATCACTACAATTGACCATAGTAAGTCTCTGCAAGAGAAAATGTAGCAACTAGGTAGGTAGGTAGGAGTGGCCGCCCAGTTTGCCAAAAGCAGACTTGAGCACAAATAATGGCCTATTGTGATACCACGGTTTGGCGCCGTTCAAGCACTGACTAAAAAGTTCCCTTACTTGGGATGGTGATAGTCAGCGCAAGGACAGCGCCAGGAAAGGCACGACTCCCACGTCATGTTGCAGGAAACCATCGTGATACTTTGATGAACCTTGCTATGGCCCTAATATTAATGGATGACAGCTCTGTCAGACTTGTAAGAAATGGGGCACCAAAGGTGCGAATTCTTCTTCTGCTCAAGGACGGGCAGTGGCATAAGAGGTGGAAAACCGTCTCGTCCTCCTCCTCGGAGCCACAGCCTCGGCAAAAATCGTTTGAGGAACGTAGCAACTAAGGCCATGCTGATTTGTTGGGGAACCTCAGCTGTCGAAAAGGATCAATTTAGCCAGTAAAATCCAGTATAGAACATGCATACATTTTCACATTTTGGTCTCATAAAAAAGTACCAGAACTATCGAACTCAAGATGTCTAGTTGGTGATGCATCTCCAGATCCAAAGATAGTTGCTTTAAGTTGTGTCCCATTTATTCAAATTGAATTTAAATTTTTTTGAGGTATATCCGAGAAATGTCAAAGTAATTTTATACTTCTTGAAGGATACATTTCATATGATCACATTAACATCCTCCTCCACATCATTTGGAACACAAAAAATTCCGGCGGAGGACCAAGAGTAACATAATGGGATTCAAGGGAAATGTAATTGCCTCTGCTCTCTTTAATTTCAATTTTTGTATGGGGAAACGCAGAATCTTGTTTAGGATATTTTGTTTATTTCAGAAATAGAGTACTACCGCCAGAAGTAGTTGATTACTCAGATAAGTCCTCAGATTTAGTATATTTGAGTTTAATTCAATAGAGACACAGAATACTAATGGCCAGTATCCCAAATATATTTCATCAAAAATTTCCTGTAACTTTTTACAATCGGACAAACACTGAGCTTTAAAAAGTTCCATCCGCTCACGAAAACTTAGGTAAAATTTGTTTATTTAATATGGAAAGCTGCCGTCATATAAGCCAAGTATATTAAGAAAGCTTGAAAATCTGCCTAAATCCATTTATCCCCACCAAATTAGTGCGAGCAGAGTGAAGTTCATGAACGGTCCTAATTCTCGTAAAGTTCTTCTTACAGCTCGCACACCGGCTGCGCCAGGCGGGGAGCCATATAAGTGACACGACAAACAATTCAAATACCACAAAATGACCTTTAAAAAGGATCAAGTCATCACACTTGCCCACTGTCTGCCCGCTGCTGTCCTGTGCAGCAAGAGATACCTACTTTATAGACCATTATCGTAATTAAATAGAAAAACATATTTAAGATTAATTAAGGCCGAACCAACGCACACAAACTTAAGGACGAATTCTTAAGAAAAAGTTCAAATAGAGAAACTTATCAGCAGCAGTTGGCAAGGAACCACTACGCTGCTCCGCTCCGCTGTGCACACAAACACAACGCACATAAAATTACAGAAACCCAACAAAGGACAATAAAGACGGCAGCAAGTGCCGTCAAAGCAATGGCAGAGCTGCTTGTATACTGCGCCCCCCCTGCAACGGACATGCCGCAGTGCGAATAAACGAAACAAAACGAGCCGAAGTGAAGTCAAATGAAATGAGACCAGAGCCAACTAAAAGTCTACTTGTGCGATAACGATAAGAAGGAAGTGCGCTGCACTAACTACACGCTGTGTCGCTTGCTTTTGGAGTACTTTTACATATGTTTCGCATTTTGGTTTTGGTCGTTATCGTCGGAATTAAAAGGCAAAGACAAACACAAGCGCCAAAGTAAAAAACGCAACTGCCAAGCGAAGCCAAGCCCAGCATTGTCAGTCGGTCGAGTGCTCTGGCGGTGGGTCGGTGGGTTGGCGGGTCGATGGGTCGCTTTAACAGAGTCCTCGAAAAGCACGCCTTTTTTGGGTCCTGCACTCACACATAGCCGAATTTGCTGCTGACTGTAGTTGTAATGGTGGTGATGGCGCTGTTGGTGTTGCACTTGGAAGCGGAAGAGATGGTGGCGCTCGTAATTTATATGTTTATTCATCGAGTAGGACTTTTTGTCTCTCCGCTTGTGCGTCCATACACAAAAACCAACACAATTACACAAAACAGCGACAAACAGAATACAAAAACTAAAACAACATTAGGAGAGCATTATTTAAATGCGTATAAGATGTAAACTCGCTGTGGAGCACGCACCAGAACGGGGGTCGACACGCGCAAGCATCCCGTAACCACTCGTAAAGGGATTTTAAGAGGATACACCGAAAAATACACTGCAAAATACAATAATAAATGCCAGTTTCACTGCAGTCTCTGTTGGTTAACTGCTTCAACATTGCGGGTCTGGCGCCATTCAGCGCAAAGTTCATTCCGCAGCGTGTTCTCAGTGTAGCCTCATGCAATTGTTGGTGGGAATACCCCTTTTGTCAACCACACTTAACGACCCGACCTCCAGCTTCGACTCCATTCCAGGCATCTTCCACATCCACCCGTAAATAAGCTTTACTTTATTGTTGCAATTTTGGAGGTTTTACTCAACCTGAATCCAAGACGAGGGCCGGATCTCCAGTCAGCGGCTGCAACGTACGCGTAGCTGGAAAAGGGGTTGCGCTTGCCTCTGAATCGGGTGGTTAAGCTGCGTTAGTCATGGCCGCTGTGAGACTCGTTATTATTTTGCTATTGTTTTTTTTTGTTGGTTAGTTTTTTGGGGCTTTCCGGTAAGTGGGCCTGCTTGCTTACATGTTTGTAGGAGTTGGTGGAAGTGCTTTAGTAAAGTTTACTTCTGCAGGTTGAAGCCGAACATTTAATTTGGATGTTTTAGCTAACCCACCAAAAAATACCAGCATCAGCACACGACTACAGCAGAGCCACTGCAACAATGAAAGAAGAGAAATCGCAGCGAATCACAGTTCGTAAACAAAATTTGAAAATAAATGAGTTGGATCGCTGACTGTAAGCTGCTTCATTCATTATCCTTGATGTGTACAGTGCAAAAGGATTCGGTCATAGCGCAGGGCGATGGCGGAAAGGGGTGGCCGTGGCAGTGCTCAGTGTTCAGCGTTCCGTCGGTTGACGGGTCAGAAGCACTACGCCGCACTGACGATTGCGCCTGATGGGTTTTAAACTAATTGTTGTTGTTAATGTGTTCTGCGTTTTTGTTGTTGTCTTAGCTAAGTCGACGTAAAGACCAAATGAAAACAAAGCGTCCGCGCCAACCCTAAGCCTAATGAAGAACAGCAAGAGGAAGCAAAAAGGAGAAGGAAGGGTGAGCTAAGTTAATGCGTTGTGAGTAAGTTTGCTACTGTGTGTGGAGCGCTCCAGTTTGCGGCAGATGCGTGTTTCTTTTGCTGCTATTTTTATGCGCCCATTTTAGCTTTTTATTTAGCAAATTGCTCCATTGTTTAAAACAAAACTGACAAGTTGTTGGCATCCACTCGTCGCGTAAGGGATTGCCGCCGAGATAACCTCCCATATTTCATTTTAAGGGTATTTCAGTAAGTACTCGTATATTAATTAGGACGTCTTTAAAGGAGCAATTTGTTTTCATTCATTTCATTATCAAAATGCTCGCAATTAGCGTACAGGGCTGTCTGGACGGAACGCATCTGCGAGATCATTCCCAGCCGTTGGGGGTTGCGGGATTACTGTGATTTATGTCTTCAAAATGAAAATTAAATTTCTCAGTGACCCAAAATTGCAAGCAAGTGCTTTATAATCAACAAGGCTCCTCAGTTTCTTAAGAGCTGCGAAGTTGTGAAAAGCATTTTGGCACACATAGTTTTAATTGAAATTCAATAATCTGCTGAAAATTCGTTTCACTACTCTCCTTGAAAGGTGGAATGGATGGGAGCTACACTGCGAATCGGCGGCAGGTGCTGTGCACTTAGAAAAACAATCGTGCTGAGACTGTGCCTATGACAATAAGAATGCTGTGCCACCTATTGCGAAATCAAAATCCCTTGAAACGGGACAAAGAAATCACAGGCGTGTGACATTCGTAATCCTGATCCATGTCGCATCTTTGGGAGCTTGCCCTCACAATACTGTAATCTTAATAAAACTAATCTTCTCATCAGATGGGCAGATTATAGTTTGGTTATCCTCCACAAGAACTCCATAGGAGTATGTAAGATAATCGCAGCAAACTGAATTTATCACAATGAGCTCTGGCTGTAGTGCTACCATCAACAATAGTTCACTCGTACGATGTGAACCTTGGATTCTGAATCAATTCGTTTTTATTCCCATTGATAAGTTTGTGCATCAAATCGTGTTTAGCATTCTTTTCGACTTGCATTGAGCATTCGACTGGTATGACCAGGAGACGGCGCGGTATTGCAAACTTTTCATAGCTGGCGATATAATTTGGAACCCAGCCAGAGCTTCGTTTTATATATTTCCTCCGAAAACGGTTTTTTAAAAAATTTTATTGGCCTTTCGTTCAATTGTTTGTGTATTTTGGTTCATCAGTTACCTGATTTAAATAATTAACAAATTTAGTGGTTTGTAACCAGCAAGGATTATCTCAATTTCTCAATAACACTGAATTAATTCTCGCGGCTGAGTACGCAAATGCAAATTTTCTCAGTGATGGCATTTCCCATAAATACCATTTCAGGATATTAAATAACAAGATAGTGGATTTCCATATGGGAGATCCAGACCAGTTTATTTGCTGTTTTTATTGTCAAACTTATTTAGGATATTTTCGAGGAGACTCCTCTGAAAGTTAACTGATTAATCAGGCAATCGATTATGAAATTTTGCACAATTAAAGTAAGAGAATTCTGCGTTGTTAGAAACAGTGTTTTGTTCTCCACTCTCTATCATGTCAGTCTGTACTATTATTAGAAAGTCAATAAAGCGTACCGAAATTCTCGATTGTTTCATAGACAAAGTTCTTCTCGTATTGAGCCATGAGCTAAACCTCAGTCATCAAAAGCAGTTGGAAGTTTTTATTATGTGCACAAGCAGCAATTCACGCGGCCATATTTCCCAGTGTATGATGCTTTTCTGCTGCTCTTTTGGGTGTATGCTTGGCCCCTTTATTTGCAGCGCTCGAAGCCGTTTATGAAATACCATTTTGCTCCACTTATGCTACCATTTTTATTTTTGTTCTTTAATTTTGCTCATTTGAACCCGAGGACATTCAGTGAAATACAACACAAGGATGGACAAAACACAGTCTATGCACTTGTGAGATTGTGTGTGCATATTTGTGTGGGTGTGGGTGGTATGGCAATCTTGTGTATGTTTTTAATGTCGTGTTGGGGATTTTTTCTTATTTTGTTACTGCTGCTGCTGCTACAACTGTGTTGTTGTAATATTAATGATTATTTCTGCAGTGGCACAGTTTTCAATTCCTCTCTGTTGTTTCCATTTAACACATTTACTACTTTTCACAGTTCACCGAGATTGTGAATTCGTGCTCATTTTTTTCCTGCACAGCAGTTATTGAATCCCACCCCAGTTGTTTTCCAATGCCGTTTACATGACGTGGTATATCTCGTACATGATGCTCATATCCTGCATGACGTTCCGTACAGAGCCTTTCGGCTCGTGTACTGAGTGATGAGGGGGAGGATGCTGCGCTGGCATCGTTGGCATTTTAAGTTACGTTTTGTTGCTCATCAATATGGATTGCGATGCAATTAATTGGAAACGAATGCGATTCTCTTTAAATTTCTTGGAATAATTCGCGCCGGGTTGGGGAGTCGATTACTGTCACTGACAGCATTGACAGAAGGGGTAGGTTGTGACTATTGGAATGAGAATGAATATATTTAATGCATAAATTTGTGTAAATTGTGTTTCATAACAAATTGAACGTAAATTAGACGCTGAAGTGTTGACTTATCCAATATTTTAGTAATTTTCGGTTTCAGCAGTGATCCTGCATATGTGTTTGTGTGCATGCGAGTGTAAGGCGCTCATATCCTATGTTTCCATTTTGTAGCACCCTTTTGGGGTTGAATGTGCTGTAGTGTGCGTGCGATTTAATTGCATATGTAAATTGATTTGCATAAGTTATGCTACAGCCGATGGGATTCGAGCGCCTTATATCAGCTCATTGTCGTATCCAGTATGTCTCTTTTAAATCGCAATTAACTATCTGCGTTGTTATGCAAATCGCGATAAAGGCCAAGTTCCTGAACTGTTTGCA
This sequence comes from Clusia tigrina, assembly GCA_920105625.2. Taxonomy (NCBI): domain Eukaryota; kingdom Metazoa; phylum Arthropoda; class Insecta; order Diptera; family Clusiidae; genus Clusia; species Clusia tigrina. The sequence goes on along the minus strand of OV050033.1, from coordinate 38,020,252 downwards.
GACTATTCCAGTCTCAAAAATGCAAATTTCATTAACGAAATTTGTATTAATCAAATGGAACCATAAAATAATGGAGATACGTTTACCAGTCGCACACATCCCACTTACAAACCTATCTTAGCATGAGTCAGAGCTATGACACACTTTTAAAGACGAAGACTAATATCAAAATTATTGCTTCCGCTAGATGCCTCAAAATAGAATGTTTAATTTAACAACTCAGTATAAAACCATTAATTGGAACTCTCCTTTAATGTATAAATATTTATAAAGGTGGTGCAAATAAAAAATGGAGTGCAGCCCGTTATAAAGGTTTTTTATAATGTGAATTTTTTGATATTTCTGCTCAAATTATGTATCATCTTTCACAGCGAAAAATGTCTGTAAAGATACTGATCTTCACTCGGTCATAACGACTGGGCGTGACGAAGATCTGTTTATAAGCAGGATACCAATAACATAAACTACTCTTGCGATGAGTGTGAACTAACCTGTTGGTAAGAAACTAATCAGAAACTCACGTGTAAGCGTTCTTCACCATTTGTTTCTATGAGTACCTTGAAAGTCTCCTCCCGGCAGAAGTGACAAAGTAGGCCACACATGTAATTATGATGCGAGAATGCATTGAAATTGTTATTTATGCCAGTGCTGAGCAAATACAGACCAAATAAGACAAAACATTATTATTATTATTATATCTTACACCATAATGACTTAAGAGTGCAAGGTGTTGGGGGAATGAGTACTAGCTGCAGAGGCTTTCGACTCGTAGAGAAAAGGATTTTATAGAAAGAAGCATTTTCGAGACCAAGTCCATGGCAGGATTTTGAGCCTGCGACCTTCGGGGTTGTGAGTCTAGCATACTTACCAGTGGACCACAGAGGGCGGCTACAAAACTATAAAATTTAAACTCACAATGCAAATCAATTGGGAAGCTGGCGAGTACAGATTTTGTTGATGGTAGTTTAAAAACAGAAAATATTTTTAATCTAAACACACAACGATTTTATGAACAACGTGAATGTGCTTTTAGAATAGGAGAAATTGGAAAGACCGCCAAATCTTCCAGTGTCATACGTTAATTGTACAAATTTATAACATTCAAAAAGGAGGATAATAAATAGTATTGAAAAATATAATGTTTACTCTTTCAATAAAGCTGCCAGCCGTCAGTTTTAGTAAACACCACTCCACATTCTCTTTAAAAAGGACTGAACCTTTAGCCTGACATTATTTATAAGTCTGCGACAACAGAAACAAAGTGGAACTTATCTGACCGAATTTAACTGAATACTATATAATTACAATTTTCTGCACACAAACTACAACCGACTAAATTTAAGGGTTTGGAGTTACTTGCCCGATTCAGTCCTTTTGATATGGGATGATAGTTATATTTTTATTGTATATACAAAATTTTTCGGTCATGAATTCTGTTGACGGCCGAGCATGGCTAATTCGTCTCATGAAGTGACGCTGACCAAGAATTTGTAAATATACGAGTATGTGCCCAAACGTATCCCTTCTTTTTGGGCATTAGCACCATTCCTCTAAGCCCGGTTTCCCGCTTTAACGGATTCACAAGTATAGCAGAATGAATAAAAATAAGTTTTTCTTATTATTTGCAATTTTTTCAATTTTTGTTTATTTTCCACATTACCACGCCGGAAAAAGTGTCGGATGATGTTATCACAGCAGGCAAGGCGACTAAAGTTTCCAACGGTGCGGGTGCTCCGTCTTGCCTTTACAAAGAATAGATTCTTAACTTATCATTCCGCAGATAATTATAAGCTGGTATAGGAGTGCGAAATTTCAAAAAAAGCCGCTTTATAATTCTGAAATCGTTAATAGCGCTATTCACCATGTTGGCACTTTGAAAGCGGTTTTAGGTAAGCTGATGTTTTTGTTTTCACGGCAAATATTTGGGCTCTCTTTCTCTTACTGCAAATGAAAACAAAATGCAAACAAAAAATGTTAAAAATGAATATATTTTTCCCACGAAATTGGTCCAAATTGTCCTCGAATATTTTGTACTGAAAGCCATTGCCTGTCCATCTCCTCCCCATTCACGCCGGCAGTAACTGAATTGATAACTTTTCAAAATTTCTATTTCGTGCCATGGCCAATTTGTAAACTAAACAACACTTTGCGCACACCAACTCCATCCACAGAGCAACGAGGAACGACATGACAAAATAAAAACGCTCTCGAACGAACAGAACAAAAAACTCTAAAATGGCGCACCAGAAACGTGTGCGAAACTCAAAATGGAAAAGAGGAGCTACATCGAGCGCAGGTTCGGCAGTTGGCACATGTAAACGTAAATTTAATGCTAACTTAATAAAATAAAATAAAAGCTAAGTAAAAAATGCATCACAAACAACCACTACAACACCAACAGGAACAACAACATCACATTGGCGCTGGGGTTGGGAAAACCCATGGTTCCTGATAAACTCCATTGACCCAGATTCGCGGTACGAGCAACAGAAAACGAGAAAATGGCGAAAAATTCGCCATATGGAAAATGGTGCATGTACCAGAGCAAGTTTCCAATAACATCCGCCCCAACAACCGTTGGCCGCATTGGCCCTTCTCGTGTAGGAAGCGCATTATTATTTGACACCAAGTAACCCCACACAGCGCCAGTCGCAAATTCGACCCCGGTCTCAGCAATAACAGCTCATACGAAAGTGTGTTCAGGTTATGGCTCGATTTAGTTTGGCTCATAATGAAATGGATGCTGCTGCGCCCATTCCTCTGGTAATACCAAAACTAAAACACTAGAATGGTCGCAGGCAAAATCAAAGTAGCATAATACGAGTACTCGCATTTGCCGGCGCAGCAGCGGCTGTGGCCATGGGTGGTGCGCCCGCAGCAACATTGCTGCGGAGCGTCGCATCTACACCAAACAACACACCAACAAATGCACAATAACGTAAAAAAGAGCGAACAGCATTTTTCCGAAATTTCTTCGAAATCTGTACTGCTCCGATGAACCCATGTGTGTGCCATTGAAGTGAATAAAAGGCAAAGAATCAGCATTATTTAAATTAATAAATAAATAAATAATAAGATGAAATGATCGCAAAACAAATTTGGAAATGCTGAGCGGGTGAAACGAGTGTGTGCTGGGATTGGACTGGAGCAATAGCACGTGCAATGCCCCAAATTAAGCGTACCTAAAACACTTCCTTATGGCATTTCATTTACCACATCGGTACAATTACTGAAGGAGGGGTGAACAGGCCGCACCAGGCAGATTAATTTACCGATTATGCCTGAACCAGATTGTATGGAACGGCTGGAAAGTTTTTCTAGAGCAAAACTGCGAAAAAACAAGAAAGCAGAAATTGAAATTCAAAGTTTCAAATTGAATATTGAATCATAAACAAAAAGCAATTAAAACTTTTCAGAAGTGCTTTTTGAAACTGATAAGCAAAACTAGCATTTCACAGCGATATGTACCAAGTGGGATTGTCGATGTCTGCACTCAAGTGCCGATAGCTGCAGCAATTCCGCGGAGAAGTAGTTATGCTTTGCTCATGGCTGAGTTGGCATTCGATGTTTTCACACATTGCAGAGGTCCGAATGACAAGCAATGCCGTCCATTAAAAAGATGCCTCGAAATCTAATATTGTAGTTTACGCAAAGTGCAGGATTTAGTCATTGCCTCCAAAAATATGGCTGTGTTAATCAAATTGTCATGCATACTGAAAATATACGATTGGGTGAGGCGGCTCCGAAAAGTTTGGGGTGTTTTGGTTTTGCAATTTGTTAGAACATGTTCCCACTGCAGATGTACCTTGAAATGCTTATGGATTCCTCTGCTGTTTTCTTTATTTTCCACTGGTGATAATTAATAATACCAGCATATCGGAGATGTTTCTGTTTCCTTTCTCCAAGTTTTTATTATTATTGACAGGCTAAAAGAACACCGCGACCTAAAAGATCTATTGTGCAGTTCTCCAAGTTTTTAGTCTATCTTCTTATTAAGTGAGGAACTGGAAACCAATAAACATACAAATTTCAGAGGGTGTTTTAAAGTGTTTCTTTGAGTGAGTTATATGGAATAACGTATTCCAAATGATTGCGGGTTAAAGTAGAAACTTTCAAATATTTTAAGGATCCAAAATAGTCGACTCCAATTCAATTAACTTTTCTGAAGTGTTTGTTCGATCCAAAGAGTTTGCGGTTCTTTTTGACAAAAGTGTAACGAAACAAGTAAAGAAAGCTGAAGTCAGATTAGACCGCCTTCATAATACCCTTTACCCTTAGAGGTGCGTACAGTTAAAACATACCAAATTTTATTCATATGTCCTCATTAGCATCATATCTAGGACAATTTGTGGTGGGGTACAAAGGTTTGATTATAAGGTAGGGGCGCGGCCTTCATCTGATCATCCCCATTCCTTGTGATTGGCTTGGTAGAATCAATAAATTTATTAATATAAAATTTGGTGCAAGAATTTTGCACAGGTTCTAAGTATAAACACGTATCAATAGAGGGTGTGGGGCTCGCAAAATGCCTCGTCAATTTTTTGTCTGGTGCACTGTGAACCTTCGTATGAAATTTCGTTGTTGTATTTAGAATAGGAATTGAAGTGGTCGATTGTGGACGTGGCAGTTATATTAATCTGCCCATATTGAACATACGAGTACTAGTTCGGACCATACATTAGGGCTACGATTTTCCATATATATCTCATTATGAGTATGGATAGAGTAATTATTATATGGGAGGGACGTGTTTCCGTTTTCTGATCGACGCCATTTCTTGTGTGTGGCTTAGTATCAATATAATTATTCGAATAAAACTTCGTTAACAACTTTAGAATAGAGCGCAAGTTACAAAAATGTGTCAATAGTGGGCGTGGGTCTGCAAATCACCCGCCCATTTTTTGTGTGGTGTGTAATAATAGTGCGCTGAAACCTTGTAATGATTTTTGGTTAATTGTGCGCCATATTTTGCGCACACACTAGTATGGATGATCAATACGATCAATACGAAAATAGCCAGGCTACTTTAAATTTTAGTCCCGAAAGATCCCTATATGGAAAGTGGGCGTGTAATTTATCTGAACAACCCCATTTCTTGCAGATGGCTTTATAATATCCACATGCTGCTTCAGAGAAAATTACGTTCATAAATCTCGAGCAGATCTTAAGTTATTACATAGTGTTTGGTTGGACCCACATCTATCTATCTGCCAACTAGCGTCACTATTCCACAAATTGGACTGAAGTGGCAGTGCTAGGCGTGGCAATCTGGTATTTTGGTACTGATTATAGTTTTGCCAAGTTTCATTAAGATTTTCTCACAGTGTGGAAGAGAAGTGGTCGGACGGACGAACAGGTGGACAGGCAAAATCAAAATTCATAGAAACTGAGTCTGTATACATCCATAGCTTCCACGCATCCTTCGAGTAGTAGAAAAACCGCTCAACAACACAAACTTAGTATAATATTTTTTTCCTTTTTAAAGGTAAAGTGTATAAACAGAGAACAGTCGCAGCAATGAAAATCATGAATTATTCCGCATCCGAAACATGTGAATTAAGGAAATCCTTCTTATTGCCATCGAGGAATAAGCAGTCACTCACTTTGAACTTTATCACTCAATGCTGATAAATTTTGAAGATTTATGTAAATGTTTCTTGTTGATATTCGAACAGTTCTTGAGGTCCTCTCATTTTGGCAAAACAGCGTAAACGCTAAACGATTCAAGCAGACGTAAACTAATCGAATAATTGACTGTCTCATATGGGAGAGTAGCTGACGGGTGGGGGAGTGATAGCAGCTGTGGCGTTGTGAAAATATTTGTTCACTTCACTTCGTCTGTAGTTTATATATATATATATATATATATATATATATATATATTATATAGATATATATATTATATATATATATTATATATATATAGTAACGATGCTCTCATATACAGCACAACAATAAAGTGTGCACATTTGTGCCGCAATAAATCATTATCAAATCTAACAAACCACGCTAAAGAGCCTTCGGAAATATGTGCCAGGAAAAAATTGCCACAAATCGGTTTTGGCAACATTTGAATGTGATCGAAATATTTATGGGAAATAAAAATCTGCAAAACTCGTTATAGAATGTATCAACACATCATTTACCATATCTGCCGCTCGGAGTGCTCCATTGTCGGGTGGAAATTTATCACAAACACTGTCACATGCCTGTGTTTGTGTGTGCCTCAATGTGTAGCGGAAAAAAGGTACCTAGAGGCGAAAATATTTTCGCAGCATGATGAATGACAATTTTTATCTGATTTGTGTGCTGAGCGACACGAAAAATACAACAGACGAGTGGCAACTAACGAACAAAAAAAGAAAATAAAAAACAGAAACAGCAGCACCACTGAATAATTACATTCGTACACAGGGCGCGGAATACGGGCACAAAAAGCGGACGCACTGCAGAGATAAAGTGGAGAAATGCCGTGAACAGTGGAATGCAGCAGCATGCAACAAAATGGCGCATCAATTTAAAAACAAAAATGGCAACAGTAACAAGTAACAAAACAATGGAACATTGCACACTTACCAGCCAGCACGGACGTCGAATTGTGCCGCGGATCGTAGGGACAGACGGCCTGCCCGTTTTTGGTGGCCTCCAGGGTGTAGTTGTAGTCGTTGATTATGTAAGTGTTGCACATGGGGCGGAACGAGTTTGTGCCGCAGACGAAGAGACGCCCCGGCGAAGTGACCACCATAATGCGTACGTAGTTCTGACACGCCTCCTGCAAATGAATAAAATATATGAACGTTAATTAACAAGTACTTAAACTGGAGAAAAATAGTTTAATGAAAACCCCGAATTTTGAAGCCGACAAATATTTCAAGTATCTATCATTGTTATTACAAACAAGAGATCCAGAGGCTCGATACCGATACCTCTACCTTAGTAATCACTCATAAAGCGGTTACAAAATAAATAATCTAGTTTCTGTGAAAGGAAAGGTTTATTGCGTGGATAAAGGGATTATAGTCGTGACTCTTCTTACATAAATGCTCATCTAAAGTATTTCAGTTGTTATGATTATTATTTGCCTTTGTTCCTTTGTTTCACTGCAAATGTGCTACATCAAAGACACAAATTTGTGGCGCTGAGCGTTATCGTATCGCCCCCAACAGCATTAACAATTCCATTAGTGACATCCTAAAAAATTAATATTTGAGTTGGGTCGCAGCACAACAGCACAAACAGCACGAACAACACGAACAACAACAGAAGCCATGTCAAAATGTTGCTCAAGGATTTTGTCAAAACTTTTGCATATTTCATGCTCGTACATTTAATTTTTTATTATTTCATTTCTACACAAAAATGTACAAAAAAGAAAACAAAATAAAAAGGTCAAATGTCGGCCATATTGTTTTTGACACCTTTGTGTCTCTGCTTTGCTTGTTGTTGTTGCTGCTGCTGCAATTGTTCTGCTGCTCACTGCTCATTTGTATGGTTTTGTGTTCGCTCGGGTTCGCTTGTGTAAATACGAGCATGCGAGTAGTTCTGTACACGAGTATGCGCCTGAATATGTGCGTGGACGTGTATGTGTGTGAGTGTGCAGAAACATTTGTTAAGTCACTCGAAATTGTTGTGAATACGAAATATTTTTCGCATGCAGTACCGTCGAATATTTACTCGGCAGCTCGTTCTGATGCGTGCCACTTAGCTTGGTCCCCTCCAGTGAAATGCCGCGTGTGGGGAGTGGGATGAATGCCTCGAGTTTAGTTCGTAATTTATGTGTGTGTCCCTTTTGGCGTTCTGCAGGTGATTGACTGACTGCTCCACCACTGGCGTTCCATTGCCGCCATTGTCGCTATTGACAAATTTCCTTCAGCCCACAACTTTCATTTGCATATAGTCGATCAAATGGACTTCTCCTGTAATATACACATATTCCAATTTCCCACCCTTCCGAACTTTCCTTGTTTGCGGAAGGTATATGGGCCGTCAGATGCAGCCAAGCATGCTGACTCGTATAAAACCATGTGTAGAAATTATAAACAAATTTCTGAGCTGTGGATCCAATGGCCGTCTTACAACCGCTTTTATATCGATAATTAAAGGTGCCTGTATTCGATAATTAAGGGTGTTGATTTTATATTTGAGTTAGGTAGGTAGGTAGGAGTGGCAGGCTTCTACGCAAAAGCACACTTAAGCACATACAAATATGAGTTAAACCCATACAAAAATTGGTGTCGTAGCCGAAAGTTTCGATTCAATAATTTTATGGAATTAAATATTTAAATGGGATTGTGGGCATAAGTGCACCGCTACAGCTTCTTATATGGCGAGCAACTAAGGGCCGTAATATCTTTAATAGCGCGTGTAATATTTCAAAGCATCAATCGTCTCTGTTCATTAAGGAACACCATACTGGGAAGAATTATATCATATGACCTTGACGACCTATTGAGATGTTTTTTTTCTAGAAAAAGTGTTACCTAGCAAAGACCTGTTAAAACCAAATGTTGCCTTCATCTATGCTTCACAAACTATTGTAAACAAAAATTCTTTGAGCAATACTCTATTCCGGATGCTATTGACACTCGCTGTTCTCAATTTTAAAGACAAAATCACCTGTGATTTCGATGATGGAGCGCACTATCATATGAATTTTTCCGAATATAAGATGTGTCTTTTGTGAAATAGATAATTTTGTTAATTTATAAATAAATTTATTTAAAATTTTAGGAACTGTGCCAGTGACAATTACCGACTTTGTTGAGGTTCTTCCAATGTCAACGTTTTTCTTATCATTTTCTAAATGGTACTGTTTAGAAATCTCAGATCGAGTGTCAAAGTACTCCCACGTAAACCATATATTCGGATTGAAAGAAACTCTTCAAAAATATTTGATATGTCAAAGAAATTATGTGAAAAGTTGTTAGTTTTGGATCCGAAATCGTCTAAGTAATTATTGTTTATAGCAACAGCATGTACGAGTATGTCCATAGAGATTTTGGGGTTGCTGATTTCGAACTTGACATTTCCGTGACTGAGCTCTTTTTAAAATCAGTTGAGAAAAATGAAGATCTCTTTCATATATAGGAAGGCGACTACTTTCTGGACTCTTTGGGAGATATCTCAAATAAAAAGATTAGCTCCATCAACTGCTATTAGAAGCTCCAAATGGCTGGACCTTTGAAAGGGATGGGACCTGATGTCTCATGCGGTATCACAAAGGGGCAATGACCTACATATATAGGAAGTAGCACAGCCTTTTGCCCAGTTCTTCACACTTTTCGTGCACTAAATACAAGTCAAGCTATATATAATGATGATTCAGACCAAAATGATATTACATTATACCTTCACCTTATTCTGATTATAATCAGATTAGTTATAAGAAAGATATTCATTCTGTTGTGAATCTAAACAATTTACAAAATTTTCGTTTTGTGTAAAAGTTTATAATTTGCGGTGATCTGTTGTCTGGTCTCACACCTTTTCTATAATCGTTTGATAATCTTTTAGGTTTGGAATTTCATATCCGAAATTTCCTTATCCGCATTATTCTTCCACAGAAAATATAAGAATGGTAAAAGCGGATATCGATTTTTCATTGTAAATGTCTTGAAATCTGTCCCTATTGGATTTTGAAGTTTTGTGTTCATATTGCTCCCGGAAAAACGTTCCATAGTAAGCCACCCCTCCTCACTATTATGACTCCCGTTATGTAAAGCACCTCTAAATATAATGAAGCATTTACAAAAAGTTGTGCTATAAAATGCAATCCGCAATCCGGCTGGCTGTGCAAAAACAAAGCTCTCCGGAACCGGAAGTGAACGAGGGCAGGCATGCATACAAATGAGTGATTCCATTTTTAATATGTACGTAGGGGCAGACGCACACTTGTAAAGCTCCCACATGCAGTCCGTACACCAAAACCACTAATAATAAATATTAAACAAAATAAAAACCAGCAGGATATTTCATACTATGTACGAGCCACTACACACACACACACAGACACACACTTCAACGAAACGTCCGTATGACTGGGAGAATGTGTGCAAGTGTGTGTGCAGCTGCTGGAGAGTGTAGGCTGTGTTACTATTCAGCTGGGGCTTTCAGTAAATTGGCACCGACATGACAAATCATTTGGAATATTTGCATGCGTTGTGTTAAAATATTTAAACATTTTCGTTTGGACTAATTTTGTTTCTATAATGTTTGCACGCGTGTGAGTGTAGGCGTTCTATGTGGTTCGTTTGTATTTGTATTTACGTTTGCGTGTTGTTCGTTTGCTGATTGTTTCAAATATTCTGCTCTGCTGTATTGTGGAATAATTGTAGTTGTTTGTAATATCAGTAGCTGGACTAGTTGTCATTCTTCTTGCTGTTGTTGCTGTTATTGTTGTTGGTGTAATAGTTTCGGCACCTTTTCCCAGCATGATATTATTATGTAAAGTCAACATATTGTATTCCATTTTGTTTATTATTTCAAATATTTAGCATGTTGTTCATGTTCATGTTTGTGTTGCTGGTATTGGTGGTGTTGTAGTATTGTTGTGTGTTTAGCTTTTTAGATTTAAAGCATAAATTTAAATAAATTAACAAGCGCCATGTACAATATTGACACTCGGATTCACCAACGAATGCATTCACCCATGGTACACCGCCACCACCACTTGGTGTTAGGTCGGAATGGTCACCACGTATATTTAGGACGCAATTGACTGAGAAATTAATTAATTGCAGTGCAAAGAACAATTCAAATTTGCCATGGAAAATTTCTGATTGGTCAATTGTAAAGTGCAAATGAGCGATTTTCAAACAAAAAATACAAAATTTGTGAAAATAAAAGAAACAGGGTTCTAAGCGGAACCTTTCTGCTTCGTTTTCAGTAGGACCTGTAAATATTTATAAGCCGTTTAGATTTTTGGATTTAACTATGATATTGTTACGAAATTGCCCTCTTGACAATTTACTCTGTTACGAAATTGCCCTCCTGACAATTTACTCTAACTCTCTGTACTCGGATTCGTACCACTGGATCGTGTAGTAATCAAACAATCGCTGGTTAAATTAAAATAACTAACTTTATTTACCTATTGCTATTTACACATTTAATATTAGGCTTAAAGTTTACTTCTTTACAATTTGTACTTTATTTCACAATGAATTTCATCACTTTGCACAATTACAAATACTGCTGCTTCGATTATAATGCTCGATGTACACACTGCCACGATCTCTGTTCGAATGTCATCGACTTTGCACAGGCGTGTGCTTTTTATAGTTTCGAATGGTTGACGTGGAAATTTCTACAATACAGTAGAAATTTATCGATCTTTCTAGAACTTGATATACACCTCAAAGGAAGCTTTCATTATTTTACACCACCGACAGGGTGTTCTTAAGTAAACTTTTATACGAATAGTTCGTGTCTTGACTTACACACACAGGGTGGTGCACTCATTCTCAAACTCCAGATGGGATCCTAAAAGTATGCAATCCCTTTTCACTGAGCTATCACGTTTCAATATGATGAGATAAAAATAAATTTAAAGAAGCACTGGGATGCCATGACTGCAAACCTGCTTTCCATGCACGTAATTGCATTTTAGCGTATGTGAAACAGCAGAAATGATATTAAATATTCATTCAGACACTATTCAGACACGTTGCATGTTTGCATTGGATATGATTCGTTTTCCTTTTGGGAAATAATTTGTTCATTGTCAAATCATATTAACCACATTAAGTGTATCATATTGAAACATAAATGATTGCATACTTTTAGGATCCCATTTGGAGTTTGAGAATGAGTGCACCACCTCAAGTCAATGTTGTTTAAATGCAATGAGAAATTCATAACATTCACGATATTTCATATTTTATTATTTAAGAAAATATCTTAGTTTATAAAATGTCATTCTTCAATATTATTTTTGGCATAACTTAAAGTGTCCTCAAACGACTTCTTCATTTTGGTGTTCTAAAACGGCATTGTAAAATAAATTTCAGAATTCAGAGTTGTACGAATCTCCACGGAGAATAAAAAGGATTTTATGTCACGAGCAATACTTTACGAAAATATTTATTAAACTCGTGATAAACAAAATGGCGGCATATTGCCTCTTGGTCATCCTCAGTGCCTTTAAATCGACCATATCGAACACGTTTCCATAAACAAGAATTTTCCATAGAATTCCGAACAAGTTTTTTGTTTATTTTAATTAAATATTTTAATTAATTTAATAATAGTAAAAACAATTTTTTGTTTGCGTCGCTCTTTATGGAATTTGTTGTTGGCTGTGCCTTTGTACTGGAAATTCACTCCGTGGGCTATGAGAGCGGCTATGATTTATACGCAAACAGTTTCAGCGTTTAATTACAAGCATACATTATGACGTATAATGAATCAATTAAAATTTCACGTGGCTGTGGGGCATACGCGGGTTGAATGGCGGCATGGCGTCACTGATGTCCTGGGCTGATACGAGTGCCGAACCGAGCAGCATGAATCAACGCCGCCAACTTACGTCAGAACAGGCGCCGGACTGCACACAAGTGTGCGAGGCATATGTGGACTTGCAGATATGTGCGTGTGAAACTGTGGTTGAGGACGACCATGGTCGCCAATGCAATGTTGCTTCCCAGTACAATTATAATAACTCAATTCTGAAGTTCAATATAAAGCAAAGCACAGAGAGCTTAAAAGCGGTCACCGGAAATATGAAGGGGGTAATGCACTTATTAGCATTTATAAACGAACCGCTTTTGATCTCGCGCCTAACACGTGTAAACTGGGTGGGTTTGTTGCAGTTCAACTGTGCAACATTAATTGCGTGACTATGCAAAATATTTCCTAGCTGTAATTGCATTCATTCCAACACAAACGTGAACTCAAACTCCGCCCCAAATGGCTACAAAGAAAGTTCAACTGACGATCACTTAGAGAAACAGTAGAGTAACAATGTAAAGAGGATTGGACCAATGTATTCAGAATTGTTTCGCGGATATATCATTTTTTTTGTATACTTCCCAGTATTTATATATATATATATATATATATATATATATATATATATATATATATATATATATATATATATATATATATATATATATATATATATATATATATATATATATATATATTTATATATATATATATATATACATATATATATATATATATATATATATATATATATATATATATATATATATATATATATATATATATATATGGTCCTACGGCCCCGCGGGGAAGCAAAGGGCCGCAGTATGACAATTGAAATTTTTTATTAAAATTTTTTTTTCAATATTCTGATTATTTTTAGAAAAAAATGTCTAAAAGTGAAGAGTGGCAGATGGCAGAGCGCCAAGTAAGTGCAAAAACCTCTTAAAATCGCCTGGAGCAGAATGAAGCAATTTAGAGCAAAGACCTGTTTGAACGCAGAAATGCAAAGTACGAGTATATCAGATCAGCTGCAACTTTAATTAAGTTGAAAAATAGAATATTTACAGTTAAATTTATATAATACTTTGATTCAGGATATATATGTAAGTAATCTATATACTATATTCTGGTCTAACAGTGAGTTTGTTACAACAACCACAGACAGGACAGGACATTTTTTGACATTTCTTGAGCACCTGCTCTATCTTGCTCGATAAAAAGAACAGGAGCAGAAAAGAACAAAATATTTCGAGCAAGCATGCAATCTCTGCTCTTTTCTGCTCTCGGTTGAGATAGAGCAGTCATAATGATAGTCTTGATGCCTCGACATCCACACATTTTAAAGACCCTTTCGTTCATCAAAAAGAAGTTTACATCAACATTTGAAAACGCAAACACACATTATTTACAGTGTACAACCATAAATAACAACATTTTTAATTACAAATGTGAAAACGCGAAACTTCAGCCCACTAAGCTTTTAATATTTTTTTTTGCTTTCATTTAACAAGTCGCATTTGCACACACTCGTTGAAAATATCAGAAGGTCCTGCCTTGCTGTGCTTTTGTTTCGAAATGGCATTTGACCCGCGCCAGCACGAGTCGTGATGCTTGAGCCCGCTCCTTGACCCATTTTAGAAAGTTTTCTTTTTCGATTAACTTCACTTTTAACGCTGATTGAAATCATTTCATGTTTAATTTGCTTTGGCTCCGCCACCCTCTCCAGTTTCGGTTGCGGCTGCTTAAAGTCCGCCTTCATTTTATATCGAACGCAAATTGTTCGCATGTTAAAGTGCATTTTTATTACCCACCGTAATTATGTAATTGGGTGCCCTACACCCAGCATGCAGTCAGTTACAATGTTCTCTTTTCACTGACGAAAAAGGTGCTGTGCGCATTACATTTCGCAAATCGTTATTAGTTGCACCAATCGTTACTTTGTATTGGTTGGCAGCGTAGCGAACTTTTGCAAAACGAAAATAACCACCATTGAAGCCAAATGTGACCGTTTGTAGCATTCCCTGGTCCAGTAGGAAACTTTGCTAGTATTTCAGTCTTAGGGTCTTATACTTCGCATCGAATGAATTGATGGATTAATCATGTTGCAAGTTATTTTCAATCATTCGTAACCGAACCGAATACTTTCTCACAGCTATATTTCTTAGCATTGGGTGCTAGCATGACGTCACTACGGTGATATATTTACTGTGCATTGCTTCTAAACATCACAAGCTAAATGTAATACACTGCCGAGCTATGAAGCGGGCAGAAGGCGATGGGTTGCCTTACAAGGGTGGTAGGGATATCTAGTAGAAATGGGTATGTGTGTTGCTTGAGAGAAGGAGTGTGAGTTAACTTTGTAGTTTACGGCTTTTGAGGTAAATGTCAACTGCGCTTCATTTTATATACATATATTTCAACTGAAAATTACCTCATCTTTGCCCTTGACGACGCACATTTTGACGTCGTCTTCCGGTGACGGCCACACCAGTCGCTGCTGCTCTGTAAGGTCATGTATGCTTAAGTTGTACACGATATTCCTGTAAAAGAAATAAAATCATTTTGTAATTAGGAATGGTGAATAGAAAAGTTATCGGAGAGAACTATCACAACTAAATAAGCAGAAATTGCTGTGTGTAAGTACGAGCGCGGAAATGTCCAAGATACATAAATTCGATACTTTATACGAAATATTTGATCAATAAATAATGGAAATGAATGACAAGCGTATTTTCTTTTAATAACTCACACAAAAGAGGTTTAGATAAGGATTTCGTATACATGTGTCAATTAGTGGATTAGGTGTCGAATTTTCGATTAATCGTATTGCGAACAACTGGAGACGCCTCCACAGCACCCAAACAACGTACTAAATTTTGAAATTCTCTCTATGAAAACTTTTAGCATCAACAATTTTAAGGACAATGCATATGAGGTGGGAAAAGTATCAAATTCTTGCAGATATTCTCAAAAGATGGACAAACCCCAAAACTTGCCAAAAAGTAATCTTGTACCATGCAGGTATTAAGTGTAATGACATGATCACATAGTTTCGGAAAACTACCCATCATTCACAAAAGCAAAATAAATATAGAAAATCAAAACCTTTAATAACAGGGAAGCACGAAGCGCTGAAAAACTCTAACAAATTTGTTTGAAGTAGTTATTGTTGAAATGGAATCCTAGACACTTTTAAGTTTGATATTGTGTCTTCGTTTATAATATCTCTGACATTATTATAATATCTCTGACCATATTATCAAACGTATCCAGGCATCCCAATTCAGTCACAACATTCTCATCTAACAAAAAGCACACCCCTTCCAACAGTGCAACAACTTTCACCACATGCTCCACTTCAGAAAATACAAATCCATTCCTAGCCAAAAATACAGAAGAACTGGTTTATAAATGACTAAAAAGGAAACTATTTTTCAGGAAAACAGTAAAGAAAATTAACTAAAGATTAATAAAAGTTTCGAGCTGCTGTATTATAGGATATAGTGGAACTAATCTGCGTTCGGCTTTCCTTACAACTTTAATATGCATTCTTTTATTTAACTTCACCCTATATTCGAGAATATTCTGGACTGTAGATATATGCAAAGCATTTCATTGGGGACTTGGAAGCAGCAATGATAATAGTGATATAAAAGAGGAACTATATCCAATATTGTAGTGATATAATCTGTTAGCAATTAACTAATTTTCTTGCCAGTATGCTACTTTCATTCCACAACTGATTTGATTAGAACACCCAATTGTAAAAATAATTTGTTTCAGACACTTTTCTTTCCTTATTGAAAACAAGGCAACTCCCATGCTTTTGAGAAATGCACGCAAAGCATGAAAAGCATACTTACAAATAGTGAGCGGTACACTCAGCATACCCGTTTTGTCCAAGTTGCCCGGGACAGCAGGAAGACGCGCAGTATGAACTTTTTCATTGCCCGCGATTAAACGAGAGCAGAAACAACTCGAGCGCTATCTTAGGATAACAACCAGCAGTGGCTAATCTAGTAGCGTTTATGCGTGAAACAGTGACTAAATGGAAGGCAGTTGGTTCTACAGTATCCATTATGATGATAACTCTGCGGAACACTGAAAGCACCCGAACAGCAGCACGCATAAACCAGCGCAATGCTGAGGAAAACGTTAATAGGGGTGCATCAAGACTGAAAATGGACAGACCTAAGACTGACGATTGAGCGGAAACGCTCGTAACGGCCTCTCGACATATTACCTAAAAGTGAAGTCCCGAGAGGATAATCCGGCCGGACATCGGGGTGAATTTAGAGGGTTAAGGCCCCATACTACTTGGGTTTTTGACTGCTTTACACCTCGTAAAAAAAAAGAAAAAAAAACACTCAGGATATATGAAGAAGATAATGAAAAATACGAATTTTAAAGGACACATTTTCCATCTTTTTCTGTATAATTTACACACTTTCGACATTTACTCTCACTTCCTTTTTGTAGTTTTTTTCTAAAAGAAACTTTCTTGATATTCGGGTAATTGGGCTTCTCTAATTCCAAAAGATAAATGTCCGGATTTAGGTTAGGTTAGGTTGGGAAGGCGTGTGCGGATACCAAATATCCGCACTTCCACTCGGAGACATCTATGTCCATTGTGACTGCCTTCAAAAATGCCAGGAGGAGGCATACTCGTCCTTACCCTTGATTTCCGTATACATTGGAAGTGCAATCCCTATTAAACCATTTGGTTTTCCAGATGAAAGTGAGGAGATCCGATAAATCTACCTTCGTTATCTCTGTGAAACTTGTGAAGAAGCGCGACCCCAAACATTGAAGTCGTTTCAATTGTAGTCTCGGACATTGACATAAAAAGTGATGAATCGACTCTATCTCTTCTTCATCATGGCAACTCCTACATAGCCCGCTCGAAAGTATACGCCAATGTTGAAGCATTGGTGCGATAGCACAATGCCCCGTAATGACCCCGTAAGCACACTTACTGCAGGTTTGTTGAGCCCTAAGAGAACCTTTGTTCTCTTCATGTCTAACCTAGGCCATAAGGTCCGTGAGACTTCACAGTCGTCACCCTTAGTTGATAAGTTGTTTGTCACCCCAATAGTGAATTCATCTATGCTCCTAAACAGTTCACATATCGGGATTTGTATTGAGGTATCTGCTTCATTAATGTCCATTTCTCTTAGAGCCCCTTCTGGCCACCTCGTCCGCTAATTCATTCCCTTCTATATCGCTATGTCCGGGAACCCAGCAAAGCGAGACCTTGTGGGGTCCAATGTTCAGTAGTGAGGTACGACATTTCATTACCAGCTTCGATTTAACTGTCTTGGATTCTTTTGCCTTAGGCGCCGCCTGACTATCCACAAAGATAGTGATATTCGAAGGTCGAATTGTACTACTTTGTATCAGTCCGGATTTACGATGGACTTCAAATTGCTTTCAATATAGAACAAATATTCCCAGAAGACAAATATAAGGCAACTGTCGTTTCGAAAGTGTACCTTCTTTGCAACATGAAGTTTTTCTATTTGCGAGCTCATTTGATTACTCGCAATGCAGATAATTCACAGAATTATTTAGCAGCTTCCTTTGGAGAAACACAAATAAGGTAGGACCGTATATCCTATAACACTAGAAGAAGATGGGCTGCCATGTGCATTATAGAAAAATTTGTTGATGGGTTCGGATTCAAACGATCATTTTATAAACGCAGATAAGAACGCGTTTTCAAATAATGACAATAAATAACACTTGGAATGCAAAGCGGCAACGCTCCTTGAGTGATAGCATCATTAAATGCCTTTCGACTTTTTGAGTTTTTTTTATTTGTGGTTCGTATGCTTTTATCAGAGTCATTGCACCATTACATACGCATTACATACACATAAAATCAATGAAGCGTCCTTATCAAAACTTCCGCCACCAAAAAACCAAGTGTTATAAAAGATTTATAATTGAAAATTGCTTTTCGTGTGGGGAGCGCAGCAGATAGTTGCGGTTCAATGCAGGAATACTCCCCTTGTACCAACCCGCTTGGAGATGAGAACACCCATACACACACACACACACACAAATCCACACATGTGCAGAAACACATGGAGAGCGGGAACATGGGATATGTGCATCCGGTGTTCAAAATTCACTTTATCGGTCGATTGCATGAAACGTACGGCGCTGGCGTTGGAGTTGCCAACTAAATTCCGGACAAATCCTACTCCACACACTCAGCTGCACATTTCGCATTATTAATGAACTCCATAATTTATCAGCAAGTGTAAGGAATATTCCAAAATTTCGCAAATGGTGCAATCAAAGAGCGTACGAACGAACGAGTGAGCGAGCGAACTTTAATTCTGCGCCATGTTTGCACTGAATTAAAATATCAAAGTTGCATAATCACGGCATGAGTTGAGTGCAACTTGATCCTAACTCCTATTGCGTTGATTGCATTATTTTAAATTCATTTTGAATAATTTGCGGGTGGGTGTGTGCGTGCACTTGTGGCAAGTGGAGCTGCCATCGCACCGACAACGCATTTCTGTGGCCGTCTGCATGCATTTGCAGCAGAGTCGGAGGAGCATCGGTTCTGTGCGCCGCAGAAATCAAGCTGCATATGAATGAATGAATGCATTAAAATTGCGAAAACCAGTCAAAATTGTATTATTCAAACAAATGAAAAATTTGTTGCAATGCCACAAAATGAGTTTGGGCAATGAGACGACATGCAGCAAACGTGCTGTCAAAAAGGATTGCGGGCAAATGTCGGCCAGCACAAAGCATTTTATCACTCACGACGTCAGCATTAAAGCGGCAAAATGAAAAACTATAATATGCGAACGAACAAGCGTGTTGGGGCACTCCCGGTACACCACCCTACACGTCAAGCGAAAAGTTTGTAGACCTTATTTTCAGGAAAACTGTTAATTTGCAACAGTTGATGGAGATGTGCAACTTTTGTATGGTCTCTACAGAATTCGTTACGGGTGTAGAGGACTGAAAAATACGTTGAACGAAATGCAACATTAGAAGAAAGAGAGGAATTCTTCTATGTGTATATGGTTACTATACTCAAAACGTCAACTTAACAAGAATATTGTCAATTTGTGAAGTTTGGAGGATGCAGATCCAGGAGAAGTAGCACAACAGTTTGGTAGGAATGGTCTGTCGTACTCCATTGATGGCTGTTTCAGAGTATGTATTCAGACGAGTATATGATTATTTGTGTTCTTCTGCTGCGTTTTCTTTATTTTCAATTAAAATAAAGTAAATAGCGATCCAAAATTCATTGATGTGACATAAGGAAAACACAGCGTTCTAATGTTAACCAAGTATGAATAATTGTCTTTGGGTGCATCTGCATCTCAGTTATTTAAATGGTATGCCACAATAATCGTTTGTGCAGGCTTTCGCTACTTCAACTTGGCACGCATTTTTAATATTTACAGCAATTGTGTTGAATTTGTGCCAACATAATTTTTCCCTTACTTTTATTTTTGGGTTTTTTCATTGTTTGCATTTCTCGCTTTTGTTTCTGTGGTTATGCACAAAGGAAATGCAGGCAATTGAATTTCATTTTAGCAAAATGTATCTATGCGGTGCGATAAGGAGTGGAGCGGCATCCGCACTGCCGTGGCTGCAATGCAACGCGATACAATGCATACGCATCCTTGCACCTAAAAGAAGAATAAAAAAAAACAACAAACCACATACATGCACTCAACTTTCACACACACACAAACAACATACACACACAAACAAAACACACACACGCAACAAAAACGGTAAATGTTGGAAAATATTTATGAGCGCGGTTTTGCGCCAAATGCGTCTTTGTGTGTGCAAATGCGCGTGTTTGGCTGGTGCGTGTGTGTGTGTGCTTGTGTGTTTTCGTATGCCACGGCGAGCGAGCGCATTCAGTTTGGCACTCATGTGCATAATTTTCATTTTTCCTGTGCAAGTGCCACGCCCGACCCCCCGCAACATACGCAGGTGACTGGTATGGTAATTTCGCATTTTGTGTTGTATTTACTCGCAACTCAGGCGAAAGAGCTGAGGCCGCGTTAGCTGCATGGTCCTCGTTGCCGCCATGGCGCAGTCGATGACGAGAACGACAATACAGACGCCGACGAGGACTCCGACGGTGACGGTGACGGTAACGCTGCCGCCAACGATGCTGATGGTGATGATGGCGTTTAGTGATTAGAGCACATGCAGCAAATACGATGCGTGGCTGATTGCATTGCATTACGCTAACGTGTTTGCCTCTGCTGTTGCACTATTGTTGCCTTCATTGTTGTTATAATTAAAACGCGTCATAATTGCCAACAACAAAAACAACCATAACAACGACAACAGAACGAACAATGCCTTTGACTTCACGGCGCAATGCATCGCGTGAATACAGCCGTGCAGCTGCCATCGCCATCTACATTGAGAATTACAAATTAATAATTACGAAATTATGAAATTAGCTTCGAATAATGTCGTTATGAATGTTAAATAATTCCGATGAAATTATTACATGGCAAGGAGTCTGATATACATTTTGGAACGACGGGGCGTATGAGTGTTTCTGCATACTGGAAATTTACCACGAATCACTGTGCAGAGCTGCCCACCAACACTTCAGCGAAATGAATTTGAGTATGTTTTGCACAATCGATGAAAACGGTTGGTGTCAGTTGCCTCGTGCCAGAGGCAGTTCGATCACAATGAAAGGTTTAAGGACGACAGTTGCAAAAATTTAAATTTACAAAAAATTCTGTCCAAATTCTGAAGTTTCCTAATCCTGCTAAATTTCTTCATAAATAATCACTTCAAAGGCTATCATGCAAATTATGCAGGGGACGGCTGGTTTCTAGCATCGAAACCGCACTTTATTAAATTTAATAAAATAAACCAAGCGCCATCTGAACCAGTCGACCTTTTTGCAGAATTTGCAAACCGCAACTAAAAGCCACACAACGAGCATGCAAATGTCCTGTCTTAAAAAGTGGCTGAGTTCTTAAGGGAGACGCATTCACACAACCACACAATAAGAACCCAACCAACCAAGCGAATTGTTACTGACCCTAAATGGAGAAAGAACCAAGAGAAATTCCTCAAAAGTTCACAAACTCATTTAAATTACTTACGAGCATGTTCTTTTCAGTGCCGTTCTTCCATACTCGCACAAACTTGTCCCAGTGCCTCGTCTACTCTAGCCGGTATATTAAAGGGGAGCGAGTAGGCGTATATGCCGCATACGCAGTAATTTCACAATGATTCAAGCGATATGAGTTGCAGTAGGGAAGCTTGCTTGCCATTTAGAGCCATTATCACGTAAATTATTATTAGGCATAAGGCGTAAATACGCATGTGGCACATATACGTACACTGATACACTGACACACACACACACATATATACACAAACGCTCATACGCACTTAAGTGAACGCAGCTTTATGCAAACGTATCCAGTGAAAGAGGCCACCGCCATTCCCGCGCAAAGGAAATAATAAAGTAAAGTCACGCACGCACACTCGCACACAAACAGGGTTGCGTATGTAGGTGGGCACCACGCCCGCTCGCACATTCGCTCGCATGAACGCATTTGTATGCGAACTGCCACCAACCGCTACTGCGCTACTTACGTGATTAATGGATTTTTAACAAGTTCCATGTTAAAAAAGGAGACTCGTCGCTGCAGCCCTGAAAAGAGAACTTCAGCCCCACCAACAGCCTGTCTCCTGCTCCAGCTCCGGCTCCAGTTGTGGCTGTGGCTTCGCTGCCGGTTCACTCATTGTCGGCATCAGCGCAAAAAGCCAAAAGCTGAAGTGACTGACGCAAGCAAAACTAAACTAGTCTGACAGGCGGAAATGCGAACGCAGAGACGAATGTGACACGCGCTTTGCCAGTGGAACGGCAGGAACATTTAGTGCAGCAGGCGGAGAGAGTACGGTTGTTAAAAAGCACGAACTTTGCCAAATTAAATTATTCCGTAGCGGGGGCACAGTGCAGACGATATGTTACTGCTGGCGGGCTCTATGCTGCCTTCAAAGTTGACGGGTAAAAAATTTAAGCAAATAAAGTAGGAAAAAATGTGTTGTCCTGTGCAGGAGACCGTTGGTTGCGTACATAATTTAACTAACAATTAATCTCGCATTAATAAGAAGTTTGCGCCTTTTTGCCACTATGCTGCCATGATATCTTTAAGCGTCTTTCCGTTGCCACTGACATACACCCAGAAAACCAATTCACTTTGAGGAGTAGCGGAAAGCACTCCGAGTTCCGATCTTCTACTCTGCACTTCAGCGGTCAAGTCAGCGTTCTGGTGAAGTGAACGCAATTACAGCGTGATGTCAGCAACGACAAATGTCAAACGGCACCTGGCAGTGAGTTTGGCATTTGTCAGTTGAAGTTCTCAAAGGTTTGCGCTTGCCTTGATGCAGCCTCGAGGAGCCACCAGTACGAGGATGTGTGGAATGGTGGTTGAGTGAAACCTGTCAGTTGAGAGAATGGCAATCGTAAGCACCATTCCACATGCAAATTCTGCTTTGTAGGAGACTGATTGAGTAGAGACAAATTGCGTAGGCAGCGGTAGCGGATTCATAGCTGGTTCAGTGGCGAGCTTTCGAATCTACGAGCATCGGACTCTTAATCGAATTACTAAACATGGTTTATTGTTAAAAGAGTCGCTTTGTCCCTGTGCTTACAGAGTGAACTCAAACAGTTACGATAAGGGCGCAAAATGGTGTGGCAGCGGCGCACACCGGAAAAATTCAATCCGACACTGGGGTACGGAGGCATTTTTTCTATTCTGCTTTGACTAAGCAGTGAATTGGCTTATTCGAAGTCGGTAAAAAATCCCACGGCAAATTTGCAAAACGCTCACACATTCACTCGCACACATACAAATCACATCATGACAATCTCCAACTTCCTCTAAGTGGTATAAAAGGACTCTAAGCCTGCAGATAACAGTAAACAAAGTAAAGAAAAGATTCCTGCATGCAGCACGATTTAATGCCATCGAAAGCGGAGCAGCTATTTACCGTTCGCTTGAGTTGTGACGCAATGCGATGAGGCGAGGCGCACTCCTGCCGCAGATGGCGGGCGTGTGATATTGCGACTGGCGTGGTTGGCACATGGGAATTACAAAGTGGGAATGTGCCTTCTCAATATTGAACACCAAACCACTTTACAAAGTCGAACGGGCAAAAGTTTCCAAGAAGGTGTTTCTGCCAAGAACTTAAAATTGAAAATGTGCAGCACGTGGCCGCAAATAAGATCACGACTAGCGAGCAAATTTTCATGCTCCAGAGAAACATCATTACATGAAAGTAGTTCCGTGAAGAGTTGGGGCCATATGCCAACTCTGATGTCTTTCTTGCTGGCAGGAGACGCAAAGTCTCACCTCTCCTTTCTAGGAATGAACAAAGTTGTCGTAGACTATTCCAACCGGTACTTATGATTAGTTGCTCAACAGATATGCTCTAATCTGAGATTTATAACAGATTCAGTTGTACAAAATGGTATGGTTCGCACACGTGGATAAACACTAGATTAAAAATATATGACTGCCTCTGACGAAAAAAAACCCCAACAATTCTTTGTACATTTTATATACCTTCAAAAGTTGGCGTAATAAAAAATGGAGCATAGTCAAATCTTAGTTAGAAACTAGTAAGTCTGAAGCTGGCTAAGATGCCAATGGCACTAATGCGCTCTTCACACCACAATAACAATTTTATTTCAATGCAATATACTCAATAATAGGCAAAAATAGTAAGTAGCAAGTATCTATCGATACTTCAAATCACAATAGATCTTTCAGGTCGCAGTGTATAACACCCTTAAATATATCTATCTATATCTATCTATCGATACACTGAGTGTAAGGGATTTTAAACGAAAATAAGTTACGAAGGCTGAAATCGGCTTAGTTCGACTACGGAGTAGTCTTTACTATGGAGAAACTATAAAGAACGCCTGTAAAATAAATTGGGATTTGGAGTTAAAGGAATACCATATGGATAGGATGACTACCTCTCTTAGTACTAAGAACTCCAGATTGCAACGCTTCTTTTAAATATGTTGTGTCGAATTCCAAGCATAAGGGTTTAAATTATTTTGTTTATAATGGTTATAATTTAATAGTTTTATCCTTTAGAGTCTGCAGAGGCGACAAGAAATATTAAGAAATAGATTTTGAATCTGTTCGTGGAGACAAAAATCTATATACGAGTATATTTGCTTTGAAGAACTTCAGAACGGTGCAATTGTTAAATGACAAAGCCGCATACAACTTTTCCAAATGTATTATTCAATTAGGAGAATACTAAAATTATGAAAGTTTGTTGTCTTGTGTTTAAGCAGTCACCATATCCCAAAATATTTAAGATACAAAAAGTCTGCTTGTATGTTTTTTATTCGTAGTTCCCCAATTTGTTCATTCGTAATCTAAATGAAATTGCTAATAGTAAAAATTTGCGATTAAATTTTAAATGCCGAATACATACTGCTATTAGCACTACGGGGAAAAAACAGTTCAGCCTAAAAATAGGCTTGCAATAATGTTCTTATATTAAAAAGGCAACATAAAAGCATACTCAAAATATAAAATTTTCAACGTGAATAGGGTAGAATGGAATGAACAAATCAACACA
This sequence comes from Clusia tigrina, assembly GCA_920105625.2. Lineage (NCBI taxonomy): Eukaryota > Metazoa > Arthropoda > Insecta > Diptera > Clusiidae > Clusia > Clusia tigrina. The sequence continues at coordinate 37,995,163 of OV050033.1, read as the reverse complement.
ATTTCTCTGCATACTTTTACGGTCGCAATTATTTGGAAAAAAAAATAACACGCCTTCAAAATAATGTGGAACACCTGGGATTTTTGGTAATAAATTCACATGACCAATATTATAGATAGATAGAAGTGGGGGTAGACCGGAGAACCGCCGAAGAAGGAGGCCTCCAAGCACTCAGGCATTGATGCCCATTGTACTAGGCCTTGAAAAATATTTAGGGAAGGGATATTATTATAGTAGTTTATAGAATAACAGGAAGGGATAATATTATAGTAGTTTATAGAATAACATGTTGGAAAATTTGCGTAGTCTTGATAACAATTTCTTCTTTTCGGTATAAATTTCTATAAAAACCACAAGTACCGTCAAGCAAGTTAATTTTCTCAGCTTTAGGAGTTTATGCATAGAGTAAAGAAATAAGAGTCATAATCTGAAATGTCACTCATTTTTCGACATAGAAGAGATCGGTCGGGGGTAGTAACCAGAGTGGCGCTGCGATATGAAAATGAGAGCTATTGAGTAATTGGCGCTATTAGCAGCGCCACCATACAAAAAGTTTTTTGTTCGAGATTGTGACTCTTATTTGTTTACTCTATCGTTTATGCCAACAATATGGATGATTCAATTATGGGCATTGCATCGGCCGGTCATTCTATACGCATGTATATAATTCTTAAAATTCGAAATTCGCAATTTTGAGATTTTATTTTATAGGAAAGAGTTTAGATCTGAAGGTATTGCTTGTGAGAGGGTCATATTCCGAACTTGGGTTCAATTTGATTATTCATACAAATCAATTTTTGTATGGTTGTATCTGCACGAGCTTGGGAGAACGACTTCCACATGAACAGACATGTACAGAAAGAGGCATTTTGGAACCAAACCTAGGGCAGGATTCGCACCCGATACACCAAAACTGCAAGACAGCATGTTTACCACAATTTTCTCATATCAGTCTGCTTTATGAGCTTTTTGAAAGTATAATATAAATTTTTATTGTGTTGAGTTTAATGTTCCCTTCTGATAGATTGATTGGAAAGTAAAACATGTTATTTTCTGCATCATTTTTAAAATCTTTGCAATTCATTCTTCAAGCGAGACGAAAGCTAATACTCCCATAAATGTTTACTTTTGAAGTGAGCCAGAATTCGCTGTTTGTAGGGCTTGTGACGATTTAACATTGTTTCATCCTAGAGAGACTGCATTCTTTAGTGGAATATATATAAAAATCATAAACACTAAATAACTGGCTTAAATTTGCCGAAAATTAATCTTAATTGTCAACGAAGGATCTTGACATTTTCAACACTTTCCAGTCAGCAATAATAAGTTTTATGTGAAATCCTTATTTTTAAGAATTGCGTATCTAATACTATGCAAAGCCTTCAGTACAACTTTACGAATGAGAATTATTTGAATAATTTCAGAAACTTTAAGGGAGCCTGTTTTGTGAATTTCAGAAATCATGTGATTTAAACTTGTGTCAATTTATACCGAATGACAATTTAAAAGAGAGTTCGTGTTAGTATTTCTTCCATTTGTGGTCTTGTAGCAAACCTTTTTGCGGCAACATTCAAGAAACAAATTTTCAAAAAGTTCAAGACCCACAAAGTATTTTAACTGCACTTGAACTGGGTTTAAAATCCCTGGAAAATCCTTCCTTTACTGCCATTTGCTGAGAGAGTAATCCCCATAGCCGCATAACGTTCGCAGCGACAGAACGAGGACATGTAATTTGCACAATGCGGCAGGATTTACAATATTTACGTCAATAAATTTAAAATTCTACACGAAACGTGCTTGCTATGCTGAAAGTTGCCGTGTGATCAAATGTCGCAAACTACTTTAAGGATAATATACACTGACCTAATTTTTAACTTCACACATTTCTGGCAAGAAAGTGCTTAAGGACCTGCTAAAGGATACTTAGCACACAGGAACTGTATGCATACACTTAACGGCAATGCCAGAGACAGCAAGCAAAGGAGCAGGACAAAGTGGGAGCAAAGTAGAATAAGGCGAACAAGGCGAAGGGACGAAGGTGGCGAAGGAAGCGAGGAGTTGTGGAATGGCAAATACATTATGTGCAAAATACAAGCTGCGCCGCATTTTATCACAACACTAAATTCGCGCTACATTATCACGCGACGCATACATTCACCCTAAAGCCGCCCATTTAAATTAACGAGCACGCCGCTCCACACAATGCCAGCGCAAATCCGCGATTTAGAGATTTTCAGGAGGAACGTAGAAAGGACACAGAAAGCTAAAAAACTAAAAGGAAAACTTACGGCCCTGGTGCAGATTTGCATAAGCGACAGCTGAAAGCGACTGTGGCACGGCGACAAAAGAACTGAGTTAACCGACAGACAGAGCAGACAGATAGAAGGATGATTACGACGAGGGCCGTGCGCGGTCACAAAACATAGAAACAAAACTGTACAACGGATAACGAGAATGCCAGCGCCAACGACAATAAAGACAGACAACAATTAAAACAAATTTGTTAGCTCACCGAGCCGAGCAGAGCCTTCCCTCATTGTGCTCACGTACTCGTCAACATAATCAACGGTGTTTGGATTTTGTGAACAAATAGTGTTGTCGGCCTCCCACGCCCCCAGACCACACCCCACACATGCACACTCACGAACCGCTTTTCCCTAAATGCGCACACACATCCAGGCACTACAATCGTTTGCTCGTTTTCGGGTTTCATGATTTTCAACACGATTTTCAAACACAAAGCGTGGAAATTGTTAAGCGATTTGTTTCGTTTTCCTAACGCTGCAGTTTTTGTTCCGGGCGGCGTTTCCATTACTTTCACATGTTTACCGGCAACCTTTAAGTTGGTAACATTGGTTGCAGAGCCAAATGAAACTTCTCCGTAACCAGGATTAATATACCCAGAGCGATGCCCCAGTTTGGGATTGCGATTACAATTTACAACAACATTTACGAACAACAACGAATTTGAATGGCGATTATGGTGAACAACGTTATATCAATCAAAACTTCTCGCATTCATATTCTGAGAAAGATAAATAAATAATATGTTTTCGAAACAAAAACGCTTCTATTTTTAAATAATTTTTGTAAATGTAAACACCACTTTAGCGTTTTCCGAATACGAAAAACAGAGCAAAACATTTCATTCCCTTGGAGTTGGAGTGAAATTTTTCTATTCCCCAATTCCCATAATGAGTTCAACGAGACATGATTCAGCCACTGGCCACCTCTGACACGCACATATCTGGAAAATAAGCATTGCAGATACAATGCGGGTAGAGAGTATGAGTACCCGTGGCTCTTTGCGTATAGAATAAACACTAATTTTGATTAGCAGACAGGAATTCTTGTAGTGAGACTGAATTGCGAGAAACAATTACACAGTCACTCACATACATGCACACGTACATGAGATGATAATAATTGAGTCATTGACTTTCCAATTGAAGAAATAGTTTATTGCGGACTGTCAAAAGAGTTCAAGTAAACAAATTTGGAACAAACAGCTCTCGTTGATATGCGCGAACAGTTTTGTAATCAGCTTCGGATCGGTTGACTACAGTCTCTAATTGGGTGTATTTTGCTGTTATCTATGCAACTGTTTCCACACATTTCGATGGATTTGCGGTGGTGAATGTATGTCAACTGCGTATTTTGTGTTAATATGTTTCAATATTGATCCATAATTTATCCGATATTTTGAAAATTCAACCTTATGAGAAATACACCAAGGTCAAGAGAAAGCCATATCATTGGTGATTTGTCACATAACTCTGAATTAGTTATGAACTTAAAGGTACAATGCTATATCTACGGATACCAGTGATAAGCATCCACAAACAGTTTATAAGTCCATCAAGGGACTAAATTTAGAATTACCCACGGTATATAATTTAGATTACCCACGGCATATATCAATTCACAATTTTGCTCAGCTGCACAAAAAAAAATGTGCACAGTAACTAGTTTTAATTAAAAAACAAATTTTCTTTCTCAGTGTAGTTTTTAAATTGGCGAATTGCGTTCCCGACTTCGCTTCTACTGCGTACTTTTCTATTACTATAACAATTGCAACTTTCCAAAGAAAGAGAGAAAACTGGAGAATTTGCAAAAACTTTTAGGAAACTGTGAAGTGGAAAACTACGCAGAGTGCAGGAAGAGTGGGAGGCCATCGCGGAGTTGGGAAGTGAGAGAGAGAGAAATTCTTAGCGAACTAAACCCGAAGAAACTAACCTGCAAAATATTTTGTCTCCATAAAAGCCAACATGCTTATTCCTGGCTCCATTATTGCCATAGTCAACAAGCCAGCGATGCAACTGAGCACATCGTAGGCCACTAGCAGCATTGCCAACATCGCTACCACCACCATCGCTAACACCACCATCAGCAACGTCAGGCCCGGCCACAAATAATGTTTTCACATGCGTCGCACGCTGGTACACATATTAAACCGTAGCATACTGCAAGGAGCCTCAGCCAAGTAATAAACTGGCGCACTGCTGTGCTTGGAGTTGGCAGTGTGCATATCCCCCGAAGGGAAATTTGCAGCTCACAAGATGTTCGCCGCATATATATCCGTACGCAGACACACATTCGCACAAGCGCACGATGTGCGGGTGGAAGCAGCTGTAAATGCATAAAGTTTCCACTTGGAAATAGTTTTGATAATTTAATATTTACATGACTTTTGCAGACCACTTTGGGGATGTTGGCGGGAATGTAATTACCAATTCAATTCTCATTATTCGCAGCGCACACATGCACCACCGGCTCACCTCACCTCCATTTCTGCCACCACTTACTGCGGAGACGCACACACGTGGCCCCTTCCTGCTCGGGCTCGGGCGTGGGCATGCACGAGGAAGTAATCCTGTTTTTAGTGTAAGACATTTCCCGCCATTTCACAATCTGACTTTGGCATTCTAAAATGGTGCAATAAAAATGCAATTTCCCCTTTTTATTGTGGTGTGAAATTGCTGGAAATGCTGAAATAATTATAGAAAAGTTTTCGGTGCCAAAACATGCAAATTGAATTGTTTTCAGTTTTCAACTTCACAATTTTTTATGTTAATTTGTTTTTATTTTTTTTATTGTTCGATGCTAATGTGCGCTAATTAGGTTTATTTTTGGTAATTAATCGTAGTTAGTTTAAATCAACAATGGTGCACGGAGCGGACTGTTCATTGCTCTGTAGGAATGGACGCACTCACAGCATGACGCCGTGCCAAGTGAAATTGTTTGCTGTTTCACTATGAGTTCGATTGACCCGAATCAGAGTTCGGAAGTGGTGTGGAAGTGCTAAGCGGGAAAAGGTAAATGCTCGCATTGGCAGAACTTTTTTGTAATGGCAATTATCAACATTTTCCTACTTCGTTGCTCGTTACTTTTTAGTTAATAGAACTATGAAATAACTGGTTATGACAAATGTTTAACAAAAATCGGGTTTGATCCGTCAGCCAATTTAGTTTAGTTTAGGTTAGTGGCAGCCTCTTAATGAAAGCTCACTTAGACACAATAAAAGGCTCGTTGTGATAACCTAAGACTCCCCCATCTATCACGTGGGGAACCATTGAGATTCCGATATAAACCTCGGTATGCTCCTGTTATGTATGAATGATAATTCGATCGGATCTTTCAGGGAATATGAGCTCAGAAATTTATTCTTCTTCTAGCTACGAGGGCCACTGATACACATGACAAAGAGCGGTCTCTTCCTTAGCCTAGTTACTCATTTATGATAAAAACGCTCTAGTCACTAAGTGTATAAATTCGGCTGCTCATATAAACTCATATTCTATATATAATTAGTACAAATCTGACTTGGAATTGCAGTTTACCTAATCTAAGCGAACGAATCCCAAATCGCTAAGTTTGTTTATTGATTTCCCATACACACTTTAATAATAAAATAAGCGAGTTTAAGCGTAGAGAGATTAGTGCACCCAACTCAGCTAAAGTTAGCATGCATTACCAGATTTCTGAGTCCTATCACTGACAGTTTTTAGGTATTATGGTAGTAATACCAATGATCTATAATAATAGGACGGACCCTTTCTCCACTTGACATTTCCCCATTAAGTCACACATTACTTAGTTGGGTATTGAACTCTGGCTACATGACTTCCATTGTTGATGAAGTTGATGAAATCAATTCTCACTCTCGGGGAGTGCAGTTGGCTGTCGTTTATATCAATACGTAAAGGCCATTTCTATAGAGAATACATAAAGGATTTCTATACACACATACGTATAATTTTTTTGCGATACTTTGATTTGAATTGAACAATTTATATCTATAAAATGGCTGCCAAAAGTCTTTGCAGCACTTCCATGTACGGATACTGTAGAGACCTTGGTGTTAGACATAGCGATATCAATACAATCCCAAATAGTGTCTGTAGACATACTCGAACCGGTCTCTAAGTCTGCACATCTTTCAGGATTCGATCTAGGAAATTAGTTGTTCTTACAAGCCATGACCAAGGGGCCTCTGCCGATTTGGCGATCAAACGCAGGTATTTCCATCAGGCTAACCAACTATGAGCGGACGAATATTCTTGCCGTATTTCAAGGGTAACCTGGCCTAGCCGCAGCAAGAAGCGTATGCTTCAGCTACTTCAACTCGGACGCGCGTCCATCAGCACTACGATTTCGGTGCTGACAGGGCATGGCATGATGGAAAAGCATGCGGCTAGACTGGGTTTGCCTTTTAACGACTTCTGCCGTGGGTGTGGTGCTGAGGAAGAAGAAGAAACAGTGCTACACTCAATGTCCATCCTCAGCCAGACGAAGAATGCACATTTTCGGGGCTCCTGTTTTAATCAGCCTGACAGAGCTCACAACCGTAAGATTGGGGACGTAGCCAAATTTATAAAACTGTCAGGTTGGTTTAACACTTTGTAATCGGGGGAGTCGTGCTGCCTCAGATGCGGGATAGGCGCTCACCGTCTAAGCGGTAACTATATTCGGCTTAGGTGGTCAGTGCGTGTAAAGCTCCCCATCCGTGGTATCACAATGGCACATTATTTATGCGTAAGTGTGATATTTGCAGCCACTCCAAACTAGACCTAAACCTAAACTGACCAGACGAACTTGTTAACTCGATAAGTGAGGCAAAGCGACGGAGGGGACCCAACCTTCAAGCGGTCCCTTCATGGAGTTGAATACAAGGTCTGTCTGGCAAGAAAAGGCATGCCTAAAGTTTTCATTCACGCGAAAGTGAGGGGGGGGGGTGTAAGTAGAGAAATAGGGGGGGAGGGTATATTCCCCTCACAAATTGATCGTGTTGCCTCTGCATGCTGCTCATATACATATAAATATGTGCATATTGCCTCAAAGAATCATTACTCGGGCCGAACGCATCTGAGCGGGGCAACACCCCGCACTGACAGATATACACTAAGGACCTCGCCACATCGGGCTCCCCGTGATTCGGAGCTAAGAGTGTTTTTTTATTCAATACATTTTCTTTGTAATTTAATTATATATAATAAAAATAAATAAATAAAACAAATAAGGAAATCTTTGTAACGGATCCTGGCAAGCCACTGAGTATTGAAAAACCACGTGTCGTTACGACCCCTGAATGCCTATAAAACCTGCCAACTTTCCAATCACAATATCACAATATTAAATTTCTGCCATTTATTACTCTTAAACCAATGCTTGCTCTGGATGTAAGGAGAACTTAAGAAAACCTTCCTTCCAATCTTAAGAAAATTTTAAAAGTTTATAATTTGATTCCAATCCAATCCAATAAACTGTAAAGGATAAACAATTCAGAAGAACGAAAGGATTCTATTCTTGGAAAATAAAGCCCATAAAATATATTAATTCGTCGAAATCTCAAAGAAATAACCACTTTACACCCCTCGAAAGTCAAATTCAAAAGTCATGAGTGAATCGAGAAACAATTTCCATCACTCGGAGTCTTCGCAAATCAAGCAAATGGCAGCGCACTCGTGAGCTTAACAACAATGACAACATGAAATGTGTCTTTCGCTGTTCACTGCAGCAGATCGGAACATAACTATCCAGACGTACGCATAAATTCAAACAAACGTTGAACGGTATACGACGAATTACCTTCAACTGATTTCAAAACAAAATTGGGGATATCTGACATCCTACTCGTCCATATGAGTATTTCAATTTTGATGAATATGTGATTCCTTCTCGATAACGTCAATTTATAAATATGCAATTCATAAAATGTTTTTCAATTATTCACTCAAAAATCCACATACGATACAATATTTGAATGGAAACGATTTGCAGACTCATACGCGCATACAGCATTTAATAATTTGATTCGTGATTGTATTCAGTTATACAAACTTTTTGCATTGAGTGCTTAAATTGTGCCGCCAACACACATCCTGCAAACAAAGAGCCTTTCCCGTACTTCCTTGCCACCCTTGCAGAGTGATTTTGACTGTAGTTGGCTTCTGTTTTCCTTTTGTTTTGTGCCAGCGCCTTTATTACTATTGGAGTTTGTTCTCCTCGTGCTAGGCGAGGGACTCCAAGTGGAGCATGCGGGTACCACGCCTGCCGAGAATGCAGTTTCAGTGTTCTTTAAACAGTCTTTGAAAGTTAACATGAATTTTTTATTGTTCCTCAATGTAGGTGGCAGCAATTTTTATACACACACGTTGGCATATCGCACACAACGAATATTTTCCCAACACAAGCGCACATATCCACAAATATTTTCACATAAAGCTGGGGCATGGCATATGAGAATTGATTCTCATATGCCTCGCCGGCTGGATTTTGACTTGAGTCTGTTTGTTTGTCTGTCAGAGTTGCAAATATTTACCCAAAGAAAATGGCGTCCAAATACAGAATTCCAAGCTTACATTCGGAAGAAGTGCAGTTGCAGCAGCAGAAATATATTTTGAAAATTGAAAATAAATTTGTAGATCTTCATGAAATTAGATGCCACAACTTCTTTAAATTCCGATGTTTATCATTATTTTCTTAATTTAGTAACGAGTTTTGTGAGAAGACTTGAAGCTGTATTATGCAGAAGCATTGCACTGTTCACTGGACACATTTTTTTATTAGAACAGTCGTTAAAAATAGGATATTTTCAACTCCGTCCTGGATATGTCCAGATGAAAGTGAATAAGCAAGGACACACGCGGAACATTCATGTCTAATGGCTTTCAAAGTCAGAAATGTGGTGCTCTTGGCAGTTAGCAATTCACTGAGATCAATCAGGATAAGACTGAACCGATAATTTGTAGCTTCTTTGACTAAAGATACTATTAGAATATTTGTTGACATGGTGGGATGCTTTCAAGCTAGACTATCCGACCATCACATTGATTTTAATAGATTAGTAGGACTTCAAAATCATTATTTGGCGGATATTTTCTCAGAAAATGAACGTAAATAAAGACACGTTTTAAATACTCAGCAATTGACCCTCTAAATAGTGGATGTTCAATACTTCCACCATCTTCACATTTCAGCTGCCTCATTTTCACACTCTGCCAGTTTATTTAAAGCGGTAGGAAGAATATGCCCAAAATAAAAGTGCATAATTTTCAATAAAATTTTTTTTTGTGTAGCTGCATTTTAGAAATTCATAAACACTGAAAAGAGAAGAATAAGTTATGGCAATTCCGTTGGCATTTTGCTTACGTCAACAAACGTCCCCAACTGTCCTTGTTCAAAGTAATGGAAAAAACTTTATTCACTTTTAGTGGAATAAAAGTTCGCACTGTCCTTCTTAACAAACACAACAGCACAAAAGTTGCCGAGCTGCATGGAAACAAAAATCCTCCGACTCTGAGCAAATAAAAAGGAAATGGGCTGCTGCTCTACGTCGTGCACGGTGACGACGGCGCTGGCGCTTTCAAGTGCGTTTCCTGTTTGTTTTCTACTTTTCTGGTGCTTTGTTTTTGCGCTCGCTTTTGTAACACCTTTTCTTTTTATTTACTCATTTTTCCCTTGTAACTTTCGTTTCGTTTTGTTTCGACACTTACCTGGCACCCACGAGAAGACTGTTGCCATCCTTGGTGACGAGCTTAAAATGATCCACGGCACTGTCGTTTCCGAGAAATTTTAAAATATCTTCGGGACCTGCAAATTAACAAAGAATGCAGAAATTAGAATAGAATGGCATAAGAAAGAACAAGTTAAAGTCAACGACAGAGAGAAGAAACACATGCTTAATTAGTCAATTTGAATATAACAATGGCGACGATAAGGACAATGATGATGGTGCGGATGATGTTGAAAAAGTGCCAGAAGTTCTGATGGGAGTCATCTGGGGATGTGGTGTGACAAAGGCAAAACTTAACGCTGAACTATATATTCTGGAATAAGCGTTACAGAGGTGGGAAAAGTTACAGAGATATGAGAATGTAAATTTTCGTCTATTAAATAATGAACACCGTTCACAATCGAGTTTCAGAAATGAGTTCCTTAACATATATTTTTGAATTTATTGTAAGGAGTTGAATTCTACGATATCTGAGGATGCTCGAGTAAGTAAGTACCATGGCGACATTAATATCTAATAAACATATATTGCAGAACGACTCTAGCGCCGTGCTCGTTTCTTTCTATTAAAACAATTTTATTATAATTTCATCGTGTCGGTTGGTAAACTAAATTATTATTATTATTATTATTATTATTATTATTAATAAATTAAAAAGCTTAATCAAATTAACACTGATTCTAAGCAGAACAGCTCTCGATTTCAAAAAAATATCGCAACAGAAATAGTTTTCATGTCAGGATTTCGTATCGAAGTAAATGTATCTAAAATGTCCTTGTATTTATTGCTATGAAAATGACCCTTGGTATATTTTTCCCCAGTCCCTTGAAATGTTAATGATTGTATAATTCTCCATGTTCTCTTAACTTAACGTTTCGTGCTTGCAAGATCTTGAAAACAGAACATAACTTCCGTTATGACTGAATGTACAGTATAATCTTGTGTTTGGAGTGTCCATTCCGTATAAAAAAAGACTGGTAGACGAGGTCTTTGGACTGGCCAACTATGTACTGTGAATAAATGGTTAAACAATTTTGACCATGCCCTACTTTCTTATATATATATTCACAATTGTAATAACTTATATACAGTATTTAAATATAATATAATAGTGAAGATGTAGGGTCTGAGGTTAGAAAGGTACCATTGAATAAGAAAAAAGTTTGAATAGACGTTTTAGCATATTCCATTTCACAGCAACATCAGTCGAAGATAATCAATGACCGCACCCAAAAACACACTCACTGCGAATGTCAAACGCAAATATGCAGATGCAAGATAAACCGAAGAAGTCCAGAATCTAATGTGAAAATAGTAAGCAAGCAGAGAAAGTATCTGCAATAACAAATCAACAAAATTGCAAAACTGGCAAAAACTTACGTTCAGCAACCAAACAAATCCTTTGGAAATGGCTACAATGTGACCAACGAAGCCAACACACACGCATACACATACACCTAAAAAAACACACACGCACAGTTGCACAACAAGGTCCACTTCGAGTTGCCGATAAGCATGCAGACAGACAAACTGATGGACAGACAAAATTCAAGACACTATGCGCTCCTTTCTTTCGCCAGTTTTTCATACTGCTGATGCTGGATCCTGCGGACTATTGCTGCTGCTGGTTTGCTCATGCCGATGTTATTGGTGTTGCTGTCGTTCTTCTTGGTTTTGCCATCACTCTGCTTTCAATTAAATGCAAATCTGTGCTTTTGTACTTCGCTAGGATGGCAATGCAGCAGTTAAATAAGAATTGTATGCGTCTCAACTTCAAAGCCGACTTCACAGCGTCCCATCCACCCCACGGTACACCTCGCTCCTCATACCAAGTTCTTTTGTTCAAAATGGTATTAGAACAAACGTCAAGCGGGCACTCGGCCAGGAACTTTCAATTCCCTGGCGCAATATTCCGCTCTGTTGAGTTTCATTTTCCGCCACGTGAATTTTTTGCGTTCATACGACTGCCCGCCGCTCTCTCATGCAACGACCGGTCGTTTCCTTTCCGCTTTTTTATACTGTACTTTTATTGTTTGTTTCAGCATCACCTTTACACTCTTTTTAACAATTCGCCTTGTTCCTGCTTTCCCCTCGTTGCAAATCTTTTAAATATTTAATATTGTTCGTTGACTTGTGCCAAAGCCCACCACGGTCACGGCATTCTACTCGACTAGCAAATATTTTCCAGGGTGTAAACTGCGGTAAGCTCAGAGCGTTAAATTTCTTCAACATTTTTGAAACGCCGCACAAAATTCCAGAAGCGAATAAGGAGATTTCAGTGGGCAAACAGGGCAATGCTAGTCAGAGATCAAGTGGAAATATTTTTATTGGGGCCTGTTCTTAATGCTGTACTCAAATTCAAGGCCTGATTAATTTTCCGTTTTTAATTATATTCCGGTGTGTGACTCTCGCTGGGATCACCAAGAAACTGAGCTGCTCCTTTGGTCTGAGCAGACACTAAGTTTTATGCTCATAAAAGGCATGCAAAGTGCTGCATTCAGCAGGTGTTGACAACTTGATGGAAATTTGTTAATTCAGATGAAGTTAGTCAGATGGTAGTTAGCAAATCGTTAGAGGAGATGGCTAAGCAGAGGCGTCTGCATCTGTGCTGGGTTCCCGGCCAGAGAGATATTCCAGGGAAATGCAAGGCGGATGAACTTGCCCGTGAGGGTACCATACCGACTGAACCAGATAGGTCGAACTTCGGTATTCCTATTGCCACATGTAAGCTCTTAGTAAATACAATATCCTTAGGCACAGCGGGCAGGCGCTGGTCTGAATTTTCAGGATGTAAAATAGCTAGACAAACCTGGTGAGAGATAAATGTCAAGCGCTCTAGGGACCTAGTGGCTCTAAGTAAACAAAGTATAGGTTCTGTGATTAGTGTCCTAACGGGACATTGGACTCTGGGCACTCAAGGGTGTAGGCCTCTAAGGACTTGTGCAGGAGTTGCATGGACGAGGAGGAGGAAGATTCCATTGTACACCTGTTATGCACGTGTCCAGCGTTATCCAGAAGGAGGCGCCATTTCCAAGGGCACTACTTTCTGAACTCTTTGGGACATATCTCAAATAAGAAGATTAGCTCCATCAACTGCTTCATTAAAAGCTCCAAATGGCTGTACCTTTGAAAGGGATTGGACCTGATATCTTATGCGGTATCACAAGGGATCAATGATGGCCTCAGTGCGCCCTTCGGGCGGCCGCCTTACCATCTATCTAGTCAGACTGACAACTTTGTATCATATATGCCAAGCTTCTGTTACGAAAAAATTGGCAATATTCAAACTTTTGAAATGAACACAGGCATTTAGCAGCACGTCAGTTGAAATGTTTCTTGTGCTGATTTAAAGAATTTCATTGAAAATCAATTCAATTCGAAGAAAAAATAATCAAACCTTGTTTATGGCAAAAACCCAACAAATCTTAAAGTAATGAAATGTTGCGGAGAAAGTCCTGATTATCTAACTAGCAGCATTTTCAAAACTACATAAATCTGACACACCCACAACGCCATGTTTACATGTATTTTACATGTTAATGTACAGGAAACAATTAATTATTCAACTTGACAAACAGCAGAACTGTCAGAACGTGTACCCAAAAGCAACACTAGCATTGCTCCGATGACTCTCCCGAAAACGCAAATGCATACTTTTGCAACTCGCCTGGCAGATTATGCGAGTGGAACCCTCGCTCATTTGTAATTTAGCCTGCGTGCGATCCGCGCTACATTGCATCGAAATGTGAGTGCATTGCCGCCCATAAACACAATTAATTAAGTAATCCCAGCCAAAAAGTTTCCATTCGTGTCCATTACAGGCGCAATTTAAATGAGGGGCAATTGGGTGACAAAAGGGTGCTGCTCATCGGGCGTTTTCTCGTATTTTCGAAAATTTCGATCAGCACCCGCTGCCGCAGTGCCCGGTCGTGAAATGACGCAGCATCCTCGACGAATTTAAAAGCTTTCACGGAATGGATTCGTTTACGGACGACAATTAATTTCGTATTTGGCCAGAATTTGAGGCGGTACCAAAAATGAGATGCTTTTAATTTGCGCCATCATCAGCAGAAGTAGCATGAGTGGCTGGAGTAGGTGGAGGGAGAGAAGGTAGCTTTCGGGCGGCGGTGCATTCGCTTACTTTAATTTTACGATTCGCAAATTGCGCAAACTGTGCAGCGATTATTGTTCGTGCAGAATATTTGCTATAAATGTTGCTGTTGGTCTCGTTGCAAATGTTTTTGTTGCCGCCGTTGAGTTGGCAATGAACTGTAAATTCGAGTCACAGGTAAGGAAATCATGATTATTCGTATACGCATAAACTTGTTGTTCGTCAACTTCCTTGGTAGAGGACATTTGATATTTTCCCACCCAGAAACAGTTAACACATTGCACACGCCCATTTTTTGTGTGGCTTTAATGTTAGTACCCGCAACCTCCCTGTGAAATTTCTTTGATAAATCTTCTATACGAACTTACTAATGATTTTTGGTTAGTAGTGGGTGTGGCAGTAGTAGTATGATATCCATATTTTGCACACACACTATTAGGGACCCAATGTACATTTTTATTCCTATATCATCAATACGAGCAAAAATAGGTTAAATTAAATTTTAGACACGAAAGTTCCTTATATCAAAAGTATACGTGTCCTTTGTCGTTTCTTGCAATTGGCTTTATAATGTCCGCATGTTACTTCCCATAAAAATTTCGTCCATAAATCTGTAATAGAACTTAGGTTATGAATATTTGTTAATAGTGGGCGTGAGCGCCCACATACCGAGTAGTGTTTAGTAGGACCCACATGTACACAATCACCAAATTGCATCACTAACCCATCAATTGGAGCAAAGTTTTAGTCATTTAAAAAAGGTTAAAAAGTTGCATATATGGGAGGTAGGCGTGATCTCTGTCCAAATTGGCTCATGTAGCAATCTGGTGGTGTATCTTTGTCCAGACTATACTTTTGCAAAGTCTCATTAAGATTTCTCTCTAACGGTGTAGAAAAAGACCGGCCACAGGCGGACAGACGGTCGGATAAAATCAAAATTGTTCAGAAAGTGATTCTGATTATATATATATGTATATACATATATGTCTATACCTCCACGCTTCCTTCTGGTAGTTGAAAACACAATCAACCGCACAAACTTAGTATACCCTTTTTAAAGGTAAAGGGTATAAAAAAGTGGAGAAAAATATGACTTCCAGGTTGATTTTCCTCAGTCGAAAATAGCTGCGAGTTTTCTTAGAGTATTTTCAACTAGTTTTTCAGCATACTCTGTGGAAAAGGAACGCCATATTTTTATTGTTTGGCAGAACTGCTTCAAATTGTATACAGGCTTTCCGGTCAGCGTACCTTTGATAATATTTTCAATAGTATTGGTGGAAGCTGAAAATTGTGAGGGCTAATCCATTGTTATGATACCACCATGGGGATCCTATCCTTCTACACTCGGCAGAGGCGACTCCGATGCTTTGGGTCGGGTCATTGTTTTCTTGTAGACCCCAATTTTTATTATTAGATTCTTCTGGGTAAATTTAGAAGGGCACGCTAATTTCACCATGAATTCTGCAATCCAATTTTACGTGAAGAGGAGCAAAGTCCCAAAACCGTGTGCTGAGAAGCATCCCCAGACATTAACTTTTACAGTGTCTGACGGTGCCTTGTATTAATTGTTTTTTGCTGGTTAGCAATGCATCCTTTATCGGAACACATGTCTACAAGTCGGTGAAATGACTTGAATTGATTGAAACACTACATTCGACCAATCGTGATTACTGTTTTCAATTGCCAATGTCTTTCGGTGTTGGTGGTCTACAGCAATATTTTCGGGGTTGCAAAGCGAAATTTAACCTTTGCCTTCTGTAAAGCGTTGTCGATTGTATTGAGTCCAATCCGAAGTCCATTTTTCAAAAGTTTCTGCTTATCTTCCCGCAGCTGCAGAAGATAATTCTTGTCGAACAGCTTCCAAATCGCTTCATCCTGCCGGCTGAAAATTGCTCACAATTTTCCGCGATTCATTATTCGATACGTGCGTGAGGCCAATAGGTCTGGGGAACACGAAAGCACGGAAAATATCTAGAGCCTGTCAATCGACGATATATCTAAGGTCGTGGCTTGTATAACTGGCCATTGGCTATTCGGCAGGCATGCTCGCAGGCCGGGAATATGTTCTCATGAATACTGCAGAGGCTGTGGGGATGAACAGGATGAGGAAAGTGTGGAACATTTCTTCTGTATGTGCCTGGCTCTAGCTAGAAGCAGGGCGGGCTCTTTAGGCAAGTACGCTTTCATCTCTTTTACGGCAGTGTCCAACGCGAAGGTCAAACAAATCCTGCACTTTATTATGGCTTCAAAATGGTTTGACGAGTACAAGTAGAGGTGCAGAACCCATAGTGGTCTGAGTGACTTGGTCTGTAGACTGACTTCCACGAAAACCTAACCTAACCTAAGGATATATTTTCTAAATATATACCAGCTATTTCGAAACATTTCTTTCCTATCTTTTAATGACTTTAAATCTGGTCAACAAAAACAAATTATAATAAAGAAACGATAGATTTAATTACAACCAGTCAGTGGCGTTACCAATACCTGCATATGCAGTGTTGCCCAAGTACCATCCGCGAAATGTGTACTGATAGGAGCAAGTAGTGCAGGAATAGATGCTTTCTACGACGTTATTCTACTGGAGCTAAAAGTGACTCTACATTTCATCAGGGCTATCAACGCATGACATTATTCGGTTTGTTTGACAGTTCACTTTGGCAAACATCAACATCATTGCCATCGTCATCGTCATCCTCAGCGACGGCGACGACGACGACGACGACGACGACGACAACGCTATCGCAATAATGAACACCCACACAGCATCCGCATCACAAGCTCTGTCTTAAAATATGCTCCGTCGTTTTTTTATGGGTCATTGGATCAGAATCAACGGTTATGCTAACAACCAGCACTATAACCCACGGCATCATCGTTAAACATGAGCAAAGTATCATCAACTCCTCACTTTCCCACACTCACATTCATGCATACACACATAAACACATGCACGCATTTACTTGCACGTATGGGCACACATAAACGGAAGTGGAGCAACTCAAACACTACAGCAGCATTTAAATTTCTGTGGAGTGCATATGAATCCGTCCGTATGTGTGTGCTCGTGGGCGTGTGTATTGATCAATTGCTCCAACTGACACTCTAAGTGCAAGTACATGACGTGTGTGCAAGTTATGTGTGCTGGTGTGTTTGCCTCGATGTCCGTACGTAGTCAAATGTGGAGGTCCTTATCTAAATTGAGCATCTGCAGCTGAATTTTGCGGCTACTGTGTTCCTTATTTTAAGCTGCTGTTTACCTTGGCTGATATTGTGTGATGAGTTTAAACGTGCGAAGCACTCAAACCGTCTTATTTGAGTTATATAGTTGCCCAGCCGAGTCCAAACCCCGGTAAACCGTCTTAAAGCAAATGTGAATTTAAAAAACTGAAAATATTTGTACGGCAGGTAAAATTACGTGGGGGGAGTTACAGTAAGCAAAAAAGGAATATTTCTAATGAAATGTTTTCTAATTTAATTTCTTTTAAATCCATCACAGTTCCATTTCCCAAGTTTCATTTCCCGACACTGTTAGGAGTGAATGACATGGATAGAATTTCTCTTGAGAGAACTCTCGAAAGTTACCTACGTCTGCGAATTTGGAAAAATGTATGCTGTGCTTTCCCAGCAGCGTGGACAATGAAGCACAATGAACACTTCCAGCTCGCTCCAAATGGTCCTATCCGTCTCCCACTGCCTCTATCCATGCCCACTTCTGCACAAAGCTATACATTTTTCCATTGTGATAGTATTCTGCTAATTCATTTGTTATTCATTTCAGCACAAAAAAATTACAAATATACTTCCTGCACACACACAGATGAGTAGCTATGCTGGTATGTGCCAATGCTGGGAAAAGGATAATGAGAGAGAAGGGATTTTATCATTTCTATAGAGCAGTTTTATTCAGCTGCAAATGTTGTTTGAATGACTAAACCCAATGCAGCACGAACCGAGCCGAATGCAGGCACACGTGCCCTCTCACGCACGCCCAAAACTGTCCAGCATGATAAATGGCTTATAATTTGTGTGAATATTTTCGTACAAAAGTACACTTATTTGGAATTGATTAAAATGTGAGGTGAAACAGGAATATCTGTGTGGAAAAATCAAAAGCTGGTACTCATTTGAGTGAGCACGCCACAATCAGGGAGCCCGAATACTCCTCCCTAATATTTCTTATCACCCTTTCATCAATTATCACGACTACACATTATTTTGTAAGCAATTTTCTCCAGTCATGTCAAAGACCACACACAGGAGCATCACACATGATGGTGCATAAAAACACGCCATTAAATGTTAGCTCTGAGGAAATCCTACAGGCGTCAGACATTTGTTATTTCATTATTTACGGCGTTAAACCTTTTTAGGTGAATTTAAATTCTCCAGGACTTCCGTTTCCTTTCTTTTTTATTTAAAATATTTTGTTTGTTTTTACTGTCAAAGCGATTTATTTCGCTTAACTACATTGCAGTTGTCAATGGACGGAGCGTAGCCATGGTGCTAGTTCCATGATTTGATATGACAGAATTTAAAGTCTGAAATATTGATAACAACGTATGTTGCACTGTTTGCTATGCTTGTGGAAGATTGCAAATTGAATAAAATTACACGTGGCAATATAAATGCGCACCGTGTGAAAGATAGCGTTGGGTTAAGTTATCGTGGCAGCCAGTCTACAGACCAACTCACTCAGACCACCCTGGGTCCATGGTGCTACCACCGCGTAACAACGCACCTCTGATTTACTCCGTCAAATCATTTCGAAGCCCTAATAAAGCGCAGGATTTGTTTGACCTTCGCGTCAGACACTTGTGTAAGAGAATTAACAGCGTATGTGCCCGTAAGAGCCCGCTCTGCTCGGGCACCTACAGAAAAGATAGCGTTAGTCCACTACACGAACAAGTAATATCCTTTTTAGTACTGATCTGAAACATGCAGTTGCCATTGACACCAACTACACAACTACTCGAACAATCGCATCGGAATACTTAAAAATCAATTTGAAAAAGATCATCCGAGAGCTCGAATCTGAACTCAGAAAAGTTTTAACCCTGAATTTATGTTGCCCTTGAAAGTGAAGCGGTGCAACAATGCTGTTGTACTCTTCCGTACTTCTTTGAATCATTGTAGCGGAGTCTAGCGTACTACTATCTGCAGAGCTCTCCAATGAAATACATAGATACGTTTAATTATCCAACCAATTATACTGCCCGTGGCAGAAAATTGTGTTTTATTGCAAAATCTGAATCTGGAATTTGAAAATGTATCAACAAATTCCGAACAGGACTGAATGAATGATATATCTCAACAAATCAACAGTAGATAGTTTGAAAATTTCATTCAATTTAAACACATTCAACAAATTGTTAGACATTTGTGAGAAATTTTCTAGTGGTAAGCATGTTAGACTCACAACCCGAGGGTCACAAGTTCAAATCCTGCCACAAGCTAAGTCTCCAAAATGCTTCTTTCTAAAAAAATCCTTTTCTCTTCGAGTCGAAGGCCTCTGGAACTAGTACTCATTCCCCCAACACATTGCACTCATAATTATGGTGTAAGATATAATAATAACAATAATAATAATAATAATTGATAAATATTGGAAAAAACATCCATATATTTTAATATAATTTTCGTTCTCTTTCTCCCACTAACTTAAATGCCGCAAAAAAATGTCAATTGGAATTGGACTACCTCTGAGAAGGACTACCTCTCAGAAGGAAATTGCGCATTGCATTAAATGCTGCCTACAACACACTGATGTCATTTTTTCCAGCTCCTTACACCGAAATCACAAAATAATACTTGAAAACTTCATGCTTTTGGCTACTTAGACAAGCACCGAAATGCACTTAACCCCAAAAGTTAAATCAGGACAGAAAGTCACAATGGCGCCACGTACGAGGGTGCACGCATACACACCTGCACAACAAAACGTGTCCGCATACCTACGAGGTGTGTGAAGTGCGTCACTTCTTCCTTGCCGCAGAAAATGCAAAAAATCAAATTCAAAACTTCAAAGGCAAAAGTGATTTTCCCCTCACATGAACAAAAGCCTGCAGTGGCTTATTGTGTTAAAAAATGTGCTCCGTACGAATATCGGACAAAATTCTACGAAATCTGGGTTAGCAGCAAGATTTACTTCACTGAAACTCGGCTGGGGCATGGGTTTGGGGTGGTTTTCAGGTTGGAAATTATGTTCCGTTTCGTTTCATTTCGATGCGACTTGGCGTTTGCGGATGTGGATGCTCACTTGCGTTTGAATTTCATTTGTTTGTGGACCATTTTTTCATGTTTTGTTTCTAAATGCTTTTTCATTATTATTTTTTGCTGCTGTTGTTGTTGTTGTTGTTGTTGTTGTTATACTTTTTACACAATGAAAAAAGCTGAAAACAGAAGAATAAATGAAATTGCACGCGAGATAGCAACTTGAAAACTTTGGCTGGCAGGCGGCCCATTTATATTTTTTCAATTCTCTTCTGCGGCACAATAGTAGAACTGCACACGCCTACCCGCTTCCACTCCTTTTCTTAGCGGACCCAACACTTTCCGGCACCTCTGTAGAAGCGCACTGCAATATATGCTGATGTGCCGAGTACTCCCCACTTAAAAAGTTTCACTGTGCGGCAAGTGAAAGCTTTTATGTTGGTCCGTATGCTAAGGGGAGATGGCTCCAACCAAGTGCGGATACACTAATAGCAACACAAAAATGAAAAGAAAAAAGGATCATATTCTCTTGTTTATATATTTATATAAGTATGCATTACACACACATACAATGACACGTATGTGGAACATACATTAGCCTACGATGAGTCTACTGTTGCTGTCCTTGTTATTGTTGCTGTTGCTGTTGTTGTAGAAAAGAATTAAAAAAAAGAGATTAGAAAAATTACACATATGTGAGTGAGTGCAAGAAAAGCACATACATTGAAAAGTACTCTAGTGATATGTCTGTTTCCAGCATAACATGACTGCAGAAAAGCGGACTACTTTCAAACTAGTTCACCATTCCCAAGCCAATTCCGAAGGCTCACTTTATGTGGGACAACTGTCCCCTACAACAGTGAACTGCAACTACTTTTCTCCCACATTAATTTTTCTAATTTCTTAAAATCGCTGAAGCGTTTTGCTTCAAATCACTGAAATCACATGCAACTTCGAATCATAGTCGTAGTCACTCATTTAATATATTTAAGGCAGTCCATTACAGTGCTATTGAGGCTACCGATGCCACTTGAACACGTTTCACAGACTTCGAACTCTCATCTGACCGCACAATGGTATATTGACATATCAAAGCACTCCTCTAATATACAATAGACCAACAAATATTTATAATAAACTGATGGATAGGAATCTTTTTCGCACAATGTTGGAACAAAGCCTGATCATAAACATCTCATTGAAAAACGATGAAGAAACAGTGCAGTAGCATATTTAAGTGATAATATTATTTACGCTGCAACTAGTTCTACACCAGCAAGAAAAATCATAAATAACGAATACAGAATTCCCACAATAATCAAGGAAAGTATTAGAAAAAAGAGGAAACTGAGAAGGCAACTCTCACGGTCACCAGCGGATAAAAACAAATTAAAGCAAGTAACTAGAGATTTAAAAGAAATATAAAAACGTAACAAAGATGACAAACTAGAAATGTAACGAATTAAGGATCCACAAGGACAAACAACTACTCGTTGTGGAAAGCTACCAAACAAATCGCAAATACAATTTAACATCAACCGCCACTCCAAACTCCAGACAAAAAGAGGGGTCGAACTCATTTAGACAAAGCCAAAGGATTATCTGATCACTTCCAAAAATCATTTACAAATGAAATGAATGACCCAATAAATGTCGCAGCCACTACACCCAACAATAAAACTATTGCAAACAAAAAAGTAACGAAGAAGGAGGTACTATCAACACAAATATTAAAAGAAAAAATTCACCTGGATATGATGGACTTACAGGTAAAATTCTAAGAGAACTTATCCACTTCATATATTAGGAATTTATTTAATGCAATTGTAACACGACAGTACTATCCCGTGGAAAGTTGCTGAAGTTATTGCTCTTCCGAAACCAAATAAGGACCCCCTTAGTCGCCACATCGTACAGACCGATCAACTTACTACCAACTCCATCAACAATTTTTGAAAAATTGCTTTTTGGTCGCCTTAAGATAGGCATCTTAGAA
Organism: Clusia tigrina; assembly: GCA_920105625.2. Lineage (NCBI taxonomy): Eukaryota > Metazoa > Arthropoda > Insecta > Diptera > Clusiidae > Clusia > Clusia tigrina. The sequence goes on along the minus strand of OV050033.1, from coordinate 37,972,828 downwards.
AGGGAAAAAAATTCCTTGTTCGGTTTCAGACACTCCAGAATTCAATAAGTTCAGAGAGTAACGCATAAAATAGCAACTGAAATTGACAAAAAAAAAATACTTGCGTGGCAGTATACCTTGATGCTAAAAAGCCGTTTGATAGCGTATGGCACAAAGGACTACTGCACAAGTTAAGACAATGCCTACCACGAGGCTTCTACCAACTCCTTCAAAAGCTACATCAATAGCCGATACACCGATAACAACCGATATTTTTATGTCAAGTATGCTGAGGAATGCTCCGATATTCTAAAAACTACCACAAGGTAGTGTACCAACACTTTATGTCTTATATACAGCTGGCATCCCTATACCTATATCAGATGACAACATGATAGCAACATTTGCTGACGATACCGTTCTGCTTGTATCGCACAAAGATTTGGCTATAGCTACAAAAAATCTCCAACCAAAACTCTATCTTGGTTTGGAAAGTGGGGAATCAAAATAAATGGCGACAAGACTATGCAAGTCATTTACACTAATCGGAGGACTAAGCCAGTTCATCTAACCATAAACAATGACCAGATTAAGATTGACACTAAAGCTAAATACTTTGGTATGACAATTGATGCCAAACTATTCTGAAAAGAGCACATAATACAAAAGAGGAACGAAGTAAAAAATAGATTCAGACAATTGTACTGTCTCAAATCTTTCGCTACTAAATAAAATCCTGATCTACAAGGCAATACTCATGCATATATTTAGGGACGGAATATAAATTTAGAGCACTGCAAGCAGATCGAACATAAACATCATACAACGTCTGCAATCAAAAATACTACGCACAATCACCAATGCTGTGTGGTATATACCCAATGACGCTATTCACCGTGATCTCAACATTGACACTGTACAAGAAATTACCCGCACATGTAGCATAAAGCACACACACCGACTATCATTGCACTCAAATCTTGAGATACGACAGCTACCAATGAAGGAGAGTGAGCCACCGAGACGACTCAAACGCCCTACACCAACGGATTCAATAACTCGTACCAAAGAAAATATGCAGAGTATATAGTAGTAAACACACATGCACATATAGAACGAAGAAACCAGAATGTGTATCTACAGGTTTTGCCCTTGCATTGCCGAGCACACTTCGGGTATTGAGTTAATATTTTTGCCATAGTCAGCCACACAATTTTAACTCTTCTCGCTGAGTGAAGAGAACGATGTAATATCTTTGTAGTATATTGTCTTTGCTCGTACATTTTGAAACTAAAATTTAATGTAATTGTCAAATATTGTTATGTGAGGTTTGATTTATTGTTAACCTGCTCTCCCAGACTGTAAGACAATTTACTTAGTGTCATCTGACAGGTGTAAAATTTGATTAAGACTTAGGTATGTAAATAGATCCACCTGAAATTATCGGAAAGGCTATTTATATATCCATTGCACTTGCCAGATTGTTGCTTTTATGATACCTTTATTCTGATGATTTGCGAGAATTCTTTCTCTGGAAGAAATCGGCTTTTATGAAATCGATTTTGCAAATACTCGTACTGGAACCATAGAAAAATATTCTAAATCTATTTTAAAAGCAAATCCTACAAAAATATGATTGCAAGTGAAATACACAAAAGAAGTGCTTCTGCGGTCTATAAATAGCTTTCTTTTCGGCAACCTCTGTCGAACAATTGCCGACTTATAAGTCCTCGCACCAATGGGACTCACTATTGCGCTGAGAAAGTGGCATGCAATTAAGTGGAGGGTGTGATAAGAAGGATGTGGTTCGCGCTCACAGAAACGACAACTTCAACAGCGGTTGCGTTCAAGGAGCAGCCAGCGACTGGAGGAATCCTTTAATGCTCCTCGTTTAAAGGCTTCATCTGCAAAACGGGTTACTCCGTCAAATGTTTTGTTGTTGTTGTTGTTGTTGTTGTTGTTTAAAGTTTTTAACTTTGTTTTTCAAAAAGTTCGTTATATTTTTTTTACATTTTATTAGACTTGTATGCAGGCAGTTATTGTTGTTGCTTCTGTTGGTGTAACTTCAATGAAGAATAAAAATTGTGAAGAGCAGAAAAAAGCATTTGGAACAGCAGCAGAGGCAGATGTGGGCCATTGGATGGGTAGGGGTGTTCGCCGACAATAATTTATGCAACTTCAGCAGAGTAAAAATTTATTGCTTTCAAATGCGGTTTTACGCAGCAAATGCGAAAAATAAATGGGAAAAAATAAATGCCCGAGCAGCAGCGGCAGCAAAAATAAATTCTACTCATAATTGCAGAAGCGTGAGGGACTTTGAAATGAGAAAAATATGAAAATTTTACGCAAAATGTAATTTGAAGTGGTATTAATGGCTGTGGCACTGGCAATGGCGGAGTTGCTAGTGGCAGCCGCAGCGGGGTTGCGTTGACTTTTCTGCTCCCTTGTAGTCAGAATAGGAGGCTTACATGCAAATGCACGCATTAAATGTGGAACACTTTCTACGCGCAATTGAGTATCCGCCGGGCCACATGAGCACTGTGAATCAGAGGAGTAATCGTGAAGTGAAGACGAGGCTTTTTGCAGGTACCGATCAAATTTCTAATTCGATATTTTGCTTTGTTTGTATTCCCAAACTAACTCTTGTTCCTCATTCTTTTATTTTTAGCCAAGCAAAGCATTTTCGGGACTGCCTTATCAGGTTATATATACAATTAATTGTTGACCCTACTCTGCGCCACGGCAGATAACGGGCAGAAACCATGTCGTTATATAGCACATCAGCATCTGTCTCGCATATCGGTTTTTATGATGTCGCAAGTTTTTAAGGTGCGAATATTTTTGGCACTTATTTTTTAGTGGAGTGATCTTTGTTATCGGTCCCAGATTTTGTGTTGCCGCCTCGAATCGAATAAACGCCCAGAAACGTTGCAATCAAAAGCGAGATCATAGAGTTCATTGTGAATATAGCACGGTATGCATTAAGCTGGCTGCCGGTACGTTGATGTGTTTGCTATAAAAGATCTCTTGCATTCAACAAAAATCAACAGTCTCTAGGTGTTGGAGCAGTGAGCATCTAATCCGGAGTAGTTGTATCGTCGTCGCAATGAAATTAGCTATCGCACTTTTAGCCCTTGTAGGCTTCGTGGCTGCGGCCAGCTTCCAAAAGGAAGTCAAAATAGCCGACAAGAACTTTTTGCAAAAGCAGAAGTTCCTGTTCGAGATTGTGTACCGTGTCGAAGATCCTTTGATGTTCGAGGAATGGATCAAGCTCGGTGACAAATTCGTCTTTGACAAGGCCCACTACACCGTAAGTTTTGTTCTTGACTGGCTCTGAATGTCGGTTGCGTCACAAATATTCTATTATAATTTACTATCGATATATATAATTTCCAGCAATACGACTTTTACATGGAGAAATTCTTCGAATCCTACAAACTTGGCGCACTATTGCCAAAAGGTGAATTCTTCGGAGCTCTTGCCAAGACCCACCACAAGCAAGCCGTGGGTCTTTTCAACTTCTTCTACTTCGCCAAGGATTACGAAACCTTCGTGCAGAATGTCTGCTGGGCTCGTATTCATGTCAATGAAGGCATGTTTGTCTATGCCCTCACTTTGGCCGTCATTCACCGCAATGACTTCCAAGGCTTGATTTTGCCCGCCATCTACGAAATCTTCCCACAATACTTCTTCAACAGCAAATTTGTTTACGAAGCTGAGAAATTCGACTACAATGTGTTCAGCAAACTGATCATGTACGAGAAGGAATACAAGGACATCCTATACAAGGATACTGAGGATACCAAATACGTGTATGACAACTACTTCTTCACCAAAGACTGGAAGACCTGGCAATGGTGGAAGATGATGGGACTCGGTGAGCACTGGTACGTCGAGGACAAGTACATCCTCCGTGAAAATATCGCTGAATTCAACAAGGACTCCAAGTGGTTGGACATCATCCACGGTGTTAAATTCTTCTACATGCCCGTCGACTACACCCGTGATACAGCTATTTATAACGAACACTCTAAGCTGTCCTACTTCACTGAAGACTTGGGTTGGAACGCATATTGGTACTACCTTAACTTGGACTACGCTTTCTTCCTAGATGGCAAGACCTTCGGTTTGAACAAGGACCGTCGCGGAGAACATTTCATTTTCAATGTCCAACAGATCTTGGCCCGTTACTACATGGAGCGCTTGTCTCATGGTTTTGGCGAAATCCCACAATTCTCGTGGTTCCACGAAATCGAATATGGATACGACCCTCAACTGATTGCCTACAACGGTATCGGCTTCAGCTACCGCAAGAACTACTTCGAATATGAAACCTATGGAAACTTTGAAATGCTGAACAAAATCTACAGCTTCTATCAACGCATCTACGACGTGATCGACCAAGGCTTCTACAAGACCTCCGAGGGCAAACTTATCGATTTGCGCAAACCAGAATCTGTGGAATACATTGGCAGCATACTGCAAGGTAACATTGACGTGTTCGACAAATACTTCTTCAACTACTGGTACATGCTCTCGCACATGTACTTCGCTGATGTTGACTACAATGACTACGAGGTCTTCCCCAACGTATTCATGAACTTCGAAACCATGATGCGCGATCCATTGTTTTACATGTTCCACAAGAAGATCGCCGATGTCTTCTACCACTTCAAGTACACCTTGAAACCATACACCAAAGCCGACCTGACCTTCAGCGGTGTCACCTTCAAGGATGTCCATGTTGACAAACTGGTCACCTACTACGACTTTGTTGACTTCGATGTCACCAACCTCTTGAACGACAAGATGACCTTCGTTGACGGCAAATTCGTTTGGGACAAGACCTTGTTGGCCCGTCAATCTCGCCTCAACCACAAACCTTTCAACTTCGAGTTCACCATTGAATCAGACAAGGCACAAAAGGTTGTCATCCACACCTTCTTGGGACCCAAATTCGATGAATTCGGACGTACCATTTCGTTGAAGGATAACCGTGAAAACTTCCTTGAACTCGATGAATTCGTCTACACCTTCACTGCTGGCAAGAACGTCTTCAAGCGCAGCTCCGAAGACTTCTACTGGACCGTCAAGGACCGCACCACCTACACTGAACTGTACAAATACGTCATGTTGGCCTACGAAGGCAAATACGACTTCCCCTTGGACATCAGCGAAGCTCATTGCGGCTTCCCAGACCGTCTCATCTTACCCCACGGTTGGGTCAAGGGAATGCCAATGCAATTCTTCTACTTTGTCACCCCATACACGGCCGACTACGAGCAATTCTCCACCTATGACTACACTTACTACTGCGGCATTGGCTCCGGCGTGCGCTACACCGATAACTCTCCATTCGGCTATCCCTTCGACCGCGAAATTGACGAATACCAATTCTACGTGCCCAACATGTTCTTCAAGGACGTTAAGATCTACCACGAGGACACTTTCCAGAAGTACTACGAACACAAATACGAACACTTCGGCACCTTCGATTACTCCTTCTTCTAAAGAAATCGATTGTGAACTGATTATGTTTAATATTTAAGGACACTTGAAAACAAAAACGATTGACCAAAGAAAAATAAATGTATAAATTAAAAATGTGAAATTTTGACTTTTTATTCCAAGAACGAACTGTTGGCCTTAGTCATGCTAGCACAGCGACCGCCGATGCCGCAGTCAATGTATGCGTTACGTTTGTTATTAATTGAACCACAAAAGCGACCAAACAATGGCGCACAATTTATTCTGGGCCTATTTCACGAAAAGGCCAAACTGGCGCGTGCAAATGTGTGTGTGCATGAGAGTGCATGTAATTGCTGTGAAACGTTAGTGGTCAATGCGTCATGTGCACCGCAAAATGCGGCAAGTGCACTGATTGCATTTTGATCGAATTCTACCGCAAAAACTAATAATAAAATCCGAATGATAAAAGCGTTTCCGATGCAACCGAGGAAGCCTTCAGACTTCACGGAAAATAATCGAAACCAGTGGCGATTGGGAATGCATGCAAAAAATTCCATATCAATGTATTGGAATCGGAACATTTCACGTTCGATCCGTTATTCACAACTCTTTCTATCTCCTGCTTAGTAGCACTAAACGAATATTGCACTTCACATATGTTGGCACTCCTTTAAATGCCACTTCAATCGTTGAAGTACCTAGAAAAATGGAATCATTGGATGGGAATACGATTCAAATAGAGATGTGAATACTGCTAGGTGTGTATATTTGAGGGAGTATTCACTACAGGGCTGGTTTTTCATACCTGCATGAACAATGAGAGTACTGAGAGACGCAATATTCGGAACGGACTCACAAATCAAAGTTAAAAATCAAATTTAGGGCAATATCGGGTAGCACTGCTAGAAAATAGTTTCCCAGGGCTCTATTTCTTGCGGCTGCCAGCGCTGGGCTTTTGCAAAGAAAGTTAGTTATTGTTTCCCGCTCGTCCGAGTCTTTACAACTTCTACAATATGTATTGAACGGTCTATGCATTTTCTCCACATGCGTACCTACCAGCCAGTGACCTGTCAAAACCGCCATTAGTCGGCTGGTGTTTCTACGCTCCCTGTTTATAAGATCCCTTGGCCTAGATATATTGTAGACTGGCCAGGTCGCCCGGGATGTATTGCATGTTGTAAGTACCCTCCATCTTCTACCCGCCAAGGAGAGACAGTGCAGGGAGATGCCCCTCTTGATCGCACCCAGAGACACAGATACAAGTTCCGCATAGGTTAGGTCGAGAGAGGCCACCCTGCACGCTAATTCATCATCCTTCTCATTCCCATCGATATTCCTAAGGCCTGGAACCCATGATGATTGTGATGTCAGCATGAAGACATAGTGCTCTAAGTTCATCCGTACACTGTCTGACCAACCTGGAGTTGATGGTGTTTGACTGTAGAGTCTTTATAGCAACCTGGCTGTCCACAAAAGTGGCAACCTTGCTTCTATGTCCATCTCTAATGTATTGGGTAATTTCCCGACACGGCTCCCTGATTGCGAGTACTTCTGCCTGAAAAACTGTAGCCTCATCAGGTAGGCGTGTGCAGTAGTTGATGTTAGCGTGTGTTGAAAATACCCCAGCGCCTACCCCAAGATCCATTTTGGACACGTTAGTATAAATGGGTATATCGTATTCTGTTTCAAATTTTCGCCTTTACCACTCTTCTCTTGAAGGAAATCTAACCGTGAAGTCCTTTTTAAAGTCTAGTTGTGGTACTATGTAGTATGTTGTTATTTGTGTTAGTTCCCTCGGCATTGCGTATAGCACCCTACCATGACACTCAGCCCAGCAACCTGTCGCTTTTAAGCTTAGTACACTATTGCAGGCCAAATTTTTAATGTAGACGTCAATGAGGAGAAGATGTAGCATTACATTGAGTGCCTCCGCAGGCACCCCGCAACGCTAGTGTTAATATTCACACCAAATTTCGTCCAAATATTTTGTGTGAGCATAATACAAAATATATACCAATACCATATTTTTTCTAGTTCAGTATGACTGCCAGATATGTTACTATTAAATTTTTCTATAACATAATGAACTGGACCGAAGTTGTAGTCAGGTTAAATGAGGACTTAATAGTTTAGCTTGAAGCTTGTATTCATATGGTTTTCTGGTTCTGTCTCAAAGCTGAGGCCATAATTGTAAAGAGTTTCACGGACGGACAAACCGAAATCTATTCAGAAATCATAGATTTAACTGATAATACAGTTTCTTCATATCAAAGTATATATATATTGAATTAGGAACAAAGAGCGCAAATAATAATTTGTTGCAAATGCAAAGAAATAAAGAGGCAATTTCCCCTTACGCGTTTGCAAAGCATTGTCATCATAGGAATCTTGGAGATATTCCAAAATTAATAAACAAGTAAAAAAAACTTGAGCGTGACAGTGTCTGGAATTTGTGTGTCTCTGAACTATCTCCTATCAGAATCTTAAAATCCGTACATTAAGTTTCTGGTATGTGACCACAGTATATTTATAGGCGAAGTATAATTTTCTGCATTCACCTCAACTACTTGTATGGCCAGAACTGTTGGAATCTAATTTTTGTATTATATTTTTATTCAGTAAGATATGAAGAGTTCACTTTATCTGCTTGGTTGCCCAAAGCAATATCCAATTAATATTCTCATTCCCAACCAGGACAAAACTTCGCTTGTCATTATTAGTTTTCAGCTTCCCAACGTAGCAGCCAACTCATCGCCGCGTGTACCTTTATCAATTAATTTTCAATATCATCGACTATCATTTGTTTTGCTTTTTTTCTTGCCTTAACTTCTTGTGTTTTTCATCAGCCAAGCGAATGGCAGCACCACGCAAAGGTCCATTCTCCTAACTGACGTGAGCCTTTTGCGCTGGGACGCCTTAGTGAATATTTCACTTAGAAACTAAAGACACCAACGTACATAAAGGAGAACAACAACTACAACAAAGCGAAGAAATATATATAAGAAGAAAATGCGACAGAAAAAAATGTATTCTACATTGATTCTGCATTTGACAGACCATTTATCATCTCACTAATTGTGTATCATTAAAAAAGGAACGACTCTGCTGTTAATCCGCAGGATACAGAAGCGAGGCACACCAACAACTATAGCAACACAACACCAACGATAACGCCAACGAAAACGACAACGACAACGACAACGACAACGACAACTACAGTCTACTACACAAGCAGCGAAAGGAGAAAAAGTTGATTAGCAAGGTTTCGTAGCGAAAGAAGCGACAGTCACAGTGTGACGAGGAGTGTGGTCAAAAATGCCAAAACCCACAGTGAAAAAATGAAAAATGTAAGTAATAGGTTTCTTAAACAATACTTTAACTAGAAAAAAATTAAAAGATTTTTGAAAAATTATTAGTAGAATCGGTGTAGAAGTTATCAAGCGGTGATTCACGCTATTGAAAGATGTGCCGGGATCAACATTGACAGGAAAAAACATCGTGATACTATCCTATAGTCAAGCAGTAGTCAAGCAGCATTTGAGCCCCTGGTGAAGTCTAAACTTGGGACTGTAATGAGAAACTGAACTCCCTAGGTAGTATGAACAAGTTATCTCTAATGTGAATACCAGGCCACATAGGAGTAGAGGGAAATGAGAAGGCTGATAGCTTAGCTAGAAAGGCTGCGGCCTCTCCGTTCAACGGACCTGAACCCTTCTGTGGACTATCATCCAATACCATTGGAAATCTGCTGAAGAAGTGTACAGATCCAAAAATAAGTCAAACCTGGAAAACTCTTCCGGGATTAACACAGTCCAAAGCTCTTCTGGGAGATTTTAATCCTAAAAGACCTAAGGAGTTAATAAATATGCCTCGGAGTAAATTAAGAATCATCACAGGCATTTTAAGTGGACATTGTAGACTCAATTACCATATAAGAATAAGGTGGGTATATCTTCAGATGCCATCTGTGGATTCCGTGAAGAAAGTGACGAAACCCCACTGCACCTTATCACAGACTGCGGACCATTGGCACACAAAAGACTCAGGTATTTTGGAGAATATATCTTCGATATGAGCAAGATCCCTCAACTTGATTCCTCCAAAATATATATGAATTCCTGTCGGAAATCAACCTGACAGTAGATCTGTAGATGAGACTATCCTCATCTTTCAAATCAATAAGGGCATCACAATAGATCTTTCAGGTGGCGGTGTATAATACCCTTAAATAAATCTAATCTATATATAATCATATGACTTTTACCGTTACAAGAATAAGTGATCAAAACAAAAAGGTAAACATTTTCCAAGTGCCCACTTTAAGAAGAATTCAAGAAAACACAAAACAACCTCCCTAATTTTTTTTATATTTTCTTCGCATAAGTAAATGCAACAAAAAAAATTCCAGCTGCGACTATTGGCGACTTTTTAAGTTATTTAAATTTTTCAGTGCCAGCATCAGTGCATATTTGTGATATTTTGAACATTTGGCTTCGTGTTTGGAGTGAGACAAACCAAGAAGTTTTGTTGGGAAATTTGTTGAAGAGCAACTTGGGAAGCCTCTAAGTGATGAAAAATTTAAAGAACTAAAATGGATTTTGATGAAATGTGAAATACGTTGGAGAGAATGTTCCCGCAAAAGAAATTTATTTGAAAAAAAATATGATACTTGGCTTGACATTTTATATGAATCTGCCGATGAATTGGACTTTATACGTTAAATATGTGTTTTCTTTTCGCCTTTCATTTTGTATTTGTTGTAAATTTAGAAAGCCAGCATGAGTAGAGCCAGAGCAGAGAATATAGAGAAATTATTCTTGTTTTGGGCACACTTTCACATGTGCAAAACTGTAGTAGTGTGGCTGGTTTCCTTCAGAACCAATGATAAACAAACCTATCCATATAGCCAACTAATGATAAACAAGAATTTTTTATTTTTAATTGCAGAAAATATGACGTTTAAGGGTCGGCTCTCTATGTTCTCTGGTACGTGGATGGTTCAGAGAGAACTAAAAGGCGGAGTTTAGAAGAGCTCGCTACGACGAAATCTCTGGAAGAATTGTGAGAGCGTGGAAAATTGTAACTATAGAAAGTGAAAACAAATCAATTTCTTTGAGTAAAGCTTTAGCACTAGCTCTCTCGAGGATACCAATTCTACAGAAGGGACGTTTGTCCCTTTAAGATTTTTAGTTTTGGCAGATGAAACTGTTCGCTGGGAAAACATTACACCTTCGTTCACACGTTACTGTCGTCCAATTAAATTAATGTTTATGAAAGCGAGATTTAAAATGTTTAATAAATGAAATTGTTTCATTTTTTTAAAATTTTTGTACAATTTGAAAACTGGAAAGGTCCTGAAAATTGAGTATTCATTGGGATAAAAGGAGTACTGCCTTCCAATGACATGCCTAAGTAAAAAGGAGGCCAAAGGGAGGTCTCCAGGGAGCAATGATATCTCCCTTTGTAGATTACGGGGCGTACTCCGGGAATGATCCCCTTTCCAGCTGGGATGCTTATCACTCATACATTCATTTATATCCGTGGTACTTCATGACTGCTACGGTTCATAAACTTTTGGTGCATGGGGTTGGCATAATTCAATGTTCATCTACCCCAATTGGCATGCTTTCGGAAGATGCGTTGGAGTCTACTCATAAGATTATTAGAAGAAATCTATTAGATCATACCAGAAAGATCAGTAGAGAAGCAAGCAACAAAGATTCAATGGTTTCGTGAGAGAGGCTGCGACGCCAACTGAGACGTCGACTAAGGCAGATAGGGATAGATATAGTAACAATACTATCAGAACCAACCATAGTACTTCATAGACAAAATCAGAAGGATAAGAAAGGTGACATTAGTGATTTACTAGAATACATCATATTACAACAACAAGAGTCAGATGAGGATGGTTTTAATGTGGATCGATTGAAAGCAATAGCGAAACCTCAAATTATGATAGCTTTAGTGAGTAAGAACATTATATTATCTATTTGTTACTACAGTTAAAAGTTAGATAGGAGTCATAGGGCTCCTGGGAAACAGAACACCATAAAAAATCGGCATGCGCCACATAGAATACCTTCTGGGTGGTGTGGAAATTGCAAAAGGATGAACAAATTAGAAATCTGAAAATCTCGTAGTTTGAAGAATTTCAGTGAAATTGCCACTAGTTTTATGGGCTTTTGTAACAAAGTTGATTCAAATTGCCACTTTTAGTTGTTCTTAAGGTTACCTAAAAGTGGGCGGACCACGCCTACTTTTTGCAAATAGTTTTCAAATAATGGAACGAGAATACAAACAAAATTTCATCTTTCTGAAAGTTATATAAGCCCAAAAATTACAATTTTATCAAAAAAATTGTGTAGAAGGTAGGCGGGGGGCGCGGCTAAAATGTTCATGGCTTTCAGTGTGCAAAATTTCATTCTGCTTCGACATACCACTCCTTCTATTTTTGACCGCTGATTATATGGAGTCGCCACACTGTGCGACGCAGGCAGCCAACGAACACAAGTACGTCAGTCAAACTCTGGAAGTTGACATAATTCTGGAAACTGCCATATACTGCTTCATATGTTCTTCAAAATCGTGCCAACTTACCCTAACTATGATATTTGTGGAGCCAGGAAATTGTACGGCATGAAAGAAGGGGTGACTCCCAACTACCCACTCCAACGGCGTGCACATTCTAATGACTATTGTTGTGTGTGATAGAACCATAATGATAATTATGCTGATGATGTTGGCAACTGAGAGAAAATGTTATAAGAATAGCTTCTACTCATGTAAATCTCTAACAAAAGAAACGAAAGCATGGATAAGGAACGAAGCGCAGTGCGATAAGGACAAGCGTAGATAGGGAAATGAGGAAAATAGCCACGTAACTGCGCACAGTCGCTGGCACAGAGGTTACGCCGAAGTCTACCACTTCGGGTGGTAATGCTGCTGATGAAGCCAATGAAATTCAATTCCTTCAGTTAAAAATCCCGTAGCCACTTCTGTGGGCAACTCCCGCGCTGTGGCTATTTTGATTTCCATATGCGTACGGCTGTGTTATAATACCAATAATTATTTGCGAATTAATCACGATTTCGCAGAGGAAGCTTCCGAATGTAGCCAGCCCCACGCAGTCGTTTGAACCATTTAAATTTGCAATCCCATTGGAAACTTAAATGAAACATATTATTCAATTGTAAAAAGACTGTCACATCAGAGAGATGATAAATGATTTAGACTAACCATCACACCATCTGTTATTGATGACATCTCTGGAAAACCAAATGCTTCAGCTGAGGACAATTTCTCTCGAGCATTCTTCTTTGAAGAGTGAGTTTGGGTTACTAGCAAATAAATGTAATTAATTCACACAGGGCCCTCAGAGTTATGAATGATATTAGATATAGAGAAAGGAAACAATTTAAGGAGAAATATGTATTCTGCCTTATGCAGTTTCCCAGTTTAAAAAATGGAAGGACGAGTATTCATCGAAAAACTAATTTAACGTAACGTAACCAGGTAAGAAATTTTAACTCGGGTTAGACCGACGTCGAGATACGCTTTACCTTTACATGGCGATCTCCATTACTACCAAATACTGTCCATATCATCAGTAGGAGCATATCTAGGGCAGTTTTAAGTGGTGTCTCCAGAGATTATTAAATAGGAGGGAGGCGTAGTATTTATCTAATTCACCCCATTCGTAGCGTCAATATACTTAATCACACCAAATGTCTTCCACAAGCTCGAAAGTTATAAAAAAATTGCTGGGCAGTAAAATAACCCACCAATTTTTTGTGTGGTCTTTAATGATAGTACTCTGAACCCTTGTGTGCTTTGTTGCTGAAACTTGTACATATCTGATGAAACTTGTGAAGAATGATTTTTAATAAATTGTGGGCACGGCAGTAGTATCTCCTCCCAATATTTAGCACACTCACTTGTATGGACCCAATTAAAGTACTGCTAAATTGTATCTGATATTTGCCCTGGGATCTAATGGAAAACAAACCAAACAGCGAAAAACTTGCTTTGTTGAAATAGCATTCAGCCTTCTCTTAATGAAATTATCCATAAATACGAGTAGAAGAAACGCAGCCATATCCAATTGCATTATTAATTCACAGCTTCCTATTTTTGTACCGCACTCAGAATGTCCGTATACATTATGAGCGCTCATGTAATCAGAAATGAGCGACTGAATTGCAAATTCCCAGCGTGAAACTGGTGCGATGTTTAAGTATCTGTAAGATAAGCACGTGCAATATACAACAATAAAAAAGATAAAACAACATCGACCAGAAGAACAACAATAATAGCAACAGCCACAGCAGGAATAGAGTCTGCCATTCCCAGAGTGTTTCAAATTAAGATACATTGCAGCGCATTGAATTGTATCCAAAAAAGGAAAACAACAATTGAACTGTTATGATTGAAGTACGAGCAAGCACACAGCAGTAGCGGAAGGAAGCCGAGCAGATACATTAATACAAGACATAAAAATCCACAATAAGACGCGCCGACCGGCCTGTCACAGCAGGGAAGGATATAAGCAAAGAATCTACCCCGAATTTGCCTTGGTTCTGTAATTTTTATCGATCTCCTTAGTCGCCATTATAGTTTTGCGTTCGGCGTCTCGCAGCGCCTTGGTTCTATGCCACAAATGGCACGAGTGACATGCAAAGCTGTGTGCCAGGCCCATCAATACAGCGGCAGCATACACGGCTGCACCACTGCGGATGATTATGTTGTTATTGTGCGGCCTCAACCACTGCTAGACTCCAGCCAAATTACGGTGGGTGTCAGAAGCGGGGAAGCGACAGAGTGAGAGGGGATCGGCGAGTGAGTGTGTGTGTGTTAATTGTACAAGAGCGGGGCTGACTGGAGTATCGAGTTACTCAGCATCTTCTATTGTATTTGAATGAGAGTGAGAATGTGGGTGAGTGTGTGTGTGTGTGTGTGTGTGTGTGTACGTGAGTGCGTTCGATTTACTGGTCACAATAATTGTTGTTGTTTGGGTTATACCTAGGGAAATGAGAAGGCTGATAGCTTAGCAAGAAAGGCTGCGACCTCTCCTTTCAACGGCCCTGAACCCTTCTGTGGACTATCATCCAATACCATTGGAGATCTGCGGAAGAAGTGTACAGATGCAAAAATAAGTCAAACCTGGAAAACTCTCTCGGAATTAATACAGCTCTTTTAATCCTAAAAGGGCTAAGGAGTTCATAAATATGCCTCGGAGTAAATTAAGAATCGTCACAGGTATTTTAAGCGGACACTGTAGACTCAACTACCATATGAACAAGTTGGGTATATCTTCAGTTGCCATCTGTCGATTCTGTGGAGAAAGTGACGAAACCTCATTGCACCTCGTCACAGGCTGCGGACCATTGGCACACAAAATACTCAGGTGTTGTGGAGAATATATCTTAGATATGAACAAGGTCCCGCAACTTGATTCCTCCAAAATATATATGAATTCCTGTCGGAAATCAACCTGACAGAAGATCTGTAGATGAGACAATCCTCATCTTTCAAATAAACAGGGGTATCACAATAGATCTTCCAGGTCGCGGTGTACAACACCCTTAAATAAATCTAATCTAATCTAGGGTTATACCTGTACGTTTGCGGTGAGGTAATTAACTTAACTGGTCCTTCACCGAAAAGATTGACCACACATAAGACTATTAAATTGATCTGCTCAGCTCGGGATTATATGGAAAAGGTTGAAAAAAATTTGAATGACATTCTATTGTGAAGTAGGGGAAGGGCACATATGCAGGGGAAGGGCACATATGCAGGGGAAGGGCACAAAAAGAGGGGAAGGTCACATATGCAGGGGAAGGTCACATATACAGGGGAAGCGCACATATACAGGGGAAGGGCACATATACAGGGAAAGGGCGCATATACAGGGGAAGGGCACATATACAGAGGGGTCAAATTGAATTTGACCTTACAAAAGTATTCCAACAATGGATACGATATACTATTCTGCTATATTGGCACGAATGTTGCTTTTACAACTATTTTATGTGCCTGGAGTTCATCACACCAGACAACAAAATCATTGAGCTTTGCAAATATTATATTAATGAAAAAATAAATCGATCTGCACGAAAAAGTAAACTGTAAAATAGGAAAAATAGTTCAACTTGGATTGGTGACTGCGAATTGCGACGCTCGGTCGCGTTAAAAATTAAAACATGAAATAAATATTACCCGTATATTAAACGCACAACACAGCGATAAGTTCGAAAAGAAAATGTTGTGTTGGTAGAAAACAACAGCCGAAGCAATAACACCAACAACAACCCGAAGAAAATGGCAGCAAAACTTCTAATGGGCAACACTTGCCGCAGACGACAGCACAAAGTAAAAAAGGGAAAAACGAACAAAGAAAATGCAGAGGAAAAGTGGAGAAAGTCGCTTACAAATCTGAATTCCACGAATGTGTGAGCGAAGATGGTTAGGCTGGAGCTGGGACTGGGGCTGGAGCAAGTCATTTCTCTCAAGTTTTATATTTTTATTTTCTTACTTTGTTACTGGCATTTGTCTTAAGTGTTATTGTGGGCAATTTGATACTTTCGATTGAGAAACAACATTTGCTGCCAATGCTGCTGCAGATTTGGCTGTGCCAGTGGAAGTGGCAGTGTGGCTGCTGCTGCTACGCCTGCCACCAACACGGTTTCCAACCCGCTAGAGTACGGCTGCTTGCACGACGAAGAAGTTATACAGCAAGCTGAATCCACACACGACGACGACAACAACTTTGTGCATGTGTGTGTGCGACTGTGTCTGAATAAAATATATGTGGGGATGCGTGCTGGCGTGTACACAAGAATAACTTTTACCATAGAAAATAAAATATCCAATATAAATCGCTACCCGCTTAAAGATAACCTATAAAAAGCATCACTCGTCCCTATGCAAGGACGTGGCACTCACGCAAAGCCACGGAAAAATATTGCTTCTGTTAACAGGGCGTATGCGACGACGACGACGGCGATGATGAAACTTTGGACGTTTGGTAGCATGGGTCACATTAATATTTGAAAAACGTACGTTGCTACTGCACTCCACGCCCCCTGCTACTTCTGCTGCTGCTGCTGTTTGTTTCAACAACAAAGCAAAATGACAGAGAAGTGAAAATCAGCAAATTCTCAAAAGAACGCAAAAAGATAAAATCGAAACTAAACAGAAGCACAGTGAGAAGGCTGCGAGATGCTGACTTAAGCGACTGAGGAAAAGTGACGTCAATTTCAGATTTTAATAATAAAGTTCAAAACAAAAGCAATACGCACGGAATGCTTGAAATCGAAATAAGTTTGGGGTGTCTGCGAAGACACATTAAATTAGGTTGGTTCATACGGAATGAAACCCCATTCAGTCCTCTTTGGTTAATTTTAATGGTTTAACTTAGACAATTTGATTCATTTGTAATGCAAATTTATTTTATGACAAAAAGCGTCTTTCTAATCTTTAAAACAGTCTCTGAAATACGATCACGACTGAAAATGTCTTTATTGATTTTTCTTTCCTTTTTGCTTATATTCAAAATATTATTTGACTGCATCTCAGCCCACCGAGCTTTTTTCGTTTCATGGTCAATGATATCTCAAATCATATAGTATTAAAGTACTAAGTAGGTAGGTTGGGCAGCCGCATCAGTGATGCCACTCAGACCACCAATTGGGCCCGTTGAGAGAAAGCTGAAGTCGGGTTAGATTGGCTTCGAGGTACCGTTTCCCTTCACAAGTGTGTGCAAGTTAGAATATGGCGATGAACATAAGTACCAGATTTATTCATATATCATCAATATGACAATTCTCGATTGGATCCCCAGAGTTTATTGGCTATCAAGATGCCTCGCCTATTTTTGTTTGGTGTTTTATACAAACACTGTAAAAGTTTATGGGAAATTTCGTTGATTAAATTTGTTTAGGGACCTAGTAATGAATATTGGTTAATTGTGGGCGTAGCAGTAATAAGAATGTGCCCACATTTTGAATGCACCCTAGTTTGGACCTAACGTACATTACTACATATTTATTATTATCATCTTTAGGTGCATAACTCGAGTAATTTTCAGGGGTGTCCCCAGAGTTCATGAAATGGGAGGCAGGCGTAGTCTTTCTCCGATCGACCCCATTTCTTGGCTTACTCATTCAACAATTCTGTACTGGTCAAAAGTTATAAAAATGTGTCAATAGTGGGCGTGGCTGTGGCAATAATAACTTGCCAATGTTTT
This sequence comes from Clusia tigrina, assembly GCA_920105625.2. Lineage (NCBI taxonomy): Eukaryota > Metazoa > Arthropoda > Insecta > Diptera > Clusiidae > Clusia > Clusia tigrina. The sequence continues at coordinate 37,955,130 of OV050033.1, read as the reverse complement.
GTGTGGTGCATCGTCGTGTGAAATTTCCCGAGGTAATGCGATGTAGTTATAATCAGTCACAGAGACTTGCACAGATTTCCAACTTTTTAAAGCTTCATTTGAATGATAATTTTTCGTGAACGGCGAAGATACCGAGCGATGATTAGAAATTTAGTTTTGATGATTAAGAGTATATTTTACAGGACGGTACGTTTCAGTGAATAAGTGTAAATATTCCATTTATAAAAGGGTATCAACTAACTCTTACCCATTCTGGTCATTTTGTGTGTGCTGCTTAATGGAATTGCCTCCAATGAAATTGCTTCAAACAAAATTCTGATTTAGTGGTTATTCAGAAGGTTGATTAAAAGTATGTTTGGTGACCCTTTCTAGTTGAATTATTTGTGTCCTTCGGTTATCGTCGGTTACACGGCGATAATGTAGAACTTCATAGGTAGCATACCAAGATGTATTTGTTACTCTTCCTCTAATAATGTGTGGCGTTGCTTTCGTTTTAGTTAATCGAGTATAACGAAACTTTAAGAAACGCTTGAATTAGGTTGAGGTAGGTAGGTACGTCGAAATCTCTCACAACATAGATTTCTCGATTTCTTCGAAATTCCGTAGTCGCGTGATTTCTTGGTAACCCAATTAATAGTTGTGTTAACAGTTTTTCATCTAGAATGAATATTGGATCTGGAAACGAAGGGCAACTGGCTAATTAATCTAACAATATTAGTTATCCGCGCAAGGTTTCCCTAGTTTCTCCAGTGACATATGCAGTTCACCGTATTTATTCATGTACTTATTTTATTGCCCTTTCTAGCAAACGAGAGAATCATAAATTATTGTTAATAATTTAACTCAACCCAGTCAGCCAGTACACTGACCGAGCCAAAAACAAAATGCTCGTATTTTTCAATTAGTGTCCTTACAGCATTTCGTACTTCATCTTCAATTAATTTGGGAACAAAAAAAAAAACAACAATAGCTGATTAGCACCAACAAAAATAGCGTGAACATGTGAAAACTTTTCCGTTGGTCAGCAGGGGGAGGAGCCGAAAAAGCCACACAGCAGCCAGCACACAAGGACATCCGCGAACCGGAGCACAGTGGTGAGCAATAATCGCCACGCATATTGGAGACGACAGTAGAACAGCTGGTGTTGTTGATGACGACGACAACGATGTTCATGATGATGAAGAGGATGATGATAATGCTGATGATGATTATATTTTTGTTGTTATTGTTCACAATGCTCCTTGTTGTTGTTAACGGTGTCGGCATTGGCAACGACGGTTATTTCGGGCATGCGTCCATTGATTGCTTGTAATTAATGATGACCTCGCGGTTTGGGTCACTCCACTCAAACCGACTGGAACTAAAAACTCGTGCATGACAACAGGATGCTTTCGTATCTCTGTGTGAAGCAGTATCAAAACTGCTGACGTTTTGAAGTTAGCGTTCATTATTCAAAATGCAGAGTCTTGCCTCACAATCTGGAATAGAGGGAAGAGGGCACATAGCCAACATCAGCAGCAGGACAGCATAAACCCCATGTTTGAAGCGAATTTATTACAGTAATTCGCAAAAATATTTAAAGCACAAAAACGAAAGTTTTGCTGTATTAAAGTTTGATTAAGGAGGGTCTGAAGTTTGGATTTAGTATTGAACATTACTGCACAGTTCAACTGCGGAAACACGAATTGCAATTTGCCTACGACGGTTTAATAAATTGGGAAATTCCTGCATTTCCGAAATAAGCAAAGTCCTGGTTTTTCTTATTTGGAGCTATCGTTGGTTGAGTAATCTGACCAATGCTCATGTTTCTTCTGCCACGCGTAAAAACTTTTGACTGCCACCTGCCGCTGCAGCCAACTCCCCCAGCCGTCTATTCATCAAATTCTACTACGACCAAATGTACCAGCACAGATACGAAATTGCTTCATTCATTAATGCCGGCAATGGGCGAACAATCCGACTCCAAAGCGATGGCTAGCGAGTGGGTCTCCGTGCCTGTGTGCATTTATCCATTTTGTGTTTTGTCAAATTTTTCCCCTTCATTTCTGATTTTGTATTCCAATTTCCCAGATGGATTGCGCTCAGTACTTTTGCTGCAGCACACAAGCAACACATGCACACACGAGCTCGCTGGCAATTTATCTGTGTCTGTATACTTGCGCTAACATAAGCCCTTTAGAGTGCATCATCCTGCCGTGACATTCGGCCCAAAATGGCCCCTGCCCCGCGCGTACTCCGGGCACCGCATCTCCTGGTGTCCATTCGCAGTGAACGAAAATGTAATGAAATTCCCTACAAACCAGGCCAGCGAGCAGGCGGCGACGGCAGAAGAAGCCATGGTACAAGCAGAGGCAACGAGTTGGTGCATAGCAGGGCGTGTGGATTGCATAAGCAATACCGCTGCTGAATGTTATTTTGCATCTCCTTTTTACGTTTTTTGGTGGCAAAAAGTTTCCCAGTGAAAAAATATTTAAAACGTGCAAAAGTTGGAAATAAGTTAAGAACTGCTGGAACACTGTTGCGGAGGTGTCAGAACCGTAATGCTCGGGTGAATTAAACTAACCCCTAATCGGGGTAGTTAAATCTGAAGCGAGTGCTCCTCTGACGTGATGAAGTATGATTGCAAGTATAAATTTATTTAATTGAAAGTGCGGATAATTTATTAAATTTATTATTACGTTATTAAAAGAAGAACTCCAACTTGCACGAATCGCAACGGGACGCTACTGATAGGTCGGGGGAAATAATTGCAAAATCTATTAACAAGTGGATATCCTACATATATAAAAACCAAGCCCTGCATAAAGTCTCAAGTATAATAGTGGGAACGAGATGACATATTGTGATATAATGAATGAATATATATAAAATAGATTGTTAGTATAGCAGGAAGTACAACAAACCAGCCTTGGATGTTGAGCTTTTCCAACTTTTTTCTGAACACATCTCAGTCTTGGCAATTGTTCTGCAGTTGCTCACCAGTTGTTCACTCCAGATGTTCTATAATTTTTACTCTGAGAGATATCACCTCCCCTGTTCTTCGACTTTGTGTAAACATTATGTATACTCCGTCGGATTAAAATGCTTTAAAATATGATTTGAATAAAAAAATCCAGCCTTAAAATCAGGACAAAACGACTCGAATAGTTGTGCCCGAATTGACTGAAAAAGTGTCCCATATTTGACAAGTAAATATTTCCGCCCATACTCGAGGCAAACTGCAAAGCGCTTTGAAGTCGCCCTGCGTGAAATTGAGAGAACACAAAGTTCAACACATTTAACTGTCTTCACATTGACTTTGTGGCTTAGAGCGGGGAATTAATTTTATGTTTACTTATAAGACTACATTTTCTTTTTTGTATGGTATAAAAATGCAATTTGAATATGTCAATAAATTCAAACAAAAAGCAGAAAAGTTCCCTGCTGTGCGAGTTCTGCATGCACAAATGACAGACTGAGTGACTGTACACAACACACAAATGCTTAACAAGCAAAATTTTATAAATCACACTCTCACACAAACAGCCTTACATGCTGGCACCATCCTGCCGACTGCAGCACAAACTCATCCAAGGCAAAAGGCCCTGCCACGTATGAGGCATAGTGCGCTAACGGCTTCCCTGCTCTGCGATCGCATTCCAGTAACTGTACAAGAGCAATATTTGGAATGAGTTTGCATTTTTTCATTTTTTTTTTTTTGTTTGGAGTTTTGATAAAAGTCAAACGCCAGGAGAAAAAAACATTCGCTGCTCATTTCATTATAAAGTACGAATATGTGCAGAAAAGGACAACAAAGGAAATCAACTCGATGCGACCAAAGATGAAAGATCCCCACGAATGACCCTTCTGACAGAGGAAACTATGTGCAAACTCACTCACCAACCACCTCAGTGGCAGGCAACCAGTCCACCCTGAACGGACACCACACTGCAGCAAAATGGAAATTCACGAAAGAAAAACAAAGCCAGTCTCAGCATCGCTTACTCATTCGTTCAGTCCTCTTTCGTGCTTTTGGTCCTTTGGCCTTTGGTCGTTTAGCTTGTTCAATCTTGTTTAAATGAGATACACGGAATAAAAGGACGAATGAATAAATGAATGAGTTCTGCATGCTAAAAAGCACATGAAACCGATGCTGCCGTGAACACGGCCATGTTGATGTTCAAAATAAAAGGACATGTTGAAAATAGTCATGTATGTAAGTCGAGACTACGACAACCAAGAGCCGGGCGCTCTCTAAACCTGCAAGCCCAAGTGAAATATTTCCTATAATATCAGAAATACTCGTATGGCCAACTATAAAAAGCAATGGGATTAGGATGCTCAAATAAATTAAAAATTTCAATTTTTCAGCTTCCTCTTTCACACTTCATTGGAATGCTGCTTGGACTAACAGTAAAATTCAAAAATGTTCATATTTAAATAAATTTAAACTTTAAGAAAACAAAATTTTTATAAAAGCCTATGAACAAGTAAGAACAGGTAAGGAAGTTTGTGACTTGTCGGTTATCTGAAGCGTACCTATCAACTTATCTTAGAAAAATCATTTCTTTCTATGTGCACTCAATTCCAATGTTTCTAGAGTGTCTCAGAGGAAGTGCCTCTCATTTACACCAGTGAAAGCGCAGTCATTCATGCCACTTCCTTCTTTCAACATGTAAAAAACGAACACTTTTATGCATTTTTGAGTTGTCTCAGTAGTGGTATTTGTTAAAGAGTTGTTTATTTGCTAAAGAATGGAGTTGCTTCCCGCCATCACTTCCTTGTAAAAGTTGAGAATTATTCGCTTACAGCAATCAGCCCAAAGGTCTGGAACAATATTGGAGCTATAATACTATACATTTTACTGCTGAGGTCATTTTACACCACAAAAAACACCTCCACACAAATGCCAGAGGGCAGTAACGCTGTTCAAGGACAGCATTCTTAGGAGATTACTCAGTACTTCAGTTCAGTTTCATTTCTAGCTCTCACCATCAATTGTAGTCACTGTATAAACAATTCTGGACCTCACTAGGCTGGTCACCGCTACCATAAACCGCATTGTAGGAAAACAGTCCCTCATTAACACCTCTAAACACAAAGTGACTTTTGCCTATATCCCTACTCTTAGCACATAGTGACTTTTGCCTATATCCCTACTCTTAGCACTGGACGAACTGGGGTTTCCGGTTGCAATACATGCCATTAATATTAAATACTCATTTGAAATCCTGTAACGAATCCCATAAGTAGTCCCATCCATTTCCTCTTCACTAACGTAAAGGTTTCAATTTTTCGACCTTAGAATAACAGCAATTCAATAAAAACAAAAACTACCATTTTGCAGACCAATGTGTGCAACTCTCCCAAGCGACTAACGGGCTCGCAAGGAAGGAGGGGAAGGCAAACGGCACATGATGGCAGCAGTTGAACGCGTTAAGCATATTTAGTTCATTTATATAAAATTAGATTCGACCGAAAGGGCAAAATAGCACAACAGCATACGCCAAAGGTGCAGGCAGCGTGGCGTAGGTTGGCGCATAAGGCTGCTGGGACGGGTTGTATATCGGTGGCGATGGATGGCAGAAGCTCGCAACTGATTTAACATTTTTTGATTAAGCAAACTGCATTCAGTGGGAATGAATTGAGTTAAAAACGGCTTTGCAAATGATACGCTGCAAAGGGTCAATTGCTCCACCCAAGTGATACCGTTGTTCCTGCAGTGCACCTCATTCATGAGCAAATCGGTCGTATATTTTTGCCTTTTGGAGGTTACTTTTCTCTCGATTATTTTGCTCTTTTGAAGTCTGCTTGTTTTTCTTTTGAATTCTGTTTGTCTGTGTTGTTCCTTGTTTTTGTGTTTTGTTTCCAGTTTTTTATGTTTGAAACAAAATTTCACGCTAAAGGAGAATATTCCAAGTTCGTGTCTGATTCGATTTTGTGTTATTTTATTTAAGGTTGGTAAAGATTTACATAAATAATGTAACGCCTGCAGGTTGCTGCACGATAGTTTCAGAAGCAGAAAAACAAGGAGCAAATGAAACGTGTGCATGCGAGACACGTGAAAATTTAGAAGGCTTTTGTAGATATTAAAGAAAAATATATATATGTGAAAGCTATATATCTGAAATCGCTATAAAGGGAACTCTCTCAAACAACAATATTTGTGATCAAAAGACAAAAAGATAAAGAATTTTTAGGTGAAATTATTCAATGTTCAGCAGCAAAGTAAAATTTAAAAGCAAGTGGTGATACAACGATGGATTTAATTCTATCGATACTTTAATTTCTATACCAACTACTTTCAAATATTTTCGTGATATAACTTTATCTATAACAGTGGTGTGGGCTGGTATATATGATAGATATATATTGATTGAATGGAAATTTCCATGATAATAACTTTCACTGGGCCGAACTAAGAATGAGGCCAAGAACAAGATTTGAGCCGCTCAACAAACCAACTGCAAAACATCTTGCAGTTTTTGTGGTTATCAGTCGTCGCCACATTTCTAACATCGTAGAAACTACATTCTTTTAAATTCCAGAAAATATATAGAATAGTAGAGAAAGTAAAAATGTGTACAAATTGACAATTTCGTATATTGCCGGTTGTTTGTCAATTCAGGCAGATCCGGCTGCCTAGGTAGTTAAGTCTGCGTCTTGCCACCGCTGGGCAAGTGCATACAACATGCTCTATTGTGGTCCTGCTCCTCTCGACGGAGTCGGCAGGAATCGTTTTCTACCACACCTATTTTCTTCATATGATAATTGAGTCTACAGTGTCCTGTTAATAGTTTAGTATAGAGTTTAATATCATTTCTGCTGAGGTTTAGAATAGCCTCTACTTGGATGTGATCAGGGTCAATGAGCTTTCTTGACTGCAGCATGCCTGTTTGGGCTCTCCAGTAATCTAAGAAGCCTCGTTTTTCCCATTCGCACATCAAGTTATATACGAAGCTACTGTTTACACCACAGAAGGGTTCTGTACCTATGAGGGCAGTGCCTGCGCCCTTTTTTGTGAAGGAATCTGCCAATTCATTGCCTTCATGCCCCTCATCTACGGTACCCATATTAGCGTACCAGTATTCCTCCCAGGGTTCTGTACCTTTGTAAAGAGTGCCTGCGCCCTTTTTAGTCAGGGAATTCATTGACTTCCTTCCCCTCATGACACGGTACCCATATTAGCGTAACAGAATTCCTCCCTGCTAGAGCATTGGGAAGTTTAAAACATTTCCAGACCAGCTGTGATTGGAATGATAAGTTTATTCATGATTTTAGAACTGCCTGGCTATCCGAAAAAATGCATATTTTGATACTGCGGGTGCCTCTCCGTAGACATTCAAACACTTCGCCTGAAAAATGGAAAGTTTTTGCAAATTTCGCGTTACAATTCCCGCTCCTGCACTGCCATCTTCCATTTTGGACCCATCAGTATAGCATAGCTGTGAGTCCTGTTTTAAATCCCCCTAAAAATATATCGGATTACTACAATTCTCCAAGTCAACTCCAAATTTAGAATCACATGATACGGTACGAAACTGCGAAGATAAGACTCTCTAACAACATATCTCCAAAATTTCTGTTAGCTTGCTCTATATGTTGATCTCTTTCTGAATCTGTTTCTCTTGATGGAACAACTTGTGTCGCAGTTCTCAAACAAGATAACGGTGGATCTACATTATAGTATTTTAGAAACAACAACTATATAGATAAACTGGCAATTAATATGATGATATTTACTTCAACTGTAGGCCTAAGCTGCCATTACAGCCGTTTATTTTGTAAATAAATATACAAAAATTTAAGAAACTCACAATACAGGATGAAGAGATCGCTTTTATAGGCGATTATTTTCATCTCTAGTAAGTTTGTTGTTTTAAACTATTTGCAAGGATGTGCAAGTAAAAAACTAAGCAATTCTTGTATATTTATTAAAGAAAGACTGACTCTGAAAGAAGAAACAAGGCCAAGTTCACAAGATCGATAAAACTGACGACCAAAGCCTCGTTGTTACTGTTGCATTTGCCCATCTTTACAAAGTTTGAAAAGCAGATAATTTCCAAGTCTTTAAAATATGACTTTTTGACCCAAAAAGACTTCTTGGACAAGCTTAGTAGGTAGGTAGGAGTGGCCGCCTAGTTTGCCAAAAGCACACTTGGCAACACATAATGGCCCATTGTGATACCACGGTGTGGCGCCGTTCAAGCACTGACTAAAAAGTGACAAGGTTAGTAGAAAAAGAAAAAATTAATTTAATAAATGTAAAAATACAATTTTGTTCACTTATTTCGATTTGAAATTTTCCGATCTAAATAATAGTAACCGTGGGCAATGTCCATATTCACTGTAAGCATAGAGTAAAGAAATAAGAGTCACAATCTGAAATGTCACTCATTATTCGACATAGAAGAGATCGGTCGGGGTTAGTAAACAGAATGGCGCTGTGATATGAAGATAAGAGCAGCGCCGCCATACAAAAAGTTTTTTTGCTCGAAATTGTGACTCTTATTTCTTTACTCTATGCTGTAAGGCATGCTCACTCCAGGCAAATTTGGTTGAAATAAGTTCTGCGCTCAATTTAACCAATATATATAATTGCTTCCAACTAGAACCATTTGCAAAATTGATGAATTTACAAATATATTCTGTCCATCTAGTTAAATCGTGCTAATAATAAAAGACTAACGCTAATTAATTTAATGAAATAACATTTGAACTCGCCTGTTTTCTGAGCAGTGGAAAAGGATATTCATTGGATAATTGTATATATGGAGTGCAATTATTTCAAATAACTTTGTTTAATTTCGGATGAAATATTTGCAATTTTGTCAAAATAAATTTCAACATCAATTACCCCGCACCATTACTATTGAATTTAAATTAAATTGAAATTAAAACCGATCTACCCAGAATGCAAAACGCATCGATTTAACATCCTTTCCTCAGAAATCCATGACACCAGATGGCATAATTTCCTTCAAAAACATTTGCACTGCTGCATATTGCTAAATAAATACCATGAACAAGGATACGAGACCAGTAAAGGCGCAAACATGCTCAAATATGTACTCGTATATGTACACACTCGCCCACGCAGACACTACTCAGATAAACACGCACACACAAAGGCACAATTATTCATACAATATTTGAATTCAATTTGAATTGAAATTTCGAAATTGGAAATTGAAATATGAAATGCAACTTTGCATTGCAACATTACACCATTACCAACACTTTGGTATGACCATGTCACATCCGCTCATGTAAAGCGCATAACGATGTATACATACAGGCTAGCAACCATGCTCCAACTGCAACTCATAGGCACACTTGGCCCTTTGACAGAGCCAAGCAAGGACTCGATAAATTTCGAGAGCGTTTCATGGAGAGCTCACACACATACAGACAAAAGACACACACTCGCTCATACTCATGCATACGTACTCAGGCCCGTACAATGCATTATAATGTTTTAGCATTATAATAAAATAACCTGCATTGATTTTCACTTATAGCAGGCACAAAGCGAGACGTGGCAGTTGCCTGAGTGGTGGTTGTTGTTGTAATTATTGCAGTAGCTAGTAACCTGACAGGCAGGCACAACAAGGGTGTTAATTGTAAGTACAATGAGGGTCACACACAAAATTAACATAACTGAAAGTGGATGCAGGCATTTTCTTCAAATTGGCCTGATAACCAATCTACAGCAACGCGTGTGCCCATCGGAGTATACATTTCATATTCTACACACAAAATTAATTCATTATGCATTCGTTCAGTGGTATTTATCGCAGAATTATGCATTTCATTGTGCAATTGAAATTATCATTCAAGGCGAATATGCCAATTGGCGTTGATAATTTTCAGCTGCAGTCAACTTACCTGAAAAGAAAGGAAAGTTGGACATGTATTAAACTGATGAACTATGGAAATTTTATTTATTGAATGAAATACAATTTGGTTTAAAACATTAAATTTTTGTTAGTTCAGACTATACCGACTACGTGATACTCTAACTATCGGAGAACAGTACTCTTACCGAAGTCAAATATAGATTAAAATAAAATTTTTATTTCAACGATTTAACAATAATAGTAAATATAACAATTCTTTTGCCACACTATACAAACACTAAATCCTAAATTACCAGAGAGATTGTATTCAAGCCTCATAAGTCCGCAGCCATACTGTGGTATCAACTGGGCGGAGGCTAGATCCAGAGTGGATAGCTGGCAACATAGTCTGGGAAGGGATAGAGGGACTTCGCCAAGCCAAAAGACTGGTAAGGCCATTCACCTACAATAACGAACTGCGCAATATGTGCAAAGCAGACATAGGGAAAATAGAGGGTTTTCTATCAGGTCATTACTACCTGAAATATAATCTGACTACAATCCACATTCTGGACAATACGGAGTGCCGGCTCTGTCTAGAAGAAGAGGAAACTACAGAACACATACTGCGCAACGCGTAAGAACTATAATGAACATATTCCACCGCGACTAGCTGGCTCTGGAGAAAATAAAGAATGCTCTTGTTATGGACATTCTCCAATTCATCCATAAAGCGGAAATGATAGTGCAAGAACATGACTTTCAACTATTTCCTTTCTTTAGAGCAAGAACATCTACGAAATGCTATGCTACAAACGGACGAAATGCTATGGCATTATGGAAGAAACGCCGAAACTAAACCTATAGGGCATAGTATTTCGGACAGTTGTGATCACATGGATCATTAATAACAAATGTAGTATGACACAAAATATCTTTTAGGTCGCAGTATCGGCCATGGCAAACTACTAAAACTAAATTATTATTATATTGTATTTTATAATACAATATAATAATAATTTATTCTATTAATAACAATGGGTAACATAATGGAACTTTTAAATATCCCGTCGGATTTGGCAAGTGTATGCAATGTTTTTCGAACTCGCATCAAGAATGTGATCTCAGTTTCAGGAGACATGGCTATAGTTCATGACTTCTTCTGCATGAGGTATTTAGACAACCCAGTGACGGTTGTAAACATTTTAATTGCATATGCGTATTCAACCACCCAAAGAACATTTATAACATTTGCACAAACTTGACGGGATTTTTAATTATAATTGTTAAAGAGCCATTGGTGGACGACTACTTTCCCAAGTTGAAAAGTGTTTAAAACCATTTAATTTATCCAACATACGAATATTCTCCCCGAGGCTGAACACTTCCAATCATTGTCCTGCGGTGCTCAAAATTTGAGTACCCATTTGCGAATATGATGATACTTCGAATGATATTGGAGATAAGTGGCAACGGGATTTTTAATTATAATTGTTAAAGAGCCATTGGTGGACAACTACTGTCCTAAGTTGAAAAGTGTTTCAAACCATTTAATTTATCCAGCATACGAGTATTCTCCCCGAAGCTGGACACTATGAGTACCCATTTGCGAATGATGATAATTCGAATGATATTGGAGAGAAGTGGCAGAGGTAATTTACTTGAATTTAGAACATCAAATCATCCAGATTTTGAGCTACAAAAGCATTTGCATGAGCCGGTGCACTGTTATGGGAGAATAAAATTGTTTTCCTGGGCAAACTGAAGCCTATTTTTGTAGGGATTGCTTTATTTGATTCACTTTATAAAATTCAAGGTAGTTGCTTACCGTGTTTCGAACGGAAGTAATTTAAAATATACACAGTTAAAACGGGTGCGGGAGTCTTGAAACGGGAGTCTTCAAACAGATGCTGACTCACAGAAAAGTTTCCAATGAAGAAGACCACCTTTCACACGGGTTTTCTGTGACTAGAATGTGTAGTCACATTTTGTCGAAGTGTGAAGGATAAAATGAATTCTGGAAATTAGAATTGGAAGCACCACATATAATGAGCCTACCTCAGGGTTGCGCGATTATAGTGCATGCATTTATGATAGAAGATATTTCCTTTTTCATAATGGCACAAATATTATTAATTTATTTGTATGTGCTGCATTCCTGCTTCGTGTCGTCATATCAAAGCTCATAGCGCAGCATATTTTTGTTGTTTTTTACGGGGGGGAATATGCGCAGAGCACGTAGGATAATTACCAACTTGGACATTTTTAAAAATGTTTGCCTCAACAATTCTGATGCTTAGTTCCATGTTAATTGCAATTCGTATTTGCACGCGTCTATTGAATACCAATTTAGTGGAAGCTATTTTTAAGTGACCCTCCCCAGGACCTTTGTCCCCCGAATGGCTCTATCACATTCCACTACAAATACTTAACAATGTGCTGTGTTGCCAATTTCCACTTAGCAGCATTTAAATTTTTCATTTCACTTTGCGTCTCTCGGTCGCACATACACAGGCGATATTACTGCAGAGCCATGTTAAATGTAGGAGAAATGTGGGCCGAGAAGAAAGGGGGCTTCAAATGAAACGTCAAGTGTTGCAACAGCCATTACACACACGCACACGAAGCACCAATCACTGACAACGGAATCAGAATCAATTGCAGTGTTTTGACTTTCGGCCATTTGCAGTAATTACGGATACAGTTTGATTACGTTGGGCTTGTTGACGTTGCCAATGATATTGTTGCATTTCACTGCAACAACAGCGCTCTGAAGGTACCGAGTCTAGCAGCAACGATGTTTTACTGCTGCCCGTATGTATAATGTGTAATGTTCAAAATATTGTTATTGGGATTTAGTTGCGTGATTGTCACTCAGTGACTGACTGTTTGGGAGGCCAGAGAAGAACAATTCGATAAATCGTTCCGTAGCCAAAGTCGATTTCGTATGCAAATGATTTAATTAAATACTTAAAATATAAACTGTTAATAACTGCACAGCTAGCAGTGGTATTGTTATTGTGGCACTTGCTGCCAATGCTGCCATTATAGCCATGATTTACTTCGTCTTTCGATATGCACTCATATATCCGTCATTGCTGCCATTCCACAGCCACATCCACATGCTCAGTGCAGCGGTTGGCGACGCATTGATTTGCTCAGATACGCTCGCCCGCTCCCATGGCGTAAACGACATTTTAATATGTTCAACATTGTATTGCAATTTGTGAACTCATTACCACGCAATATTCAACACTCAACGGTCCATTGTGTGGCAGCCGGGTGCACAGTGACCAAACGGACGGCAAATTGTGGATGTGGATAATGGCGCGAATGAGGATATTGAATAAGTGAAATTTCCGTTCAAAGATAGGCGAATGTCGTGATTTCATAGAACCAAAATTAGTGTTTAGTTGTTAACGAACATGGTTTGGATTATGGAAAGTCTGCACAAACTGTTGATGTGGTTGTCGGAGAGTGATCAAAGAAACTGATTGAAATCTGTACTTATGGCGTAATAAGACGTGATTTGTACACAGAATCTACTGCATATGGATAGCAGTGATACGGATGAGAAATAACCCTTAAACTACCCGCAATTCGGAAATTTTGCTTCTCACCTTTCCCCGAAATGTATATATTGGAAACTTGATGAAGTGCAAGAATAAATGTAATACTTTGCGGAAATCGATACTGAGAGCAAAACATAATTTTGGGTTTTCCTTGCTTATGCTCCAGCATAAAATTGTATAAAAACAACTATTTTGAGGGGTTACATTAATAATTAATATGTATAAACATAAATTCTTCTCCAATTTCAAGGATGAGGGAATTTTTGTACTCTTTTTGGTTTCGATTAACAACATATTTAAAATCTTCACATATTTCTCTGCTTGTTCCTTCAGAGGACAAATTGTTTCGATTTTCAACGATTTTGAAAGCTGTTTAATAAATGTTTCATAGGCACATCCTAAATTGTTCTTTAAATCCTGAGGGTTCAAAATATTCAAGCAACATTTTAAAAAATTACAAAATTGAGAACTAATGAACAATCAGTTTTGTGTTCATGAACCACTGTGCGCCTTCGCAACAATGCCACAGTAGGGCTCAGACGCATGGCAGGGCATTTGCGTGTGTGAATATGTGTTGCATTAAGACACGGGCAGTGCATTCTGATTGTTGTAAATACGTTGAATTAATTTATGATGATTTATTTAAATATTATCATAATAATTTCAAATATGTCGCTTATGAGCATCACACTGTATGCCAACTTGTGTATGTGTGCGTGTAGCGTTGCAGTCATGGGACAACTGAAAATTAACCTTAATGTGCCTGAAAAGGAGCAGACGTATGTTGTAAACAACCACACGGAATTACTCCAAAAGAAATTATTGTTATGAACTGAAATGAAAAACATCATTCAAATTACCATTTTAAAAAAAAGTAAAAAATAGTTTAATGTCAGTTATTCTTTCAGTGATCGAGATCTAAGATGCTCCTTCTTTGTGTGTTTCTCAGTACTGTAATGATGTCTCTGAAAATTTCAACAGGATTATTTTGTGAAGTTCCTCGCAATTGAAAAAGCTAGGAACTTAATCCCTCTTTCTGAGAAAGAACCCTTGTGGGAATATATACATCAGAATATATAACGATGATGTTTAGAAAACCGAACAAATTGAATCTTGACCCCAATTTTATTCATTTCGTTCAAATTCGATTAATCCATTCTGGAAGCTGACAAATTTGCTGATGAATCCTTTAAAGATACCAGTGTATTTGCTTGTATGCCAAGAAATATTTCATAATTTGTCCACAAACTAATGTTGATGCCCTAGTCAAGGATACAAATGCTTGTTCTTCAAAATAAAGCATAATTAATTATGCCAAGAAATATTTCATAATTTCTTCACAGACCAATGTTGGTGCCCTAGTCAAGTATACAAATTGATTACTATCACTGAGCCTACACTTGATATTTTGATTTCCACTAGAAACCACCTTTGGGAATTGCGTAAGTGCAATATATTATTGCAAAATTTTATATGTTCGTTGAGTCCTAAATCAATTTTTAAAAGTGAAACGGCTGGAAACATCGTACTGCACCCAGTCCTTTAATCCTATTTAACTAATTAATACCACATTGAACAGGATTAACAAACTAAATGAATATATATCATAATTACAATAAAACCGATCAAATCTTGAATCCTGAAATATTTTAGTGTGTAAATACAAAATGCAACCCCGAATTTAGTCAACTACACAAGGGTTAAATGTATTTATGTAGCATGTGCCCTATCAATGTATATCTTTCCGTTAATAATAATTAATAATGTTTAATTTTTGGAGTTGTTGAAATGAGCTACTTACTTAAGTGCTCATAAATAATATGAAAATGTTAAAAGCATCCTGGCCTCCCTCGCCGGCGGGCGTTCTTCTGCGACAGTCAGTTTTGCAATGTATGGGGTATGGAATAAGAGATATTTCAAGTGCCAGTATTTTGTTTCTTTTACTTAAATTCATTTCAATTTACAATAAACGACATTCGTTGAACGGACGCCAAAATTCAGTGCCGGCTTTCAGCGATATTTTTCGAGTCCAATGCCGAAATATTTTAACTATGCTAAACTGCATAATGCGAGCAAAGACCCTCAATGACTGAGGTGACCAAAGCCACTGTTGGGGTGTCCACTCGAACTTTTTCGGTTGCCGAAAAGTGGCATTTGCGATGTAGAAAAACTGCCAACACTGGAACACCAATCAAGAAATCTGTTTGTGCTAATGTAAACTATATTATATGTGTGTCCAAGGATTAGATTCGGTTAGGTTCGGAAGACGTGCGTGGATACGAAGTATCCGCATTTCCACTCGGAGACATCTATGTCCATTGTGACTGCCTTCAAAAATGCCAGGAGGAGGCATACTCGTCCTTACCTTTGATTTCCAAGGATTACTTCAACAGTTTCTGAGGTATTCCATTTATTTACGGAAGGGTTTTTAAAACTCCATCACCGAACGATTCATCACCAATTTATTGTTTATATAGGTATGTACTAAAACAGAATACGCGGCCAAATCGTTAAGGAATACTATGTAACTATGGCCCCGTGCTTTCCGCAGCATTTCTGCCGTGGGTTACCATATATATTGCCACCATATATCGGCCATTCGCAGCGGCACAGGGCAATATCATTTCTGTGTTATTACTTTCATATAATTTGAATATTGAACAAGAAATTTTGCTTAAGCGCTGAACAGTCGAGATTATCGTGGCGGTATACAAGAGATTGTGTGGACTAAGAGGGACAAAATTTATGCTTACCGCTGTTCTAATTAAATTTAATATTCATATTGGGAGCAGTGCAGCAGGCAGCAGGCGGCAGGCAGTTACAGCAATAAATTTGATTAGCAGGATTTACTCGTTTTCAACATCAATGTTGTTGTTTTGTGCCGGTTGAGCTGTGTTGTTGCTTATGTTGCCTTCGTCGTCTTTAGTTTTCAACGGCGCACTTCGTGGTTGAGTTAGCTTCCAGCGGGTCTGTGTGTGAACAACACGTGTACAGGCCGGCCGAGCCAGCAAGGCAACATCAAACACAGCCACACTTAAATAGCAGTGGAAAAAGAAAGGAAAATGGAGTGCAAACCAGTGCCGGGTTAACGAGTTGTTCCCATGAAAAGTTATTGCATATTTTATGGATGATATTTCCTTGGTTCAATGGCGAAAATGGCTCGACAGGAAACCGGAACTGTATGCAAAAAAGACTAAATTCGACTATGTTGGGGTTGACGCAGCAATGCAAGCAGCCCTAGTCACATTTGTTGGTGTTGTTGCTGTTCGTTACCACAGCATTTGTTATACTAGCGTAAATGCTCTACCGCCGCTGCCTAACCAGAAACACAAACTCAGACACTGTTTTGCTTTGGCTTGTGCTTCATCCCTGCGTCTGCTGCTATGTTAAGGCTTTCATCCGCTCGTTGAGCATATTTTGGCTTTTTTGTGGTTATTTTGCAGTTCAAAATGGCTGCGATAAGGGGCAAAGACCTCTCAGCACAGCAGTTTCACATTTAATTCCAGATTCGTTTAATAGTAATTTTGGGTTTGCATCTTTTTTTCACATTTAGAAATGAAAAAACCACTCAAAATTTCACTTCACAAATTAGGATACATATTTTTATCATTTTTTTTTATTTCCAATAATTTCTTAGGTATTTCTCCAAAAATACTTTTCACACATAAGACTCCTTTTATAGGCAGTAATGTTATTCAGCTCCTAATTAAGTACATAATGCAGACTAGATATGAACTACATTAAGCTGATGTGGCATTCGTCATAAAATAATAAAAATTAAATTATAATAAAAAAATAAAAAGAATAATCTAAAAAAATTTGGTATCGAATCAAACGAAATAAAAGCACCCAAATCGCGGATATTGATTGCTTTGCTTCAACATTTTTTAATCATTTTTTAATATTTTTTATAAAATGTATATTTGAATGAATGAAATAAAGAGGGAAAATGTACCTCGACCAATTTGATCTATTGTACTCTTCCTGCATGTACCTATGAAAGGTATTCTACGAGTACAACAGTTCCAAGGAAACTTAGCACTGAGTTGGGGTTGATTGCTCTAATGTCTCTGGCCTCGGGCCAGTAATTCCCCAGATATTTCTCCTACTGCGAGCTAAGGCTTCGCGGTTGATTAGAAGGTGCTCGGTGCTTCATCTGCCTCCGTGCAGAACCTACACGTGTTTACTGGTGAGAGTCCCAGTTTCAAAATGTATATTTGTTAAGATGTTTTCATTTCGTTCAACCGTCTATATCGGATCTTTTTTGATAGTGCTCCAATACAGAAAATATACAATTCCTTCTGTGACGCCGCAAAATTCCATCCCAGTCTTTAAAGTTCAAAAATAAGAATTTGCTTTTGAACCGATTAAAGCTAATCTGAATCAATGATATAGAGAATGTGCCCAACGAACTTCCAGAATCAGACGTATAAGTGTAAAATATTTAATTGTGTTCGGGTGTTTTCAATCCTTTGACCAACGTTTCATTCAGTCAAACATGAATTTTGCAGTGCCCATTTTTCAAGTTTATGTGAAGTTACAAACGAAGGTGGTTAGGTTTACGTTCTTAACATTGAAATCCATAAAACTACGATTATTAACAGATTCATGGCTTACTAGGCTGAACTTTCTTCCGATAAAGGACATTGCCATGCATTTCTTTCAATCAGCCACATTGGATTTGAATTATATTGAATTCATAATTATATTACCATGACAAATTACTTTGGGTAAGTCAATTTTAGCTACGATAATAAGAAAAGGTCCTAAATGGCTGGCTTATGGGATACAGAAAGATGATTGAATTGCGTCAGAAATAGCATTATTACAGACAACTACACGGATTCCCCCCAAAAGATAAGATTCAATCTAATTGAGAAGTAAATTTAAAACAATTATGAGTTGTATATTCAAATTTAGATTGGGAGTGACAGTACTAAAGGCTTCGTTGAAATTGGTAAAATATGTAGTCATCAAAGAAGCAATTCGCAAAAGATCTGCGATAACATATAATCCTTTCATCACGTCCTGTTCAAAAGTAGAAATAGCGGATGCCAAATTACGCAATAACTGTGGATACACCTCAGCAATCTACTGAATTTGGAAACTTCATACTTACCTCCAGATTTATGAAACGAAATTATGAAAGGCTCCTTCCAAACTGCAGAAAAAGGGACAAGGTATTTTTGAATTGAAGTAGAGGCACTGCACACAGTTGCAAGTGGCTGTGGCATTATCGACTGCAGAAATAGTGAAAAATATAGAATCTCTATGTTATAGACTTCAGTGATTAGAGCAGAAGCAGAAAACTTAACACTAAATTTCAAATTTCAGAAAAGTCCAATCTGGTATCAATATATTGTGGATATGATAAATGATAGCCCTCATTAACAATTTCATAACAGCTAGGCTGCTATAAAGGCTCTACAGTCAAACACCAAAAACTCCTGAATGGTCAGATAGTGTAGGGATGAACTTAGAGTGCTAAGTCTTCATGCTGACATCACAATCATCTGGGTTCCAGGCCATAGGAATATCGATGGGAATGAGAGGGCTGATTAGCGCGCAAGGGGGCCTCTCTCGACTTAACCTATGCAGAAACAAGTATCTGTTTCTCTGGGTGGGGCCTCTCTCGACTTAACCTTTGCAGAAACAAGTATCTGTTTCTCTGGGTGCGGCCTAGAGGGGCATCTACCTGCACTGTCTCTTCTTGGCGGGTGTAGAAGATGAAGGGCACTTATAACGTGCAATACATCCCGGGCAACCTGGCCTGTCTACAATATAGCTAGGTCAAGGGATCTTATAAACAGGGGGCGTAGAGACGCCAGCCGATTAATGGCGGTTTTTACAGGTCAGTGGCTAGTAGGTACGCATTCGGAGAGAAGGCATCCACCGTTCAATACATATTGTAAAAGTTGTACATACTCTGAGGAGAGAGAAACAATAACTCACTTTCTTTGCAAATGCCCAGCTCTGGCGGCCGCAAAAAATAGAGCCCTGGGAAACTATTTTCTAGCAGCACTATCCGACCTCTCGGCTGTAAAACCGAAGGATCTTCTAAAATACCTAAATTCCACAAAGTGGATCTAGATAACAACCCATCTTTTTCCAGCGTTTGGGAGAGGTGTGGTTATAAAACGGCGCTAAGGCGCTAATTGTGATTCATGCAAGGATACCGTGGATCAGCCACCTGAACCAAATAAGTTTCGTGGGGAAATATTTGTATCGTACTCAGTTTCCATTAACTTGCTTAGAACACATCACATAAATGTATACAATGTATTACAAGTTAAAGTTATGTCATCAGTGCAAACTTACGACAAAGAAAATGGAATATATAAATGTTGTGTTTGTAAGTATATATAGAACATGATTCATAAACACCCTACCAAAAAACTTGTCGTAATATGCCCAAAAACGGAAGAACTCATAAGTGCTCGTATCCATGGTTTAAGCGCAATACCGAACGCTCCTCTTTATAAATTTGGGTCTTTGATTCTATGATGAGCTCACATAAAAACATCCCATTTTTCACAACTCCATAGAAAACATACATGGGAGAACTAGATCAGTTGAAGATGGAGGCGAAGCACACACACACACATACAGCCCCGCCAACACTGTTGTTACTCCGACGCTCTAAGTCTACGTATTCCCTCAGCACCTCGTCACCTAAGATTCCGCGTTGTCAGCAGCATTCCTATCGGTTCGACTTGATTTTTGCAGCGTTTTTCTAGTTTTCATCGAGTTTCACAAAAACATCTCCAGCGGCAGTTGCGGAAATGCGGTAAAGACGCAGATACGAGCACTTTGGCAATCATAAATTTTGCTTTCCTTCGTTTGCGTTGTTTTTGGTGATTTGTAAATTCTTTTCTATTCTCTGCAGTTTTTCTTTTTCGTTTTTTCAACGTTTTCATTGGATTTGATTTGTTTAAAAATTTTTCAGATTTTGTTGATGCAATTTATGTGCATAAAAATGAGAACCGTTTCTCTTTTTCCAGAGGAATTCAAGGAAAGGTGGTTGACAAAAAAAAATCAACAAAAACAGCTCAAAAAAACGTCGTATCTAATAAACCTGGTTCTGGGGCAAACTGAAATTATTACGCTTTATGGTGGAAGAATATCTTTAAGAGAGCTAATAATTCACCACGTAAATGTGATGTGATTATATTTAAGGATTGAAACGGTATCGGATTCGGTCTTATAATTTGAGGCAATTGCGCCAATGCTAAAATTAAATCTCAACAGAACTGATCGCTGATCTTAATTTATAGCAGACAAAAATACCAAAATGTATTGGTAACTGTCTTCTCTATTCTAGGATGCGAACAGGCCTGATAGTTAGGTGAGAGATGATGTTACTTAAATGCAGACAGATACAATAAGGCTGCCGAAACTTAATTGTCTGTGGTAGACGGACACAATTATCAGAAGCACCACCAATCAAGTAAGGAAAGTGAAAGTGAAAGATCATGTGAACTGCATTATCCTCTGAAACCTTACCCTCTGGGTTGAGTTGATTTGCTTGGACTCATTTTTCATTTTCGAAATGGAAAAATTATATTTAATAATCTCTCTACACATAACTTATGAATGGATGGTCAAATGTTCATTGTTGGCCTATATTCAATCTTCTAGAACTTATCAGATATAATGTACCAAAGGATCTAACACATGATTTTGGAGCGTAGTTTCCAAATAGTTTTGAGGATTTAATTTTGTGGAAATTTTTTTGGGAGTAAACTTATAATAACGGTTCGTTTTATATAAAGTTTTAACATACCTCTTTTAGTTCCTTCAGATATGTTGTTCTCAGAAATTTTGGAGTTTGGGAGTGTTTGTGTCTATACTACCCCAAAAAAGTATTCAGCTTCAATGGCAAACTTCATCATAAGTGGTACACCTTATCTAAATATAAAATTTCATCTCAATTTCGCAGGAATTTAGAATTCTTAGGTTAACCTGGCTGGCCTAAAGCCACAAATAGGCCGATTGGTCTCTAGCGATACCAGGTGGGGTCTGACCTTTATTCAGATTTCCAGTAGACATCTCGTAGGATGTCAACGCTTTTTGCGAATTGACAGCAGTGCTGTCAGCTCCATTCCTGAGATGTCTTCCGATCTCCCAAATTGTGGGGTTCCTAAGCATTTTAAGCGCGGTTTTGATAACGCAGGACATATACAAAGGAGATGTTCTAGAGTTTGCCTTACTCCAAACTCCCTACATTTTCTACATTCGTCATTGTCCGTAATTCCTATTTTCTGTGATAGTTCTACAGTCTTTTCGTAAGAGCGCGAGTATAAATCGCGTTTGTTTCCTATCGTTGACCTTACCCATAAATTTTGGAAGTTTGCAGGTGCTTAAACTGTGCCACCTTCCTTTCACTTGCCTACTCATGTGTCCTTCCGTTTCATTGAATAGTTCTTTAAGAGGTTTCTGTATGTTGCTTTCTTTTTCTAGTGGTAAATAGACAGCGTTCTTTGCAATCTCATCTGCTATTTCATTCAATTCTCTGCCCTTATGACCAGGTACACAATATACATGCACTCTTCTATTTGAGACTAGTCTTTCTATGGCTTCCCTGCTCTGTAGGACACTTTTGGATTTTATACTATGTAAGTTAAGCGCCTTTATCGCTGCCTGGCTGTCAACGTATATGCTTATTTTTGAGTCATTTCCTGGCTTGGTGTAGGCTTGTTCTGCGGCTTTCCTAACAGCGAAGACTTCTGGTTGAAAGATACTGCTCTGGATAGGCTGCCTAATTCCCAACTCTGAGCAGGACATGTCCGCTCACACACCATCCATCGTTTTGGAGCCGTCTGTGTAAAAGTTAAGGGTCCTTCGGCTAGGCCTCATACTCTCACGCCAACCCTCCTCTTCTATTGTAGTTCGATACCCTCTTTCCCAATTAAAACATGGAGTCATGTAATCAGTGTTGCACAAACCCTTTCTGCCTATTGAGTTATACCCGAAGGTGCTGTAAGTGAATTCTCCCGTAGCCGTTAGTCTCCCCGCGGATTTCGCTGCAAGATTCTCCGCCACAAGGTCGATAGGCGGCATGTTGAGTACCGTTTCGAGAGCCGCCGTTGGAGTGGTTCTCTGTGCCCCTGTTATGCAAAGTGCAGCGAGGCGCTGGATTCTTCCCATTGGCATTATTTATGTAGCCTTCTTTGTTGCAGTACACCACAGTAAAGCACCATACAGTAAGATTGGTCTGACTATTGCGGTGTAGCACCAGTGCATCAGCGAGGGAGAAAGACCCCAAGTAACGCCTAGCTTTCTTTTGCATGCATATAGCGCGTTACTGGCCTTCTTCGCCCTTTCCTCCACATAAGCTAATTGTTCAAAATTACTCCAAGGTACTTTGGAATTCTTAAGTTTTCTAATTCTCTAATCCTGAATAAATATGATTGAATCCTTTAATGAAATAAAATTTTGGAAGTCCGGAAACGTTTTTGTTAAAATAAAATATCTGTTCATTCACTGTCTTTTCTAGCAAAACTGCAGGCAATCCTCAATTTTGCATGTTATTTATAAATGTTTACAGTTGGAGAAATGTTCTCTAAACCGATTTATGATCAAATCATTGAATTAACACATATTTAAATTGCTCTCAAGACAACCTACAAAATTACATAAAGTGGCATAAGTTGTTTGCAAATTAAGCCAAACACATACCAAATTTTATTCAATTACAAAAAAGGAGACTATTTCAAGAAATGTTTACCGCGAACTTGACATGCCATGACAATGACAAAAGAGTACATTTGAAATGCATTCAAGCAATTTCGAAATTTGCATAATGCGATTACAAAAAAGGTAAAATAAAAATTGTGTGCAAATTGTGGCTGCAGCAATTCGAGAGACAAAAAGTACACACTACCAATAATAACGAATTGACACAAATGAAAACAGACAAACGGGAACACCTCAAAATGCATAATCAAAGAATATTTAAAAGCCGCAGGCCCAAGTTGCACTTATGCCTTCACATCTGAAAGGTATGCACAATATATTTGCATCTCCGGCCGCCTCGTGCAAGTGCAACTGGCTGCTGGCAAGCAAGGATCACCAACTAACGAACAGATTGTATCTAAAGTGTTGCTTTGTTGATTCTGGGTGGTTCGTATGGGTAGGCAGGCAGGCAACACAACTCAAGGCATCAAATGCATACATATACATACAAATATATTTATATATTCGTGGATATGTGTGTGTTTATGTATGGGTGAGTAAGTGCTCCTATGTACATGGGTGGAAACTGCATTTAGATTCCCAGAAAATTGTTTGGCCAGCCTTGCTGCGACTCTTGCCTCATGCAACGTACACGTACATCGTGCTGCACTCAGTTCGGAGCAATCCATATGCATATGCATTTCACACACATTCAAATAGGAAATGGGTGTGCTTGGGCGAGAGTGAGTGAGTGTTGCCGCTTTCGCAATTCTCTGATTTCGCATCATTTTATTTTATTTTTAACATTTTGCTACGGTTTCATATTTATTGTAATATTTTAAGGGAGCACTTGGACCAGGACTAGGAGGGAGCGCTTTTGCTTCAAACCAAGTGCAAACACAAGAAATATAAATTTCAATGGAAGAGTGAAAAATGCAGATACAACCAGCCGCACGCTCCGTATGATGTGTGCGGAGGACAGGGGCGCACACGAGTGGAAAGCGATTTCTTGTTGCCGCAACACTTTACACAAAAACAATTCACATTTTCTACCGAACGCATTTATGCATTAGACACGAAAACCGTCAACTGCACTTCTGAGACTGAAAGCCCTTTGAAATGAAGGGGTGGGGGGGCGGGGGGGGTAAATCAGGTGGGGGGTGTTTCGTAGTGGATTTCAACAGCCTTATTTATCAACACAGTCCAAAGCCATATTCATTCCTATCCAATTTCCAGGCTTTCTTCGATAAAATCCTTATGTTCATAAAAAAAAGCAATTAAAGTATCATGCGACCATTTTGTACATGCGCAGAGAAGATCGGAATCATGAAAATGTAACCCGTCCATATGCCTACAATATCGTGCGCTTGATTATTTCCTTTACTATTGGCAAATGAATTAAAGGATTTATGCTGATAAATCATTACTTTGGAAGGACACATTCTACGAGTTATTTCTCACACACACACAGCATAACTCGAAAAATTGGTTGTTTCAGTGTTCACCGAAGAAGTCCCTGGCATTAAGAAGAATACAATATTCGCAGAGATCTTAATATTGTAAATAAATACTGAAACACCACAATTTGATGAAGAAATAATGAAAGAATAATGTCGAAGGATTTCAAAAAAATATTAATCAATTAATAATTTTCGTATTTTAACCTCCAAGCTTCTCAATACTTGCTGGGCAGTTGCTGTTGGGAAAAGAGGACTTCCCTAACAAGGCTTGCCCCCTTCTACAACTAAAATATAGAACTAAAAAGTATTCAAATTCACCCAAATTGTTCCCAACGACTCGGAACCTTTCTGTTTTTTGTAAAATGGAATGTTTCAGATCTGGCTCTGTGACTAAATATGCACAAATGGGATTGGGTATCAGTGGGGGGGGAAGGGAGCAATGCATGAAATCTGTCGCAGCACTTGGTGTGCACTTAATCTGCTTGCAGCAGCAGGAATGTTGTGACAAATAACTTTCCTTCCTGAGCGCAACGTCGCACATCATCGTTTTGCACAGCAGCAATAGCGGCATTCACTGCTGCTATCGCTCCTGCTGCCGTCTCCGTTGTCGTTGCCATTGCCGTTGCAATTGCTGCTGTAGCTGTTGCTGATGGATATGAATGTGTGAATGCGAATGTGCCATTGTGTTGTTGGCGTTACATACAACGCACATTGTGATTTTGTCACTTGTATCTACAAGATACTTTGCACTGCAGCTGCCAGCCATGGCTGCACGACGAAAAACTGTTAAAGACACCTTATGCATTATGCTGTTTGTACTCACACATTCCGTCACACACCCCCACCCTCTCAAACATTCGCATACATGGACACACTTACACGCTTACAGGTTTACAGAGTGCAACTTGTACGAAGATGTGTGCGCCCATGTACAACCATGCACAGTAAGCATGTAATGTTCAGATGGTACCCGCTGCCGCCCTGCCGCCCTGCCGCACATTTCTCGAGACACTTCGGATAGTGTGACGCAGTGTGTCTGCTGACAGTAATGCAGTGCGTCTATGCGCTGAATTAAGTTTTCAGTCACTGCAGCAAAGCGATGCCATGTCTGTCTTAGGGATACTTTACAATGCCACTTGCGTGTGTCGCTGCAGAGAAAGTATAAAAGAAATTTAAGCGATTTTTCTTCATTTCAGCGGCTGTTGCTCTGTTGCTTTGTGTCTCTGTGCGACTCGATGTATGGGCGTGTGTTCTCCTACTTATTCTTCTATTTTTTCCTATTTGTAACATGCAGCATTTTTTGCTGCTTTCAGCTTCACTTTTGCTTCGCACATTCTAACGGCACTTAACACACATTGTGATAATGATGAAATTAGATTATGTGTACATGTTATCCATCCTTCCCTTTGCTCATTCGTCTGCTGATGTTGTAATGCATTTGCCGCTGCCACTTATGTTGGATGCCCATTAACGGCTCCTCCGTCTCCGTGTTATACTCTGCACTGAAAGAGCTATACAACCACAACACAGCCACGACCACACCCACAATCCCACCCACACCTAACACACAAATACAAGCGGATATTTATGTACGCTTGACTTCAGACAAATTGCAATTATTCTCCAAGATTGAACAAAAGTTTCGATATGATAACAACAATTCTCCTTGCAGCAGCAGTGCCCGTGGCTGCAGGGACGGCGTGAAAGCTGCGAGATGTTGCAACAAATTCAAAAAACAATTACTGAAGTATTATTGTTGCAGATACTAAATTAAGATCGCTGCAATATGATACGCGAAGTGCTCCATTTCCGTTGAGTGCAGTGAAGTGTGAATTGCACTTTATTGGCAACCCTCAAGTGAATCTCCTCGAATTTCCACTTCGGTGTCATATGTTTTGAGTGAAGTAAAGTTCTGCTAGGAGCGAGAAAGTTCTGTTGCATGGGTTTCCTGAGCTAACACGACACACCTACCTCTGAGTCTAAACTAGTCCATTCTCCAGAAGCGCTTACATACTTACTTATGGGGCCTAATCACAGAATCTCTGAAGACAACCCGCTATCAGGTTACTGCCGAACTTAACCGCGCTAGCCAGGCGTCTCTACTTTGCGCACGACTTCTCCAAGCCGCTATGCCAAGCGTGGTTATGGTTTCCTCCACTTGGTCCTTCCATCGGAGGCATAGTCGCCCTCTACGTCGTCGTCCAGCGGCTACCGCTTCGAACACCTTTTTCGCTGGAGTCTTTCTTAGTCCATACGCACGACATATCCAAGCCAGCTCAGACGTTATATAGTGATACGCCTGACTATATCAATATCAGCGTAGAGCGCGCACAGTTCGTGTTTCATCCGAATACAGTAGTCGTCGCCGACACGCCCCGAACCAACGATTTTACGAAGAATTTTCCACTCGAACACCTCAAGAACAGCTGCATCAGTCTGCGACATGCCCCACGCTTCTGTGTCATAGAGGAACAGGGGTAGGATGAGCTTCTCGTAGAGTATCAGCTTTGTCGGTCGAAAGAGAACCTATTACACAATTTCTCACTGAGTCCATAGTAACAATTATTAGCAGGAGTGATTCTTCGCTTAATCTTCGGGCTATCGTCGTTTTCGGTTTCAATGAGGGTGCCAAGGATTATGAATTCCTTGACAACTGCGAATATACAGTTGGCCGCTGAAACATGAGATACTAAACGCCAAGTATCTCTGCTGGTGGACAGCATATACTTTCTCTTGCTCTCGTTCACCGTCATAACCACTTCGTTGAATCTTTTTCAATGGCGGTTAATGCTCAGTAGCATCTCGCTTGCAACGTCCAATCATGTCGATGTCATCATCATTTCCGAGGAGCTGGACACTTTTGTAGAAACCGGCCTTCCGCAGTACTCCTTCCATGACGAAATTGAAGAGGTCGCGACCGTGGATCGCCTTGTCTGAAACCTCCCACATTATTAAATGGTTCGCAGAGGTCACTCTGTACCTTGTCAGGGCTGGACGTACTGCTCAATGTCATTCTACGGAGCCGTATTAGCTTAGCAGAAATACCGAACTCAGACATGGTAGCATATATGCAATCCTTATCGGGCTATGGAAGCAGCTTTGTAGTTTATAAAGGCATTATGGGTGTCGATCTATTTCTTGTGGGGTTTCTCCTGGATTCGGCGTAGCGTTAAGATCTACTCAAAAGGTCTAAAACCGCACGGCTAAGGTCGATTCACTATGTTGGCCTATGCTTTTAGTCTATCACACAATAAGCTTACCTTATATATATATATATATATATATATATATATATATATATATATATATATATATATATATATATATATATATATATATATATTATATTATACAGTGCCTTATATGAGATAGCAATAAGACTGATTCCCCGGTAGTTGGTGCATATCGTCGGGTCACCTTCTTCAATAGAGGCCAAAGGACACTGTGATTCCAATCATCGGGCATGCTTTCGTCCAGCCATATTTTACTGATGAGCTGATACATGCACCCTATCAGCTCATCGCCGCCGGCCTTGTAGAATTCAGCAGGCGGTACATTACCACCAGCAGCTTTGGTGTTCTTTAGTCACTGAATAGCAACTCGGACCTTTCATGGCTAGGTAGTGAAACCATTCAGTCATCATCACTTGGTGGTATCGGTTTGAATTATCCAGAGGCAGTATTGGTGGCATCGTCGCATGCAAGTAATTTAGAGAAATGTTGCCTCCTTAATCTCATTGTGCACTGCGTATGGAGCTCGGTCTATAATGGATGATTAAAACTCGGAAATCATTGAGTTAATGAGGTATGGTAAAGAAGCCAAATTATCTTAAAGATAGACTTTGGAGCCAAATGGATAATAAGAGCCACTACCTATTATGGAAACCAATTGTCGCATTCGATGTACGACTTACAGTATAGGCATATACTAACACACTTCAATTGTCAAGGAGGAGCAGAAAAGTCTTACCGAAGTACAGTTTTTATTGTGGACATATCTAGTATTTATTCTTCTTACAAATTCTTCCTGATCGTTTGAGTTGAGATTTAGCAAAGAAGCATCTGAAATGAGTTTTGTGTTCACTGAAATTAGTCCTCTCGATCTTTTATGAACGATCTTCTTCTGCTTAGGTTATATGTTGACCCTGTTAACCATCTAATACAAATCTTCCTTGCCAAAGTTTCCTGTTATCTTACGTAATTACAACCCGCGATTGGTAGATCAACTGCCGTTAACACCCTCAATAGCTTGGGCAGTTTCTTTTCTAAAAAGTCTAGTGTTGGATATATGTATGTATAAGATAAGAGATTTGTATGAAGAATTAAACAGATGAATGATAACAGAGACTTCCAGGGAATGGAGGCAAAGAAAGCAACCAGACGATAGAGCCAACCACAGCATTAACAAAACGATTTACCACCGCAAGGGCAAGGCACTTATATGGAGATCTAAATAATTTGTTTGAGGTAATAATTATTTCCGACGGTCGCAATTCCACTTCAAAAACCACTTCATGCGGTACAGATTTAGGTCCCTGCCCTACACATTTACTTACTTATAACTACTATTCAAATTACAAAATTAGTCTGAGCTAGAGAAATCAATCCATTTAAAACTATTTCCAGAATAACTAATTTCAATTATACTTCAAACCGCTTTTTCCACCCCCACATCAACCCACAACAAGTGATTTCGTTCCGCAGCATATCGTAGTTTCTGACCCCTAATCGGCAATTACTGCTTGAATGTTCAATGGCGCGGCTCCGCTGTAAGTGGCGCATATCTCATTTGGAATTGTCGACTTGTTGTCTGGCGTAGTTGTGCGCGAACGTCAGCTATCGCAGGTCGTCCGTCTCCAGCATATATTTGCATTTCGGTTCTATTCTTAGTCACTGAACGAGTCGCATGACTGATTCCGAACGACTAAACAAACTAACGCATGTTTTCTCTTCCACTTGCGGAAGTCATACGCCATGTCAGACGAGGGGCACAATTGTCATACAGACAAACCCACCCAAAGATGGCAAGCTAGCGACTTGGACAGAAAAGCTCACACAGTCGTCGATGTGAACACAGACGGGTTGGTTTGGAAAATATACACCCAGCTTCAGCTACAGTTCGAATTGTTGTGGCGATAAGTATCAGAGATGGATACAACATGGCCGTATCTCCTAAGCAAATAGAAAACAATGAAAAAAAATTTCCACCCAAAGCGTCGAATCATAAAGCAACGTGGTTCTAGTGTTATCCACTCGCATCAATGAATCATAACGAATATGGTGCGGCAGCTTCCTTCTGTACACATACTCGTATATTAAGATTCAGTCAGCGTATGTAGAGCGGTCTTAACATGTGAAAGGGGGAGGTTGTGGGTGCGGGTTTCTAATTCATACAGTTCTAAATTATAATAAAATAACATGAGTGCTGCGCCATGCATGCGCACGAGTTGGTGTGGCTGTGGCTTAGGATTAATTAAACAACGAAGTAGTGCTCCCCGGAGCTGTTTATGAATATCCGCCCAAGTACAAATTTCCCAAAGCATTTGTTCACATATGGTTGGACGCAGATGAGGGAATGGGCGTTGTAGATACCGCTGACTTCGGATATGATGATGCTCACCGCTTTGGTAGCTAGAATAAATATACGAATAAATCATAATTAGTCTTGTAACGCACTGTAACCACTGCTCTCCGCACAGCTTCTCAAGCAACTCAACACACTCGGAGAACATTCGCACTTCTCGCTTTCGATAACAAATTTTATTCATCAAATTTTAAGTGCGCCAATTGCCGCCGTGCTGCTTGAATTGTTGAATACTCATTAAAACTTGACAGGGTCGGGGGCGCTGCATCCCCATCAAAAAAAGCGAACGCACAGTAGAAAATGTAATGCTCAATGTATGTAAAAAGTAAAAAAATTAGCATGCTCCCGAGATGTAATTTAATTTTATGGTTTATACAATAAATTACGCATTTAATTGGAGTTACTTTATGATGCGTGAACTAATGCCCGCACGGCGAAAGGTCGGGGTCAATGCTCAGAGCGAATGCACAAGCAGCAAGTGTGAAGAATGAAGTGCGTAGGAGCGATTCCAATAATGTCGAAAAATTAAACTTAAGTCCATAAATGCGAAGAAAAATGGTGAATAATGAAACAAAACGAAATGTGAAAATTAAAAGGTAATCAATTTACTTTCAAAGGAAGGAAATAAAAGACAATAGACGATGATATCTTATGAAGATGCCACAGATTGTGACGTCACAACGCTTAAAATACCGAAGAAATTATGCAAATACTTCACAGCAGAGAAAAATGTGTAGGATTATTCAATCGATTATATGAACCATAAATGATTGCATACTTTTAGGATACCTCTATTAAGTGCAGTTCACAACGAGAGAGGTTTCTAAAAGTCAAGACACAATCTATTCGAAAAAAAGCTTACACAAAAACCCGCTTGCGAAGTGTAGATAAGATTCGAGAATGTTTCAGAAACTTCTTTTCGGAAATATTCTAGAATATTCTACTTCAACCATAAGAAAGGTATATAAATCAGCCACCACACGATTAAAGTCGAGACGCGGTTAAATAGCAATCGTAACAGTGTGTACATCGTGCATTTCACTTGTAGCAGTTATAGTATTAAGAAGTAATAAAGTGATTAAATGAAATTGTATTAAAGTAAACTTTAAGCCTAAGATTAAGTGTGCAAATTGCAATAATTAAATAAAGTTAATTATTTTAATTTAACCCAGCGATTATTTGATTGCTACACAATCCAGTGGTACGAATTCGAGAATTGAGAGTTAGTATAAATTGTCAGGAGGGCAATATAATATTTTTAGCCTTCTATGAAACGCCAGGAGCTTCAAATGAGAGAGAGGGAGAGACTTCCAACGATGACATCGACAATATGAATCATCATTCAATCCTACGAGAAATAGCTCAGGATCTAAACAGATCGCAGGAATAATTTTGCGCCAGTTTATTTTAAATTTGGGATGCGACCGTAACTTTTAAACCACTAAAACCTGGCCAGCTAATATACTCCTATGTTTATTGTTACTTATTTGTGAGGATCAGTATTTTATCAGTCAGTCTTTCATATTAGAATATAGTACACATCAGGTGCAGTGGTTTTTCCCATATGCATTTGGGGATGTATATTTTTTAAAGCAAACGAATGAAAGAAGTCCGCATGTAAATTGAATGCACAACACTTATTGATTCTAGTTAATGGAAGCAACCCAAGACGTGCAACATTGTCTATTCAAAAGAAATTCATCAATTAATCGCTTCCTCTCCCCAATTTCCTGCAATCTGCCATTAGGCACACACACACAACTCATCACATAAGTTGCCGGTAATTCCGCATTTCGCATAGGATGTCTGATGCGGTCGACCGGTGCTGCTGATGTGCAACTCAAATGTGCGGCTTTTGCAATTTATACTGTAATCGAGCAAGTGCACACAGCCATTCGCACGCACATATACCCCTCCATTAAAACTAACGCCCGGTTGCGAAATGTATCGAGTTCTATAACTACAGATAAACGGCAGACACCAGTACTGGAGTACATTTCGTTGCCAAAATAGTCAGTGGAATTGAAAGCAAAGTAACATAAAGTAATATCCATAAACTCCGAAGAGTGATTCAGAGGTGCATAACAGATCAACAAACAAATGCTTGAAGAAGAATGAGATCAGAAATCAGATTTATAAATTACTTTTTCACCGTAATATAGCAAACTAGGTATGCAACAAACAGATACAACTCTTGACCCTTCTAAGTTTTCTAATTTAAAGGCTGGTAAATAAAGGTTTCATGGAGACTCAAGGATTCATGCAACACAACAAACGTTTTCTTCAGATATTGTTTTCTAATCATGTTTTCAGTCCTTCTGTTGCGACCTTTTGCGTTAATGCCCTCGGCCGATATATTGGGCCATATGCAGTTCATGTTCTAGTGTATTTAGAATAACTTTTGGTAAAATCAAATTAGTAAATTGTCCATATAACCCACCCACAATATGAACAAATAGAAAAATGCTACAGTTACCTTCCTGTCTAGTACAATTAACTAGTAATCCAGTAGGCTTTTGGACTGTTCCTAAGATAATCACTCACAACACTCGCTGGGTTTTACATTTGTCAAAGACACTCCGGGTTCCAAGGACGACTATTTTCGCTCCTAGTCATTGTTTCTGTAGGGGTGCTTCTACATCCAACTTACATGTCATAAAAGATACAAGAAAATCTTGCAACGCACAATTTTGCAGAGAGCGTGCTTCTGAATACAAATAGGCAGTTGTGCGTGTGTTTTTGTGTGAAAGTGTGTGTACTGTGTGTGTGTTTGTGTGTGTGGGGAAGCGCTCAGGCTGTGGCCTGTGCGTTAATGCGCTTTTGGACTTCCATTTGAAATATTCAACCGTCCGACGACTTATCATTCGTGTGCTTGTCTGTTTTACTGCTTGTTACACGAAAGACAAAATGCCATCTGTATACGAGTGTATCGCACCACACCGTTCTTCCCTGCACAGCAGACCAACGGCCTCAGGTGAACGTACAGCAGTCGCATACGACCGACCGGCGAACCGCCCCTACCACTTTGCTTATTTAATAAGATTATCGTATAAAGACAAACGTCATTCATGTTATTAGTGGCTAAATATGAAAGGAAGCTGGTGTTGGTTAGGCCGCATTGGTTAGGTTGGGCTGGTTTGAGTTGGTTTCATGTCGGTTCGTTCAGGCCGTGGTAAAAGGCCTTTGTGTCGTTGTTTTATTTGTGCAGTAGTGGAGCGAAACGAGCACAGTCACCAAGAAATGAGTCACATTAAAGCTATAACAAGATCAGCCAGCGCACAAAGCCTTTCAAAAACATGGTAGCAACTCCCGTGTTGCGGAGCTCAGTTCTAAGCACACAATAGTTGAATGCACAAAAGTGAAGATATCAATCCATGAAGCTAACGGTAAAGTTGAGTTTTTAAAAGCTACAATTCTACAAAGTTATCGCAGTGTAGCACTGAAAGAAATCATTGTTCAAATGTATTGAATAATATTTGCTGAAGAGGTGGTACAATCTCCTTCCGGGTGTAACTGTAGATGCAGTTATTCAGTGTGTCTGACCTATAGTTCAATAATGATGGGCCACCAGGTCAGTTTACAACTTCGAACAAGTTTCATCTACACCAAACATATAAATCTTCATCACATCCAGATTCGAAGCAGTTCTTGGCATTCAGCTCGGGCAATTAAATTGGAACTAAGTACTGCTCGCTTTTAATTGAATAGCACAAATATACAACGGGTTCCCATATTAAAATGGGCTTGCCGACAAAATTCTTCACAGTTAAGAACTCAGTTTCTTGGTGTAATTTACCAGAGTAAATATTGTTCTGAATTTATCAAAGGTTTGAAGGAATGCGTACTAACTGTTGAGGCTTTCGACGCTAAGAGAAAAAGATTTGGAAAGAACCATTATTGAGTTTGGAAAGAATCATACTGTAAAATTCAGCCTCCTTTTTTCGGACTAATACAACTTCACGGAGCCTTGCAGGAGATCATTAAAAAGCTTCTAATCAAAATTTCTTGGAGGTCAATCAACATAACTATTTTGGAAAACCATCTTGTCCCATAATTGTACAAATTGTATATTTTTGTGCATATAGTGGACTTCTTGAACTATGAAAGCCAGAAATGGTCCCAATCGCTGAACTAAATTTCCGATAAATTAACACAATTTCCTGAAGAGTAAAAGGATCCACTCTAACCTCGCGTCCTATACTGAATCTATATGTCGAAAAAACTTTGCAAATTAAGTAGTGACTTCTTAACTGACTTTTTAAACTCACCAAAAAAAATAGGCTTCCTAAATTTGTGCGAATAAGCTATTTTGTCCCGCAAGCGGGCATGGCAGGTATGGACAAAAATTTATATAAATGATCATCTCTTTTTGAGTCGATTTGGTTTTTGTCTACTCGTAGGTCTTCTGTGTCCAACTTCATTCCACACCGTTAGAGATATCTTTAATGAAATTTCCAAATGTACATAAGTTGACTTGACTTTAAGACAGAACCATATAGCTAAATAAACTTACTTAGGAAAAGTCTACGCCTACCTCCCTTTACCCTTTTTTTAAATTACTATAATTTCGGTCCAATTGATGGAACATCATCTGCAAGTACAGCAGAGCAATACTTTTTCAGTGTAATTAAATGTAAAATTAGTTTTTATAGGAGACATCTTCCGAGGGAATTCCTTAAGCTTAGGAAATATGACAATCACAGTTGCTTTGGCAATTTCGGCTTAAATATAAACTAGCTAATAGAGATATGCAGCGCATAATAGTGTAGCATATTTGTATAATAAAACGAATCAAGTTATACCAGAGTTGGAGATTCGACTGCAAAATTTATGAGCTCCGAGTTGAGCTGATTTAATTTGATGAAGCCTTTTACAACTGTTTGCTGAAATATACATGGCAATTAAAAAATGAGAAATTTAATAAATTTCCACACAACGTTTTCGTATCCGACAGCACAATTTGGGCCAACAACCTACAAGACGTGCTGCTACATTTAAGTCACACTTGCCGGAGAGGCGAATGCATTTCGACAGGCGCACGCCCTTACATACGTACACTGAACTCCCTGGTATCAGTGAATAGAGACACACCAACAGACAGACAGATAGACAGACAAATTGACTGCAGCAACGAGCAAAAGAAGTCATCCTCCTGCAGCAATTGACACTTCATGACACTTTTAGCTCATTTTCATATGAATTGGCAGTGAGCACTTTAGTTTAGCACAAGGATGCAAATGTTCAACTGAATCCCAGCCCACATCCGTCGACCCACCTTGCTATGCACTCTCAGCTACACCACACGCATGCAGCAACCAGCTCACATACACATTTGCAGATCCATGCATACGAGTAAACTAGTGCAGGAATGTACATATGAAGGAACTCATTTTCCTGGTAATTAATTTAATTAGAAAATTTCTCCTCTTTCATTTGCAATGCAGAGGAATGCATGCCTCTGCCGTCGCAGCTCTGCTACTTCGGCGACTGCTTTTGGTTTTCTGCTTCTCGAGAATAGGACTTTTAATTGCGTTCAATGTTTTAAAAAGCAAGAGAACGGGCGAGAGAGGTTGGTGACATAAATTCCGGAACTGAGTTCTGAGTTATTTAATGGAATAATCACTAAATTGTTTCATACAAGTAAGTGCAATAAATTTCCATTTGACATTATCCGCTTGGTTGAGTTCGTTGGCTTGCTCAGACTGGTGGGAAATTTTTATACCATGTTTTAATTTGCCTTAATTTCATTTAGAGCTTTAATTATCCTGGTCTTAGTCAGGAAGAATCATCAAACAAACGAATGCATATGAATAAATTCCTACAATTTAGTAGGAACCAGCAGATAACTTGTTGCTAATTTTTGGAGATGCGTACCAAAATGAGGACATTTCACGTCATTGGGCGTCTTCTTCTACGAGTTATGATAAATTGCTCGTCCAAACCTAAATACCAAGAATATCCGAAGAACTCAGGAATAATAGCATATGGGCAAATGGTGAAATTAAGTGGCATTTATGCGAAAGCATTATAGAATTATAGAGAGTGATATTCTGGAATGCGCATCATCGTACGAGGGTCTGAAGGCTCTTTGGTATCAAGTGCTTTCATTTTATTTCAAAATATATTACACTTAATGCCCTATATAGATATGAGCAAGATCCCTCATCTTGATTCCTCCAAAATATATGAATTCCTGTCGAAAATGAACCTGACAGAAGATTTATTGATGAGACTATCCTCATCTTTCAAATAAATAGGGGCATCACAATAGATCTTTCAGGTCGCAGTGTATAACACCCTTAAATATATCTATCTATCTATGTAATGCCTTACATCTGTGCTCAGAAATAGTGGAGTGGCTTTTAGCAGGATTGCTTCTAGATATTAGTAATGAACAACTTTTAAATTGGTTATAATATTTATTTACGCAGCACGAGTACATAAATCATGGTTATTGCTTCCCAATCAAGCCTGATTATCTCAATCTTCAGAGCCAATCCTTATCCCAAAGATACGGATCTAATTTGTCGGCTTCCCTTACCTACATTATTCTATCGACTAGAAAACTCTTGACCTTGGATACCAGCTGCGGCCTGCTGAGAAGTTTGCGTGTCCCCACCATACATTTTCAAGGTCCGAGGAGAAAATATCGACACAACAGTAAATGTCATGCTCTTCCTATGATGATGTGCTTTCCAGAAGACCATTTTCTATAATTCTATAATATTTTCGCTTAAATGCAAAGTTGCAAAATTCCAACAGGATTCGAAACTACCTTCTATAAAAGTCAATCAAACTCACTGATATCAGCGTTTTAATGATTTTGTGGCATCAATACTAGTAGTACTTTAGTAATTAAACTAAAGAAAAAGGGCGCGGGAAAATTATGTATAATTGATGTTAAACTCTTTATCCGATCGCCTTAATCGATACCAAGTTCATTGCAAAATTATATATTGACAGACGTCTTTCGAAGTGGGAATATTGTACAATATAAATCGGAACTATCAAAAATACAACAAATTACTTCATAAATAATTTGCTCAAAGCATTTTT
The DNA here is from genome assembly GCA_920105625.2 of Clusia tigrina. Classification (NCBI taxonomy): domain Eukaryota; kingdom Metazoa; phylum Arthropoda; class Insecta; order Diptera; family Clusiidae; genus Clusia; species Clusia tigrina. Next base: position 37,917,966 of record OV050033.1, on the reverse strand, counting down.
CTAAATTGACACTTATCACTGTAGCAGTCTATTGGATTGTCGTTCAATTTGTGGCAAAAAGAAATTTTATCAGCTTCCTAAGGAAAACGGACTACTGTGCAAAGCCAAGCATGTGACTGCAAGAAGGTAGGTTCACGGATTATCTTACCGTTAAATGAAGCTGCCTACATGTGCCCCTCAACTGAGCGTGGAAATGCTTTTGCAGGTAATGATCCGCAACAATACCCCACGCAACAATCTGACTACCAGATACTTTGCTGACTCTAACCAATTTGAACTTTGTTGTGCGTACGCCCCCGCCGTCATCGCACGGTACTCCATCGGCACAAGACTTTAAATGCAGCATTTGGAGAAGGCGGGTGGCAATAGCACACCATCCAGGGTCGGGATCATAGAAAAATTATTGGCAGGTAGAAATCAAAGGCAGAGTTGAATGTATCCACTTAAAAATAAAATAGTTTAATTAGAATTGATCATTTATGCAGTTGATGTAGGCGTCTAAAAGGCTACAAGTTGATTCCCGGACTTAGGGAAAAGGAAATCAGAATTTAAGAAGTCTTTTATTATGTTCCAAATAAGCAAAAGCCTCAGTCTTCGCGACTTTATCTCCCTGTAACACCTGAAGAATCAATGCATCATAAGCCAAATAAAAAAATTAAATTGTTTAATTAAAAACAAGAAAGAAAAAATTATAAAAGGTGAGTTTGAAAAGTAATTATATCAAAATAATAATAAAGTAAAATAAACTTTACCCAGAAATGAGTTATAAAGGGTGTTTTTTTAGACGTGTGGTTTTCAAGCAGAAATAATGGATTTCAAGCAGAAATAATGTTGTTGCGATTTGATATCTACTGGGTTGGAAAGTTTGGATAAGAATCGTTCTCAGTTAAATTAAAAAATACTCTCTGCGTCTGTTTGAAGTAAGTTTTCGTAACTTCGAACCAAATTAATGAGTTAAACTAAGCACGTGGCTGACGAACGTTTGCCACCACAAACGAAAGAGAGAAAATATATTTATCATCTTGATGATCTTCGGTAAGAATGCGACATATTTTTATACTCTTCATTACAAGTTTACGTGCAATTGTTTTTATGAAGACCATTTCCATTACCGACTAAAACAATGAGCAGCTGAAGAGTCGACTCTGTGCACCACGTACTTCTCCCTCGTTTACCGCACACGGCTGGAAGTCAGTGCGCATTACAAATTTCCCCAGTGGCACAAGCTCATGACCGCCTGAGTCGCTTGATGGCTGTCATTACCACACGAAGTAGCAGAACAAGTTGCTGCAGAAACATAAGAGCAGCATGGCTGAATGGCCATGACCATTAACTGCAATTGGTGTTGCAGCAGCAACAGCAGCCAAGTAACAACTTTTTGATTAACGTCATTATGGCCAATTGTTGTGGATATCTTGTGCTGCTCCTGCTGCTGCTACAGATGCTACTGATGGCACTGATACTCTGCACTACTGAAGGGTTTTCGTTGAAAGCAGCGAAATTGGACCAGCATTGGGCCTGTTCCTGTTCCTGTTCCTCCCTTCTTTCTTCTTGATTCACTCAACAATGACGACCACTGCGGCGCGGCGTGTTTCGCTCAATTGAAACTTTTCAAGTACAAAATATTTCATTTCCATTGTTTGACTTTTCACATTGCAGCCCAGTGGCCGAGGTGCATACACACACATGCACTCGTATATATAGATAATGAAATTTCATGCAGCAAGCGCAAAAAGACCAATTTATAGAAAAATGCTGCTGCCCAAAACCAATGTGATAACCGTGTGAATTTCCAGTCAAACAAAATTTTACCAAAGATGACTGCAAGTCAATAAATAAGAAAACTGGATCAGTACAGAATCTGAAAGTCGACAAAATTTGATCATGAATCACAAAATAATTACAACAAAAATACAATGGAACAAAAATTTACAAAAAAAGAACATGCTTGTTTCATCAAAGTAAATTTTGGGTTTCAAATCTAATATAACTAATACTCAAAAAGAATGCAAATTGAACAGCCGAGCAAGCTTTAAATGGTGAAATGTGAAAAATAACAAAAGATAATAAATAATTAAAGATATTTAGAAAACTAAATATTTGTAGGTTCAAACAAAATAAACATCCTCCAAATTATCATACTTTGACGATTCTTTAACATCTAGCATTTGGAGTCGGTCCATTTTCAGGTATAAATACAAGGAACAGCGATATATGCACCTGTTTAGAGCAAGAAGTGAAGTGCATGAGTATGAAGAAGGACTTAGACTAAAGACACAGAAGGCATCCCCATATGGAAATCTGGCAATTACAAGTGTCTGGAGTATAACGGCATCGTGAAGTGTCCAAGTGTCTGGAGTATAACGGCATCGTGGCGACTTATCGGCTGCGGCATGTGTACGGAGATTTTTACTTCGATGCTCTGACCAGTTTCCCTGTCACGAATACTATCAGAAAATATCGATATTGTTTACGTATTGTGAATTAGTTTAACCGGCACGTTATTGTGCTGACTGAAGATTTCATGATAATGGACATATAGGAACACTAAAGTATTCACTCATAAAAGTAAAAGTTCGATATGCCCTAAAAACATACGAATGTCGGGCACTGCTCTCGGTCATACAACAATGACAGCAATTGCATACATAAAACTGGGCATATAAATTATACTATATCTAGCGGCATGCCAAATTTGATACATCTAACTTAAGATTGCAATATTGCCAGAGAAAATCTGGCTATTTTTTGTACTACATACTTTGTAATACTTTAATAATATTGTGATTTATATTCCAATTTGGGGGTTGGAAACTAACGCCATTATTTTTCATAATACCTTCACATAAAATATGGTTGTTTATAGCGATACTTAATACAGGGAAGAAAGGCAATTGATATAACACTTTGGATGTCCCTGATGTCATCTATTATCAAATATTATAATAATCATTATTTTCACGGAATCCTTCGCATATTTCTTAACTCGCAACATACAGCAACTAAACACGCATCTTGTCCATTTTTCAAATATACTTTCCGGTTAAAAATATAAAAATTCTCGGAAGATGTTTTCAATTTTCCATTAGAGCATTTGTTGAACCTGGATTAAATTTGTAGCGCAATGAAATAAAACGCGTCTAATTATGTTAAAGTACAAAACGGAAGAGGAAGTTTATTTTGACAGTTGTCATTATAATAATGTTGCATTCATATGGTAAGTACATAGTTGCAATAATAAGTTGAAGTCAAATACAGCATTATAAAAATTTTTCAAAAATCTGAATTGGAATTGTTGATGAGGTTTCTTTCTGTGATATACCATTCAAATCCATTTATGACATTACGGAACACTACATGGGCCAAATCTGCTCTTCCCAACCGACTAATTCTAATTGCTAAAGTCTAATTTCCCACGAATTTTTCGCTTAAATGAGGCTGAATTAGGTCAAGACGTAGACTGACCATTGTGGTAAACGCCACAAAAAGAATTCTAATGGCTTCAAATCACAACTTCTTAGTGACTATTTCAATCACCCTTTCGCAAAAAATTATACCTTCTCTGAATTTTTAGGTCAACAGGTCGAATCTTTGGCCTTGGCTCGGCTTCAGCTCTTGCATTAAGACTGTCGTCATTGCGAAAGAGTTCTGCGAATTCCTCAGCTCTTGCAGATACCTGGGAATTTAGTGATTTCACTTATCACGCACCATACATGTTTTTATTTAACCGGACGTTACGGCAACGAACAACCGTTTGTTTATAAACGAGACAGGTTATTGTTTGGAATTTTCCCCCAGCACTCCAGAATCTTAAGAAAATTCCACGTTAACCACGTGTGCCAACGTTTGTTGAATACAAAGTGAACGTCGGTAATAAATTAGAATAACCGCGTTGTGCGTTTACGTACCTCTCCATGTCGTCTACCCACATCCTACCAAAGTTTGGTGCCCACACATTTTGGTTGCATAACACCCGGAATATAGCCATTATATAAATTTCAAACTTGAATTACACCCAAAATATGGCATCAGCCAGTAAAATATAAAAACTTTAAGAAGCTAAAATCTGTCCACTAGTTTTAGGGAATCGAGGCACTGTGCGATGGCGGCAACGAAATAAAAGAGCACAGTGGCAGACAAGCATCTGCGCAGCGGACGCATTGCACTTAATCACGATGATGTTGCACTCACTCATATATTATTGCTGATGGATAAAATTGCCGTTCGAAAGGTGGATAAGTGCGGCACACGTGCTCGCTCCAGTGCCAGCGGCTGCGACTCTTCATGGCCCCCCTTAACCGAGTAGCTGACGGGTTGGAAATATTGCAATCGTTCAGAGAAATACGCATGGTACGGTGGCAGCAGTTCGCTTCGAAATTAGTACCAAGAGTAGTTGGCGTATGACAATGTTCCAGCATGTCAGCGCCACCGACACCCCTCAACTGTTCAAGCATAAAGACCAGAAATGTAGCCAATTTATTTTTTCTTTCTCGCCTCTCAACTCGCACTGCACGAGGAGTGACACATTCAAAGCAACTGCTTCCGTCTTTGATTGTTTTTTTTTTTTTTGCTCATTTATTCAATCCTCATGTGTTCCATGTGGTTTCGCCATGCTCTGTGGCAAATGTGCAGTTAGTGTGTGCCAAATGCACATTTAATAACGTAATTTTTGAAGCGTGCAAAGATATTTTTAGATTTTGCGTTTTCGCCTGGCTGCTATTGGCGTCAAATTTACATATACACAGAGGAGTGAGCAGTGCGCACGTATCACTTATCCTGTTCTTATGCAAATGCTTTTCCAGGAATTTAGAGATATTTATAAAGGAGCGCAAGTTAAAAGTGAACACAGGACTTCAATTTCAGTTGCTTGCGCTTGCTTCATTTCAATCCAAATTGGCAGCAGAAGCAGCATCAGCGGAACAACTGAAGCAGCGATGGCTGAGTCATTCATTTTTCCCTTTTACACAGACACGCCTTTCAACACAATAGTTAATCAAAAATAAGCATTTAGAAAGAAGCCGGCGGAATTTTATTTCTATAGTCACAGAAACATAATATTTTCTTATAGAAATCAATCCCATCCCCCACCGATCTCAATTGAACCAACTCTCAGATCCACACACATAATATAAAAGAAAAAGCTTAAATAATTATGTTAGTAATAGACAAGATTTTCAATTTACGATAAAATATAATAACCAAAAAACGAATTTCCCTAAATAGAACCGCACGCCAATTTCTGCGGGAATTCAAATTTCTAATTATGTTATAAGGCGAAAAAGATTGCGTCTGAGGTCCCATTTGAAAATTGCTGTTTTGAACAGTTACAGTTTAAGTCCCTGCAATCTGAAATTTAAGAGATCCATCATCCTTTATGCAATATTCCAAAGAATCTCAGAACATATTTTCATGGTTTCTAGACACTGGAATAAGCAATACATCTTTATTGATTAATACGGTTCTATCGTCGGTCAAAAAAGCAGACCACTGCAGCTGATGATCCGATTTAGAAAATTATTTTCGTTCGATCTTCAGTATTAACTTATGGTGTATGAATATTCTATTGCCATATCAATGTAACCAAGCAAGTGTTTACTCCAAACCTTGCTATTCATGATTCCAAATTGCCTCACGCCAGCGATAACCCAAATATGCCAGGAATAGCAATAAAAAAATGAATTGGTAGACGCTATTAACGAATTAGATGTAAAAAAAGCTCCAGGGAGTGACTTAACAACATATAATAAATAACAGATGATAAAGGAATCTCCAATAGTAGCCATAGAACATCTCCTGCATATATTCAATGGGATAATACGTACTGGCTCATTCCCCCCAATATGGAAAACATCTCAAATAACGGTGATTCACAAGCCTGACCCGACAAAGGTGGAATCTTATTAGACCTAAAAGCTTATTATCAATTTTTTCAAACCTTTTCGAAAAGTTGATAACAAAGAGGCTTAAAACTGCCATAGATGGAAAAAATGTAATACCAGATCACCAATTTGGCTTCCGCGAAAAGCACGGCATGGTTGAACACCTTCACCGTATTGTAAGCACAATCCAAAAAACTTACGAACATAAAGAATATGGTTCTGCTGTGTTCCTCCACATTACCCTAGCATTCGACAAAGTTTGGCATACAGGAATTTTACTAAAGTTAAGAAGCATACTGCCTTTAAATTTATGTATGATACTAGCAAGCAGAGAATACAGAGAAAAGAAACTTAAACGTCAAACGGCAAAGCAGCGAAATAAAGCAGACGGACTTTGTACACGAATCCACTGAAAATCGTGGTGAATCCGCTCAGAATCGTGGTGAATCCACTCAAAATCGTGGTGTGTCCGCTACGGACGCTGGCAGCGAAAAAGACTTTCCTTTCTCTGTGTTCTCTGCTAGCAAGCTACCTCTCGTGTAGAAAATTTGTTATAAAGCACAAAAGTTTCATCTCAGCGGAATACCCCATTCAAGCAGGATTTCCCCAAGGCAGTGTGTTGGGCCCTCTGCTCTACACGCTATACTCTGATATGCCAACCAATGAAAAAACCGTCACCTCAACATTTGCCGATGACACTGCAATTTTATGTTCCCACTCGGACCCAAATATTGCATCCAAGCTGCTCCAAGAACACTTGAATACTCTACGGCACTCGATGGATTGTTGGAGAATCTAATTGAATGAAGATAACTGCGTGCATTTAACATTTACATTCTGTAAAAAAAACTTGCGCTCCAGTAGATAAACTTGAAGCCTATTTCTCAGTGCTCCGATACAAAATATTTTGGAATCCACCTTGATCGCCGACTAACATGGTCAAAACACATCAACACCAAAATCATGCAGATAAAATTAAAAATGATTGAGCTAAACTGGCTCCTTAATAGGCAATCCAGACTCAAACTGGATTACAAGGTCTTACTCTATAAAGCCTTAATAAAGCCTATATGGATTGACGGTATCCAAATATGGGGTACAACGTGTCCATCCAATGTTGAGAAACTACAACGGGCTGAATCAAAAGTATTGCGCACAATTACCAAAGCCCCTTGGTACATGAAAAACGCAAATATCCTCAAGGATTTAAATATCCCGACGGTATCTAAAGAGATATCAAACTTAGTTAAAAGCTATAGTTCTAAACTTTCAAACCACCCAAATATTTTAGCCAGAAATGTCTTACAAAGTGAAGACTGCTTCCGACTTAGAAGGAAGGATACTCGAAAATTGCATTTAATTTGAGATTATTATAAGAAAATGCAGTATTATTGGGAATAAACTTGTAAGAAAACTTTGAAACTAATTTCGCTCGAAGCAGTGGCAACGAGTGAGTAACTAAAAACTGTAAACTTTTTGTGTTTGTATATATGAACTATATTAAAACTTTGTTAAATTATTGTTAGTTCTAAATTAAATTAGAAGATCCAATAAAGGAAAATATGGAAAAAAATGTAACCAAAAGAAAATACAATCAACTTCGGTTTTAATCTATCCAATAATATATGTTTCTTTGAATACAAGGACTTGCCTCGCAATTGCCATGAGTGCAACTGACTATCAATCGATTTCGAAGCATTACATAACTCGATTTTAGCTCGGGAATGGCCAAGGTGGAAGAGTTTAATGATCCTTGAACTTCCGTTCTTCCATTTCTCAGGAAGTACTTAATAAATGAAGTACTGTATTTGAACGTTTCAAAAATAAAGTGCCATGGAACATTGTCAAAGCACCGTAGTACATTAGGGATAGCTACAACCATCTTAATTTAAAAATTTCTCCTGTAGCTCTTAAGAGGCGAAATATCTTTGACTTTGTTGAATAATTAGATTTATAGTAAAATTAGCTTCAGATTTAATTATACTTATTCAGCAGATCCAAACTAGTAAAAAGTCAGCAATCAATTGTTTATGTATTGCACTCAATGCTTGCAAAAAAAAATTTTAAAAAATAGAACATTGGCACTGAACTTCATGAGTTCAAAACTAGAAAAAAATCCAAAACAAAGCCTTCTTGATTCGACATTCTGCTAATGTTAAATAAATCAAACAATATTTAATTTGATTTAGAACCAGGCACAAAACAAAGAGCTCCTGGTATTCCTTGGTTTTGGTGACAACTTTTCTCATTTTCGGAAATTACTCAATTTGAGCAACATGACCTGGAGCCGGGTGCAATTTAAAACTTGAATAATTATTAAAATTTATAAAATTCAATAGACGTCTCTCGCTCTCCCTATCCCTATCCAGGAGGCGAAATAATAGCAGGAAAAACGCCTGTCGTAGTGGAATTATGCGCACTTCCGCTTAAACCAATTAACTCCGCACTGAATTCGCTGCTGGGCACCGCCGCCTGCTGTTGACAACTCCAGACAGTGGCCAAACATCAGCAGCAGACGCAGACAGCGCTTGTCTCGTAGCCGTCGTCATTTCCGCACGGTTTTACGCAGCCCATTAAGAGCGCAGGGCAGCCAGTGCGGCCGCTGCCACATGGTTTCTTGCACTCTCTTGTTGCTAAATATAGCTGCGCCACGCCACGCCACAGTGGTGTGCGCCACCACACGTTTCGGTGCACACCATGGAACATAACTGTTTATTGCGTTTCTGTTGCGGCTCATTACAATTGCATTTACAACTTAATTGTCATTTCATAAAGAATAATGCACCAACACACTGCATACAAGGCACTCGCCACGCATTATAATGGCTATCGCGCACGCCTGCCAACCTCGCCCGCTACTTGCCACAACGGAAGCGCTATATTAATTGTCAGCGTGCCCACTTTCATGCATTAATTTGCATAACTGTACATAGTGCCGGATTTAAGTCATGAGCCGCCCCTAGGCTCCAAAATTGCCACCCGATAAGTGTGACGGGATTCACTCACAGCAAACTGGGGAGCAGAATTTTGGTGATTAAAGCAAGTTAAGTAATTCAATAACAGATTATATGGAGTAATATATAAACAAATTTTGCCGCCCAGAGGCAAACCCGCTGTTAGTCCACTTGTGGCAGTAATTTGGAAACTACTTTTGTGGCATGACAACCACGACCACTGCTAATAACAATACAAATGAATACCAGCGCTGAGACTTACCTAATTCCACATACAGTTTCGGTCGAACATTTTCTTGCCAGGCACTTAGATTCCCAATCACGAACAGCGTCAGTAGGAGGAAGACTTGCGCTCCGCAGTCCGAACAAATTTTTCGAATTGCATTTGGTCGAATTTTTGTGTTCGAATGCATCGCGATGTAAAAATTCAACACGTTCGAATTTTTATTATTGCTGCTGCTGCTGCTGCTGTTGCTGTTGCAGTTCGTTTTGTTGTTGCTGTTGTGGATTCTTTATTTACCGCAGTGGCTTCTGATGTTGTTAACGTTGTTGGTGTTATTATGCGCTTCTATATTTGAAGCTTCTATATTTGAATTTTCTAGTAAACCATCTCGAGTGGTTGAAAATGCATTCATTTAAATAATAAACGGGGAAAACGAAATGCGAAATATCGCCTCTTTATACTGCTTTGTTAGATATTCTCCATTTTCCCTGAGAACAATCTGAAAATAAACGAAACAAAAATGTAAATTATTAAAAATGTTCAATTAATGAATTCAAAAACAGATATTAAGAGAGGCCAAGTATAAGTTCACTAAACGTCTTAATCGGCTTAATTGATTAAATTTAATGCACTTTAAAAGGCGCCTTCTTAATTCGAGTTGATCAAGAATTATAAAACTTTAAATCGCCCAAAGTATTGTAATTAAATAAATGATTAAAATTCATAATAAATAATTATGAAATTCACCTCAATCTGTATTAGATTAAATAAATATATTATATTTAAGTAGAAGGTTAAGTGAAGGCGTGTTCGGATACGGTATCCGCACCTCCACTCGGAGACATCTATGACCATTGTGACTGCTTTCAAAAATGTCAAGAGGAGGCATACTCGTCCTTACCTTCAATTTGCGTATACATTGGAAGTGCAATCCCTATTAAACAATTTGGTTTTCTAGATGAAAGTGAGGAGATCCGATAAGTCCACCTTCGTTATCTCTGTCAAGGTTGTGAAGAAGCGCGACCCCACACATTGAAGTCCTTTCAACTGTAGTCTTGGACATTAACATAAGAAGTGATGAATCGATTCTATCTCTTCTTCATTATGACAACTCCTGCATAGCCCGCTCGACGGAATACACCAATGTTGAAGCACTGGTAATGACAGGTTATCTCACAGGCCACTGTCGTTTAAGAAGCCACCTCATGAATCTGGGACTCTGACCAGTAAACACGTGTAGGTTCTGCACGTATGCACAAGAAACACCAGAGTACATACCTTCTAATGAACTGCGAAGCCTTAGCTGGCAGTAGGAATAACTGGGGCATTACTGGCCCGAGGGCAGAGACATTAGAGCCCCAAATCAGTACTAAGCCTCCTTAGAACTGTTTGAGTAATAGCAGACTTTTAATTGGTGCATGCAGGAGGAGTACAATAGATCAAGTTGGTCGAGATACGTTTTCCCCTCTTTATTTTCATTCATTCATTCATTCATTCATTGGTAATGACCCCCGTAAACACCCTTACTGATAGTTTGTTGAGCCCTAAGAGAACCTTCGTTCTCTTCATGTCTAACCTAGGCCATACGGCCCGTGAGACTTCACAGTCGTCATGATTAGTTCATAAATTGTTTGTCACCGCAGTAGTGAATTCATCTATGCTCCTAAACAGCTCACATATCGGGATTTGTATTGAGGTGTCTGCTTCGTTAATGTCCATTTCAGAGCCCCTTCTGGCCATCTCGTCCGCTAATTGATTCCCTTCTATATTGCTATGTCCGGGAACCAAGCAAAGTGAGACCTTGTGGGGTCCAATGATCAGTAGTGAGACATTTAATTACCAACTTCAATTTAACTGTCTTGCCGCCTTGCTATCCACACAGATAGTGAGGGTCGAATTGTACTGCTTTGTATCAGCCTGGCCGCTTTCTCAATTGTATAGACTTCGGCCTGAAAGACACTGCATGCGTCAGGCAGCCGATATGACTGTGTTGCCTGCAAGCCTTCCGAGAAGGCATCCGCCCTCGTTCCACTCTCCACCATTTAGCCGTCAGTGTAGATGATAATGTCAGAATTACGCGTTACAGAGCCTGACTTCCAGTCTTTTCTGATTGGAGAGAGAGTTGGAATTCTAGTAGTAAAGTCTATAGTAGAAGTCATGTAGTCTGTATCCGTTACTAAGTCAGACGTAACTATCCTTTGACCCTTTCGTTTTATTCGCTCAAAATTGCACAGTGTCCATAGTTGGCACATATCCACGCATTGCACTCCCTTAATCTGAGAGCATACTTGGCGGCACAACCCTGAATGAACACCCCTAGTAGTAAGAGGTGAAATTATATATTTCGCCTTCCTGAGGCGCGCTACTTACAGCCCCTGAAAGCCTCCCAAGCTAGCAAGTCTTTGTACTTCTCCAATACGATTTTGATTATATTTCCTTCCCAACGCCTTCCACTAGACGATGGACCCGTAGGTGATAATTGGTCTAATGATTGAATTTAAGCAAAAAGTAATTTGACGGTATTTTAAAAAATGTAACCGTGTAGATTTTTATTCGCACAGTATATTTAAGCAAAACATATTTAAACAATGTCTCATTTAATAATCCATGCAGAAATTTCAACGAGTGTCCATCAACTGAAAATTTGCAGTTTTCTGAACAGAGTATACGGGCGCACAGTGATTTGTCAACTCGTTTGATATCATTTGTCAACCGTCAACCAGGTAACAGGATCATAGATACAACGAAAGACCAACACTACACATACATAACCATAAATGCAAAATAATGAAGCTTCAATCGAATGAGTACAGGGTGTAAAAATCCATCGAGTCTTCTCCACGCCTAATGAGAAAAGTTTTAAATCTAACCAAGCTCTTAATGAGCCCAGAAGTTTCAGGCATTCCATATCATCAGAATCACTTGACAAATGTCTTGTGTGCAATCTAAAAAGTCTTTGCCTAAGGTATTTGAGCAAACATTTTATTGTCATGCTCTGCTGCAGAAGGTTTTAATTTAGCAAATCTATTTGACACTTTCCTGCACCGGGTGAATACGGGTGCTGCAAGCACAAGCTGCAACACAAACACAAACAGAAGCAGCAAAACCAACAGAAACTCTACAGAAAGACTCGTAAATTCTGACAACATAATAATTATGACTGCAACTCAAATAGAAAATTCAAGTTTCTGCAGCAATTTTCTATGCTCTGAAACCCACTTTGCACGGAGCAGGAGGCGGTATTTTCCCAGCGATGTCAGAAAACTCATTTGCACTGTTTATGTGCTAAGGTCACACAACAAGCAGCCAACACAGCAAACCCACATGCAGTTCAAAAACACACACCACTGCTCCTGTATGTGTGTATATATTTAATGATCTTTATGTGCGGCAAGGTGCACAGCTCTATCAGAATGTACGCACTTAGGAGATTCTTGCACAGTTCCATAAAATGTCCCGCTGATTTTGTACTCAGGGGGGCTTAGATGCTCATGAAATTTGGCACGCAGCCATTGTGTTGTTAACTGCAGAAAAGAGCACGAGGATTGCTGAAGTGGCGCGTTCACTAATGGAGACTTCAAACGACGGTAGTAGAATGAATGTGAAGCAACTTAAGAATTGGTGCTCTCTATATTCTAACAATGAAAACGACCTGGAAGAAGCTAGTTTAAGTTCGTGACGTCTTAAAACCTCACGAAAAGAAATCAAATAAATAAACTAGGAGAATATGATAATTCCAATTTTGATCTTGAAGTTCATAGACTATGGTGAGATGCAATCACAGATTTAGCACGATTACAGTTCCTCCAAAAAAGCGGAATCTTCTGGGGATTCTCAAGAAATATATCGTTGGTGTGCGAACTAGCGCAACGAAAAATGGCTTACTTACTTATTTGGCCTAATCACAGAATCTGTGAAGACGGCCGAACTTAACAGCGCTCGCCAGGCGCCTCGCTATGCGCTCGTCTTCTCCGCAAAACTATAAATCGAAAAAGCATTGTGCAGCGTTGTTACAGCACCACCAGACCATGTCTATGTGGTTTCAATTCCAATTATCGAGGCGAATTAGACTCTATTAAATTCGATACATGGATGGAGAAGGAAATTAATGTCGTATTCGTATCACAGAAGTTTCTTGGACCTATTGGAAGAAAGTCACTTGTTCATAGTCAGGCATAAGTTTAGTGTTCGTCGGGAATCTGAAGATATTTTTAGGAAATCTAACAATGATTGGATGATCCTTTTCTATCGAGTTTATATGTGCCATTGCACCGAAATCGTATGAACTCTGTTTTCTGCATGTGGATTTGTAACTTGATGCAGCGCGCCATTTAATTTAGGTTTCATCTCATGTGAGTTTGGTGTTAGGAAGTAAACGTTCTACTTTGTAGGCCCATGATTTTCAATCAGATTCTCTGAAGTACATGTTTACTTTATGCACCATCACCTGTAAAATTCGTTTCATTCTTCCCTCTGTCTTTCAGCCACGAGTGACTTTTACAAGCCTGGCGTCTCTAACGTATAGAAAGATCCCAAGATATATATTCCGCTTTGTGAAACAATATCAGCTGCTTATATATCATTTTTTATGGAGCAGATACACCAAACAGACGATGTCCAAGTGTAGGGTATCAATATTGTTATATTTAACTTTGGGAAAGACCTTCCTTCTAATGAACTTACTGGACCAATTCTCAATTCACAGATCGGGATTCGCTCTCACAGTTTTTGTTGATCAAAGCCATATATCTGCAAAACTTTGCGGTGATCCTCGATACACCACTGTGCAATCAGCATTCAACTCAATTTTCCCAAGGACATACTTAAGGAAATTATTTTCAATTTACTTGATCTGTGGAACTCACTATTTCAACTTTACAGAACACTATTCTTTGATCTTGTATGTAATTGCTTATTATTTTTTCTTATATATTTTCCCATTCACTCGTAAAGCTATCAAAGTCTTACCAGGCATTTTTCTCAAACGAAATATGAAAAGTACTCTTAACACTCTTGAATGAAATTTGCTGTTTTAACAGGATTTTTCGTCAGTTCTTTGCAATGTAGCAGCTGCATAAGTACGAGTAACTCATAGGATGAAAACGTTATTGGTTGCAACTTTTCATGTGAGCTCATATTGTACGATAAGGAGCTGAAACACTTTTGCAACGACACATAATTCCTGTGGAAGAAAGCAACTGCAGCAACGTGTAAAAATACTGCACTCGTGTGCAAGGACTCGTTCTATAAATAAAATTTACGACTTGACATATCACGAAAGTACATTTAAAATGCAGCAATTTTGTTGAAATTTTGTGCTATTTCACTCACTTGCAAAGTAAACAATGAAAAATATTAAATTTGCTACTGTGATGCAACTCGCCTCGGCACTCCACTCCTTTTACGGATTTGTGGCTTTTGTGCTAAAAAAAAAAAATGTTGGAGCAAAAGTAATTTCAAAACACACTAAACGGGTTAATGACCTGCTTTCGCCACAGCAATGCGAATGTACACACTTCCTTGTTGTGTGTGGTGCAGCAGCAGGCACTCTCCAAAATAAATTGCCGTAGTGATAACAAATTCGGATCAAAAGCACTGTCAGCAAAGTTGCAGAATAAATAATATGAGCAGGAGCGAGTAGCTGGGCTCTCTGCTGCAGTGGCAGTCATTGTGTTTCGTTGCTATTGTTGTGGCGGAAAAGCATTGCAACAGCCACTGCAGAAATAACACCACGTAACACATACCGCCGCATTTGACATATTCCTACAGCGGCAAAACATTCGTCAGGATATCCATTTTGGCCCTGAAATACCACGAACCGCAGCAGCAACTGCGCAAAACACAACAAATTTCGGGTTGCTGCAGGCTTCCTTCCCTCCACCATCAGATTCGGCTCCATTGTTTGAAATGCTTCGCTTTAGTACATTTCCATTTGGAATTTGTAAACATTTTGCAAGCATTTCCCCAAAAGGATGTGCACAAACCTTAGAACAGAATAAAAAAAATTTATTTAAAAAAATACACTTGCTGCATTTTATTTGGCATCGATTTTATCCCTTTTGCAGTTCTTTGACAACAGTTCTTTTCAGCATTTTATGACATGAAATTAGAAACTTTAAGTGACACTGCAATGACCTCTTACGAATAAATCCAGAGGTTAGGTTAGGTTAGGTTAGATTAGACTGGTCAGCCGTGAAGGCCACACATAGACCTACAAGGTCCTATGCGGTGCCAGATAGATATCCATTTAAGAGCTATAGTATGAATCGTCGAACAGGGAGATTCTTTTAGCAAATCTTAAGAGAGAAACTATCCCTAGTTGTGCGACCTCTTCTAGTCCTTCAAACCAGGGGACTCCCAAATGTGATAAGCGCGTTTTAGATATTTCGGGGCATAGGCATAGTAGATGCTCCAGAGTTTCTCTTCTGCCTTGCTCCCCACATATCCTGCATTCATTATTATTTGTGAGTGCCATTCTTTTAGCGTGTACCGCCGTTAGGCAGTGACCTGTGAGTACTCCGTTCTACTAACGTTCTGCAATCCTTTCTCGGAAGTGCCAGTGTCGATTTGGTCTGAGGGCCGTACGGTTTGCACATGGGCTTTGCGATCTTACATGTGGCAATACTCCACCGTTCTTTCATTGGTAGTAAGATTCCGCTTTCTGCAATGGCGTCCGCACTCTCATTTCCATCTATGTTCTAATGCCCTAGCACCCAGTAGATCTGTACCTTCCGATTGGTGGCCAGTCTATCCATTTGTGCTTGGATTGCAGAACAGTTCTGGAAGATGAACAGCATGAAGTTATAGCTTTGATCGCAGCATGGCTATCTATGTATAAGTTTACTGTGGAGTTCGTAGTTTCTGCTATGCAGGCGAGCTCTGCGGCTTTCTATGCTGCAAAAACTTCCGCTTGAAAAATGCTGCAGTAGTTTGGTAGTCTGAACGGCTGTTTGATATCTAGTTCGCTGTTTGATAGCTGTTTGATATCTAGTAGACACCTGATCCAACCCCAATAATTCCACAGAGAGTTTTAGCCAAATCGCATACGCTTTTACAGGCTTTTGATAAATCCAAGATGATGAAATGCAGATTGCGCATTTGAAATTGATCTCTTCGTGGATTTTTGTCGTACTCATATTCATAATGGGTCAGTCCAAAATTTTCCGACTCCGAATACGAATAGTGAAAAAGTATGCAATGGGTCATCAAATAGCAAATGCACTTCTCTGGAGTGTTCATATCGATGTGTCTATTTGTAGACCCATCTGACAGTGAGGTATTCCCAACCAGACAAAACAGATTAAAGAGGACCACCACTTTCAACTCAGATTTTTCCATTTTTTATTTGGTTCTCTGATGTGTTATTTCGTGACTTCTATTAGAAAATAACGGTTTGCTTTTGTTTTGGTGTTCCTGTTTCTATTTGCTTCTCTTTGTTGTTTTTGTTCCTTGCTTTGTTGCTTTTAAAATAATTGTGCTCTGTAGCTGTGCAGTGGCAACTTTATCCTTGGTTTTCGTACTAAGACGCTGCTGTACGACGCTCTTTCTCTCGTGCTTTTTGTTTGCCTAGATTAGCATAATGCCATTTATTGTTGCTGCTGTTTTTTCCGTTTGTTGTTGTTGGAGCTGTTGTTGTTTCTGTGGTATTGTTTTTTGTGGTTATGTAAATAAATTTAAACTTCCGCAGTGCATTTGTGTCTTGCATCAGTTTCTCACGGTTTTTCTTAGAGTTATAGCTCTGCTCTGCACAACTCCACTCTGATTTATATTCATTAATAATTCCGCCATTTTTGCGGAATGGAAGTTTCTCAAATTTCCAATTTACACTTTATGAACACGAAAATTGAACAACAATTTTCCAAAGCGCAAAAATAAAGTTTCAAGGAGCTTAACAAAAACTTTTTTGATGGCATAAAATAATGAACTGCGAGTAAAACTGCATGAAGCAGCTCCGAAACGACGGAAATGGAATTGAACACTTGCGAATGGTTTGGAAGCGCAAGTTTCCGGCACAAAACTTATTGGCTTCTTGTTCTGAAATTTAATAAATAAATCAGTTTTCACGATTTCCTTGAGAATAAACTAATTTAATTAAGTTCAAATTGCTTTACGAAATAATGATGGCACGAAAAATGCCGCCGCACAAAATTAAGCCATCTTCTCCAAAATCCCCATTTCGTCGAATGTTTGAGATTGAGTTGTCCGCTGCAGTGGATCGGAACCATATTGCATGCTATTTAGTCTGCAACGAGTATTTTCCATCCGTGAATGCAAGGCTGGCACGTGGAGTGACAACCTATTCGCATTCGGAGAATATAAATTTGTAAATTTTGTATCCATCCTTCCACCCACAAAAACAAATCAAACCAAATTAATAAACAACAAAGTTTTTACAGTGATCCTAATGTAAAAACTCCTCAATTTTACAATATCTTATCGAATAATCTGCGAGTTGTTGCGAAATAAGGACATACCACCTAAAAAGATTCGAATCACTCATCAATCTCTCTAAGAATATTCTTAGGATCAAGAAAAGGCCTACTCACAGGACACTGTAAACTGAACTCACATATGGTGAGGATGGGGGTCACCTCGGAAGGCTCCTGCAGATTTTGTATTGATGAAGAGGAGACGTCTTTGCATGTGCTGACACAATGTCTGGCCCTTATGTACACCCGCATGAAATACTTGGGATTCTTCCAAGGCTCTGCCAGTGGTGTGAAACCTCTGGAGCCAAAACTTGTCTTTCACGTTTATCCAGAGGATAGGACTCAAAGATGTACTTTGAACCTCTGATGGGGGGTACAATAGACCGAAAAGTCGCGGTGCTTTAAATCCCCTACACAATAATAATAATAATAATAAGAATAATAATAATAAAAATAATAATAATAATAATAATAATAATATTGTGAAATATCACTCGCAAATATTCCAAAGATAAAAAAACGTTAGTCTCCCTTGTTCGCAAATATATTGTTACGAAATCCGCATGCTATCTGATTGGTTGATGGTTTTAGAATGAGCGTCGTTTTCAACCCCTAAAAATGCAGACTCGAGAAGGCATGCGAAGCTACGTTTGGAGGCTGGTTGATGTTCTCGTGTGCAAGAGGTATATAAGCGACTGCACACGAGACATCGGAATCAGTGAGCAAGTGAAAGTGACCAAGTGAACATCGTAGTAGTAGCAGCAGTGAAACAGTGCGTGTAGCCGAAAGTGAACATCGTAGTAGCAGATCAGTTAACCAGTGACAATGGCAGAGTGATCATAACCGAATCCTGAGAGTAACAGCAAGCAGCGTTAGTGTCGTG
This sequence comes from Clusia tigrina, assembly GCA_920105625.2. Lineage (NCBI taxonomy): Eukaryota > Metazoa > Arthropoda > Insecta > Diptera > Clusiidae > Clusia > Clusia tigrina. The sequence goes on along the minus strand of OV050033.1, from coordinate 37,899,598 downwards.
TTAGCAACGAGAGTTAACAATTGATCGTCGCAGAGCGAACATCGTTTTAGCAACGGGCAGTTGAGTAGTGATCGCCGCAGAGCGGGCATCGTGTTAGCAACGGACAGTTTTAGCAGATTTACGTAAAACACTGTGGTACAACAACTGACTAACTGAAGCAAACGTTAACGAAGACGAAGTGTGAGAAGCGAGCAAATAGAATTAAAGTCAATAGCGAGTTGGACGAATACTAATAACGCCAGTTGTTCTAACTGAAGAGGGAATTGTTTACTTATTACACAATCCAGCGATACGAATCCAAGTATTGAGCTTGGCATAAATTGTAATAATATTGACAATTACGTAATAATATATTTGTTTTTCGACTATGCAAAATCTTCTTTCCTCCAGGTGTGTCTGCATTTTGCTAGTGACTCTGTGTAGTATTAGAGTGTATGGTAGAGTGCTGGCGATGAAATCCAAAATGCTGGTCAGGTAGTACATTATTTCTGATGAAGATTGGTTCCAGGAGTCATTTTTGGAACAGCTGCGATAGTGGGTAGAAGGCTGATCAGTCTGTAGCAGCGTTTTTGGTTGACTTTGGTGTGGCATTTCGTTGGGCAACTTTCTTTACCTTTAGAAAGTATTTTAGTCTCAGTACTGGGCTAAATATATTAATTACATCTTCGAGGATCTTTTTGGTTATCAGGTTGTGAGGATGAAATTTGTCGACTGACAAATTCCACCCACACAAAATCTTTTTTCTTTAAATATAAAACTCATTTCGTTCTTTTTGTATGAAACGAATTCTCAATCACGTTTAGATATGAGAAGAACGAAGGTTCTCTTAAGGCTCAACATACCTGCAGTAAGAGTGCTTACGGGGGTCATTATCGGGAATTATGCTATCGCGCCAATGCTTCAACGTTGGCGAATTCCGTCGAGCGGGTTATGCAGGAGTTGCCATGATGAGGAAGAGATAGAATCGATTCATCACTTTTTATGTCAGTGTACAAGACTACAGTTGAAACGGCTTCAATGTTTGGGGTCGTGCTTCTTCACAAGCTTGACAGAGATAACGAAGGTGGACTTATCGGATCTCCTGACTTTCATCTGGAATACCAAATGGTTTAATAGGAATGGTACTTCCAATTTATACGGAAATCGCGGGTAAGGACGAGTATGCCTCCTCTTAGCATTTTTGAACGTAGTCACAATGGACATAGATGCCTCCGAGTGGAAGTTGCGGATACCGTATCAGAGATTAAATGGGATTAAAAAAAAGCAGTTCGGACTACTACGTGTATTCTGCAGGAATCAAACAATTGTTGTAAAACCCAAACAGGTTCTGTATCGAAGAAATTTTAAAAAAAATATGTTAATGGTCTCAACTAATTGTGGGTCAAACAATTTTATACCAATAGTTTTAGCGAAATACTTTGGAATATTCGAATCCTAACTCATGTCATTCTCCGAATATCGCATTTCCACTGCCTCTATCGATATTTCAATAAAAGTAAAAAAAAAAAAAATTCACAAGTCCCTTTAAATGTGTGGTCCTTCATTCTGTCCCCCGAAAAACCACATTCAATCTAATCATTTCCACCACACGCCATGTTAGAATGACTTTTTCTTTTACGATTTTTAAATACTGGAGAATAAAGAAACGACCACTCAAAACTTGCTCATAACTCTAAGTAAATTACGCAATACAATGAACTCAACAACCATTTAACTGCTACAAATAACATGAGGACATATTGTTCGGCGTCATAAATGCCAGGGACATTCCTTTTAGTGGTCATAAAAATAAAATAAAACCAAAAAGTTGTTGTACTTAAGGGAAATATTTTCGTTTGATAATCAGTGCCGAAAGGTCCGTCTCCGCTACTACTAAAACTGCCACAAATGCAGACAAACCAGAGAGACAGGGCTAGAAAAAGAGACCCACAATAACCCGACTGAAATCTGCCCACATAGACTATACCTAAGCTAAGCAGCAATAAATCACTTAATCGTATAATTAGAATAAATAAAACTGATTTATGGTTTGTGTTGCAGTGGACAGTGTACCGTTTGATGTTGTTGTTATTGCGGTTCTTGTTGTTGCTTTAGTGCCATTACATAATATTGTAATAATGGCAACCCTCGGACTGGAAATTTCCGCTGAGTAATAATAACGAGGTTCATTAAAAAATCCCCCAAAGCCAATTTATCGCGCCTTGAAGTATGCCAAAAACTTCGCAATTCGCCTCTAATGCACACGTCGCATCAAGCATACAGCCCATTGGCAAGGGAAGTGAAGTGTAGTAGAGGCGGCTTGGTTGGTATTTACTTGACTTTGCGCTGACAAAAGCCGACACGCGGCCGAGCATAACAACGGGGATTTGTGCGTCTGCTGTTCTGCAATTCGGCACCCTCTTTTCTGATTCCCTCCTTTACGCTTGTCGCTTACATGGGAAGTGCATTTTGAGAAAGGGTGCGTACACTTTCTGGCACGAAATCCTTCGTGCTCGCGCTTGCATGACAGAAAAAGATACGCGAGCCAAAACTACTACAGCAATGAGAATATGTCGACTTGAAATTTAATTTTGTCGCTTTATAGTTCCGATTTAATACTGCGTTGTTGCTGCTGAAAAGCATAACTCCATAGCACGCGATATTTCTTACGTAGACGAAAGCATATCGAAAATTGTTGTTTTCACATTATTTCTTTTTTCAATTATCCCCCTATTTCACCCTTCTGCCTTCTCAGTGGTGTTCTGCTGCATGGTTATTGCTCCATAAATATACACATTTGCACAGCGAAAGATTTTACTTAACCCATATCCTCACACCCAGCTTAGACACGCGCACCAGGTGGTGTTGTGCACAAAAATTGTATGCGTCCTCGTTCCAGAATTTCAAGTATTTCACTACTTTACCAAACAACATTTTTACCGTTTTCTGTCACTCTGATGGATTTCAAAGCGTTAATAAAATTGGAATATTAAGGGAGCAAATTTACTAATCGGAGCATATAATAACAGAGCGAAAGATAGTTTTGTATATCTTTCCATACACACAATTTTGGTGATGTAGTTCTGCTTCAAGGTTACTCATACCCACCTTTAATCATCTAAGCTAAAACCAATTCACGAGAACATAAGGTTATGCTCCAAACCAACGAGCCTGATACCGCCGTTCCCTGAAGCCGTATTCTGGAATCACATGGAGTAGCTAATGCAATATTTCATGCCTAAAGCTTCTAGCCTAACCAGTGGATAAGTGGATTGCCGTAGACAACGTCTTCATGGAAAAATTCCCATTTCTTTTATTGAAATTCCTGAAAATGTTGTAGATGATGTATGTCGACATGTCTGCCAATTTGACAAAAACTAGACATCAATGAAAAAAGATAATTTCTTCGTGTTAAGATATATACAGACAATTCTATATACGAAATCCTCTCTCATTGATTTGATACAGTAGTCCACCCCGAGACAAAAATTGAACGGCACTCCTACTAATAATTCGTGTAAAAACTGTTCACTTTGACACACTTGGTCACTGATCTCGACGTAATTTGTGTGGCCGCTTATATACTTCTTGTATATCAGAACTTCCACTAGCCTTCGAACGCAGTCTCACATGCCTTCTCACATGACGCACTCAGGATTTCGCAAGTATTTTGTTCCGGATTTGATGCTCCAATTTGCAATCCTCCAATGGAGAATTGAATTTTTCAATCGACCGACCGTAACAATTTTTGAATATTTTGCACTATCCTGCCCACTTAAAATACTGAAATGAGTGTGATCAGACACACGTTCGAAACCTGGGGCTCGAGCAGCAAATATGCAAAACTAGGTTGCATTGGACAACTGGGCGGTGCACATTATATACAACTCCGGTACTTGAAAGGAGTGGCAGCTTCATGCAAATTACACAATGCAATTTGTGCTGACTCTTGTGAGAACAGTACCAAAACTGTGTAACGATGGCCAACGTGGTGTGACCCCTCAAAAATTTCAATTGTATTCTTCTCATCCCTACATAAACACCAAAAACAATTCATATTTATCACAAAACAAACACGATCAAGTTCATTTGCTATCGCGAGGTTCTGTGCGCGCACAATCAGCCACAGAAATCCCACGCGGGGTGTTGGTGGTGGCAATGCTTATAGTTTCCTTTATTTCCAACAATGCTTTGATTATTTTTCATTAAGACATCTGAAAAGAAAATAAATATGGGAACCCGCACGCAGCACACAAACGACGCAGCATTCGCGTCGTCAGCTGCCGGAGTGAGCGTCAGCATTAACGAACAGCATCAGAAATTTGTTGCTTGGTTGGTTGCTTGGTTAGTTGTTGGGTTGGTGTGGTTTAAGCTTAAGCGCCACATGCAAGCGTTCGGTTTAAAGTTGCTGCATTGCTGCTGTCGCTGTTAAATTATGGCAGCATAAATTACGAACTCGATTGCATTCGTCACTGTTTTAAATGCATTTCCAATTTGTATGTTGCCGGCCACCTCAGTGTGGCCAGATTTTTGTGTGAAAAAATTTACTCGAGTATGAGGAATCCAGAATATTAAAGTTACTAAAACGATTCGCCGCAGAAAGCGACAGCAGTCTGCAAACTACTGAAGGTAAATGTTTCATTGCAGTATTTTAAAAAATTTCTGGCGGACGAAAGCGTTCAGGAAGAATACATCTACGATCCACTCTTAAATGCGCTTGACTCAAGACAACTTCATCAAATTTTTAGTGAAAGACTGAATAAACCCAAGACTGACCTAATAAGAGCACTTCTAACTGTATACGTCTCTCTTCTAGATTTTCATATATTATAAATATTGTTACGAAATTGCCGTCCTAACAATTTATGCTGTTACGAATTTGCCCTCGTGACAATTTACTCCAACTCTCAATACTCGGATTCGTACCACTGGATTGTGTGGAAATCAAACAATCACTGGTTCAATTACCATAAAATAATTAATATTAGGCTAAAAGTTTTCTTGATTACAGTTTGCACTTTATTTAATAATTCATTTAATCACTTTATTACTTCTCAATCACAATTACAAAATGTTGCTGTTTCGATTAAAATGCCCGATGTACCCACTGTTACGGTTGTTTTTCAACTGCGTTTGGACTTAATTGTGTAGTGGCTTATATACCTTCCGAATGGTTGAGGGAGAAATTTATAGAATATTCCCTACACCATAAAATAAGTTTCTGGAACATTCTCGAATCTTATCTACACTTCGAACGAGGGTTCTTGAGTAAACTTTTTTTCGGATAGATTGTGTCTTGACTTAAATACATAGAGTGGTGCACTCATTCTCAAACTCCAAATGGGATCCTAAAAGTATGCAATCATTTATGTTTCAATATATCAGTAATATTAATAACGAATATATTCTTTTAAAGTCACAAAGTTTTGTAACCCAATCAATATAATATAGAAGTAAAAATGCACTGATTGTAATTATTTATTGTATATGTAATTAATCAGATTTTCTGGATACTTATATTTTAGTCTAGACCAGGCGCCAATTGTATTTCCTTCCTTTTATTTAAGTTTTTATCAATGATATTTATCAATTTCCTCAAATCAAAGAAAAGACTTGATACAAACCAGAAAAAAAATGCTCTCTGGCATCGAAGCATAATTAACTAACATTAATTTTCATTATGAATAAATTGAAATTGAAAATATATATTATAATTATATATAAAAACGATAGAATCTTAAAATGGCGTCTACAAAAGAATGTGGCAGCACTGCACCGCACGTGAATGTAGAATTTCTCAGATATCTGCAAACGCAATGGCATGCATGCAAGAATAGTGACTCATTGAACATTGATATAGACATTTCTGGAGCCCACAGACTACACCTTTGCTGGAGTGAGATACAGGTATTTTATCCGAACTCCATTTCACTTTACGTCTTTTTGTAAAAGTTACTCCACTACCCACTGAAAAATGCTTTTTTGTGATTCGCAGCTGTAGTTTTGGTTCTTTCAACCACAAAGATGAAGAACGTTTTCTATCAATTTTCCCCATAAAGCCAAAAGAAGAATTGATAAAATTACCAACGCGTATGAGCAGCTTACGAGACGGGGACTGCATTAGCGTGTTAGCATCAGCAATATTTATATAGGTCCATTTTGTGAGTTTATCTGTGGGTAGAGGAAGTGACACACAGCATGGTCGAGTGGTTCATATGTTAAACACAATTTCGAGTTTGGTCGGTTGAGCACAGTCGATGATAAAATGCGAGCCTTGCATTTCAGGAGTGTCCGCGTTCGAAGAATGTGTCGCGTTCGCATTGAGAAGGCATTCATGATTTGTTCAGTTTCTTATTTTGTACCGTAGATGGTATTCCCTACTCAATGTCGGCTGTGGATTAGTTTCTGCTTTAACATTGTCCATTTTTCTTTTTACTGATAATTCACACTGATGCACACGCATGAAAAATGTTTCAGTTGGAATGATTTATGAGCTGGTATTTTCATCCGTGATTTGTTATGATTGTGGTTTTCCTTTTCGGTTTTTGTTTGTAATTATTTATCAGTTTAGTTTTATTATCGACCTAAAGTAATGTACAACATTCCACTCCCCTATAATTAGCAGATATATATGCATTAAGAGACGAACTGATTGATGACAATAAGACCAAAAACCACTTCGCTATTGAGCTGTCAATGTTTTGGAAAATGTAGAGCACCCTACACAAACTCTCTGTCACACTTAGGCCAGAGAACTTTATAATATTTCTTCTGATGAAACAAAATACAGAATAAAATGTTAATAATGTATAAACAGCTTAATAACTCATCAAATTACGCCAAAGTAGGTTCATTAAAATCTACATACATATGTACATAGATTGTCACATTTCAAGGGGCCACCGGATTTAAGTGAGGGCGACAGGGTCCTAAGTAATTGAGCATTTACAAATAGAGCAAATTCATTACATCCATATATGTCTGGTTTTTTCTTTACATGTATTTTAAATGTTGTGCAACAAATCAGACAGCTGCTTTGTACGTCTTTATATCGTCATTTGATGATAAAAATACCACAGCGGAATATCTGAGATTCGCTGCAGAATATGTTCATCGCAAACCCTACCGAAAGGCGGCACTATTGCAATTTTCTGCTGCCTGTAAACAATTCTCATCCTCCCTGCTAAGACTAACAAACTTTTAAAAAAAGTATAGTTAAATTCTTTCTTCTACAGTGACCATAGTGGTGTGACAATCGGTCGTCATCGTTAATGTCAACATCCAAAAAGAAGAGGGTTCGATAGAGACTGCGTGTTTGGAATTGAAATTTATACCTTGAAATTCATTTTGATACTGACGCTAAACATATTTCAAGAACGCTCAAATGTCACCAATAGCTACGGTATTATTGCATTAGATTTATTGGTAGCAACCCAGACTAGTAGACGAAGGGTTCGTAGTTCAAGTCCCAGTCAAGTTAATATAATATCACAAGATAGGCAAATTGTTAGTTCTTAGAACTTTACTTTCCAATTGTAAAAAAGACCTCTGGTGAAGAAAGCCGCAGTATTATGAAACATATGCAATAGTTGTTTAATTTTATATAGACACTGATGTGGATGATCGATGTAGTCTGTAACATACCACGATTGCCTGCCTCCGTCCCAATATAGCACCAAATTTCATTATCAGTATTCTAGTCCATTATTACCAGACCCGAAGATATGGGATGATGGGAATTCTCTCTAACAAAACTGCTCCCTTTTTATTCGATTCAAATGCCTTTTTCAGAAATGAGTTAAAAATATGACAAATAATTGCAAACTGTTCGGTAACTCTTCACTTAATTCTCGCATTTCACTCTTGCAAGTCTTCTATTTTCGTTATTGCCTCAGGCAAGGCATTTGCACTTCCGAGTCTTGATACCGCTTGCGGTACCCGGCGCAGGAAACTTTGATATAATCAAATTAAGAACAACGCAGATGTCAGTGGGGTTCTGATCTTTGTAAAGTGACAAGCTAAAAGCATGAAACTAAGCACCGGCGGCAACGGAACAATGCCTCAGGCATCTAGGCAGAAGTGCACGGTCGAACGCTCGCGTGAGATTTCACTTAACCCGAATCAGCACCCTCAAAACTGAGTACTACCGAGCTTAAGTAGAACTTTAAAAAGCACCACTACAACTGATTTTGGCGCGGGCTGGGGTGGTGAGGGTGGTACCCAAACGAATACGGGAAGCAAATGTTGCTCAGACATACACTTACAGAAGAAGCAATAAAATTAACACTTAAATGCTTCCAGATGCTTGTAATTCAAAAGCAAGCGTGTTAGACGAAGAGAAGAGTGGGCGGATGGTTGGATTGGATTGGATTGGGTGGTGGCTGGACTAGTGAGTGCTCATCACCACCTCACGGCGCGACTGTGTTGACACAAGTACTTATGCGCGCTATTAAAGCGGCATGTAAATAATTTATGCAAAAACCATCTGGAAGTGTCTGAGAGCTACTCTGAGCGACTACTTTCAATTTGCAGCTGCAATTTGCTACTGCCTTTCTAAATTGTAGATGGTGCTCCCTGACAGCTGATGCTGATGTAGTTGATGATGCAACTGCTGCTGTAGTTTCTTTTGTTTTTGTAGCAATTGTAATTGCAATTGAGCTGACTGAAGCTAGAAATTCAACATCCGTACTATCAGCGACAGTTGCCATTACAGCAGTTGAACTATTTGATGATTGATGAAGACACTTTCCGCTAAGCCAGTATCTCTGCCTCTGCGTTTGCGTCTGCTACTGTCATTTCAGTGCTTCCTCACTCAACTGCAGCAAAATCTTGACCATTGACATATTACTTGTAGCTTTTGCCTTTCTGCTGTGCTCGCCCGATGCGAAAACTCTCCGGCCACAGTTGAAGTTACTTTAATTGAAATTTCAAACTGTCAAGCAGCAAAAGCAACTCTTGTGAAACAAAGATGGAGTGTGCGAAATACGGAAAAGTAAGTTACTGTCCAAGAGAATGGTTTAAATTACCTCAATTATGATTACTTTTGCAGAGAGTAAGTTCATTAAGTAGGTAATTATAGCAATATTTTCCTTTCCTAATATTTCCGTCCTATCCGATATTCATGAGTGATCATAAATTTATTTGTATATAGTAACGAATGCAAATAGTTTCAGAGCTATTAGCGAAAAAATACACTTTCTGAAGAATGACAATTAAGATTGATTGTTCCATACACAGTTATGCAGTTACAAAACTTAAGCCATTTGACAAATGTTTCAGAAGTACCACGCAAACGGATTATGTAAATTAAAATGCTCCTTTAGGGGTAGGTAGGTAGGAGTGGCCGCCTAGTTTGCCAAAAGCACACTTGAGCACACCTAATGGCCCATTGTGATACCACGGTGTTGCGCCGTTCAAGCACTGACTAAATAGTTCTCTTACTTGGGATGGTGAGAGTCAGCGCAAGGACAGCGCCGGGAAAGGCACGACTCCCCATTATGTTGCAGGAAACCATCCTGATAGTTTGATGAACCTTGCTATATCCCTAATATTAAAGGATGACAGCTCTGTCAGGCTTGTAAGAAATGGCGAACCAAAGGTGCGAATTCTTCTTCTGCTCAAGGATGAGCAGTGACATAAGAGGTGGAAAACCGTCTCGTCCTCCTCCTCGGAGCACAGCCTCGGCAACAATTGTTTGAGGGTAGGGCCCGTCTTTCTGCGTGCTTTCCCAGTATGCAGTGGCCAGTCAAAACCGACACAGTTGTGGGCAGTGATACGCGATTAATTCGAAGAAGTTCCTTTAGGGGAATTTTCCAAAAATTTCAGACACTGATGACTCTTAATCTGTTCCGATGCATGCTTATCATCTCTTTGTCATTTTTAGGAGTAAAGACTCAAAGAAGGGCTTTGGCTTGTCTAAATCCATGAAGATTCTCCAAGGATTGATTTCTTTTTCTTTGGTGTATTTCCTCAGCAGACCTCTAATAGTATTGGATGATGTCCAAAGGTTCAGGTCCATTAAAATGAAAGGGCTCAGCTTTCGTTTGCTAAGGTCTCATCTTATTTCCTTCTACTCCTGGTGCCCACACTAGGATAAGTAAATTGTTCGTATTGTCTAGGGAGTACTAGAGTAGATCTTACCACGGGTGACCTCAAACTTTTTAGTGTTGCTTGATTGTGTATGTGCGCTTCAAAAATGCTTGGCAAGATACTCATTGAATTCCAGTTGTTTATTTAGATGCAAACACACTAGGCCAAGGTACGTCTATAGCCTAAGAGAGAATTTTCTCTCATTTGATACGTTTCGGTAATACCTAGAAGAGCGTAGGCATTGCAGGGAATTATTCAAACCCGCACAGCGATGACAATTTAGTTATTCTATATAAGGTGGTGCAAGCAAAGAATATCCTCCTCCAATAACTTTAGTCCCGATTAACAACATATATTGATCAGATCAACCACTTCCTTTGCATTGAAACAAGTAGTTGCGCGTACGCGTCGTTAGCATAGGTGATTACTCAGTGGCATGGTATGATTTTATGCTTTTAATGTTACATTTTTGGCAGCACCAAAAATGCTTTCGCCAAATATTTGCTTTGCTCATTTACTGTTTCTATTCCTTATCCTTTAAGTGATTGATGACTTGATTGATGGATTTTATTTGACGCATTGAAATGCAACCACCAGAGAAGTGTTCATTAGAGCGGATCAAATAAACCGAATGAATTTTCGCCGTCAGTGCTGTCCTTTCAGTGCAGTCCCAGCGTACTTCCTGGCAATAATATTTAATTCATCACAAACAAAATAAAGCAAAAGCATCATTATAAAAGGACCACGAGGCGGCGCTTTCGGTATAAAAAATTAATAAATAAAATTAACCGAAATGGCATATGTTTCAGCATTATTTCCATTTAAAAATGTACTTTTTTTAATTAGTTTAATTTGAATTTCAGTGCTAAATAAAAACACTTTAATTTTTATTTGCATAATATTTGTATACCGATACAGTCCCCTATGCTATATAAATGAAGAGACCGCTAATTAATGCGCACATAAACAAATTTAAATTGGCACTCTCCCTGCACTAACATTTCAAAATTGTTCCTGAAAGTTACACTCGGCTCCGCGTTTGTTGTAAAAAGGACTAATTGGGTGCTAGTTAGATAGATAGATTTATTGGAGGGTGTTATACACCGCGGCCTGAAAGGTCTATTGTATGTCCCTATTTATTTGAAAGATAAGGATAGTCTCATCTACAGATCTTCTGTCAGGTTAATTTCCAACAGGAATTATATATTTTGGAAGAATCAAGTTGAGGGATCTTGCTTATATCCAAGATATATTCTCCAAAATACCTGAGTCTTTTGTGTACCAATGTTCCGCACTCTGTGATCAGGTACAGGGAGGTTTCGTCACTTTCTCCACGGAATCGACAGATGGCATCTGAAGATATACCCAACTTGTTCATATGGTAGTTCAGTCTATAGTGTCCACTGAAAATCCCTCTGATGATTCTTAATTTACTCCGAGGCATATTTATCTATACTCCTTAGCTCTTTTAGGATTAAAAGAGCTTTGAACTGTCTTAATCCCGGAAGATTATTCCAGGTTTGACTTCTTTTTGCATCTGTACACTTCTTCAGCAGACCTCCAATGCTATTGGAGTCCACAGAAGGTGGGTGCTAGTTACTCAAATAATATTCTGATAAGAATTTCCCCATTTGATTAACAAAAAGTATTTCATGAAGCTGGAAAAAGCAAAAACCGCTGACAAAGTAGAATATCTCCTGATATAATAAATAGGACTAAAACATTCAAAGAAAACTTATTAATTTGAGTGACTTTGAACTGCAGTGAAGTCCTAAAGTCGATCGATTTTAGGGGAGTACGTTAAAGGTGATGATTTGAAGATGGTTTCTCTTTCATTATGACAGTTTTGAACACAAGGCAAATTAGCGGAACATATTACCTGAGAAAACAGTCACCGCATTGCTGCAGTGTCTCTTTGAGTAGTTTATAGGTTGCCAACTTGCGAAGTACTGGAAGAACTGATGCTGAGTCTAACTCCTCAGGCTGGCAAGATGATGTTGAGTCCGTGGTGAAGAAGCGTTCACCAAAGTGAAGGGTATCCAGGATTAGGTGACGATATGTGTCTAGCCTTAGGTTTTTGGGTACATGAAACCAAAGTGAATAACAATTTGCAAATTTCTTAAGATAGGGATTACTTGTTGGCTTTCCCTCCAAACTACAATATCGTACAAAAAAACCGACCTATTGGCTGGATTATTGGATTACGATGATATATCGCAGCAGACATTACTTGTATCCACATACAATGACGTAAAAATTCTTCCCTCTCTCATCTATGTATTTGAAGGAGTTGCCAAATTCTAAGTTCATGATCCTGTTCGACTAGTTTCACCACCAATTCCGAAGAAGGCCGTTTCACTGCAGGGATGTCGGCCCGTACATAGAACAATGAGAAAATTGTACATTTTGTTGACAATTCATTTGTTGTTTGTGTTGGTGTTTATTAAAGCAACAACAATAATTAAAACAACAACAACACAAACACAATTACACATTAGTTAATATTTACAAGAATAACAGAAGCGCGTGCAAATAAACGCACCAACACCAAAGCCACGCCAACAAAAACCACACACACACATGCATGCACGCGAAACACTTAAGTTCACTGGCAGTGGCAACAACAGCAACAACAACAACAACAACAACAACAACACTAACAGCAATGGTCGCCGCCGCCATTTTTTAATTGAAATTTTAAATTATGGCTTTTAATGTGTATAAACATTTCATACCGCGCGCCGAATGGTGAGCGCAGAAATATTTATGCATAAATCTTCGTGTTGAAAATTATTAAAATTAAAATTTAAAACGAAATAATTACAGCAACAAAACCAATAATTTAAACTGTTTTATTTTAACAGCATTTGCATTTGCGGTTAACCCCATAAACAGTTTAAAACGCACGCACAGGCACACGCACCCGCACGCACACACGACGTCGACAGAATGCATTGTCAATAGTACTTGTGTGAGAAGTTTGGCTGCGCCTACGAGCGTAAAAAAGCGCATTTAATTTCTTGCCCCATCGCCCCCGCAGCGAGCACTCATTTCGAATTCTATTTAAACCAAATTAATAGAGCGTACTCATGTGGCTTTTAACTGTTAATGGCCACAATAGCGTTTTTTGTTTATTGGTTTCCAGCCGACTATGGAGCGTGTTTGTCTTTTGTCTTTTGGGGATGATCACGGCTATGCCGAGCTTGTATTTGCCTTTGCTGTGCCGCTGTGCCGCTGCTGCCGCCTCTGTTGACGTTGACATAGTTTTTGTTGTTGTTGTTGTTGTTGTTGTTGTTGTTGTTGTTGTTGTTGTTGTTGTCGCCGTCGTTGTTCGGAGGGGGTCAAGTGTTGTGTAGTAAAATGGGATTTATTTTACTCTAATAAACCATTGCACGAGTTTATAGTCATTTGGGTTACTGACGGAAAGTGTCATACTATTATATATTTATATGCTCTAACAATGAAAGGACATGCACCGTGAAACAATAACACGACCAACGAATCCAACTCGTGCCACAACCATTACGGACATAAAATGGGGTAATATAATTGGACGCCAACATGAAATGTGTGCAGGTGGACTTCATATACACTGCACTCGTGGACATAATTGGCGCCAATGATAAGCAACGCTCAGCGCTTAGGTTTAGAAAACAAAGAGCGTTAAAAGACTAAATAAAATACGAGATTTGTCGACAATTGTTGAATCATGAATGCGTTAAGGATGCAAAGTCGTTAATTGGCTTTTTACATTAAATAATAACAGCATATGGGAGGATTTTTTACGAAAACTCCATTCCAGGTATAGAGGTAAAAAGGCCCATTATGAAAGTATAGAAAGTGAAGTCACTGCAAAGGGAATCTTCAGCCAAAAAACATTTGGCCTTCTGCCACTTTCGATTCACTTTTAATTGCAAGGATATACTTTAACACTGGTTCTTTCACAGAAGAGCGGCGCTGAATGATGCCTTCCCTGGTTACAGTTCCACCATGAACAGATATGTACACTTATGTATATATATAATTATTACCATCAAGAGGTCCAGATCAAATCCATTCATATCTCCCTGAGAAAACTTGGTGACCAGGGGATACTGCACAATTTGGTGTGTATTCATAAGCAAATTCTGAAATGGAATTCAACCAATGCAAACTAGCCCCAACCCGTGGGCTAGATGCCCTTTTACATTTTCTCCCCGTTGAGCTCTTGGAAAGTAGATGGCTTCCCTCTCATCCAGGGAACTCAATACATTCAGCAGATGTACTGGAACATGGTTCGGTCACAGTCTTATCATAGAAAACTTTACGTTGATACCAAACCACATAGACTACTTACCCCTTACTTCTTCGATAGAAAATTGTCCACTCAAATTGTAAACAGAATGGGACTGTCTTCCTAGCGAAAGGGCTGGCAATCTTTAAAACTCTGTCACTACTAAAGCAGTACAGTCCACCAGACGAACGCGTACAAATATTCACTGAAAGTCATTAAAGCCCTACACAAGGCATCCTCGAAGGTACTCTCCGACACTACATCTCCTTGGGTGTCAGGTCATTGTGACATAAGAGACAACTGTATTACTGATGAACTTTCAAGTCTTGGCATAGCATTAACAAGCCAAAGCTACACCCACATAGCGGGAATACATCTCGCTACAATACATCTAGCTTCCTCGAACAGGCCAACAAAGGGTGGCGGAAGGAAAACATATGTAGTACGACTAGACAGCAATGGTTTTCTTTTCATCTTAGACGCACTAAAAATCTCCTTAAATCATGGGCCGCCAAACTTTTTTGATCATCGACCCCTGTATAATTTTTCGAAATCTCCATCGACCCCCATAAAAGTAATTTTCTGCTAATTAAAGCAAACTTTGTATTTTTTTACGAAAATCGCAAAATCCCCTGGCTCAGACCGACCCCCGCTTTTGTTAAATAGACCTCTGGGGGTCTATATAGACCACTTTGGCGACCTCTGCCTTAAATAGACAATACATTGGCGCAATTGTGGCAATTTTGACAGGACTTTTATATTTTCCCGCCGTGCCACCAGCTTGTGAGAGACTTGTGGGACTCCTGTCACGGTGAGAATGCGGAAGATATAGTAGTCTATCTACTCTGTCACTATCTGGCCACTCTAGGAACAGGTAGAAAACCATAGATTGCCTCTTCAATGACCTGGACGATCTCAAACAATCAATATAAAATATTTCGTAAAATTCGTCGCACTTTCAAAATGGCTGGAGTAACGCTCCACAGTAAATCTCGGGAAGTACACATTTATCGCCTAACTTGTGGTATCACAATCGGCCTCCCCAAGGCCTAAGTGTATCTTCTGGCCGATTATATGTGACCTTGACAGCCACTTAAACCTAACCTAACCTATCGTCCTTCCTGAGTACACCTCTGCACTTATATTAGAGAACGAAAATGCTGCCTCATGGATACAGATTTCTTTTGAGTTTATTTAAGGGCGCAATTCAAAAACAATACTTTGCATCATATCTCGAAAAGATATATGTAGCTCGTGTAAGGTCGGAACACGACTACTGTCAAATATTAAAACTTGGCATCGAAAACTGCAATTCTTGTACATATTTGTGTATATGGTAGGAAAAAGCAGAGAAAGGTGATAACAGATAATTCAGCAATTACAAAATTAACAATTTGTGGTTCTTGAGATACAACAGTTGAAAAAATGAAAACAGACGGACATTGATAAATCGACTCCACGCACCTTTCGGCTCTAAACCAATCTGCACCATGAAATATGCTCAGATTCTGGAATTTACCCGTAGATATATATAAAATGGCGCACCATACACGAACACACCTCTCTCCTGATTATGTAAAGTTAACTCCAAACATAAAACCATCCCCAAAAAGTATTCATTCAAAATGCCACTAAAATATTCCTCTAATCGTTCGCCCGTCTTTCTAATTAGGAATTATGCAAATTCCTACAGCAAATCAGAATTAATCATTTTGAAAGCGTTTCATTAAAAACTAAAATCGCATTCCTGACACACAACCGTACAAATTTCGATTGAAGGCCTCGCATATCAGCGAAATTAATCGCAGTGCTGAATTTCGATAGCGTTCCAGGCAGCAGTCGGCGCTGCTGAAGTTGCCATTTAATCAATCATTGCGGATATTCGCTTTGGACTTAATTTGGCTTTAAGGTGACGGAACACGCCTTATCCGACTACGAGTACGCAAACGGCAGTGACGATGACGATGGCGATGGCGATGCCTATGGCTTTGTGCTGGCACACAATTTTTGTTGTGGAATTTGTTTACATACCATTTGAGATTTGCGATGACAGCAGCGCACCGCGCCACTTTGCAACAGTGGCCAATAATTTGTGTATTTTGTATTCACGTTGAGTAAAAGTAATTACGGCCACATTTCGATATTTTGAACAGAGCTCCCGCTCCATTTCAAGAGTTTGTCGTCTTTTTACTTGGTTACTGCGGAAGTTTTTAACTTCATTTCCTTTTTTTTTGTGGAATAGAATTCCGAAATTATTGCAATTTATCACCATTCATTGAAATCTCAAAAAAGGAATCTTGAAAAAACTTTACAGTCTTTTTTGAGAATCAAAAAATAATAATTCATAGTTAAATATTTATTTGAAGTCTAAGAGAATCCCTCAGAAATCAGAGGAATGAGTTTAAGAGAGCTCACAGCAAAACTTACTCCAGGCAAGGATGCAAACTACTCTTTGTGGAAAGCATGTAAAATCTACAAAAGTCCGCAAGAACATAATCCACCACTTAGAATATAGACTGGGAAATGGGCTAGAAGCGATTTTAAAAAGCAAGTATATTTGCGAACCACCTTAAAGATGTGTTTAAGCCAAATCCACCTTCCAACAACTTCACAATTCCAAATATTGAAGTTCCTAAAACTCATTATCAGGTAAAGTTCAGTCTTAAAGAATTGGCTCTTGCTATAAAAACGAACTATAAAGCGAGCAAGTTTCCTGGCTACGACATGGTAACGTCAGAGATGACAGTTCAATTACCAAAATACGCAATCAGGTTAATTCTAAACTTGTTTAATGCAGTTCTTCGAGTAGGTTACTTCCCAAATATTTGGAAATTGTTAGTAATAAAAATGATCTGCAAGAGCCGACCTATTCCTCTTCATACAGACCTATCAGCCGAATGTCTATACTTTTCAAGCTTTTTGAAAGAATACCTTTGAACAAGATGCAACCGCATGTTGACAACTTGATCCCAAGTCACCAATTTGACTCTCGGAGAAAACATGGAACAATTGAGCAAGTGCACCGAATCGCGAAAGAAATACGCAAAACCTTCGAGTCTAAGCAGTTCTGTTCTGCCATATTCTTAGACGTAGCTCAGGCATTCGGTAAGGTTTGGCACGACGGACTTATGTACAAGTTGAAACAAAGGCTTACTGCAGAATTTCACACTATCCTGGTATCTTACATTAGAGAGAGACAATTTTTAGGGAAGTGCATCGAATCCACTTCAAACGTCTACAGTATCGAATCTGGTGTACCCCAAGGTAATGTTCTCGGGCCTGTCTTGTATGTTTTGCTTATGGCAGATGTACCGACAGATGAAAATACAAAAATCTATACTTTTGCTGACGACACTGCGATAGTATGTTCTCACTCAATAGCAGACGCTACATCAGCCTACATAAATCGACATTTGCGAAAGATTGAAACCTGGCTCTGTGACTGGTGCAAAAACGAAAAGCAAACATGTCACTTTTCCACTACGCCAAGGCAGCCCTGAAACTCAACACTCAACGCGGCCCTGAAACTCAACAACGTCACCATTCCTGCATCAAGTGAAGCTACCTATTTTGGAATACATCTCGACAGAAGGCTGACTTGGCGCAAACATAGAAGCCAAACAAAAACAAAATTTAATTTTTTACTACACAAAAATTATCGCCTTCCGATAGAACACAAAGTTCTTCTGTACAAAGCCACAATCAAACTGATTCGGTCACATGGCGCTTAGTTATGGTCCACTGCTAGTTCTTCTAATATAGATAAAATTCAACGAGCTCAGTCTAGAATACTAAGAAACATTATGAATGCGCCATGGTACCTGAGAAATGTGAATATTCATCGCGATCTAGACATTGCACCCGTTAAAGAAGAACTAGTCGTTCGGACTGAAAAACATCATGCAAGGCTTCTGCATCATCTGAACTCACTAGCCCAGGTCCTGCAACACACTCGAAGCTTATCACGGCTGAAAAGACGAGATCTTCATCTTTATAATATAACTTTAAATTGGGCTCAGGAGGTACACAAAAATTAGACCGAGATTACTGAAACTCACAAGGTTTCTAAGAATACAAAAAATATAATTTGGAAATAATGTACAAAGTGGGCCAAAAGTCACCATGGGGTTTAAAAGTTTAATAACTTTTTCATTCATATATATATATATATATTTGTTTTTTTTTCAAATTATATAAGTAACACCTGGAGAATAAATAATGGAGAGATTCACAACTGACCAGTTAAATTTCAACGGTTGGCAAGAAATGAAATCAACTTTATTGAGAATCTGACTATGAGTGATGAAGCTCATTTTCGTTTGAATGGCTTTGTTAATAAGCAGAACTGTAGGTTCTGGAGAGCGGTATCGATTTATGATAGAACATTTACTACGTCCGGCTCTTGAAAACAGACCTGAGATATGGATGCAGCAAGATGGGGCCATTACCCGAGACACAATGGAACTTTTAAGTCAAATTTTTGGATAGCGAATAATTTCCAGAAATTCGGAAATTAATTGGCCAGCGCGTTCGCCAGATTTGTCAGCACCCGACTATTTTGTTTGGGGTTATTTGAAGGACCGAGTATATGTGAACAAGACCGAGACAATCCTTGAACTCAAGGCCAACATTGTTGCAGAAATTCGAGCGCTACAGCCACAAATTTTGAAAGATGTTATGGAAAATGCTCTAAAACGAGCCCATCATTGAGAAGCTGAAAACGAGGGTCATTTAAGTGACATTATTTTCCATACTTAGTGTAAAAAAATTTCCATTTTGTATATTTTATAATCTGAACAAAAAAAATTAAAAATATATAGATATAAACGAAAAATTTATGAAATTTTTAAACCCCATGGTGACTTTTGGCCCACCCTGTACTAGTAAGCTAAGAAAACCTATATTAATATGTCTTCTCCATTAATCCACTAAATATGTTTCAGCCTAACATAGTACAACGTCGTGAACCAGAGTGCTTCAAATTGGCTTTGTCGCTGTTCCACATGGCTTTCGAAATGACCAGTTAATTAATTTAATTGATTAAATGTGTCTATTTAAAGGCAACATCACTGGATGGTGCAATAAGTACGAGTTATGTCACTTCAATTAAAACCCAGAGCTCCACCCTACTCTGCGCCACTTTCGGCGAACGTTTGGTACGACAATTTCTTATCGAATATAGTAAATCAGCTTATGGGCCTCTTCTTTTTTTCTAATACCTTTATTTATAAACTACATTGGAACAGACTTACTACAGTAAAATTAAGGAAAATATACTTGAAATTGAACGATCTCTGAAATAAATGGCGGTGGTCCAAAGCCACCATCAACAAAATTATGTCAAACTGATTTTGATTCTCAAGCCTGGCAAATCACTCAATGATGTATCTTCATATAGGCCAATATCTTTATTGCCAATGTTATCGAAACTAATCGAAAAATTTTTGTGGACACGTCTATAACCGACAATTGAAAGTAAAAACCTGATCCCAGCACATCAATTTGGTGTTCGAAAAAATCACTCCTCGATCGATCAAGTTCACAGGGTTGTAAGATCCATTGAAGCTAATCTGGGAGAGAGACAAGAGTGCTCCGCTGTGTTCCTTGATGTGTCATAAGCATTTGACAAGGCATGGCACAAAAGCTGAAGACACTCCTGCCAAGGAAATATTGGCGAGATTCCAGCATCTTATCTTGACGATAGATACTTTCGCGTAAAATATGAAAATGCTTGCTCAGCCTTGAGAAGAATAAATGCTGGTGTACCTCAAGGTAGTATCTGAGGTCCCATTTTGTATTTATTATATACACAGATTTTACCTGTCCAAAATCTATATGTTACCGCAACATTAGCAGACGATCCTACTCTTGTAGTAATAGAGAAAACAATCGAATTGCAATCAGCTGTGAAATCTGTGGTATCATGGACCAAACCAACTAGAGCGGCCCTTTGCTCCCCCGCGGAGCCATAGGACCATATATGGACCAAAAAATTGCTCATTAAACTTAATACCGCTCTAAGTCTGTGCGTACCACACAAGCCCGTTTATATAAATGCAGTCGTTGTATTTAGTTAAGGAAGCTAAATACCTGGGTATTTACGCTGGACTCCAAGCCACGCTGGAAGGCGCACGACAAGAAAAAACGGGAAGAACTTAAAATTAAACAAATTATAACCTCCTTGGCAGCCACTCTACGCTTTCAACCCATAACAAACTATTGATATATAGACAAATCTTGAAGCCGGTCTGGACTTATGGCATACAATTTTGGGGATGTGCCAGTGAAAAATACATTAACACTATCCAAATACCTCACAACAAGGTATTGCGACAGATTGTTAACGCTCCACACTACGTGAGAAATTGTGACCTCCATCGTGATCTTCTTGTGAATATTTATTAATTTTGTTCTATTTGCACTGAAAAGACAACTCGTAAGTGTTCCGCTATTCACCAGATTTGTGCAGAATGGCACAATTAAACTCAATTAATAATTCAACATCGAACAGAACTCATTCCTTTAAAATTTGCATATAAAAAAGGAACTAGAATTGTAACATTATTTATGCATGCCTATTGACAAAAAATGTTTACTTCCATTGGCCTTAGCACAATCGGCTTTAGTTCCCCATTAACGAGTCATGCCCACATTTCGTATTTATTTATTTCTTTGCAACATCCCTCAGCTCAACAATGACGCGGAGACGGAAAAATGTTTGTGAATTAAAAAAATCTCGGCTTTATTGAAATATATTAGCATAAACGAGTGACGCAAGTGGCGCATGGCTGCGAGTGTGTGGCATGGGGTTTGTTCATTCAAAAGTGACGAATTGAGCAGCGCATCCCAGTAATTCGGTTTGGTCTCAACTCCTACAAATCAAATAGAACAACATTGAAGCAAAACAAAAATATTCAAATATGGTAGAAAATAAATACATGCAAGCAGGAAAAGCAAAACGGAATATCAATACTTCGGGCTTACGCCAGCAGCACAAAATTTACTTGTAAGCTGTTGGGGCTGGAGCCTCCTACTGTGGCGGCGCCTGGTGTGAGGCCAAGGCTGATTGTTAACTTTCCTTGTAAGAAGCTTTAGCAGTGGAAATATAATCCGAAGCGAGGCATACGCGGTTACATTTCACATTGGAATTTTAAATTTGAAAGTGCCATCACTTCAGTCGAACGTGCGACTTGCACCACATTGTACGAGTATGTGCAGTAGAGGCCCGAGTATGTGCGCTATTTCAAAAAACTGGTTTTCATGATCCCAAGAACAATTTTCAGAGAAATGAAGTGCTCGAAGGTTGCTGAACATTCACAAGCGATGATACCAGCAAAAGACAGGAATGAGTATCGAATGTATAGAGTGACCCTTTAGAAAAGCTGCAGGCTGCCTTTGAGCACTGCCACAATTTGGAATAATAAAAACCGAACGAATTAAATTATGAAAATACTTTGATTGCTTATAATAGCGAGTGTACAGATGGCCGAGGTCCTACTGTAAATACTCCTATATCTGTATTATAAACGTAGACAGTGATGCGTTGACATACAAAAAGGTGACAAAACTCTCACAAAATGAAAATCAATATTTAGTAAGTTTTAAGCAGTGTTTAAAGCAGATTTCGACTGAAATAGCATTTGATATTCCAATTTCCCCCATTAACATTTTTTCCAAAATAAAGTCTCATGATTTGAAATATGTATATATAACAAGGGTGTTATACACTGCGACCTAAAAGATCTATTGTGAAGCCCCTATTTATTTGAAAGATGAGGATAGTCTCATCTACAGATCTTCTGTCAGGTTAATTTCCAACAGGAATATATATTGGAGGAATCAAGTTGAGGGATCTTGTCACATATCTAAGATATATTCTGCAAAACACCTGAGTCTATTATGTGCCAATGATCCACAGTCTGTGATAAGGTGCAGTGGGGCTTCGTCACTTTCTTCACAGAATCGACAGATGGCATCTGAAGATATACCCACCTTATTCTTATATGGTAGTTGAGTCTACAATGTCCGCTTAAAATGCCTGTGATGATTCTTAATTTACTCAGAGGAATATTTACGAACTCCTTAGCTCTTTTAGGATTAACATCTCATAGAAGAGCTTTGGACTGTCTTAATCCCGGAAGAGTCTTCCAGGTTTGACTTCTTTTTGCATATGAACACTTCATCAGCAGACCTCCAATGGTATTGGATGATAGTCCAAAGAAGGATTCATTGCCGTTGAAAGGAGAGGCCGCAGCCTTTCTAACTAAGCTATCAGCCTTCTAATTTCCCTCTACTCCTATGTGGCCTGGTACCCACATTAGAGATAGCTTGTTCATACTGCCTAGGGAGTTTAGCTTCCCAATACAGTCCTACACAAGTTTCGACCTCACGAAGGGTGAGCTCAAACTCTTGAGTGCTGCTTGACTGTCAGATAGTATCACGAGTATACATAAAATACGTGTACTATCAGAAATATTCTTAGAATCCCACATAACTTTGTTACAAACAAGCTTTTTTCTAAATTTTAAAGACGTTTTTTACATTTATTTTTTTTTTATTAATTATTTTTCTTCTTATAATTTAACAGCAAAGACTTTATTCAAATAAAATATTCTTTATATTTTCAACGCAGTAAAAATGTATTCGTGTAAGAGTTTCTAGAACGGCATTTTTTACTTTCTCCCTGCACAGAGCACTGTACGTCGTCGTTCTCCTTTTTTCTCCTTTGCTGTGATGTCTGTGCGTTTTTCCACAACCGTCTTAGACGACATTCGATACGACCAATGTCTATGAGTGTCTCGTGGGTGCTCCTAAGTGCGTCTCTTTGCAGGCATAACTTTTGTCTAATACCTAGCAGTTTAACCAGTCTTCGCTTTATCCGTCTGTCCGTCTTAATTTGCCTACTCAACATCGAGCATAGTTTGTTCAATGCTTCATGCTCGTAGCCTCAACTTGTGGTAGGTAAACTGTGCCCATATTACCCAGCAGACACTGGGTTCCGGCACACAACAACTACAATTCCACTATAATAGCAGTAGCAGCCTTAACAAAGAAAGAAAAATCACCAGAATGAAAGCAATTTCAATTCACACAAAGCACAATAACAGAAATAATAATTTCCAATTTCACATTTGAAATGTAAACAATAACTGGGTCTGAGCGGGCACATATGGCTGCAGATACAATACAAACAACCACGCAGGCAGATGCAGTCGTATGTGTAAACAGCGCCGTCGCTCTTGACGAGGGCACACACCGCCAGCTATGCGAGCGCTCCTCTACAACCACAAGAAATCGGAATTAGAAAACCGTTTCTGAAATCTGATTGAATTTCTCGGTTGCATCACACGCTCTTGGCATTTGCTGTGATTCTTATCTGGGGAAATCACCCAATATTTCATACAGTTCTCAACAAAGTTGTGGAAATTGGCTGTTATTTGTTTTATTTCTGTTCCGCCCTCGTAGTCGCAGGGGTAGTATTTGGAACAGGTTCCTCTCCTCGCCCTTGACGAGCAACTACAACGACTGGTTTTATTTAATAAATAAATGCCTCCCTCAGCTGTTTTTTTAGACTGATTAAATATGAATGAATGGAAAAAAAACAAAATATGTGTTTCAGTAAGAAATTTTTAGACTCTACTCGGTATATTTAAATACGACCAAACACTTCTTAGCGCTTCCAGTCAATATAAAACGTAGAATCGTTGGTGCACTACTTAAGCTCGACAAATGAGGAACCCAGAATTATACTGACAAAAATAAGTCATTCTGATAGTGGTGCAGAATGGTACACAAATGGAATCGATCGGATACAAAGCGATAGAATACCAAGTTGTGCGGACTTGCGAGAAACAGTTTTCGGCAACAATTTTTTAATAATAATGCTATGGGCGGGGGCTTATTTCTGCTCTACACAAGATGGGTCTGGGATGGAAACGGCGCTTCGGCGACCGAGTAAAGGCGGTATAACCTTACCATCGGCAACCGAGGAAATGCTGTTGCAAACTAAGCCAAAGGATGGCAGCAAGTCTGGTGGCTAAAGTCGACACATCGACACCAGAATCGGAAAGGTAGGCTGATAACCTGCTCATCTTCAATATCGTCTTATCAACGAAACCGCAAGCGGTCCTTTGCTCCCCGCGGAGGACCATATATAATGCTGTGGAATCACACCCAATAAAATAATCCCGAAATAAAGTGAAATAACGTAACTAACTTTGTGAAACCTTAAAACACTTTGTTAAGGTGTTTACAGTGCATTAAAACGAGGCAGAGAGAGAGAGAGAGAGAGAGAGAGAGAGCAATCGAAACAGGTACCTTCACATTCGTAACTTCTTTGGAATTGGTTTCGTAGCAAAAAAAACCCAAAAGAGGGAATAGAAATAGGTCCCAATAAATGAATACCGGTAGGATCAGGGTTTTATTGCGAAACGGCTTCAATCAGTGAATCCATCAAAATAATGGATCATTGCAGTGTTGTTCAAGCGGAAATAATCGCTATTCACGAAGCTTTGAATTGGTTGAGAATAAAGGAGATATATATAGACATCCTTACCATCTGTATTTACCATCTGTATTTTATCAGAGAGCCAAGCTGCACTATGGGCTTTGCATGCATTCCAAATAGCATCAAGGAGTGTCTTAGATCCCTTAATGAGATGGCTAAAAAATTCCATATCCACTTATGCTGGGTACCAGGTCATAGGGAACTGCAAGACTGATCAACTTGCGAGAGACAACACCTTGTATGCCAAATGTCAGTAGGGATATGGGTGCACCTCTTGCGACTTGTAAGCTTCACATAAGGGAGACACTAATTAATTCTACCAATCAAAGGTAGATCTGTGCCACTATCTGCGAAATTTCCAGGCAAACATTTCCGACATTGTCTGATAGGAAATCATGCAAGAAGAATGGGAGTTTATACGCATGATTTCTGTCATAGCTGCAGCGACGAGGAGCAACTGGTAACGCTCCAGGATCTCTTCTGTACATATCCAGCTTTTGCTAGAAATAGGGAACGTTTACTGGGATCCCACTTCTTAACAAGTATAGATAATCTATACCAGTCAGGTGTCAACCACCTTCTTCGCTTTATAAAAGGCTCAGGTTTGTTCAATCTGGAGGGGGAAGCGTAGTCATGCCTCGCATCCGCGGCTCACAACGAACCCAACTGGTGGTCTAAGTGGTATCACTGGCTTATTAGTGATGCGGCTGCCCAACCTACGTAACCTACCTACTCACTATATTTATGTGTGATATTATCCCCCTGCCGTTGCTCACAATTAACAGTTGAAAAATTCGATGTACATGAAGTACCCCACGCAAGACTTCAATCTTGCCTAGTTACTCCACCAACAATTCTCTGTCAAAAACTACCACAATTCACATTTCCTTCGAGCAGCTTTTTTTTACACATTACATTACTATTAGTTATTATTAGTGTTAAGTGTAGACCTGATAAGTCACCTATGGAATAACCGGCGAAACAACGTTGGCTCTTAAGCAACATTCGTGAAGCTCCGGACGAGATGCTGTCAGATCGAATGATCGAAAATCACAGAAAGAATCCACAAAGAATTATTTCTCCAAATATTTAATTGATCTAATTATTCATAAAATTTGGATCATTTTTGGCTAAATAAATTATAAAACTGATATAGATGACTATGAACCATTTCTGAACCATTTCTGCAACAAAATATCGAAATCCGCAATAAGTAAAACCAAACTGTATGAGGAGTAGTAATCTGGGTCTTCCACAAAACGTGTGTTTCACTGTATCACTGCGAAATTGAACTATGGAAAATCCATTTTTTGCCATCCCCACTGTAGTCCAAAATTTATAAAACCAAACAAATTACCCCCACATATCATGAAGTTCTGCGATATTTCCAAGCTCTTACGAAATGTGTGCAGAAATAACAATCCAATGAACACAAAAGTAAACAGTAGGTAAGTACGTTCATATTGTTTTCTTTTTACCCTCATTTTAAGGATTAATGCCAATAAGAGACCTCAGAAGAGTTCCGCACTGTCTATTCAGTGCTGCAATTTATTGATATTTTAATGAGGACGCAGAGAATGAACAAAGTTTTACGTAAATGTTTCATACAAGACATGAATATCTGAATTTAAGATTATGGCGAATCTTGACGTATAAGAATCAAATTAAACAAAAATTGTATGAGATGGATTCGCACTACTTTCAACCCCACTGAAATGATAAAAATCCCAAATGAATACGCAAAATACAGTCAGTCCTCTGCTTTAATTGTTTGGGTTTTATTTGGGCACTTTTGCCCTTAATTTCGCATTTCTGGGATTTGAGTCATTTCTTGCTTTGGATGCTTACTTGTTCATATCTCCACAAAAACAACAGCAGCTTATTTAGTAGTTGTACAAAACGAATGCACTAACATTCATTCATTACAATAAATAAGAAGACAAACTTATTTTGAAAAAAGTGTAGGGTAAATAAAGTTAATAATACGTCATATTGTGAGAAACGTGATAAAGAAATGAGCTCGTGTTCTAGCAAAAATATTGCATTGGAACGAAAAACATTCCCCTTATTCACGTTATTCTGAGCTCTGCCTTAGTGAGGTCTAAACTTGTGTGGGACTGTATTGGGAAGCTAAACTCCCCAGGCAGTATGAACAAGTTATCTCTAATGTGGGTACCAGGCCACATAGGAGAAGAGGGAAATGAGAAGGCTGGTAGCTTAGCTAGGAAGGCTGCGGCCTCTCCTTTCAACGGCCCTGAACCCTTCTGTGGACCATCATCCAATACCATTGGATGTCTGCTGAAGAAGTGTACAGATGCAAAAAGAAGTCAAACCTGGAAAATTCTTCCGGGATTAAGACAGTCCAAAGCTCTTCTAGGAGATTTTAATCCTAAAAGAGCTAAGGAATTAATAAATATGCCTCGGAATAAATGAAGAATCATCACAAACATTTTAAACGGACATTGTAGACTCAACTACCATATGAAGAAGTTGGGCTTCAGATGCCATCTGTCGATTCTGTGGAGAAAGTGACAAAACCTCACTGCACCTGATCACAGACACAATAGACTCAGGTGTTTTGGAGAATATATCTTAGATATTAGCAAGATCCCTCAACTTGATTCCTCCAAAATATATGAATTCCTGTCGAAAATTAACTGAGAGAGGATTTGAAGCTGAGACTATCCTCATCTTTCAAATAAATAGGGGCATCACAATAGATCTATCAGGTCGCAGTGTATAACACCCTTAAATAAGTCTAACTAAGTAAATAATATATGCAGGAAATCAAGAGAATGTTAAACAACAAAGAAAACCCATGGCAAACATGGCAAGTCTGGAAAATCAACCCAAAAACTAACATACATTTAAAATCAGAAAAGTTGTACTATTGGTCAAAATATCGGGAAATAAATACAATAGAAGTATTCGATACAAAGTTAATCGACGTAATTCGATTCCATCCCTTTTAATATTAGTTTGTTTTAGACGGTCCAAAACTGAATGCAATCTATATCACAAACGCCTAAGGGTACCCCTATTACGGACTCCATTACTTGGGAGTAATATAAAGATTCCATTACTTGGGAGTAATATAAGCTAGTGCCGAGGACTAACCTTTTTAAGTATAGGGCATATACTCGTATACGAATCTTAGGGATATATTTAAGCAGCAAGAAGGACGGCTAATAGACCCTATTTAATTAATACTGGAAACGGATCGTTAGAATGACAGAAGAACCAAATCCCACCCGTAGCAATATAACCGCCCTCGGAACTCATTGATCACGAAATCAGAAAAAATTGGAGAAAAATAGCTGGGCAAAGACTAATTAGAAAAAATTGGAATAGCTGAAACAGATCATAGTGGACTTTGTCCCTCGTAAATTGTGGAAACTGTTTGAGCAGCCACTCTGCCACTACACTCCCGGATTTAAATTGTTATTTCAGCAGAATGAACACCTCTTAATTTTTTTTTTGTTGAATTTCCTGAGAATTAAACACAGAATTGCCTACAAAAATTACATAATAAAAATTAAGCTCACCTCTCCGCAGCGATAAAAAATCCGAAAATCCCAACGAGGCGAACCGCGTAGTTTATTTGTCGATGCGCTCCATTGTCAGGAACCAAGCCGAGTCTCGTATGTGCTTGAAGCGTATTTTGGAATATGACCAAAATTTATATCCTTTTTCCGTTACGGGTTTTCCGTGCGGCTGTGTGAGTGTATTTACATGCAGTGCAAAAGGACAAAAGGATCCAGGATTCCACCCGTAACAACGCAACAACAACAACAACAACAAAAACAGTTACAATGGAGCGGAGGGTAACAGAACGTAACACAACTGAACGACGAAGGAACCAACTGAAATAATGTAAAAAATAATTGCGCTTACGAGCGGAATTCAGCAGTTATCCTTTATTATATTTTTTATTATTTTTGTTGCCGTTGTACGCGATACTTTTTGTTCACTTTTTGACTTCTCTGTAGGCAGCAGCAATATTCTAATCCGAATTCACTTGCAAATATATTGTGGCGATGTACGTACAATGCACATTGTCAGGACATGTGAATCCTTTTATGGTGTGTGTATATCCAATTTAATAAGTAATGCAAGTTTATGATTTTAATGTGCACGCCGCGGTACTGAAATTTCGAATCGGTTAAAGCACTTTATTTCACTCGATTCATACGTAGTATTTTGCCGTAAAATCTTCTTGGATTCACTGGTTTTTTATTGATTTTTTTCAAAATTTTTTTAGTTTAGCTTCACATGAAAATGAGTAACGTGAAATCAAACTTGTTTTTTTATATTATTGCATGGTGTTCTGTGCTGCAGATTATTTTCTGTTATGACGACGATACAACGCGAATGTGAAAAAAAACGAAAAAGACTGACAAGGATACTCGTACGTAAAGGAAACTTTCGAACATTTACATACAAACAGAAATTAAATTTGTATCAGTTTTACATGTGTGTGTAAGTAGATACGCTGCTGTGTGTGTATGCAAAAACAAAAAAGTGACGACGAAAACACAGAGGACATGCACGATAAAAAGGACACGCCGCACGCTGTAAATAGCGAAACGAATCGGGAACGAAATGCAGCGAAACGAAATCGACAAATGTGGGAAATCAACAAAACTGCAGAGGATGCGACAAGAAAAAAGAACAAATTACAGAAGAAAGAAATAATACAGAATCGAAAAGAGTGTTTCGATGCGAAGCAGCGTGCAATACAATGGAAAGAGAGCTAGAGAGCAAAAATACAGCGAAAGAGAACGGCCGTTATCCACCACGTTCCGCGCTCTCGTTCACAACAGAATGAATGGCTGCGTGCGTGTGTGTGTGGTGTAGCAAACATGCTCGCCTTGCTTCTCGTAGCCTTTATCGACGCTGGCCGAAAGGACCCGCACCCGAAAATTTCGTATTGTAGCAGAACAACGTTAGTGAACAAATGGAAAAATCAATGAATTCATATGCGGATAATGTGGGTTCTGCACTTTTTATTCAAACAACTATAGACTGCCGCCGAAAGTATTTAAGATTCACATGGGCATCTTGCAGTATACACATAGCAACATTTTCCACTTGCACAGCACTTGGGACACTGCCAACACATTACAATCACTTTCGAAGTTAGACAATATTTCTGACACTACGTACGGCTGCCTTAACTAAGTAAGACGATCACTGGACCGAAATATCTATCACTTCTTCCCACAGCACGCTTCTGGTCGAGCACAGCGCAGACAAACAGTCGCCATCAACACACTATTTCAGTAAGTTTAAAAATAACAACAAACGCCGTTTCTTAGACAACAACCCGCAGCCGACAATTGGACAATTGGTACACTTGAATGGCTGAATCCAACTGTCGAAGTGAGCTCGGTGAATGCGCTCGGCCAGCAGTCAAAAACACGTTCTTGCTCCGCTTCCGTTTGGTGGTAAATTCTGTGTTCTCTCGCTCTGAGTAGTGCTCTCGCACAAAACTTACCACGCGCAACGATATCCAATTGCATATCTTCACCCAGCTGCCAAACGGGTTGCCATTTCAGTTGCAGTGCCACTAGAAATGATATGAAACTAGATTATAGAAAAAACAGAGACATCTCTAAATCCAGTGTATATGGAATAAATGAAAATATAAGTATAACCTCTGGGAGTATTATCTAATGACACGGCCTCCTAAAGTGATTCTATTAGCATAGTACGAGAATTCCCTTCAATCGATTGACCGTCTGAGGGCCGCTTAAGTATTCAAGTGGTGAATGCGGGTAATAATCATCATGCAGTGGTGTTCTTATTAGAAAGCACTACTATTTTAGCAGCGGAAGTAGCAGCCCTGCTGTGGAAGATATTCGGGATTTACTCTTGTTGCCATGAAATTTACTCGCATTCTCATCTCTCTCTCACTCTTTCTCTTAATCGGACTGTTTGTTTTTGTCGCTGCTTCATGCTTGTTTATATCAAGAGATCTAGCAAACGCAGCACACGAATAAATGGAAAGAAAGAAGAACAAAATCTTTAATTTTTTCTTGAGAGTCTTTGGGGGGGATGACTTGAAAAGCAGCATGTGAGAGTACTGGAAAAGAAACAGAAGCAAACAAAACGCTTTTTCTTTTATTTTTTTCCTTTTTAAAAATTCTTGCGTAGTTCTCTTTTGAGTTTCGCTTTACGTAAAATTTTTTGTACATTTTCGATTTTCCAATAATATTAACATTTTCTGATTACTACTATTCAGATGTCAATAAAATGTTACTTTTGATTGAGATGTACAACAATTGTTTTATGAAATTATTTGATATTGAGATTATTCAATCGCGGAGCATAAAACAAAAATTTCGAACATAATGGGCAATGAACTTTTGTCATGTTTTGTGTTGGCAGACTTCTCCATGCATGCGGCAATCAAAAAGAGAAACAAAAACATGCAACAAAATACATGATGCAACTGCTGTGAATGGTGATGCCACTCCAACCGAAAGTGTAAAGCGCCCCAGACACAGTCAATCCGATCTCTGTTTGTGTTCAAAAGTAAAAGAAACAAAGAGGGCGCAAAGCGATATACAAAAATTTTTCGTTCTGCGCATCTACGTCACAGTAGCTTGGTTGCAAAGCAAAATGTCAAATTAGCACACATTTTGTAAACAAAAAAGTAAAAATTACTGTGAAATATTAAAAATAGAAACATTTATTATTTTATATGAAACATTTTTCGGCGAAATAAATATAGCAATATACTACAAATATATTGGAGCATACTCGTATATTTTATTTAAATCGCAATTATTTCTATTGGAAAACCGATCACAGTAAATATTAAATTGCATAAATAATCTGTGGGAACAAAAGTGAAGTGTATGTGTTTTTTAATTAGTATATTATGCATAATAATAATAATTTTTATTTTCTCTCCGTTCAACGCGTTGAGTACGCCCCGGATTTTCAAAAGTCGGTTTGAAAACTGTTGGCACAGCGCCGCGGTTCAACAATCTCCGCATAGTGAAGCCTGGAAGAATTGTACAATTTCAGCAATACGAATGCAATTTCAATAATTTATATTTTTCCCATTTCATATTTCAAGCTATTTGCAAAGTCATCACTTGCGAAAAGCTCCATGCAAATGAAGCTGGTCTTCGGATTGAAAACGTTTTCTCGGCGGCAGAAACTTGTTTTTTTTTTCAAAACCGTCGAATCGGACGGAAAGGTGAAAAACTGCACTCCGACGCTTTATTCCATTCCCGTTTTTACATCCTGCCACCGCGAATTCATTTTTAACAACTGTCTCTTAATTTTCTTATTTATTTAATTATTTATTAAGAATACACAATCCGCACTATGTATTTATTACTACTGTGACGTCACAGCCCATCAACTAAATGTCAAACTCAAAGAGAAAATAATAGCGGTCCTGGACCCTTCCCGACAGTGATGAGTGACATCATGGGGGGTGTGTTGGAAAAGCTTAGTAGATGGGCTAACAGGTGTGGCCTGGAGCTTAATTCTGATAAAACGGAATTGTTGCTCAGCACAAAAAAATATAAACCTCCATCCTTCCAACTTCCGAGGCTTAATAGGCAGCGGCTCTCACATTGTGGACAAACGTGACGTAATGACATTCTTCCTCTGAAATTCATTTAATAAATATTTTGATGGTAAGCTATCCGATTAATGGGTTATCTAAATTCATCGAATTAATATAACGCCATTAGTCGGCATTTGTTTTCTATTCACAGAAATGTTCAAATGTTGTTTCTGCTATAAGAAAAATAGAACGCGGCGAATCACCAACAGCTTGGCCGCATTGAGCCAAAACAAGCCACAATACGCAAAATAATTAAGAATTGCGGAAAAGGAAAAGCTGCACGCAACATGCATTTCCCCTTTCTACCTCTTTGCTTTTAGAGTATTGTGACGAAGAATCTTAAAAAAAAATTATCACAATAAACTTTCACAACTATATTTAAGTGAATTCTTGTTGATTTGAACTACTCTTATTAAAGGTTAATTAGTAAAGAAATTGTTTAATACTACTTGACGTAATCATTGTAGTAACCATATGCAACCAAACCTTTCAAGAAAAAAGTAAAAACCAAATGCTTGGGGTTTGATTTTGTAATATACTTTTAGGAATACATTGCAGCTTACAGTTTGAGAGAAAACTGGTGCGAAATTTTCTCCTAAAAGTATGCAAATGTCGTGAATTATATCAAAGAAGGTAATCACATACTATATTCTGCGTGATATACTTGTATAACAAAAATTGCATTCTGTGAAATTCTTGAGTAGCACAAAGGCGGAAAATTTCCTAAAATTATATAATTCTGCAATAAAACAATACTAACTTGTGGTCATTTTTCGTTGGTGGGTATGAAATTACATTAAATATTTCTTCGTGCATTGACAATAACAATAAAGAAACACCATTATATTTCCAAAAATTGACCGTTGTGCCGTCAGTTACTCAAGGGGTATTTGGGCACATGCCGGAATTGAGTTCTGGCGGAAGTCAGGTCTATCACCTCCACGTGGTAACGGCTGGTAACAATTGTACATTGGAAGTTCCGTGTGATCCCTGATTGGATTTACCAGGTCGAAAGACGCACTGATAAGCTCCAATCAGTGTTTTTGTATGCGGCTCCAATCTTTCACACAGTACGCTCGACAGGATGCGATGGAAATAAGACAGATACCTCGGTAGTTAGCGCAGATTGTTGGGTCACCTTTCTTCAGTGCAGGGCAAACCACGCTGTGATTCCAATCGTCGGACATACTTTCCTCTAGCCATATTTTGCTCATGAGTTGATGCATGCACCATTTCAATTCATCGCCACCGGCTTTAAATAATTCGGCTGGCAGGCCGTCAGCACCCGCTGCCTTGTTGTTTTTGAGTCGCTGTATAGCAACTCGAACCTCGTCATGGCTAGGTAGTTGGACTTCTGTCTTCGTCGATTGGTGGTATCGCACTGCATTCCTCTTGGGTGGAATTGGTAGAAACGTCACCCGTAAGTGGATTTGAGAAAAGCTGTCTCCATACTCTCAGTGCACAATGCGCATCTGTAACCAGGTCTCCATTTTCATCTCTACAAATGGATGCTCCAGGCTTGAAACCTTGGGTTAGCCGCTTAACCTCTTGATAGAATTTTCGTCCATCCTTCTTACACCTCGAGTTTCTCACGCTCACGTTTTTCCTGCTCTCTTTTTTTACGTCTAAAAAGGCGCCTCTCTTCCCTTCCAATATACTTCGCCTTCTAATTAATGATCCCTCATTTTATGGCATGAAAATGGAATTTTTCCCTGCTATCGAAACCAAAACATAAGAAATTTATATAAACATCTTTAACAGTAAACTCTTATATGTAAAAAACACATTTAGGAAGTCAATATCGATATAGAATAACAAGAAAACCAACTGCTAATTGGTATAATCCCAATAAATACGATAGTAATTCAGGAACGTCCACATTTTTTGCGCTAAATCAAAACCTTGAATTATCGAACCTGACGGCATCCTTATTTCTTTCAGCCAGGTTGGAAGAGGCTGCTTACAAAACCTTACAATAATTATCTTTATACGGAGCTTATAATTTGGAACAGTGTCAAATGTGTAA
Source organism: Clusia tigrina (assembly GCA_920105625.2). Classification (NCBI taxonomy): domain Eukaryota; kingdom Metazoa; phylum Arthropoda; class Insecta; order Diptera; family Clusiidae; genus Clusia; species Clusia tigrina. The sequence continues at coordinate 37,865,136 of OV050033.1, read as the reverse complement.
CCATCTAAGGGAGCTTTACGATTCCAAACTTCTCCAGCTCGGATTTTTTATATTAAAGAGACCGCTACAATTTCATTTATGAAGATCCATTTTATTCAAACAAACTTAAAAATATAACGAGCAATAGGTAAATATAGTATATAGGATGCATACGAGTATAAACGCCTTCACTTTATACCAGTATCTGTGAATTTAGTAAAATACTGTTTAAACATTTGAAGCGGCAGCAACTTTGCAAATTGAAAATAATGCTCCATTTTCTGAATAATACATTCTAAAAGGATTTGTTTAAAAAAAAAATCAAGAGGTATACATTTATATAAATAGAGTTATGCACTGGTGTATATATATATATACTTTACAATTCCTTATTCAAAGCATTTTCCGTCTGCACAATAATATCGGTTTTAAAGAAATCACAATCAAATTAAAGTGATTTCATGCCACGGTAGAAAGGTCCTTGGTCACTTAGACTAATCTACTTGCTTGCCTTCATCCCGATTCTTTCGAAATGACACTGAATGGATCAGCAATGGTGGCAAATTGCCGCGCAGCATTTGCAGCCGCTTGCTCTTTTCTTTTTCGCCCCGCCGTACTTCCTCTTTGGATGACGACACGGAAGTCGAGGAAGAACCAGGCAACATTTCGGTGCTTTGAGTTATCATTGCCGAGCGACGGAAGTACCGCGGCATAGAGTAATCATACTGAGTGGCACGAGCCGCGTTTGCGGCCTGTATGGAGTAAAGACTCTGCGAAACACGATACTTTTCTATCGTGGGCGTATCCTCATAGTTCTTCGGCAAGTTGCTGAACGAAATCGAGGGCACTTCGGGAGTCATACTAATCTGGCCGCCGGAACCAGTGATGGAGAATATATCAGTTTCACTGGCAGCTGAGCGCACATTGAAGTGTGGCACGCTCTTGGCGCTACGCAACGTCTTCTTTGGCGACGAAGCGAGGCCACCATGCAGCAGCAAGTGTGGATGACGGTCAATGAGTCGAGGCCTCAATATAACTTCATCCGAATCGTTCAGCGAGCCATCGGAGACTACAGCCTTTGTAGAATCTAACTCCGCATCGCCACCGCCTTCCTCCTCAGCAATAACGTCAAATTTCTTGGGAGTGAGTGTTTGGCTGCCTTCCGGGGAGGAGTCTGTAGTCAAAGTGAATGTGATGCGTTTTTCTGGAGTGTCGGAGGGTGTGACACCTTTAGGCGATTTAGTTGCATCGATGACATCCCCACTAAGGTTCGCTGTAAAAGAATTGAAGGTTTGAAATTAACAATATTGTTTAGGCTTATGCATTGCGGTAGTCTAAATAAATATATAATAAGCTTAATTCGAACATAGTTCACAAACATGCGCAGGGATTAGTAAATCTTTGGCCACCATGATTCGTGTCCGTTAAATATTAGATCCAAAAAGAATGACACAGACCAACATCATTAAAAAACTCACTCAAGGTTAAGCGACATCAATCACCCAATATATGAAAGCTACCTTTGTCATCTGAGCGACTCGTCAAGTCTTTAACAAACTTTCGGAACTAAAAATATATAAAAAGACCGACCCATTAACCTTTTATAACTCCCACACTTATTAGAGTTCCGTTAATTTGTTTTAGTAATGCAATTGTTCAAACATAACTATTTGTACTCTAACCCCTTTAAACCTCAATATAACAGTGTTCGATTACCACTATAAAACTTAAAGTTAAACCAAAGAGTATACATAAATAGAGCTCGCATGACGAATGAAATTATTGTCGCAAAAATGTTGTTCGAGGGGTTTTCAAGTAAACCCCTCGAACATAAATACACGCATTGCATCTCGCTTTCCGTTGGCGCTCACCGATTTTTGTGAAATCGCCTTCACTTCCATTTCACAAAATTTTGAGTGATTTAATATCTATTTATGTAAACTCGATGGTTAAACAACACGAGTTGGGAAATTGCTTCAAAGTGAAAGTGAGTTGTATTTGCTGGCACTTTGGCTGAATTATTAATTACTCAAATCTTTCACTCCAGAGCAGTTTCACATCTCTTGGTGTTTAGTCTTTTTAATGTCTCTCAGATAATTGGCAACAATTTTGTCAAAGATGGATACGCTAGTTTGAGAAGTTCATATTCAATACGCAAACAACAAAAAAGTCGAGTAAGCATCACAGCCAAAGTATGAGGCATCGATCGGGAAAAGTCGATACCATAAGGCCCCGTTCATTATAAGTAAAATTGTCAAGAATAAGGCGGAAGGGTCGGTACATGAGTTTGACCTGGCAGACAAGGCTAAATACCAAGCAATGGTCGACGACTACGAACAGTACCAGATCACAATCCCTCTCCCAGAAAAGGCGACGAAGCGGAATAGGTCACAAGATATGACTTTTTTGGCTTCCAAGAGACACAAGGTCGCCAAGAAACCAACAACAACCGACGAACCATCGACGAGCACCAGAAAACCATCGACGAGCAAAGAAAGGGCTCCTGTTATTTTGATTAGTCATTGAACCGTGTTTGGAACAAAGTAATAATAACATTTTTAGCTAGAGTCGTTTTATTAAATGCATTGGTATTTAAAAATAAATTTACTAAAATATCGATGTGTTTTGAGCTATGATTATTGCATCTTCAACATAAAATTAATGAAAAACGTTTCGTATATTTCTGGGGTGAAATGCTTTTATGGAGAGAAGAAATGTTCCTTTGCGATTGACAGATTGTTCGAATTCCATTCAGCGTTATTTTAGTATGAAAGGACGTTAAATACGGACATATTGTGGAGGGTTTCATTTTTTATAGTAATTTGAATAAAATTGTTCTTGGAGAATGGCACCTCTTGGATAGTGCAACAATTTGAGATATAAGGCAGGATTTTGAATACAATCTTTGATTGAAGACTAGTCAAAACAACATCGTTTTATTATAAGCCAACTCTTCCAAATGTATAATTGTATTAATCTGGTTTCTGTTTTCTTCATAGCCTAAAGTTCTTGCTTTATTTCTGCAACATTTTTAAAGTAATCAACAAAACGCGAACCCCTCGATTCGCGCGGGTTTACCCTCAAGTGAGACACGGTTTTTGTCAGTGGATTTTGTGACATCCTTGCAGAGCCAACTCTCTCTCAAGCAGAGAGTTCTTGAAATTCACCTCTAATGGTGAAAAAGTTTCCTTGTGTATATTATCAGATGATTCATGAAGCTGGACAGACAGCTCGAAATTCAATAATGTCGGACGCTGCCTACAAAGTGAAGAAGTTTGTATTTGCATTTGATTTTGGAAATTTGAACAAAATTGTAATATTCTTTTATTTAAAACCAAAAACTCGCTACACTCGCTTCACTCTCAGCTTTTTACAAACAGTTTCGTTTTATTTAGCTGTAACCTGCTATCGAGGTTGTCTCAATGAAAATCTCAAGTGTCACTCAGAGAGCTTTTAGTTTTCGACGTGAATAGTTCCGAGTCTCTATTGATCAGAGAACACAGAGAAAACAAACTTAAACTTCAAACGGCAAAGCAACGAAATAAAGCAGACGGACGTTGTACATGAATCCACTCAAAATCGTGGTGAATCCACTCAAAATCGTGGTGAATCCACTCAAAATCGTGGTGAATCCACTCAAAATCGTGCTGAATCCACTCAAAATCGTGGTGAATCCACTCAAAATCGTGCTGAATCCACTCAAAATCGTGGTGTGTCCGCTACGGACGCTGGTAGCGAAAAAGACTTTATTTTATCTGACGACACTTGCACTATCGATTCAGTGATCCACTAACTTTGAACTAACGATATTCGTAGCAGTACAATTTGCTGTTGCCTTAATTGCCATAAATTCCATCGCTATGCATGGGAAACTGTGTGTTTACAAAATTGTATTCTAGTTTGGTTTTCGAATAACATTTTGAAAGATTGCAGAAATATTCTGTTCGCATTCGTATGAATAATGTTACTACAAAGCTGTGACACTGGCATTTTACACAATCTCCGACGATAACAAATCTACAAAACAGTCGCTCATAACGATAAAGTCAGCGTGCTTTAAGTTCTCCATCATTTAAATATCGACGCTCTATCTGGCAGAATGCGTCGACATGTTCTGCCTCACAAACACCCGTTCAGAAAGCATTCGATCAATAATAATTGAACAATCGACCCGTCATAAAAAAGTAACTGCAACTGTTTTCAAGTAAAGGCGTCAATTGTGAAAACTGTGTTGCAATAAACAATGCGAAGAAACCGCTGCTGGAATTTTATAATTGAACCAACAACTTTGCTTAATCAGCGAAATAATCAGTTTTTAATTCTTTTTATCAGGGGCTCTTCTGAACTGATTTACGATTTGAAATTTAAAATGCAAAAGGCTGTTACCAGTTTTTGTAGGTATTGCAGTGGAGATTTAGTGAGTTATTATATTCAGGCCCATTTTGTAGGAACACTTTCAGATTATACAATTGGATTGTGTAGGACCTTTGCTACAATATTAACACTGAAAAAGGTGTAGATTTGTATGGGTTTACAAAAATTGTTAGTCGATGCAGGCAGTGATTCATAGAATGCTTAAGTGCACAAACAGACGGCAAGTTACCAGGTACTTTTGAAATCACATAAGAACGTTGCACTGTACGCATATATAATATTATAATATAATATAATAGTCAGAGTGCATTATCATGGCAATGAATTAATCCACCGAAAAGGATTCAAATCGTGTAATGGACAATTCACTTGAAGCTGAATGAACAATTCACTTGAAACTGAATGAACAATTCATTTGAAGCTGAATGAACAATTCATTTATTGACTTGAATGATGTAGAATTGCACCATGACATCATATCGCCAACCAGTTACTCGGCATCGGTATTTATAGAATGTGTCATATTGGAGAGTGCATTTGCTCAAGTGGCAAAAGTATTTAGAATCTCAAAAGAGAATCCAATCGAATCGAGTTCCATCACTTATTTTAGCTTGTTTTGTATTGGATCCAAAGGCAGAATTTTCAATTATGAATTTAATTGTGGGCGTGCTATGGAAAATTCCCAAGTCCCTATCCTAGGAAGCCAAAACATGATAACGTAGGTGTGAGAGATTAGCAAATTTTGCAAATTTTTATCTTGTTTTTGTTCGTTTTTTAGATATGCGAATGGAAGAGAATTTTTAACCTCTCTGGACTTTGTTGACTATTAATTTTTGTTCAGAATTCCATTTTTCGGCCAATTTTGGGTCTCTTTTGCAAGGAAATTGTTATTGTTTGACCAACTCTTTTAGCCAGATGTATTTTTTAGCATTATGAAGTCAATCATTTCCAGGTTGGCGTTACTTCTTCTTTGTCTTCGGGCTCATTTCTCGTGTTTTTTAAGTAGTACAATTCCGGTGTTGAACAATACATCGTACAATCAACATTCGAATCCAAAATTGTGGTTTCCATTTCGTGTGTTTAACTTCCCGCTTCTATTTGATTGAAATAAGTTATTTAATCATAGTTGAAGTAGAAATAATTAAAAAACAGCATTTAAATTTTCTTTTGTAACTTTGTGAAGTTTCCTTAAAACAAACATTCAGTATATAGTGTTCCGAAATCAACACGCCATCTAATTGGATGATGCTTTTAGGGTGAGCGTCGTTTTCAACCCCTAAAAATGCACACGCGAGAAGGCATGCGTCACTGCGTTCAAAGGGTAGTGGAAGTTCTGGTATAAAAGAAGTATATAAGCGACTGTACAGTTGACATCGGGATCACTGAAAAATTGAAAGTGACCAAGTGAACATTGGAGCAGCAGCAGCAGTAAAACAGCGAGCGTAGCCGAAAGTGAACATCGTAGTAGCAGATCAGTTAACCAGTGACAGTGGCAACAGTGATCATAGCCGAATCCTGAGAGTGGCAGCAAGCAGCGCGAGCGTCGTGTTAGCAAAGGAGAGTTAACAAGTGATCGTCGCGAGAGCGTTCATCGTGTTAGGAACGGGCAGTTGAAGCAGATGTAAGTAAAACATTGTGGTGCAACAAGTGACTAACTGAAGCAAACGTTAGCGAAGACGAAGTGTGAGAAGCGAGCAAACTTTTAAAGCCAATAGCGAGTTGGACGAATACTAATAAAGCCAATTGTTCTAACTGAAAAAGGAATTTTTTGCTTATTACACAATCCAGCGATATAAATCCAAGTATTGAGCTTGGTATAAATTGTCTGAAAGGCAATTACGTAACAATGGCCTACGAACAAACTTATATAGAGTATACTGGGGTATACACAATAAGAGAGTAAATCGTCCGATGCTGATTGTAGGCTAAACTTTGAAAATGGGTGTCCCTCTACAGATTATGACAGCTGTGGGGAACAAAATGAAGAATATCGAACATCTTCCGAATGTCTTTAGATCGTAAACCATATATGGAAATCAATTTTCGATAGAATATTGGATGTTTTTGTCACATCGATGATAACAAAACGCTCAATTCTTTTTTAATAATCATCTGAACCTTTCTTCTTTTTCTTCTTAGGTGGCCATTACAACCCGTGGTCAGGTTACGGCGCCTTCTCCAAACCTTTAATAGAAAAATATCAGCGATTATAGACTACAGAACCTATATTCGAGATAAATAAATCGGCACTCAAAATAACAACTACTACTAATATTCATAGCAGAAAGTTTAACTTTTATTTCTGGGGATTTTTATTATCGACACACAGAATACTTGCAAAAGGTCAAGTAGAATGATAGCGTATGCGTCTGCCACAGCGCGTGCCTACGCGTATTCCAGTTTTATTTAGTTCATGAAAACAATGAAGCCAGAAATACAATGATGGCTAGTTGCGTTAATCTCATCATTGTATTTCAATGCATACCTTGGAAAGACAATAGTTTCGCTATACATTTATTCAGCAGATTCTGAATGAAAACTGTCTGTTTTTATTTCTGTTTTCAGAAAAAAATTCTTCGGGGATTTTTTCAGAACCGGATACGATCAATTTCAACAGCTTGCTGACAAAGGCGAACGCAATCATTCTGAATTTCACCTTAACATTTATTAATACTTATTGAGTCCTTACAAAATACTGGTTAATAAAATTTTGGTAGGAATACCCCTTTGGTGTTCAAATGGGTATCCGACCTCACAAAACGTACCTTAATAACTACATCGCATTACACCTGGTGTAGCGTGACGTGTCAATGTCAAAGGACTTTAACTTAAATAGAATTTAACCTTAACATGGTTAGAGGCATTGCCACTACCACTACCATTACCATTACTACTAACAATTTTAGCGTACATGCCATTACCTTCCAGTCGCCTGATCAAGCGATCTTGCTCGCTCTCTCGAGGCGTTGTCGGCATATCTTTGCTAGGCGAGTGTATGCCGGCCAGATAGCTCTTCGTGTTTATGCGATTCAGCTTCGTTGGCTGGTGGTCTTGGAAGATTTGCGAATTGGCGAACACGGATAGTATTTCGGGGCCCAGCATCGGTACATTTGTTTGCGTCTCGCGGCGGTAGTCCTCTTCGTGAATTTTCGAAGCGCTGTGGTAAAGAGTTGAGTAAATTTCGGCTTTGTATATACTATGTGTGTATGTAATTGAAAGGTAAACTCTCTGGTACGTGGTAAAGCAGGGATTATTGCAAGGAGTTAATTTAATCAACACCTTTGTTTGCTCTTCTTATTCTTACCTCATTAGACCCGAAGTGCCACGGCGCAGCGGTTGATCGCAAATGGGCGCTGGTACTGTTAAGTTGTTGTTGTCAGCCTGTTGTATGCGCGACAGTACACTACCATTCTTCTGCGTGGCTACATAGTCGTCGTCCTCTTCTGGGTTGTAATTGGCTAAAAGTTATTCATTTATAGTAATTGCATTGAACTATAATAATATTCTAAATAAATATTGTTTTTAAAAATAACAGATTGAAGCTTCCTGGCGCCATATTCATATGTCGTATAAAGCAAGTGTCACAAAGATCAGGGTTTGGGAATTTTTTCTTTGAAAACTAGCGCTGATGCAAACACTGCCAAATAACAAATTGTGAGATAACAAGAATCGTGCGGCAAATGTCGTTGGTGTGGCACCCGCCTAAGCCCAATTTTATTTTCAAATGTGGTCTAAATCTAAATGAGCATGTTTATATACATTTTTAACACTCATTAATACAGTTAAGCCAAGGTGTTAATTATTTAAATAATTAAGCTAATTAAGTGATTTAGTCTCGATTTGATATGACTTACGAGAAGGCATTCGATTTGACAGTCTACGAAAACAATTTTTTTTAAATTAAATTTATTTCACGAGTACGGCGCTGTCTTGTTAGGTACAAATGATGATTATTTATTTAAAATTGCGATTTCTTGTTATCTAAACCCCATTTAATATGTGAAACTTACCTATTGATTCATCGTAGCAGAATTTCTCTTCGAAGCAATTCCAGTAGAAATCTTCCCAGCAGCTGGAGTACATGAATGTCATAATATAGTGTTAAAATAAACATGTATTTGCGTAATAGCCACAAAACAAAAACAACAAGAAACACATAAATCCAACTCACTTTTGACAGCAGCGGCACATTTTGCTCCCACGGACTGCAGCGAGTGTTGTCGTTGTGACGTGAGCGCCCAAACTCTTCAAAGAGAAAGTATCTAATCCGCGTCCAAAGATTTCGAGTGTGCTGCGTGTATTGGCTTGGCGGCGGTTTGTTGCAAAGTGCTGTATCGCGCTCCACGGTAAACAATGCCACAACTCTCACGTACACTGTACGAGCCGCACACTTGCTTTCTACACGTAGAATTCACCTGTACAAATATGTATGTATGTGTGTATTATGCCCTATGGCGAGCGCTTTGCACTGACTTTAGCTTCATTGGCGAGCGCAAGCTCCAATGCTTTAAAATACTCGTATTGTTGTTTTTTCCGATATCGCAAAGATAAGCTATTTTATTTTCAGTTCTGTTAGTTCTATGAGAGTGTTGTGAGTGAAATATTTGTTGATAAAATTAAGCCTCCACGACTCCGATAAGAGAGCCCAACGAGAGAGCAGATTGGGAGAGGAAGAACAGCGCTGCTGGTTCCGCAGGTGTTCAGTGTTTCGAATTTTCAATGTGTGACTGCAGTGGAACATATTTTTAGGCTTCGCTTTAAAACGACGGAAAATAATAAGGTCGGACCATAGATAACCGCTCTGCACCCTACTATCAGAGAATATAGAGAAAAGAACGTCAAACGGCAAAACAGCGATATGAAGCAGACGGACGTTGTACATGAATCCACTCAAAATCGTGGTAAATCCACATAAAATCGTGGTGAATCCACTCAAAATCGTGGTAAATCCACTTAAAATCGTGGTGAATCCACTCAAAACCGTGGTGAATCCACTCAAAACCGTGGTGAATCCACTTAAAATCGTGGTGAATCCACTTAAAACCGTAGTGAATCCACTTAAAATCGTGGTGAATCCACTTAAAATCGTGGTGAATCCACTCAAAATCGTGGTGTGTCCGTTACGGACTCTGGCAGCGAAAAAGACTTTATTTTATCTGTATTCTCTGCTACTACATATATTCCGTTCAGTTTGTGATCCAATTGTCATTTATCATCCAATTATAAAAGCATAGTGGTTCCAACTGAATAATTTTCTCTTCTTTGATCAAATGTGGCTTCCAATGCCATTATATAACTGAAAATTAGTTCTTTAAAATCAAAATTTTTTATAATAGACAAGAATTAGCAATTGTTCGTTATTCGTCTTTTAAACAAATATCTTGGAATCTCCTCCAAAATTTGTTGAAACCGCGAGTACTAACAAATTATTCATGTTTATGCATAATGTTCACTATCACCTTAATTGTTATCCGTTTATAAACTATAATTATTTAAACACTTAGGAGGGAGTTTCTATTAAAAAATGTGTAAAAGTAACGCTGGATTACTATTGAGAACTAGTGCATGTGTTAAAGATAGTGTAAAACCTCTCATTTATGTAGTTCATTGATCTTAATCCATAAACTTAACAAAAATGAATGCAAAATTAGTTTCAATATTGGATTTATTAATATCTGTTAAGTTATAATAAATATAGATAGAAGTTAGCTTCGAAGAAAGAAAGAGGCCTACTAAACGTAGAAAGAAACAATCATTTGTAATTCCTTTATAAGGGCAAATTTCGTCATAACAAAAAATTGCATCGCGGGAGGACCACCACGCCTATTTTCTTAGGAGAATCTAAATGTATAGAGGATATAGAAACAACTTTCTGGCTGCTCCAATGTGTTCTGTATTAAGTTATATGTACATGTTTGTACGCATAATTTCTTGAGCACTTCCAAGGCTACAGATATCTCTCGGTCATTGTTAACCGAACATAGCTCAAGTAATTACTTCACTTTTTTGTTGTCGCTACGAATAACATGAGAACAATTTTAAAGTTTAGTTAAGTGTTTTGGTGTTGAAAACCAGTCTGCAACTTACTGTTGCTTTATTCGACTAAGCGCTGGCAGTGGCTACTTTCAGAAGGAAGTGGGGTAGCAGTGCGTACACTTGCATATGCACAAATTAGCAACGTCAGCTATGGAATTGTTATCGGCTCGAGTTGAGTGCATACAAATATTTCTGGCTGCAAATAAATAACTATGTACATATGTACATACATACATATATGTATGCACATATGTATATAATATAACATATCGCTACAATTTTTGAAATAAAGGGGATTAACAGAGATATTCTGACAATTCTATGTGAGACTGGCAAGTTTTGTGAGGCGTGGTGATTGTATTATGACGTGCTGAACAAGCAGAGCTCCAAAAAGTCTCCACACTTCACAACGACTCACAGAAAATTCGTAGAAAAACGGTATAAGTCACAAGTTCACTGTAATTGCAGTTCTAAGCGACATTTATCATGGTTGGCACTTGCGGCAAATCAATATTAGGAATTAAGTAAGTGGTATTTCATAATAATTGACACATATCAAGACTTTGTATCAATTTTGAATTAATTATTGATGTTTTTTATTTCGTTGGCATTCAGTTGGCTGGGAATTGAAGTACAATCAAAGCATGACTTGAAAAGTATAAAGTGCGCTTGAGAGCCATTAAAACCGTCATGGATCAAATAGTTGCTATCGCCTACGACGACGTGGAATACTAATTTCGAATTCTTTTTGTGCGTAAGTCGCATGACAAAATATCGTGATTAAATTTTTAAATTAACATCAAAATTGTTGTTATATTCAATTAAAATTATGTAATAACAAACCTAAACAAAGATATTGCAGATATGTATAGATATATGTGCATATGTCCATATATCTTCATATGGGAATGTACATGCATATACATATGTACATATAATCAGCGTTACAAAACTGTCGGCCGCACCGCCCATATTAGTATGAACAGGCAAAAGACCAGTGCTTCTCAACCCACAATCTATCACGGACCGTCGCGTGAGTCTGGAAACGTTCGTCGCACAGTGGACGAAACGGCCAATTTAGTGGCCTTAAATTAATATCTCGGCTATATCTTATCCGATCTGCACCCTACTTTCAGGAATTATATGTTATATATACCCACTATATATCGAATCACTATATAGTGTAATCCCAATATATATTTACATCCGATAATTCAATATTTCGGGTTTTTTCATATGATTTTCATTAAAATTGTATATATTTTTAATATAATATCAATTCTTATTCAAATATAATATCAATTTTTTAAATTCTATTTTTTACTTTCATTTTTAATCTCTTAAATATATATATTCAAACATAAATGATGGCATACTTTTAGGATACCTCTTTTAAGTGCAGTTTACAATGGGAGAGGTGTATATAAGTCAAGACAAAATCTATTCGAAAAAAAAGCTTATACAGGAACCCTCTTGAAACTTCTTTTATTGTTATTGTGTAGATAATATTCAAGAGATAAGATTCGAAATTTCTTTTATAGTAGGGAATATTCTAGAATTTTCTAATTCAACACAATTAAAGTCGGGACACAGTTGAATAGTGACTGTTTGACTACTCCACAATCCAGTGGTACGAATCCGAGTATTGAGAGTTAGAGTAAATTGTCAGAAGGGCAATTTCGTAACAATATTTTTAATAACCCTATAACAAAGTATTTTTTTTTTTGTAATTAAAGTAACGCGTAATAAAAACAAAATATGAAAGAAAATAATTCTGAATCTGAACTATCACTAAATGAACCTGCTGAAGGCTGCAAGTTAGCATCAGAAAAAAGATTTTTAGCTTCTGCTTCTTCTAGGATTTTTTTTTGGAAGATGGTAGCAGATTTCGACAGGGATGATATAAAGAGATCTGAAGAAAACAGGAGTGCATGCAGTAGATCCTCCATTGTATGCAGACGTGAAGTTTTACATGTGTGGTGCACTCGGAAATTCCGGATGTCTTTATTCCTAGCCTCCAGTGCTTCCTCTAGCATCATTCCTATGGGTAGTGCAACATTATTTATTATTTCTGTTCTATGGATTAAAATTTTGTGAATAGATCTAGGCTTGTAGAACCATCGAACGTAATTTACAAAAATTTGTGCTGTTTCAAATGCGTTCTGCAGAAAGCATCTGAATTAACATCGTATCCGCAAGCCAAAACACGCAAAATTACGCTTAATCTTCTAATAATTGCTTAACTAACGCCTGTTATTTGGGAAGCCAAATTGGGTTGTTGATAGAATATTCTGGCTGTATTCCTATTGTTTGTATTCCCATAACCAGCCATTGACAGATCCACTAGTAATTCTTTCTTAGCTCGGTTTCTATGTACACTTTTCTCTTTTCAACGATCTATTTATCGGAACCGCAAACTTGCCACTGTTTGATAGGAAGCCTATATGAAATATGAATGACACACTCATTACAGCGAATCCAAGCGTGTCGAGCGGATAAACCATTTTCAAAAAAGTTCTTATTTGCTGGTAAATTCTTTAAAATGTTCAGATCGTTCTTCGCTTGGCGTTTCCGAAATAACACTAAATACTTTTCCATCTATCATAGTCATATAGAACTGATGATGAACTTGGAATGTGCTCAGACTTGGTTGAATATCCGATATTTGAGTTTCAACACTCTCAACCTCGGCTTTAACCACGTCAGTTGTTTCCTTTTGACAACTCATTTTTATTGGTCTGTAATAGCGAGTTGAAGAAGAGTGTCACAATGCAAATAGTAAATAGATTCTCGCCGATCATATTCTTTTCGGGGTCATTATAGCTTTGCCGATAGGTGTGATACACTAATGCCATCACATCCCCATTTGTAGACTGCAACTGCTTTTTCACTGTTCACATCGGTAATGACGTTTTGAAATAATTCAACGTGTGCCTCAATAATCTTAGCAGCAGTGTGGTCAACCTAGCTCTGTAGGGCCATTTCAGCAGAATTATCTGTCACCAACACTCCACTTGGATAGCACTTCTGCGTAACTAGTCTCAAAATGGCATAGCTTGGATAAATGTTAGCACTTCGAGGTTTGGCACCAGCCTGCATCATTTTATAGGAGTGTTTCGTGTAATCTCTATCAATATAAAGAGCCAAGACCGCCTCTGGAGTATATTTAACAGGAAGTTGGACGGGGCATTCCACACATTTTTTAATTTTTGTAGTCACGTCTTCAGTCGAATCCAGCATTGAAATAACCTTGGATGCAGTTCTTTTTCCACTAGCACGAGTTGCCACCATTAGTTCGCTGCAGGAAGATTCATTTATTAATGAAGAAACTTTATGGACTTGGCTTTTCATTTTGCAACTTGAAAACTTCTTTACTGGGCACCCAACTTTTGAGGAATTTTTTGGAGCAATTAACTCAAGGTATCCATTTAACCATTCTTTGTTTTTCTCTTCGAAATATCAAGCCGCCTACTGCACAGTTGTTCAATTTACACTGTTACGAAATTGCCCTCCTGACAATTTACTTTAACTCTCTATACTCGGATTCGTACCACTGGATTGTATAGATCAAACAATCGCTGGTTAAATTAAAATAATTAACTTTATTTAATTATTGTTATTTATACACTTAAAATTAGGCTTAAAGTTTAGTTTATTTAGTTTAGTTAATTGCACTCTTTTTAATAATTCATTAATAACTTTATTACTTCTTAATTCTGTAACTGCTACAAGTGAAATGCACGATGTACACACTGTTACGATTGCTATTCAACTGTTCGACTTTTAATTGTGTGGTTGTTTATATACTTTTCGAATGGTTCAAGTAGAAAATTCTAGACTATTCCCTATACTTAGGCAGAAATTCGAGAACATCCTCGAATTTTATTTACAAGAGGATTCTTGAGTAAGCTTATATTTTCGAGAACATTCTAGAGCATTATGTACACCTCGAAAGAGGGTTCTTAATTAACTTTTTATTCCAATAGATTGTGTCTTGGATTAAATACATAGGGTGGTGCACTCATTCTTAAACTCCAGATGGGATCCTAAAAGTATGCAATTACGTTTCAATATAAATTATCGATAAGTTCAATGGGTATTGGTGATCGAAAATAAAAGAAATATTGGCGCAATTCCACATTTCAAACTTTGAATTAAAAGCAGCTAGATTTACCGTTTCTTCTACTGTGCTTCGGTGTGAAACTGCAATACGAGATAAAGGCAACAAGGAATTTTGATAGAACGATGCTTTATACGCATCCATTGGGCGGCAGTCGGGATGTATTTAGTTTGGCTTGACAGTGAGTGAAATATAATTTCTTTACTACTCTGAATTGATTATATTGAAATTAAATCGAGGTCTCTAATGACGAAGTTACATATAGTATCTTTTTTAAAAAATTGCTTTAAAAAGTTTCCAAGTGTGTATGTATTTTTCTCATTCGAGAATGTTTCAATTCGGCCAGGAATTTGCTTAAAAAAATGTTGGTTTTGGATTCAAGTTTCAAATAAATAAAATTTCGAATATTTTGTTAACAGAGCCTAATTTAGGCGAGTCGATTCATTTTTGCTTAATGGTTTAATATCGGATGTTCTGTTTATTTTTATTGACGCAAGGGATCGCCATAGAATGACGTAATACTTGAAAGTGATAAGGAATCATGTGCCTAATGAAATTGGATATCACGGTGTGTAGGAATTTCAAACCCGGCATCCAGTTAAAAGTCGACTGTGAAAACTTTACGATTACAAAAACAAATTCCCTTGATTTTAGCAAATAAAAAAATTTAAATAAATTGTTTACGATGCGATTCCGAGTGTTGGTTAATTTCAACAGTTACGAAAATTCGAAAAGTCGTCCCGGGTTTTTGACTTTCATAAAAGTCATAATGCCAGAAACACAGAATCCAAAGATTGTTTCAAAACTTCAAACATAGGAAAAGTGAAGTTGACAATAGAAAAAAACTAACTAATAAAACTATAATGGAAAAAAATACCAAAAAAGATGCAATTGATATTCCAAGAGAGGAGCTTTTAAGAGGAAAACATAAAATGTGTCAAGCTTCTAAGAACAGTTCGGAGTCACCCAAAAGTGTCTGTAGCAAAATAAATTCTCACTATCAGACTCAATACTTAAAGACCTGGAAATATTTTTCGAATGTGTTGAATCCGAGTTACCGCTCTTCGTACCACACCTACGAAAGCCCTTTTTGCAATGCTTCACTGGCTCCGTTCGGGGCTCCTGGCTAAGCAACAAGCCAAGTTGACAGCGATTAGACTTAACGCTCTTTCGCACTGGACTCTATTCTGCATCAGGATTGACCTATTCCCAACTTTATCGATTATGTGCCGGTCTATCCCGAATTGAACAGGGAGCTTGACCTCACTGTTCCAAGCAGAAATGGTTGGACTTCAAAAGACATAATCTGCGGCGAAACGCTCGATAACTATACCGACCGCGGTATCTTTTCCGAAAAAATGGACCGAAAAATCTCCCTTCGTCTCCCTGACCATTGCAGCGTTTTTCAGGCTGAGGTCACGGCCATTTATCACGCAGCTAAATGGATTCTGAGTAGCACATGAAAAGCACTTTTTCCATTTTTACGAAAATGCTCATAGGCGTCTGTTTCAAATGGCTGTTACAACAAAACTACTTGACAGATCAGTCAGAAAATGAGGGCGCGTTCTTTATAACCAATGTCGGAGGAGCCTTCTTGATAACCAATGTCGGATTTGAAGTGGCAATGTTATTCATTTGCAATTTTCGGGCACTTATTGACCTACCATATAAACTTTTGTGTAGGCAGACGTTGTAAAATAGCGATAAGGTGATTAATTTTTCAAGAAACCATTTCACACCATGCCGAATCATTTAAATAGATGAATACGAAAATCAAAAAGAGATTGGCGTAAATTCTCCAGTGGTTCAGTAAGTTCATTATTTTGATTCGTTGCATGAATCTGGGTCTTATATCCTCGAAATGAATAAGAACTGGCTGTTTTCTATTCGGGGTAAACTTACGAATTCGTATCCCGAGATACGATCAGATCTATAGGATAGTTAGAGAGAAATCGCCAATCGAAAATTTAGTTATAACGCTAATAGCTTGATTTAAATATCCGTAAAAGTTAGTGTCATTTATATATATCGGGATAGCCGAGCACATTTTGGTACATAAAGGAATGCCCACATGCATTAAAGAATTAAGATTGAGTGATAGAAATGTTATGCGTAAAATGTTTATTTTACACAATATTCCATCTTCTGGTTTGGTAGCACACCAACAGATAACTAGCGATTGTAAGCGGATGTGCTTGGCTTTTTAACATTTTTGTTCATATGGAAACAGATGAACATATGCTCAGAACAGATAACAATTGCATGTATTGAAGTTATAATTTCTTTATTATTATTGCAATATGTCAGACTACCAGAAAAACAAAAAATTCACATTAGTGTGAAAATATTAGCGCAACTCACCGGAAAGTAAAACAAATAAAAAATAAAATTATAAATTATGAACATTCTATAAGCTACAATTATTTCGAATTCTACCGGAGACTCACTTTCAGATTAAAAAGCATGACGTGTGTTGCTCATAAATCAACGCAAATGCATTTCCATCTTAGATATTTGCTAGTATTTCTAATTCTCACGACTCTTTCATACTATTTCTAGGCAGTTAATTGGAAATTTGCTTGTTCGTTGAAGTATCTCAACTTTTCTCATCACTTCCACTGTTTGTGTAAATGCTGAGACTCAATTAATATACTTCCGTACATGGGTCATCATCTCCATCACTCAACCGTGAGGAACATGCATCGCGTGAGTTAATTTATCCCCCTATATTTTTATGAAGCTCTATAAATCACTGCTTTTGTTTAATTCTAAAATATTGCACATTGAGTTGAAAGGGCAGAGCAGAATTCGTCATAACCGTAGTTTACTGAAAATTTACAATAAATATTTAGAGGTATATTCTACTTTATTATGAATATACAGCAGAACAGAAAACTGCGCAATCATTCGAGTGTGCTTATTGTTGCTTCTCCATTAAAATCGACCTCCATAATAACTCATAATTATAAACGCAAGGGTGATTTCTCAGGTAAGCCCATTTTACTCCACGGCATCATGCGAAATGAAAAAAGGTGAAATCTACGTAATACGTAATAAATACTTGATCTTCCGCTATCTTCGTTAATTTTGTATTTATAGTGAGAGAGCAGAAATTTAGCGTTCTAAAAGGGAAGTGGTAACCTCTCCTCTTTGCGTCCTATTGGGGTCTTCCGCTTTGGGCATGATATAAAGTTTATTGGAACGATTTTTTTAGTTCGGTCATCCTTATCGCCTCTAGAACAGTGGTCGTAGTACTTTTGTTGTTCACAATTTTGTTGTTAAGTTGTTAAGAGATGCAAATGACACGCGGCGGCAGATTAGAGCCTACACAATCAAGCTATGGCAGGAGTGATGGGCGGCAGAGACGAAAGGCGGATAGACAGCGAACTAATCCCACACGTGGAAAAATGGTGCAGTAGACCCATTGGAGAAGTGAACTACTATATAACGCAGTTGTATTCCGGACACGGGTATTTTCGCAAATACCTCTACAACATGAAAAAAGCAGAAAGCCAAGATTGCATCTACGGCGACACGCCCATCGATGACGCAAATCGCACTTTCTTCGTGTGCGAAAGATGGAAAGCAGATCGCAAAGTCCTCGAGGACAGACTAGGACATTTTAACGCCGATACCATAGTGGACAAAATGCTAGAGTCCAGAAAACTGGCGCGTTTTACGTGCCAAAAAACGGGACCTAGACGCAGATATCCAGCCGGTAACCTTTCACTGGTTTAGAGAGGGACACCAACCTGAAGGCATGTAAATGCGGTCCCATGGTGGGAGAAAGTCCAAGGAGGGGAAGATTTTTAGTGGATGCGAACTCCACATACCATCGAAGTGACGACCCCTTTGACGATGTGGTAGGCATTTTGTTGCCCCCTTAAAGGTCGTAAAATATTAAATTAATAATGACTTACATATTACACAGATTTGGCTATCGCCGTGGCAGATATGATTTTGAAGTCCTTTGAATCAACATCCGAACAATTGACTACGTAGTTTTACTATATATCTCTAGTTTCACGTTTATATCGATTTTTCAGTGGATACATCGATCATTGTAAATCGGTATGAAAGATCATAATAACTCTAAATGAGACGAATCAACAAATGGGTGGGATCGTATAGGGGATAAATTGGCCTAACTTCAAACAAGTGTAACTATTCTAAACCTCAGAACTGCATTTTAGTAAATACCAGCATTATCGGTTTTCTACTTTCTGCTCAACTGCTAACTTGTTGTTATCGAAGGGATGGACACCGACTTATGACAGCGTAACTGCCCCATGGCCACTTGGTTTCTCCAAACCTGATGAGTGAAGTAATTCCAATTGCTGAGTGATCATAAATACTGCTAAGTGTTGAGATAAATCGCACAACAACTAATGGACTGAGCTATTTGTAAATATTTTTAGAAAAATTACTTCTTAGTTTCACCACTGGATGGTGTGAAATAATACAAAAACTTTGATTTTATTATTCAGCTTCAATTGCAGTAGTTTAACAGCAGTAGAAAACGGTTTGACTAGATGTACACTTATTTCTATATCATTCTTATTGCAACTGCTTACAATTCGCGACTGATTTCAACTGTCACAGTACACCATTTTATTTATGTCAGCTTGCTAGATCCCTCCAGCACATTCCAGAACTATAGTCAAAGAGTTCATTGATGACTCATCGGTGAGAGACAACTTTAATTAGAAGTTACCTCTACTAACTAATGGAATCAGGAAGACCGAGAGAGCCACATCAATGTATGTCGAATTTTCTAGGTAATCGTTTGAATGTAGCGTTGACGATTTGAATGTAGCATTTATTCATGTTTACTGAAATGACTATTTTGTCAGAACATCTTTTTTGCATAATTGGTAATTAGCCCACATTTATTACCAAGAATATAAAAGACGATTTTGATACTACCTCACAATCAATCCATTCCATAGTGAAAAGAAACAATATTCATTTTATGACCTTCGCTATATTCAACTTCATTTCTACTTTCGAGGATATTCAACTTCATTTCTAGTTTCGGGGATAGAAACCAACTTGCTTTAGAAATTATAGGACGGGATCTTTTATGGAAATACTTGTATTAACTGGAACAACCAAAACAGACTCAAAAACTGTAATAATGAAAAGGTAAAGTCGCATGGTGCCAAATCAGGCAAATACTGGGAGTAGTTGACAGTTAAATAGCCGATCGATGGCCTCACTCGAAATACCAATTTTTAAACACTCCTAGAACTAAAGCTGCAACAACCATTACCAGAGGAACGACAACGAGAACAACCAAAGAAGCCACATGAAGTTGCACAGACAGACTGATCTTTAATGAATTCACGCACGGCTTTGATGGAATCTGCGGTGATCACGGATTTCTGTTGACCAACACGTTGCTCATCATTTGTGTTCTAACGACCGCTTTAAACCACATATACTACTCATGAACACGGGATAGCAATCATCAGCGTTCATCATCAATTAAACCGTTTCGATAAAATTTTTACCAAGTTTAAAACAAAACTTAATATTAGCTCTTTGTTCAATGCTCATGTTTGTATCGACGACACAAACTCACTGTAACTCCGCTTCTATTAGTCATGAATGTCCTGAAATTGGCAATACATCGGTGAGGGATCTAATTTTCTGACGCTGGTAATTGCCAATAATTGACCTCAATAGAAATACAAATTTTTGAAAAGTCCTGTTTAGTTTGTCCTGCACCTTGTGGAATGAAGTCAGTGCACGTCATCAAGAACATATTCTATATAATATGTTATATATAACATATTATATATATTATATAAACATATTATATATAATATAAAGTATTCCCACTAATAAAATCGTTTGTCTTTTTCGACAACTTGTGGAAGATGTACTGAACCAAAGACTTTGCAAATTGCTCACTAAGATCGTGGTTGGCCACCCATTTGCCTATGAGAGTGAGTGAGAGAGAGGCGATATTTTAGTTCAAAGAGCGAATATGCTGGGCCTTGTATTTGCATCATAATGTGACAGATTAATACAAAACGTATGCAGAGGCACTTAAGAAGTCAAGTCTAAATAAACATGTCTTGCATTGCATTGACTCTCTCTCTCCGACCACACTCTGCCGTCCAAATACGAATCAAACTTGTTGAATGTTCACGAGAGAGTGTGGTTGGCAACGCTATGCTAGCCAAGTGTATTTAGATTTGATTCAAAGCGATTTCAGTTAAACTGGTTCGCTTAATGAAACGCTATGGAAAATTTTGATGATTAATCTCTGGTGTGAATTTAAAGAATAAAGTAAATAATACTTTATTTTCAACATATAAAAACGAAATTAACCATGAATAACTCGAAATAATCATGGGTAATTGCTACTCTTCCAATTAAGAAGTTATGATATGTTACGTTGTCATGTACACATGTATATGATAAAAGTTAAATGCTGGAAACAGATTAATAAACCAAATTTAGATGAAGGTCGTTCGTTCGCGGTTTAAAAAAGCACCGAATGAATAACCAAGTTCTGGAATTAAAAAATACTTTAGACTTGACTGTTTTTCGGCATGGTTTCATGCCTAATGACAACATTTGTTTACTCAATTTTGAGACGAATGAAATTTATAACTTTTTGTTAGCACTCATCACAAAGCAGGACTAGAAAATCTCTTCGGTTTCTGGATTTTAGGTGGTGATGTGATATTTACCTGAGTTTATTCAAATTCCTCCACAACAATCATCTCTAAAAAGATTAAAAGTTACTCTTGCTTAGTTATCTATTCTTCGTATTGTTAAACACAATCAAATCCGTTGAAGGGTTCTTTACTATTCTACTATTGTTAGTTTATGTTTCGTTAGCTAATGTCGAGTACACATGGTAACAAATATTTGAATAAGCAGAAAATTACTGTGGAAGAGCCTGCATGCATTAACGAATATTAACATTCTTTATCTGGTAATATTGACACAAACTACCAATCTTGCGTGCGGCCAACAAAAAACCAGTTATAAATTGCAATGAATATTTGAAGGCGAAACTCGAAATTTTTTCCATCACACCCATTTATGGTTAGATCCACTCTAAACTGGATCTCGTGTCAAGGCATTGCTCCTAGAGACTTTTACGACGGAAAAGTAATAAAAAAAAACACGATCTGGAACATATTCAAAAGCAAGAAACTCGCCACAATGACAACAGAACTCAGTGAAAGGTCTTCACAAGCAAGCAACTCCCCACAATGACAACAAAACTCGGTGGAAGGTATTTCTATCCAGGCCCCAGCTGAGAATCACCAGGAATATATATGAACGTTGGAGAATTCAGAACTGCCAAGATATTTTCACCATTTCTACAACTGGAAATATTGAAGCTCAAAACACTGCTTGTCGGAAAACATCAACACTGTGTATTCGCATATCAAAGTAAGAAATTTATGAATCACTAAGTTTAAGCTTGCAATTAATTAGTTATGTAAATGAACACTAACAATAATCATAAACGTTAATTTTATTGTTTATTCTTTGTATGTGGTGGTGTTCTAAATGCTAACAACGCTTTGAAATAAGAAGAATATAATTAAATATTCTCGAGTTTTAATAAAGGAGAAATTAAAACGACTGCAAACAGTATTCGTAAACACGGTAATATCTGAGTGCGAAGACTGAAAAATGATATTACCTCCGCTTGCATACCGTTCTCCGAGAACACTTGTAGAGAGTATCATTTAAAAAAGGATTTCGTTTACAAAGTTTACGATAGTTTTCCACTGAGAACTATATTTGATGAGTTCTCAGTGGAAAGCTATACTATACATAGTCAAAAAATCGTTATTACATGGCGATTTACAATACTTTGAGAGTAAACAAGGCAATATGAAGGGGGAAACCAAAAAATCCTTAAGATTGACCAGATTTATTGTTCCGTCCTACAGTGCGCATTTCATATTGCAGCTTCTATCTTTCAAGTAAGTATTGGTTCAAAATATTCACTCAAATTTTGATAGTTATCGCGTAACGGTTCAAAACACTATCTACAAACAGCTCAGGTTGTTTACATTGTGTGCTGAAGCAGATGATGACAGTAGCTCAAATATTTGTTAACTAATTAATGTACACATATTAATTATTAACAAATACAAGTTGTGAATCTGGGGTTTTTCGGGTTCATCACCAGACCGATGCACACATTTACAACTTGATATAACCGGTTCATGCACAATAACTGAAGTTTGTGCAAATTTGTATATATAGCCGTGAACACATATGGAACCACACGACTTCGATTGCTTACGCCAAAACATATGAAGCAAGGGTTCTATGGAACTGCAAATGCAATCAATTATACATATGACTTCTTGGTGGTGCAATCAACTACAATCCAATCCAATGTCTACTACAAGTTTGGGATTATTGCACACTTCTGGTAGATTTACTACCCTACTTTACGGTCAATATCTAATACATTTTATTATAAAAACAATTATTGTAAAAATATTATTGTATGTAACGTTAGATCACTATAAATAACTGTCAAAGGATTTTGAAAACATCATTAAAAACACATATTTTCCACTTTCCCAAAGCAGAAAATTAGGTTCAAACAATTCTAGAATCTTGTTATAATATTTGAAGATTTGTACCCTAAAAATTAATATATCATTAACAGACTCTGGACCGAATTTTTGACCTGAAGGAGAGCTCTAACTGCAAAACTAATTGTTGCTTTTAAATGAAAATATTTGAATTTTGGTTTACACTTTCTCTTAGGAAATGTTATTCACATAGTTTCGCTAAATCAACTTTGTTTACATGCTAAATTTTGTTAAATACATATTTGTATATTAAAAATGCCTAATAATTAATGTGAATGCAACGGCAAAATATTGTGCATAACAATGTAGTTATATATAAAAAAGAAGAATTTGATCATGGTTGGTTCGAGTGGCTGATCCACGACATCCTTGCATGAATCACAATCAGCGCCTTAGCGCCGTTTTGTAACCACACCCCTCCTAAACACTGGAAAGAGATGGGTTGTTATCTAGATCCACTGTGAGGAATTTAGGTATTTTAAAAGATCCTTCGGGTTTACAGCCGTGAGGTCGGAAATTCCTGATAGAAAATATTTTCCCAGAGCTCTATTTCTTGCGCACGCAAGAGCTGGGCATTTGCAAAGAAAGTGAGTCATTGCTTCCCTCTCGTCCGAGCCTTTACAACTTCTACAATAGGTATTTAACGGTCTATGCCTACTCTCTGCTTCGGTACCTACTAGCCAGTGACCTGTTAAAAATGCCATTAGTCGGCTGGTGTCTCTACGCTCCCTGTTTATAAGATCCTTTGACATAGCTATATTGTAGACTGGCCACGTCGCCCGGGATGTATTGCACGTTGTAAGTGCCCTCCATCTTCTACCCGCCAAGGAGAGACAGTGCAGGGAGATGCCCCTCTTGATCGCATCCGGAGAAACAGATACTAGTTCTGCATAGGTTAGGTCGAGAGAGGCCCCCTGAGCGCAAATTCATTAGCCTTCTCATTCCCGTCGATATTCCTATGGCCTGGAACCCAGATGATAGTGATGTCAGCATGAAGACTTAGCGCTCTAAGTTCATCCCTACATTGTCTGACCAACCTGGAGTTGATGGTGTTTGACTGTAGAGCCTTTATAGCAACCTGGCTGTCCATAGAAATGGCAACCTAGCTTCTATGTCCTTCTCTAATGTATTGGATAATTTGCCGACACGCCTCCCTGATTGCGAGTACTTCTGCCTGAAAAACTGTAGGCATTTTGGACCCGTCTGTATAAATGAGTAGGTAGGTAGGATTGGCCGCCTAGTTTGCCAAAAGCACACTTGAGCACACATAATGGCCCATTGTGGTACCACGGTGTGGCGCCGTTCAAGCACTGACTAAAAAGTTCCCTTACTTGGGATGGTGATAGTCAGCTCAAGGACAGCGCTGTATAAATAGGTGTATCGTATTCCGTTTCAAATTTTCGCCTAGACCACTCTTCTCTTGAAGGAAATCTAACCGTGAAGTCCTTTTTAAAGTATAGTTGTGGTACTATGTAGTCTGTTGTTATTTGTGTTAGTTCAATCGGCATTGCGTATATCACCCTACCATGATCATACGGTCGCTCAGACCAACAACCTGACGCTTTTATTTTGATCATAGTTGCGTAATTTCTCATTGTAAATAAAATTCGAGTTATTGAAAACGCCTACGAAGAAAAAGGTACGTTGATGATTCAAAAGCTTCCGATAAAGTATGCCATGGCCAGCTCCTCAATAAAATTACTGCTCAGTTACCAACACAGTATTATAACATACTAAAATCATACCAATCAGATCGCTTTTTTCGGATCAAACAGGTAACTATATACACTGATCCCAAGGAAATAAAAGCTGGTGTCCCTCAGGGTAGTGTATTGGGACCCATCCTGTACCTACTCTTTACACGTGACTTACCTAAGGACGAAAACTACATCACAGCAACATTAGCAGACGACACAGCCATTCTATCGGTGGAAAAATCAGTGACAGAGTCCATCGCACAGCTGCAACATTATCTAAAGAATATTTTGAGTGGACAGCCACATGGCGAATTAAATTGAACGAAACTAAATCGGTCCATATAGGCCTCACATATAACAGAGCCCGATATCTTGCATTATATACTAGCGGCGTACAAATCCCGTACCATAACACCGCTAAATATATTGGTATGACCCTGGATACTAAGCTTAGATGGAACGCTCACGTCAAAAAGAAAAACGAACTTCTATTAAAATTCTGAAATTTTTATTGGCTCATGGGCAAACGATCTGCGTTATCCACATATAACAAAATTCTCTTACCGCTTTCAGTGCTTAAAACGGTATGGACCTATGGAATTCAACTATGGGGTTGCTCAAATTCCTGCAATACAACGCAGATCCGAAAATTCCAAAATAGAGTACTAAGATGTGCCGTAAATGCACCTTGGTATATCCGAAGCAGCGATCTCGAACGCGATCTTTGCATCGAGTCAGTTGCCGCTACAATACAATTATAGACAAAGTCCCACATGGAAAGACTATCTAACCATGTGAGCGGTGAAGCCTGAGTCCTTACTGACCCAAGCCAATGGAAGGAACGACTTAAACGTAAAAAGCCGGAATATATCATATAGTAACCAACTTCTCTGCAGAAATTGTGCAGAGCATCAATAAAATTACTTGTTTTATACAAAATTAACTAGTTACAATGTAAATAAATACAATGAAAAAAAATTAAAAAATTAAAAAAAAATTTTAAAAAAAAATTTCAGCAAAAATAAACTACAATTTTGTCCACATCAGACTCCAAGTTGCACCATTGGTCATGTTTAACTATTGCAACTTAGGCCAACTACAACAGTGGATTATGCCGAAGGCGGTTAGTTTGTGGATGTACGAGGTGTGATCAAAAAAGAACCGTTATTGTGTGATCAAAAAATAAAGTATTTATTTATTCATCAACAACTATCTTGTCCCCTTTAAAGTAATTCCCCTCAGATATAATACACTTATGCCAGCATTTTTTTCAATCCTCGAAACACTTCTGAAACGCTTTTTTTGGTATCGCCAACAGCTCCTGTTTCGATTTTTCTTTTATCTCCTCAATCGTAGCAAAACGCTTTCCTTTCATCGGTGTCTTCAGTTTTGGAAAGAGGAAAAAGTCAGCGGGGGCCAAGTCCGGTGAATACGGTGGTTGAGGCATGATAACGGTTTTGTTTTTGGCCAAAAACAGCTCCTGAGCGATGTCCATGCGACGTTGTTTTTGCTCAAAATTTAACAATTTTGGAACAATCTTCGCTGCCGCACGTTTCATGCCTAAAACATCCGTAAAAATTGCTTGGCATGAGCCGAACGATATGCCAACATCATCAGCAACCTCTCTGATAGTGATTCGACGATTATCCAAAATCATTTTCTTCACTGCGTCTATGTTTTCATCGGTTGTTGACGTGCTCGGGCGACCAGGACGAGCATCGTCATTGACATCTTCTCGGCCTTCCTTAAACCGGTTATACCACAATTGAACTTGTGTTCTGCTCATAGTAGACTCGCCAAAGGCCACAGTCAACATTTCAAATGTCCTTGCGCATTTAATTTCATTTTTTACACAAAACTGAATACAGTTTCTTTGATCCATTTTTTCGAATAGTACAAAATCGAAGAGCACACCAAAACACGACTAACCTTTTTATCTGTCAAAAACAAACTGACAATCCAAAATGGTTGGTATTGCCAACATATATAACAGACATGTGTACCAACATAAAAAAAAACAAAATGCGAACATCGAACATACGTAACTCACGAAAAGATGAAAATAACGGTTATCTTTTGATCACACCTCGTATTTCGGGCACTGCAATTTGAATACGAGAATCCTCCACTTGAGTTTTTGAGCCAGTTACTATATATCGTACAAGGATCTCTTGTACAGAGCGATCTTGTTGTTTGGGTGAACTTTATTTGTATTGACATTAAATTTATTTATTAGGCGTATTCGATTCGTAACTTGTGTCGAGTTCGTATCGAGTTGAGCGAATAAAACAGCAAACGAGTAAGTGGTATACTTGGCAGCACTGTTTCAAAAAAAGGACTGTAATATAAAATATCCCAGGGAAATTTTAATGGGTAATTTATAATCTCGTTGGTTTTCAAGCAATTTTCAATTTGGAAGCACTTTCTATCGAGGATAGATAACTTTTTCCATACAAAAGTCTGTCCTATCCTCGATAGAGTGGCGAATCGAATACGCCTATTACGGCATACGAGTATTTCTTTATTTATGCTAAAAATACGCAATTCGGTGCTTTTCTGAATTTTATGATAATAAATGTATTTGAAATTAATTCACGCTTCGGCATTTTATTTGAATTGCCGTCGAGTTTTTAGGAAAGGTGCGAAAAATTAAGAAGAGCACACAAATTAAAAATACGCAATTGAGCGGAATTTTTCCTTCAATGATAGTAGATTTATTTGAATTGAGTTCTCGCTTTGGAACTTTTTTCCATATTACCCCAAAGGCTTCTTAGGCAATGTGCGCGCAATTAAGAACACACACATTTTATCGAAGCCAAACCATTTTTTATATCACCCAACGGTGTTATAAAAATATAAAATGTGATAAACAATACCATCAGGGTAAAGTTACAGTCAATTTTATTTTAGCACTGTAATAAAATTATTTCTACACATTTTACAACTTTTACTTAACACAGTTCAGTGTTGACTTTGTTTTTTCGAGAAGATTTGTCCACTAAAATTTTAATCAGAAGATCAGTTATCACAGAACTAGATATAAAACCGGAATTTCACTTTTTAATGCCTATAAGTATCAACTATATTTGAATGTGAAAAGTTTTATTTTATTGTATTCCACAATTTTATTGTTATATCACTGCATTTTATTAATTTTTATCACCCAGTCAGCCTCAAAACACTTTTAGATGCCATTGAAATACTCAATTGCGTTACCGGTTTATACCCGGTGCTGAAACAAGAATAGCTTTTGTTTGAAAAGTACCCGGAATTGGTCAATAAAACGAACCGTCAAAAAATATTCTTTGTTGGTACATCTGTCAGATGTTTACGTGCCAATTCTGAGCATAATCTGTCAGATAATGTGTGCGTAATAGCAGAGAACACACAGAAGGGACACTTAAACGACAAATTTTCTGACGTTTAAAAAAAACTGTCGTTGTTTATCATTAGTTGCCTATATGGATAGGTTTGTTTATCATTGGTTAACCAGAATTCTGGAAGAAAATCAGGCACACTACTACAATTTTGCACATGTGTACGTGTGCGCAAAACAAGAGTAGTTTCTCTGTATTCTCTGGTAATAGCTTTGTAAGCAAGTCATTGTTTGCTGTATTCTGTGAATTTCGCCATGTCGAGTCTAGTTGAGCAAAGAGGCTGTCTGAAATTTTGTGGGAACAGGGAAAAGTCACAAGAGTCACACCATGTCAGGTGAATACGGACGGTATTAATGTTGTTTTTAGTCAAATAGTCGCGTACAAGATGAGATGTCGAGGTGAATAAACCACGAGTTGTTTCTCCACAACTCCACCATCTTGCGAAGAACATTCTCCCTCAAACTCTTCAGTGTGCTCACATAATACTTCTTATTTACTATTTGGCCTGTCGAAAGGATTTCGGTGTGGACCACACCACGGCAATCAAAGAAAACAGTCAACAAAACCTAGATTTTGGATAGACTTTGAGTGGTTTTTTGGGGTTTGGCTCGTCTAAGAAGCACCGGTAATGATGACTTTTATAACATTTTGGCCCAAAAAAGCGACAGCAATGCGATTCTGTTTTTACAAAAATTCACCACTCTCGACACAAGCCGCGCTTCAACTCGTCTCATCCCCAAAACATCGTACATAACGATTTGCTCCGATCCGAGCGAGACACCAATATCGGCTGATATCTCTCTGATGCTAACACGACGACCTTCGAGTAAAATTTTCTTAACTTTTTCGTCAGTCACAGAGGTGGATGGACGACTGGAACGAGGCAAATAATCAAGAACAGTACGGTCCGCTTTAAACTCTTTGTACCACTCGTATGCTTGTGTTTTCGACATAGTCGAGTCCCCGTATGTATCGTTAACACTTTCGACGCTGCCGCACATGATATTTTATTAGATACACAACATTTCGACCTTATCAGTGCGGCTTTCGACCTCGTAAATCCACCATAGACCAGATTTTTCAACTATGCCAAATCATGGAAAAGACACACGATTATCAAATCGACACCCATCATCTCTTTGTTGATTATAAAGCTGCTTTCGATAGCCCGATGCGGAATTGCCTATACAAAACAATGTCTCAGTTCGGTATACCTGCAAAGTTGATAAGACTCTGCAGAATGACGTTAAACAAAACGAGCAGCTCCGTCAAGGTAGGAAATTACCTTTCCGAAACTTTTAATACTGAACGGGGCTTCAGACAAGGCGATCCGTTATTCTGTCTCATCATGGAGGGGATCCTACGAAAGGCCGGTGCGCATCGCAATGGCACCATCTTCTACAAAGGTGTACAGCTCCTTACATACACTGATGATATCGTTACGAGGGGTACTATTTATATTTCTGGAATAGCAAAGAACAAACGTTTTTAAATGAAAATGGCTTTATTGTTTTTCAAAATATTCCCCTTGATGATTCGTTCAAACCATTTGTCATAGCAGTTTTTCCATTCTTCTTGAGACACCTCCAAAACATGGTTTTTGAACGCTTCAACTGCTTCTTCGGCGCTCGTAAATCGTTGACCACGCAAATTACCTTTGATATTCGGGAACAAGAAGAAGTCATTGGGTGCCAAATCAGGACTGTACGGAGGATGAGTGATCAATTCGATGTTTTGACTGCTTAAAAATTCACCTGTTTGACGAGATGAGTGAGAGCTCGCATTGTCATGATAGGCTTATAATTGCGGACAAATGTATGAGAGATGCTTTCGTATGTGATATTCTCGTTGCGGAGATGGAGCGTTCAGCGATGTCAACTCCTAAAGCTACGTGTATGGACACAGTGGCTGGCGCTTGGGCGATGGAGATCACGGCCTTGGTGGGTCGGCCAATATGCAGAGCACGTCGGGTGCAAGTCGAAAGCGGACAATGTATTAAAATATGTTTGTGCGATCAGATAAATTAGAACTCTTTTCAATGTATATAATTCTAAGTGCTTCGATTTCGGTTGAATGCAATATATTTGTGTATTTTCCTGCGCCAAAACAATACTTCATTAAATGTGAGTTGTACGGATGAAGTGAGCTTACACTCACCCTCTTTGAATCAAACGGAAATTCTCTTATTGCATTTTATTTAGGACAGGAAAAGTGTGGAAAAATCTTTTCCACATACATTTGTCGAAGTAACTTATTTTTACTTTTAACTGCAATTTCAAGTGGCTAATTCACAGTTGCTGCATAAAATTAGATAAGGCTTTTAAGCATATGACAAATGTATTTACGTAGACCACTCCACATTTGCTTATCTAAATAGTGCTCGATCATTTTAAACTGGCAAATTACACTTGCACCTAAGAAAAATAACTGACAAAAGGGCGTAATTAAATTATTAGTTAAATGAAAAGTTATCTGAGTGAAATTTAGTTCCGGCTCTTAATTCCGGACTGAGTACGTAAAGTAAAGAAACGTAATGTAAGATGAAATAAGGTTCTGTAGAAATAAGATATTTCTCAACTTCACAAATCAACAAATCAAAGTAAAGCAAAACGAGTAAAGTAGTCTGAGAAGTCGGGTTAGACCGACTTCGAAATACCCTTTACCCTTCCCTTTGGGTGTGAGTTAAGCAAAGGACATGTTTCATTCATAAATCATCATTAGGAGCATATCTACGGTAATTTTCAGTAGGGTACCCTCAGCTGATTGTAATGGAGGGAGGCGTGGCCTTTATCTGATCGTCCCCATTTCTTGTGAATGGCTTTGCAGCGGCAATTTAATAATTCTTATAAAATTTGGTTCAGGAATTTGGTATAGGTCCTATGTTTTAAACATGTATCAATAGAGGGCGTGGCTCCCTTAATGTACCATCCATTTTTAGTTTTATGTTTTATACTAGCACTCTGAACCTTCGTATGAGGTTTCGTTGATGAATCTTGCATGGGGCCCCAGAAATGAATATGGGTTAATCTGCCCATATTTTGCATCCACCCTATTACAGACCAAATGTGCTATCAATTTCTATTCATATATCATCATTAAAAATATAGATAGGTTAATTTTAGGTTCCCAAAGTTCATTATATGGGAGGGAGACGTGCCCTTTATCTGATCAACCCTATTTCTTGTGTATAGCTTTGCAGCATCAACACAAGAAATAGGGTCCTATACCAATATAGAATTTCATTACGTATACCAATATAAAATTTCGGTAAGAAATTGTATACGTCGTAAGTTATAAAAATATGTCATTAGTGGGCATGGCTGTAAAAATAACCTGCCCATTTTTGTTGTGGTGTTTAATGTAAGAACTTTCAATCTTTTTGTGGATTTTCGTTGAGGAACCTTATAGTAATGATTTTTGGTTAATTGTGGGCGTGTCAGTAGTAGTATGCTCTCCATAGTAGTATGGACCCAATGTACATAACAAAAATTGGTCATATATCAGCAATCCGAGCAGAGCTAGGCTTAATTTTAGTCCCAAAAGTTCCTTACGTGTAAAGTTGGCGTGTCCTTTCTCCGACCAACACAATTTCTTGCAGTTGGCTTCATAATGTCCACATATTGCTTCTAATAAATTTCGTCCATAAAACTCTAATAGATCTTAAGTGAAGAATATTTGTAATAGTAGGCTTGACAGTTAATATATACCGCCCACATTTTGCATAGTGTTTAGTTGGACCTCATCTATATAACAACAAAATTCCGTCACTGTTCCATCAATTGGACAGAAGTTATAGTCATTTTAAAAAAGGTGAAAAAAGTTGGATATATGCGAGGTAGGCGTGGTATTTCTCCAAATGGGCTCATATAGTAATCTGGTTTTGTAACATTGTCTAGACTATACTTTTGCAAAGTTTCATTAGGCGCATTCGATTCGTAACTTGTATCAAGCTCGTATCGAGTTCTGCGAATATAACAGCAAAATAGTTAGTGGTATACTTGGCAGCACTGTTTCAAAAAAAGCACTGAAATATTAAAAATCCCATGGAAATTTTCATGGGTAATTTTCAATCTCGTTGGATTTCATGCAATTTTCAATTTGGAAGCACTTTTTATCGAGGATAGAAGAACTCGCTCGTTTCATCCGAGTATAATTTACTCGATAACTTTTTCCATACAAGAGTCTGTCCTATCCTCGATAGAGTGGCGAATTGAATGCGCCTATTATGATATTTCTAACGGCCTGGAAAAAGGTGGCCACAGACGGACGGACAAAAATCAAAATTGCTCAGAAAGATTATTAATCTTACACCATAATTTATTATGACTACAAGGGTTCAGGAGAATGAGTACTAGCTACCACTTTGAATGCATCGGCTCTCGTCAGAAAGGAAGAAATATTTTCAGCATATGTGTATACTTATTTCCATACCTGCCACGCCTCCTTCTTGTAGTTGAAAACTTCTCAACCGCACAAACTTAGTATACGAGGGCGGATTGATATTGAAGCTACCTAGCGCTAGATGGCAGCACAAACAAAAAAACTAGAAATTGCGATCTGTCAAACGTCAGCTGTTAAAATTTCACCCAAATTCATCGATTAGTTTATTTGTTGTAGTCGTTTGATGTAAGCAACTTTGTGTTTCTTGAAAAATGGAAAAAAGCGAATTTCGTGTAGTGATTAAACACTATTATTTGAAAGGGAAAACGGCGAAAGAGACAAAATAAAAGCTCGATAAACATTACGGTGAGTCTGCTCCGTCAGATTACATGGTAAAATATTGGATTGCTGAATTTAAACGCGGCCGAACAAGCACTGCAACAATCCATCAACAGGAAGGCCAAAAGAAGTGGTTACTGAAGAAAATATCAAGAAAATCCTCGATATCGTTATGAATGATCGCCGAGTCAAGTTGCGTGAGATTGTTGAAATGGTAAACATATCATATGAACGTGTGTTCAACATTTTGCATGAACATTTGCATATGAAAAAACTATCGGCAAGATGGGTGCCGCGTTTGCTCAGTGTCGAACAAAAACGAGTTCGACAGACCACTTCACAGAGGTGTTTGGACATGATAAAGCGCAATCCTGTTGATTTTTGGCGTCGATTAATAACTGTTGATGAAACGTGGGTCCACAACTACACACCTGAAACCAAAAATCCATCGAAACAATGGGTGGAAGCTGGTGGAAGTGCTCCGAAGAAGGCGAAGGCAGTGAAATCGGCTGGCAAGGTTATGGCCACTGTATTTTGGGATGCACACGGAATATTGCTCATCGATTATCTTGAAAAAGGATCCACAATCACAGGAAAGTATTATCGTGCATTGTTGGATCAATTGATTGATGCAATCAAGGAAAAACGATCACATTTAAAGAAGAAAAAAATGCTCTTTCTTCAAGACAACGCACCGGTTCACACAGCATTAGATACGATGCTAAACTTACGTGAAATACACTTCGAATTGAGTAATCATCCACCTTATAGTCCAGATTTAGCTCCTAGTGACTTTTTCCTGTTTCCAAACTTGAAAAAATGGCTCGCAGGAAAAAGATTCATCTGAAACGAAGAAGTGATTACCGAAACTAACGCGTATTTTGAGGGGTTCCCGAAATCGTATTATTCAGATGGTATAAAAAAGTTGGAATATCGTCTTACTAAGTGTG
Source organism: Clusia tigrina (assembly GCA_920105625.2). Lineage (NCBI taxonomy): Eukaryota > Metazoa > Arthropoda > Insecta > Diptera > Clusiidae > Clusia > Clusia tigrina. The sequence goes on along the minus strand of OV050033.1, from coordinate 37,831,296 downwards.
TCAAAGTAAAAGGAGACTATGTTGAGAAATAAATGGTTTTTTCTACTTAGGTAGCTTCAATATCAATCCGCCCTCGTACTCCTTTTTACCTTTTTTGAGCTAATAATAAGTGATGCCATTTTCATATATTACTGTCATACATATATGAAAATAGACTTTTGCAAAGTTTCATTAGTTTGTGTTTATGATATGCGTTCTTTTAAAAATAGATATAAAATCAATGCGTGTGGTCATTTTATCTATGTTTTTATAGCACACATTCTTACAGCACACTACATTATATCACTTAACATTACATTACAGCATGCATAATCAGTCTCTTTACATGTTGTGTACCAGCCCCCTTGTGGCCATCACCTGGAATCGCTTGTTGCGGTATCTCAACATCGGTATAAGAAAGGTAAATGCCGCATACAAACGTAAACAAAATTAGTCAACTAACGTATGTGTGTATTTCTGGCAGATCCAGGCAACAATCACAATTCTAACATTCTCGAATTCACGCCAATTGCGTGCGGGCCCAATTGAATGATATACTGCCCCGCCTACTTGAATTGTTTGTTGTAAATTGTGTGTTGCTAATCGCATTTATTATGGTGTTTGTATTTTGGTTTACAAATAGCGGCCGCAATGGAAAGAGAAACAGCAGAAAACGACTGATAAGCGTCAATAACATCGTTTGGGGTTCTTTTAACGGGTAAAGTACTCACAAAATCCTCAATAATCGAGTGTGTGTGTGTGTGCCTCTTATCTGTGGCGCAGACAGGTAATTTGGGTTGCTATCAACGTAATTGCACAAATTAAAAAGAATTAGCCAGCAGCGAGCTAATGTTCATTGACAGAGCGAGAAAGTTGCGCTCAGGTGACAACACTGTCCAGCTCACTGTCGCAGCGGACTGTCAGCTTGCCTTAAAACGAAACCAGGGTCAACTACGCCTCACGCAATGGATGCACTCACTCGTGTGCACTGTCAAAAGCCTTTAATTTATATTTGTATGTACATACATGCATGCTGAAGCATATCATACTGTTTATAAATCCATTTTAGGAAACCCGCTTTTATTTTGGAACGAATACATGGCACAACTTTTGAAAAATCGAATAGCTGCGCATGCTCAGCTTATTTATATGTTGAAGCACGTACGGTGGATGCTTTTGATGTAAATTCGGTTTTGCACTTTACTACACACACTCGCATCCTTGGCTTTGATGGTACGCTTATGAATAAATACTTATGTATGTATGCTTATGTACTCGTATACACTGGTATGGCCTCCGAAATGACATTTGCTAATTATCGAAATTTTATATGAACTCAAAAATGAAAGGTAAATAATAACACGCGTACTTTTTTTAATTTTTGGTTGAAGCACTCTTTAATGAACCGCGACCACAGAACATATCAGGTAAAAAAGCAAACTCAGAAGCAACCGCACATACAACGAACTCAACAGTTACAAACGGACTGACTTTAATCGAGAGATCGAAAGTTATCCAAAAGCAAAAGTAATGTTCAAAAGAGGTGACCAGGTGTATTAAGCAAACAATATAGTTGAACGAAGTGAAACCTCACCAAGCGTAGAACTAAAAGGTAATATAAACTTACCTATTGCTAACTACGTGGAAAGCATAATAGTGAAAAAACGTATTGTTATTGTGTATAAAGGAAATGTATCCCGTACGCTTGTACTGCTTTTAATGTGTATGTGCAGATATGTGTATACGGCATACTCGTATATAGCACAGTTCATGCAGTGCCGTGGGTATTTGGGTAAGCCTCGTTCCACACAAGACGGCAACGGCGCGGGTTTGCATATCACGGCAATGGTAAATAAACCCAAAACTGCACAAAACTCACAACAACGGCGAGAAGTGTGTGTGCTCATACCAAGAACTTCACACGATCGGGCATCTATGAGTGCGGGCTGAAAAACAAAACATAACACCACAAAAAACCCAAATCAAAACAAAGAATACAGCGCAATTTGGATAGTTGCCGGCGGAAAATTTCAACGATTTTGTTATTAATTAATCACAAAAATAATAACACAAGTATACAAAATTTTAAAAAATTTTTGTAATGCTAGCGACTGCCTTTTTATGTAAAATAGTCTGCTAATCTGTCGGGAAATGATATTTTTGAGATATCGACAGATCCTTTTTTTTGTATTTCAGAAAGGTTGTCAAATTTAATTAATCATATTTCGTGTTAAAAATGGCTGATCTGATAGATATATGTACATCAAAGAACGGCAATGAATTGAATTGATCAACAAAGGTTTTTTACAAATCTCTCAAATGGGTTCAAATGCTAGGTTAGATTAGACATACACCACAAGGTCTTTTGCGGTGCCAAATGGATATCCATTTAAGAGCTATAGTATGAATCGTTGAACAGGGAGACGCTCTTAGCAAATCTCAAGAGAAAAACTATACTTAGTTGTGCGAAATGGGTTCATAAGGTCCGGTGCAATTTTTTAATTCGATCGTTTAATTATTCAGATTTATATATATATATATATATATATATATATATATATATATATATATATATATATATGTGTATTTAGTTTCATAGCTTAACTAACACAGTGATCTCAGCTCACTGGCACTTCGACGCTGTTATCTTTTAATAGCCCCGTAAGGCCCAACGTACTTTTATTCCTAACGTAAAATCACCTTCCATGTTTATCTCTTCCACAATATCCGCACCTGGTTACCTTGTCAAGAATTCTTACGAGTTCGTCAAGTTAATAACAACGTTCCCAATAATAGCAACTTAATCAATATAAGATATTAATTATTAAGTCAGTTCTGATTACTGAATTCGACACATCCGTATAAGGGGGCAGTGAACATGCTTTGGTTAATAATTTGGTTTTATGATTCAACTGTGAAATTAACCTTTTGTCGTCCTGGTCCTGGTTTTGTAGCTAATTCATAAACTGACTTTTTAAGTTCCGAAATAGGCGGTATCCTAATCTCTATTTTGCAAATCACAATTTATGGTGTTATATATTTCCGACGCTAACTTGTCCAACTGACCTGATTTGCTGCCAATAAAGTATTCATATTTGAATGCCTTTCGATGCACTATACACAAAGGTGACATACATATGTACATATGCACGTCTGCTGAAGTTTCTTAAATCAGAGCATTAGTTAATGTTTTCGTGAACATCTTCTCCGGCGTCGTTAATATATCCAGCGTAGACTGTGAGTCACGAATTCCATTCTCATGCATCTGGATTTTTCTTTTATTTTACTCAGACTATCTGGATACGCTTAAGGTGCTAATCGATCAATACTCACTAAAACTTCTTACGGTCTTTCGGTTGATTTTCAATTCATTGGACAAAAATTATCTTCATATGATTCATTGACATACATATTTCTTTTCCTGTACACTCATGGTGGCGTGCTAGATACTTCGTAGCATTTCTTCAGTGCCACCTTTCACTGTCTTCATCGCCCATTGATTTTGACCCAATATAGTTTCTAATTGAATCGTGAAAGTGTCAAAACCAGTAGTCATAATTACTTCACTTCATAGTGGATTCTGAATAAAAAATGAAATAATTAAGCATCGCATAGTAATATTGGAAAGAAATTCGTTTACAATAACACAATATTATGCAACCATTTTATTAAAGATCTGCGATTGAGCATGGCTATTTTATAAACCTTAAAATTCTCTAAAAATGGTCACCGGAACGTGGGAACACGTAGCACGCTGGAGGCATGCCTTCCGTCGATTACAACATGATCAATTTGGTTGCGCGTGTGTTGATCAGGGGACAACCATGTGGCTTTGTGGATATCGATATCGATAACTACCATGTTTCGTGCCGCGGCGAAGTCGATCAACCTTAGACCATTGTTCAATGTGGTCTCGTGAAGGATGAACTGACCTGACCGTCTGTGTGGCCGAAGATGCTTTCTCGTTCGACCTTTGCGTTGAAGTCCCCGAGGATAATCGTCACGTCGTGGGTCGGGCAGCGGTCATATGTGTCCTCGAGTCTCGCGTAGAATGTATCCTTAACAGCATCGTCCTTTTCCTCCGTCGGGCGTGCGCGCAAATCAGGCTAATGCTTAATAATTTATTTTTGATCCGTATCGTGGCAAGCCTTTCGTTCACGACCTTGAACCTGGAAACCATTGTTCAAAGCCTGCCGCAAACCACATTTCCACATCCGGCTTCGCGCCTCTCCGCATGGCAGCTATAGCAGATATCGTAGCTCGCTCGTTTAGCGCCACCATGTCGTGCCATTCTGATTTCCTGGATGGCGGTTACGTCAGCCTTTAATTTTTCGTGGGCGTCCGCCAATTGGTTAGAGGCACCTTCTCTATTGAGGGTCCGGATATTCCAGGGTCATATCCTTAAATCAGTGAACTTTTTCCGTTTTCCGCCCGCAAACGCAGCTGTTATTCTTGACTTTAAGCACGAATTGTGAGAAGTAAATTATTTGTAATAGAAAACAATCCAAATATAGTATATCCTGAATTAATCGTTTATCCTTACAACACCCTTCACTTTTAGCGAGTGAAACACAAATAAAACGATCTTCAAAAAATATCAGCAACCCTTTTCAAAAGAAGTCGCGTCCTTTTAATATCCATTTTAGTAACAAAGAAAACTTTTTCAATTGTTTTTCAAGGACTCTGATGTAAGATAACTTCTACTGCTCAACGGTCTTTATAATACCTCAGTCAGTCATATCGTATTCTTCAACTAACAGCGAAGTGGTTGACGGAAAGGACGACCCAATGAATTCTTTGGCAGCAGAAACTGCCGTTTTTGTTTAGCAAGTTGAATTAATTTTTTGCTTGAAATTTTTTGCAATATTGAATTTGAAGATATTTTACAAATTTTTGTAATAGCTCTAATTATTTATGAATGATTGAATTAAAAGAAACTATTTGATGTATTTGATCTGCCCTTTTTTCGTTGCCAACTCTTGTCCGTTGCGTTGACGGAGAAGTTCTGACTAGGTTGCCCTTCATAGAGATAAAGTATTTCAACTTAAGGTAGAACCAAAATAGACGAGACGAGACGTAACAAGTAAGTTCAAGCATATGTGAACCAAAGTTAATAACCAAAATGGTCGTACGTATTTGTGCTAAACCGTTAGTAATATTGGCAAAGACGGAGACTCTCTTTTATCGAAAACACAAGCATGTGAGTGGTACAAAGAATTCAAAATTAGTCGAACAGACGTTCACAATTCTCCTCATGCCAGTGCTCCAATCGTTTTATATGGATGTACTATGTATATACATATGTATATTATAATATACATGCATATGCTATTGGCGTCTTTCAATAAAGTATAAAGCGATTGATGGATGAATCAAACAAACAATAAGGAAATAATAAGTATGCAGTTTGTAAGCATTAATTTAAGTTCATTTTATAAATTTTAAACTGGCATAAACCCGTATGTTAAGCCCGTTCCTGTGTGTATGTATGTTCCCCGCGTATACTTAAATGCGTGTTATCTTGAAAGTTATTAACCTTTCAAGGGATATAGGCATTGTTGAAGGTGTAATGTATAATAAAAAGCACTTTTACGTTTTTGTTTAACTGAGAACGTTTTTATAAGTTATTATATACATATGTAAGTATGGACGTATCTTTACATCAGAGAAATCAGAGCAAACTATCCCTGTCAAACATATTCATAAGAGCTGCTTAAAATGGTAAACAATTTATATAAAATGTATTTAATAATTAAATAGACTAATAATTTCTTTTACTTTTCAGTATGTGAGTGAGACATATTTAATAAAATTATACATTAATTAAAATATAACGGACCATGTTCACATTAGCCTCAGAGAGTACACTCATTTTGACGTCTACTGGAAAAGAGGGAAGCGGGGAGGAGAAAAGTTACGTGAGGCGAGATTTTTTATTTTGTTAAAAAGTTCTCGACTCATTTTGACATTTACTGAGGTGTCATTTGTTGATTTGACGTTTGCTGTGTGAAATTTACTAATTTCACATTTGTTGGCGTAATATTTGTATCAACACGCAAAAATAAAATTTATTTTTAAATAATGAATTAGAACCGAACACAAACAAAGGAGCTCATATCGCTTTATGACCAAAATCTATTGCTTTATACTACGAAATCAGAAGATTGAGTATTATTTTTTTTAAGCATCCCTATCTTTTAATAGCTGCAAAGCAGCAGCGTTAGCATTATTTACTAACTTTAAAACACAAATACTTTGTTCCGCACTATCACTCATTTTTAAATGAATTATAAATTTTCTTCTACAATAATTTATTTGCAAACGTCAAAATGATGCGGTGCTGTTCAGACAACATTTTAGTAAGAACATGAGAGTGCGGACTTATGTCAAAATGTCACGAAAAAATGAAAAAAGGCTGCCTAACAAACAAAATGACAACTGAATGCCAACTTGACGCTATTTGCTGTCTCTTTTGGCAATTTGCTTGAAATTGCCAATTGCATGCTATCAAAAATTGCAGCAATCTTTTTTTGCACACATCTCCAGGACCATTTATGAAATCATTGGGGGAAAAATTGGTCTTCACACATAACTGCCTTTTTTCTAAGTCAACACCACATACATCCACCCACTGTTGTCGCAAATATTCATTTTTGGGAACACGAAAAAACGATCCATTTCCTTTGCCTGAGTATTTATTGAACCCCACACATTTTCTTCCCATATTGTTTATTCTTTTAATTCTTTATTATCAAATTTCACAAATATAACAATGAAAAAACTCGTATTCAATGATATTGTTAAAATGTAAACAAAACATCAACAACTGAATACTTCTAGTAAATTGTGTTTGAATAAAGATTAAAAAAAATAATATCAAAATAATATTTTCATTTAATAATATTAAAGGAGCACAATAAATGTGTCTAAAGAATGAATTTTGAAGTCAGGGAGATATTAATAAATATATAAATCATTAAATTATCACTAATGGCTGCCTTCTGAATTGTTTGACAAAATCAACCTCTTGTATCCTACGTTTTATATTAGTAGATCGATTAAAATCAAGGAGTGTACCTAGTTATATTACATTCATTTAGTACAGTTTTTAAAGTAGATATTGAAACCCTGGAATAACTGAAATACATAAAATTATTCAGAGCGCTGCAACACTGTGTTGGCACGACCTAATTCTTAATATCTTTCTAAGCAAAATTGTGAGCGTTTGGTAAATTGCAAAATATTTGTTCAGTTCGATCCTAATGTGTGCAAAATGAAAGTAACAATAAAGTCATGGATGGGAGTTGCATCTTGGCGTTGGATCGCGAATGATGAAAATTGTGGAATCTGCCGCATGTCTTTTGAAAGTACATGTCCTGAATGTTCTTTGCCTGGCGATGACTGCCCTTTAGTGTGGGGTGTGTGCTCTCATTGCTTTCACATGCACTGTATTGTCAAGTGGCTGAATTTGCAACCTATGAATAAGCACTGTCCCATGTGTCGCCAGAGCTGGAAATTTAATATTCACTAAAGAAGCAAAGACAGGAAAGGAAGCGTAAACGTAGAAAGCGAAATTGAACAATAAGTAACTCTAAATCAAAAGAACACAATAAAAGAAGGAAGGGGTGCAAACAAATTATAAAGTAAAATGGAAAAAGATCGTCAACTCTCATTGTCCGGGCTACCACCACTGCCCAAAAGCCTTAGCGCCGCAGCTGGCTCCTCAGCGGCATCGTCAGCTACTCATTCAAATACAGCTTCACCACTAAACCACGGCCATTACGCAGGAAATGAGCTATTTATGGGTGCATCTACTTCGTCCGCAGCGCGCAACCATCACAATACACGCCACGGCAGCCTATCTTCCACACAAGAATCTCTCAGCGACCGAGAGAGTCTTCATAGTCGTGCGTCCTCCTCACACAGCAGCCATCATACTCCAATCAACCCAGATAGTTCTTCTGACTCCACCAGTACTCTCGATACGCAGCTTGCAATATTGCGTCGAGAAATGTACGGACTTCGGCAGCTTGACCTCTCACTGCTTTCGCAGCTTTGGGCACTTAACGAATCTATCCAGGGATTTCGAGTATTCCTCCAGGAACAAGAGGCATTATCTCCACCGTCCCTGTCACCAACACCCTCGGACACAAATTCACTAACCTCCGAGGCGGAAGATGAATCGTATCCAATACAGCCGCCGTTGGTGCAGCCAATTCAGCCCTTGTTGCCGCCGTGTGGATCAACCACTTCGCATGCATCGACTAGTTCTGCGTCAGGAACTTCTGGCTCATCCTCTGCTACCTCTTCAATGGGTAAAAATGGACCAATGTCACAACCACAAAAAGTTCTCTCGTTGATGAGCAACCTTAGGCCAGCACCACTACCACAACCACAGAAAGCTCATCCTCAGTTACCACGAATATTGCAGCAACGCATGCGACGCGCACCGCCACCGCCGCCACCAACACGTCCAAAGGCACCACCGGTGCAAAAGCGGCCTGCATGACAAAACCCGTTTCTGGATTAGGCTTCGCTTGATCCAAAAAATTCGTGAAGACTTTGGTTCAGTGCAATTTAGAGAGGAATGGGGTTACTAGCTGCTATAACGAAAATAGGCTCATGCAACTTGACGTCAATTTCAGAGATGTTCGCGGATATCATTTAGATCAGACTTCTGCGGCAGGCCATGTGTCAATTAATCGGTGGACAGTGGAAATGAGTGACTACGGCGCTTCAATTAAAATCAAACACACTAATATATACAACGTGAACTTGGTAATTTGTCAAGTAATTTAAATGTTTTTTTCGCATAACTAAATTTCGAAACTGTATTTGAACATTGATAATTGTATTAAGTATGCATTAAGAAAAGGGATAATGTCCTAATTTATATTATAAATCGCATTGAATAATATTTTTAAAAACCCACTTATAACTTCATATCGCACTGGCAATCGTTGAAGATTCCACAACTCTGAAAATTACACAACAGCGATCTAAACTTTTTGGTCAGAGAATATCGCCATTATTTCGATTTATTTTATATTTAAGGAATCCTTGGAACACACTATAACTCAAATTAATTGATTTTAGCCCAATATTAATCATAGTAGCTTTAGCGTTATTCGTACTCTACACTATCAAAGCATCGAAATACTCGTACATATTCAATAATCTCTAGCTAAGATAATTACGATTCTAGAAGTTAAAACAAAATAAAAAATTACTCTTTTTCCTATTACTGTTTACCGGCGTTTAGCGACTCTTCATATTTTGAATGCATATTGTAAATTTCAATGTAGAAATCAATTGCAAGAACACATCAAACACGCACCAAAATCGCGACAAATCTAATCATTTGAATACACGTACATGCATAAATAGCAGAAGAATCCTTTATAAACGATCTTAAAAGTATCAAAATCAATGTCGAAGCTATTTCCTTAGAAGATCGCAATTTTTCACAAATTAATTGTTTATTGTATTATACAAATGAATTGTTGAATGATGTGTTTTTGTCAAATATTACAGTTAAAACATTTCATTGCATAACTTAACTATTGGGCGTATTTATAAACCATTATACAAATAATATTTAAAGCGTTATACATATATTATGAAATAACTATTATTAAAATATCGAATTGGACTTTTTAAAGCAAATACGAATCTGCGTTTCTTTTTCATGAGTAAATTTAGAGATGAACTTTCTCCTTGATGGCAGCGATGTGCCATAAAAGTGAGCTACTGAGGGGAATTTGTCCTGTTGAATATAAGACAGACCTGGGTCTTTCATATGTTTTCAAACCATTATTTTCTAATCTGATAATAGCCGCGTTCGATTCGACACTCTATCAAGGATAGGACAGACTTCTGTATGGAAACAGTTATGGAGCAAATTATACTCGGATGAAACGAGCGAATTTTTCTAACCTCGATAGAAAGTGCTCCCAAATTGAAAATACCTTGAAATCCAACGAGATTGAAAATTACCCACACAAATTTCCTTGGGATTTTTTATATTTTAGAAAACTAAACTTAATCTTTGGATTTTGTTTTTTGATTTTTAATATTATTATTGTGTTGATTTAAATTATATTCAAATGATGAGTTTGTATAAAAAAGTAAATGTTTAAAAAAACAGTTGAAACAGTGCTGCCAAGTTAACCACTTACTCTTGTGCTGTTTTATTCGCACCACTCGATACGAGCGCGATACAAGATACGAATCGAATGCGCCTACTATAAGTATTACAAGAATTCGATTTTGAACTTCCAATGCCTTCTTCTATTATATTTTAATAAATCTTAAGGCAAATGCATATCATGCTCCATGTACCAACTTTTCAGCGGACTCTGTAGACTCAACTACCATATAAATAAGTTGGGTATATCTTCAGATGCCATCTGTCGATAATGTGGAGAAAGTGACGAAACCTCCCTGCACCTGATCACAGACTGCGGACCAGTGGCACACAAAGGACTCAGGTGTATTGGAGAATATATCTTAAATATGAGCAAGATACCTCAACTTGATTCCTCCAAAATATATGAATTCCTGTCGGAAATCACCCTGATAGAAGAACTGTAGATGAGACTTTCCTCATCTTTCAAGTAAATAGGGGCATCACAATAGATCAGGCCGCGGTGTATAACACCCTTAAATAAATCTAATATAATCTATCCTTGGCTATAATATTTCCCTGTCTCGGTATGAAGTTATTTTCCTGTCACACTGGAAGCAGTTTCTCTACAATCAAGTATTTTATTGAAGTTGTGTAAATGGTATGTATGTAAACTTCCTCGAATGAAAAAAGCATCAAGAAAACAAATCGCAAGAGCTCGTCTGGCGAAAAGGAAATGTGTAAAAATAGGATACATCTGGAAGTGTATTTCAGTTAAGAAGACAACTGAAAGATATAGAAGCTACTGGCTTGGTCTCCAAAATGCTTTTTTCTATAAAATCCTTTTCTCTTCGAGTCGAAGGCCTCTGTTGCTAGTACTCATTCCCCCAACACTCTGCACTCATAATTAATTATGGTGTAAGATATAATAATAGTAAGATATAGAAATAATCCTTACCTTTAACATAAAAAGAGAACGCAATCAAATATCATTTCGGATCTAACGGATATAGAATTGGTGAATGTCAAAATCGATTGGCGATACTGAACAAATTAGAGAAACGAACCGTTTTCCGTCTTTATGCCGTTAGGGAATCCCGGCAAATGAGCGCAAATTAATAAATATTCGGATTAACAGAATAGGGATCATGCTGCAAATTTAGTTGGTATGGATTAAATGTATTTGGTTTAAATTTGAAGTTAATTGTTGTTTCTATCAAAGCAAATCATACGAAGTGTGATAAGAAACTAAAGGTGGATTCATTGCTGTTGTCCGAACAACTTTTATTACGTTCTCAAATTTTTTTTGTTGGAGAGTGAGCTGAAGTATGGCTCACAGCTTACTTCGGCACACTTTTTTATATATGTGACCTTCTCCGAGAAAAGGGACCTAGTGTGTCAAAAAACGGGTTTGGACTTAAGAGTGGATACTGGTACCTAAAAGGGTGTAGAATAAGATGAAATGAGTTAGATTTCTGATAAAAATTTATTTACCTTACCCCATAAAAACTGGGTGCGGCTTAAGAATCAAGTATCGAGATCATAACAAACAGAGCAGCAACAATAGCAAAGGTATTGTCACACTAAAAGCGAAAAAATACGTCACCACATAGGCATGACGTCACCAAAGTCGGCACCCAATCATGACTAACCATACCAAATCGCATCTCCCAACTGAAGGTGTGTTCACAGTAATAATGCGTTATGAAACTTTAAATTCGTTTTTCACAAAACTTCATTTTCACACACTAGGTCCCTTTTCTCGGAGAAGGTCACATATAGTCATATAGCAAGAATGATTCTATTATTTTTGGTCATATAGTCATTAGTATTGTTGCCAACGAACGTGGTTATGATATTCACTCATAATAATACGTACAATTTGCAAACGCAAATAATAAAAATGAAGAGATGGCAATCCTACTCATCGAGCTGTTCGGACAGAGAATTAAAATCAATTTGATCGAAATAAAGAGAGTCCAGCAAACTTTCGTTACGCTCTCAATTTTTTACAGCTGACGAACTGCCTGTAAAAATACCAACAAAAGTTGTTCGGACAACAGCGGTGAATCCGCCTTAATAGGACAATGTTTTAAGAAATTGCTACGATCTTAACTTATACGGTACTAGAACAGTCCTTTTATTTGTTCTCCTGAAAAAAACAACTGATAATATTTATCCTGAGTAGAGCAACATTTATTATTTAGTCAACGATAAATCTGATTTGAAGACACTAATAATAAATGATCTAACAAAATATAGCTTTGATAAATATAAAAATATTTTATTTAGAATTTTCATTTTGCTGTTGTTTCATGAAATATGTAGTTCAAATTAATATTGCTTATGTTTATATAAGACACAGTATAAAAACTGCCTACGCGACTGTAAAAAACACTCCATACAACTTCTTCATTTTAGTTAATACAATATAGCATTTAAATAGTTAACAAAGATAATAAAGCAGAGCAAATATGGCTTCTATAACTATTATTAAAATTCAATAAGCATGAACATTTCATTCTAAAATAATTTTCGCTTCTTTACCATCAATATAGATTTTCTGGCCATTATGTAAACAGAATTCCCGTTTAACGTAAGCAAACAGCAGATCAGTGACTAGGAATATCTGTAGAAATAGGAATGTGTAATTACAGTTTATTGAAATGAATCAGAACCTTACTTGTCCTGTGGAAAAAGCTAATGTTGCACCGAAATAAAAGTTGGCATTTGCAGATCCAGAATATATCCACAAATGCCACAAGGCAGGCATCATAGACAGTGTAACCAAGAAAAAGCAAAATACCACAAAGTTGTGCGCCATAACTATGGAAAATATACATAATGAAATAAAAAGTCAACATTAAATATTCAAACTACAATTACATTTCCAGCATCGTCGCCATAATGGTAATAATGCCAAATAGAAGCTCACATCACCTAAACAGGGGTACGAGCGGAAAATGCTAATTAAGGCTATAAGGACAGTGGCGAGTAGAAATGGCTCCTTCCGCAACTTAAGCGATAACGGTAACAAATATAAAACGGTTGCGTTCATTTGGAATGTGATGAGAAACATCGTACGGAAGTGGTCAAACATTTCAGTAAAGAAATACCAAAATAGTCCTATATTCGGCTGCAAGTCCCGGTAGAAGAAGCTGCAATATTCAAGAAATTATAATTAAGCAAGTCAGTTAAATTATATACTTACATAAAGCCTAACGTGCCATCCAGAAAACTCCAACTTTTCATTATTGTAAAATTGAGCCAAGTTATACCGACGCAAAAGGCAACGAATAGTATCACAATTTTTATGGCTCTTGCTACTGAGCTCCGTGCAAACACTAATACGACTGGGGCGATGAGCACTACTGGGTACAGGCTACGCATTGTTTCAAACGCCAGAAACAACAAACAAGGCAATAATAAAAATTTCCCTAAACAATAAAGCGTTAAAGCTAAAAGTAAATTGCTGAACACAGTTGAAGTAAGACTAATGCAGTTTAACACTGACAGTGGATTGAAAAGATACGCCAGTAACACATATCGTGGTATCGTGTTCACATCAGAGATCTGTAATTGCAGTTCCTCCGTCGCGGCAGCATAAGTGTCTACTTCAGCCGCTTGCTGCCGTAATTTTTTTTGTAAAAATTGATGACTGAATTTGTACAGAACTAGTGCAGTCAGAAGGTCCAGCAATATGTACAAAATCGGCACCAATTGCGGTACCATGCCAAACACTCGCACAAGCGTCAACAAGAGTATCGGAGTCTCGTGCACCATATCACCTTGGTAGGGGTCGATACCCTGCTGGTACAAGTAGATTCCTTCTTGCACTGTGTATGAAACAAGATTAACTTGGTTTTTGCCAATTTATATATGAGCTTTCGAAAACGCTTACTTCGTTTAAAGGAATTCAGAGGCGTAGCAATTTCTACACGATTTTTGACTATCGCCGCATACTGTGAGGTAGCCAAATAATACCGTACGACTCCGCCAAGCAGCAGCAACACTGCCGGATTCTTCTGCATCTCTATTTACTATGTGTATATATATAATTCTGCTATAATTAATAATTAACGATAAACGACCTGACTGGTAAACAAAATATGCCGACTTCTTTTTTAGTTCAAGAATTGCTGTAATCAGCTGGCAAAAAACATTTAAGCAGCACAGAGTGTTACGGAATAAAAATTATTTTCTCCAAGTGGCTCAGAGCGAATCTAACGGAACCCATTTGTAACGTTTGTATTTCGTCTGGGATACTCGTAACTGGTTATAGAATTATGACGAATTTCTAAATTACATATGCATTTAATTTTTAATTTAATTAATAGTATTATATAAGATATAAGGCAGGCATAATAGAAAAGTAATATATGTATGAATGTTAAGCATGTATACTTTTATTAACGGTATATGAACACTTCATTTCGCACGTGAACAAGGTGGAAATAAGGGGATGGCGAATTTTTGACATTTTTTCTCTGGTTCAAAGACAGGTCATTTTTCAATTGGATGCATAAATTATTTTTGTTTTTAATACAAATATTCACGTGTCTTTTCATTTCTTTTAATGCTCTTGAATTTTGATTAATTGATAATTTCAATTTAATTTTTTTTTTTAACAAATAATAGAAAAAACATTTGCTGAAGTATACATTTAAATCGTTTATAATTCCTTCCACTCATTTTATATAATAATAAATAATCCAAAACATTTAAAATATCATATACATGAAAAAATAAAGTATATATATAAAAACTTATACAAATATTAATGATAAATTCTATTTTTTTTCTATATCGTATAGTATATATTTATATTATATATAACAATACAGTTTATTGCAACTGTTGCATGTGCGCAATTTATAATGTCGACAGCCACATAAATTCTAAAAAAAATTGAAAATAGCTATCGATAATTGAACTTAACAAAGCAGTACAGAAACTTTTTAAAATATTTTATATACATAGAAGTTTTCAAATAAAATTTTCCCAATAATAAATTAATATTAATTCGTTAAAAAATACTATAAAAATAATTGGCTGAATTATAGTTTTTAGTTCATTTAATTAGTTAAGATAATTCATTTAAATCACAATATTTAACTACTACAAAATTATCTGCTTCAGTAACACTCTCTTATAAAAAGAGTTATTTTCACCAAAGAATACAGATTTTTCACCTTGGACCATAAACCAGGTGACCCTGGTGAAAACCAGAGACCATAGAGACGAGACACTTAAACGTCAAATTTTCTGACGTTTAAACAAACAGTCTTTGTTTATCATTAGTTGCCTATATGGATAGCTTTGTTAATCATTGGTTAACCAGAATTCTGAAGAAAATCAGCCACACTGCTACAGTTTTCCACATGTGTGAGTATGCGCAAAACAAGAGTCACTTCTCTGTATTCTCTGATCTGTACTATCCGCACTTTCACATTAAAAGCGGGTCGGCATCAATAATCTTTTCAAGACATTATACCATGCTGTACCTGCGTCGTTACGCTATGATTGCATTCAATACAGAAATGGTTTTAAATGGACTGTATTGTTAGGTTTGAAAGTTATTGGAGTAATTGTGAATTATGTGAATGTCAAATTAAACGTCAAAATACATTTTGTTTACAAACGCGTGCAGTTTCCATTTCAAGCAGAAGTTAACTAGATTTCAAGAAGGGTTAATTAAAAGCAGCACTAATTTTTACCAGACATGTCTGAGAAGGAGGATTATAATACAATTAAAGAAGTGTTGGCAAGATGTAGATCTCTCACAAAGGATCCGACACTATTTTTAAGGTGAGTTGGTTTTCTTTGAATCACACACACGTGTTGCTCTACTCCTATATTATGTTTTCCATTTCAAATTATTATTTACCAGGACACAAACAGAAAAATTCGAAGAGTTTAATAAATTGTTGCAGGAGACATACCAACTGACTACAAAAAATGATTCTACGAATCGGTCATCAGTAGAATTTCTACAAGATTTGATAATAGATGATATGGATGTGGAGCAAATCTGGCAACAGTTGGAGCTGCGTAATAATATAGTGTCTCCTCAATATATGAAACGAACCTCGAAATTACTTTCTCTCCATGAGGAAAAATTTAAACTTTGGATGGAAGCAGAGGAACCCGCCGATGATGTAACTGAAAATAATAAAACATTTGAGGATTGCAAAAACGCAAAGAAGATTTCAAGTGCGAAAGTAGCCGAAAAGAAAAGCAGACAACCAAAAGATATCAAAAATAAATTGCTTAAGAAACCGAAAATAAGATCGTCGGAGGTGGACGACAAGTTTTTCAAACTGGGTGAAATGGAAGCATATTTGGAAGCAGAAGAAGCTAAAGATATGCGCAAAAAAAGCGGTAAACCAGCTATGGGAGATGATGATGGTATAGATTACTTTGTGGATGATTTTGAAGAAGATAGTGACAACGACAACCCTGTTTACAAGGATTTTTTTGATACTGATGAGCCTGCAAACAAAAAAGTCGTGGACAAAAAAGGTGCAGATTATTTCGACGAGGGATCTGAGGGTCAGAGTGAAGAAGATAGCGAAGCTAATAATAGTAAAGCTCCCCAACAAATGAAGGACACAGAACTTAAATCCGGTTCTGAATTAGGCTCTGAATCAGATGCTAAAGCTGATGATGATGATGATGATGATGATGATGATGATGATGATGATGATGATGATGATGATGATAACGATGATGATGATCATGATGATGAAGTAAATAAATCTTTGCTGGAACCAGCATCTGATTCAGACTCAAATCCTGATGAAGAGAAACCTAAATCAACCTTTGAGCTCCGGCAGGAGCGCTTACAACTACGAATTCGAGACTACGAAGAAGAAGTGCTGGGTGAGAAGCCTTGGCAGCTTAAAGGTGAAATCCAAGGCAGCAACCGGCCCCAAAATTCATTGCTTGAGGAAATTCTTGAATTTGATTCAACCACTCGACCGGCTCCTGTCATCACAGAGGAAACAACACGTCGATTGGAGGATATTATTCGACAGCGGATCAAAGACCGAGCGTGGGACGATGTGGAACCTAAAGTGCGGGAAGTACAGACTCCCCACGAATATCGGAAACAGCTCGTACTTAATCAAGAAAAATCTAAAGAGTCACTTGCTCAGATTTATGAAAAGGACTATCAACGTGCACTTGACCAAATGGACCCCAAAAAAGCTGCTGATGCTGACGAAGAGGAACCGAAAGAGCACCAGGAGATACGTCGTCTTATGAGCGCACTTTTTGTCAAACTAGACGCCCTCTCCCATTTCTACTTTACACCAAAACCCGTTGCACCTGAACCGAAAATTATCACAAACACACCCGCTATTTCCATGGAAGAGGTCGCACCTGTCAGTGTAAGCGATGCTAAACTTCTCGCTCCTGAAGAAGTATACCGTGGACCGAAAAATGATATGTTAGGAAAATCAGAACGCAATCGTACGGACAAAAATCGGGAACGACGCAAAAAGAAGCAAAAACAGCGTGCAATTCATAAGACTTTGGATGCCCAGGAGGAACGTCGCCAGAAGTTAGGAATACCTCAGAAAAAGAAAGAAGAGAGTGCCAAATTATTAAAATCTATAACAAAGCACCGAAACGTAGAGAAGGTAAATATTCATGAAATCTATTTACAGGTTCCAAATACTTTTCAAGGCTGGCATATATATAGGTGCCTATTGCCCACTTTATCCTTCCCTCACAGAATATTTCCCTGGCTCTGATCCAGTCAAGGGCCATGGGGCAATGACTCACAGACGTTATAGATTGGGTTAAGATGGGAAGTGAACGTCAGCCAGAAGCTCTAAGGTTCCAAAGCTATTAATAAGGAGTCCAATACTGTTAGTGTGCGATTTTGAGAGTACTTTGTGTGTTCTAGAGCAGCTGTTTAGATCAGAAAATTCACCGCAGAACTTCCTCCAAGACTCTCTTTTCGCTTTTCTAATTTATATGTATGTTGTAATTGGAGTGACTCTCTATATGCAGGCCGGCCACCAAGTCGTTCAGCTATGATGAAGAGTCTTGTAGTCTCCTTCCGAATTTTGGCTAAATTGTTATTCCACCAAGAGGTAATTTTTTGATGAGCACTGTCCTCGCAGTACTTTCAGGGGAGGAGCGAGGTTTTACCGCTGTCCTCTTCTGTTGCTGCTGCTTCCGCTGGGGATGTCGATGGGGTGTCGTCACCAATTTCCGCGGAAGGCTGCTTCATCATCGTGGCTGAGCTGGGTTTCGATATGGTCGGTTTGGCTCCTGTCTTCATCCTCATTTGGATCTGCGAGAAGTTCAGAAATAATTTTCCTCCCTGCGCCGTGATCCTCTTCTTCGATCCTTCGTCGATTGAGAATGTGACAAATAGTCCTCCATCTCTTTCTTTCGTGGACCGAAGGACCCGCCAGTCGGTGGTTGATCGTTCCACGTTCTGCTTCGCCAGTCTGCTCAGCCGGTGCCTATACATCCGGGGCCTCCGGTGCTAATACATCTTCCGGTGGCAGGTTCGTAACTCACATAAACGTTTGGGGCATCTCTGAACCCTCAAACATATTTTTGCTTCCGTTAGGAAGGCACCTTAAGCGTCGACTCAAGCCCAATTTTTGTTTGGTTGTTGTGACATGCAGGAGACAGCCACCCATTTCTAGAGACGCAGTTGATGAAGCCGAGATTATTATTGAGATTTTCGGATTTATCCACCTCTTCTTTATCAGTGTGCTCTGTTCAGCACTTCATTTTCCTCCGGATTCTTGGTGTTAATGATAGGAACCTTGCGTGCGTTGCCCACATCTTTGTAGGAGCTGTGCCATGTTCTTTTACCTTAGCAGCTTCGGGAGTTCTTTCGGTTTGAGGCGCTTGGCTTGTAAGAGCCGTTGCTGATGAATTCGAATTGTCAACGGCCTTCGGAGGTTGTTTGTGCTTTTTCAGCTAAGGCGTTACACCACTTGGCGAGCTGTTGCTCGATCTGCAACGTTTCGACGAGGTACTCGCTGGGTTAGACGCCTGGTTTTCTTTTCAGTTACACTCTTTCGCTTTAGCTTCCTCTGCAGTCATGCCATCTCTAGTCATGGCCTTAATACGACGCTTCTGTGCTCCAGTAAAGTATTCATACTTCTTCTGGTCAGCACCTTTGTCTGGTACACATGGTTCCTCGGTAGCTTCTTCAGCAACGCGTCAACAATATTTGTTTCCATTGTACCCTGTGTGCTCTCCTCAGCCTTAGACTCACCTTCTTGTAAGATAACAGTCACATCCATGGCCCCAACTTCTCCGGAACTTCATCTGACTCCGTTGGTTTGTATAATTTATCAAAAATTCAATTATCCATATATAATCTTTTTAAAAAGGTGAGAATAATATGGTCCATGCTCGCAGAGTGCTCCCGTCCGAACATAAGACTAATTACTATGGGAGGGTGGCCGGTATCCCAAGGGAAAATTCTGTTCGCGATGCTCATATTTCAGTTCCCTGCATCAATCGGCCATCGGCACGATTCCAAGAAGACCTTGACTTGGGAATGCTGGTCGCTAGTTTTTAAGAGTATCACCAAGGCATGGCTGAACCTGGGCTGTCATAGCTCCATGGATCATTGACCTTACTTAAGCCCATACCATGGTCAAGGTCCCTGGAGGTTGGAATTAAATTTAATTAAAAGAAAAAGTAGTTCCATTCTATATATATTGTAAAAATATTGAACTCCTTTCATTTGACATTATTTTCGTGTCTCAATTCATCTTTTTTCCTTTCGTCCCAAAAATATATTTCGTACTTTTTTCATTCATCCCCGCATGTGTTTCTGTTCTTGTAGTAATTGTGACGTCACGAATTCTGCAGTTGCTGGTTAAAATTGCTGAGGGGAAGTAACTGTCCTGTGCATTGCGTGTCCTCGTACAGACCTTGTATGGTCTTTGACAATACTGTTAAAAGCTTGCGCAAATGCATTGGCACAATCGTCCTTGTAGGATTGATTTGGTTTGTCAGTACGGTTGGAATTCTGGTGATTTGTCGCTAGCTTTCACCTATGAGCAAATAGTCTAAAGTTGGTTTATATTAATTAAGTAAATAATCTTGTATTGGAATATGTTTCATTTGGGCAAATTGCTGACCCAAGCCGTGCGAGTCCTTAAAATTTCTCTTAAGTGTTGAAATATACATATGTTTGTAGGACATGTGACTATATACATCATTTGCTTAAACATTTTTTTCTGTTTTTCAGATAACTATCAGCAACGATAAATCTTCGTTGAAATCATCGAAGGCGTTCTTCTCCAAGCTGCAGGATACCACCAGCAACTATGTGAAAGCATCGGCAAAAGCAACTAAGAGGAAGCCTGATGCAAAATCGCAGTCTGCCAAGAAACTAAAATTGTGAAGAATTTCTATGTGTGACTTGATGTAAATATAAAAAAAATGTTTTTCTAAGCGACGTGTCTAATTTGCTCACCTGTGGGAATTCAAATGTTGACGCATTTTTGCACATGGCTTTCTTGGGGCTTTAACAAAAGTTTGAAACAAATTCTCGGCTGCGCAGGGACCCTAGATCTGTGGCTGCAAAATAAAGTTCTTACGCAGATGTGTGGCAGATAGTCGATCACGTACGGCTATGATTACTGTCATAAATTGGTCTATGCTGAACTTTGTCATGTATAAACGAATTTACGCGTTGTGTGTGTGTGTGTGTGTGTGTGTGTGTGTGTGTATACTTGTATGCATATGTAAGTTTGTATGTATGTGTGTATCTACTATAAACCTCGAGAGTTTTCGCAATTAACGCACAAATAAAAGCCGCATGGTGCCTTCAAGTGATACCCAAGACTGGTATCCAGGGACTGGCATAGCAAAGAAGCGCACGTGGCAGCCATTAATAAAGCAACAACATGTCCTCCAATATGCAGAAAAGTACTTAAACAGCCAAATTGTTGTAAAATTAAACCCACGCAAAGTCCTGGCAGAATAATGATAGTTCTGAAAATTGTAAAAATTCCGCTTATACACTGGCGAAATGTCAAGCGACTTGCCGTGACTCGAGGATGTAATTGCAAAGGACATAACAAGCATTCGAGCGCCACAATTTATTTTATTTTAGTTCCAATTGGTGATGGTTCGTCAATTTTGCATACAAGTGTGCGCTCACATGCAGTGGCGTCCAATGCAATTTTTCAATTCATTTGAGAGGCGCTGCCGCAACGCTACTCATTAGATTTAATTCACGAATTCGATGGGGACCATGTGCGGCGCCAAAACCCACTGGGAAATATACACATGCAGAGCACTCTTGTGGAGAACAAGCGGTCATTTAAGTAACGCTAAAGAGTTGTTTTTCAAACGGCAGTCTTCCATGTCATCACTTCAATTAGTCGCACGTTATGTCCCTAGGATGTCTTGTATCGGAATGTTGGAAAATTAAAAAGTGCTTTTCTGGATAACTGATCCGGACTATTTATCAGGCGATCAGTGGCAGCGAATGGGGTTTTTCGGTTTAAGCGTAGAGTTAGGTTCGACATCTGATTAAAAAATAGGTCAAATAAATGGAAATTCATTACAATTTATTTCAATTCAACGGTGGGATCTGAAATGACCGTGGTGAGCGCATCTTTCAGTGCAACAAGCCAACTTTTCTATTTAGGCTCAGCTTCAGTGTCAATGGAAAGTGGCCGAAATTATTGTCATCCCTAAACCCGGGAAGCCCTTGAAGGAAGTCACTTCTTATAGACCAATTAGCCTCTTACCAATTGTTTCTAAAATGTTTGAAAAGCTCCTGTTTAACAAACTTAAACCAATTCTGCTCAAAAAGGAGATAATACCCAATCATCAGTTTGGATTAAGGGAACACCACGCCACAACAGAACAAGTGCACCGAGTGTACAACATAATAAGAAACGCTCTTGAGGAGAACCGTTATTGTACAACTGCTTTCCTATATATAACACAGGCGTTCGATAAAGTATGGCACTCTGGCTTTCTCTTTAAACTGAAAAAGTTACCACCTCAGACGTTTTATGATATCTTTCAAAGTAAAGGCCAATGAAGAAGTTACTGAACTGTTCTCTATAAAGACGGGTGTACCACAAGGCAGTGTTCTAGGTCCTGTGCTCTACACTATCTACACGGCTGACCTTACACTAACGGAGAATACAAAAATCGCAACCTACGCGGATGATCCTGTCAAAATGGCTACAAGCAGCAACAATATAATCGCTACAAATTATCTCCAAGATAGCTTGGATAAGCTCCAAATTTGGCAAAATAAGTGGAGAATTAAGGTGAATGCAACTCAATCTGTACAAGTAACCTTCAGCTTGAAACAGAAGACTTGACCATCAGTGATACTAAATGATTGTCAACTGCCCCCATCCGAAGGCGTCAAATATTTAAGGCTATATCTTGATAGACGTCTGACATGGCAGAAGCATATTTTGCGAAGAGAAAGCAACTTGGAATCAAGCTTACTTCTTTATATTGGTTCCTGGGATATAAATCGCTTGAGAATAAACTGCTCGTTTATAAAATAATCCTAAAACCCATGTGGACATATGGTATACAGCTATGGGGTTCAGCCGCAAAAACCAATATCAAAAGTATTACGCTTAATAGTAAAGACTCCATGGTTCGTCAGGAATGAAATAATACGTCACGACCTAAACATCCCTACTGTCGATGAGGAAATATCAAGATACAGCATTAAGTACAGGGAACAACTAAGTAAGCATCCTAATATACTAGCTTCAAATTTTGAATTGATGTACTCTGAGCTCACCATGGAAAAATGAAGAGACAAGAAATGCTGAAACAAAATATTCGGTTAGCTCGACATTGTACAAAATGGGCAGTTGTGGGTGTTCATTTTCTCGCTGGGCAGATTGATATTCACAAACACCCACGCACTCTTTCATCAACATGGAAGCACTCGACTCACAAATTATTCAATTGCTTGTCCTCTCAGCTTCAAGTGTCATCGTCGCTTTTCAAGTTACCAGTTATGATTTTTGCTGCTGCTACGGTTGTTGCTGCATCGTAATGTGTTGCATGAGAAATAAAAATAACAGTAATTTCAAATCAATTGATTTGGAAAATCCCCCGTTGAAAGCTGGCGATGACAGCCATCGCGACAGCGATTTAAATGCGTATCTCAATCGACATTTAGAACACGATTTTTGCTTTAGAGTTAAATTTTCTGGTTGCTGATGGTGCTGCAACTATTTTCTCGTTTGTTGTGCATTCGTCGGCTCCTACAAATATGGTTCATTTCGTTGAACCATATTTGTTTGTTTGCTTGTTGGTTTGGTGCGTCGACACATAGAACTTAATGTTTGCAGTTTCCTCTTAATAGGATGCCTTGGCTGTGTGTGCTTTGGCAAAGGAGTTAAGGAGAGCTTTTTGCTTTGTTGGACATACCAATCCGATGTTCCATTTTTGTTTTATCATTGTTTAAATTTCGCTGATCTGTGAAAAAATCTCAGTTGATTCTGTTTCTCTAAAGAGCCATAGTTGAAGCTGCTTAGGTTGTCAGAGCCAAAAATTGATAATCGATCTGTACGGACTTTGGCGCCCACACTAGTAAGGATCCAATGTACATTGCTAACAATTTGTATTCCGATAATATCAGTACGAGCATAAGTAGGTTGTGTATTTACACGTCAGTCTAGTACCAGCACAGCAAGCAAATAGCTCAGATGGTTGTTCCTGCTGCCGAAAGACAAGCTTCTAACTAACTTCTAAAACTTGCCGCAGTTGCTTGAGCCAGAGAGCCATGCTTGAAAGGTACTGCACTCCCAGTTTTCAGCGCAGAATGTGCGAAGAACGATTCCCATCTCAGTCTTCCCCCCTTTTAGGAAGTAGGAGGACTTGTGTGGCGTTCCGTTGGAGATCGCGCTTCTCTTTATGTCGAGGCGATGAAGTCGGATTCGAGGGTGCTCTGAAAGTTGAGGCAACTCTGTGTTGGAGGACTGCTTTGAGCTGATGGTAGTCAAGTATGGATTGCATCGATATAGTGCAATTTCCTGAATGCACTTCTGCTACTATGTTGTCTCGTGGAAACGTACATGAATCGCGTGTTAAACTCAATAATATAGTCGAGATGTCGGCTTTGCCTTTATTGCGATCGGTTTGTAATCCGTGTAAATCATGAAGGCATGACCCATTAGAATCGTCCTAAAGTTCCTTACAGAAGCAGAGCCTCCAGCTACTCCCTGTGGTAGGCGCTATAGCATGTCTCCGGGGCGTTAAACTACCTAAAAACGAACCCCAGAAGCTTCCAGGTCCCATCGGGCGGCTCTTGGTTGGTTGCTGCGCCGATAACCGTGTTTGAGGCATTGGTACAGCGCAATTTGTGTCGCGGGAGAGAGAAACACTGCTGCTCGATAATGGTCTTAGATCGTTGAAACTCGTGCTCCACCTCCGGAGGCCACCAAATCTTCGCCTTCTTCCTCCTGTTATTCTGCAATACTTCCTTGAGTGGAGCCCTGAGCACCACGAGGAGTGCAACGACGATTGAAGTCAAGCATCCACAAAAAATTCTCATCTGGGTGGAATCCAAGGAATAGGAAAGGCAGCGATTGCTTCCCTTTCTGTCGTAGTGCCTATACTCCTCTTTGGATGCCCGATACCCAGCAAAAATTACGTCTTGGGTACCGAGTTGGAATTTGTCCAGACTGATGCGAAGGTTGACCGTATTCATCATATCGAGTAGTTGGCTCAGGTGGTAAAGATGATGATGATTTATTACCCGCTGTGAAGTTTGCGTAGAGTTACGCAGGCTGCGGTATCACAAAGGGTCAACGTTGGCCTAAGTGCGTCCTTCGGGTGGCCGCCTTACCTACCTATCTACCTACGCAGGTTTAATGGCATGCCTACTAACTCGAAGAAATTGAACGGCATTGTGAGGGCCGTCTTTTCGACATCAGCCTCAGCTACCGGGATCTGGTAGAAAACTTGATGTAGGTCGATGACGGAAAGGACTGCCCCAATCCTCTCCTGGATGAATCTTCGATGATCGGCAACGGCCGTATAGCGTACACGCATTGAGTCTGCGGTAGTCGACGGTACAACATGGCTTTGACGCCATGTGTAAGGAGCTCCTTCATGGAGTCGCCCCATTGCCGGATGAGCCCCCGATCGAACTCGCGAACTTATCTTTGGGGCTGTGAGGCGTTCACCAATAAGTGCGTGGTCGCTCAAAGAGGCCCCGTATGACGATTAAATGGTGCACCGACAGATTTGTTTTTAAGATTTCAAGGGCATTATCCATAAAGAGTTCATTCCACCGGTCCAAACCGTTAATGCACCTTCAGCGTTTTGTGGATGATTAAGCCATTTAAAAGGCTTGTGCCGACATCCTCTAGGAAATCGCGGTCGTTGATCTAACAATTATTCGACATACTTTTAGACCATGCAAATAAATAACTAAATGGATCGAAAGGGAGCTATTTTGAATAAAATAAATCGGGTTTGTCCAAACAACTTTTTGTTCTTATTTGTAAAAAGACCTCTTTACTTTGGAATGTATCTTGTAAGCCGGTGAAAACACGTCAGTGTATGCCGCACAATGTTTTGGTAACTACAAAAAACAGGTACAAACAAGTAATTATATATACACATATATAGGATTTGGTTCTATGGATTTCTCGACTTTTCTTCTGGGACAACGGATTGCGGCTGTAGCTTGTTTATATGCGGTTCTACATTGTTTCAAAGGATTAGCATAACAATAAACTACTTCCACGTAGTTGGACTACTTCTCAAGCTACCGTAGTTGGTAATTCAGCATTACAGGTTTCCCGGTCTTTGTTGATCCTGAGGAGATGATCAAATAAATGTCATTGCGATTTTATTGTAAACCAGTTTCTCCTGAGAATTTGCAATATGAACAAGGCTAGGTAGGTAGGTAAGTAGGTAGGAGTGGCCGCCTAGTTTGCCATGGACAACTATAATAAAGGATAATAAAAAAGAGGAGAGTATAAACACAAAAAGATACTCGATCCGTAACTACCCGGTCAATGTGGCGCTGGCGTTACTCGTGTGCTGACGTCACTTCAGCTATTTAGCAAATTTTGCACATTTTTGGAACACATTCCCAATTCGGTTAAGTACACATGCACGTGCTGCTGAGCGATTCTGCTTGGACGTACCAGCATTTGCATTAAGTACGTAAAATACCATTTAGGAACTGCACTTTCGGCAATTCATGCACGGCTACTTAAGGGTCAGCCAGAAAATCACTTTGTGACATCAGCTAATTTGAGGAGCATGAGCACTAAATACCGTTTCGTGCAAAGCTGCACCGCAAGAGCACCAAGCCATGCCATTTATTCAAATTGTTTTGCAAAATTCGTGCTGCTCCGGGCGCAATAGGAATTCGCTTCTGGCTCCGTGCATACTCGCTTTGAACACACACAGGACACCATTCCCATCATCAGCATAACTGCAACTACATTGCTGCAATGACTTTCTTGCTGTTTTCTTGCTAGAACTGATATTAAAGCTCTTAATTTTGAGCTAGTAGCAAATTTACAAACTCGCAATAAATTAGTTCGACGCACCCTCCCTGGAGTATACACGAAAATGCTTTTTGCGGTGCTGCTAAGTGGCCCTTTGTCCGACTTAAATAGTCACACAAATTATGTGCTTGATGATTTGTTCTTAAAATTCCAGCATTCAGAGTAGATGTGTGTGTGACAATGTCCTGGTAATAAAACCCGTTCCGAATTTTTATGTGTGAGGATGTGTGTTGGAACATAAATAATAAAGTAAATAAATATAAAGACTATTTCAGAAGTTCATTACATGCCATGTTATCGTAAGCATTGCCATTATTTGAACGGGAATCACATCACAGAGGCTGAATTACTCTGGAAGAGTGGTAGCAAAATCAGCCTTGAAGAATACATGTGAATCGAAGATAGCGAACTAGCAATGATTTCTATACTTTCTCCATGATCTTACCAAGGACCCAGAGGGAAACAAAAACCCACGTGGTGGGGGGAGGAAATTAGGGCACTCAGGAAAAACTGTAGGAGACTTTTTCGCAACGGAAAAAGTCTGCATATAGTGCAGACTGGGTTTTATAGAAAGCAGCACGTCGAACCTTCAAAAGTAAGCTTAGGAAGACACAAAGAGAATCGTGGAAAACTTTTGCGGTGACGTAGAAGACATCTCTGAGACGTTTAGGCTTAGGAAGATCCTATCAACTGCTCCAATGGTATCTGCAACCAAGCCCAAATAAGACACATCTTTACTTCCTAACACTAGGAAGGAAATATGTTCGATAAATTGTTCCATAACAGTGCAATATTCATGTGAACTTTATGATGTATCGTCAAAAGTGCAAACTGCGCCTCCTGTCTGGGGAAAGAACAGTTCCCTACCTCAGCACATTTTCTCCCTATTTGTCTGTGTGTGGAGAAAGTCTCCGTCCTGCCCACTTTTATCAAGTTTTAAAAGTCTAACTATATTTACTATCACTTCCTTCGACTGCTGATTTCAATTGCTGACTAATCCTCATCGACACACCGAAGCATTCTCTTTTATCAGTTCAAAATCATTTCCTTCGACTGCTGATTTCAATTGGTGACTGACTTCCATCGACACACCGAAGCATTCTCTTTTATTAATTTCGATAAGTTCCAGGTCTTTCCCATACATTCATTCCCGAAAATGTCCCGCATTATTACACAGGACACAACATATTAAAATATTTTGAATATACTCGTATATATCATATTTTGATCGTAACATAATAATTTGAATGTAACCTTGATTCATGGTTACTGAAATTCATTCGCCACAATATTTTTGTATGATACAATTGAGATCATCATTTTCCATCTTGATATTTGGAAATAGATCAAACTCCATTTGCAAAAAGGACTTGTCTAAAAACCATATTCAGTTTTTCAAGTTGCAGGAAAGAAGGGAATATGATATTAAACACACCCACAGCAAATTCATTTTTGACAAAATCTTCCAAATGCTTCTTCTGGTGTTGGTGGTGTGAGCAATCCATCATTTGTTTTTGATGAATTCGCGCAACTCATTAGCGGCAAATTACAATACTTTCAAGCAAAAGTTTAAATGTTTCGTCGCAAAGAATTTTGCTAATTACAATTTTGAAGCAAAGCCTTTAAGATCGCTCGTATTAATATTTCGCAAAACAGTTCCAATATCTTTACTTAAGTATGCATTTTTCAACTCAGAAGCAGCTGGTGAGATATAATGACTCCACCCTCTTCCGGTACGCCTTCGCCAACACCCGACTACATCGCAAATATTTTCCCTGTACGTCATAATAGAAAATCCATTTGCTACTTCCAATTTATATGCGCGGCAATTACGAGGCCAATTTTGTAATTTCTGGATCCTCGTGCCTACCTGAATATGGCAATTGCCACATTTGTTACGTGTGCCATATTTAATATTTTAGTTTTAATTACATCTCCTTATTGCGTAATTGCAAATCATAATAAGTTCGGCCATTATTCAGCATTTTTATATATGTGCCTGGGTATCTTTTTATGATTTTGACAAATTTTGCTGCTTCTCGAGCAGGCCTCAGCAAGCCGTCACGCGCACGGTAAGCTCCGAAAACAAAAACAAAGAAACAAGAAAAATTCCTCTAAGTGCATTAAATACGCCACAGACCAGAATGCCGAGAATAAAGGAGCCCGCATTTTATTATTTCTGGCGACAAGGCAAAACGTACGCAGAACACTGTAAGGCTTTTATCTCCTACGCTCGAGTGAGGGGTATGGTACGTGTGCCTGTGTACGTCAACAGGAGTGTGCGTCACAGGGCTCCCCTACCATCGGAAACACTTTTAAATAAATGGTAAAAGCAGAGGAGTAGATAATTATCTCAAAAGGAAAATGTTTGCGAGACCTTTGGAGCGGGTGCAATTGCACGCGGATTGGTTGAGACAGGTAGATCGCAAATTTGTTACCCTTTACGCTCATGTGTGTCCCCACCTAAGTTTACGCACTTACTTTATGAAATTATAAACTGAAAAACCTACCACAGAATTGATATTTAGTAGGAGAATAATGAAGTAAAGTAATTTAATTTTTCTCATTTAATTTACTGACCAAATATCACACTTTAATTTGTCACCAGTTTTCAAAATAGATCTATATCTTGGAATTAAGGATACTACCAATCATTAGAGGCTCAAATATTAATTCCCAGAATTCCAATCTATCAGAAGCATCAGAAGATTCTTGTATTCTGAGAATTGTAACCAATGAACAATTACCTAAAAAAACGCATATATATATATATATATATATATATATATATATATATATATATATATATATATATATATATATATATATATTTATTTTTATTTTTTATTTTATTTTTTTTTAGATCCCGCCCTCTGTGGTCTAGTGATATGCATGCTACATACACTCACACTGAGAGCGTCGCAGGTTGAAATCCTGCCCCAGGCTTGATCTCAAAAAAGCTTCTTTCTAAAAAATCATTCCCTTTCGAGTCGATTGCCGTAGTTACTAGTACTCATCCCCCAACCCCTTGCAGTCATAATTATTTATGGTGTAAGATATAATAATAATAAATAAAAAAATTTTCTAGGCAAATATCTTCGTAAGTACAGATTAAGGAGATTAGAGGCTGTAGTGACAGTCAGGCTGCACTGAAGGCCCTAGAAAACGCGTTCACCACTTCAAAAATTATCCAAGAATGGAAGTAAAGATTTAACTCCATCGCAAGGTGGAATTTACTTGAACCTTTTTGGCTTCTGGGACACTGTGGTGTTCAGGGGAACGAATTAGCTGAAGAATTGGCAAACTGTGGATCTGCGGGCACTCCAATGGGACCAGGGCCATTTATCGGTATAAGTTTAGCAGGTGATATGGATTGGATCAGGAGCCATGTGAATATTATTCACAAGGACCGACGGTGCAGTTTAGTTGCCTGCAAAATAGCCAAGTGCATCCTAGAAAGCCCAAACAGGAGAGTTACATATTTCCTTCTGACATTATGAAGGAAAGATCTTCCATCTTTGGTTGGGGTAATCACAGGGCATACTCCATGGGGTCATCATATGGCAACCATAGGCATCATCGAGAATCCGAGCTGCATCTCCTGCTTAGAAGAAGAACAGGACGGCACAAAGCATTTTCTCTGCGTTTGTCCTGCCTTTGCCAGAATGAGGAGACGCATATTAGGCTCAGAAGTTTTGGGAATGGATAATGCACATTCCTCATCCCCGGACAGACTTTTGAGGTTCTTAAAAGAGCCAAAGAAGTTTGAAAAGGTGTAACCTCCTTTCCAAAATCCTGTTTATCCTTTTTACTAATTATCACCTCTATACTCAAGCGCATAGAAGCACATTCCTTAAGTTTAATACATTTTTCCTAATGGCTAATTAAGTTTTCATGATAGTTGAAGAAAACAAATATATAAATATGTGATTTTATATAGACTTCAGTAAGGCCTTTGACAAGGTTAACCACAACTGGCTAGTTGCGAAACTAAATTGTATTGGTATTCCCAGTAAACTGGTTTTTTTGATTAAATCCTATTGCAGTGGTTGCACACAAATGATTCTATTCAAGTATGCTTTGTCAGAGAAAATTGATGCTATTTCCGGCGTTCCCCATGGAAGTCATTTAGGTCCAGTTCTTTTCGTACTTCTTATAAATGGCCTTCCATCTGCCATTGAATTTTCTAACATTTCAATGTTCGCTGACGATGTCAACCTTTACTTATCCCATTATTCACATGCATTTCAGGAAATGTTACAGGATGATATTTCTTCACTGTCGTCTTGGTGCTCAGCAAATTTGATGACACTTAATCATGACAAATGCAAGTATGTCGTTTTCTCTAGAAGATACTCGTAGGAAGTGTCTAACAAGAGTCTTCAGTTTTGTGGATCTTGGCGTGACAACGGATCCAAAACTTCGCTGCGACCTTCACATTAATACCTGTGTAAATAAAGCAAAGAGTGTCCGTAGCTTCATGAAAAGGTGGTCGAAAGAATTTAACCATCCACATGTCACAAGAAGCCTTTACATATCCCTTATTCGTCCAATTTTGGAATATGCCTCTAGCGTTTGGAATCCCCACTAAAACTGTTCCTATGCGTTCGTCCAGAAATTATATTCCCATTAGATTGAATATGTTTAGATCTAATTAAGCATTGTCTGATCCAGTCCGTGGTATAGTTTAACAAATACTTTTCATTGTTTGATTTTTTTCTCGCCTATTTTCTATTAAAAGTTCTATACCGTCATATTTGAATAGTTGATTGCTTGATTCATCCACACAGCTGGTGATTAGTTAATCTGTAGCTATTTTATTGATTCACATCCCTTTGTTGTGGTCGCGATCTCGAGTCCAGACTGTTGCTGATCAGTCACCGGTTCCGTACGTTATGCGGACGTGCCAACCGAGTGGGTTGCGTGGGTAAGCGGGCCCGTGGGATACGTCGAAAAAATTAAACATATTGGAAGTGTTTGGAAATGATACAAGATCAGGGTGTCTCCATGAATGAATCATCCATCAAGCCTAACATTATTAGTAGTTTTTAGTTGCGGCGTAAGTTACAATTGCTTATATACAGTAATTTGCACTTCAAAACATGTTGGCATAATTTTAAACAGAGAGTAAAGAAAGAAGAGTCCCAATCTAAAATGTCACTCATTATTCGACATAGTGGAGATCGGTCGGGGGTAGTAACCAGAGTGGCGCTGCGATATGAAAATGAGAGCTATTAACTAAGTGGCGCTATTAGCAGCGCCTCCATACAAAAAGTTTGTTGCTCGAGAATGTGACTCTAATGTCCTTACTCTATGTTTTAAATTACTTGTTGAAGGTTCCGTTTTTCCTTTATTTATTTTAATTTTGTGATAATCATTGTAAATGCATTAGAAAAATGTGTTTTTTTTTACGAAACTTCTTCATTAGTGCCATCAAATGCTGGAGTTCTCAATGCAATTTCATATTTTGCTATTTTTGAACATTTCGCTGGGCGGCTAATCTAGGCGAGACTATCGTGCATACCTGGAGTAGTTTAATATAACACATTGAACAATCTATATCTATCAACTTTGATAGGCACTAGAAGAGAGTGGCAAACACTCATGTAATGGAGAAGGGGGGAACTGAATTTCTACACCGACGGATCCAAACTTGACGCAGAGTCGGCTTTGAGGTTTTCTGAAAAGAACCGGGACTTGAGCTTTCGTTCCGTCTTCCCGACCACTGCAGTGTTTATCAAGTAGAGGTCCTAGCCATAAAGAAGGCAGCCGTCTACTTAAGTAGACACGATGTAACTAAGAATATTATAAATATCTAGTCGGATAGCCAGGCGGCCATCAAGTCAATGAACTCGATGGCACTGAAATCAAACGTTGCTCAGGACTGTCGAGCGGCTCTAAATGATATCAGTAACGTTTTCAGGGTACGCCTTAGATGGATTCCGGTACATAAGTATATTGAGGGGAACTGTAGGGCTGATGAGTTAGCCAGACGGGGCACCAACCTTCCTTTATGCACGGACAGATGCGAGGTTGGAATACCAATTGATACCTGTAACCTGATGCTGAACGATAGGATCGTGCATGTGGCTAATGGGTCTTGGGCACACGAGGGCACTTACTTAACGACTAGGCTAATGCGGCCGGAGCTTAATAGGAGACTTGCTTGCCCTGTAGAGAGAAGATATCGCTAAGATTGGGGCTTGTCATTGGCTATTCGGCAGGCATGCTCTCAGGCTGGGAGTATTCACTCATGAATACTGCAGAAGCTGTGGGGATGAGGAGGATAAGGAGACTGTGGAACATCTCTTCTGTAGGTGCCCGGCTCTGGCTAGAAGCAGAGATGGCTCTTTAGGCAAATACGCTTTTAACTCTCTTACAGAAGTGTCTGGCGCGAAGGTCAAACAAATCCTGCGCTTTATTAGGGCTTCGAAATGGTTTGGCGAGTAATTCAGAGGTCCGTTGTTACACGGTGGTATCACAATGGACCCATGGTTGGTCTGTAGACTGGCTACCACGATAACCTAACCTAACCTAGGCGAGCAACCGAGACAACTCACTACTTTATACTTCATTTCCTAATTCTACTTCTATCCTTTTTTCCTTGTTAATGTTCCGTTTATTTGTATTGTATTGTATGATATTGCCTTTGATAAGGTATGCTATTTTTAAGTTTGTTAGTTTTAACTGTAATTGCTATCTTTAACTTTCTTATTGTTATGATAATTAGATTTAAAATTTTGATTGTGCTCAAAACACTTTGCTCGCAAATTAAAAATACGATTAATGTGGAAAATAATAAAAGTTAAATAAATGACCGCCACGACTTTCTGCCAAATGGACTTTCTTTTCAACAAACATTTATATCACGTTTTCATACAATTGTAACTCAATTTGGTGAATAATATGTTAGCGGTTGTTTTGAAGACTTCCTGTAAATATTGGAGGTGATTTTATAAATTTAAGTATATTACTTCACGAAATATAACAATATCAAAATAATATCAGAATGTATTCTTAGAAAAGATCACGCTACTTGGCCTCACTACCTAAACTTCGACAATCCAAGCTCATGATTGGGGACTACAACTCAACATGTGCAGCTTTATGTCTACAGTTAAGCAAAAACAATTTAAAAACTCAAACGGATTACCTCACAGGCCATTATTGTTTAAGAAGTCACCCCATGAAACTGAGACTCTCACCAGTAAACACGTCTAGGTTCTGCACGGAGGCAGAATAAACACCAGAGCATCTTCCAATGCGAAGCCTTAGCTATATATCTGGGGCATTACTGGCCCTAGGGCAGAGGAATGAGCAATGAGCAATGAACCTCAACTCAGTGCTAAGCTTCCTTAGAACTGTTGGACTAGTAGAAGATCTTTAATAGGTACATGCAGGAGGAATACAATAGATCAAATTGGTCGAGGTATATTTTCTATCTTTATTTCATTCATTCATTCATTTTTAGAAAAAATTAAAGAAAATATTATAGAAAAAAGAATATGATATGATATGATTATAGAAAAAAGAATATGATACTGATTCCTTAAATTTGTATCATATTTCCAGTTCAGGTGAGATGTGTGTTGAATTGATCTTGGAAATGTTAGTCGATTTAATTTCAATTTCTGGAATAGTGTGTCAGAACAAAATTGATGTAAAAGTTCTGATAAGAGGACTGGTGCAATTTTTGTCGTTGTATTGCAATTCCAATTCATGATTAATCAGCTGAATATCTGACATTGAAACCCGATACTGAACTTACCTATAATTTGCTTTGCTAAAGTGGTGAAGCGTCTCTCAAAGTGCGTCCCCAGAGAAACGCGGCATTAGCGATAATAAATAATAATCACGCTGTCAACGCCATCAAAATCAAAAACCAAATGTAAACTACAAAGGTAATTAATTGATGGAATCAAGCAGGCACCGATACGGACTCACAGGCAATCTTATCTGGTGGGCGAAACAATTAAAGCAAATGTAATTTACATATGGCCAGAAATCGCCGAATTTATGCGGTGGTGGGCCTTATCGTTGTGCGGTTCAAGGATCCAAATTAATTGGAATTAGCAACGTCACAGTAATTACTCATTTCGGCAGGCATGGCAGATTTGTCATCTGGTATCGGGCCTGATCGTAAACGATATTTAATGAATTGATAAAATTGAACAAATACCACAATTAATCAAATCAACTCGACTGGAATGGCATCTGACATGAGTGTGCATTGCATACCTATCTAAATTTGTTTATAATCATCGGATGTCATTGGGCACTAGTTTGGCGCAATTTGCATTTCACTTCTCTTGGAGCACAGCAGTGTTGCAAAATTTTAGCGGGGGTGTATGCCACGTGTTGCACACCAACACAAACGTATGTACAAATAAAAGTGAGTGTGTCCCTGCAGAAAAAATGACTCGCACTGAGAGTATCAATGCACCAGCTCTAGTTAGAAATAGTCGAACTATCCTTGCGATTTCAGATCGGCAGTGATTAGCAGTGAACAATATTGAACTAGTTTGAAGTTGGTATCTTCTGGTTTAGTCAGTTGTGTAGTGAAATAATGAACATTTATGAAAGTTGTAACTATTATTGGACTAGCATATATAGTAGTTCCAGTTCCTTGATTATTAGACAGTTCTTATTGGCATAATTATTGACCAAACCACAACATCATTTATGAGTAAACCCTGGTTTAGCTATATCGAGCCATTTAACAGTTCCTCAACAGGATTGCTTTCTTTGTGCAAGAAAAAACTTCATACGCGGGTAAATGCAGGAAGCTCGGTTAATGCAGAAATGGTCCATCAATAGGTACATTGGTTTGCAACTATTATTATACTATAATTAATTATGAATGTAAGGTTTTGGGGGAATGGTACTAGCTACAGAGGCCTTCGACTCGAAGAGAAAAGGATTTAGATTAGAAAGAAGCATTTTGGAGACCAAGCCCGTGACAGGATTTGAACCTGCGGCCATCGAGGTGTGTGTCTAGAATGCGTACCACTAGACCGCAGAGGGCGGCTAGTTTGCAACTAATATCCTCCGTACATTACTAGTACTATCGGCAAGTTTGACTATGTAAGACAAAAATCTGAATACGGGCGATAGTAACAGCGAGTCCTTGAAAGTTTTAGCTAAATTGCGCTACAGAGTGATGGCACATGTTATTGGATGTCCAAATTAACAAGTGGAGGAGAATTCAGAACAGTTTACAGTAAGCAATCACCGTAGTAATGCCATCCGTGCTACCGTCCTATTGCAACATACAGGGAACTTTCGATTTTCCTGTAGGGTATGCCTCGCTCATGCATGGGAGAAGTGGGGTTGCCAGTTTCAGCTACAGCCACTGCGCATATGCGGTGCCACTCAGCTGCTGTGTGTGAGAGCTTCCTTCACCCAAATGCAGTGAGCCATATACACACGACAGCACGCACACACCCGCACACATTCGTGTACACACGCACACCAGTCGCTTGCCACTTCCGCTTGATGGGGAGTTTCGAATCGGAACCGTTAGAAGTAGCGGCTAACGCAACTGCCGATGATATACGACGAGACAGTTCGAGCGACCTGTTCGTGATATATAAATCCCTCAAGTAGAGGCAAAGTGGCTTCACTGTTGCTTCAAGTTTATAACAGTGCACTTACCAGCACCTGACTCCTGGTACTAGTTCGAGTACAAGCCACACAGTTGTGTTAATATCAGCGACGCTGCTCTTGGCAGTCAAAAGTCTTTCTGTGAAAAAATTCCAGCAGGAATTCTTCAAAATCTCATCCAAAAGTTTTCATTTACCTGTGCTTCGAATCGTGGAAAAACTAAAGTTATTTAGAAAAAGGACTCTGTGTGTGTGAATTTCTTTCGCATTTGATTCCACTGACGCTAGGATACTTAGAAAGGGTAAGTTTTTAAAAGTGTGTTCAAGTGAGTTAAAAAATGCAATGAAATCCCATAATTGTAAATCGTATCCTAAAATTGTAAAACAAAAGCAGAACAATTCGTAAAGGTCAAAAAATATGAATTATGAAGATAAAAAATGGTGTAATTTTTTTAGAATTATCCTGGTATGCAGGCTATTTACGAGTGCTCTGTTTCTGAGCTCGTTTGTGTTTTTTTTGGAGAATTTAAATCCTTTTTGACACTCTTACTTTGTTAACTTTCTATTAAGTGCCTTTTATGTCTGTCTTTTTACTGAATTGTGAATATCTCGTTTCAATCAGGGTTCTTATGACGTATGTTAGCATGCAATTCTAGGCAATTCAATCCGATTTTTTGAATTTTCGTTAAAAGTGCATATGGGGCAAATGAAACCCAATATTGAACGGATTTTCCCATACATGAATTTCTAAGATTTTATTGCCTGCCTCTGGCGTTTTTTTAAAATTTACAATTTTGTACTAAATTCGCTTTGGAATATCACAAAATTCCTACTTTTTAAGTTTAACATCAGAAACCGTTCTAGTTTGAATATTCGTGTGATTTAATAGGTCATAATCAGGGAACGAATTTTTAGACACTCGAAATCGGTCAATTTATTCTTATTTTTGTTTCAATGATTTATAGATTACGTTAGGAACTATATTTGAATCAAGGCTAACTAAATGCTTTCAAATGAGCAATTTCTCAAATTGCGTTTCATTGGGCAGAATATAGAAATAATTATAAAATATCTATATATAATATATTCTATAGAATCATAATATATGCTGTATATTTTAACACATATTTACTTAGTAACATTTTTCGGAATGGAATGAATTATTAATAGTTTTGTCAACATTTGCATTATCCTAGAAATTGGACCTTAAAAGATAAAACCATCACAGAATTTCATCCGATACAATTCCCTTCAAAGGGGAAACCCCCGCTGGGTTTTTAAGATGCCTTCTCAGTCATTCAATATTTCCGCTTATCTTGATCACTACTACAGATTAGCATTGTTTTATTTGAATCTCGAATATGTAGTAAGGACTCACAATTGTACCCACAAGGAGGAAAAATATGTGTTTTTCACAAGCTCCGTTGGGGTTATGCTGCTTGCCTTCAAATTGCACTAAAATACCAATTATAAAGAATTTTACCTCTAAATCCAAATGTTTGAGGAATATAGTAAACAATTAGATGTGATAAAGTGATATGCCAACAATTTAGACATATCTTCTTTTTTAAACAATTTATTATCTATTGAATCCTCTAAATTAGAACTAACAGTAAGTACTTAATTCCATTTTAAATTTAATCCTTGGCCAGGGCTTAGGATGAATAAATTGACTACTCTATGTATAAAAGAATAAGGGATAATATATGAAATTCAGGACAAATTCATTTTAAAAAGTTAAATCGTTTAAGACGACTTGAATTAGATTCCTTGATCAAGTCCTTAGCTAGAATATTCGGGTGGGAGCGAAATTTTCGTTTGTGGGCTCTTTTAAAATTTATGATATCTTCTTTAAGGGTTGGAATGTTTAGTTCCTTATGCAGTCTTTCATGCCATATGCAGTCTTTCATTCCGTATGCAGTGCTTCATTCCGTATGCAGTCTTTCATTCCGTATGCAGTCAATCATTCGTGTTTAGTTCCGTATGCAGTCTTTCATTTTAAAAATACCACGGCGCATTCTTGCGCTTAGTATTTTGGATTCAAATCGTTGCATCAATTCTCTATTTGAAATTTTGGCGGAGCTCCACAGTTCCAGGCTGTAGGTTCATATGGGTTTAACTACCACTTTGTTTACGAGGAGTTTATTTTCCAAGCTCAACCTTGACCTGCGGTTTAGGAGCCAACAGAGTGTACTAGTCTTGAGCTTTAGTTGTAGTCTTTTGGCTTCGATGTGCTTTTGCCAGGTGAGACGTCTACTCAAATGAATTCCAAGATATTTCACTTCGCTTGCTTGTGGGATCATTACTCCATTAAGAGATAAAGCAGGGCATGTTTCTTGTCTTGAGGTAAACGTTAGTGAACGCTTTTCGACTCGTTAACCTTAATTCTGCATTTTAGTAACCATTCTTCTACACGTCTGATGTGATCCTATAATTTTTGTGAGGCAATGTTGGAAGCTTTATGTGAATATAAATTTGCGATATCATCTGTAAAGGTAGATGGAGTCAGCTGGTTATCTTTTGGTAAATCACTTGTGCATAAAAGGTACAAAAGCGGTCCAAGTATACTTCCCTCTGGTACTCCAGCTTGGACTTTGTGGGTTTCAGTCATATGGGTTTTATGTATGACTTTAAATTTTCGATAAAAATATTGCTATATTCAGGAAGGTAGTTCAGAATTTTGTAGATGAGGCCCTCATGCCTTACCTTATCATTTATGGATTGAAACTAGGTCAGTCCGGAAAGCTTTTAATTACTTTCTCAATTATTCTGAAGTATTTTTTTGAATTGAAATATACATTTTTATGAATGAAAATATAAAACCATTTTATGAATTGAAGTCCGTTTAAATTTCGATTCCTTTTAACACAATTTCATTACTTACTTACTTACTTTCGTGGCCTAATCGCAGAATCTGCGAAACAACCCGCTATCGGGTTACGGCCGAACTGACCATGTCAATATCAGCGTAGAGCTCGTACAGTTCATGGTTTATCCGAATACAGTAATCGTCGCCGACACGAATAGGACCAAAGATTTTGCGTAGACAAATTATAATTAAATTGTTATGAAATATACCCAGGTATCTCCTCAGAATCACTGCTTATCCACAGAATCCATCTACCGCAAAAGAATTGCTTTCCGCTCTTTATTATAATTTACAAATTGGACTCAATGTAGAGTTAGAGTACTCCACTCTGCCAGTCATCCTCAATTAGATTCCTTTGCCAAATCCCACATAAGTATTCCTATATTTTAAGGACGCAAAATATTGTAGAAAAAAATTTTTTCTGCGAATTCTTTCCGAAGTGTGCATTTGTCCAGTTTGTTTTTAACATTAGTTGAAGGTTTAATATTAGCCGAAGTTACTAGCAGATATCTTTAAACTAGCATATTTAATTTTGCGACAACATTTCTGAAAAGCATTTCAACATTCCTCTCAAATGAGAACACCTCTAAAATTGCCAAAATGCACTTTCAAGCTTCGTACTCGCGAATTCCCTCAACAATTTCGCTATAAACGTGTTCAAACATTTGTCTTAATGAAAATGCTAATTTAATTAAAACAGTAAAAATTACAGCAGCGGAGAGGAGCAGCAAAGGCGAAATGGGACAGAGATTGAGTAGCCCCGTACGCAGTTGGGATTTAAGAGTTTCTTTAAATTTTAAGAATACTAACACGGCAATCCATCCAAACACTTCGACTACCACTTTTTAATTTTCCGGTTGGTTGAAAATTGAGACAATCACTTTAGTCAGAAATACATATATTAATGCGTATTAATTTCGACACGTGCGTAACTGACTAAAATATGCTAATTGGATTAAGCACCTTTTCTCGTCTTCAATTGGCGCAGCCGCAACACCGCCTCAATTAACTTCGCCTTCTTAAAAAGCGCTCGTTTACATACATTATGGAAAAAATGGAGGCAACCACCAAGCCTAGAACCATTTCCACTGAGCTCTGCACAGCGCAACAAGCCGGAAGTGTTTCGCGTTATTATGACGCGAATAAAATAAAACGAAAATTCCCGTGCTCTGCACTGTGGGGTCCGAGCAGAAAAAATATTGTTCTTTGAAAGGGGGTGTTTCCGTGCTATGTAAATGTGTTTTTAAAGCGCATTAAAGATGCCAACACATGGCTTACGGCTATATTAGAAAGCATATGATTGGCAACGTAGCCAATATTAAATATCACACAACATAATATCACTCCAGAGGAGCCGTTAAGTTATTCCAAGGTTAATGAAATATTAAAATTGTCCTGAATTGGCGGTAAATCTGTTATGCCTGACATTAGGTTAGGCTAGCTTATCGTGGTAGCCGGTCTACAGACCAACTCACTCAGACCACCATGAGTCCATTCTGATACCACCGCGTAACAACGCACCTCTGAATTACTCGCCAAACCATTTCGAAGCCCTAATAAAGCGCAGGATTTGTTTGACCTTCGCGCCGGTCACTTCTGTAAGAGAGTTAAAAGCGTATTTGCCTAAAGAGCCCGCCAGAGCGGGGCACCTACAGAAGAGATATTCCATAGTCTCCGCCTCCTCATCCCCACAGCTTTTGTAGTATTCATGAGAGAATACTCCCAGCCTGAGAGCATGCCTGCCGAATAGCCAATGACCAGTTATACAGGTCACGACCTTTGAGATATCTTCTCTCGACAGAGCAAGCAAGTCTCTAGATTTCCTCCTATTAAGCTCCGGCTACATTAGCCCAGTAGTTAAGCAAGTGCCCTCGTGTGCCCAAGACCCATTGGTCTCACGCAGGACCCTAACCTTCAGCATCAGTTTACAGGAGACAATTGGTATTTCAACCTCGCATCTGTCCGTGCAAAAAGGAAGGTTGGTGCCCCGTCTGGCCTGATATTACTTCAAAGTTGCGGTGGCAAAGATGCATTCAATTGATTTGTTCGATGTTCCTGCCAATATTTGTTGGAAAATGTACAAAACATTGAAGATGACCGCTAACTGAACTCAGCATGTTTGATCGTCGGAGTCGTGAGAGTTATTCGCCCGTAAAATAGTCTTTTTCTTTGTAGTTTTATATATTCAATTGCTCGAGTTTACGGGTGATTTAAAGCCCATGTGAAAGTTTCAGGAATACTAATAAAATGTTTCATATTTCACTATAATAACCTGTTCTTAGAGACCTAAATCTGTTGAGACTAGTTATGCAAAGAAAGCTTTAGAAAGT
This sequence comes from Clusia tigrina, assembly GCA_920105625.2. Lineage (NCBI taxonomy): Eukaryota > Metazoa > Arthropoda > Insecta > Diptera > Clusiidae > Clusia > Clusia tigrina. The sequence goes on along the minus strand of OV050033.1, from coordinate 37,789,873 downwards.
GTTCCATTGCATTATTTTATTATTAGTGGACAATTTCGAGTGTTCATTGCAATTAACCAGATTTGCTTAAAACAAGGATTCGCCGTTGAACGTATTCAAACACAGGAAACAGATGCAATGTTACTATCAAACAATGAAACAAATTCTGAATTTCTGAAATTGAAACACTTCCCAGAAAGAAATGATTTAGCAAAAATATATAAAGTGAAAATAATAATAGTTCGATATCAAATTCACGCCTACTTTTAGGATGAACAATTATCGTAGAAAATACGAACGTAGCTTAAGGCACAAAATAAATCAGTAAATGCGAGTTTTCTCAGATGAGTACTAATCATATTTTTAATATACAATAATTACTCTGAGCACGATAGAAGCCTAAAACAATTTCCATGGCACCATTTGGCAAAGTTTCTGCCAAATTTGGTTAATAACCAAAATTTATGAAACAGCGAAATATGAAGCAAAAGTTAGTGTTATCATATAATTCGGCGCCTTTTCTAACTGAGCACATACGACGAAAAATATTATTTTTAGTATTATTGCTATTAATATCTTACACCATAATTAATTAATTAAGTTTGGAAGGTTTGAGCAACTTTAGCCTTCGACATGAAAAGAGAAAAGAGATAGCAAGACACCACAATTGAAAGGATGGCATGATTATCATGAGACTTTAATTTTGTGGTGGCTTATATACCTTCCGAATGGTTGAAGTCGAAACTTCTAGAACATTCCCTATACTGCGGTAGAAATTCGAGAAAATTCTCGAATTTTTCTACACATTCGAAAGAGGCTTCTTGAGTAAGCTTTTATCCGAATAGATTTTGTTTTGACTTATAAACACCTATCTCGTAGTAACTGAACTTACCAGAGGCATCCTAAAAGTATGCAATCATTTATGTTTCAATATATTCAAAATTTAGAATCAGATTATGTAGTATCCTTAGAATATGTAGTATCCTTAGAATATGGAATATGTGTGTGTTATCATTGGGGCATAACACGACACCTCTTCTATAATGCTTTTGCTGAACTCAATTAAAGTGAAATATTAACTGTGGGACTGATTAATCCGTCAATATTCTGCTCTTAATATGAAGCCGCGCCACAGTGCACCTCGGCGCGTCAGCAGGGCATTAATTCATGTCTCTTGTTTTCGGTTTGTTGCCAAAACAGTGGGAAAATACCTTCAGCTGCCACATTCAGATATCTTATCAAGTTAATAAGCAAATTGCTGCCCGTGCGCCCGAACGCGTTTGTGGGTGAGCACGGTGCCGTTAGCCGTCTGCGATTTTTTTCCACTACATTTCATGCCTTTAAATTGCTTGTGGGTGTGAGGGATCTTCAACTGGTGAGATTTTCGTTGCCACAGACATGCGAGTGCGTTTTAAACTTTTCCATTTTTTGATTAAAATGCAATTAAAATTTCATTTATGTTTCTTTGTAGCATTTTCGCAGTAATTTACTTGGACAAATTAAATACCTTAGGATTTTCTAATACCTGAGATATTTCTTATATATACTCGTTTGCATGTTTTTCTGTATATACATACATACATATGTATACATACGTAGATAAGTAAATGTCACTTCTTTGTAACTTTATGCTAACTTTACACTAAACAAAATTTGGCTGGTAGAGGATACTTCACATTTACATTAAATGCCAGTCTCGAAATCATTCTAAGACAGGCATAGAACGTGAATGTAACGGGATATGACTTTTCCATTACTGAGCGAGGTACCTTTGTTTAATAGAAGGCGCTTTAAAAATTGGTATAAACAATAATCAGGAGAATTGTTCTCGGTGTTTGGAAGTGTTTGGAATGTGACTTTCTTTAACATTTTCTTTCCTCTAAGAGCGAACCTTAATTTGAACAACGTTATATTGCCCAAGTCTTCCAAATTGCATGTGGATGTGGTTGGACATGAATCGGTAATTAAAGCACTAATTTGATTAAAATTTAATTATTATTTATACCCGTTTCTTTTTATTACTTCGTAGTTACTTTTGTTTCTAAGTTGTTTAAGTCGATTTAGGGCCATCAATTAATCATAAAGAGAAAATTGTATATAAGGAATATGTTGTTAAAATCGATCTCGAAAAAGAATGTAGCAGTCCTTGAGATTAGACATTGGCCAAAGACTCTTAAAACATCATTAATAAACAAATGGAGATAAAAGAAATCTGTTTCATAGTATCAATAATTCCTACGCATTTTGATGATATAATAACATTGATTTGTTCTCAATTACATTGAAAGCAACAATCGAGGTCCCTGCAATATTTTCCATAAACATTTAAATGAATTGGTAATTTTTCAAATGGCATTCATGTCGCTTTTTAAAATTTATTTTCCTCTTATGAAAGAAGCAAATCCGTGTTGCAGTGAGTAAACACTTCTGGAGAGAAACGAGACTCAAAGCAGTTGGTTTGCTTTATTACACTCACGTTGCTCCATAGTTGGTGCTTTTAAAACATAATTCGTAACAATATAGGAATGCGAACCAGTATGCTGGGTGGGAGGCGGGGTCCTCGGGGTGGCATTTGACACTAGCTGCTGCATTGTGACACATTGTCCAAATGAAACTTCTAACAGCGGGCGTCCGATGGGCAGCACAAATGTGACTAACTGTAAACACTAAACAAACAGTTAGCGCAGTGGTCATGCGACGAATGCGGTCAATCTTCTTGCTAGGTACACCCACAGCTATTCCCAGCTTCCTTTACGTCCTTTGTAAGTTGTGCTCATTGCCTCAGACCCGATTTTTCGTTGGCAAATGCAAAATAAAGGATGAATGCACGCGGGCGGGGGAAGTGCCACATTTGTTTCTCCAAACTTTTGTTAAATGTAACTTCTGACGTTTGCATCATGCGAACAGTTTGTTTTGCTTCCAGGACGTGTGAATTGATCTTGAAATTCAGTTATGCGATTACAAAGACGACGCTGTGTATTGTTGTTGCTACTCAGCAATATTCCTTTGAGAATTTAAAGTTCTTGTGCGCCTTTGTTTTACAATAATTTCCAACGTACTCATACTTACATAAGTGGGGGTGGGTACCATGTTGCTTGGTCTGACTTGGATTAATTTATTGCGTCTTACAGAATACCGCTAACTTGCCAATGTTGGATTGTTTGAAAGTTTCCGAAACATTTACTTTAGTTGCTTAAAGTTTTATTAAATAACGTTTATTTTCAAGAAGTGAAATGGCCCAACTCTGTTATGCATGCTGTGGCCATTCCTGGAAGAGAGGTTGAGGTGAATAAGTGCCAATTTACTCGGTGGACCATTTTATATGGCTTTGGGTGCAATAATTAAAATCTGCCGTTGCATGAGCGTGGGCATGACACACGAGAATCTAAGCAATCTTTATATACTACCTTAGCTTTGACTTTTAGTGTTCCCACCCGACTGAGGCATCGTTCACTTGATATTGCTTATTTTATAACATTTGGGATAATAAAATTTATTCAGTCCTGCAATGCAGTTTGAAGTGGATGTTTATTTAATAGGACTCAACTTAATAGGGCAATAATTGAATAAGTCAGCCCTAGAATTTCGAGAGGTTCAAGCACCCAGTCAGAATGGAATTTCTATTCTCTCAGATTTTTTATGAATATAACATATGCATTAAATAAGTTTTCAAATGGGTCAAATAGGGAGTTAGTTGACATAAATTCCAAAGTGCATCCTGCTAAATATTTTTTTCTATTATCTACTGCGATTACTTAAATTCATTTCTTACCGAAGCAAGCGTTCATATTAGCGGCGATAAGTATGACATACCACAAATATTATGAATCCTGCTCTACATTTGCTATAAAATGTTATGAAAGATAAGGCTTGGAAAACAATGCTCCTTTGATGTGCAAAAAAGCGGTTATAGTTTCAGTGGCCACCTCTGGATCAGCTGTTTATTCCTTACCTAATCGGCTCTTATAACTTATTAATTATGAAAGTGCATCCCAGTCTTTACCAGTATTTGGAGGCATAAGAAATACAGAGGTATATCACTGCTGTCATAATCTGTCTTTAGCAGAAACCTAAGGACTCAGGCAGATTTTCATTAAATTTCATATCGATCGTATTTCAAGAGAAAGACTGCTTCTTACTTTGGTGGCATATTTTTGATTTCATCGTTGTCCTTCTGCTACGAACAAATGATTTGAGACATTTTCCAGCTAAATACAATTTACTAACTGCAGCATTGAATATCAATATATATGTGAAAAATGTTTACTATGTATCTGTTCATTTGCAAGAGACTTAATTGAAGTACTTCATAATATGGCTAGCTTTGCCTTGTCAATAGGGGCATAAAAGAAGTATTGAACGCCATATCATCAATTGTTGACGACGCAAGCGGTATATAATTTATGAGAAGCATTAAAATAAATCAAGCAGGCATAAACGAAAATACTAGTAGTAAAATAGCGTCAAATACAACGCACAAATTGCTAATAAGTACATCGACGAAGCACAACTCTCCCCTCCCTCCTTATCGCAGCAGCTATCCAATGTCAATGGTGTTCATTTACAGAGGCTTATTTAGAAATGAGGCATATTTGAGTAGCGGTGTAACAATTGAAATGATACTCAGACACAGGTTGACGGGAAGTGTTCACCTTTGCATGAAATCTCTTCATAAATTTCTGACACTTCTGAACGGCCACACCGGCTTAAACTTGAAAAATGAAAACAGATTTGAATTGGTCGCAAAGTCAGCCCGTGTAACTGCTTTCCTTGGAAAAATAAATTGGACAGGAAAATATCACAAGCAGTCGAAAAAGGTGAACTTAACGAAGCCTGTAATTAAATTCCTTAATTTTCTGTAAAAGCAATTTAATTCACCGAGACCTGCTGCTGGTATTGAAGCAGTTTCTTGTCTACAGATATGCACAAACATTCCGTATAGATTTGCATGTTGCTTTGTGTGGGTATTACTGCGGTTAAGTTCTTCGACATACAGAAGACTGTGCAAAGAAACTATATTTAAATGCATTATACTCCGTGTGTATGTGAAGTGGAATAAGCTCTGGAAAGGACGCCCGCAATAAGAGCAGACATATTTGGATATATTTTCGATTTTATTAAATTTTTAGTTCGAAAAGCTACTAAAAAACTAAAGGAAGATTTGTTTATCAGTTTATTTTGACTTAGCAAGACACCCTACACCAAGAACAAAAGTTTTATTATTGAAAGTTCAGTCCCGTTTCGTGTATATTCACATATTTATGATATTAATAGGTATATTTTTCTCTCTCCCTCTGAGCCTGTGAAATGTATTACATTATAGGCTGCTTCTCTGTAGTTGTTTCAATTGTGATATATGTATGTATATATATATTATCTTGTCCACACAATAAACAAACGATACGGCGCAGTGTTATGTTCGAAATATTCACGAATCAATGTTCGAGAACTCTGCAAGCAAACAAAAAAAGTATTGCCTATTTCTAGGGGCAAACATTCACAGGGAAATGCATTCAACATTTTTCCACGTTCGCTTGGATTCTATTTAGAGAAAATTTAAAAAGTTTACAAAATCTCCATCCATGTAAATAATTGGTTATGGAAATATGCTCTCAAAACGTTTCACACCACCAAGCTGCAAAGAATTTTAAGTTTATTTGTCGATCTTTAAAGCCACTTTAGAACTGGTGCTTTTAATATTCTCAGAAAATATTTGGTAAAGTTGCGTAAAAAAATATAGTTTAAGAAACAAATTTCGAATAATTATAATATATAAAATGAATTTTTTTATATATGGAAGACAAATTTTGATGCTTATTTCTGAAAAAGGATACTTTCGAACACCGTTATTCTCAATCGCACTTCGGCCTGTTCTGTAGTCACCTGTATTGCAGTTTATAGCGTGGCCAGCATCGACAAACGGGAACTATGCTATCACAGTGTTATGAGGAGCCTAAATTGGCTCCTAGGTATGTGTGTGTGTGCGCTTACTTAGGATATTTTCGCAGCAATTATATGCTCATACATAATTAATTACGCTGAGTTCCTTTTGTAATTTTATATGCAAGCAGCTTATTCACACACACGCACACAAGTCAAACTGGAGCACATGAGGTCCGTGTAGTTTGGACGGATTTAATTGATTTCCTATTACTTCAGCTTCTTGTGTTTCCGCTCAAGTTTTTTAAGGAATGCTCTTAATTACCTGTAGGGGAATTTGGCATATGGTGCTGCTCGCTATTTACCGTTCAGGCATCTCTCGAAAAGGTCTGCTTCAGTAAGTATCAATAATGTAGAAGGGAATTCGGGTTAGCTCTTGCCGGCCAGCAAACGAATGCCTCCTTTCTACGTCAGCTTAGAGTCAAGTGTTTTTTTTATCCGAGGAACAATAATACGTAAACGTGTCCTTTTGTTCTAAGTTATTATTTTTCTTTATTCTTCTGAAATCAGATTTCAGTGCAGAAGAGCGAAGGCAATTTCATCCAACATTTGCCATTTCGTTCTTTTGTTGTTGAAATGGAATTCGGTTTGCTTAGTCGATTCACAATCGAGTGACGACAGAAGCTACAGGTCTCCGTTTGCTGTGTGTGGTTTGCTTATTGTTTCGGACGGTACCAGTTTTATAGCGGGTCCTTAATAGGAAAGGATTTTGTTTTATCAGCTAAACAATTGGCTGCTTCGAGCGAGCGTACGCACACATAAAAAAGTAAATGAGGGGACATATTGTATAAATAAAGTAATCATCGAATTTTCCGCCTGGAGGCACAACTGCGTCGTCAACTGCTCCTGTGTACTTGCACTCATGTGTGTGTGTGTGCTTCTGTGCGAGTGTGCGGGTCTATGTGTTGGTAAACTGCGCGTTGCTCGTGTATGTTTGCGTCTTATTGTTGGCGGTGGTCGCCAAGTACGTACGCATTTGTCCAGAATCACTGTCCAAGTATCAGTTAATGGCAAGGATAGCCGGATTCACTGAATCATAATGGCACCGGTCCTTTTGTCATATTGCGTTTATCAATGATTTTTGAGTTTCATTTATTTTATGGCACATTGAAAAATGAAATCCTGTGCAAATAAATATCCTTCATTTGGATAATATTTGCGGTTGCTTTTGTTTGCTTTTCAAATGCTTTGCACATTTTTTATAGAAGTCAATTTTAACATAATCTGCAATGACGTCTTTGAGTACAGGTGTGTGCAGAATCTATTCAGATTGATTAGTTGTGTGGGTGCATTAGATCGAGTTTCTTACTCCAACCTATTTGAGATCGTTCTATTTTTATCTGGGAACTTGAAATTTTGTTTATAGCCGTATCTGAAATTAGAATATATGGGGAAGGACTCATGCAAGTGTGCCCACTATACTATACACCTCGAAGTAGTAGGGGGAGGTGGAGAATTTGTGAAAGGGGAAGTTACATCCTTTCAAACTTCTTTCACTATTTTATGAATCTCAAGAAAAACTCTCGTAGAAGTGTCAAATTCAATGCAAAGATGTCGTTGCCCAAATTTTGGAAATGCCCACAGTCATATCTTGGCCCTGGGACTTTTGCCATGTCAGACTAACACACAGAGGCTTTATTTATGGTATTTATGGTTTATGGGGTAAGATAATCCATTTTATTAACGTGAAACTTTATATAGCAATATTAAGAAGTCATGACAAAGTCCTACTCAGATCACTGTAGTTGTTTCAATTGTGATATATGTGTATATATATTATCTTGTCCACACAATAAACAAACGATACGGCGCAGTGTTATGTTCAAAATATTCACGAATCAATGTTCGAGAACTCTGCAAGGAAACAAAAAAGTATTGCCTATTTCTAGGGGCAAAAATTCACAGAAAATGCATTGAACATTTTTCCACGCTAGCTTGGATTCTATTTTAATGAAGTCAGGTAGCTCTGATATGATTCAACAATTATTGTGGTTATTAAGAATACTCAAATGAAAATATGGGCAAGAAAGCCAAACTGCAAATAACTCTGATTCGAAACTTATAACAGGCATTTTTCACCCACTGTTCTTTTAAATGTAGTTATTATTAATAAAACCATACGCGTAATTAATCCGCCCCATCTATTTTTTAGTAATAATCTGTTGAATCATTACCGAAAATTACCTGATCAAGTCAATATATGGACTTACTCAGGATCAAATTCTGATTAGAATCCCGTCTAAATGGTCCATAATGCAATATGTTCCTAACGAAATTGTTTCTAAAATATTGGCAGAAACACTATTGAAATATTCCATAGATAATCATTATAAAACTGTTGTAGCTTTTTATGCCCCAATTGGAATTCCTCTGATGACATATTTGTGATTGGTTTCGCCCGCTTACAAACATTGATCACTATCGTCAATAATCACGCCGACAGCTATTCTGAAGAACAGCTTTTGTATTAATAATACTCGGCAATGGTTAAACTCCGCCTAGTTATTCAAATATTAATTTAATATAGTGATGTGATACCTTCAAATTTCACGTTTCATATTTGATCTTCCATTAATCTCTTTCTGGATTTATTAGAGTCAGAATAAATTAAATGATGGCCTTTCCCGTTCCTTCTTTTTATGCCAATCTCTTCTATTTTAATATTGCTCACATATAAAGTATATTGCAATTTTCCACGATATGGTCATGTTATTGGTTTAAACAGTCTTCGTAATCTTCTGGCTAGAAGACAGCATTAACTTGGTGGTATCATGCAGTGTAATGGAATAATTTCAAGATTCATTGACTCTGTTGAATCCCAGTTTCGACTTAAGTAGTAATTTCTGGATTTTCGAGTAGCCGTCTTTTAGTCGTAGAATGTGTTCATAGTTTGTGATTGCAAAACAAAGTTCAAGTACGCCATAAAAGTGCCAGGAGTGGCATCGTAATTCTATTTATTTCCCGCCAACAATTAACTTAAACAAACCAGGCTGACAGATGCCAACCTGAGCCGCTGAAATTGAAATCCAATGATTGCGCTATTAATACTGCATAAATTGGTCTGCGCTGTCGTGAGGCGAGAGGAAGATGAACCAACCGTTGATAGTTTTACACATCGTTTGCCATTTAAACGGGCAAAAGTCAAACGAGCAAGAAAAGGGGAAAATCTAAAAGCACGTTAAAACAACAGGAAATATTCATTGTTGGTCGTTGCAGTCTTGTCGTTGTGTGTTTGTGGGCTGTGTGGGAGATAACTAGTGCCAATTGGTGACTTCTTGCAAAGGATGCTTTAAGAAACCGTTTGAATTTAATAAAATTCATTTTAATTCTCTGGAAGTTTCGCTAGCAAACTGGAGATTCAAGGCAAAATAAGAATTTGCTACAGAAAATAAATACTGCCTTATACAGTCTTTAAAAGAGGAGACAAAGGGTATATACATCAGCAGAAGAAGAATGTTCGGTTTATTGTATACTTCCAGAACGTTCCGCTGTCTTTGTATTGTGAGGAGATAGCGAGTTCAGTAAAACATGATCGTGACTAAGGCGAGTGAGTCAAATCTGCTGGGTCAGTGTGATACAGAAGCAAATCACCATATAAAAAAAGCACAGAAAATACACACTCAAATCTCAAATATGGTACAATCGATAATATATTCACTATCGATTCCACATATGATAAAATAGTATGGCGAAGCAAGATCAACCAGACTATGGATCGAAATTGTTCGCGAGAAGCGTGGAAATATTTTGGAGAATGGAATGGTTCTGCAAAATCTCACACCATAAATAGCTTCACAGGGAGAAAGATATAAGGCTTAAATGTATATTAACGATTGAACTCCTACAATGAATCTCGTATGAGAAACGTCATCTAGATATCATGAATAGGATAGAATCTGCAAATCTTACGATCCTTGTCAGAGAACAAATATAACAAGTGTGAAAAGAAACTACAAATTTCAAGCGAAATTAATAGTGTAGTGAGTCCTTTCAATTATACGAGGTGAATCAGACGAGATACGAGGTGAATTCTAAACTAAACAAGAGTAAAAATAGGACAACATGCATTTTTTTTGGCGAAACCGATTTATTTTATTCAAAATAGTTCTCCTCCAACTAAATACAGCAATTTACACGGTCTAAAAGCATCTCCAATGAGATAGTCGGATGGCATGTCCTTCAGGATGTCGGTACAAGCCTTTTGAATTGCTTCTACGTCGACTACGCGTTCCTTTCATCGTTAATGCATTTTTCCAAAAAGGTAAAAATCACACGGTGCCAAATTTGGCGGGTACTGGGAGTGGTTGACACTTAAATTTCCAATAGATGGCCTAACTGGAAAGACCTATTTTTGAAAAGTCCTGTTTACTTTGGAATCCACCTTGTGGAATTAACACTGCAGCTACTATTGCCAGAACATCGCCAAGTAGAGCAACTGAACTCCAAAGAAGCCACCGGAATTTGCACAGAGAGATTGATCTTTGATGAATTCAGGCACGGTTTTGATGGATTCTGCGGTGATCACGCATTTCGGTTGGCCAACATGTTGCTCATCATTTATGTCCTCCCACCGTTTTTAAACTACATATACCACTCCAGAACTATGCCACGGAATAAACAGTCATCATCATAAACTTGTTTCATCAATTGAAACGTGTCAGCAAAAGTTTTACCAAGTTTAAAACAAGACTTATTAATGTTCGATGCTCATTTTTGTACCGATGACGAAAGCATACTGTTTTAAAAAGTCCTGTTTAGATTGTCCTGTACCGTGTAATTGGATGCATTTGATTGATGTGTTCCGAGACGATAGACGGTAATGCTTCTGCGACCACAAACTGGTACAACGATAGTATTCGATGATCAAAGAACTTAAAAGTCAAGTGTATTAATTTCCTACCCAACAACAAACATGGAAGTTAAATGATCCCTTAGGTAGGAGTGACAGCCTTCTACGCAAAAGCACACTTTTAAATGATCCCTTAATTACCACATTGTTGTTCACTTCATTGGACCGACTGTTCTTGGAAGACACTAGTTTTGCTTCGTGTACTCGGCGCATTATTTCGATTGTATTGAGAGATTCTAAAATTCGTTCTTATTGGGCTGATTACGTTCTTCAAACTGTGGTGAACATGCCCCTCATGTCTCATGTCTATATGAAAATGTTCTCTGACAAAAGGAAAAACTTATTATAGACTATTTTCAGTAGAAGCAGGTATAGTTTGATTTCAAAACCGTCACCCTATGAAATATTTGTAGTAATTGGTGAATTGCAATAAATACAGTCACATAAAAAAGCCGATGGAACGTACTCCTGCAGATATAGCAGTGAATATGAATAAGTAATGGAACATCCATTTGGAGAGCTGTCACAATGCAGTTGGCCAAATTGGTGCCAGAAGTCGCCGAATACCAAAGAATCTCTAAAAGTGTATCAACGAATTCTGCCCAATTATATCGTATTGTATTGCACGGAACTCTAGTAAGCCGTTGTTTTAGTATATACAATTACACGTATCCTTTATTAGTACTGAGTAAGTTCATTCAATTATAGTCATAATTTTAATTAATTTCTGATGCAATTGTTTGAGGTACGACTCTCTAGAAGAGGCCAGCTGAATTCTGACTCTGCGTACGTTTATTAAACCGGCTTATAATCTCTTTATTTTATTCCCCTTTGCGGTTTTTACTTCGATTAGTGATAATTGCTTCTATATCTGCACTTAAAATTTAAAAGGACAAAAGCTGTTAAGTTTCCCATTTTGTTGTTTGTGAAGCAAACAAAACACAATAAACTCACTTCCGCCCACAAGAGGATTATTCCGTTTGCTTTGCTACAACTCCATGGCATTCTCAGTTTAGTATCTGCTGCTCACTGCTCTATACTCGTATGTTTCAAATGTTTGCAGTTATTTGTGGGATGGGAAAATTAAATGAATCTTTAATGGCACGTTAAATGTGCTCCCGAAATGAGTTGCCTCGTCAACCTCATATTCCAAGGAAGAAAAGTTTGACATACTTTACTCTCACAACCCGCCAGTTTCATATTAGAGTCCTAAATGAATTGTATCCGAATTTTGTGTGGCTGTCATATGTGAACAATGATTAAGAGTTGCATTGCTTTTCCAGGATATAACATTAAGTTATGCAACCTAATTAAGAAATAAACTATTTATTGGAATTCCTTGTAGGAATGAAACATTAGTTAAATTTAAAATGGAAATAAATGTAAAAAGTAGTTTGCTGGATTCATAAAAGAATGAATGAATATGGCCACTGTCGCTATTTAATTTACTTGATGTCCGATTCAGATCCTAGTTTCTCGTTATTTTACAAATCATTCGGCTCGATTAGATGGTGTTGTGTTCCATAGAAGTGGGTGGCACTATCGGCGTTACAGTGACTTGTTAAAATACCATCTTGTATTCCAATCCTTATTTGGGATTTCTGTTCAATAAAGAGTTCGATTCATTTCAATCAATATTGAAACATGATTGCATACTGAAACGTGATTGCATACTTTTAGGATCCCATCTTTAGGATCCTATCCAAATAAACAAATTTGCATTTATTACAACTTATTTTTAGTTCATTTGTTATAACTCTACTCTATTCTTTCCTTTTTCTAAATTCCACTGTGGTACGTTGGAATCAATCATTCTGGAAATTAAGTTCTTTGTTTTTGTCAACACACCAACTTCAAAGCGATTTTTGCTATTAATATTCGCATTTATGGCATTTCGATATCATTTGGCATTTGATTGACTTTTGCTGTTTGTCGTACTTTCATGTGTGCACTTTAAGTACGAGCACGTGTATTGGAGCAGTCGCCACAGGTAGTCAAGGCCCCCTTTTATGTTCTGTATGTACCCCACTCTGTTCTCTCCCGCTATCTAATCTCCAATCAATGCAATTTCCATGTCTGGCACAGTGTCAGGCTGGATTCGAACATTTCCCTAACGACCAAAGCCTCGCCAATTTATACAAATGAAAAACCAAGGAACAAAATGTAAGTAATAGCGTTGGGTGAGCGCTACACACTTACATACTCGTATGTATCTGTACTGGGCTGAAAACTGCTGAGCTTCGCGTTAGTTAAACAAGAATCCAATTTCAACAATGTCTCATTTTTATGCAAATGAAAAATGCAAATTTGACACAATTCTTCCTCCACGTTACTATTAAAGCAATGCGAAGGTATCACTCTACATACAACAGAAATACTAATTAAAAGATGTCCTTTAAATATGGCTAATTATGTTTTATTTGTGTTTGCATATTTGAACTTTTTGAAGAAGTACCGAGAAGCAACATATTCATGGCTTTAAGCCATGAACAATATCACACTTTCGCAGATGTTGAAGTCGTCGGAATACATTGAATTAAAGAGCCTTGTTTTGAAAATCTATTTCGTAATGAATGATGTTGCTTTGGAGCCAAAATTCAGGAATATTTTAGATTTTCAGTAAGCCCCAAGCTGAGGTATTAATCAGGGGTACACATTTAAAAATAATTTTACAACGAGTATTTTTTTTTAAACCCCACAGAGGTCCTATAATGAAAACAAAAAATATCGATATGTCCATATAGGCTTATTGATACTAGTATAAGTAAGTGCCTTATATTCCAAGGCAAGGTTTGAATGCTTATTTAGTAGCCAGTTCAAGATATGGAGTTTCAATTTGATCTGAGCAAACTTGGTGTCAATGTGTTTAGTCCAGGTTAATCGTCTGTCTAAGTGGATTCCCAGGTACTTGATGTCAGAGTGTTGTGGAATTTTTTTAGCATTGATGCGAATAAGAGGGCCCGTGGCCTTCCTTAAGGGAAATGTTAGGTGTGCACATTTAGCTTCGTTAGCCTTTATTCTCCATTTGTGAAGCCATTGTTCAAAAGACAGTAAGTGGCTCTGTATCCACTGCGAGTATTCAAGATGGGAGTTGTACTTTTTAGGGTGCACATAATTTTGTATATAAAGTTTATTCATCGATTTTTTGACTTGATACCGTATACCATAGTTTCAGATACAAATATTACATAATTTATAACGAAGGTCCTTGAAATGAACCAAAGACGCTAGCAATATTAAGAAGGTGACTGCTAAAAGCAATATTGTCAAATTATTTGCAATTTTACAGCAATTTATAGACATTTCACATGAGACAATCCAAATTCTCGGGTCTCATTTATTAGCTTAGCTGGGAAAGGCACAAATATTTTATCTTCGAGCTCATTAAAGTTCTTAACTAAACTGTATCCAGGGAATTTTAATGCACAATTCAATGAATATTTTAAAGTGTTTCAGTGTTTTCAGTGTTATTTCCCAAGACAGATGCAGCAAAATGCCAATTGGGGTTGGATCAGTCCACCTGTGTCTGTTGTGTTTTCATATTGTCCCCCAGACATTCAGTAGTTAAGGTTTGCACATAATTGGGTTGCTGTGAATTTACGAACAATTTCTTCAAGATTTTCTAAGAGGCTATTAAAGCAGTTTTTTAGTAATCATAAAGGTAGAACCAAAATAGACGAGACCTAACGATAGGGATTGGACGAACGTCTGCACTCGTTACGTCGATTTTGTCATTTAACCCAAAATGTGACGCTATCAAATGCATCGATGGATGGCTTTTTACATAAATTGCGAGCTCATCCCTCAGAGCGGCGATTAAATCGTAGATAAACTCCGTCATTTTAATTTAATTATTTTTTTTAAATAACTATCGTGTCAACAAAGTAGCTTTTGTGGCGAGTAGCAGACGTTTGCAGTTCGGTTCTTACGGAACGTCTAAATGTTTCGTTCAGTTTCGATCAAATACGTACGGTTATTTTGGCTATTAACATTGATTCACATATGCTTGAACTTAATCGTTACGTCTCGTCACGTCTATTTTGGTTAGCCCTTAAATCGACTGACGTAATACTGTTCCATAATATTCTGCACGTAAGTTCCTATTTCTGCAAAGTGGATACTTTATTATTGGCATGGTGGGGCAGTCGATCCTTTTTATTTCTATGTACGTTTTGATTATGTTTCGATCACGCCATAATTATTCGACATATTCCCAGCTACTTTAAGAATTGATCGAAGAAATTTGGATTTTACTCCCTCCCCCAAGCCTTTGATGTCATATTCCCATGTAGCAGTAACTTCAATTTCACTGATCATTTGGAGTTAATTTTGTGAGTGTTTTGTCCGTATATACCCAGGCACTTCCGAGTTTCTCGCATAGCATAGTTCTGGTGTCTCCTGTTTTGAATATTGGCTTGTTTTTTTCACTTTATAATTATTTGAAGTGAAGAGAATTGCTTTCGTCAATACGTCAATGGATTGCTGTATAATCTGTAATTTTTATGGTCGAATGAGCCAATTTTTTATATTTAATAGATTACAAATAAAAGGCAAAATATAGGAAATGACATGAAAGGTAGCCATTTTAATTGTACATCAAATTTGGCTATTTAACAAAAAAAAACAAGGAAGCTGTTATTCTGCAGCAGCTTCAATGGCACTCTTGCCACATGCCTTGTTGTGTACTGAGCGGTACGTACGAGTATTCACAAATAGAACCAGGAGAAAGACAGGCATTCAAAGTTCTCTGAAAAAATTCCTTAAAGCAGGCACATTTTCTTAAGTAACGCACTCTTATGTATTCATGTATTCGTACATACCCCAATATAGACGGGAATTTGAGAAATCTCTGGAGATGTGCAAACAGCAAAGAAAACAACATAAAAGTCAAATGCTAGGAGATTTACGCTGAAGCACCTAAAAGCTCACATAACAAAAGCGAATTCTTTCTTAGAGCCTTTGTTTTCCCTTTTTCCCTTTTGTGGCGTAGCGGGAGCAGTTATCCGCAGGTATTTTTCGGTTGCTTAAAAATTCATTGTAGCCCAAGGAATTGTTTTACAACGCGTCACGGATTTATGAATGCAAATGTGGCGGCATAAAAGCCCTGCTAATATACTTGTAGGCAAAATTTGAATAAAATAGAAGCAATTTGATAATATCATACGGGAAAAAGCCATAGCGGCCTATTAGAATTCAATCAAGGACACGTGCATAAAAGAAATGTGTATTACATGTGCGCAAATTTGCAAGGATTGCGTCTAATTTGTATGAGAAGACTGGCTGTAGAGTTATTAATAAAAATTGGTTGGTCCCTTTGCCAATTGAAATAGCGAAACAATACATTTCATACACTCAGAATACTCAAATCACAAAGACTATTGCAAGAACCCGAACCAGAGCAAGATCGACTGTGCTAACTTATACGAGATACAGAACATTTTCTAAGAAAATAATACATTCAGCAATAATTGAATCAGCTAAACAATTTATTTCTTAAATATACTGCTCTTAATTCTTTTAGTATTGGGCATCTTCCCATAAAATGTAGCAAGTTTTCGTCTTCTCCCATATTGCACATAATGCACCTTGAGGTACTAGTGGTTCCAAGGTTGTTGAAATTTAACGGTAGCACATCACAGCGAGCTTTGAATATTGTTCTTATACTTTGTATTCAAAAGTCAGAAAAATGAGATGTAAAATACATGAAGGCCAAGGTTCGAGGATCTGTGTGGATAAAGTGGCAAACATAGAACGGCCATCGAGAAGTTTCGCTTACTCTACTTCGGAACCAACTGAGAAAACAGTCATCGGTAGTATGAAAATTGACCGAATAATTGCTTACATAGCGCTTGCATATACTAAGCGACATCCATATCCTTCAATTGGGAATATGAGCCGTTGTAAATCGGTGTTCTAGATACATGTGATATAAAAATATAAAAGTTTAATAATTATGTATTTATAATTCACACGATTTTTAAAGAGTGAGAGGGCGACGTTGTGCACCGCACCCAAAAGTCATGAAAATTAGCGAGATCATCTATTTAATTGGCACACATATCGTACTTTCAATAATTTACAGGCGCTTCGCACAATGTTGTGAGGAAATTATCATAAGCAATATCAATATTTGAATTTTTGAAGTGAACCCTACCAAAAATTCCGTTGTATATTATCTCGAATTGTAAATTCTATTTTAATTTCTCTCCACAGCTACTTCCTTCTTTACGTTCTTTGAGGTTTATCTTCCAATAAATGTTGTCATATTTTAGTACTGAGAAATTCAAACGGAGTTCTTCATTTTCTTCGAGTCAACAAGACAAAAGTAGTAACGCGATTTCTGACAAATATATTTCAAGGTTATTTGTTGCTAAAAGTGAGCTGGAGTTGGCTTCAACTTATGAGAATCCATATTTCATATTAATAAAAAGAGTGGTGCTTAAATAAGGAGGTGGGTATTACATATAACCACACAGTCAGCGCCTCCGCATCAGCAAGTACCCCATTAATCTTTCGGTACCCCAGTCACTGGCTTGAATAACTATTTTAAATTCCGAAAAAGCCACCTTAAACTGAGATATATGTACACGCAGGTATCTAAGTTAAAGCTATTCACAAAACTATAAAAATGCCACCTCTTCCTCCTTCCTGCTCCACCATTCAACAGTTGGTTTAAAGCACTCGATATGAAATGTATTCTGAAGTTACTCATTTGTAAACTTTTTCATTATTGACACCTCCTGCCGCCCAACTGCATGTGGCGCGAACACACACTTTTGCAATATTCAGTGATGTCTTCCGTGAAGATAGATTGCGAGAAAACCGTTGTGAAAACAGGAATTACGGCAAGCAGGATTGTGGGTAAAGCAGCTGCTAGATACAGTTAATGGTCCCTTGCGTTAGCCTCGCATCATCGTCGTGTTGCGAAATGCATCAAATGAACGGAGTGCGCACTTGAATGGCGGCGCTCATCTTGGGTCTCTGCAGTTAGCAAACGGCTCCTTTGGGAAATTATTCTATGAAATATAATTGCACTTAATGCGAAAATATTATTAGCAATTTAGAAGTCACTTAGAAGTCCAAAATGGACACTGCATATTTGCATATGAACGTACACTTTTGAATGGGCAGAATTCGGCGGAATTCACCGCGTTCGGTATTTAAATGACACAGTCTTCTAAATGTGGAAAATTTTGATAATGGTGACGATTTATTGTAAAGACGTTTCAAATAAACCAATTACTAAAAATATTGATGCAAGTTATGTTCTTCGCCAATAGTATTCAATAACTTTTTGTAAATAATAAAGATCAGATAAGAAACTCTCAAGACCTTACTTACTTAATTCGTTAGTAAAGTGCGTGAAAAAATGGATCACAGTATATTCATAATCAGTCCATTGTACATCAGTTATACACGTGTCCAGTTTTCTTCAGAAGGAGGCGTACTTTCCTGGGTGACTACTTTCTGGACTCTTTGGGAGATATCTCAAGTAAAAAGATCAGCTCCATCAACAACGTCATTAAAAGCTGCAAATGGCTGGACCTGTGAAAGGGATGGGGCCTGATGTCTCATGCGGTATCACAAGGGGTCAATGATGGCCTTAGTGTTTTACCTACCTACCTACCTATATTCATAATCAGTCATCCATAGAGTCGTCAAATATTACAAAGCTGTCAAATTTCCAGAAGTCTCAACCATGGGCCTAGTATTTAAAACGGCTTAAACTATGAGGTCCTGAACTTTAGTTTTGTTTGCCAATTTAACTGGAGGATGATTACAACTACATTAAAGATGCGTATATGATTATCGCTTGAGAAATACATACTCGTATAAGATAATTGTTTGGCCGCCAGTTCTAATATCCTTAGTTTATTTTTTAGTGAGCCTAACTAAAATATTCGCCACTTTCCGGCACTGCTATTATTCTATCCAATAACAAATTCAGTTAGCCTCTGAAACATCGTAGCTCTCTACTGAACATTGGACCCCACAAAGTCTCACTTTGCTGGGTTCCCGGAAATAGCAATATAGAAGGGAATGAATTAGCGGACGAGATGGCCAGAAGGGGCTCTGAAATGGCCATTAACGAAGCAGATACCTCAATACAAATCCCGATACGTGAACTGTTTAGGAGCATCGATGAATTCACTACTGCGATGACAAACAGCTTATGGACTAATCGTGACGACTGTGAAGTCTCACGGGCCGTATGGCCTAGGTTAGACGTGAAGAGAACGAAGGTTGCTCCAGAAACCTGCACTAAGAGTGTTTACGGGGGTCATTACCGGCCATTGGGCTATCGCACCAATGCTTCAACGTTGGCATATTCCGTCGAGCGGGCTACGCAGGAGTTGCCATGATGCAGAAGAAATAAAATCGATTCATCACTTTTTATGTCAATCTCCAAGACTATAGTTGAAACGACTTCATTGTTTGGGTCGCGCTTCTTCACAAACTTGACAGCGAAGGAGGACTTATCGGATCTCCTCACTTTCATCTGGAAAACCAAATGGTTTAATGGGGATGGTACTTCCAATGTATACGGAAATCGAGGGTAAGATCGAGTATGTCTCCTCTTGGCATTTTTGAAGGCAGTCACAATGGACATAGATCTTTCTGAGTCAAGTGCGGATACCGTATCCGCACACGCCTTCGCAACCTAATCTAACCTAGCCTCTGAAGCTCAGTCCAAAGAGTATACAGTTGTGCATTGCCTCGAATGTGCTCTTGTGGCCATGGTTCAATTCCAATTTTGTGGGGAAAATAGCAGGTAAAGTGGTTGAGGGTGTGAACTCATTCTCAACCATGTCTAAAACTACCGCGATCACATAAATTAATTTAGATTTTTTATGTGTAATTAATCATTCTTTGATTTCCATTTTGCTGATATTTGCGTTGTGCTCAAAATTCAATTTTCACTGAAGCTAAAAGCCTGTATTCCAAACTGTTGAATACAGATGCGGGGTACCCTACACAATCACTTCGCGAACCAGCCAGAAGCATTGAAATTACATTTATCTCCAAGATAAAAGCCGAGGAGGCAATTTCATAAATTTAAATGTGCGCGCACAATTGTAATTAAATACAATCGCACACGTTTGTATTCAGGCAGAAATGCAGTTTGGTTCGAGAGAAATATGCGTCCTTGGTAGTTGGGTGGATTGGGGGGGTTGACAGACATTGTGGATTATATTACGGGAGTGCCTTCATTGCAGGTTAAAAAACGTAAATTGGTGATTTCATTTCATTTAAGTGGATTATATCATTTAATGCGCACACATATTGTCAAATTGAAAAATCAAAGGATACAACACAACACACATACATAATATATACGGACATAGCCACGGATTGACATGAATGTATTCAGAGACTCTTGTACATGCGCACGTGCCTTTTTTATGCTATGATTACCAATTTTAAATAACAATTCCAGATTCGTGCATGATGATGATGCCCAACAAAATCCTCTGCGGTTCTGTGGCCTTGATGGCAGTGTGCTTGGCAGTGTTGGCGACAACGGCGGATGCAGCCCCAATGCCCAGGTAGTTGTATTTATTGCGAAACTTTGTTTCCACGCTTTCTTTCAAACTTTGTATAAGCAGAATTATTATAGTTCACTGACTAATTCGTACGAGTATATCTTTTTGTTCTAATAGCGGTTCAATTTATAGCAAAATGTAGGATCTGAGTCCATATTCTAATTAAGCAAAGATAATTGTGGAAAGTTATGATAATAGTGATAGGAATATTAACAATCTGCTACAGATATTTGCAGTGCATATTTTTATAATAGAACAGTGTGGGCGTAAAACAATGTAAGCGTAAAGCAATGTATCCATTTATATTGGAGATATTTGAAATTTTGAACTTTTGTGGCCTATTTGCAACATGTTATATATAATGCCATGTGGCTAGGCACGATAAATTCTGAATATAGAGTGAAGATTCTACCTTCAATTTCAGCGAGCCATTATGAAATTTCTGTATTATACTCTGTACCATTCAACGCGGAGCTTATGGCGGATAACTGAGACTCAATAGTATTGACGAATTCTAGGGTTATCCCCCAATGGCCTTTAGAGGTGACGCTTTGCAGTTTGTTTAAGCGTGGTTTTCGTGGTTTAAGCATTGACTAATCTCGTGAGCTTGCCTCTGTATTTACCGGCATTTGTTTCAAATGATTAGAGACTATTTTTCATTACTAACTAGAGCAGTGATGGGAGAAATTGTTCCCGCAGGCACCAAAACAGTTTGCAAGGCTGCGAATTTCATGATGGGATGGCGACGGGTTGCGAGCTAAACACCTGTCAAGTTGAATCGGGACTAAAAGCAAAGTTTAACTAAATAGTAAAAATGGGATTGACATAAAATTCATTTTATTCATGAAAGATTCTACTCATATGTGGCCAAAAACATTGTAAATCTCACCGTCCAATTTTCCAACAACGAGCCATTGTATGTGCTTAAGTGTGCTTTTGCGTAAAAGGCTGCCAGTCCTACCTACCGTCCAATTATTAATATTGCAATGGTAGTGTTTGTATCTTCGCCAACACAATGGTTCAATCAACAATTACCATTACCACTGTCCGCTGTTGAACGTTGAATAAGCAGTACAAGCAGTACAGATGAACGGATATACAGCGTGTGAAGCCTCATCAGCATTTCCTTACACGTGCGGTCTAAAGCATTAATTCGCCCGAAGTAAGCACAAACGCTGGTGCCTTGCACACAATAGCAGACACCACATATATATCTAATTCTGCATAATTATGATATAAATTCAATCAACTAATATATGAAAGTTGAGATATACTATGAACTCAAACAATCCACAGTGTTTTCCTTTGTCGCCGATATCAACCACAAGGTTAGTTCACGAATACTACTTTAGCCATAGCACTCTTTCGGTACTGTACCCAAAGAGGCATCAGGCTTCAAGTATTGCACTTGAAGTTAGCATCAGATCCTTCGGTATTGCACCCAAGGAATTGGCTGATCGGTACTGATCGGTATATAAACAAGTATATTGTAATATATTCATAGTGATGAATTTAGTAACACAATACATCAAACATACCCCAAAAGCTGACTAAATTCTCTTCATACAACTTATAAAATACGGAAATTGAGACTTTCTTTAATTGTAGGTGCGTATCTCCAATTTAAAATGCGCTGGAATTGTAGCTATTGCCATTGTAGATATTGTCCATTTTTTAAAAGCGGACTTACCCATTTCGTAGATTAGTGGTCTTCGTCTTGAGAATGTCGATTCGCTTGAAAACAAAATTGTTTCTACCGTTTTTAAGCCACAATTCTTTATAAAGCAAAGTTGTCTTTTACGTCTTCTTAATTGGGTAATGTTCAGAAAGCTGAAATTTTCACAAAATCCTTCGCAATGAGTACCATTGTCTTTAGGCACAACCATAGGGACACTGATGACTTACGAGTAGATGCAGCATTTAACAGTTAAGGATATCAACTCTCATTTTACTTATTATTAATTCTAGCGATTCTTAAAAATTACACTCGTCCTTCTCTATATAACAATATTGATTTAATAACTTATGCAATTTCTTTTTACTGTTCACTGCGCAGCCAAAGCAATCCCTACTACAATGAATTGGAGGAGGTCCCCGATGACATTTTAATGGAATTGATGGCACGTTTTGGACAAACTATCATGAGAGCTCGCAATGACTTGGAAAAGTAAGTTCACTGTAAATGTCCTGGGCAAGAAATGCTAATTGCTGACAGTTGAGTCAATTTAATAATGTTAAAATCACACACGAAAGCAACTGCGAGCGGGGAGCTCAGAACTGTTTGCTACCGCACATTAGCCCGGCTGCCCGAAGCAAAGCGTTTGAATTCGTTTACAAACTGACACATTCACAAACGGAAATTGCAATTCAACGCTGAAAAGACACTCCTTAAAACGTTGCCATTTACCTGCATCCGCACGCACGCAGGCAGGCAGGCAGTTTACGTGATAAGGCGTGCCTCGACCCTTGTGAGGAAATTAAAATTAAAGATTTTTATTTTTCTATTTTCATTTCCAGCTCGAAGCGGACAGTCGACTTCGGATTGGCTCGCGGCTATTCCGGCACACAGGAGGCAAAGCATCGCATGGGTCTGGCTGCTGCCAACTTCCCAGGCGGTCCAGGACGAAGGCGTCGTTCGGAGACTGAGGCCTAAACAGTCCAACTGCTGATGCCATCGGTCCCAGACACCTTTTATCCTTGTCCAAAACGTTTGCTTCATTCCATTTTATTATTTCACTTAAATAAATTATTTAGCTTTAGCAAAATGTACATAAATACATACATATATACCAGTATATTCAGAATACGAACAATTTCGAGAATATATCTAAAAATTAATAAAATATGTTAAACTGTTGCTCCAGAAGTTGAAATATTATGCCACATAAAATGTGTTATTCATTTGATTTTGAGTTCCAAAAGACACATCTATGTAGTGCGTTACGCACATACCCACACACGCACCCACACCCACACCCACACCTACACCCATGCACATCCCTAAGGCCACCGAAAGCAGTTCTCGAACGTTGCTTCCACGTACGCGTGTTTGTTTTCAATTGAAGCACATTGTGTCTTACAAGAACGTGGCTCGTGTCTCCTGCCAAGCACTTTATTTTTGAATGATTTTATTGTTTACTGTAACAACACCAACAAAAACATAATCAAACAATTCAAATATATATGTACTAATAAACAATTGCACAAATACAATATTAAATAAAGCTAAAAAATAAAGAAACTTATTGTTACAACTACATATATACATACATATATATATATATATATATATATATATATACAAATATGTTGAAGGATAATGTGCAAGTTCACAAATTATTGTACCTACAGATTCCAAAGAGGATACTTTATGCGTTGATTGTGTAGGAAATTTTAATTATCTTGACTACTTGAGCCGTTTCCGTTGGCCAATAGTGTTTTAATGTAATGTAAATATCAGAGCATCAATGTCTATAATAAATTGTACTTAGAAACGTCCGCAAATTGTTGTTTCATTGCTGAGGGAATTCAAGCGAAAGCCTACTTACTCCCTGAATAAAGGCTTTGGTTCGTCATAAGTGGACTGTTGGGAGATAAGTGCACGGAGATAAATGCACTGTACGCATTTCTTTATTCATATCCTTTGAGCAATATTGTCCACAAGCATGACGAAATAACTTTCGTACCAGGCCAAGTTTAATTAACATCTTTATATGACGTTCCATGGTTCAGGAGGTTTTAAGAGCACCCCCGCAGTGGGCTAAGTAGAAAATAATATATTTTTACAACTCTTTCTTAAAGACTTTACTATTACTTTTTGATGGGGCGGTTCTGAGTATCATATCATCCTACCTATCTCTCCAATAAGCCACCAACAAAATCAAGCAAGTTGAGCATTTCTTCATCAGACAGGTCGTTGTAACCAGAGAATACAGAGAAAATAATCTTAAACGTCAAACGGCAAAGCAAATATCTGAATCCCCTCAAAATCGAGATGAATCCACTCAGAATCGTGGTGAATCCAGTCAGAATCGTGGTGAATCCACTCAAAATCGTGGTGTGTCCGCTACGAACGCTGGCAGCGAAAGAGGATTTCCTTTCTCTGTGTTCTCTGGTATGTGTTAGTTAAGAAAGTTGCTTATAATGAGAGAGAGAGAGAGAAAGCGATAGACAGATCCAAAGAAATAATTAAAGATTACCTCGAATGACATGCAAGAATAGTGATTGATGAACTCGAGAAGCTAAATGAAGAGAGGTATTCCGATTAACTGCTGATTTCTCTTGTACTGAAGATATTAGTATGTGAAGTTAGTTGTGTTGGGAGTTTTCAGTATCCCATTGCCGTGCTGAATAGGTATTCGGAATTGTAAATAATTGTATACACCGGACACTTTAGACGCGTTATCATTCAACGGATCTCCACAATATTTGAGATTAATGTTAACTCCAATGAATTTTTAAAGAATTGTTTATTCCAAGAGCAATTCTTTCAGTTCAAAAGAAGGTATAAACTAAGAAAGCCAACAGAAGGTATAAACTAAGTAAGTGGTGCACCTTTAGTTGTAATGCATTTGTTGTGTTTTAATCGGAGTTCAGTCTTAGTAAGCTCATTAGTAATTCATATTCATATTCTGATTGATTCCGGACGGATTTTACTAACTTCATGTTCAAAATTTGTTTGATTT
The DNA here is from genome assembly GCA_920105625.2 of Clusia tigrina. Lineage (NCBI taxonomy): Eukaryota > Metazoa > Arthropoda > Insecta > Diptera > Clusiidae > Clusia > Clusia tigrina. Next base: position 37,764,875 of record OV050033.1, on the reverse strand, counting down.
AGGTGAAGAGAGGAAGCATTCAAAGAAAACGAGTGAGGAACTATAAAACACATTCTATTAATGTTTTTATAATAGTTTGCATTCATAGATTGGAGCGTCATTTTGGAGCAGTTGAGCCCCAAATACATAAATAGAATACAACATGAATTTTCGAAGGATGGTAGACTTATTGAGTACGTTCGTAGTATGAATTCAAGTGTCCTTTTAGTTTCCCATATCTTGCTAGATAAGTCCTCTTCTACTTCTTCGTTAACTTACGTATACTTTGGTTTTGTTTTAAATTGTTTAAATTATTTTTATAATTATTATACCTTACACCAACATGAATTAGGGGTTTGGGGGAATGAGCATAAGCTGCTGAGGTTTTCGAATTGAAAAGAAAAAGGATTCAAAACCGCGACCCCAAGTGAGTCTAGCATGCTTACCACTGGACCACGGAGGCCGGATACTGTCATTTTCAATTCTACATGTTTTTTTTTGACATCTTTCGGAGGGAATTAAACTCCCATTTTATCTTTTCTAAGCTTGTGCGTTATAATGAAGTTAGCTTCTTCGTTGCTCTCTACTCCTGCTTGGAATCCAATTGTTCTGTGCTTGTTGTATAAAGTTGTTTACCTTATTTTGTGGAGAACTTAAATTTGCGATTTGACAAAAATATCGTTGTGCTAGATGAGTCCAAAATTATGGGCACTTTCTGTCGCTGCATGCTACGAACCACAACGACTCGAATTGCCTCAATGAAATAATCAAAATAAAATTGCCGAATCCGGAATTGTTGAATGCCATGTCATGTAGGGCCATCCACACGCATACACAGAATACCCCCAAGTGCGCACTACGATGATTGTAACAACAGTTGTCTGGAGAGCCGTCGTCGGCAAGGCACTCGTAAATTGTTCCACTGGGTAAAGTGTAACTGCTAACATCGGGGGAGGGAATACTGTGGCCAAGGGAGTAATTGTGGAAGTGAAGTGCAATTTAAGCGCCACTACATACTTGCACGTGCACATACACACACACACACGCATTCACATATGCACATACGTAATCAGTTAATTCGCATAATGCTGCTTCTTGATTAGGTGATGTTGGAGTGGCGCGTGTGACGTTCGAGTATCACTCAAAGGAGAGAAGTGATGAATGAGTACTCTCCTATTCGGTCATATGTCACAGTGTTTCCGACTTCCTGTTTTGTTTCGTTTGTGCACCATTTGAAAGAGCATAAGTTTGCTTTGCGAATTTCAAAGTGCCCATAAGGATTTAATTGTTTTCTGAAGTCACGCCAGCACGCAAGGACAAATTTATGATTTTACCGAATAGCTACTATTTAAGCAGAAATCCATCTCGCATATATGGAAACTGATAAGCAAACTATAGATAAATATATAAAAGAGGTAAAATTCAGGTATTATATAGGACAAGAAGATCATGAAGCTCTTATCAAGAGTGCTGCATAATTATTTGGTGCTTTAGTAATTGCCTGCATCTCCACAAAAAGCTTACGAAGCCGTGTTTGTAAAGTAATATTATTTATTATTATTTAACAGGCTAAAAGAACATCGCGACCTGAGAGATCTCTTGTGCAGCCTACCCAAATAAAACAATCCTAGACTATTTATAAATCTCGTAATTGCTGTGGGCTTAAATTTAACTAGGTGATTTGGATACAAGAACGCACCGCCTAGGTAGTTATGTCTGCGTCTTGCCACCTCTGGGCAATTGCATAGAATGTGTTCTGCTGTTTCCTGCTCCTCTTGACAGAGGAGCATAATTTTTTCAGATGGTAATTTAGTCTACAGTGTCCTGTTAAAAGTTCAGTATAGAGTTTAATGTCATTTTTGCTGAGGTTTAAAGCAGTATCTACCCTGATGTGTTCAGGGTCAATAAGTAGTCTCGACTGCCGCATGCTTTTTTCGGCTCTCAGCAGACTTTGTTTTTCCTGTTCGCACGACAAGTTATTTATGAAGCTACTGTTTACCCGACAGAAGGTTACTGGACCTATGAACGGAGGGTCTGCGCCCCTTTCGCCTGAAAAATGGAAGCTGTTTTTCCCATTGAAATTGCTTGTTCGAAATTTGCCCCTACAATTGCCGCTCCAGCACTGCCATCTTCCATTCTGGACCCATCTGTAATAAAGTAATATTTATGTATATCTGTTCATTATGAGACCGCAAAATAAGGCTGCAATATTTTAGTCGCAATGAAGTTGGACAGACTACGAAATACTCTTTACTCTAAAGATACCAAACCACACCCATAAATATCATTAATTGACCCGAGGCTGTGGACATTTTACAAGAGGTGTCTACAGTTACCGGTACTAGCGAGTCCTAGTTCCGGTTGGGCTTCTAAAGCTATCTGGTTCTGTTTCAAGGTCCCGGCAATGGTTTGTAAAGATGCATTAATGTATCTCCAACGGTGTGGATTCAAGCTGGCTACAATCGGACGGACAAACCCCAAATGTGTGTATATACAGTGTGTTACATAAATAGTCAATGGCAAAAAATCTTTAAAAACAGGGTATAAAAAGAAGAAACAAAAATAAATAAGTTGAAAAGGTTACTTTGAAGTAAATTCATATGTTTAATTTTCAATACATTGAGGTAAATGGTTAGGTTAGGTTGCGAAGGCGTGTGCGGATACGGTATCCGCACTTGACTCAGATACATCTATGTCCATAGTGACTGCCTTCAAAAATGCCAAGCCGTCCAATGCCGTCCTTGCCCTTGATTTCCGTAAAAATTGGAAGTACCATCCCTATTAAACCATTTGGTTTTCCAGATGAAAGTGAGGAGATCCGATACGTCCACCTTCGTTATCGCTGTCAAGCTTGTGAAGATACACGACCCCAAACATTGAAGCCGTTTCAACTATAGTCTTGTACATTGACATAAAAAGTGAGGAATCGATTCTATCTCTTCTTCATGATGGCAACTCCTGCGTAGCGCGTTCGACGGAATACGCCAACTTTGAAGCATTGGTGCGGTAGCGCAATGTCCGGTAATGACCCCCGTAAGCACCCTTACTGCAGGTTTGTTGAGCGCTAAGAAAACCTTCGTTCTCCTCATGTCTAACCTAGGCCATAAGGACCTTGTGGGGTCCAATGTTCAGTAGTGAGTTACAACATGTCATTACTAACTTCGATTTAACTGTCTTGGATTATATTGCCTTAAGCGCCGCCTGACTATCCACGCAGATAGTGATGTTTGAGGCATGACCGTATTCAGAAGTTAACGCACCAGCACGATGGTAAAATATGTCATCTATTTTAACATGATAAACGCCATTCACACAAAGTTGCATCAGACAACTTGGCCTCAGAACTAATCATTGTAAATGAAAATCTTTGGAACGTTGCTTAATTTTTGGGTCTTTTGAATTAAAGCCGATGAATAGATTTTAAACGAATGCATTTTGAGTAAATGATGATAAGTGAACTTTACCTTTGTGAAAACATAATGTAAATGCTTCATTGTAACCTGATGTAATCTCTGAACGGAAAGGTAAGGCACCACAGAATGAACAACGTAATGATAAATCACCGCAATTAGAAGAAAGAATCGAAATTTCGCGCAACTAAATTTAACTCCTGCAGTAGTTTGGTAGTCTGAACTGCTGCTTGATATCTAGTTCGGGGTAGTAGACACCTGCTCCAACCCCGTCCTCCATCTTCGAGCCGTCCGTGAATAGGTTGAAGATTTTTCATTTTGCATTCCGGCCTCTACGTCATCCCTCCTTCTCAATGGTTGTTTTTATTTACTTTCGCAGGCTAAGAATAGGAGTCACATAATCCGTATCTGTGACGATCACTTGTTAACTCCTGTTGCCAATACCATGTTCACTCTGCCACTTGTTAACTGATCTCGATGTCAATTGAGTGGCCGCTTATATACTTCCTGTGTACCAGAACTTCCACTAGCCTTCGAACGCAGTTTCGCAAGCCTGCTCGCTTGTGTATTTTAGGGGTTGAAAATGACGAATAGCATACCCTAAAACTATGCAACCCTTAGTGTTTTAAAATATCTGGTGACGTGGTGATTTCGTAACAATATGCAAACATAACACAAAATCTGGATAGGAACCTGTTAAAACGATAAATGTTTTTATATATTTATAATATCTTTTTCTCACTTTTTGCATGTTTCTCCAGCAGTGAAAGTTAAGAATGAAATACCTATATTAAAAATGAAACCATATTTTTAAAATTTTACAATATGCTGCGCCGAATAAGCAGCGGGTCGGAATATTTAAACAAATTACGAGTATCTCTTAATTCACTGACAAATTGACATTGATTAGTTTATTTGTAATCTGGAATTAGCTAAAAACTAAGCCATAAAAATGTCAACAACAATGTTGTGCCTCCTGCCTCCAAACTGCTCTTTATGTCCCTAAATATCTCGTTGACAATTACACAGTGAAGCTGGAATGTTTTTATGTAACTCCGACAAAGTGCAAAATGATTTTGAACGTTGTTTCCAGCATAGACTTTGGACGCTGCGTAGGATACCTGAAGGTGCCATTAAATTCTGCTAGTCCTGCATTTAATTTATAGTCCTCGCAAGCATGCGCACTTTGCTTTGAAATACATTATTAAAACGCGCCGATAATACTAATTCACTTTTAATGGATTTCGCATTTCCCAAACGCCGCATAAAAAGCTGGATGCACATGTTGGCATTACTTCCTGGCATTAATTTGGTCTGCTAATCTCTGGTGCGTCATCACTGTTTCTTTTGCTTTCATGATGGGATGAAAATATATTATAAAATGTGAGTGTACATAAATATTATCTTTGTTTGTGGGGTGGCAGCGCTTTCTTCATATCCTTTTCTTGAAGAAAAGTTGGCGTCTAGCAATTCGACGATATCTCCGGAAACTAATTCATTGGTTAGAACGATACCGTATATGCAAAGAGCCGATAGATAGCAATAATTAAATAAAGCTAATTATTTTAATTCAACCAGCGACTGTTTGATTACTACACAATCCAGTGGCACGAATCCGAGAAATTGAGAGTTTGAGAAAATTGTCAGGAGGGCAATTTCGTAACAATTGGTATCAGAAGTGAAATTGTGTATCTGTAATAAACAATGGTTAAATTTCAAAAACTGAGATTGGAACAGCTCTTGAAGAAGCTTGAGCGCTTAGACTTGCAAACACAAGGGCTTAAAGGGGAGCTGCAGATGCGGTTAAGAAACGCTGTGGAGGAGCAGGGTACAGATATCGATGAGTATGAATTCCAATTTGTGGAACAAACGACATCTCGAGAGGAAGAAGCACCGCAAGGAATTAATACTGGTTGCTTCGATATGAGCGTACTCCTCGGTGCAATAAAGTTGCAGTTACAACAATATGCTCAAACACTCGATGTGCATATGCAGCAGCTCTTCCAGCAATACGGTAAGGATATACACCAGCGATTAAAGCAATATGCTCCAGCAGTCAGAGACGATGTCAAGGAACAGCAGACTGAAACACGACTTACTCACAATCATTTTGTTTCTTACGCCCAATTTGGATCCAATGGTGTCTCATACCTTTGTGAGATTTAATTCGAAAGATTTCCTAAGATTTTTTTGAAGCCAGACGAAATATTTGTGTAGTTATGTGAGTTATTCATACGCTTCGTCTGACTATGCTAGTCGCACGAGACGCATCAACACAATCCTCTTGAGATGCAAACACTCGAAATGTTGTTTATTAATATTCTATGAGCCCTTTAGGCACACATTCATCCAAAATGTGGAAATGTTGTGGCGGCAGCCACACAAATATTATCCCTCAAGCATCTGTAAGGATACGACGCTATTTTAGACGTTGCAAGATGAAGCAACCGAGGAGATTTTTTTGAGTAATTGATGGCTACCAGATTGATGAAATAGAATTGTAACCAGCGATTTGGTTAAGGAAACTCACATTTTCTCATAGTTAAGTGTAAACGATCCAATAACAATTATGATTGAGAAACAGACAGAAAATATTTTGTAATGCTGGAGATGCATAATATTTAAAAATGCCCCAAAATCTGGGATGAAGTATTTTTATTTCCCAGCCAATCATTTGTATATTGCTGCGTCCCGAAAGCAAGCTTTGGTACCGCTTAGTTATGCGGACATTTGATTTGATAACTGGCTGTGATGCGCGAAAAGTTATGCCCCCCGATTTAGGCGCAGTTGCTTTCCCTAATGGATCTGAGTCAGCATTAGCACCAGGTACACCGGTCTGCTTCCCGCTGCTCGAGGAAGAGGTGGTCGGATGATCTGATCCACCTCGTATTTTGGTGAAAATTCCAACGATTGGGGCTGGTCCACCGGAATGATTTTTTATCATATCATGTTTGACGAGGTGACGGTAACTTACTTCTGGTGTGAGTCTTACAGCCGATTTGCCTTCCTCTCAGTGCTCTGTTGCTCTCGCCATCATGCTTTCTGCTGATTTTGTGTCCAAATTACGCAGCTTCTCTTTTGGCTTATGCCCGAGACTTAGGGATAAAATCCGTAATAAACATTTGTTTTCGGTTTTCTTTGTAGACTTCCTCGTATTGATTCAAGCATTTATCAATATCTCGCTGCAGCCGGAGAGCTCGTTCAACGTTTGGGTATTCTGCGCCGAAAGTGATTACCCAATTTGCGGCCAAATTCTAGTCCCTCGCGAAGGTCTTTTGCTGTCAAGGCAACTGGTGCAGATTCCAGAATCATTGTCAAGAGGATTTGTTTCACTAATCATGCCAATTAATTCATCCTCATCTAGTTCATTGTCTGCCATTAGTTCTAAAATGACTGCCTCACCTAAGTCCTCGAAACCTTCTCCTCCTATTGAATGCGCCAACTTGGTAATCTCACAATAGTTTTCTCGTTCCGCTGGCATTTTACAATTGGCGCCTTCAACAGCAGCTGGCCACAGAGCCTTCCAACAGGCATTGAGCGTTGATTGCTTGATTTCAGTATACGAAACTCCAACATGTTTAACACAATCAAGGATTGTAAATTTTTTCCACGCATCCATAATTGTAAGGATTTCATAATTTTTAATTTGATCCAAAATTTACCTGAAGGTTCTCTTGATATGCAATGCCTTAAAAGTTGAAATTATCCCTTGGTATAATGTTGTATTCTTAGGAAGGAATTCAACTCATCAATTTTCGTGTTGCAAATTTGAGGATGACCTGGTACATTATCAATTAAAAGAAGTGATTTGAAAGGTAACCTTTTTTGCTCAAATATATTTTGACGTCCGGAACAAAAACATTCTGAAACCATTGAGGGAAAATGCTGGCCATAACCCATGCTTTTTTATTGGCCATCCAGTAAACGGGAAGATGTTTCATATCTATGCCCTTAAATGCGCGTGGCTTCTGCGATTTATTAATAACCAATGGTTTCATCATAAGGTCTCCTGAACCATCCCTGCATAGAAGGATTGTTATACTATTTTTTGCTGATTTCTGAGCTTTGGCCAAAAAGATTCTTTCGGGAATTTTTTTCTAAAATAAACCAGACTCGTCGGCTTCAAAAATCTGGTCTGCAGTATAGCCATTAGCAGCAACAATTTAATCGATTTTCTGTAGTTATTTTGTTGCTGCGTCTGAATCCGCTGATGCTAGTTCACCCTTCAACTTCAAGTTGTGTAATGAATGTATTTTTTAAATCTTTCAAACCAACCATGGCCTGCAGAAGAAGATACCTTTCGTTCAGCTGACAAAGTTGATGGTGTATCGTCTCTCATTTTTGCATAAATTGTTAAACCTTTATTCGTTATTGCATTACCATAGATTGGAATTCGCTGATGCGTTTGGTTTTCTATCCATATTATTAATGCCCTTTCTATTTTTTTAAGGAATCTCTAACATAAGAAGTTGTGCTCATACTCGGGCATGATCCTGCTTATAAACTTTTTCTAATCGATTCTTCTTTTTTTAATCGTTCTTATAGTGGATTGATTCACTGAGTAAAATTTGGCAACATCTGACATTCTATATCCACTGCGCATACGATCTAAAGTTTTAAGTTCCGCTTCAATAGATATAACTTTTTTTTCGTTTATTTTTCCCCACTCCTTTTGACATAGTGGAATCCCTAAAATGTGATTAAATTATAAAGGTTTATTGTTTATCACTCACTTTTTTAAAAATAAATATTTACGAAAGTCTGCCAGTGTTACTATAACATAATAATGTGACTATAAATATAAAATAAAATAATGGCAATATTGACACTATTGTACATGAAATATTCAATAGTGTGTCAAACTTTAAAGAAAGATGATGTATTGAAACATAAATGATTGCATACTTTTAGGATCCCAGTGTGAAGAAAAGAACTACAGATTTTTGTGAAAATCTACCATATTAAATAATGCTGTTTATGGGCTTACAAAGAGAAGGTCCATAAATGGTCCGTAATAGACTTATAATTATATCAATGCTGTCAGATTCCAGCTGCTTTGTTCATAGATGTTATGACGGTCTTTTCTAGGGTAGATCATGTGATGTTGATGTCAAAATTATACGGAGCAGGCATGGTTCATTATTAGTAAATTTGGAAAGTTGTGAACACTGTGTAAGAGTTAATAATTGTATTACATCGGAGAGATTTAACACAGGGTTTCTACAGGACTCCGTACTTTATGTTAATTATAATTTTTATTAAGTTGATATTTATTTAACCCTTTAAAGTCAAAATTGCATATTTTTACTTATTATACTGCTTTATAGCACTCTAATAAAAATTAGTTTGGAACTTTCACTGAAATAGAGTAGTAAATTGATTATGAGTAACAATTTGATGGATGTTCAGTACTGACCAACAAGTACTAAGAAGGGACGCTAAAAATTATAAAACTTAAACTTTACTTACTTTGTTGTAAAGAAAATAAGTGCATGATCATACTCATTCGTGTACGTGTTGAATAAAGCTCCGCCACAGACGAGTGATCAAAATCGAAGATCATCATTTTTTCATAGTCGTCGTTGAGTGAGGTTTTCATGTCTCTGTCGGATGTCGAAGTTTTGTGTGCGGTAGCGCTTGTAATGTGCAAGGAAAAATTGTAAAAAAAATAAAAAAACGATTTTGGATGAAAGAAAGGCACAAAAAAATAGTACAATAGCATTCCAGGGACTCCAGCAGAAACACATTTATATTATTTTTATCCGCACACATCTTCACACGTTGGCAGTCAAACTCAAATGAGCAAAATTTGCTTGTAAATGGCCCACAAACGACGATCATCCACACATCATGATCAACATCGTAATAAAATTTCCCCTCAAAATCTAAATGATTTAGATTTTCGACGATCAGTCAGTGATCACAGCGCGATCATGTCTGTGTGACAAATACATGCATATTTCCTCTCTTTTTCACACATACTATTAAATATGAGTATGATCATGATGTATCGTCTATGGGCCGCATAAATATGAAAAAGACATTGATTGAACCAATATATTTTACTCAGTAATTTTACGGTTTCTAATGTTTCCGCGGCATCTAGTCAAAGAGATAATGATATGAACCGAAACCTCACTCAAAATACTTGTTGAGTTGTCGCAATTGCATGTTCTGTGGCTTACGATAACATATAGATAGATAACGATATAAACTAAGGATCTGTTTACTTACATGAAGCATGGCCATGCCCTCAATTTAATAAAGATGGTTATACACACTCGTACATAGAATTAGTGAATAATTTTTATTTTCAAATGGTTGAGTAAGGATACAAAGTTGCAACTTTCAAACAAGTCGTGAAGATGTAAGTTAAAACGAATTTGCTCCTATCACTTTCATTGTAGGCACGTCATGGATTAATCATCTGTTATTATCAATACCAATAAGAATAGGTACACAATACTTTTGTTTCACACTCCCGATTCAACTTGGATTTATTACTTGATTAATATCAAAACAATATCGATAGCATTTGTTCTTAAGAAAAGTACACTTTTTTCATCATGGAAGCATCTTCGATGTATCAAAAGAAGAAACTGGACCTACTTCTTTGCACATATGGAAGCATCTTCGATGTATCAAAAGAAGAAACTGGACATACGTCACTTATTCACAGAAGAAGCAGTATCCTCAAATTGAGCGGGTTGTCTGCCATGTGCACATAAAGTGAGAGGTGTAAATTCGCCTTTACGGATACAGACTTATTACTTAATGAGCTTTGTATAGCGCCGATCCGATCTCGTGTCCGCATTGCTTTCATTTGATTCCTTAGTTTAATTAAATACAACTTAAACTAATGATATTATTTTAAAACTATTTTTCTGATGGAAGAACTTTGTGATAAAATTGGCACTTCATGGGCATAAACCTAAGCTGATAATAATACTACGCGCAGGATACGTAAGGATGGATTCCGTGCTATAAACACTAAGAGCTTAAAAAGAAGGTTTTCGAAAAGGATTTAGTCATTCATTTTGTGCCGCTTTTTCAATTTTCAATTGGGAAAATGTGATTACTCTGTGGGCATAAATTATTTACAGTCTTAAATTGGGCGGGCAATGGTGCAAACAGCGGAATTGCAATCGCGAGCGGAAGCTGTTGCTGTGATTTGTATTTGTGGTCAGTGATGACCACACGAGCTATTGTGAAATGTCATGTTCAAATGTTCACGGCTGCACTTGCGGCCGGGATGTTGTTGTTGTTGTTGGAACTGGCTGAATTATTGCTGTTGCCGTTGTTGTTGTTCGTGTTGCTTGCATTATTGCCCCTGACCAGCTCCATATACTGGAACGGCACATGGAAGCTTTGGCCTTTGTGTTCGACCATCAAGTGGCCGCGGCACGAAGATGCACCCACCACACTCACTATTTCGCCCTTCTTCAGTTGCTCCGCGGGCGGATTAGAGACCGAATCCTCGGGAAAATTCATTTTCATTACGCGACTCTGCGGATAGCCAAGCTTCGAATTGCCAGTGATTGTGTAAGAGCGGGAGGCTGGTACGGGAGGGGGACGTTCCTGTTGCGGATACCATCGTCATCGAGTGGTAAGCGGATATGAAAGAATAAAGCAAGAATGTGAAAATAACATCAAACAAAAAATTGAAAGAGATTGAAAGATAGCACTGAGTGATGAAAAGCGCAGATGAGCAGAATGGCCAGAGTAGCCAATATCTTCCCAAAATCTTGCATTAAAGTTGGTGAAATAAATTAACATCACAAAAAGGATCGCCACAGCTCGTCGAAAATAAAGAAAGGAACAAATCAGTACAAAAATTGGTGCCTTTCTTTCTGCTAGGAATATTCTTCCTTGTGGCAACCCTGCAACACAAAGGGCAAAGGCAACAGGAACATGCTCAAGTGTGCGGATGCGCTCGTCATGCTCAATGCACCTAACGTGGGATTGTTTTTAGAGATACTTACCAAATCTAATCCGAAGAGATTGCAGGTTTGCTGTATTATCTTAGAGTCGCATTTCTCATTTGGGTCGGGGGGTGGTGTGCCCGCAATTGGCTGTGGCCTCGGTCTTAGCACCGTTCCTAGATTTGTGGTCTTTGCAGACAACCGTGGTGCTGTAAAGGACAATTTTTTGTGGTTGTTTGGATTTATGAACAATTGCGGTGAGCAGGAGGTGCTCGACAGATTTGAATTTGGATTCATACAAGTTTATTGAAGCGTTCACCTCCCACAGAATAGAGTTATGACGCAACTAGCCATGAAAAAAGTCCAAGGAAATATATTGGAACAATATCCAAACTAGCGTCAGTGAAGGTAAATTTTTATTGACGTAGTTGGACTTTTTTCATTTAAAAGTATTTGATTTCTTAGAACCTAATTTAACAAATTAATTGTATAAAATGCTGGGTTATCATACCTGCGGGTTGCGTGCCGTTCGAGCCCTTCGGAAGTTTTGTTGACGACGACACGGCAATAACACCACGTGCCCGTTTTATGCCACCCATCTTCTTACGCAGCTGCCAGCCACGCCAGGTTGCTTGGACGAGCGTTGCACTCTTGCTGCGTATCGCAGTGCGTAAATGTTCCAAGTGCTGCCGTATACCTTCACTCAAAAAAACGTGTCTTTTGCCGGGAGCCCAAGCCAGCGTGACGGAGCCGTCTATCACGGGCGGGTTCTCCATAGCGTACTGCAAAATTAAGTTGCAGTCCTCCATGGCCTTGTCTTCACTGCGACGCAGCAGCCTGAATGGCGCCAACATGCGGTAGCGTGCATTGAACTGCTTGAAGCGCATGCGATGCGGAAACCCGGATGCCATTAGGTTGACAGTCTCTAGAACCTGCAGGGCTCGTATCTGTTTGACCACAGCCTTGCGCTCGAAGCAACCGGCATTTTCCGCACTGTTGCTGCGTATGCAGCGTACAAAATGCGGCCGAGCATGCACCAGTGTGCGCAGCAGATTATCGAGACGCGTGTGGAAGTCTTGCGTCAGCGTAGACACGGGTTCGTCCCCATTTAGTAGATCTGTGTGTGATGTTGGGGATATGCGAAAACTCAAGCCACGCGGCACATTCTGGAGGGCGTACAATGCTTTCAGTTCCGACCCAAAGAGGTGAGTGGCGAAGCCAAAGTTGCAGGAATGCTTGTAGAAAACCGCCACGAGATCGTCTGGCACCACATCCCTATTAGTGTCCAGAAAGTCGGTGGCGTCATACTCAACGCGTCCAGCAAAATGTCGTATCATAAACATTCGTGGGTCATGCGGTTCAGAGGTATGTTTTGCCTCTAAACGCGATGAGTTGCGGTGCTGAACCTTTATCTTGGCCACATAGCTTTCGGCCGTGCCGCGAATCGAACACTCCGCATCCAGCATGCTAAGCAGCCCAGTGCGCAATGATGATATGAGGTCTATGCATGGTACATTGTCAACGTAGTCTACTTCGGTATCGTAAGTGATGCCCTCATCACGGCAGGACTCAACGGATGATTTGAAAATGTGAGTATTGTAGAAATGCTGCATTGTTTCCGCGCAAAGATTTATGCACAGATGTTCCAGTTGCGCATGAGGCGAGGGCTCCTCGAAACCGAACATGTCCAATATACCAATAAAGCCGTCTGTGGCATGTCGCACTGCATTATTTAGGGCCGCCATCGACTTGGAGCCCGAATTGCCACCAACAGTAGAGGCATGCTGTGAAGTCACATCGGCCTGATTGTGAACGGATTCGTTCGAATCATTAGAGCTAAGAGTGCCCAGCGTCGAACCCAATCGTTTGAGACTGTTGGCACGGCGCACAATGGTTGCCACAGTGCGGCAATATAGAGCCTTGGCGAGGCAGTCTCGTGTCATGTTGGACATATTTGCGTCACATACAGATTTCACTAATTGGCCACGAGCATTATGAGTGCGAGTAGTGAGACCACGGAAGAGAGCTGCCGGTGGTACCCCCAACAAACTTGCAACTGAATTCAATTCGGCTTCGCCCTTGACGTCCACTTCGAGACCCTAAAAAACAGATCAGGTTACATTCAAATATTTCACATGTTTAAAAATCTTTAATGATGGAACTTAAATAGTGTTTGACCCTTTGAAATCTAAAACCAGTGGACCTATTTTCATACAACCGAAGACTCTATAAAGTTTGTACGTGGATACATTTGATGAAGATCGAATACTGAGAGAGAGAGAGAGAGAGAGAGAGTGAGTTCACCACGTTACGTCATATCTGTCAGAGTTTGCAGCGAAATAAAGCGGACGGACGTTGTACATGAATCCACTGAAAATCGTGTTGAGTCCGCTACAGACGCTGGCAGCGAAAAAGAGTTTCTTTTCTCTGTATTCTTTGATATCTGTCTTCAAGCAGGTTGTAGTAAACCGACTAAAAAGTATGTTCAAAAGGTTCAAGAATCGCTTTAGAGATTTCAAGGACTTGGTACGAAATGTACAATGGCACAAATTGTCGTCATCTGTCCATCAGCTTCTTCATGTAGCAAATGAATTAAATAAATTTAGCAAGTGAATACAATTGTCAATCTCTTGAGAATATACGATACAATAAAACACTGAATTGAAAAAAAACCAATTGGAAGACTTCACAAAGAAACGCTTAGAATAAAAAATTCAAGTGTGTAGGACATAAATTTAGATTCTATTTACGAATATCAATTAATGACGATGTTTTGCTTCAACTCTCAATTTCTCTGATACTCTTATCAGATTAAAAGCATGTAAGGCCCAACACGACATCATTTGAAGAGAACAATTGAAAGTAATGATTTCTTGATGAAAACGAATAAAATTTAAGTCATTATTGAGACTATTACTCAAATTATATGGAAGGTAAACATAGAAGTAGGCGCAATATACCCAATAATTCACACAATTGATGATATGATTTTTATGTAGCTCACTGGAGAAATTCGTGGATTGTTTCTTAAATTTAAAAGAGGGCTGGGAAGAGCTAATTTTTATATTGTTAATTGCTGATGGCACTGTGGCCTATCGTCAAACTATCTTCAAAACATTCCATTTGATTACTAATTGATCGATTTTGGGCCGCTGCACCACACAAGAAACCCCACGTCCGTCAATTATGAGAAGGCGCGGGCATGGTAACTTACATGCCAACATAATACGACAAAGCTTGACAATTTAAACAATCGGAATGGCATACAGAAACCTCAAATTATGGTTTAAACCCTGCAACCCTGCAAACCCTGTTATTGTTAAAATATAAACTTAAAAATCGGACGAGATAACAATTGGGTTTGGAAAACATAACCAACCTCGCCACGGAAATCTCGATTTAGACTTACGCCCAACTGTTTGCAGTGATAAAACAAGTCCTGGCATATAAGTGTGATACATCGAAGGTATGCGCATATGTTGGATCGGGATCATTCCTGAATCGATTTCATTCATGTCTACTTGGCACCAGATCTGTAAATGAGTCAATCATTTGGGAACTAAATCACGAATCATTCACACGAAGGAATTCGTTTCACCATAAATCGTGATGAGTTAAATTCTGAATTAAATTATCGGTGATTTTCTGGGGGTGAATTATAATTCAGTTTGAGACAATCACTTTGATTTGAACATTTTAATTGATTCATTTCAATTAAATCATGCAATGAATCTATAAAGCATCTATGCATTTGTTATCTCTGTAAATTGATTCGTCTTTCATTGAAATTTACTATCGCAGGTCACTAATACTTTCCAAATAGTTCAAAGATAAGTAAAATACTAGATTAATTAAAATAATGTTGCTCAATTATTAAAATTATCCTTATTTATATTCATGTAACCAAATTCATCTAAGAAGAACAAAAGAAGGCATTGAGTTTAACCAGGGTATTAACGTAACAAATTGTGGTTATATTTTTAGTAATATGTATTTATTAATAAAAATCATTTATGATTAGGACAAAAAGTAACAAATTACCAACCAAAAAGTAACAAATTACCAATTACCCCGCACCTCTGCTTTCACCAACATACATTCCCTTCACACACACTCACACAGCTAACACGCTAAAAAACAAAATTAATACTTTTTTCTCGCTCAGGCATATTTTAATATCTCAACATTTAAGATTCAGGCGTAAATTACCCATATGAAACATCATCACGAGAAAATTATATTAAACAAAACAAGACGGTCTTTCAGCATTCGAACCCAGGGCCCTGAAAAACTGTTCTTTCACATTATTTCCCAAACCCCTTAACAATTGCACTACAAACAGTTCGTTAAGTGTTTCACCAAATATCGGTATGAAGTAATTTCAACTTAAGCATAGACACAAACCAAATGTGTAAATAACTCAATATATATTTAACATAAACGCAATCCAATCAACGTACACTACGACTGAAAAACATAGACTAATTTCACAGTCTTGATTCAAAATAAACCAAATACCGTATGTACAATACACGGTATTAGAAATTTAAAAATAGTCCAGTAACAGTGGAAGAAGTTCACTTCATTCAAAATTATCAAAGCAATGAATATTAAGTATATATTTTAATATTAGTATAGACACCAGAAGTCTTCTTTAAAATTTGCATGCCCAGTAAATTATCGTTATTTTTGTGAAATATTTGCCTACCCGTCATATTCAAAATCATTTATTAAATTCTAAGTCGCAGGCAAGCGCAACAGTTATCTGCTGACGTTTCCTGCTTCTTACTGAAACAGCAAATTCCGTAGAGAACTAAAAATTTGTTAGCAACTAACTTTTAGTTGCCTGAAACTAGATCGGTTCAGAACGTCTTGTGTGAGAAGATTGGAAAAAATTATTTAGTAAATTATATGAACGAGTCTTGTGTCCATAAGTATCCACCGAATTTGAGCACTAAATTGAAGAGTTATTGCATTTACTTTTTGTGGAAACAAAGATCCTTCACGAGTTTAAAAAAAATTAATTATGTTTGTAAGCAAAAAATGCTACATACGAATCAATTATAAGGGTAATAAAGGACATGGTCTGCCTATGTAGGATTCTCCATGCACACCGTGAATGAACTCTTGCAATATGACATAAAGAAAACGAGGAGCAGAAAAAAGTACTTGTAGATAGCTTTCTCACCTGCCCATCAATGAACTGCACATTTCCCAGCAGAAGCACGGCTGCCAATACTCGCACTACATCAAGAAATGGAATTCCTAGAATCCCTAAACATGTTTTCCATGCCTGAAATCGTGCAGCATCCTCCTGTTCGTTCTGACACACATCGCCGCTCTGTAGGTATCGTAAATTCGTGGGTGAGTATCCCTCCAAGTTAAGCTTTATTCGCTCCTCCCTGCTTAGTCCAGCAAGCATTTGATAAAATATATGATAATTCTTTTCCTTGGGCAATGGACGAATAACTCGCGTCTGATCCAAAAAATAACAATGGATTTTCGTGCGATAGAGAGCACCATCAGTCACCTGCACCTCAATAAATTGTCCAATTCGACTGGCTTCGCAGTTGGATGTAGTCTTCGCAGAGCCCAATGAACGCAATACGGTGAATGCAGCTGCTAGATGCTTGAATGCATCTGTTTCAGGACCTCCACCTGCTACGGCGAAGAGTTGTCGCAAGAGCAACATAGAGCAGTGCGTCTTGCCAGCACCAGAGGTTCCAGATAGAATGATAGCCTGTGGATAACCGGTCTCGGCTTGCTGACGTACAGTCTCCTGTACGATCTTCCGCAGTTGTGGTGCCAGGGGTAACGAGCGAGTGGAAGACAGCGTGAGCGGATTGCCAACATCTAAATACGGATTTATTGAAAGCAGGATGGATCCAACGTTTGTCTGAAATAAATAGTTTCATTCGTTGTCATCAAAATGGAAATAAATATATAGTTTAAAAAAATCTGGAAAATATACATTGCTAAAATCGGAGACATCAATAAAACCAAGAGAGTGAAATAAAAATATAAAAAAAGAGATATAAACTTATAAAATCTCACAACATTAAATATTTCAATATGATCTGAATCGAGGATTGGAGACGAAGAGTTGAAAGAAATTTCGAAGACAACTTATTAAATTCCCTTCAAGATTGATATTTGATTTAAATATCAATTATTTTCCTGCACATACATAATATTGGTACGAAAATAACACGCCATCTGATTGGTTGATAGTTTTAGGGTAAGCATCATTTTCCACCCCTATAAATACACACGCGAAAAGGCATGCGTCACTGCGTTCAAAGGCTAGTGAAAGTTCTGGTGCACAGGAATTATATAAGCGGCCACACAATTGACATCGAGATGAGTGAACAAGTGACAGTTGCAGAGTGAGCGTCGTATTGGCAACAGGAGTTACCCAAGTGATCGTCGCAGAGCAGACATCGTGTTAGCAACGGGCAGATTTAAGTAAAACATTGTGATGCAACAACTGACTAACTGAAGCAAACGTTAGTGAAGACGAAGTGTGAGAAGAGAGCAAACTTTTAAAGCCAATAGTAAATTGAATGAATACTAATGAAGCCAATTGTTCTAACTGAAGAAGGAATTGTTTGCTTATTACACAATCCAGCGATACGAATCCAAGTATTGAGCTTGGTATAAATTGTCAGAAAGGCAATTACGTAACAATATGAAATAGGTATGGATACGTGCACATTTGCGCCTGAAGAGTTTCGCTTTAGGGAAATGTACGAAGGTGACACATTGAGTATGCTTAGGTATTTGGGACAGGCTTATGTTGTGTAGTATAAACACGTAAAATGAGTAATATAAACAAGTAAAATTGTAGTTAGTTTATTTCTGTCCTTCTCTACATCATTAATTATGGTCAACTATAACTACTTCCATCATCATTCTATTTATTCGGTCAACGATAAAACGAGTCGACTCTGATCTGCAAAAATTTGTAGATGGTGAAACAAACAATAATGATCGTTATATAATCTCACTGGAATTATACAAAGAACTTCAGAATATCCGCCAGTTATAATTAACTTGTACTAAGAAGCCCAATTCTAGCGCCATCGACGAAAGCTGTTCTGAATAAGATCATCATCGGTGATTGGAATGAGCACAGTATCAATGCAATTCTACTGGACCTATAAGACTGCTTACATTTAGTATGGTAGGTCTTGGTAAAATTCCGAGTTATTTAGTTATATATGTGTTGATGGCTCTGTCAATAAAAGGACTACGTTTGTAGGAAAAGGATAACGAGCAGTACTGCGTATTTCCCAGAACCTGGTGCGAGCCAGGATATTACCGGAACGGAGACTACTATGGTTAGAGGAACTATCATTTAAGGATATTATCGGTAAGGAGCCTACTATGATTGTAGGTGTAATTGAAAAAGAGCTGGGCTTGAGCTCTGTCGACTACTACCCCTGTCAGACTATAATTCGTCTGGCATGGCACACTCTTTCGGTGTCAAGCAGGGGTCTGTGCAGTTGGGAGGAATAGCAAGGCTAAGAGGATGAAGACAGCAAGATTGTTCGGCATGCTTTTCCAGATTTCTGCAACGTCAGCCTTGTCTTGAAAAGGAGTCGGATGATTCTCGGCAGTCTAACCTTAGTGGTATATTCCCAGCAGTGGCTGTTAGGGCTATAATGGTAGAGACACATACAAACAAACGAAATGGTCTGCTGTCAACACGGTAGCTAAACTATGTCGACAGTTAGTTTTGGAACACAAACCATTATTGGAGATGCGAGTGAAGAACGGCAAAATAAAATGCAGTTTTCTGAAGTTTCTACCCGAGAATAGCTAACTAAAACAGCAGCGGCTTGCGAATCCTGCAAGTTCATCAAAATGGACGGATTCAGTAGCAGGCTAGTTCGATCGAGTGCTTGGATACCGGGTCCTTACCGCAAACTAAGAGAAATACGCATGTATCCGAGACAGACCAAACTACTGGTCACGAATTCTTGGAGAATTTACTCGTATGCCAATATCAATCAAACAATGTGTCCTGGGAGCATCTCTCTCAGATTTCCGTTTCATTTAATTTCTGCACAATGTTAACTCCTATCATTAGAAGGAATGCACTGTGATCTATGGTCGGACTAATCACGGGTCATATGGCGACCACTGCATCTTCGAGATTCCGAACTAACCCTCCTGTCTGGAGGAATAACGGTGCCATACAGATAATTTTCCCTGCGGTACTCGCCTTTGTCAGAATGATAAGGCACGTATAAGGGTTAGAGATGTACTGGGAAAGAACAAAATACTTTCTGTGTCCCTGGGCAGATTTCAAAGGTGTAACTTCCCCCTCCTTACTCCTATATCTCGACGCTCTTCTCTTTCCCTTATATTCAAACTTATAAGAAGACAGAACAGCCCTTGTCTGAGTGCTGTGGGTTTTCAGCCTATCCCACCTCTATCTGCCAACCTATTCTTTAATTCTAAATTTGTGTTTAAAAAGTATAAAATTGTTATGTATTTTTGCATGAAACATAGTTAATCGCTTCACTTACGAAATAATAATTCTCATGGAAACGCGCTTGCAGCGTGCGCATTACAGCATCCTCTGTTAATGGTCCCGGCAGGTGGATAAGATCTTCTAGTTCGTATGGTTGCTTGTGATTGCCGTTGCTGCTGTTGCTAGGCTTCGAAATGTTGCGAATGCCAGCTTTGTTGCTGGTGAATCCCAAGGGAAAAGTACTAATGCCATGGCACGGATTCATATGCTTCTGAATCGGAATAAATGGAAGATGATGGCTGAATTGGTTGTGAGAAGAGTTGCGCATTGGAAGTGTGTTGGCATTTGTTGTGTGCGGTATAGAGTTGGTGACTGCGGGAACGCCGTCACCGAAGCTGTGGCCAGCTGAGTTTCCTTTGAGAAAGAGTAAGAATAAATTTATAAAATGGGAAGACAACCAACTGTGTAACCACTCACCTGGCCACTTTTCACTTATCTGGTGGGGCAATGGGTGCGGTATGGATGTGTTCCGTGCTGAGACTATACCGGATGCTGTACTCACACTGTGCGGTAGTGTTTGACTAAATGCGTGTGAGTTCTGCGAATTCTGTAAAGGATTAGTCAGTAGTAACTCAAATGGTGCACCGGAGGCAGCTCTTACCTTGCTAGTGCCTATTATGTGGTTTGAGTGATTGTTGCTGGTTAATGATGAAATAGTAGCGTTGTTGTTGTTATTATTATTATTGCTATTGTGCAATGTGGATATCATGGATGCATGTTGTGGTTGTTGATGATGGTGTTGCTGATGCTGCTGATGATGCTGAGTCTGCTGGTGGTGGTGGTGGTGCTGGTGCTGGTGCTGGTGCTGGTGTTGCACTGTACTGCTGCCGTTGATAATGGTGGTTGTTGTTGCAAGCGTGTTAGCGATAATACAGTTGTTGTTGGTGTGATTGTTGTTATGGGAGTTACTATTGGTATTGCTGTTGAGGTTTGGACTCGAAGCATTCAAATTCAGTCCAGTTGTTGTAGGACCAGCCTGTTGCGATGTAGTTGCAGTGCCATTGTGGCTCTGTCCTACATGTAGGCGATTCCGCAGAGTGACTAATTCGGTGCTAAGACTCTTCAGACGTTGTTGTAAGTGTACAGCTTCATTGGAAGATGAGGCGTCTAAAAGATAACAAAAAGATAACACAAAATACAAATTAATATGAACTGTGAAGAATCATCGTATCGAAATCGTTGCAAATAAACACAATCGTCATTTTCTTTTATACCCTTAGCTCCACAAATTCCGCGTCTTTGTTACAAAATTTTTGGATATCCACATTTCAGTGAGTATATTGTCAAATCTTTGATAGAATAGAACTTTGTGAAGCAACCAATGAGACCAGGGTATTGTTGCGTTATAAATCAAGAACAACTCATAAATGAAATAACCAGCACTCTTTACTTTAATAGCACTGGAGTATAAGCCACAATAAAGTACAATGCAAATTAGTAATAACTGTTCATCTATTTCGGCGTAAGCCTCAGGTCCATCATACAAAAATTGATGCAATATGTTTACAGTGAATTGCTTCGCAAGTTGATAGGAGTGAAATCAGAACATAAAATTGAGGAAGAGCAAGCAGTGACTCAGGTACCATACATGAGTTAGAGTGGATTACATATAATAATCAATTAAGCACCGTAGTCTAGTGGAAAGAAGTGAAGTAGACTACGGTGGAATCTTGCGGTGGCTAGATCGAATCTTGCCCAAGCCATGGTCCCGAAATACTTCTTTCTAAATATTTTTCTCTTCGAGTCGAAAGGGGCATTTGCCAGTTCTCATTTCCTCATATCCTTGCTTATATAATTAATTATGTTGTCAGATATAATAATAATACCCGATGTATAAATACATAATGTAATGTTCAGTACTCAGTTGCTAGTGTATATCTCTTCTACCTCGAAATTTGCTTACCCAGCCTCTTTACAAGTTTCGGTTTTGCGCTTCTTTATTCTTTTCATAAAAACTGAAATCCAAAAGAGCTCTGAACTATTTGGATAATTAGTTCAGTAAGTCTTTCTATGCAAATTTCACAAAGTTAAAAATCTTTATTGGTCAATGAAGCCGACAGTTAAAGAGGTACGAGTCTGCATGTGTGTATATATATGCAAATATTTAAGTGTCGGCTTGTGCCGATATAGGAGCCTAAAGTATGTGAGCTGAAACACCGAAACCCTATTTTGCATAAATACATCAAAATGCTAATTTAGAAGATGTGCGAGTCAAACAAAAGACAGTCATGCTCGAGTCGGAGCGAACTTCAAATACCCTACGCTGATTTAATAATTCAATTTAATACTAAGGACCATTAATAAATTTGTGAAATTAGTTGACTATTTCCGCGTCTTCAAGTGTGATGCACTGAATCTGGGACCATCTTCTGAGCGATAATTATGCACTGTTTTTGTGTGATATTGCTTTTTTGATGGAGAAATGATGAATTTACTTTTACAGTGTATGATTGTGCCAATTAAATTAAAACTTCCTATGGTGAGTATTTTCAAAGGTCCAATGTACCTATTTTGTTATAATAACAATAATAATAACTAAAAGTACCCGAAACATGTTTATTTGAAGAATATCGATGTGGTTTTCTTCCATAGCATGTATTTGAAACCACAACAAAATGATTCATTCAACGGTAGAAGGCGGAACACAATTTGTCACGAAGCCGAGTGTAGCGTAAATTTAAATCCACTCTGCCGAGAGGCAGGTGTAAACAAATACATTAAATTTAACTATACTAACTTTCCAAAAGAAGCAATTTATAAAAAGAAAATATGGAAAAATTCACCCCTAAAATTTAAGAAATACCACACAAATCAACCCCAAACACATACATACATCCAATGGTATATCAAACGGTGACCTATGGGAGAGCATAGATCTCAAAAATGATGGGAATAACATTGGAGGGGCGTGTTTCGTTTCTAGTAAGTTCACAAATTCATCCGCAGACAATTATAAAATAATTACAGCAGAACTATTATTTCATTCATTTGTTTTTGTGCCTTTATGAGACTGAGTAATTCGTGGTATACTATGAAATCCTGCGAACGATGAAAAGAACAAAACTGTAAGGAAATTTATAGCAATTTATCCAAAGTGTTTTGTATTGTATTTAAAGTCAAATTTCGTTCACCCACATATTACATAGTTTTAGTTTGACTTCGAATATAACTAGCTAAAATGAGAGTACCGCATTTCAAGAAACATAAATTCGAAGCTCTGCGGGGGTTTGGAGCCGCTCAGGCCCTATGATGAAGCGCCACTGCACACAGACTGAAATTTAATTTTTGTTTTTGATATTGCTCATAGTTGAATGCCCCACATACTTGTATGAGGCGACTGCCTAAAAAATCTGCTTCAAGTGGTAATGTTTGTTTTCATTTAAGTTAATACCAATGTTGTTGTTGTTTTCGTACAGTTGATGTTGCAGCTTGAAGCAAAAAAGTGGTACAGACAACTTTTATTCAACGCTTTTTCAACACATTCACTTGAATCATCGTATTTGCAGCTAAAAACTTTGAAATTGATCTTAAGATGAAAAAATCGCAAAAATAAATACACGGCAATCACGAGTATGTACGCTTTCAATGAAAAATCTCGAAGAAGCAAATGTGTTATCAAAAAATTGCACTTGACTCTGACTTGGATCGACGAGTTACAGATGAGCTACACTGGTGTATTCCTGTATAACACAGATTCAAAATACACAGTTAAAACAAACAGTTTACAGTGAGACAACCAGAGTTAATCTATATACTTATACAAAATAGGGTAAATTTGTAAGGTTCTGTAGGTGTGACTCTGAAATTTGTTCTTTTATTAAATCTCAAATTGTATTACAAACTTCGGATTTCAAACTTTATTTCTCTAGAAATCGGTAGAATTCATGGTTTATTCAATTGATCGATAAAAATGAGAGTGTTCTGACATATCTCCTTATCACATATTTAACTTTTTTCTCCTGACTGTAAACTCGGCACTACGTTGAAAAATGGGTTACAAACAACTTTATTGGTCCTTGAAATGCTCACTTAACAGATATACAGGAATTAGGTAGATTCATCGGACGATTCTTTCCCAACTACAACTTTTTGTTGTTTCCTTCACAAGAACTGACACATAAACTGACAATTTAAAAAGAATAATTTAATTTTTTTTTAATATTTGAACAATGAATATCATGAGTATCAAAACAGCAATGAACGCTTTATTATAAACTCGTATGCAGTTCTGTTGGCACTGCGCAGCCCTTAACCATTGCCCTTAACCAAGCAATGTCGGAGAAATTCCAATAGGCCTGTTTATATTAACATCATCGACACCTTCTAAGAAATAATCAGTTAAAAATCAACGCTACAGACTAATGTAGCAGCTTTAAATGCTAAGCAGTCGACCGCCCAAATCTTCAACTTTGAGGAACTTGTACTTCGCTGATGGATTTTCTATAAATGTATTGATTTGCCACTTGGCAAGAATCATAAATTTGCTCCAAAGCAAATGAATATATAATGCGATTATGGACCAAAAACAGGATCGAAGAGAGCTTTAGCTCGGTTCCAATTGATTAGTCCACGCTGGTTCTTGCCAGTGAGAATCTGCTTCGTGTGCCTTTTTCCCAAAAAATCCATTTTAACATATTTGCCCTGACATCGATATCAGTAAGAGTGGATGAATTTAGTGAAGGGAAGACCATATGTCTTGGTCTATGGAATATACCTTAACAAGCTAATTTTTATAAGTATGCATGTAAAATTCCTAAACCTGATAGCTTCACTAAATGTGTATTTTAACTAGTGCGAAATGAAATGCAAGGTCTAAGAAGTTCACTCAAAATACAAAGAACTGTTGGTTCCTCGCGCCACATAAACTAGAACAGTCATTTTCAGACCAGTTCGTATACTTTTATACATTAATGTCAAAAACAAAGGTTAAATATGAACTAAGTTGCACTACAACATGGTCCCAGTTCACATCAGGTAGAAACGAACAAACCTCTGGTTATGCAGGATACGTGGCAATATGGAATACTATTATATTATAAATTAATGCAGATGGTGTTTGGAATTCAACAGGCCGGGGATTAAGGTACAAACCAGCTGGAAAATTTTATATTTGTTAAACAAATGGTTAAATAAATTAAGTCTCATTAAGTCACATATTAGAAAATAAACTGGTAAGTTGTTGGTAGACTTCAAAGAATGGAAAACTGACTTAAGTTAAATATTTAAGATATGTATGTAATATATAAGATCACATCGTATGTCGCGACCGGGAGAATCTTTTTCTATCCTCAGGACGAACGAGTTCTCTTTGAAATACCGACTTGAAACGGATGCCGTTGTGCAGCCACCGTATAATTGTTGTTAGTTGGCTTGGCCTGGATCTATATGCTCGCTATGATCCAGTTCGTACTTAGTTGATTCCACAACTTTGATATGTACGAACTCCTTTCCTAAAATCAGTAATATTTTTGTTGTCGCTTTTTTGTCAAATCGGCAGAACATTTTCAATGGAAGTAACTGAATTCATACGATGAAATATCGAAAATCTAAAACCAGTTTCCACAGCTTCGCTTGTCGTGCGAAGCATTCCACAACCACAAACTTCAATTCCATGCCAGCGCTGCTTTTGGCATAGAAACGTTAACTCCACAAATACAGTAGAAGAAAAACACTTAAGAGCAAATCAGCCCAAAGCGCATAGTCTCAGGTTTTCAGAGAAACTTCAAAACTAACAATAACAATACAACAACGACAACAACAACAACAACAACACAAAAGGCAGCAGAGGCACACGAACGCAAAGAAAAATGGCCGCGTTTAAGGGTTTTCGGTGTATAGTTCGGTTCATGTAAGCTTCAAATTCTGCTGAGCTGGTTGTCGAGGCGTTCGATTTTGAATTCACAACCACTCTAAAACCATAATCAGCTCTTTGCGTATAAAATCGTTGTTAAACTTATATTAAATAGACTAGAAAATGTTGATTGTGGTAGATTTTGCCATTTGAAATCATTTTCCTTAGGCAATAAACTTCTCAAAATAATATTTCTAAAATTTGTCCACCTTCCTTTCTTAATGCTGAATTCTTAATTCTGAAATAGGGAAGATCAGAATTTTAGCAAATTTGCGTAAGCTGAATATCGGCCATATAAGTGTAGGCTTAGTCTGACAGCCGAAGTAGGAAAGCTCTTGAAAAGGTTGGCGTGATCATTTAAGACTAGAGGCAGGTTTCCCAATAGTCTGAGTACAGGCCCAGGTTCATATCTAACTTGATTATCAATCATTCCTTTGTTATTGATAGAGAGGGTTCATCTTTCCGAAAAAGTCCTTCGAGGATAGTCCTGTTATATACATTTCATTTTATTTCTCCGACTGCCAAATTGATGTCCAGTTTAGTTTCCAATCTACTTAATTTGTTGTAAACACACTAAAAAATCATTTTTTAATTATGTATAAAATATAAAAATCTATGCAAATAAACTTAAAATTGTTAGTTTACGAAAATTTCATTTCTTGGGATGTGAATAGAGTCATACATTACACACCTCATTTAAGGACCGCTCTACAACATACCCGTATATCTTGTAAATTAATTCCTTATAATAAATATGCAAATATGTGTCATTAAAAATTAAATTTTTTCTTTAGTTTTGAACATTTCGATTAAAAAATAAGTAAGTTTATATGTGTATAACTTGTAAAAAAAAATGCCAAGTTAGAATTAGACTATATACACCAACAAGATCCCCAAAAACGTACATTCTCGCCTCGCCAAAAATATTTTAAAAAGTTGAAAAAATGAGTTAATTTATGGAATTGACATTTGTTATGATAAGATTAGTGGCAGAAGGGTCATCGACAGTCTGTCGAAGAACTGTTATTTGTCTGTCTCGCAAAGTTTCATAAATTTTAAATTAATTAACTATTTTAATTTTAACATTTTTTTCAAAAAGACTGCAAATTGAGGATCAGTTTACACTTATATATACAGTTCAGGCGACTAAATAAATCAGAGATAAGTGTGACAGAGTACGACAAACGGACAAATGGACAAATGGGTAACATACAAAATTGTTTCCATGCCCAGATGACACTTTGGACATGGTTTTCATTTAAAAGCCTCACTCTTGATTAACTCTCACTGCAACATATCCTAAATTTTTTGATTTTTAAGGGAATTCTATTATTATCACAATTTGAACTTTCAGAAACTAAACGTGAACTATGGTATTCAGAAAATTTTAACACAACGTACATTAGAATTTTAACAGTACAATTGAACTCACCTTGTAACTTTTTCTCCGTCTCCCAAAATTTTTGCAATTCCGTAAAATATTTATCCAGGATGAACACTTTTGACAGGCCTAATGTGGCCATCGTTAACTAACATTTGTATCCAGATAACAATATACAAAAGTACAAATTCCAACGACTTATGAACAGGATCAGAATGCAGGCAGGCGCTTTTCGTATTTCAATAGATCGCGCATGTACACACACACACACATAGACACAAACACAGTCGCAAGTTCAAATGCTGAAAGCAAGTGGCGCAACACTCTTGCTTAGGAATGAATGCGGGAACTGGTTTGGAAGCTGACAGGGGTCCCAACTAAAAATTCAGATTCGGAAACTGCATATAATTCATCTGGGATGCAGGCTGAATTTTGGTAAGTAGCGCCGCGCACGCGAATGGAGCACGAAACAACTTATTTCCATCCGCAGAAACAAGTGAAGATGCAAAAAGTACAACAACAAAACAACAACAAAGCGAATGCCAGTTTTAGGCAGATACTTTTCTGATTTTTGTAATTCTTTTGCTTTTCTTTTCATTCAACAATGTTGTTGTTATTTTCTTTCCATTTCTTATCCGTACACTTTTTCAAAACGAGTTACAGTACAAACACACACTCGCACTGAGCGACACACACAGCTACACACAGCGTGTGTTGTAGAAAGACTGAAGGTATCTTTAAGGTATTCTCACACAACACAGATATTTTGAATTCTTCTATTTTTGTATTTAAGTTGTATTTTTTGTTTATTTCACGTTATAGAATCGGGAAATTCGTTGCCAATAATCTGGCTTTCTTTATTCGCAATTGGTTCCAGTGCACTGTTCGTGGTGAACATTACTTGTGCAGTGCAATTTCAAACATAACCGCCACATTTTCTGAATTTTTAAAATAGTTCTTTATCGTTGCGATTCCGATGACTGCGCTTGCGTATTGTGCTCAGTATACTGAGAAATTCTCGGTTTAGCCTATGGCAAGCAGCCCATTGAGCCTCCGCAGAGCTGTTTGCACTCACATCTCCAATAAGCCGAACCTGTAAAACCTGTTACGTTATCTTACCATAGCGCAGGTACTTAAATTTACATGGCGCATTGAGTGAGTGACTCGGCCAACACAGGTAAGCAACTACATACATACATATGTAGGAGTATGTATCTCAAAGTCTTAGGTTAGTAGACCTATAAATGAGAGATTACCTGCCTACCTAAGCAAAACTCACATTGCTCATTTTAGGTAGTTTACTGTCCACACTACACTTTGTGAGGAATTGAAAGCACTCGTATCAACACGACCATTTGGACCTTAAATATTGATACTAAAAAGGAAACCACGTTTCAAGTATTCTATTATTATCGTGTATTGAATCCAGTTAGACGCAGCAGGTGACCAGCTTCCTGGACTCTTGTAGGACAACCAAACTGACCATTCAAGACTATTCTCGTAATTCACGTAATTCAAGTTTTCCAAAACCACAAATTTAAATACAAATAAATTTCATTAGTGCAATAATTTTAGAATTGGAATTTCCATGGTTCCAAGTGCGAAATTACTTTGATTTAATTGGCTATTTATACACATAAATACTTTCCTAATTAAACTAATCTAGATCGAAATACAATTTATAATTGATAATATAGATTTAAATAGTAGTGAATTATGTTAATGGAACAAAGTATTTAGGAGTAGTTCATTGAGTATTTTTTGTTAAACGTATACGGAACTATTTTATTTAAGCATCAAATTCCATCAAAATTAATTCATTTCTACATTGTACTTGTAGTATACAATAAGTTTCATGTATTTAACTCGCACTAATAGCGAATATAATGAATTACCTCAGACTTAAGGTACAACCAAAATAGACGAGACGTAACGATAGCGATTGGACGAACATCTGCCCTTGTTACTTCGATTTTGACATTTAACCCAAAATGTGACGCTATCAAACGCATCGATGGATGGCTTTTTACATAAATTGCGTCAGACCTGCTCATACCTCACAGCGACGATTAAATCGTAGTTGAACTGCGTAATTTTAATTGATAAAATAACAAGCGCGTCAACCGAGCAGCTGTTGTCACGAGTAGCAGACGCTTGCAGTTCGGTTCTTACGGAACAGAACGTCATGTCTAAACGTTTCGTTCAGTTTCGATCAAATACGTACGACCATTTTGGTTATTAACATTGATTCACATATGCTTGAAATTACTCGTTATGTCTCGTCTCGTCTATTTTGATTGGCCGTTATATGCCGAAAGTATATTGTAACGAAGTCGCTATTTCGGTATTCGTAAGCATGAAATAACCTTTAGCATATTTGACATATGCTGCTATTCGTATCTCGTTATGACTTAATGTTATTTTTACTTAGTGATAAGTAGTTAAGTCATATGACACACAAACAACAACAGTCTCATTTGCATAATGCATAGTGCAAACTGCTCATATAAATGACAACTTTCTAGAGAGCAGAACAGGGCAATACCAAAGGTAGCGTAAAGCAATCCTGAGTTACAAGCAGCAGTGACAAGAAGTCTTAAAGCACTCAAAGTGAAACTAACTCAATTGTTATATTAAATTAACCTTTGTCAACTATTTCTTAAGTGAATTTAAACTAATTTTATTAATTGTAAATAATCAGATAAACGGTTTTGTTTTACTTCATATAATCCAGGGATCAAAACACATATTGTTTACAATATAAAATTACTAATCTCCAAAAAAACACATTTGTCCAAGATTGTTCGGCCGATTTCAAAATATTTGCAATGAAACAATGAAATAAAATCGGTATTAAACATTAAATATCCATCCTAACCATAAAAACAAGAATCCACTTAACCATTTAGTATACTCTGCCAATCTTTCTACTTCTGCACACTTTTTATTAGAGACAAATTTCGAATGAATTATTTAGAGTCTATGCGTCTTCCTAATTGAAATCTGAAACCGATTTTCAATCACTTTGAATTAGCTGACATATAAAACTCAAGTAAAATAACTCTTTTCAACCATATTGGAGTGAAGTCGGCATGTTTGTCGTTCGAACAAACCAATAATGTTATCTTTAAGTGAAATTTCGTCTGAATAGGTATATATTTTTTCGGTTCTTGAGTTCTTTATAAGAAGTGACAGATAAATCGATTGATAAATGAATATGGTCGTCACCTATGTATTTATATATATAAATATATATATATATATATATATATATATATATATATATATATATATATATATATATATATATATATACGTGTGTGTGTGTGTTTGCATACAAGCCACTTCTGCTTGGACTTTAAAAATTCATTAGTGAGTAAACACGAATAAATCAAACGACTTAGGAAACGAACTTCATACTATAATTAATATTGAAACATAAATTATTGCATACTTTTAGGATCCCATTTAAAGTTTAGAATAAGTGCACCATCCCAGATATGCATTTAATTCATTCAGTTTTGCACCAATAATCATTTAATTTGCGAAAAAAGGCTGCAAGAACACACCCATTTTAGAAAGAGTACAGCCCAAACACTCACAACTCTGATCTTTTCGATTGAACGACCAACAGGAGAATGCACTGATATTTGCATACCGAATACTGATCGACTCTCTTTGATGAAATGCTCCCTACAATAGGATTCTTATATCGTTCAGCGCTCCCTAATTAGAAATGTCAATCGCTCATAATCATTGGTGCTGTACATTCGAGCCGTCGGTCTCCAAATTTGCTCAAGGATCGTCAGAACTGGTTCAACGCTTTCACCTGCTCGAGTGAACGCTTGTTCCAGATCTTTGTGTATTCGTTCGACGTTGCAATCATTTCTCTTTGTTCCTCATAGCAAACTTTAATCGAATTACTTTGGAGTATTGCAGGAACAAAAGATTCGCTCTATATAAAGCTTATTCAAAAAACTTGTTTTCAATCAAAAACAATAGTAAAACAGGTCTGTAGAATAAAAGTTTAAGTTGCTCGATCGATCGGGCTTTCGAACAACCGATAATGATTAAAATTCGATCGCGTAGAACCGCTCTCCTGGAGCACTGTTAAATGTATTTAATAGATATATATTTTAATTTAGTTATACGGTCATTCAGGGTATCGTTTCCAAACCAAATCATATGTTATTCAATGAGAATTTTTATTCCACTCCAGCAGACTTAACACCCTTTAGTCTGCCCTCCTTCTGTCTAAAAATTTTTGAAAGATTGATAGACATTCACTTGAGGCTCACTATACACAGACAGAAACTGTCAGTGTTCTCACCATGTCTACTTCAAGGGAAAATCGGTACAGACCACATTACATTCCTTAGTCTCCCGTATTGAGTACAGCCTATATAACAAGGAGTTTCCCTGAGTTACTTTTTTGGACATTGAAGGAGCTTTCAACAGCATCAAACCAGACGCAAGGACCACCATTAACGGGTGGATTGAAAAATGTGTAGCAGGATAATCAATTCACGGCTGGGGCGGCATCACCCAAAAAGTCCGGCCCTAATTAAGTCCACATGCAACAGGTTGTTAACAAAAGTACAAAGAACGGCGGAGGTATTCATAAGGTATTCATTCAAAACTACTCCGATGGATCCATGCTGCAGGGAAGGTTGGGAGGTTGTATATTATCAGATGAGGTGGACATTAACGTTTCCTTTAAGGTTCCCGACCATTGCAGCGTTTTTCAGTCTGAAGTCGCGGCACTGTCTTGGCTTAAGAAGAAGAAAACATCTGGACAAGATATTTGTATTCTATATGACAGCAAACGGCTTTGCGCCCCCTGGATTCGGCTATTATTACATCAAAAGCCGCCAAGAGCTACCGCAAATCTATAGACGAGATAGCTAAGCAGACTCGTCTGTATCTGAGCTGGGTTCCCGGCCACAGGGATATTCAAGGGAACTTCAAAGCGGATGAACTCGCCCGAGAGAGTACTACAATACCGATTCAGCCAGCGGGGACAAACCTCGGTATTCCTATTGCCACATGTAAGCTATTAATTAAGCTATTAAAATAAACGACAAGTGCTCAAAAGATTTATTATTTCTAAATAGACAAGGTATAGGTTCCGTCGTAAGTCTCCTAACGAGACACTGGACCCAGGGTACTCATGATAGTAAGCTGGGGATTGCCTCAATAACTGCTGCAGGAATTCCATCGAACACCTGTTATGTACGCTGTCCAAAAAGAGGCGCACGTTCCTGGGTAACTACTTTCTGGACTCTTTGGGATATATTCCAATTAAGAAAATAAGCTTCATAAAAAGCTCTAAATGGCTGGACCTTTAAAAGGTATCGGGTTCTTGTGTCTCATGTGATTTTATGCCCTTTTGATAAAATGACAGGCACGCCCGTATATATATATGAACTCACTGGAAAAATAAAGACTAGTGAAGACGACCAAGCTTTATGTGCAAGCCTAAAGGTATGTTAAGATTACCTAGCAATAGAAATTGTATGGTTTAGAGCTTGATGGACATTTATAGACACGATTTGTTTTACTGAAAATCTAAT
Source organism: Clusia tigrina (assembly GCA_920105625.2). Lineage (NCBI taxonomy): Eukaryota > Metazoa > Arthropoda > Insecta > Diptera > Clusiidae > Clusia > Clusia tigrina. Next base: position 37,732,220 of record OV050033.1, on the reverse strand, counting down.
TTTTGGTATTTCTTTACGACCATTTTAATTGGTCGGAGATTGAATTGAAAGCATAACGGTTTTTGTATGAATCCAAATTGATGAAATGTGTGTAGTGGCATGTGAAAAAATGTAATTAAAAAATCGGCAAAGCAGAAATTGTATAGAAAGGGCAGAGCCAAAGTATATGTTGCAAGAAAATGTAGTACATGTATTTTCTTTTGATTAAATTTAATCGAATTCCTGAATCAAACGCCTGACTTATGATTCCGCTTTGTAAATATACCATACACCATATGTCATTATTGCATTCCATTAATTATATTATGGTAAATGGGCTGGAAGTGCTCTTGAGAAAGCAAATATATTTACTAAACGCCTTGAAAACATCTTCTTTACTGATGCCACAAATGCCAACGTAGATATAACTATAAATCATAGCTCTGATAATGCACGCAATGAACAATTTCCACCAGTTTCTATTCAAAAAATAAACGATCTAATCCAAAGCGGGTTAAAGAACAACAAAACTCCCGGATTTGAATTCGTTACAGCGGAGATCCTGAAGAAATCAACGTGTAAAGCTATAGGTAGATTAGCCGATATAATTAACGCTAAATTATGTGCCCACCTGCTGGAAAATAGCTGAAGTCGTTATGATTTGCAAACCAGGCAAGCCGCAGCATACCAATATCATTACTGCCAACAATATCGAAGGTATTTGAAAAATTGCTACTAAAACGCCTTAAGCCAATCATTGAAAGATCGAGTCTTATTCCATCGCATCAGTTTGGCTTTAGAGATAAACACTCAACAACCGAACAAATACACAGAATAACAACCGCAATTGAAAAATGTTTCGAAGAAAAAATAGTTTGCTCAGCCATATTTCTTGACGTGGCTCAGGTTTTGATAAATTTTGGCATGCAGGCTTAATCAAAAAACTTAGGGACATACTCCCAGCCGACTACTGCGACATTCTAGAATCATACTGGTCTGATCGATTCTTCCATGTCAAATGTGAAAGAAAGATTTTCTGAGCTCAAGCCCATCAAAGCAGGAGTTCCACAAGGCAGTATACTTGGGCCTATCTTATACCTACTATATACATCTGATATACCAACACCAGAAAATACCATTATAGCAACTTTTGCAGATGATACAGCAATACTGATTCTCATATTAATATTTCATCGCTTTTTAAAATCGAATCAGCTATTCTTATTTTAGTGAGGCAAGCGTCCCTGAAACTGACGTCTTGGTATAGAAACGATATTATCCGTCGAATAAGTGATAAAAAAATATAAAAGTTTAAAGTGACAGACTTTCTTCTTTAACTTCTCTCCACCACTCTAAACACTAACATTTTGGAAACTAATCCGATGGCTTTCTTGAACCCTAAAAAACAATCAAAAACAGAATCTAAACAAAATGTTTGTTTATAAATCTATCAATGCTTCCAATTTTGTAACTACGAGTCAACGATTCAATGGAGTTATTGACTTAGCAAAATATGGCACTCAATTTGAAAAGACAATAATATTCTTGCCATTGTCAGCAGCTGAAATTTTTTAGTGAAGTATTTTTTCTTTTCAAAAATCTGGGATTTTAACTGCTGAGGAAATTACACCGAAGCGGCAAATAGACTAGAGCACATGATTCATAATTAGGAGTTTAATTATTATTATAATTGCAAAAGTTCTTACAGGGATATGAACCTAATTTTATTGGCGGTATTGATAAAAGCACTCTGGAAGAATGCGATATCGATAGAATTAATCTTTACAGGCTCGCAATGTATCGGAATGAATGGAAAATCAAGTCTAGTCACTACAATTCTCGCTACGATCAGAATCTGGTGCTCTTAGGAACGCTCATATTTAATAGCATGATACGCAGATGCCCCATCAATATTTGAATGTTAGCATTAGCGTTGGATGTGTTCTAATTTAGCAGAATATCTTCCAAGGTTGATTTAGTAATCCCTCTTTTGTTCCTTGTCGCACTGAAAATTTCCCATCGCCTTGAATTATATATTGAGTATCTTTCATCCGGAAGCTAGACATCATTTTATTTTTTCCTCCACTTTCAATATGTCAGATTACTATTTCTAGCTATATCTGAGCAATATATATATATATATATATATATATATATATATATATATATATATATATATATATATATATATATATATATATATATATATATATATATATATATATATATATATATATATATACATATATATATATATATATATATATATATATATATATATATTTTTTTTTTTTTTTTTTTTAGTATTACTACAATTGTAATATTATTAATTATATATAAGGGTTTTGAGAGAGAGTATTAGCAGGGATTTGGGTTTTGGGAGAGCCTTCGCGTGAAAATATTAGAAAGCACATCGTAACAATTTTACAGAGCATTATAGTAGGATTAACTTTAGTTTCTGTTAGGGAAAAATTGATGCACTGAATCATCGAAAAACAAGATCACCAGACCAGAAGCAGTTTCTTGCCGAAACGTCGAATGTCGTTTACTTCTGCTCTTATCATAATCGCACCAAGATAATATGATATATATAGAAACATATCAATTTAAAGGAAATTTAATGCATTTTCTACGCTTATTGCATGTTGCATCGGAAAGACACCATAAATTCATAAATTTAGTTTTCTCTTATCCAGTTTTGTTCTGATATCAGTGTTGTGAACAAGATTCTTACATAAAATCACTCATATGCATTGCCTTATAAATGTAAGTCTTCGGTTGCACAACTAAACAATTCTTTCGGTGCTCAGTCAATTCCGGGTGACAAGCTAAATAAGTTTATTTTTATTGCTGCTAAATTTCCACTGAGCAGGACAAATAAATTAAGCCGTGCAGAGTTAGGTTCGCCGTGCAGAGTTTAATTGCCATAACTGCAAATTATAATAATTTTTTGATTTGTACTGTTGTTAAACAAGTTGGCAAGCCACTGAACCACTCCTAATGCCGTTGTAGTTGATGTTCTGTGGCAGTTGCTTATATGACGAATGCAAGCAATTTTTCTTCAATTCAAATCCAACTCTAATCCAATTTAGAAAAATTGCAACATTCTACAAACTCTGTGATATCACTATTTAGTTTTGCAAGGATGATACAATTTGGGAAAGGCAACAACAACAGCAAAAACACACATTTTTACAATAATGACTATCGAATCTAGCCAACTTAGAACCACGCAGAAAAACCGTAAGAAGTGCGCGCTTCAGTGAATCTAGAAAGCTTGAACGATTCGATGTCTGAGCAATTTGTTTCCGATTTTATTGCAAAAGGACAAAACCAATGGTTCAAATGAAATTCAACTAACAGAATTGAGACATTGTCATGTACTCAGCAAGTTTTAGATATTTCGTGTATTTGCATTGACGTACAACTGAAATATGCTGCATCTTGCTAATGGAATGGTATCTGGTAAATAAAATATCCATTATCTCTAACGTCGTACTTCACACATGAATAAATCAATATCCGCTCTAAAATTCCTTCGCTCTTATTGGGACATTCGAAACCATTCCATTTAATTTTTTAAGATATTTTTCCAGAAATTCATTACGGGAAAACAACAAACGAGTAAAGAAGTCTGAAGTCAGGTTAGTCCGACTTCGAAATATCCTTTACCTTTCCTTGTGCGTGCAAGTTCAACAATTGAGATGTTTTCTTAGGAGCATTTATACGGCAATTTTCGGTAGGGTACATTGTGTTGATTATAATAGAAGGAGACGTGTCCTTTATCTGATCGACCCCATTTCTTGTATATAGCTTTGTAGGGTCGATATAATAGCATAAAATTTCGCCCAAAAACCCGAAAGTTCCTTATATGAAAAGTGGGCGTGACATTGCTCTGATCAGCCTCATTTCGTGAATTAGCTTTATAAAGTCTACGTGTTGCTTCCCGTAAAATTTCGTCCATAAATCTCTAATAGATCTTAAGTTATGAATATATGTTAATAGTGGGCGTGGCAGTTAATAAATACAGCCCAGATTTTGCATTATGGACCATGGACCCCCATCTACATAACTACCCAATTGCGTCACTATTCCATCAATTGGACCGAAATTATAGTCATTTAAAGCAAAAAGATAATATGGGATGTAGGCGTTTGTTCAAATCGACCCATAAGCAATCTGGTTTTGTACAGACTATAATTTTGCAAAGTTTTGTTAAGATAGCTTCAACGATGTAGAAAAAAAGTGGCCATAGACGGACGGACAAAATTAAAATTGTTCAGAAAATGATTCTGATCATATCTGTATATATATGTCCATACCTACCATGCATCCTTTTTGTAGTTGCAACCAGAGTATACAGAGTAAAGAAACTTAAACGTCAACGCGAAATAAAGCAGACGGACGTTGTACATGAATCCACTGAAAATCGTGTTAAATACACTCAGAATCGTGGTGAATCCACTCAAAATCGTGGTGTGTTCGCTACGGACGCTGGCAGCAAAACAGACTTTCTTTTCGTTATCCTCAAGGTAATTTTCTGATCTGTCAACTTACATGTAAATTACAGTCTGTACTTTTTAATTAAATAAAATAAAAACAAGCAAATTTTTATTGTTTGGACCTTGAACTCGCTAGAAAAACAAATTAATTAATATATTTAATCATGATTTCATCATAATATTCAAACTTCACAAAAGTAACAATTAAAAAAACTCTTATTCACTCAAATCAAAACTCTACTTGCAATTGTTTGCATATTTGGTTTGATCGCATTTTTCTATACATTAAATTTTGACAGCTACTGCGGGAATATTTGTTCAAAACAACTTTTCTTGCAGTCACCATGTAAGTAAATTAACCTTGGTTTTGTGAAGCTGCGTATCTATACTCACCTCGCTTTCTTTTTTTTGTCTCCTGTCTCTGCCAGGCTTTTTTTAACTCCACTTCTAAATTTAAAAATATAAGTGTTAAATAATTGAGTATAAAACAAAATTTTGAATTCAATTGATTTAAAAATATATGTATTTGCTTGAGTAATAATATAAGAAAACCGTGCTAATGAAATTATGTTTAAAATTACTGATGGCGAGAAGAGTATATGCGGTACAACATATTAAATGCCCTTCATGAAACTTATCTTTAAAAACTGTTCCATAACGTATGTACGTGTAAAAAATGAACAATATGCATAATTTTGTTTAAATGTTAAATATTTTCGAATAAATACATATAAAAAAAATGAAATAATTGACAGGCAATCGAAAGAGAATATTTAGCATTAACTAGGAACTGACTTCTAACGAAATATATAAACACATTTTAGATCTCGCATAAAATATCGTGCAGTTTAATTATATTTCACACCTCACAAAAAAAAAATTTACCTTGAATACACACCTTATTTAAATCAACCTTGCTTTTACAAATAAATGCTACTATAATAAAATACATTTAAAATGGCAACCCTGAATCAGCTGTCAACACCAGTGTTGCACAAGTACGTACTTTCGTACCATTTAGAGTACCTTTTTATATTGCGAGTACGAAGTACATTTAATTTGGTAGTAGTACTTTTTTATTTTTTTTAAATTATTATTTAGTATTTTTATGAAAATGTATAGTAAGTACTAAAGAGTACATTTTCTATAACAAGGTATGTTCTAAAAAATTTCAAGTTGTGTAGTTTTTTTTTTTAATCTTTTAAACAAAATTACTTTTTAATTTTTCGTTTTTTAGTACGAAAATTTGCAACTCGGCGAAAGTGGAGAATGAATACTGAAAATGAAAAGATGCGAAATAGAATATACAAACAAAATTGATGAATACCAAAAAGGCGGTGGGTACGAAGTACGAAATGTAATTAGTACTTTGGTATACATAAAATCCCATACAAATCGTATGGGAAACAATCAGTACGAAGTACGTTTTGGAATTAGTACTGGTACTATTGTTTGTTTAGGAATACCAAATGTAATGAAAGAAAGAAAATGATGTTTACGAAAAGTGAATAGAATTTCAAAGAATAATTCGATTGTGCTTATAAAATTCTTCATATATGCGTATACTTAATGAAAAATTGTAAATAGAAAATATTGAATTTTAAATTAAACTATATATATTTATATATATAAATACATAATAAATAATTTGTATATGTATATATAAATATATATGTATGTATATGTATATATATGAAATATGTAAATATGTTTGACATACTTAACAAATGAATTGGCAACTTATCTAAACTAATTTAACAATTTATTGGTAAAATTTAATGCCAGTTCTGAATTGAAGTTAACCACATGACGAGTACGCAATCTATAAGCAGATTCCTTTGAAGAGGGAGTGGTACCATCATTTAATGCTTTTGAATAGTTCTTCGTCGTACTTTTCTTCTTTCGATAGTACTTCGTCGTACTTTCCTCTTTTCATAGTACTTCGTCGTACTTTTCTTCTTTCGATAGTACTTCGTCGTACGTTCCTTCTTTCAATAGTACTTCTTCTTTTCTTTTCTCATTGTACATTCTTGTGTGTTTACGTATAATAATTGAAAGCCAATTAATAAAAAGAATTCTTAAGCAAGTGGCCGATAATGATACAATATACATATTAAAAATAAATAACTTTATTCTGTAATTTATTGTTTTATTTTCTAATTCTTTGGTTCCAAAGAGTTCATTTTCTGCAACAAGGTAGTTTCTAAAATATATTAGTGCTACAAAAAGGTAAGTTCTAAAGAGAAAATTTTCCACAACAAGGTAGGTTCTAAAAAACATTATCTATAAAGGAAAGTTTTCTAAAAAATTTTAGTTGGAAGTTTTTTGTGTAAAATTGTTTTATTTTGTAAACAAGAGTACTTTTTTATTTTTCTCTCGTGCAACACTGGTCAACACTTCATCAAACGGCATTCTTCTTTTGGGAAATGTGATAGTTCATTTGGAAAAAGCCATTGAATAGCAGGAAGCAAGTGTGTCCTAATTGAATAGTTTGAATAAATATTTAGACAATAATATATATACAAATTGTGTATATATACATGTGCGCAAAGTCTGCAACTATATTTCAGAGAAAGAGTTTCAATATAAGCTGAAGATGATCGAAATCGATCCTGACTCGAGGCAGACTAATCTTTGCCGGCTGTGCCTCAATTGTGATGAATTTGCAGTCAATATATTTGAAGAACAAGTAGACGCGGAGCAGAAGAAGACTCTAGCTGGGCGACTATTCGATTTCTTCCAAATAAAGGTGTGTTAGCATATGTCATAAGTATGACTATAAGATGCTAAAAATTAATTAATGCCAAATACATTATTGTATATATATAATAATTATGTATAAATATGCAAATTAAATTATTGTTTATATAATATAAATATATATATAATATGTATATTTAGTTATATGTATAAATTAATCGATCAACAAGTTTAAACACAATTTTATTTTTTTAACAGTACGAAAAATCGACAGAATTGCCCAATAGTATTTGTCATCAATGCCTTCATGTGGTGGAGTCGTTTACTAAATTCCGTAAAAGTGTTCAGAAATGCGAGCTAGAGTTGCAAAGACGACTGAAATACAATGTGAAATCTTCTGGTCTCAAAGATCATCAGCCTGGTTTGAACGGGAATCCAGGTGTGTTTGAGCCGGATGGAGATTGTATTATAACCGAAGTGAATCCCGAACAGGAATACGAAAGTTCCGATGATGATTTCTCCATGGAATCTGATTCGGATCCGGATGATGTAGCACCAACCACAGTATTGGATTCAACCAGACAACAAAAATCTTTGGAAGCAGCATCTGTTGGTTATATTCCTATGGCCACAGACGAAAATCAATATTCTAAAATCTCGCTCAGTACAAATCCGTCATTGGGAGATTCATTTGGTCTGGAAAACGCTCCAAAGAACACCTTCCTCTGTCAATATTGCGATATGGCGTTCACAAAACAAATTGATTGTAGCGAGCATGAAAAGCGGCATGATAACTCAGCTCCATTCAATTGCTATTTCTGTCCACAGCGGGCGTCTAGTAGACAGACACTTATCTATCACATAAAAGAAGTTCATGATGCAGATCGCCCATACATTTGCGCCCTTTGCAAAAAAGGCTTTTGTCGCCGTTCCGATTTGAAGAAACATACCATAGTGCATACTGGAGTACGTCCATTCACATGTGGGGTTTGTGCAAAGAGCTTTTCCCGCAACACGAACCTCACAAAACACATGCGAATTCACAGTTCGGATAAGCCACATGTGTGCCAGGTGTGTCCTCGATCCTTCACCACCGCCAATGAGTTAATGCGACATTCTGTTTCCCACGCTGATGTGAAGCGGAAGCCTTTTCAATGTGATCGGTGTGCCGCTTCATTTACGCGTAAAGATAAACTACAAATTCATCTACAGGCCCACCTACGTCGTGATACAGAGTTTGCATTGAATCAATCTAAAAACACTAAACTTGGTGCTGCTGGAGTGGAGTTCTTTTCTCGACCAGGCGACCGCACGGAGGAACATCACAAGCCCCATCATTCCGCTACTGCATCTGCAGATTATCCATATCGCCATAGTATACTCGCAGAACAGTTGCAGCAACGACTAACTACTGCAAAAACTCCAACACCGAAGCAATCGCATTCACGCGTATTTACCTGTGACATCTGTGCAAGAACATTTACGCGAGAACGGGACCTCCAGCGTCACCAAGCACTTCATCTCGATACACTATTCACATGTAAGCAATGCGGGACGGGATTTAACCGTCGTGAGAAACTGGTGCGCCATGAACTGGAGCACCACAGCCCTCAATATCCGTGTAGTATTTGCCGCACCACATTCTCGAAGCAAGAGGATCTAGAGACGCACCGCAAAGTGCATGAGCTCCAACAGCAAGTAAGTGGAACGCAAGGAGCGCCCCTGTCGCAGTTTCCAACGAGAGAAATACAGATGCCTCAACGAGCATTAGCCGCTGACATGTCATTCTATAGTCAAATGGTGCCCACCATGAATCTAGGTTTCTATAGTGAGACTCGACCCGAGGATCGCAATGGTATTTAGTTGGCCGGCCCATGGTCTAATCACATAATTTAATTATTTTATTTATGATTAATTGTAATTAGAACATTTAAATACTTTCGAGATTGTGCATATATTTTATTTTTATTAAAGAGTTGCTTTAGCATATTTATATTTTTAAAATTTATAAATTTTTTACTGTAAGACAATAAAATGGTATTATGTATCGTATATCAGAAAGTCGTATAACGCTACTGTGTATTTAACATTTTTTCTGTTAATAAATGATTATTTCATACCTAAAAATCGCATTTGTTAGGAACATATTGTCTAGCATTCTATTTTGTACTTTCTTCAAAGAGCATCGACAAGTGTTTAAGTTTCCCCCTCATGGCAAATTCACTAACAGGTAACCGCCTCTGAATTTTTCTGGCTTGGATCTGACAGATCCCTTACGCTTTCACGCAATAATTATTTTGTTTTGTTCACCCTGTAAGATTCAACACGTCAAAAAGCTTTCTTTATCTAAAAAAAACTGAACCCCCCCCCCGCAATATTTAGAAATAGAAAGCTTAATTGCTAGCGGTCAGCAATTGCTGCAATGCATCGTACGCGACATGGAGCATTGGAGTTATTTCTTTTGAGCGCCGAGTAAATCCGAATTTGATATGGGTTGGAATTGAATTTAACACTCGGTTCAGATGGATGTCGGCGATTGCCAGCGTGTGATTACTTCCATCAGTCGGAAAAGTGAACTTGCTTCGACCATATGTAGCTATCATAGCATAAAGTTCTAATCGGTCGCCGCATACGCGGGTGTATATTCTGCGCTAGCCTTTCCTCTCCGCACGTGAAGTTAAATTAGTTCCTCAGAAGAATTTCTGTAAATAAGCTCACCGAAAATTTGTTTACTTCAATTGAGATGAATGCTCGGTACATAAAACCTTTAAAAACAGTTGGAAGTGTCGTACAAAAAAATGGTTGTTTCAATTTAAAGTAAAAATGTGTATTTGAATCATTTGATTGCGGTCAATTAAGGTGACAAAATTACGCTAAATTAATTAAATATCAAACTGTTTAATGTGACAGCGTAAAAATTTCATTCGAAAAAGAGCGCAAAAGCCTACGAAATCACCAACGATTACATCGGAACGCATGTAACAACGCAATTGTACAAACTATTTTTAAGTTTTAAGGTCCTCTAGCTTTGCCTTTTTAATTGATTTATTGCTACGCAAGGGCACAGGATAATTCACAAGAAACCAAAACAAGGTGAGTTGTTAAAACACAAATTTATTGAAATTTTCCGTACTTTTTGATTCATTCAAGATTCTGCGGGACACCAAATTTATAGTTAAATATTATTTAGGCGCACTTTTTCCAGTAACCCATGTTGGCTATAAATTACCTGCGTTTAGTTTGTTTCTGGGGGTTGCTTTCCTTTTACGTTCGGTGTTTAGCTTTCGTCCTTGTGCATCTTGTTTTGAATGTTGTCTTTCGCTTCGTGCTTGTTACCTGTGGAACAATCCCATGCAGTGTTGCTTAGCGAGTTAAAGGGCGACTTTTCTTGTGAAGTGAACACGAGTATTCCTTACGGTGTGTGTGTTGGACTTTTTATGTATTTTTTCGAATAAATATGCAGATATGCCGATTTGTTTTTGAAAATAGGCGTGTGTTTTATTAATCAGGCAGACAGTTGAGTATTTTGAATTTTCATGTACTCGTATTACATATATTTAAAAGGGCGAATGACTTGTTAATTAGGTGGATTATAAATATAGGGCAGAAAGTGATTACACATACAGCACATTGGATATGTCAAGCTGTCGAACATTTGTGTAAAATTCGACTGTGAGGAAAGTAGTGTATGAGGTGAACGATAAAAACAAAATACTATAAAGGGCGGTCTTCTTTCCCATCCTTATTTAACACTGCACTTCTCAACTGCTAGACCGGGATAATTATGTAATTATGTAAACTGTGAGGACCTAAACGTTTATTAGTCACGATCAAATAGCGATTCTGAACTTGAGAAAATGAATATTACTCTAATCTATTTTAATACTCTATGCCCTGTTAATTACTTTTCCTAATTTTGATGAAATGTATAATTACAGGGTCATGTGCGAGAGCGTGACAATGGCCACCATAAGCATATTGAATAGACGTATGTACATTGATCTTCAAACGTTTTTCGAAATCTGTACATATGAATGTGTGTACGTAAATACAGACTTTCCAAATGAGTACATATCTACATAATTTTAACCTTATTTTAATTATTAATAATCAGAAACAATTACAGCAACTGAAGATCAGACCCGCGAGAAGATCAAAGAGCAGACATGATAACCAAAAAAAATCTTTAAATACTAAAAAAGAAATAATAAGCAAATGAAATTAAATATTATTAACCTTTTTCAATTATATTTGCAATTAATGGTAATTTGAAAGTTTTTATTAAAGGAATACTGCCCAATCCAAAAACCGAGTGCTCAGTAAAAAGTTAAATTGTGGGCCTCTTATAATTGAATGCTCCCTGAGAGACGATCACGCACAGTCCCATTTATTTTCACTTGGTAAACAAAAAACATTTACATAGCATGCAGAATAGCATATATTTTTATAATTTTTACAAATATGCTGGGAATTTTGTGCATAATTTTCTTTCTGTTACAAAATATTTTATAGAACCGCCCTCTGTGGTCTAGTGGTGAGCATGCTAGACTCAAGCTCTGAAATTGCAGGTTCGAATTCTCCAACAAGGCATGTTCTCAAAAATGCTTCTTTCTAGTCCTATTTTCCTTTCGGGTCAAAAACCTCAGTAGGTAGTAGTCATTCCCCCAACCCTTGCAGACATAATTCTTTATGGTGTAAAGTATAATAAAATACATAGTCTAATTAAAAAAATAAACTGTTTTAATTAGTAACCCAATTAAATTCCATTATCAGGTTTTTTAATTATACCATTTATCCATACTCCATTACATTATCTCCTGCTCTGTCCTCAGCCGAATGGATGCCTACACTAATGGCTAGAAAAGTAAGACAACTGAATATCTAATCACACAGGATAATCTTCTCGTGACATTGAGGAAGAAGCTGCTTTTATATGGAGACAAATAAAACAAAAGCTCCCAAAAACACAGAGACGAAAGAGTATTTACGTTTATTGTCTTTGCAGATACTTTCCGTATAGAAAGAGCGTTAAAATATATTCTCTGGTTAACATGTTTACAGCATAACATATTTTAAGCCGAATCGCGTTTGCGTAAATGACTTAATTTACGTAATTTGCGTCAGTAAAGGGTTATTTGCTTCTAATATTGTTATGAGCAGTATTAAATACAAACAAACAAAAAATTAAGTTTGTTTATTTTCATTGTTTTGCCTCGAAAAACTCGTCGCTACACAATTATTTGTTTTAAAGCAAACTAGCGAATGGGAAATTTAAATTAAACGAAACAACAAATCATTTGTACATATGTACATATACATATATACATATGATATATACATATATACACTATTCAAGTTTTTTATACTTATATACATATACATATACATATATATATATATATATATATATATATATATATATATATATATATATAAATGAATATTTGTTTAAAGTCACAGATTATTTGACCGTTAAGTTGAAAATTTCACAGAATTGGCATCTCGCCTCGAGAAATTTTATAGGCATAGTGTTATGTTGGTCTGATAGGTGGCGTGCGTGACACTTTTAGGAAATGTATAACGATTAATTTGTATACGAGTATATTACACTACGTCTCCACGGGCAATTTTTGATGGCATAACATCTGTCAAATTTGATTGCAATGGTTGGCAATATTTTAATGGTGGGCATTGCGATGTTATGCCATTGTCATTTTGAAAATGCCGTCAAGCAATCTAGTTCGCTGTGCCCACGCTTGAAAAAAATTTTTATTTATACGATGAAGAAGAAAAAAGAAGGAAACCGAAATTCTGGATGAATCCTTTATTACAAAGAATGCAAATGCAGAGTCTCCATTCATTTTAGCGTTTTTATTAATTTAATAGATGCGGTAAAACGAAAATGTCCGACGATGCTTCCACTGTGAGCGTCACGAAAAAATGAAAAAAGGCTGTCAAACAAACAAAATGACAACTGATTGCAACACAGCACGTTGGCAATTTATGGCATAACATATTTCATAACATAAATTGCCAACTTGAAGCAATTTGGAGTCTCCATTGGCAATTTGCTTGAAATTGCCAATGGCATACCATCAAAAATTGCCCGTGGAGACGTAGGGTTAAAACGCCGGCTTAAATGACACTGACCCTTCATGAAAGAAATTATTCGTAAATTTTTCTCGCAAATCAAACTCACTCTATATTCATACCTTACTAAACTATGTTAAAAGCACAGCCATTATATTTTTTCATTTTTAGTATCGTTTCACTTTATTAATTCATAAAACAAAATTCGAACAGCCTATGACCATGTTCACATTAGCCTCAGAGTCGACTCATTTTGACATGAGTCCGCACTCTCATGTTCATACTAAAATGTTGTCTGAACACCACGGCGTCATTTTGACGTTTGCAAGTTGTCAGAAAATTTTTGGTTTTCTTTTAGCAACATAAATCTATAGCAGCAAAAAACTAATAATTCATTTAAAAAAAGAGTGATAGTGGGGAAGAAATTATTTGTGTTTTAACGTTATTAAATAATGCTAATGCTGCTGCTTTGCCGCTATTAAAAGATAGACTTCCAAAAAATGGAGAACTGACACCTAAGCGTCAAATTTTCTGACGATTAAAAAAACCTATGGATAGGTTTGTTTATTATTGGTTCTGAAGAAAATCAGCCACACTGCTACAGTTTTGCACATGGGTAAGTGTACGCAAAACGAGAGATGTTTAAGTGTCGGCTCTCTGTGATCTCTGGTTTTGGTAACGCCCAAGGGGAATTTACTTACATGGTGACTGCAAGAACGAATTTTTTGAACCAACAATGCGAACAAAATAAATATGCAAACAATTGCAAATATAGTTTTGATTTGAGTAAATAAAAGTTTTTAATTGTTATTTTTGTTAAGTTTAAACATTATGAAGAAATTATGAGTCTATTTAACTTTTAAATAGTATATTTTATATAAATTGTGTACCACTTTAAGTAGCTCTTATGCATTTCTCCATTCCTCTCAATTTCGTTTATTTTGAACAGTATCTAATCGCACATTGCTTGTGTTTGATAATTCCGAAGGTACGAAATTTACCTTTGCAGTCACCATGTAAGTAAGTTCACCTTTGTTTTGTTTCGTCAATACTAATGGGACCTTTGATCTGAGCGCGCGCATTTCTTCAAACAGTTAACATGATATTTGAATTTCAAAAATTAACATAAACAAACACAAATTGTTTTAATTGGCGAAAATATTCATTGTTGTGCATTCAAATGTAAGCAAGAGGTAAATATATATTTTACAGAGGTCGCTGATTACATCTAAATTATAATTTTTTTTTCTTTCCATTAATAATATGCCACGCAGACGACGAACGGCTCCCGGTCGACTTACACCACAATCAGTTTCACAAAGAGTTGCACGAGCCGATAAACAAAGAGCATCGCTACTCCAAAGTGGCAAACAGCGGTCAGCACGTGCAAGAGCCGCCGAAAGTGATGGATCAGCGTGTGGAACTTGTTTCTAATTATCGAAGTTACGTTGCTGCAAACTTTGACTATGATTACATTGTCGACTACCATTCCGCATCCAAGCCCAGTCACTACAAATATGCAGTATTCATTGGCCAATCCATGTTTCTACCATGGATTACATTAATATGTGTACATTTAATCCATTTCATCATTTATTCTTTTCAATTCCATTTTTCTTCTAAATAGAAATAAAATCGAACTGATAATAAACTTCTTTCGTTTCAATAAAGATACGATGGGAGTTCGCGTCATCTAATATATATATGTTTGTATATATATATATATATATATATATATATATATATATATATATATATATATATATATATATATATATATATATATATATATATGTATGTATATATGTATATATATATATATATATATATATATATATATATATATATATATATATATATATATATATATATATATAGTGTAAGTGGTTCATAAACCGATTGTGGACCCATTTAATCCGGCATATATATACCGCATATAAATAAGCACTGTATGGAACGTTGTAGCAACAACTTCTCATTCGAAACTATAAAACACTTGTGTAAATAGTGAATACTATTATATTTAAATTTTGGTACGAGCAAGCAACGTTCAAAGAGAGTATTTAGCAATAGAATGCTAAAGTTACAAGAAAGGGATTATAAATCGTGACTGGTAGTATAATATGCATATACCTACATTATTTACTATGTTAGTATAGTACTTAAAGGTGATAATCACTGAGTTGTGAAAACAGAGGACGGAAATTGGATCAAATGTGTGCTTTGTTTATAGACTTTACGAGTGGCGTTTATCAATGGGGCAATTTCAAAGTGAAATTGAGTAGTCAGGTAATCAAGTTGAATCACCATGTAAGAGAATGCCACTACGGTTTGTGAACCAGAATAGATGAAAAATCACATAACTGACTGATTTTGATATGAAGAGGGCGTACACATCGAATATGTGGATTATTTTGAGCCTAAAGTGCAAAGAATCTAATCCGAAAGCATTCCATCAAAAATGTCGAAGGCACTGAAATCTCAATGTGGGAAAATGTTTAATAGTGGATTAGATTATTGCTTTAGTGGTGCCTGGTGAGAGATGTATCATCAAAAAGTTACAACTGCTGCGGCATGTCTACCACTGGACATATTTAATACATGGGTGAAATATGTTTTAAAGGTTTTATTTGCAAATGCCCAACAGAATGCAAAAATGGCATCAGTTATCTGTGCTTTTAATTCAATATTTCAAGTAAGACCTCAGTAAAAACAAAGCAAAAGCATATTCCTTCGTTTGTTGTCACGTAGTACAGCAGATAGAGAGAGAGAGAGATAGTGCCTTCTTGGCGAAAAAAATGTACGCCCATTTTTTACAATTGACTATTAAAAAAATTTCGAGGATAAACCCTGTCGATCAGTCTGGTTGTATGGAATGTTCCAACAATACGCTGGATAGTGACGATCTTGCCGACCGATATTTTCAAATAAGCCACGGAATCCTTATCAATGGTATGCTCTCTTCTTTATCCCCATCTTGACAGTATTTCCCGACGCCGAGATTTCGTGACATGGTGGCCAAATAGACAGGGTGATGTCAAAACTGCCTGTACAGAGCGCGTCTGAGTTCAAAAGAAAGCCAAAAGGGCGACAGGGGGAGACTGCCTTCGAGGAGGTGGATGCCTTGTTTAGGGCCTGGCTGATAGTGAAGATTTGTATAGAGCGACAGAGCTTTAAAGATTGTCAGCACCACACCCTGGAAGACGCTGCAGTAGTCTGGGAATCGCAAGCTTTTATTAACTTGAAGGCTTTTGAATAGTACACTAACTCCAATCCTACTTGGAAATTGGGTGGAGAATTAGGTGTCGTAATTTATTGATAAATTCGTTTCCATATAAATTTTTCAGGCTGTAAAATTAGAGCAAAATATTTCCAAACATATCGAATATACAAATAAAAAGATCTATTGCTTAAGTCGGACTACTTTTACAGTATAAGAGTATAACTTGGTCATAACCCAGTTGCAGTCCCAACTCTATCGCAACCGAAGTCAGCTGTACGGCAAATGTCGGTTTGGTTATCAACGACTCAACAGATCGCTTCTGCCAGCCATGAACCAGCTGGATGTCCCATATCAATAAAGTACAAAATTAAAGATGCATGTCTCAAAGCAAATTGTGGAACAGCAATCTAATCAAATTGTTTGCTACCTTAATTTTACATATAATTTCTTAATTGATTCGTGACAACACATGCTTATACATTTGTATAAAAGCGATTATCATCTCAACAATTCAGCGAATAATGCATTACACTAATTGCCCATGGTGGAGCTGGTTAATACCAAAGACAAGAGCGCACTCAGTCAGCGAGCTTTCCCCACACCTGTCAACAGCTCTTTCCTCATTTTAGCATCTACTTTGCTACACTGAAATATTGTTGAGCATCGATAAGTAGGGGACTAAGTGTTCCAATTTTCAGCAAGCCTTAAACTGCTAATTCAGGCCTATATCGACAATTCTTGCGTTCTTGAGATATGCTGTTTAACGAAGAGAGAGATTTAGCAACTAGGCCCAATCTCTATTTTGATCATTGGAAATTGCACACACATTCAGAAGACACTACAATGATTTGTAGTGCATAAAAACCGCAGTTCAAAAGATCACGGAAAAAGTCGAATCCAGTGTTGACAAAAACGTTGGTAGCAACTCAAAGCAAAGCACAGTGATATTTTTATTTATATTTTATTATTAATTGTTCACCGATAAGGTGCACCTTCAAAAGCAGTGCATCGTGTGCGTTTGACCGTGCCGAGTGCGTGAGCAAAAATAAATCCAAATATCAGTTGTTGACATCTGTGCTCGCCGTTATCAATAGATACTATTTTCAAGCAATTGCCTTTGGTACATTTTAATAAATGCGATCGGGCTCCTAACAAAAGGGAGAACGGCACTGGCAATAAATTATCGCATCGGCGCTAAGTACATGTGTACCTGATAATCAGTAATTAAATATTTAATTTATGAGAGCTCTTAAATGTTTGCTACCATCGGCCAAGAAAATCTCAAAGTATCAAAGGTTATGTATTTTTGTGGAGTCAATGTTGATTAACTAAACGAATTGTGATTCTCATGGACGTGCCATTAGCCGGCATGCATCAAGATACCCCACAAGTAAACCAAAGAATGTGGTAACAGTTGCATCTAACTTTGAGTAGAAGTGATGTGAATGATGATTGAATTTCGTCAATTAAAAGCACTTACTTTGCCTAGCCTTGGGTGCATATGTCCTGCCATTTAATGTATGCAATTTATACAAAGAGTTTACGGTTCAATTATTTATTGATATTTATCTTAATCCCTTCAAATTAATCTCCGTGGTTATCAATATACATATTCCAATGCTTCTTCCAATCTTCAACACACTTTTCATAGGCCAATTTTAGAATCGTCTTCACTCCTTCTGCGAATTCTCCTTTAATGCTTTCTGCGAAGTGGCAGCTTGAGTCGTGGAAACAGGAAACAGTCACACGGACATATCAGGTGAATACGGTGCTTGCGAAACGGTATTAATCTAGTTTTGGGTCAAACAGTCGCGTACAAGATGAGATGTGTGAGCCGGTGCATTGTCGTGGTGAATGAACCACGAGTTGTTTTTCCCAGAGAACATAGAGAAAGGAAAGTATTTTTCGCTGCCAGCGTCCGTAGCGGACACACCACGATTTTGAGTGGATTCACCACGATTCTGAGTGGAAACACACGTCCGTGTGTTTTATTTCGCTGCTTTGCCGTTTGACGTTTAAGTTTCTTTTCTCTGTGCTCTCTTGCGAAGAACATTCTCCCTCAAACGTCTCAGTACGCTCACATAATACTCCTTTGGAATGGCGGAAGGAATTCACGGCAATCAAAGAAAACAATCAACAGAACCTTGATTTTGGTTCAACTTTGTATTTGTTTTTTGGGTTTTGACTCGTTTGACAAGTGCTATTCCAGTGATTTCGATATCATATTCATAGAATTGTCACTGATAATGATGCCTTCGACAACATTTTAGCCCAAAGAAAGTTTTTCTTTAGTGACAGCAAATCGATGCTGTTTTTGCAAAGAATTCAGTACTCTCGGCAAAAGCAGCGCTTCAACTCGTCTCATACTTAAAACATCGTACATAACGCTCTGCACCGATACGAGCGAGACATCAATATCGGCTGCTGCCTCCCTGATACTCACATGACGATCTTCGAGTACAAATTCTTAACTTTTTCGATGTTTTCGTCAATCACACATGTGGATGGACGACCGGAATGAGCAAATCATCAATCACAGTACGCTTTAAATTATTTGTACCACTCGTATCAATCAGAACCAATGATAAACAAACCTATCCATATATCAACTAATGATAAACAAAGACAGTTTTTTTAAACCTCAGAAAATCTGACGTTTAAGTGTCGCTTCTCTGTATTCTCTGATTTGAATATAACTCTTTCTCCAGTGTTCTCTATATCTCGTATGTTCCATATATTCAAGATTATTTCAGCTTTTTCTTGCCATTTCAATGCCACAAAGAAATAATTGAGTAAACATGTTCTTGGAACATATCTTTGTGTAATATATTTTTCACAACTGTGCGGAGTGCTTTCTGAGTATTGTTCACCGCGCACATGCCCATTATATTCAGAGCCAGCTTTACGAATTTGAAATGTGATCTCAATATATCATTTCAGAGTTCACTTTAAGTTATTTATTTAACTGAATACATAGTATGAAATATGTATACATATGTATGTGACCTAATGGAAAACAGTTTGACTGAATAAAGAAAAATAGACATTTGATAAGTTAGAGAAATGAGTGTACTCCGATCACATTCTTATCATCTTCGCCATTATAATCGCATCTGAATGCATTAATTAGGCTTTCCAGACTTCGTAAAATAAAATTGCTACCGTTCGATAGTAAAGTTGGACCACCTGCAATGTAATTACACTACGGTTGCATGTTATGAAACTACTCCAATCTCTTACACAACTTCTAAAACAATTGTAAGTGTTTAAACATATTGACCCAGTTGCTGCAACTGAAACGTTATGTGGTTTAAACAATGTTTCTGTGTTTTCGATTGGTATTTACACATGCGCCTTTGAAAACACAATTTTAAAATGCAAGTTTGATAAATACAGTGTCCGACAAAAGTAACATAGAAAAAAAAAATAAATCCGACAAAGTGTAACATAGAAAATTGTATATTGGGCGACGCTGAAATAGAGGACCACTGTTAGGATGGAAGAACCAAGTTTAAGTAGACCTGGCACCACTCGGTCTTTCCAACTGGCGTCAAAGTGCGCTTAGCAGAGAAGGCTAATAGCTCTGCAATGATCACCAATGGCTGTCCGCGAATGATGGTGATGATAGTTATTATAGAAATATAAAATAATTGCTACAAATGATATTAACACTCTCTAAGACTAATTAATAGAAATCACTTTTATCCATTTCACAAAATCTCATATGACATATGTACGAGGTGTGATCAAAAAAGAACCGTTATTGTGTGATCAAAAAATAAAGTATTTATTTATTCATCAACAACTATCTTGTCCCCTTTAAAGTAATTCCCCTCAGATATAATACACTTATGCCGGCATTTGTTTCAATTCTCGAAACACTTCTGAAACGCTTTTTTTGGTATCGCCAACAGCTCCTGTTTCGATTTTTGTTTTATCTCCTCAATCGTAGCAAAACGCTTTCCTTTCATCGGTGTCTTCAGTTTTGGAAAGAGGAAAAAGTCAGCGGGGGCCAAGTCCGGTGAATACGGTGGTTGAGGCATGATAACGGTTTTGTTTTTGGCCAAAAACAGCTCCTGAGCGATGTCCATGCGACGTTGTTTTTGCTCAAAATTTAGCAATTTTGGAACAATCTTCGCTGCCGCACGTTTCATGCCTAAAACATCCGTAAAAATTGCTTGGCATGAGCCGAACGATATGCCAAGATCATCAGCAACCTCTCTGATAGTGATTCGACGATTATCCAAAATCATTTTCTTCACTGCGTCAATGTTTTCATCGGTTGTTGACGTGCTCGCGTGACCAGGACGAGCATCGTCATTGACATCTTCTCGGCCTTCCTTAAACCGGTTATACCACAATTGAACTTGTGTTCTGCTCATAGTAGACTCGTCAAAGGCCACAGTCAACATTTCAAATGTCCTTGCGCATTTAATTTCATTTTTTACACAAAACTGAATACAGTTTCTTTGATCCATTTTTTCGAATAGTACAAAATCGAAGAGCACACCAAAACACGACTAACCTTTTTATCTGTCAAAAACAAACTGACAATCCAAAATGGTTGGTATTGCCAACATATATAACAGACATGTGTACCAACATAAAAAAAAAACAAAATGCGAACATCGAACATACGTAACTCACGAAAAGATGAAAATAACGGTTATCTTTTGATCACACCTCGTACATACATAGGTACATACATGCATTTTCGAATAAATAAGTTTGATTGTGTGAGTCGTTTTTTTGCATATTGCGTTGTACTTATTGTAAAAATGCTATTTGTTCAAACGCTTCAACACAGATTTGTCAACTCATTTCGACTCGCCTACAAAAGCACTTGGAGGGCCACCGATTCAAACACAACTTGAGTCCGATACGAACTCGCAACCCTCATCATGGTGCAGGGCTTTTTCAAAAGTAAACAGCAAATACGCGTGCCATTCAATTTAACTCGCGCCTCAGATCAGGGCAAATGCTGAAATACTGATTAAAAAATGCCCTTACTCGAGTACAAGAGCCTAATTTTAACACTCAAAGAGCGCACGCGTGGTTTTTCGAAGCCAACAGCAGCATCAACCATCATTCTTGGCATCAACAATGTCTTTTTTTCAGTCAGAGGAGAATAAAGGCCCGTATACAATAACGCGCGAGCCCGAGACGAGAGCTAGACCGAGTCTCGGACGAGATGTCAAAAAGAATTTGTACCCAAGGATGGTATGTGGCAATGTACAATAATGGGTGATGCGATACGGCGAGACGAGGCATTTCTAAAAAATTAGAAATTCCTCGCACTCTCGTCCGAGACAGTTTGTCAAAGTAATCAACTGTTTTGTGATAGGCATTTGCTTATTTCTGTTTTGCTGTTTGTGGCTCCGCGTGTATTTTATTTAATAAAAGATTTCAAAACATTTAGTTTTAATAGTTTTTTAGCACTTTTGCTTGTGTCTAAATATGGCTCGCACTTTGTTTATTGTATATTATACATCTGCAAAATAAATTCTCTGAGTTTAAATTCAATTCCACAGGTGCCTTTATTTGTAATCTTTAGTTTTGGTTTTTTATTTTGTGTTTTGTTATAAAGCTTTTTAAATAAATAATATTACAAACATTTGTTGTTCTAATCTACCTGCACATTCATCGGTGAACGGGGAGTATCGCTCATATCTAGTTACCACAAAGTTATGATAATAGAAGTTCACAGTCTGATTGTAATCGCAGCGTGGTGACAATCACAGGTTACAATCACACTAGAGTTGCTTATTGAGAAGATGGTTAGTTCTTTTTGCATTGTAATTAACCCACATCATTCTAGAAATGGCACATGTCGCAGTGTTTTTCCACCTCTCGCGAGCCTTGCGGAGGAAGCGATTATAAGTATTCCGTTAACAACAGTTAGGGGGACGCCCACGTCCATTTAGGAAAATACTTGATCGGTTTCCGATGAGCCACTTCGTACTAGCTCATCAGCCCTCTCGTTGCCCTCAAGGTTCCTGCGTCCCGAAACCCAGACAAGGGATATAATACTATTTCCTGATAATGATTTAAATTCCTCCTTGCAGAGGCCGACCAACTTGAGCTGATAAAAGGTGACGCTAGCGCCTTTATTTCCGCCTGGCTGCCAGAGTAAATGGATATGTTTTTGGTCAGCTTGTGCCCTGCAACGCCCTGCACGCCTCCCAAATAGCAAATACCTCTGCTTGAAAGACCCTTGATGTCGTTGGCAATTTGAAGGAGAGCAGAAAATTGAGAGGTTCTGAAAATATTCCCGCACCCACCCCAGATTCCATCTTGGAACCATCGGTGAAAATTGGCGTACCCCCGCGAGCACCTTTCCCTTCTTCCAGTCATTCCTACTTGGTTGAACTGTGTTAACACAGCCCGCAAAATCCAGATTGCGAACGAAGAAGTCGGTTCTCAAGGATACTATGTCTGGTGGCAGTTGTCTCAAAATGCTACCATGACCATACAGGGAATCCGTTTTCTAATGTTAAGAAATGCTTTACAAATATTATAATAATTTTCTTTTAATTCTATATTTGCACGATCAATTGACTTCCTTAGCACGGAAACGAGACTGGTCTAATTCTAATGATGCAAAGATAATGAACATGTTTTTCATCGCCAAAGTAGATCCTTGGAAGTGTATCACTATATGTATGTGTTGCTGCATCCGTTATTTATTTACAATTTTCCCGGCCCATCTTGGCAAAAAAGTTGTCAATTACAACAACAAAGAAAGTGACTTGAAACATGTTTCGGAACAGCAATCACCCACTCTTTAAAAATTGTTCTACCTGCTTTTCTGACCTCTTCTTAAAAACCATCCACGAATTGAACACATTCACCTGACACAGAACATACAGGACAAAGGACTGAGTCTGTTAAAATATTCTACGGCTTTTCGATTATTCCCTATTCTAACGATATATCTTTCTATATTTAATGCAGCACAAAGATGGGATGTTTTTTCGAAATGATCGGAATCGCCTGCTTAGTGGCCTTTATTTTGAGTTTTTCCTCCAAAGCGCCCTACCAACTAAAGATGACAGCATTTCTAATGGGATCTGGCATGATAGTGTTGGTATGCATGCCGTTCATGGTTCTTAGGCCTCGGGATTTTCGAAATGCTTTGTAAGTATGAAATAATGTTGAATAAATTGTGATTAAAATGATAATGGAATGGATTCAATGGAATGCCTATTTTAGAATACCGGCTTGGGCATGCAGGCAGCTGTGCGTCGCACTGGGGGTTACTATGGAGGTGAGAGGCTTGGAAAATGTTCGTGAAGAAAGTGGTAGCGTGGTTGTGATGAATCATCAAAGTGCACTGGATCTTTGCGGTAAGGCAAATAAATGCAGATCGGGTTTTTGAAACTTTCACTTTTTTGTCATTGTAACAGTTTTGGCGTATCTGTGGCCTGTTATTGGACGCGCGACAGTTGTGGCTAAAAGGGAAGTCCTTTATCTCCCGTTCTTCGGTGTTGGTGCTTGGCTCTGGGGAACATTATTCATCAATCGTGCACGAAAAACCGACTCTATTAATAGACTGCAGATGGAATCTAAGGCGATTAATGAACATAATTGCAAACTTCTACTATTTCCTGAAGGCACTCGAAACTCCAATGAGACACTTTTGCCATTCAAGAAAGGATCCTTTCACATCGCTCTGCAGAGCAATTGTCCGATTCAGCCGGTAGTCATTTCAAAATATTGGTTCCTAAACGGCGAAAAGAAGATCTTCAGGCCCGGCCATGTGGTTATTCATATTTTGCCAGAAATAACCACAGATGCCCACAGCACGGACAATTTAAGCGACCTTATTGAGCAGACGAGGAATACAATGCAAACGGAGTATTCGAAACTGAGCCAAGAGACGAAAGCATTGACTTCCAAGAAGCGAGCTTAGTTCCAAAACTATTTACAATTTAAATAAAAATAGTTCAACTTTTAAATCTTTGGTGTAAGAAAGCTTTATATTATTAAAATAAAAACAAAACCCGGAAATGTTTTATAATAAATTTATGCAACTAGTAGATTTAACTTATTTTTAAAGAAACTTTTTTAAATATCGAAAAGCAATTGTGCTGCAATAAAGCATTATTTTCATACTGACGCCTCACCGTTTATTGTTTTTGTGAATATTCGCTTCTTATCTGTTTCAGCCTTCGACTTCAGAAGTCCCGATTAGCATGAGTAATAAATTGCGCAAGCTAAGCGCGTGGCCACTCCGAAGGCAGCACACAGGGTCTGATATGAAGTGTTGTTGTTAGATATGTTCGAAATTTTTGTTCTCTGGTTGCGATTATTACTTTTTTTGGTTTGATCATTGCAGCACGAATGTAACGAGGCGGGGGGCTCTGGTTGTGTAATATGGAGACCCCATGACTCTTTTGGTACATGGCCACATGAGAGTAGCAGTTCTGCCGAGAGTTAATTTCGGCTATGCGTCCACATGATTTTCTGCGAGTGCTGATTCTCGTGCGTGAAACTGACAAGCAGAACTCTCAAGACTGCATCCAAGACATCTTCTTGTGGCCTATTTTTATATCACAGAACAACAAAAACTTGCGGAACTTATTGTCGCACAAATATTGCTAAAAAATTAGTTAAAGCAAAGGTTGGAATTGAGGATACGATAGTCGACGATAGTGTGAATTGAAAATCCCCAGCAATTTTGCAACTTCCTTCGGATGCAGTACAAGTGGGCCTTATTGTCAACTGGGTTAGAACAAGAATAGTAAAAAGACTAAATAATAGGTGATATTTTGTACAAGAACACGTTATGGTTACATTAAGAATTTTATTTAGTTCTGCTCACTTTTTCGTTTACCTACGATGTCTTTGTCATCTACTTGTAGGTTGACAACTTGATCCCAAGTCACCAATATGCCTTTCGGAGAAAACACAAAACATGCACATGAGCAAGTTCACCGAAACACCAAAAAAATACGCTATGCCTTTGAGTCTAAGCAGCTCTGTTCTGCCATATTCTTACACATAAAGTAGGCATTCGATAAAGTTTGGCACGACCGACTAATGTACAAGTTGAAACTAATGCTTCCTGCGGAATTTACATTACCCTTGGATTCGTACATTAGAGACCGAACATTTTTAGTGAAGTGCAACGAATCCACTTCAAACGTCTGCAGCATCGAATCTGGTGGGGCCGGCCCTAGGTAGTGTTCTTGAGCCTGTATTGTATGTTTGAATAAAAACACAAAAACCTGTACTTTTGCTGATGACTCTGCGATACTATGGTCTCACCCAGTAGCGGGCGCCTCATCGCCTAAATCGACATCTGCGAAAAATTGAAATTTGGCCCTATAACTGGCGCATAAAAGTAAATGAAATAAAAAGCAGACAGGTCACTTTTACACTACGCCCAGGCAGCTTCGTAGCACTGGAACTTAAAAGTATCACCAATCCTGCAACCAGTGATGCTACTTATCTTGGAATTCCTCTCGAGAGAATGCTGACTTCAATCATACGGAAGCCAAACAAAAGCAGAGTCAGTTAACACCCCACCTTCGGATAGAACAGAGAGTTCTCTTATACAAAGTCGCAATCAAACCGATTCGGTCACATGGTGCTCAGTTATGGTCGATTGCTTCTTCTTCTAATATAGAGAAAATTCTCGCGATAAGTCTAGAATACTAAGAAACATTATGAATTCACCATGGTATTTGAGAAATCTCAATATTCATCGCGATCTAGGCATTGTTCCCGTTAGAAATGACTTGTTTTGCGCACACTTACACATGTGCAAAGCTGTAGTAGTGTGGCTGATTTTCTTCAGAACCAATGATACACAAACCTATCCATATAGGCAACTAATGACCCAGTAAAAAATTTTGGATCGCTCGCACAAAGGAGTAATAACAGAGCGCTCCATTAATACTCCTTTTTGAGCATCAATGGACCAAATTGACAGCTCTCATTCACTTTCCTCTGTCACTTCTTTCTATTCTTTGGTTCTTTGCTAATATCTCGCTTCTTCAGTGTTTTGTATTGTTTACCATTATAAAGTAGTTGCACTTTCGTTGAGAGGCAATATATTGCGTTGTTTTTTATGCTTTAGTACTGAAGAAACATCCGATACAACAAATTCAAGAGTTCAAGAAGTGAAAAAGTGAAATTAAAATTAAACTCGAAATAACCAGCAAGATGGGAAAGAATTTCGAATTTGTGCCTGTTTATTCAGGAAACACGGGTAAGATGTTTTATTTAATGGAAATTATTGCATTCGAGGTACATATATTACATACATACATTTTTAGCTGTCGTAATTGCAGATTTAGTCGATACAACCGAAACGTTGGCGCATATTAAAAGTTAATTGGAACGGGTCGAAGGGAAAGATCGCCCTAAAAAGTTACAGGCTTTTTAATTACTATTTGTTTCGTAAGATTTTAATTATTTTAAAATAATTTGGTGTTTTAAGTACCAATTTTCCACTACTTTACAGAAGCCATGAAGAATACATACACCACCTATCCAGACTATGAGAAATCAATGCGAGAAGCGTTCCGGCAAATCAAAATGGCCTTCTACAGAAAGACGTATGCCCTCAAGCAGCAATAATTAATATTAATTACTTTATTATATTTAAATATTAACGATTTAATGCTCTTTCCAATTTTGAATTGAATATATACATATATAAAATATATACAGGCATTTAATATACAGAATAAGCAATAATCGTTTCTCGTTTTACTCGCGTATGAATAAAAGATTGCTCCAATACTACTCGCGTAGGAAGTCAAAAGGAGCGCACCAATACTACTCGCATAGGAAGCCAAAACGAGCGCTCGCTTCCAATGACACGCTATGTTAAAAAGGAGCGCAAAATAAATGAGCTCTAGAACAATAGGGAGCGATCAATGCCTCGCATTGGATCGATCCATGATTGCTCCGAGAGCGATCAATTTTTTACTGGGGATAATCAGAAAATTTAACGTTTAAGTGTCCCTTCTCTGTTTTCTCTGGTTAAGTGTCGTGTCTCTGTGGTCTCTGTCTCTATTCCTAGTTTTCAGATATTAAGTTTACTGTAGTGATGTGACGAGTTCGATAATTTGCGGATAACCCGAGGTCAAAATTATTTGGTCTGCTGACTCGTTTTTATTAGCTACATGTAAATACACCTGTTTTTGTTTGTAAATAAAAGAATGACCCCCTACGTACCTGTTCAAATATAGTTTGTTAATTTTAATCAGATGGCGGTCAATTGCTTTTTTTGCTTGTATTGTGCACGCTTATAAGCTTAAAACTCAATTAGTCGACTGTCATCGCCGAGTCGCAGCAGGGAAACTCACGCAAATTTGATAAAAGAAAAGACTCGAGTCGCCGAGTCCGAATACTTGAGGTGTCATATCACTGTGTTCTCTTTCGACTAATTTTTACTCTCCATTTTTATTAAATTTTACTTATAATTGTTTGTGTTATCTCAACAACAATAATACTACTAGGGACTAGCGCGAGTACAAACCCAGAACACAAAATTGTTTCGTCTTCCGATAGTTCGATCACGGTCCAAATCCATCAAGATAAATTAAAATACATGCGTTTCTATGAAGGGCGACCCAATCAGAACTTCTCCGTCAACGCAAAGGCCACAACTCAACTTTTGATGTATGCCGAGAATATTGTGATATTTTCCGTCTTCGTTTTGAATGCATGATTGTCCAGTAATTGAAGAATACGAATAATGCTTTAATAAGAAAAAGTCTGCACTTTATTATTATGATTAGTAAAAAAAACTGCACAAAAACGGAAGTTTTTGTATCCGCTGTCAAAGCAGTCTCTATCAACCCCGTCGCTGTCAGTTCACAGTTGTGAAGTGACGTATTGTCGTATTGTGTGAGCTGCACTTTCCTGTTCGCGTCACAAACTTCAAATAGCTGAACTGAAACTGCACGAAGTGAACTGAAATGAAGTCGGACTATTCTAGTTCTTGCGAGGCTAGCAACCCTATTGACATGCTTATCACACAAATATGAAATGCGAATTTTTTTAAATTCGCTTCTATTTGACAAAAATCCTAAAGGCGCAGAGTGGCATAAAGTAGAAACGGCAACAGAAATAGAATCCAGAATTTGCAACAGAAACTTCAAAATTTAACGACAGAAAATAAGATTGGCGACAGAACAGAAACAGCATCACGATTTTGGAAGATGGATAAGCCAAGCCACCAGGTCTAAGTTAGGGCTATTCACTTGTACCTAAATCTAGATATTATTCATATCCATGTAATGAATACTACACACATTATTATATACTAGTAGATAGTCGCAATCAGCAATGATAAGAAGAAATGTACATACATATGTAGAAATGAATCCCAGTGACTATTGCATTCATTTATGTTAATTGATGTTATTTACACCACTTTTATTAAAGTCAAATACTCAAAGAAAGCAAATTGTTTTACGTGATGCAATCCAGTGATTCCAATTAAAAACCAGTTTCGTGGCATTTGGAATCAGAGTTGGGACTTAAGTCAACTCAGCGATTACACTAAACCTGATGGAGGTGGGAAGTAAATTTCGCAATTGAAACATATGTACAACCACTGATGCCCTGTACACTGACAATGAAACTGGGTGTGTGATAATAGACAAATCAAAAAAATCAAATTTCAAGCGCTTGTAAATGCAGCAACAACCCCGGGGAAAGAATTTCGTCTGCAATCGGAAATGAGGGCATGGAAATTGTGGTGCAAGTTTTTGATAATACAAAAATATTGGGATAGATATGGGCCCACTCGGCAATTATGATTGATTTTATGAGTTCCTTGTTTTACAGCAACTGGAAATAATTAGATTCGTTGTATAATTAAGAATTATGATTTATGGGTTTCGAGTAAAATGGTCTGAGGGACACATTGAGTAGTCAAGTCAATTGAGTGGTCTGATTTATGGGAATCGATGGAAGAACTGATGGGTTTTAGTGATCCTTTTGATTAGCCCATTCCTTTGGGTATTTATGTGTAGTCTGACTTGTGGGAAGAGACGCTATCATCGATATGACCACTCGCCTGAATAAAATTGGTTTTCTTAAAGTCACGCCTTTTCAATTATCTTCATAGTCGTAATGAGTATTGTTAATTGTTTCTGCTTCTTGTTTTATGAACAGCAATATTTCATATTTCGTATTAGGAACAGGAATAATCCGAGGGTTTTGTGCAATTAAGATATTGTTACGAATTTGTTAAACAAATTGGTTGGCTTTATACTGATTTGTGCCAATTATATGTTTCGTGATCTGTCAATTTCGCGTTTTTAGTAGATAATCATAAGCTACTGCAGCGTGGTCTTTGTTAAACTTTCTATAGCAGTCTGTCATCTACACATCTACTCTGGTATTTTAACCTTCTGAGATTTTATTTAAACTGATCCAGATGGTAATACCCGTTTAAAATATTTTACTCATGACACATTTACCGAAAAATGCATCCAAATAATTTGAATTTTCCCTGAGGCTAGGAAGAAAGTAAACAATTTCGGCATTACACTGTTCATCGTACAGCGTAAAATCCCTGATCTTATTATTAGGCTGTCAAGGGCACAGATAATCGGCCAGAGACACACTTAAGCTACGCGAATGCCCTTGTGATATCTTACTAGAAACATAAAGCACGGTTTTCATCTGAATCACCTTCGATCACTCAGCTGGCATAATATAATTTAATGAATCATCTAAATTCATAAAATAATCGACTAAATTGAATTTTTAAAAAACAAACAATTTCAAATATAAGAAATATGAGAGATCGTTCAAATATGAAAGAACTTAAGGTTAATACTTACTTACCTTAAATCTGGATATCATCCAAAGAGCACAGTCCAAGATTTTAAAACAAGTATGGTAAAAACTAAGTAAAAACATCCACTGTGATCTACACATACCTACAACAGACGTCGAATTCACAGAACCAAGACATAAATACCTGAATAGTCACAAACCCATCGGAATCTTCTGCCACTAAATCCACTAAAGAAGCCTCCTGCTTCACGGAAATAAGAAAACATATTATAAGACTACATTTAGCCGTTGATTCGATCCTGTTCCTGTAGATCAAAAAGGTTGTTGGCGTAACAAAACGAATATTGCATTGTCTCATAGCTTTACATACCAGCATCTGGTTTGTGTTGTTGATTAGAACAAACTGTAAAAATAGCAACGGGCATGAGAAATAAAATTTGTGGAAGCTCGGATATTAAGCTGCATTACGTCTTAGAGTAATTACACCTTACCATTATGCAGTATTTGGAATCGTTTTAAAATATTAACAATCCGATTAAAACGTTTTTGTAATTTTTTATGTTGACCATTCTGTGCTCTGTTTCGTTTCGCTTGTGTTCTCATTCGTTTCACCTGTGTTCTCATTCGTTTCACTTGTGTTCTCCTTCGTTTTTCGTCAACGGGAACAATGTGACTTTCTTCTTTTTAATGTATTTTCATATTCGTAAACTTTATTTCTAGTTGCCAAGAGTTCTGTAATTTTCTGCTTATTCTCTAATATGGGAGTGACAGGATTGTGGAAGCTTATTGAGCCTTGTGGCAAACCGGTTCCTGTGGAAACTCTGGATGGCAAAATACTGGCTGTAGGTAAATAAATAAGGCCGGTCATTAGCTTGATGAAAGGTAGTAAAATGCTGATATTGTTCCTAGATATATCTATCTGGCTGCATCAGGTTGTTAAGGGCTTCCAAGATAACAAAGGCTCAGCCTTGGCCAATGCTCACCTGCTGGGTCTATTTCATCGCTTGTGCAAGCTTCTATACTATAGAGTACGACCAGTTTTCGTATTTGATGGGCATGTACCACAGTTGAAACGTGACACAATCGTAGGTATAGTAGAATAAAGAACTGCTCTGTAATCACTTTTCCCGCTTGTAGGCTCGCCGGCAACAGCAGCGCAGCAAACTCAACAATGAAGCTGAGAGAATACAAATTTTACTGTTACAGTCGCTAGCCAAAGAGAAGGTGGTGCAGCAGGCTCTAGGTAGTAATGCCGAAATGTTGCTTAAGTCACCCGTCAAACGAAGTGGAAAAGCAACACGTTCTGAGAATGCGGTGGACGATATTTTTAAATTGCCAGAGTTACCAGATGAAGCATTTAGAAGAGGTGATACTAACAACGAGGAAACCGACTATGAAAACTCATCATCTGAAGTGTGTACTACCACAGACGAAAGTTCCTTTGATGAATCCAACCCGCGGTACTCGTATAACATGAATATCCAGGCTATTGATGTATGTAGCCAGCACTTTCGTAATCTGCCAGTGGATGTGCGCCATGAAATACTTGTTGATATTAAAGAAACCCGCAAGCAGTCCTCCTGGGGACGCCTGCATGAGCTACCATCGCGAGGTGACGACTTCAGTACATTTCAGATGAAACGGTTGTTAAAGCGGCGAGCTGTACAAGCGAGTCTTGAGGAAGCAGAACAGGAGATGGGAGGACGTACGATAACTTATATGGAGCTTAAAAACCTCTTTACTGAGGAGGGCATTGTGGAGCCGTCGGCAATGGAGCAGGGTAAGTTTTTTATGAATTACTATATTTTTATAATATTTTCTTATTTAGGCTCAAAATCAATTTGTTCCGATGAGAACACGCGTTTTCTTCTTGTACGTGACTTGAAGAAAAAAATGTCAACTTTTGAGGAGGACACTAAAAAAAAAGATAATGAATGTCCATCGACTTCAGATGTAAGTACGGATATCAAAATAAATATGGAGCCAATACATTCCTCTTCCACTGATTCAAAAGATGATGTTAAAGATATTGAAAAAATTAACAAAACTGATCTTGGTGAAGAATACGATATGGATTTGGACTTGGCCATTGCTCTGTCACTTGAAGATTCTCATGTTTACAGCGAGAAAGATTACCAATATAACGGAGGTGAAAATTTAAAACTAAATCGAGAACAAAGTAAGCAACTTAAAAACGCCGCAGTTGGTCCTGCACGCGCATATATGATAGAATATGGTGGAATGAATGAGGAAGAAGTGGCTGATATAATGGAGAAGTCACAAGCTCCTGGGTATTCTGTTTTTGATGACAGCGTTTTGGAAAAACTTGTGTCCAAGGCCAACGAGTCTGTTAATGAAATGAACCAAGGGTAATTATATATATTTTGTAAGTCAGCTGAACATGTTAAATCTTATACTTCTTTCTTTCGTCATAATTTTATATCTTTAGGGAAGAAGTAATACAAATTGACTCATCTCAAGAAATAAAATTATGTGTCAGCGATACTGATACCGATTCAGATATGGAACGTATTACACAAGCTGAAAACGGCAGAATTCCCCAAACAAGTATTAAAGAAAACGATGAGATTCGTCTCCATGTCAGCGATGAATCAGAAACAGATTCAGATTTAGAAGAAGTAACAGAAATTAGTAGTAACACAATTGCTGAGAATGGTTGTCAGAATCAAACACCTTTGGAAATTGTTGTGGACCTCACAAAGCCAACGGCTCAAGATGTCGATCTCTTTGCGGATGTATTTTTAGATGAAATTGGGCAAACAAATGAAAATATTAAAGTTCCACTTTCTACAGAACAAAAAATAGTAAAACATGATAGTGAAAGCATGGCAAGTAAAGAAATAAGAAAGGAATTAGAATCATCTAAAGAAACTGAAGAGAGAATGTTTACCATACTCGATGAACTGAAAAAAGAGTACAACAATGTAAAAAAAATCAATTTAGCAGATATTAAAATTAGAAAAAACTCTGTCATCGAAATATCGGATGAAGAAGACACACATAAAAATTATCCCACACCACACAAATTGGAAGAAAAGTGTGAAGTAATCGAAATAATCGAAGCTACAGATGAAAGTGAAAAAAAATCGCCGCTATCCGTTAAGTCACCAAAACATAAAACACCTCCAAAAACTAAAGTAATTTCGGAATATTTCGAAACAAATTATTTGATAAAAAGAACACCCGATAAACCTAAGGAAGAGATTGTACCGAAAGTAAAATCACCATTCTTTATTAATAAAACCCCAAAATCCAATCGAAAGCGCTCGGTTGATACCAGAGAGGATTCTCCGGCAACTACAAAGAAGATTTCCAAGGCAACAAAATCCCTTTTTGAAAAAAGTACATCCGATGAAGTATTAGAAGGTGTTGAACCCCTTCGAGAACCCACAAACCCCGAGGTAAATTGCTATAGAAATTTGAAACACGAAAACAAACAAAAATTTGAAAACAATATTTTGTAATTAGGACGTTATTAAGGAAGCCGCACAAATGCTCAAGCAACAAAAAAGTGAAAGTCAGCTACAAGAACTAGCGTCTGATTTAGCAAAGGAGAGGATCGATTTAGAAAGTGAACGAAATCGCCATGACCGCATGGGAATGTCAATAAGCCAACGTATGAACTCTGATTGTCAAGAGCTACTGCGTCTCTTTGGAATTCCATACATAGTGGCACCTATGGAAGCAGAAGCTCAGTGCGCATTTCTTGACGACGTCAAACTTA
This sequence comes from Clusia tigrina, assembly GCA_920105625.2. NCBI lineage: Eukaryota > Metazoa > Arthropoda > Insecta > Diptera > Clusiidae > Clusia > Clusia tigrina. Next base: position 37,698,211 of record OV050033.1, on the reverse strand, counting down.
CGAACGGCACTATTACTGATGACAGTGATATTTGGCTATTCGGAGGACGCACGGTGTATAAAAACTTCTTCGCACAGAATAAACATGTGCTGGAATTTCGCGCCGAACAAATTGAAAATACTTTTAATTGCGATCGCAAAAAGCTCATACAATTAGCCTATTTGGTTGGAAGTGATTACACAACAGGTAAGCAAAAGTAGTTTTCTGTATCCAGGGCTCACACTGCAAACCATTGAAACGTATTTCTGACCACGGGGACAGAAAATGAAAAATCGAAACTATTATTTATTAATCGAATCCGTTTAGTTTGTTTGCAGATTCAGCTGTTTATTTGCAATATATATATCTATAAATATATTTCATTACTTACTTGCTGTTTATTCTGTAGGAGTGCATGGGATTGGAGCCGTGACGGCTATGGAAATTTTAGCTATGTTTTCACCAGTAAGAGATGCACAGTCGGATAGTGAAAATCCGGGAAATGTCTCAACTGTTCTATCAACTTTAAAAAAATTTCGCGATTGGTGGCTAGCGAGCAAGTTATCAACTACGGCGCCTGGAAGTTCTGCTCGCTTGGCGTTGCGGAAGAAACTGAAAAACATAGAATTGCATGAAGGTTTTCCGAACCTTGCTGTAAGTACTTACTTAATGACCTATTGGAATAAATTCTCGAATTTCTCATATTTACACAGGTTGTTGAAGCATACTTAACTCCAAAGGTGGATGAAAGTAAAGATGCTTTCATGTGGGGCTCACCTGATGTCGAATCGATACGAGAATTTACTAAGAAAACTTTTGGCTGGACTACATCAAAAACAGATGATATCCTAATGCCAGTGATGAAGAAGATAAACGAAAAGAGAACGCAGGCGACAATAACAAATTACTTCAACGTGAAAAGCGCGCTCTCAATCCGGCAACTGAAGGTGAGCAAAAGAGTGCAGACAGCTATCGACCGAATGGCGGGACAAATTGATGCTGATACACCGGAAAAGCCTATAAAAGCTGCTCGCACCAAACGCACTAAACGTAAAAAGCCAACTGCCGAATCAGAAGAAACTGCAATAGAAGCGGAACTCAATTCCAATTCTGCATGTCAAGATGAGGATATATCGCTTGAAACCAGCACTAGTAAAACTATACAAAAAGGCCGCAAAAAACAAATAAGGATACCAAATAGTAAAGAAAGTATACCACAGAGGACTCAGGATCTGGAGCAAATGCGTAAAAATAAAGAAAAAGCTGTGGAAGTACTGAAAAAGACTAGAAAAGTCGCGAAAAAAACAAACAATACTTAGATTTATATTTTGCATGTATTTTTATTTAAAATATATTTCTGTTGAATTAATTTTTGATGTTTTGATTGATAAGATCTTTTGTGAAAAATATGCATACGATATTTGCGGAATAGAAGTCTGGATATTTGGAATTTGAAGCTATTGAAATTGCAGAACTGGAGGAGGGAAGTGTTTTAAAAGAAACGAGAGATTTAGTCAGGCCCATTTATACGTTAAAACAAGTATGTATCGGGCAATGAAACTCTCGTCCGTAATGGTCACAGTTGCAAATCAACTTAGAAACACTCCAGAGAAATCTGAGTCCAAGCTAATATTATTTGAGAAATATTACAAAACCAACCGGGGAAAGTGACTATAATTTTTATAGATGCAACATGCTGTATTTGCACTACGTTCCAAATGTAGATGAGCCCGAGAACACAAAATACTTTTGCCCAGACTTTGAATAGGTGCAAAGTAAAAAATGTGGCGGCCAAGATTAACACTTTTAAAGAGGTGTGAAAACAGAACATCCCAGCCAAAATAGGTTCGTCGGTCAATATAATTTTTCAAAATAGGTTCGTCGGTCAAGATTTGAAAGCACTCTCTGACATAATACAGAGAGGAGTTCACATTACTCAAGAATGGTGCACTCCAGTGGGACTGAACATAAAGCCCACAAAAGCAACCGTAGTACCGTTTAATTGGAAAAGGTACTATGCTTCCAATCAAACTTCGAAATGTGGAGATTGGTTTCTCACCGGGGGTTAAATATCTAAGAATAATACTTGATTCCAAACTTCTCTGGAAAGCACATGCCGATTTTGTAACAAATAAGGAAATCAAAGCATTAATGATGTGCACAAGTTTAGCTGGGAAGACATGGGTTTGCCTCACATAGATGTACTCCGTATGGAGCAGTGGGCTCAAAGAACCAAACTGCAAACCATGAAGAACATTTTGCAGAAAGTATAAAGAGTACCAAATTTCCGGAGCTATGAAGACGTGTCCCACAGCAGCAATGGAAACGATGATAAATTTTGGATCTAGTTGTTGATCTTAGGGAGATCTGGGTAGATTTTAATGTTTGGATTCTTAGCAAGCTTGCGTTTTCTTTTGCTTCAGGAGGCCGGTTGGCCATTCCCGAGGAATAAATCTACTCCGTATATGAGTTAAATTAAAGCACAATCAAAGAAAAACTACTTGTTGGCTGGCACAAATGTTAGTCGGTGACTATATAATCTAACTATCATAATGTCCCATCATTCAGTGGGCTCAATAATATGGATGAATTATCTACACAGATCTTAAAGAGAATAACAAAATACATTTAGGAAATTTATTCAATGCTAAAACAGTATAGAAAATTATCACGGCAACCGAGGTATACTTTATCATCTGATATACAGCAGGGCGTTGAAAATACTTCTCCTTGCAAATCATATGAAGCCGCCAAGAACCCATCAGTTAATGTGAGCAGTGTTAATAAACCTTTCGTAGAGCAAGCAACAACAAACTGTTCTGTTTTGCAATCTAACAAAATGGGCGTAGCGTAAATTGTTGACTTCAGATGCGATTTCCAAAGCAAATTCAATCCATTACTTGTGTGTGTGTCATACTGTAAGCAATAAATATGCTGATCATGACAACCAAATACGATTAGAATTGCATCAGTACGAAATTGGTGAACCATAAGATTGGAAAATATATTGCCATCCGCTTGAAAGGCACATTCCTAAAATTAACGAATAAACCAATAATGCTATACAAAAAACTTGAATAGATACTTACAATCTCTCCACTTTCGGCACAGCAAATAAACATTTTACCGCTTACTTCTGCAATAACTACCTTCGACTTATTGGCAACAAGGCTGGGGGAAGCGAATATTGGCGAGTTGCATTGGCGTGTCCATAAAATATCCCCATTTTTGGCATCAATGCGAGCGTAAGTGCCATCGAGTGTACAAACCAGAGCTGCGTTTTCTCCCACTAAAATTGGTGAGGAATATATCGCCTTGCTTCCGACTTTACAACGCCAAAGTACATTACACGTCTATAGGAAAATAAACAACTGATGAACTTCAACTTCAGAGCTTACATCGAGGTAGCCAGTAAGACTCAATAAAGCCGTAATACGTTGCTTTTTGGTTGTTTTATGAAAATATGCAGTAATCAAGTTCAAATACTTGCCTTCAAACAAATGCTCAAGAGATTAAAGTCGCTCGAGTAGTTTGCAACAATAACAGTCGCGTTCCAAACCAATGGCTTTGCTTTGATCATGCCTCCAACATTTACATGCCAATATATACATCCTGACAAAAAATCATAAGCATATAAGTGGCCATCGTAGCAACCGACAAAGGCGAGCTGTGCGGATCCAAACTCAACTTTACATTCAATTCGATCCGGCAGTTCTATTTTAACAATTTCATTTCCGCTCAAGGCATCGAGGGTGTACAGCATATGAGAGTGCGATCCAACACAAATATATTGATTTGATGAATTGGCTGGACTAGAATCAATGCATTTACCTAAATGAGCTCGCCAGCACAAATTTATTTTTTTTCGAGTAGGGGACAGAGATGGAAGTTCTTCTGGATTTACTGTCCTTATCGAGTATGCTTGCTGTAGAAATTCTAATATATTCACAATTGTTACATTTTGGTCCAAGAACATTTCAAGCAGCTTCCGTTGGTCGGCGGGATGTTCCAACAATTTACTAATTTCAGTAGCTAAGCTCAAGGCATGGAATGATGTTCCCCCAGCAGAGCTAAATGACAATGCTAATACAGGGTCTTTTCGACGTTTTTTAGATGAACTTCCACCAGATATTTTTCTGATTTCTGGCAAACTTAATGCAAGCGTTTCACTCAAGAAATTTTTAAAGATTTGCAAAGGCGTGCATGGCTCCGTTATGTTCATTAGCATGTTTGAAATTCTGTTCCGATCAATTTTTCCGTGTCTAGTTAATGGCACTTCGTCTATGAATACAAATTTATCCGGTTTCTCAAACGACTCCAAATTACTGAATACTAATTCTTTGCATACTTGATCATTTGCGCTTCCTTTACGTACTGGTCGAGCTAAACAACAAATCAATTTATGGGATTCTCCATCCCATATACACACCGTCCGTGTATGCCAGTCGCACAGAATAAGGTCGATTTTTTTTTCGATTGAATCTTAAAGTAAATAAATTTAAAATTATATACACTTCTTTAATAAAATTGTATTCACCTAAACATATACGATTTCCAAACCGTTTAATTGTGCCATTTGTCCTGCCTATATAGTATATTTTGCCGTTTTTATCGCGTTTCACTAAGTCTCCCGTATTCCGAAAGAGCATATCATTGTTCAGAAACGGCGCTACGTCCTTTTGTGGGATGTAACATTTCCGAGTAACGCTGCCCAATTGCAATTCGCCCTGAGCCTCGCCATGCAAAATACTTTCCTCTCCACTAACTATGCGCAATTCTGTTTCAGAGTCAATTGCTTCGCCAATTGGAATAGATTCGTAGTCCTCCATAGAACCGAAGTCAATTTCATGTATTGCGCCCCAACAGGACATTTCAGTTATTCCGTAGATGTTAAAAATCCGTTTTTTTAATGATGCATTCTCGTGTTCCTTATGTTCTGTCAGCCATAACTTCAATTCCTTCAATGCGGGAAATTCCTCCCCACCTAAAACTAGAACTCTTCAACGAATTTTAAGACAAATAATTTATTTTAAATTTTAAGACTTTTTGTAAATTTCTTGACGACCATTTCATACCTTAAAGAGCAAGTTTCTTTTAATATGGCCTCCCGTATGGCATCAATGCCAAATAAACGAAATAAAGATGGCGTCATTTGCAACACTGTGCACTGGATCTTTTGTGCTGGAAATAAAATTTGAAGCAGTTTTCCGGGCGCCCTTCGGGTTTCCTCTTTGGTGATAATTAATGCCGAGCCATTTCGTAAAGCCAGAAAAAATTCAATAACAAACGGGTCGAAAGTCAGTGGAGCACAGAGGAAAATTACATCACTAGGGGACATTTGCAGACGTGTACTAAGAACAGAATATATCTAGAAATCATTACAATCACAAAATGCATTATTTCGTTTCAAATACCTCAGTGCGTCCACATTCGGTGCTATACACTCATATGGCACATGCACCATCTTAGGTTGGCCTGTACTGCCTGATGTACAAATTTTGTAGCACAAATTTGGTATCTGAGGAATCGAGTCATCTGTAGCAGCTGGATTAATTGTAATACCATAGAATTCTTCATCAAAAACATGGAATTTTATGCACATTTCACTCGAGATTTCATCAGTTATACAAAAATGAGCACCGCTTTCACGTAACTGGAATTCTTCTGGGACGTTCGTGTTCAGAGGGTAAAAATGGCAATTGTGATTCAAAATGCTGAAGACAAAAAATTTAAATAAATATAAATAATAAATTATAATATGCTTACGCCAGCAGAAAGGCGCAGGAAGCTGGAGAGTGATCGTGCAATTTTAATGCTATTCCTACAAATTGGGGTATTTTTTCGCGGAACTGCGAAAGCAGTCGCTCAACAACTTGCAGGACATCCTTATATGTATACGTTTTCTCCTTATCTTCCAACCGATGAAAAATGAACGTGTTTTCATTGAATTTTTGCAAATTTAATATATTATAAAGTTTTGTCGACGTTTCTGACATCAAGCAACTATGAAGACCCCGTTTCTAAAACGACACAACAAAAAACAGCTGATTTATCAGCTGAGTTGATGTTAAGCATTGAAGTGCAGAATTACCAGGACCGAAATTTGAATGTCCAGTACCAAGTACAAAGGACTTTCAATTTGCTTTACTGTTTCGGGTGAAGAGGATCTACAGTATTTGCCGTCACGTGATCCTCCTTTTTGAAAGCCAGTCTTTCCGTGGAATTGTTTTCTTTTTCACCCGTTAATTCTCATAAGTTCCTTCAGTTCTACCGTCATCCAGAGTTAGGTCTTAAAATAAGTGGGCCAACCATATCGATTGAGCTCATTGATGCTGTGTTGGTTTTACTCAAGTGATAACCTGGTGGGACCCACTTGTTGTGTATGTATTTCTATATATATATATATATATATATATATATATATATATATATATATATATATATATATATATATATTTCAATTAATTTTACAGCAAAAAATAGTTAAAGAAAAATGTATCTACCGAGTAAAAAAAATTAATTATATAATGGCTGCGTTCTGGCACCCCATTGGATACCCAACCGATCATAATTTTATGAATTTTTTGCAACCAGCTGGAAGCGGAAATTTTCTTCGCTACCATACTCAACACTTAGTACAGCTGTTTACATCTAATCTGACAAAATTTTGTAGTGGTCCATTCTAAAAGAAATTGCGCTGTTTCACTTATCCGATAGGCTGCAAGAACATAGATTAAAATAGATACGCAACTCTTCTTCTTCCTCATCAGCTGTTGAAAAATAACCATTTTTTCCCCTATCCGTGTGAAACAATAACAACACAATGTATAGCGGCCATGCTATGGTGAGAAAATAAAATTTGCTACAGCTGATCTTGGTAATCTATGGCAAGAATGCACCCCTTGAGACATCTAGGCCCCCTTAATAAAGGTTACCTTGCAGAACACACTCATTAGGTCAATATAGTTAAAAAATAAAAAAGGCATCTAAAGTCATTCAGTTTTTCCCGTCGCATGAACTAGTGCAGACCGAATTCACTTTCAATTAATTTTTCTGCAGTTTTAGCAGAGAATACAGAGAAATTACTCTTGTTTTGGGCACACTTACACATGTGCAAAACTGTAGTAGTGTGGCTGGTTTTCTTCATTACCAATGATAAACAAACTTATACGGATTGCCAACTAATGATAAACAAAGACATTTTTTTAAACGTCAGAAAATTTGACGTTTAAGTGTCGCTTCTCTGTGTTCTCTGCTACAAACACCATTCCTTCAGAGTCAGTAAGAAAAATAAGATGGTACGCTTAGATAACTGAAGGTAGATGGCGCTCACAGTTCACTAACGCCATCTATTTTACGAGTTATGATGTTACGCTCTTAAAATATAATTGTCTATATTTGTCCTTCACGATTTGAGATTTGCTTGTCAAAATTAAACCAGTTTTTACATAGATTCACGAATTATACACTTATTTTAAAACGTTTCTGCGAAAGAACTTAAATATGGAGATATATACACGCATCACTATTTATGACGTAGGCGACATAGAGTAGATAAACAGATGCATAAAGTTATATTCGTTATAGCGAAGTCAAAAGTAGATATTTGTTAATTTCGATTTTTATGACATTTGATGATGTTATATTCGATATAATGAAGTGAAAAGCAGATAAATTTTGTTTTCATTTCGATTTTTATGACAGTTTGTTCGAGTTTATTGAATATATAAAATTTTGCAAAAAGCTTTTGTTTTTGCTCTAATAATAAAAAATATATATATATTTGAAGGTTGTAACTATTTTCACTGTCGCCACATTCATGTTTTCACTTTTCAAAGTTCATTTCTATAAAGTTAATCTTTCGAGTTACGCTGCTTAAATGTGTTTCCAACTTGTTTGTAGAGATTCTCATCGAGTCAATTTGAGAAATACTCGGGTGGACAGAAAATTATTCGCGTAAAGAAGAAGCATGCTGTCAACGCATTGTGACACATTTTTGTTTTCATTTGTGGACTTTCCAGCGTTTCAGAAATAATTTAATTATTGTTGTGTTTGTTCATTTACATATTAAGGACTTCACGCCGCCTAATCACGAATTAAATCCACGAGCCTCAAGTCCTTCAAGTTTTCTTTGGGAATTAAATGTATTCAATTTAGCGTTGGTTACTAAGGGACGTCTTCAATGCCTGGCAGTTCTTCTCCGCAAAAGCGCAAATTTAATGAGTACCACGATCCCGATTACCCAGTAGAAGATGAGCGTTTGCTATCCGCTGCTGGTAGTGATAGTAAACGGCACCGTGATGGCGCTGAACAGTTAACAGATACTTCCAGTTCCCGACTGAGCGAGATTATCACCCGAGAGTTTGATTGTGAGATAGCGTTCAAACAGCAGCAACTGGAGCAAATTTATGAACGCCTTGGAAAGGCGCGTCTTTTGCTGGATCGATTACGCTACGCCATTGTTGCTGATTATTACCGGAAGCAGGAGTTACAACTCTCTCAGAGTGCCGTCGCTAGTGTGCGTGACTGTAATTCACTCCTTACTGATGAACAGGCTGGTCCGCAATTGGCGCTACACCCTTCACTTAAAAAAATCATTGGCAAGAAGCCACGCAGCTACGAGGAGCTATTGCGCGCGCATCCCAAGCGTGCTGCGGCTCAGAATGCTAAAAGTACAATTGTTAAATCAAAGGTGGAGAGGCGGGAAGAGCGCCGTTTACAGCAGTTAATCCGAAAGGCAGGCATTGTTATTGATCATTCTAAAGAAGATGTAGGAAACAATCAAACAGTTGTCGGGGAAGCTGAAAGAATATCTGTATCAAAGTCACCTAGTTTGAGAGAGGCTACAGCATCCGGAGAAAAAAGTTATACAAATCGTCTTCAGAGTCTTCCATCAGTGACACAACTCAACGCACCACGTCTAAATAATAAAACAAAGCACCTAGTGGTAGTTGGCAATACTTCGAAATATATTGCCCCTGAGAGTGGTTTTCATCAAGATCAGAATTCCTCCAGTCAAATCCTAACGCACAAATGGCTTGTGTATGTTCAAGCCAAGGACACAGGCACACCAGTTGAGAGCTTCCTCAAAAAGGTATTTCCTTATTTTATTTAAAAATTAGTCTTATGCAGGAAATTTGGATATATCACAACTGATATTCCAAATACAACTAAAAATATTGCGGTCGAGGGTGTGGAATTTTCTTTCCATTTTTTACAATGAGACGCAGTACACGCGAAAAAAATTAGGCTGGTAATCAATGATGGATGTAGGAAATACGGGGAAACAGACTCCAAGGGAACCTTGGAGCTTCTTCTATGTTTCTGTCAATCAATAGCTAAAGCAGGCTTAAAATACTTGGGGGCTTCCTGGGTGAGGGACTAAAAAGTTGTCTACCCTGAGAATGGTCCTACTTAAAAGGCTGGGAACAAAAGGCTCCCTATTCAATGATCTCTACTTGCGCGAATCTTAAATGGATACTCATCTGGTATCGCTAAGGACCTAACAGGTTTATGAATGGTCTATTCGGTCACTCAGTACCAGAAGTACAATTAAGGAACAACAGAAGTGTTCTAGAGCCAAAACGAAGCACAAAATTCAATGAGCTGTGACACAATTTTGTTTCCCTTAATTCATATTTAATCGAATCTGACTGTTTCACATTTGGGATAACTTTGAAAACAAACTGCAGAAAGCGCCTTACTTTGGCAATTTTCTCATTATTGCCTTAACGGTCCTAGTTGAACTTTGACCTCCCACTGGCAATTTTCTCAAGACTACTCAAATGCATAGCGAGAACTTCCGAACTTAGCAAGTAAAATATATTAAGTAAAACCCCTAGCAGAAATAATTCATTATATGTACGGGATAACTATAATAATATACCCAATTTGGTTTCTTTTTAGGTTCGATTCTTCTTGCATTCCTCTTACAAGCCGAACGACGTTGTAGATATATGTTCGCCTCCGTTTCAAATTGCGCGCCGCGGATGGGGTGAATTTCCAGTGCGTCTTCAACTTTTCTTCCACGAAAATCTGCAGCAAAAGCCCGTGCAGCTGGTTCACAATCTGTTGCTCGACAAGACGCTTAGTGGATTTCACACACTAGGCGCAGAGACCCTTGTCGAGATTTGGCTGCGAACAGCAAAGCCAGTAGAGAAAACCGTAAGCGCGCCCAAACTGTCGGAGCAAATCGAAGCCAAACCGGAAACTACGCCTACGGTGAAACCACAACATACACCAAAGGCTCGGACGATTTCCTATACACAAAACAAGGAAGAGTTGGAAGACAACCTTTTTGAGTTTCTTAGTAAAATCGAAGCAACTCCCACATCCATATGTGCGGATATTGAAAAACTTCAACCCACGGTCATGGTTACCGAGTCGCTTGAAAATATCACGAACTCCAGAGTGAAATTAGAATTATGTAGCCCAAAGAAGGCTGATCCTTCTCTTAAGGTGCCGTTACACAATCAAGAAGTGAAAGAGCTTCCAACAACGCCTGTCTCGGAAAAACCCATCTTAGGCAAAGCATTGCCAATGCAGACAGTAACTCAGCCGATTACGGCAAATGGCAGTGGTGCACCTGAACACACCCTGCTTACTCCTGCAGTTGAAAACTCCGTGAATACAATTGTAAACCCACTCAAGCCCAACTTAATAACCGTTCAAAACTCAAATCTCGCGAACCTAGTCTTGGGATCGGAACCAAAAAACAGGAAAATGCAAATTATGAACATTTTAAGAAAGGGCGTTAAGATTTCGCAACCGTCGCCTATTCGATTTGTTAAAAGCAACCTACCTTCTAACCCTGCTGTTGCTGCAAAAGCGTGTGCCCAGGGAGCACCACAGACAATTCTGCAAAAAAAATTGGTGCAACTGGTAGATGCTGAGGGGAAGGTCAAATACATACAAATGCTGGTGGCAACTAATGCCACGACTGGACCTACGTTTAACGGGGCAAATATAGGTATGATATGCTTTAATATAAAGGGGGTTGTCTACCGCATGTGACAAGCCGTGCGAGGGTTAACACAAGCAACAAACAATTATATAAGAGTTGGGATTGAGTTTCAACCTCCCCGACACTGCAGTAAAATATCTCAAAATAAGTATAACCATTTGATTTATGGTTCCTTGTGTGTGAACTGTGTGCAATCCAAGCTCTTTGATGAGAGAAATTGATTAAGGCTCTATTACCGATTGCGGAGTCAGTGTCATTGTCTGATCGAGATGCCTGGCCAATAAGTGAATTTTAGGAATAAGAATTCCTTTATGTACTAATTCGTCTTAGTAGCTTATTTCTCCAGCAGTTAAACAAGATATATTTACAGTGCAATGGGCATCAATGCCTGAGTGCTTGGAGACCGCCTTCTTCGGCGGTTCGCCGGCCTATCTCACACTTCTATCTACAATGCACTCTGCTCTTGATCACTCTAGGGAATGTACTATTAGAAAAACGTGTCGCGGTGGGGTTGGAAATTGACTTAAATCATTTTGCTTATATCAACTAATGAACCGTCACACCCTGTTTCTCTTTATAGTTAATCTAATCGTATTATCACATATTTCATGCATTTTCTATTTCTCACAGTTGCAAAAACATCAGTCGATCAGCCGAATGCAGCTCCAATCAGTGTTCCTGTAAGGTCAGAATCATCAAAAGCAAAGTGTGGTGTTGGAGCCGTTCCTGTGAATGTGGGCAAGGCAAACAACGCACCGAAGAATGTTGTCTTCCAGAAGGAGGGCAAACTGTTCATTATCGACCCGTTACAAATAAAACTCAAGCAGCAGCAGAAAAAACAAGTCTCGTTGCTTAAACCGCAAATCAGTCTACTTAAACAGGACCAGCACCAAAAATTGAAGACAATTGCTGCGAGGTCCGTGGCGTGCGATCACGATTACGGGGTATCCACCAATACAAAAACGTTGAACCACCAAGTACTGAGCACTCAAAACAAGCCAGTAGTGCACACCGCACCTCCAGTGCATATGGGGATACGTCAAACGCGTACCCACGTCAGTAACTCGTTTGAACAGTTGCAGGTGCAACGGGCACAAATCCAACAGCATTTCCTAGACATAAACTTCGCCAGCATGCGATCAGCCGTGGAGTATTTATTGCGGCGCATACCTCTAATTGCTCCTAAGAAATCACCGGCTGCAGCTTTCCCGTTCGTGCGAAACAGTGAAAAGGAATTCCAAGCTCTGCCTGCATTTAAGCAGAGAGCGTGCGAATGGCTACGCTCTAAATACATCGCTCGGAATACGAGGAATCACAAGGATCTGCAGCACTTGGTGGCTGTTACCACGGAGTCATTCTGGAGCACGCGCGAGATAACCGTTTTCGCACGTTACCATGCTTACACGCCTCTAATTAAAGCACTGCTACAACCCAACTCCGAAACAAATATGCAGCATTTCACGGAGCTGGTCAAAAGCGAATTAAAGAATGAGCAGCAACCACATTACGATACTCTCACAACACACACACTCATTTCCACGTGGGTAAACAATACTTGGCAAAAGTTGGAAAAATTCGAAAACGTTATCAGTGATAATCAAATCATTGACGTGGATAGCATACCAAACGACGAAGAACCGAGAGCGACGGCTAAGAACAAATTTATGTCCCCTCTGAAACATAACAATGATGCGCAAATGTCCTACCTGCGTATACCGGAGAAACTGACGCACGAGACGCAGCTGGTAGGCGACATTTGCAAGGACTTTGGCATACGACTGCAGTCGGAAGAAATATACAACGGGGTTTGGCACCCCTTGGCGCAAACGGTGCTAGCACAAAGTCTGCACATCTTTGTGGAGAAGTTGCTGCGTTTGGCAGTGGCTGCAAAACTGCAGCAAAGCCAGTCGTCGCCAGCGGACACGATACACAGTGGAATCGGTGCAGGCCTAACTATTGGTGCGCGAGACATCGGCACAGTAGTGACGCAAAATACCGAATTTGATTTTCTCACAAACCGCAACTTCGGCATTACCAGATTCAATGAGAACGAGCCCAAATGCGATTGATACGGAACACCACAGAAACAATATCTCAGGTTTCAAACGAATGTTTGCTGTGCAGAAGCAGGAATTGTACAAATTTTATATTTATACGTGTTTTTAACTATTTCTACTTACTAAAAATATACCGAGTTGTTTCGGATAAGTCCGTGGAATGAAATTTGTTCGATAATTGCGTGTGGTAAATTGAATAACAGAAAATGCAATATTCGACTCTTCTAGGCATAGTTAGCAGTAGGCAAGTCAAAAGCGATTTGTTTTAATATTTAGTAAAAACACTTTTATTTTAGTTTTTAACAGTTTGTGTATATCAGTGATAATTATAAAATTCTCTATGCGCTATTTTAGAATATGTTGTTCATACTTCCATTTCACATAAAATATTGACATACTCTTCAACGAAAAGTTGCTTTACAAATGGGAACACATTTGCCATCGTTTTACAAAATACTTTTATGCTAATACTTAAATATGTTAAAACTGAATAAAGTGTCTACCGAAACTTTTATAAACTTAATAAAATTTTACTACAACAAAATTAGACACGATCTTTAATCTATGCTTACAATAAACGCTTAAGAACTAAAAATATTTTTCAAGTTTTAGGAGTTATAATTTTTTCATTTTTCATGAGTGTACAATCACAGCCTTCACTAATTAATTTATTTGTGTATTTTATGCTAGTATTTTAATTACATTTAGTAGGGAATACAAAAGAAGTAATGTAAGAGGAGGTTTTCTCTCTCATGTCATTGCAAGTGCCAGTTTTGATACTTAAAAACGTGGTCATGGGTATTAAGAAACATAAAAAGTCTGGGCGCACTCACGCACTCCATTAAAATATAATCTAAAAAGGCAATTCTTAATTGACTTACAAAGTAAATTTGAAAAGTGTTCCGCGGGAGCGATTTTCGGTGCCACTCAACATTATAAAACGTATAAAAATAAATCGAACGCAGTACTCTTATTTCAGCAAAGTTAACGATCTAACACAAAAGTCGACAAACATATTATTTAAAAACATTTCTGCATAAGAAACATGTCTATTAAGAAACATGTACAGTACTTGTAAGCGGTAAATTCATCTATTTGGACCAATATATAGGACGATGCGAGTAGAAAGTGTTAGTGTTACGTCACAAGTATTTAAAATATGCTTTTATTGATTGGATAACGTCAGACACTATTTACAACAGAGTATCTTATCTTCAAAAGCATAAAAAACGCTTTAATAAAATTAATTATAAAACTATGAACTGAAACAACTCGGAAAATAACACCTTCCACTCGTATTCTTCTGTATATAAATTGTGAACTTTTGAACACACAAAGTTTAAAGCTGGTTCTTCTTCTTCTTAACGGTTCACATTTCAACAATTCTGAATAATTTCATAATTCGATTATAACAAAAACAACTCACATTTATTTACAAGTTACAAAAGGTCATTTTTGCATAAGTACGTTGAGCTTACATCTAGTAATAATTGCAATTACAAGGCTCAGCTCCATGAACATTGCATTTACACACCCTTTACACCCAGCATACATGACTGAGAATTTAACCTAAGATGCCGAAAGGCGGCGCTGTGCATTGTGTGGGCCGTTTGTTGTGTTTCTGCAGGCATGTGTGGGAAGAGTGTGACATCAACGTTAATCAGGTAATTGAGGTTATAATCTGATTCTTAGACCCATAATCGGCGATTCTAAAATGCAAAAAGTGCAAAATAATTAATATGTGCAGAAGAGAGGAAACCAGTCTATGCGACTGGATTAGGAAGCATTTCTATGGGGGAAAACAAAAAAATTCATCAATCAGCATAATTAAAACCAATATATTGTAAATAATAATGCCAAAAAAAATACTGCTACAACAAAAAATAAATAAAAGCACACAACGATTTGGAGGAAAATAAAGAAATGATAAGCCGCTAATAGATAATTAATAGACTAATTAATAGTTGTTGAAATGAAGTCATTACTTCATACAGTTAATGACTTTTAAATGCCTTAGGTTTGCTAGTTGGGCAAGTTGTGTGTCCTTTACCTATAAATTGATGAAGCAGATGTTGATCTTGACCAAGTAACTAACAAACCCTCACCTCTGCTCTGTTCACGCTTGCTTTGCATTAAAAGTTTTGTGCTGTCGTCGGGGAACAACGTAGTTTTCAGCGTCGTGTAAAGTAATCTACAAACATGCCGTCAACCAGTGACTGGTAATTAGGAAATCTATGAAAATGAAGTGCAGTACTTACCGAGGCATTATGGCCACAATTGCCGATATGGCTATGACTAACCAATGTACTAATGAGGCGAAACAGCGGAATATTACCCAATAGCTGGAAGGCAGTCGGAAACAATTCACGCACAAGGAATTGTATAGTATGGAGAAAGCATAAAAAGACCCTAAACTAATTATAATAGAGAGCACGTGAAGTATTGTCTGAAATATACAAATAGTAATTATCAGAAGAAAAATGTAATCAGAATCGCTAAATATACCCAGGAGCGTATTTCAATTGCACCATGTAATAAATTCGTGAATAAGCAAGAAGCTGTAATCGTAGCGCCGAACTCCCAAATGCCCACATCCGAATTGGAGTAAGCGCAGAGAGCTATAAAGAACACCACCAGGCTCTGGTATAAGGCATCGAGCAGTACTATCCAAAAGTCATGCTGCTTGTATACGAGTCCCAGTCGTCCCTGTAACAAAATATACGAAAATCAGCATTAAGCTCGCTTGAGTTATGTATTTGACGTACGTTTCTGTAGAGATACGGATTTTTTAGTAATAAATCCTCTGGCACGCGTTTGTCATAGACACCAATAGCAAGTGGCGGCAGAGAGGTGAACACTAAATTGTACAGCATCAGATACATTTGGTCCATCATCACGGAACCGGAGAATCCGCAATACAGTTGATACCAAAATATCAAAAATACAAAGGCCTGAAATTACAAATGTTTCTTTGCATAATGCCGTGGACTCAATGAATCTGTTGGTAACTAGCTTACAGCATTTTTGTAGAAAAAATAAAGAATCATACGCGACAAGCGGTCATAGCTCCAATAGCCATGCGTCAGCAACAGTCGCTCCAGGTACCGGAATCGCGCCAGTGTGAAGTCCGCTGCCATAACAGCCTGCATCCCTTCTTGGCCGGATATGCCAACGCCAACGTCCGCCATCTGAGCGTAATTGGGAATATCAATGGTGGCATATAAACAATTTGGGATGGGATTCATATTAAAACCAGTCAGACACTAACCTGTATCATGGACACATCATTGGCGCCGTCACCAATAGACAGAGTACACAAACGCAATTCTTCCTTGACTATTTTCACTAAATATGCCTTCTGCAACGGCGTAGAGCGACAGCACAAAACTGACGCGCAACTCTTGGTCAACTTTAGAAAAGGGCGTATCAGTTTCGACCTGAATGGATTGAACCGAAGCGAGTAGAGTTGTAGAATATAATATCAGTTTATTGCTATATAAAAATGGCGTTTACCGCAAATCCAAAATGAATGTTAAGGTTTTCCCATCCACCACAAGTGCACGCAGGTGCAGGCGGCGATCAAAACTGGACGTGTTGGCTATATCCAATTCCGACAGGTAAAAATTAATGGCTGATTCGGCAGCATCTCGAGATCGCGCCGTCAAACTGTAAAGGGGAACAGAAAAAATAATTTTACACATTTGTATGTAAATGGTTTTTGTGGACGTTGGAAATGCTGTTTAAAAAATTCGTCGCATAAGGAGTGGGAACTACAGAAGCTATCGAAATGCGTACACTATGTGCACGAGTAAGCAGCGTTTGATGCTTCTTAAACAAATAGCTCACATTAGGGTCGATTATGGTCGTTACCTGACAATGTTCATTCAAAGTTTAATCATTGATAATTAGGATAACGCTACGTGCCCTACGACGACTACAAATTATCGACTTTACATATTCACAGTTTGTTGACACGGTGCTTTCGAGAAATGGACCTATCGATTGGCCTCCGAGTTGGTCTCACATTAGCTGATAAACTAGCAACAATCATTATTTTGGAAGCAAACATAGTTCAAGTTATTTGTGACATACGACCAGGATTCCTCGAGAAGTGGTCATAAACCGGATAAGCAATGAACTTCGTCGGTATAGCCGCAATGGCCATAGAAGTGAAATCACCTTCAAACGTGAATGGATTGATTGATATTTTAATAAAAGAAGAAAGATTTATGTTCATTTGACTTTAAAGTTTGCCATATGATTAAAGCCAGGCACGTTAAACACAATTTTTAAAATGGCGTGTGCCCAATAAGGATGGATACTTCGCCATCCACAAACTTAGAACTCTAGTTCTATAAAATACACTTCATAATAGAGATTTTCGTCCTCTACTTCATACCGTATTAGCTCCATTTGTTGTGTAAATAGCTTGGCAGAATAGGCAATGTTGATGGCAGTTTCAGGCTTGTCCCCCGTCAATACCCAAATGGAAATTCCGGCTGCTAACAACGATGCAATCGTTTCCGACACACCCTCCTGCAGCCGATCTTCGATGCCCGTCGCACCCAGCAACGTTAAATTGTTCTCCAGTTTGGCAAACGAATCCCGTAGTCGCCTCTCGCGATTTTCAAGTGACATTTCGATTTCTTGGTGACGTGCCCACCAATCCGTATATTCAGCGGCATTCAGATTGCGTTTAGCCATTACCAGAATGCGCAAACCTTCACGTGCATATCGATCGAGTTGCTCCTGGGTCTTGTCTCGCAAAATACCTAAAAAATTCAATCCATTCAGATTACTCATCCTGTAGGTAGGTGAAAATAAATTATGGCAATTAATTACCTTCTGCTGAATTTGGTCCAGAATCCGCTAAGACAGGCATAATAGAGCTATCGGCGCCTTTAGTGTAAAGAACAATTTCCTGAGTTCCAGTGCGGCGCACAACAATAGACATGCATTTACGACTGGAATCGAACGGCAGAATCTTCAGAACCTCATACTCGATAACCCCGCCGTTTGGGATACTAACCAGTATATGGTTAGGGCTGCGATTGAGGAGACAACATTCATAGCTGTATGCAGCATTTACCAATGCCAACTCATCTGGACTCTCGGCCTCGTACAGAGGACGACCATCTGCAGTTTGATATGTCGGATTTAGCCGCGTTTGACTGCACGAATTGGAGTGGGTGGGAGAAAAAGAAAACGTTTATTTACATTAGGCAGAGCTATAAAATGATGTATTCTTTGAAGGCATAATCAATGAATGCAATCTGTTATTCATTTCTGGCTGCTGATGCGAAAGTAGCTTATTATAGTCAGAGAATGGAAATATGTTTTCACGTTCACAAGTGGATTCAGTTGTGAGTTTGAAGTTTACGGGCAAAACAATCATGAATTCAGTCCCCACTCATTGAGGTGACAATGCAATCCACTTGCTTAAATTGCGCCCGAAAAACCTTCAAACCCATTGTAAAATTTTCAAAATCTCAAATTCGAATGTCTCAAAACGTTTTTTATATTGCGTATACGCAAAAATGTTTGCAATGGAAAAACCACAACTCTTCTGTTCAGCATTGAATCAAACGAAATTCTCTTCAAAGAATCTGCTCTGTTTAAATTTGATGTACTATTTCATATTACTGGAAGCCATTCAATTGGGGATGGCTCATATGTATATACTTACTGCAATTTGTTAGCAATACGCTTCGCTTGCGTCTTCGCATTCAGAAAAGAAGTTAAACTAGTAATCTTTGAGTTGATCACTGCCTTGGCGCGTCCGGTTGGTGAAATGCTATTAGACAGTGATTTCATCTTCATTGGTGGCGACTCCGAGGAGGGCGTTGATTCCGCTGAGCTGCTAATAGGCGACAGTGATGGTATATGAGTCTGGGTCGGCAAAGTAAATGCAAGATTTGGAGGTGGCGATGGCGTAACCGAGCGGGACTCTGCCAACCTCGTATATCGGTCAGTAGGAATTGCAGAAGGCACTTTGTTGGCAACGACAATAGAATTTGTCGAGATAGTCAAATCGGTCGGGGAAACCTTCGTTTGCTGTGCTTGCTTGATACCTAATTTGAAAATAAAATGATGTTAGTAAAGGTATCTAAATCAATACACAAAGGTTTACCCTTCATAGAGATTGCATTGTCACCGCCAATGGTGCTGGTGCTTTGTACCTCAATTATACCACTGGCATTCATCAGATCCCTGTGTGGTGCCGCACCAACAATCACTGTATTACAAATTGCTAGCACTAGCAGAAACTCTTGAATGCGTTGGGCATTCTGGGATAAATACTGTCCTGAATTCAAAAATTGTGACATATCTTCCAGCAGCGAGGAATTAATTATTAAAGGAGGCGCAGGAGAACCTGGCTTAGAATATTCCTTTTCTAGTTCCGACTCTGGATGGTTATAGTCATTGCCGTTGACCACGCATCGCCGAAATATCATCTTGTTCTCAGTAAGCGTTCCGGTTTTATCTGAGAATATGTGCTGCACTTGGCCTAGTTCTTCCGTTATATTCATCGCTCGACATTCAGTCTTCTTGGCTGTGTCATGGTCAAACAGATCAATGTTGTTGTGGATATGGTACACTTGGAGTATTTTACAGAGCTCGATCGTCACATACAGCGAGAGCGGAATCATCACTTGCAGTATAATAATGTAGGTCCAAAAAGTTAACAAACCCTCATAGTCGGGATTGACTTCGAAGGGCAAATAAGGTACAGGAAATTGCTTAAACGAACTAAGCCACATTTTACAGCCGATGGCTCCAACAACGCAAAGAATTAATAAAATTATCACACACCTAAAACCAGAGAACTATGTTCACACATTTTATTTTAGCGTTGTTTGTGTTTAACGTACCAAATCACATCAATATTCATTTGTTGTTCCACCTGAGAGCGCTTGTAACGAGGTCCGCTGTTATTCAGCATGGATTTAGTTTCATGCCCGGAATAGACCACGATTCCCTCAATAAAATCGGTGTTCTGTAATTGCATATTTTAATGTATCATTCAAATCTTTCTAGCAGACAACTCACTTTCAATCTACTCTCTCGAAGCAGCAGATTTTCCGTTGCAATGGGAACTCGCTCCCCTGTAGGATGTATTAAGGCCCCATGGAATCTGTACAATTTTGTGGTTGGCGCTTCTGCCTCGATGCGGCTCACAAATTTACTCGGCGCAAATATGATTTGCTTCTCTGCAAATCCACGCACAACCTGCACCAAAAAGAACAATTTTCACAATGTGGATCTGGAGTACAAATAAATGAATTCCACCACTCACCTCTCTCCGTTTGAGATTGGTCTCGCCATCCAAATCACAAGTATCAATATAACTGACCCCATGGGGGTCACTTGTCCGCAATAGCAGAATATCCGCTGGAACTGTTTCATTATTTGACAAGTGCACAATGTCGCCGACTCGCACCTCCTGCCATTTTACTTTCTTGTAGCGCTCCGACTCTCTGAAAACAAAAATGTTATAAATTAAAGATTATAAATATATAACCGTGCTAGGACTAAACAGGCAAAAATAAACTGTATTTGGGAATCTTATGTCTATATAGCTATGATTACATGGCATTACTTTAGTACCAATTTTCATCATAAAATCAAGATCTTCGCAGACACATGGATATGAAATCTACGAGAACGATATCGAAGAAAATTAAGATGCAGTTGCGCCAGGAGATCTTCGATTATCTGGACCGAAGCGGTACACGATTACCAAAAATTAATATGCGATACATTGAATCAGGAGCCAAATTAAGGATTATAGGTAGGTAGGTAGGTTCGGCAGCCGCATCACCAATAAACCAGTGATGCCACTTAGACCACCAGTTGGGTCCGTTGTGAGCCGCGAGCATGGCTACGCTTCCCCCTCCAGTTTGAACCAACCTGAGCCTTTTATAAAGCGAAGAAGTTTGTTGACACCTGACTGGTATAGATTATCTGTAGTTCTTAAGAAGTGGGATCCTAGCAAATGTTCCCTATTTCTGGCAAAAGCTGGACATGTACAGAAGAGATGCTGGACCGTTTTCAGTTCCTCCTCGTTTCTGCAGCTGCGACAGAAATCATGCATATAAACTCCCATTCTTCTTGCATGAGTTCCTATTAGACAATGTCCCGTGAGGGCCCTATTAAATTCCTAATTTGTAGTCTATTGAGTCTAATGATATTCCTAGATAGATGCAGATTTAGCCTCGGCCACGTTTGCCTGGCGATTTCGCAAGTAGTGGCACAGATCCACCGCTGACTGGCAGAATTAATTAGTATCTCCCTTATGAGAAGCTTACAAGTCGCGAGAGGTACATCCATATGCCTACTGACATTTGCCATACAAGTGCCATCTCTCGCAAGTTGATCAGCCTTGGAGATCCCTAGTATATCCCTATAGATGGGTATGGAATTGTTTAGCCATCTCATTTAGAGATCGGCGACAGTCTAAGACACTCCTTGATGTTATTTGGAATGCATTCAAAGCCCTTAATGCAGATTCGCTGTCTGATAAAATACAGATATCCTTTACGGTCACCTCGTTTATCCTCAACCAATTCAAGGCTTCGTGAATAGCGGCTATTTCCGTTTGAAAAGCACTGCATTGATCCATTAGTTTGATGGATTCACTGATTGAGGGCGTTTCGCAATAAAATCCTGATCCTACACCGGTATTCTTTTTTGATCCGTCTGTGTACATCTTGATGGGAGTATCTGGTGATGGATCCCCTCGAATATTGAGGATTATCCTTGTGAGAAATATACCACATACTGGAATTTTTAGAATAAGTTTTATGTTGGCCATTTCTATGGCATCAGTTCAAAAGCGGTTTTTATTGTTTTGCCTACGTTCCTTTACATGGAACTCCAATTTTCATCTTCCCTCTTATGTGAGTCGTCTTAAACTTATTCGTCTTCTCTCTCTTAAAACCCGTAGAACTATGCTTAATGCATGTTTTGTGCTTAACCTCATGAGTGGGGAAATAAAAAGTAGTTTTTTGCTTGGCATTCTCCACATTTTTAATGCTCCTGCAAGAAGAACAAGGAATTTCACTCCTTTGTATCTCCATCCTTGTCATCGGAACTATTTTGTGCCGTTTCGTAGTATGTGTTTCAACTTAGTTTCGGAGGAGATTTGTTTGAATGAATCCAAACATATGTTGAAATCGAAAATAACACTTTTTCTTTCAAACCACGAGTTCTCTCTCTTTCTGTCTCTCTCCTCTCTCCTCTCTCTCTCTCTCTCTCTCTCTCTGTATATCTGTTTAATACCCTTCCGTTATCAGGCCTTTGAGGCTTAGCGCAACTGTTAGATTAGGGAGGTGGTTTTAGTCAGTAAAAATCTCACACTCTTGGAGCGTACCCCCTCGTGTCTTTTTGAAGATTTCCCCTCCCTTCCGAAAAAAGGGTGAAGAGTATAAAAGCTGCGCCTGGTTTTTTCGCCACTTTTTAACAGTAGAAAAATACAACAAAATAATTAAATTCCATAACAAATTTTAAAAGTTCGTCATATAATGATAGCCTTGCAATTTTTTGTGCTGAATGTTCAGCATATCCACTAAACCGGTCTTACTCCAACTTCCGTACAGATATACTTAATTATGGTATATAGTATAATACAATAAAAAAAATTACTTTCAAAACTGAGCGTACACAGTAAGTAAAAGTAAAAAACCGCCTTTAATAATACAATAATAAATGTTTAACAATATTTTTGTGAGTAGAATTGTACAAATTTGTAAAATTTAGTCAAAAACATCATTTTAGGTTTTATTTATAAATATTTTTCGTTTTATTTATAAACAAAAAGTGTCAAAATAACTACATTTTAATGATTGGAAGTTGAGGATTCATTTTCAAAGTTATCGAAGCCGTCTTTTTGCTTCTTTTTTTGGTACCGTTATCTGGCACACTTTTTTCAGGGGAGGGAGGGGGTGTGGTTAGTGAATGTTGTTGCCTCATTGAGAAGGCATTTCTTAATTGTAAAATGTAAATTTAAGTGCGTTTTCTTCAATAAAAGTCAAAACATTATCAATCAAACTGTGTAATGAGAGAGAAATCGGCACAATTGTTGGAATAACACAGTTAACAGTACAAAAATAACAAAGAGAACAAAGAGAGAGAGAGAACTGATCTCTCTGAATAAATGTCATAATATTAGCGACATAGCAAGGTTTATAAGAGAACTTTTTAGTCAGTGCTTGCACGGCGCCACACCGTGGTATCACAATGGGCTATTATGTGTGCTCAAGTGTGCTTTTGGCTGCCACTCCTACCTACCTACCAACCTGGCATCTGTACAAACTCAGCACTGGCATTTGTAACTGTGGAGCGATACACACTTAAAGAAAAAGCTGTGTGCCAATCACTCCCAAGCGATTCCAGACTTAAACCACGAGGATCAACAGGTTATTAATGGAATACCGCAGAATTTACGATTAGTAATAGAACATTTCACAAAAGGCTTGAAGTCCGCTAGGCCGGAAATGACGCCTATTCAATTTATATCATTGTTCGAGTTTATTGTTAATACCTCAACATTATATTGAAATAAATTATCACGAGTTTAGAATGAGAGTGCGGATGCCATTGCAAAAAGCGGAATCTTACTACCAAACGAGCAAGTAAGTAACGTACTGATGCCTCTAAGAGTGATCAACAGCCGAATTGAAGATGACATGATGAGAAACGTGAAAGAATGGTGGATTATTGCCACATGTAAGATCGCAAAGCTCATGTGCAAACGGTACGGAGGCAGAAGAAACACTAGAGCACCTTCTAATGAACTGCGATGCCTTAGCTCGCAGTAGGATGAAATATCTGGGGCATTACTGGGCCAAGGGCAGAGACATTAGAGCAATGAACCCTTACTCTGTGCTAAGCTTCCTTAGAACTGTGGGACTAATAGAAGACTTTTAATAGGTACATGCAGGAGGAGTACAATAGACCAAATTGATCGAGGTACATTTTCCCTCTTTATTTCGTTCATTCATTCATTAAAACCGTACGGCACTCGGACCAAATCGATACTGGCAGTTCCGAGGAAGGATTCCAGAACGGTAGTAGGAATACTGACAGGTCTCTGTCTAACGGCGGTACACGCTAAAAGGATGGTACTCACAAACAATCATTAATGCAAGAAATGTGGGGAGCAAGGCACAAGAGAACCTCGGGAGCATCTACTATGCCTATGCCCCGCAATATCTAAAGCGCGCTTATCATTATGGTTTGAAGGACTAGAAGGGATCGCACCACTAGGGATGGTTTCTCTCTTAAGATTTGCTAAGAGCGTCTCCCTGTTCAACGATTCATACTATAGCTCTTAAATGGATTTCTATCTGGCACCGCAAAGGACCTTGTAGGTCTATATGTGGCCTTAACGGCCGGTCAGTCTAACCTAACCTAATATGGATGCAGATTCTAGTATATTACCACATTCTGTATAATTTTTTGATGTGTGCCAATATTCAGACAGTGAAGTAGTGCATTATGTCCAGCCCTGCTTCTGTTCTGAACAAGTTTTTAAGGTAATTTCTCCTTGATTATGCCAATCACAACTAACTATATATTTTCAGTTAAATTTATTAATTTAAAAATTTTCTAGATAAATCCGCTAATCAGAAATTACACGCTTTTTTAGTGTATTGAATGCAAGCTTATTAATGAAAGCCTTATGGCCTGATGGGCACGTATGTATCGACACTTGAAGGTGTGTGCTCTTGCCACTCATTAAATATTTAGTAAATAAAACATGAAAACGCTGCATTATAGTCGTGTAAACTTCACACATTGCGTTGACGGTAATTAGTGGATGACATGCAATAAAATTGCTGCTCTCTCACAGCGGGAAAATGTACACGTGACGATTGGAAAACGTGGACTACAAGTTCTTGAACAAATTTAACCACAGCCAAGTTCCAATGTTAGTACCGATTCTCAACTACCACGTCCACTCAACTAATACATAAACAGGATATTTGCAGTGATTTAGCTTTTTGGCACTATAATAAAGTGATTGACAAGAAATGGGTGGACTCAGATAATATGCAGACCTACTTACAGGCATAAGACCACCGGAGACACATTTCAACTTACTCCAGTTCAGGTCTCTGTACTAAAAATTGGTAGTAATTCGGGGTCGATACGAGTCCGTGTATAAATAATGAGTAGTCTGGCTTAACTCTCACAAATTGCACATATTCATAACTAGAGACATAGTAAGATTTTCACTCCTACACAGCCCCACCAATTGTACATGTGTGGTGGAGTAGAAAACCCAGTGCAGAATTGAATATATTGTATCAGCTGCCACGCCCACCTTCTTGCAGAATTCTGCAGTATGAAAATATCCTCAAAAGTACCATTAAGCTAAGTTAGTTCTAACACTTTCTCTCTATGAGCGTGGCTTACACAATAGTTTGAAAGTTATGGGCTTCCGGTTTTTGTTTCTGGTTGCACAGTGATTAACACCCACACACGAATCGGAAGTAAGAAATTAATCTTTAATTTATGAATCCGTATGCTCTCTGTGCTTGTTATGAATTTGAAATTGGCACCGGGACTGTGACACGCACTCTCTGAACCAAACAATATCACATTTTGTTCATTCATTTAACATATCAGGCGCACAGTCAGCACGTGACACCGAATGGAACAGAAATTAAACATGGAGTGACATACCATATAATTCCATGTACCCAGCGGCATTGAAGTCTAAAACTATGTATGGGATACATATGCAAACTCAAGTCAACTTATGATTAGAGCATATTTAAAGCACACTTTCACTTCCGAAGGACATTTTAGAGAAAGTTAGATCGATTGTCTGTTTAGAAACATGAGCTATTGGCTTTTTTATATGTATTATTTCTCGCATAGGTACTCTTACGTACATGAGAGTATTGTGTGTTTAAAGTCATATTCATATTGTGCTAAAACAATGCCAATGGGCTGTATATAAATGCGGATCATTTGTCATTGTCCCAGTTGGTGGTGACAAAATTTCACTTCTGGTTGTTATCGCACAACCGCAAGAAGCCTGCAGTACCCTCCAGTTTCCGAAATTTAGGTTGTAGTCGTAGAATGTAAAGCTACGCATTCTGAAAAAGAGTAATTCCCAAATGTTTGTCTGCAAACGAATCCTAGAACTATAATTTAGTTGCGAAGCAATACACTGGGATATCCAAACAAAGCTTCATAAGACATTAGCATATTGAAACATAAATGATTGCATACTTTAAGGATCCCATTTGGAGTTTTAGAATGAGTGCACCACCTTATGTATTTAAGCCAAACCACAATCCAAGCAGATAAAAACTTCCTTCGATAATTTTAGGATACCTCTATTAAGTGGAGTTTACAACGAGAGAGGTGTATATAAGTCAAGATACGATCTATTCGAAAAAAACCTTACTCAAGAACCCCCTTTCGAGGTGTAGAGAATGCTCTAGAATGTTCTCGGAAATAAAAGCTTACTCAAGACCCCCTTTCGAGGTGTAGAGAATGCTCTAGAATGTTCTCGGAAATAAAAGCTTACTCAAGAACCTCCTTTCGAGGTGCAAATAAAATTCGAGAATGTTCTCGAATTTCTACCGAAGTATAGTGAATAGTCTAGACTTTTATGCTTGAACCATTCGAAAGGTATATAAGCCACCACACAAAGTGGACGCTGTTGAAAAGCAATCGTAACAATGCATTTTTAATCGAAACAGTAACATTTGTAATTGTGATTAAGAAGTAATAAAGTGATTAAATGAATTATTAAATAAAGTGCGAATTGTATTAAAGTAAACTTTAAGCCTAATTTTAAGTGTGTAAATTGCAATAATTAAATAAAGTTAATTTTTTTAATTTAACCAAGCGATTGTTTGATTACTACACAATCCAGTGGTGCGAATTCGAGTATTGAGAGTTAGAGTAAATTGTCAGGAGGGCAATTTCGTCACAATATGAAATTCACCAGTACTTGACACCAAACAGAAGGGATGGCAGAGCAATGGGATCTGTCACTGTTGCTACCCCGCGTCACTCAGTGTGACAGGTTCGTTATCGCTACCATTATACTGAGGTAGGCATGAACCAATCTTTCTATCACATGCAGAATGGGTTTGGTCAAAATCACGCCCGACTGAAATGTCACAGGATTTTGATTTACGAACATAATTGAAATAAACCCACATCATTATATGAGTATGCAGTGTATGAATTTAATTGTGCCTGTGCACAAGAAATAAAAGTGGAACGCCTTATTCTCTGGACACTTATGACCTTTACAATGTGGGTAATTGGTCTCCACTAATTTTGTTGATTACGTTTAAATATTATTAATGTGAGGGGAAAATATTTATCCTATCGTACACATTATATGGCAAGTTCAGAGAATCCGTAGTCTACATTAAACAAGAAGAATAACGTAACAGCAGTTGAACAAAGAACGATGAAACGTTAAAGAATAGCATATAGTCCTCATAAACCTCACGTGAACACATCCTTGCTACCAAGTACAGGTAAACAGGACAGCTGCCAACAGCAATACCAGAGGAATGCCACTCTCTGTTCGTTTTCTCCGAATTTCTAGCGTCCAAATTTCATAGATTCTCGTGCATAACACCACCTCACAACATTTACGTTGTCTTTGTACAAATGTAAACATACCTCATTAATTTATATCACTCCCCCATGTTAAAAACTGTCATTATACACCCATGTACGTAGACCAATTTACATATAACTGCCACGTAAAATCAATTATGACTCATTTATTTGTTTACCACACTTACGTCCCAGTCATGTGGGTTGGGGGTTTTCCCTTAATGCATTAACTATCACAAATATTTAGTTCAATGTCGTTGCGTGACCTCACACAGTGACATATTTCATCTCTGTTGTTTCTTCTCTTCTTTTGTACTGTAATGTAGAAGAACATGACATCCCGTGTCGGATAACACTATCAATTTACCCCCTTTACATGTGTATGCACACATGTGGGCTTGTATATGCATTATTCGCATGCGAGAACTGACTAGAATAGTTTTTGTATCCGGGCACATTGGCATGGCACAAAATAAATTATACGGCAGTGACACTGACTTGGCGTGGCACGCAATCTTCTTTCGATGATGACCGGCCATCCACAGGTTGTCATCCATTATTCAGGAAACGCCAACACATCACATAATTGTTCAATTAACTGGTTAAAAGGTTTTCGCAACGGGAACTTTCCTATCCTCCATTCAGGTTTTACTCCAAATTATAAATAAAATATATAGTTAAAGGCATTTCGACTATCCTCAAAATCTCTCTTGTAAACGGTAGAAGACTATTAGCATAACATGAAAGTGCAGACAACCCGTCAACCAGCGTTGGGTTGCACGCTTATTAACATTGCGCAAGGCAAGGGCGTTGAATGTCATGGCCAACTATGGAAGTTTTTAGTTGAAGGTCTCCCAGTGTGGGAAAATATGCCCTTTTTAATTACCTTCCACTCATATATTTTTCATGTGTGGAAAACGAATCCAATAATTAACGTGTTTATGATTGTCTTTTGCGTATCTGTGAAAATGATTTGTCGTTTATTAGTTACAGTGGTCTTTTTTAATCTTTCATAAATGTTTTTCGATATTTTATATTCCTCAATTTAAAGTATTTTTCGTCCTCCCAAAAATTTTGGTGGCCACTTCAAGTTATTTTAGGATATTCTTCACTGTAATTATGAAAAACAAGAATTACAGGAACGAGCGCAGCTTAGCAGAAAAATTGTGGAAACCGGAATCCCCGAAAGCATTTACAATAATTTGCTGATTTCAACATGAGTACGACTCGGTGGTTTGGTGGGGAGCTCTCCAAAGGGCTACAATCTCACGAGACTACAAAGAAACCAGCTCCGGAATTACATAAGTCTGCCGCACTTGTCCGGGGGTTGCTTTCGACGCGATTCTAAACCTCCTCCCTATAGAGCTTCATACTCATTGTATTTCCGCACAAAGTGCACTAAGACTCAGGGAATCCGGTAACTGGAGGGAATCCGGTAACTGGAGGGAATCCGGTAACTGTAGGGATACCCTCTATGGTCATGGTAGCATTTTGAGACAACTGCCACCAGACATAGTATCCTCGAGAACCGACTTCTTCGTTCGCAATCTGGATTTTGCGAGCTGTGTTAACACAGTTCTACCAAGTAGGAATGACTGGAAGAAGGGAATGGTGCTCGCGAAAGGGGGTAAGCCAATTATCACCGATGGTTCCAAGCAGGAATCTGGGGTGGGTCCGGGATTATTTTCAGAACCTCTCAATTTTCTGCTCTCCTTCAACGCTCCTGGCAACGACATCAAGTGTCTTTCAAGCAGAGGTCTTTGCAATTTGGCATGCAGAGCGTTGCAGGGGCACAAGCTGACCAAAAACATATCCATTTAAGCTTTTACCAGCTCAAGTTGGTCGGCCTCTGCAAGGAGGAACTTAAATCATTATCAGGAAATAGTATAATATCCCTTGTCTGGGTTCTGGGACACAGGAACCTTGAGGGCAACGAGAGGGCTGATGAGCTATCACGAAGAAGCTCATCGGAAACCGATCAAGTATTTTCCTAAATGGACGTGGGCGTCCCCCTAACTGTTGTTAAGGGAAATACTTATAATCACTTCCTCCGCAAGGCTCGCGAGAGGTGGAAAAACACTGAGAAATGTGCCATTTCTAAAATGATGTGGCCTGATTACAGTGCAAAAAGAACTAACCACCTTCTCAATAAACCAAGACATAAAATTAGCAACCTTATAGCGGTCTGCACAGGTCATTGGACTATTGGCACACACGCTGAAAAAATGTGCAGTCCGTTCAATGCTCATTGCAGGAGCTGTGAAGACCCACAGGAGAAAGAAACAGCCGTACACTTTCTTTGTGATTGCCCAGTTCTCGCCCGCTGAGACTCAAATATCTCGGAAGTCCCTTTCTGGAGAGTCTAGGGCATTGTTCTAGCTTAGAACTTTCAGACCTATCCAAATTTGTCAGCAACTCCGGATGGTTGTAAATGTACAAAAGTATATTACCATTTTCTTTAGGCTCACGAGGGCATGGCAACAAAACGGCACTATTGCTAATTGAGGCCAGCCATTTTTCATACCTACCTAACATGGGTAATAGATTTGATCTGTGGGTCGAAAGTCTGTGTAGACAGCAATACCGATCGAGTGCACTGCTGCACTCCTTGCAATCATAAAAGTACTTTCATTACCCTTCAAAACGTTCGTGATTGCGTGGTTATGACGATCGAAAAATCCCCGACGAGGCATTTAACACAGATGCTCTATAATTGGTGCCACTATAATGAGATATTAATTACTTTAATTATTATAAAGAATATATTGATTTTGGCACGGAGCCTTGCTTAGCCACATAGGAATGACGTGGTCCGTTTAACAGTGTTGCCAAGCACGCAAACAAATTAATGTGTACAAAGAAGGAAGATAATAAGAGCAAACACATATGTATTTAGCGACCTCAAATCCAAATGCACACCTTGTGCTTTAATGCTTTAGCTGAGATTTAGTCCGAGAAGAACGAGAAGGGGTAATGCAGGTTATGGGGTCATCTTCTTATTCATAAAGTACGAACCGTTCCACCTCGTCTCTTTAACAGCTTTTCAATTTATATCGATTAAATATATACAAATATCAGAAACATCAAAAATCAAATACAATCAACGTGAGAAGAATAAATTGTGGTATCTTAAGATCCTAAACAGAATTAATCGTGTAAAAGACATAGTGATCTGGAGAATTAATCGTATAAAAGACAGATGGTTTGGGAAAAAACCTCCCCTGGAGATCTGATTGGTACCTTCAAATATTCTCTCTCTCGTTGCAAAAACAGCTGAAATTCACGTTATCAACGAAAGTACATTAAAAATTTAAGTGACAGTCAGGAAAAAATGATCAGATGATGAAAAAAGAGCCGATGAGTAAGCAAAACTAAACGATTTGTATGAATATATTCCAGGCAAGACAGACGTGCTAAATGAAGTTATAAAATGGAACCATCACACTTTCATCAAATTCTCGATAAAATGTGTCAATGAACAAATGTGGCAAAATTCTAAATATAGATAGAGCATTGACTCTGAACTATATCTGAAACTCCCACTAACACAAAATAAACATGACCGAGGAGAAACCATAGAGTACGATACGATAGAAGAGAACGATTATGGAAGTTGTTGATCTAGAAGTAAGTTTCCAGTAGTCTATACTGGAAATTCCACAACAATTTATTATGGCTGAAACAGAGCACGGATCCACAGGTAATCCAGAAATAAACTTACTACTGTAAGTCATTTCTTTTCGCTTGACAACACTCCCGACTTCTTGAAATGAGACGAATTTTTGGTGATCACTCCATCTTGTGCAAATTGGAGAACTCGTGTCCTTAATAATGCTTGTGTATTACACGCATGACTCGAAAATAGTTGAAGGAACTGGATTTCATATTTTTGGTAGCCGCATTTAAGGCAACGGTCCATTCAATACGTTGGTGCATCACGTCGTATTTGTGTAACTGACAGCGACGGGGTTGGAGGAAGAGTCTGACTGACTAATACTTTGGCTGTTTTTGTGCCATTTTCTTTTGATATTTTTGCATAAATGAAATTGGAAGATATTCTAGAAATTATTGTAAACGTTCTTTGCGAAGCTCGCGGTTGTCTGAATATTATAAATGAATGCCGAAAATCTAATTGTGGCAGTAGCAGCCGCTTTGCAATTCCTTGACTTCTGTCTGGAATTCCACAATCAGTTGCGATAATTTTATAAACTTTTATCGTACAGATAAGGATACATTTGTGATGCTTTTATTAATGTATCTTTCATTTTTATCTTTTATACACAATGTTAGAAACAGATGCGCAAAATTATGTTCATGAATACGAATACAAATGCATGCAATGGTTGACAAACGACTCAACGCACGCTGAGAGTTGCCCAACTTTTGTCCGTTCAGTTGACAGAGAAGTTCTGACTGGGTCGCCATTCATAGAAATACATGCATTTCAATTCAGCTATCAGTTGAGAAATATGACGAAGGGTACTTGGCGTACTTCGTGGAACATTAAACTCTATCTATCAGCTACATTCGGAAAAACTTGTAATCTTCGCCAGAACAAATCTTTCAGTAAGGCTTGGTGACCACTCACACAGCTAAGGTACACTTAGATAGATAGATAGACAGAAGTGGGGTAGGCCGGAGAACTGCCGAAGAAGGAGGTCTCCAAGCACTCAGGCATTGATGCCCATTGTACTAAGCCTGAAAAAATATTTAGGGAAGGGGGGATATAGAGGATTTCGGAAAAGAAGTTACACCTTTTCAAACTTCTTTGACTCTTTTATGAACCTCAGAAGTCTGTCCAGGAATGTACATTATCCATTACCAAAACATATGACCCTAATATGCGCCTCCTCATTCTGGCAAAGGCAGGACAAGCGCAGAGAAAATGCTCTGGCCGTCCCTTTTCAGAAGCTACACTTAATCCATTGAATTTCTACGCCAAAAAATATAATGTATATAATGTAATATGGGGTAAAAATTCTACTCAAGGATACGGTATACTAAAATCTCACAAGGATTTTATGCCAAGAAAATTCAATTTCGCACACAAATACTGTACAATGATGAGTTGAAAAAAGAATGGAAAGGTCTAACTGAGACGTATAAATTGAGAGAAAATTCTCTCTTATGGTATACTGACGGTTCTAAGACAATGGACGGAACTGGGGCAGGAGTATTTGGGTCTAGAACCAACTACTGGGAACCAATGGGTTCTTTCCAAGCATTTTTCAAGCGGAAATTAACGCTATTGAAAGATGTGCCCAGATCAACATTGACAGGAAGTATCGGGGGAAAAACATCGTGATACTAACTGATAGTCAAGCAGCACTCAAGAGTCTGAGCTCACCCTTAGTGAGGGCTAAACTTGTGTGGGACTGTATTGGGAAACTGAACTCCCTAGTTATGAACAATTTATCTCTAATGTGGGTAACAGCCTGCATAAGAGTAGAGGGAAATGAGAAGGTTGATAGCTTAGCAAGAAAGGCTGCGGCCTCTCCTTTCAACGGCCCTGAAACCTTCTGTGGACTATCATCCAATACCATTGGAGGTCTGCTGAAGTAGTGTAGAGATGAAAAAATAAGTCAAACCTGGAAAACTCTTCCGGGATTAAGACAATCCAAAGCTCTTCTGGGAGATTTTAATCCTAAAAGAGCTAAGGAATTAATAAATATGCCTCGGAGTAAATTAAGAATTATCACAGGCATTTTAAGCGGACATTGTAGACTAAACCATCACAGGAAAAAGTTGGTTCTATCTTCAGATACCATCTGTAGATTCTGTGGAAAAAGTGACGAAACCTCACTGCACCTGATCACAGACTGCGGAACATTGGCACACAAAAGACTGAGGTGTTTTGGAGAATATATCTTAGATATGAGCAAGATCCCTCAACTTGATTCCTCCAAAATATTTGAATTCCTGTCGGAAATTAACCTGACAGAAGATTTATAGATGAGACTATCCTCATCTTTCAAATAAATAGTAGGGGCATCACAATAGATCTTTCAGGCCGCGGTGTATAACACCCTTAAATCTATCTATCTAATGTAATATTTGTCCTCGCAACTGTAGAAGATATGCTATTATAAAGATATACAATGAATAATGCTATTATATTTGATTATATTCCATATATTCGTTACGGTTACCAACTGATGAACCGGAGAGAAAATCCATTCACTGGCAAATAACAAATCAATTAATGAACGAACAGTCTTTGGTGTAACAAATATGATTGACATAAAGCCATTTCCTTCTATATTCTCTCCCAGGATTTCCGACATTTCTGCTGAATGAAAACCGGAGAAACTATAAATACATTATTTTATGTGGCACGCCTGAAACAAACTACTCTATTCCATGAAGAGAATAAAACATTTATTCAATTGATGTTGCCATCTCTATTTCTCTCTAAAATCCTCTACTTCAAAAACCTTGGTGTAGAACCCGTTAAATACAACCCGACCACCCACATCAGAACTTTTTGTAAGCCTGAATTCTACCAAGACTGCTATTATAATTAAGCATTACACAATAGGACTTATATATCTACAACGCCAGAGCAGTTGTAACTATTCTAATTGTTAAGGAATCCAAAAGTACTCAAGAATTTAGCGTATGTAACTGACCTGCACCAAGTACCAATTACATTTGATAAAATAAATACTGTAATCAGGCTCAGTATTCACACTCGCTTTACTATTAACACAAATCACAAACGGTTTGAATAAATTTCATCTTTATTATGCAAAATAAACAAACTCGTATGAATAGGCTCGCAAACGAGCACGCAGCCGCCAACTGTTGACATCATTTAGAACCAACTTGTGAACTCAAAAGGTGATAATAAAAATTGATATCTAGCTTAAATTAGGGTGTGAATGATCTCAATAAAACCGAAACATCAAACTTAGTGTACACCTTCCTTTGTAATGTTTGTTAAATACTTTAGCGGTAGGGGCTGCTTGAAAAGAGAATTTAGGACGATAGGACGGTGTCTGCAAAACGGTGATCATGAATAAAGTACATACAATGAGGTACAAAGGTCACTGATCTGTGGCTCCACATGTCAGAAACATAGTTTGATAAGCAACCAAACTATTACCTAGCGAAGCCCCACATTTCATATTCTTTTAATGCACTTTTTCGTTGTCTCTGCACCATTTTATAGTATTCTATACAAAACGTTATCAGTTTTACATATTCGTTTGTTGAATGCCTTTTTTAACAAAAGAAAAGTTAATATCTTCTCACTTTCACTTACTTTTATTCAAATTCTGGAGAATAACAAACAGAAACGCTTTTTTCTTTGGGAACAAAAACTTATGAAACTTCAACTCGTTCGGACGGTTAAGATAGTCGTGATAAGAATGAGAGAAAGTATAAAACTGCGCGCGCATGCGACTTCTGATTAAAATATCAGATTCAATGTTAATTCAAATTAGACGCTTCCACACTTTGACCTTTCAAACCTGGAGCTAAAAATTAGAGCGAAAAGGTTTTGTCTGCGGACGCGGTGCCAAAACAGAATTGAGATAGAGACGAAAAAATAAATGTTCGCCAAATTCCCAAATTTGTAGTTGGAAGTGTGACAAGTTGTGAAGGAGACAGGGAAATCCATAAATTCATGTTTGTTAAGAAGTTGGCATTACTTCCAAGAACGATCTGTCAACATGCATATTGTTATATCAGTCTTTACTTAGCCGGCTGGACTTATGTTGACAGCTGAAAAGTAAAACAAAGAGTAAAGAGAGGAAAGACAGTCATATTTTGTGTTTCCTCTTATCCTTGTACACACTAATTCCTATATATAAACAACAGATTTTCGACATATGATCTCATTAACGATGTTAATAGGTCTGTTAACGATTTTCAAACGTCTGTTAACAATGTTAATAGGTCTGTTAAGAATGTTAATAGGTCTATTAAGGATGTTAATAGGTCTGTTAACGATGTTAATAGGTCTGTGAACGATGTGAATAGTTCTGTTAACGATGTTAGCAGGTCTGTTAACGATGTTAACAGGTCTGTTAACGATGTTAACAGGTCTGTTAACGATGTTAACAGGTCTGTTAACGATGTTAACAGGTCCGTTAACGATGTTAGCAGGTCTGTTAACGTTGTTAACAGGTCTGTTAACGTTGTTAACAGGTCTGTTAACGATGTTAACAGGTCTGTTAACGATGTTAACAGGTCTGTTAACGATGTTAACAGGTCTGTTAACGATGTGAATAGTTCTGTTAACGATGTTAATAGGTCTGTTAACGACGTTAATAGGTCTGTTAACGATGTTAGCAGGTCTGTTAACGTTAACAGGTCTGTTAACGATGTTAACAGGTCCGTTAACGATGTTAATCCACTCTGGGCCACAGGACTTCAAAGACAAGCCGCAAAAATTCGACGTTGCATCACAGTTTCATGCCGCTCAATCAAATTCAAATGGGGGGGGAATCGAATGAAAGTATGTGTGTGTGTGCTTTAGTTGCCTAAAAAATTTTACATAACTATTTTTAATGGAAAAACTGCTTCAAATGAGTAGTAAACACAATATTTAGTTTTACGGTTGCGAAAGTGGTAATAAAAGGTAAATATTTCCAACATTTATGGGAATATTAAAGTGTTTCGCTAATTATTTATGCAAGTACACACCATTAATTTTATTACAATTTTACATCGTTATTATATACAAATTAGATTTTATATTTGAGGGGCGCAAATTATTAAATAAATATTTGTCATCACAGACACTATTTAGATACTAACTTAATCATCATAAACAAGGATTAAAGAAAATCACGATTCAATACTGCATAGGGTGGAGGAACAAGCAGGAATTCGCCCAGGGTGTGTGATGGTTCCGAGAAACACTCTTACAGAAAAGAAGAGTCTTACAGAAAAAAATATCGAACACAGATATCCTTTGATTTCGGGCATATCTTACACAAGGACACTTCATCTGATAGGCTTCATGCAAACTAGCTACTTCGGATAACAATATACCAGAAATAAAGGCTACCTAAGAAAGAGCAAAATGCCTTGGATCGCATTATATATACAAGATATGTGACGATTTCGAGTCCGTACCAGTGCGCTGCAGGGATAATTGCTGTTATCAATATTATTTCCAGTAGTAATCAGCGACGGTACAGAGGCGGTGACCAACGATACGCACGGCTTCACAGGTGCGTAATGGCGTCGGAGTTCAAACACCTTGACAACAACAATAAGAATCAGTAGCGGATAGGAAGTAATGCTTACGGTAGATAGGAAATGAATACTTATTGACACCAGTCCGTTTTCAAGGCTTCCTGCTGCGCTTTGTACGAATAAGCACACGCGCTGACAAATTAATATAAAACATTTCTTGTTGGCATATTATAATTTTGGTTATTAATGAGTGAGTACGCCTTTTCAACTGCAAGGTACGATTATTGTTCAAACTAATAAGCAGTTTCTCAAGTCACTCGTACCGACCATTATCAAATCCAACTCATTGCAAACTGACACAACTGGTGGTCATATACAGTAGGCCTATTTTTTAAGCAAATATGGATGAATGTAGTACTGGATAAATTTTCTTATTCCGGATTTCAAGACATCGAGATATTTGTAGTTGGCAGGTAGTCGGAATGTTCCCATAAAGAAGTAACTTTCAAAGTTTAGGTCCTTAGGAAATTAAAGTAAAAAAAGGTTTAGAAAATAACCGTCTTTGTGGTGGTTCGAGTTTTATTAACGTTTTATATCTCGAACAATGCCAAGTATAATTAAAATTCAACCCGAGACACTTTTTTAATCAAATATACATGCATAAACCTGTACCCACCGGACCCCTTTCCAGCTGTTAGAAGCATTGTCCCCAATCCAATATAAACTACTACCAACATTGTGTGGTCACGGTAAAGAAAACAACTGTCGACAGGTGCCATTATTGTATTGTTAAGTAAACAAGTAATTTGCTTATCATTATCACCAACACTTAATGCACAAACTACTCGTGGTGTCCAGTTGGGGCGTTTTGCTTTGTTGAAAAGAATTTATTTGCTCAATCGATTGACTTCTTCATTATAATTTCTGTGTTCTCCAGGGATTTGTTTTGATTGTGTATTTTTTGCTTTGAGTAAAGTCAACAGAGTGGCATTTGGTTTCAAATATTGACCAAAGCCTAAATACCACTAAGAGTCGCACTATACTGAGTTTTGGATCAGAGATAGTATAAACCGTTTTTAATTAAAGTTTAGTATAGCACACACACACATACCAAGGTTACATGATGAATCCACATGCACATTCTATATCGAAAAACTTGAATCTGGTAGAGACTCGTTCAAAAAACTTCGATTAGTATACCCCTTATGGTAGATTTGCGGT
The DNA here is from genome assembly GCA_920105625.2 of Clusia tigrina. Lineage (NCBI taxonomy): Eukaryota > Metazoa > Arthropoda > Insecta > Diptera > Clusiidae > Clusia > Clusia tigrina. Next base: position 37,660,243 of record OV050033.1, on the reverse strand, counting down.
GTCTCAGCCTCTTCTGTCAAATATTGACCCAGAATTCATTAATAAAACATAAAATATTCATTGAACCATAAAAATGTGTGTTATCGCCTTCAAAGTAGGCTCCTTCAGAAGTAATACACGTCTGCCAATGATTGGCCCAGTAATCCATACACTTCTTATAGGCCGATACCGGGATGGCCTTTAGTTACTTCTTCGAATTTTCTTTTATGGCTTCGATCGACATGAAACGTGTTCCACGAAGTGACAATTTCAATGTTTGAAACAGAAAGAAGTCACTCGTAGCCAACGATGGGCCCAGTCATCCATACACTTCTTATAGGCCGATACCGGGATGGCCTTTAGTTACTTCTTCGAATTTTCTTTTATGGCTTCGATCGACATGAAACGTGTTCCACGAAGTGACAATTTCAGTGTTTGAAACAGAAAGAAGTCACTCGTAGCCAACGATGGGCCCAGTCATCCATACACTTCTTATAGGCCGATACCGGGATGGCCTTTAGTTACTTCTTCGAATTTTCTTTTATGGCTTCGATCGACATGAAACGTGTTCCACGAAGTGACAATTTCAGTGTTTGAAACAGAAAGAAGTCACTCGTAGCCAACGATGGGCCCAGTCATCCATACACTTCTTATAGGCCGATACCGGGATGGCCTTTAGTTACTTCTTCGAATTTTCTTTTATGGCTTCGATCGACATGAAACGTGTTCCACGAAGTGACAATTTCAGTGTTTGAAACAGAAAGAAGTCACTCGTAGCCAACGATGGGCCCAGTCATCCATACACTTCTTATAGGCCGATACCGGGATGGCCTTTAGTTACTTCTTCGAATTTTCTTTTATGGCTTCGATCGACATGAAACGTGTTCCACGAAGTGACAATTTCAGTGTTTGAAACAGAAAGAAGTCACTCGTAGCCAACGATGGGCCCAGTCATCCATACACTTCTTATAGGCCGATACCGGGATGGCCTTTAGTTACTTCTTCGAATTTTCTTTTATGGCTTCGATCGACATGAAACGTGTTCCACGAAGTGACAATTTCAGTGTTTGAAACAGAAAGAAGTCACTCGTAGCCAACGATGGGCCCAGTCATCCATACACTTCTTATAGGCCGATACCGGGATGGCCTTTAGTTACTTCTTCGAATTTTCTTTTATGGCTTCGATCGACATGAAACGTGTTCCACGAAGTGACAATTTCAGTGTTTGAAACAGAAAGAAGTCACTCGTAGCCAACGATGGGCCCAGTCATCCATACACTTCTTATAGGCCGATACCGCGATGGCCTTTAGTTACTTCTTCGAATTTTCTTTTATGGCTTCGATCGACTTGAAACGTGTTCCACGAAGTGCCAATTTCAGTGTTTGAAACACAAAGAAGTCACTCGGAGCCAAATTTGACTTCAAACTTGTTCCACGAAGTGGCAATTTCAGCTTAGGAAACAGGAAAAAATCACACGGAGCCAAATCGGGTGAATACGAAGGTTGTTTGATGATATTCCTTCAGTTATGAGTCAAAAATTCATTCACAATGATAGTCTTGTGTGATGGTGCATTATCGTGATGCAAAAACCAACTGTTGTCGTTCCATAAACCTCGACTCCTAAGACGAATACTGTAGCGCAATCACCTCACAACTGCCAAATAATATTCCTTATGGACTGTTTCACCTTGCGAAAGGAATTCAGAAAGTACCATACCACGATAATCGAAGAAAATATTGAACATGACATTGATTTTTGACCGACTTCAACGTGGTGTTTTCGGTTTCAGCTCTTCTTTTGTCCTCCATTCCGCTAATTGGTGACTTGTTTGCATGTCATACTCGTAAACCCATGTCTCATCACCTGTTATGGTGTGTTGCATGAATGTAGGATCACTGGCGACTAGAGAAAGCATACCTCAGCAACAGATTTTCGATGGACTTTTGCAGCAAATTCGGCCCTTTTGGAACAAGTCTTGATGCGACACGTCTCATGCCTAAAACATCAAATAATATAGTACGAACTGATTCGTTAGAGATGTTCAGTATCTGTGCTAACTCTCGCAGGCTAAAATGACTGTTTTACACCACGAATTCCTTCAGTTTATCAGTTTTTTTTCCATGTTTAAAGATCACGACTGTTAGAAGTATCACACCTAAAGTCAAGCGGAGAAGTTCTTTATTGATTGTATTCTTCTTCGTTCTGAAATTATTGTTCCTATGTGCGAGTATACCAAAACTATGAATGAATATAAGTCCAGGCAGGAGCTGACACCGGTTACTATGTTTGCGAATTATAAATTTTCAATGTCTGAGAATTTTGTCTGTGCTATCATTGTGTTGGCGAGTGATAAAATAATTTCATTTTGCATAGATGAGGTGGAACAATATTGGAAAACATTTCGGTTGTGTTATATAAAAACCGTATATATGTATGCCGATTTTTAAAGGAGTAGCAAAATTTGTATGTATTCTTTGGAGATCGACCAAATAGCAAACAATACTAAATATACTCAAAAGATTTCCGAAATTGATTCATGCATGAAGTTCCCTGTATCCAAACCAAATATGGAAGCAACTGCATTGAGACGGTAAAATTATTAATCGATTTGCTCATCGCAGTGATATTTCCCAAGAGCACGTGGCTTAACAATGGTCACGATATTAAAACTCATAATAAAGAGTGAAACTTTGTTTAAACAAAGAAACGGTAATCAACAAAATCTTGGGTACTGTGCTGATGGGAGATTCATCAGCGAATTTAGTGCGGATGGGCGGACTTATTAAATACCAATTAAGCTACACACGGCCCAAATGTGGGTGCTCGTATAATAGAAAACAAAACAGACAAACACATCTCCCCTGAAGGTCCTTAACTCGTAAATGAGCACATTTACTTGCTGACAACTTAAACTTCCATCCGTGGATGTCTTCAGAGGGTACACACAACTCACATCGCATATCTCAACGCACAATGACATTCGTTCAGCCTATGCAGAAGACAATGGGAGTGCATTTAGCCACCTTTTATCAGTCAATACGTACATGCTGCTCCATGGAACAGCACCTGTACTATAAGTTGTTCATTCGAATTGTTTTAACTGCAGCAACCTAAACTAATAGTAACAATATTTTTGAAGACCGTAATTACAAGGCTCACTGCAAGGGCAGCAATTGCCATTTATTATTTATCAGGGATTGTCGTGTTTCATTCTTGAGGGAATATACAGCAGTATTCAAAATTTACTTTGTTTGCGTTACGAACGACAAGTTAACTACTACTCCTCCACGATTACAATGCCACCTATAATTGGTGTGTGTTTTGGTGGCCTGCCATCACCCTGCAGTCAAGTTTTTCTGGTACTCAAAGAACTAGTTCGGTACTAGTGGCAAAGTAATGTAACTAGTACAATCATCACGCCCGCTACTGGGAAACTTAATGTGGGTTGAGCAACAAATTAAAATGTACAATTTTTCTTTTGATGCTGGAGCCGATGATGACTCCTGCAATAGCCATGCTGCCAACAAATGGCCTCGTTGTACGCGATAATCACTTCGCCACCCTGCTAACTAGTTAGTTCGTGCTGAAAAGTTGGCAGCATTGGCCTTGCTTATATGAGACCGTACCAGAGAACACAGAGAAGCGACACTTAAACGTCAAATTTTCTGACGTTTAAAAAACAAATGTCTTTTTTTATCATTAGTTGGCTATATGGATAGGTTTGTTTATCATTGGTTCTGAAGAAAATCAGCCACACTACTACAGTTTTGCAGATGGGTAAGTTTGCGCAAAACGAGAGACGTTCCAGTGTCGCGTCTCTGTGGTCTTTGACCGTACTTTCGGCACAGACCGCAAGAAATAAGATTTGGTATCACTATTCTAAATGGCTAAATCTAATTAGCGAGCTGCTCCGAACTCGATAAGTTTAGCGACTTGGCATTTTGTGTTGCATTCCCATTCGAAAGCAAGCTTTGCTAGCCGCCAGATATGTATTTTGTAATAAATCCGTGACGTGGACGCAATAAAAACTTGAATATAGTGTTTTGTTTTTGCTGAAAAATGTCGATGGATCCGGAATTGTATTACGTAGTTTCAATTCCTACTCTATATGGGGATAATCAAATTTATTTATAAATATATCAATGATTTTAGTTTTTAACTTGTCTTGATATTTCCACAGATGCATTTATATCTAGAAAGGAAAATTCTTCGGTCCTGTTAGTGTCGGCGACGACTACCGTATTCGGATGAACCATCAACTGTACGAACTCTACGCTGATATTGACATAGTCAGACGCATCACTATACAACGTCTGCGATGGCTTGGACATGTCGTGCGTATGGACGAAGAAGCTCCAGCGAAAAAGATATTCGTACCGGAAGCCGCTGGACGACGACGTAGGGGACGACCATGCCTCCGATGAAAGGACCAAGTCGAGGAAACCCTAACCACGCTTAGTATAACAGATTGGAGAAGACGCACGCAAAGCAGAGGTGCCTGGCGAGCGCTGTTGAGTTGGGCCGTAACCCGGATAGCGGGTTGTTTCGCAGATTTTGCGATTAGGCCACCAAAGTAAGCATTTATATCCAGAGAGGAGTTGTTCTTAGGATTTCAGACAGTGCACGACTTTTCCGCATTTGCAATAAGTAATTGTCAAATATGGTCAGCAATGGATGAGGGAATGAGTAGTAACTACAGAGGCCTTCGACTCGAAGAGAGAAATATTTAGACAGAAGAATTTTTAAGACCATGCCCGGGGCATGATTCGAATCCACGACCCCCCAAGTATAATAAATAAATTGTTATTTATACAAATAATTAATTTATTAAATTGGAGTTTATATTTATGAAATGTATTTAGTTAGTGTTTTTCATTATAAAATGGAACCCTGCTCTCAGCCGATTTCATAAGCACAAAATTGGTGTTTTCGAAACCATTTCGAATCAGGTATTTTAAGAAACTGGGGCGTCAGCAATGAAACTGTCCAAGACAGCACCGAAAGTACATTGAAGCGGAACTAGTTACTCTCTTAGTTGGCAACTAGTCCGCTTTACTGCAGGGTACGCACGCAACATATGCACTCCCTTCGAAAGTAAAATGGAATTTGTAACCCAATTTTTTTATCCAGCGCGCCGTGCGCTTTGGCCCAATTTAATAGTTCACTGTGCGGATTTACACAACTTCTTATGCCGCCACTAACCACTAATGCCTGCGTCCGAGCAATTTCCAGCACGTAGAGCGCGCACTGAGCAATCATGCAAACAATGTTCGGCCATGTGCACACATCCATACACCCTGAGTGAAAAGACAGTTTACCGACTAATTATCTTGCCACACGCAATCAGAAATAACAACAACGGCAGCAATAACAAAAGCAAACAATAAGTGAATTGTTAGGCGTACGACTGCAGAGAGCAGCTCCAACTACAACAATTTCCCATTTATTTAAATAATTAATATTGTATTCCCTCACGTGAAGTTATCGACAAGTGAAAGAACGTTGCGTTTGTCGTGTGTTCGTGATGCCTTCAAACTATACAATGTTTGACATTTGTAAAGAGCCGAGCCTTGCTTTTCCTTAAGAAATCCAGTCCAGTAATGCCACAAGCAAAGGATATTTAAAGAATGCTCAGTTTAATTCTTAAAGTAATTGGAAACTGGTGGAAATGTTGAAGGGGGTTTTCACATTTCAAGGTCAGGATTAGAGACCATCTTTTGAATCAACTTTATATGCCTTACTTCGGTAGTTTGATAGGAAATATTTAAAGCCATTAATTATGCACAGATTTAAAACTTAAAATAAAATTTGTTTAAAAATAATATATAAAGTTAATAATCGATATATATATATATATATATAATTAATAATAATATATAAAATAGAAATCGAAAGCACGTCACCAGATATTCTAAAACATTAAGGGTTGCATATTTTTAGGGTCTGCTATTAATCGATTTCAAACCCTAAAATACACACGCAAGAAGGCATGTGAAACTGCGTTCGAAGGCTTGTGGAAGTTTTGGTATACAAGAAGTATATAAGCGGCCACACAATTGACATTGAGATCAGTTGACAAATGGCAGAGTGAACATCGTATTGGCAGCAAGCGGTTGACAAGTGGCAGTAGCAGAGTGAGCGTCGTATTGGCAAGAGCAGTGAACAAGTGACAGTGGGAGAGTGAACATCGTATTGGCAACAAGCAGTGAAAAGTGATCATAGCCGAATCCTGAGAGTAGCAGCAGTGGTTGGAAAGTGATCGTCGCAGAGCGGACATCGTGTTTGCAATGGGCAGTTGATCAGTGATCGTCGCAGAGCGGACATCGTGTTAGCAATGGGCAGTTGAACAGTGATCGTCGCAGAGTGGATATCGTGTTAGCAACGGACAGTTGTGCAGTGATCGTTGCAGAGCGGATATCGTGTTAGCAACGGACAGTTGAGCAGTGATCGTCGCAGAGCGGAAATCGTGTTAGCAACGGGCAGTTGATCAGTGATTGTCACAGAGTGGACATCGTGATAGCAATAGTAGCAGGAAGTGAGTAAATAAAAAGTGTAGTGATTGACTGACTGAAGTAAACTATAATCGAAGACGAAGTGTGAGAAGTGAGAAAATAGAAATAAAGCCAATTGTTCTAACTTAAGAAGCAAACATGCTTATTACACAATCCAGCGATACGAATCCAAGTAGTGAGGAAATAAGGGGTCTCAGAAAAAACTATAGGATACATTTTAAAAATGCAAAAGACAGTGCAAATTGGGTATTATACAAAGCTGCACTTAGAAACTTCAAAGGAAACCTTAGTAAGGCACAAAGATAGTCGTAGAGAAACTTTCGCGGTGACGTAGAAGATAAGTCTGAGGCCTTAGGAATATCCTATCAACAACCCTAATGATACTTGGCTAATGATACTCTAGACTATCTTTTAGAGACCCGCAATCTCGGTTACTCGAGCACCATTCCGCGGGAAACAATGAGTATCGTGGTTAACTCAAATATACCAAAATTGAAATGGGTCATTTATAACTTCAACCCATACAAAGCATCTGGACCAGATGATGTAGCTCCACTTGAGACTTAACAGTCAGATAATCAGATCATCGTATGGTTGTTTGAAATTTATAAAAGTTGTCTGGAGCTAACATATGTTCCATAGTCATGGAAACATGTGTGGTTGGTCTTTATAGCTAAGGCCGGCAAGGGCTCGCAAACAACTCCAGGAGACTTAAGACCCATTAGTTAATGGAGGTTACAACAAAAGGTATTTTTCTGAACATGCACAGCTGTGGTATGACCAGTCCTTGTTTATGGGGTGTTTGCTTGGTGGACGGCCCTAAGTAAGTCCAAAACAGGTTGATAGCAAAGATACAAAAAACAAAGCGGAGGTATTCATAATTGGCACTATTAAAACGACTCCAACGGCAGCTTCAGACGTGATGCCTGTCAGGCTCTTTGGCGAAAGAAAGGGCTGCAAATTTAGCTTTAGCTAATAACTATGATCATGACTCTATCTTACAACGCTTTGAGAGTATTCCTGACTCTTTATTACATCACACCATGTTATGCCTTCATGTGTAGGATATCCATTCTCTCTAGACACGAATGGAAGGACCGCCACATGTCAAAGGTACTCACATCTACACAGATGGGTCCAAGCTACAGAGAAGGGTAGGTGGTATATTATCAGATGAGAAAATATCTGGACAAAAGATATTTGCATTCTATCTGACAACCAAGCGGCTTTCCGCTCCCTGGATTCGGCTATTATTGCATTAAAACCCGTCAAGATCTACCGCAAATCTATAGACTAGATAGTTAAACAGACTCGTCAGCATCTGAGCTGGGTTCCCAGCCACAGGGATATTCCCGAGAACTGCAAAGCGGATGAGCTCGCCCAAGAGGGTGCTACAAAATCGATTAAGCCAGCTAGGTCAAACCTCGGTAAACGCAGCGAGCATGTGCTAGTTTGAAGGAACAGGATGCAAAACAGCTAGACTAAACTAAATGAAATAAACATCAAGCGCTCAAGAGATTTTGCAGGAGGTAAATGGACGTGAAGGAGTAAGTGTACATTGAAAACGTGTTATGTAAGTATCCAGAGCTGTCCAGATGGAGGCGCACTTTCCTGGGTAACTCCTTTCTGGACTCTTTGGGAGATATTCCAAATAAGAAAATAAGCTTAAAATGGCTGGACCTTCAAAAGGGATTGGGACTTGTGTCTCATGCGGTATCACAAAGGTTCAATCATGACCTAAGTTTGCCTTTCTGGCGACCGCTAATCCTACCTTCCTACTTGCAACAGAATGGCGCATAAGGTGGCCACAAACATCCAGTCTCTTGATTATTTCATATGGAGCTATGTGAAGTCACAGCTTTATGCATATAAACTAGCAATCTGATCAAAATTGTTAGTTATTCTTCACATCAGCGATCATTACTAGAAAATGGTAGAGCTTCGTCAGACGAGTCAAAAAATTATCTTCTAAATATAGCATAAATTGGTATTTTGGATTTCTCTGCAGGTGCAATTAGGATCAAGAAGTTAATTCTGTAATTGGCAAGAATGGATATTGGATGAATGGAATATTTTATTATTTATCAGCAGAAGTCAAGCAAACCTCCTCCCACCTTTTCCACCATCCAGTTATGGCCATGGGATAGCAATATGGTTATGGTTACTTCACTTAGCTCCAATACAACTGTGATCACAAATATGACGTGTGAACGAGCAAATACGCAGCAAGGTGTTTATAGCAAAGGCCTGTGTGGCAAATAACTATTTTTCAAATTAAACTTAATTACTCTGCTAAAGCTGGATACACTTTATCCGATAAACATTAAAACAACGCACAATTGTGTCAACAACTACAGCAGTTTTGCCTTTCGTAATTGTTGCCTATTAAGTAAAGCGCTAGTTCATTACCAATATTTATGCAATATTCACAAAATCGCCAATAATGAGTGGAGCGCGGCATATAATCATGCATAGATACGCAGACTTGTACACGCCCGTATATGCCTGCGTCTCCGGAGCGATTTAAAGCAAGTTAACGGCCATCCATGGTTCAATGCCTTTCCATGCTTCATTTCGTTGTACACAAACACGCTGCGTACTTATGTTTATCTCATGCAAGGCGGCCGAAGTGAAGGTTGGTGACAAATTGTTGTGCTAGTGGAGGCGAAGTAGACAAACTCATAATGGACCATGTCTGGGGTGTTAAACACTGAACTAAGTCAAGAGAAAACCCTGGAAAATTACGCGGCATCAGCAAGGTCATTCTATCCCATAGAGAGATTCAATTTACGCACAGTGGCGGGGAGGCAGTTAAATGGGGTCACTTTAGGTTTATCGTTGCTAGTCTCCTAATTCACATCCGAAACATCAATTAAATCGATTGTTCAATGGTAAGCTATGAGCAGGCAAACCTGGTTAGTTTGAAGGATTCAGAAGGATCAGACAATCATTATTTTACATAATAAAGAGGGGGTGGACTGGCTATGTATGATAAACTGCTTTTATATAAGCAAATGTTTAGCCTGTGTAGACGTACCGTATGCAACTCTGGGAAATTAATAGATTAGTTTCAAAGTTCGTCTAGGTGGGTGTCGCAGATCCAGGCTATACACAGAGGTAGATGTTTGCTGGGTCAATTCTGGTTTCGGCTTCGTCGAAGCAGTTGTACCTACTAGGGTGAACTAGTTCTCAGAAGAATACATCATTTCCGTTTTCAAGTCGTAAACACCGTCACAAAAGAACTCAACTGCCGATCTGTATGCCTCTGTGGACTTTATAGATTTTGAGGCAACTTCAATAATGTTGCTCATTAGTGCGGAAGAGATATCCTCACTGTTGATAAAAAGTTTATGGCTCATAGTATGAAAGTCGGAAGGAAAATCGAAAGTCGAAAAGCTCTCTAACCAGAACAAATTGGCTACAAGAGCGTGTTACAAATATTCTATATTTGGTTTGAATGGAAGCAGAGAACACAGAGACACGACACTTAACCGTCTCTCGTTTGCGCACACTTACGCATGCGCAAAACTGTAGTAGTGTGGCTGATTTTCTTCAGAACCAATGATAAAAAACTTATACAGATTACCAACTAATGATAAACAAAGCCTTTTTTTAAACGTCAGCAGATTTGACGTTTAAGTGTCGCTTCTCTGTGTTCTCTGATGTAAGTAAGAAGGTTTTTTCGTGCTTAGCAATGAATGAGGAAATAGCTCTTTCGTCACAATATTTTTACTCGCACCGTTGCAAATAGTTCTATAGTTCGGTGCATACTCTGATTGGAAAGCGATACATTGACTTGAAATCTACAAATTGTCCCGTACTTATCGACACATTTAGAATTGCCCTGTTTTGACACCTTTTTGGAATCTGTGCCGCAATATTCGTACTTTATATGCAAAGTAGAACTAATTGTTTTAAATCTGTATTATTTCTCTACTTGTAAATCATAAGGTGTTACATCGGCTGGCGCTTGGCATTTGCATATTTAACATCTGCGCTCCATATTTGTAAATAAATTGTAAATGGAAGGGAGCAAGGAACGTTGTGCATTTCAAATGCCGCAATCTTCCGTAAAGAGAAGTGTGATTCACTTTTAGAAAATTCCCAATCGCCGAACCACTACAACGAGACTATACTTTTTGAAGAATACTCATAACTGAGAATATAGTGTACGAGTTTATATACCATAGTGGAGGTGGGACTCACGTTTCCATTAATAATCGGAAGTTGATACAATAAAGATATAGATAGAGATATAGATACAGAGAGATATAGATATATAGAAAGGTATAGAGATATAGATATAGAGAGAGATATAGATATAGAGAGAGATATAGATAAAGATATAGAAAGATATAGATATAGAGAGAAATATAGAGATATAGTTATTGCACTGCCCGCGATTCATCAATCAACGAATAAAGCTAGAAACAGCATTCGGTGAAACTCTGACACAGTACAATCTGGTCCCACATATGTGCGAGGATAAAGAGAAATGGAATACCACATGCCCTGTAGTGGCGAACATAATGAACATGTTATAATACACGGAATACGTACGTAGAACGGAACGCGCCATTACATCTCCCGAAGGAGTTCGCGACGCCCAAATGAGCTTTGGATCGTGCTCTGACAGAATGACCATTACTGACGATTGAGTTGTAATAGACTCATAACGGCCTTCCAATCCACTACCTAACAGTGAAGTTCCGGGAGGAACAACCGTCGGACAAGGGGTGGTTTGATTCGGGCTAAAGACCCACACTACGGCTTCGGCCATGGACTTTACATGTTTCCCAACCCCAGCAAAAAAAAAAATAAAATAAAATTATATAGAGATAAGAGATGGACGAAGAAATGGGTCGATAAGGTAAAGGAAAAACTTCCCTCCCATATAATCAACTCTGAGGACCCCACTGAATTAACCTAGCTATGCTAATGAACATTTATGATCAAATTGGATAGTATGCATATTGGATCTATACTAGTATATATACAGAAAATGGGCAGCATATTCGAAGGTCACGCCCACAATTTCATTACTGAGCCTTTATACAACTCATACACGAAATTACATAAGATGGATCACAGAGGCAGTATAAAACGCCAATGAAAAATGGGAGGGATACCAAATGGCACGCCCTTTTTAATGTATATGCATAACTCGATATTTACTACGTAAATAATTTCATATAATGGCACAAAATTAGATTATGAATATTGGTGATTAAATGGGCGTAACACTTCAGACGCCATTCCAACACACAATGCAATTCATCAGTATGAAGAACGTGCCTACAAAGATAACGGTTCAACTCGCAAGCACATGTGAAGGGTATCTCGAAATCGGTCTAACGCGACTTCTGTTTTCTATTCTAGTTTTTTAAACGTGTTCCTCCACACCACGTTTTGCATACTTAATTTTGTAGTATTCTCAGACGAGGCAAGTTCTCAATTTGTGGTTAAAGTAAAACAATGTGAGAAAAAGCAGAGCATTAAAATTGAAAATTTCCAAAAATTGTCCGAATCTTGCAAAATATCTTCAAAGCTATAATAAGTACGCATAGTTTCATTTAAACCAGAGATTTTTCACACCAGTTGAAGGCGATTCATTAGTGAAACACAATCGCGACTTGGCAGTAGTGGTAAAGTGGCCAGTGAGAGCCAGGCTAAAATGAAATATCAAATTTCTATATATGTAAGTATGTATATAAAAAAAAGTTTCAAGACCAGAACTGGGCTATAGCACGGCTTTGTTTTGCTAGTTTAGTTCAATTACAACATAGTAAAGGTTTTTATCAAGAAAAACGGAGTCAACAACCAACCATGAAAACACCAACACTCACTGATACATGAACCGAACGATCGGGTTTTCGAAATGAGCACTCCAGCTCAGCATGAGGCAAAAAACATGACATTGAAAACATTGAATGTGATGTTAAACCGGTTGTGAGTTTCTTCTATTTCACTGCTGAAGCGATGTCAAAAAACGCAAGCCCAACACTCGTAACAAAGACTTCGGTCACACAGATCCGATTGTGGGCACTCATAATGGAGGTTTCATTCAAATGTTGAACCCATCATCTGATTAAGCTAAAAAACAGCTCTTTTCTCGCTTTAATAAACGCTTGTAAATGCAAATAAAGATGTTTGTGGCAAGAACCTCATGGAAATTGAGAGTGGTTATGCAAGCGAGCAGCTAATCCGCTCGAATTTGACTGACGTGATCGGTCTGTTTCTACGAGTTATTGTGCAATTGTGGAGAACAACCGACTCAACATACAACGCAAATCCGATAATACTAATTATACTTATTTTATCTACTTTTCTTACTGTTAGTAGAATGTATTTCAGTCATGCAACTCCCTTAAAATTGCCTCCATCGTCATGCGTTTCATGAGAGCAATAATTTATTCATTGTAATTTGTACAATTATTTCGAAAATTACAAAATTGATGAGAACTGGCAACAAAGAGTGAGTGGAATATATGGTGTAGCCACCAGTACTTCAGCCCCACTTTAAGCAAAAGAAATTCCAAGTATTCCTTCAATTATATTTATAATTCTTGATTGGCTTGAGCTGCACTGCGGCAAGATAAGCAGAGTTCGCAAAAATGAGTGGCATTTTTAAATTTATTTTCAATATTTATATCTTCCATGGCGACGTAAACATGCCCTAAATATGAAAAACAAGTTCAGTTGATAGCTGTCGGGGAAATTATCACAATATTCTGTCAACGACGTAGTGAGCAAATGGTGTACACATTTCAATCATTCATGTATGATGCTCCAAACCCAGACAGCGTCACACTCGATGTCGGAATTGGAATAGTCAAATAACTCCAACATGGCCAACAGCATGAGGGAAATCGCAGAACCACATTTGTTGACTGCCGGTAGTGTAATTGCGACAATAGTGCTATTGGTTGCGGCCTATTCCAACTGTTTGGAATTTCCAGTACGCTTTGCATGAGGAAAAGAAGAAAACTTTACACTACAATAGAGATGAGTCTATTCGCCACTTGTTCATACGAATATGAACTTCATAATTAGGAGTTAATGTTTTACCTGCTGGTCGCAGCCTTAGAATTCGCTTGCCGCACCATCCGCTACACATTTCGGCGGACTATGGCAGGCGGGCGTAAAATCGATGAAATACCATCTGAAGCGAACATTTGGTTAAACAGGTGCTTACGTTCGAAGAGCTTGCTACTGTGTTGGCACAAATCGAATCATGCCGACAATTCTCGTCCACTCTGCCCGCTGTCTAATGACCCCAACGCCATTTTCTTATAGGCGACTCCCTATTGGCTCCACCATCACCCGGAATCGAGGACGCTAATATAATGACACGCTGGCAACACTGTCACTTTCTCGCTCGGCAATTCTGGCGCAAATGGAGTTGCGAATATTTATCTCGGCTTCAACGACGACCGAAATGGATTAAACGTAAAGCGGACCTAAAAATTGGCGATATAGTACTTATCAAAGATGAGCGATTCCCTTCTAACCAATGACCACTTGGACGGATCATTGAGACACATCCTGGAGAAGACAAAGTTGTTCTAGTAGTCACTTTAAAAATGCAAAATGGAATCGTAAAACGGCCAATAGCCAAATTATGCTTGTTACCCATCCAAAACAACTGGTTGTGGAAATTATATGGCAGTACATGTTTATAATAACCTCAGACAGTACAAATAGATAGATACAATATCCAGAAGTAATTCCCTACATGGATTTTTAGCATAGGGATCCATACTAACTTAAAATTGCTTCTTTCTTCACCAAATGTGGGCCATAAAATGCATTCATATGAAATAATGCACGGTAATTGAGATATTGCACATATATAGTTTAGATATATATTCATAGGTGTAAAGGCGTTCTTTTGTGAAGTATAGCATTAGACTTACAACACCAAATCGTTCTTTGAAGTATAACATTAGACGTTCTTTTGAAGTATAACATTAGACTTACAACACCAAATACGTTAATTCGACGCCTCGGGTGTGCTTTAGCGATGGATTCTTTTATGCAATTATGTGGCGTTTGAATCCCATTTTTCGAAAGAAATTTTGTTCATTTAAAATTCAATTTGAAACTCACTTTTCGCTCAGTTGATATTGAAACATAAATGATTGCATACTTTTAGGATCCCATTTGGAGTTTGAAAATGAGGTCACCACCCTATGTATTTAAACCAAGGCACAACATTTCCTTCGATACTTTTAGGATACCTCTATTAAGTGCAGTTCACAACGAGAGAAACGATCTATTCGAAAAAAAAACTTACTCAAGAACCCTCTTGAAACTTCTTTATTGTGTAGATAATATTCGATAAGTGTAGAGAAGATTCGAGAATGTTCCAGAAACTTCTTTATAGCGTAGGGAATATTCTAGATTTTTCTAATTCAAGCATTCAAAAGGTATATAAGCCACCACACTATTAAAGTGGAGACGCAGTTGAATAGCAATCGTAACAGTGTGTACATCGTTGATTTTTAATCGAAACAGTAACATTTGTAATTGTGATTAGGACGTAATAAAGTGATTAATGAATTGTTAAATAAAGTGCAATTTGTAATATAGTAAACTTCAGCCTAATATTAAGTGTGTAAATTGCAATAATTAAATAAATTTAATTATTTTAATTTAACCAGCGATTGTTTGATTACTACACAATCCAGTGGTACGAATCCGAGTATTGAGAGTTAGAATAAATGTCAGGAGGGCAATTTCGTAACAATATGTAAACAAGCAAATTATAAGTTTTATTCCCGAAAGATTCAATAGCCGAATATGATGAGCCTTTTCACAAACTACTGATATTGCTCAGCAGTGTGTGTAACAATGTCTTTCCACCATTTTCCATCACTTCCACTTAATAACTCAAAATCCAAGGTACTTCTAAAAGTGCTGTCAAATGTATAGCAAAGTGTCCCTTACTGAAACATACATCAAAATTGGTCACGTGTGTCTTCTCAGTATCATCATAGTCCATGAGAGTTGTGCGTAATGAATCTTGAATGATTTTCCAAAACTAACTCAAGATTATCAATGATCGAGGTACTGTATAAATTTAAATATATCAAATTACCAAATGCTGACATTTTAATTTCAAACATCATTTGTAACTCATTTGATTGTTGCACTGGAAAATCCGCCAGCGCAATAAATGTAAAAATTGCAATTAATTTTTACCTTTATTCTTGATTTAAAAAATTAACAATCAGCCACATAATATTTGGAAGCAGAAGCATCGATATATAGATACAAATGGGGCCGTTAGTGGAGATTAACATAAAAGAGCCCGCCCCACACAAAATGAACAATTGCTTTTCGTGCCTTCTTCCGTATTCCGCATAACTAATGGATCACATTAGGTTCCTTCAGCAACTTCATTTAATTCTTAAATATTCTTGAATTTAATTAAATGTTTAAATATTCTGTACATGAGTTGTGTTCCATTACACTTGGGCAAGAACTGGTGAATTGTGCCAACTATTCAGGTAAGCAAATCTTTGTTCCATAAATTCCGAGGATTGCGAGACTTTACCTTTCATAGCACTCCAACTTTAAATATTTGGAATTAATGTCATACATAAAACCAGAGGAAGAAGACATTTTAAATAACATATCCTGAGAAGCTGTAACCGGTTGCTCTATTTAGAACACCGCGGAAATGGGCGGTATTAAGAGAAAAATAAATTTTATTTATTAAAAAATGCTTACTTTGACTCACAGGTCACTGTCTAATGGCGGTACACGCTAAGAATGGGACTCACAAACAGAAGAATGCAGGAAATGTGGGGAGCAAGGCACAAGAGAAACTCTGGGGCATCTACTATGCCTATGCCCCTCAATATCTAAAACGCACTTATCACATCTGGGAGCCCCCTATGCCCCGCAATATCTAAAACGCACTAATCACATCTGGGAGCCCCCTGGTTTGAACGACTAGAAGAAGTCGCACAACTAGGGATGGTTTCTCTCTTAAGATTTGCTAAGATCGTCTCCCTGTTCAACGATTCATACTATAGCTCTTAAATGGATGTCCATCTGGCACCGCAAAGGACCTTGTAGGTCTATGTGTAGCCTTCACGGCCGGCCAATCTGACCTAACCTAACCTAACAGTGCTTACATTTTGAAATAAAGCTGAACAATGCGGTTTTTTTCAAAAATGAATATTTATTAATGAAAAATACTAGTTCTACTGTTGCGGTTGTGTAATGTGTAATTATTTTTATACGACTCTGGAAAATCACTCAATAACAAATTAAAAAGAAACTAGTTTTATTATCAGCCACAACAATTTCTTTGTTTGGGTTTTCTTGCGGATAATTTCATATTTTCGTATTTTCGTGACAAGTCTTCATAATTTAAATTTATTGGGTAATTTACATGTTGTCTTGCTTAAACGTTTATTGGGAATTTTTGGTCCACTACGTAGAACCCGTTTACCCGTGGCACACCATTATGTAATTTCTAGGACAAAGGCACATGTAAGTGATAATCCCTTAGTGGTAACATCGACTCAAGCTGTTTAAATTTGGATAATAATAAATAATAATTTAGTTTTAGTAGTTTGCCCCAAGGCCGACACTGCGACTTAAAAGACCTTTTGTGCCACACTACATTTGTCATTAATGATCCATGTGATCACAACTGTCTACTCTACTATGCCCTATAGATTTAGTACCGGCATTTCTTCTGTAATGCCATAGGATTTCGTCCGTTTGGTGATGTCAAAGCGTCACAATTAAAGTCATCAGGTTCTTTTCTACCTAGATATTCCTTCTCTAAAGAAAGGAAGTAGCTGAAAGTCATGTTCTTTCATTATCTTCTCCGCTTTTTTGATGAATTTGAGAATGTCCATAACAGGAGCATTCTTTATTTCTTCCAGACCCAGCTGGTCGCGGTGGAATGTGTTCATTCTAGTTCTTGCCAACGCAATGCAGTTGCACAGTATGTGTTCTGTGGTTTCCTCTTCTTCTAGACAGAGCCGGCACTCCGTATCATCAAGAATGTGGATTTTAGTCAGGTGATATTTCAGGTAGTAATGACCTGATAGAAAACCTACTATTTTTCCTAAGTCTGTTTTGCAAATATTGCGCAGTTCTTTATTGTAGGTGAATGGCCTTACCAGTCTTTTGGCTTTTCGTAGTCCCTCTATCCCTTCCCAGTGTGACATTCTGAGACTATGTTCCCAGCTATCTACCCTGGATTTAGCCTCCGCCCAGTTGATACCACAGTATGGCTCCGGTCCTATGAGGCTTGCTGCGGAACCGGCCCTAGCCAGTTCGTCAGCAATTTCATTGCCTTCGATCCCCGAGTGACCCGGGACCCAGCAAATTGCCACCATATTTGTTGCAACTAAAGTTTGTAGGTTGTTGAAGCATTCTTCCACCAGTTTCGATTCTAAAGAATGTGAAGCTAATGCCTGTAATGCAGCTGGAGTATCTGAATAGATAGTTATGTGTGCGCATTTCAATTTTGATAGAAGCGTCTAGACTGAATCTGGGTTTACTGATGATGACAATGAAAATTATGCTGATAAACGTACTTCGACTGTACGCTTGCTACGCTTCCATGTCATTCCCAGTGAGCAGTAAAGGCTCTCTTCCATATTAAACAATACACAATTTGCCCGAGCACATTCACAAAACCCTTTTGAATTGCCAGTTTTTATATAAATCCCATACGATTCAAAACATCCCCTCCTCACACCCCGAGGGTCGCCTTAGACATATAATTATTGTTCCTGACATATGAGGGTCGCAGTTTCAAATCCTGCCACGGGCTTGATCTCCAAAATGCTTCTTTCTATAAAATCTTTTTCTCTTCGAGTTGCAGGCCTCAGTAGCTGGTAATCATTCCCCCAACACCTTGCACTCATAATTAATTATGGTGTAAGATAGAATAATAATAATAATAATCAACAGCCCCTCCTCTGCAGCAACTTTTATTGTTACTCGAATTGTTAATTACTGATTCAATGATTTTAATTCAAAGTAATTAATTGGTACAAGTGCTGTGGATTAATTTGTGTGAGAAAATTCAAATCAAAAAATGTTCCCATTAGTTTCCGCGATCATATTATTTATGATGCCTGGTGTTTGATTATCCACATTTACCCGGGGAAGATAAGGTATAATAAAGCCCGATATAGATTTATGGCGCATACTCACAGCACTTTATAAGTTAAGCGCACTCCGCAAGTTCATCACTCTTTCCCACAAAACAGAAGTGAATATCATCGTTGCAGCTTTTTGCATGTAGAAGTTAAATTGTTTCACAAATGCAATGTTCAGTTCACGATTTTAGAGCAATTTTGTTAAAAATCGGAGAAAGAAAATAAAAATAGATGCTCACAGACAAACCGTCAGTATTTGCAAACAAATTTAGCTAATATTTTCGTGCTTTGAACAGCACGCACGTACATCTGTTTAAGGTTTGATAAGTATCATTGTTCATTGTATCTAAAAATTTAAGAGCAAAAATCCCATTTGACATTTGTTTATGAAAATTGTTTACTAAAAAGATCCCAACCCAAACGCCATGCGATTTTATTACCATAATTTCAAGCTTATAAAAAGTGTTTACTTATGTGTGTTACACGTACTCGAGTGTTTTGAGTTATCACCACAGTTTGTGCTGTGTGACAAGTGTGTTAACACTAATTACTACTTATGATGAACTTAATGCATCTTTATAGCAACCTCTGCGAACCCAAGTAGGGCAAAAAATTAATTAATTTATAATTTAATTACTGCAGATCGCAAAAGCTAAATATGTTCAAGAGGTCACAAAAGCAATATAGGAAGGAACACCAGATTCACCTTCTTTCAAATTAGTATGGCAACATAAAATACAACTTAGCAAGGTCGGATCGTCTGATGCCAAAGTCGGAGTTCGGATGGTTTGTGCAATAATTACAGTAGTGTTATTACATCAAAAGCCGTCAAGAGCTGCCGCAAATCTATAGACGCGATAGCTAAGCAGATTCGTCTGCATCTGAGCTGGGTTCCATGCCACAGAGATATTCCAGGGAATTGTAAAGCGGATGAACTCGCCTGAGAGGGTACTACAATACCGATTAAACCAGGTAGGCCAAACCTCGGTAATACTATTGCGACATGTAATTAATACAATATCCTTAGGCACAGCGGGTAGGTACAGGTCTGGAGGTACAGGATACAAAATAGTTATACAAACCTGGCCGGAAATAAATGGTATACGGTCGAAAGATTTACTATTTCTGAATAGAATAAGTTTAGGTTCCGTAGTAAGTTTCCTACTGGGACACTCTGGGTACTCATGGTAGTAGGCTGGGGATTGAATGGAAGAGGAGGAGTCAGGGTCCAATAAACACCTGTTATGTGTGTCCTGAGCTGTCCAGACGGTGGCACACTTTCCTGGGTAACTCTCTGGACTCTTTGGGAGATATTCCAAATAAGATAAGCTCCATCAAGAAAGTCTTCAGTTTTGTGGATCTTGGAGTGACAATGGATCCGAAACTTCGCTACGACCTTCACATTGACACCTGTATAAATAAGGCAAAGCGGGTCCTTAGCTTTATAAAAAGGGGGTCGAAGGAATTTAACCATCCACATGTCACAAAAAGTCTTTATATATCCCCTCTTCGCCCAACGCAGACGAAAGGGAAACTTATTTGGAGGCAGACTTAAAGCAGCTATCCTGACAATGTTGATAATTGTCAGATATACGAGTACATGGGCATTGACTGATCAGAGCAGACTGGATCGATATATATGGTGAATTAAATAAATTAAAATAGTGTGGACATGCTGCAAATCGCCAAAATAAGTAGGAATGCCTTCGCACGCGAATTTCTGTCTAGCAATGATTCATTGTTTGCGTTACACATACGTACGTACGACTGACTCTGTGCAAATATCTGAAAGTACGTGTTGTGTTTGCATTTGTTTAGTTTCATTCTGCTTTCCGATTTGAGTTGTTTGGTGTAGGTGTACGTTGTAACAGTTGTTGTTGCTGTTCGGGTGCTGGTTTGTTGTTGGTGTAGTTGCGTAGTTGTTTTACAGATATTGAACAGCGCATTGCACGGTGCTAAACGCACAAACGTGCGGTTAAGTTCATTGGTCAACATAACGAACGGGGCAGTATGGCGGGGCAGTGGTCTGGAGGTTAGGCGGGCAGGCCGGTAGACGGAAGACTAATGAAAACAAAATATACCAGTGGCTCAGCGGCCCTACCCGCCCGCTCTCTGAATACTGCGTGCTGTCCAATATGCGCGTACATACTGGTCGTTTAAGCTTTTTGTTTGCCTCGATGTGAGTTCAGCGCGTCCATAACGTAGAATGTGAATGTAGGGCAGCAAAGCAAATGCAAAATGCGAGTGTCTAGTGGGGAAAGTTTTCGTTTTTATCGATTACTGATTCATAATGTTGGCGATTTCGAAAAAGGTCTATAGAAGAAAGCGTTCCCAGTAAATCATTTAATAAACATTTTACAGCGCAAGCAAATCAAAGTGACGGTTTATTTATTGTTTAATGTGCGAAATACTTTCAGTGAACGGGCAGCAGCAGCGCTGTGTACTTGAAAACGCACACAATACTCGCCCATGCACATGTGCCGATTTATTCCAAATATAGTCTGCAAATTGGACCGGCATGCAACATGCACTCTTAAAGAGTTCCGACAATTGAGACGCACTGAAGGAGAAGTGAGTTCGCTTGCTTGAAGCAACCGAACACATTCATCATTACAATACCAGTAGATATTTATATCCATCATAGATGAATAGGCAGTGACATGTATGAGCAATTAATTACTTATAAGTAAAATAAGAGGGGGAAAAGGAAGTGTGGAAATATTAATAATTGAAATAAAAAAGAACTATGTCACACTCACCCATCATATACGCGACAAGTAGTGTTGTTGATCCGCTTATCCGATGATCTCCTGCGTCTATCTTCAAACAGATCTTTTACCGCTGTTACGCCAAGCACAAAGAGCACCGGAATCATGGCCACTTCCTTTCCGAATGCATTTATTGCCGGGAACCAATTTAGTAAGACGATAAAAATGAAATATAAATTGGCGACGCGATGAAATTGCTCCAGCAAGTTCTTGGGAATGAAAGAGAGCAGCGTGTATTTGGTGGTGCGAATCTTGTTGGCTACAAACTGCCCATTGGGGTGGTCGCGCTTGGGTGTCTTTGGGGGCACCGTATGATTTGGCACGAGCACGCGGTAACTACGTTCCTCGAACTTATCGGTGCGACAAATGCCAATACGCTTCCACCAGGGCGGCGTTTCCGATCGCCGCAGTGTGTATATTGATTCGGAGCGTGAGGCTTGCCGTGAGTGCCCACGACCACCAGCAGAAGAAGGCACGGATGGTCCAAAATCACGAGATTCCGCTTCGTCCTTATGGCCTGGCGGCAGTATAAAGTCTGTTTTCGAACCCACCCGGCTGTGTCCGCGTGACATCACAGCACCAGGCGAGTCGGTAATCTGACCCTGAGAGAATGCGCGCTGATGTCCTTTCATGGCCGACTTGATAGGCCGGCCACTGGGTCCAACAATGGCACCGCCACCGTGGCTTATTGAGCGGGCGTGCCCTCGGCTAGCTGACCCTACCATTAATGACTGCGGTGGTGGAAATAATATAGTAACGCCAGGTATGCCTGGCGTCGTACTACCGATACCGTTGCCGCCAGCACCACCAGCAATATTTGTCCCTGGGAACACATACGTGCGTTCGGGTTCCTGCAGCGGGATGGACTGCCCAGCGATGGACGTTGGCATGGCAGTTGTGTGTAAATGATTGAAGTTTTGCACCATAAGTGTAGGCGGTGCCGATCGCTGTGGTTGAACAACTGTAAATTTTCGCCGCAACTCTTCGGAATTCGCTGAAGGCATTGTTGCAAGACACCATTAGTTTTATATCACAAATAACGGCTACAAGGTAACGGTAAACTTTAGCAATCGCGCTTTTATCGAATCCTCGCAGCCATTTAATTCACACTGGCACACAAAACGTTGGCCAATACTTATCTATAACTAAACAAAATAAAACAGTAAATAACAAATAATCATATGTAGATAGTTGTAGTTTGTCGTAAACAGAATAATTATATATACATATTTAGATGAAACGCGGCAAATATAAACGGCTCAGACCAATGCGGGTCCAAAGAAATGCGCAATGAGTACAATAATACAACACGAGATTCAAAAGGGGATAAAATCCAATTGCAAAAATGTGAAAAAGTGCGAGATCAATGATTTAGCAAAATTATCCAGAGTTTTGGCCCTTACATCGACATGATAAAACCACAATGGTGTGGTTATGGTCTATTATATTTTAAGATGCCCATAGGTGCTGCTAGTAGTATTCGAAGCTACAACATCGGGGATAACCACATTTGGAAAATTATTTCGAATTATTTATTAGTTTTGGCCGAAAAAAGTTGGAAATACATGTATCGTGAACACGCTTACAGTAATATCTCGATTTACGTTACCTCAACCCTCATCTTCATTATATCTCTATTAAGGCGACTTACAGTAATACCTCGATTTACGTTACCTCCATCCTCATCTTCAATATATCTATATTTTCGCAGCATTTTCAAAGTGCATCGACAAGGCGACTAATCTACAATAAAATGCTTTACTATTAGAATATGTACACACAGAGAAGGTGCACTTATCACAGACGCATATTGTTCGATAACAAACCAGATGTTTTATATAAAATTCTTCAGACTATTACTCGTATGTCAACAAAGATTTCAAGCAGGAAGCTCCAACTAGGATATTCGTAGCTATGGAAATTAATTATACACCTATGTATTAATGCCTTAAGTACACATATCAACAAAACTTTTTCTATCGTTGAAAAATTTGAACGTTCAACCTATTTAATCATACTCGTATTTATGCTTCAACACTTTCCTGAAACTGTTTGTTTTAGTATAAAAACGGAATAATTTATTTACTTTTAAAATAAATACAAGTACACATAAAATGTATATATTATATACATAAAATGTATATATTAGGCGCATTCGATTCGCTACTCTATCGGTATTTCAGTATTTTTCAGTATTTTTATTGACCCAAAAGTTACATTATTTACAGAGTTGAGATATATTTATTTTAACATAGTGTCTTCCTAACATACTTATGTATTTATCTAGGAGTTAGAGACTTATTATAACAGCGTTTGTCTTAATGATAACAATGTTTTTAATTATATTAGATGTTATTAAATTATATTAATATCGCCACTCTATCGAGGATAGGACAGACTTTTGTATGGAAAAAGATATCGAGTAAATTACACTTGGATGAAACGAGCGAGTTTTTCTATCCTCGATTGGAAGTGCTTCCAAATTGAAAATTGCTTGAAAACCAACGAGATTAAAAATTGGCCATGAAAATTTCCCTGTTTCTCAGAGGTTTATGAAACAGTGCTGCCAAGTTTACCACTTACTCGTTGACTGTTTTAGTCGCACAACTCGATACGAGTTCGATACAAGTTACGAATCGAATGTGCCTATTATATACTTATATATATTTTTCCTTAAATATTAAGTTTTTCCCACCGATTCACGCTGCTTCGAAGTAAATCGGGCTATCACTGTACTGAAATATTTTATTGTGTCCATACAACTATTCCCCGGGAAATAAATTTTTAAAATTTCAACTCAGAAATTCAGATAAATATACGAAATAAAAGGAAACCCGTTACCAAATATCGGGATTCTTTAAAAAAAACTAGTTTGGTCGAATCTGGTAAACAAAAAATCTACTTATTTTACCTATACGTTACATTAATCTTAACAAAAGGCATACTTTTTTATATATTCCAAACAACGGTCGTCTGTTGGCTATTTGTTTGTTTGTAAAATTCTCATGGGAGCTAATTATTAATACACTATCTCATACCTTCCCATACTGAAAATGTAATTCCTTCACTTATTAAAGTGCTGAATTTTGTTAGTATGCATTAAAAATATTTCGCCTTAAAATAAGAATCCTTTGGTCAGCACACACAAATAAAGACTGAAGAGGGGTGCTCCACAAATTCCACCTACACACTCGAAGGTACAGCTAAGAAGAGTTTAAAATAACATCAAGTAACATGAAGCATACTAATGTGGGTATCAGGCCACATAGGAGTAGAGAGGCATGAGAAGACTGATAGCTTAGCAAGAGAGGCGGCGGCCTCTCCTTTCAACGGCCCTGAACCCTTCTGTGAACTATCATCCAATACCCCTGTCTGCTGAAAAAGTGTACAGATACAAAAAGAAGTCAAACCAGGAAAACTCTTCCGGGATTAAGACAGTCCAAAGCTCTTCTGGGAGATTTTAATCCTAACAGAGCTAAAGAGTTAATAAATATGCCTCGGAGTAAATTAAGAATTATCACAGGCATTCTAAGCGGACACTGTAGACTCAGGTTAGGTTAGGTAGGAGTGGCCGCCCAGTTTGCCAAAAGCACACTTCAGTACACATAATGGCCCATTGTGATACCACGGTGTGGCGCCGTTCAAGCACTGACTAAAAAGTTCCCATACTTGGGATGGTGATAGTCAGCGCAAGAACAGCGCCACTGTAGACTCAACTACCATATGAATAAGTTGGGTATATCTTCAGACGCCATCGGTCGATTCTGTGGAGTGACGAAACCTCACTGCATCTGATCACGGACTGCGGACCATTGGCACATAATAGAATGTGGCTTTTTGGAGAATATATCTTAGATATGAGCAAGATCCCTCAACTTGATTCCTCCAAAATATATGAATTCCTGGCAGAAGAACTGTAGATAGGGGCATTACAATAGATCTTTCAGGTCGCGGTGTATAACACCCTTAAATAAATCTAATACATGAAGCACAAAATTTCTCTGAATTTTTCGCCTGACAACACTAGAGATTTTTATATGATCTACCAAATACAGCTGAAGGGGACTGGGTATCATAATTGCTTAGTAAATTCAGAACACATAACTAAGACTTGACAAACGAGTATTGCGAGTCAAGGGATTGCAAGCATAAAAGATATTGTCGCCAGGTCTCCAATAAAACAGCTAATAAAAATCTATTGGTGTAAATCTTATGGCGAATCAATAGCTAGTAAAGTTGTGTAATTGTTTACAAATGATGTAAGTAATTGCACAACTTGTGAATTGTTTGTTGATCAATGAGCCACATACTATAAAATCTAGTGTAGGTGAGTGCTTAATTGAACCTGTTAATTACACAGCAGAATTTGTCGCCAATCACGTCTTATCTAATCAAAGGATAGCAGTAACAAAACATAAAAGGAGTGAGAGAAAAGTGGTCATCTCACGAAGTTAGATATGAATTATTACTTTGTTTCTTAATACATTCAGAGAACAACATGCGTAATTGTACACATAACTCACATTAGGAATTCGTATTACATCACACAACATACTCGAAATCTGATGGATAACCAGAAATGAGATCACCGCCATAACGCCAACGGCGGGCATTGGAGTACAGGAAAGCCATCGGAAATTATGGTAATAAAAATCTATGAGCAGTAAGAAAAGAACCAAAAGCGAATATGCCGAATTATTAAGGAAATCAAACCAGACTTCGCATATATCCACTCCACCAAAGAGCCTTACACACATTACAAACGGTGTAGACTGATTAATGGATGTTGAAAATTCAAATGAATGAACAAATAAATACTTAAACGAAGAAAGAACAAATTCAGAAAGACGTGGACCACTCATTTATATATACGAGTATTTGTGTATTTATTTTGCAACATCTGGCCGATAAGAAAAGGAATGAAAAAGGGAGCCACGTGTTACACTCGTAGGATACTCAAAGAAACAAAACCGAACCATGCACAGCTCTGGTGGCTAAATCACTTCATATTAGTTGAATTGGAGAACTCAATTTAAATTCTTAAGGGCAGGACTTTGGATATTTTTAGTTATATTTAGCAAGCATTGAATTAGTTATAAAAACACGAAGATAAAATACAAGACACAAAAGTGAGTGAAAGAATTTCGTTGATAACGCAAACTGAAACTGTTATTGAAAATCAAATGCAAAACGAAAAAGACTAATTGAATTATATGCTGCAGAAACTAATTAAATATATGTACGGATATATACGAGTATAAGTGAAATGAAGGTTCCGCAATGAATGCGTGTGGATTATGTCTAATAATAACTGATCAAAAAGAATTTTAAAAATGTATGCGAAATTGTGATTTTAGTCTCTCACGAGCCAGGGTATCGGGAGGGCCTATGGCAGGTTATATTCAATACAATCAAAAAGAGAATGTGCAATATTCCTCGTACAATACGAAAACACTCGTACAATTCGTGAAATTTGCACACAAATTAAAAATAAAGAAATTCTCTTTCGCCCCTACTAAAAGCACTGTCTGCTCTATAATTTCTATTGAACAGAAGTGGGACTGCCTCGGGCTAAATCGACTTCGGTATACCGTTTCCCTACGATGATCTATCAAACCAAACACATACAAACGAAGTGGACGAGCGACAAAATCTTTGCGATATTGAAGCCAAACACTCAATATCATCGCAAGAAAATGTTTCATATGTTTGAATTCTACAAGAATGTGGGCATGGCGTTCGAGATATTACGCTCAGTATGATCATTAAGCTTCAGTCCATTATATCAAATTATTTTGAAAAATCTTATATAGATCTCGAGTTATATATATACCTCAATGGTGAGGGTGCACTGGAGTTAATTAGCCTACTTTTTGGTGATTTTATACCAGCACTGCGTTCAATCATGTGAAACTTCGTGGATGAATCTTATATAGATCCCCCCATTATGAATATTTGTGAAGAGTGGCGTAGCAATAAAAATATAGTGCAAATTTTTGGCAAGAAGAAACTACCAACTGTGTATTACCACCAAAATTTGTATATCATATAAATAAGAGCACAGCTGGGGTCATTTTAAATAAAGCCGCAAGAGTTGATTTTATGGTAGGTAGGCGTGTCTCTTTCATGATACATCACAATTCTTGCATATGGCTTAATA
The DNA here is from genome assembly GCA_920105625.2 of Clusia tigrina. Lineage (NCBI taxonomy): Eukaryota > Metazoa > Arthropoda > Insecta > Diptera > Clusiidae > Clusia > Clusia tigrina. The sequence goes on along the minus strand of OV050033.1, from coordinate 37,632,685 downwards.
GTGTCCAATTTAATACATTAGGCGCATTCAATTCGCCACTCTATCGAGGATAGAACAGACTTTTGTATGGAAAAAGTTATCTAGTAAATTATACTCGGATGAAAAGAGCGAGTTTTTCTATTCTCGATTGAAAGCGCTTCCAAATTGAAAATTGCTTGAAAACCAACGAGATGAAAAATTACCCATAAAAATTTCCTTGCGATTTTAAATTTTAAAAAAACAAAAATTAATCTTTGGATTTTGTTTTTTTATTTTTAATATTATTATTGTGTTTATTTAAATTATATTCAAATGATGAGTTTGTGTTAAAAATATAAAAAAGTAACTGTTTAAAAAACAGTTGAAAAAGTGCTGCCAAGTTTACAACTTATTCGTGTGCTGTTTTATACGCAAAACTCGATACGAGCTCGATAGAAGTGACGAATCGAATGCGCCTATAATTACAAAACAGACTGGAACAAATTTCGCCAATTAAAATCAAATAAAGAAATTGACAAATCGAATGCGCCTAATTTTCATTATTCATTTTTCGTATTGGTCCGCCTGGTTCATACTATATACTACATCGACGTATTCATTACGTAAAATCCATAAAAAGGTTTCTTAAACAGCCCATTGACGTAAACATCACTAAGGAAAACATACATAAAACATTTTACTGAAGAATTTCGCGTGGTTTTAACATGGCGGGGTTATTATATCAAAAACAGAGACAAAGCCACGTCACTTTATTGGGTAATTTTAAAAGTCTATTCATTGATTAATGCTATAATATATCTTACTCCTGATTATAAAAAAACTAAAAAAGGTACAAAGATAGGCTAAAAGTTGAGGTATAATCTACGTCTACCACCGCTGGGCAAGTGCATAGAATGTGTATGTTCTTAGTTACTTTGAAGATTGTTCAATACACATACTATATATACTAAACAAAAAATATCAGTTCGGCATCTCACTACAGTTGGGGTATTTGTGTTGAGGAATCTGAAATACCCAGCCACACTTAATGGATGGCGATACAAAATTCCGCCCATAAAAGATGACTTCTGCTTAAAAATAAGTGCATTAGCGAAGTGCCATCCGAATTCTAATCGTGTTCAATTTGAATCCAGTTTTCTATGTATATAAAGGAGTGATGTAAATTCTTCTAATAATTTAGACATAGACTCAGTACAAGTACAATGATTGGCTGCAAAAAATGAAATTTTAAAATTCTACTATTTCTTATTTATCTTGAAATTTTAAAATTCTACCATTTCTAATTTGACGATACACTCCTCATATGTATGTGTTTTTTTCAGGAAAGATCCCACTTTAAATAATTGCATTCGAGTTTTTGAAACAGAACCTCTGTGTAGCTTTGACATCATCATTATAAGTTCGAAGCGTGCAGACCCGGCAATTACGCTCAGTTCCATACTTATCACCAGACCACGAAGGCAGATGAATAAATGTACGCTTTAATATATGTATATCATAACTTCTATGATAGCAACATCTTATGCAATTCGCATATGCGCTACAAGTGTTCCTGGAAGCATTATCTTCATGCAAAACTCCTCAAAGACAGCGCCACCAGTAATTTCGTAGAGGTATTGTGGTATCGCTATCAAATTATTATTATCTGTGATTTTTAAATGTTTTGCCATAAAAAAGCGGAAAACCGTGAGATGTGTTAAAACTTTTATAAGAGTGTAAAAAGTGTCCAAAGGAAACCAAAGTAAAAATATTGACGATAAGCACAATTGAAGCAAAAAGAAAACCGAATCACAAGAGGCATGGCACAGCAACAACACATCAATATCACTATCAGCAGCTACAGAACGTTTATGTTCGCATACAAGTATGTACACACATTCATACCTACTTATACGTACGTATAAGCTAAAAACACAACTTAAGTTCATTTCCGCTTTTTTGCATTAGGAAAGAAAATCAAGTCAACGACTGCTCAAGATGAAAACGTTAAAGCAGGGCAGAGAGCTAGCTCGCTTGTTGCTAAAAGCAATATGAGCCACTGCCACAAAGAGCAGAAGCCAACCAATGCAAGACGAGGCAAAGAACCAGTGATGACGAAAACGCTGAAATAAAAAAATTGCGAGACAGAAGCAGAAGCAGCAGCAGCAGCAGCAGTGGAAGTAAACGTGCTCCCTCTCAGCAAGAAGCCAATTTAAGTGTTCATGATAAAGTCACGGAGCGGAGTGGCTGAGGTTGCGGGAACGATTATGTTAGTAACTGGTTCTGCTTTATTAGCAATTGAGCCCGATTGACTCCATATTCAATGACTTTTTACTTAATTTTATCTTTTGTCTTTGATGTATGCAGCATTTGGGTTTTTCAAAGAGAATTCTACTAACAAAAAAAATATTCATGGAAACAACATGAACTGATGTACACAACATGTAGACTCACACAATAAGTAGATCCACCAAGTAGAAAGCAGTTACCAAATAAAAAGATTTTCGATTTAAAATTATTAAATATTCGAATTAGATACTTGAACAAAATAATGCAAATTCAACGAGGTCATTCCAACCCCTTATTCTCATCAACTCTAGCACATTTCTCTTCTTTGTTTTAGAATTCTGAATTTTTCACAATTGCACATTCAAACATGTCTTTTTGTGTACTCCGCACCTATTGCCACCTTTATTTATTATTACTACTGAAGAATTTATTTTGGGTATTCTTTTGCTGCTTTTAGTTTAACAAGTTCGCTCGCCATCGAATTGCCAAGCTAAGCTCCTCTGCGCGCGATCTTTTCACCATTATTTTTGCGGACTACCAGCACTTTGATTAATTCAACATAAAAACGTAAATTAACGTAAGAAATATTTTTATTAATTATATGAATTTATACTAAAACAAAAACAAACAGCGACAGCAAAAACTATAAACCTTAATACGCCACGACGAAACGTCAACTGCAACTGTTCCTTTCCTTTTTGTTCCACGGTCCACAATTAATTTCAAGCTTTTTTCACTTCAAACTGAAAAAAGCTTTTCCAATTCTTTACGTTTATTGTGAATTGTAAATATTACACAATTCACAATATTCTTCAGAAAGACAGCCGTTAATTAATAGCTTATCTTAAATGAGCTGCAATAGATGATATATGAAACATCGGAAGTAACACAATATTATGTAATATATTAATTAAAGACTCAAAAAAATTATACTTTAAGCAAATAGAATTAAGGCTCTTTTACATGATATCTGTCGCTCTCTCAAAATCGATATTAATAAAATAGTTACAGAAGGCATTAATTATTTTATTTAAGTCAAATTCACGGACTTTCACTCACATTAATAAAATATAATAGATATTAATCATTTTATTTGAGTCAAAATCACGTACTTTAAATTTACATTACGAAATTTGACATCAGACAATAGCATAGCAGAAATGTCTGGCAAGACAAGTATGAAGTGTGAAAATTATTTTAATTCAATTATTTTAACTTAACTGCGATACACATAATCGAACATCCTGGACAGTCAAAAATTCATCAGTTTTGAATGAGAGTTCGTAGCGGCCGAAACCGTCATTCAAATTGCGAAATTTGACTATTAAGCATGGAAAATAATTGATTTTTTTCTCTTCTTTTGTCAAATCTCTTTTGTAGGAGGACCGAATTGTGTTCCTTTTTTTTACGGCCTCAAAAGAACAAATTTTTTTTATGTATTTTCATATATTTAACAACACTTCATACGATTTTGTTTTTAAGTCACGCATCATGTACTCTGAGTTTGTTATATCCCAAAGACGACAGTGCAATTCAGAACAACATATAAATTCTTTAAACAAAATCGTCCGTATCCATCTTCACTCTACAATTATTTAGTTTGAATTACACTTTTCAGTATACACAAGTTGTCAAATTTAGATGCTTCAACATTTGGTTATTTATTGTACCTTAATCCTTTTCGTAAAAAACACTTTGGACCAGCACCCTATAGGGAACTAAAGTTATAAAAGAGAAGACAATGATGGAATTTTTTGGTTAGGCTGCAAAATGGAAATCCAACTCAAAATATTCTTAAATTGCCATTATTTTATATATCCGACCACAATTAACCCATTATGAATCATATTCTTATTTTAATTACAACTAAAATATATTTAAATTTATACTCATATCCCATTCACTGCACCGAGCGGATAAATAATTTCTCAGAATTGAAGGAGCAGTCCTGTAAATGCTTCATTCTATTTGATAATCCACTAAGTCTTTTTAATCTGCTAATTTGACTTTAAAGGATTTTATTGCTAAAACAATACTTTAGCACAGTCCCCAAATCAATTAAAATTTGCCAGCTAGAAATTAACACAGCTAATAAAATCTGCACAACTGTGGCATCATCATAGAAACGAATTTAAAATGAAACAAAAATTTTGGTTTCTCATGTTGGTGTTGTCAGATAGTACCAATTGGATTATAGTGATGCAAGAATGAAATTCAAGTCCTTAGTAAAATTATCAACAGGTAATCGCCTTTTAAATTGTAAGCTTTTATCATAAAATGTATGTATCTGTCTCGCGTAGTTTTTTACAACTGAGTTCAACACCTCTCGTCATGTGAGCAGGAAAGAAAATTAGTTTATGGTAATTTCACACACATTCATTATTAAACTAAAAGTTACATATTAAAAGTTGAGATACAAAACAAATGTGGTTTTCCGTTTTTCTTATTTAATGGCTCAAAGTTAAATTAATTATAATAATTATAGGAACAAATTTTGAATAAAACTATTGCAGATTCTTATTACTTTACATTTTTGAGTAACGATTAACCATTGGTTTGGAGCTTAATAAATATTCGTTTAACCAACGTAGTCCCCAAAGCTGTGTTACGATATCATTTCACGAATAATCCTTAATAATTTCTCCTTCCACTCTAATTAACATAATTTTCAATATACCGAGTAAAAGTAACGACTACTTGCAAAAAAGTATCGAGTAATATATATTTAAAAAAAAAACTGCACTAGTGAATTGGTATTCGTTACAGCAAGCAAGCCAATTTTTTTCATCAGTCAGTTGTCGAGACGGGGGTGAATTCACATCCGAATAGAAAAAATTTTATTGAGCGGAGTGTTTGACCGAGTAACTTTTTGGTACACACTAATTTACAGTAAAACGATTAAAGTGCAAATATTTTTTTAAAATCCTTTATAAACTAACAACTAACTAAAATGAATGAAGAATATGATGCCATCGTTTTGGGCACCGGGCTGAAGGAATGTATCCTAAGTGGTATGCTTTCAGTATCTGGCAAGAAGGTTTTGCATATCGACCGGAATAAGTACTATGGAGGCGAGTCAGCTTCAATTACGCCATTGGAGGAGTTGTTCCAGCGATATAACACTGAGTCTGGTGACAAGTACGGGCGAGGTCGCGACTGGAACGTGGACTTGATTCCAAAATTTCTGATGGCAAATGGGCAGCTGGTAAAACTACTTATACATACGGGCGTGACCCGCTATCTTGAGTTCAAGTCAATCGAAGGTAGCTACGTCTACAAGGGCGGAAAAATTGCTAAGGTGCCTGTGGATCAGAAGGAAGCATTGGCTTCAGATCTAATGGGTAAGTGAACACCATAATAAATATATTTATTTTTTAAAAGAAAAAATAGGATATGAACAAAAATTGTAGAAATTAGTTGTGTACTCGTGTTTCATCGTCATTTTCGTTTTCACCTCGCCTTTGTATTCGTTTCTTCATTTTCTGGTATTCGTTGTTGATTCGTGACACGTACTTCGTGGTTGATGAAGAAATGAAGTTCAAAGATTGAAACAATCGCATGCATTCAGTTAATATGATAGTAGAAAGGTTGAGAGAAAGTTTGTTACTTGTAATATATTTTAGTTCTGCATTATACAATATTGCAAAAGTCGAGTTTTATTGATTTTAGCAGGAAGCGATGAAAAAATCTAATTCGCTGCTAGTGGGAGAGGGGAGCTCTGTCCTATAATTGTCTATGGACTAAAAAAAATATAGTGGGGAATGCTGCCACATTTCTAAAGAAAGTACACTAATTTCGGTTCATTATTATTGGTTTAGTAAAATTTTATTTATGTGGCAACTGTAGGCGGCCAGTGATTCATTTTTCCTTAATTGTTGTATACTTTCGTTTCGCCAACTTGCCACAACTGTTGTGTTGTGCAAATGTGATTGGCCTTTATCTGTGTTTTGCAATTATGTACATACATTATATTGGGCTTCCATTTGTTAACAATTATTATTAAAGTTTCTATTGGTAAACTCACTGCAATGCGGAAAAAATTTTCTTTTCTAGTAGAAATCCATCAAATGCTGTGTATTGTACATACAATATGTATGATAAAATAAATAGCATGAAGATATGATGTCACTTAGAGTGACTCACTTTAAAATCCTTAAAAAATGTCAGGATCGGATCAAAATGATTTTTCTACAATTGCAGAATATAAATAAGTATATATGGTTGTATATCTATCACTGCATAACGAAGTTTATTTTTATTTTATTGATGAATGCATATTTGGTAAAAGAGGCTCAAACGGTTTCATCTCACAATCCATTTTGCATCCAACCGCAACAAACTATGTTGAGTTTCTTTCAAATGTTTAGATTTTGCCGTTTATTCCAATAAGATTAAAGTAAATATATTTATTTTATTTGACTAAAAACCAGAAACTTGTAATTTTAATCTAAGTTTCCACCCCCTTTCTCTCCGTATTTCGTATATTCTTTATTTATTTTACAAATAAAAAGAATTAGACATTCGGTATCAAAATTGCTCATAAATAATTGACCTTTTCAACTTATTTTGTTTACAGCAACCCAAAAATAATAATTTCAAATTTCCGCGTTGTCAAAATGATTACAGAGTAATCACCTGCGAATGCGGTTCAAAGCGAACATTTTTTGGGTGTTAACCAAGAAGAAAACTAAATTATTTGGAGAAAAATTATAAACACATTATAAATTGGAGAAAAATCATTACGGCATTTTATTGATACCTGGTCGTGTTTTTTGCTTTGCTGCAGAAATGAGTTTTTGCAACCTAATTAAATTTTAATTAGTGCATTGTATGGAAAATACATATAACTAGAAAATTCAACTGGAAAATTTTGGAACTATTTTCCAATCTGATTGGATTTATTTGGCATTTTTGAAGCTTTGATTGGTTTAGCTTGTGAGCTCAAAATTTTGAATTCGCTTCAAAAAATTGCCTTTCCATTATTTTTCCCAGTAACCAGAGTTACTATTACCAGAGAAAAGGAGCGAATAGTGTACGCTCACTGACAAATCTCAATCTTCTATTCCCATTTTAAAAAATATATTCAATAAAACCTAGGAAATAGCTAGTGTGTGCCCTATCTGGCAAACCCAACATATTCATAGATTACCATAAGTAGTGTTTATGTGTCATAGGTCATGATTAGAAGAATTGTGGAGTCGTTAGCAGAGTTGCACATGGTTTTTTGAAGATTGTTGGGAGAAGGCTGGTGCTTTACTTTTATGAGCAGTCGAAACTGGAAAATTTAAAGTAGGTAAAATTGGATTTTGATAAGTATTATTTATTATATAATTTCAAGTTTAAATAAACAAATATGATTAAAAGATGTATTGAAATGAAATGAAATCGTTGCGGTTTTAAGTATATTACACAAATGGAAAAATCGTTAAAACCCTTTCAATTATGGTCTTTATAAAAACATCTTTAATGCTGCAAACCGAAAATGTCTACCAAAGAGACACACTCTGCGTTACATCGTGTATTGATCCTGGCCTAGGAAATCTCCCAGTTAAACCTGTTCGGAAAGCTTATTCTAAACATCGGCCTTAGCTTCTATCGGACTCGTCATTTGTAAATTGTTTTCACGGTTATCAGAAGCAAAATACTTGCCCACAACTTGATCAACAATTTTTTCTGGAGTAGCTAAGTTCCAAATGGTTCAAATTTATCTTCACTCAAAAAAAAAACCCTTCAACATCATAGTCTCTGCTCCACCTTCACCAGTGAAATATTTGCCATCTATCAAGCTGCTGTTATAGCCTCCAAAACCAAAGGTAATTTCTGTATTTTTACTGACAGCCAATCTGCCATCGATGCATTACAAAACTTCAGAAATGAAAGCCTGTTAGTAACCTATGTACATTCGAGATTTGCTCATAAAACAAGAAAATTAAATTAAATTGATGTGGATACCTGGCCATTGTGGTATTCAAGGCAATGAATTCGTTGACTCTGTTGTAAAAAGTGCCCACAACGCCCCTGTTTTGGCGCTCTTGAGAAAGTTGACTTGAAACGTCTTATAACGCAGTACCTACAAAACAAGTCCCTATTGAAGTGGAACAATTGCGTACACGATTACTCGGCTATTAACCCTACGAAGGTTAAACCTATTTTTCCTACTGGTTCTAAGCATACAGATATTTTGAAATTCACACGGCTTTGTTTGGGTCACGCGCAGATCACTCACGGCAACTTGCTTAAATCTGGAGATTCGGCGTGCAGTTTCTGCAAGTCTCCTAGCACATCAGTTAAACATCTTTTAGACATCTGCCCCGAATTAGCCTATTCAAGGCAAAGGATTTTTGGCACAGCTGTTCCATCGAAACATCTAGCTGATTTAACTTTGTTAAATATAAGTTTTATATTTAATTTTCTTGCATTATGTAGCTTACCTCATTTCATTTAATATGAACTATTTTTCTTAATTCTCGATATATTGAAGCAGCAAGTGTAACCATTGTAATTAATTGATTGTAACAACCAGCTGATGGCCTTGAGCTAGTGCTGTTATTTTTATTATTTTTTGTATATTAATATACTTGAAATAAATATGACCTTAAAACTCGATTAACCGTTTGTTATAAACAGTCAATTCTAATATTTCTGGCATATTTTCTTATATATTTTCATTACTTAAGCTCACCTGCATTCTCAAATCCATTTAAGCAGTAAACGCTTAAAAAGAGCGCAGTTAAATTGAATTGAGAAATGCAAAAACGCTGCTGTGATCTCGTTGCAATTTATGTTTGGTGGAGGGCTTGGGAAAGTTGGAGTATCTATCGTTGGGCCAAATCTATCGTGCTTAAAGGGGCCTATATATATGTTGAACAATAAAAATGTTTGTCCAAAATAAGGTTTTTACTAGTCTAACACGTGCACTTATCAATCACTCCTATCATAATTTGGGAGCTGAATTCGCATGAACAGAGTCAGAACCATTTTGATGTGTTTGGATGTGTTTTTAAATGATTTGAAGTTAATGTATTTACAACAGCATCCAATAATGATGAATATTCATTACAAATAAGAACCGTGCATAAATTATAAATATGAGTTTTGTTAAGCCACAATGGAGCTGTAACGTAAATTTGCTAGTTGAAGCACTGCCTTTGAAAAATCATTCACTATTCACGATTTTTACACGATAATTACAAAATGTTCCTTGAACACTGCCATGCTTTTATATTTTTGTGACGAGTTTAAGGCGGTATTGAAATGTTAATGACATATTCTCTTCTTTTTTTTATTTTTATTTTTATTTAAGTTACTTCAACGATGAAGAATTATTTGGCCAAACTTGGACAGTTATAACGCCACCACCATAAAATTTGAAACTTAAGTTTTATATATAGATATCAATATCCTTTAAAAAGTCGGTGATTATTTTGAAGGCGTGGTCTTCTTTAGCCTGGATTAGGGTTCTTAGAGAGTTGAATTGTATAAGTGCTGGGAAAGAATTTCTTGGCAAATTATATTTAGTACAATGAAAGATGATGTGTTCTGGGTCTTCAGGGCATTGGCAAACTTCACAGTTTCCATCTTCAATTACTCTTAGTTTCTTCAGCGTCTTGTTACAGAAAGCGTGTCCTGATAGGATGCGGTTAATTTGCTTGACTTCTTTAGGATTCAAGTTCTTATTTTTTTTAAACCAAGGATTTTTCAGAATATCGGGAAACAGTTCTCCATACTTCGTGCCTTTTTCAGAAATTAGATTGACATATTCCCTTTTCTTTTACAAGTTTCTCGAAAAACTATATTATATATTTTGTTATAAGAAATGTACGAGTACACTAAAATATTATATATCTCTTTGTTATATTTGACATTTAAAAATATTGGTACCCCTCCATTCTATCCAGTCATAGTCGTGATGCATCCATTACAGTCCTGACCGACCGACACGTTGAAATTGATCAAGTCCTTAATATTTTATAAATTTATAAATTGCGTTAGCTATACGATATATTTAGTTTCTTTGCCCGATATATCCGCGCTATCGTTATATCTCAGCATCTGGTTTCTTATGTCAAGTGTAGAGTCGCATCACATATGCCAATAATTTGCTTTTGGATTTGTGGAGAAATATAAGTGCAATATTATTTTTATATTGCAATTTTCAAAGTGATTTTAAGTTGTCGATTATCGGCCCTAAAAGTTCATCATCACGACATTTACAGGCATATCGTTTTCTAATTCCGGTTCTGCTGCTCCTTTGTGACATTAACTGGAAGGATTATTTCAGCAACATTCAGTCACATTTTTATAACGTGTGAAATATTTAATAAAGGATCCTAAAACGCCTAAAAATGCTTCCGTGGAAGAAACCTCAGTATAATAAAGTGCGCATTTCCAGTTGTTTCGAATAAGCGTGGCCAAATGGCATGGAATACATTTACTGGGTGGTGTCTGCGCTGTATTTTTATCTTTGAGTAGGAGTCCACGTTGTTATTATTTCAGAAGTTTTTTTAAAAATATATTTTAATAAATGATAAGTATTTTATATTTGTCTTGTAATCTGTGGCATTCGTTAAATTGACAATTTGAAGTGAATAACATTTTTGAACATTTTCTTTTGAACGTAATTGAATTCAGCGAGACGATATAACGCCCAGAAATTTTGACCGTCTTCATACGAAAAAAGGTCCAAAAAAGTGTTTTTTACTTTATCTAATTTAAATTCACGTTATTTCGTGTAGTCTAACAAAATGGTGGCAAAATGGAGACAAAATTATAATTGCGTTTATAAATATTGACCGCATTACAGAGAATATACTTGTATATAATAATGCGAAAAGCAGAATTTTGGATTTGCCTACTTTATAATCCGACCATTTCTTCATATCTCCTACTCCTACACATTAGGCTTGTGTAGTGAACGACCCAACAAACTAACTGAACTGTTTCAGTGAACTGAACTAACTGAACTAGTTCCGATCTGTTAAACAAAATAGTTCACTTGCTCACTTCCTCATTAAAGTTAAAATTGTTTACAGTGCATGTGAAATCGGTGAAATATTTTAAAAATGGATCTCGAAAAAATTTCAGTGCTATATGGGGACATTTTGTTGAGAACGCAGACAAAAAAGCGCCAAGTGCAAGTATTGCTCTCTGCTTCCTTCCACTTCTTATGAACGAACGAACGAGCGGTCGAACTATATTGAGTAAGTGAGCAAGTGACATGTTTTAACAATCATGACATACTGAGCGCAACTGAACTAACTGAGCAACTGAACGATATGAACGAACTAGTTCAATATGCTCAGTGCACGAGAATGGGCGGATCAGTCAGCTGAACGACCAAGTCCAACTCTACTAAACATGTATGTTCATAACAAGCACGCCTAAAATTTGCACTCACAAATAGTTGTTTCCATGTTTTTGGGTGTTACGGGAGTGCAGAAATATACAGAGTTACATTGAGCCCCTTTTAGACCTAAAATTGGCAATAGACATGAATTTATCAAAATACGTCAATTCGAGGTCATAATTACTCCACCTGCCAGGGCTCCATGTCTGGTCACTTGCCACTTGTTATTCACAAATTGGAGCATTGTTTATTATTGGAAACTGAGCAAGAACCAATTTTCTATGATCTTATAAACAAAACAAATACAAAAAATCGAGAAGTCAACTCCTCAGTCCGGTCAAATTGCTGTTGCCATCGTCAGCAGTTAACTTATGAACGATTCCGTTTATTAGCGACGGAAATATATAGAAGAATAATCGTCTATTTGTAAGCATGGAAGTTATTTCTAATTTGCAATTATTATCAATACAGACTCTTTTTTAGAGCGTGTTAACTTGTTTAAACAAATACCATAATAAATTATGAAATGTCCAAACAATTATTGCTTGACATCGTTGGTTTGTCCACAGCGACCTAAAATATCCACACAAGATATAATTCAGTAGATCCTTTTGTGGTATGATAGTATCGCACATAAGTCCATAGTTTGGTCAACAATGTGGTATCTTAGGCAGGCAATCCTGTTGAAAGCAAATGCCTTCAAGTTCGGCGTGCAGAATAATTAATGAGCAAATAATTCGTAATCAGTTTTGGGTAACGCGCTCCATTGAAGCACAGCGTGCAATGTTCAGTTTGGGGTTTGGGTTAACTTCGCACCAAAAGCGTTATTTTTAAAACCATCGTCGTTGAAGAAATTTTCAAAAGTTTTTGTTGAATTGAGGTCTGATTTTGGTAATAAGTTTTTCCCTGATTTTTGCCAGATGATACTGAAAAAACAAGTAATCTTGAATACTCATATATAATAAGAATCTCAATCAATTTACAAGGAAAATATCCGCGTACATATTCCCTATAGGGTTGACCTTTTGGTCAGCCTTATTGCGCATTCCCTATGTTTTGATATTGGGGTATGATGCAATTTGCTGATGCCCCGTCACTTGTAGTTCTTTAGGATATATGTATTATATTTTGGACAAATAATTTCATAATTAAAATTAAAATTTATTATTAAAATGTTCGTTTTATATGCAGGAATGTTCGAGAAGCGTCGTTTCCGCAACTTCCTAGTCTATGTGCAGGACTTCAAGGAAGACGACCCAAAGTCCTGGAAGGACTTCGATCCGACCAAATCTAATATGCAGGCCCTTTACGATAAATTTGGGCTTGACAAGAATACTCAAGATTTTACCGGGCATGCATTGGCATTATTCCGCGATGATGAGTATCTGAATGAGCCGGCGGTGAACACCATCAGGCGTATCAAGCTGTACTCGGACTCGTTGGCTAGATACGGCAAATCACCATATTTATACCCAATGTACGGTCTTGGTGAGCTGCCACAAGGTTTTGCACGTCTCTCAGCTATCTATGGCGGCACTTATATGCTGGATAAGCCCATTGATGAAATAGTCCTCGGAGAGGGCGGCAAAATTGTAGGTGTGCGCTCTGGGGAGGAGATCGCTAAATGCAAACAAGTCTACTGCGATCCTAGCTATGTACCCGATAAGGTAGAGTATTTCAAATATTGAGCATATTTCAGTGCTGACGTTAATGTGATATTTTTATGGTAGGTGCGCAAGAAGGGCAAAGTTATTCGTTGCATTTGCATATTGGATCATCCTATCGCCAACACTAAGGATGCGCTCTCTACTCAAATTATCATTCCACAAAAACAGGTCGGACGCAAATCCGATATATACGTATCGTTAGTTAGCTACACTCATCAGGTAGCGGCTAAGGGATGGTTCGTCGGCATGGTTTCAACAACTGTCGAAACGGATACGCCCGAAAATGAAATAAAGCACGGCTTGGATCTGCTGGAGCCAATTGCACAAAAGTTTATCACGATCTCGGACTACTTAGAGCCAATCGACGATGGAACTGAATCGCAGATCTTTATTTCGGAATCGTACGACGCCACTACACACTTTGAGACTACTTGCCTTGATGTTTTGGATATTTTCAAGCGTGGTACTGGTGAAGACTTTGATTTCACCAAGATCAAGCACGAGTTAGGTGACGAAGAGCAATAAGAGATGTGAATGTTGTTGGTCAAACCGCAAAAGAACAAAAGATTTAGAAAAGAGGATGAGTAATCAAAAGCGTACGATAATATAACCACTATTCTCACTACGATAGCTAAAGCCTAAAATCTTGTTAAACTGATGATTTCTTAAATAGCGTACTAGAGTAATAGTTGCATACTTGAAAAGATCATTTCCAAATAGAAACTATTCAAACCCAACAGAGAAAGTAAATTTTTAGAAAAGCTTGTATTTTGTTCAACTCATCACTATCACAATTTTTATATGATTTGCATTTTATTCAATTAAAACCCGCGTAAGCACGCTTGTCGGTCAATTCATCATACGGCTCTTTATTGTACGGCGTCACCTGTCTTCTCTAACTGGCTTTACATTGCATTGTTGTGCGAATATGAATTTCCAAGGATATTTAAGATAAAACATTCAATAAATACACCAGCATCATAATAACCCAACACTTGCATTCATTTAAAAAGTGAGAAGAAACGTGAATAAAGATTTTCAGATCACAATTTTATTATAAAAATAAATTGAAAAAGAAAACAAATCATACAAAACAAAATATATAAATCTTAAGCAAGTATTTTACAAACATTATCTAAAGATATAATCTTAATTTGATCATAAATGTAATCATCACGCTCCGAACTGGAGTGGGCTTAAAATCAATGTATTCCCAATTGCTTATTGTGTCAGTTTTGTATAAGTGAAATTATTATTTGTAAATTGTTGTACTGTAAGATAACAGCAAAAACAAAGAAAATCTCAATTTCTAAAACGCGCAGTGGTAATTATTAAAAGAAAAGTGTTTCAAAATTGGCATTTCAATAAATTAATGGATTTATTAAAAATGGATGAATGGATTTACTAATAAAGATAGTTTTCATTGAAATTTTATTCACTTGAGGCCTAAATTCATCTCGATCGGAATCATTCTCCGAGTCGATTTGGGCACGTCAATTTTGTCTATCGTAGGTTAGGTTAGGTTGAACAGGTTGGCCGTGAAGGCCACACGTAGACCTGCACGTTTAGTATCCATTTTATCCCTTCCGTTGTAATGAAGTCCCGTGGGAAGCTTTCCGCCTCTGTTCTTGGGGTTCTAGGTTACTTGTATCTTTGCAGCCAGGAAAGTGCGTATTAACGAGCGCCTCAAGAGATTCCAACTAGAAGTCCATTTGTTGTTATCTTTACGGATAAGACTCGGTAAGAGACGCGTTGTTAGCTTCTTACTTAGTCTGGCCGGCTCACCCGTTCATTCGATATTGCCACAATATTCCTTCCAGGAGTTTCTTTTGGCTTTTCGCACGTCTTTCTTGCATATCCGTAGCGCATCTTTGTATTCACCCCAGAATTCTTTACTATCATCTAACCTAGCTAGTGTGATAGCGCCTCTGGGAACCCAACTCTTAGTTGCACCAGGGTGGTTTGGGTCTGTGCCTTATACGCACTGGTGTGCAAGAGATCCTGTAGACGTTGGTTAGAGTATCGGTCAATAGATTGACCTCCTCGAGGTCTATGTGGGATGTGGTCGTGCCCAGGCCTGACCAGCTTTCCCTCTAGTATTTTGTTATAGAGATCTCAGTTTGTGTTCCTACGATTTCTTGGAGTTTTTCTCAGCATTTTGGGGTAGAAAGTTACCTCAAGGCTAGCGATAAGTTAATGTTGTAAGCTTGTTTTTTTTTGTTACAATACGGGAGTTAGCGTTGGACCTCTTTTGTTTGTATCTTCTATGGGTGGTGTAGCAATTTATTGAACAGTTGAACAGGTAATAAAGTAAAAGTCATCTGTTCCCATGAATAGAGTTCAGTTTTGGTGCTAAAATGCCGCAAAAGATGGTGCTCGGGATGACGGCGAGAAATGTGAAAGGAGGTGAAGTCTAACCACCTTGGCCGATACAGGTAACTGTTTATTTGAGTTTGAGCTGGCCGTTGACACCACACTCCATTTAAGGGGGGTATAACAGGTTGTAAGTTGGTAATGATGGCTTCTTTACTTCATTTCCGAAATGTCTCGAATTGGTTGAATATTTCACAAATTCTTCGATATCCCTTCACACAACCAACGTCGCTAAATATGATATATCAGTTTAATCGCATTATAGACGAAGATATCCTTAAAGTCATTATCAATATTCAGACGGACTGAGAACAATAAATTCCGTTGTTGCTGTTCACCTTAACTAAACAGGATGTGAAGAATCATTCTCCTACAAAGATTCTATTCTGATCGAATTTTTGAGAAACAGCAGCCTTAAGACTCGGTTTCATTTAAATTTAAGATTAAAATAAATTCGCGGATCCACTTCGAAAGCAGTGTGGAAATCATCAATCAATTAGAAGCAAAGCTCAATGCAAAACATATTCCACCGCATACAAAAATATCCACGAAACCTTGATAATTTGAATGTAGTACAATTGTGATGGTTAGCACCTTACCGAGACATTGCATGAGTTAGTCAAAGACACATTAAAGGCCCGAATACAATAATGCGAGATACCAAGACGAGAGCGGATCCGAGTCTCAGCCGAGATCTCGTTTTGCATTGTCTCGCATTCTAATATACAATCAACAAAGTGCGAGCCATATTTACACAAAAGCAAGTGTTAAAAAACTATTAAAAACTACATGTTTTGAAACTTTTTAATTAATAAAATAAACGCGGAGCCACAAACAGCAAAACAGAAATAAACAAATTAGTATTACAAGACAAATTGTCTCGGACGAGCGTGCGAGGAATTTCTAGTTTTTTAGAAATGTCTCGTCTCGCCGTATCGCATCACGCATTATTGTATATTGCCACAAACAATCCTTTGGTACACATTCTTTTTGACATCTCGGCCGAGACTCGGTCTCGCTCTCGTCTCGGTTTCTCGCATTATTTTATTCGGGCCTTAAACCTTGGTAGATTAAAAAATTGTACACCCATTTAGCAGCTATGGTGGCACTCGGGTGCATTTTTTTATATTTTTAACGAAAGAAGTGGATTAGCTGAACTTTGTTTTTACACACCTATAATACAAATATATTTGAATTTACATAATTATATAGAAGTATACAAGAAAAAATATAAATTATACAATAATATATGAAACTACAAATTAAAATAATAAATTCCAACAAATTTTATGCATCTAGCAAAGTTCCTCTCATAATTTTTTTGGGTGGCATATCTTCTGTATGTGCCCTCACCCCTACATCAGAGAGCTTTCCGCCCTTGCGATGAAGTTGTTTTTCAATGATACGAGCGTTGTTAGCATAACTGTCGGCAATTTCTCGCTGTAGAAAATATATACAGAAATAATTAATAATCATTGTATTTATGTTGTCATATATTTACCGCCTCAATTTCGTCCTCCTCTTCGTCGATAGTTGACACTGTGACAGAACTGAATTTTCCCATATTCTTTGTGTGACGTGTAACCAATACCTTCTCTGCCGCTGCTAATATATCAGTACTTGGTGCAGTCGTCGTTAAATCCGTTGATTCTATTTGTTGCTCATTCTTCCTATTTAGCAGAGCGTGGCACATTATAAAAGTAACGTTTGATTCAGGATTGTGGCGATAAAAAATCGGCAGATTGCAAGATTTACACTAATTTGAAAGAATTTCATTAAAAATGCGTCTCCAGTGTAACAAATAACTATATAATTGCAGAAAACCTACATTGTATCTGTATTGTTTTTCTATGCCTTTATCACGGCGTATGTGCACCGTTTCACCTGTGTTGAAGGTCAATTTGTTGGCATGCAGATTTCCATCAACTACACGGGCTCCATCTACGCGCCTTAGTGGTAACTGTTCCATACTACAGTCTGCATGCGGAAAATACATTTGAATTACTTGAGTCCTTATTTAAATATCCACAACGAACTTACCGACAATTAGCGATAGCTTCCCACAAATGCAATAGTAAATATGAAGAGGCTTCTCTTCGTTATATTCTTCTTGATCCTTCGAATCGGAGCAAACAATGCTGCGAGATACTACTTTCGGCATTTTGTTATTTTTTGTGGCGAGTTTAAGAGATTTATCAATAACCAAATATATACAAGGAAAGCTGGAAAAATTCTTTCCCAGCAAAATTCGTTTGTTTCTATATTTTTTTTTTTGCTTAAAAGATGCCAAATTTGGAGAGCTGTCACTCAAATTTTATTTTATATTTACATGGCGGAACTCAACTAGGTAGCAGGTGAGTGCTAGTATATTTAATTTGCAAGCAAGGTACACCGAGGTGAATACATAAACAAATTTTGCTGTTCGCTGGTGAAATTCCTAAATCAATGGTAAAGAAAAATTCTATCAAAAACATTCTAGCAGTTGAACTTTGATATTTGTGTGTAGCATGCAATTATTTAGCAATTAAATATTAGCATTATTATCAGATTATATAAAGAAAATAAAATAAACAATAAGCGATGTGAAACAAGGTGAATTTACTTACATGGTGACTGCAAGGTGAATTTCGTACCTCCGGAATTGTCAAACATAAGCAATATGCGATTAGACACTGTTTAAAATAAACGAAATTGAGAGGAATGGAGAAATGCATAAGAGCTGCTTAAAGTGGTACACAATTTATATAAAATATATTTAATAGTTAAATAGACTCATAATTTATTTTACTTTTTACAACTTCACAAAAAAAACTCTTATTCACTCAAATCAAAACTCTATTTGCAGTTGTTTGCATATTTTTTTTGGTCGCCTTTTTGTATACATCCAATTTTGATAGCTACGTCGGGAAAATTGGTTCAAACAAAATTGTTCTTCCAGCCATCATGTAAATTCACCTTGGAATAAGGATTTTGAAAAGAAAATGGGATTATTGTTCCAAAGCATAATTATTTGCGATAAATGGAGTTGTATACTTTGCGTTGATTTTAAAAACACGATAGTCATATGAGAATTTCACTTTTTAATAAGCGATTTCATAAAAATTTAGAGAATCTAAGATGAATTTATTCTGAAGGTGAATGTAGCAATCGATTTTTTGAACTAATTGTCTTTAAGCTTTGTTCCCACGGGAACTTGAATTACGTAATTTGCTCTGTGAATTACGAATCTGAATTACCCTGTTTCCACCAGAGAATACAGAGAAACGTCTCTCGTTTTGCGCACACTTACACAAGCGTAAAACTGTAGTTGTGTGTTTGATTTTCTTCAGAACCAATGATAAACAAATAATATACTTTTTTTTAAGATTTTGAAAATTTGACGTTTAGTGTCGCTGGTTTCCACGCCACATTCGTAATTTATTTTGATAATTGCGCTTTGTGCATTGAATTTTGTAAATTTAAAAATATTTTTATCATATTTTGGTGCTTGATTTTAATTATGGAAAAAAATTTAATTAAAAATGAAAAATATAAAATAATCAAGAGTGAAATTAAATGGGACCAGGCGAAAGAACGGGCTTTAATTTTTATATAGGGGAAAGGATGAGCCAGCTGCGAGGATGCAGAAAAAATAGCTACGTACTGGTGGAAAAGGTGGCGCAGCTGCAGAAGCATGGGAGAAGTAAAAATAGAGATGCACAATTGGACTGCACGGTACCTGTACGTAATTAATCAAAAGGATATTCTATTTTAATCTCATTATTAATTTCCTTCTTATGTGTACAGAGAACAAAAGCACAAAATAGAAAGAATCGGTGGATCACCTTCGGAATGGAACCTTATTAACGATATGTAAGCATTGTTGGCACCATTTAAAAGATACCACTCTGAGAATCTGGTGCAAGACAACATTAATAAATTCAATAAAAAATATAAATTTATTAATTCTTTTAAGGTATAAATTCAATAATTGAAGTGTCGTCTCCGCTACCTTCGCCAACAACGCCGTCAACACCTATGCGTGCAGCTTCCCCGGTGCTATCACCATGCCTGCAGCTTCGCCGATGCCATCACCACCCATGCCTGCAGCTTCGCAGGTGTCAACATCCATGCCTTTAACTTCCGCGCTGCTATCATCGTCCTGGCTCGCTAAAACAAAGAAGAGAGACAGTTAATGTAATTTCTTAAAATAAATACAGGAGGAACTGAAAAAATACTACAAAGTATAATAACAATAGAGAAACAAAAACAATCTTTTAAGAAAATATACATATCAATAGAGAAGCCGAAATATAAAATGCTTTGATTGACTTTTTAAAAAGACCATTGTTAGTGTTAATTTCATTTTTTATTTAAGTTTACTGTGAAATATTTTGTCTTTCTTTTTAATAAATATACATATGTAATAGGTTTGTGATACTTACATAAGTATGAAGCAATTGAACTTAGCTGGAACTGCTTCATCTGGAGAAGCAATAGCGCGTTGGAGCACATAGTTGTCTCTTCCATCAATTTGGAAAAATTCAATAATCCCCTTGACATAGCAATTTTGCTTACAATTCGCTTTTTCGAATCCATCTGCACAATTAAATAGTTTATTATTTACAATTTTTTTTTTGTGCAAAAACCACTTTCTTGTTGACAGGTATTTGTTTTGTTTTGTTTTGCTTTCTTTTGGTTAGTGCTGATTTCGATTAATTTTCGATAAAAATTAGGGAAGACATCGATTTGTACGCAATTCGGATGTTAATTCAAATTGAATTACTTCTGAGGTAATTCAGCTTGACAAATTTTGTATGGCGAATTACTTAATTCGCAACATAATTCAGCCACCAATTACGAATGAGAGTCGAATTACGCAATTCACGCTGCCGTGGGAACAAGACATTAAACATAACTTTGAAATGAGTTCAAATGAATTGCCAAAATTCCGTGTTTTATATTTGAATTTGCTGTTGTTGTAGATTTATTTTTATTGTTTTATAGGTTGATAACGGAATGCTTTTTTCATATTCAGAAAATTATGTGCATTTGAATGGATGAAGCTAACGAAAGTGGCTACTTTTATCAAATCCACTGGATGGTTTAAGAAGGATCCGGAGGTGTGGGGAAAAAAGCTCTAGTGGCCACAAAGGGCCTTGAACAGGCCTAAGTGAGTCTTAGGACAGCCATATAACCTACCTACACCATAATGAATTATGTCTGCAAAGATTTGGAGGAATGAGTAGAAGCTACTGAGGTTTAATTTAATATAATTTTTACTTAGTTTCAATTTCAATTATAATAAATTGAAATATATATCATTTTTTATTTCTGCTGTTTCCAACCCAAGACTGGATGGTTATTGTTTTTGTACGAACACTCTGGTTTCCAGAACTTTCTTATCTATACGAAAACTTTCAGCTTGCTAACTAACTATGACTTTGATACTATAATTTAATATGTTTATCCTGCATAATTTACATCAGTTGTGGATTCAGGCCACCTAGCGAATTTGTTTAGTATCACTGAGACTTGCGCGAAACCTCTTGACCAATAGTGTTGTGTTACATAGTTTTAAAACTTGTTGTTTGTTAATTTATGCAATGCTTTAGTTGCGGTGCAAAGACAGACCATCTGCCCTCAAGAAGCTGGTAAAAAAACACAAGGGTATAATTTTGTATGTAATTTATTTGTAAACTTAATACTCACATACGTAAAAATTGAACGTAATTAATACAAAAATATGTAAGAACTGATATATAGCCATATCGACATGGCAGCTTGGGTTCTTGTGTTTAACGTTATTCTTAGAGTTTATATTAATTTGGATAATTACACAATAATAGAAATATAGGTATAGCATGGTAATGTATTGTTTAGTGTGTTTTCAAAATGAATCAGTCAATACTTCATTTCTTTTAATATGCATCGGTGTGAATGTTGATGTATGTGTATGCATAATAAATTAAGTTTTCTGATGAGTGTGATTGAACAAATATGTACTTTCCATCTAATTTTAAATGTACATAATGTGTTCATTTACCATAAAAATACTAAAAGTAGTATTATATAAAAACTATTAAACACACAATTTTTAGTTTTCGGTAGAAATGGAATCTTCATATTAAAAGTTGTCGAATAGATACTCTTTGGGTCATTGGGGAAACGTATTTTCTTTAGCGAGACAAATTCTCGTGACAGTTTTTGGTAACAGCTTTTCAAAAATTACTCGAAAGTGCCTGCCCTCGGAAATGTGTATGTTATGGGGTTAGATGAAATTGCCAAGTCTAAGCCAATTAATGTAATGGTGACCATTGCTATTATGTATATAAATAAAATAATACAAGATTTTGAAAATAGGAAGTTCCGTTTTGCAGTTGTACAGATGTGGAGAATGAGATTCAAAAATATGAAATCCGGAAAAAGTGGGGAAACAGAACTTTAAACCTCCTCAAACTGCAAAGTGTGCGCCCGTTGAGATTTTCTTTCGAATTTTAAAAATATATCCTCGAGTGTTGACTCATTTACGGAATAATCTTCTACTAACTCTAAGCAATTGTCCGAAAATTGTTCGGTTCGTTCGAAAACATTGGACCAAGCAGTGTGATCCACGTTCTTAATGAAGTACGTTAAAATGCCAGCATGGTTTTCTCTTAATTCGCATTCCGGAAACTGTAGGCGCATCTGCATGGTTACACTGCCAACGTTTGTTTCCGTGTCGTCAACCTTCAGCTTAACTTTGATGGTGAAACCCGCACCATAACGTTTCTTCAAATCAGGCACGAAGCCAAGGCATTTGAATTTACCGTCGGCCATTATCGCCAATCGATTGCAGAGGTGCTCACATTCATCCATGCTGAAAAAGTTAGTAAGAGAAAAGTTAGGACAGAATACAACGAATACAAAACTCAATTTCAGAGATGTAAACAATTGCAATCAATAATTGTGATAATAAAGAAGCTATCATCAGGATTGAAGAATTTAGTTGCGTAGGAAAGAAACCGAAATGATTGCAATATTTTATATATCTGGTCAATACTCTTCCAATTGATAATATACCTGTGAGAAGTAAGTACAATTGTCTTATCTTGCTTTTGAAATTCCTGTATACAGTTCCAGAGAAATCGGCGGGAAACCGGATCGACACCGGTGGTGGGCTCATCAAGTAGGACCAATGAGGGTCTGCCAATCTGACGAATATTACAAATTATTCATAGCACTTTTATCCACAAGACAATTTGTTAATTAATCTTACCATTGCCACAGCTGCATTCAGTTTCCTTTTGGTACCTCCCGAATAATGGCGAATCTCCACATTTTCATATTTTTCCAAATTCAGTTTGTGCAGCCAAAACAAAACTTCATTGTGGATATGCGGCTTTACGAGACCCCTCAACTTTCCAATGTAGTTGAGCATTTGATATGCAGTCATGAAATTGTTCAAACAATCGTTCTGCGGGCAATAACCAAAGCGATACTTATACTGAACCTCGTTTTTCAATATGTCCTTCCCGTCGATTTGGACAGTGCCGCCACTTATTGTCGTATTTGCAGTTATCATTTTGAATGTGGATGTCTTTCCGGCGCCATTTACTCCCAGTAAACCGAAACACTCTTGCTTTCTCACCACGAAATTCAGGTCGCACACGACTGCTTTGCGGTCATAAAATTTGTATAAATTGCTTACTAGCAGCGGATAATCGTCCTGCAACTTATCTGTGAATTATAGTAAAGAAAAGTTAAGCCTTTGGCTACCAAATTTTGAAAGTGATTTGAAACTGTGATATGTAAGTCTTCGGGGAATCCTCAACACTTCATCCATATAAGCATCAAATGTGAAGTTAATATCATGTACGGAACTATTACAGTCAAATTTCATGGAACCCGGATCTTTTAATAATTAAAAGTTATACACATAATTATATAGTACAAAAGATTTGGACATTGTACCGTGCACATTGATATTGAGCATGGAAGAAATGCAACGTCAACAAATTCAATAAGGGAAATTTGACCGACTACAACATCGCATATTCCTTAGAACATTTTATATAATTTTAGATAAAAATACACGTATCTTGCGGGGAAATACTGTTTACCACGGATCTGTAATTGTCTGATGCATATACTCTCTAATTACAATATGGAGTTGGTAAGGCTCACAACTATGAAAATATTGGGCTCATATATGAGTAACTTCTTTAATGTGGGTGTGGCAATTGTAACATATCAGCCACATTTACTAGCGAATATTTACATAGTAGATCAATAACAAATCCATTAACATATTCCGGTGGCTTAAACAAATTGACATCTCAACCACATCATTTTGTTTGCTTCATTGATTGTTTCGAGATTAACAAATACTTAAAAGAATCTTGCTTCCTTCTAAGCGCATCGAACATTAATCGAAACTTAAAAGAATCTTGTTTTCCTCTCATCGCATCGAACATTAATGCAAAATTCGATTCGATTTTATTTTATTTAATTTTTTTTGCTGTGAAAATTGTGTGCAAAAAATGTTTAATGGGAAATTGTACAAGTGGATAAACAATTACTTTCTTAACAAGAATTTCCAAAAAGTTTCTCGGCTTAAGTATGTTTCATCAAAAGTGTTCCCTTACTTCTCATACATATTGAATTAAATTAGTGATGCAACGAGTCCGCTACTTTCCGAGTAATTCGAATCCAAAAATATTTTGTCACATCACTAAACTGTCATGAGTAAAGGGCCAACCAAAATACACGAGACGTAACGATAGCGATTGGACGAACGTCTGGTCTCGTTACGTCGATTGTGACGCTATCAAACGCATCGATGGCTGGCTTTTTACATAAATTGCGGGCTCATCCCTCACAGCGGCGATTAAATCGTAGCTAAAGTTCGTTATTTTAATTGTGAAAATAACAAGCGCGTCAACCGAGCAGGTGTTGTGACGTGTAGCAGACGTTTAAAGTTCGGTTTCGTTCAGTTTGGATCAAATACGTACGACCATTTTGGTTATTAACATTGCTTCGCATATGCTTGAACTTACTCGTTATGTCTCGTCTCGTCTATTTTGGTTGGCGCTTAAACTTGAGCAACGTTACATTAAAAATCTGTTCAGAACATTCAAAATTTGCGTTTGCTATCCTCCATTTTCCATAATGTTCTATTTATTAGTAATAAGTTGTTGAGCCCGCCGAGTCTACATGACCCACTTAACTAAATAAAGCTATCTCTTGAGTAATAATCATTTTTAAAATAAAAAAAATGATACAACAAGGATCCCATAGATGCAGTTTTGCAGAATTGTGAACCCAGCTCCTGCTCAAAGCCTACTCCTGTTCGAGTGGAAATTGAGAAGCTAAGATAATCAGTTGTGTTCTTAATTGTTTGTAATAAGATGGAACCTATAAAAACACACCACTGTTGTTGTTCATGTTGTATCCTTCTGTCATACTACGAATCATAAACGATGTTACCATCTCATTTGCACTAATGGACAGATTTCTCATATAGACAAGAACATTCCACAAACCAGAATACAACTATAAATAGGACTCAATAAAACCACAGCTGATTAGTCGGGAATCACAAGCAGCAGTGATAAGATGTGCTATAGATGTAAAAGTGAATTAAACCTTGTCAACTATTTCTTGAGTGAAGTGCCGTAATTAAACTTATTTAAAGCTAAATAATCAAACCAAGGTTTTTGTTACAATTGTATATATCTAGCTGTTTCATTATGAATCTAACGTGTTCACAATGAATCTAACGTGTTCACAATGAATCTAAAGTGTTCACAATGAATCTAAAGTGCTCACAATGAATCTAAAGTGTCCTTTTATTGCTGCATAAGACTGACTTATTGAATAATAGCAATTCATCACTTTTTCCTTTGGATCTTAGCGGTTGACAGGTGCTGGGATATTATCCGATAAAAATTCAGGAGCACTTTTTATGATTATCACGAGTGTGTGAGGAGCACCTCACCAAAGTAATTTACATTTCTCAAGCTCTTTTTATGTTTTCAAAAACTATTCTACAATTGTTTCAGTATTTCCCAACTGTTCTGGATGTGACACCATTTTTCGATTTTTTGATATCCTACCAGTAATTAAAATAAAATTTAGTACAATTGCTGACCTTTTAAGATTAAGTCGACATTTTTCTTCTCCTGTTGGACTAAACTTTCCTCTTCCTCTTCGGGACCAATTGGGTTCTTTGTCGTAACCTGGCGGCATGTGTAGCAATTGAACAGATCACTAAGCGCCTGGCGTTTTTCTTTGTTTTCCCAGATGTATATAAAGAAGAACTGAAATAATTGTGATACTCTTAAATATCCTCCAAGTTAATCCAATGCCATTGGTTACCATTGAAACTGTAAAAATTATAATTGCATATGTGAAAAATATTCCGATATTGAGTGCGTGTTCCGATTTCAAGAAGTGAGATTTTGCGATACTCTGGCTTGTAAGGCGATTGCGCCGATAAATCATGAAGTTCTCATTAATAATTCGCAGCTGATGGTTCAAATTGAAGTCTGGTAGGAAACAGAGGAACATTATTTCCGTCTCATGCGCTTGCATAGCCTGAACATTTGCAGACGTTAAAAGAGGAGCAATTGCTGGAAATAAATAGCATAAATACAAAATATAACAACACATAAAACAAACCTACCTGACACAATTACCATAAATAGCAAATAGGTAGATATGGTTGAAATTGACTTGAAGATATTCGCAAAGCTGTACAAAATCGGCAAATAACTGCAACCGTAGAAGAATATGGCCAACGTGATGACTATTTGTTCGTATGTAGTATACAGCTCTGTTGGAGTTATTAGCATTTGGAAAATAAACAACATTACGCAGAGAATAGAATGCAGCATCACATCAAAGAGTAATACAGAGAGCCAATATCGTAGTGTGGGTACTGCCTGCAAATTTTTGAAGCCCGATTCATTCTCCTTGAATGGCAGCGCAACGTAAAAGAACATGCAGATAAATAAACCTAAAATGGATAAAACAACGCTTGTTAATAACAACAACTATCGCTGATGACCAACTGCTTACCAATAGGTACAATTACGGCAAAGTACTCCAAGCGCATTGGACTAACGTCTGCAACGAATCTGAAAAAGTAACAATAAAAAATGATGGATTCATAAGCCATAGTTCAATTTTAATTACGAATTGCCATTGCCTACTCTTTCACCCTTCAGGTGTTGATATATATACATACAATTCAATGCCTCAACTGTGTTAATAATAGACAATTGTATCTTGTTAAATTACAATAATTACCTCCTACTGGGTACGTAACTAGCATTAATATTATTTTGTTCATAAGTCGACAGTTTCAGAAAGGCATTGTCGAGTAAATTTAGAAGTACGACAGAGCTGTGGTATATGTTTCCGGAGAAGTATATTGTGAATTTAGCTGCTCCAGTAGTCTCGGATGCGACATCAATTACTCCGATAACATTTTGTAAAAAGAACGCCAAATTATTTTGTTGAAGAGCAATTAATTCTAAAAATATAAAATAAAATTTATCATAATCTCGCAGTATAAATTTCAAAGACAATTTGGAAACGGATAGGGCTGTTTCGAGATCAAAGGCTTTATAGCAGTAGAATTTGTACCGATGACAGATAAAAATTAAGTATACATATACACAGAATAGGTTTTAAATCATATTTATCGATGGGATGCTGAACTTTTCGTTAACTGCTTTATCCTCCGAGTCCGTCTTCGATCAAATGTGATAATATTTCCCGTAATTTAGTAAAATAAATAACATTTCTGCCCCTCTTTCCCCAAACTTCAATTGTATGCTATAAGTTCTTGCAAATCAAGGGAGGCAGTGCAAAAAACTTTAAATGCTATCTTGACTTCTGGAATATAACCTATTCAAATAACCAAATTGGCAAGAAATATAACGGCAATCACAACTCTTCTATCCGTATTCGTTACACAAAACTATTTTCTACGCCCGGCACTCGAAAGTGTCGCGATAGTAGTTTCATATTGGGAACAATCGATTGATTTCAAATAAGAATAGTAGAGCATTTAATTAATGATCTTATTAATTTTAAATATCAAATGATTCTTTTGACTCGTTTATTCATTCGCAATTTTATTGTATTTTACCCAAATGCTCTTTTGTTCCTTCATAGTTATATTCTAACTGCGCAGTGCAATTACTATTTCAACATCTTAAGGATGAACAAAGGACAATTGTCTCTAATTTTCTCGGCTATACTATAATTACTGTAATATACCCAGCACATTAGCAGATAATGACTAAATTGGCTCAGTGAATAAAGGCCTAACGAACTAATGCCTAATTTTTCAAAATGAAAGAATGCCTAAACAAGAACGCCTAAGAAGAAAGTGAAAGAACGTCTAACTTTAAAAATGAAGGAAAGTCTAATTTTAAAAATGAAAGAAAGTCTAAATTGTTAGGGTTTCTTTCATTATGAATTAACACATAATGAAAGAAAACCTAACAACTGAATGTTTACAAGATAGTGTATGCATTTTGTAAAAGGGAAAATCAATTGCTTTTATAATTTTAAAAACTAATAATTTTCCCTTTTACAGAATGTTTACAAGATAGTGTATGCATTTTGTAAAAGGGAAAATTAATACCATTATTTTAACATTTTGTAAAAGGGAACTTACCTTTCGTAACCATTGCTTTTCATAATAAATCATGAATGGTGTAAATAATTCTTGCATATTTGTATTCATCAATTCTTTTTTTATGTTCTCTAAAACCGCATTTATTTGTGTAGCTGGTAACAGGGGTAGAATGAAAAATGAATAAAAATCACACTTTTAGCAAAATGAAAAATCGCCTAACATTAATGAAAGAAAGCCTAACAATCAAAAATGAATAAATATCTAATTAGGCGTTTTTTCATTTTTGATTCTTAGGCTTTCTTTCATTATGAAAAATCACCTAACAATTTTAATGAAGGAATGCCTAAAATATTAGACATTCTTTCATAATGAACCACCGCCTAATTCCTATATAATTTTTTGTTGCAATTTTTAGGCATTATTTCATTTTTTTTTTTAGGCGTTAGTTCGTTAGGCCTTTATTCACTGAGCCGACTAAATTCACTTTTTTATATATTCCCTCGTTTGCTTATTCGCTTATTATCCGTTAAAATCATTCGGTTGTTCCAGTCCGCCTAAAATCACACAATTCAGAAACAAACAATTAAATTTATAGTTTTACCGTCGAGTGATTCAATAGTTTTTTTTCGCTAGTTCCGATCACTATCGTATCCTTATTCGATTATTATTCCTTTTTTTTATGTCATGTTTATTGGTATAATTAATTATACAAACAAATTGAGGGTTAAGCTTAAAGCTAGGCACTAACAGCCGGGTTTTCGGCCTATATTTTATACTTTCACAGTGGATACGTTAAATTTCCAAAAATATTTCTCAGGATCATAGGTTTGTATGAATATGGAAATGCTTCCATTTGTTACGTTGGTTATTAATTCTTTTATTGTTTTATTGAATATCTTATTCATATACAATCAGGTTCCAGCAAAAGTTAAAGTTTCACCCCCGCAATTAAAAAGCCGTTTAGAAAATGCCTGTGGAATAGTTAAATACCCAAAGAACCACTGAGAAGTAGCATAGAAAACCTTGTATCCCAGATTTGATGAGAATTAAGGAAATATCTTCGACTAGTATGGCGGTAGGCTTCATCAATAAGTAAAATTATTAAAGGAAAGCAGCAAATATCCAAACCAAATACCAAATACCAAGATCCAGAAACAAAAAATTATTCATTAGCACAATCATGAAAAGTTTAATATTTACGAATATTAAATAGTTTATAATAGGCGCATTCGATTCGCCACATTCGAGAATAGGACAGACTTTTGTATGGAAAAAGATATCGAGTAAATTACACTTGGATGAAACGAGCGAGTTTTTCTATCCTCGATTGGAAGTGCTCCAAATTGAAAATTGCTTGAAAACCAACGAGATTAAAAATTACCCATGAGAATATCCCTGTTTCTCAGAGGTTTTTTTGAAACAGTGCTGCCAAGTATCCCACTTACTAGTGTGCTGTTTGATTTGCACCACTCGATACGAGCTTGATACAAGTTACGAATCGAATGCGTCTAATATAAAATTAATTTTAGTCAATATAAAAAAAAACCTTCTCTGAACATTACTTTAAAATGATATGCACCAATTTCACCATATATGGAATATTAATACAATAAATTACAAAAATAAATTCATCTATTAAACCGAGTCCGAAAAGAGTCCGTACAAGATATATTTTATATTGCAATATATAACAATTTTTTCCCTCTGACAGGCTCTTAGCTAAATAAGGGAGTCATTTGCTTAACAACCAATGTGATTTCACAAACATGAACTTACCATCGGCCACTGAGTTATCTTCATGTAGGACTAATTTTTTCACTGCTATGCCGTGATTTTCAATTTGCCTCGTCAATATATTTTCAATTCTATTGTCAGGTGTGGGATTGTGTATGTAGACAATTCCCTCTTTCACAATTTTAAGGTTTATCGGGAGAACGGCCCCGTTGTCCACCAAGAATGAAGAATGCATTAATAAAATGGCCAAAGCAGTACTTATGAAAGGCAGCGAAAACTAAAAATAAAATAACAATGAAAATAAAGTGAGTATTACAATAATTTAGTAGAATGAATAATAATACTAAAGAGATGAACCAGCCACTAATACTATCTTACTATTGATCACTGTAACTATCTTACTGATGATTTAACAGCTCCAATACGAAATAAACGTGAAAGCGAGCAAATTTCCTCGACTTGAGTTCACTAAACAAAGTCTGTATCTTAATAATTACGTTAGGAATTGAACTACACTTGAACTAGACTTCCAAGAAGTGGTAACAGTCAATCTAACCCCTGTCAGCAGAGATAATGGATTGATTCTCTTCGAATGACTAAAGATTTGTTGTGCTACATTTGAACACCCCTCAACAGCAGTACAAAACTTAATCCATTATTGATATAAATTGAAGGGGAAAAGAAACTACATTGGGCAAAGAGCTAAGATACATCTTTAAACTGCCGATTAGTATATTTTTGCATCCATTATTATTGGTAAAAAGCCTGGCCAGAAACTGGTCAGACATAGAGTTGGACTTGGTCGTTCTACTGACTGATCCTCTCATGCTCGTGCACTGAGCATATTGAACTGGTTCGTTCACATCGTTCAGTTGCTCAGTTAGTTCAGTTGCGCTCAGTATGTCACTTGCTCACCTACTAAATTTACTCTTTCGTTCGTTCGTTCATAAGAAGTGGAAGGAAGCAGAGAGCAATACTTGCACTTGGCCCTTTTTTGTCTGCGTTCTCAAGAAAATGTCCCCATATAGCACTGTATTTTTTTCGAGGAGCCATTGTTAAAGTGTAACTTAATTACAAATACCTCGGAGTCATTTTGCACATACAGTTATTGTGGAATGCTCACCTAATCGCCAACAACCAAGAGGGCTACAGATTCCTTAATGATAAGCAGAAGGTCTGCCGGTAAACCTTGTGGATGTAACCCAAAAATCGTCCGCTGGATGTATACCATGAGGGTGAGACCAATCATTCCCTATGTTTCTGTAGCCTGGTCAAATAGAGACAGACTTAAATCAGCTAAATCTGCCTTAAGTAAAGTACAACGCTTTGCCTGTCTTGTCATCACTGGAGCTATGAGGACCAGCAATGGAAGTTATACTAGATCTAACCCTAGACCCTTATATATAGTAATACAAGACTCCTCTAGGAAAACTCTTTTAGCAGAATACAAGCAATTTTTCGGAGGGAATCAAATTACACCCAAAACATATGGGGTGACAATTCATCTCACGAATACGGTATAATAAAATCTCATAAGGATTTTGTGCCTAGAAAATTCAACTTGTTACACGAATAGAGTACAAAGCTAAGTTGCAGAAATGAATGGAAAGGTTAATTGAAGCGTATAAAATCAGAGAAAACTCCCTCTTTTGGTATGGTTCTAAGACCATGGACGGAACTGGGGTTAACATTGACAGGAAGTATCGGGGAAAAACCTGGTAATCGATAGTCAGACAGCACTAAAAACTCAGAGCTCACCCATGGGGAGGTCTAAACTTTTTTGGGACTGTATTGGGAAACTGAACTCCCCAGGCAGTATCAACAAGCTATCTGTACTGTGGGTAACAGCCTGCATAAGAGTAGAGGGAAATGAGAAGGCTGATAGCTTAACAAGGAAATCTACGGCCTCTCAGTTCAACGACCCTGAATCTCTTCTGTGAACTGTCATTCAACACCATTGGAGGTTTCCTGTAGAAGTGCAAAGATGCGAAAAGAAGTCAAATCTGAAAAAATCTTCCTAGATTAAGAAAGTCCAAAGCTCCCCTGGTGGACTTTAATCCTAAAAGAGTTAAAAAGTTAATTAACTTGCCTCGGAGTAAATTGAGAATCAATTAATAATATATAAAAAGGATCTTAAGCCAACTGGAACAATAATTTACAACTAATAATTTCCGCACAACTTCAAAGCCAATTGATTTCATCATTTTGTTCCAGAAAAATCCCACCCTAAACTTTAAACAGACTCACCATGAAGATTGTATACAACCACTCGCTTCGTAGAAATATGGCCTTTTTATAAAACACCGCTTTCAACTGTTGACACCATTCGATGTTTGTCTGCATATTTAGGCGTTCGTATGGTACGCCGGAAATCTCTTTTGCCCCTCCAGAGTTACTATCCACTTGATCCACCTCCGAAGCACAACTGAAATTTAAAATGTTGCCATCAATTGTTAAGAAATTGATAGATGAGTAAGTTTTACTTCAGGAACACATCTTCCAGCGATGTATCTGTTACTGAAATCGTATTAATGCCAAGTTCCCGTTGCTTCTCTTCTAACTGCAGCAACATACGGCTGTACTTGGTTTTGTAAGGATATGGCAAGCTAATTAGCAGAGTAGGTGGGACAATATTCTGGAAAAATCACGACAAAAAATTCCACATTTTGCAAGTAACATTTTTGAGAAGTTTTACCAAAATTTTTGCTGGTTCGATATGATTTCTTATTAACTTGAGCGTTTCCTCATTTTTGAAATTCTCTTTGTCTATGCACAACTTCAGAATATAACCGCTGCCAACCTTGCGTTTCAGCTCCAACGGTGAGCCGGTTCGTTGCAGACGTCCATTAGATAAAATACAAATAGTATCGCCCAACACTTCTGCTTCCTCCATATGATGCGTAGTTACTAACACTGCTTTTGTTTTGCGTAGTTCCAACAAAATATCCCACAACTCACGACGAGACTCTATGTCCAATCCAGAAGATGGCTCATCCAAAACGACAACCCTTAAAAGAAACATCACTCAGTTTTGCTAAAAAACTAATCATAAATAATATTACTTTGTGTCGCCAGAGAGTGCTATTCCCAGCGATAGTCTGCGTTTCATGCCACCGGAAAGATTTTTACCATATTCGTCAGCCTTATCTACAAGTTTTAGCTGTCCAAGTAAGGTATTGGATAATCTAAATGCCTCTTTCTGCGACACGCCACGGAGCTGCGAAATAGAATAATAATGGTTTATATAGTAAAACACGGTAACTTTGGCAGCAGGTGGACAATTTTTCAAGTTCTTTGAAACATTTCAACATAACTTTTTTGGTCAATCATCAAACATACCCACATAGAAGGGTATTAAATAACTCTTAAATTGTAATTCAAGAATGAATATTACCTGGGCGAAAAACTGCAAATGCTGAGTGCAGGTCATGTAGTGCATGAATACACTGTGTTGAGGACAAAATCCAATTAAATGTCTGTAGGAGGACACATCTCGTTCACTGCAAACTATGATCTTACCAGAGTCTTTGGGCTCGGAACCTAACATAATTATAAGACATTGCATTGGGAACAAGAATATAAGAAAATAAAAGAGATGAACGTGCCCATTATCATGTTCAGCGTTGTCGTTTTTCCCACTCCATTATGGCCCAGCAGCACAGTAATTTGCTTGTTTTTTATTACCATGTTTAAGCGATCGGCAATATTGATTTCACGAGTTGGTGTTTTAAATTTCTTGGTCAAATCTTGTATGATAATGGCATCCGTGCCTCTCTCGCTGGTAGTATATTGGTTGCGTTGAGTCTTCTTGTAAAATGATGGCTAAATAACCAATATTCAGAGTGAAAATATTCTATTGAAAATACAAAAGTAACTTCTCACCTTAAATATAAATGAGTATGGCTTCTTTAAGCCAAATGGGCCTGGAAAAACACACGAGAAGTAATTGTAAAGCAACGAATACAGGAAACATTGCATGATTAAAATGACGTAAATCGTAATCATTTTAAAGGATGACTCTGTTATGTTCACAAAAAGGTCCGCTACGGTAAATTCATGATCTGCCAAATAAAAAAAAAGGTACCAATTACTTAGTTCTTGGCTCAATGTTGTGCGTCACCTACGTTTATTTGTAAAAATTTGAACAATTTCTAAACCGTCCATGAACGATTTTATACTGAAGAGATATGTTGCTCCAGTTCCTTTCACCAAGTGGAAAATATATGGAATGATGAGGAGGAGTAACCCGCCAACCTTAGCATATACGACTGTAAGACGAAGAAATGGAAGTTACAAACGTATTTATTCTTGTTAGTCATTTACCTGAGTTGAAGCACACAGAGAGCAGATAAGCATAGGACATTGTCGATAGCATGAAAAGGACAAATAAAATCACTACGTAGAAGACTGGAACTATTCCCAGGGCGTTGTAAATCGAAGCTCCTACGAGTACTACCAACAAAAAGAATAAATATAACACCAACCGCACCAAGAAGAATGTTATTCCGTTTAAAAAGTTCAAAGGCGTGGCAATAACGAGAAATTCCTGGGATAAAAAAGACGGAAATATATAAAAATTCAATAAATGCATTGATTCATAATTTTCTGCTTTACTTTCAACCCATGTTGCTTCTCCTCCACCAGTGGCACCAGGAATGTGCTCAACAACAACACACAGAAGAGTATTGTGTATATCGAACCGAACTGTATGACCCGTTGGCTGTCCATTGTCTCTTTCGCAATGATCGGCATCGAGGACAGCTCCAGCTCAAAATTATTGTTGTCATTTGTAGCACGGGATTTCAGATAATTTTTGTCGATCAAAAGCTGCAGAACAAAAAATCCAGTGCGTATATAGTCATCGTAATCTGAAATTGAGTTAATGATCAAGTTAATGATTATGATTAGATAAGTATAAAATAGAAAACATCAAGGTGACGCCTACTCCAGATATATCTGCACGGGGTGTCCGCCGACGCTTTGGCGTCTTAGGCATCGAATGTGCAGGCCCAAAGCTCAGCGTCTCTACTGACCAAGATTGACAATCAGGGTATCGGAGGAAGCAAATTACTGAGTGTAATTAACGGCTCATTGAAAAGTGGACTCTTAAAGAAGCTTCTGTAGTGAAATAGATAACATGAAGAATATGGCTAGGCTGTGCAGGGTGCTTCAGCGGGACCGTGCAGTTAGGCTTGACTCTCATCTCAAGTCTGATGGCTCTTATACCAATTCAATGGTTGAAAACTACACGAGACGAAACTGGGTTACGGCATCAAAAATTCTGACGGAAGAATCAATGAGGTTTTCTCTTTGCTCTTTTGATAACTTTAAGTCACCTGGCCCTGATAATACCCAATAATGTTAAGGAGAAGAGGGGCTAAGTTCAATAGGGCCTTGAAAAAGATCAACACTGCTTGTCTTGCTCCAGGTTACGTACCATCTGGTTGGCGACAGGTTAGGGTGGTCTTCATTCCCAAACCGGGAAAGGATAACTACACTTTAGCGAAAAGCTTCAGGTCGATCAGTTTGATATGACAATGGGGATATTTCTGATTATTGAGGGGACGTTTGATAATGATACTGCCAAATAATAATACAGGCGTGCGCAATGCATCCAATGTGCCAGTTCGCTTGATTCCTTTAATTCCAATGAAGCTTCTTGATTCATATACGTTTATCAAGAAAAACTTGTTGCAATTATATAATATTATATCTCAGCCCCAATTAAGCAAAGTGTAAATTCAAAATAGTGTGTGATCCTCTAATTTATAATTCCATCTGAACACCCTTTGAAGCTCACAGCCCCAAAGAAAAGAAGGACGAAAATTCAATATCATATATAATGCTACATGGATCATTATCATATATAATGCTGGACACCCTCGACTTATTGGCACCAATTTGGAAACTTCCCACCAGTAACTCTTGTCAATGGTTTTCTGACAACCTCTCAAAAAGAAACAGCATTGTAAGAAATACGAGTATGTAGTAGTGACTCAAGCCCTTAGGAATCTTATATCTGATTTAATTCATCTTTTTACAGATGGATCCAAATATGAAACAACAATGCCGATCAGTAATGTAAATAAGAAAGCTATAATTAATTGAAGCTGTTCTCAAGGCAGCACGGATATAACGAAACATAAAAAAATAATAGAATACTACTATATTCAGTTCTATTTGCTGGGCACTGCGTTACAATCTAATTGTAAAGTCACATTGCTTCTGTTCGTGAGTTGAAAATGAAAATTAAAAACACTTTGAAGAAAATACCGATACAATAAGAGAGAAAATCTATTCTTAGGACTCCATGCAGTCACATGTTTCAAAGTTGTCAGATTCTCACGATTTTCAACGCAAGGCCGCAGCCCCAGTTTGTTGCTTTTTCGATTTGCAACTGTTGTCCAGCATAACTTTTAAGACAGTAAGCAACTAATTGTTCATCATTTGAGCTGCTCATATCTCCTCTCTGATTTTAGTCACTGCGAACTGGTTCTCTGTTAGTTTTATTCCCCACAATGAAGAGAAACTGGTTTGAAATTATGGATATGTGGCTCCTAACTTTAACTCTGAATTTTGGTAAAAACTAATATTCGCGGTATTTTTTATTTTTAATGCAACAAAACTGATTTGGATCTCAACACCTATAAGAATATATAACCCAGGGCACAAAG
The DNA here is from genome assembly GCA_920105625.2 of Clusia tigrina. NCBI lineage: Eukaryota > Metazoa > Arthropoda > Insecta > Diptera > Clusiidae > Clusia > Clusia tigrina. The sequence goes on along the minus strand of OV050033.1, from coordinate 37,596,031 downwards.
TGGTCAAATGTGACATGACCGCTGCTTGCTTCGTCTCTCATAAATGTTCTTAATTCTATGAAAGGTAATTTTTAACCTAATTTTCCCTTATATCCTTACGACTTTCATATCTGACATGTTATGCGTCCTCTTTCTTTAAATATTGTATTTTTACTAATATGCGATAGATCTCTCATTGGCCATTTATTGAATACTAATGAATCAAATTCAGTTGACTCACGAACCTTATCATAGTAGAAGAATTAATTTTAGTACGTACATATGTGCAAAGAAATGATCACTTTTGCTGAACAAAAATTGAGCCTAAGCTAAGATTTTTTAAGCATACCAAGAAGAAAAATTTAAATAATTATCAACACGCGAGAAATAATATCAATAACTGTGCATTTTGCACTATATAAGTCCACCACTGTTGTTATATTGCAATTGCTGTTCTATTGGAATTGTGTGAAATACCCTGATGGGACATAGGAATATAAAACAAAAAAGAAGATAATCTTTTCAATTGAGAATCCATTACATTTCAGAAAGAAAAGTCAAATAATTCCAATTGTCGAGATTGATACAAATAAAACGGTAACAGTTTCGGACAGGCCGTAAAACTAATTCCTAATGTAGTACTAAAACTAATACATTAGTATACATTATAAGTCAAAATGCTAACATATTGGTTTATTTATAAATATTGTATGTTTTTATATTTACCTCTACTTCCACTTATTTCTTCATCATTCACATAGTGTTTTTTAGGCGAAACACGAATTGCAGTAGAGCTAATCGAATAACGGAAATCCTCACTTTCCCCAGTGGAAACAATATCGGGGAACTCCTCAAATTGAATAGCAAAACAGTTACCCCGACAATTTTGTTCCATAACTAATCTCATATCAGTGGCATTTCCAAACGGCTTCAATGCTGTACAAAACGACACATTTAATAAATTGTAAATTTTGCATTATATGAAACACTCACATTCTGCTGAAAATTGCAGATCCTGTCGCACATTCTCCATAAGGGTATCAAGAAATGTCGTGGTTGGAGCATAGAAAACATAGTCGCCTTCATTTGCTGGGAAGTCCCCCTTAAGTATATCCTAAAACAATATCCATAAAATATTTGTCATTACTGATGTCGGCCCATTAGTATTCAAAGCATACAGTGTTTTTCGATTCGAAAATGACATTGGGCGTAGTCAACAATTGGTAAGTGGACTTCAGGTACACGACCAGGATGCCAAAACATCCGGCGAAAATTATGGTTAAACCCAACCAATTGAAACGCAAAAATAGCAAATTCTTCCACAAAAACACCTTAAACAGCCCCGGGAAAGCCATCACTTAGTTCTTAACTATTTAAGCGAGTGTTTTCATATTTTTTTTCATATATCCAACGCAATTATAAACACAAACAATTAGAATAATACTATTCCTGCCACAATGCAATAGAGATGGGAAGCAATTTGAAATCGATTACATTGCAAATTTTATATTTGACTACTTGTAGACATTTGGTGCCAAATATTTACATATTATAGTAGTATAGATATTCATAATTATATTTCTTTTTATAAATAAATACATAAATAACAATACATATATTTTATCCCAAATTCAGTGATTTTCATTATCAATTGTTACTCCGTGCCACCACCCCTTAGCCATCAAATTCTTTCCCGTTCTACCCCGCTGGACTGCATCGAGTGTCGATAATATTTTCCTTCCATTATTTTTAAAAATTGACATACTTTACTTCTTTTTAAATCATGGAACTACGGCGACCATCCTAATCCGACAACATCTACCAAAGCCGCTGCTAATTAGTCCTTCATATTTTTTATTTTATTTCATTTATATTTTATTCTATCTTATTCTAAATATTTAATAATATATTCATACTATTATTTTTTTTGGTTTATATTTTATTTTATTTCATTTTTATACATTTTTATTATATATATATTTCTTCTTCAACACAATAATCTTTTTTTTTAATATTGAACCCACTGAAATTTTCACAATTCTAGCGCACGAATCAAATGAAATGTGTCCGTCATAAACTTCTTCTTTTCTCTATCTTCTCATTGAAAACCATGCGGGGTCCCGACCACGGTTGGCTTTGTCTCTACAGTTACATTCCCTCTTTTACTTTTCTTTTACGCATCAGCTCTTGAAAGGGCTGAAAATAACGAATAGTATAAGAGCGCCATTTCGTACTTCTATAAGAAGTATTAACTCCTCGGTGTCAGATCGCCGCCCGTAACACACTATCAAATCCGTACTACCCATGATTGACACGGAATTTTTGGCAAATATATCTCCAGTCTCGCATTCACCATCTTATATCATGGAAAGAGTAAATTGGGATTATTAATCGATTGTTGAACATATGTTCGGCAAATGGATTGTTGAAATCTGGCAGTCCTGTTCACACTTTTGCCGTAAATGAAGTACTGTTTTGGTTTAGGCCGTGTTGATTAATTTCTTGAAGTTATTGTAATATTTTGAGACGCATTAAAAAATGTCGACTTTTTACAAATTAGATATTAATCGCACCGAATGGGAAATTCCCGAGACATACCAAGAATTACAGTCTGTGGGTTCCGGTGCATACGGACAAGTGTGCAAATCCATTATACGTGGCTCTAATATGAAAGTAGCAATAAAAAAATTGGCCCGACCCTTTCAGTCGGCAGTGCATGCAAAGCGCACCTATCGTGAACTTCGATTACTTAAACATATGGACCATGAGAACATTATTGGGTTGCTGGATGTTTTCCACCCCGGGCAACCGCCTACATCACTAGAGAATTTTGAGCAAGTTTACCTTGTTACACATCTCATGGATGCTGATCTCAATAATATAATACGTACGCAGAAACTCTCTGATGATCATGTGCAGTTTCTAATTTATCAGATTCTCCGCGGCCTTAAGTATATCCATAGCGCGGGGATTATTCATCGGGACCTGAAGCCATCCAATATTGCTGTTAATGAAGACTGTGAACTTCGAATTCTAGATTTTGGATTGGCACGACCTGCTGAAAGTGAAATGACCGGTTATGTTGCCACACGGTGGTATCGTGCACCAGAAATTATGTTGAACTGGATGCACTATAATCAGACAGTTGATATCTGGTCAGTAGGGTGTATTATGGCCGAACTTCTTACAGGACGTACTCTTTTCCCTGGAACGGATCATATTCATCAGTTAAATTTAATCATGGAAATACTTGGCACACCTGCTGAAGATTTTATGCTGAAAATATCATCAGAAAGCGCTAGGAATTACATACGTTCATTGCCTGTAATGACGCGGCGGAACTTCCACGACGTTTTCCGCGGTGCCAATCCCATAGCTATTGATCTTCTCGAAAAAATGCTCGAACTTGACGCGGAAAAACGTATTACTGCCGAGCAGGCTCTCGCCCACCCTTATATGGAAAAATATCACGATCCAAGCGATGAGCAAACATCACAACTTTATGATCAAAGCTTCGAAGATATGGACCTTCCAGTAGAAAAATGGAAGGAACTTGTTTTCAAGGAAGTGCTCAGTTTTAAACCTGCGCAGACAACAGGGGATGTGCTGCAACAGTCACAATAAAAATCAATTGGCCTTTTAAGTACTTAAGCGAAGTAAAAAACTATTCCCAAATCTCTTAATCTACCAATATATTCTTTAGTTTTTTTTTGGAACAACTTGCTTTGGGAGCTTCTAACACAAATTCGCCTACTTACAAATAGTTTTATTTTTGTAATTTACTTTAGTATAGAAAATTACGTAAAATTTTCCTTTATATTAATATATGCTGCAGTTCGAAAATGATCAATTGAGTTAAAAAAATATCATGTAAAATAAAAACAATTATATTTATACAATAATGAGAATGTGTAATTGAATAAGCAGAACACATTAAATAAAAAAATTAAGTTGTCTTCAAAAGTAATTCTTTTATTAATAAATTAACAATTCCAAAATTTTGTGGTAAAAGTAGTAAAGACCTCTTTTATTAATGATTTACTCTACTTAAGTAAGTATCAATGAATTTGTTCCATTGGTTTATGCCTAGTAAAAATCTTTACTATAATAAACGTACTAATTGCAATATCTGATATAGATAAAATTCATTTAATATTCTTTGAAGCAGTGCGTCCACAATGAAAATAGCATAAGTTGGGGTGCATACTTCATTAGAGACTATAGTAAAAATCTGACTTTTCACCACTGAATTTATACAAACTACTTCTAAGGTTACAACAACAAATCCTCTAAATACCGCTCAAAGTCTGTTTCGCGTGAATTATGTTCTGCCTCAACCTCCGGTTTTTTGCGCCAAATATCCTCAGCTGCATCTTCCACAGTAACGGAGTTCAAGTCATTAGCTAATGGAGAACCACGTGCTAAGCTTTCATTTGCATCCTTGCTCTCTGTATCACTATTATTATTGCTAGGCAACTGGGAAATACTGCTTCCCGCCTCATCATCGCTATTATCTTTTCTTCGTCGCTGTCGTTTTGCTAGTTTACTCCGATGTCTCTCTACTTTTTTAAGGCGTTTTATTTCTCGTTTATGGGATGTGTAATTCAGCTGTGCAGAATGCTCGGGACACAATCTCAATTTTACAAGTGCGTTTTTACGCTCGCCCTGTTCAAGGTATGCAAAGTTCACTTCCCAACTGCGCAATTCTTCTCGTTGTTCGCATTTGCGACTGCCGCATTGGAATTGCCCTTTACCTGAAACAACTTCTGCCTCTGTGCGCCACCGCAAAGCAACTTTATTATCCTTGTATCGCGTCAGATCTGCGATGCAATATTCCTTGAATAATTTGTCATAATACGACCGGGCCAGTTTCGTCTCCCATGAATGATCCACGCATTCATCTTCCCATAGAAAGCGATGATGTTCCTTAATAATATCGATATCACGCTTGTGTTTACTAAGAACAAATGTTTTCAGAATATAGTCGTGACGTTCCTGTCCATTTAATGACTTCAACGCAGTTGGATCCATAATACATAATTTAAATGTTCGTAAATAATATAAATTGTTTACCCATTTCAGATTTTCTGTAACTTGACTTCTTCTTCTTTTTATTCAAATGTAAGTCACAGTTATACAGTTGGAAGGTGAATTTACTTACATGGTGACAGCGAGGTGAGTTTCATACCTCCGGAATTGTCAGACAAAAGCAATGTCCGATTAGGTACTGTTCAAAATAAACGAAATTGAGAGGAATGGAGAAATTCATAAGAGCTGCTTAAAGTGGTAAACTTTATATAATCTATATTTAGTAGTTAAATAGACTCATAATGCCTTTTTCTTTTCAGTATGTGAGTGAGAAATTACATATTAATTAAAACAGCATTGACGCCAGTATTTGAAAATTTAAATGAAGAACATTTATGGAAAGTTAGCTGAGACAGTTTTTACTTTCCCCCGAGTTGGTAAGCAGGGGTACACCTCAGGGAGGTGTTCTGTCACCGTTTCTACGGAACACACTTGTTAACAAACTCCTGTTAAGATTAGAGGCGGTGGGATGTAAGATGGTGGCTTATGCTGATGATGTTGTTATAGCTGTCTCTGGAAAATTCACATATACACTGAGAGATTTGTTGCAAAATGCTCTACCTAGTGATATTGCTTCTTTCTACCCAGTGAAATTGATTACATTCCTTATTCCCTCTGTTTCGAAAGAAATTTTTGGGTTAGGATTCCTTCCAGAGAGGAATGCCTCGAGGGGGATCCCTCACCAGATACTCCCATCAAGATATACACAGACGGATCAAAAATGAATACCAGTGTAGTATCCGGACTTTATTGCGAAATGCCCTCAATCAGTGAATCCATCAAACTAATGGATCACTGCAGTTTTTTTCAAGCGGAAATAACCGCTATTCACGAAGCCTTGAATTGGTTGAGGATAAACGAGGTAACCGTCAAGGATATCTGGATTTTATCAGACAGCCAAGCTGCACTAGGGGCTTTGAATGCATTCCAAATAACATCAAGGAGTGTCTTAGACTGTCGCCGGTCTCTTAATGCGATGGCTAAATAATTCCATATCCATCTGTGCTGGGTACCAGGACATAGGGATATACCAGGGAACTGCAAGGCTAATCAGCTTGCGAGAGATGGCACTTGTATGCCAAATGTCAGTAGGCATATGGGTACCCCTCTCGCGATTTGTAAGCTTCTCATAAAGGAGACACTAATTAATTCTACCAATCAACGGTGGATCTATGCCACTACCTGTGAAATCGCTAGGCAAACATGGCCGAGGCTAAATATGCGTCTATTTAGGAATAACATTAGACTCAATAGACTACAAATTAGGACTTTAATAGGAGCTCTCACGGGACATTGTCTAATAGGAAATCATGCAAGAAGAATGGAAGATTATATGCATGATTTTTACCGCAGCTCTAGGAACGAGGAGGAACTGGAAATGATCCAGCATCTCTTCTGTACATGCCCGGCCATTGCTAGAAATAGGGAACGTTTACTAGGATCCCATTTCTTATCAAGTATAGATGGTCTATGCCAGTCAGGTGTTAACAACCTTCTTCGCTTTGTAAAAGGCTCAGGTTGGTTCAATCTGGAGGGGGAGGCGTAGCCATGCCTCGCATCCGCGGCTCACAACAGACCGAACTGGTTGTCTAAGTGGCTTCACTGGCTTATTGGTGATGCGGCTGCCCAACTTACCTACCTACCTACCTACCATGTAAGTAAATTCACCTTCATCCGGACCAGAGAACACAGAGAAAGGAAAGTCTTTTTCGATGCCAGCGTCTGTAGCGAACACACCACGATTTTTAGTGGATTCACCACGATTCTGTGTGGATTCAACACGATTCTGAGTGGATTCAACACGATTTTCAGTGGATTCATATAAAACGTCCGTCTGCTTTATTTCGCTGTTTTGCCGTTTGACGTTTAAGTTTCTTTACTCTGTATACTCTGATCCGGTCTATGCCCGTGTTTTCACCTAATTATGTGGATAATTTTCTAATCCATTTATGCATTAAGCCGTCGAAATGTAATTGTAAATAAAACAAAGGTGAATTTACTTACATGGTGGCTGCAAGAACAAATTTTTTAAAACCAATTTTCCCTCAGTAGCTGTTAAAATTGAATGTATAGAAAAATGGGAACAAAACAAATATGCAAACAATTGCAAATAGAGTTTTGATTTGAGTGAATAAGAGTTTTTTAATTGTTATTTTTGTGAAGTTTGAACATTATCAAGAAATTATGAGAGTTTGTAACTTTTAAATATATTTTATATAAATTTTGTACCACTTTAAGCAGCTCTTATGTATTTCTCCATTCCTATCAATTTCGTTTATTTGGAACAGAATTTAATCGCACATTGCTTATGTTTGACAATTCCGGAGGTATGAAATTCACCTTGCCCCCACCATGTAAGCAAATTCACATTGGTATTTCTCCATTCCTCTCAATTTCATCGTGAACAGTACCTAATCGGACATTGCTTATGTCTGACAATTGCGGAGGTATGAAATTCAGCTTGCAGTCACCATGTATATAAATTCACCATGGTCATAAGCATACTATTTTTCAATGCGCTTCTTGTATTTCAAAACAGCAACACTACACAAACGGGCACCTGAAAAGGGAGTGAAAATGATATAGAAAATTAGTCACTTGGTGAAGTTTGACGGGTTTGGTGTGAACTGTAAATTGTTTGGTAGTTGCTGCTGTATTCGCCGCCGTTTTTGCATGTGTTTTTATTGTGACTTATTCATTCAACTAAAAAAACAACAAAGACAAACAAAAAAACAACTAAAAACCAATTGATGAGAAATATATATACTACATAACCCAAGTAAATAAATACGAATTGTGTTGCGGAACAAATTGGCGAGTTCAATTGGAAATTTGCATGGAAAGAAGTGATATTAATTTAAAAGAAAAAAATAAATAAAAGCGCGATTAGAACATACTTATATGCTTTGTACCAACATATATAGAAGTGCAAAAAATGCATATACTAAGTTGAGTTGAGAGTGTGTGCATATATACTAAAAACAGTGTTTAGTGAATTATATCTTGTTAAAAACCAAGGATTAGAAAGCAATACTTATATTTAAACATTTCGGGAGGAACATTTTATATAGGGCTAAGAGGCAAGGCAATCACTTAGATCCAATGCCAAACGTCTGATCCTCAATTGTATTTACCTGATATATAACTTCCCCAAAAAAAGCAATTAATATTGCTGATCCAACGATTATAGTATACACATAGTCATGGCAGGAGCAGCCGCCGCGACAAGCGTGGTAGTTTTAGATCGTGGCAACAACACAACGTGCACAATTAACTTGCATGGTGAGTGAGAGTATCAGTATTTAATAATTATACAATATAAATGACCCTGCGCGGCCGCTATCTACCACTGGAATGATTGCAAATGCATGGACTCCATGCATATGCACTGGGGTCAATTGAATCAACAAATGCTGATTAAAAATTAAATATGTGAGAAGGCTGTATCGGCGAACGACTGGCACACAATTATTTCTCATGGAGTAGCGTGAACTTAATTTGAAATTAAAATCTTCATAAGAAATATTTTAGTAATGCTTGTTTGGTGAAATATACTCAAATATTAGTGCACTCATAGTGTGCCTGTACCGCCTATTAAAAAATTCAATTTAGGTTTCATCTAGATCTGGGAATTATTTCATTCTTAAGCGACTCCCTTGAATTGAAAAGTACAATCCCTGACATTTACGAAAGTAGTTTTTGACTGCTGACTTTAAGCTAGACTAGAGCTCCTATATGCGTTCGCGAAGAGTATCGGATTAGATGGAACGACGTGTGGTACGAGCTATACGCTGATATTGACATAGTCGAGCGAATCAAAACCCAGCGGCAACGCTGGCTAGGTCATGTCGTGCGGATGGATGAACTACTCCAACTAGGAAGATTTTCGATTCGATGCCCCAAGGTGGCCGACGCAGCAGGGGAAGATCACCACTGAGATGGAAAGACCAAGTTCAGGAGGATCTTCTGGACGCGGGATCTCCAACTGGTATCAGCGTGCGCTTAGCAGAGACGACGGGCGAAAGCTAAATTTGCGGCATTAACCCACGAGGGTTGTTCGCCAACTAAGAAGAAGAAGAAGAGTTCCAATAGCATTGTAATATTTCTTTGTGAATCTTGTTCCACTCTGGCGCCAAACACTTCAGCAAAGAGTATAGAAACATAGAGATTGAATCACTAAAAATATTGAGAAATGGAAGTGAAGGCGATTTCACAATAACTTTGTTCGTGATGCGAGCTCTATATATGTATGCTCCTTGATTTCAGATTGTATTCTTGCAAGGACATTGGTTTAACTTCTACTAAAAATTAAGCATATTCTAAGATACCAATACTAAAATAAGAGTGCACTTGATTCCCCACAAATTAAGTAAACTATCCTACATGTTAGTTCTCTGCTGGACGGAACAAACGAAGGGTAGTTCCACGCCTTACGCCCATCATTTAAATATATATTATAAATATAGGTATTCATTTTTTCAACCCAATGCTATTCTTACGCATTTTTACTGTTAATTAGCTTCATATTTTCAGTAGAAAGAAAACAAATTTTTAATAAAAAAACCAACAAAATATATATGTATATAGAATACGAACTAAAATTGTAATATATTAGGAATAATTGCATGCATGATATGGCAAAGTTCAAGGGCATTTACGCAATTGTGAAGACTTTGTATGTGGGAAAGTGTTAACAAGTGAGGCTCATTTAGAATTTCATTCACCGTCTGCACTAATTTTGTCCACCTTGTTTTTAATTTCACAATAATTTGTTTGTTATTTAATAATAATAAAAGACATAAATTGTGCCAAAAATGTCCTCTACAAGGAAATAAGTGATGTTCCTAACTACCAGTTCTTAAGAAGTGTTCGATTCAACAAATAGCATGTAGAGAAATTACATTTCCGAATAAAATTCCATTGCAACTAGACTGGGGGTACCCCACTATGACTTTTGTAGGAGTTGTCAAGATATCGAGGAAGAGGAAACGGTGGAACCCCTCCTGTGTGGATGGATTGCTCTGTACAGAAAAAGGTTCTCCACTCTTGGCTTTACATTTCTTGACAGCATTGAGGAGATTTCCCGGATGAAGCTAACGAAAGTGGCTACTTTTAACAAATCCACTGGATGGTTTGAGGAGGATTCGGAGGTTTAGGGGAAAACAGGCTCTAGTGGCCACAATGGGCCTTGAACAGGCCTAAGTGAGTCCTAGGACAGCCATATAACCCACCAACCTACATTTTATTAAACACTCCAAAAACTATATATATGATGAGTCTATGTAAGGAATCTCATCTATTATATAAAATAGCTACTCAGTTTCGCTTTTTGTTCAATGGATATGCTATTTACAAGGAGAGAACTAAAGAAGGGCTTGGCTAAATAGAGTCAGGACTGACACTAATCCAAAATATAATACCCAAACATTCTTTCGCACTCTCGAATATTATCCACACTTTGAAAGAAGTTCAAGAGGGTTCTTGAGTAAGCTTTATTCGAATAGATTGTGTCTGATTTATATACATATCTGGGGTGGTGCACTTATTCTCAAACTTTAAATGGGATCCTAAAAGTATGCAATCACTTATGTTTCAATATGAAAGGACATCATGCTGTACGATAGTTCTCTCAGTCGGGAATTGAAAGAGCTATAATAAGGCAAACCAGAAAGAAAATTTTAACGTTTAAAGGAGTTACGAAATATATGCCACTTTAAACCAGTTTCGTCATTGGTACATCTTATATCAATATTAGTCAACAGACAAATCTGGTGATATATACATCAGCATTTTTATAAATTTATGTGGGACTTCATCAACATTTAAACATGTTATTGACAATATTGCACATCCTAAATAACTGCGCTAAATTGAACCGCTTCAGAGGAAAAATATTCCCAAACTTAATTACCTCAAATTTTATAAAATCCGTGAATTCCTTCCTATTCCTATTCCATTTATATATTTTACAATTTATGCCCTGAGTAGTGCTCCTCTCTCATTACAAAATAATAATTAAGTTATTATTTTGCAAATAACAATAATAATAATAAACTTTATATGAATTTTTAATCTTTAAAACGTAGATGCAAGCTACAAACAAGATTGATAAGGTGCGATAAGTGTCAAGGGCCGGAATTTGTCATTAAATCATTTTTCTTTCGCCTGTAGATAGACTTTTTGTGGAACAATGCGAAGATTTTGTTCTCATATATATATATATACCGGATATTCTTTATAAATCTGAATTTCTTTCAATAAAAACATGTCTGTCTTTGGGTAGCAGTTTTATTAGTTAATACAAATTTGTATATATTGCAATAATTAAATAAACTTAATTTTAACGAAGCGATTGTTTGATTACTACACAATCCAGTGGTACGAATCCGAGTATTGAAAGTTAGAGGAAATTGTCAAGAGGGCCATTTCGTAACAATATAATAAACTGAGTTGAATGGCAATTTGGAGAATAAAGTCGGCTCCTTGCAGTTGGCGAATATCCTGGTTTACAACACTTTTGCTTGATTAATTATATTTAATATTGATCGTTCATAAATTACAGTAAAACAGTTTAAGTAATCCGATTTGGATTTCGAAGAACAGGTATTACAGCCGCACTCTTTCATTCCACAGAACACAGTTCATATCTTGGAGAGAGTGGGGGGAGTCGTAGGAGGCAAAGCAAGTCTAGATAAGTTGAATGCAACGTTCATAATTTAAATTTAATGTTTATTTTTGTTAACGAAATTCCGTCACAATATGATAAATAATGGCTGGCACTAGGCTTATTTAGAATATTACTAGCGATCAAGTATTACAATAGCTTAAATTGAGCCTGAGTGCATATACGGCGATAGCAATGAGACGATGCAGAGCACACCTTTTTCGAATGCACAAGGTGGCAAACAGAGCGCACCACGCTTGAAATGGAAATCGGGAAAACTTTAGCCACCGAAAACATTGTGGAGGTTATACTAAGTTGCAAAGAAAACTGGCGGAAAAAGCGGACCTGGACACAGGAATAATGTTGAGATAGGGACGAAGTGAGAATCTCCACCTTGAAGGAGGTATAAACAGGGTTCCAGGGTGGGGAGATGTTTTCAGTGAGGGAGGGGGATGTTTTAGGGAGTGCAATCCTCACATACCAAATATTTAACGACAGTTTTGATGATGCGACAGGGATTTTTACCCTCTCTACCTAAAAAAAAAATTGCTCAATTTTTTCTATGGGCGCATTCGATTCGTAACTTGTATCGAGTTGTTCGAATGAAACAGCGAACGAGTAAGTGGTATACTTGGCAGCACTGTTTCAAAAAAACCACTGAGAAATTTTAATGGGTAATTTTTAATCTCGTTGGTTTTCAAGCAATTTTCAATTTGGAAGCACTTTCTATCGAGGATAAAAAAACTCGCTCGTTTCATTCAAGTGTAATTTACTCAATAGATATATGGATAGAGTGGCGAATCGAATGCGCCTTGTATCTTTTAAAGAGATGGTGTTTTTTTTATTGATGCTAGAGAATTGTAGAGTGGATACAAAAATTCATGATGGATGGTTTCTCTTCCTTATCAGCTTTTTTGCATTTTCCTTATATTAGTAATACTCTTCTTTAATCCAGCATACCTCAACATTTTAAACATTTCTACATTGCAATTAAAAAACTATGTTTCTGCTTTAAAAATGCCTTGAATTCGATTCTATCGCCATCCCGATTCGTACAGAAAAGCTGCTCACAAACCAGATAGAATAAATATAGCGTGATTTTTGTTTTTTAACTAATTATGTCCTAGTGCCAAACACAAACAAACTGGTTCTTCCAAGTAAATGATTTTTCAAAGCAGTCAGAATGGCTCCATGGGTCGAATTTGAATATTCGTCGAGTACGTAGGCGCAAGCAAACTTATGTGGATTTCAATTGGAACAATAAGTACAACTACAACTTTTATGTACATTTACCCACATGAGACACATATTTCGCTTGGCTGCTGCTGCTGCAAAGCTATGTATGAGTGTTATTTCAGCACATACGTACAACGTACATACGCATTTAAGGTTGTGATTTTTTGTGCATTTCGCAGTAGAGTTTTGTTTAAACTTTAGTGTTGTTGTAATTACCAATTCTGGTACTTTGTATGAATTGCGCTATATAAGCGTGGGATCGATTTGTACATTGGCATATACGAATATGTAAATACGTGGTTTTTGAAAACATTCTTTGTACGACCCTTACGATGGAAGACTGATTTACATGTTCGTTTCTAATTTGAAAATTCCAATATTGGCTTTAAAATCGGCACACGAACTCATTTATATATACTCAAAAAACAGAATTGATTAAAAATTGCATAATCTCGCTCTGAACTAATGTAAAACTAGGCTTCCATTAATAACTAATTCCTATTTACTCTACTTATAAATTAATAAAAAATATACAAATTGGGGAAGTCGTGCAACGAGAATAGGTTTGGGTACTGAACGGTCGAACGAACTAACTGATCTGTTTCACTGAACTGAACTAACTGAACTAGTTCAGATCTGCTAAACAAAATAGTTCACTTGCTCCCTTGCTCAGTTGCTCAGTTGTTCACTTGCTCACTTATTCTAAAGAATATCTAGTAACTTGCTCCCTGCTTCCTTCCACTTCTTATGAACGAACGAAAGAGTAAATTGAGAAGGTGAGCGAGTGCCATGTTTTAACAATCTGACATACTGAGCGCAACTGAACTAACCGAGCAACTGAACTAACTGAGAAACTGAACTATGTGAACGAACTAGTTCAATAAGCTCAGTGAACGAAAATGAGCGGATCAGTCAGCTGAACGACCAAGTCCAACTCTAAATGAGAATTTTGCAGCAGTTATTCGACTACAATATACATAGTTCTTGATAGCTATATAAGTATAACTTCAATAGCTTCATTAAAACGATTCAATAATAGCTGTGTTTCTTTCAACGTGAGAGTGAGTAAAACGCCACGCGTCGCTAAACAATCTAGCATTTGGCAGCACTGGTTTTGATCATTTAAATGCTTAAACATACACATTTGTAAACAAATTTGAAAGAGGAATAAGAAAAATTGAAAATGGCTAATTCTGAGGAAGCGTTGGTAATTTAACTTTAAATGTGTACATATTAATTAATACACGATAATATACTATATATGTGATTATTTAGGTTATAACAATTTTTTATAAATACAGCTTTTTATGTAATTACACTGGTTTATTCTTTGTTTACTATTTTCTCGTTCACAATAGACAACAAAATGGTTTGGCAGCACTTCTGTTGGAGGCGCTAAACCACAAGCGAATACAAACAGCTTGCGTTAACTAAGCGGTCAATATATATGCATAAGCGGGCGTTTTATTCCCACTCGCGTTGGAAGAAACACAGCTAATATAAAATATGATGTTCTCGTGCAAAAGCTTATGATACCTTCAAGTTTGTCTTCTGAAGTTTCATACTCAATCACGACATCCAACAATCTTCTGATAGTTTACTAATAATAGAAAATTGTCCATTCATGCGGAGAACCAAAATAAAAAAGATAATAAGATAAAGGTTTCTGCGCTTTACAATAGTTTTGTAATATTTTATACTGAAATGAATAGGAAACTGGGATAAAAAGTACATTCTAAATTATTAAGGGACCCATAAATTACTCTTACGAGAGACCATCTCTTTTATTAATGCCGTTATTTTAATAATAATTATGTGATTATTTATATATAATTCTGGTCTTATTGCAGGCGCTACTGTTGTATCTTGGCGGGTGAATAATCAAGAACAACTCTTTGTAAGGTAAGTTATAAATGCTCTTAGAATAAATTACTGATCATGTCTTTAAACAAATCTGAACCGTGTATTGGTGTTTGGAGATTTATTTTTACAAGTAAATCCACGTATATAACTCATAGTATAGTTAATCATATTACTTAAAAATTTGGTTTATTGCTAGACTAATTTTTATTAAAAAACGATTTAGCGGCATTTTACAATATCGTAGTCTCGCATATCCCTCAGCAAATCAGAAAAAATTATTGGTACAGAACTATTTTCAAGATGCAACATGATAAGATGAAAATCCTGAAAATATTGACTACCTATTGAGATTTACAGGAAATCCAAGATATATGTACTAACGATAAAATGGCCACTTTTTTGAGGACAGAATGTTTACATTGTGGATTTATATATATCAGTCTGTTTCCTATATAGTAATCCTATTCTGTATAATGCAATTATAAAAATACACAATAGGTAGGTAAGGCGGCCGCACTTAGGCCAACATTGACCCTTTGTGATACCGCATGAGGCATCTGGTCCCATCCCTTTCAAAGGTCCAGCCATTTGGAGCTTTTAATGAAGCAGTTGATGGAGCTAATGTTTTTATTTGAGATATCTCCCAACGAGTCCAGAAAGTAGTCGCCTAGGAAAGTGCGCCGCCTTCTGAACAACCCTGGGCACGTGCATAACAGGTGTGCAATGGACTATTCCTCCTCCTCGTCCATGCAACTCTTGCAGAAGACGTTAGAGGCAATCTCCAACCTACACCCGTGTGTAACCAGAGTAAGAAGACACAATAAATCAGTAAACCTTTTTCCTTGTTCTAATTATTTGGCTTCCACCCAGAATACTTTTTTTGCGGGCCCCCTATTCCTCCACCCATTCGTCCTCTATTCAAAGTTGGTTTTTACTGCGTCAGCTATTCTATGGAATTTAGCTGCTTGTCTTGATTATTTCCCCGCTTTTCAATGCATTTCTTGTCAGTTTATCAATCATCCCTTTAAATTTAAAATTTACTTCGCATATAACAGATCTTGCATCAATTTGTTATATCGTGGTATGCCTGGTATGGGCCACCATGAGTAAAATATAGCCACGCCTCTTATTAGGTGTCGGCAACAGCTATCCAAATACATTGAGCAGTAACATAAATGTCTTATAAGTCTGTTTTTAATAGCAAATATATATTGGTTGCAACATGGGCGTGACAATTGATAGTTTTAATTAAATTTCTGATTTAAAATGTTCGTTAGAAATTGAGAAAATGTATGTGTCGAATTTGTCGCATTACTTTTGCCTACAACTATAAAACTCCTCAAGGGTTCAAACTCGACTAAGCATAAAATTTCACTGCATTATCTTTTTTAGTTCGTACGCTGTGCAAGAAATGAAAGCAGAAGAACTTGGCTAAATATATTAAGGCATGATCCTGTTCACAAAAATATATATAAATCTGCCGGCTTTCTACATTTTTGCTGGTAATGTGAACTTATTCAAAGCTATCACCATCAGTATTTGCACCCAAAAATGTGTTTGGATGGTTTGTTCCCACATAAAGGCGGCCAGAGTCTGTTTGTATGTATTCGCAGTGGTATGTGCTCTGCTTGGCGGCAAAATGTTTTGTACAACATCAACAAAAACACACGAAACAAGCAAAAAGAGCAAACCGAGCAACGAGCCAGCGAACTCGTCTGGTCGACCAGCCAAGCAACTGACCGACCGACCAACTGATGGGTTGGCTAAAGGACCAGTGGCAGCAACATTCTGCGTTGCCTCTGCGAACTGCTCTTCACCTCGCATCGCATCGCCTTCGTTGTCGCCGACTTCAAAACAATGTGAGCGTTTTTATGAATGGAGTTGTGCGCTAGAGCCAGCTAGATCGATAAATCCTGGCAAATCCGAGTCAGTTCTACGTTCGTTCATTCTCCCGCTTTCGCAGTGCTTTTTCTGCATAGTATTTTATATCCCGCGTTGCAAATGTTTTTCTACATTCGCTTTCCTGCATAACCGAACTGAGTTGTGTAGTTGTTGCATTCACTATAAATATTGTGAGAATGGTAAACACTTTGCAGATATGTGTGTGTGTGTCTGTTTGTCGTATCCACTGTGGAAACACACTAACGGCAAAAACAAGTCGTTCTTACGTTCTTGCTCGGACGCAAAAAGTGAACAACAGCAAAAACTTGGAAACCATGAAAGGACGGCACAGAAAACTTCTACAAACTCTCCAGGCACACACTCAAACACAAGCAAACATACTCGCACTCGTTTGTGCACAGTACTGCACACAGGCAGAAAGTTTGCTCCCACCCCATGCGACCAGACGCTTGTAAATGTTTTAATAAAATATAACTAGTGTGCGGAGATAACGAAGGAAGTTCGCGCAAAGGATATTGGATAATGATAATGATACGTTCCGATTTTCTAAGCATGTTCCTGTGGAAAATCAGGTCTTTTTAAAGCTACACATTGTTTTTCTAGGATAAAAAGGTGTGGGAGATCGGAACAAACAGATGGTATATAAATATATATTGTTACGAAATTGCCCTCCCGACAATTTACTCTAACTCTCAATACTCGGATTCGTACCACTGGATTGTGTAGTAATCAAACAGTCGCTGGTTAAATTAAAATAATTTACTTTATTTAATTATTGCTATTTACACATTTAATATTAGGCTTAAAGTTTACTTTAATATAATTCGCACTTTATTTAATCATTCATTTAATCACTTTATTACTTCTCAATACTGTAACTGTTACAAGTGAAATGCACGATGTGCACACTGTTATGATTGCTATTCATCTGCCTCTCGACTTTAATTGTGTAGTGGCTTATATACCTTCCGAATGGTTGAGGTAGAACATTTCCTATACTTCGGTAGAAATTCGAGAATATTATCGAATTTTATCTCCACTTCGAAAGAGGGTGCTAGAGTAAGCTTTTTTCCGAATAGATTGTGTTTTAACTTATATACAGCTCTCTCGTAGTAACTGAACTTAATAGAGGCACCCTAAAAGTATGCAATCATTAATGTTTCAATATAGTCTTCTTCCTCCCTATGGACTTAGAGCATTCTCGTTGTGGTCGAAATAAGTGACTCCGATTGCAATATAACACATGTTTTTTTTTTCAAGTGTTTAAAATATACTCATGAAAAATGTTGGTTTAACTTTCCAGTTTACTACGTTAAAAATAAGAAATGTTCTAGCGGCATCTTTTTTGTCATTGGGTGTTGTACGCACAGACGAGGTATATGCGAGCATAATAATGTATTTGATGGTGGGTGTACAAGAAAAGTTTATTTCGTTACGCAATTGTTTTCTTGCTGCAAGACCTTTGGCAATGTTGCGCAATGCTGCGTTACACACGAAAAATGGATGCAATGCTTATTAATGTCTTTCTCGGTATCCAAGAGCGAGAAGTTCATTAAGGAACCACCGTATGGAACAAAAAGGGTCGTTTATTGTAATGCTAGGATTTTACACTTCCTTCATAAAGTGGAGAAGCACATAAAGCCTTGAAATCTTTGGAAGATTTCAACGAAGCTTATTAACTATGTACATAGAAGCCAGTTCGTGGGGTGTAGCACAGCACCGACGCCAATTCCTACCGCCAAACATAATACTCTGCACAAGATGCCCAAGATTAAATAGTAAGGGGCATTGGCATCCAGAGCAGGTAAACGTAGGCACGTGTGCGCTGATTAAAGGCGAAGTGCGTGTGATATGCCCAAAAGCATTGGTTTAGTTCCCAGTCAATGCATCATCCGGTCATATGCGGTTGAGTTTGCAGTTTAAAGAGTTTTGCATGCAATTTACGTTTCTTTCCCGGCCGTCGACTTAGTGCCGAAATTTCACTCCTCAGACAACTATTTAGCCATTAAATTATTCAACTGCTTATTGCTCAGATTAAGATGTCTTCTGACTGGTTATTCGATGCTTCGAATATAGGTATTCATGAAATTTTTTAATCCATCTTTTAACGTCCGTTTTAGAGAATTATTAAAATGCAGTTCGGAGAGTTCGCCAGGAGCAGCTTCAAATTGGTGAAGCTTCTTCGTTAAATAGTTAAGAAAACACTTCTACATTCCTCAGCACTCTGTCTCAGAGCCTCCTTAATTCTTCAGTTGCCTGTCCTTTTCTTGTCATGATCTAGCAGCTCAATTTTATAAATGATTTAAGTGATGGGCATTTCTTGTGAGTGTGCGTAAAAAAGTACTCAGCTTCCAAATTACCTCCAACGGCAGCAAAAACGCACACTAATCTAAACGATCCAACGTTCGTTTGTTTGTTTGCTGACTCGTATTTTGTTTGTTCTCCTGGCGGTGCTACTGGTTGCCTTGGTTTCTGCAGCTGATGATGATGGTGATGGTGCGCAGATGCCTCTCGTTGCGGTTGGTGCTTCTTACACAAGGCATCATCACTGCATCGCCTGTGTTTGGAGCGCATATTTTTCAGTTTTATAGTTTTTGCCAAGACTCCTAAAATGAGTAAAGCAAAAAAGTATTTCGTTTGCTTCTTCAGACGCTTTTTTGTTGCAGATTCATTCAAAATGCGATTTACTCAGTGTCTGCGACTGTTTTTCACAAAAATATTTTCTCCTTTTTAAATGCGTTGATTTTTTTGCTGCGAATTTTTCTGTTGATGGAACAAACAATTTCATAACTTTAAAATGTTCTAAAACGCGTCCATGTGGAAGTATTGCAAACCACCCAAACATAATCATGGCCTTTATAGGTAATTATATACGAGGTATTTAGCTCCCACGGCTTAACAAATACCAAAATCGAGCAAGAATTGATACGCACAATTGCTTTCTACCGCTTTTCTTTTATATACATTGTCATATCATTGCTTCTTGGTTCCTGCGATTTGGACTGTATAAGAATTGCGGGCTGAGAAATCAGGATTGTAGATTACAAATCCGGCTCTGTTTCGGTACAGCCGTTCATGGTTTCTCCGAACCAAATGTTCCAACTAACCCATTTAAAATCACCAATACGGTTTTCGAGTAATTTTTTCTAATAAACCGTTTATATTCTATTAGAAGTATTACATAAATTTGACTTCCATCGCCTTAGGTTAGGTTATCGTGGTAACTGGTCTACAAACAAACTCACTCAGACCACCATGCGTCCATTGTAATACCACCGCGTAACAGCGCACCTCTGATTTACTCGTCAAACCATTACGAAGCTCTAATAAAGCGCAGGATTTGTTTGACCTTCGCGCCAGACACTTCTGTAAGAGAGTTAAAAGCGTATTTGCCTAAAGAGCCCGCTATGGTTCTAGCCAGAGCGGGGCACCGACAGAAGAGATGTTCCACAGTCTCCTCCTCCTACTACATCTCCCTATAAAAGCATTGATTAGATACGATTTTCATACATCACATGTAGAGCGTGATGCAATTGAGGGTTGCAATTTAAATCTGCAAAACTATTGTTCAGTTAAAGATAAACTGATGATTGGTTGGCATCTCTAAAGAATTGCATTGACATTTGCAATTATCATCGCAGACAGCGTTGTGACTTCGTTGACTGGACGTTGGAGAACCACAAAACATCTTCCACGATGAGGCTCTCTTTCAATGACTAAGTAATTAAACAAAATTGGTATATAACCAGAACATTCACAAAAAGTCACTGTTTGAAGCTGATTTTGGACCAAAGCCTATTGATTGATTGGGCCTTTTCCTTTTATCATACATGATAAGAAATTCCAATTGAACCGTCCGTTACATGTTTGCACCCTATACTCTAAGCAAACTGTAAATATACCGAATGTAATTGGAAAAATTAGGACGACAGTTTACGAGGGGTACTATTTATATTTAGGGAACTGGCAATACTAATGTCAATAGCTGAAATCTGGGATCCCCATAATAAAGTTTGACATTTTTTTATCATAAACGTTTCACAACGTGTTGATGTTCAAGTGCTATTTGTTTTGTTTACTTTGAGTTAAGGAAATCAATTTGGCCAAAAAATGGACATTTGAAGAGAAGGCTTTCGTTGGATTATTTTTCACAACTTTCGACGTGGATTATCTCAACAAGAATGTGTCGATGAACTCAGTTCTTTGTATGGCGATAAAGCACCATCAAAAACCACAGTATATCGCTGGTATAGTGAATTCAATCGTGGTCGTAGTTCGGTCGCCGACGAACTCCGTGAAGGTCGTCCAAAATCGGTTGTTGTGCCACAAAACATCGATGCAGTGCGTGAACTGATAATGTAAGATCGTCTTGTGACGTATCGTGAGATAGAGGACACCTTGGGCATTACTTCCCCTTCCACACATTTTATCGTATCATTAAACCATCGCATTCGGTTCTTAACTTTTATGTACGAGTACGAATTTCTTGGACAAATATAGTTCCAATTTGCATTAGCTTGTATGTAGACTATACTAGTCCAATCCAAACCATTCAAGTGTTTTTGTAACTACGATTAGGCTACGTTTTCAAAATTTAATAAATTAATACGTAAGTTTATATAACTTAGCAATGAGTCAAGAATAAAGGAGCCAGCTTAATATTTGCTGACGTATCCAAAACAGACAATGCCACATCCTATGATGTCATTGACAACGACTGTATTTCGACAGGTCTTTTACATCATTATTGTTCAAGCATCGCTGCAGAAGCTTGTGTCATAATAAAGGCTGTGGAATTTGCTGCAAAAACTAAGAAGATAGTCTTCATTTGCACGGATACCAAATCTACCGTTACTGCTACTCAAATTCGCTATAAACTCATTCAGCATCAAAATAAAATAAAAGTTATGTGGACACCAGGACACGCAAGAGTCCTTGGAAACGAGAACGCAGACCGTAGAGCGAAACATGCGCTGAATGAACCACTGAAATAACAGACAGACAAAGTCTCATTTTTATATTCCTGCAAGCAATTGGCACTGACCTTTGTAAAAAGAGCAATCGCAGATGTAAAGTATTCAACCCAAATAGAATTAGACTTACACATCCTGTCAGCTATCATCAGAAAGCTCTCTGGGTTTTTTCCATTTGAGACTTGGACATACAAGCCTAACACATCAACACCTGCTCAACGGAATGTGAATTAACGGCTTCCGCTTTTGGGACTCCTCAACAGTGTCTATAGATCAGATACTATTAAATTGCAACACTAACCTAACCTAACAAAATGTTTAAAAGTTTGTAAATAATGTTCGAACTTATATTTGATTCGCCACTCTATCGAGGATAGGACAGACTTTTGTATGGAAAAAGTTATGGAGTAAATTATACACGGATGAAACGAGCGAGTTTTTCTATCCTCGAGAGAAAGTGTAGCCAAATTGAAAACTGCCAAGGAGAAATTACCCATCAAAATTTCCCTGCGATTTTTTATTTCTCAGTGGGTTTTTCTTAAACAGTACTGCCAAGTTTACCACTTACTCGTTTGCTGTGTTATTCGCACAACTCAATACGAGCTCGATACCATATACGGATCGAATACGCCTAATATACACCTCCACCCACCCGATCATTAAGTTTTGAACCGTCAGCATAAATGCTAATTTCATTATTATTGTTCATGATTCCATTATCCCAGTCCTCCTTTGAGGGGAATATGGTGGTAAAGGATCTGCTTAAAAATTCCGCTCTAATGGATTACAATAATCTGTAGTATCGGGAATAATAAGAAATTGTTCTACTATGGTCGAATGACCTTTGCTACTTGTAAAAGGGAGAGTTCCGTGAGTCTAAGAGCTGATTTGATTGCAAGTTGCTTACCATACAAGTCAATTGGCAAACGGTCTAACATAATGTTCAATGCTGCTGTGGGAGTCGTTTTGAGAGCTCCGCTTATACATAAACTAGCTGCTCTCTGAATACGATCTATGTCTTTTACAACCTAGCTCTTATTAAGTTCCGGCCACTATACTAGTATGCCGTACATCAATATCGGTCTAATCACTGCTGTGTGTAGCCAATGTACTATTCGGAGGGCCATATCCCATTTTAATCCTACCGTCTTCCTACACGAATAGAGTGCTATTAATGCTTTTCTTACTCTGTCCTCTACATTTAATTTCCAATTAAGCTTCTAGTGCATAATCAGTCCCATGTAGCTTTATCGTAGCATTCACTGATAATGTGATTCCATTCACTGTAGGGGCCTTACCTCTGGTAATCTACGTTTCCTACTAAACATTACTAGTTCTGTTTTGCTGGCATTTATGACTAAATCACAAGATTTTGATCATAGATTTAGCTCATTTAAAATGCCTTGCATAACTTTGCAAAGCGTATTGGGTAATTTACCTCTTAATGTGATTGCAATATCGTCCGCATAGGCAACAACATGGATTCTTCTCTCCTCTAAGCTCTTTAACAGCTCATTCATTGTCATTACCCAAGGGGGTGGAGGCAGTACGCCGCCTTGAGGAGTACCCCTGCTGACGGATCTGCGCATCCTCGAGGCACCCAATGTTGAATTCACAAACCTGCATACGAGCATTTGTTCGATGAAGTCAACAAGCGCCCCGGGAACACCCAACTCCGTCAGTTATTAAAGGCTCCCTCAATGTCTAGGAAAACTACCAGCGGATATTCTTTGTCTTCTATTGATTTCTCAATTATTGTCACTAGCGACCTTAAAGCATCATCATTTGGACTAGCATGGGAGGTTTTGCCCGTGTTTGGAATAAATACCACTTTCACTTCCCCCCATAGTGAGGGGATATTGAAAAGCAACGCACTTTTGAAAATGGTTATTAAGCATTCCATGACTTCGCAAAGCGTATTCGGGAATTTACCTCTTACCGTCCGCATAGGCAACAATGTCCTTAATTTAAATAATCAATTATTAAAAATTGTCCTAGGAGTTTTCTTGTGTTTCGATTGAATTTCATTTCTATAGCTTTAAATATAGTTCTTTTGAAAAACAATTCTTATGTTTGATTTAATCAAAAGAAATAATTCTCTTTTACAGTAAACTTGCGTCATTCGATGGCAAAAAGGCTATAAGGGGTGGTATTCCCTTCGTTTTTCGTAAGTCTTCATCTGTGGGTCTGTTTTTAAAAGGTGATCATTTTAATCTTTGTATCTGTTGCAGCACAATTTGGTCCCTGGTCGTTTGGCCCACAACACGGATTTGCTCGCATAACACGTTGGAATTTGGAAAGACCGCCGGAGCGGTTACACAACGGTGATGTGGAAGCTATATTCTCCTTGATGGACAATGAATTTACGCGCTCCATGTGGAATTATCAGTAATGATCTATCACAGTAATTTTGACAGGAGAATATTTCTTAATTCGTAGAGTTTCTATTTATCTATTCAGGTTTCGCATAACGTACCGGTTGATTCTACGCGAAAAGGAGCTACACTTTCATATAGGAGTCTACAACCCTAGCAAGGATTTATCGTTCACTTTTAATTTGTTGTTGCATACTTATTTGAAAGTTCCTGATGTGAGACGCTGCCAGATAACGGGCCTGCATGGTTGTACTTTTATAGACAAGGTAACTATTATTGCTTCGAAGACATTTATTGTTGTTCAGTGTAAGTTATTCATAAAACCAATTTGCAGACGCGAGATAATGCCATCTACCAAGAGGGTCGGGAGGTAGTCACAATAGGCGAGTGGACTGACCGCATTTATCAGCACACACCGCAAGAACACGTGATCACAAACGTGGTGTCGGGAAGGAAAATGAGGCTGCACAAGTATAATTTCCCCGATACTGGTTAGTATACTTAGTGATATATGTCCAAAATGTGCCCGTTAATTAATGTTCAATTAAACATTAATTTCTAAGTGATTTGGAATCCATGGATTGATCAGGCACGTGAAATTGGCGATTTCGGTGATGACGAGTTCCCCAATATGTTATGTGTAGAATCTGGGCATGTTTCTTCCCCAGTAATATTGTTGCCTGGTACAGCTTTCGAAGCCAGCCAAATTTTACAAGTAAGTACAGGATTTCCTATTCCACAATGTATAATCACATTATTATAAATTATGAGTTTATTTATATAAATTGTAAATATTTCTTCAGCAATTCGTGTGTTGGTAAATAATGTCAAGATATTCAAGAATTTCAAGCTCAAGACTTTGAAGCAAGTGCCAAATTTCAAGTTTTTCCAATTGGGCTCAATTTTAACGGCATTGTAACATAATTTGATAAGCATAAATATTTTATTATCAAATCAATTAATCATCATTGTTTTGTATCATTTGCCAGATTATCATCGAGGGAAACGTGAGCAGAAAAACCAAACGAAATCGCTAGCGTTTAAAGAATCGGAACCCTCTGAGGTAAACCGATTCGCAAAATTTCCAGTAACAACATTGGCAACATTAGAAGAGTATACGATGCGTATAAAATAACTGATTAAATAATTCCATCTTGATTGTCAAGCTACATTGCATTAACTAGCAGAAACTCTGAACAGAACTAACAAACGTGTCAATTTTAACCAGAACTTATTTGTGTGTTGAAATTAATGTCAAATTATGGTTTTATTATTATAGAAAATGAGTCAGCAACCCATGCTTAAAGTTACATATTCGTAAATACATACAGATGTATATTGAACGTCCATAATTGTAAAGCATTATAGAGATGATTTTTAAATCAAAATTTACACAAAGTGTAAGAGAAACATATTAGCAAATTTTTAAGTATTCATACATTGCTAATAGAATTACAACGCATACGAAGTGTGCATAGTAAATTACTTATTTTTGAGGGAAACTCGTATTATTAACAAAACTTTTATACAATTTTTTATATGCATATTTCCAACCGACACCCATAGAATAAACAATTAGAACGGAAGGGTCAATTTGAAATTGTTTCAAATTCGAAAGTGTTTCAACTTGTAATTAAGTGAGGCTGGTAAAACGATGTGTCCACACAGAGCCAATGGTAAAATTCACGATAAATAAAGTATTAAGCTAAATGTGCCAATAATTTCCTTTAATATTAGTGTGCTTGGTGACAGACAATAGGCGTATTCTGTCGAATAAGTATAACTTCAATAGCTTCATTAAAACGATTCAATAGGCGCATTCGATTTGCCACTCTATCGAGAATAGGACAGAAAAAGTTATCGAGTAAATTATACTCGGAGGAAACGAGCGAGTTTTTCTATCCTCTATAGAAAGTGCTTCCAAATTGAAAATTGATTGAAAAGCAACGAGATTAAAAATTACCCATGAAAATTTCCGTTTCTCAGTAGTTTTTTGAAACAGTGCTGCCAAGTACACCACTTACTCGTTTGCTGTGTTATTAGCACAACTCGATACGAGTTCGATACCAGATACGAATCGAATACACCTACAATAATTTCAAACAAACCAAGTTAATCCGTTTCACGCAATATTCAAAAACATACGAAAAACGAAATACATTTGTTGCATCGGTACACCAAAATTGACAACAATAAGAGTAAAAGCTTGTCTAAGTGGCAATCTGGGTCATCAAACTTGCACCTGCTGATGTAATATTTGAGGACTGGAATGACACATTTCTCACGAGACGTGATATTGCGGTGTGGATAGGCGTAAAGAAACCACGGAGATATGTTTTTAACTTGTATATTTGTGCCCTGTTACACTACAGCCGCACCTTCTCGTCTCCACTGCACCTTCACCTCAACCTCAACCGATTTCCAAGTTCTTTTTCGATATTAGATTTATTTAAATCAGCGCAAAAACTTACGAACAGCTCTGTACTTTTTAAACGTTGAAAACCATCCTACTTAGAATATTAAAGCAAAAATACAGAAGTTGTTATAATTTCAGAAGCTATCGTAGACTCCTTGATCTAATTTACACCGAGCTACAGAGGACATATTAAATACAGTAAAGATCATCTGACTGAGTTTAGTGGTGCTTAAACCTCTGCTGTTTACTTTTGTCTAGATTTGAGTTTCATTCATTCTAATTGCTTTCTCTCCGGCTGAGGGAGGATGTGCGACAGAACTTATAGGACACTCGCAATCGATCGCCTTAAAATCTATTCGACTACATTCATTTGGGAGTGTTGTGCAAATTTTTGCTTGGCACAGTAACTTCAATATTCGCGTTGCAAGTTGACAGCATTTGACATAACCCACGAACTCTTACCTAAAAGAGCCTGGTAGCTTAGCTAAAGATCGGTTCTGTGGACATATTTATTACCATCGTCACTAGGCTATCGTCCAGTTTGCATAATAACCTTAGTAATGAGCATATTTATTATCCGTATAATTGAACAAAAAATTCTTAAATATTGATTTTCAGTTGTTAGTTAAAGTTTTCAAGTAGTACCATTTGAAAACTGGGCGGTGGAAGGTCGCAAAACTTCGCATTTTCCATATTCTTATTGCACGAGTTGTCCAAAATATTTCTTACTTTAAAGGTTGTGGTTCTAGAGATTCCTTCATGTGCTCAAATATTCAATTGTATTGGTGTAATTATGATTAAAGAAACTTTTCTTAAATTTATTTTATCTATTCCAATGTATTAAATGCTCTGAGTAGTACCGTAAACGGACAACAAATGATTGTGATAGTTTATGAAATATATTTTATTGTTGATTTTTTTAACTATTCTAATTACGATTGTATTCAATTAAATTCTTGGTAAATATTTCAATTTTATAATATAGATTATTCTAACAATTGCAAAAAACCCATAATAATAATAATAAATATAAAAATATAAGTAATACATAAACAAATTGTAGATATTGAGGGAGTTGTATGATTCCCCCCTCTCTCATCCTAAATTAACTGTATACGATTTACAATATAAATTAATTAAGATTAACACACTCAAAGATAGAAATTTTGTGCTGTATGTAGATTTATTGCAAAATTTGCCACTTAATAAAAAGCTGAATGAAAATAATAATGTGGGTTGTTTGTTTAATATGTTTAAATTATTAATAATAGCAAATAATATAAATCATATAAAATGCGAATATTGAATAAAATCGAATATTCTTCCCAAGATCTTTCAGACGCGCCGAAAAGGCAGAAGGGCATGCAAGCGCTAAGAGATACGATGAGAGCACTGATATTGCTGAGAGCAGCATTGTTCAGTTCGTGTTACTGGCAATGCTTCGGGTGTGCGCTGATGTTTTTATTTTCCGACTAACGTTCTACCCTTTCATTATTTGATGTGCTGTTGATGGTATCGCAAAATCCAAACCTAATCAGTTCCGCAACTATTTTATTTCTGAAATTAATTATAGTTTCAGTTTTGCAAATTTATGTTTATGGTCTTATTAATATATTTCCTTATCTATACCTTTTGTCTTTACATTAGTTGACAGCAGTTGTTGGAGGGTGTTTGTGGACATCCACAACTCACACGATGGAGGCGTTTAAAAAGGAATGAATGCTTTTCTGTCTGGCATAAACAGAAGTGAATGGTCTTAAAAAAATTAACGTTGCCTGCGATAGACATAATACTTGGACAAAATTAGCACAAAAAATGCCAAATTTTTCAACAAAATTGTTTGTATGTTTTATAATTCACATTTAAAAATGTCTAAGAAATGTGAGCTGAAAACTACTAAAGTCAGCTTTAAAATATTGAAACCTTAATGACACCCTAAAAGTATGCAATCGTTTATCGGTATACTGTATCCGTTCTTATTCACATACAAACTACACGTAAAACTTCTTTCGAAGCATGGGGAATATTCTAGAATGTTCTAGTTCAACACACGTGAGGTATATAAGCGACCACACAATTAAGGTCGAGACATAGTGCAACAGTGCTCATAGCAGTGTGTACATCGTGAATTTGAATAGTAATAGTAACAGTATTAAGAATTAATAGTGAATAATAAAATAAAGTGCAGAATTGTATAAATCAAACTTTAAACCAATACTAAATGTGTGAATAGCAATAATTAAATAAAGCTAATTGTTGTAATTTAACCAAGACCAGATCAAGAAGGAGCTTGAGCGCTTCAATTTGCAAACACAAGGACTTAAAGCGAAGCAGCAGATGCGGCTAAGAAACGCATTGGAGAAGCAGGGTATAGACGTCGATGAGCACGAATTAAAATTTGAAGAGCCAACGACATCTCGACAGGAAGAAACTCCACAAGGAACTAATACAGGTAATTTTGACATGAGCGCACTTATCGGGGCAATACAGATGCAGTTACAACAAATTGCTGAATCCGTCAAACAGGACCTACAGCAATGCGATGCAAATATGCAGCAGCGATTACAACGAAATCCTCAAACAGTCAAAGAGGATTTCAAAGATCAGTTATAACAGAGTGAAACACGAGTTACTCCACCAGCGGAACAGAACTCGCTTACTCCACCAGCGGAACAAAACTCGCTTACTCCACCAGCGGAACAGAACTCGCTTACTCCACCAGCGGAACAGAACTCACTCTAATAGCGGAACAGAACTCACTCCACCAGCGGAACAGAACTCACTCTAATAGCGGAACAGAACTCACTCTAATAGCGGAACAGAACTCACTCTAATAGCGGAGCAGAACTCACTCCACCAGCGGAACAGAACTCACTCCACCAGCGGAACAGAACTCACTCTAACAGCGGAGCAGAACTCACTCCACCAGCGGAACAGAATTCACTCTAACAGCGGAACAGAACTCACTCTAACAGCGGAACAGAACTCACTTACTCCACCAACGGAACAGAACTCACTCACTCCACCAGCGGAGCAGAACTCACTGCAGATGAAATGAGTGAAACTCCGCTAACTCACGACGTAACCTACCTCAAATAACGTTAATAAAATGTAACCAACTATGTTTAGTATTGAGTATCGTAAGCATACTTTTAGGGTACTCAGTTACGTGAGAACAAAAGTGCGTGGTCAACTCTCCGTGCATGTGGGCCGCGGTTAACTAAGTAGTACAGTCAGCTGCTAATAACACGTAACTGGGGCAACCTGAAAAGAAGGGCATCGAATAGGAAGTAAGTTCAAAGATGTAAATTAGTATATAAGACTGATCTTTGTTTAATAAATGCATTGCATTGCAGCCCCAATCAAGCACCGTGTCTTCATTGGGGCTGTTGCTGAGAAGGCAGCAAATTAACTTGATGCAATTGGTATACACGAATACCAAAGCTCAAAATCGCTGCATTCCCATCGAATATCCGAATGCCGGGCACCACAGTAGCCCCAAAAAGTGCCAGTTCATTGTGTTCCCTCCGGAAATCAATCAAGCCAGCGTTCCAAATACACATTAAGCATGCGACTTTAACCGGTCCGGTCCATTGTATTGGGAGCGATATCTTCTATAGGGGGTAAACACCACAGGGTTCGGGTAGTCCTAGTAATAAGGCCCTTAGGGAAAAGTAGCATTGCAAATAATGTTTAATACACATGGATACATGTAGTTTTATTTCGTAATACATACAATTAGAGGAATAATGTAAGTTTTAAGTAAAATTTAAAATAATTTAGGATTAACAATTATTGTGTGCATATTAATTAATATGTTATGAGTTACAATTTCAAGCTTAACAATGTCCTTTTTGATATTTGTCACTAACGATATTATATTTGAACTCCTTTATTTCCAAACAAGCAATCCAAAAGGACTATAAGTAAATACTTTAACAATTAGAATATATAATTTATTTTAAAGTCTACACTTATGGTGACGACGACAGGAGCGAATATAAGTTCAGATGTATTTTTTCGATTCAACGGTGCGCTTAGATTTCCACCTCGGGCGAAAACGAGCGTCAGAAGTAAATTTCTTCTTCTTCTGTTTTAGCATTAGCGCTACGGGGGGCGGCTGTGGTGGGAGTTGTAAGGGAGGGCAGATTTCTTGATGATGTTGGAATGCTGGAATGTCGTTGGCCAAATGTAAAGGTGGATGACGATTCAGGACGTACGATATCTGCGGGAGTTGGTGATGCAGTTGTTGCGCCAACAGGATGCTGTATTATGGCAGGAGAGCTGCCAGTGCGAGAATGCTGTGGTATGATTTGCGTTGTGGTGTGTGGGGTTAGCCGTTTATCAGCTAACTTGAGCGGAAACAGTTGCGTGACGACGCCAGATGTTGGAGTCTGGTGGGAGCTGTTGGAATTGAAGCTGGCCGATTTGTCGACTTTTTTTGCACCTCCAGCAGATGATGGTGTTGAGGTTGTGGATGAAAGCGACGACAGTTTCATCGGAATTTTTTGCTTCACATTTGTGTTGCTGATTTTGGGCGCATTTGTGGCGCTCAATAAATTCACTGGCGGCGTCTTGGAGATTGTCGATGCTGTGCGCCATTTATCTTTCCTGCGATCTACCGTGTTAGCTCCAACGGGAGTACCTGCCCCCTCCACCATGGTAGAGGATTTCACGCAACCTTCGTTGCCATCGTGGCTATCATCATTGCCACCAACGAACCCTGCAACAGCGGGCGAGTGTGTGCTCGTGAACATCAATGGAGTGTTTGGAGAAAGGAGAAGTCCTTGGTTAGACAGAAGCTCCATTTTGCGGTATAACTGTTCACGTTGTTGCTTAATATCCTCCTGTTCCGCCCGAATTTCCTCCTGCAACTTAATCTGCTGGGCTCGTTTATCATCCAGTTCCTGTTTTTCTTGATCCTTTTGGCGTAACCAAGCAGTCTTCTCCTCCTGTAGTTTGTCCTGCAGATTACGCAGCTCCTCTAATTGATCGTTGTGTGTGTACACTGCTCGCGGGCTCTCGCGATACAATGCCAATTGCAGCTGAAGACTGTGTATGGTTGTCATTTGCTGAGAGATTATACAGAGCAACGTGTGCAGGTGGTGAGACACCTGTAAGGCTGCATAGTTATGATCCTTGATTGAAATCTGTTCTGGAAGAGTCTGATCTAATTGTTCGTTGCCTGACTGCATAATAGAAGCTATTAACGAAGTGCTGCCTTTCGTCTCGGGCTTCTCTTCTAATTCTTGTAGCCGAGGCGTCATAACTTGCAAAGTGGATAAATTTCCAGCATCTCGACAGTGGAAAACATTTTTAGCACGTTTCTCATCGAAGCCTGCGAACGTCTCCGCTCGTTTTGGTAAAGTTGGCGAAGAATACGCCTCACTCTGTTTCTCACCCACTGAACTGACAGAGCGGGAGACAGGTAGGCCTGTCGCAGCCGTATATACCGTTGAGGCCAGTTGACCAATGTCTTGCACAGTGTTAAGCACGCGTTTCCATAACTCAGCGGTGTCACAGTCCACGCTAACAAGGTCTTTGTATGAGCCAAAGGCTGCCAAAAAATTAGCTGCACTTGCCACATTGCCAGTGCCCCCACTGCTTCCGCTTGGACATTCAGCAAAGTTTTTCTGCTCTTTAAGTAAATTTAGTTGCAATATAATCTTCTCCTCAAGCAAGAGCGCCTGCTCGATATCCTTCTGGCGCATCTTCTCAATCAGTTCGCGCTTATTGACGCCTATGCGAAGCTTTTCCTCCGCCGTTAAATCCTCTGCCTCGATTAAGTCAGATGAAGGGCACTCCAACACAGCCTGACGTATAGACTGAATCCACACATTCTTATCTTTCGGTTGTTGAACCTTCAACTCGTACATCTCGGGGAAAGATGGATTCGATGAAATAATGTAAATGCCACGTGACTCGGTTCCTGCCTTTTCACGTATAAGCAGCTTCTGAAGCGGTACAACGCCCGCCTTGTGCTCTGGCGTGAAGAATGTGTACTTGTTGTGAGCCGAGTTCTCGCTGAGAAAGCACAAACAATCTGTGAGTACGACTACCAAGACTAGCTGCATCTTTGAACGACCCTGCATCAGAGTAGCCAAGCCCTCAAATTTAAGGCGACGGCGTGACTCCACACTCACGTCTGACTTGCGGAATGGTTTATTTTTGTAGATAGAGAACGACTTTGTGTCCACTCGATTGAAGATGTCAATCTGGCGTTCTTTTAATTCCTTTTCGGCAACGCAGGCATCCACGTCCACAAGCAGTTCCTTCACGAATTTTAGCGAGTGCTGCAACTTGTCCGTTTCCAGCTTATCTTCGCGGGTGCTCTTTAGGAGAGGTTCGATAAGCAACGGATACTTTGTTAGACGCTGGGTCACAAATAAAATGCACTCAGGGATTCCTTTCTTCTTCAGCAGTGGATTTGCCAAACAGTGCTTGTACCACTCGGCGAAGGTTTGATCGCGATTTGTCATGCAAGTCTTAAACAATTCCAGAGCTGAGCGGTGATTGGCACAGAACTCGCCGTATGCAAGACGCAAATGCTGCGCCTTCTCCAGTGAGAAAAAATCCAAGAGAATGTCAGCGATGCTGTCGATTATGTGCTGTTCGCGCTGCTTGTGGCGCAATTTCTTAAGGAATGCGGTATGCAATTCCGTCAGTTCTGGAAGCCTTGGAAACATCTTGTTCACATTTAGCGAGGGAAAATGTCGCTCGAGACTCTCAACAAATACTTTCTGCATGACTAAAAGGGTTTGGCAATGGTGCTTCTCTGTCATGATGAATTCGTAAATATGTTCTTGGCGCTTTATTTGTTTTTCTTTGAGAGATTTTAGCAACTCCTTGGGTACGCTTGGAGACCACGACTCATGTTCCTCCAACGCAATGCTGAGTATTGGATCTGCACCGAGATCTTGTGCCTCCACTGGAGGGTCATTCAAAAATTCAGAGCGTATAAGCGGTGTATCATCGTTAAAGTTACCTGCCTGATCAGGACCATCATAAAAATCCTGTCCTGCATCGTTTTTATCGGCACCCTTCTTTGACCCCCCTAATGACAGTTTTTGGCTGCCACTTTTTTTGCCCTTGCATTCGAGCTGGTGTTCCTTCAAATTGCCCAATGAAATATTAGCTCCACATGCATCGCACGTACTGCCCTGTCCGACTGCTTTAATCTTAGCTTTATCTTTTTTCTTGCGGAAGAACAGTGATCCTCGCTTTCTTCGCTTTTCTACATTATCGTAGACTTCGATCTTCGCGTGTGCTCGCAGCAGACTTTGGTTCTCATCTTCGCTGTCCGTGAGATGACGAGCGATTGCTTTGATCTCCTCCTTGGCTATAATTGACGATGTGGATATACTCTTTTGCAGTGGAATTCGACTTATAATTTCTGTAGCTAGACTTCGTTTTGTAGCGATCCTTTCGAAATCTCGTGCCAATTCCGCCTCATTCAGCGAGTGAGTAGAAATGCCTGCAGGGAAATATAATAAAACATTACTTAAAATGAAGAATTCAAAATTCTACAGTATCGTATGAGTACTATATGTACAAATTGAGTTATATATATCTTCACGAAGAGGTTAGTACAAAGAACAGTGGAAATCTGCTGGGTAATGGGAGCAGCCAATGCTGTTAGATCATCAAGTATCCTTTTTGAATATGGATAACTATCTAGTTACGATTAAACACAGTTTACATTTGCTCAAATTAAGGGTGTTAGTCGTCAAGGCACACTCCCTCTAGAAGTTTATAATGATAGAAGGCGCTTATAGACATTCCTCATAGTTATGTCTGCAGGATACTCCACTGGAAGAGAATCGAAACTATTTTATAACCAAATTCCAGTAACTTGGTGCCATTATAAAACTGTCCAAAGTATAATTCTCATAGAAAATAGTTTTCCCATATTTACTCTTACAATTTGAGACCGCAACAATTTCAACATAGTCAGCTTCATCGCTGAAGGATGGGAAATCTCGTCGGATACTCACTGTACAGCATATTTGAAAAGAGAAGATCCACTGCCAATGAAGATTGTGGAATACCGCTCGAGTTTCAAATTCTCATAGATTAAAAAACGGATGTAGATGTGCCGAATATTAAATGTTTGGGTGATAAACTTCAAAATTTGCGCATTCAACAAAGCAAAGATTTTATATAAGTTACCCAGAACTAGAATCTTAGTCAACTAAGGACAATTCCCTAATTATAGGTCTTATTCAATGATACAAACAGAAGTTTGGAATCGTCAAATAATATCCATTAACTGTCAAAAACCCGCCATGGATCATCCAATTGCTCATCGAGAACACGCTGGAAGTGTCAAAGGAAACACAAATCGCCTTTGCACTGAATCTAGCATCAGTTCAGAGTAATCAGGAAAGCACCAGTACAAACAATTTGTCATCAGCAGCTTCATTAGCAACATTGCCAATGCAACAAGCACTTTTGAGTCCCGTTTCTATAACGTTGAAATCTAATTGCGGACCAGAAGCGCGCTTCTCGACAGTGACTCGCAGTTAAACTTCATAAAACATAGCCTAGCAGGACAATTAGAACTGCGTAAAGGGAAAAACGACATTACCATTGAAGGCATCGGTAATAGCAAGAAGCGAACTAGGGAAACAGTAAACGTCGGATTGGAATCAAACAGGTCTGGATTCACAACACATCTAAATTCTTCCAAAAATTGTGTCTGTTCAACCACAGAAAACTAGTGACGTTTCACAGTGGTCAATTCCAAAGAACATCAAGCAGTCAGCGAATCAGCTCGAATTGATTTGATGATAGGCGCAGGTTTGTTTTACCAAACCTTATGAATCGGGCAAGTACCACTTGGCATACAACAAACAAGATGCATCGAGTGCAATTGCAACTTGTTTGTTGTTTGAGTTTGCACGGATGACGAAGATATGGAGAAATTTTGGCGCCTAGGACGGCGTTTACTCGCGTATTTTTACTCTAATGGAAAGGCGCTCAACGTCTAAGCGGTAACTATACTCGGCTTGAATGGTCAGTGCGTGTGCGCCGCTCCATCTGTGGTATCACAACGGGCCATTATTTGGGTCTAAGTGTGCTTCCTGCTGCCACTCGAACTTAACCTCACCTAATACCAATTTAATTTATTTAATATTATTTAATTCATGTAAGCAAGATTAATCTTAAGAGGAGCCGGTACACCAATAGGAGTATACACAGATTGCTACTTCTCCAGATGACTATTTATTTTAGACTACAAATATTGTACTGATCATTTTATGGGATCGGAGTAGTTACAAATATTCCGACTCAATCCAAAAACCAGCGACTCTGTCTCCACATCCTGTATACAAATACTAATAAACTCTACAATTCTATTCATTTTTTCATAATTACATTACCCAATAATCAAAGTTCACCTAAACTACGAAATGAATAGCTTTAAACAATTAATCTCTCTAAAGAGCTCGGCACCCATTACTAAGCACAAATTATGTATTTGATTACTGCCAAATGTGTTTCAAGAATAGTAAAACGAAGCTGATTATCTCTTTTATGTAGAATATCTGATTTTCTTTTACTATAGAAATACCTTTAATTGTTTCTCTGGACTTTGAATAGTCCTTTTGGTGGGTATACACACCATTGTAGATAACTCACTCACCGGCAAATAGGACAGAAATCAGTAATAGGTCAACAATTCTAAACTTCAAAAACTAAATAAATAGAGAGCATCGAAAATCATCTGTCGAGACAAGGCCCATTAGACACATGATTCATTACGATTCAAGGGTCTGAGTAATTTTATTTTTGATTTCGTTCAATAAACTTTGTACCACCAGCTTCGCAGCTTACACAAACGGTTTCAACCCAATCAGATCAACAGAAAACTATACCACAGATATCAACTACGTCCCTATTAAGTACTGGTGCAGTTGTTCTGGCACCAACTGCAGAGCCAGCATCCTTTCACATGAACAGATGCGAATTATTATTTCGTAAACACTCCAATTTTCATAAACCGCAATAATCCACAATCTAGCAATACTGACACAACCGTTTGGACACTTTCTGCCCAATGGATATAATTAAATTTGATCACCTCCGACTTCTATACAGAGGGCATGATGATTGTACTCCCCCTTGCCAGTGTTTCACTGCACACAACCCTTGATATTCCATTGTATTGTCACGAACTAGCCTCATCACACCCAGTGATAGCATCAAGTTCTTCCATAACTCTGACATCTCACCAGTCTCTGATTCTACAACTCAATTAGCTCCATGATTTTATATTAATTTGTAATCTTGTATAAAGTGTTTAGTTACTTGAGTGAGCTGTAACCCTAAACTGCATCATAGAATTTACATTCGGAAAGTACTTTTAACAAAATTAAAAAAAATGCTAATAATTATTATGAAATATAACTTCCTTCGTGAAAAAACTTTATTCATTTTCTGTGTTTCTTAGTATAGTCACAACGAGAACCCTCCCAGCCACAATCAAATAACACGTTCGCCACTCGAAACGCGAGGATTTAAAAAGTTTTTAATAACATTTACAAAATGTTCCCTAATTAGTTATTTAATGCTTCTTAAAATTTGTTTACTTAAATTGCAATCGACTCATTTTTCAAGGGAATAAATATGAGTAAAATAGTTTGACCCTAAATTAAAAAATTTGCAAATAGTTTCATTTCTATATATCAGTCATTATAGTACACTTGAGTGGGTTTATAAAAACTTACCTCCTGTACTGTTCCGCGCGGATCGCCGACGTTGCTCAGTAATACGTATGGTATCCTGCTCTTCACTGTCGAGACTCGAAAGACTGACACTCTTGTTGGTGCAGTCTCCACCAGTTGTAAGATCGTTTACTGCAGTCCAAGATTTACGGCGATCAGTATTTAATAGGTATTGCTGCTGCGGTGACCACATTATAAAATGGCTGCAATTATTGGCGGAAAGATTTCCACCCCCATTTCCACCGTTTAGATCTGGCAGAGAAGCACTGAGAATAGCAGCGTGCACAAGGCCACAATTCGAAAGACCATCATGCATGTGGGCGCTCGAATTTTTCATCTGAACCACACTCTCGCGTATGTTTTGTAGCTGGCTGAGAGTGTCCTCAAAAATATTGTTGTACTTTGATGCAGGACTGTGCGGTGTTACGTTAATCGTTGGTATCGAAATCATGGTGGAGTTATTGTTATTCGAAGCCGAAGGTACGTTTATTACGGGTATACAGTAGTTTTGACACTCGACTGAGGGGAGCTGTTGGTTGTGTAAAGAGGCGTAGCCGTTGGTTTGTTTAGTAGAGTTTGCGCCGCAGTTTGAATTTAAGAAATCTGTGACAATGTCATTATCACTCTCATCGCCCGTTATGGCATTTTGATCGCTGTCCATAGTAAGCAGTCGGTTCGCTTTTTGTTAATGCTTCAAAAGAAATTTTATTCAATGGTCTAAAATCAATTCTTTTTCTTCACTAAATTTAGTATTCACCTGTCTTCGTGTCAATTTCTTCCCCAGCCCTCAGTTTCTTAATCCTTCGACGTTTACACGAACAAAAACAACGGAGCAGCAGATAACAAAACACTTTATACATAAAAAGCCAAAAATCAATTTTCTACAAATCTGTTGGTTCGCTGCTGTTTTCACTACACATTTTGTCCAGCATATGGCATTACTCTCTTCGGCTACACTTTTACAATTCACTATTGCAAAATTGCATTATGTAGCAATGGATTTTTCAATTTTATTTTTTTCTTTAAGTTAAAAGTAATACAATAAATTTGTTTTTTCCACGGATCGAAAAACTTCAAAGAGAAACAAACAATCACAGAAACAAGTGTTTTTTTATTTTTCTGACGAAACAAGGTGCGAGAAAGAGACGACTAATATGGAACTATTTTGTGGATCAGTGTCTCCAGCAACATACTAAAACCCCTTTATCCCTCAAGTGGCACAATATTATCAAATATAGTTTCGCTCACGATAACTCACTTGTTGTAAAAACCTTATTAGAAATTACATAGATAAGTACGCTATTTTTAGTATGTGACTTTTCTACAGTAATCCGTCAATTATTGGTTCAACCGCCTAATTCGAGAACATTGAATTTATTTAAGTTGGGAGAACAAACGTTGAGAATAAATTCGAAAGCTGTTATCTGAAATGTGGTGCTTACTTTCTGAGTCATTTTCACCATATTAATACGTATATTGGGAGTAATACCAAAGAATATCTAGTAAATGGATATACTTTGGTAATACCAGAGACCCCAGAGACGTGGCACTTGAACATATCTCGTTCTTCTTACTCATGCGCAAAACTGTAGTAGTGTGGCTGATTTTCTTCAGAATTCTGGTTAACCAATGATAAACAAACCTATTCATATAGGCAACTATATATAATTATAATGATAAACAATGTCTTTTTTTAAACGTCAGAACATTTAACGTTCGTTTAAGTGTCCCTTTTGTGTTCTATGGTAATACAGCATGTTTGGAATTGGGCATCTGGGCGTGATACCATCAATGGAAACAAAATACCCTCGTTTGTTAACTTACTTTGCTTCAATAAAATTCTTAATCGTACTGAACGAAGTTAATAACGAACTCTATAGGCACATGATCACATATATTGTTGGCAGATATATGAAAATTTTGATCAGAAAAATAGTTATATTGCGCCCGAATGCTCTCATTCTGACTAATTTCAAAATATTTCAATGTAAATTGGGTATCATGGTCATATAATTTGACATTGCTGGACTTCTTTTTGAAAGGCTACGCAAATACGACGTGAACATGCTCAAAAATCACAAACATATCGTGATTTATGGCCGAGATACAGTCATATATATGTTTAAAAGTAATCGAAATAAGATAATCAAATTACGTGGCGGCGTAAAGAAAACAAAATACTAAAAAGATGAACAAAGATATATATGTACATATGTAAATATATTAACATCATGTAATTGTGTATTGAATATTATTATTATTATTATTGTATCTTACACCATAATTAATTATGAGTGCAAGGTGTTGGGGGATTGAGTACTATCTACAGAGGCCTTCGACTCGAAGAGAAAAGGATTTTTTAGGAATAAGCATTTAGGAGACCAAGCCCGTGGCAGGATTTGAACCTGCAACACTCGGAGTGTGAGTCTAGCATGCTTACCACTAGACCACAGATTGCGGGTTGAATAATTTAACATACTTTTGTGTAAAACTTGGAAACTCCACCGAATATTCATTCACGGGTTTGTTGTTTACAACAATAATTTGCTTTGCAATTTTAAGATCCGGACGAAGCTAATGTTTTATTCTTCTTATACAAAGTAATGTGTGGGAAAAAATCAACCTATACAAAATAAACCTGTTGGCTGCCGAAATTGGGTTCACAATGATGAGTGTCATTAAAAAACCAGCAATTTTTTTTTGAATTGCAGCTCCTGTATGAAATATCATTCTAATTTTCTTCATGCTGCTTATTGCGCTTCCATTTGTCACTCCACAATAGAAAAAGTTCCTGATGTTATAGTTTTGGTTTGAGCTTTCCCATTTACTTTCATCTCATTATATCCCCTTATGGTGATTTGACAGCTGAAACAAATTTGAATATTTCAATATCACCTGTCGGTATACTGTATGTATGGAAGTTTCAGAAATCAACGCCGTGATTATCGCGATAACTCGCCTCGGAGTTCGTCATCTGTCTCTTCAGTGACAGCATTTACGGTTGAATGTCACCTCAGCAAGATTTTTTACTGATGAAAATATATATTTTTGTTTAAACTTCTTGTTTTAAGGATCTTTCCACATTATTGCATTAATAATGGTAAGTCCATGCAATTAAAATTAAGTCAGTTAGAGATTAATATCAAAGTTCATAGACTTCAGTTAAATATTATCAGATATGGGGGTCTACGGGTGCATTTTTGAAACGATGGTAAATAATCCAATTGTATTTGTTTTAATTGCAGTGTTACATGTTGGCACTCAACATCCTATTAGTGCTGTCCTTAGTATGTGTTACCTACTCCTTTTACGTGCCTGGTGTAGCTCCAGTTGAGTTCGTGAGAGGACAAAAAATCGATGTAAAAGCGGTAAAAATGACCAGCAGCCGCACGCAGCTGCCGTACCAGTATTATTCGCTGCAATTCTGCCTGCCTAAGAATGGTACACTTATTTACAAATCGGAAAATTTAGGGGAAGTACTACGAGGTGATCGCATCGTAAACACGCCATATGAACTCCAAATGGCTGAGAATGTTAACTGCAAATTGCTCTGTAACAAAAAGGACCAACCTATGAACTGGGACAAGGATCAATCGGCAATGGTATCTGAGCGCATCCAGCATGAGTATTTCGTGCATTTGTAGGTGTTACAATCAAGTTGAATCAATACACGGCAAATGTATTTTTCTCCTCATATTTTTCGTTTGACAGACTCGTTGATAATCTTCCGGTGGCCACTAGAATAGTCAACTTAAACAATCCGAGTGATGTGACGGTTGAACATGGCTATCGTTTGGGCCAAATGGACAGTGATAATATTTACATCAACAATCATTTAAAATTTATTTTGTCCTACCACATGCATACAAAGTATGTTTGGCTACATGGAAACACTCCTTTTTTGGTATTAATTTTTTGTATCCTTCTGTTTTTAGAAATAAATATAGGGTTGTTGGGTTCGAAGTAGAAACGGCGTCCGTGAATTACAAAGAAATCAAATTTGAGGACGATTCGTGCAACTTTCCAGACAATGCACGCCCACAATTAGTATGTATACACATCTTACCCAATTAAAAAATGGAAATTTATAAATAATTTTATATAAGGTTAACCCCAATTCGAATACGCAACTCTATTTCACCTATTCTGTGGAGTGGAAAGAATCCACAGTGAGTTGGGCATCGCGGTGGGATATATATCTGGGCATGAAAGATGTACAAATTCATTGGTTCAGCATTATCAATTCTTTAGTGGTTGTGTTCTTTTTATCTGGTAAATATGAAATCCCTTTTTTAAATGATATAAAAACCTTCTAAATTGCTTTAAATCAGGTATTTTGACAATGATCATGATACGAACGCTGCGTCGCGATATCGCGCGCTACAACACTGACGATAATATCGAGGACACTTTGGAAGAAACTGGTTGGAAATTAGTGCATGGTGATGTATTCCGACCACCTAAAAATAGTCGCCTGTTTTCTGCGGTCATTGGAAGTGGTATACAAATTTTCTTCATGGCTTTGATCACGATATGTAAGCTACATTTAAAGCTTAGTTTTTGTATGAGCAAGCAGTACTATTTTGTTTCCTTGTAGTTTTCGCTATGTTAGGAATGTTGTCGCCTTCTTCCCGTGGAGCGCTAATGACATCTGGCATCTTTATGTATGTTTTCATGGGTACTATTGCAGGATATTTTGCAGCAAGATTATACAAAACAATGAAGGGGCGAGAATGGAAGAAGTCCGCCTTTCTTACAGCCACCTTATATCCTGGAATTGTTTTTGGGT
This sequence comes from Clusia tigrina, assembly GCA_920105625.2. NCBI lineage: Eukaryota > Metazoa > Arthropoda > Insecta > Diptera > Clusiidae > Clusia > Clusia tigrina. The sequence continues at coordinate 37,554,019 of OV050033.1, read as the reverse complement.
ACATACATTTAATAATGCCACTTAAATTCGTAGAGGTCCTTGCACATAGATTTCTTAACAATCGTCTTCTTTTATCAACAATCGTGGCCGGCCAATTATTTATTTAATATAAATTTATATTTACCTTTAGAACGGGGTTTTTCCTGAATTTCTTCATTTGGGATAAGCACTCCAGTGGCGCAGTGCCTTTCACTACAATGATTTCGCTGCTGTTATTGTGGTTCGGCATTTCAGTACCTTTAGTGTACTTAGGGTACTACTTTGGATATCGTAAACAACCGTATCAGCATCCAGTGCGCACAAACATGATACCCCGCCAAGTCCCAGCTCAGCATTGGTATATGAATGCTATACTGAGGTAAGTTAAATATTGAAAATGTTCTATCCTGGGCATTTTGTCATTGAATGCTCTTCTCTTCGCAGCACCTTGATGGCGGGCATTTTACCTTTTGGTGCTGTTTTCATTGAATTGTTTTTTGTTTTTACCGCGATTTGGCAAAACCAATTTTACTACTTGTTTGGATTTCTATTCCTGGTGTTCTGCATTTTAGTCGTTAGCTGCGCACAGATTTCAATTGTGATGACATATTTCCAGTTGTGTGGAGAGGTGATCATCGTTATCTTATCGACACTTGATTTTTTGTAAAATATTGTGCTATTTGGTATATTGCAGGACTATCGTTGGTGGTGGCGCAGCTTTATTGTTTCTGGTGGCTCGGCAGTTTACGTTCTGTTCTATAGCATATTCTACTTTTTCACAAAATTGGAAATTACCGAATTTATACCGACGCTACTGTACTTCTGTTACACAGGTGATTTTTATTATATTTGCAAGCGAAGAGCTCACGTGAAATAATCTCTTTTCATTACCAGGCCTAATGGTGTTGACTTTTTGGCTTTTAACGGGAACAATTGGCTTCTTTGCCGCCTACAGTTTCATAAGAAAGATTTATGGAGCTGTAAAAATAGATTGATTCCGCAAATTCAGGAAAATTGCGATTAGAAGTTGTGGCTCTAACGAACGACTTGCATAATGCGCTTTCTCTAAGTTAATTTAATTTATTTTGTATCGCGATGTGTATTTTTACAATTATTACTTAATTATTAATAATTCTCTATCTTTTCTTCGTTGAAGTATGTAAGTATGTGTGAACTTCTATTTCCAATAAAGAAATGCGTAACATCAATCGATGTTTCGAGGTCAAAAATACATTTTGTTACTATAAGTTAAGCTGAATTGTGAAGTTCTAAAATGCCAGCATAAACGACAAAGTTACAAGTAACGCTGCTTTAAAAAGAACCCTAAATAATTATTTGCCTAGAATATAATCGCCGTAACTTAATTATTACCTTAAGATACTTTATATTTTCCAAATTTTATTTGCCTAATCTCAAAATGTTTTGTTTCAATCCTAATTTGAAATTTGTTTTATAATATCCAGTAAAACAACATGAACTATTTAAAAACTTGTTTTCTTTAATATACAAAACTTAGGAATATATTTTTACAAGGATATGTTTGGCAATGTGCACACTTAACATTCAAACTCAGATTTCCTCGGGCACTTTAGCTTTGTATGTCCCTCCTGTCGACATAGTCCGCATTTGCGCTTCTTACTCTCTCTGCTCCTAGTGGTATCCACTGTTAAATAAAGCATTCATAAATAAGAGGAGTAAATGGGCCAATAACATGTTGCTTACTAAGGGCAGCAGCAGTAGTAGTTTTTCTAGACCCCCACGAGCTACTTTGGCCTAGACCGGCAGACGAGGTGGAGGCTAAACACATAGTAATACTTTAGTATGCGAGTAGTCCACTACTGACGATGTTTGCTGGGTTTTTCCAACTTGTACCTTACACATGACAGCTCATGAGAATGCAGGGAATTACAATGTCTTATTCTTAGCACAACAATTATCAGCCAGGTTGAAGAATTCTAATTTATAATTAAAAAGTTACAAGATCTGAGGTGAGGACAGTTTGGTATTGGAAATTCGTCCAAAAACGGTATTTGATCCACATTATCTGTTCGCTCAAACGTTGAAAATACCCAGCAACACCTGCAGATAGTGGCATGTTCGCCTTTCGTACAACCAATTTGTTTTTAGTTAAACACAAACCTTGATTATCAGCATCACCCCACAAGAAAAAGCCGCAAGAATGCTCCCGATTTCCACAAGCATAGAATGGCCTCCCTTTATTTGGCCCATCTTTTCGCACTGTTAAACTTGTATGTTAGATAAATTGAAAAGAGTTTAATGCAATCTTAATTACGATTGTTATATTGATATAGAATTATGATATGAGTTACTTTACCTGTTGGCTGGAGCCCCACATTTACAATTGACTACTTCCGTATTAGCAATAGTAAGATTGGCTGTGGAAGTAGATGCCGACGAATACGTTGCGGTTGCTGTTGAACTATTATTGCTTACTTGCGTAGATGAAATCTCATCGGCCCATTGGAAAAACTTACAAGGATTGCTTTTAGGGCAAACAAAAAATAATCTGCCTTTATTTACCCCATCCTTCTTAACAGTTAATCTAATTATGAGTTATAAGGGAATAAAACAATACTGAACAAATGCATTCCACTCACTGTTTCGCTGGCATGTGGCACCCGGTGCACTGACAGTCTGGCGTTGAGGATAGGTAGTTGGGCGGATTTTCCATATCGTCCCATTCAGTCAAGTTGAGCGGAAGTTGTTCACGTTTTCGCTTTGCATTTGGTAATCCAGAGTTACGACTTCGGTGCTCCTCCGTTCCCCAGGCACAGTCTTCAAAATCGGGTTCATCTCGAAAAACAGCCAAGAAACTGTCTTCAAACTCATTATTGTTATTAGGTTCTGTTCTGAAAACTGGATGCTCCGCTGAATTGTGTGTATTTGTGCGTGTTGGATTTGTGTTCGCAGTACCCCAACTGCTACTGACGTCATCTTCATTCGCAAAAGCAACTGCGACATCAGCAGTGCGCCTCGAAGCAACTATACCACCGCTTGTAGAGGGAATATTTGCTTCTGCTTCGTTTATTATATTCTCAAAGTCGTCATTAAAGAGTTCATCCAGTTGTATACTGTTCAACTGTTGGTGCAGTACGGCACTCTGGTCACTAACTTGTTGATTAGAAGCTAAAAAATCATAGAATTACATCTGAAAATATTCCGATATAAATTCTCTCTGTACCTGTGGAAAAATAATTCCGAATATTCGAGTCCACTTTCTTGGTTGTTGTTTTTTTCTTCACTATTTTTGGTACTGCTTCAGAGGAATTACTTTGCAATTTGTTCTTTGTGTCTTTCCCAACATTTGTAGTAGACCCCCCGGGCCTTGCATTACTTGAAGTATTTAATGACGATGTGGCGCGCGTTACACCTGTTGCTCTTTGCGTGTCGGAAACAATTGCACCCACATTTTTCACTGAATCCAAATTAATGTTGAAAATCTCTCGCAACTGCGAGTCACAACGCAAGCAAGTTTTGTACCAACCCGCCGGCGCGCTAAACAAATATCTGTAATAGGCCGTGTGAAATCTGAATTTAAGCAATTTTACACTTGATCCACATTGCTGACATGGTTCGGCAAGCACCGTAGGCTCCTCCCACTCATCCGGCAACCAAATAGCATTTTTACAATCTGGAAAGTTTAAGCAACCTAAATAATACCCGTCTTGACTCTTCTTCTGTTTAAGTGCTAGCGGAGCTTCAGAACATTTTGGGCATTGAAATAAGTCTTGTATCAGATTCGGATTATTGTCGCTGTTTGAATTCGGCTCCGATGCATTTGCATTGACTACTGGGGTTTCGTTTATACTAATTAAGAAAAGGTTTTAATTCCATAGCAAGGTAAATAAAAATTTATTAGCCTACCGTTGAGCAATCTTTTCATCCATGGCACTAACTTTTTCTGTGATCTGCTGATACGCTTCTTTGTATTTTAATACTTGTTCCTGTAAGACAGCTTTAGGATCCTTTTCACCTAAACAAATCTTTTTCAAATCAGCTTCGAATTCGGCTCTCAAATGAGGTTTAGCTAACGCCAACTCCATTGCATCGTATCCCTCATATAAACCCATACCAATGACACCAGGTACAAGAAAGCCGTTATCTACAACTCCAATATAACCTAAGAAGAAACAAAATTGGTGTTTGTAAGATTTTAAAATGTTCGTTTATGTTTTATATATATAATACTCGTATATACGAGTATATAAATTAATTATTCACTCTGTATTAAAATTAACGAATATTTTCAACGATCATTTAAAAACAATAAACATATGAATGTTAACAGTAACTAATCCCAGAAACGAGATTAAGTAAGGTTGAAGTACAGATTGTTCCCGTTTGTATACGATACTGGAGTAATTTACCTCTTTCCTTAATTGTATTTATGTGTTCCGCATGAGTGGCATCTGTGCCAATACCATGCTTCTCCATGAGTACAATTAAATCGGCCTCAGTCAAAAGCGGCGGCGCTGTTGTTGCACCTTCCTGCATCGATATTTCTGTCGGTTCAAAGATCTGGCCTAAAACGAAGAAATTATTAAACCACCCGCAATGCGATAGTGAGCCATCTTCTTACCCTGTTCATATTTATGGATTTGTTTTGCATTCCATTTGTCGTAAATATACACATCCAAATAGTTTCGTTCGTAAATGCATAATCCAGTTGCAGTAAATTTTTCTCCAGCAATATTTATATGAACCACAGTCTCGGAACCTGTGGCGTCCTTACTGACACAAGCAAGAAAGTGTCTGCAAATCAATTCATAAACCCGTGCGTCATTCCCTTGTAAATCTATTAAAACGATATGTGTTAAATGTAAGACTCTTCTGCACCAGTGGATGTGGTGTAATAAGACATTTTTCATTCTAGTTGTCGATTTTAAACAGTATTTGATTTTGAAAATACAATCGGAAACCTGAATCGTTCGGATCAGGAGCAAAAATTACTCGATTTGGGAAATGGCTGCTTTTGCTGTATGCAATGGCAGTCCGGGTTACTAATATTGAACGATTTAAATAATAAGAACCACATTTATTTTACATTTCATAGATATTTGAAATCAGCGCAATTGCTGAACTCCTTTTGAATTTATAAGAGTTAAACCACAATACACCACATTAAAACAATATAAAAGAAGAGAATCCCAATAAAATGCATATCCCAAAGATGCTAAATAACTAAAAAGTGGAGCACCTGCTTTCAAACTAAAAATTGCTATTCAGTTAAATCACCTGTTACTAATTTGGTTGGATGAATGGGAGGATGAGCCTGGTCCGTTTTATTACCATTGCGTGGATTTGGTCCCCATTCTTTTACCCTTTGAGCAAATGAACCCCAAATCGAGTGCGAAGTTTGTTGCTCAACAAGTGATCTTCAACGAAAAATTAAAGATCTTATATTACTGCAATTAGGAATGGATGTATTTACTACGCACTTTAGGTCAATCTCTTTGGAGAATTGGTTCGTTTCTGTGCGGGGGTAACTAATGATACCTTTGGTATACAGTTTCTCTGCGATAGTCATGGTTTCTTTAGCTGAAAGTTTTAATTTGCGGGATCCCAATTTTTCCATTTCAACAGTGTCCATTGGTGTGGGACGCCATTTGTTTTTTGGCTTTACTGTGACACTTTCTACGGTGGCTTTCGGATCTGCCAAACAAAGTATGAGGTAGTCTTCGCAAGCTTGCTTATCGAATAACCGGTTACGTGCCCAGTTAAAGTCTACTGTGAGATCGTCAATAGTGTGGCTTACTGAAATATATTTATACAAAAAATTCTGAGTTATATTGTACAAAACAAGTCGGTAAGGAAACATTCTACCTTTTATTTTCCAAAATGGTTCCGATACAAACGCCTCCACTTCTTTATATCGTTCAGCTACAAATCCCAAAGTTGGTATTTGGCAGCTACCATACGATATTAATTTATCGGCGATTTTCTCAGGAAAAAGTCGCTGTAATCGCAATGTTTGGAATCGTGTGATGGCGGCGCCAGTGCGCAAATCCATTTCGGTACGAACGTCCACAGCATTACTCTGGCGCTTGTCTGGCGGTGCAAGGTTTTGTAGGGCACGACGCACTGCTACACCAGTAATCTCGGAAAAAGTGGCACGATATACGACAATATTATGTTTAACCGCACGGCACACATCTACAATCTCAAAGCCAATATTTTCGCCCTCGCGATCACAATCTGTCCAGATAATAAGGCCTTGGCAACTTCGAATTTCACGCTCTAATGTTTTTTTCACGGGCTGAAAATCCTCATTACATACCTTGCGTATGGGTGCTTCAAATAAAACTTGTGGGTTCACATTGCGCCAGTTGCGGTAACACATGAGGAACTCCAGCTGTAAGAGGTGACCGGATACAGAAGTCATCACCATTTTGCACTTACTACCTTTCACCGTAGCATCAAATTCGAATATTTTATTGTACACAGAAAAGCCTTCCCGCTGCAAATCAAAATAATGGATATTGGTCACAATTCGCAAATATTAAAGTAAACTCCTTACTCTCCGCGCTGCTCCATTCGATAACAGTCCAGCAATTGTTTTTGCTGCGTCGTGCTTCTCTGCGACATTGAGGTATTTCATCTCCTTCAGCTGTTTAGTATAGTACCTTGTACACAAATACGGTTTCCAACATTTTAAAACTTTCAACATTGAGCGCCAATTCCATACAACAAATGTGAGGGGGACATTTATTTAGTGATAATACATTTCGGAATTATCGATAATTTTCCTTAAACTACAAGCAGAAAACACAGAGAAGGGACACTTAAACGTCAAATTGCCTGACGTTTAAAAATGCCTGTTTATCATTAGTTGGTTATATGAATAGGTTTGTCTACCAATGGTTAACCAGAATTCTGACGAAAATCAGCCACATTCCTACAGTTTTGCACATGTGTAAGTGTGCGCTAAACAAGAGTCATTTCTCTGTATTCCCCGGTCCACACTACCTAGAAATAGTTCCGTAGAACCATAAGCAGAAACATTGTCAATTGTCCTCGGCTAATTGGCTTTAGAACTGGGTCGAATTGTGGGAACTTGATTTGAAACTTTGCTTTGATTTAGATTGATGTGGATTAGCACAGCTAGCAGAGCATTAGCCAAATTGATGCGGTTTCGTGGTTAAATTTCCAATCTTGTTGCTTAAACGTGCCTGAGTACTTGGATACCTCCCCCTACCCCAATATGAGGTATGTATGTACACGTCTTCTCCAATTATAAAAGACGACGCCTGATAAAGAAAGGAACGTTGATTGTTTCTCTGAAGGTGTATCAATAGAAAGCTCAAACATTTTTAAATGTTGCAATAATTCGCTCCTAGCCTAATATATACAAATATCCCCACAGATTAATAACAAAAAATAGGCGGAGAAATGCAGTTTTTTTTATGTGTTTAAGAATATTTTCCATAAGTTCCTTTTTTAAAAATTATATTTGTTGTAAATTTGCTTTCACTCTTCAGGACCAAAGATTCTAAATGCCACAACATTGAGTAGGTGTGACGAAGCATTATCTGATGAAGCGAACATTTTTCAAAACAGAAGATGCATACACAGGCAAATTGTTAATTTGAATCCCAGTGCTTGAACGGCGCACACTGGGGATTTCGCGGAAAAAAGTCAAATTGTCAACATAGTCTTCAGCAATATGCAGTGGTATTTTGAAATTAAAGACTGAATGGTACAGTTAAATCAAAAACAATTACTTCAATCTGACTGGTAGTTTTCTTTTTATGCCGTTTCAAACTCCGAACTTGTATGTTTTACCGAACTAACTTAATATAAACCTAAGAATTTCAAGACGAATATTATTTTACTATGTGAGCTAACGTGTTTTTTTTATTTTTTATTTAAAGTAGGATATATCAATATACTAAACTTGAAAAAATAAACTCTGCAGAGACTTAATTTAAAAGTTTTTTTTTTATGAACTTATAACTAAAATCCCTTTTTTTCCAAACATTTGGATCTGAAATTTTAGCTGTACTTGCCTATGTTTGGAAATCACTACTAATACATTGCCTCATATCTGTTCTTACATTTTTAATCAATTTTAACTGCGGCCAGATGCGCCTTTTAATAAAACTTATATTTTTTAAATTGAATATATTATTTTTTTTTATATTTAAGATTATATTCATGATTGCGCTAATTTTTTTCCCCATGTCCATTGCTATAAAACGTTCACACAGCTGTAAACTATTGACAGCAGTTGATTGACATACATACAATTTTTTTCTCTCCATTCTTGAAGTGTGTGATAAGTAACAGTGAAAAGAAAATTGAAAGTCAAACACAATCTAAATAGTTACAAGTGTTACAACTAAAACAAATAGTGATTTCGAAATAAAAATAATTTACATTATAACAAACCAAAAACAATTAACAATAAACAACGACAATGGAAACTTTTCCTATTTCACATGGGGTTTTATGCTCGATGCTTCGGGAATTTGACAAAGACAGAACAAAATTAAAACAGTGTTTGCAACAATCGTACATTTGCTTAAACGAAAATAGAGCATGTGAAATTTTGGATGCAATATATAAAAGATTTTACTCTGTATTTAAACAAAAATGGCAGGATTGTTATCGTAAGATCTCCCGATTTGAAACAAAATATGCAAATTGGCTTGAAGGCACATTTACAATTAAGTTTTCTGATGCTGAATGTTCTACCAGTTCGGGACTTGGTCGGCGACGCAAATCGTTTGAGGAGTGCTGTGATCGCGCCAAACGATACAAAAGGGATGAAGTACGTGCTACGTTTCCTCAAGAAGTAATTGATTTTGCTTCTAGTATTTCAAAATCTAACCACAAAACTTGTGCATTAAAAACTTTGGGGATGTTTACAAAGCTTGAAATTACAAAAGAGAAATACGAGTATCTAATGCATTGGTTACAAAGTGAAGGGTATAACATACATGTACCACACAAAGAACTCACGAACCAAAAAACTAACAGTTATCCTCAAGGAATTTCTATTACTGAAAGTTCAGGTAGTGTACCTCTGCAAAATTTGTTGGACCATACCACTAAAAGAATCCTAGAGACCAAGTCAGTACAAGAAATAAACAAAATTGAAAGCGGAAATCTAACAATGTACTGTAAATGGGGCTGTGATGGGGCATCTAGTCAAAGCAACAGACCTTTTCAGATGATAAAATTTCTGACTCCCATTTATATATGACATCAGTTGTACCACTTAAATTATCATTAAGTGATGACATTAATAAAGTAGTATGGAACAACAATAAACCTTCTTCCACACAGTATTGCAGAACACTACAGTTTGCATACATTAAAGAGACACCTCAAGTTATAAGAGAAGAAAAGAGAAGAGTCGATGAGGAGATATCGAAACTAAAACAATTTGAGTTAACAGTAAATAATCGTAACTTTAAGGTAAAACATCAATTATATTTTACAATGATTGACGGCAAGACAGCACAATCAGTAACAGAAACACCAGCAGCATCTTCTTGTTTTATTTGTGGAACCACAACATCCAAGATGAATAAAATCCAAGAAGTTCAAGCTATGCCCGTAAATGAACAAGCACTGCAATTTGGTATGTCACCTCTTCATGCGCGTATTAAGCTGATGGAGTGTCTTTTGCATGTAGCTTATAATATTGAATTTAAACGTGGGAGAGTCGACTTAAATACTCGTCCGATAAGAGAAGCCCGAAAAGGTTTGATAAACCGTGAACTTAAAGATAAAATTGGAATACAGGTTGATACTGTTAAGCAAGGCACTGGTACGACAAATTCAGGAAATACGTCACGAAGATTCTTTGGTAATCCTGCTTTGATTTCCGAAATCGCGGGTCTAGATGCAGGCATAGTCAAAAGGTTTTCAATAATTCTCGAAGCAATAACAATCACCGAGGCAGTGGATCCCAAAAAATTTGGTGATTTTTGTCTGGAGACGGCAAAAGAGTTTGTTGCACTGTACGAGTGGTACAATATGCAAGCTACACTCCACAAAATTCTCATTCATGGGAAAGATATAATTGAAAACTGTATTTTTCCTGTAGGCTCAGGAAAGTTGTAAAAAAGACTATAAAAAATATCGCCTCAGACACTCCAGAAAATGCAGTCGAATTGCCATGAACAGATATTATGCACCGAATGATGCTAACGTCTGATCCCATGATCTCACATTTGACTCCTTCGTTTATCCACAAAAGGCATAGTGATATAAGCGACGAAGTTAAGGCTATGTTAGAATAATAATACATAATAATAATTAAATTTATATGAAAAATTCGTTTGTTTTTATATGGGCGGTATATAATGGGCGTGGCCGATTTTAATCAAACTTTCACAACTTTTTCATTTTGTTAATTGTAATGTCTGTGCTAAATTTCAACATGTTCGGAGCAAAAGAAAAAATTTTGTATGAAAAATTCATTTTGAGTTATATGGGCGGTATATGATGGGCGTGGCCGATTTTAATGAAAATTTATATTTTTCTTAATAACGTTAATTAAGTGCTAGGTGCCAAGTTTTATCACTCTACGAGCACTCCTTATAATTTTTTCCCAGAAATGTATGAAGCCATCCCCACTGTGCGGCGCCACACCGTGGTATCATAACGGACCATTAGGTGTGCTCAAGTGTGCTTTTGGTAATTTCAATCCCAAACTTTATACATACCTTTTAAACACTGCAGCAAAGCTCGTTTCTGTAATATCACAAGCACAAACGCACATCAATTATTGTGGTGAACCTGTTTCAAGTTTGTCCATTTGGAAACGTCCAACTTCAAAGACAAGATTTCCATAGCAGCTTCGCTTAAAATCGTAGATAAATAATTGCAGACCATTCCGTATGAAGAGACCAAGCAAGATCGCCGAAAAAAGAAATCCAGCAAATTCTGTTACAATAGTTGCTTCGCTCTTCACATATGCCCATATGGAACAGTCATTTATACGCACCTACGGCATAGTAAAACTGCAATTATTTATCTGCGATTTAAAAGAGGCGAATATCAAAGGGGAAGAGCTTATCAGAGGGAGTGTCAAAGAATAAAAATAGAAGCATGAGTAACTCGTGCTCGGCACATTGTTTTTTAAAAGACAAACGTACAGTCAGCAAGACAAACATTCGATACTTTGCTGGACGTCTCAGTCAAGTTCAAAAAAACACATTTCAACCGTAAAGTGAATTTGTGTGAGTTCTTTCTAGCTCTATGTGACGTGGTGTTTGTATTGGGAAGCAGCACTCCTAGACACAATGGCTTACAAGACTACTGTGCCATTTTTCTTATTCAGCATTGCGCATCCAACTAATAAAGCTGAAGAATTTAGTTGTAAAACTTTGGGACAGAATGAGGGAAATGCTCTCAACGCAAAATACAGACACGATAATTGTGACAACAATGCGACGTAACTTTGTGGTTGTGAGCAACTTCGCTACATCAAGGATTTTATAGAAGGAAGCATTTTGGAGACCAAGCCCGTGGCAGGACCACACCTCGGGATGTGAGTCTAGCGTGCTTACAACTTAGACCACACAGGGCCACTCGCTATAAATAAATATATACATAGAGACTTCCTTCAACTTACCATTTAAACAGTTTGTAGATCTTTAAAAGTCACGCATTTGAAATTGTAAAATTAATAGCAATTAATAATTTATTTATTACTCATTTTTTAAATTAATAATTATAATAACTCAACATGCAACTTATTCTCTAATCGTATTATGAAGATAATAAAATACAAGAAGTTAAGTTAAAATACAAATGTAGTGATTTTACTCATTACTAATAATTTTTCCATATAATTGAATATCCGCAATATTTATTATTACAGTTCTATGTTAGTCCTAAATTGGTGTGATTTCTTTTATAAGTAGTATATGAAAAATTGCTTCGCTTTTCACCGATTTCTATTTTAGACTTTAGTTTACAAAATTATTACTCTACATATGTATATGTACCATCATTATCGATCTTTTATACCAGAAAGTAAATGTGTTCTTCTCGAAAGCAGAGAATGTATTTTGAACGAAGACGCGGCTACAACGTTGGTGATGCAGGCGGCTTGAACTCTGCAATCAACGGCGCCATGATCGATCTTCGGACTCCTCATCTTCCTCTTCATCCTCCAGGCGCAGTTCGGGTAGGGTGTCGGTTGTTGTGACGTCGAACTCGTTACAGAGCTTGTTATTGGCAGTTGTGGACCCTGTATCTATCTTAGTGGTATCCTCGTCGGTCTTGGTGTTTGTTTGAATTGATTTATTTGTAACTGTTAGTTGGACGACTGGTGCCCAGGATACCTTTTTAAAACAATGTGATAGAAGGACAGTAAAACCACTTGCAATATTTGTTATATAAACTTTGTTAACTTTACCTGAAGTCGCTTATCTTTGAAAATCTTTCCGCGTACTATGGCTTGCTCAGCATTGATACGTGTAGCATATGAAAGAATCAATTGTGGAATATCCTTGTCTACATCGTGTTTCGAGATCTCTCCAAAATGCTGCGGAAAACATTATTTTTACTTGCTGATTATAATATTTCGTTTATATATAAAGAAAATATGAACATAAAATATCGATAGGTGTGTACAGGAGTAATCCAAATAATAAATGTTTCAAGTTAGTTCAATTTTGATTGTGTTTACATCAGAAATTATTTACTCTCCCTATCTTTCTATGTATAGTTTCCAAGTACATAAATCATTTTAAGCTTCCTCTTACCTTAAAGTGGCCCAGCACAAAGTCGGCCTCATCTTTTGTAAACCCGGTGACGACAATAGTTGTCGGCCTACGGTCAACGCGTGTCGAAACTTCAGGAAATGTGGTTCGTGAACGTGCATTCGATCGGTTGAGAAAATGAGACCCTTTACTGCCAGCAAGAGCGTTTGAAGAACTACTGCCAGGCACTATGCCTAGGCTACGTTGCAGCTCTTCCAGTCGCTTTTGAATGGCTGTAGTATCATTGCCTTCTTGCTGCTGTGCGAACAGCTCTAGCTCAATATCAAGCAATTCTTTTTTTTGTTGCTCTTTAGTCTTTTTGGGGGGCAACGTTTGTTTCTGAATTTGGACCTGCATCTGTTCCTGTTCAGCAGCGATCTCCTTCTGAAGTTTGTCAATTGTCTCTTGCAGAACCTTTATGGTAGCAAGAGTTTTACCGCGTTGTGGGTCATTGGGTTCACAGCGTTCCACTAGGTCCAGCGCCGACTTCATTTGTTTAACGTAACTTTGCAGTAACTCCTGCTTGCGCTTACGCAACCCATTCGCTAGTTGCACGACCGCTTTCGCCTGTTCCTCCTGCTTTTTACGAATTATTGCATTAGAAGTACCGGCAGACATTACCCGCGGTACGTTGTTCTTCAAACGCAGTGATGTAGCGGGCATGTGGTTTGCAGCCACTGGTGTAGAAGATGCGTTCGTCGTTTCAACACCAATGACTGTGTTCGTATTCGTTGTATTGCCTAATGAATTCGTGATTTGACTAGAGCCGGCCATGTTAGAAGTCTTAGCTGAGTCTGCATTAGGCGTGGGTACGGCAGGGATGTTATTGAGATGGTATTGGCTGTTTTTGCGTCCTCCTTGCATTTGCATTTCGCTGCCATTTAAAGAATTTGAGTCCTGACTGTGCCAAAATACTTTGATAAAGCGGTTATTGAGTACAGCTTCGGTGCTGCGATATGCCACGTTGGCCTCTGCATGTGTTGAAAAAGTAATGATCGCCGCTTCTGGATCTCCATCATATGAAATCTGAATATTAACAATTTTACCAAATTTCGCAAAATGGTTGTTCAAATGTGCAATTGTATTCAGGCCACGAGGCACTTTACGTAACTCCAAGGAGCAGTTGTTTTGGATGTTTGGTAGACGCGGGCCCAGCCGGCTGTTGAGTGGAATCTTTCGCTTCGTTGGGCAGTCGGCTATGGCAACAGAATCTTCCAATTCGAAACGGCGCTTACCATGTTGTAAAGCACTCACATCACCGCCCGAACCCACTCCAGCGTCTACCACAGGTATGGGTATTAGTTCCCGTTGCAATGGAGTTGTGATCGCAGCTGGATTGAATGGAAATGGAATCATAGGCGCAACAGCACGGAAGCCACCTACAGTCGCAGCTGAATGTGCATAGTCCGCGGGCAACGATCCAACGCCATTTGAAGCCTTTTCAACTCCAGCACCCAAATGTTGAAAGCTGACCGTACCAGGTGCTCCAACACCAACCATTATATTACCAGGTCTGACATTTCCCGTAAATGGGTTGATACCGTTTCCGCTTGTTATACCAGATGCTGCTCCACCTACAAGTGAAGGTGTTGAGGTTACCATATTACCAGCGGGGGTTGCGCGTGACCATAGGTCAGGCGCGTCCGGGTTGTATTCACGCAGCGACATACTAATAAGCGCCGTATTATTTATTCCCTCGAATACCACGGGATTAATGCCATGATCCCATGGACAAGTTTCACCGCGCACACAATATCCTTTTTCGTCGAAATCGCGACAACGCTGACGTTTTTCACCATCGTGTTGAACATGCGAATGATGTAGCCGATCTGGAGAACCTCTCATAACACGCGTCACTCCGGGTGATGCTTTACTTCTACCTCGTTCAAGCGAAGGTGATCGACTACGTGAGTTGGAACGGTTTGACCGGCCCTTTCGACCACCATCTCCAATGTTACCAACAAAACGGGGCGATCTTTCATCAGAACCCCCCATATTAACTCCGCCAATTCTTCTGCGGTCTCCTCCTCCACCGCGTCGTCTGTCGTATGATGTTAAATGTCGAGAATCAAGGGGTGGTGGCGATTTGTTACGGAATTGGCGTTGGATCTTTTCACGATCATTGACGCGACGATCACGTGAACGTGATCGGCGCGAAAGTTTGTCATTAGAACGTGATCGGGAACGCGAACGTGAACGGAGTGACGCGCGACGACGTCTACTTTCACGCGGCTGATTTTCCTTATCTGCGGTGGTTCTCACTGGTGGGCTAACACTACGAACATGGTTGCCGGAGAATGCAATAACTTGTGTTATTGGAGTGGGCTCTGTCTTCACTGCATAATAAGCTGGGCGGTCTCCGGTCTCATTTAATTTCAGATTGTTGTGAGTTTCTTTTGTTTTAATCTGCAAAAACACATTAAATTGAGTTATATAAAATTTTTGAATATGATACACATCGTACTTCATCAGTGGGTGGTGCTTGTATTTTTTCAATGTAAATACTACTAACGGGAGCATCAGCTACTTTCAAATCAGAGATAATAGGTTCCTGAACGATTTCAGTTTTAATTAAGGATTCTTCTATAGGGATTGATGCCACGGTATCATCTACTTTACTGGGAATAATAATCGTGGGTGCTGTAAGGTATTCTTCCGAATTTATAGCTTCGAACAGCCTCTCCACGAAAGGTCTCGTCTCTTCGGCCAGGAATACATCGAGTTGTTCGATCATTACCCTTTTAAGTTCTTTCTCTGGTTTGTCTTTTTTAAGCAGAGCCAGAACGTAACGAGCTAGTGCTGAGGAATCCGCATCACATCTAATATAAATGGACAAAAATAGATTTAAATAATTGTTTTAATTGAAAAATAAGTTTTTTACATTTGCATTGTGATCTTTTGATTTAATAAAAATAAATACTTTTTTTCTTCTAACGCCATTTATGGTCCTAAAACATTTCATGTTCTATGCGTTTTTTTTCTCTGAATATCACGGATACAAAGTTAGTGAAGAGAAAATCTGGCAGATTTATAAAAGTCAATAAATAGGGCTGTAGTCGGGTTATATCGACACAATATAAAAAAAATCACAAATTGCTGAAAATTGCTCTTTGTGGCTTTTTTGGCAACATATTTGAGATTTGCATATAAATGAGATGATGGTAATTGAACGTCCCTCATTCCTCTTTGAAGCATCTCACATAGGTCATGTTTTCCTCTTGATTTAAGTACCAAATTACTTGGCAATGGTGGGGTTGTGGAAGAGATTTACCAATCCATTTGTTACTTATGTGTTCAGAGTGATACTGGAGTAACTTTTACCCAATTTCGATTATAAGAAATATTATATTAGGCTAAAGTTATGAATGAGTGTTAAGGGTACGCTTCCACTTGATGTTTCACATTAAAATTTTTCATGTAACCAAGAATTGTTGTTGGAAGTTACAAAATGTCCGACGAATCTAATATAACATATTGGCCAGTCTCAAGAAAATTTGCATACTTGATTCAGGGACGACAATCAAGACAAAGGAAAAATACACACAATTTCCTATCAAATGAATATAGGCCATATTCAAAAGTTTTTAAATGGTTAATAACTTTTAATAAGTATCAAAAATTGGCTCTGAACAATGTAGTGCTAGGACTATTCTTAAAGGAACACCATTCCGGTGAAAATACATCATAATAGTTATTGGCCCCAAGCAAATACCATTTTGTTTTGCACACCTTCAATATTTAGTACATTTCTAAAATCGGATTAGAGTACAATTTAGTCAAACTATTTTCAATAGTAATTTAAGCATGCTTTGTAAAAATATAGATCCCCATTCAACAAAAATCATTTAATACTTACAGCGGTTCCAAGACAACGACCAGCCAACCTTTAAGCGATTCCGGATTGTTTATCAGCATATTCGTTATATGACGTCTTTGACTAGGCGCAACCTGTAGAGACGGCGGTGGGGGTGATCTATTAACAGAACGAATACTGTGGCTTCTGTTTGCAATATGACCTCTGGGATTCCTCAAACCAATTAGAAAACTTCGCTGTAGTTCGGTGGACCCGTGTAAAAAATTTTGCAAGATTGATGTTTATGTTGGACGTTTTTCCTGCAAATAACTTCTTTTATTATTAATACCATATGAATAACGCGCAATATGAAAAGTAATCTAATTAATATGAATTTTCTATTTTCCGCTAACCACATTAGATATTTGCGTACGAGTGTCTAATTTGCCCTTTTATATAGTTGAAATAACTTGTAATCAGCGAGTAAAATTTTTCTCGTTTTTACTACTCGTTTCTCCACGCACCTTGAGCAAATTTCTTTTTTAACAAAATTTTTTCGCCTTTCCCACAAATAAAAAGCTACATTTACTGCTCGAAAATGTTAGTGAAAAAGCGCTGTACACAGTACTAACTGATTTTTATTACCTTATAAAAAAATTTTCTGCCTTTCCACAAAAAATATGAATGAATATTTGCACATAAAATATGTCTTTCCGTAACGAGGAGGTATCAAAATCACTTCGATAAATTTGAGTAGTTGGCTTGCCAGGGTTGTGTTTTGTACGAACAAAACTTTACTTTGCTAAAAGTTAATAATAACTTTAAAATTACTTAATAAATTTACTTACTTTGCAGACACATCCTAATTAGTTTGTGCAATGACTTGTAATGGTAAGCATATACACTAATAATCACTCTTGCAGTTATTTTCTTAATTGTTTGAATTCATGAAGCTACTTTCTCTGAACACACTTTCTGATTAGTTTATATATTTTAAGGAAAAACACGACCATTGTATACAAATTAATTAAATCATTTTTCATAAGTGATTTAGACATTACGAAATTTATATATTTATCTTTCCATTAATATTTACCTATGCTGTAGTAGGAAAATTAGTTTATATTTGGCGCATTCGATTCGTAACTTGTATAGAGCTTGTATCGAGTTGTGCGAATAAAACAGCTCACGAGTAAGTGGTATACTTGGCAGCACTGTTTCAACTGTTTTTTTTTTATACATTTACTTTGTTTATATTTTTCATACAAATTTTTAAATTTTTTTTTCAAGCAATTTTCAATTTGGAAGAACTTTCTATCGAGGATAGAAAAATTCGCTCGTTTCATTCGAGTATAAGTTACTCGATAACTTTTTCCATACAAAAGTCTGTCCTATCCTTGATAGAGTGGCGAATCGAATTCGCCTAGTATATAATTAATTCAGAAACACGTTGCACAGCTCAACACTTTCATCCCTCATCACTTTGTGATTATTTTCGTTTTCCCATATTCAAACTCACTCAAATATTTACGATATATATAACGCCTATACCTGTTTTGTTATAAATCTTTCAATGTGTTCTAATGGTAAATTTCGCAATCGTGGAGTGGCAAGTTCGTGGGGTCTCTCCTATTGCATGCTTTTTTCTGAATATTTGTGTTTTTGTGTCTAGGGCTGAGTTGATAGTACTCAATATACATATTCGACTTAGCATTTTGGCTACCGTAATGAAAAGGACATCAAGAGACGTAAAATGTTTATACCTTATATTATGATATAAAAACTGTCTTCTTATTTCGAGTGTTACTCTGAAATTTGCGGCAAATTTAAACAAAATATGTATTTCTGGAATAATATAACTTATACTAATTGGGGTAAAAATACAGTTTTGAAATTATGCGAAAAACTACAGGGACTGCGCTAAAGCATCAACTAGGGCACACCTAAAAGGTAATCGCAAGGGCGAATTGCTCTTCTTTTTGTTTTGGTTTTGGCGCTTCTTCATTTTGCTATTCGTAGCTTTTAGTTATATATTATAGTTTTGTAAACAAACAAAGTTTGAATTACCGTCCCTAGAATTCTTAAACAAGATAACGGTGTTAGAAGCGGCTTTTTGTAACTAAACCCATCGCTTTAAAATCATTGCATACCTTTCACTGCATATTCATATTTCTACTTACTGCCGCTGGCAGCCGCCCTCTGTCGCTTGGTGCCCCTAACAAACTACAATTGCGTAGCCGCTTCTTTCATTAATTGGCTACCTCACACAATATTTCACTCTCACTTGACACAGTTCAAACTTTTTCACACTTCACCGTAATTTAATTTTGCAGAAATAATGGACGCAGCAGAGACCTGTATAACATTTTTCGCAAAAACTTGTTTGATTTGCTACATTTATAAAGTTTTATTTAAATGTTATTTTCAAAAATGCAAATTCTATATTCAAATTCAAATCCAGGGCACACCGATTAGTGCTCCGTTCAAATCTAAAGTTGGCTTTTAAGTTGTCAAAAGCGGGAGCTTTTTCACTCCACTGACAAGCCAAATTCGGGAAATTGTTGTTGTAGCCTTACGGCCACCTTCTTAACCCTACGTCTTCACGGGCAATTTTTGATGGCATGCCATTGGCAATTTCAAGCAAATTGCCAATGGAGACTCCAAATTGCTTCAAGTTGGCAATTTATGTTATGAAAAATGTTATGCCATAAATTGCCAACGTGCTGTGTTGCAATCAGTTGTCATTTTGTTTGTTTGACAGCCTTTTTTCATTTTTTCGTGACGCTCACAGTGGAAGCATCGTCGGACATTTTCGTTTTACCGCATCTATTAAATTAATAAAAAAGCTAAAATGAATGGAGACTGTGCATTTGCATTCTTTGTAATAAAGGATTCACCCAGAATTTCGGTTTCCTTCTTTTTTCCTCTTCATCGTATAAATAAAAAAAATTTTAAGCGTGGGCACAGCGAACTAGATTGCTTGACGGCATTTTCAAAATGACAATGGCATAACATCGCAATGCCCACCATTAAAATATTGCCAACCATTGCAATCAAATTTGACAGATGTTATGCCATCAAAAATTGCCCGTGGAGACGTAGGGTAAAGGCCCGAATACAATAATGCGAGAGACCGAGACGAGAGCGAGACCGAGACCGAGACGAGAGCGAGACCTAGTCTCGGCCGAGATGTCAAAAAGAATTTGTACCAAAGTATGTGGCAATATACAATAATGCGTGATGCGATACGGCGAGTCGAGGTATTTCTAAAAAATTAGAAATTCCTCGCACTCTCGTCCGAAACAATTTGTCAAAGTAATCAATTGTTTTGTAATACGCATTTGTTTATTTCTGTTCTGCTGTTTGTGGCTCCGCGTTTATTTTATTAATTACAAAATTTCAAAACATTTAGTTTTTAATAGTTTTTTAACACTTTTGGTTTTGTTTAAATATGGCTCGCACTTTGTTGATTGTATATTAGAATGCGAGACAGTGCAAAACGAGATCTCGGCCGAGACTCGGTCTCGCTCTCGTCTCGGTCTCTCGCATTATTGTATTCGGGCCTTACCCTACGTCTCCACGGGCAATTTTTGGTGGCATAACATCTGTCAAATTTGATTGCAATAGTTGGCAATAATTTAATGGTGGGCATTGCGATGTTATGCCATTGTCATTTTGAAAATGCCGTCAAGCAATCTAGTTCGCTGTATCCACGCTTGAAAAAATTTTTTATACGATGAAGAGGAAAAAAGAAGGAAACCGAAATCTGAGTGAATCCTTTATTACAAAGAATGCAAATGCACAGTCTCCATTCATTTGAGCGTTTTTATTAATTTAATAGATGCGGTAAAACGAAAATGTCCGACGATGCTTCCACTGTGAGCGTCACGAAAAAATGAAAAATGGCTGTCAAACAAACAAAATGACAACTGATTGCAACACAGCACGTTGGCAATTTATGGCATAACATATTTCATAACATAAATTGCCAACTTGAAGCAATTTGGATTCTCCATTGGCAATTTGCTTGAAATTGCCAATGGCATGCCATCAAAAATTGCCCGTGGAGACGTTGGGTTAAGGCCGGTTTTCATATAGAGCAGCGTGACGCTAGCTGGGCGTAGAAAAAACGCTTCTTCATTCACACTAAGCGACCGCAACGCGAGCAGCAGAAATTGAAATTTTTTTAGGGATGTACAAAATCCAAATACAACTACTCACATTGGTACCAAATCCAATTGGCACCTGCGCTAAAACAAGAAAAATTACATGATTGAAAAGGTACTTTAACACATACTATATGTAAGAGTTTAGTATTATTTTACTTCTTTGATTTACAAACGAATGAATTCGAATAGAAAATCAGAATACAAGAGGCAATGGGACTGTGTGGACAAACACATTCGACATTTAATTACAACGTAATATAACTGCTTTGCTACGCATAGCTTCAGTATATGTGATGTGGTTATATACACACGTATTTCATAGCAACGTAGCAATGGCTGCATTCTGGCACCCCATCGGATACCCAACCGATCAGAATTCTCCGAATTTTTTTCAATCAGCTGACTGAGCGGACGCAATTTCTTTGAGCGGAAATTTTCTTCGCTACCGTACTCAACACATAGCACAGCTGTTTGTAGAGCAGATGTTTACGTATAAAGTGACAAATTTTTGTAGCATCCCATTCACAAACCAAGTGCGCTGTTTCACTCACCTGATAGGCAACCGATAGGTTGCCAGAATGCACCCAATATTAGAATGCATCGCAATACTTTCATAAAATGAAAGAGGGAAAAAAATATAAAATTTTACAAAATCAAATTCAAGTATACCAGAAATACCATAAATATACTTTTACATATATAAAAGTCCATATGTGACATATGTACTTTGGCAATTAAAAATTTGCCCAAGCGACATACATTATAACCCCGCGTCTCCACGGGCAATTTTTGATGGCATAACATCTGTCAAATTTGATTGCAATGGTTGGCAATATTTTAATGGTGGGCATTGCGATGTTATGCCATCGTCATTTTGAAAATGTCCTCAAGCAATCTAGTTCGCTGTGCCCGCGCTTAAAAAATTTTTTGATTTATACGATGAAGAGGAAAAAAGAAGGAAAGGTGAATCCTTTTTTACAAAGAATGGAAATGCATAGTCTCCATATATTTTAGTGCTTAAATTAATTTAATAGAGCGGTATAACTGAAATGTTCGACGATGCTTCCACTGTGAGCGTCACGAAAAAATGAAAAATGGCTGTCAAACAAACAAAATGACAACTGATTGCAACACAGCACGTTGGCAATTTATGGCATAAAATATTTCATAACATAAATTGCCAACTTGAAGCAATTTGCAGTCTCCATTGGCAATTCGCTTGAAATTGCCAATGGCATGCCATCAAAAATTGCCCGTGGAGACGTAGGGTTAGAAATGTTTGTAATAAGAAACCAAATACCTAAACAACGGGTAACAAATAAAATCTGAAACAAATTCACATCACTTGATAAGCACACAATGCGACAATACGAGATTCGGCCGCTCCGAAACGACGGTCGCAACGCTACCAGGGGCAACTAAAATTTTGCTGCCCGACAACGCGCCGCCGACGCTAGCTGCAAAAAACTATGTATAAATGGCTCCATTTGATTACATGGAAACTTTATCGAAGCGACAGTTTTTTCTGCTGCTAGCGTTTTGCTGCCTGGCGTTTTTACGCTATATGTAAATCGGCCTTTAGTGCCCATTGGCATCAACTATGTATTGCTGAAATTTACCTAAATGTATCAACCGGTCTCATACATATCTCGAACAGGGTTATACAGCAGTTAAAATTACGCAATATGAATTTCTAAAAAAATAATAATCGATAACTCGATAACGTGCCTTTTCAGTTTTCGGCAATATTCGGTGCAATGTGCTCTCTGGTTTTCATTTATTTAGTAAACACATGTGTCTTCTCTCACACTTTAGTGTGAGATACAAATTTGCACTCTACTGGGGAGGGGGGTTGTCATTTTGGATTTTTATTCCACACAAAACAAGTGTTAAGTTATTTCAACCAATTGTGAAAGTAAATGTGAATAAAATTCAAACTAATAATAAATTTCATACAATTTTGTTTGCAACTTTAGGATGTGTAGCATTGGTGAAGATGATTTTGGGGATGATGGTGGTCTCCATGCAATGGTTCCGGAATTGAACGTTTTGCCGGACCACGATTTAGAAGGTGTGTGCAGTAAATGCGGCTGTAAAGGAGCATCATGTAAACTGAAATTTCGTGAAGTAGAATGTCGAGATTGCTTTCTTAATTATGTTCGCCACAAATTCAGAGCAGTCCTTGGTTCCTCGAAAATATTGCCACGTGACGCGAAGGTATTAGCTATCTTTGATGGAAGTGGAGAATCTATTGTCTTGTTAGATATGCTGCACCATGCACACACCCAAAGTAATTATAAGAGATTACACTGCTCTGTACGTATACTTTATGTTGATGAAGGACTTTTGCTGCATCCGCAAGCTAATATAAAAGAGCATATCGAGCACATTCGGGATGTGCATAAATTTCTTTCACAATATATACATTTTGAAAGTTCCATCGTGTCAATTGGTTATACCCACCAAAATCAAACTCTTTTCAACTTTAATGATATAGACTCGTATTTGAATCGCGATATGGAACTAGAGACGGCTTTCATAGAAAAAGTAATGACAATGCGGTCTTTAACATCGCGCCAAGATTATATAAGGTACCAGCGCAGCAATATAATTTCATCTATTGCAGAGCAATTAAACTGCGGTTTTGCATTCTTGCCGGACATTACCTCAACCATCGCCGCGCAGCTGCTATCTGCCATTGTGCTAGGACGTGGTGGTAGTGCTGCTTTGGATGTGTCTCTGGTGGATGATCGTCTTGGCAGTGGTACGAAACTAATTCGTCCAATGAAGGACCTTAATGAGGAAGAGGTACAATTATACCTAAATGTTCAACAGATACAAGCGTTCCATAACCCTCGACCCAAGGTTTTAGAAGATCCTGCAGCAAGTTTACAAAATCTCTCAAAAGCGTTTGTGAATAATCTCCAGCAGAATTTCTCTGCCACAGTTTCAACTGTTTCACGCACCGGTGATAAAATTGCTGCCAACCATGATTTGGAAGCACATATGGCAGCAGCGTCGGTAAATAATAGTGATGCTGTGAAAAATCATCTGCTATCCTGTGTATTTTGTAATTCTCCGTTGGATTTCCAAGAATCACCCACTCTTTTGGCAATCGAGTTTTCACGCCTTGTCTCTGAAGCGGGAACGACACTCGACAAATGCTCTAATATGGAGAGTGCTGCGCTGAGTAATTTACGTGGTGAAAGTGATAAGAAATTCAGTCATTTATGCCATGCGTGTCGTAATATGCGTAATGATTGTAGCCTTAAAGCTTTATTGTTGGATTAAAGAATTTCCGAACAGCACTCTTTATACTGTGATATACCATGGTGCACACAGCAGAAATGATACCCACAGAGCGAGACTTCTCACACCTGTCAGCAGCTTATGCAGCAGTCAATCGAAAAGTGTATATTGCGAAATCAAACTAGTTTCAAATATGTACATATATATCCGTTTATATTTAAGAATATAAAACAATTGTTCTAATTGTGTATTTGTGAATAATTGTTATATACACTGACCATAATTTAAAATGACAATAAAAATATAAAATTTAAGTCACCACTGCTAAAGTTTGTTAATAATTATTTCCTCTTTTATAGGACTTAAGTGTGCATCATTTGGCGGAATGTTTAATTCTATGGAAACGTCATACATATCGAGCATGATAATACGGTGTAGGTGTTGAGAACGCTGGCGAAATTCATCCAATGTGAAAGGAACTTCTATGGTTTCCAAATGTTCATTTGGATCGGTAGGATAAAAGCTATCGCCTTAAAGATATGAGAAAGAAAGTCAATGCAAAAATAATGTTATAGAGAAAGGAATGTGTACCCGTGAGTGTGCCGACAAGGACTTCCTTGCAACGGTAGTATACAGGCATTAGCACAGTTGATCCTTTATCGTTGCGATTTCTGGCGAATTGAAATAGTTGCAGCCAGTTGTGCATATGTGTTAATCTTGATAGTTCATAGAATAATATCGGAGCTATCCATATGGAACGTTGGGAAAAGCTGTGTAGGAAGGAAGCTGGAGAATGCCACTGGAAAAATAAATCTTTGTTACTAATATTGGATTAATATAAAACATAAATATCTGACCAAACTTGATTCGGCTTCACTACATTCCAGTATTAAATTTGGCTGATTCTCCAAAGCAACGAAATAGAATATTGTGTCAAATCTGCTAAGATAACAAGTTAATAATGTCCACAATTTATTGAAATTGTTTACTTCCTGCTAGCAGTGGTAGAACTGCGCCAGACAGCCCATTCGAATATATTCCATAAGTCAGGTACAACGTTAAGATTTTGGCAAAGCCTAAGAAACTGTTCGGGATCATCGTGTACCGCTTTTTGCCAATAAGCTATATCAAAATCCTCACGATACTGCGCATTGCTATGTGAATCTGCGAATGTGTGTCGATCTCTACATATCAAAACTCCCACCTCTTCAAATGTTTCACGAATGGCTGTAATGCGCAGCGAAATGTCGCGCGGCAAATTTCCCACAGTTGTCAAAAGTGGATGTGGCCTCTGCATTCCCCTCAAACAAAGTTGTTCCAGCTTTGAGCTTATGCCGAAATCGTGAAAGTAATGCAGCCAGGAAATAGAGGCATCTGCAGACTCTTCGAATACACCTCCAGGAAAGACATGATGATCAGGCACATATGCTGTTTGCGCAGTGCGTTTAAATAGAAGAAGCTACAAGTGGAAATATTTAAAGTAGCCAGAAGTGTATGCAGACCCACGAACTTTCCTCACATTGTAATTGTACCTAGCATCAACTGGATCGTTCGTCTTAGCCGCAATTATTAGGGTGGCTGAGGGACGATAGTGATCTTTGCTTGGTTTTCGCCTGCTACTCGTTGACATTTTTTCTCTTGTTTTTATTGAAGTTTGAACCTTGCCTCGTTTCCAGTCAACGTTCTAATAACAAATGTACAAATGTATGTGCAGTTCAGTTCATTATCACACCAAAATAAATATATGTACATATGTATGTACTATATAAAAGAAATCGCAGTTGTCAAAATCAGATGTTCATCGGCCAAAACAGAAGATTGTTCAATATACAATACGAGTACATAAACATGTACTATGAACGTAAGCAATAGTGAAAGGGCATTTAAATAAAAGAATTTTAACCAAAATGATGAAAGAATCATTGGCAAACTTGCGAAAATCCGCCAGTTTAATTTTATTGTGCAAGGATAAAGCATTGACGCGAAATTTGTTTGACTATACCGTAAGTTTAAATTTTGTAATGTGATTACTTCCAATGAAAGGATATTTCTATATAAACCTATTCATAATTATACAGGTGCTGCTCTTCAGTCGCCATGAGAAGGCTTCGTTCATGCCAAAATCATCGGTATTCCCTGGTGGTGTCTGCGAAGCTGCTGACGAATCGCTGCTCTGGTTGAAGTATTTTCGGAACTTTGGAGTGCAAGCAGAGAAATTGAAGGAGCTTCTGCCTAGTCAAAGTCCACGACCGGGTATATTTGCAACACCCAGCGAGAATTCCTTACAAAAGTGAGAATACGAGGTTCAGAAACAATTGAATACTACATCATATATGTATATATATGTAGGTAAACAAGTGTATATATATACATATATATATGATGTAGTTAGTATACTGTAAATGTTATGAATTGTGTGAATACTACTAGATCGATGTTATTCGATGAGGTGCAATTTTTGGACCTTTGGAAGCGTAACATTGCAGACAGACTGCCACAATTATGCACCATTTTCGTATCACACGCACTTTGTACTTTTTGTCGGTGTTAAACGCTTTTGGGTCCTATGAAATTGTATATAAGTGATTTGTACTGTGCTTGTTTGACGGTCTTTTAGAAGAGCACATTCTGATGTCCGACTATTTTTATTAGCCTCCACTTTGAATCTTATATGGATCTGTTGAAACACAAGTGGTGGACGTGAATAGTTCCATTTAAAATTCTGGAAATTGATACATATATGCCTGGTATTCATAAAAATCATTCGATTCCGGTTGGCCATTGTCATAGTAATATGATTTATAATTCTGCTACAAGATCAACGAGTTGAACAGTCAAGAAGACTAAAAATAATTTCCAATAATGTGTTGAATACCTGCAAATAATAAACATACGAGAAACTATTTTGATAACTAATAAAAAGTAAAATAAATGGTGTTCGGACATTCTAATAAGAAGTTAACTTGCTTTAAACCAGGAGACACGGAGAAAAATTTACTATACAAATCTTGTTTTGCTGACAGAGGTCTAATGCCCTCTAGCGCTCGATTCACGAAACTCCACCCTGTCAGTATATTTATCTTTATCTCTCGATCACGATTTACAAAACATGCTTTTTGGTTTCCTCGTAGTAGAGCCACCAAGCCATTTTGATTTGAATCACTGAATGTGTTAATATTTAATTTACTTCTGCGAGTTGTATGGGGAAGTATTATAAGAACCTCCATAAGCAGTACTGAAGGTCCGGAAACACACCGCTGAATATCTTTTATAACAATCGGCAACCATCGATTATAATTTTCACCACAATTTCATAATTTATAAATGGCGCTTGAATTTCATTAATGTTAATAATAATAAAAAATAGAGAGATCTCGTTGCGAATCACAGCTATACGAGAAACGTTTGAAGAAGTCGGCATCATGTTATGTCGCGATCGCGTTGCTTTAACCGATTCCAGTAATTGTGGATTGTTTCGGGAGAATTTTGATCGGGCACACTGGCAGCATTTGGTTCATGCTGATCCCACCAAATTTTTGACCCTCTGTCAAGAGTTGGATGTTATACCCGACTTGTGGAGTTTACATGAGTGGTCAGCTTGGTCGACACCATCCACATTCAAAAAGAGGTACACTCCTGTAATTACAAATGTATATTTCATAGTAATGGGAAATGTTAAAGTTTTATTTTTTTTTAGATTTGAAACAGCGTTCTTTCTAGTGGCTCTTCAAGAAACTCCTGATATAGTTTTGGATAAAACTGAGGCGTCTGATTATGCGGTAAGTCTAAAAAAGCAAATACAGAAATACTGAAATCAATAATTTCTCTCTTAGTGGAAAACTCCAAAAGATTATTTGTTGACTCATCTTAATAGCCAACTGTGGCTACCGCCTCCTCAATTTTACGAACTTTCGCGTCTGCTCAATATTTCTAAATTGGATCAGGTAAAGGAATTCGCCCAAAGAAGAGCAACTCAAGGCACCACACTTCTGCAACCAGTACTGTACCAGTGCACTGACGGAAACGTCGCCCTTCTGCCTGGCGATGATATGTACCCTGCTGACCCTAATGCTTCAAATAAATTAATTCCAACACAAATTACTATGGAAAAGTTTCGCTCAGGTGGCCAAAGGTTGCATCGGTCTGAGCAGACTAATCTAAATAAGACTATTTTGCATTTAAATTTTCCATTGCCGCACGAACACCTCACGCCAATGAATGTAGATCTATCAAATGAATCAAAATTATAACGAATTTTTACAATTTAATTGTATATGCAAAAGTTTGTGGCAATTGTAACTTTTGTGTTAATAAAAGGTAGCACCAGTATCATGTTTTTTAGATAAATGTACTCTTTTCCTTTCCTTCCTTCCGTTCCTTCCTTCCTCTCCTTGATAGTCAAGCCAACTAAAGTTTATATAGTAGCAGTATTGTGATTCATATTCGGTTGGGTGTCAAATGACAGGTTTATCGACAAAATTGGCAAGGATGCCCTCAAATTGGTTACTCTTAAAATCATCCAAAGGTGTTCAAAAAGCAAATCGGCTCAGTCAGAGCTAGCGGTTACTTTCAGCAAAGTGTTAGAGAGGGTTTTGTGTCGACATATGCGAATATTGTGGTCTTACAAGCGGGTTAGTAAAGATGTAATGAATCCTCTTTGAAACGAATGCAACTAAAACTGTGTATTTACCAGGCTTCGGTTAAGTGACTGCGGCTGGACTTTGTATGTAATAAGGCCAAAAGGGCCTAGACATTATGCTTTCTTGAGGAATATAAATGGAACTCATCTGATTCACAGTAAAGTTCCATTAAAACCTCTCACAGTCGAAGATGAAAGTGGTACACAAGTTGGTCATTTGCTATATTAGATCATGGTCATAAAAGGCGTCTCAGAGGCCAAATAGGTGCAGATCAAGGTAAACTGATGTTTCAAAAATTTTGCAGAGATCGCGAACTGCAAAATAAGGGAAATTTTCGCCTCTCGACCTGGCCAGCGAACACAGAGAAAATAAATTTGAATGTCAAACGGCAGAGCAGCGAAATAAAGCAGACGGACGTTGTACACGAATCCACTCAGAATCGTGGTGAATCCACTCAGAATCGTGGTGAATCCACTCAGAATCGTGGTGTGTCCGCTACGGACGCTGGCAGTGAAAAAGTCTTTCCTTTTTCTGTGTTCTCTGGACCTGGCTGCAGAGTTTAGCCGATAAAATAAAAAAGGAAAAACAGAATACATTTTTAACCAAACCAAAATAGTGATATCCAAACAGCACACTTGCGCTAATTGGATGTGGTATCATCGTCCCTGTAACCAGCCAACCAACTTAACTGATGGATGATAAGAAAGAAAGTTGGATATGCTACGAAAGCTCTAAAGAAGTTTTGAGAATATAGATGTATAGTATTTCTGCCGATGGTCGTCTGCAAACACTGGCCGACGGCACCTCTAATGTTATTTGTCTCTTGAAGCAACCTGAAGACTCCTATTTAGTCAATCTTGGGGATACCATTATGAGTTAATTTTCCTGGTTTTCTCATTGGAGTAACTTTATAATCTTGTAATATCAAAGTCATAGTCGGCTCTTCACGCAGGTCGAACAGTTTCTCAGATGCCACTTATGCAAGGAATACTGTTATATAGGTAAGGCAATCTGCTCAACCGAAATCTTTTCGGATTTACTACAAAACCGTTTGGATAATATCTTCGTTCTCTAGGTAAGAATTTGTATTTCAAATTGTATAAGTTCATAGTGCTTGAACCTCAATACTACAGAATAATCCATTCTTCCTGCGCAAAACCTTTGAAAGGTTGCTCAATAAACATAATAGATTTATGAACTACAGTAATATTTTTCTAAATTAAGGCATCGGAAGTTGCTTTACCCTGTATACATTGTAATTCTATAACCTAAAGAGACTGAACTAAGTGTCTTCATTAACACTGATATGTCATCTGGTTAAATTGATAGATGTGGAGATGTTGACTCTTCAACTATTGCCTGAGCTGATGTCATACTACTTACTTACTAACTGTTCCACGATGACACCGCTATCGGGCTATGGTCGAACTTAACAGAGCTCACCCTACGTCGTCGTGCAGTGGCTTTCGCTTCGAAGCTGGAGCTTCATTGTCCATACGCAAGACATGCCCAAGCCAGCGCAGACGTTGTATAGTGATGCGTCTGACTATGTCAATATCAGAGTAGAGCTCGTACAGTTCATGGTTCAGAGTACGGTAGTCGTCGCCGACATGAACAGGACCGAAAATTTTGAGAAGAATTTTCCTCTCGAACACCCCAAGCGCGGCTGCATCTGTCTGCGACACGACCCATGCTTCTGCGCCATAGTGCACCACGGGTAGGATGAGCGTCTTTCTAAATATGCAATAAATCCATAATGAATACACTTTCGATATTGTTCTATTCACGATATAGAGATATCGAGAGTGAATCAAAGCATGAGTCACCCTTTGTGGTACTTTATTACCACAAGTTTTATGATCAGATTTGCCGTTGTTGAGGCAGGAAGCTTCTTGACTGATTCCAAAGATATCTTTCTAGGCACGGCACTTGTAAATGCTATTCCGAATATCCGACTCTCAGCAGATGTGAATTCAAAAAAAATCAGAATCTGCGTTCAGTAGTTTTTCATTTATGTCTGCCAATAGAATTGAGTCCAAATTGTTCCAAACACTCGCCGAAGTTGTCAGACATCAGTGATTCTTTTCTGATACCTAATGAGGAAGAGGGATAGCAATGGATTGACTGTCCAGGACCTCTGTGATGTGGCACGTCGAAGGGATTGTCATTACTTTTGTCACTTGAGCTATATATAGATATACGAGTATGTATATGGTGTAAACTTCTCAATACCCTAGCAGCGAGAAACTCTGTTACGCTAATGTGGGTACCGGGACACGAGGGACATGAGGGCAACGAAATGGCAGATTCTTTAGCAAAAAGGGGTGCAGACACTACCTTTATAGGCCCAGAACCCTTCTGTGAGGTAAACAGTAGCTTCACAAATAAGGTTTGACCAACATGATGGGCTTCTGAAAGTTTTCAAAGATTTATGGTTAGTATCGATTTTGTTATGTATTCATATCTGTTAATACTGTGTGATTAAATGGTAGTACCAAATTTCGTTTGCAAAAAGATTTACAGCGATCTTCTGAATCGAATCCATACAAAAATTAAATGTCACTCGTTTTGCATGCCGAAGATCCCATTAATCACAACCCATTCAATTGTTTCGCCTGTGTGAATTCTGGTTGTGGAACGAAGAAGAAGAATATTACGAATAAAAGGAATTTTAGTGTTCTAAATGCTCAAAAACCAATATCACACTCAGACAACATTCCATTGCCAAGGGCACCCAGCCCGGCTATTACTCTTGCAACTAACTTCAATGATGATATTGGTTGGTGTAGATCTGTGCCAATTGGATCACATGCACCAGTTTTGATAGTCCAAAATTAGTTGGACCATCGTTGCGAAGTTAGGTCTTTCAGAACGTTCGAAGTCCGAAGAATTGTGTGGATTTCTGAATTCTATAATTTGTTGGTATCTGGCACAAAATTCACAGCTTATAGGAATGGACAAAGAACACTGCAAAACTGGTTCATTATGAATGAGGAGCAAACTTCTGCACACTGCAACGACGGGGACAAACTCATGAGAGAAATGGACATGCAATACGGAGCAGATCAGTGGCGACCGTTTATTGACAGCTCAAAAATATGTTTGAAAGCTGTGTTCGGAAGAGATTGGCTGCAGTATGAAACGAAAAAAACCTGCGATGGATGAAAAACAACGAATAAGTTGTGAATTGTAGGTCGTTGCAATTCATCGTGGATTGCAAACACGATATATTAATTACATGGGCTTCATGTGCGTTTAGGACTTCAGATATAAAGGCAATCAGTATACAAGCCACACATGGAAGAACAGGGAATCGAGGAAACACCTAAATGCCAACGTAATTCAAGATCCTTCATCAATCCTGCATTAACTTCATGTGAATCTTGGCAAAGTGAAAATTTTCCTGAAAACTGTGGCTAAGAAGCAAGAAGTTTATAAAGGCTATGCTGCCTGCTATTACTGATAGAACCTCAAGGTTTCTTCTGTCACTTGGTAGGAGAGACTGTGGACTTCCGGTAGGACTGATGACATGTCATTTTGCATGGGCGAAGCATATGCAAAAGATAGGCATTGCAGACAGTGCACGTTGCTAGACCTGTGGAGTGGAAGATGAGACGGTTGACCACTTTTTGTGCGTATGACTCAGGTTCGAGGTATTTGGCACTGACATCCTAAGTAGTGCAAACTTTGGCTGCTTAGAGGCACAGGATCTACTAAGGTTTGTTCTCAAATCTTTTTTTTTTGTTCCGATAATACAAAAACAAGAAAGTTTATAAGGGTTTGGACCAAATTTTCCCTCGACTGAGCGGGATCAAATTGAAAGAAAGTGTGACAAATTCAACACAATTTTTAACACAACAATATAATATACAACAATTTACTTCGCATTGCACTCATTTGTGCTGGAAGCGATGTCCAACAATTTGTTGCACTGTGTTATAATTACAGAGTTACACAATAAATTGAAGCACTGGGCTTCTCAATGAAATATTGTAAGGCCATTCAAGGTTCTTATGGTGTCCGCCATTTGGGTAGGCGTGTCTGTCAATTTGGTTCATATCCATATTTGGTTCTGTCGGTCTTAACGTCCAGGCAATGATTAAGTGCAGTACCATTAAAATACCTCTTAACAATTTGGAAAAAGTTTACGCAAAACGGACGCACAAAGGTAAATGCCCCTTATGGGTGTTACCAATACAGCTCAGCATGCACTCATTTTCTCTTTTTAAGGGTAAAAACATACAAATACGAAGAATAAAACACTTCGTTCCATCAACACAGTACAAAATTAATATAAAGCAATCGTTATTGAAGAAAGTAAGAGTCAAACATCATTACAAAAAAAGTGCCCAATGTGTGGTAAATTCTAGGATTAGAGTAGCTGTTTATCTTGGTAATTCCACTCAGGGCTTTCAGTAGTCGGCTCGTTGATAGTTCCATTGCTACGAGGTTTGGTACTTCATTATGCTTTGCAAGTATGCTTAATATGTTCAGTTCAGATATTGTGCTCATCCTTGGTTGCAACAATCGAAGAAGGCTTTTTTGCCCTGCAAAATACCAACTATTTTAAAAGTCTTTCAACATAAAATTTTATATACTCGCAAATACAAGGAACAAGGTAAAATTAGTAGATGAGAAAATCCATGCCGGAACTGGTTGGTGGACTGGACTAAACACTTAAAATTTGAAGAAATAGCTAAAAATAGGATTTTTATTTTCGCTCTACATTCACTGAATTCTTAGTTTAATTGGGTCAGTTATTGAAAATGCATGTATCGACAATCGAAGAGTTATTTATGACCCCACAATTACGCAATCTTATTATTCTTAAAGAATGCAATTGATCGACTGAGAACTCGTATCGTGGTTCGCAATTAGACGTTTTAAGGATGCAAATATCTGGACGTCTTAAATATTAAACTGTTTTAGTAAGTAAATACATTCAAGACCAATGGAATTTCACCTACTTTAATTAAAATGTGTGCGGCTGGTCGCAAAAGATAAGCATTTCCTCTCCTAAGTGGACACCTTGAAACAACTTCAATTATGCTAAGCAGATTGTGGATGAAACACTTGTAATTTGATGGCGTCCTAAAATTAAAGAAGTTCACTACTTCATTCAACAGTAAAAGTTAATATCGCTTAACTGCGGCCCACAATTGCAGCCACCCACCAACCTCCTCCTTATTTTTGGTGGCCATTATATTAAAAAGTGGTATCAAAATAAGGCAGTTCAAAAGGACTTATCTAATTAGGTGGCTAAATAATGTGGCGAATAAAGTGGTGGGAAATGGTCCAAAACTTGCAAGTTGGTGAGGGAGAATGCTTTAATATCACGAATTTTTTTACTTCCTTTGGAAGCAGAACGCGAACACATAAATATATTTTTATCCGTTGTATGAATAAAGAATTCTCGGTTAATGACATTTCTCTGCTTCTTTTAATTGCATTTTATTTTCACTTTCAATTACATCTTTGCGAAAATTTGCTGTTCAGGCATTTTCAGTGGTATTTGCACTGCTCCTTATTCGTACATGGAATAACTTCAGCTTATATTACGCGACTTATTCATTAGCGTGCTTGGAACGAAGGTTGTGTGGGAGAGCAGAAGAAACAGATCGGGAAATTATTTGACTGCATTTTGAATTTTGTTGAGCAGTGGTCCAGTTATTAATCTTAACGGAGACCAGCGAACCAAAAATTAAAGTTCCTTTCGAAATTTGTGTGGTTAGTTTTGCATGACGTCGGCCTGCGGAATCGTGTACCGAGGCGGTGGTGGTATTGGAGATGTTTTGGGAATACAAGAGAAAACAATTTCCCTATGCAAGCACCGGTCAATGAGAATCAAATATCGTGAGTTGCTTAATAATATAAAACATATTTGTAAATCGTCCAAAATTGGGTTTTACCTTTATAAACAGTCCCATTTGATGCTATGAAATTATCCTAATGAAGATTCCACTAGTCGAATCACTTCTTATAAAACTTGTTTCATTTCACATTGGTTTTGATAGTATCAATGACCCTACAATATCTTCTACAAAGTGATCATTTGAGTGTGGAGAATACGAAAAGTCCCATGAGTGCCATAATCTGGCGAGCACGGTTCTTGGATTATATTCGTTCACTTTTTATTAAGAAATTCATCAAATAACAGGCAAAATGATAAAAAAAGAAGAAGTCGTTACTCAATTAAATCATATTTTCTATCTATTGCGACAGTTATTACCCAGCGGACTGGAAGATATCCAAAATCATATTGATTGGGAAACCAGGTAAGGTCCATACATATCTATATCATGGAATTGTAAAAAAAATATGGACATATGATATTTAATTGTGGGGCACTGCATCGCTGTCGAATATTGAAAAACTCCAACGCAGTCAATCCAAATGTCTAAGGATCATTATGGGTGCGCAGAGATTTAAAAGTACCCATGATAAGAGAAGAAATAAGGAAATAGTGCAGAAGATATCCACCTGAACATTTTGGCAAGGGAATTTGTACAAATTTTGAAATGATTTGTAAAATAGTTCCTATGAAATGTGTTTAAAATCAATATAATATCTGACTAATTCGCTTGAGTTGAACATATTGAAATATAAATGATTGCATGCTTTTAGAATCCCATTTGAAGTTTGAGAATGAGTGCACCACCCTAAGTATTTAAGCCAAGCCACAATCCATACAGATAAAAACTTCCTTCGAGGTGTAGATAATGTTCTAGAATGCTCTCGAAAGTTCTTTCAAAGTGTGGATAATGTTCTAGAATGTTCTTCTACAACCATGCGAAAGGTACTCGTATATAAGCCACCACACAATTAAAAGTCGACGCAGTTGAATAGCCATCGTAACAGTATAAATTGTCAGGAGGGCAATTTCGTAACTATTGGTGTCAGAAGTGGGATTGTGCATCTGTAATAAACAATGGTTTAATTGGAAAAACCGAGATTAGAGCAGCTCAAGAAGGAGCTTGAGTGTTTAAACTTGCAAACACAAGGCTTAAAGTGGAGCTGCATGCGCGGTTAAGAATCGCTTTGGAGGAGCAGGGAATAGACGTCGATGAGCATGAATTGTAAATTGAAGAGCCAACGACATCTCGACACGAAGCAACACCGCAAGAAACCAACACAGGTAACTTCGACATGAGCGCACTCCTCGGGGCAATAAAGTTGCAGTTACAACAAAATGCTGAATCAGTCGAAAAGAGCGCTGAATCCGTCAAACAAGATGTCAACGAAAAATTACAGCAGAGTGAAATACGACTCAACTAGTGGAAAGAACTCACAGCAGATGAAAGAAATGTCCGAGATGGTAGACCGGAAGGTTTGTGAAATTGAGACACTGCAGGAATCGTTCGAAAAATCTGTAGAAAAAAAATTCATTGCGAATGAACGAAAGCAGAACGAATTTAAAGAACAAATAGAACAAAGGATGCACCTACTACAGGAAGGTGCATTGCCTATGCCAGCTTAATGATCAATAAAACTAAAGCCTCCTACCTATGATGGAACCACGACATTTAGCGTCTTCAGAATGCTGTTTGAGACCACCGCTAGCACAGTACTTGGAGTACTCGCGAAAAAGTGGCTTCATTAACCGTGTCGTTGAAAGGTGCTGCTGC
Source organism: Clusia tigrina (assembly GCA_920105625.2). NCBI lineage: Eukaryota > Metazoa > Arthropoda > Insecta > Diptera > Clusiidae > Clusia > Clusia tigrina. The sequence goes on along the minus strand of OV050033.1, from coordinate 37,517,821 downwards.
TGATGTACTTCAAACTATCTCAGAAAGTGAGCGAGACTGTTATGACAGCTTGATGAATGCCGTTCAGCGCAAGTATGGTAGTGAACATCGGATGCAGATGTACCAAGTAGAGCTAAGAACACATGTACAGAAGAGTGGTGAGTCTCTACAATAGTTTGCGGCGGAAGTGGAGCGATTGGCTCATTTTGCCTACCCAGACGAGATCGCTGAGAGGTGTGTGATGGACACCTTCGTATATGGCATTCGCGATGCGGAGATAAAATGTTCAGCGATAACAAATCCGAAAGCTACGTATTTGGTGACATTAGCTAGTGATTTGTTATCAGAGACAGCAGTATTGATGTGATGGCCAGTATGCAGAGGCCTTCAGGTACGATCCGAAAGCCGGCAAAGTTTCACGGGCAAATGCTTTACCGGCGGTGATGTTGGGCACATGGCCCAACGTGATTGTCAGTCGAGACGAAAACGTTATGCAACACACCGGTGCATTAAAAAAAGGCGCAGAATTAACGCAATAAATTAAATTTAACATAGCGTCCAATTTGTCTCAAACGAGACAAACAAGATTCTTGCCATCTTATTATGTTGTACGGGTTTTTACAAGTTCCCCCGGGGCGGAATCGTATATTCCGATATCGAACGAAAACTACAGCCACGCACTGTTTCTACTTGATGGAATTCAATAAAAAGTTGCAATTCAGTTGTAATTAGATTAATGCCGCCTTAGGTTTAGATTCTATAAATCTCCTGTTGGGATTATAATGTTTTGTATTGATTCAAGCAAGCGAACTTTCATCTGGCTCACCCAATTATCTTATATGTGACTTCAGTACTCTTCACATGGTTTATAGATAAAAGCAAATAAAATACCGACTGATATTGCTTAATTGTACATATTTAATTTTACAAGTATTATTAAATGGCACAACAAAGATCTGTAATTCAATACTGGCGTATGCAAGTGCACAAAGGGAAAATCAAGTGAATCTGTAAGTGAATTATCCGGAGGAATTGCGCTTCCTGAATGCCGTGTGCTACCCATATAACAATAAAATCCGAAAGCGCTGCAAGGACACGAACAACAATAACAACAATAACAACGCCACACGTTTTTTCCCGTTTTAATTTCTGTTGCTGGAATAATTTGAAAAAGGCACGAGGGTGTGTGCGACTAAAGGCAAAGTGCGCAAAGTCTCACCATTTATCAGAGCAGGTGGTGGTGAGTGGCGATGGGTCTGGCTGCGTTTTGTTTCATCATCGCTCGCTTCAGTCGAGTGAGTGGTAAGTGATTTAAATGCGTCCTTAATGGGATAAAATTGTCTGATTTGTGGTTTTGTAAACGGTTTAATGCGCAACTTTTGATTTGCGCCTCCTCGCTGCTGCCGCTTTTGGTACCTTCTATAATGGCTTTAGTGGCTTTTGAATGCGGTATCTGTTCAAGCATGGATGTGTGTTTGCAGTTGTCCTTAGCATGAGTGTTTCCGCGACAATGAGCTTAAGTTCAGTTTAAAATTTATTAGGAGAGTAACCCTTGAATTTTAGATTCGCACCGCATGATGCACGCATTCGTGTTCATGGCAATTGCTCATTGTATTCTGCACGTAATAAATTTTTGATTTCAAATTCGGAAACGAGAAGAAGCTGGTGTACTGGGAGGACGCTGCTCATTTAAACTCCACACCCACACATGCATTCAGCACAATTCATGTATGCGTCCGAAGGGAGCAAGTGGTACATGGTACCACAAATTAATCGTATTGTGTTATTGTTACGAGACTCGATGTTTAAAAAATAATAATCACCTTTTTCCTGCTTTCAGTTTTCTTGAAATTAGTTTTTCAAATATGTTTCCATTAGTTTCGGAAGATAAAATCTTCATTGTTAAGAATACTGGTTACTTGTACTCCGACCTTAGAGATCTATTGTGCCGCTTAATGGATTCAGAGTATTTCTCTGAGTCCAGTTTCCTCGATAAAGTTTGGTATTAAGCCTATTTCGTGGAGATTTATTTCTTCATTCGGTATCAGATGATTACCCAAATTCTTCTTTCTTTTGTGCATTAGTGCTAAACATGATCCCAGCACGTGTTTCGCTGTCTCATCTTCTCCCTGGCAAAACCTGTAAACCCCATTAGAGTAAAATCACAGCCTTGTCAAGTGATAATTCAGCTTACAATGCCCTGTCAGAATTCTTGTAATGATTCTTCGATTATTCGTATTTAATTCCATACAATTTTTGAAACGTTTTAGATAATAAGCGATTTTGATTGTGATAGCCCTGGTAAATTGTCCCAGAATATTCTTCTTTGTTTGTTTTCTACTTTCTGAATGAATGAGGAGAAGTTGCCCTCTCCTAAACCATTCTGGGTTCCGGGCCTACAAGCGGACAGGCTGCTCCTTTCCTGGCAAGTTTGTCTGCCATTTCGTTACCAAAAATTCCCACGTGACCTGGACTCATTTGGATCCATACCTGATTGTTTTGGCTAAGGATGTTCAGCTGATCAAGACACTCCATCACCTGTTTTGAAGTTACCTGGTGAAAATTGAGTGCCTTAATTGCTGCTTGGCTATTTTTTTGTTCCGATAGTTACTTTCAAAGTTGAAGTAAACGCATCTGTCTATCGTGTAAATTTCCACGTGAAAGATGCTTGTGTTCTTGCCTAGCGCTTCCGAATATCTTTCCTCAGTCAAAATACACCTGCTCCGGCTTCTTCATCAGTGAGTGATCCGCTTGTGTACCATGTTATCATATTCTGGTATTTCTTGTAAGTTTTGGATCCACCTTCTCAAATCTTTTTATTTATTTATTTATATATTTATTTTTTTGTCGGAACAGTCCAGTAAGCGCAGCATTCAGACAGAGTATATATCCATTGTACTACACTTAAGGTTCCCTTTAATCTTTTTATTACTAAGTTCAGTTTTGAATCATTTTATACAATTAAACTTTGGAGGCATCGTGTTCAATGGCATCGAAAGTTGAGGAATTTGTCTAACAAGAACATCAAACTGGCTCTCCTCGCTTGGGACTGGATATGAATATGAAGAGGTGTGATTGTTGAGTTCAATTGATGCCATGGAACATGTCACTTTCGTGAGGTAGTACATCGACTTATTTACCGCTTCACTCCTGGCTGCTTCATTTGCCGCTTTTTCGGTTAGGTCGACTGGTATTTCTGCCCCAGGTGTGTTTTCGACGTCAACTTCGTTCTTTCCCCGTTCCTTGTGCGGGTGGAGTGGGATCGATCCAAATCTGTAAGCCACTCTACACTTATTGACTTTAATTACATCCAGGGATCGGTCATCGATGCCGATTGTCAGCAGTTTGCCGTTCTTCACTCTCCATAATATGAGTATTCTGGGTGATCATCAGGTCGAGAAGATTTTTCGTTTCGACACCCGCTGCCCTTGGTAATTATACGGGTATCATATGCACTCCGGGTACATTGCTCCCAAGGCATGTTGACAACTCTGGGCCCTCCGCACCGGAGAGCCTCGGTACCGTTATTTGCAGCCAATCGGCTTCTTCTTTGGTTGCACAGACCATCAGTATAAGGTCTGGTCGAAAGTGAATCCATTTCTTACCTATTACCATAGATTACTTACCTATTACCATAGATTACTTACCTATTACATTACATCAGACGGTTGATATGCGATTTGCAAACCCGCTAATTTGTTTATTTTTTTCAAAATGTTTGTTTCCACATTCGAATCCCACGAGAGCGGGGAAAGAGGTCAGTCGTGTCACAGCCCCCAGTTACTCACTAAAGCGGGCAGGTATCATTAAGGTGGCACGCTAAAATACAGTATGTTACCCCGACTGCAACCAAGTAAGATGGGCATGCGCTATTCCGTATTGAAGGGAGTGTTTTATAGACCTCTCAGTTATGTACCTGACTTAGTCTGACCCAGAGAACACAGAGAAAAGAAACTCTTCTTCGCTGCTAGCTTCCGTAGCGGACACACCACGATTTTGAGTGGATTCACCACGACTCTGAGTGGATACAAGTACAACGTCCGTCTGCTTTATTTCGCCGTTTTGCCGTTTGACGTTTAAGTTTCTTTACTCTGCATACTCTGGTCTGACCACTCCAGGCTGACCAATCTGAAATGGGTGACTCTGCTGAACAGTCCAACCCTTCGTAGATGCATACAAGCCCAACCACCGCATCGGGGTTCAGGTAAGGGAACGGTATCGATGATGATGGATGGCAAAATATCGTACCGAACATGTTAGAATCAATAGATAATTGTTGTTTGTGTGCATTCCACCATTACATATGAGGGTTTTTAAGATGGTTCAGATGCAGAGTATGTATCGGTATATTTTAATATACAAACTGTTTTGATTTGTATGGAATTAGAGATTAAAAATAAAAGCAACTATTTGTCAGTGATTGAAACAAATATTCATAATCGATTTGATGAGTCAAAAAATAGAATGAATAGTTCAATCGCAATAAATGGTGGTCGATTACACTCGTGTAAGATGAATTGGAGAATGTTATGAACAGACGAGGACTGATGCAAGAAACAAGCTTCGTTTGTTCATTTGAATAATTTGCTGTAATATGCGAATCACTTTCGAGTCCCCCCTTGTTAATTTTAATTAATACAACCAGCAAATAAATCAGCTTTCCCCACTAAATGATAAGAATCCGATCGTAAATAATAAAATAAATTAAGATGAAGAAAGAACTGAGGCTTGTAATGAATTATGATGCCATTTGCCAAGAAAAGCCTCTTACAGTAATGTATTAATTCAGAGCCTTATTAAATGCAAATAAGGAAGGTGTACGACTTCCTTGAGCTGACAATGGTGGTGATTTATGTGTATCTGCCCCAGTGCAGTCAAGCAAGAGATATGGTAGGTAGCTACTTAACGCTTTATAATTGAATTTGAAACTAATTTTCGGAAGGCGGACGTTCAGCCTGGTGCGAAATTTAAATAAAATGTACAATGGGTGCCAAAAAAATCGTACATGTTGAAGAAAGTATGCTTAAAAATAGTTCCGAGTAATGAAATGACGGAAATTCTTTTGGATTAAACTCGAATAAGTTTCGATAACATTGGCAATAAAAATATTGGCATATATGAAGATACATCATTGATTGATTTTCCAGGCTTGAGAATCATTATTACCTCGGCCGTCTTCCAGTAGATAGGCACATATTTTAAGTTAAAACATGCATTTATCAAATAAAACAGATAAATAATGCTCTTGTTGGGCAAATTTCGAAGAACTTCAGCCGTTAAAAGGTCAAAACTTTTTTAGTTTCATTTTATAAATTTGACCTGGCTTAGCAAAGAGGTTTGATTGGCTTTGGGTTATTTTAATTGGAGCGCTATGATTCACATAAGTAGTAGTCTTTGCCTTTATCTGCTGACAGCCCTATCAGGAATCGGTCAGATACGTCATTCTTAAATGCCTTGATTGATACGCGTAGTTGTCTAGTGATTTGATTCAGTTTTCATTTATCTACAGGAGACCGAGTTTGACGCCATCCTCGTCGAAGTTTTCGTTTTTCAGCTACCATGATACTTCTTACTGTTTACAACTGTCTTTTGTGTGGGACAGATTTCCATTGCATAGTAAGGATCGTATACACATCTAAATATATTGTTATGAAATCAACACGCCATCTAATTGGTAGCAATATTTTAGAGTATACGTCATTTTCAACCCCTAAAATACACACGCGAGAAGACATGCGAAACTGCGTTCGAAGGCTAGTGGAAGTTCTGATATACAAGAAGTATATAAGCGGCCACTGAGATCAGTGAACAAGTGAAAGTGGCAAAGTGAACATTTTAGTAGCAGCAGCAGTGGAACAATGAGCATAGCCGAGAGTGAACATCGTAGTAGCAGATCAGTTAACCAGTGAAAGTGAGAAAGTGAACATCTTTGGCAGGAAACAGTGAAAAGTGATCATACCCGAATTCTGAGAGTGGCAGCAAGCAGAGCCATATTGGCAAGATCTGTTAACAAGTGACACTAGAAGAGCGGTTGACAAGTGATCATAGCCGAATCCTTGGAGTAACAGCAGTGGTTCAAAAGTGATTCTCGCAGAGCGGACATCGTGCTAGCAATGGGCAGTTGAGGAGTGATTAGCGCTGAGCGGACATCGTTTAAGCAACGTGATCGTCGCAGAGCGAACATCGTGAGGGTAGCAACAGTAGCATGAATTGGAAGTAAATAAAAAAGTGAAGTGCAACAACTGAAGACTGAATCCAACTATAAGTGAAGACGAAGTGTGAGAAGGAGAGTAGATAGAATTAAAGCCAATAGTAAGTTAGATGAATACTAATAAAGCCAATTGTTTCAACTGAAGAAGGAATTGTGTGCTTATTACATAATCCAGCGATACGAATCCAAGTATTAAGCTTAGTATAAATTGTCAGAAAGGCAATTACATTACAATATGATATCATAAAGTCATAATATATTATAGTAAATGATAGTTATAACGGTCAATTCAAACTGCCCTATGAAGTCCATTGATTTAAGTTTCAACTTTAATTTCCGATATTTGTTGCTTAATTTTTGTTTTTTTTTTGTTTATTACGAATTTGCAATATGAAATTGTTCTACGCTAAATGCTGTATCCAAAGGAAAATGCAAAATCAGGAAATAAATAACGATCTCACCAATAGATCCGTGAACGAAATAGGAGGTGTTTCAGTTCAAAACTAAGGAGATCCTGGTACACATTCGCACTAACATGGGACAGCATATTCCATTCCTACAAACAACGTTTCTATTGAACCTGTTTTTAAATATAACAGCCAATTGTTCAACTACGCAATATCTCATCGTTTCTTCCATCCAAAATAAGTTATCTTAAAAAAACTGATCTGAAAACTGACTGCTTTATTTTTGCTACAAAACATCTCAACTAACATTTATTGCCATACAAAGTGTACGAAAATAGACGTCACTCACTGTAGACACTTTCATATACAATCATAGCGTTCTGAACTTTGTGTGAGAAGGGTGGGTACTGCTTCAGTGGTGTGAACGAACACTTTAATTTTCGAAATATAAACAATATAAATAAATAAATTTATTTTACGAAAATATTTTTTATAATCAATTTAAAACACAATTATATCTCCTTAATCCTTAATCAAAAGCAACACTAAGGTTAGGTAGGTAAGAAAATCTGCGATATACGATTCGGAAGGACAAACAGACTCACAAAGGAAAACTCAAATTACGATTCCACACATTAATGACACAAATAACATTATTTTTGCCGATATGCCTCGCAATTGAAGACTACGTGCGGCTTTTTTGTATCGCAGACAGTAGTTCATATTCTACATATCACTCCTGCGTCGTAGTGATATATTTTCCAATGAAAGCTTATTAATGACTTGATGTCAGTGAAATGCATATCACGTCCTTTGGGTCAAGCGACATCACGTATGAGTGACACCCAATTATAGTGATTATTGCCACAGACACAGGATGTCTGCATTATTCTGGCTTTTTAAGTTTATTAGCTGGTCATGTGTCACTGACATGCATGACAAATAACTCAAAACATCCTTTTATGAAGGAACTAAATTCTCAATTATCATTTTAACTAGTCTCGAGAAATAACACACGCATTGCTGTCTTGGAAGAACTTTTATGAAACTGCATCCATACTCGTATCTTCCCGCTGAAGGACAATCAGTATTGCCATTAGCCCAGCCGTTAACATTTTGGATTCCCACGAGGATATCAACAGTGGTTAAGAACCTGCTACGTACATTATCTGTGCGCTTGCTTTCAACAAATAATTCGGAGAATGTAGGAAATCATGGCATAGTGTGAATGAGAATTGCTGTAATAAATCCCCGCAATTCATTTGAGCGCACCCCTGCCTTCACGATGCAAACTGTTGAAATACGTTGCGGTGGGTTCCGCCCTGCAAGTCACTGTCGTGTGTTTGTCTTGTCGTCATCCAGGACATACTTCCATTTTTTGTGTGCTCGTTGCTGGTATGTTGGACAAATTGCGTCAATTGACTTTGGTGTTAACGTAATGACGGTTAAATAGACACGGAAGACAAATGCCAGGAAAGTGTGTTTATGTTGATAGTGTAATAGCCGGGCGAAGGGGAACTTTTGAGGTAAATTAATGAGGAACTGAAGTTTACGGTCAAACATGATTTGATAATTTTAAAAGGTTTCACACCCTTTGTGCAACTACCTGACCGAACCCCGCTTACATTAGAAATAGGTAGATTAGATTAGATTTATTTAAGGGTGTTATACACCTATTTATTTGAGAGATGAGATGATCAACAGTGCTTCTGCCAGGTTAATTTCCGACAGGAATTCATATATTTTGGAGTAATCAAGTTGAGGGATCTTGCTCATATCTAAGATATATTTTCCAAAACACCTGAGTCTTTTGTGTGCCAATGGTCCGCAGTCTGTGATCAGGTGCAGAGAGGTTTCGTCACTTTCTCCACAGAATCGACAGATGACATCTGAAGATAGACCCAACTTTTTCATATGGTATAGAAAGAGGTCAATATTAAAAAAAGAATTATTTTAAAGGATTTCAAATTATTTAGCATATAATTACTATTTAATATACAAACTCGTATACTCGTATATTGGAATAAAATGTCATTTTAAGACAACAAAGCGATGAATCATTTTGTATCAATTCAGGCCTGTTCAGGAAATTTAAAAACTTGTCTGAGTAATGGAAAAAGGACTATCGTCAACCAATTTAAAAAAAATTCTCCCCTTAAATTCGGGAGGTCAAGAGAAATATTTCAGACTACAGACAAATAATGAAGCGCTTAACATATCGACAAAATAATGGCAAATCTTGTTTGCTGTAGCTTTCAATGCGACGGCAACTTTTATGGATTAATTGAACTTGGGTAAGGTCAAGAATATTATCAAAAACAATGGAACCTTTCTATTGGAACGATAATTGCAGTCAACAACTCAGCTATTCGACAATATACACATGGACGTTATAATGCAAAGCAAAGCCACGGTCCAAGCCACCGCCATCAGCTACAACAGCACTCCTCTTGGGCCTGTGTGATTGTTGTTCCGTGTCCCCGTTTAGCTCGGCAGAAACTTGGATGGCCTTGACTTTAACCTCGAATATAAACCTCAGAAATTGGGGAACTAAGATCCGTAGACAGAGCAAGACAAGAAATATATAATATTTCTAGAATATGTTATATTTCTCGAACGGCTCGAAGATGGAGGACGGGGTTGGAGCAGGTGTCTACTACTCCGAACTAGATATCAAACAGCCGTTCAGGCCACCAAACTACTGCAGCATTTTTCATGCGGAAGTTTTTCCAGCATAGCAGAAACTACGAACTCTACAATAAACTTCTACATGGATAGCCAGGCTCCGATCAAAGCTATAACTTCATGCTGTGCATCTTCCAGAAATGTTCTGCAATGCAAGGCAGCAATGCGTACCTACTAGCCAGTGACCTGTGAAACCAGCAGTTAGTCGGCTGGTGTCTCTACGCTCCCTCTTTATAAGATCCCTTAACATAGCTAAATGGTAGACTGGCCAGTTCGCCCGGGATGCATTGCACGCTGTTAGTGCCCTCCATCTTCTGCCCGCCAAAGAGAGACAGTGCAGGTAGATGCCCCTCTTGATCGCATTCAGAAAAACAGATACTGGTTCCGCATAGGTTAGGTCGAGAGGCCCCCTGGGCGCCAATTCATCAGCCTTCTCGATATTCCTAAGGCTCGATATTCTTAAGGCCTGGAATCCAGATGATTGTGATGCCAGCATGAAGACTTAGCGCCCTAAGTTCCTCCCTACACTGTCTGAGTAGCCTGGAGTTGATGGTGCCTTTATAGCAGCCTGGCTGTCCACAAAAATGGCAACCTTGCTTCTATATCCTTCTCTAATGTATTGGATAATCCCTGATTGCGAGTACTTTCGCCTGAAAAACTGTAGCCTCATCAGGTATGCGTGTGCAGTAATTGATGTTAGTGTGTGTTGTAAATACCCCAGCGATACCCCCAGATCCATTTTGGACCCGTCTGCATAAATGGGTATACATCTCTCTCGTAGTAACTGAACTTAATAGAGGCATCCTAAAAGTATGCAATCATTTATGTTTCAATACGAATAAATCAGAGAAAATCATTCATAACGATCAGTTGCTACAGAAGAGAAGGATGATTTTCTACTCTGTCACTGAAATGATTATTCACGGTCACAGTGCAATAATTTTGCTAAATAAATTATAGGATTCCACTCACATGTTCATTTTAATGAGGACACAAAACGATTAGTAACATAATTCATGCTTTCAATAACTCTTTTGGAAATTGTATTTTTGTATAATTTTTATTTATAGATCCTGATTGACCCTGCATCGTCGATTGTGGCGGCGGGTTTACGCTACTTTATCTGGAAGAATGGCAATTTGGGCGGATTACTGCTGAAATCCTGAAGTTGTTTCTGCATTCACAGCATGTTCAAGCTCAGCTTTTTATAACCAGTTTACTTTATTCACAGAAAAGTATTCATACTCGTGTTCCCACGTTGCAATGCTGCTACTTCTTAAAGCGATTGCTAGCCATGAAATTTAAATGTTGATGAAGGCAAATAAAAGTTAATTTATTTACCTATTTGGCGGTAATTGAATGCATTTTGTGCTCGGACAATATTCGTCGATAGTATATGAAGAACGCAGGTATTGCATTGCGGGTGGATAAGGGTGTCCGACCACCACCATTGAATACATTTGAAATCGTTTCAAATATACTCCACAGCACTGCGAGCTCAACCAAAGGGGCGTTGCTTTTATGATTATGTACTGCGGCGAATATAAATTAATACTCCAGATAGCATGCGTTAATTTGTGTATGTAGCGTGGAAATTCCCACCTTACGCAAAGAAGAAAGCTCTCCCGTTTGATTTATGTGCTCAGACTTCCAGGAGGACCTGCGCAAAAGGTCCTGAGCATCTGACGAAGAATGGGAGTTTCGGTGGAAAGGGATTCGGAGCCGCACTATACAAGCGATGCACTCAACAGTCGTTTAAACGAATTATGAAGAGAGTTTTATGTAGAAAAAGTGACCTTGCACCTTACTTTGATTTCAATATTATGCGAGTAGAAGATATATTTATTTCTGTCCATGAGTTAATTAAAATTTACCAATTCGAAGTGCTTAGAAATATTTCTGACATATTACATACGAGCGATGTAATAATCTTGGGTGGTCTACTCCAGGTTTATTTGTCTTTATATGTGGTTTTGCTAATTGGAAAGTTCCTTAATTGCGAATCCAAATGATGATTTTTTTCGACAGCGACCAATTTCGTTAATGATGATGTTTGTTCATCAAAAAAAATATTCTATGACTTTGGTAAAGGTTTTCTATACAGTTCTTTTCACATTATGACTCCGAACATTATTTTCAGTGTTGTCTTAGAAGCATTCTTATATTTTCCATAGATTTTTCTTCGACCTGTCTTTGGCTAATTTCATATTACGATGTACGTGAATTCATCAAAGATCAGCCAATATCTTCATTGCAATTCATGGAATTGGAATTGAGCATCTCAAAAACATCAATTAATCGTATTTTTACAGAACCTTTGGGTTACCGAAAAGTGTTTACGCGGATTCTTCCGCACAAGTTGCCTGACGACTAAAAACTGCTCAGAATCCAACATTCGAGGGATATCATCAAGTAGGCCAAAAGGAACAAAAACTTCCTATAAAAACATTATGACTGGTGATAAAATGTAGTCTTTTCAATATGATCCAGAAACAAAGCGCCAATGTGCCGATTTGAAGGCGCCGGACGAGCCAAAATACAATCTCGTTTCGAGAAGCTGATTTGAAGACGTTGATTTGCTTTTACGATTCCAAGAGTTCATTTCCATTCCCACAAAGAGTTCATTCCACCTGGCCAAACAGTTAATTGTGCATCTCTATTTTGGCATTTTGAAGCGTTTCCTGCATGGTATTCGGGCGGAATATTGTGCAGAATGAAGTTGGCGTTTGTTGCACGATAATGCCGTCTCATCGATTGATACTTGCGAACGATTTTTTGGATAAAAATCGGACTTTAACTGCCAACAACCCCCGTATTCGACTGATGTGGCACCGTGCAACGATCTAAACCATGCAAATCGCTGTATTGAGTCGGAAGGGAACTATATTGAAGAAAGTAGTTCGGATTTGTCAAAAAGACTCTTTGTTGTCCTTATTTTTAAAAAGTCCTACTTACTTTGGAATGCATCTTGTATATTGAAGATATGCAGATAGTGAACTAGGTTGGGATTATCTAGTCAAGAGTTACGACTGAACTTTTTAACGGTACAAATGTTTTCATAATCTAAGTAGACAAAATTATTTCTCTTAGTGTTTGTTCCCTACACGGATTAATTATAAATAAAAGCAACAAATTATTTCTTACCAACGAATTTCATTTAGAGCAATACTCTAAAGTTTAACCATTGACGCTCAAATTGGCTGGTGCTGTAAAATCGAATGTCTTTCAGCATAGTTTTCAAAGTCACTTTCATTGGTTTAGTTAATGGGTCTCCCAAAAACCCCTTCTACTTTTGGAGTGACTTTAGTTCGCACAGTTTTTGACAAGGCCCTTACACTTCCGATGACAAGGTCATTTGTTTTCGTCCGTCCGTTCGTCTTTACATATGTCTGTCTATTCGCTGTGTGGCCAGTTTTCTTCTACACCGTTAGAGATATCGTAATGAATCTTTGCAACATAGCCTGCCATTAAGTCAGAACCGGATAGCTATATGAATAAGCAAGGAAAATGTCCACGCCTACCCCTCATATATGCACATGTAGGCATCTTTTTTAAAATAGCTATTATAGCGCGCAATGCGGCTGCATCCATTATAAAAGAGACTAAGAGGTATTATTATCGGTCTAAACTGAATTTGTCGGTACCTACGAGGGTATTATGGAATAATTTGAGAAAGTCGTGTAGTAGAGGTGCATCTGTTTATTCGCTGGATCTGAATATCCTCAATGAATACTTTTCCAGCCATGTCATGCATAAGGCTAATGTCAAATGAAACTTAATTCATTCCACTAATCTTCCTCATTCCTTCCAATTTAATACTGCACATGTAGATGATGTTGAAAGGTGCCTCATGAAGATTGGTTCTAATGCTGTGGGAGAAGATAGAATACCTATTCAGTTTATTAAGCTTATATTGCCTTATATATCCAGCACAGTTACCCACATTATCAATCATTGATTTACAAGTAGCTGCTTCCCAAGTGTGTGGAAGGTTGCCACAATTATTCCTGTTGCTAAAAAATCCAATGCATCTGAGCCTAATGAGTTTCGGCCAATTAGCATTTTGTCATGTATATCAAAGGTATGCGAAGCTCTTATGGCAGAGCCAATTTCTAAGTACTTGGATGTTAACAATCTCTTATCTCCTTTTCAGCTTGGATTTGGAGTTGGACATATCTGCTCCACTGCTATGCTCAAGGTTTTGGATGATGTCTGGATTGAATATGATGAGGAATTTTTCACTTTGTTCTGCTTTCTTGATTTCTCTAAGGCTTTTGATAGTGTTCATCACTCTCAACTGTGTGATAAGCAGCGAGCATACTTTGGTTTTAGTGATTGTGCCTTATGTGCAGCTACCTTGGTGGTCGAATGCAGAGAGTTCAAGTCGGTGATGTTGCTTAGTAAACCCAATCTCTAATAGTGGCCCTAATGGCAGCAAAAAACTTATTACTTATTTATTCACAGCAAATTTCATCACATATTTTGCATCAAGGCTGCAGCAAGGAATATATTTGTTCAAAGCTGATAAACTATCAAATCTGCGCAAGCATACCTCGTAGCATTATTGAACGCAATTTCAAATTTATGTTGCGAATGAGAATCCAGTCTACTATATACCATATACTTCTTTCTTTCCGTCTCCCCGACTACTGCAGTGTTTATCAAGGAGAGGTCTAGCCATAAAGGAGGTAGCTTAGAGGTTAACGACCAGGCTAATGTGGCCGGAGCTTAATAGAAGGAAATCTAGAGACTTGCTTGCCCTATCTCTAAGGTCGTGGCTTGTATAACTGGTCACTGGCTATTCGGCAGGCATGCTCTCAAGCTGGAACTATTCTCTCATTAATACTGCGGAAGCTGTGGGGATGAGGATGAGCAGGAGTCTGTGGAACATCTCCTCTGTAGGTGCCCCGCTCTGGCGGGCTCTTTAGGCAAATACGCTTTTAACTCTCTTATAGAAGTGACCGGCGCGAAGGTCAAACAAATCCTGCGCTTTATTAGGATTTCGAAATGGTTTGACGAGTAAATCAGAGGTGCACTGTTACGCGGTGGTATTAGTATGAGTTGGTCTGTAGACTGGCTACCATGATAACCTAACCTAACCCAACATTTATGTACAGGCAAATATGTAGTTACCTTTAATTAATGACAGTTTCCAATTGTGAAAACGTCCTCTAATAAAGGGAATGTGGTGCTTTAGAAATTGTCATAACATGTACCACCAAATTGTGAACTCATTGTGTTTGCTGATCTGTACGAATACGTCGGAAAGTACGCTTCGGCAAATTGGAAAATAGTCACTATTCGCACACCAAACACATTCGACCTGAAACGTCCAACATGAGTCACTGTATAAGTACGGCCATTAAGTAGTCGTACTTCTAAGATGTATTGCATTTTTTTATTCAATTTACCGCTGAACGAGTTCGAGTTTTTGAAGTGTAAACATTTTTAAAGCCACTATTTCACGTCTGCAAGTGCCAAACACTTTTGGCTCGTTATAACAAAAAAGGCACGGTAATAATAATAAAGGGACCAGTTTGAACGCCTTCCACGAACACGTACAACGGTGTTGTGTGTGTGGAATTTCTTTAAATTGACTGAATTTCCGCACGAATAAAATTTTCGGAAAATTTTCCACTTCACAACTCGCCAAGTAACAATATTAGAGGGTCCTTGCAATTTTTCACACTTGCTCGTAACTCGCGTCGTAATAGACACGTGGCGGGGTGTTTTTTGCGTTCAATATTCGAGTAAAGGCACACAAAATAATAAAATAGAAATGTAATTTTACATGCTCAATCTGTTTTAAACAATGCATGTAAATAAGAAGTTGCATTAAATACAAAAATATTCGGGCATTCGGAAGCAGATAAAGAACGATTTGTCATGCAATCGCATTTCAATTTAGATTAAAATGCATATTTAAACATTTGAAGTCCTTTCTATTTTTCATATTTTGTGAATTTCTTCTTTGTGAGACTTTGTGAAGCGAAATTTTGTATCAAAGGAATCATTAAAATTCCCATTTGGATTATCTCTGTGAAATGCTGCGCGCACGCCGCTAAGTACGGAGTGGACAATCTTTGAAGATTAATTTCTATCTCCTTGTAAAATGTTCTTCGCAAACAGTGTTGCCATCTCAAATTGTTGCACCCGAATAGAATCGAAGTTTGCAGCCTGTGGGGAAAAATGGTTTCAACCGAAGTTACCATTTATCCACTTGATTGGAGTATGGATTGTATAATGTTTTACAATTTCCATGTAATAACGCCGATTTGTTTGCGTGGTTGGATTTACCTGAAATATATTTCTGCACTTTCTCACGAAAGCTTAAGAGTGAATTTAAATTTTTTATCATAATTACCCTAGATAACCATACAAAAGTCTAGTCCTATCCTCGATCGAATACGCCTAATACTCCCTTACAAAGTTCAGAACACGCAAATTTTACTCCACTGTCCAAAACATTTGAACGTTTTCTCTACAAATGGAAACTTAGAAGCAGCGATGGAAATATAACAGAAACGATGGCGTGCCCCCTTACTCTAGATTATTAATTTTTTTTATGTATTATTACTTGAAAAATAAAAACTTAATTATTATCTTACAATGAGGTAGAAGCACTAGCTGGCAAGGACTTCGGCTAGTAATCTACATTAACTAACACATTTTTAAATAAATTTTAATATTGTTACTAAATTGCCCTCCTGACAATTTATGCTAACTCTCAATACTCAAATTCGTACCACTCAAACAATCGCTGGTTAAATTAAAATAATTAACTTTATTTAATTATTGCAATTTACACACTTAATATTAGCCTTAAAGTTTACTTTAATACAACTTATCAGTTTAATTATTAATTTAATCACTTTATTACTTCTCAATCACAATTGGAAATGTTGCTGTTTCGATTAAAATGCACGATGTACGGTTGCTTTTCAACTGTGTCTCGACTTTCATTGTGTGGTGGCTTTTATACCTTTCTTATGGTTGAAGTAGAACATTTTAGAACATTATCTACACCTCGAAAGAAGTTCCGATAAGGTTCTAGACTATTCTCTGCATGGATTGTTTCTTGGCTTAAATACATGTCTGGGGTGGTGCACTGTCCTCAAACTTTAATTAGGATCCTAAAAGTATGCAATCATTTATGTTTCAATATGTTCAAATTATAAGAATTTGTATGCCAAAATCTTAAAGGTTGAAAAATAGGTGTGGCTGTTTTGAGAAATAGTAAGAAGACTTTGAAGGCTCTTATTTAACAAACAAATATGTGACATACATTTGATAAGATTGTAGCGCATATTGTTGAAACATTTGTTCTTGATATATCTATCGATCAACGCGAGTGTGAATAAAATGCTACCCGTCGCTAAACAGTCTACCATTTGGCAGCATTGGTTTTGACCATTAAAGTACTTATACGTAAACATTTGTAAACAAATTTTGAAAAGGAACAGGAAAATTTTGAAGAGGAACAGGAAGAATTGGTAAAATGTGTGCATATTAATTAATACACGATAATATACTATATAAGCGATTATTTAGGTTACAACCATTTTATATAATTACAGCTTTTTATATATTTACAGCGGTTTATTCTTGGTTTACTCTTTTTCTCGTTACAATAGACAACAAAATGGTTTGGCAGCACTTCTGTTTGAGGCGCTAAACCACAAGCGAATACAAACAGCTTGCTTTAACTAAGCGGTCAATGTATATGCATAGCGGGAGTTTTATTCACACTCGCGTTGAAAGAAACACAGCTAATGTACATACTATAATGAGAATGCCTATAAGTATGCAAAAATCATGCGCTTTCTATGCATGCATTTACTAATGGGACCAGGTTGGATGATTCAGCGATAACTGAGTCACTAATTTATGTTTGCAGGTAAATTTTGTAAAAAATTACAGCTGTATTTGGGATACTTTTTCCAGTTGATTCAGTGTTCATTTGTAAAGAACATGCTCCGAAATTGTTTAATGTCTGACAGTGGGGGATTTGCCAGTAGGCTGAGTTTGCTTGAGTCTAAGGCGGCAGAATTTAGGAGCGGCAAATTTTGTAACCTATTTTTTACCCGTCGTACATCGGGTATTTAAAAGTTGCCCTAAATACAACTACACGCAAACACACACCCTCACAGATACATTTCCTTCCCATATTACATGCATATATTACCCAGCCTCATTAGTCATAGAAGAAAGAGCTTTGCTTAGCTCAGAAAAACTATTTCTCGTGCAATTTCAACACAATTGTTGGATTGTAAAAACAATTTATGAACTCACAATTGTAGAGATAGAGGCGGCAAACATTTAACAGCCTATACTTGGGAAATGTTTAAGCCCGCAACTGATGTCTGATCTATTAAACGCAAATACTTCGTTTTAAACTCGAACAGGAAGATGTAAGCATAATGCACAACTTTATGGAATAATTTGTAAGATAACACGTGTGAGGAAATATTCTGGTTCAATATCCAAACAATAATAAAAAGCAATAGGCTGCTGATCAGCGCATACATCTGGTTTGACAAGGAACTGGAGTTTAAAAGAATTATTCATTACCTTGTGAATAATAAGACTACAGGGCTAACCAAAAGAGACGAGACGAGACGTAACAAGTAAGTTCAAGCATATGTGAACCAATGTTAATAACCAAAATGGCGTATTTGATCGAAACTGAACGAAACATTTACACGTGACGTTCTGTTCCGTAAGAACCGAACTTTAAAAGTATGCTCCTCATCACAGCAGCTGCTCGGTTGACGCGCTTGTAATTTTCACAATTCAAATGACGGAGTTTAGCTACGATTTAATCGACGCTGTGAAGGATAAGCTCGCAATTTATGTAAAAAGCCTCGATGCGTTTGATAGCGTCACATTCTGGGTTAAATGTCAAAATCGACGTAACGAGTGCAGACGTTCGTCCAATCGCTATCGTTACATCTCGTCTATTTTGGTCCTACCTTAAGAAGTAACAGTCTTTGAACGGCTCTAATATCCTGCTCACAATGAGTGCTCCTGCTTCTGTAAAATAAAATGCATATTGGTGTCATCTCAGAGACGAAGCAAGCACACCTTAAACCAAGTCGTAATCAATGTTGCTAAAATAATATTTCCGCGTACGCTTAGAACACGTCATACTCATTAATCTCTGGGATGATACGAAAGCTCATTTCGTTTTAGAGAAAGGTGCATATAAAATGCATCAAACTGCGTCTTAACTTGAGAATCAGTACGCGCGAAACTATTTCATAATGTTTCTGTTTGTGACTGGATTAAATTAGAGCAAAGAAGCAGATTCTCCCATTTGGCTTGAATGTTGTCTTCTAATGGCAACACTGCTTGTAAAGTCCCACAACACCACTAAAAAGGACACATAATAATTTAGTGTACTGAAATGCCGGTACAAAGGCACGAGTGCAGTCACTCAATTCAAGTTATTTAATCGTATACACGATTTTTACAAACGTATTCTTTTAATAAGAGTTGTCGATTTTATTTTAACATCTTTTAAAGTGTCTTGCCCTTTCACCACCCCTCCACCACTCCAGTGAGATTTGTTTTCTTTTGTGGCTTAAAAATCCTTGATCCTTATCTAAATTTATTAGTGTTCATATTTCACGCACACAATTTTAAATTTTCTTCATAGACACATACATCCCTTCCTTGGCATTCCGTAGAAGAAGTCAAGTTAAATCAAGTGTTAAAAGCAGTGGCCCTGCTACCATTCCGCTCTGAACGCATCCTTCTATTTGACCCCTTTTCCTGCGTGCGTTTGTGTGGCCCTTTTTTGGTGGCTTAATATTGAAATAAACATACTTTATCCGATCCATGGGAGAATTTATGGATTCTTAACTCGAAACGGATATGGAGGAAATATTTCATATTTGCGGCAAATTGAAAAATCCCTGAAGGACTTGGCTTGTGTCGTCTTTCGACTGTGCGTTATATCCAGGGGCGGAGAGGAGGAGAACGCAGTTAATTCGTGGCATACAATATGACAAATGCTGTGCGCCTTCGATACGGGTTGAGGATACACAAGGGAGACAGGCAAACTAGCACACGAGCCGGGCGTTTAAAAGTAGAAGTTCATTCCCGGAAAATATGCGAATGTAAATGTACTATAGCAATTATAACACAATAAAGTTATTTTAAAGACTTTTGAGAAGGTTTAAAGACTTTTGAGAGGGTTTAAAGACTTTTGAGAAGGTTTAAAGACTTTTGAGTAGTGGTCGCAGTCCACCATCGGAATCATACTTAGGTGAAAGACAATGTTTGTACGTAAGAAGTAGAAGAAGTAAAGAAGTCTGATCTCGGGCCAGACCAGGTACGAAATACCCCTTACCCTTTTAAATGTGGGTGCGAGTTAAACCATGGTGATGTTTCATTCAGATATCATCATTAGGACCACATCCAGGGTCACTTTCGGTAGGATACCCTGAGTTGATTATAATAGAGGAAGGCGGGGCATTTATCTGATCGTCGCCAGCGGCAATAATCTAATTCATAATTGCAAAATACTTTACTTTAGTTAACATGAATAAAGATAATTTATTTTTAAAAATCTGGGAAATCTTCCTTTTTCACTCAGACAAAATACATTGGGCTTTTCTTTAGAAATTCGTTATTTACCAGACGCTTCTCATTCTCTGCCTTCAATTCACTGAAACGAGATTGGCTGTGAAGAAGAAAAATTGAATTGGATGGGAATATTGGAAGTTAGTTAGTCTCCTTAAAGAGGCTCACCCTTCTATATAGACGCGACCGCGATAAGCTACCAAGTGAGCCAGGTAAGCGGGGGCTGGGTAGGACACTGAACGATTGCAGCGTGGAAACAAGTGGCACAAATTGTACGTCAAAGTCTGAAGATGGTTTATATCGAACTTAGCGTCGTCCTCGATCACATTGTAGCGGGTTGGCCTAGCAGTGCCTTGAATTGATTGATGGCTCACCATGAAGAATTGCACCTCGTTGGGGTGCACAATCACCCGATCGACAACGGTACCGGGAGCGACATTGTTAAACTTATCACGTCCCACGGTTTGTGGAAAGAAACGTGTGTGGTGACGTTTCACCACGATGATGCAAGTGAGTTTGATCGGTGCACGCAGCTGCAAGATAACACATAAACCAGGATATTGTTAAATAACACATAAACCAGGATATTGTTAAATAACACATAAACCAGGATATTGTTAAATAACATCAGCAATTGGCGCACAAGTTAACCCACCTTGGCGCAAGCGGCACGGATTGCACGCAACTCGTTGTGCTTCACAATTGGGAACTGGCCATCGGAGACTCCATCCCGATAATATATAATTTGTTGGGGATAACATTTTTGATGCTCCAAGTAGACTTTCATGTGCTGTATGAATATGGACTCCATATCCTCAATATTCTCCACAGTGGATTTCTGGAGGCGATACTGCATGTTGTAACAGGCACCGTTTGTATCATGCGACGCCGCTACCCCCACAACGCTGGGTATGTTCCGTTGATCGGGTGAAGGATGAGTAACATCAGCACCAAGGAACATTACGTTCTTCAGTGGCAGATGCGTGCTGGCATGAATCTTATGATTTGTGCCGTTTAATTTAGCGTTAATCTTCAGTAGAAGATTCGTCACTACCTGATAGTCCATACGACGTAGAACTGTGCATTCCTTGATACACTGGGTAAGTACACCATATCTAAGCTCTGCCAATTGCTTTACTTCTGCGTATGTGAGCCCATAACTGGGCAATACAACGACAACCAAGTCGTACTTTTTCTTTTTCAGATCGCTTAGCATGGGGTCAATATTATTGAATGAGTCAATGGTTGGTTTTTCTCCTAATGACATGTTCAACTTTTGGGCTTCTTTCCATAACTGTAAAATGGAAAAAATTTTGTAGCGAAATCAACATCGCATAAAAAACCATATTCATACCATGCTTCCCAGGTTGTAGACACTGTTATAATTCATGTGACTTTTGCCACTATAAATTAGGGCCCATTTGTGACCATTTTGGATTTGTTTGGTGTGACAGAATTTTGTGTTGTCGTTCAATCTCCACGAACCATTCACTGGACTGATTGTCTCTCCCAAATAGTACTCCATCAGTGGGGAGCGCAATTGGCGCATAGGCACGACTATGAATTTAGAACCAATTTGCATACCGAATTTTCGAAGAACCGGGTTAGTGTTGTGCTGAAAGAATTCCATCAGCTGCATAATTTTCTTCTTTCGATCATTGGTGGATGTGGCAGCGTATCGTATTATCTGCTGCACCTGCCGTGCGTCGTCTTTTTTCTAAATAAGTGAAGAGAATTATTTGAAGTTATTTATCTTAGAGAACTTTCACACAATCTCGTAGAGAACTTTCACGCAATCTCGTAGAGAACTTTCACGCAATCTCGTAGAGAACTTTCACGCATCTCGTAGAGAACTTTCACGCAATATCGTAGAGAACTTTCACGCAATCTCGTAGAGAACTTTCATGCAATCTCGTAGAGAACTTTCACGCAGTCTCTTAGAGAACTTTCACGCAATCCAGTAGAGAACTTTCACGCAATCTCGTAGAGAACTTTCACGCTATCTCGTAGAGAACTTTCACGCAATCTCGTAGAGAACTTTCACGCAATCTCATATAGAACTTTCACGCAATCTCGTAGAGAACTTTCACGCAATCTCGTAGAGAACTTTCACGCAATCTCGTAGAGAACTTTCACGCAATCTCGTAGAGAATCTCGTAAAGAAATTTAACGAAAGGAATTTAGGAAATTTTACTCACAAATCTCCATTGTCCCGCTGGTATCTTGCATAATTCTATAGGCACAAATATATTCTTGGTGGAGGATCCAATATGAATGCAATTCAAATTTGGATATTTTAAAATGATACCGCGTGACCTAAAATAATCAGCTACGGAAACCTTTTCCTTTTCCCTTGCACCCGGGGTGAACATTAGCTTCGACGCCGGTTCCTCCCGGACATCATTCACTCGGAATATTTTCGGGATTACGCCTGGGGGTTGGTAAATCACATTGATATCTTTAAGGAATGCTCGTAAATCTTTGAGTGAACGATTGTCAAGCGGTTGGTTAAAATTTGAACCATTGCTGTTGTAGCGCAAATGGTCGATCAACATGCATTCGCTGGGAAATGACTTGTGTGCAATGTCCACATTAAGAAACGGTTGATCGCCTAAGATGGCGGACTGATATAGACCCAACCACATTTCGTATCCGTCTTTGAGATCGTAGAATGTTTGCGGTTTTGTATAAAAGGAGCGACCCACGCGTATTCCGCGATAATGGCACGGAGTAGAGAGAACTACTTCCAAGCACTGGAGAGCTCGCATGGGTTTGTCGAAGATTCGGTCATTGAAGTAGCTGGAAAAAATAAGATGTTTTATAGCTGAGTTGTGGAGTTTTCAAATTTGGTTCTAGTATTTGTGTTTAACTTCCGCATTAGCTAATAAGGACGATCAGAATAACCTCAATTTACCTTTTCAAAGAACTCAAATCGATTACCATATTATCCGTCTCCTTAATAGCTATTTTGAACGTAATTGTTTGGTTTTCTTCGCCAATCTGTGATTTGAGACAAAACAATTTTTATTATATCGACAATCGATATAGTAAAGTTATAGAAGAAGAATATTGGTACCTCCACGTCCTGCACATGCATTTGGAAGGGCAGCTTTTGGGTTGTGTAGACCGACTTCTTGCCGTCAAAGGCCATTGTAATATCCTTAAAATAAAGTTTATTGAGTTGATCGATTGCAGGACGTATAAATTTCTTTGGTCGCTCCGGTGTTATGGTCACATCATATTGGAATGCCAAAGATGGCATTTTGTCCAAATTCAATTTAAGGCAGTTTGTCTCGACCGTTCCTGGCTTACCAATAGTGCCACGTGCAATATCTTTGCACTGCCGTGGTAATGAATTTACTTCGACTGATGCAGAAGCTGAAAAACTTGTGGAAGAATATTTATTGGTGTCACCGGCTATTTGTGAACATATTGGCCAATGTGGCGCTTCACCCGGGTCTGATGTTAATGGTACCGGATTCTGTGGCCTGTTCATGGCACCATGCTGTGTTTGTACGTATTCTTTCCCAGCACCCCTGATGTCTGACTGTGGACGCTGTTGTGGTTGGCCACCTGATTGATGTGGTCGCTGTTGTGGTTGGCCACCTGATTGATGTGGTTGCTGTTGTGGTTGGCCACCTGATTGTTGTCGCTGTTGTGGCTGACCACCACCTCCTTGTTGTGGTAGCTGCTGTGGTTGGCCACCTGATTGTGGTCGCTGTTGTGGCTGACCACCACCTCCTTGTTGTGGTCGCTGCTGTGGTTGGACACTTCTTTGTTGTGGTTGACCACCTGATTGTTGTGGACGCTGCTGTGGTTGACCACCTGATTGTTGTGGACGCTGCTGTGCTTGACCACCTGATTGTTGTGGACGCTGCTGTGCTTGACCACCTGATTGTTGTGGTTGCTGTTGTGGTTGGCCCCCTGATTGGTATGGCCGCTGTTGCAGTTGACCACTTGATTTTTGTGGTTGACCTCCTGATTGTTGTGGTCGCTGTTGTGGCTGACCACCACCTCCTTGTTGTGGTCGCTGCTGTGGTTGGACACTTCTTTGTTGTGGTTGACCACCTGATTGATGTGGACGCTGCTGTGGTTGACCACCTGATTGTTGTGGTCGCTGCTGTGGTTGACCACGTCCCGATTGTTCTGGTCGCTGCTGTGGTTGCCCATCTGATTGGTGGTATGGTCGCTGTTGTGGTTGGCCACCTGATTGGTATGGTCGCTGTTGCAGTTGACCACCTGATTGTTGTGGTCGCTGCTGTGGTTGACCATCTCCTGATTGTTGTGGTCGCTGCTGTGGTTGACCACCTCCCGATTGTTCTGGCCGCTGCTGTGGTTGGCCACCTGATTGGTATGGTCGCTGTTGCAGTTGACCACTTGATTGTTGTGGTTGTTGTGGTTGGCCACCTGATCGTTGTGGCCGCTGCTGTGGTTGACCACCTTCTGATTGTGGTCGCTGCTGTGGTTGGGCACCGGATTGTTGTGGTCGTTGCTGCGTTTGTACACCAGCTTGTTGTGGTCGCTGTTGTGGTTGGCCACCTGATCGTTGTGGTCGCTGCTGTGCTTGACCAGCTCCTGATTGTTGTGGTTGTTGTGGTTGGTCACCTGATCCTTGTGGTCGCTGCTGTGGTTGACCAGCTCCTGATTGTTGTGGTTGTTGTGGTTGACCACCTGATTGTTGTGGTGGCTGCTGTGTTTGACCAGCTCCTGATTGTTGTGGTTGTTGTGGTTGTTGTGGTTGTTGTGGTTGGTCACCTGATCGTTGTGGTCGCTGCTGTGGTTGGCCACCTTCTGATCGTTGTGGTCGCTGCTGTGGTTGACCACCTCCTGATTGTTGTGGTCGCTGCTGTGGTTTGCCTCGAGTTTGAGGTTGCCGAGTTTGCTGCTCATCTAAATTCGGTGGTCGCTGCTCCTGTTGCTCTCTCCAGGGTATGGGTTTGCCTGATTTTACAGAGCTTGTAAGCTCAGCTTCAGTATGCTGCTGGCGTTCTTGTAGAGGCTTTTGTGGTCCTGCATTAACAAGGAATTCATGAAAAAAGTTCATAGCTTCGCAATGCAGTATAAAAAGGATGCAGAGATGAATTTACCTGATTGTACATTCATCATCACACTTTCAGTTGATCCTGCTCGACCAGAAACTCCGTCAGCGGATTCAGAACTCTTCGAATACTCTGCATTTATATAAAATAATTAAATATATTCTATGCCAAACTTTATATCAATTTCCTCACTATTATTTTTCTTTCCCATCTTTCGATTGTTTCTTATCCTATATCCTTAAAATTTTTAATTTTTCTTCTAAAGGATAAAAAAATTCAATGAACTGAATTGGTTAGAACCAAATTATAATAGCTGAAAATTTTCCGATGCCAACTTAGGAAGGATTCGAAAAATTTCATAAGCAAGAACACAAGTACGGAGTGTTTTAAGCGTACTCTGAATACTATTTATGTTGAAATCTCAACACGATACACCTACGAACTGAAATGGTTGAAGCCAAATTGTAATAATTGAACATTTTTCAATGCCAACTCAGAAAGGATTCGACAAATTTCACAGGTAATGAAACAAAGTGCTGAGTGTTTTAGGCGTAAACTGCATTCTATTTATATTGAAATCTCAAGACGATAAACCTAATTACAGTAGCTATTCATCTCGCTTATGGTGAGATTCTTGGTACTCTTTTAGCCCCTTGAATGAGACGTAGTGCAGAAGGATTCAAAATTGAAGAAAAGAGTGGTGGGGTAGAAAAACCGGAGAACGCTGCCTTAAATTAGTGTTCATTTCGTACGTTTCTTACTGGATTTCTTTGGATATATGAACAATCTGTGAAATATTTGAGAACACTCAATGACAGAACCAACAGATTCAGTTGATGAGCTTAGGAGCGACTTTTTGTAGTCGATGAATCCCGGAGAAAAAGAAATCAAGCAAAAAAATTACCCCCTGGTGGAATAACAATTTATCCAAAATGTGCAGAGACTAGAAGACTCTTCAATATAGCTAAACGAACTGGCGACCGGAACGCATATAGAGTCCCTCACCAATTAAAATATTGAAATTAGAAAGGCGAGGGGGGAGTCGTGGTGAACTTTCTGAACTAAGCAGTTGTTCCAGACTGCACAAAGTACTCTCAAAATTGCACACTAATAGTATTGGACTCCTTAGGAGATCAGATGGAACCTTCACGGAAAGTAGCTTTGAAACCTTACCGCTTCTGGCTAACGTCCACTTCCCAGGTTCCGAAATAACAAGCGGAGTTCAATCTAAAACGCCCAAGAGTCATAAACTCACGGGCATTGACTGGATCAGAGCTAGAGAAATATTCTGTGAGGGAAGGATAGGCACCTTTCATCCTTACAAATCCCAGGGAGCAGATGGAATTATTCCAGCACTCAATCACATCACGAAAACCTTAATAAAAATATTTAGGACTAGTCTGGGGAAGAACTCCCAGCAAATGTAGGGAAGTAATCGTATGGTATATACCGAAACCAGATGGGAAAGATAGTTGTCTGTCAAAATCTTACAGACCGATTAGTTTAACCTCATTTCTCCTAAAAGCAATGGAGATATTGATAGATAGATATATAAGAGAGAGGTATCTTACACAATCACCTCCACACAAATATCAATATGCCTATCAAGAAGGAAAATCCACCACACATGCTCTAAAATGTCACACAGAAGATCGAATACTCACTTGAGAATAAAGTGCATGCAGCAGGCTGCTTCCTTGATATTGAGGAAGCTTTCGATAATACTGATTTCTCCCATATAAACAGATCAATCCAAAACAGAGGTGTCGACCAGACAACATGTAGATGGATAAACGATATCCTAATGGGGAGAAAGATCAAGTCTTCCTTGGGTTTAACTAACTTGCAGGTCCAGGCAGCAAAAGGGTGTCCTCAGGGTGGGGTGTTGTCTCCACTTTGATGGTCGATTGTTGTTGACGAACTACTGCAATTGCCAACAAATAACAGGTTTGATGTACAGGGATATGCCGACGATATAGTCGTACTTATAAGATTTGAAGATTTGAATTTCAGATCCTCCAGAGTGCACTGATCCTGATATCAAATTGGTGCAGGGGGTGGAACTTAATGGAAATTCCAAAAGAAACTGATGTGTCATTTTCACTAGGAGAACGCTTAATATTCCTTTTTCGAGAGAGTTTAAACACAAGATATTAAACTGCTTTGGAATAGTCACTTAAGCAGAACATAAATAAGCCTAGGGCCAAAAATCGTTACTAAGATCCTATTGAAGATTTATTAACGAAATTTCACAGAAAGGTTGCGGATGCTATCATTAAACACCACACAAAAATTAGCGCGTTGTTTTCACAGCCACGCCCACTATTGACATATTTTTATAACGTGTCGTGCGCGTCTCAGGCCAACTTTGATTGGCTCAGGGGTGCAGTCAATGACGTGCCCCCCATGGGGACCACTCGCTTCGCGGTCTATAGCGAAGCAGGCGTGTCCCTCAGGAAGGCCATCTGCTGGATTCCGGATCCCGATCTGACGACCACAGATGTCCTTTCTTGTCTCCGTGCTCAGAACCCTGGCATCAACACGAGGCTTTGGAGAGTTCTTTCGCACACCAGGGGTAGCAACCGCGATGGTAAAGAAGGTGCTAGTCTTGTGGTGTGAGTGGATGAGGCCACTGTTGATGTCATGGTTTCTCGGTACCGAAGCCGTCTGAGTCTCTTCTTTGGGACTGTAACCTTTCATGTCTTTCCCAGATGAGTGGCTCGGACGATTCTCGTAGCTATCGTCCTTTGACAGTAACGCAGATCAACTTGCAGCACTCTAAAGCCGCTACTGTACTCCTAAGTAGACGACTCACCCAGCTGCACACATCACCCCACATAACAACATTACAAGAGCCCTGGGTCTTTAGGGGTCGCCTCTGTGGTCGTGGCTCGTTGAAAGGGGCCACGATATTATATGACAGAAACTCGATTAGACCTAGAGCCGGTCTAATAATATCATCCCATCTCGCAGCGACCTGCCTTGACGCATTTTATTGTCAGGATCTGGTTGCGGCAGAGATTAGTTTTAAGAGTATGCACGGATGGTCGAGGTTCGTGATTGCATCTGCTTACTTTCCTTACGATGCTTTGGAGGCGCCACCACCTGGGAAGGTCGCTACTCTCGTAGGGTTCTGTGAGCGGCGCAGTCTTGGTCTGGTTCTTTGCTGCGATGCTAATGCCCAGCATACGATCTGGGGCAGCAGCAAGTGCAATGAGCGGGGCTCTCGACTTTTCGAGTATATTGCCTCCCCCAGCCTGAACATCCACAATGTAGGCAGGCAGCCTACTTTTGTGACTACGAGAGGGCAGGAGGTAACTGACGTCACCCTGTCAAATCCAAGACTGGGGTGGTCGATCAGCAACTGGAGGGTCCTCGCCGAAGACTCGTGCTCGGACCACAGATACATTGACCACCAGAAACCCAAGAAAAACAGACTGGCCAAAGTTCAGGGAGGCACTGCGTAGCAATCACGTGACGCCACTGAAACTTCGCAAGGAGCAGAACATTGAGGCGGCTGTTGAACATCTCAACACCGCTCTAACAAACAGCTTCGAGCTAGCCTGTCCAACTAGACCTCCTCTTAGCCGGACTCCTGTTCCATGGTGGAATCGAGAGCTTCAGGTGCTGAGGCGTGAGTCTAGAAAACTCCTCAACCGGGCCCTCAAGACGAATCTTGATGTGGACTGGGAACGATATCGACGTGTTCAGAGGGACTACAAGAAGCTAATTCGGGACTCGAAAAGGACTTCTTTTAGAGACTTCTGCAGTGATATCGAATCCCTGGGTGACACGGCAAAACTGGTGAAAGTCCTGAAAAAGGACCAAACCGCTAAGCTGGGGTCGCTCAGGAAACCTGATGGCTCCTATACGGAGAGGCAAAGTGAGACACTCAGCTTGCTGTTGGAGTCACACTTTCCAGGAAATCAGGTAAGCATAGCCCGTCAAAAACCACCTTCGGTCGGAACTGTTGTCAGGGCAGCTACACCCTCTCGACATGATTGGTATGTCGCCAGAACTGTGGCGAATGAGGCTGCTATTAGATTTGCTATCAAATCCTTTGACAGCTTCAAGTCGGCCGGACTGGATGGCATATATCCGATTGTGTTGAAGGAAGGCATTGAGTTAGTGTTGGCAGCACTGAAGAAGATCTTCACTGCATGTCTCGCACTGGCCTATGTACCACGCTCTTGGAGGATGGTGAGGGTTGCTTTCATTCCTAAGGTTGGAAGAGACGACTACACCAATCCCAAGAGCTTCAGACCTATTAGTATGACCTCGTTCATGCTAAAAAGTTTAGAACGGCTGGTGGAGCTTCGCATGCGTAGGGAGTCTCTGAAGACGCATCCACTCTCTCCATTTCAGCATGCCTATCAAAGCGGAAAATCCTGCGAGACGGCACTGCAAAACCTTGTTGGAAGGATAGAGCGAGCCATCGACAGGAAAGAATATGCAATAGGCATCTTTGTCGACATAGAGGGTGCGTTTGACAATGCTACTTTCGACAGTATGTGCGGCTCTGCTAGGCGGCATGGCGTAGACCGGGTCCTAGTAAATTGGATACGTTCAATGCTGGCCCAGAGAATCATAACGGTGCGGGCGGAGGAAGATTTGCTGGTGTCGTCTGGAGTTAATAGAGGCTGTCCCCAAGGTGGCGTACTGTCTCCATTGCTCTGGTGTATGGTAATAGATCCCCTGCTTAACGCCATTAATGACTCGGGTGTATTCGCTCAGGCATATGCGGATGATGTTGGCTGTCTTGTGACAGGTCCATCCCTTATGATTGTCTGCAGAAGAGTGCAGAGAACTCTGGATATGATTGACACTTGGTGCAGTGCGAATGGGCTATCGGCTAATCCTGTCAAGACTGGTATTGTCCTCTTTACCAGAAGGAGAAAGCTTGATGGACTTATTCTGCCTACACTAAAAGGAGTCACTATCCAGCTATCCAAGGAAATCAAATATCTTGGAGTCATCGTTGATAACAAACTTCTTTGGAAAACACATTTTTTTTTTTTTTTTTTTTTAAATATATTTTATTGAATCTCCTAAAAAATATCTTAGAACTAACAAACAAAACAAATGTCGAACTGAAGACTTCCAAAGCACTGTCAGTTTACTGGCAGTGTAAGGGTAATTTTGGTAAGACATGGGGTCTTTGCCCTAGTAAGGTCCTATGGATCTATACAGCTATGGTAAGACCTATTATCACCTATGCATCGATGGTTTGGATGAGCAGACTCTCTCTTGTAGGGGTCAAAAAAGCTCTATCAAAACTACAACGTGCTGTGGCCATATGTTGTACCGGAGCATTTCCGACTGCTCCAGGCCCGGCACTTGATGCTTTGGTGAATCTCCCGCCACTAGATGTCTTCATCCGCGGAGAGGCCGTTAAGGCCATCTGCAGAGTGAAACATAGTGGCCACTGGTATGGGGTGTACTCGATATTGGACGACGGCGCAGGCACTGACATCGATTCTGCAATCCTGTCTTTGCCCCCGGACTCCATGTCGTCAACCGTCATACTAGAAAAGCGGTACAATGTGTTGCTGCCAGAGGCTCGTTCATGGTTAGATCCCGAGAACGAGCCCGGCAAACACTGCTGCCGTATTTTCACTGATGGCTCCAGGACTGAAGAAGGTTCAGGTTCTGGTGTCTTCGTGGAATCTTGTGGGACCCGTCGGTTCTTTGCCCTTGGTCTGCATGCATCTGTGTTTCAGGCGGAGGTGTATGCGATACTTGAGGCGATGGACTTTGTTGTGCAAAACAGGTGGAAAGGCAAATCTATTTGTGTCTGCAGTGACAGCCAAGCTGCGCTCATGGCCTTGGATAGTCCGACCACCACTTCCACGATAGTCAGGTCCTGCAAATCCAGGCTAAATTGTGTTGGAAAACATAATAGTCTGACGCTGACTTGGGTCCCGGGACACGCTGGCATTGCGGGTAACGAGACCTCTGACTCTTTGGCCAGGACGGGCTCCGAGGCTTTTTTTATTGGCCCTGAGCCTGTTCTGCCACTCGCTTCTGCTGCCATCAAAGCCACTGCAAACAAGTGGGTTGTTTCGACCCACAAGCGAGCATGGCGGGCTGAGAGAGGCTGCGGATGGACGAAAATTATGCTACCTGCTATCTCTGACCGATGGTCATGGTACCTTCTATCTTTAGGTAGGAGGGACTGCAGGCTGTTGGTTGGCGTGTTGACAGGGCACTTTCTATGGGCTAGGCACATGGAAAGGATTGGCATATCAGACAGTGCGCTGTGCCCAGCCTGTGGAGAAGAAGACGAGACGGCGGACCATTTTCTTTGCGTCTGCCCTGCCTTTGCTCGAATCTGGTTTGGGATTTTTGGCACTGATGTGCTGAGGAGTAACCAACTTGGCTCCTTGGCACCACAAGATCTACTTCTATTTCTTCGGAGGTCGGGTAGATTTAAAGCCGAGTAAAAGGGAACCTTAAGTGCAGTACAATAGATATATACTCTGTCTGAGTGCTGCGCTTACTAGATTGTTCCGACAAAAAAAAAAATAAAAATAAAAAATATTGACGCTGGAAAGCCAACACAAGAATTGGCGTCGATCAGAGAAATCCCACGCCTCTCTCTATTATATTCTACTCAGGGTACCGAAAGTTACCCTAGATATGCTCCTAACGATGATATCTGAATCATCATGGTTTCACTCGCACGCACATGTAAGGGTGAAGGGAATTTCAAAGTCGGTCCAACCCGAGTTCAGACTTCTTTACTCGTTTTTTTTGCTCTTGCTTCAATTGTCTTTCACCTATGTAAGTATGCTGCCGATGGTGAGCTGCGACCACTACTCAAAAGTCTTTAAAATGATTTTATTGTGATATAATTGCTGTAATTTATTTATATTCGCATATTCTCTGGGAATGAACTTGCACTTTTAAACGCCCGCTCGTGTGCTAGTTTGCCTGTCTCCCTTTTGTGTCCACAACCAGTATCGAAGGCGCACAGCATTTGTCATATTGTGTGCCACGAATTAACATAGTGTCTCGACTAGCTATAATTCATGGCAATGTTCATGTCTTAACATAAAAATGTTAAGGGGAGACCCCATATGTTAATGTCATACCAAAAAATTAAACATTATGTCAAGACAGCAGTGCTGCTAGAAACCCTGACATAAATTTGAAGTTTCACTCGATTTTAACGTTTATCTATTTAAAAATGGCACAAATTCAATTTAATAGAAGCGAAATAATTAGTTTAATAATTATTTAACGAGAATTTGGGTGTTTGTGCAATTACAAATTGTTCAATTTCAGATTGCAGTTTTTTTAACTCTCTTAAAGCAGCGCATCTCTGTTGTTTACTGTTCAAAGCCATGTAAAAAATGAAATGCCTTAACATAATTTTCCCACTTCATATTTTGACAGCCATCAGCTACTCTGACATGAACATGAACATTGCCATGAATTATAGCTAGTCGAGACACTATGTGACTGCGTTCTCATCCTCTCCGCCCCTTGATATGACGCACAGTAGAAAGACGACACAAGCCAAGTCCTTCAGGGATTTTTCAATTTGCCGCAAATATGAAATATTATCTCTATATTTCGTATATATGTGGGATTGATGCCCCCTACGTCCGTCACGGCAGACACATTGGGAAGCTACAGACTACCAAGACAAGAAGAGAATGAGAATAGATATACGAGTTTAGTTGTAGTTGATCGAGGAGAATACACACAACGTGACACGAGATCCGCTGAACTTCAAAAGGTCATATCCCCACATATAATTACATAATAAATTATTAGTAGAAGTAAAAATTGGCTTAAGCGATAATAGTGACTTATTTTTGTAATAAAAGTGAACAATTGAAATTGAAATACATCACATAATTTTAAAATAGCTCCAAAAGAAAGGTCAGAATACTCGTAGAAAGCAGATATACTCGTATATATCACCGCTTGTATTAGCTTTTTAAGGTTATTATGCTTTCTAATTTTTATACTTAAATATACTTAAATTAATTAATTACTTAATTAGTATTGAAAAGTCACGCAGCAGAAAAAATTTGCTTGCATATTGTCGACAGCGCTGATTTGCGGTCGTTGGCCCGGGGAATGTTGAAATCCAATACTACCGAGTGTCGTTCGGTGGTATGCATTTCAGTTCGAATTTCCAGGCAACAACAATAACCCTAATAAAACAATATCCCATAATATCGGGGGAAAGAAAATTGAATTAAAACCTAAATTGAACTCAATGAATTCAATCGAATTGTGCTGATTTTATTAAAATAATTGTTATGTTTGATATTAAATGCTGTCAGCAAGAATTAAGTTGCTTCTTTTTGTGCAATTAGCAACAATTCGAACAATTGGAATATGCGTTTTGTAATAAAACTAAAAACCACAAGTTTAAACACTCTAAATTAAAAAAGGCAACTTTCAAGATTGCAGTTGCGGCCATTTATGAAATTAAATAATCAGATTGTTGAATCCGCTAGTATAATGAATATTTATCGGCTTCGGACCACGCATCCTCCCACACAGCCCGCATAACTGGAAATATTTTAATTGAGCGGCTGTTACAGTAGCAAAGGCAGTTCCACTCCCCTTCTATACTTGCCAGATAGGAAATTTATGCTTTGCAAATATTAGTTCGCAAATACCAATCCACTCAAACCCTGTGTACGTCCATGTGGATGCCCACATTCACAGATACTTGTGCAGACGCGACACTACACAATAACAACAATTCCAATGGAGATATGAACTTATTAATTACAAAATGTGCCAGCCTCGCTCACACTGGCGCGATATGAGTCCATGGATGCGCAAACTATGAGACGTGAGTCAAAATTCAGAAGCGGAAAATCGAAGGCAGTCAGTAGACTGGCAACGTTGTTTCCATCCCGTGTGGCATACCACACGTTCCCCAGGCTCAGTCTGCCGGTTCTGGATTCGCCGTACATAATAATAACACGCATATCAATTCAGTTTTGTTATTTATGCGAATCCAATGGCTACGCAGCGCATGGCAGCGTCATAAAATTACAGACCGAAATGTTTATTTTCGCTGGGTTCTTCCTAATGTCGGTTGTGACTTCATCAACCGCAACCTCCCCCCCCCCCCCCGGACACTTTTGCCTTGCTAATTTTTACAATGTTGTAAATCGTGTGTGTGCACTGCATGCCATTGTGAAGCTGGTATTAAGTAATTAGCAACAGAATCCATTTAACAATATTCGAAATAAATTAACATATTAATATTAATAATATAAATATTTTATTTATTGAATTTCATTGGACGATAATTAATATATTGAAAATTCACAAATTTATATTATATTCCTTTGAGCATCACATTGGCTTCCATTCAATAGATATTTATAGAAATAGTTCCAATTTTTGGGGTAGACGCCAAACATCAGTATAGAAACATAATTTATATTGGTTAAGATATGATGTAAGATGGTGAATTGTCACTGCAAATATTATAAGACAGGAAACACATTCAAACGTTTCCAATTCCAAGTGAGACCAGTGTATAAAATCCAAGGAATTGAAAAATAAATGAAATATAGTTCAAATAACCCCATGAGGAAAAGGTAGCTGATGTGTCAACGATAAGACAGGTTCTTCGTATGACCCAAGGTACTTTCCTTATCCCTGGACAGACCTCTGAGGTTGACACAAGAGTCAAAGAAGATTGAAAACCCCCCTTCCCCTAAACATTTCTAGGCTTATAGTACAGTGGGCATCAATGCTTGAGTGGTTGGAAGATACCTTCATTTTCAGCGGTTGTCCTCCCTACCATACTTCTAATCTATCATATTCTGTTCAAGGTCCGTTGAATCTTAATCCTCTTCAATAGGAATGGCTCTGAAACGAACATGCTTCTCCCGATTCGCTAACATTCAAAAGGAATTAGTAATATCACTAGTTACTATTCTAGCTCAGGTATAAGACCGTCCACAGTCCGTAGGTTTCGTTACGCCATCTCTCTTGCCAGCTTTGTATGGTATGGGTTCTTACATCTTGTTTTGATTTTTGGCTTTCCCCTTCGCTTTTGTGTATCCACATTTCTCTGCGTTCCAAAACTAAAAGGTCGATCGGTATCGTTCCACTAATTACCAGAACCGCCGCTTGCGAGACAGTATGGTACGAAGAGCTTTTATCCTCTACTTACAACTTTCCTGGTATTCTGATTTTTTACTGCGTCTCCACATATCTCGCAGCCGTAGAGCAGAATCGCCTGTGTCACAGTCATAAGGACTTTATGCTTGCTCGCAGTTGGTCCTCCCATATTTGCCATTAGCCTCGACAGAGATGCTGTCACTTGTGTCGCTTTGGTTGCCGCGTGCTTTGTGTGAGCCCAGTAGGTTAGCTTCGAGTCAAGTTGGACGCCTAAGTACCTTACCGTCCTCTTCGTGTTGAAGATTTCTTGGTGTGTGCTTATTTGCACTACCATCGGTATGTGCTTTTGGTGTGGAAATTTAACTCCGTCTTTTGGACTAGTTTTAGACCATGATCGTTCATCCCCATCTGTGTTGGTATCGTCACCGGAGAAAGTTTGTTCTGGGCATCGTTAGTATTTGTGGTTGTTATAACTGCCGTAATATCGTCTGCGTATCCAACCAGGTACGTATCGTCAGGAATTTAGATTTGTAGTATCTCGGCGTAGCATATGTTCCAAAGAAGTTGGTTGGTCTATAAATATATAGGGCTTTATTTAAAGAATGACTTCGGCAAAACGTGCAACATCGAGGAGAAGGAACAATCTTTAATTGACTTGCTAGGCACTTGTCTGATAGTTTGTCGGAAACGAGTCACAGTTTGTATTACAGAGAAAATCTTGCATTCCAGTAAACATAAAAACCCTGACACTCAGCATAGTAAGCAAACGATGAGCTCACGATAAGAATTAAGATCCCGTAGTTTGAAAATTGGCCTAGGCTGTTTGATAGTAAGTAAACGATGAGCTCACGATAAGAATTAAGATCCCGTAATTTGAAAATTGGCCTGGGCTGAGTTACCTAATACGATGAATACGAGAAATAAGCGCCCAAATCTTTAACTACTATTTTCCTGGATTTGATTATATATTTGGACAATAGGCACTATCTACCTCAGCTCTGAATCATGTTCACTGATTTAAATATTGATAGGACGGATGCAGTTTGCTTGCAATTATGAATCTGCTCACATCGAAACCGACAAGTAAAATACGCTCGATTAAACCAGAACGCTCAGAGCAAGCAGACAAAATGCATAAACCATCAAATCAGCTAAAAATACGCATCAGTGCGTCGCTCGTATGGGACCGAAAAAAAGTCAACGCGTGCCACACAACTCACAATCATGCATGCATGTATGGAAATATCGGAAGCTAAAATTATAAATTTGTTCAGACAAAGAAAATTTTGAAAGTGATTTGAAGATTTCCGAAGACAGTGAACAAGGACCCAAAGTATAGTGGATGTGTTGTTTAGCGGAATGGGTATGTATGTCTTTCTTATATCCCAGGGTCAGATTACAGTTTTAGTACATTCTTGTGTATAACTTTTGATATTTGTGGATACCATTCTGAAGGCCGACCCTTCGATATTACCATGATATAACAGAAAACGTCTAATATAAGCACTCAATTTAAATAAGAGCATACACCAAATTGAAACGGAACGTAAACATTGTTCCTGAGTGGAATCCTGTTTCAAGTCTATGGCTCGAGCGTGGTTTGGCATTATCGAAAAGTCATATGCAAAATATCTCAAACGAAAAACGAAACTGATATTATAGGTCTCATCTAGATCTTCTGTTCAAAGCATTTTCAGTTGATTAATAAGGGCTTTTTATAAAACACATTCATATACCAGCATTGAATCCAGTTCAGCAGCACAGAAATATGATCGAAAATAATATTGTCCTATTACAGGCGAAATTTGTCATATACTGGATGGTGCTCGGTGTCCTGATTCAGCGAAACTTTTTACGAGTTGTTTGAAATTGAATTATGTGGAGGATAACCAGGTTTTGATAGGTCTAATATGAATGATAGGTCTAATCTGAATGATGTGGAGCCTACAAATGCGTTGGTTCTGTATCACTGTCAGATAGGAAAGCATTATTTTCATTGCATATGAAAGTTAATTTTGTTGGTGGTACGCTATTTACCAGCATTCTCAAAGCCATTCAAAAAGTCATCATTAAGTGTAAACTCAACAATTGGGTTAAGTTTTACTCAGGTGATAAACTATGCTGGCGTGGCTTTTTATGCCTGCAAAGAGTTGCAGGTAAAACCTGGGGAATTAAGCCTAGGGTAGCCCATTGGCCCATTCTCCTATATGGAAATGTTGTCTAGTGGACTGGAATGCAGCAAAGGACCTACTGCGAAATGCTTAGTAAGGCACAGAGATCAGCAGAAGCGATAAGCGGCACCATGAAAACTAAGCCAACCCTGGCATTGGGTATCATACTACATCGGCCATCCTTAGATCACTTCTGCAAATATTTAACGGTCAAGGCGGGCTCACAATAAAAAGTTGTCCCGTATGGACATGCGACCGTACTCGAATCCTACATGGACATACCCAGTGATAATGATTACCTTCCTTCTTCTTCTTGTTTCGAAAGAAATTTTTGGGTAAAGATTCCTTCCAGACAGGAATGGGTCGAATGGGATCCATCACCAGATATTCCCTTCAAGATATACACAGACGGATCAAAGATGAATACCCGTGTAGGATCAGTGATTTCTTGCGAAACGCCCTCAATCAGTGAATGTATCAAATTAATGGATCACAGCAGTGTTTTTCAAGCGGAAATAAGCGCTATTCACCAAGCCTTGAATTGGTTGAGGATAAACGACATAACCGCTAAGGATATCTGCATTTTATCAGACAGCCAAGCTGGACTAAGGGTTTTGGATGTATTCCAAATGGCATCAAGGAGTGTCTTAGACTGTCGCCGATATCTAAACAATTCCATATCAATTTAGGCTGGGTACCAGGCCATAGGAATATAGCAGGAAACTGCAAGGCTGATCAACTTGCGAGGGACGGTACTAGTATGCCAAATGTTAGCAGGTATATGGATATAGCTCTCGGGACTTGTAAGCTTCTCATAAGGGAGACACTGATTATCTCTGTCAATCAAAGGTGGACCTGTGCCACTACCTGCGAAATCGCCAGCAAACATGGAATATTCCAAGTTATTAGACAAAATGCTTCGGCATTTCCAAAACCTATGAGCTAATATGAGAGTGTCGAATTGCATTATTTTGATACATTCCTGACAACCTGGATGATTATAGCGAAGAACGGTGCCACCAGGGCATCAATATTATGGATTAAAGATAACAAGGTCGTTGGGATCGCCTTAAGATGGCAGACTGCTGCTGGAATCTGCAAAGAGACTGTCAGGACCAAACACACCATAGAAAATCCCATACAAA
This sequence comes from Clusia tigrina, assembly GCA_920105625.2. Lineage (NCBI taxonomy): Eukaryota > Metazoa > Arthropoda > Insecta > Diptera > Clusiidae > Clusia > Clusia tigrina. Next base: position 37,479,487 of record OV050033.1, on the reverse strand, counting down.
GTATGATCCTCTTTTTTAAAATCTAATTTGCAGTATAAATGGATTGCCTTTCGAATAAATCTGATGCCGCAGAATCGGTGTTCCTCAGTGTTATTAATGAGTAAAACTTTTGTATCGATAGTTGAAAGACTAATCCAAAAGTATTTTTTAAGTTTGGCGAACGGACTTTAGAACAAGCGTTATTTCGTTCTTCTGGCGCCAGCGCCGAATTCCTGCGTCAACACCAATGGTATCTTAATTAATGGAATGGAATCTCATGAACTGTGGAAGATATAATGCCGTAACAATTTGTGGCAGAGTAAAACCATCAGACCGCAAATCGCAACTGATAAAGAGCAGGGCCAAATACACCGCCTCTTTTCGAAATGAGTACAAACCTAAAGAGACAATATAAAATATTGGCTGCTATATTGACCCATTAACACGATATTCTTCTGCGTCGATTAACCAGGTCGATACAAAGCACCTTTCACTGCAATGTGATTACATTTGAATGCAATTCATTTGCGAAATAGAAATGAGCGTTAAACGCATTAAGAGATTAGCCCACATCGATTCGTGGCATTCGCAGGGTGATACTGAACAAGGGACCGTGATGGCTTATACAACGAGCGACACCTTAATGACCCTCATTGTAAGCGTCGGCAAAGGCGGGGGCTGGTTAGTTATTTGTGTGAGCCAGCCAGAAGCCTTAATTACGCATTAACATTTGGCGCTGGAAGGAACATTTTTATTTAGAGGCCCAACGCTGTGGTGAAACAAAAAACATTGTTTTATTTGAATAGTTGTGTGGAGAGATAGTGGGTGGACATACTCATAAATTCTTTTTATTTAGTGTTGATACCGCTCCTATTCATGCCTCAACTCTTTGACGGTCGCACATCCTTTCGCACAGAATTAGTTTGCGTTGTTAGCACCCGAGATGCGGTCGCCGTACAATATAAAGATTCCCATCGCTCTATAACCGCTGCAATTTACTGACCACTGCGCAAGCAGAGATAAGCAAGAATATAACTCATAAAAATTCATCCCCACGGAAGGGGACCTGAGTACAATGGCGAAACGTGTTTGCTGCATACAAATACAAATTTTGACCACACTTGCCACCGCTGCAGGAGTATGTTAAGAAGAGAGAAAAAATATTGAGGCAGCGGTGGGGCGGCAGCAGCCCGAGAGTGCCGCACTTACTATCTGTGCATTAAACGATATCTTTTAGGTTGATTAAGTTTAAATAAGGGCAAGTACAACACACAAAACCGAAAAATCCAATTTATGGCTACCATATTTTGAGAACACAAAAAAGACGTCTTGTGTACATAGGAACATATAAACATATAAAGGATTCTAAGCAAATATGAACGAAGCAGTGGCGTTCTTACCAAGCAGCACCGTGTTAAGCTGCGGTATTCGGACTCCTTACGATGCTGATTTTCAGCAAAATCTGCAAAGTATCAGCAAATTGTTCTGCCATGCTTCTTTAAAGGCGCCAAGAAGTTTCAATTTTAATAAGAACAAAATACTTGTCAACCTATTTTGAGTCAAATGGAAAACAAACCAATGAAACTGGAGAATTACAGAGTGAAATTGGGCAAGCATAAATCTGGCATTCAAAATGAGAAGAATTGAGATTGAAGCATATATGAATAAAATACTCTGAATGGTCAAGTGTGTAGATTTAAAAATGGTCCGCAAAGCGGATACACTAAATATCCCTGTTTTCTTTACCTGCGGGACAGTCGTGCGAGAAATGAGCACTGGAGCAGGAAAGACTGGCCGTCGAGATGAACGTGACTCTAGGAAAAGCCAACATCGTTCACGAACCCTTGATCAGTCGAGAAAAAAGCATTCTTCCGCCACTAAACTGGGTCTTTTAAATCAGTTTGTTAAAGCTTTAGATAGGAATGGCGATTGCTTCAAATGTATTTGCCAATCATTTCCTGGTCTCAGTATAGGAAAAGTAAAAAGCAGGAATTTTTGTTGGTCCACAAATCCGTACTCTTATAAACGATGATTTCAAAAACCACAGGACTCAAGTTGAATTGGAGTTGGTGAAAATAGCAATCAAATCCATTATTATTATTAATTCCATGACACTTAACACAATAAAACTATACTTATGCTAACAAAGTTAACTAAAAGACATAATAAAAAAGAGTCAAATATCGCTCCTAGTCGGAGCATACGGCGGACACAAAAGCTCTCCAACGGTTTCTATCAGCAGCCAGGTGTCTTATTTCGTTCCAGGTGGCTTTGTGGCGACTTTCGGCGTAGATAGTGCGTACCCATGTTTGTCGTGGACGTCCTGCTTTCCGACTACCATGTGGGTTCCATTGAAAGGCCATCTTGGCAATGTTGGTGTCTTCTCTACGCAGAATGTGCCCTATCCAGCTCCACTTGCGTCTTTTAATTTCTCTGTCAATAGGCTCCATTATTATTATTAATTCCATGACACTTAACACAATAAAACTATACTTATGCTAACAAAGTTAACTAAAAGACATAATAAAAAAGAGTCAAATATCGCTCCTAGTCGGAGCATACGGCGGACACAAAAGCTCTCCAACGGTTTCTATCAGCAGCCAGGTGTCTTATTTCGTTCCAGGTGGCTTTGTGGCGACTTTCGGCGTAGATAGTGCGTACCCATGTTTGTCGTGGACGTCCTGCTTTCCGACTACCATGTGGGTTCCATTGAAAGGCCATCTTGGCAATGTTGGTGTCTTCTCTACGCAGAATGTGCCCTATCCAGCTCCACTTGCGTCTTTTAATTTCTCTGTCAATAGGCTCGCTATTGCTGAGGCGCATGATCGTTGTCGGCCACAAAATGCAGCAATCCAATCCATTAAGCAAACCTATTTTGGAAATAATGTAAAGATTGATTCCCTTCAGTTGTACTATTAGGGCGATAAGGGTAGTTATTTCAGTTTTTTTTTAAATTTTATATCTTACGAAATTAAGATCTGTCAATGGCAAAATTTCAATTTCAATTTCAATTTATTGTTTAAAGTTATAAATAAGACAAAGTCTTTTATTATATAACTATATATATCTATAAAGGAGCGAAGTTATTGGTAACCCATGAGAATGTTAGTGAGGTATTTAAAAACTGTCTGTCAGAAAGAGAACATTTCTTTACTTAGTAAAACTTGAAAACTTGGTCCATTGATTGTAGGTCTTCCTTTGTTTGCAATCAAAAAAGCAAAAGTTATGTTATGCACCTAAATCTATTTAGATCCAAGGTACAGATATATTAAATATCCATTATTAATGAATACCAAAGACCACACTAAAGCCGGTTCCAATAAAAAAGGTATCTCGAATTTACTTGTGGAATGTCATGATTGTTTGCATGTACGTAACTGATCCTGGACAGAGTGTCCCTCATTTACGGCAAGAGTGTCAGTTGAGAAAGAAAACAATATCATTTTATATTGAAACTTGTCATTTATGTATTGTAACGAATCTCCTGTTTGGCCAGGGTCACGCTCGCCGGATTGCCAGGGGTCGTGAGAGAAATTGATGACTAGAGTTTAAAATATTTTATTTATTATATTTCAACATCCAATTTTGTCGGTCTTTTCTACTACTTCGGTTATTGTATTGGATTCCTTTGACTGAATTCTTACTATGATTGAATTGTTCCTGTAACTAGACTTCTGCTGCTATTGACTTCTTCCTGTGATTGAACTTCTGCTGCTATTGAATTCCTCCTGTGACCGAACTTCTGCTGCTATCGAATTCTTCCTGTCGCTGAACTTCTGCTGCTATTGAATTCTTTCTCTGACCTAAATTCTGCTGCTATTTTGTATAATCAATGGAAACTGTGTTTGCCGCGTTTCTAGCTTGGTTTCCTTAACTACTCCTTTGAAGTCTCGTTTCAACTTCGAACGCTTGTTTTTCCACACCAAACGTTTGTTATCCCACACTCTGAAAGATTCTCAATCACTATTTACCCCACTAAAAGTTTAACGTGATTGAGAATTCGTTTCATACAAAAAGAACGAAACAAACGAAGTCAAAATCAGACTCGCCACTTTGAGTTTCATATATTGAAACAAAAGATTTTCCGTGAAGATGCAATTTGTCCACTTCATCTTCACAGTATAAACATTTTCTGAAGAGTAAAACAATTAATCTTCAAAATCTACTGGCATATTTTTGTGCGATTTACGAGATTTCGTACCCGTTTTTGTATGATCTCGGAATATTCTTCCTATACGAGTATATGTCAGTGCTTTCTTCTATTGTTATTAAGTTTTTTTGACTATCCAAAACGTCGATCATGATAAATTCAACAAGATTATGTGTATGTAACTTGTCAGCCTGGGAATATGGTGAAGCTGATTGCAACACTCTCTCTTTGAAACCATATTCGGGAGATTAGCTATAGAGCAAATCATTTTTCAATCATACGCTTCACCACTGACATTTGCTTTCTCAAGGAAGTAAGGACCCATTTTTCCGAGGGCCATATTACACAGTTATTTTACTTGAAGTGGTTGATTGGATTTGCCACTTCTTTACTATTTGAGAATTTTCCACATTCCGAAATGGAATATTTGGTTTATTTATTTTGTCACTCAGGTAAAAGTGTTTTTCATCTGACATGGCCGTATTGACTCTATTCCTTTCTGGTTGGAACATTAATGAGCTTCAAGTAAGAGTCTAGTCTAACAACTCGGAGTTTTATATTTTATTCTTATGGTACACATGAAATTTGTTTCAATTCACTCGACTCCAGTAGCGAAAGAAAATGACACAACGTCACTGCCACTGGTCATTGTGGAAGTCGACCGCAGCAGCAGCAGCAGTTCGTAGGTATGCACGAGCATGAATGTACGTGTTAACAAATATGAAGGGTGTTTTAACATGTGTGGAGAGGCACTATCTTTGGAAATCTTTTGATGTCATTTGGTAAATTTTCCATAATCGTCGGGTAAACATGATATGGAGTCGTAGTCACATTGTCAGTTAGTAGATGTGTCAGTATTGGGCACTTTGCGATTATAACCCTTTTTGTGTGAATTATTATTTTTATTCAGTTTCCCTTTTCCACACACATGCATATATGTAAACACCCATGCCCATACGTGAATATATTCGGACATATGTATAAAAAATGCAATCATTTCCAATGGGAAAATGCATAGAGCCTTGCCATCACAAGACTACCCAGCAGGAAAGGGTAGTAGTAGGAACGTCACAGCAGCTTATTTAGCTAAAACCAAATTCAAGACCCAAGTCGGTGACTCTGATTTGTTGAATTCGGCATATATAATCAGTAATCAGTCATCTCCAGCTCTGCTCAAAAATAATAATATCACTTTTTGAGAGCTCATAAGTGGGTTGATTTTGAAACGTGCTACGAAAGTTTTGAAAGTTACTCATAATTGTGAACATGGGCTCGAATCTTCATGAAACTAACATGGGGTTTTCAAGTTACAAAATTTTGGAAAAATTATTCAATTTAAAAAAAGATTAGTTAGTATGATTGAAAGGTTTCAATTAACTTAAATAGTATACGAGAAGATTTTCTATGCCATTGTTGGCTTTCTTTATAGAGTTCGGGCACATTAAGTGAAAACTTGAAACGCAGAAACGCTCAGTTCACATGGATCTGAATAACTTAACGTAGCTTATATCATACCTTACTAATAGAAGCACAATGAATATTTCCAAGAAGCACTTCTACAGAAAGTGGGGACCTCAATCCCGTTGCATAGAAGACAATAAGAAAAAGAGTCATTCTACCAGGCGTTCTGTGGGTATCTTTTCCCACTGGGTTGGACCTTGTACACGTAACTTAATGCATTAGATCCACACATTCGCCGCGTAGTCCGAGGATTTTTATGGGTTATCTTGAACATTACGGCATGTGAAACCCAGAGTAAACATTACCTAACTTACAATGCTTGTGACCGTTTACGCAAAGCGCACACAGCCACCAGCAACCAGTCACGAGTACGTGTGTGGATGTATGTGGGCCGCACAAACTGTGTAATCTCTGTGACTCTGTGACATTTCACCAATTATTAATTTTCCTGACCTTGTTTATACTTTGTGGTTTAGTTGAGTACACACCCACATATCGGACAGTGACAATGGGGTTTAAAGTGTTTCCCGCTTAGGTAGGGTGGGTGACAGGACTCATTGCGTGCGCTAATTTTATATTCTTATCGTTTACTACTTCCTCGCTGATATGAAGTTTAGTGCTTTCAACGATTTAGTTGAGACTAATCAGCACCCACTCTAGAAACTTTATTAGGAGAAGCTGTGCTTCTAGAGGTGGGTGTGGCTGTGGGTGTCCTGTTTGATAAACTGCATAAACTTTTCGGCTTTTTGTTTTCATTCATAAATCCTTAAGGATTTATTTGCGCGAGAATATGTACTAATGAGCATTTAAAAGCAGTTATGTGAACATTTTTCAGCACATTAGCTTAATGAGCTACTTCATGACTTCACGCAATTTCGGCGAATGCTTTCGGGGTTGTTTTTACATGCGAACATTGTACGAACATGGCACGTTCACATAAGTAAGCTTGATTCGACATTTAAATACACAATATATGGATTTCGAAAGACTAGCTCTGAATTTCTACAAACTTTATGGAGATTCCAAAGTGGAACTTCACCAAACACAAAGAAATTTGTATGGAAAACTAAAGGTTGAGCCACGAAATATGTACAATGACCAGTGCTAGTCTCCCATAAGGTGAGTACATATACATTTATGACTATTGCATTAGAAAATGATGATTGTAAATTGAGTGGTGTGGCTCGCTTCAGTTGCCGTATTGTGCCTGTCCTCCCCAGAAGATTTGAAGCTAGTATATTAGGATGCTTACTTAGTCGTTCCCGGTATTTAATGCTGTATCTTGATATTTCCTCATCGACAATAGGTATGTTAAGGTCGTGACGTATTATTTCATTTCTGATGAACCCTGGAGCCTTTACTATCATGCGTAACAATTTTACTCGGAATCTCTCAATGATTTTGATATTGGTTTTTGCCGCTGAACCCCAGAGCTGAATACCATATGTTCATATGGGTTTTAGGATTGGTTTATAAAGTAGCAGTTTGTTCTCAAGTGATAACTGGGATTTATACCCCAAGAGCCAATATAAAGGAGTAAGTTTGATTCCAAGTTGTTTTCTCTTGTAAATATGTAGCCCTAAATATTTGACGTCTTCGGATTGGGGCAGTTGACAATCATTTAACATCACTGATGGACAAGTCTTCTGTTTTAAGCTGTAGGTTATTTTTGTTGTTGTTGTTTCTTAAATAATATTGCATACTTTTGGGCAATTTCGTTCTATTCCACTTGATATTGAAGCATAAATGATTGCATACTTTTAGCATACCTCTATTAAGTTCAGTTACTACGAGAGACAAGTCAAGACACAATCTATTCGAAAAAAGCTTACTCAAGAACCCTCTTTCGAAGTGTAGATAAAATTCGAGAATGTTCTACTTCAACCATAAGACAGTTATATAAGCTACCATCAATTTAAAGTCGACACAGTTGAAGAGCAAGTAAGGCGTAGCAAGTATCGAAATTTATGCATATAAATAGTTTCTAAATCGATTTGTGGTGTCTCTGCAAGACTGGGCCTTAAAATGGAGCCAATCGCTTAAAAAAGACGAATATTTGGAGTGGAGTTACAATTTCGAATGTAGCCGAAGCGTAACTATCATAAATATTCTAACAAATTACAGTTGATGTTTTAAATAGACTCGGCTCTGACATATGACAGGTCATATTTCAGAGTCGGAAAAGGAGCGCAGGACAGCACGTTACTCGTTTCCGGTTCTTATAACTGCACATTTGCCATTCTTTTGACGTCATTGGAAGTCTCCATTCTTCTCTCAGCTAGTTTTGAGTCTTTAAGGTTCCCAGAACACGACTGAGGCTCAGAAGGGGAATAGTAGTTGATGTTACCTATAAAGTTGAACAATACTTGATTATTAGCATTGGTGGAAGCTTGGATAGACTTAAAAACTTTTCAAAATTTATGTTTTTTTTATATACATGCCTGTCTTGTATATTTCTAATATAAACAATAGAAACTCAGAATAAGTACTCTAATCTTAATTCTAGGGTACAAATATTTCCTCAACAGTGTTTCGAAATATGTTCAGTTTGATCATTAAATTATATTTTACATGTTTTTCAGAAAAAAGAATGATTATCATTTTATGTACAAAATTAAATTTTACATTTTATTGTGGCTTTTATATTTTCCTCTCGAATAAGAATTGCTATTTAATTCCTAGAATAAATGAATCTTTTCTTTTCAAGCGCATTCGATATTTGCATTTTAGAAGATTATTTACTAATTTGCTTGGATGAACTCGAAGTCTTTCGGTATAATTCGCGTAATATCTGGAGATCTCCATTTCGACTGTAGGAATTTTAAATCTTTGTGTAAGGTCACATTGGTGATATACCATGGAGCCCCAATGATCATCCTGAGTGATTTTAATCGAACTCGTTGCATTTTTTTATGTTTCTTCTTGAAGCTGTTCCCCACATTTGGATACCATAACACCAGACAGGTTTTACAATTACATTATAAATAAGGCCTTTGGACTCTAAACTCAGCTACTAGACGATTGATTTCCTATTCACCAGTTCTTTTTGGGAGTCTTAAGGTTTATCTGTGCTTTCTTAGCATCTAAGTGGGGTTTTCAAGTCGTTTATCGAGGTAGATTCCCAGATAATTTACTGCTGATTTCTTCATGACAACTTGATCATTAAGCATCACATTGGGACACTCATTTGGTTTAAAGTGAGCTATTTGACTGCTCTCATGAAGAGGCGTGGTACATAAATCTATACATGACTTATATAAGAAATTTGACATAATGGCACAGCATTAGAGTATGAATCTGGGTGATCAGAATGTTTAAGTATGAGCAACATGCCTGCAAATATAATGCTTGTTGTTCTGCAATATGGAATGTATGTATATAACCATGGATTAACTCGCACAGTATTAAAGAGTAAAGGGTATCCCGAAGTCGGTCTAACCTAACTTCAGATTGCTTTACTGGTTACTAAAGTTCGTTTTGATTATCTGCATTATCTAACTAACCTCAATACAGATTTCAGGACGTTTCAATTTTTTAGAGAACTTTTATTAGACTCTAATCTCTTTCTAATGAAACTATCAGTGAAGGGATTTAAAGTAAAATTTGATTTTAATATAGGAGCAATAAGAACCTTTCAAGTGTTCAAACAAATATAGTATTGTTTGGTGGTGCTTCAAACAGAACTACCAAAATCAATGCCATTTATGGCTACTTAAGTTTCTAGTTTCTTAAAATCCGTACTTAGGTTATTATCCTCGACAATTAAATCAATAGAAAGTATTATTAGATTAGATCCTTAGGAATTACAATCCTGCAATTGTCTTCGCAAAAAAAGGGCCCGAAATGATGTAACAATTATATTATCGCATGAACATACGAGCACACAGTCCTGTAATAAGGAAAGAAGAATTTGGTAATCCAGTAGGTAGTAATTGGACAAGCCACCAGAACACAAGGTAAATTCGTCAGAAAAAAAACCAAAAAACAAAATGCGACATGTGCAATTGTACTTCGCCCCAGATCCCTACCCTATTGGACGTGTTTGGCATGTGGGCAATTAAATGTGACAACACCGAATCGTGTTGCAAAGAGAAAGAATGAAAGCAGCAGTCCAATCTAACCTGGTCGCGATTACGTCTGTGTGGACAAAACTATCGATTGAATTAAACAAAATGAACTGAAACAGAATGTCACGAGACGAAGCATAAGAACGGCCTTCCCTGCATACTAAAATCGAACTTACTCACAATTGAACATGTACTTGCCTGCGCGACCACTCGAGGCGGAGGGGTGTCAGTCCCCTGGTTCCAATCCATCCCACCGCTGCTGCCTGTGCAATGCAACAAAAAACTTCACCTCACTTAGCAGTGCACCATAAAAAAGTAGCGTAATCACTGTGTGAAGATAATAAAGACGCTTCACGTCCGATGGGTCTGATTATGTACACATTGTAGCATCGATTGTGTCTTCCTACGAATGCGTCTCGTGCGGGCGATGGTTATGGCAAGGGTGACGGTGATGCTGCGGGAGAGGGAGAGGGTGTATGTATAGTGTGAGTGTATGAAGCGCAGAACGTAGCTGTCACTGTCAGTAAGTGTATAAATTTCGTGCTTTTTTATTGACACGACGTACTCGCCTCCACCCCCGCACACTTGCTTTGTGAGCGACCGCTTGTGGCAGGAGTCTCTTTAATATAATCACATATCAATACGTTTACGAGGCAATGCAGTGCTGGCACTCGAGGGGATCACTACAATTTTAAGGAATTCGCCATTTAGCAGATACACCCGTGATGTCGTTATGGGTTTTAGTGTTTTTGGGGCAGTTTTATGCGTATTACTGTTTCCGCGTTGTACAGCAAATCGGGACTTTCCTTAACAATTCTTTTAATCTACATAACCACATGAATAGAAACCGTCGAAGAAGGGTGCTCTGTCTGTGTGTGCTACTCTTATAAATCTAAACTAATTTGTGGACGTGTTTTAAGATTACAAATTCCCCTTTTATATGTCTCTAATATTTATGTGGAACTACTCTTTGAATAAACTAACAGCAACAAATTCAAATTGTAGAATACTTTCGTAAATTCATCAGCTGATTTTCGTTCAGGTCCAACGAAAGCAACAACACGGCACGAATCTCTAAAATTGTATTCTCCAAAGTCGTAAGATTATGTTGCTGGTTGTTCAACTGAATTCCTGGTAGCAAATTAATGCATGTTCTCCAACAAACCCATAACTTTGACCCTGAAAACCTTTAAAACGGCCTCTTCCCTTATATAGCTTTAAATTATAATAGTTTCCTCTTCTGCCAAAGAGCAAGGAGGGTACTTAAATAGAAGGGATATCTTTTCAGAGAATCAGCCGATACAAGACAATTTACTAAGGCCTGAATGGATAAAACAGTTATTCGTCGATTTCGTAGAGCAATTAAATCCTAAAATCCGAATACTCCAGGTGCCTCACGCCCGCTGGAGTACCCGTTCCGACTCGACTACAACAATTCAATATTATTTGCGATGTACCAGAGCGATGCACGTTGTTCAACGGCGGACACAGAGACATCGTTTAAAGTAGCTTAACCAGAAGAAGTTGAAGATGCGCCGCAGAGGGTATTTTATTTGTGCACGGAACTTTGACCAGCGAAAAGTAGATTAGAAAAATCTTCTAGATTTGTGCACTTTTTGTAAGAATACCCTTCGGAGAATACCCTTCAAAAGAGCATTGTCTATCGATGGCTTGTATCTTGTTGTTTTTTATTGATAGGCTTCGTTCTGTTTTTTATGGTTTTATGCACATTCCTCGCCTGTGCCACCCCGTCCGTCACCGCCATCCGTCCCAAGGCGATTTCGAACTTCCGATTGCAATGTATCTTTGTGCCATTTATTGATGGCTTGAATTTTATTATTTTTTCCTTTTTGGTGCGCAGCATAATTTCCGTAATGACCAATAGAGAATAAATGGTTCTCATTTTCTGGCTGCTGCTAGTGCTGCTGGTGCTTTAGTTGTAGCCATTCGATGGCCACTGTCGGCAAGACATGCAAGGATATTCTGTCCTTAAATCGCCCTCTTTTGACTCCTTTAACTGATGTAATAATAAATTAAATCACATTTTTTGCTTTCATTTGCTGTCGCATTCAGAGTAACACAGGGATGTAGACGATGTCCTCGATGTACTAAAGGTCCTCGCATGACAATACTCGAGCCGGTGGAGATACATAAAAACTTGAACAAATTAAATACCAGTGCTGTTGAGAAGGATTTCAAATGCATTTTATGACACTTTCTATGAGCAGAATTTAAAAATTGTATTGTTGAATCGGGCCTGCCCAATATTTAGCGGAAGATAATGTGAGTAGGCAACTCGTTATTAGCTCCAAATTCTTTTCATCTCTGGTTTAAGCGTCTTCGTACCAGTATCTTCAAAGACTCTTGACGAAAAGAGGAAAAACTGCTTGGTGCGTGTGGCGATCCAAACATATGTTGAAATCGAAAATACCACTTTTTCTTTCAACCCGCGAGTAGTTCTCTTTGTATATCCTTCTATATCTGTTTAATACCCTTTCTAAATCGCGATCAGGCCTTTGAGGCTTAGCGTAACTGTTAGATTAGGGAGGTGGTTTTAGTGAGTAAATATCTCACACTCTTGGGTGGTGCTACCCCCTCGTGTCTTTTTGAGGATTTCCCCTCCCTATGAAAAAAAGCTGATTTGTATCTGAAATGATCGCTGTAATGTATTTGGGACAGCGTAGATATCTGACAAGATGCCAGTCTTGGTCATCGGTAGTCTACGCTCTAGCAATATTTGTCCATCTTCATTTATAGAGTATGATTCTGCCTATCTTTCGTTGCATATGGAAAGTATAAATTGTATCTTAGGCCTTTAGGCACAAACACTGGGTTAACACTCTTGTTGGCCCAGAACGCTTAGGATCGATGAGGCACAAACACTGGGTTAACATACCAGGCCTAAGGGTATTAAAGAGTCTGCCAGGGACATACCACCTAAAAATATTCGAATCACTCATCAATCTCTCTAAGAATAACCTTAGGATGATGACAGCCCTACTCACAGGACACTGTCAACTGAACTCACATATGGTGAGAAAGGCTCCTGCAGATTCTGTGTGGAGGAAGAGGAGACGTCTTTGCATGTGTTGACACAATGTCCGGGTCTCATACACACCCGCAGGAAATACTTGGGACTCTTCCAAGGCTCTGGCAGTGAAACCACTCGAGCCAAAACTTGTCATCACGTTTATCCAGAGGATAGGACTCAAAGATGTACTTTGAACCTCTGATGGGGGCACAATAGATCGAAAGGTCGCGGTGCTTTGAATTCCCCACACTATAATAATAATAATCTTAGGCCTGTTGTACCGGCTTCAACTATCGTCTCTCTGAAGATGGCGCCAGTCTATAATTTTTGCCCATTGTCTACTGGCCGTGCTCATCTGGTATCGCTAGGGACCAATCGGCCTCTGCGTGGCTGTATGCCAGCCAGGTTAACCTAACCTAACCTACTTAGATTAACCTAACCTAACCTACCGGTTAACCTAACCTACCGGTTAACCTAACCAAACCGTCTGAGTTTTTTCCATTCTATGCTGGACTACATTTCCCTAAATAATTATAACTGTACGTAGAGGTGTGAAATTTATAACAGCTTTCATGCCAAAGGTTGGTCTGAGAATGGCAGTCGTTCGACTTTCTCAAGAAGATGTCTCATTGATTATTGAAGCATATATTCTGATAGGAGAGGATAATTTATTATTTATTTTCAATGAAAATAGCAGTTTTCTTTAGAGTTACTTATTTATTCATTATATAGAACAGCTTGAATACGAGTTCTGAATTTGACATTGTATCTTGGATACCATACAATTTAGGTTTCACAGAGGTACCATTCACACAAGAATATGTGGACTGGAAAGCCTGGTGTCAAACTCTACCCGACTACATGCATAATTCACACTCAAAGTTATATTCATGAATACAAGGTTTCATTAAAAATTTTGCAGTCAAAATGCCCCAGTTTTTTGTGTTTCGGGGCGTGTTTATTATCGTATGTTGGCATTGGTAGGTTACTGAGTGTTTACTGTATTATTGGCTGTCGAAAAGTTTTGAAATGTTTTTGTATACTCTGCGATTATTTTTTGAAAAATGTTCCAACTTTGGACCATTGGACTCGAACGGCCCGCGAAATGTTTGATCCAACATTGCATGCTTATAAATTTAGCGGTAATGAGAGCATAATGACTTCTTAAATACTCGCTAAGCTACTCGACAGTATAATTTTAACATACGATAGGTTTCCCGTTTATGGTGGTTTCTTTGTATTCACTTCTGATGTCTGGAGTCGTGATAATCGTGGTCGATTCTATCGGGGATATTCCTGCTTTCTGTCTGCTCATACGAAATCTTTCCTGAATTTACTTACCGTGGTACTTTTGAAAGAAATACGGTCGCTCTTTAATAAATTCTATTCCAAGCGGAAGCACACTATTTTCCGACAGCTCAATTTCAGTATTACTTTCACAATTCTTGCTTAAGTTTATTTTTCACTATTAATGTATTAAATACTTATTATTTAATCCTTATTATTATTAAATACTTATTATTTAATACAATACTTTTCTAATTTCAGCTCAGTCGAATGATGTTGACGAACGCTTCAAAACTTGGAATGGACCGCTTAAGCGTTGCTTAATTCAAGTCATTTTCCAAATAGTCCTTTAAAGTGAAGTTTAGAGTATAATTCATGCTTCTGTTCTTCCTCTCTGAGCGGATGTGTAGGCTTAAAGGAAGGTTAGCATACAAAAATTGTAAAGAAAAGGATAAAACTGTATAACATTGTATATAAAAAAGCAGGTTAAAATGGAAAATTTGTCAATGAAAAGATCATATTTGGTAAACGATTGTTATCAAAATCTGCTCTGATAATTTGCCAATATAGAATTCATTGAATATTTCATTCCAACAACTTGACAGGTTCTGGATATGCAGAGCTTGAAGTTTATTCTGCAAGAAATGTGTGTACTGAGATGGAATATCTTTGTAGATATATTCATCTTTAAAAATTGTTTGTGGGCATTATAAATTGCGGCTCTTTGCTCCCCCGCGGAGCCATAGGACCATATATATTATAAATATTCACCGATTTATTAATAACGACATATATTCCACGTTATATATAGAGAAATGTCCCTCGGCAAATATGTATTACCTATGCAGCTTTTATAAGAGTACTTAATGTATTAGTACAAAACTCGATCCTTATATTATTTATTCGAGGCAGTTAAAATAATGTCGTATTATTTTGCATAGTTCATTCAAATTCATGTGCGGTGGGGTTGAATTTAGTTTATACGGCACATGGAAGCTACAGAAACTGGTTCAACTTATACAGTGGCCAATCAAATGAGGAAGTGGTGTCCATACATCATATGAATACACGTCAATGTCATGCCTCAAGTTGGTTGCTACAAGAACACTTAAGAGCAATACATTATGAACTAAAAGTTGCAGGGAATGGAAAGAGAACACATTGTCTTTTGGCACTTATTCTCTAAAACGGCGCATGCAACATTAGATATTATTATAAGACACTCCTTCGTGAGTTGTGCCGACCTGAGATGCACAATGCAAGTTGGAGCAATTCTTTTGGTTAACAAGCGCATGCATACAACATTTGGTAGCTAGATGTGAACAACAGCACTGAGCACAGGTGGAATTGTTTCGACATAATTTTTGCTGCCTTGCAAATTTTTTATTTCAAGAATACAAAATTATATAAATTAATAACAAGTGTGAATGCACTGTGGGGCAGATTGCAATATTACTTAATTAAAATAAATAAATAAATAAATAAATATATATATATATATATATATATATATATATATATATATATACATATATATATATATATATATATATATATATATACATATATATACATATATATACATACATATATATATATATATATATATATATATATATATATATATATATATATATATATATATATTCATATATATATATATATATATATATATATATATATATATATATATATATATATATAAAACCAGTAAAGACGGATGAAGGCCGGTCCGACCGATTCACATTACCCTTTATCCTAATAAACCACGCCTATACTATAAATTTAGGTGTAGAGTTAAGGCAGGGATATAATGTAATCAACATTATCTCTGTAGGCACTTTTCTCAAATTGCTGAATTCTATATAAAGATGTGCATGTCAATGAAATGCATCTCCATAAATATTGGTGTAGTACTGGAGTTAGCCTGCTTATTTACTTATTTAAAAGAGGAATATATAAATAATTATTACACTAAAGTAAAAACGCTGGC
Source organism: Clusia tigrina (assembly GCA_920105625.2). NCBI lineage: Eukaryota > Metazoa > Arthropoda > Insecta > Diptera > Clusiidae > Clusia > Clusia tigrina. The sequence goes on along the minus strand of OV050033.1, from coordinate 37,463,519 downwards.
TACCAGGGCCTTCGGCTAACCTGCTTATATTGGCTTTGGTTTTTGTACTATCATTTTGTTCCGCCATATGAAATATCGACGATGAATCTCACATAGAGGGCCAGTTATGAATATGTGTGAATTTTGGGTGGGGACGTATACAAACTTGTATCAAGGATTGCTTATAAATTTATCATAAGACTTGTAAATCCCATTCCGAAATTTCGGGATCTGTTATTCTAATCCAATTCCTATATTTCCACGCTTTCTTACGCAACACGTTTTGTTTGCTTTTCACCCGAATACATTTCGATCGATGCCTGTACAGAATTCACTTTTCTGAATTATAACTGCCTGTAAAATACACTTGCTGGCCGCGAAGGCCACACATAGACCTGCAAGGTCCTTTCCTGGAATGAATGCATGAATGAAATAAAGAGGGGAAATGTACCTCGACCAATTTTATTCTATAATAATCTATTGTACTCTTCCTGCATGTACCTATTTAAGGTCTTCTATTAGTCCAATAATTCTAAGGAAACTTAGCACTGAGTTGGGGTTCATTGGTCTAATGTCTCTGCCCTTGGGGTAGTAATGCCCCAGATATTTCCTCCTATGCGAGCTAAGGCTTCGCAGTTCATTAGAAGGTGCTCTGGTCCTTTCCTTGTTAAAAGAGACACACCTTTAGCGAACTTTAAGAATAAGAGTAAAAGTAAGTGCAAAAAGACAAAGCGAACAAGAAAATATTTCAATAAGGAATTACTTTAAGTGTGAAAGAAGTATAGAAGTACCCCTCCAAATATCTGCTATCTTTAGGGATTAGAGGATAAAGGATAGGACTTCGTCTAGAAACAACGCTTATCTTATTAATTTTAATATTATTAATCTTAAGTTGAAAGTTGAATATTATTAATCTTAAGTATTTTAATCTTAAGTTGAAAAGATTTAAAAATACATTAGAAAGGGAAGACTACCCCGTTAGAAAGATATTTTATATTAAAATGTTATTATTATTATTATTATAGTGTAGGGGATTTAAAGTACCGCGGCCTTTCGGTCTATTGTGCCCCCATCAGAGGTTCAAAGTACATCTTTGAGTCCTATCCTCTGGATAAACGTGATGACAAGTTTTGGCTCCAGAGGTTTCACATCACTGGCAGAACCTTGGAAGAATCCCAAGTATTTCCTGCGGGTGTGCATGAGAGCTGGACATTGTGTCAGCAAATGCAAAGACGTCTCCTCTTCTTCCACACAGAATCTGCCTTTCTCACCATATGTGAGTTCAGTTGACAGTGTCCTGTGAGTAGGCCTGCCATCATCCTAAGATTATTCTTAGAGAGATTGATGAGTGATTCGAATATTTTTAGGTGGTATGTCCCTGGCATACTCTTTGATACCCTTAGGCCGGGTGTGTTAACCCAGTGTTTGTGCCTAAGGTGTCCCTCATCGATCCTAAGCTGGTTGAACAGCTTGCCCTTGTCTACATCACAGAACAGTTCTGGGCCAATAGAGGGTACTGCAGCCCCTTTTCTTGCAAGTTCGTCAGCAATCTAATGTTTTATTAACAATTGAAACTATTTCAGCATTTACTTCGAAACATTTCTGTAAGGAAATCAGTAAATATATTATAAATTATATGTGTGAAAATTAAGTTGTTAGTGGTTAATTACTACAATGACTTCATACGCACTGAAGTCAGTTCGGCGTTAGCATCACTTAGATTGATAAGAAAAGTAGAACCTAAATGAACGAAGAAATATATTGGGTTAAAGTGTTAATACTAATTGCAAATCCACAACAAGCGGTTGGTTTTAAAGATAAATACAATAAGGTTGGACAATTATTTTATTATTAACGATTTTATTCTTAAATGGGGATACAAATATATCTTTTATGAGTCTACCGTTCAACGGTGGAGTGAAGGTGGTGAATACTCAGTGCCCTCACCGACCGCTTCGCTTTCTTGTTGTTTAGTTCTTTTTATTTAAATATTTCGGCAATATTCACGAAGTACTTCACACACTTCCAAATTGTATTTACATTGCAGAGGAAGAATAACCAAATAACAAAATTTTCTTAATTCGTCTGAAATCCGAAATGCTTAGAACATTTATTTCTGTCGTAGCTGCCCTCTGTGGTCTGGTGGTAAGCTCGACTCACATCCCGAGGGTAGCTGGTTCAAATCCTGTCACGGGCTTGGTCTCCAAAATGCTTCTCTCTATAAAAATCCTTTTATCTTCGAGTCGAAAGCCTCTGTAGCGAGTACTCGCCAACACCTTGAAGTCATAATTAATTATGGTGAAAGATATAATAATAAATCTCTGCCGTATAATTTTGTGGAGAGCTCCCGCTGCTTCGTGTTCAACACTTCCACCGTGATTGAAACTAAGTTAAAGCCATCAGTCGCCTCCAAATGACTGGTTTTGTGGAGAACTCCCGCTGGTTCCAGTTCAACACTTTCACCGTGATTGAGACTAAGTTGACGCCATTAATCCCCTCCAAATGACTAGTTAGGACTCTAGTTCTTAAGAAGAGAATGCCACTTGTGTAGCAGGAACATCACATATATTTTCCACATGGGGACTTCTGTCAACACGAACTAATGTAAAGGATCTCCAACTTAAAACTGAAAGGAAACTATTATTACAGTACAACAAATGTAGAATTTCATTGGTGAAGAACATTTTTAGTTCATATGAATTGAATAGATAAGAGCAAAACATGAAGAGCGATCTTATAGAAGTCCTAAAAACATTCAACTATAATAAGAATTTCATTCAAAATCTTCCTGATATTGCAGTCTCAGAAAACGTGTTCCCCTCCCACATACTGAGACAGCGGTGGAGAGCGGTGTCTGAATCGCCTGCACCACCTCCACCGTGGGTGTATCTACAGAAACAAGCAGTTCATCAATAGTTACTGTCGCATTGTATATTTTCGTTGCAATTTTCATTATCTGCGGTCAAAAATGGATGCTTCTTTACTCCACCGAACTTTTCGCTTCTTGCTGCTCCGAAACACCCCATTATGCATTTTTTATTCCATTTGTTTTCGTCATGCTTCAGTCAAATAAAACAAAATAGAATAAGAATGGAAAATGGATTATTTAAAAATTAATGGCGGTCGGAGTACGCTCTCGTTCTTGTTTATTATATTTTTGTTTTAATAAAATTTTTTATTGTTTTTTGCATGAGATTGTGCAAGAGACCTTTTGGTAATTTTAGAAACTTGACACTTCCTGCATTGTGTCTGCTGTTGCAATGCCGCACTTTGAGGTGCAGAAATTGCGCTGAAGTTTTCCGACACATGGCATTAAACTGATACAAAATCGCAGTTTGAGCTCAGGCATTTTTTTAGTTAAAAATTTTGAATAACTTTTGAATAAATTTTCATGGAATAAAGGAAATTAATGAAACAAATCCCTTAAGAATGTTTACCGTATTAAAAAAGAAATAGAAATAAAAATTTTAATACTTTTACAAGCTCTTTTGAAACCACATGCAGAGCCCTTTCAATATGCCCCTTAGATTTAAACCTTCTCCACTCGAACTATCGAATTGTAAACAAAACTTGCGCTTGGATTTTTGAAACCGATTTGATTTCATGGGTCTGCATAAGCCTGCCCAGAATCGGTGTTATCGAAAAGTGCTTCAAAATACGGCACAGAATTGTTTATAAACAGTGTTGACTAAAATAAACAATCTCACTCCCTCTTCTCTGGATCAAACATACTCGTGCATACTCGTCTCTGCTAAGACGTCCCGTTTTGGTCCAGCTGCGGACACTTTGTGATTGTTTATTGACACAGTGGCCTCTACCAGCAGCCACAGCCACCCGATACCGTCCGATACTCGATTTAAATGAAATTCTAATTATGGCGTTAAAATGTCGGAGGAATCTCATAGTTTACAGTAACTGCGGTGGTCGTGGCTGCTTTGACCACCGCCGCTGGCACAGCCTCGGGCGACGCCAACGCAAGCTAACCACCGCAGTGGAAACAGTAGCTGTTTCGAGAAAGTTTGTTTGTTTGTGCAAGCGCAAACAATATCCAGAGTCTCCTTTTGCAGCTTGTAAAGATTGCGTCCTGGCGGTATCGCAGTTGGTGCGTTGTTTACTTCCATTCGTTGCTGGCGTATCCGAAGCTCTATCTTGAAAGATAAATGGCTGTAAAGATCACTGTCACATGAGGCAATGTTAGGCAAAGATTGTTTTGTAGAAAAAATTGTTTGACAAATATACACGTACATAATCATGCTTCATATGTATTTGTGCATATGTTGTTATAGAACTTAATGGGAGACTCAGGCATCAACATCATTATGTATATAAGAATCATGACATATTTAAATAAGTAAATAATCACAAATTAACTATGTCTGCGAGAGTGCCTATTTTTGGCACACCTAATACACAGCTCCAACTAGTTTGCACCAGTGGGGAGACCATCATAATCAATTCTTGGCACACTTAATAACACCAACTAGTTTGCACCAATGTGGAGAGACCACCAAAATCAATACTTGGCTGAGGATCACTCTGCAGCAGTACTCAGGTAATTTTAATACACAAACAACTCTCCAAAATTACCTGCAAACGTCTGACAATGTTTGGGTTTCCCAAAATAGGGTCGACAAAAGGCGGAATTATTAGAAGAATATCAGTCAAACATCTTTTAACTATTACGACATCATGAATTTACACTTACTCATAAGGCATAGTGGATTTGGTTTATAGTGCACAAAAGTGGGCGTCTCAGTATGTGAATGTGCACCCATATCACGTTCTGAGACGCTTCTTCTGGGCCTCTGTAAAGAAACGGTTATTTGGATGAACTTTTTAATGAAATCAGCAGAGTTTCCTCACATGACCCTGTATAGTCTTCGATAAACATCTTACAGAAAACACTCATACTGTTGTGCTTTTCAGAGATATATCCCAGAAAACGATAGTTATATGCCGAATTTTGAACATATCCAGATTGTAGTTACGGTGACTCATACATGTTTTTTATATATCAGACGCCACAATTTTTAGAATTATCTTTCAAATGAGTGCACTAAAACAAGTCAATTATGAACGATTTATCCTGACACTCACAGACAATGACTCCCACATAGAAATTTGTACGTACACATCATTTTATCACACATTACTACATGCTGTATTGCAGCACGTGGGAGTCGGGCATATTTTGTTGGCATCTAATAGAAGGCGTGGTTTTGATATTTGATATTTTACATCATAGCCCCAAAAACCATTCATTAAGTGTATGTATGCAGTGACTGAAAGCTCTAAGCAGGGTGTGGCTGATGTGGACTTGCATATGTGCATATTCTTAATCAGAGCTGCTTCTTGAGTGAATCGAGCCATGCATATTCCTGTACAGAACTGTTTTCCACAGTTAGAAATATTTCAATAGGACTCTGCTTAAACATTGCCGTGATCTTGATATATAAGAAGAAGTTGTAGGAATAAAAAGGGCAAAAAACATCTCCGAAATTTTCAACTGTTGGAACATCATTTTAATTAATAACAATTTAAACCTGGAAAACGGCCCTGAACCCTTCTGTGGACTATCATCCAATACCATTGGAGGTCTGCTGAAGAAGAGTACAGATACAAAAAGAAGCCAAACCTAGAAAACTCTTCTGAGATAAAGACAGTTTAAAGTTCTTCTGGGAGATTTTACTCCTAATAGAGATAAGGAGTTAATAAATATGCCTCGGAGTAAATTAAGAATCATATCAGACAAGCGGACTCAACTACCATATGAATAAGTTGGGTATATCTTCAGATGCCATCTGTCGAAAGACTCAGGTGTTTTTGAAAATATATCTTAGATATGAGCAAGATCCATCAACTCGATTCCTCCAAAATACATGAATTCCTGTCGGAAATTAACCTGACTGAAGAACTGTAGATGAGACTATCCTCATCTTTCAAATAAATAGCGGCATCACAATAGATCTTTCAGGTCGCGGTGTATAACAACCTTAAATAAATCTAATCTAATCTAATCTAATCGCAGTTTTCTTCGTGATTACGTTCAGCAAATTGAAACTTGAAGGAGCGGAAATAGATCTGAAATAGATGAACCAGTGTTATGCTTTCTTAACTAGGGCCTTCTAACACCCATGAGGGATTACAGCCAAAAAGGCCTAATAGCAAACGATCTAATTGTGCAAACCTAATTATCAATCTAATTTATGGATACACAAGTTTAGCACAATGATGCAATAATTGCTGCCGGTATTGTTGTAAATTGAGAGCGGTCTGCAACTGAATGTATTACAGAATGTCATGATAATGTTTTATGCGGCCATCTCTGAACCATTTCTTATTTCACATTTATTGCAATATATAAAATCAAAAGATGACAGCAAGGGCACCAGCAATAAGGCATCTAATATATACATGGACAACTTTAATATACATAAGAGGACATATTCATGTTCTTATGCATTTATTTATACTATATTTAATAAATGAAATGTTTCATTGTTAACGCTAGAAACAATTTATACCACTTTTACTGACATTTTCATATGAAACAATTGTTAATAATCTTGGTTAATAAATTATATTTGGGAACTACCTTCACTCCAATAATCATATTCAATTTGGAGTCGTAGGTTGCCAGGTAGGTAAAATGGCTGGCGACTTCGGGTGGCCTCAATTAGCAATAGTGTCGTTTTGTTGCCTTGTCCTCGCGAGCCCAAAGAAAATTGTAATATACTTTTGTACATTTACAACCATGCGGAGTTGCTAACAAATTTGGATAGATCTGCAAGTTCTAAGCTAGAACAATGCCCTAGACTCTCCAGAAAGGGACTTCCGAGATATTTGAGTCTCAGCGGGCGAGGGCTGGGCAATCACAAAGAAAGTATACGACTGTTTCTTTCTCCTGTGGGTCTTTACAGCGCCTGCAATGAGCATTGAATGGAATGCCCATATTTTCAGCGTGTGTGCCAATAGTCCAATGGCCTGGCAGACAGCTATGAGGTTGCTAATTTTAGGTCTTGGTTTATTGAGAAGGTGGTTAGTTCTTTTGCACTGTTGCCAGCTCCAGACCGGCTGCAGATTCGGATTGACTTCTTAGAAACAAAACAGATATTGAACATTAGGCTTGGAAGGGGTATTGGCTGACTTCTGCATCGGGTGCCTAAGAAATTTCTGAATGGAATCTGCATTAATTTGCTAAGTTATATTTATTTTCACCAATAGTTTCCAGTGTATTAATAGTAAACAAAGTAGTATGAAGGGAAGATCTTAAACATAAAATGGAAACTCTCCAATTGCTCTGTTGGGAGCTGACAATACAAACATAGATATTCGAATAGAAAGAAGTACGAGAAATGTAAAAAAAATCTAATGATATAATGTGTTCGAATGATATCATCACGAAGTAATGAAGTCTCTAAAACATGAGGCGACCTAAGAATTTTATCTTAACGTAGTATCGAAAAAATGCTACTGCGATGTTACCATATTCCTTGACCCCTTTTTGGCAAAATATTTGAAATTTGATTTGAAAAATTACTAAATATCTCACTTGATTTAAACATTACCACATGTCACAATGATGTTTTTTGATGTCGTTTGTCGATTTAGGAATATTTAATTAATTCCTCTCATATTGAAGAAATCGTATTAATAACTGCCAAACCACTTGACTCAATATTTCTTACCCCAATCGTAAGAATTTACAATTTGTAAATTATATTTATTTATTTATTTATTAATAAAATTAGTGTAGTAACTGGATTAATACCTAATTACAAATATAGCAGCAATAGCAACAATGGCCTTCCGGCGCTTATGGGTTAAAGGGGTGAGTCAACGAGGGTGGACTAAATTAGGTAGTATAATTTGGATGTTTGCAAGATTTTATCATTATCTGTTGGGGAGGGGTTGGAGAGAAGGGATACGGGATCATCATGCTGAAATATATAATAAGCGTATTCGATTCGCCACTCTATCGAGGATAGGACAGACTTTGTATGGAAAAAGTAATCGAGTAAATTATACTCCGATGAAGCGAGCGAGTTTTTCTATCCTCGATAGAAGGTGCTTCCAAATTGAAAATTGCTTGAAAACCACCGAGATTAAAAATTACCCATGAAAATTTCCTTTCGATTTTTTATATTTCAATGCTTTTTTGGAACAGTGCTGCTAAGTTACCACTTACTCCTTTACTGTTTTATGCGCACAACTCGATACAAGACACGAATCGAATGCGCCTAATATCTTAATGTTCTGGACACTCACGGAGGCAATGTGATAGGATACTGTTAGGAGTTTGGATAATGCAGTTGCATATGGACTTGGGTTCAATATTCATCAAGTGTCCTTGAGAAATATTTGAATGACCTAATCTGAGTCTTAGTAATTTTATGCTGTCCAATGTACTGCTTGTGTCTGTTGTACGAGGTAAATAATCGACAAGAGAAATTCGGTTTGGGTTCATGTCTTTATACCAGGTCGAGGTAACATTCCAAATCTGGTTATTTTTGTCGGTGTGGTATATTTTCAGGAAGTGTTTGATATCGGAGAAGTTGTAGTTAGGAGTAGGCGTCACAGGAGCAACACAAGCGTATTGAGCAGCGTGATCCGCGTATTCGTTACCTTGTACTCGCATATGGCCTAGTATTTATATGTATATAACTCTGCAGAGAAGCACGGGGTTCTCTATGAACAACTGCTCCGGAAGATGGAAAACAAAATAATTTAGTTCAGTATTATTATCATTTATTTATTGTAATTTTAATTGAACTTAACGCTATTCACAAAATTTCGGGCTTTCCCACGCGAATACATATTTACAATATTTTCACAATGAGAACTGTTTTAGGATTGTTGGTTCTTACAAATCTACTTGTGTACATGTATGTAGAATAATCTTTACACATTCATCGATAAGTATAACAAATTGAAATCATTTACACTATTTATAATTTAGTAGTTATTACTTAATTAAATTAATTGTAAAAAACTCAAATTAAAATAACTTTAAAAATAACACTTTTAAACGTAATACAACCATTAAAATTTGAAGAAGGAGGTGAACGACATTCAGAATTTCAAAAAAATCTTAAAACGTGCAATACTAGATTAAACAGAAATATAAACATTATTTAAGATTATAGTGCAGTTCAAATAAGTTCAGTTCAGTTCAGTTCAGACGCAGGGAAATGTGTCGGTACGCGAATAAATTGCAGTTAGTAACTTTGCTTCATTGGGGTGTTTAATAATTTCATTTTCAATATTTTTATTATTTCTTACATGAGCATGTGTGCATGTGTGGATGTATGAATGTGTACATGTATGTATGTGTGCATGTATGTATGTTTGCATGTATGCATGTATGTATGTGTACACATGAATTGCTTTAAACCTACAATTGTTTTAATAGTTCTAAAACTAATCAACAAATAAAGCGTGTGTCTAACTTGTGATACAATGTATCATTTTGAGTTTAATGGATTCTATTTTCATCATCATTTGTTACGTTCTGTGTTGATAACGTCGCTGATTGATTATCAATTTACAGTGCAATTTTACTCTTAAATACATTTAAATACATGTACTGTTATATACTTTTTATAAATATATGCTTTTTATATAATAAATCTTCATATCAACTAAATTAAACTTAAACACAATTTTATTGTCACAATTCAGAATAAGAAAACCTTCAAATATATAAATGCTAACATTTCCTAACAATGGAACAATTATGGTTGAAGAAGCGGAGATCTGGAAGCCGCTTACTTAGAACAGTTATACTGAATGACCATCGCCACCCGAGCATCCCAACCTTCTCACTGTCCCTCACCAACCATTGACTAAAACTTAAAAATAAGTAACTAATCCAACGAAAATGTTTGGCATGTTTCAATTGTCCCGCCTCCTGGCTTAATGGTAATCTCACAACCATGGCAAGCCAACATATTTAGCCAGTCTACGCAATCCCAATTCAGATGGAACGAACAAAGCTATTTAGTGTTTTAAAACTGGTGATCAAAAACTATAATCTGTTAAAAGTAGTAAATATACTAAAGTAGTAGATATACTAAACTCGACTTGGTTCATGTGGCTGATCCACGGCATCCTTGCCTGAATCACAATTAGTTTTATAACTCGTCTTCCTCGTACTAGTATTAGGTTTTTGATGTGTTGGGAGCATCAAATTGGAACTCATGGTTTTGACCAAATTACACGCTCTTTGAAATCGCAGACAATGCCGAGATGTCTTACAATATTGCCTGAAATAACGAGAAGCTCAGATACGACATTTATGATGTGAAGTATCAGATAATCCAACACTGATATAATTTTAGAAATGGCAAACAAATAACTGTCTCAGACCCTTTGCTACGGATGCAATTCGTAGCATTATTTAGGAGGAGAGCCTACGGAGTCGGTTGCGTAATATCAAAAATGGGATATAGACCCTTTGCTTCGAATGAGTTCATTCTTTGCTTTAGCAGGAGAGCATGCCGAGTCGGTTGCGTAATATCAGAAATCTGATATAGATCCTTTGCTACGGATACATTCTTTGCATTAGGAGGAGAGCATACGGAGACGATTGCGTAATATCAGAAATCGGATATAGGATATGTGAATAAACAAACGATGCAACTGATGAAAATATGTAAGGGAAGCTTCCACCACTCATAAGACAGTTGAAGGAAGTAAGACAAAAATAAGATATGTATGTGGATAACTACGAACTCAATGCTTACTGATATATATATATATATATATAAAATCAGAATGAACACAACCCTGTATCGGAATTATTTGTTAATAAGTCGAATATTGTACACCAACAATAATTATATCTCTAAGGCTTTGGAGAATTTCAGTACTAGCAATGAAGGTCTTTGGCTCGACTATAAACAGAAAGTAGCAATGGTAGGCGAGGGGTAGGATTTATTATAACTTTCCTGACTTAACTAGAATTTAATTCAATCCAATTTTACTATTAATGGCGTCTGCTTCCACAACTTCATAGGCCTAAGGACCAGTTTACTTAGCTAATGGGAGGGGCTAAAATCCATTGGTTTTAAAATTCAAATTAATATGACTATAAAACTCAAATTTATATGACTTGACATAACTTGACTGGACATAAGCAAATCTGAACCATTTCGTTTACAATCAATGATTTAATTTCGGTTGCAATATTATATGAAATTAAACTGGCTTATCCTGCTAAAAATATCTTAGAGAAATCATTCAAAAAATACCATGAACCTGTGAAGCTTTTCACTATATGTCTTTAACTAATACCGATCAACGAATTGAGCAAACTCCAATAAGAAAATGTGAGCTATACTGATGTTTTAGGTGAAATAAAACAAACCAGGATAAATAACGGCGACATCAGCATCAGGAATCAAATAGAGTCTGCAATGGTGTCGACGAGGTAAGCGTAGAAGAGGTTGGAGAGGCAGAGAGGACTGGCTGTACCAGGGAGATTCTGTAGACAACTGAAATGTTTGGCCACAGAAATATGTGAATGGTAACAATTTGAATCTTCAATAGAATAAGTTCCACATAATATTGTACCAGTAAAACTTTACTTACACACAATATATAAAATATTGATTTATCGATCATTACAATATACTCAAAAGCATTCATTTGAACAGATCATGATTTTATTTACGGGATGCAGCTCAACAGAAATAGGGAGAATTAAAAATTACTAAACTGATTTCCTACAACGGTCCACTTCGGGCCCGATTAACCCTCGTATACATACCAATAACATTTAGAATCTAATTTTCTTCAGTTATGTGCAAAGTTCATTTTAACCAATTTCGATATTTGGAATTAGAAGAATTCTAGCAAGAAGTATTTAGCAAACAATAAAGTCAAATGTGGAAAGAATCGTATCAGGAGTCCGTGGACAAATTTATCTACTTTCATAACAAATTGATAATACTTTGTTTGTAATTTAGCACAGAACAGACTTTTTAATAAAGCTCAGAAGTAATTTTCGTTGGCATTAATTGAAACTTTAAACATCCATTTCAGAGTAATTTTGACAAAATTATAACTAAATACACGCGTCTGCACACAGAGCACCTTAAAACGAACAATTAACTTTACAAACCTAACTTTGACATTTCGGGTTCACTCATATCGCCACTTGCTGCGGCTGCAAATGATGATAGCGCGTTGGTGGCCACTGATGTTGATTGGAAGCTGCAGCAGCCGCTGCCGCTGCGACGGCATGATGCCCGCCAGCAGCTAACTGACGTCAGAGGTAGAATTCCGGCGAGCTTTGGCTTTCTGAATTCAAATGGCCGACTGTGATAACGCCATTAGGGGCGTTGGGGCCAGTAGTTCCACCTACAGCACCCGGTCGCATCTGCAGTCGCTGCTTAAGCTGATCACGCTCCTGACAAACACGGCTGTATTCCAGCTTTAGGCGATGAAGATCCTGGTTCAACTGGCGGTTGGTCTTTTCGAGTTCGTGTCGCTGCTGCAGTCGCTTCGAACGGCAATTTTGAGCGTATCCGCGATTTTTGAGGGTCCGACGTTTCTGCTTTAGACGCACAACTTCTTCGCGTGGACAACCGTGGAGGCGTTTATTTAACTCACGTACTGTCAGCGTGGTGAGGAGGTCGTCATTGATGCAGTCGTCCACACCGAGATTACTGGAGGTGCTGTACTGTCCGGAACAAGTGCGAGGCGAATTAGTTGATGAGCGTGTTGAGCTGACGGACATGGGCCGATTGTGTTGTCCGCCCGTGGCAGTCGATCCATTATTAACGATATTGCTGCCACCAACAATGCCATTATGATACTGTGTATGCATATTGATGGGCGCCAGATGTTCTAAGGTTTGGAAATGGTGGTGGTGGTGGTTCTGAATTAGATGACCGTGAGGGTGGTTAGCTGCTGCGGCTGCAGCCGTCACATGCATATATTCTCGTTGTCGTTCCCATTCCTCCTCCTGAGAGGGACAGGCAAGCGGCCGTAAATCTAAAGGCTGTGGGTCAGATCGTATCGAATTCGGCAACCACATCATTTCTTGACTGAGGCTGGCAGTTGCGGTGGGTGCTCGGTGGGGGGCATAGTGGCCTCCAGTGGCTGCATAGCTCTGGGCGCAGGTACTACCTGTCGGAGAGCCAACGACAGGCGGTGTTTCAGGAGGTGTTGAAGGTACACCGCCGGGAACTGATGTGTTTACAAGAATAGCTTGTCCAGCCATGGGTCCATGGGTATAAATTTCTGGCGGTGGTGATAGCGGGTGTAAACGACGCTCATCCATATGCCACGTGGTCGGAAATGCACGCATCTTCATTGGTGGTTCAGCAGATTCTTCGTCTTCAGCCGAGGCTGCGGCGGTGGTCCAAGCAATTTTTGTAATTGAGGGAGGACTATGATCTTCCCGTTTCACTCCAATTGCGGTTACCGTAGAAGATCCATCCTCAAGGTGCTCAAGAACAAATTCTTGCACATATTGTTCAGCGAGGTTCGGATCTTCCATTTTCATTGAAATTGATTCGTGGTACTCAACAAACGCGGCGCGGTAAAAACTTCAAAATGTCTCAACGTCTGCAGGAACAGTTCGCATGCATATGCATAAAAGTACGTTAAAGGTTCACACTATATCTTTTGTTTTTTTGTTGATTTATTTAAATTTTCTTCTCGATCACATAATAATTTTGGGAAATCTGATAAATCTATAAACCTAATTGTTTACTAGATTTATTTTGGGTTGTTTAGCACTTTCACTTTATTTTTCAGTTGGCAAGCCTCGACACCTATTTGAAACGTCTTCCGTGCCTTGTAATCAGATTCAAAGAGTTGACGGTAAACGACTAAACGGAGGGTGTCCGTTTGACAGCCACAGAATGGCCGAGTTAAGCACTTTCTGCAGGTATATATTTGCATGAAGCTTCGGCATTGGTACTGCGACTATGTCGGCTACGGTAATTCGCGTCGCACTGGAATGCTCAATCAACCATTGCGGCAGTTGCTGCTCAGCGTACAAACACACACGCCAACACCAACAGCAACGGCAGCACTCACACATACGTACACGCCAGTGAGACATCCGCATTCAAAAGCGAGCCACAGCGAACCACCCTTGCATAGCTTTCGACTGTTCTGCTGCCGGCCTCACCCGGAGTCTTAGTTACCGCTCAGAGACACTACAAGGCACGGCCGCAATTCACGGATACAGAAGCTTTATTCAAGCGGACAGTGGGCCGAATGTGATTCTGATATATTTAAAAAATATAAATAAACTAGCGCTGCTTAGTATAGCTTATTTAATAATTGTTTTTACTATGTAAGCTTTAATGAAAATAATAAAAAATAAAAAAATCTGAACCTACTGATGTCGGTACGAAATTATTGCAGGCTTCAAATCAGAGAAGACAGAGAAAAGAAAGTCTTTTTCGCTGCCAGCGTCCGTAGCGGACACACCACGATTTTGAGTGGATTCACCATGATTCTGAGTGGATTCACCTCGATTTTGGGTGGATTCGTGTACAACGTCAGTCTGTTTTATTTCGCTGCTTTGCCGTTTGACGTTTAAGTTTATTTTCTCTGCTTCAAATCACTCTCGAGCCTTAACCGAAAAAAGTTGTCACTATTATTTTTAATACAGTGAATAACCCTGAATTGAGGATATTCGCTTGGAATGTCTCGGGATTGGAAGTATTCAATTTATTTTTATTAAAATATATTCCCGTTCATCGGCGTCGCTAGGATCAATCTCCGTTAAAGGAATCTGGTTTCTGACTGAATGATCGAACTGAACGCACTCTTCTATACAGGTTTGCTTAAATAATGGAGGAGCATCGGCTAGTTTCACAATAGATCTTTCAGGTCGCGGTATATAACACCCTTAAATAATCGGCTAGTTTCTTTTACCATACTTTACTCCTATAAAATAAGCACCGATCAATATTTTTTAAAGTTTGTTGATTTATTGAAAATAGTCAAAATTCTGCTTAGTTACGGAATATAATTTCATGATATGACTGCTGGCTTCAGAGTATTGCAGAGTTTTATCCCCATTTTTCAGTATATTTTCGATGGGGTGGAGCTGTTTTTCACGAAAAGCTCGACCAATATTTTGCTTGCCTACCTGAATTGTTGTTGGATTGTTGGAATAACGAATAACAGCGATCTTTAACGCTGCCCTTCTAAAAAGCTCCAATGGTGTCCAATCGCAATGTCTACATGGAGGCTTTTATTATAGCAACTAAATTTAGATTAACTTTATTCTATGTAATCTTCCCTTTGCAACGTGCGGAAGTTTTAGGCCCTTTCTTCGGAGGCCAAGTGATGTCACCAAAATGATTGATTGTACGATTTTGAACTTTGTGCGTAATATATGGGATTTTTACATGGCTTGTGTGGCACGTAGCTCCATCCTGCTGGAACCAGAGGTTGTCCAAGTTATGGCGTTAAAAAATTGGTTATCATGTCTCTGCACCGGTTACGTTCATGTCTCTCCGTTGACAGTTACGTTGTTGTCAACTTCATTTTCGAAGAAAAATGGGCCAATTTTGCCGTCGCTCCAGAAGCCATACCAAAATGTTCAAAATGCAATGCCTTCTTTAGGAGTCCTTTGCACTTCGTTCGGCATTTTGCTTGTTAACGGAATCGCCTAAATGAAAATGGACCGGAAAAACACGAGGATAACTTGTGTTGTTAATTAACATGCAAATCTCACGAACTTTCTTCATAAATTCTGTACAGAAGGTGCGGTACATTATTTCGACCGATATTCATTTTCTAAATGCGCTCTGTTTCTGTAACACAACATCCTCTTTGGAAATAAGTCTTCAATATTTGGAAATTTTTCCAGGCGTAAAGTAATCCATTTCGTACTGTGGAGATCTGATTCTGTGTTTTTGTCACTTTTATGAGCGCAAAAGAATTTCCAGAATCAAATAAAATGTGATTTAAGACGAAATCAGAAATCAGAAATCATCAACAAATGTTGCCTTTACAGTTTCATTTGTTTGTATTTTTTCTGGTAGAAATAATTGAACAGAAACAAAACCAGTTCAATTTTAGTTGAGAAATGTGTACTATGCCAATGTTTGTTCTGCGTCTAAAGTCGAAAAAGAAGGAATAATACTATATATAGATTTCTATAAATGTTTGCATTAGTGACTGTTTCACTGCGAACCACTTCCAGTGATGATATGTCATTGTGGTGCTTCTATCTTAAGAATCGTATTGCTATCACAATCTTACTTATATTGTACGTACACTTAGGGCCAGTTGAATCAAGTTTACATATTTTGTTCAGCTTCATAGTTATCATCACTCAAATTTAATTTGCACAAAGCAGTTCTTGCTGATAATTCGGCCCAAACACACACCCAAATTTGAAATATATTGAATACATAACAAACTATTTAAATTATCAGAGAAAAACATATTTATTATTTATACTTGTAGATAGAGGAATATTCTCTAGCACCGCAAAGGACCTTGTAGGTATATGTGTGACCTTCACGGAAGGCAAGTCTAACCTAACCTAGAGAAATATTGAGATACCTGGCAAACTCTGTATGACATTTATTCACATAGTTTTAAGGTTATCTACAAGCTTCACCGGTCAAGAATCGGTCTCACCAAATCTTCTTATTCTTGACATGACCGTAAATTACACATACTATGCACTAGAGATGTTCTTGCAATATGGCGCTAAAGCCCAAAGATATCTACGGTGCTTATTAACTATGATATCCATAAAATCACTCGGGGACATGGTGGTTTATAAAAATGATGGTTATTAATAATGATGTTCTTTTTCGTGGTATATTCAGATTTTGTTGTTAATTGTTGCATCAGATAAGGAAGCATGCAAATAGTATACAGATATGTGCAATAAATTGAATTGCTCAGTAAATGTATATATAATTTTCTGGAAGATATGGTCTGCCTCAACATATTATATGTAATATTTGTGATACAAGTATTACCGATGAATAATAGTAATGAGTTCTTTTTTACTTTGTTTTGTTGAACTAAATTAAATTGAAGAGAATATAACAATCAAACGAAAGCTGAAAGCCGCAGTTTCTAGTGCTCCTCTTCCAAATTGTACACTAATTCATTCATTTTTGTACAAATTATAATAATAATAATAATAATAATAATAATAATAATAATAATAGAATTAAACGCAGCAAGTTTCAAAAATTTAAAGATGGTGTGTTCCTAAATGTTTCCCACTGTTTGGCTCATATCAATACAGACTTATTTATTCTCTCTACTTATCAATGCGCGACATTCTCGTAAGATTGTCGGCATGGTGGAATGGAAGGTAGTGTACATACGAATGTGCCAACAGCTTCAACATATTCCTATGTCCTACATACAGTAGTAATACGAGCAGGTTGTATGACTCGTAGTAAAATTTATAAAAGAAGAAAAAATAGCCGTGGCACTTATAGACATATCATATATGTATTCATATTCTAGATCAATATCGCTGAGTCTGTGGATGCAAAACAGTCAAAAAACGGTGGTAAACCGCCAACATTTTCGTAATGAAGACAAGTGTTGTTTACTCAATTAAGAGTTGGTCTCTTGAGTGCGTGTTTTCTCCGCTGTTCTGGTATTACCCAGTTTTTTACTTCTCGAAAATAAATTATGTACTGTGACTATCATTTGGATCGCTACAAGTATAAAGGTTTTCATGTTTATTTAACAACTATACCTCAGGTCATTCCAACTCTCAACGCTTAACACATAAATTTACATGCAACTACCTATATATGTAAACGTTATTGATCTATTTTTATATCCCGTGTTATATAATAATCCAAAATGACTAATAGAGACTATAAGACAAGAATTTGACTGATTTATTATTTACAATTTTCCTCCAACTCACTATGTGTATAACGGGCTCTATTTTAGTACCTCTATTTTCACATCTGGACTTTGGAGAGTCATTGAAGTGGAAATTACTTTTAGTTTAGTTTTGTAAAGCTTAAATATTATATATACCACAATTAACTATGTATGGAATGAGTATTAGTGACTAAGGCTCTCAACCCGAAAGAAGAAATATTTAGTTAGAAGCATGGATACCCTTAAGGCCAACCAAAATAGACGAGACGAGACATAACGAGTAAGTTCAAGCATATGTGAACCAATGTTAATAACCAAAATAGCTGAAACTGAACGAAACATTTACACGTGACGTTCTGTTCCGTAAGAACCGAACTTTAAAAGTATGCTCCTCGTCACAACAGCTGCTCGGTTGGTGCGCTTGTAATTTTCACAATTCGAATGACGGAGTTTAGCTACGATTTAATCGTCATTGTGAAGGATGAGCTCGCAATTTATGTAAAAAGCCTCGATTCGTTAGATAGCGTCACATTTTGGGTTATATGTCAAAATCGAAGTAACGAGTGCAGACGTTCGTCCAATCGCTATCGTTACGTCTCATCTATTTTGGTTCTACCTATTCCCTGGGTAGGATTCTGGCCCGGAATTCCACGAGTGCTTACCACTAAACTAAAGAGGCCGGCTCAGTCTCAATACACTTGAGCCGTTCACAGTGTACGCTGTATTGTATGTCTTGTTTTTAGCTATTTGATTCTAACAATCAGATGTAATCTCAAAGTGACCACCGCCTCGAACTCTACCATAATCGTACGAAAAGCTTCAGTGGTAATTGCTGGAACAGTCTCTTTGTACTTAAGCTTCTGGTATTTTCTCTTTCTCACCGTCACTTAAATCTTGTTTCCGTTGCGGAAGGGCTTTCGCTCTGGTGGTGGTTTTGTTATTGTGTTGCCTTTGAAAATGGGGCGTTGAAATTGCCGTCAATAAAACGACAACAACTGCTTGCAGTGAGATATAACATTCAACAGCTCCGCCCATTTGTTGTTGGTTTTTCTTGAGTGGCAAGTATTTTATGGACCGTGCCGACATTCCCATACACATTTCGCAGCCTTCCAACCCTGTCGAGTTGTTGTTGTTGCCGCAGAAATTGCTTTCGAATTTAAATAAGCAGCACTGCTGAAAGCCTTTTGGTTGGGTGCGTTTTGCGCACAATCCGTTGGAATCGGTGGATTCTCCCCGGTATCGGCGCCTATTTCCTACTCGGTGTGTTTGTGACTAGGTGCACGCATCCATTGTTCCAGTTCCTACTGGAAAAGGACTTCTTAAAATGGTTTATTCCGTGCTGTCACATAACGAGAATCGCAAGAGTTATTTATATTCATTTGCTATTTACTAGTTATGTGCATTTGACTGGTGCTTATGTGATGTTTTGATATACTCGTGTTATTTCCAAACAGGTGAACTTTATCGTTGTCGTTGTTGTTGTTGCTGGTGTTGTTGTTGCGGTAAAAAGTGAAGTGCAATTTGAACCCGTTTCATTCTCCTAAAATCGTAATTAATGAACATTTATTATTGTAGGCAAGAGCATAATATGAGGAGAAAATTATATTTATGTTGTACAGCGTTAGCCGCGCAGCGGAGTGCTTAAATCCATCGTCCTTACAATATCAGGACTTTAATAATTGACGACTTAATGCTGAACTTTTTGAACAAATATGAGTCTTATGAAGACGTCAAGCATCACTTACACTCGTTTTTTAATGTTATTCTCAATTTTTTTTAAACAAACAACATTGTTCAAAATTTTCTAATTGAAAATGGAATAAATATAGAAATAAGCATGAATAAAGTCCCGCGATAGACGACGACGACGATTGTCTTATATCAACATAGTAGGTGAGTGTGAAAAAAGCAGTTAAAAAAGGATTTTATAGCTACAATAAGTACCATCATGAGTACCATAATGATAGTAGTATCGGCCATCTTCTAACGAGCATATTAGGAATTAACTTCAAGGTACGATGCTCCACAGCACCAATAACACAAATTGCTATGATCGACGACGGATGGATCATTGCAGCTTAATGATAGTAGTATCGGCCACCTGGGTCTTCTAAAGAACATATTCATATTAGCAATTAACTTCATAGTACTCTGGTCCACAGCACCAATAACACAATATGATTCGGCTATAATCGACGATGGATGGATCCTTGCAGCATGTGGCGGTTAATTGTGTAAATATGCCATAAATATAACTCTCTTAGAATTTCCTACTATTTATAAATGAACAGAGTACTTGAAATATGTTTTGGAATAGAGACAAACGATTATATTTTCTGCTGATTAATCGGTCTTAAATGATATAGAAAGATGCACTTAGAAACCTTAGAATCAGACAGCCGAAAGCTGCAGTAAAGAAGGCTGAAGTAGGGTTAGACCGAAATCGAAATGTCCTTTACTCTAACATAATTTATCAAACCACACCCACAAAGAACATGAGCGTGCGAGTTTAACTATAGCGACGTTGGATCTATATAATGTATTACTAAGTTTCCGGCATGTTGTTCAAATTTTTGGAATGGGGGCGACTGATATATGACGCAACAATGAATACCAAGTTTCATATTCTATTATTATTATTAATATATCTTACGCCTTCATTAATTATGAGTGCAAGGTGTTGGGGGAATGAGTACTAACTACAGAGGCTTTCGGCTCGAAGAGAAAAGGATTTTATAGAAAGAAGCATTTTGGAGACCAACCAAGCCCGTGGCAGGATTATTTTCATATTCTAATTTTGTTCCATTATTGGACTTTTTTTTATATATTGTACAGATCTCGACTTATCCATATACCCCAATAGTCATGTGAAGTTTCATCGATGAATCTAATATAGAGACTCAGTTAAAAAAACTAGTGAATTGTGGGTGTGGCAGCAGAAGCATGCTGCTGACTTTTTGGATGCAGGCAAACATGAACACCAAATATTATTTTAAGTCATCAATATGAGCTTAGGTGCGAGTAGCTTTTTTTTCTTGGATTTCCGAGAGCTACTTTGTAGGAGGTAAGCATGTCCTCTACCTGGTCCACCCCATTTGTGGATATGAGTTTATAATGTAAATATGTTTATTCGCACAAACTTTTTTGTCTTGTTTATAACTTATGAACAAGCGTGAATTGGTGGTGCGGTAATCCCGGTATATCCCGCCCATATTATGCATAGAAAGTATTTGAGCCAAAAAGTACGTTGCTGGTTTGTCAATAACTGATCAAATGGACCGAAGTGGAACTCATTTTTAATTATTATTATTAATATTATTATATCTTACATCATAATTAATTATGACTGCAAGCTGTTGGGGGAATGACTACTACAAAGGCCTTCGACTCGAAGAGGAAAGAAATTTTTAGAAAGAAGAAATTTGGAGACCAAGCCCGTGGCAGGATTTGAATCTGCGACCCTCGGGGTGTGAGTCTAACATGTTTACCACAAGAGCACAGATGGCGACTCATTTTTAATGAATGTCTACATTTGCATATATGGAATGTAGGAGTGTACTTTATCCGATTTATATAACAATCCAGTTCTGTCTCAAGATCCAGGATGTACTTTTATAAAGTTTCATTAAGAAATTTATAATAGAGTGGAAAAAATTTAGCTACAAACGGACAGAATTGAATCTGAAAAAGAAGCTTTGCATGCCACGCTTCCTTATGGGTGTTACAAAACATCTCTTTCCCGTTTTTTCCAGGGAAAAAGATAAAGCACTCATATTTAAACATATGTGAGGCAGCACAGAACATGTTCACCAATGACGTAGGCTGCACACCAATGATCAGTGGTTTATTGTTTCCAAAATTTCGAAACATCATTTCAGTTCAGCAGGCGAAGCATCATACCATACGCTGGACGAAACCAGAAATTTATTAGACTAAGAATTTGAGAATATTCTTTCTAGAACTGGAGATCGTTAACTGGTCACCAGGAAAGCGTGATTGTACCATTTAGATCCAAAACTAGATTAGTCCAAATTTATATTGCCCAGTGGATAATGAAAGAGCTGCAGTGTATTGATCAGCTCTCACCACCTTTTGGTGTTGAAGCACCAATAAAAAACCACGATTTATGGTTGGTTTACTGAGATCAAACGCAGACACAGCGCGCTAATTCCAGGAAGCCCGCATGAAACGACCATTATGCCAGAAACCACAGATATCGTTCAAAATCTTACTGAGGAATACTGGCATGTGAATTATTGTGAAGGTCATGCTCAATTCAATCAGGAAGCTCTGATTGGTATTTTAGTTACCTAAAAATTTGACGAATGTGCAAAAAGAGGCGCGTGAAAGTGGCCGCGAGAAATGTTGGAAATATTCACAGGAGGATCGTCAAACTCCGCATACAAAATCGTTACAGGTTACGAAGCATGATTTTCAACGTAAAGTGAACTCCAATACAGTGTGTAGGTCAACAGTTCTTCAATATGCTCATCAGCGTTTTTCTGATGAGGAAGATGGGCCGTATTAAATATTTTTGTTTCAAGAGAAGTGTCTGGAGCTCTGCCAGTTGCTATCATATCTACGAATCATTAATTCTTGAAGCAAAAACCGAGATATAAGTGAAATAAAAGTGCATAAAAGAATCAAGGTTTCCATTTGCCTGGCCTGGTTTACAAATGAAGAGAATATTTTAGTAAGATTACCACAATATTAAGCAGGCGCTTTAACGATTGAAGTACATTAAGGCAGGCAAAACAATAACAATATCAATGAATATTTCTAAACCACAAATCTGACCCCATAAGCACCGTTAAGGGAATATCAATATTACATGGAGTATCTAAATACCTACAATTTACTGCAACTCGCAAACGGAATAAACACATCTCGCTCGCTTGGTTGCTACTTTCTAATGCCGAATTAAAGGGAACAGCATCAACGGGACCCCGAGTATTAAGCGAAAGCGGAAACAAAAATGTTGGAAAACAAATCAATCCGAATCACAATTGAGATTGCCACAAAATGTAAGTTGAGCCTATGCGAAGAGCGGACGAAACAAAAACACCAACAAAACACAGAAGGGGCGACTTCGAACAAGGAAGCTGAAACGCATCAATTGAAGCTTGTAAAAATTAAATTGAACACAATCGAATTACCCTTGCACGCTCCATTTACTCTGGTTTGCTACATTAAATGGGGTCGCTCCGCAAAGCGCTATCATCGTGCATAGGAATTGGTTTAAAGTTGTCCTCATTATAGGCAGGTTCATTATGAACGGAAGAAAATTATGTATGCTTCGAATTTGCTTCAGATCATATTCATCAAGAACCCTTGCATTTGAAGCAGATGTAATATGTTTATAGAAGCAAATATTAAACGATTTATATACTTGTATTGGAAGAATCCCCATAGTCCCACCTGATTGATTGGTACTGCTCCTTGACATATCAAACAGTGCATATCTGTTGAGGAATAAGAGAATTTGCGAGTTATGTGATGAGATCCGCAGAATTTACTTATGTTGGGTAAGTTAGCGGTGTATGGGTCACTAGCTCGAGAAAGAGTAGAGCTGACCGCAATGGAGCTCATTTAAAAGCTGTATAAAGGATACCACACACGAGGCTACACATACCGAATCTGTGTTATATACAGATTCATTATAGGTGTCCGATGTACCAGAAGTTGTAATCACGGAGTTTATTTATTTTCACTTGAAATCACTCCTTTTGATTCCTTGAGATTAGAGTTTGTAGTGACAGTCAGGCTGTACTGAAGGCCCTACGAAAAGACTGTAGAACTATCTTGGACAATGACGAATGTAGAAAATGCAGGGAGGTTGGAGTAAGGGAAACTCTAGAACATCTCCTTTGTATGTGTCCTGCGCGTTTAAAATTCTTAGGAGCCCCACAATTTGGGAGATTGGAAGACATCTCAGGAATGGAGCTGACAGCACATCTTAAATTCGCAAAAAGCGTTGACATCCTACGAGATGTCTACTGGAAATCTGCATAAAGGTCAGACCCCATCTACTATCTACGGTCAGACCCCATCTGGTATCGCTAGGGATCAATCGGTCTATGCGTGACTTTATGCCAGTCAGGTTAACCTAACCTAACCTTTATCAAAAATAGCTATAAAGGCACTACTGATAGGGTGATTGTGTGATACAGCTTCAAATTGAATGCGATGAATATATAGGTAGGTAGATAGGAGTGGCCGCCTAGTTTGCCAAAACGACACTTGAGCACACCAAATGGTCCATTGTGATGCCACGGTGTGACGCCGTTCAAGTACTGACTAAAAAGTAATCTTACTTGAGATGGCGATAGTCTCAGCGCAAGGACAGCGCCTGAATATATAAGCAATATATAAAACACGGTTCTATCTAGGTACTTATATGAGTATAGGTGTGGAGTAGCTGTTTCAACGGATTATTCACTTTTGTACTAATTCAACTCATTTTAAATCAACATCAAAGATTCAGGCAGCCTCCTATAGCACCGAAGTGAGAAATTCTTACCCACAACAAGTGAAGAAGACAAAATTGGTTTGCAAATTACAAATGAAGTTCTTAAGATATCAGATCATGAATTTAAGAACAGGAATCACATTTACTCTATAACTTTTACTCAGAAGTTGAATTGATGCACAAACATATTTAAAGAATGACTGACTACTTATCTGATCTAGGTTCCATGAGATATTTTAACTATTATATAGATAAACCCATAGAAATACAGTATGTATACAAGTTATACCACAATTATTATATATTGAAACTTAAGACATCTGTGATTACAACGTAGTTATCTGTGGATAAGAAATGGGAGTATTCAGGACAAATTGAATTCTATAAACTAATTATGCACCACCGCATAAAATCGCCCTAATGAAAGATATACTCGTCTATCTTCAGTCCCACATATGCACCAAAGTAGGCCGTGGCAAAAGTGTTAAACCAGTAATTCGTTAAAAGGGCTTCACACTGTTGTTAGGATCCTTTACTATGATTAAACTGGACAAAGATTGCCACAGAAAGATTAGGTAGGTAGGTAGGTAAGGCGGCCACCCGAAAAAGGGCGCACTTAGGCCAACATTGACCCTTTGTGATACCGCATGAGACGACAGGTCCCATCCCTTTCAAAGGTCCAGCCATTTGGAGCTTTTGATGAAGCAGTTGATGGAGCTAATCTTTTTTTGAGATATCTCCCAAAGAGTCCAGAAAGTAGTCGCCTAGGAAAGTTCGCCTCCTTCTGCACAGCGCTGGACACAAACTGAACAAAGATTGCCACATATGTTACGCCTCCTTTTGGGGGCAAACACTTCGTTGAAATCAAAGCGTAATAAAAAGTTTATTGTGACCTATTATCTTGGTATTAGTAGTACTGATATGATTCTTTACAGCCTGAAAGGAATTAATAACTTTGAAGAGCTTGCCAATGTTTAATCATTGAGGCATATAAAATCCATCTCTTAACTGTGCAACCTCAGTAACCAAATTGATTCAGTAATTGTCAGCTCCTTTCCGGCTCAAGTTTGATCTGGTTCTTGGTTAGCTTTGGGAAATATGGGTCTGGGCTTTCTCCTAGCCGAAGACTATGTAAAGAATACTTGTACCGGTGTTTATGAGCACAACCGCACAACGTTTTTACGAGCTGCCATTTCCTCACATCATCTCATAACAGAAAGCGTAAAATACAAATAAAAAACAGAGATATTATTTATAAATGTTGAGAAAAAAACAAGAAATGGTAAAACACACCAACGACACCAGGGACTGAGCCACAAATGGATTTGTTCCGGTCAAGTGACGCGTTGGAGGAAGCGATACCAGAACATTCATATACGGCAGCAGCATATTTATTTTATAGTATTCATATTCAAAATTCCCACTGCGGAGGGGTTGAATTGGGTCTAACCCACGCACGATGTTCGCTAGGTACTCTGAAACACGGAATACGGTTAAGTTTTATGGTAATTGGGTGTGGAACATCAAATCACATATGCAAACGAATGATGAATGCAGTTGCCAACAATCACGGACAAATTTCGTTTTTGATTTCTGGCTTAGGTTGCCAGTGAACGCTGTTGCCGCAACATAATGTAAGGTCTCTCCCAGATAATCCACCACAGTCATATTGACCGTGTAGTGTGCTCGACCGGATGACAGTGCCTTTTTTGCGTAACAAATTTTTTTATTGAATATGCGCCCCCTTCGTGCGGAAAGGAGATTGCTTGGGGGCCATTGCAGATATGCTCAGACACACACAAACGAGTGTATTTTCCAAGGATATTCCGTATGGAATTAGGGTACTTTGACCAACAACAATAAGTTTTACAATAAACTTATGTGTCCTGTGAGTGAATGCGTTTGCCTCTCTGTGTGTGTGTGTGTGTGTGTCTGGCAGCGAAATTGATTCTGATTGCCCGGTTTCAAACGTAAAAAAATTACACAGGACAATAATAAAAAACGCCATTTGGCGATTAAAGAGACAAGATTAAAAAATTTATTGCGAAAATATTTATGGACCAAATCGACAGAGGGTCAACGGCGAAACTGTGGAAAAAACAAAGATACGATACAGGAGAAACCCCCACTTCCGCAAAGAGTGTCAAAGAAATCAGCTCGGCATGATTTAGGAAGCAGATGTCGTATTATAATTTGTGGAGTTATGAAGAAATTTTTTATACAAATGTGTATTTGTGCACTCAATAAAATATTATGTATTTACTTCATGTAAAACTGGGTACGAGTGTTTAAAGTGTAGAGTATTGTAAAGCGCGATTGAAAGTGGACTCGAGAGCAGTCTCGGATCAGCTATGGAACTTGCATAATCATAATGGAAGTGAGGAAGATTATTAGGTTCATTAAACTACCTAAAGTCGTCATTTAAGTATGGTAAGAGAACTTCACGGTAGGACCGATAAATGCAGCATGCCATCCAAAATCGTTATTTGGTGTCAGCAATTTTGGGGCATAAGTCTAAACTGATCATATATGAGAATGAATTTGAGAAGTCATCTTGGATAATCAGATAGATCTTCACCTAAACAATCTATGGCTAATTATAATTTTGCAATCTCTTCAATTTCCGGTATACGCACTTTTATCATATTTATATATATACATCCAACAGCATCTGACTTCAATTTTGCAGTTGAACTGCATTTTCCGAAATTGGATTACTAGTCCAAGCACATCAATCCACAGGTATAAATATTGGATTTGAATTTGAATGAGTCGTTCGACACAAAGAATCCTTTGATTTTCGGCATTGCTTAGTGGCATCGAGCTATTGTGCCAGAGTCTGTAGCTCCATTACCTTTCTCGTTAGGTAATATGTAAGTACAATGGACATCAATGCCTGAGTGCTTGGATGGCTCTTTCTTCGGCGACTCTCCAGCCTATCCCACTTCTATCACACTTCTAGGTAATATGTTCCCTGTGTTCACATAGTGCCCGGTCCACTAAAAATATTTCTACAAAGAAGATAGTTCAGTAGGAATAACGCTGTGGTATTGCCCGCAGCATTGTGTATGTGTGTGTGGGAAGCTCCGTTCAGAGAATATATCCGCAGGACTTACACTTTTATGAGCAGAAAACAGTTGGCTGTCACAATTGTATCGTGCGACACTTTTCGATGAAACTGATCAGGAAAGCCGTGATTGATAATTTGTCACAAAAACCAAACTGTGCTGACGAGGCCGATTGTTCCCATTTGGCATATATATTATTATTATTATTATTGTGTAGGGGATTTAAAGCACCGCGACCTTTCGATCTATTGTGTCGCCATCAGAGGTTCATAGTCCTATCCTTTGGATAAACGTGATGGCAAGTTTTGGCTCCAGAAGTTTCACTGGCAGAGCCTTGGAAGAATCCCAAGTATTTCCCGCGGGTGTGCATGAGAGCCGTACATTGCAAAGATGTTTCCTCTTCCTCCTTACAGAATCTGCAGGAGTCTTCCGAGGTGACCCCCATCCTCACCATATGTGAGTTCAGTTTACAGTGTCCTGTGAGTAGGGCTGTCATCATCCTAAGATTATTCTTAGAGAGATTGATGAGTGATTCGAATCTTTTTAGTTGGTATGTCCCTGGCAGACTCTTTGATACCCTTAGGCCTGGTGCGTTAACCCAGTGTCTGTGCCTATGGTGTCCCACATCGATCCTAAGCTGGTTGAACAGCTTGCCCTTGCCTACACCAGAGAAGGGTTCTGGGCCAATAAAGGGTGTTGCATCCCCCTTCCTTGCAAGTTCGTCGGCAATCTCGTTCCCTTCTATGCTAGTATGTCCTGGAACCCACAGAATGGCAACTTTGTTGCGTGAACCAAGAGCATTCAGTTTTTTGATGCACTCCCATACCAGTTTCGAATTTCGCTGATAAGAGGCAAGTGCTCTAATGGCCGCTTGGCTATCCGATAAGATGGCAATTTTCTTGCGCTCGTAACCTTTTTCAATGTTGAAATGTGCACATCTCTCAATATCGTGGATTTCCGCTCTGGAAGATGCTAGTATATTTGCCTAGGAATTCATTGTATTTGTATCTAGGTCCAAATACCCCCGCGCCGAAACCCTCTTCTGTGAGAGATCCGTCGGTATACCAGGTGATCGTAGACTGATCTAGACTGAAGGTTTCGCTGAGACCTCTCCACGCGTTTTTGTAGCTCCACTCTGTTCTAACTTAGTGAAGCTGTAGAGCGTGTTTGTAAAGTTTTTCGGTATAGAGATGTCTGGAATGGCCTTTGATAATTTAGCATATATAAGTCTCCATAATGAATCGGAGAATGGAAAACTCAAATCATATAATTAAGTGGGATGTAATTTTATTTTGGACCCCCGATATATATTTACTTCAGGGTCTGTACGTTCGATTTGACATGTTGTCAGTTACTCAATCCCTCACACACTTTTATAAAAAATTGTGTAAATCCCAGGCGCATAAATTCTATTTTAATATATTCTTTGCCTACTCAAATTTTCAAACTGTATTTATTTTTGCTCTTACGAGGCAGCGGCATCGGTGAAGTATTCCTATACAATGTATGCAGGGCGACAATGTGCAGTCGAACTCAGAACACACTTGTCTCGCGTCTCTAAAGGACGCATCCGCCAACCTCAACAGACTCACACTAGCACACACATACACATACACACTCACGTGCATACTTAGAAAATCGATTTTCAGTTGATTTACAACAAATTGTTTGCGATAAACCATGATTTACGTCATGCTGAAGTGCACTCATTGGGCGCATCCGGGGAGGGCGGACATGAAACCGTTCGGATCAAATGAAAAATCTGAATTTAATAACTACAGCAAGTTGACAACTTTTGAACAACAACCGCCTTTTGACGTACAAATGACTGCGGCGAGTGTTTACATGTGAGGCAGGCAGCATGTTGCAAGAAGCGAAGCATCAACTGCGAATGTAATCCGCTGTGTAATTCGGTGCTCTTTTGTTCCTTACAGCATGGAGCCAACATGCGGGAGGCCACATGCGCCATTCAATCATAAGCATTCGGGAAATGAATCCATCCACTATTTGTGTAGCAATCCGCGCTCGATATTTGATTTTCCATCGTGTGCGTTTTGAGTCGATTAGGAACCTCACAGCAGTCGAGGTTGGGTGCGCGCTTAATTCGTGCATAAGAGACGATGGTATTTCCATCGTTTACTCTTCAATTGCTCTATTGATATAAGACAGAGGCACAAAGGGCGTGTAATGACACATGTAGGAACAAGCATACCAACTAATACAGTACAATAAAAAGCAAATAGCGAATCCACTGCATAAAAATTGTAAGTAAGTCTCTGCAAATCCATTACAAATAAACCCCTCCTCCATCTAAACGTTTTAAATATGAGGGAAGTTGGCAAATACCAAACGGCACAACGATACAATTACGAGGCCGAATACTGATAGCATGGAAGCTTCTAATCTGCACAATGTGGAACGAAAGGAGCAATCGGTCGTTGCCTTGGCATGTATCAATCAACACAAAGAGCTGCTCCAATACTATGAGTGCTAAGCCTACACCGCTACTTACACACACATCTGCACTTTTGTGTGCTTGTATTCATCTCCGAACACTATCTTGATTAGGTTGCCTTCCTGGTACACTGATTATTATTTTAATTGGCCAAGTGCAAATATTGACGCACCTTTAACCCTTTTTAATATTGTTAAGTGAGAGCACAATCCAGCAAGCTTTAGCCACATTGTTCCAATATTTGCACTTTATTTGGAAAATTACCACAATGCCAGGACGAATCCCAAGCAAACAATTTTGCTTGTTTTTGAGACTGAAATGCAAACGTTGAACGAATGCACGTTAACGGATGCGATCATGAGGAAACAACGAAGAGTAAAGTAATCTCTTAGAGTAGCTCATTTCTTGGCAACAACTAATTAAAATGTGTTCATTCCCTGAGTTTACCTCCTATAATACAATATTTCCATATGTACAATATTTTTTAAAAATACTCAACTTTTCGCGGGTTATGTCAATACACTCCAAGAAATAAAGCTGAATTTGGGCAATTAGTTGCTTAGCATCAGTCATTTTCTGATACCAGGTATTTTCTAAAATCCATCCACTCAGTTGCAATTGACAGCGGTTAAATTACTGAATTTCAGAGCTTTCCACATCACCACATTTCAGTGGTCCATAGTAGATCCACTCTACCTGCCCTCGCGATATTAATTTCCAGATATAACTAAGTCCAATCTAAGTTCAATAACCAAAGCCAAACAAACGTCCTAATGACCGAAAATTCAGAGATGGATTATTTTCATGAAACTGTGATGTCAACTGGGCAGCAAGAAGTTGCGATTTTATACCATTCAAGTTTTTCCTCTGAGATTATGCTAAATGTCTCGTCCAAGCCAACAAATCAAGAAAAATTGCATAGCTCAGGGATGGAATTCAGCCTCAAACGTCGTACCCCGTCAATTGCAATGAGCGTCACGAAAGAAATCACAGGACGAAGCCATTTAGTTGTAGTCGTCTTTATCAGATAATGTCATAAAAGATGTTTAAATCGTATAAAAGTGATAAGTCGTACTAGCTAGGTAGTTAGGTAAAGCGGCCACCCGAAAAGGGCACACTTAGGCCAACATTGACCCTTTGTGATACCGCATGGGACAGCAGGTCCCATCCCTTTCAAAGGTCCAGCCATTTGGAGCTTTTAATGAAGCAGTTGATGGAGCTAATATTTTTTTTTTTTTGAGATATCTCCCAAGGAGTCCAAAAAGTAGTTGCCTAGGAAAGTGCGCCTCCTTCTGGACAAAGCTGGACACGTGCACAACAGGTGAGCAGTAGACTCTTCCTCCTCGTCCATGCAACTCCTGCAGAAGTCATTAGAGGCGATCCCCAGTCTACACCCGTGTGTGCC
The DNA here is from genome assembly GCA_920105625.2 of Clusia tigrina. Lineage (NCBI taxonomy): Eukaryota > Metazoa > Arthropoda > Insecta > Diptera > Clusiidae > Clusia > Clusia tigrina. Next base: position 37,432,293 of record OV050033.1, on the reverse strand, counting down.
TAGAGTCCAGTGTCCCGTTAAGACGCTAATCAAGGAACCTATGCTTTGTGTCCCGTTAAGACGCTAATCACGGAACCTATGCTTTGTCTATTTAGAGCCAGTTGGTCGTTAGAGCGCTTGACATTTATCTCTGGCCCGGTTTGTCTACCTATTTTAAATCCTGAAAGTTCAGACCAGCGCCTGCCCGCTGTTCCTAAGGATATTGTATTTACTAAGAGCTTACATGTGGCAATAGGAATACCGAATTGCGACCTATCTGGTTCCATCGGTATTTTAGTACTCTCACGGGCAAGTTCATCCGCCTTGCAGTTCCCTGGAATATCTCTGTGACCGGTAACCCAGCACAGATGCAGACGGGTCTGCTTAGCGATCTCGTCTAAAGATTTGCGGCAGCTCTTGACGGCTTTTGAGGTGATAATAACCGAATCCAGGGAGCGCAAAGCAGCTTGGCTGTCGGACAGAATGCCAATATCAAGTCCAGATATCTTCTTCTTCCTTAGCCAAGACAGTGCTGCCTCTATAGCCGCGACCTCTGCCTGAAAAACACTGCAGTGGTCAGACATCCTAAAGGACATGTTAATGTCCAAATCTTCTGAGAATACCCCACCTCCCACCCTACTCTGTAGTTTGAATCCATCTGTGTAGATGTGAACCCCTTCTACATGAGGGGGGATGCCATCCTTCCATTCGTCCCTGGAGGGAATGGAGATCTTGCACATACCATTGAAGGCGTACATTGGTGTGATGTAGTCGAAAGAGTCAGGAATACCCTCAAAATGTCTTAAAATGGACGCATGGCCTATATTCCTGGCATGCCATTGATGCGTAGCTTTTAGCCTGATAGCTGAGTTTGCAGCCATTTTTTCGCCAAAAAGCCTAACAGGCAGCAGATTGAGCATAACGGCCAAAGCTGCCGTTGGAGTCCTTCTAATGGCACTACTTATGAATACATCTGCCGTTCTTTGTACCTTTGTTACCACCCTGTTGTATGTGGACTTACTTAGGGCTGTCCACCAAGCAAGCGCCCCCTAAAAAAGGACTGGTCGTACCACAGCCGTGTATATCCAATAGGCTACCTTAGGCTGTAACCCCCATTTTTTGCCTATAACACTTTTGCAAGAGTACAGAGCTACCTGAGCCTTCCTAATGCGCTCGCTTATATTAGCCTTACACTTCAGCTTCCTATCTAGGATCACGCCCAGATATTTAGCCTCCTCGACAAGGTGAATATCTACACCCATTAGTTTTGGAGTAATAAATTGAGGAATTTTATACTTCCTAGTGAAGAGTACCAGCTTAGTCTTGGTCGGATTAACCCCCAACCCCCAACCCAATGTTCAGCATGTTTTGCATCAAGTCCCTCAAAGTTACCCGAGATACTAATAGCAACATCATCCGCATACGCAACCACCTTGCACCCTTCCCTCTCCAGTCGAACAAGCAGCTGATTTACTCAAGATTCCAGAGTAGGGGTGAAAGAACTCTGCACACGGACTTCTTGGCCGACGCCACCCCCAGCTGTGAATTGATTATCCTGCTACTAAGCATGTTTTCAATCCAACTGATAATGGCGGGTTCCACTTCCAAGTCTCGCATCGCACCGACTATTGCGTCTGATTTGATATTGTTAAAAGCTCCCTCAATGTCCAGGAAAGCTAGGGAGAACTCCTTGTTGTGCAGGGAGCACTCAATACTAGAGACTAAGGAGTGTAAAGCGGTCTCCACCGTCTTTACCCTTAAAGTAGGCATGCTGAGGGATTGACAGCTTCTGTCTGTCTATAGTGAGCCTCAGATGAATATCTAACAACCTTTCGAGGATTTTTAGACAGAAGGAGGACAGACTAATGGGTGTTAAGTCCCCTGGAGCTGTGTGCGAGCTTTTGCCGGTCGTAACTTAGTGTAGATAATTTTCAAGTCACGAGTATATTGGGCTCAATGGAAACCCCTTTCCAACTCGTTTCATTTCATTTTAAAGTGGGACTGCTGTAAGTTTTCACATATATTTATTTTTGCGATCAATCTTTATTTATTATGATCAAAGTTTTCGCTGAGAAGTTCTTCGGGTTCCTGCGATTCCATAATAAGTGGAAAATATATTATATGCACTGCCAATAAATCTTCAACTCATGTACTTCAAAATCGCATCACAACTTTCAGAATGTTTCCAGAGTAGAATGTTCCCAAAGGATTGAAAATTATCCAAAATCAAAAAAATTTGCAAACCCACCTATACCCCTTCATGCATACCTCTCAGCCTACTACCAATACTTTCCAAGCTGCTTGAAAACATATTTTTGAAGAAGATCCATGCGTCTGTTGAAAAATTGATCCCAAATCACCAGTTTGACTCTTGGAGAAAGCATGAAACAGGTGAGCAAGTGCACCGAATCATAAACGAAATACAGACAGCCTTTGAGTCTAAGCAGTTCTGTTCTGTCATTCGATAAGATTTGGCACGACTCATATACGACCTATTATTATTCGATTTCACACCCCTTACAACCAATTGGCAAAAATACAGAAAATTAGCTCTCATCTCGTTCTTAATCCACGTCTCAAAACTAATGTGGAATTAGAAACATGTCTGGAGCTATTTACATCTACCCGAAGACTAGCTGTGTTTCACGCCTCGTACAAACCCGACATCAACTGTGACAACTCTAGACACCCAAAAACTCAAATTGATCTTCTTTTAACTGAAAAAAGGAGCGCACGTCTATAATGGCAAAAATGCAGATCTCCTTTCCTAAAACGGAAGTTATCTGTTGCCACCGAAAACTTAAGAGACGCCTTGCGTCAAGAATCACAGCGCAGTTTGGATCGGTATATTCAAAATCTTTCTCCAAGTGACGTTACCAACTACTCCCTATGGAAAGCTGTCAGGAAAATGAAATCACCTATACGCGGAATTCCACCCATTCGAACAACAAACGTGAAATGGGCAAGAAGTGATGAAGAAAAGTCTGTTGTTTTCGCAGAACATTTAAGGGATGTCTTTACCCCAAACCCACCTCGCAGTAGCAAGAACTTGGTCGCCTATTAAATTAAAACAAAAAGAAATAAGTGACGCAATTAGAAACCTTGCTCCCAACAAAGCCCCAGCACACGACCTCATTACTGGGAAAATGATCAAGGAATTGCCACAAATAGTGATCATCACGCTTACCTCAATATTTAATGGATTGCTTCGCCTAGGATACGCTTCCAATGCCTGGAAAATTTCAATAGTATCAATGATTCCGAAACCAGGAAAAAATCTGTCCCAATCGGCATCCTAGGGACCGATTAGCCTACCGTCTATCATGTCAAAACTCTTCGAAAAACTTTTTCTTGGTAAATTAATGCCGCATCTAAATGAAAAACGCATTATTCCTCATCACCAATTTGGCTTTCGCGAATATCATAGCACAGTAGAACAGGTGCATCGAATAGTTAACAAAATAAAAAATGGATTCTCTTGTATAAAGCAGTAATCAAACTGATTTGTCCATATGATGATCAGTTATGGTGGACTGCTAGTTCTTCTAATACAGAGAAAATTCAACGTGCCAGTCTAGACTACAAAAACATTGAGAAACGCACCATGGTATGTGAGAAATGTAAATATTCATCGCGATCTAGACATTGAACCAGTTAAAGAAGAACTGGACGTTCTGATTGAAAAAACACATGCAAGGCTTCTGCATCGTTCGAACCCGCTAGCCCAGGTCCTGCAACCCACTCGAAGCTACTCACGGCTGAAAAGACGAGATCTTCCATCCTTCTAAATAATGAAGTCAATTAATAGATCATACTCTGGTGCAGAATTATCATTATATTTAGTAAATCATTAGATATTAAGATTTGAATACAATTGTCAATCTCTCGTAGAATACACAATAAAATAATGTTACGAAATTGCCCTCCTGACAATTTACTCTACCTCTCAATACTCGGATTCATACCACTGAATTGTGTGGTAACCAAACGATCGCTGGTTAAATTAAAATAATTAACTTTATTTAATTTTTGCAATTTACACACTTAATATTAGGCTTAAAGTTTACTTTATTACAATTTGCACTTTATTTAATAATTCATTTAATCACTCTATTAGTCCTCAATCACAATTACAATATTACAAATATTACTGTATCGATTCAAATGCCCGATGTACACACTGTTATGGTTGCTTTCAACTGCGTCTACTTTGAATTCTGTGGTGGCTTATATACCCTTCTTACGGTTGAAGTAGAACATTCTAGAACATTCTCGAATTTTACCTACACTTCGAAAGAGGGTACTGTAGTAAGCTTTTTCTCCGAATAGATTGGGTCTTGACTTATATACACTACTCTCGGAGTAACTGAACTTAATCCCAACTTTAAATGGTATCCTAAAAGTATGCAATCAGTTATGTTTCAATATGCTGTATACCAAAGAAGTGTGCAATCCCTTATTCTCCCGATAGAAAGGTCGGACATCTTCCTCAATATTAAATAGTTCGTTCGAGAACTTAAAGTCGCTTAGCAACCTCCAGACACCGTCCTCAGTGCTGATTGCAACTAGTTTAAATGTTCATGAGACTAAGCTTAGGATTCAAAATACTGACGTACGATGGCTTTTAGCTGGGTACTATCCATTAATCCTTAATTATTGTCCTTGTTCGCCATTATCAGAAGAAATGTATTTCAAAATCAACGCCCCACAATTAGTTGACGATTTTGATGATGATATGAACACTTACGAGTATATTCACGATCGTACTTTTCAATGTTAACTGTAGTTTAATATCCAAATATATAACTCCGAAAGTATCTGAATTAATATGATATCCAGCAACTATTTAACAGATTTATTACCTATTATAGTAGATTAGTATTTGCTTGTTTGCGTTTTAGTAAAATAATTGGTTATAATTATATACATATCTTAGAAAAGGAATAAATATGTAATCTACGAACGATTTTTTAGTTCTGAAAGTACAGAAGAAAACATAGATAGGTTGGCGCTGGAAAAGAAAAAGCACATCCTTTAGAAGTATAAGCATAAAGTATACTGTAACTTCATCATAAAATGAGACCTCGTTCTTCTCCTACAATTTATATGAGTAGGTCTACAAGTATATCAAGTTTTTCCTACAATAGCGTCAATAAAGGTTAATAAGGAGCTGACTGGTGGACAAATCAACTTACAACCTATCAACTCCTGTGTTTGCCGTTCAGTGCGCATATTTATGTACACACCGAAAGGTTGCGAGTAACTCTCCCCTGGACCTCAGAGAATGTTTCAAAGTAAAGTAAGCTGCAAGGTGAAAAGTAGCACGGCACATTTCCGGACTTACTTCGAAATCCCTTTGCCCAGTCCCAGCAATTTGTACGCTTATTTAATTGAGTAACTTATTTACAATTAAATTTAAATTAACTTTATCTGTAAAATAGCACTTTTGTGGGTGGTTATCGTTTACAAACTTGTTACTTAATGTGACATTTGACAGGTCGAGACACTTAACATTGACTGCAGAAATTTGCGAGGGTGTAAAAAGGTCATTAATTTTAATGATCATCCCTTGGGAATGATTTGAAGTGGAGATTGTGTGTAGGTAAATAGAACAGAGAAAAAAGCAACAGAACTCGCAAGTCGAACACCACGCACCAGGGATGTGAGCTACATAAGGGTTACTCCTACAATCAGCGTTAAATTTTAAATAATTTGCTTTGATTTTTCAGTCAGTTTTTATATTAACATTTTTAGCCAAGGTGGACTTTTGTTTTATGTATTCTTGCAAATTCAGTGAACGGCGTTAAAACTCTTTAAGTGGATCAATGAATAAAGACTACGGAACCAAGTGATTGAACTAAGTAATTATAGTACATGTAACCGAATAACGTTAGGTAGGAGCATTGTGCTATAAACAATTTGTGGGGTTTAATACGTTTTTAATAGAGTTCCTTACATTAGTAAGTCACTTTTAATTAAGGTACACTTTTAATGCTTTAGTTGAGTCTCCGAATATAATCAATAGAAATCAGTGCGAAGAGGAATATGTTACAAACTTTGAAACACCAATGACCAATGGAGTTATTAATCTAAGAAACTTAAACTGTGGAACCAAAGATTATACATACATAGAGATTGAATCACACAAAATTTTGTGAAATGGAAGTGATGGCGATTTCACAAAAATCGGTGAGCGGCAAGGGGAAGCGACATGCAATGTGTGTATTTATGTTCGAGGGGTTTACTAGAAAACCCCTCGAACAAAATTTATGCAACAATAACTTCATTCGTCCTGCGAGCTCTATATGTGTATACTCTTTGGTGGAACTCTCAAATTATAAGAGTTAAGAAATATTGTCCATTATTAGCCAGTGTAACGAACCTATAGGCCAAGAATGAGTGGAAATCACATTCTTATGGAATGTTTGAAGCTAAATTTGGAGTCCCCAGCAGGAATATCAAAAATTTCCAATGTAACAGAAGCCAGCAAAGACGTTGTATAGTGATGCGTCTGACTATGTCAATATTAGCGTAGAGCCCGTACAGTTCATGGTTCATCCGAATACGGTACTCGTCGTCGACACGAACAGGACCAAAGATTTTGCAAAGAATTTTCCTCTCGAACACTCCAAGCGGCTGCGTCAGTTTGCGACACGTTCATTTCGTCGATTGTATGATTTTGCCATAAATCTCGCATATAAAAATCAGAGTCATGGCGATACTACCTTGCTTGATACTTCACCATTGCCAAAAAGAGCCTTCCAAAAAGCAAACCTCCGTATTTAGTAAGTATTATACCTGCACTGGAATGACGTGAACAACGAATTGTTCACATTCACTTAAGTAAATCAGAACTCTCGTTATTTGGGTGGGAAATAGAAGGTTCTTTGGTAGCATTTTCCCTTTCGAATAACATATTAAATGAATTTTTAACAAGAAATCTAATTTGTGCATTCTATTTATATTTTCATCTATTCAGAATGTTTCGGAAGGTGTGAAAGAGTCAAATGTTGCCCATGCACCCTTCAAACCTGTCTGCCTGTGCGCCTGTTTGATAAATTGCCGTAATATTTCAAATTTATCGTCTCAATAGCAATGATCATCCGATAATTCCACCCCATAAAACCGCTGTAACGCAGTGAGTCCTCCTCAATCACCACGATTTATTTCATAGAATACAAGGAGCGAAAAAGGACGCATATGCACGTACATGTAAATAAATGTACTACGTGTATTTTATTCACTTCACAAATGACCGACTTTATTCCACGCAAAATTTGTCTATGAATTTTTTCAGTTTCTCGTGTCTGATTAGAAAATTGTTTTTTAAATATAAATTCATAATAATATAAACATTACCACCTCTCTATAAGTTTAGTACTCGCTGAAACAATGGGTAAACTTATGTTTCAATATACTCATATAGCATAAACAACTTCTTTTGTTTGTTCTTTGGGCAGATAATTTGTTAAAACCCTGTGATTTAGAAGAAGCTCCAAAGACTCCTCCCGAAGATCCGTTGGAACATTTATCGTCTGATGACAAGTTTCGTCTAAAACCTGGAGAATCATTCGATAAACTACCCTGCCAAGATAGGTACCGTCTAAGAGCTGAAGATGAGATCAGCTTGAATAGTATCATTTCGGCCTTGCTCTCCCGCATCAAACCATCGGAGCAGGAATTCCGTGAATGCATTTGGGACGTAAGAGCCACAGATGTGCTGAATGAGAAGCAATCTATGCTATTCGCAGAGAAGCTTTTTATATCTAAACTGGAAGATGGTAAAAAACTTTGCGAGGAAAATAAGATTTTTCTGGAACATGAATTGCAGGAAATTGGAGAGTTTTCTCTCAAAATCGAAGAGAGCTACGACGGTTATGTAGTGTTCAGCAAGAGTAAAATGGCAAAAGGTAAGGGAAATCAGAAATGCGGTCATAGTCTGAAGGGGAAGTACGATGATAGGTTTGTGCTGATATGCGAAAAACGCCTGGAATTTGATTATATAGACAGTTGCCGAATTGTAAGTGTTACTTCCGAAAATATTCCATAAACTAGTACAATAATTTAATTTGGTTACAAGGAAAAATCATTGGATGCACGCATTGTGGGCAATAACCTAATTGCGGTACGTGAAACAAAAATTAATGAAGAATCTCAAAAATTCAAGGCTACGGTCAATATTAAAGGGCGAGACAAGATTTTAGTGCTCGACGGTGGCGTGATGTTAATTATGCGGTACCTAATAATCAACAACTTCAGTGGCAACTTTGAGTATTACTCGATGAACTTGTTTGGTTAGTATGGAAAACAGCAGATCGATCATAAGTCAAGTAGTTGGTTACTATACCAGCACAGTAGCACTAGACAGAGTGCGTGTAGATCCGTCATGACGTGAATAGAGGTGCTCCCACTCCGTTCCCACATAAGTAAAAATCCTACTAGTTAAATGCTAGTACTAGGTTAGGTTAGGTTAGGTTATCGTGGTAGCCGGTCTACAGACCAACTCACTCAGACCACCATCGGTCCATTGTGATACCACTGCGTAACAACGCACCTCTGATTTACTCGTCAAACCATTTCGAAGCCAAAGAAAGCGCAGGATTTGTTTGAACTTCGCGCCGAACACTTCTGTAAGAGAATTAAAAGCGTATTTGCCTAAAGAGCCACTCTGCTTCTAGCTAGAGCCGGGCACCTACAGAAGATATGTTCCACAGTCTCCTCTAGTACTAACTGGCGAGGTGTTTCCCCACACAATAGAAATGGCAAACTGAAATATGTAATCCTATGTCAAGAAAATGTAACTAATTCTTCCATTATTGGAGACAATTAAAAGATGTGTTAGCTATAAATAAGATATATACAGATATATATATGTCGGTAGTACACATGCGTAACTGTGCCTTCAATATTGCCCCGCTCGTACTAGGTATTGCAAATAACTGTCCATTTTATAAATGGCTCATATAGATATGGGTAGCCACGTCGAACTTCTTGCTTTATGAATCGATAGCAAGTTTATTTGAGGACCTTTAAAGCAGATTCGAACTTTGCAACAATTAGCGCCAATGTGCCCAAAGATGGGCTCTTTGCCAAACGTTTGTATTGTAAACCTGAAATTAGTTTCTATGCATATTGAACATATATCGACCGACATTTATGGTAGTGCAGTATACTTTATAAATAGGTCTGAAGTATTCAAAAGGAGGAATCTTTCCAATTCTAAGCCAAATCTGTGCTTTAGTGTGATCGGTCTTAGTCTCTAACACATTAGATTTAGCGCTGATCACATGTTTCCCAATTTATCATCGTCTTAGTTTGTAAGATTTCACACATAATTTCTCCAATGGGCGTAATCCAGAAGATATTCCATCGCCAACATCTACAGATGGATGATACTAAATCGTTCAATATATCAACCAGACTCCGTTGGACTTGGATGAGCACATCGCCCTCATTTACTTTTTAATATATAATTATAAAAATTTAACATCACAGGACGTGTGAAACCTGTGGACGCACCGAAAATACAATGACACCATAACACTGTCGCATATATATGACATACAGTCAACTACCGGATTTAGACTCCATGTGTTGCAGCAAATTCTGTGTCACTGTTACAGCTTTAGCGGCATGTTTATGTGCTACTAATGCGAAATAACTGACAGCTAAGTTGGAATAGATGTACGAGTATTTCTAGAACCGGCGGCCCAATCAGAAACATTTCTAGAATATCTTCCAATTTCATATTGTAAAACTATCAGGGGAAAATATAGTTCAACTCACAAAAAAAAACTGCACTAAAACAGCAGATTTTGTATCCATTGCCAAAGTACTGAGCCTTTTCAGTCAACCCCTTTGCTGTCAGCTGAAAAATACGAAGTGACATACTGGAGTATTGTATGGACAATTGCCTTTAAATACCCTGAGATTTTTCTCTTCTATAGGCAACTCCAATACCACACTGACTTTATTTATGCAATCGTAATAAAAATTGTTCCCCAAAGTGCCTTCGAAAGCAACAAAATTGGTTAAAATCCTTCATATCTGGTAAGGCTGCAACATACAGACAAGAAATCATAGCATATTTTTAGGGAGCCACCGAATTCAAAGATACTATACCCTTAACCTTTGAAAAAGTTAAAAAGCGTATACTATGTTTGCGCGCTTGAGAGGGTCTTCAACTACAAGGGGACATGGTAGGTATGGACATATACATACAGATATGATCAGAATCATTTTCTGAACAATTTTCATTTTGTCTAACAACAAATGTACACATATTTAATCAATTTATTAATCCATATTTTCATCTTTTACTGATGCTCCAATTCCCAACCCATCACCACAAATTTCTTCTTTAATTGACACTGTTTCTGAAATATTGCAGGTAAAATAGTACGTGGTGTTATTGCTGTAAGTCCAGAGTTCCGAAGCGTGTCCATTTTTAACAACACCTATTCAGAGCTTGTTTGTGTGACCAACACCCAGTATTTCAACAACGTTCCGCAAGAGACCTCAGAGACCTACTACAATGCAAAGGGCAAAATGATACTACACTTTTGGCGTGACTACAACTACTTGCTGCATGCCCCCAAAAAACCCCAAAAGAAGGAGGAGAATATTCTGCCAAAGCTTGAGTTAATGTGGAAGACCGATAATCTGTTGTTGGACAAATACAAATTGGACAAAAATCTCAACTATGAAAACGCCTCAGGATATTTACATGGCCATCCAGAAATGGCAGACTTTCTTCATGACTACATTATGTGTTTGCTGAAATACAAGCCGACAAATGTGCTCGAATTCACAGTGAAATTTTTTCACAATCTAAAGAATACCTATTAAGGAGGACGGACCCAAGAAGATATCCACAAAAAGCACCCATTATTTCCGTCTACAGCAATACCAAATTTTCAGTTGAAGAATTTTTCTAATAAAATTTAACTTTATAATTAATTCCACATAATTTGTTGTCCATATTGACTTTGTGCCGTAAATTGCATCCCCAAACGAGATATTGAGTGGCTCTGACTAGAAATATACACCATTACATTTTAGGGATGGGGAATGGAAATTGAACTGAATCCATTGATTATTCTATAAATTTGACACGTCTTAAAAGTTATTTGGAAAGTTGATGATAGAAAATACTATTAATATCGTATGTTGTTAGATGTGCAGTATTAATTGTTTCATACTACTCCAGGTATGCACGGCAGTCGAGTCCCAGTAAAAAATTGATCGCTCTCGGAGCAATCATGGATCGATCCAATGCGAGGCATTGATGGCTCCCTATTGTTCTAGAGCTCATGTATTTTGCGCTCCTTTTTAACATAGCGTGTCATTGGAAGCAAGCGCTCGTTTTGACTTCCTATGCGAGCAGTATTGGAGCGCTCGTTTTGACTTCCTAAGCGAGTGATATTGGAGCGCTCGGTTAGAGTTCCTACGCGAGTAATATTGGAACGATCTTTAATTCATAGTACACGAGTAAAATGAGAAACGATTATTGCTTATTCTGCATATTAAATGTTTGTATACAAAATTGAAAGAACATATGGTATAATTCTAGCTAAGTCTAGTCTTTTGATATAAGAAAAATAATTCAATTCAAAATTGGAAAAAAGAATTATATAGTTAATATTTGAATATAAAAAAATAATTAATTTTAATTATTGCTGCTTTTGGGCACATGTCTTTCTGTAGAAGGTCATTTTGATTTTGCGGAACGCTTCTCGCATTGATTTCTCATAGTCGGGATAGATGGTATACTCGTATGTATTCTTCATGGCTTCTGTAAAGTAGTGGAAAATTGGTACTTAAAACACCAAAAAATTATTCAAAAGAAATAGTAAGAAACAAATAGTAATTAAAAAGCCTGTAACTTTTTAGGGCGATCTTTCCCTTCGACCCGTTCCAATTAACTTTTAATATGCGCCAACGTTTCGGTTGTATCGACTAAATCTGCAATTAGGACAGTTAAAAATGTATGTATGTAATATATGTACCTCGAATGCAATAATTTCCATTAAATAAAACATCTTACCCGTGTTTCCTGAATAAACAGGCACAAATTCGAAATTCTTTCCCATCTTGCTGGTTATTTCGAGTTTAATTTTAATTTCACTTTTTCACTTCTTGAACTCTTCAATTTGTTGTATCGGGTGTTTCTTCAGTACTAAAACATAAACTTCGCAATAGCTTGCCTCTCAACGAAAGTGCAACTACCTTATGACGGTAAACAATACAAATCACAGAAGAAGCGAGATATTAGCAAAGAACCAAACAAGAGAAAGAAGTGACAGAGGAAAGTGAATGAGAGCTGACAATTTGATCCATTTATGTTCAAAAAGGAGTAATAATGGAGCGCTCAGTTATTCCTCCTTTTTGCGAGCGATCCGAAATTTTTTACTGGGGTGGCCAATCTGGTGATCATGCCATAACGCCGTACATTTCAGCCTTAGCGCTGATGCGGCGGCCACTTATTTCCCTACCAGGTCTAGTATAGGTAGGTTGAGTATAAGTTCAAATGGTTCAGTTGGGGTCGTCCTTAAAGCACCAGAAATACACAGAAAAGCCGTTCTTTGGACCTTGCTCAGAAGCTTCAAATAGCTTTGTTTCTGAGCAGGGTTCAGAAATTTTCATTAATGTGCGCTCATTTAGCTTCATTTATGAGTTTGGTCCCGAACGTGTGCGTTTCAATTTTTTCATAATCCCAGCAGTCCGCTAGCCTTTACATTTCGATACTCATCCGATTGTATACTATGATGTCAATAGGGTTTACGAAGTAAAAACAGAGGAACAGCAAAAAATGAAAAACAATTCACATACACTTGCATTATTTATAAACGACAATGCGCAAAAAAAATATTTTTTACGCTCTTACTCGCGAAGAAGAACATTATGAAAAAATTGAAACGCACACGTTCGCGGACGAGAGCGCGAGCGAGTGAATGATTCTGAACCCTGTTTCTGAGTGGCTGGCCACCATACCAGTATTCCATATAACTACAGAAATGTACAGCCAGTGTATAATTCGTGGCGATAGTCCCCACCTAATTCCGACGGCTATTTTACAAGTGTTCAAAGGAATATTGGCCTTCCTAACTCTTTCCTCAATATTGGATTTCCAGGTAATTTTCCAGTCTATTATTAGTCTCAAATATTTGACTGTCTCCTTCATCGGAATTTCCACAACTTTGTATATTAACAGGAAGACCGTAGGAGATCTATTTTTCTTAGAGAAGAGGATTAATTCCATTTTTTTGGGGTTTAACCCTAATCTCCTTCTTTCCGTCCAGCAAGTAAGCGTGGCCATATTAGAGCGCAAAATACAATATTCAAATCTGTACAATGCAATAGAAATAAAATTTTTTTATACTTTAAACTGTATTTGTTTTATTTATTTTTGGAATCCACAACACCACGACTGCAATTCTAGTATATTATCTACATCTATATGTAGAAGTTACCTTTAAAATGAGTTAGTCTCAAATTTCATATCACTGTGGTTTTTATTCTTCACTGAAAGAACAGTAATAAACCAGAACCGATTCATATTAACCCGAAAACTAGCAGATAATTTTTAATATAATTATAATTTATTATTTTATTAATATTATATTATTTTTTGGAAAATTTTTTATTTAGCAGAGAAGCAAAATTACCAAAATGTACCAAAATGTAATCCACTTGCAGTAAAATTTGTATCCCCAACATTAAGTTATCCACTTGCTCGAAAGGTCCAACGCTACCGCCGCTCTTTCCACTTAATAAAAAATAATTTCAGCGGATAACTACAGATCGATAAATAACTTATTTATAATATGACGGATCATTTTTTATATAGTACGATTATCACTTTTAAAATTAAGTTTGAGAACAATATTTATTGACACCATAACTTTTGTTAGTCTAAGCCTATAACAATATGAATAACTGATTAAAAAATGTATAATTAAAAAATAACCAAACTAGGTTCCAATATGCCGTAATTAGAAAATGTATCCAAGTTGTGCCATTTCCTTTTGAATACTGGTGTTTGCTGCTAGACTATCGAACCACAATTTGTACGAATAGTCTTCGTGGACACCACCATATCTGTAAGAAATAATAAAAATAAGGATTTCAAGTAAAATTTTGTTAATTATACTGTAAAACAAAACTGTTCTTAAAACCATTGAATTAGGATAAGATCGGCATTAACACAATAACATCTAAAAATACACCGATTCCTTTTGTAGGAACGTTTTCCCTAACGCAGAATTCTACATAAAGGTGGTCATAGCACTTGATACATATTGAAACATAAATGATTGCATACTTTTAGGATACCTCTATTAAGTGCAGTTCACAACGAGAGAGGTGTATATAAGTCAAGACACAATCTATTCGGAAAAAAGCTTACTCAAGAACCCCCTTGAAACTTATTTTATTGTGTAGATAATATTCGAGAGATAAGATTCGATAAGTGTAGATAAGTTTCGTGAATGTTCCACAAACTTATTTTATAGTGTAGGGAATATTCTAGAATGACCTACTTCAACCATTCGAAAGATATATAGTTCACCACACAATTAAAGTAGAGAGGCATGTTTTTCCACCTTTTTAGAATGACTATAACTTCGGTTCAATTGTAGGAATAGTGACGCAATAGAGATAGGTAGTTATGCAGATGTCGGTTTCACTAAACACTATGCAAAATGTGGGCGGTATATATTAATTGCCACGCCCACAATTAAAAAATATTTATAACTTAAGATCTATTAGAACTTTAACAACGAAATTTTACCGGAGGTAACATGTGGACATTATAAAGCCAACTGAAAATGGGGTTCATCAGAGAAAGGACACGCCCACTTTATATATAAGGAGGTTTCGAGATTAACATTAAAATTAGCCTGCCTGTGATCTTATTGATGATATAAGCAGTAATGTAAATTGGGTGCATACCAGTGTGTGTACAAAATATGATCAGCATACTGCTATTGCCACGCCCAAACCAAAAATCATTACTTGGTTGCTATAGAAGATTCATCAACGAAATTTCACAAAAAGGTAGAGGGTATTACCAGTACACACCATAGGCATAGACATAGGCAGGTTATTTTCACATATTTTCTGTGTAATTGTAAGAATTCATATGAAATTATAAATTAAAGAAAGAGGGTTGGTTGGTTGGTTGGTTGGTTCAGGTGGCTGATCCACGGCATTCTTGCATGAATCACAATTAGCGCCTTTCCACCGTTTTATAACCACTACGCCTACTAAACGCTGGAAAAAAAGATGGGTTGTTATTTAGATCCACTTTGTGGAATTTAGGTACTTTAGGAGATCCTTCGGCTTTACAACCGAGAGGTCGGATAGTCCTGCTAGAAAATAGTTTCCCACGGCTATGTTTCTTGCGGTCGCCAGAGCTGGGTATTTCCAAATAAAGTGAGTTATTGTTTCCCTCTCGTCCGAGTCTTTACAACTTCTACAATAGGTATTGAAAGTGACCTGTAAAAACCGCCTTAAGTCGGCTGGTGTCTCTACGCGGGCTGTTTATAACAGCCCTTGACCTAGCTATATTATAGACTGGCCAGGACGCCCGGGATGTATTGCACGTTGTAAGTCAACATCTTCTACCTGCCAGGGAGAAACAGTGCAGGTAGATGCCCCTCTTGATCGCACCCAGAGAAACAGATACTAGTTCTGCATAGGTTAGATCGAGAGAGGCCCCCTGCGCGCTAATTCATCAGCCTTCTCATTCCCATCGATATTCCTATGGCCTGAAACCCCGATGATTGTGATGCCAGCATGAAGACTTAGCGCCCTAAGTTCCTCCCTACACTGTCTGAGTAACCTGTAGTTGATGGTACCTTTATAGCAGCCTGACTGTCCACAAAAATGAATACATTCCTTCTATGTCCTTCTCTAATGCATTGGGTAATTCCTGATTGCGAGTACTTCCGCCTGAAAAACTGTAGCCTCATCAGGTAGGCGTGTGACTAAATTGTAAAAAGGAGGGTAGTATCTAGTGTCATTTTGCGTACTATTTAATTTTATATATGCAGCTCTACATAATTATGATAATTGTTCAAAACACTAATTTATATTTTCAAGTCGCTTTCTATTTGAGCCGCTTGTTTCGTTCACTATGTCTGGACAATTCATGCTTTGGAAATTTGCCGCCCTGTGAAATTTGACATTTTCCCCTCTCGCTAAAAATGGTAATGCCTATAGATTTGTTTCACGATGGAGGTGTTTATTTAGATGGCGATGTTGAGGTTCAGACCTCATTATTTCCTTATGTTTACTAGGACGCTACCATGGCTTCCCGAATCCTTTACAGACAGTAGATCTTCTAGATTATCTTCCTGCGAGTACCTAGAATAATACGTCAGTATTTTGTTTGATATTTAACGTGCACCCTGATTCTTTCAACAGTGGTGGATCAAAGTTAGACCATTTTATTTCCTTGTGAAGAAGACTAAATCGGTATTATTGAGATTAAGTCCCCAACCGCTATTTCAGCACTAACTCACCAGCTTTCCGGTTTGGATAGTGTGGAGACGTGCTTATCCGAAATGGCGATGGCCACCTCATACTCTTAAGCAATCGCAATATAACCTGTACTTTCTAGACTTAATATAATATCGTTCATAGCCACGTTACATGGGGCGCCTCCTGTAACAAATCTTAAATGGAAATATAGCTTATGTATAGGACACGTATAATTGCAGGTTCAGTGCTGTAACCATTTGTTACTGAATATTTATTTCCTCTCATTGTAGTATCCTTTCTTTTCTACTCAAGGTCTACGTGATGTATGGAGGCTAAATCGGGAATAACAAATCTAATTCTGGATATTATTATTATTATATCTTACACCAATTCTGGCTATATTTTTCGTTTATTACTTATGTATATATAAAGCTGAATATTCTGCACTGATTTTTACTAGCATTTTATTAAAGTCTGTGTAAGGGCTCTGAAGTTCGGTGCTGTTTGAGTGTCAATTCAGTAACAAGCTGAATATTTTACGAGAACGACTGTTTACTAGGAAGCGATATTTTTGATATTCTGCTTAAAATGTAGTTGAAATTATTTTGTTCCTTACCGTTTTGGTAGATGTTGGGGATCAACGTGTTTGTGAAGCGATGACATATCGGATCCATGTATGAAGAGCCTGTCTCTCATCGTTTGATTCAGAAAAGGTTTGAACATATTGAATGCTGCATTAAAAGCCCAGTTTTGATTGACAACGTGCAAGGCGGACGTTCGCACTGGCATAGACGTCTGAAATGGACATTGATTTTAGTAATCTCATCGACATAACGAACGTGCAAATATTTTTATATATACCACTAGCAGAGCAAGCATCTTTTGAGCAACACTTGGACTTAAATTAAACACATGGTTAAGGGAAAGATCTTTCAAGTCGAAGATGCCAATACCGCCCATTATCTGTGAAACTGGTTCCAAGGAACCTAGTTCCAGCAGCACTATCGAGGCACGGAAAATATCATCGACACTGATTTTGCTGGGTTTCCATACACCAAAGCGATAAATCAAAATTCGGTGTCCATGCTGATCTCTATAGGGCGTGGCAGTCACAATTCCCTCATCTCCTATCATTAGCAGATCCAGTGGTCGTACTTTTTCGTAGTATGATTTATTGTCTTTGCGGAATTTGTAATAGTTGCATATCTGTTAAGAAAAAAACTGCATGAACAATTGGGCGTGTATTCAAATAGTCAGGAATATACTAATTTGTAACTGGATTCGATCTTCCAATAACGTGCTCGCAAGAACTTCTGCAAATATTCATCATCAGTGCGATGTGGCTGACACTCTCCCTGTTCTGCAATTTTCATGAGGAATATTGGAAATATAACAATAGAACATTCTCAATGGTTACCTAAAATGTAGCTCCGGAATTGGGCGATGATTTGTGATTTTTCGGTCTCGCATTCACCGTACTCGATGGCAACTTTTTTTATTTCGTCTGGGACCTCAGGATTCAGGTTCAGCTCGTATTCAACTTCAACTGAAGGCATCTTTTAGATATATCTGAAATATTTTTATTGAACAATTATAAAATTGAAATAAGTTCTTGAAGGTTTGTTAATTGAGAAAAGCACTATTCCTATAGTCTACTTTTTCCTATCTCCAATACTTGATTCCTATCATCTTAGCAAATAAGCATTTATGAATAGAATTAATACTCTTTGAAAATGTGTACTTCGAAAGCCCAACTTAATGTTAATTTAAACAGAATTCGACCCGTTTTTCATTTCAAATGTCATCGAATGAATATTTCTCTTCTGGAGTCTCAAAATAATATTTTTTTTCCAATGGGAGGGGAAATCTTCAAAAAGATACGAGGGGATACGTACCACCCAAGAGTGTGAGATTTTTGCGCCCTAACCTAACAGTTACGCTAAGCCACAAAGGCCTGATAGCGATTAAGGAAGGGTATTAAACAGATATACAAAGAGAGAGAGAGAGAGATAAAGAGAGAGAAATAGAGAGAGAAAGAGAGAGAGAAAGAGAGAGATAGAGTGAACTCGCGGTTTGAAAGAAAAAGTGTTATTTGCGATTTCAGCATATTGAAACATAAATGATTGCATACTTTTAGGATCCCATTGGGAATTTGAGAATGAGTGCATCACCCTATGTATTTCAGCCAAGACACAATCCATGCAGATAAAAAGTTCCTTCGATACTTTTAGGATACCTTTTTAAGTGCAGTTCACAACCAGAGAGTTCACAAAAGTCACGATCTATTCGAAAAAACCTGAATCAATAACCCTCTTCAAACTTATTTTGTTATATAGATAAGATTCTATAAGTGTAGAGAAGATTCGAGAATGTTCCAGAAATTTATTTTATAGTGTAGGGAATATTCTAGAATGTTCTACTTCAGCCATAAGAAAGGTATATAAGCCACCACACAATTAAAAGTCGCCGCAGTTGAAAAGCAACCGTAACAGTGTCTACATCGGGCATTTTTAATCGAAACAGTAACATTTGTAATTGTGATTGAGAAGTAATAAAGTAATTAAATGAATTATTAAATAAAGTGCAAATTGTAACAAAGTAAACTTTTAGCCTAATATTCAATGTGTACATAGCAATAATTAAATAAAGTTAATTATTTTAATTTAACCAGCGATTGTTTGGTTACTACACAATCCAGTGGTATGAATCCGAGTATTGAGAGATAGATTAAATTGTCAGAAGGCGAATTTAGTAACAGTATAAATTGTCAAGAGGGCAATTTCGTAACAATATGTTTGAATTCATTCAAACAAATCATATCCGAAACTAATCATAACACGCACTACGAAACGGCTCAAAATCTAAATAGTTCCGATTACAAGGATGGAGATACAAGGGAGTGAAATTCCTTGTTCTTCTTGCAGGAGCATTAAAGTTGAGAATGGCAAGCAAAAACCTACTTTTTCACTACTTAGGAGTTTAAACACAAAACATGCATTAAGCTTGGTTCTCCGGGTTTTATGAGAGGGGAGACGAATATGTTTAAGACGACTCACATAAGAAGGAAGCTGAAAATTGGAGTTGCATGCAATATAACGTAGGCAAAACAATAAAAACCGCTTTAGAACTGATTCAAGAGCATCAGAGGAACAGACATATCTAGGACACCAAACAACACTTGCGTATTCTAATGATGGGCGTACCAAGGAAGTGTACAGAATTTTGGTAATAAAGGGGCCTTTGAACCCCTTTGCCCAACATTCTATGAAGTCTAGAGTCGGAGGAGCTTTGTTATCTATAGTTGCAAAGTGTTTACCAAAAATAAGTTTTTGGTCGAAGGTCACACCTAAGTGGCACATATGATCAACGGATAACAATGAGTAAGAATGAGCAGAGTGGGATGATCTGGAAAAACACATACATATGCTTGCATATCTTGTAGTTTAGTTGCATACAATGTCCATGTTGCACCAGTCACGAAGGACATTTAAATGATCTTGAAGCAACTACGATTCATTAGGGTTATCAAATGAATGGAACATTCTAACGTCATCAGAAAACTTAAGAATGTTGCAATAGGATATACGCGAAGGGAGGTCGTTTATAAAAATTGAAAATAGAAAGGGACCAAGGTGGCTACCTTGCGGCACGCAGGAAGTCGCAGTAAATTCATCAGATAACAGTCCTTTAAATAACACCTGTTGGGTACGTTATGACAAATTTGATGTTACCTATTTTAAAAGTAATGTTGGGAAACTAAACATAGAGAGTTTAAGGAGGAGAAGTCTATGGTTTACCACATCAAATGCCCTACTATAGTCAGAATAAATAACGTCTGTGTTTTCATACCATTAGCAAAGCCATCTATCACGCGACAAGAAAACTCCAGCAGATTAGTGAGAGTTGACTTTCCACGCAGGACACCATGCTGTTGGGAACTCATAAACGTATGAGCATAGTACAAAATTTGGGATGTTACGATTGCTTCCAACAACTTAGGAAGAATACTAAGTTTCGCAATCCCTCGGTAATTGGATATTAAAGATTTACTGCCCGATTTATGCAGCGGTAAAATATATGACTTCTTCCACATGTCGGGAAAATTACCATATATAAGAGAAGCACTAAAGAGCGAAGTAATCGGAGAGACAAGCTCAAAACAACACTGCTTAAGAATAAAAGAAGGGATTAAATGGGGACCTGGAGTAAAAGATGATTTCAGCTGAGACAAAGGCTTGAGCACAATGTCCTCATCAATAAAAGGTTGATTCACGGCGGGTTGTATAAAGGATTATCAACCATTTTGTATTCTCCAGTAGGGTAGTTGGACTTAAAATAATCAGCGAAAAGATTACAGATATCGAAATTATCATTGGAGACATTGTCATTATACTTTATGGAAGACGGGAGTGAACCAGTCTTACGTTTTGAATTTATAAAGTTCCAGAATGATTTAACTTTAGTAAATCAGTCATTTAACTTTTAGTCAGAGTATCATAAGCGCATTTTGAAATTTGAGCGAAAGTATACGAGAGTCTACTTCAAGGTTGTAAGTGCCTTTGTGCAGCTTCTTAAAATGTAAACTTTATTCTACAATGACTGTTCAGGAAACTGGTGCTCTCTTTCGTAAAGTAAAGGATTTTCCAATAAGAGGTGTTATTTTGGTATTCAAAGAAAAATGCCATTTTTTGAGATAAATGATCAGATGTTTATTTCATAATAAAAAGGAAGGTATGCCGTTAATAATGAAAGACATCAGCCAAATGGCCACCACGACCACGCTTACAGGACCATATCCTTTTCATGAAATTTTCCATAACCAAATCGCAAAGTGGCTGCCCTATGTCCTCGATAGCCTCACGAATTCTATCTTTGAGGTCTTGAATCGACGCTGGGCTGTTGGCGTAAACCTTATCTTTCACGTGGCCCCACAGGAAGAAGTCGCAACAGGCCAATTGTGATCACCTCTTCGAGAGATAACACGGTCCGGAAACTTTTCCCGTTGTCCAGATCAATACCATCCAACTCCGACCATAAAAAGTCATTAATCATCTCTCGATAGCGCAATCCATTCTCCGTAACTGTTGATCCAACCTCATTTTCGAAAAAGTAAGGTCCAATGACCCCGCCGGACCATAAACCGCACCAAACAGTCACACGTTGAGGATGGAGAGGCTTCTCAACAATAACTCTTGGGTTTTCCGAGCCCCAGATGCGACAATTTTGCTTGTTGACGTAGCCACCGCGGTGGAAATGGGCCTCATCAGTCAAGATGATTTTTCGATGGAATTCCGGATCATTTTCGTGCATTTCAAGGACCCAATCAGCAAAGACACGACGTTGTTGATGATCGGCCGGCTTGAGTTCTTGTGTTAACTGAACTTTATAAGCCTTAAGAACCAAGTCTTTATGCAAAATACGGTGTAATGACGTTCGTGGAATGCCCAATTCCAAAGAACGACGAGGAATTGGCAAACCTGGGTTTTCTTCAAAACTTGGTCTACAACAAGCAAATATTCTCAGTTGTTCTTGAGCGACGTGCACGGGTTTTATTCTTCACATCACTAACTTGTTCCAACAGATCGAATTTTTAAACCAATTTCTGTATTGCGGTCCGAAAAGGTGCTTCACGACGACCCAAAAATGCTTTAGTTTTGCGAACTGTGACTGCAAGATTTTCACCATTTTTGTAGTGAATTTTAATAATTTCAATGCGTTGTTGAAGCGTGCGTAGTTTCTACTTGTCAAATGTCAAAGAATAAAAGCTTCTAAAGTGACAGCTACCGAAATACCGGATGATTCAAAATAACACCTCTTGTTGGAAAACCCTTTATTAAATTTTATGGAAATGGAATTGTTCCATTTATTAAGCAGCAAGTAAACTACGAAGATTTAATGGATTGGACGGATGCTAAATCTAAGTATTCATTAGAGTTCATTCTGTGAATTTCTTGACAAATCCTTAAAGCGTCGTTGTGGGAGATAATACAAATCGATTCTACCAACAAAACAGTTTTGCTTTTTCCGTTGGATAATTCAACCGAAAATATTCGGGTATTCCAACCCATGAAAATGATCCTGCAAATATTTCACTAATACACCTCTTTACAATTTCCGAGAGAATTCAGAAGATCGGTAACAGCATAAAGATACCGGTTAATGCCGGTGAAATATTGAAAGTGCACTAACAGCGGCAATTATGATTTAATTGCATTCCCAGTTCTATTTTCAAATATAAATTAATATTAAAAACTCAAATAGTGCAACAAAATAAAGAGTTTTTTACATTGCGATTAGGTTAAGAATCGCATTAGTGTGTTGAAGCTGGCTGATAAGGACTCGAACAGGTCATTCAGGCTGCGAGATACTCGTAAACAATTTTTTGCATTCAAATTTTTTTTAAAATAGATCCCATAACTCAAATGTTATCATTTCCAAGTATCTATTATTATGTCAAACTGTATGTTGCCTATTAGCTCAGGAGATCTGTTGTGGATTTTCTCTTCAGTCGGGTGAAGGTGGTGGAATCAGCTCCGATATTAGTAGGTTTGGGTGGACTTGGAGTCTCAGATTGTGCGATGTAGAAAACTTTTTTATTTCTTGAGCGACTGTGGGAACCTTGAGGGACCGATGGATTTGGTTGTTTGTAACATAATAAGGTGCGTTTACAATCATTCTGAGGGTCTTTGATTGAAATCTTTGCAATGTTTCAACATTGGAAGATGCCGCGGTGCCCCACAGCTAAATACCGTATGCCCAAACTGGTTTTAATATTGCTGATAACAAGAGTAATTTGCTATCGATTGAGACTTTTGGAGTTTCGATTCAATATTCATATTTGTGATCTTTATACCAAGGCTGATCAACTTGCGAGAGATGGCACTTGTATGCCAAATGTCGGTAGGCATATGGGTGTACCTCTCGCGACTTGTAAGCTTCTCATAAGAGAGACACTAATTAATTCTGCCAATCAGCGGTGGATCTGTGCCACTACTTGCGAAATCGCCAGGCAAACGTGGCCGAGGCTAAATCTGCATCTATCGAGGAATATCAATAGACTCAATAGACTACAAATTAGGACTTTAATAGGAGCCCTTACGGGACATTGTCTAATAGGAAATCATGCAAGAAGAATGGGAGTTTATACACATGATTTCTGCCGCAGCTGCAGGAACGAGGAGGAGCTGGAAACGGTCCAGCATCTCTTCTGTACATGTCCAGCTTTTGACAGAAATAGGGAGCGGTTACTAGGATCCCACTTCCTAACAAGTATAGATGGTCTATGTCAGTCAGGTGTTAACAACCTTCTTCGCTTTGTAAAAGGCTCAGGGTGATTCAATCGGGAGGGGGAAGCGTAGCCGTGCCTCGCATCCGCGGTTCACAATGGACCCAACTGGTGGTGTAAGTGGCATCACTGGTTATTGGTGATGCGGCTGCCCTACCTACCTACCTATACCGAGTGCTTCTCGTTTTGTAAATATTTGTGTTTCCCAAGTTAATCTTCTGTCGAGGGGCATCCCCAGGTATCTAGGATCATCACATTGGGGTATATTTATGTCGTTGAGTTTAACGGGTGGGCAGGTAGCTCGATTGAGAATGAATGTAACCTGTCTAGCCCTCTTTGGACTTTAGAGGAAGCTAAGTGTGGGATAGTGTGAACGGCTCAGACAGCAGTTTCATCTGCAAAGGTACCTATGGCGACTCCTTAAGCTGATGGTAAGTGCGTGCGTGTGAAGTAGATAAAGTATTGAGTCCATGACACTACTTTGGGGTACACCTCCTAAGCCTTCATGGAGCTCAGATTGTTCTTCGCCTTGCGTGACGAAAAACTATCGATGGGTAAGATAAGACTTGATTAATACATGGTAGTTAATAGGGAGTGTCATTTTATTTTGTAAATCATGCCATCGTGCAAAATGCTGAACAATATTTTTTGTGTTCAAATACAGTGCTGTGTTTTATCCTGAATCCATTGATGATTTCGAATTACCTTTCGCTCTTCTATAATTGGGAGTAGTCTTTTCAGGAAAAGGATTTCCATGAGTTTAGAAGTAATCAGTAACAAGTTAATTGGGCGACACGATGCAACTTTATCAGCGCTTTTTCCGGGTTTGAGAATCATTTTTACTTGGGTAGGTATAAAGCCAGATGCTAGTACAGAGTTAAATAAGTAAGTTAGGAATGTAACTCCTTCTTCTGGAAGTTGTTTTACTATTTTACCAGTGATAAGGTCGTATCCAAGGGCTTTTTTAATATTTAACCTATCAATAGCTGCTTTCACTTCGGATTTGGAAAAGTTACGTATGGGAATGTCCATTCGATGTGTATTACTCAGAACAGTTTCCACTTCATCTGTTACACTGGCTGGGGGCTCAATTCGTGTGGGGAAATACCCTTTCTAAGCGTCGAACAAATGTGTCTGCACTTTCAAAAGTCACTTTAAGCCCATTTGTTATTTTCCAATCGAAAAGCGGTTTGGGGGGACATTGTGAGTCTCTTTAGATTCCTAGTTGCCTTTCAGAGAGAGTATTTTGTAGCAGCTGTCGCATCGAGATTACTGAGCTAATGATGGAGTTGGGTATTTCGTTCGTTATTAAGGATCTCTTTAAGTTCTTTTGTGAGCGCATTTAGTTTTTTTTTTCTTCTCTTCAGGATGTCTAGTTTGTTGCCACTTTTTTCTTGCATATCGTTTTCGCTCTCAGTTTTTATTTTATAGGCTTGGAGGTGTTGGTTGATTATCAGTCATTCAGTGGAGTTCCACGCAGCTTGTTACTGGCAGTTGTTGGAGTGCACAACAGCCGCAATGATGTCTTTTTCGGATTTCAGTGATAGTTTTAAATCAATTATGGAAGATACCGTATATCGGCAGCGATTCCAATCAGTTTTGCGATTATGTAAGCTACATTGGGTGGGAGGAAGGGCAAGATTGTTGTTAAGCTCGACCAGAAGAAAAGAGTGGTCAGAAGACAGCTCAAAACATGGGCTGCATTTAAGATCACTAAGCATGATACCATTTAAGATTACTAAGCATGATACCGTTCATCATACAGAAGTCGATCAAGTCTCTTACATCTGTTGGCCAATATGTTGGTATATCTGAAGAGACGAGGCGTAGTTAATCTATTTTCCAATGGCCGCATAAAGCTCTCGGCCTTCTCGTGTAGTGGCGTGGGAACCCTAATATGTGTGATTTGCGTTAGAGTCTCCTCCAGCTAGGAATCTATTGCCAAGAGCAGGGCCGTGCGCACGAGGGGGTTTTGGGTGTTGAAACTCCCCCAGAAGGGATTTTAGCTACAATAAAATGTAAATACATATATGTTCGTGAATAAAAATGTATGTATATGTAATCATACAATTATATGATATAACATATATTATGTGCATCCACTTGTTGGTAGATCTCTTTGAGCTCCTCTCATTTTTAAATTAAATTTGATTTAAAAAAAACCCCCTCCCACGAGCAAATCCTGCGCACGGCCCTGGCCAAGAGTCTTAAACAATTGTTCATACTGCTAAGTTGTAAATCTTACAAACTTTCATGTTCTTTTACCAATGCTTAGAACAACTATTTTAAAAAATATGTGATTTCATTAATTAAATAATTCATTGTTTAAAGGGGTGAGCTCAAACTCTTGAGTGATGTTTGACTATCGGATTGTATCACGATCTTTTTCCCCCGATATTTCCTGTCTATGCTGATCATCTGGGCACAGCGTGAAACTCCGCTTGACAAATGCTTGGAAAATAACCCATTTTTGAGACCAACCCCGAGGCAGGATGAGAACTTGCCTCCCTCTGAGCGTGAGTCTAGCATGCTTGCCACCAGACCACAGAGGCCGGATATCTTTTATACATTAACAGGAAAAATTAAGTATAGAGGAAATATATTTCAGTTACCAGTCAGTATCAGTTTGCAAACTACTTCCACTGTCGTCAGTGACAGTGGGAAATGCTCATTAACTCCCACTAAATACCAAATGTAGTGGGAAATGGAAACTATCGCCTCATGTCTGGTTGCATACCGCGTACACTAACAACTTGGGGACTTTTGTTGGCTTCAGCTTGAGTAATGTTATTGCCCACATATTTTTAATACCTTTGCAAGCTGCCATTACAGCTGAAACGTTTTAATTTGTTAAGTCAATATTTCCATGTTCATTTAAACTTCGCTTCAAAATTTCATACGAGCAAATGTCGAAAAAAGTAAATGTTTCTGTTATCTTGCACCACAGCGCGCTTGTTTTTCTTTTATACAATGTCGCTGCACACATTGCAAAGTTCAATATCACAAGATCGAAGCAAATGCTTTTCCATCCTCATGAAATATAAATATTTTCTAATTACATAGTTGTAATATCCCAGTTGCGTGCAAATGTTTAAGCAGAATATTGAGAATTTTTAACACGATCAGCAAAAAGAAACATTGTTTGCTTCTGAGAATGCAATATCTCTCATATTTTCAGGTGGCATGTGATTTTTCGGAACAATTTGTTCATGTTTTGTAATTTTCCACAATTTCCGAATTGATATTTTTAATCATTACACTGAGCAGGTTCGCAGGAATAATTTAGTCTGCATATTAAAGTTGAAATTGTAGGCAATAATAAGAAGTTCAGTGAAGGAACCATGACAGGTTATTGAGGCCTAGTAAGTTGATCAATAAAAAAATTCGGATTTAGATTAGGGTAATTTTAAGTCGTACTTATTAGAGGAAAATTTGAAGACACAAATTCAGATCTACTCCAGAGGGCATTGACCCTGATATCAACTTGGTGCAAGGGGGTGGGACTAAATGGAAACTGCATTGTTATTTTCACTACGAAAAGGCTTAGGGACAACTTCAGAGAACCTTTCATTTCTGGTGAAAGAATTGCTTTCTAAAGATAAGTTTAATACTTACGTATAACACTTGATGACAAGCTACTTTAGAATAGTCACTTGAACAGAACCACAAATAAGGCTAGGGCCACAGGATGGACCAGCAAAAGTTTACTTACTTTCGTGGCCTAATCGCAGAATCTGCGAAACAACCCGCAATCGGGTTACGGCCACCAGTAAAAGTTTAGTGGGGAAAAATTGGGGACTAAATCCGAAGATGTCGCTGTTGTAATTGCCGATGAGGAATCGATTTGGTGCAAGAAGCTTGACAAAATTACAGCTCGGGCCAAGATCAACAGAGTACAAAGACTAGCCTGTGTCTACGTAACAGGGGCTATGAAGTCCACTCCGACTGCCGCCAAGTCTTGCTAAATCTGACCACTATTTACATATTGATCTCTACAAATGGTTGAGTACCAATTTCAGTATTGTAGTTCTTAAGAAAGAAGGTTTGCAATTTCCGGCAAAGTTCATCTTAAATAATTAAGGAAAGGGTACTCTCATCTTTTAAGGTCTCTATTCAGAGAAGGAATAGGAAAGAAAAACAAATCTTTAACCCTAAGCGACTTTTGCAAAACCAGATACAACTTCCAACGTAACCCCAAGATCACATTCCCTGATAAGTTAATTGGGAACAGAATAGACCTAAACCTGCAACTATGTCTCATGCATGGTACACAGAAGGTATAAAATGGATTATGGTGTAGGAGTAGGAGTATTTGGTTATAGACCTAGAAGACACATTTCTAGCAGTATCGGCCAAGAGAACTCAATTTTTCAAGCCAATAGAACTTTGCTTAAGAGAAGAACTAGAAAGTGACACCTCCAATTGTCACATCTATATTCACTCAGACAGTAAGGCTGCGTTGCTAGCACTTAACTCTCAAATTGAAATCCAAACTAGTTGGGGAGTGCCTATTTCTATTGAAGAGACTAGCATAAAAAAACAGAGTTCACCTGATATGGGTGCCAGGGCAAAGTGGGCACGTAGGGCATGAAGAAGCAGATCAGCTCGCTAGAAAACGGGCAGCCAGTAGCTTTACTAGACCTGAACCATTCTGTGGCTTAACTTGGAGCTCCACTAAATACCAAATTAAGGAAAAAAAACGTACCCAAATTGGATAGAAACAAAAGAAAAGGGGGCTAAAACTTTCATGCCATTCCTTTCTCTGAAGAGAACTAAAGAGATACTGAGCTTGACTCGAGCAGGTATTTGCATTATGACGGAACTTTTGACTGGGCACTGTAGAGTAATGAAACACGTATAAAAATATGAGGATTACTCAAAATGACCTCTGTCTGTAGCTTATATGACGATCTGCTTTGCTGAACATTTGTTTTGTCACTGTAATGGTATAATATGGACCCGGCTTCGCGGCTTAGTAGAGAACAGTGCTACCAAAAGTGCTAGAGAGGGAACAGCTGAATATATGCTTAGTCACTGTAATGGTCTCATATGGATCTGGCTTCGTTACTTAGGTAACCATTTCCTAGAACCGTCACATATTGCGGGCAAATCTCCTAAAGAAATGTCTGAATTCTTAATGAATACTAGACTTGGGGAGTATTTGTAACTTTCGAGTGTGTCACCATAGGTCTATTAGGTCACAATCACTCACATTACAATCTAATCTAACTCACATTACAATCCCGATCCCATTACAATTTAATCTAATTTAAAAAGAGAAAAATTCTCATAAATAAAATCACTATTTTGATTTGAATGAAGTTTTGTCATATTTAAAATTTGGGCCAACAAATGTAACAGAAACAATAGCCATGCCCTTAGTTGACTCTGACGAATTGAATGTGGTCAATAAAAGTCTCTAGAACTTCTAAAAAGTAGTCTACGTGTGTTAATTAATTGGTCATCATACTTGATGCCCATCTACACAACACACAAACATTGATTTCATGAAACTACAATAAAAAAGAATAGGGTTTCAAAATATTTAACATATCCAAGGCAAAAAGGGTTCTTTGAAAATTAAAAATGACTTCTAAAACGTGTTGAAGTGTTCCGGAGGCACATATTTGAAGACTTTGAAAAAATGTCCCTCAAGTTTATAGTTTTAAATATTTTTCAATTTCGTAGAATATGTATATATCCTATAGAATGTATATATATGTAATAGGGATGAACGGTAGTGCCATGCCCACTATTTACATATCGATCTCTACATATGGTTGAGTACCAATTTCATTATTGTAGTTCCCAATCTATTTAGTTGTAATATTTCCCTTGCCATGCCCATATTCAAGTGAAGTTCAGCAATATAGAGAACGGCGCTACCAAGAGTAATGTTTACTATTCAGTTGTTGCTGTCATTGTTAAGATAACGCCTAGGACAAAATAGAGTTGTGAGATGACCCACTTATAACGAACGAGAAGACATGGACCCAGACAATTGCCGTTTTGAGAGTGCATATGCACCTATACGAGTATAATTATAGCTGCATAATTCAAGTAAGGTACATTTTTTGTGACAGACCTTTACCACCTCATTCACATTTTCTTTTTTAGCATTTTAATTACAAACTTAATTTTCAGATTTAAATGAATAACATAACAAGCGACCTCCAGTCCGTCTTAACTTTTACAATTCGGGCGGCGATGATGATTTACGATGATTACGCCATGGGTATTTTTTCTGTATTTCTATATTTAATATTTCTGCAATCTTTTTCAACACCACAAAAATAAAAATACAACATTTTTATTATCACTTAATTTCCACATAAAGTATTTAATTTGTTTAACCACAACTCCTCCAAGTGCGACCCAAGGTTTCCAATGAGTCCACACAAAACAGCTCGCGAATTGCCAGTGGGCGGACACCAAATAATATTTTGCATACTTTTACAAGTGCAATTAACAAGGTATGAGTTCTACCTGGTTAATAAGTATGCCATAAAAATGCAAAAGTGCTCAAATACATGGAATTGCAACTTCAATTTTAGGTATGCACTTAAATCACAATTAAAAATACCACTTGGAGGGGGCAGCAAGCCCAGGAAAACTACAGCACAAGGAAAGATCATCAGAGAACAATGACAAACTTGTGTCTACGCAACAGGAGCCATGAGGCCAACGCCAACCGTTGCCCTTGGGGTTCTGTTAAATCTACCGCCAATTCACTTGTTCATCAAGAAAGAAGCACTGCAATTTGCAGCCAAGTTCATTTAGAGGACGAAAAAGAAGCGGTACGTCTCATACCAATTCTGTACAAAGATGAGCCCGGAATTATTAAAAATAACTTCACCGAGGGCGACTTCTGTCCAAAGACCAAACTTAACTTCCAACAGAATTTCAAAGGGTACATTCCCAAATAGGGTAAATTGGGTAAATTGGAAACAAAACAGGCCAACCCACGTGTATAAGTCTCATGTTTGGTACACAGATAGCTCAAAGACAGAAGAAGGAGGTGGAGCAGGGGTCTTTGAGGAACACCCTAGAAGGCCTCTATTTAGCAGTATGAGCCAACAAAACTCAGTGTTTCAGGCCGAGATCCATGCAATCGAACTGTGCTTAAGAGATAAACTAGACAGATCGACCAATAAGAGTCACATCTATATTCACTCCGATAGCAAGGCGGCGTTACTATCACTTAACGCCTTAGACAGATAGATAGTCAGATAGAAGCGGGGTGGGCCTGAGAACCGCCGAAGAAGGAGGCCTCCAAGCACTCAGGCAATGATGCCCATTGTACTAAGCCTGGAAAAATATTTACGGAAGGGGGGATATAGAGGATTTCGGAAAAGAAGTTACACCTTTTCAAACTTCTTTGACTCTTTTATGAACCTCAGAAGTCTGTCCAGGGATAAGGAATGTACATTATCCATTCCCAAAACTTCTGACCCTAATATGCGCCTCCTCCTTCTGGCAAAGGCAGGACAAGCACAGAGAAAATGCTCTGTGCCGTCCTGTTCTTCCTCCAGGCAGGAGATGCAATTCGGATTCTTGATTATGCCTATGGTCGCCATATGATGACCCCATGAAGTATGTGATTACTGTGATTACCACAACCAATGATCGAAGATCTTTCCTACGTAATGTCAATAGGAAATTTCCAACTTTCCTGTTTGGGAAGCACTTGGTTGTTTGGCAGGCCACTAAACTGCATCGGTCCTTGTGAATATTATTCACATGGCTCCTGAACCAATCCGTACCCCCTGCTAAACTTATACCGATAAATGGCTCTGGTCCCATTGCAGTGCCCGCAGATCCACAGTTTGCCAATTCATCAACTAATTCGTTCTGAACACCACAGTCTCCCAGAACCCAAATAAGTTCAAGCAAATTCAACCTTGCAATGGAGTTAAGTCTTGACTTACATTCTTGGACAATTTTTGAAGTGGTTAACGCGTTTTCTAGGACCTTCACAGCAGCCTGACTGTCACCACAGACTCTAATTTCCTTACCACTTAACGCCTTAGAAATTAAATCAAAATTAGATTGGGTTTGCCTAGTACAGACTTGCATCACATAACAGAGTTCATCTTATTTGGGTGCCAGGCCACAGTGGATACACAGGGAACGAAGAGGGAGATGAGTTCACTAGAAAGGGAGCTGCGAGTAGTTTAACTGGACCAGAACCAGTCTGTGGGTTGCCTTGGGGTTCAAGCAAACTTAAAATCAAGCAATGACTTGAGGGAGAATCGCACCACTATTGGACGGAAACAAAGGTTGCTAAAACCTTCATGCCAGAGCGTTATCGCAAGAGAATCACACATGTACTTAGTCTCAGGTTTGTAGGCATTCGCTTAGTCACAGGATTTTCAACTGGACATTGCAGAGACTTGAAACACTTACAGAAAATGCGAATCAGTCATACTGAATATTGTAGATTGTATAATGAGGACGAGGAAGCAGCAGAGCATTTGATATACCACTGTAGTGGTCTAATATGGATCCGACTACGATATTTAAATTCTCACTACCTAGAACCGCCAGAAATTTTCTGACAAATCTCCCAAGAAGATCTTTGAATTCTTAATGAATACTAGAGTCTCAGAGGATTTCTAACTTATGGAGTGTGTCACAATAGGCCCATTTGAGGCCGCAGTGACTAGGTGACTAGACCCCGCTCTTCTCTAATCTAATCTAATAATCTTTCATTTTAAGATCTGCAGATACATTTACCAACTGAACTGACGTCAGTGGTGTTTATACCCAGAGTAGAGAAAACTAACCCTCTAATACGCCAAGTTTTATTTTTGTTGATAAATCGGTATCCTAGACGGGAACATCTCGAGTTTTATGTTCAAATTTGAGTTCACTTCATTTAGCGGACTGACGACCACATCTTCTTAACGCATATCATTCTCTATGTTCCTTTGATAAGCCAGATGTGCGAGTACGAGAAGATCATAAATTATGAACGAATATAAAGGCTTTTTAACAAGCATTTATTTTAAAAATTGCTACTCTATTGAGCATATTTATTTTGTGGATCAATCGATTTGAATTTAAGTGACTCACTTAAGCGTCACATCTCAGTAAGCCGGTAAATCCGGGCCACAAATTTATTTTGTGAATTTCAATTTCTTCTCGTGATAATTTATGTGAGTGCATTCGTCGAACGCGAGCCAAAACAATATGTCATAATTCCCATCATGCACAACCTGTCCGATCATCACCCAAAAGCAAACAATTAGAAGGTGATTTCCACTGAAAGTTGAACTTTACACTTGTAAAAATAAAAATACCTGTTTGAGTTGTGAAGTAATATTAGAGTAGATCATGAGAGGGGTGAGACTGCGTCCACTTAGCAGATTCCAATTTGCCTATTAAGCACGCAAATCAGTGACTGTCGTTCCTACTCGTATGTAACCCCTCCCCCTTTTGCGACAGCACATACTTTTCGGGGATTTTGATAATACGTCATGTGAGGGAATAGAACTTTATTGATGAAAATTAGAATAAGAATAGTAGAGATCTTTCATAAGAGAGTACTCCCTCCTCTTAGGTGGACTCTTGTCATATATGGATTTGTTGAGAAACTAAACCATTTGCAAATAAACGTTTTCAAAATTTTGTTGGTAACCTGATTTACATGGAGAGATATCGGAGCAAATACGGTTTCGAAGCTTTCAGCAAACACATAGCTTGTGTTTTTGTAAGGGGCTAAGTATGAACCCTCCACAATCAGTTTAAATACCGTACCGAGACGTGTTTTTCATTCAATGCGCCAGTCAGCTAGCCAGGACTCATCTAATTGTAAGTGGTCAGTCAACTATCTCGATGCGATTTTTATGTTAGCTCAAGATTAGTCAGCATGTATAGATATCATCTGGCGATTGTCTGTCGGTAGATCCGAACTGAACACTACGTACAAGTACACTTGGCCCAAGTACAATTCCCCCCGGGACAACAGCTTTAATGTCAAAGTCCTCCTCATGATCTAAACTCCTTGTACTTGATATAAACTTCCGAACGTGGAAATAAAATGTTAATATCTGATGCACTCTTGCAGATATACATTTTTATAATTTGTCCACAATGCCAGACCCTATCAAAAGACTGGGCATTATGAAAAAAAAATTCCGAGCAGTATTTTTATCCCCGATTGAGTTTCCTATCTCATCGCTTACCTGGATGATGTGGAATTATACCCCTTCCTTTGACATCTGGTACC
The DNA here is from genome assembly GCA_920105625.2 of Clusia tigrina. NCBI lineage: Eukaryota > Metazoa > Arthropoda > Insecta > Diptera > Clusiidae > Clusia > Clusia tigrina. Next base: position 37,398,313 of record OV050033.1, on the reverse strand, counting down.
ATATTAAGCATTAGTAGTCTTTCATATAGTTTTAAAATCGTTGGAAGGAGACTAAGAGATCTGTATGAGACGAGTTGAGTTTTACCTTTTCAGGACTGAGGGATTAGGATTAACTGTGATATCTTCTAAGCTGAAGGGAATATCCAATTCAAAAAATTGCATTAAATAGCTGAGTTTTTTTGAGTTATATCAGATATCTCTGCTGCCAGTTTCGCAGTCATTAACTCATAGCCAGAAGATTTTCTCACATTGGAATGATTTTGTACAACGTACAATTTTACACAATCAGCTACAGCGCATTACTTGCTGGACAAACACTTTATAGCAAAATCATTCACCAACAGTTTAAAGCCAATTCTCACATGCCAATGCTCTATTCTGATAGTGAGAGGTCAAATAAGCAACGACAAAGATCAATCTGAGCGAATTCTTTCGCACTCATCTGTTTGTAAATCTCATTGAAACTGGAGGCAATGCTCTCAAAATACAATATTTCTCTGATATTAAAAGCGGCGACCCACAGACTGTCACCTAGATTTGTGCTTCAAGGTTACCCTATTTGTCCGAGGAATCTGAAGATATTACTCATCGTGCTTTGAACGTCGAACCATGCTGACAGGTGTGATGCACCGACGGCTCAGAACGAGATGTTGCGGAAACTGGGGCTGGAGCATGTCAGCAGCTCGAAAAACCCCTCTTCCCATAAACATATTTGCAACTGTGTTCCAAGCAGAAATCTGTGCAAATGGAATGGAGAGTACGTACACAGAAAGGCAAATGGGAGCCAGTATAAACATTTAATCAGAAAAGCAAGCGACTGCCAGAATCAGTCATTATTGGCAGGTCGATATTTACTTTGGACGTCTGGACTAACTTGGCCGAAAAAACGCTTTAGTAGGATGTTGAAGTAGGAGCCACATGGGGTATGAAGCCAATAAAATAATTCTTTTAGGTCATTCACACTTCTGCGAATTGTCTATTCCCCATATGGCTGCTGTGATAAGAATATAGGAAGAATCATATATATCAAAAGATATTAAACTCCGAAGTAGGGGAAAAAGTTCCTTACACCAGCAATAGTTATTTCAATTAAACTCCAGAAGATGAAGGATCTTCATCTTGTATTCAAATGGATTACAAACAAATAAAATTAGATCGACTCTGGTATCTGCCAAATATGTGGAAAGGAGAGTAAACATTATTCCAAGCAGCTGCGCCTAATCAGTTAAATTAGTAAAGAACTACCATCTTTTTAGTCAGTGCTTGAACGGCGGCACACCGTGGTATCACAGTGGGCCATTAGGTGTGCTCAAGGGTGCTTTTGGCAAACTAGGCCACTCCTACCTACCTACCTAAGCTACCTTCTTTATAATAATCGTATATAACCGTAATATAATTGGATTTTTTGCATTTGGGGACCAAAGATTAGTTTCATACGGAATGAATTCCTTACACATTAATTTTAGAAAAGTTTTTGTTGTATACTCGTATGTAAGCAGGAAATACACCAATTATCCTTACAAAGAATTTTTGTATTCTTGTTATTAAAGCAAATTCCAACATCGAAGAGGATTTATTTGTGTATTTACTTTATTTAAACAACATTATTCATTGATAAACTTATGAACTAGAGAACTAATACCTAAGGTCTGCGGCGTAACCACTGGTTAAACGAATACATACGTATTACGTACATATTTTATATTCATATTTCAAAATATCTGTGATAAAGGAGGAGCAGTGGAATTGTGTTGTTTAAAGAAAGACCTACACCGCAAGAACGCCTTTAAATAAAGCAATTTTTTGACAAAATTAGGCCTTAGTTCGAGCAAGTAACTAACGTACTAATGCCTCTAATAATGATCAACAACCGTACTGAAGATAAAATGATGAGAAAGGTGAAAGAACGGTGGAGTACTGCCACATATAAGATCGCAAAGCTCATGTGCAAGCCGTACGGCACTCAGACCAAATCGATACTGGCACTTTCGAGGAAGGATTGCAGAACGGTAGTAGGAGTACTCACAGGTCACTGTCTAGCGGCGGTACACGCTAAAAGGATGGGACTCACAAACAATAATTAATGGACGAAATGTGGGGAGCAAGGCACAAGAGAAACTCTGGAGCATCTACTATGCCTATGCCCTGCAATAACTAAAAGGCCGTTATCATATCTGGGAGCCCCCAGGGTTGAAGGACTAGAAGAGGTCGCACAAGGAATAGTTTCTCTCTTAAGATTTGCTAAGAGCGTTTCCCTGTTCATCGATTCATACTATAGTTCTTAAATGGATATCCATCTGGTATCGCAAAGGACCTTGTATGTCTATGTGCAGCCTTCACGACCGGCCAGTCTAACCTCACCTAACCTAACCTAGGTCTCAGTTCGAAAATGTGGCGAACAAAATTGTCCCATTTATAGTGAAATGATTGTCTTGGTTTTAACAGGATAAACTTGGAATTATTACCAGATCAGTTTCTAGATAACATCATTTCATGAAGTGGGCCAGTGAATTGTACAATGAGATCCTACGATTTAACGACACTTCTTCCCATAATTTCTTGTGGAATCCGTTAGGATGGCGGTTTTGGCGGTTCGGTTTCTGGCGACAAACCAAAGACAGTTGGCGCTTTGAAAGCCAATATTGTTCATGCTATTAGAGATATATGTTCCCATGCAGAATGATTAAGAGATAGTGGCGTTTCACATATTCCCAAAATTATCCTTAAACACCCAAGCCATAAAATAAACTATCAAATAAAAAACTTTTTGATCATTTCATAATTCTTGATATGTTTTATTAAAACTTTTAAAGATTGTAAGATTTTAAAGATCGTAAGATTTTTATGATAAGATCGTAAGATCTTAAAGAAAAAGATTTATAATATTTTACTTTAAAGCTATCTACAACTAGTCAAAACAACTGGAACACCGGATATTTTATGGAATGAAAGATATATTATATTAAATGGAAGAACTATTTCGAAATTGAATTTTGTTTTCCCATTTCCAATCCTAAACGGATTTAAACTTGCTTGTGAAATTTATTCATCCAATTCCATTGCAACGGAGAAAGATTAGATAAAATTTTTTGTTGACTTTTATAGTTTAGTTAATAAAGTTATTCAAAAATAGTGAATAAATTTAATTTAAATAATTCTTCTACATCAAGCAGAAAAAACAGGAATTGGCACTGGGATCGCAGATGATCGTCAGAATACAAATAACAAGCGACAATATGACTAAACAAAACAGAATCTTGAAAATGGTATCCTGACATAACTACCAATCGGTATCCCAGGAGTATTAAACATAGGACAATGAGGTGGATTTTAGTGGATTGACATCTCACACTGACATGAAGCTTAAAAGGATAGACGGGAATTACAAAACTAGGATTTTTGTAAGATATGTTTCATTTTACAGCAGTAAATCTAATTTACTTACACTATCTGATAATTTTTTAACAAATTTTGAATATTGTTGTTGTCCTTACAGGGAAACATTTTTTACTCTAATAGCCGATTTCTCTGAAGCCGCCTTGACTTGTAGTGTAATTTAATTTGCATGCCATAATCTTCAAGTGAGAGTGGGAATTACAACCATATCCAAAAACGGCTTTTTTTCAGACCCAAGTTGTCCATTTTAATGGAAAGTCGGCGACTTTATGAATTGAACCCGATTTATTCAAAGTACATTCCAAAGGGGAAAGTGTTTAGCATTTTATAGCGCCACTTCCTATGAATTATCTCAAATAAGTAAAGTAATAATGCAGTATACTCATTAACATCATTAACTAAATCAGCTGAATTTCATCTTTGGCCATACAATGTCCTTTACTTAAGCCGCCCTCTTTGGTCATGCTAGACTCACACCCCGAGGGTCGCAGGTTCAAATCCTGCCACTGGCTTGGTCTCCAAAATGCTTCTTTCTACTAAATCTTTTTCTCTTCGAGTCGAGGGCCTCGGTAGCTAGTACTCACTCCCCAACCCCTTGCACTCATAATTAATTATGGCGTAAGATATAATAATAATAATAATAATCCTTTACTTATGTGTCTGCGTGAAGACTGGTACCCCTGAGTACTCGTATAAGACGCTAACTATAGTACCAGAACACTAACTCCTTGCATTGTATATTTCGATGAGCTGTGCACTTCGTTATAATTTACTTTCACGCTGTGTCCCTGGGCCATCCCACTTCCATTTCCTGTTTCTAAATTGCTCTGCGCATTTGCAGTGTTGTCGTTCAATCACTTTCCTGATCTGAGTCTGTCATCTTTTTAGTTTAAAACACTGATTATGAAATGAAATACTCACTTTGCAGCGAAATGCCAAAGAAGTTTAAGAATCTTAGATTATTTTTAAAATATATGTATGTATTTTTGAATTTATTGTAGTTGTTAGACGAAGTGATGTTTTTTTAATATTCATGCATAGATGCACTTCAATGTACATGCATGTAAGTTTCACAAATTTGTTTCTTATCACTATCAACAGCGTATTTTCTTGTGAATTCAATTCAACACAAGCTTCAAATAACACACTCCAAGCACTGCAACGTTTCTGAAACAAAGATCAAGTAAAACTGTTTTGCTGAATCCCACTCACTTTAAAGCTGAGGCAGTCGGTAGTATCATCAGCCAGATACGAGCGAGTTCTAAACTCGTGAATTTACAGTCACAGTTATATTTAATTGTTGTTTCTTATGCTTTTCTCATAATAACAGCGCCAGCAACAAAATTGAGCTCTGCTTCAAGTGTTTAAGACCCTGGCTCGCATAATTAATACTCATACTCACACTCATGCAGATATCATCTGTTTAATATTTGAACTTTAAATATGCGTGTTCCCCGTTAGTAATGCTGCAAGGAGTAATAAAAGGGGATCGTCTTATTAAATAAACACACTCAAATGCAGACATACACACATACATACATATACATACATACAGTACATAAATACATACATACATGCATATGTTAATTGACCATTCCTGGTCAATAGTGTGCTCTTCAGCTACTCGCAGAAACTATGTGCAGCGGTATAATAGTGACGTCAATTTAACCGCGGAGAGGTGGTGAGAGAGCGTGCCAATGCACAAGGTCAAAAGTGAACTTCAGTTGATGAACCATTAATACGAGTTTCTTGAAGTGTCGAATATGACTGAAATTTTTATGTGGACCGTGAGAAATGAAATTTTACAGCAAAAGTATTGTTATGGAGTACTTGTTGGCCCTAATAGGATATAAAGTGAGTAATTAATGCTCTTAGAAGTGCTATAACACCCCCAAGGCTACCAGACAATAGTAGAGAATAGTAGTGAAGACGGCAGAAAAAGTACATAAGGCTAACTAAGAATTGTATCGCCTATTTACATACATACTTACATATACATATGTACATATGTACACTAGCCAGAAGAAGGCTCCGCTCACCAAGCGCAAAATTGTTTAAAGACGGATATAATTAAGAAAAAATGAATTTTTTAATTATAAATAATGCGTTTTATTCTAAACATAAAGTGCAATTTTTATTCAAAAAATGAACTGCAATAGTTTATCAAATAAATTAAATATTATTTTTTATTTCAAAGGTACAGAAAAAGTCTCCGCTTATCAACAAAAAATTTAAAAAAAACTGACGAAAAATACTTATAATATAATATATAATAATAATATAATAAATAGCTAATACACATACATAAATAATATGCAGCTTGTTCGGTAGCAGCGGCGTTTTAAAACTTCTCCAATCCTTTTATGCATTGCTTGAATCAGTTTTCGCGTGTCCTCAACTGAAATTTTCAACCATTCCTGCAGGACTATTTTGTTTAAGATTTCCTTGCTAATTGCGTAATTGTGTTTATGCAGATTCTTCGCTCCAACAGAGACCACAAATGCTGAATAAGGTTAAGATTAGGTGATTGAGGAAGTGAATATAGTTGTTTTGGGCATTGTTTATTAGCCAATGCCGTGAAATTTCTGAAATATGATTCATGTCTTCGTCATGTTGAAAGTAAAATTGGCATGTCAACCCCAATTTTTCAGCACTTTGCTTCATATTTCTTTATAAAATATTTAAATAATCAAATCTGTTCGTTTTGCATTCAACAAATTCCATTATTCCTACTCCCAATCAGACATGCACCCATAAATATACTATATACATACATATATACATACATATATGTATATATTTCATTTGCTTTTATTTATTTCTCTTTCATTTGCTTTTATTTATTTTTTACAATCACTTCATTGCTAATTTAGCTTACAAAAATACATATTTTTTTTTTTTTTATTTTTAAAAAAGTTTATACACAAATAAATTTAATGCTAAACTTATTACCTAGGCAACTAACAACTAAGGTCTTCGGCCTAACTGTTAATAAAATTAACTAGTATTAAACTAATAAAAGTATATACATATATATTTTATATTTATATGTCAAAGTAAATCTGACAAAAATACATAAAATGCGTATTTGCATACTATTCTTAACCGAATTTAAATATTTTTTTATCGTGCTATATGTATGTTTACATACATATATACGAGAACATCTGGCCCCGAATTCTGAAAAAGGAAGCACATTTCTACATCCTAACAATAAACAATAAAATATATTCATATTTGGTTATATGTACATATCGGGTCTCCGTGGTCTAGTGGTAAGCCTTCAAGTCTCACAAACGTGGGGCTGCAGGTTTTGAATCCATCCCAGGACATGGTTTTGAAACACTTCTTTCTAAATATTTTTCTGTTCGAGCTGATAAAAGGTGTATTCGGATCGCCACTCTATCGAGGATAGGACAGACATTTCTATGGAAAAAGTTATCGAGTAAATGATACTCGGAGGAAACGAGCGAGTTTTTATCCTCGATAGAAAGCGTTCCCAAATTGAAAATTGCTTGAAATCCAACGAGATTAAAAATGAGCCATGAAAATTAACCTGGGATTTATCAGTGCTTTGTTTGAAACAGTGCTGCCAAGTTACCACTTACTGGTTTGCTGTTTTATTCGCACAACTCGATACGAGCTCGATACAAGTTACTAATCGAATACGCCTAGAGTTAGATGCTGGTATCCATTCCTCAATCCCTTGCAGACATTATTAATAATGGTGTATAGTAAAATAATAATAATAATTACTTATAATTATAATTACTATTAACTTATAATAATAATTACTTATAATTTTCCACTTATAACAAAAGTAATGCAATATTTTTAACCCCTGTTGCAAAAGTTTCTTTTCACTCATAACTTTGTTTGTGGGTATTAATATGCCTATGAGGCATAACCAGGTTAAAGCAAGCAAATATTCGTGAATCACGAAACCAGTTTCAATTTCGATTTCATCTTCATTATGAACCCGAACTAGCAGCAGCTAAGAACGAACAATGGAGATGTGCAAAAAACAAAATCCGACTAGAAGATCTTTACAAAAACAAAAATGTCCGCATACGTACTATGTATGTATGTATGTATGTATGTGGTAAACATGTAAATATGTATACATTTTTGTTTATATGACATATACAGCTGTAGTTAAGTTTGTTATTACATTATCAATATTATTTTAGAAAAACCTGTTCACACGTGACAATTCAATATACTCGTACCAATAAACTAACAATTATTTATAAATAGACAAACTTAAAACTATACACAAACATACATATGTACAACATGCACTCATATATATGTACATTACTATATACTAGTTCTAATGCTTATTAGATTTTGAAGTATAGTTTTTTTGCTAGTTCAGCACTCCACTGCGCAGGCTACTTCGATTCAAATTTACAACAACAACAAGACTGCAACTGTGAATCATTTTCATTTCCCTGCTGATGTGCCGTTTGCTAAACTTACATGAACATTATTGTGGCTTTGTAATAAATTATGAGGTTAACAAACTATTAATTCATTCATATACATATGTACATACATACATATGTACATACATACATATGTACATATGTAAATATGAGTATAGTTATTAATATGTATAATAATGTGACGTTTCAACTTTTATTACTAAATATTAAACTAGATAACAGTAAATATTATTATATCATAGAAAAGCATTCTCAGATGACGACATTAAAGAAGCCGCAATTGGTTTATGTGGACTATGAAATACCCTACACCCCTGAACCCTGATTATTGTTGCTTTTTCTTCATGCATTGTTAGTATAATGCACTGAACGTTTTACATCAGAACGTTTTTACTCAACTTTGTGGAAAATACTTGTATTGCTGAATTCTACACGAAGGTGGTTTACTGTCCGCGTTAATCCACTGTTGCTTTTGAAGTTTAAGTGTGTCCTTGCCGAATATATTATTGGAAGCTGACATTGAGAAACAAATATGTTCGTGCTTTGACGTTGGTTTTTTGACATTCTGAAGTGAATGCACCTTCTATAATTTTGTCACGGGTGATTACCTAGTTAGTTACGAGTACAAACTGGAATAAGCAGTGGTGATATTATGATCATATCCTGAGCAGTGCTTTATATTTCCCCCCGACTACATCTGATGGAGCAAACCGCACCTTTCACATCACTAATTCCGCACTTTTTCTTCGCATTAATTTTCATTCTAGCCATTTGTTCCTTTGACATGAATCCCACAAAGTTCGGGTGCTCAATAATTACAATAATATCACATGTGAAAGCAAGCACAGGTAGTCAACAGAACAGCCACAAATCTCTCAGTACACAAAGAGAGAGAAAGAGAGAGATGCAGTGACCCTTGACACTTTTACTTCAAATAGTTTAAAGAGGCGGGAGCATTATTTGAGATAAAGTGTGATTGATGTCTTTTCATTCCGAAATTTTATGTTTTGGGATTATTGACAACCACCGACTGCACTATTGGTAATGTAATCAAAGGACATTAATGGTTTGTGAAGTTAATAATTTAACTGTCCTGCTTCTGGTGATAAGGATTACATTTTTTTGCCAATTTTCGCAATTTAAAATGAATTGCTCAGATTGTACTCATAGCCGGAAAAAATATGACCCCTCTGTATTAGGGTGGTACTAAAGAGCATACATACATAGAGCTCGCATGACGAACAAAGTTATTCTAGAAAACCCCTCAAACAAAAATACAAACATTGCATATCGCTTCCCCTTGCCGCTCCCCGATTTTTGTGAAATCGCCATCACTTCCATTTCACAAAATTTTGAGTGATTCAATCTCTATGTTTCTATACTCTTTGGTGGTACTGTCTTTTACATGATTGATGCGCATTTTCTACGTGTAGACAATCGGCATTAATGCATAACACTTGAAATCAGTGCAATGATCAAAACCTTATTCGAAGACATTGCTATAAAAAACGATTAATGTATTATTTGAGATTATTACAATTTGACCTTACACAAAAATGAAATTAAATGTTTCTGTAAGGATCATTACCACTCGAAAGACTTTTGATTCAAAGAGAAAAATACGTAGAAAAATGGATTTTGGCACCATGGGCAGAATTCCAACTCGCAACCCTATAACTACGAGCAATTGGACTCCGGCGACCCGTCATATATAGTATAATTAAATAGTTCATCATGCGATTTGAGAAAAGTGTTGTTGTAAACCAATATAAAAAAGGTGCTGGATTTTAGAAGTTCTGGTTCATAAACGTTCAGTTCCTACAACATTATATGTATGCAAACAGAACGTTATATTTAACAGATTCCTTATAAATATTCTAAGTTATTGACATTAACATCCATGCAGTTTTTACGAACTAGCGGTTTAACAACATCAACCTTTGGGTTAAAGATCCCCTTAGGCGCATGGCTATAACGATCGTTAAACGACCGAAAGCTACGCATTGCCCAAAATCAGGGGATTTTGATTGATTCATGTCGTACGGCAAATAGTAGCCAGGTAATTATTGAAGAGAAATTACCCGTGTACAAGCACCTTAAGTTGTAACATGAAAGCGATGCACAATAATTGTACGTAGTTAGTTGAATCTTATGAATGAATGCGGAGCTGTCAGGCGTGTTTTGTTTAGCGTTTTTTATATCTTGTTTTGAGTGGGGCGTGTTACATTTGATATCAGGCAATTCATTTGCATGAGGATTTGCATATGCAAATGTATCGTATTTAACTCATTCATTCATTAGTTCGCTTGTTTGAAAGCGAAATAATATTAAAAATAGAATAAAGATAAAGTATCACAAAAACTATCTCGGGTTGCTCTTGACCCAGATACGCGCGAAATCAAAAAGTACTGAAACTCACCCTTGGAAGCTATCACAGGTAATTATGATCCCTCAGCCACGAAGAGATTCAACTCCAACAGACCTATTAGACTCCTTCCAAAGATATCAAAACAAGGTAGTGGAGTGGTATTATTATTATTTAACAGGCCAAAAGAGCACCGCGACCTGAGAGATCTATTGTGCAGCTTCGTCCCAACTAAAACAATCCTAGACTATTTATAAACTGCTGTGGGCTTTATTTTAACTAGATGATTTGGAGATAAGAATCCACTGCCTAGGTAGTCATGTTTGCGTCTTGCCACCACCGGGCAAGTGCATAGAAATGAACTTAGGATAATGGGCCGATACGCTTTTGGCGTGTGATCCGCCTTTTTGCCTGCTTTCGGTATGAAAGCTACCCTAACCTTCGTCCAGGTGGTGGTATAATTCCACATCAACAATTTGGATTTTGCCCAAAAAGTAAAATAGAGCTAATATCTAATAAGATAAGAAATTCTTTCGAGGGTAAAAAATAGTACTCGGTGATTTTTTTTTGTATATAGCCCAGGTATTTGATAGGGTCTCGTATTCTGGACTAATACACAATTTATACAAATGTTATCCCGTAATAGTGCATAACATCGAATTTACGTAATCGGAAGTTTATATCATGTAGGAGGAGTTTGTTACCCCTGACTTTGACTTTAAGGCTTCTATTTACTTCGGATCTACCTACTCATATCGACATTTGATAATGACATCCACATTTGCTGACAATACTGATATCATGAGCTGGCATGAAAATCCGAAAATCCATCGAGACGCTTGGGTGATCGCTTACGACTAGTTGAGTCCAAACTAACTGGCGCATTCGCTTGTATGAAAACAAAACCACCCACGTCTCATTTACTCTTTGCTACCGTAGCTTCGCGGCACTCCTGATCATACCGTTGGTTTCGTAGTGACGAGTGTCGGAAGCCAATAGTTTTCCCTGCGGCGATACGCATGGAGCGGGACATGTACGCCCAAAGTCCTCCAGCATCGTCGGGTAAAGAGTCGGGTTGGTGGAGCCGTTTCGAGAGTTGAGTGGAATAGACCTCGGCTGTCCTTTGTAATTGGAGCTTAGCGACGTCCAGCTTTCCTTCGGTCCCAGAGGTAAAATTGGAAGAAGAAAAAAATTACAATTAAATTTTATGATTCTGTTTATATTATTATCACCTCGAATTGAACCAATAAAAATAATTCAAGAAGCAACCAAATGTGTTCGACCAGAAATTGAACTATGGTGGCTATGTGCATATCAAGAAAGTAGCATACACATATTTAATATTATTATTTTAATACCTCACATGAATTTATTATGTTTTCAAGGGTTTGGGTAAATGGTTACTAGCAACTAAGGGTTGTCGGCATTTCGACACAATAGCCACGACCCCACGATTTCGTTACTAGCATGCTTACGACTGAATAACTCGGCAATTACAATTATATACCAGTAGTTCTATGTACTTATTAAGACAGGTATTCAATCTCCTGTCAATTCTTATTTACCAACTGTCCCAAAACGATATCTGCGGCTTACTTTAATCTTCAGTAAAAACCCATTAAATTTTTAGTCACTTATTAACCCGAATAGTTAAATTATAAAGTTTTATATAACACTCAAACGTGTTAATTGAATTAATTCCAGTTCTTGTGTAGGAGAGGCCGCAATATCTCAGAAATTTATATTTTGCTTCCACTTTCAATGCAGAATTTCAGTTTGCAGCAGTTCTTGAATATTATATTTAGAACCAGTATTTCGCCGAAGGAACTTTTGCCTTCCGTCGTCAATGTCACACTCGAAATCACTATCAAGAAACCAGATTTTTGTTTTCGATTGTATTCTGTAAAAATAAAATAAGAACGCTTTTACCTGTTGCATTGAAGTCTGTGATCGTTAAAAAGTAACTTTCAGAATAAAATAAATATGCATGTTGTAAATTCAAAGAATCTCGCTCCATATTGCCGTTTCATATTCCCCCAATCACAAATTAACATATCCATTGAGTTCACCGAAGTCACTGAATAATATGACGACCATGTAGGAAAGAGGAGAACAATTCTCCGCAATTAAGGGAGTTGTGATCAGATCCAGCCAAACTGCAGTCTGAAGGTGTGTAGTCAGGGCTATATGACGAATCCATCTCCATCGAAGCTGATTATGATAACAGTAGTCCCGAGAATTTATTTCAAAACCTGAATATTTCTTTGAGAAACTAGGTCCAAAATCGACTGCATGTCATTAAATATGTGTATGGTTTGGCATTCAATTAAAGTGTTCATTTCCAATTTATTTGGCACCCACAATGTTGAGATTTTTCCTAGTTGATAACTTAGCAGAACATATATAAAATTGGAACGATACAGAGAAAATTACCTTTACTCCAGCGGAAGGATGCCAACCAATATCGTGAAGCGTTCCAAATTTTTTAAATTGACTAACAATGTCTCCTTCGCTGACAACTGCACACACAGGAGTATTTGAAGCCATTAAAAACACTTCCACCCAACAATAAATCATTAAACAAATTTTATTGCTATGGACGAAAAGTCAAGGATTCTGAGGTTACTTGTCATGGCAGCAATGAGTGTGCAGGTCACGAAGCCAAGATAGCATTATTATATCCAGTCTATGCATATTCATTCATGTACTCGTAAAAGATCCTCTCGAGGAACAACAATTTTGTAGATTGCTTTTAATATAGTCTATAAAACGGTAAGTCCAGATAAAGTTCCCTTCGGTTGCCGACAGCAACTACAACCATACAAAATAAAAAACCTATTCCAGGATATAGAAACCACAACCCTTATGTAATTTTTCCGACAACTTCCACCTAACCATATTTGATTTTCATTTTAATTACAATAAATAAATAAAATTACTACTACTACTTACTTCTTCTATCCTGCAATGGATCTGGGTCCTTCTCTAGTTAATGTTTTGTTTCTCCACGAGGTCACAGAGCTTATGTACTGTTTTGGTAAATTTTGTTGTTTAATTACATCAACATTTCCAGTACAGACTAGATCCCGATGTATCTCTCACGGCAGGTTTCGCCACATCTATCGGGTTTTTCAATAAGAGCGCTACAAAAGTTTTTTTAAATAAAACAAAACCGGTTTTAGATATCAATGAAATTCTTTATTCCTGTGAAAGTACGTTCGATGCCATTATGTATGGAATTCGATTTCTTTTGCATGGCCACCACGGGCACGCTTGCAGAAGTCCAGACGCTGAACCCAATTTTCAACGGTTTTCAAGGATAAATCGGCCGATACTCCTGCAATTTCACGTTCGATATTCGTACGAAGTTCATCAATCGTCGCTGGCTTGTTGGCATAGACCATAGACTTGACGTAGCCCCACAGGAAATAATCTAACGGCGTCAAATCGCACGACCGAGGCGGCCAATAGACTGGGCCATTTCGTGATATAACACGTTCACCAAACTTGGTTTGCAGTAAATTGATTGTGGCATTCGCTGTGTGGCTTGTGGCGCCGTCCTGTTGGAACCACATGTCCTCCAAGTCCATATTATCCAATTGGGGCCAAAAATTTTCGGTTATCATTGAACGGTAGCGATTCGCATTCACAGTAATGTGCCGGTCTTGATCATCACGGAAGAAGTACGGCCCAATGACGCCGCCGGCCCATAAACCGCACCAAACCGCAATTTTTACGGGATGCAATGATGACTCAAGGAGTATGTGTGGATTGCTGTCTAACCAATAACGCATATTTTGCTTATTGACGAAGCCATTCAGCCAGAAATGAGCCTCATCGCTGAAGATGATTTTCCGATGAAAATCCGCATCATTTTCAAGTTGTTGCTCAGCCCAATTCACGAACATACGACGCTTATGGTGGTCAAGCGGCTTCAGTTCTTGCGTCAATTTGATCTTGTAAGGATGTAGGCCAAGATCTTTTCGCAAAATTCGCCACAACGACGTCACAGAGATGCCCAACGCTTGAGAACGACGTGTGAGAGACACATTTGGGCTTTCTTAAACTGAAGCCTCAGCGGCAGCAATATTCTCGACACTACGGGCACTTCTTTGTCTCACTGGCACGGGAACATTTTGTACTGTGCCTGTGGATTAAAATTTTTCCACTAGACGCTCAATTGTTGATCTGCTAGGACAATTATGACGACCATAAATTGGACGTAGCGCTCTTAAAGTTGAGGCGACTGACTCCGAAATTCGGTAGTAAATTTTAATAATTTCGACTCGTTGTTGGCTCTTATATCTTTGCATGATGAAATGGCAAACCTTACTGAAGAGAAATGTCAAAAGAGCGGGAAAAAATATGGCGTCGTTTGCTGTCTCTATCGATTTACTTTTGTAGCGTTTCTTTTGAAAAACCCTTTATGTAGGCGGATATGGCAACCCTGTCGCCTGAGGTGAAGAGGATAGTTGAAGAGAGCACAGTGTTGAAGGCTATCTAGAAAGGAACGAGTCGCTTAGTAAATGACTAAAAGTTACTACTATTGTTTGTAGTTCCCATTATATTACAATTTAGACTAATGAAATACTTTTTTGGAATTGAACATTATTATTAAACTAACTTAAAATTCTAAATAGTAATATCTTTCCTACATCTATATTTAACGTACTTTCTCACCCTAATCCTGACAATTCTTTCGCAGTCCTGATCACCGTTCTTTCTATAGTAAAAATAAAATTTCAAATATAGATGATATTTTTAGAATTTGTTTCCAGTATGATTTGACGACAATTTTGCACTTACTCCAATTTAAATAGTACCGAACATTTATAATTATTAATAATTATTATAGAGTTGCCAGACTTAAAATAAAAAGAAAATGGGGAAAAAAAATTAAAATTGAATTCCTTCATATTCATTTTCAATTTATTTTAAACTTACAATTTAAAAAAATTAACAATAACTTTAATTATAATATTACACCATCTCATCTCGTCCAATTTTTTCCTGGCTAATGGAAATTAGTCGGTCTGTTCGTCAGTGGCCACTTTTTCTCCAGACCGCTTGAGATATCTTAATGAAACTTTCTAAAAGTATAGTCTGGACAGAGATTCAGAACCAGATTGCTATACGAGCCCATTGGGACAAAGACCATGCCTGCCTCCCATACGCCCACTTTCCAAATCAGGAACTTTTGGGACTGAAATTAAAAGTAGAGTATATATGCTCGTGTTGGTATGATACTATGAATAAAATGAAGGAAAAAAATTCGCAGTAATGTACATAGGATCCATAATAGTGTGTGTGCAAAATATGGACATCATATTCCTTTTGCCACGCCCACAATTAACCAAAAGGCATTACTAGGTTCCTATTGAAAGTTCAACAAGGAAATTTCACTCAGGGTACAGGTCACTAACAATCAACACCACACAATAAATGGGCGGATTACTTCTACAGCCACGCCCACTATTGACAAATTTTTATAACTACGATCTATACAATTTTTTTGGGCAACATTTTATATTAGTACGTATATTGACGCTACAAATCTATACACAATAAATAGGGTCGATCAAATAAAGAAATATCCCTCCCATATAATAAACTTTGAGCACCCCACTATAACAAAAATAGCCTATTTATGATGATATATGAATTGGTAGCAGTATATATTAGGTCCCTAGCATGCATGCAAAATATAGGGAATATTACTACTGACACGCCAAGAATTAACCAATATCCATTTCGAGGGCCCTATGCAAGATTCATCAACGAAACTTCATACGAAGGTGCAAAGTGCTAGCATAAAACACAAAACACAAAATGGGTGATGCATTTTGAGAACCACGCCCTCTATTGATACATGGTTAAAACTTAGGACCTGTGCCAAATGGACCCAATTTTATATGAATTAATACATTGCCGCTGCAAAGCCATTGACAAGAAATGGGGTATTCGTGCCAGTAATAAGCAACGCGAGAGCAACGTTTCCACTATACCCCTCGCGGTTCTACCTAGAAACGACAGGAACAAAATGTATAGCTTTAGGAATTTTCAATTTATTTATTGAAATAAAAGTGTATTTAAAAAAATCACCTATAATTAATTAATTGTGTAAGTTAACGAATTGAGCTCGTTTATATTCGCGAGTTTATATTTGGAAGCATTATTTACTTACAAACTCAAAATATGTGAACTAAAATAATTTTATTGAGATAAGTATAAATAAATAATAGATTGATATGCTGAGATAACTGGTCACCTTGATTTCATATGCAAATAAAATAAGTTTTTAGCTCATAGACTCGCCAAGAGTTCCGAATAAATATTTTTATTTGCATATAAAATGAAGGTAACCGAAAATCCAGTTATCTTAGCGTGCAAAAAGTCGATCATTTCTCATATTAAAAACATAGTTCACATAAATATAATTAGAAGTAATATATTAATTATAAGAGGGTCGCGATTTGTTGTGATTTGAGCCGTGTGTGGTTTGAGCAAAATTTACCAAAAAATTCAATTGTTAGTTTTCATTGGGGCGTATCTCGATTAGCTGTAATTTTTTATCTGATAAAAATGACAATATTTCTACATTGAAATCGAAGTTGAGATTTTAGCATAAGGTAAATATATTTACAATTAATTATTCATAATAATTTAACAGGAGGCGTATTCGATTCGCCACTCTATCGAGGATAGGACAGACTTTGTATGGAAAAAGTAATCGAGTAAATTATACTCGGATGAAACGAGCGAGTTTTTCTATCCTCGATAGAAAGTGTTTGCAAATTGAAAATGTTCGAAAACCAGCGAGATTAAAAATTACCCAAGAAAATTTCCCTGGGACTTTTTATTTCTCAGTGCTTTTGTTGAAACAGTGCTGCCAAGTGTACCACTTACTCGTTTGCTGTTTTATTCGCACAACTCAATACGAGCAGCAGTTTGTTATTCGTACCTTTTATTTGGGTACTATAGTTTTGTAAACAAAGTTTGAAATTCCGTCCCTGGAATTCTTCAACAAGATAAAGGTTTTAGAAGCGGTTTTTTTCAACTAAACCCATTGCATACCTTTCACTGCACATGCATATTGCTACTCACTGCCTCTGACAGCCGCCCACTGTCACTTGGTGCCCCTAACAAACCACAATTGCGTAGCCACTTCTTTCATTAATCGGCTACCTCACACAATATTTCACTCTAACTTCACAAAGTTCCAGGGCACACCGATTAGTGCTCCCTGTTCACATCTAAAATTGGATGTCAAAAGCGAGAGCTTTTTCACTCCAGTGACAAGCCAAATTCGGGAAATTGTTGTTGTACAGTACACTGGCAGCAACTTTACAAAGTGACTTAAAAGCTATAGTGAATTTTTTTAACTGTGGTATTAAATCAAACTTTGTAATCGGCTTTATAAGTAAATTGCTGGAAACTACCTTTGTTAAATCTAAATAATCTAATAAAAGTTGTCTATTAATTGAAGCAATTCAGTGATTGAACTATTATCAAAGACACTAATTTTCGTAACAGTACCCATTAAAAAAATCAGCATGAAATTCAAAACACACAAAAGATTTTAAGGTAGTCAAAATGAAGAAGTCACCCGCACCAGAAAGCTGTCCTTGGTAGAATGCGCAGACATCTGTAGATCGTGATGCTAGCCCAAATCCATGGACATTCCGTGTGACTAGAGAGAAATATTCATGTAAATATGTGTGACGAAATAGCCATTTTAACAGTTCATTAACCAGGGCTTCACAAATAATGTGACCCGATTACTCCAAGCGCTTCCGCTTTCCTCTATGACCCACAGCTCAACATAGAGCACTCTTGCACAGCTGGAGATATGGAGTAATATCGGTTCCTTACCGGCTCCGCTCCCTGTATGAACTGTATTTAATGCCGTTCCAGTATTGTTTTCCCAAGACCATGCTGTTCGAAGGTTCTAAACTGATTCCTTACATTGTTCAATTAATCTTGAATTCATCTTCTCCCTTACTTATTCGAGAGGCAGGAGAAGGCAACCTCAAGAAGACTTCTTGTTTAAAAGAAGGACACACGTAAAATCGTCTTTTTTCATACTTTCTCCGTGAAATACTACCGGTATGATGATAATGCCTTTGACCTTCAGCCGTACTTACTAAAGTATGATATTTCTTCACTTCCACTCGCAAATTGTTGACCGCTCTGCATTCCATTCACCGTTTCCCGGCTGACAAGTCGGCCATTTTGGGGCCCCGTGCAATCCATACTTGTAGCAGAAGATCGCTCTTCTCTCCTCGAGGTATTCCATAAACCCATGTCCTATAGATTCTATGAGATGTTCCGTCCAGGTATTAGAACTATCTCTCTAACTCCCTTCCTCTCGCTCAAATTCTTCTTCCTTACTTGAATGAGCTCGAATTCTCTCCCGCATCCGGAGCTCTGATTTTTGCAGATTCAGGTGCCCTCCTAGATGCACAATTTCAGCAATTAAAGTGGCAGATAAAATATGATAACGTCAATGCTTGATCCGCAAACCATCTTGAAGTCACGGATGCGCTCCGCATCTTTTCAATAACGGGCAAAGATGAAGGCTTAAAGATGGTGGTCCTCAGCCTGGCAGACTCCGCAGATTGCCTGCTGCATAAGCTCCTTAAGCAGCTCGAGCTGGGAGATAAGAAGCCTTCCTAGCTTTTGCACCAGATGCATACTTTGTCGGCAGTTCCCGCTGCGGGCTATTTAATCCGGGTTAAATGGCTCGATCTATTGCCGTCGTCCACTCTCAGGCTACTTCAATATATAAGGCAAGGTGCTCTCATGAACCTGCACTGTATCGATGCCACCGCTTCTCAGCGGAACTACCAATTCAATAATCAGCAATTCTCCGACACAGACTTGCATCACTATTTAGAGCACCCTAGAGGATAGAGCGATCTGCCTGATCTCCGACGGATCGCTATGGCCCTATCTGTAATCCAGCCTCCAACGAATTGGGTTTGATATCGTTCATGGACCGGCACACCAGAGTGGCAGAGCAAATGCGAAACGATAGGTCCTATAACCGTTACGTGTTTGACAGGTGGATCTGTACCTACAACACGCTTGTTGAAAGACTAATTTATCTTTTTTTTATTGTTTCTACACACGATCAATTTCACACAATATCAACCTGAAATCGATTTTACACAATCGCCAACTGAGAATCAAAAATTAGTCTTACTGAATAACCACTGCTTTTTAATTTTACCGGGTTTCATCTCCTCTCTGGCTCACTCAATGGCTTCTATCAGTTTCCAAATGCAACAACCTCTGCTCGCCACACATCCTCAACTTTTCTCCGCAAAAGCAGCCTGATGAGGAGCCAAACCCGCACGAAATTTTCGTTATAAATGAATCTTAACTGATTGCTACTGTTTCGAAATATTGGAATCACTTTCTATGCACTCTCACACTTTCCGGTATTAAGGTTGCACTTGTTAAAATGTCACGTCATAAAAACAATTATTTGGTTAAATAGTATATTATTTAACATCTTGTTAGATTCTTTCAGACATCCATATTATATCATTTGAATTTTTATTCGATTTTATCGTTTGTATTTTTTTTTTTTTTTTAAAT
Organism: Clusia tigrina; assembly: GCA_920105625.2. Taxonomy (NCBI): domain Eukaryota; kingdom Metazoa; phylum Arthropoda; class Insecta; order Diptera; family Clusiidae; genus Clusia; species Clusia tigrina. The sequence goes on along the minus strand of OV050033.1, from coordinate 37,378,501 downwards.
CCCAATTTATTTACAATTTGTTCTACAACAATAAGTAAAGTAATTTTAACAATTTGACTACACTATATATTCTGGCCGTTGCCACAGCAAATATTATTTATAATAAGTTTTATTTTAGCTTTGATTGTTCTGCTTTTCTCTGCCGTGGTTAAATTTACAAACATCTTCGTTGGGCAGTCTGCGTTTATTGTTCATTTTTTGCTCCAATCTAATCTAATTTATATATCGGAATACAACTCTGAGGTGTTGATTTGTTCGCAATAATGGCGAATAATATAACCCGATGATACCAGAGATACAGAGAACGGACACTTAAACGTCAAACTTTCTGACGTTTAAAAAATTTCATTGTTTACCATTAGTTGACTATATAGATAGGTTTGTTTATCATTGGTTAACCAGAATTCTGAGGAAAATCTGCCACGCTAATACCAAAATAAGTTTTTTCTCTGTATTCTCTGATGATGCTTTGTTCAAACCAGAGAATACAGAGAAATGACTTTTGTTTTGCGCACACTCACAGATGTGTAAAACTGTAGTAATGTGGCTGATTTTCTTCAGAACCAATGATAAACATACCTATCCATATAGCCAACGAATGATGAACAAAGACAATTTTTTACGTTTTTATGTTTAAGAATCGCTTCTCTTTGTTTTCTGGTTTAAACTGTTGTCAAACGATTATTTTACGTGTTATATATTAAACTACAATTCGGCGCCGACCATGTTCGTAAACATAATCTTGCCATAAGAGAACATTTTTTCTTTCCTTTTTTTTTGCAGTCAAGTAAATTAATACCTAAAAATTTTGTTAATTTGATAGAGAAAAATTTTATTTGTATTAAAATTTTTTGTCGCCAAATGAATTCAATTCTAGAGTTTCTAGCTGAAGAGTTCATCCAATTAATATTCTTACGAAAATTAGTTCGAAGATTGTAAAAAGTTTTGATTTCGAAGACTGGCAAGTAAAAACCTTTGTTTGATTATTTTGCTTTAATAAAAATATATAAAACAAAGTGTAGTTCATTTGACTGATTTTTGTTTTATATTGCTTTTTATGACAGAATATTTATATATTATATATATATTGCTTAGTATGACAGAAGGATACTTATAATTTATTATACATAACTTTAGCAAGAACGAAATTAAAATAGCAACGAATGTTCCAAATATAAATTAAATGTAAACATTATAATTTGAATATACAAATTTTGCAATGTACTCATGAATCGGAACTGATTGTTTCGCGGAACCATGGTAATCGAAACAAAATAGCCACTTTGTATTTTTATCCAGTTTTTGGCAAGTTCATTCCACAGTGGAACCCTTCATTCGTACTATAAAAAATTTCACATTCCATTTCGTTTGTGTTCCGTACGTCACCAGTTAATATCGTTTTGAATCAGATGTTTTTGTTTGCATTTTTTTCTGTGTGTTTGTGTAGATTTCTAATTATTTGAAGCAGCTTTCTTACTTGCTAAATACTTTGTTTTAAAAAATTCTGCAACTAAAAATAGGAAATTGGTCACCAAACAAAAATATCTGGATTAAATAGACGAAATAAATTCAGATTTACTACCCCCGCTGAAGAGAAAGTCGTTTTATATTTATTTATGCCCATTTTTGTGCGTATCTTTTGTGTAGTAAAACGTTACTTCGCCATCGTTGCATAAATTTGTCGTATGTTATCATTTGAACAATATTAAAAACAATTCAGCGCTTGTGAATAATTGCGGATATTCGCAATAAGAGGGTTCCAACAACAGGTGAGCTTCGATTACAACTTCTCGCAAATGATGCAATACCATCCGATAGCCATGTTTTTATTCGAGTGTGCACAATTTATTCATGAAACTAACTGCATTTATCCAGTTTCTAGTAAAACTCAATAGTTTGACGTTCCTATCATCATACTTTTAATATGCAATAGCGCAATGACTGACTCTCTTGCCACGACTTCCAAGAAAGCGAAAGTAAATAGTAGCGAGAATATTGGTGATGAGAGTCGCTTTGTTTCCGCTGAACCCGAAACGGCAGAATATGATGCCCCAGTGGATTGGTGGGCAATACCGGAGCCGGTACTACTACGCATATTCTACTTGGTCTCCACGAAAGATATTTTAAGTGCGGGTGCTACTTGTAGGCGATGGAATGACATCGCCAATGATGAGATTATGTGGAGACAAAAATTTCAAAAGCACTACAAAGTAGACCCGAATATATCACTGAAACCAGGTAAGCCGATTATTATATAATCCAGGCTTCTGAGCAACATACATTCAATAACTTAATTTAGGTTGTGAATCGTGGAAAAGCGAATACAAGCGCTTTACGTCAAACATCCCTTTTGTGCAATCGCAGCGTCTCGAAGGACATGCTCATCAAGTGTTACATGTCAGCTTCTCACATAGTGGCGAAATGTTCGCTACATGCTCGAAAGACGGCTACGTTATTGTAAGTAATCCGACTCATCTATATTTTATTTATTTATTTTAAATATTCTACGTATTCGTGTTACATATTTATAATCTCCTTCATTGTGTATAAGAAAACTTATAATCTAACAATATTACACAAATATTTGAATTATATATAAAAAATTTGTTGATAATACAAAATCGGACATTATATAGATTTGGAATTCAGCCCACCCCTGTACTGAAAAATACTCGCACAACATGAAACAATTTAGTTGGAAGTACACGCAATATTCACAGTTCAATCAGAGCGACACTTTATTACTTGTTTCGGGAGTGCATTTTGGATCTCCACATAGCACATCCGGTGAAATTGCTGTTTTCACTGTGGATGGAAAGCGTAAGTAGGATTTTTTCGTTTAATTCCCAAATACACAAATTTTATACGTAATATAGACGAATCGCATTTGCGCTGCCGTGTGGTTAATCGTCCTTACGACATCTTTGGCGCTTGGTTTAGTGATCAATATCTTATATCTGGAGACTTACACTGGTTAGCACATTTAGTGAGTACATCAGTGCTATGGCTTAATAAGGCCAATCAGGAAATAGATTCGGAACATGTACCGATAATGAACCAATTATATAAGTTTTACAATAAAAACGCCAGCTCCGTACGTGCTATATTAATGGCGAAGTGCCCTTGGCTTGATGAATCAAATGATCCACTAATAGACGAAAGTCAAACCAGTAAAAAACTTGGAACGGAGGGCATGAATGTAAATTAATTTAAATTGATGTAGCAACTATTAAATTCTTCCCAATCTTACAGCCAGGAGACGACGAGATGGACCAAGCGCATCCTTCAAACTCCAGCTCGGCTGGAAATAATTTTTCGCACTCCGCAACGTTGCGCTGCACGCTACGCAGCGAATCCCCGGATAATTATCTGCAAGACATAATAGAACCAGACGCCTACGAAAAGCCTTCGAACCCAAACGCTGACGCTACCATACGTTATTTGGACGAGTATCGGCGAGAATGCATTGGCGATGTTGACCATATAGGATCATATGATGCGGACGAGGACGACGACGATGAACCAATGGATAGCGCTGATGACTACGATGACATGGAAAATTCAATGCCGAAGTATCTTATTTTTTCGACTGGTACAAAGACATATACTCCCCATCAAATTGGAATTAAACGCATACGCCATGTTACTTTCCCGAAAAAGTTAGATCCAGGACCTTCACTCAAAGAAAGAATCGCTGCAAAAAAGGCTGCCGAGTTGCAGGTGAATCGTCGTTAATTAAATTAAATATTTTCAATAAATAATTACAAAAATCCTACTTTCCATAACACTCTACTTACCACTCCATCCTACTTACCATTACACTCTACTTACCATTACACTCTACTTACCATTACACTCTACTTACCATTACACTCTACTTACCATTACACCCTACTTACCATAACACCCTACTTTCCATTACACCCTACTTGCCATTACACTCTACTTTCCATTACACTCTACTTACCATTACACCCTACTTGCCATATTCTGGCATATTTGAATGGTTCTGCTCTCCACTCTTTTTATTAACTTACCGAATGCAATCATTATTTGAGAGAATATTCTTCACAACTTTATTAGAATGAATCACGTGCTGATCCAGATTGGTGGAACTTTGAAGCAGTAGCTGATCGCTTTGACAAAGTCGACAAAGTAATTGATTTACATGGTCATATTATTGGAATGGCTCTAAGCCCGGATCACAGGTTTGAAGAATTTATCCTAAATATTCATTTATTACCATGTTAAATGCTTCTTGATGCAGGTATCTGTATGTAAACACCCGTCCGTGGCCAAAGAACTACGTTATAGCTAATGCTTTAGAGCCGCCACCTATCGCACAGGAAATTGATATACATGTGATTGATTTAATGACACTAAAACGCGTTGGTAACATGTTGCGGGCCCATAAAGCCTACACGCCCAGTACCGATTGCTTCTTTATATTCTTGGATGTATCAGATGACTATGTAGCCAGGTAGAATTATACATCAATATAATCGGTTACTTAAACTAAAACCATTTTTCTTCTGGATAATTTTAACCAAATCCATTGTAGTGGGGCCGAAGATATGCACGCTTATTTGTGGGATCGCTACTATGGCATATGTCTGGCCAAATATAAACATACCGATGTAGTTAACAGTGTGGCGTTTAACCCTCGTGACTCCGAAATGCTTGTAACTACAAGTGACGACTACACTATTAAAGCAAGTTTTAACAATCATCATTTTAAAAGTTTATTTATAAAATCCGTTTTCTTCTTCCAATCATAGATTTGGCGATCCCGTGCAAAGATAAAGGAATTAAACATCCAAGACGGAAATAAATCAGAAGCGTTCGAGCTGAAAACTAAAATCTAAATTTCGCTAAAACCTATATATATTAATTTCATTTAATTGATTAATATAGATTAGTAATAATTTAATGAAAATAAAATACTTCAATATTTGTTTTGTCTTACATAAACGATTAACTTATTTATTAGTTATTGATTTTTATAGTATATAAGGAATATATGTATGAATTTATTTGTTGCAATCCGCCAATAAACATATAATACTCGATATTTGTTTTCTATCAAAAAGATATGGTTATAATGCTCTTATCCTACAAAAAGAATTCATCATAAAATTACATTAGAAGCTCAATAACAAAACAACAATCACAATGAAAGTGTGGCTCAAAATATGCTGAAGAATACAGAGTTGAACACGAGAATGTTTTACAGATATTTTGAGTAAAAACGCCAAACTAATGTTGGGGGGATTGCGTATGAGATAAATAAGTGGGAATTCAAATAAATATAACAATTTTTACCTCCTAGCGATAATTTTGATTAAACTGATTTTAGTTGTAGTACTCAAACTTCAACAAAGAAATATTTCGCAATTCTGCTTTTATTTTGATGAGCTGGGCTGACCGTATGATTCTTCTTGATTGGGATCATCACCAATATTGTCGCATTCATCCCCACTATGCTTCTTACGATTCCTTCTACGTTTCTCTGGATGGCCAAAGCAATGTTCACATTCCTCATCATCCTCAGAAGAACTTTCGCCAAACGCTACTGGCTTTTTGTATATGCAACAACCTAAGGAATAATACGAATCGTGTAATTAATCCACTACATTTTTTAATTGGTCAATATATTTACATTTTGATTTTTTCTTTCCCATATGCTCATTATCAATTGTCCCTTCGCTCCACCCCACCTTTCGATCACTTTTAGGTTTTTTAAGACGTAATCTAAGTACTGGCTGCGGCTGTACCACACCTTGGGCCTGGTTCAACACTTCTATTTGGGATGCCCTAATGGACGCTTCCGACCGAACTGCAACTGCTTCCATATTACTGATAGTAAATTTTCATGTCCAAATTAGTCACGGAAAATTTTAACAACGTACAACCAAAAAATGCACTTTTAGTTTACGTATTAACTGAGGAACAAAATGGGAAGCAGAACATTTTAATCAACACAACAAGGTGTGTCGTCAAGAATTTTTTTCTAATTTGCTGTATTATATTTGTAGAAGCGTATTAACATATTATCTGTCACTCGTTAAATTGTCACACTATTAATCGATCAATACGGTCAATCGATTGACGTCAAATTCCGTAGATTTTTTAGCGAAATATGTGTGTATGCGTCACACAGACATCGATTGATGGAAAATCAAAATATTTTGATGGGCGCGAAAGAGAGAGGAAAGACAGAAACAGAAAAAGTCCTGTTATTGCTCATTTGAAAACGAACGCCGTGGAGTAAATACGATAGCTGAGACGGATGTATATCATTTCTCATGGTTCCGACCTTGGTTCCGACGAAAAGAAAACTCTTTTTTTGAAGCACATTTTTCAACCAAATGCGTTTATGCTTTTTTTATTTTTTTGGCTAATGCCAAGGCAATATATGCAACACAATCATTCGTATCGCCCATGATAAATAAGTTCACCGCAACAACGTTAATTGAATAATTTAATAAACAGAGAAAAAACTACTACACATACCAGCTGAAACGTAAAAAACGTCTCGCAGTAATAATAAAAAGTATTGAGTCCAATATTAATGCTGCAGATAGTAAAGATGCTCTCAAAAAGGTTACCAAATATAATCTTCATGATAATAACAAAATACCTCAACTACTCTTTCAAATTGAAATGCAGCAATATAGTCAAAAACTGTAAACACATCCCATATAATTGTAAGAGCAACGCAAACGGAAACATAATTTACACCAGAAATATTTTCTGTTCTGTTTCTGTTACCGCTTCTGTTGTATGTCACTCTGCACCTTTAATTGGTCAAATGAAAATATATTGCATACATACCAGTGTGTACGTAGCGAAGCATGCCAAATATCGGAGCTGCCCAGTTTATCTCAGTGTAAAACAGAAGCTTACACAGTTTCAAAAACAAATTCATAGTTCAAATAATCTAAACATTATCTCGAACGCTATACTTGCCAGTGTACCAGTACCGTGGGAAGCTAATTTTGCAGGTATTCTAAAACATAGTGCATACTCAACAAACGCATCTATTGGGAATAATGGTTATATTGAAAAACTCCTGGAAACATTCGTGTCCAGTATGGCACAACTCGTGTATAAAAATCAATATATGATCTAAGAAATTATGAGGTACCAAAATATATTAATTCCATCCCGTTTAGCGAAGCAGTGACTTCCGTAAACATTTTATTTACGAATGCCATCATAAATTAGAACTGAACCAGTTCCATAGATAAAATAAGATAAATGCCCATTTCTGAAACTTATTTTACTCAACACAGTTGTTTCAATATTGTTGCTGGCCTTGATTTTTTACCCTGCGGTAGCCCCTCAAGATATACAAGCTCTCATAACTAGAAAGAAATCACTCAGTAAGGAATAGTTACGGTCTCCCGCTCTTAAACATCGGGCACCCAGAATATTCAATATGTTCTAAAAGAAAAAGAAGAATATGAAAGCATGGAATATCTTAGTCGTACCAAAGCCAGAAACTGAAAAGAATGCTGCCTTTAAGTTTAAGGCTTCGTTAGGACGATGTATTATATTTCATGTGGAAAGTTCGTCATTAGGCTCTGGACTCCGGGAATGAAGGATAAAGATCCCGAAACCGGTGGAATTTTTACCAAAATACGACATGGGTCAGATCATCCGACCACCTCTTCCTCGAGAAGCGGGAAGCCGACTGGTCTACCTGGGCTTAGCGCTGACTGACTTCCCATAGGAAAAGGCACGGCGTCTAAGGTTGGATCTACCAGTCATCTCGAATAGCACTTGTATTAAGGGTAGACTCAATACTAGCGCTACGCTTCCTCCTCCTTCTCTTCAGCCTAAAGACGTTCCAATACCACTGATTCCCGGTGAAGTGCCAAACCATTGTTTCAGTCCAGAATGAGCACCTGCCCAATCCTAAGAGGGACAGATAAGGTACCCACAACTACCTACCCACTGCTAGAGGAAAAATATCTTTTCGAGCGGTGTAACTTCCGTGGGTAAGCCATGACCGCGTGTTCACTCCAAACCAGAAAAAGGCAAAGCGTCTACAAGAGCTGGTGCGTATGTTCCGGCTACACCATTGGGAGTAAATCCTGGGTCTAGTCCGAACACAGAGCCATTGTCGCCGGCTCCAGGTGATCTGTCAGTGGCTCTATACGGGCTTATCGCAATAGGAATGTGGATCACAAAACCATTGACAGCTACCGAGATAGAATCGGCAAAGAATGTGATCGCTGTTTATGAGGTATGCAAGACTTTGACGAACAAACGGCAGCGATCACAAGAGGAGTCATTGGCCATACCCAAGCGGGCTGGTTTTCACAGACCTCAACGATTTCCAAGCAGTATAATATTTCAGACGAATATGTAAAAATCTTCACTGATAGCCAGAGTGCCATTAAGTCTCTAGACAAGGCATGCACCTCCCCGAAAGTGGTATCTATTTGTCACTCTCTGCTCAACGAGCTTGCGCACTTACACCATATCTCCCTGACTTGGCTACCAGGTCATCGTGACATGTAAGAACAACTGCTCTACCGATGAACTCGCTAAACGCGACAACACATTAACTGACATCAGTTACATCCACATAGGGGATATACCACTCGCTACATGCAAGCATATTACTTCCAGATTCCTGAAACAGTACAACAGTGTGGCGGGAGGAAAGTATCTGTGATACAACTCGACAGCTATGGCATTCTTTTGATCTCAGACGCACTAAAGATTTAATTTCCTTGAGCTTGTAGCATGTTAGTCCTGCTGTGGTAGTTTTTACAGGACACTGTCTCTTTGGCCGCCTATCCACCAAATTGGGTCTCGGCTTGCGGCACTCCTGTCGGAGCTCCCATGACGAGGATGAGGAAGAGACGTTGTCCATCTACTTTGACATTGTCCGGCTCTCACCGAGTGCAGAAGTATACCCCTAGGGTGCCGCGTCTTTAATGACCCGGACGATTTCTAATCAATCAACATAAAAAAAAAATGTTGAGATTCATTCTATTTTCAAAATGGCTAGGGTAAGGCTCCACACAGATACCCAGAAAATACATTTTATATGGCCTAAATGAGGTATCACAAGCGGCCTGTGTATGGCCTAAGTGTGTCTTCTGGCCGAGTGTCCGTGCTCTTGACAGCTACTTAATCCTACCTACCTAAGTTGTCAGTTGAATTATCATATAGGTGAAAGCAGCTGATCGCTGCTGACAACCTAAAAAATTATTCGTTTTAGATTTCATTTTATTACTTGGCAGAGCCGCTTATAGGTTTTGTTTTTACATTTTGCTCAATTTACAATTTGTAAAATATGGAAAATAGTTATCTGATTAACTGATCGTCAGTTTGTGATATGTGATTAAGTTTGGTAAGACAATTAGGTTTGAGTTGCACAAAATTTTATGAAAAAAAGTTTTAAAAAAAAGTGTGAAACTGTAAATTTGTCGCAGTACCGCAATCTAGCTTGTAGCCTTCCACCTCTGGCTACTCTTGCATTGAGGGTACCCGCACACATAATAAGGGTAGCTGTTACCTGAGCAAAAGTACAACCACAAGTTCATATTTAATAATATGATTCAGAAGGATCAGAGCATATAGACTACCAGCCCTATCATGACTTATTGATTTCCACTTCTTGATTAAATTTTTGATTTTATAAGTAAGTTATAAATTATAAACTAACTTTCAATTTAAAGATGAAAACATATCTTAACTACCGGTTAGCAAGGTGACTTTAATAGTTTTCTTTTATTTTGTAAAATTACATGTTAATTAAGTAATGTTATACCAAAGAATATCAACGTATTCTTTGGTTATACATGTTGATATTCTTTGGTTATACATGTATTAAATCTATATTATATAATGTATTGTGAACAATTCTGTAAATGAGATAATGAAAAGGGCAACTGGTCCATCAGATGAGCTGAATAGTAGAATAGCTGAAGAATAGCGTTTTTCTTTGGTTTTTAATTTTGAAAATAAAAATAAACAACATTAAAAAATGTACGAACAAAAACGATTAAGAAGAAGAGACATATTCCTTTGTGTCCACCAATTAAGGACGCCCTGGCGTAATCTCTTTCTCTATCATTCATGATCAGTATTTATAAAAAATGTATTTCTTGGTGTAAAATGGTGAACGCTACAGAAGAAATAATGTAAATTTTTAAATATATTATAAAAAAAACTTGACTTGATTTCGTACCTCCGGAATTGTCAAACATAAGCAATGTACTATTAGATACTGTTCAAAATAAACGAAACTGAGAGTAATGGAGAAATGCATAAGAGCTGCACAATTTATATAAAATATATTTAATAGCTAAATAGACTCATAATTTCTTCATAATGTTCAAACTACACAAAAATTACGATTAAAAAACTCTTATTCACTCAAATCAAAACTCTATTTGCAATTGTTTGCATATTTGTTTTGATAGCATTTTTCTATATATTCAATTTTTTCTTGCAGTCTCCATGTATATAAATTCACCTTGGGTTTAGCAATTCGGAAGGTACGAAATTCACCTTGCAGTCACCGTATAAGCAACGCGAATTTACTTACATGGTGGCTGCAAGAACAAATTTTTTTGAACCAATTTCCCTCAGTAGCTATCAAAATTGAATTTATAGAAAAAAGCGATCAAAGCAAATATGGAAACAATTGCAAATAGAGTTTTGATTCGAGTGAAAAGGGTTTTTTAATTGTTATTTTTGTAAAGTTTGAACGTTATGAAGAAATTAGGAAACTATTTAACCATTAAATATATTTTATATGAATTGTGTGCCACTTTAAGCAGCTCTTATGCATTCCTCCATTCTTCTCAATTTCGTTTATTTTGATTGCACATTGCTTCTGCTTGACAATTCCGGAGGTACGAAATTCACCTTGCAGCCACAATGTAAGTAAATTCACCTTGCCGTGTGAGTAAATTCAACTTGGGAGAAAAGCGATTTTGACAGATTTGATAGAGTTCCTCTGAGGGTACTTCTTTTCGTGTTCACCATGGTAATTTTGTTTGTTTCATTTATTATAAAGTGTTCACGGGAGATGTGTATAAAAAGTTAAAAATTTAGACATTGGAAGTTCCTGTAGAAATGGAAATAGCAAATACATATTACAGCAAAGATGAGTATGTGGAAACGGTAAGAACCAGTAATAAAAATTGTATATTTATGCCTAATATTGATGACCTCATTGATAGTAAAAACTTCATTCAATATGAAACTAAATGCAAATTTCCCTTAGGCTTCTGGGAATAAAGTGAGTCGCCAAACGGTACTTTGCGGGTCACAGAATATTGTGCTAAATGGAAAAGTTATTGTGCAGAGTGGGGCTATTATACGTGGCGATTTGGCAAATGTACGTACCGGACGATATTGCGTGATAAGCAAAAATGCAGTGATACGACCGCCTTATAAACAGTTTAGTAAAGGAATCGCCTTCTTTCCTATGCATATTGGAGACCATGTATTTATAGGAGAAGATGCTGTCGTTTCGGCGGCTGTAATCGGGTCATTTGTTTACGTTGGCCAAAATGCCATAGTTGTAAGTAGTGAAATATTTTTGTCATTTTAGAAATTCAACACATTTTTATGAAAAGGGGCGACGTTGCGTTTTGAAAGACTGTTGTATTATTGAGGACGGAGCTGTACTGCCACCAGAGACAACTGTTGCCAGCTATATGCGATATACTGCAGAGGGCACAATTGAAGGTGGACAGGGGAATCCAAATTTCGTTCCAGCTGCTATGCAAGACCAAATGGTGGACTTCACCAAATCATTTTATGAACATTTCCTGCGTACTCCACAAGCTTGTTGACTTGAAATCAGAATAAAACAATTTCAAAGTTTAAGTAAACAATATGTAATGAACTAATTCACTATAATTTTTTATAATTTAATTACGTTACAAATATACATATATTTCTCATAATAATAAAATATTAAAGCAATGCATTAATCGATTAAACCAGTCTCGCAATCGTAGGCTTGGTGACACATTTCAAAGATAGGAAAACACAAGCCTGTACGTCTCGCAATCTGTTCTGCAGTTTCTTCAGAGTTATTCAGTTGGCGTGCATTAATATTGTAATTCATTAATAACGCTGTTGCTGTATTACGACAGTTTGAAACGGTTGCTGCGACATGTAACGGCGTCTGCTGCCCCTCTGATTGCGCATTTACATCGGCGCCATGTTGTAACAATAGCTCTGCGCTTTCAGCATTACTCCATTTGCAGGCCGAATGCAAAGGAGTCCATCCCAAGTTTGTTAAAGCATTCGGATTGGCTTTATACTGTAGTAGTAACTTCGCGATGTCCAGGTAATTATTGTAACAAGCTCTGAGTTAACACAAATAGTTTTAAAATTAGTCCTCTGTTTATACACATTTCCCTACCTATGCAATGGTGTATATCCATCTGAATCAACTGCGTTCACTGCTGTAGGATCTAGTTTTAGAATTTCACGAACTTCGTCAATTTTGTTTTCATTAACAGCCCAGAGTATCATGCTATCTACACTCTCTATATTGTAAATTATTTTTATTAAAATTATTTACTATGAAATATGCATATGTACATAAGTAAATTTAACTTTTACCTCGAGGATCCTGATTGTCCTCTATTAAGTCATCCACATCTTCGTCCCAACCACTCACGAACATTCCTTTCGGTACTTGAGCCAAACGTAATTTATCAATCTGTGATCTTTCGTCATCTGAGTCGTAATCATCCATCGTTTTATTATTGTATTTCAATTAGCTAAACAATATTCCTACTCCCAATATTGATCTAATAGTCAACTTTCATGCAATTGAAGTTATATACACAAGATATTATTAATTGGGAGCGAGAGAAAACAGTCGATTGTTTTCTCATATCTCCTCTCTTTACGAATGTCGTATAAATGAAAACGGGAAAAGTGTGGCTGGAAACACGTTTACTATTTTCGACAGCGAAGAAATTTTAAAATTTTTAGTTAAAATAAATACATCCACTGCTTGATGCAACGACACAGGTGGTGCAGATATATTTTGAGAGAATTCAGATCTCGGTTCTGTCAAAATAGTCAGCAGGCGGGTTCCGGAGCCATGAGAATATTTGTAGTAACGGGCGAAAAATTTCTTTGACGCCTGAAATTTTAGTTATATAACGGCTGTGATAATCTCGTCACTTGGAACTTTGAAACACTTCACATTTTCTTTGCCCCAACTTTTGCGGCATATTACACAAAATTTGCCCATTTTATTATTTTCACTTAATAATGAATAATAAATTTTATAATCAGCAAAATTTTATGTTTCGATAATTTCAATGAAGCGCGGCAAATTTTTTGGCGGCACCGGTTTTCATAATTTGACAGAACCGAGACCGAAAGAGAACAACAAAACAGAATAAGCTAGGAAACGTCACTTATCTGCACCACCTGTGTCGTTGCATCAAGATCCACTATAGATAGATGTGCTATTTGCCATAAAATGTGTAAGTGTGAGAAAGTTTCCTTTTTCAGCTTACCAAAGAATGCAATAAAGAGATATCGTTAGATCGTAGCTTGTCCTTGCATGCATTTATATATATATATATATATATATATATATATATATATATATATATATATATATATATATATATATATATATATAAAACGAGGTCCAGTGCAAAAAGAGCCCGACTGTTACAATGTACCGAAAACCATATTACTAAAATGTTTGCAGTAATTATAGATGAAGTTACTAACGTATACAAAAACAATACTTATGTGGAAGGAAGACGAATTTTAAAAGAACAAAATGACGAAATCTATATTTCTTATAAAAAACATAAATAAAGGGTAATTAAATGTTTATATATATTAAAGGCCAAACTCCATACCACGCTTTCTGATTAAAAACACGTTTCACGCTCTTCGACGGAAAGTTATAAAAAGCAATTTGTTTATTATTTATTTAATTAAAACAATTTAATAAATTACAAATTTATTATTTAAATCTATTTACTAGTAGGATACACATATAATATTTTGTGCCACTCTATACACAATCTTTCAGCTGTTTGCCCAACTTTCAATGGCAAAGGCGTTTGACACTTTTCGATAGCAAGTTACAAATGCATGTATTCAACTTTTCGCGCGAAACGCGTTGCCATCGTAAAGCGTGGTATATAATTTGGCCTTAAGAACGAATGGGCTCACAAAATTTCCAATAAATACAACACTGGTTTTTTATTTGACATTAATTTCGACCGTAACCGAGTGACATTGAAAGAGCGGTATTGTATTAAGAATGATAATGGAAACTTGACCCACTTGAACCAGAGAACACAGAGAAGGAACACTTAAACGTCAAATTCTCTGATGTTTAAAAAAAATGAATTTGTTTATTATTAGTTGGCTATATGGATAGGTTTGTTTATAATTGATTCTGAAAAAAATCTGCCACACTACTACAGTTCTGCACATGTGTAAGTATGCTCAAAACAAGAGTCATTTCTCTGTATTCTCTGCTTGAACGCCAAACCAGCGAAATAAAGCACACGAACTTGTATATATGAGCTAATCATATGATCCCAGCAGGAAATGTGACCAAACTAAGTGTAAGAACCTAAAATTTATTATATAAAATATCTGATTACTATCCCATACATACATTTTGTGACTCAGTATCATAGCATATGCTCGAAATGACCTTTAATACTTATAAAACTACTTATAATTTAAAATGTTTATAAGATGTATCAGAAAATTTTGTAGATATTTATGGTATCTCATATGTTGCAATATATAGATTTATATTTATAGTATTTCTATATGTAAACACACCATATATGAATAGTAATTTGTCTTTGCACTTTTATTATTCGTATCTATATCTTTATATATTGTACATAGTTATAATGGAATTCCAATTATTATTTTGTATTATAAATGTTTTCTCTATGAAGTGTATTATATATGACTAAAAAGTTGATTATTGAAACACTATTATATTATTAACATAAATTGTATGTTAGAGGTGTGGGTATAATTTCTATCGTGGGCACATTGCTTGTCGTCCACCATCAACAGGCATATTAGTGGCAGTAATGAAACTGGCTAAATCGCTGGCTAAGAAACATATCGCTGCCGACACCTCATCCACATGTCCAGCACGACCCAAAGCATGTGTTTGTTTACAGTTCTCTAGAAATTTTTCATAGCACTCTTCACTCATGCCGCCTCGTTTATGTAGATCCGTTACAATAACACCGGGGTTGACTGAATTACAACGGACACCCTTGGAAGCCAGTTCTAGCGCTACACAGCGTGTAAATTGATCAAGTGCTGATTTGGAAATGTTGTAAGCAAGAACCCCCGGAAAAGCTCTCACACCGCACACGCTGGAAATGTTCACAATGTTACCCTTAGTTTTAATCAGTTCTGGCACAGCCAACATAGTCAATTGGTAAATCGAACGCATATTGGTGTTCATTACACGATCATATTGCTCCAAACAAGTATTCTCGATTGTACCGGTCTCAATTATTCCCGCCGCATTGACCAGCACATCTAATTGTTGGAACTTAGAGATGGTTTCAGCAATTACACGCTTCACATTGGCTTCAATGTTTAAATCTGCCAGCACCTGAAGCGGTTCCAAAGATTCTCTGTTTGCGGTTGCGATTTTGCAACTGTTTAACGTTTCTTGTAATTTTTCCACATTCCGACCTACGAGAACTAGCTGCGCTCCGTATTTGGCAAATTCTATAGCAGCGGCAGCGCCAATACCCGAACTGGCACCCGTAACAAGGACCACTTTTCCAATGAAGTCCATTATGCAAATTGGAGTAATTAAGACTTAAATTAACTAACTAAACAGAAACTAAATCGTGGGTTATCAAATATAAACAGCGTGTTTCAGGGCACAACTAACAGGTAGTTGCAAAGAAGAATTGCTCTTCTTCTTGTTTTGGTTTTGTCATTTTGCTATTCGTAGCTTTTATTTGGGTAATATAGTTTTTTAAACAAAGTTTTAAATATACAAATAATAATTTGTATATTTAAATATTCCATATCCTTGCCCTAGCATGGTCTAGAATTCACTGTACATCCATATTGCTACTTGGCACTTGGTAACCTTCCCACACACAATTGTGCACAGCGGAGTAGTTTGCGCCACTTGTTTCATTGATCCGCTACCACACACAATATTAAACATTTTCACATTTCCACATAATTTAAACATTTTCACATTTCCACATAATTTAATTTTGCAGACATGTCTGTTTTTCTACATGTATTAGATTTTATTTAATTTTCCTCACTTTCAAAATCGCAAAATTCAAATTCAAATCCAAGGGAACATAGATTAGTGCTCAATCTAAAATTGGATTTTAACTTGTCAGAAGCAACAGCTGTTTTCAAGCAATTGACAAGCCAAAATCGGGAAATTGTTGTTGTTGTAGACTTAGGTGTATCGCGTCGCATAAAGTCGTGCAGTGCGAGTTCACTTCAGTTCAATAATTTGACGCTTGTGACGCGAACAGGAAAGTGCAATACCAGTTCATAATAAGTTTTGTTTACGATTAAACGCTGTAAAGTTTAAGTGAATTCGATAATCATATATTATAATTACTAAAATGGAAGAAAATAATAAATAATTAATACATTATTAGGTAGTTTTGTCGAAGAGAAATAAGAGAAATTACGTTTTTAGAATGGAAATGATTGTTATTAATTATTTTAAATTCAGAAAGGGCGTATTTTATATATAATTCAACTTAGAATTATGGGATTAAAGAAAAAATTCAAAAATGTTCGTTAATTTTCAAAACATGAACTAAGCTGCACTAGAAAATTTCAGTGTAGCTGGTTCATAAACTGAAACTTAACTTTATTTTGTCGCGAACACAATTCAGGGCAGTAAATGCAAAAAGTGCAGGAAATTTTTGTGACGCGACAATCGATGTTGTCATCACTATCATTTAAATTTTTTTGTATGTGGCAACTCTTACAAATTTTGACATCAAATTTTTGTAGTTTATTAATCTTATTTGTATATGATATGGAATAGTTTTATATATTGTTTGATGAATTTAATGTAAACAAAAGAAAATGGCTGAAGCGCTAGAAACAACACTGGAAACGGCGGTAGAGAATGGCAAAGGAGATAAAAAATTGCAGGAATTATTTCGCGACGGGTGGAAACTTTTAGATTTGTTGGAAGGAACTTCACTACCATTCAATAGCTCGGAATTTCAGGTATTTATTTGTTTCATTTACACATGATATAATTTGACTGCATTCTTATATTAGGTGAAAACAAAGGAAGCGATGAAACTGTTTGAGACTGCCACAGTTTTAGTCAGCAACATTGGAATGTTTAGTCCGAATGAGTTGATTGATGAAGTTTCTACAGAGTCTCTGCAGTATTTGCTGCTGCCGTATTTTTTGGGAAAGTTGACTCTTAAGATAAATCAAACTGATAGAGTTGAAGTGCTGAACGTAGCAGAAGTATACTTTAAGTATGATGTTTAAAGAATTTTCAATGATAAGCCAGTTAAATTTATTTCTAAAATAGAGACTACTTGCAACGTTGTCAGGAGTACGATCTGTGTGAAGCGCCAAAAAACGATAAACCCGATGATGTTGACGTAAAGATTAACTCCACCGAAATGGAACAAATACTTAACGCTGCGCGTGCACGCAATGACAAAATTGCACAATTTCGCAGAAAGAAAGAATTGGAGGAGCATATTATATTAATGAAAAATTCGGTGATGAATAATTCTGTAGATGAGGAAGGAAGCCGGGAATTTTTCTTGAAGTTTTTGAAAAAGAGTATAATTGATGCTACCGAAGAACTTAATTCGCTCACACTGGAAAAACAAATGGCTGAAATGCGGAAAATAAGTCAATCAACTGAGCACAGAAGTGCAAATGCTCACCATGTTGGGACCGGCAATGCGCAATCGGGAATTCACCGTGGAAAACACGATCACCATAATCTCCACCACCATCATACAACACCTAAGCCCAAACCATTACAACCATTTATAATTACCCGAGATGCCACACAAAAGGCCGTTTTCGGATTGGGTTATCCCAGTCTACCTGTCCTAACGGTCGGTGAATTTTATGAGCAACGTGTGCAAGAAGGTATTTTCCCAAATGCGCAAAAGGTGGCTGAAATGAATCAAGCACAAGTTCTTGCATCAGCACAGAATGAGAATGAAAAGGAGGACTTAGAAAATGCTGTAATAGAGGCGCAAATTGAGATCGAAGATCCGGATTATATAGCTCGCATGCGACGTATGGACGATTATAAGGATGTCGTTAGGCGTGGTGATGGCAATCGTCATAATCGCAGTTAATTGCTTATACAAATGTATTGTATTAATTTATAAATTGAAGCATTTCATACATTTTTTCAAAGATTATGAGCACACTTCATTCATTTAACAAATTGATTTATATCCAATCTCTGTTTTCAATACAACTAACAGGAATAAATGTAATACTTATCTGTTCGATACAATTTAACAAGTGTTGTGGATGAAATTGCATACAAATTACTCCAGAAACCGGAGGTTTTTTAATAGAATTTTATCGCTTTTCATATCATTAAAGGAATTTTTTCAAATAAATTTTTTAATGGGGTGATATTGAAACAGTTTCTTTTTCCGTAGAAGATTGTATTTGCGCAGAATTTCCTCTCCGAATTGCTCAAATATTTCCAATGAGTTGAATGTATGAAATATTGGTTTTATCAAAAGTAATTTCTGTGTAGGTTAACGTGGCAGCCGGTCCAAGGACCAGCTCACTCAGACCACCATGGGTCCATTGTGACTCTTTCTGTGTAACAGCTACTGTATTCGCGAAACTTAAAACCTTGGTACAATGATTGTTATAAAACTTAAAATAAGTGGTTTGTGGTTTTTTCTTCTGCTCCAGTATGAGCAAACTGTATTCATTTTTAACTGCAATGTCTTCATCAACGAACCAATACATGAGTAGACCGCAGGGTTTGTGTACTTTTGAGATTTCTGTCAGGGATATTTGCCTTAAAGTGAGTTGGCAGTTGTGTTTATACCTTAAGAGGAGAGGGGACTGTTGGGTGGTTATGTACCAGTAGCTAAAAGTATATGCTCATTGCTCTTTTCATTTAGCTGCAAACCCTGAGCCAGATAGTGAGGTTCAATTTGACACTTGCTATTTCTTTTCCTTTCGGAGCATCTAGATCCCCTGGTTAATTACGATACGCAGGAACCTACCTCTCTTGGCCATCCTTTATGTCTAGTAGGCCGGGATACATTGCTCCCTTCACCATCCATCGTCAAAACAAGAGATGGGAACATTTTTAGCTGACACCAGTTTTGCCCTTGCAGCAGAGGTAGACGACACATCCTCGAAAGTAGAATTTATTTACCATCCACTCTTCTCACTGCCATTTGGGGTTTACTGGGTCCACACTCTGCTTTGGTCGCTGATAGATTTCACAATTTATAGGAACTCTTGGTTTGGGCTTACCCAGTGATTTGGCCTCTCTTGGTTTGGGCTTGCCCAGTGATCTGGCCTCTCTTGGTTTGGGCTTGCCCAGTGATCTGGCCTCTCTTGGTTTGGGCTTGCCCAGTGATCTGGCCTATCTTGGTTTGGGCTTGCCCAGTGATCTGGCCTCTCTTGGTTTGGGCTTGCCCAGTGACCTGGCCTCACTAAGTATTGACTCAACAAGGATTCGCTAATCCATTCGACTCGCCACATTTCGAAATACGAAAGACGACTCATTGAAGACGGAAGGTAGGGAGGAGCCTTCCAAGAAAAGGAGCAGAACGAAAATATTTTGAGATTTTAGATAAGCTCAATATAATCGGAATAAAGGTGCGATCCAAGATAAGAGCATTGTTTTCTCGAATACCGAGCATTGTTCTTGAGATTCTTGTAAATAGTCCTTGAGAATTTTTTATCATTCTCTAGCCCTTTTATGATACCAACTATTCTCATCGTGTAATCACTTGATTTTATGCTATTGAAAATTTTTGAGCTAAAGCCCCAATAATATTTGTTCTTAAGAGTCAATTATATTCATGAGATATATTTAATTCTTATGATTGCGTACTGCAGTGAAACAAAGAACGATATTAGCATGATTATTCATAAATACTTGTTTATTTAAGTAGAACATATTAACAAGTTGCATAATTATTGCGAAAAAGTAAATTAATAGTTTGGATTTGGAAACTTCATTTTTTATTTTATGCTCATACTCAAAAAAATATATTGGAACATCCGCGTCGGAATTAATATCGTAAATGTAGATTCGATGAGAATAAAATCCAAGAAAGTGTAAATAAGTATGAGAGCATTGTAATCGGAAGAGCCTGTTCATAAGAACAATGCTCTCAACCTTAAAAAGTTTTACTGAGAACACCAAACGACACTATCGTATTCCAAGGATGGGTGTTTTTATAACAAAATTATAAATGTTTATGCTTTTTCATTAAATATTTGCGACATTGATTATTTTTAAAAAAATGTAACATTTTAGCATCCCTTCGGTTTCTGTTCTCTTTAATCATTATTTGTATTCAAATGTACAAATTACCTCCACCTCAGTGGTGTTTTGGAAAAAGTTCAAAGCAAAGGATATCAGAATGGTTGATTTGAAAACTCTTATTATACAAACATATTAACGAAACGCAAGCAATAAGCATATTATGAGCAAACTTACGACTTCAATTTATCACAAATGCAAGTTATGTAGCTTGAAATGGCATTGAAATGCGAATGAATTGTTGCAACTCACAGAGTTCTTAGTGTGCTTATACTTTAACGAGGATTCTGTTATTGTTGTTATTGCTGAGCACCTATCAATGACACGCTCAAATAGCTTATATATACAACAGTGTCTCCATTTGCTCTCTAATTATTGAGTACTCATCGATATGTGGAATGTCCCAGTGGGATGTTCAGCTCATAAATAGCATATTCAGCGCTGAATGCTGTACAGTAGAGCTGAGCGTTCCACAGAAACCATAGGCTGTTTTGAAGGACATATCATAGTTTGGGAATCACTGAAGTAATTCAACCAAATATTCAGCGATAAACTAAACTACAATCTTCCTCTCCATAAAATTCATTAATATATTCAACGCTCAAATGCCCGCTTATAATTTAATAAGAAAGACAAAAAATCCATAATGCACTGTTTTTCACATTGATTCCTACCCCATTTAATCGTAGCCCACTGCTAGCTCAAACGCCTGTGGTAGCAGTTCTTAACCAGCCACACTGTCTAATATTTGTTTTATATTAGAAACTAAGCCACAATTCACATTCCTTCATCTGTTATCCCTCGGTCGAGCAGCTCATGTGATACATCCCAATACCGCGACCGTTCCTTTCATATATTTTATACATTCTACTTTAACTAACACGCACCCACACTTCAACCTAATCACACCTACAAGAGCCTCTTCAATAGAACCGAATTTAGCAACGTCTTGTTCTCTTTCAATTGCAAGCAAAGTAAAATTAAATTTCTGTGGTGGCACAGATATCCCCTCCGAGACAAGCGAGCTTCGAAATAGGCTTAAATCAACACCGAGAACTCAACTGGATCTACAAATCCACAACAGTACACATTGGCGTTGCTAATAATACATACTATTTCTTGCCTAAAATGATCAAACATATCCAAAATCTGGAGATACCCTCAGCTAACTTTCATACGCAAAACTGAGAGGGTTTCCCATACTATATCTAAGGACTATCAGCCTATCCTTCCTTCTTTCAAAAATCCAGGTCCCCCACACAAAAGACAAATCTATGGATACGACGTTGTTAAAGCTCCATCAAATCTGGATCTTGATGGTTATATGATAAGATCCATAGAGCAAATTCTCAATATACACATCATCAGCTCTACCAAAGCAAATGTTAAAGTGAAAACAATGTCAAAAAAGGTACCGTACATGGTAGCGTGATCCCTCCTATGATTTGGAATCTGATGGCGTATACACTGGTAAACAGACAAGATCAAACAGGAAGGAAAATAAGACCTAATGCATATGAAGTTGCTATTCCGGTGCCCGGCAGGAATCTGTCAACTGTTTTAGAAAGACTTAATGTTTATTAATGGTGCCAAGAATTTGGGCCTCGACGACAATTCTTTCTAAATAGAAGGTATGCTTTTCAACAGGAAGTATAAAATATCTAATTGTTGCCTACCCAAACTAGATGGGACTTCACTTAATTCTAGATAAATTGTGAATTATCTAGGGCTGGTCCTGTATCCCAAACTCTATTGGGAAGTGAAAGCCCTGCTGCTGTAAAATATCTCTTGGATCCAGATAAGGGTTATAACCCCGAATTATGTTCCGGCTCTCCTCATCATTGGTTGAGCCATTTCTCTTTATGGTACCGGATTCTGGTGTCCAGCTACTGTTACTTAATCGTTTTGATAAGGTTAGAAGATTACTGATAATTGGGACTCTTCATTCTACCTCCAATAAAGCTCTGTTTGGGTTCCTTTACTGGATGCCTACCACACTTCTGGTCAAACACAAGGTCGAGCCTGCGTCTCGCCAGCACTTTAATCATATATACCTCTTTACTAAAAGACGACGGCTACAATTGCTATATATTCGGTTGCGTGATATTCTCCAGCACACTGGTACTAAGACTCTCCTACCATCTTCCTCACCACTGCGCAATTCAATGATGTCAAAATATCAGGCGTCTCTGTGGTTTGCTTGCTACAATATACGCGGTCTGAAAATTCTCATCTACTCTGACGGGTTCCCCTAGCGTCCGTAAAATGGGCTATCAAGCAATACTACAGCGAGGAAACAAAAGCATTGTGGACAGAAGGGTATATTTGCGGCATTTCCACGCAGACTTGTACTACCAAGAACAAAAGGCGTATCTGTTCTCGTGGGACAATGCTTAATTACTAGACATGTTGAAAGATTAAGAGAGTACACTTCATCGCGTCTGTCCTTGCCAGGAAAAGCCTACAATCCCTTGATTCAAATTTCTTGAACCAGAATTCAGAAATATCGCCACGTTCATTTTGGATTCCCAATGGCTTCCCCCGAAATACGTGTGGAAATCGCGCCGTTCTATTATGGAATCACAATATACCTTGAACTGTACTTGAAAATTCGCGACCACTAATTTTGTTTACATCGCAGTCGGTTTGAATGGCACAATTCTATCTGCCCCTTGAGCCTGCCTCCCAGGCCGTATTGAAATAAACATTAACAATTTACTTACATACATATAAAAAAAGTAGTTCCATTTATTAAACTTAACAATAGTATAATAATCAGATCACATAATTTTTATAATACATACAAAATAATTTCAATGGTTACATCTGTTTAATACCTTTTTAAATGAAATACAACACAAATCATAAAGTAAAACGGAGCACATGAGTACACGGAAACGGAAACTAAAATGCTGCTACTTGCAACTTTGATGTAACACTTATACGAAAAAACCAATAAACTATTGATCAAAAGAGAGCAAATATACATGAAAAATTAATGTAATTCATTATGAGGTAATCTCTGTTTTCGTTTTTTGTATAGTTTTTTTTATAATTGTTACAAACGAGAAAGAATTGTTTGTACTGTAAATGCTGTTTTTGAGATTTTCATATCAAATGAAATTTTATAAAAATTCCAAAAATACTTATATTTCTATCATAAAAATACGTTTAAAGTTATTTGTATTTTATAAGTTTGGCACTTTGTTGAATGTTATCTAGACAGAAAATTTTCCAGAAAATTATCTTTATCTGCGCGAACGCTTCTTCGGCGGCTGCAAAAAGTTTTCTTCGTCCTCAGTTTCCATCAGATCTATTTTCATAAGTGATCTAGCTCTTCGAACCATCTGTGAATCTTTAAGCCAAGTGCTTCCAAGAACATCGTCAATGTCTGGTCTCCGTTCTGGATTAACAATAAGCATGTCTTTTATTAAAGTAGTAGCACGTTGAGAAACAGTCTTCCACGTCGGATGATTAAATCGGAATTTGCCTTTCTTAATTTGTTCACTTGCTGGCGTACCATAATCATCCGAAAAAGGCAAGGTACCACTGAGGCTGCAGTAAAGTTATGTTTAATATAATAAATAGATGCGCAATTTGCGAAAACTCATAAATACCAGGTGAATAAAACAACTCCAAGACTCCAAATGTCCACTTTCTTTGTGTAAGCCCCACGTCCACCTGTTATGAGTACCTCAGGCGCAACATATAAAGGAGTACCGCACAAAGTTCTCATCACGGAATCTTTTTGGATAAATTTGCTTAGACCAAAATCTGAAACTTTCAATAAGGTTTCTTCGTCTGAGGTTTCCAGCAGCACATTGTCCGGTTTTAAATCGCGATGTGTAATGCCTAATTAAAAAATGATACATTTTTATTAGAGAACAGAATTACACCTGCGTACATCGGACTACGCACCTGAATCGTGCAAATATTTTACGGCGTGGCACATTTGATAAAAAAAAAGTTTAGAGGTTTTCTCCGAAAGTTTCTTATTGTTCACAATTCGATTTAGCAAGTCTCCACCTTTCATGAACTCCAGTACCATGTATACAGAATCTGGCTTATCGACGATATCATGCATTTTAATAACGCATGGCTTTAAAAAAGTTTTTATAAAGAGCAAGTTGCAAACATAAATTATTTATACAATAAACAAAATTCCATACATGCGAGAGATCCTTCATAATTCGTGCTTCATTCATTACACGATCCGGGTCATTAAGACTATTTGGTTTAGCGCTTTCAGCAAGCATATTTTTTTTAACCATTTTCATCGCAAATTGGCCGCAAGTGCGTTTATTGTATACCAACCGTACAAGTCCACATGCGCCAGATCCCAATTTGCGACTAATATGGTAATTTAAAGTGATTTCTTTTGGTAAACCTATAGCTTCGTTTGGGCTCAAATCCTTGAACACAAATGCTGAATAAAAGAGACAACAAATTGTTAAGATATCCAAATAAGTAAGATTTTACAAACTTACCTTTGTAGGTAGGATGTGAAAGAGATATTATGTCATCATTTTGTAGGATACGGGTTTTATTTATGCCAATCCTCTCACTATTCACAAATGTACCATTGCGCGATAGGTCCTGCAAGAAATGCTAACCTACCTAAGCAATCATGCACATCATACAGAACTAGCACTAATTTACCTGGATATAGACAGGATTTGAAAGATCACAATTCTCTCTTTTAATCACGAAATGTACTTTTGAAATGCGACACAATATCTTCTCAGGTAGATCGTTTAAGGTCAGAATTAGATCATTGTTTTCACCTCGGCCAGCTGCAAATTCGTCGTTATTCAAATCTGCAAATGAAATAGTGAGAATGTGAGGTAATAATGCAGTGCCAGACTGAGTTTCTAACTATGTAACGTATTTAATTTTAATATATAATCTCACTATTTACAGATACAAAGTTATCAAAATATACTTTTTTATATTAACGAGGAACAATTATGGTTTTATAAACTTTACTTGCACAGCACAAAAATACATGCATTTGAAATGAGGTGATTTGCAAGGAATGGGATTTTTTAAGAACAATGGATTAGTCCAAAGAAGCAACTCTCGAAATCTTGCAACATTTCACACATATTCATTTATGAATGGTTGTATTTTCCAAGAATAGAATTTAACAATTTTTCATTGTATTAAAGGCAAATATATGGATAACACATGTAAACACATTTATTCTGAATTGCAAATTCCAATGTTCAATGGAATTTCTAAGGTGTCTATTGGCAGGTTTCCCCTTTACCAATATATTTCCCACGAATTTCCAGTGATCATGGATGCATTCTTATATTGATGTTAAACTATCACCATATTGTTTATGGAATATTACAAAATTTGGTAATCATATTAATGTAATTTTTCAAAAGAAAAATAAGTTACCAACTAAAAAGGACGAATTCACATAGAGAATTTTATACGGTGTAATGCGCATACCCAATGATTTCACTTTAATATTTTTTCCATAGAGACGTCCCCAAACAATGTTTTCAATAGGCTGGGATTCTATTTGTGTCCAAATGTTTGACAACTGACTTTGAGTATCCAGGGCCATGGCACTGTTTTTAAGTTTTATAATTTATAAACTTTATTTTCCGTCATACAACAAGGACAAAACAAATTCACAACTTCGAGGCACAAACACGCAATCGTACGATAACTGTTCGGCACCGATCTCAGTTAAACTTGTTGTTGTTGTTGTGCCAATATGTTTTTGTTTACTGTGAACTGAGAAAAGGGATAACTAATTACACGATCATTGGCTATATGCATAATATATGTGTATAAGGAGGACGCATAATAACTGCCGAAGATGGCAAAATGTTGGCGGCAAATTTCTAGGTGAATATGATAAAATTGCATAAGTAATTCACCACAAAATCAGTGTTACCGCTTTCACAAAAAAAATTTTAATTGCAATGCAATGTTTAATCAAATTTAAAAAGAAACCGTTAGCCTTGGTAGTTAGTGCTTAAATATTTATTATAATTGCGATTATAAAATTAATAATATTAAATTAAAAGAGGAACATTAAGGTGATACGACTACGACAGGTGGTGCAGAGAAATATTAAAAGAGAGTTTAATAAATTTCTACCAAAACGATCCACTAACATGTTTCGGAGTCGTGGAAAAATATTTATATCGACCACTGAAATGTTTATATAAAGACTCGATTTTTGATTGGATGGAATCAGCTAATTTCGTTATTAGCGAAAATATTTATTTTACTATGAAGCGATGGCGGGGAGAAGCCAAAATACCTAGGTAAAAGTTAATTGAAGCTTGGTATTGATTTTATATAATCGGGAGGTTTAGTCCTCGTGAGGAAATATCACAAGACTGTATCACCATTGTGCATGCACCTTGGCATTAGGTCTGTTCATGTCATACGAGTGTAACTTAAACATCAAATTGCTGACCGTGAGAAACAAAATATAAACAGGAAAGTGAGTTCTTTTGAAAAAAATAGTGGCTTTGTACTGAAAATTCCATATGAGGAAATTGGAAAAGCAAAAAAGGAATAATTAGAATAAAAGAGGTTATCTCTTTATAGTATTCCTTCTTAGTAAGAGGAAATGATAATATGATACAGAATAATAATAATAAGAAAAATTTGTATGCGACAATATTTTTATTATTTTATTTCGCGCTGTTTGATATACGAGTATGTATGTATATTAATTCAAAGTTAGATTTTTTACACATTACACATCTAAAAAAATCCATTTATTTTAGTAAATAGTTATAATGTATAATTTATTTCGTTTTAAATTTAATATACTTATATGAGTATCGTGCTGATTTAATATTTTATAAAACTGTAAAGGACTACACAAATTTCGTGCTAAAAACTTTCAATGGGCAACCCTAAACACAAATTCTCCTTTCACAAGGTGAATTTACTTACATGGTGAGTTTAATGTGAATTTCGTACCTCCGGAATTGTCAGATATTAGCAATGTGTGATTGTATGAGAGATGCTTAAAGTAGTACACAATTTATATAATATATATTTAATAGTTAAATAGACTCATAATTTCTTCATAATGTTCAAATTTCACAAGAATAACAATTAAAAAACCATTTTTCACTATAATTAAAACTCTATTTGCAATTGTTTGCATATTTGTTTTTGTCGCATTTTTTTATACATTCACTTTTGACAGCTACGTAGGGAAAATTGGTTAAAATACTTTGTACATGCAGTCTCACCTTAACTAATGTGGGAGTGCATATATTGTCATTTTTGCTTGCGCTAAAATGATTTGATTTTAAACCAATAAATTTAATTTATGTCGTGTAATTTATGAAAATATCATTAAAATATAATAAGCCTAAATTAAGATAAATTAGGCACTGAATTAGCAACAAAATTATATTAAGACAACCACGGCATGACTCAAAACTAGCAATTGAAAGCATCATTACTAATATGTGTGTAGTGTGAGTGAATCGTTTTTGCAAGATCTAACGTTTTTTTTAAATTTTAAATCAATTAAATGAATTCATTGTAATTTAAAAATTAGTTATATTGTTTTCATTTCTGAATATTGCATATACAAAATTTTAATTTTTTTGAGTGAACACTTCATATGTAATTTTCAGTATTAGATTACCTTTTTATATTTTAATCTTCAGAGTGAGGAACAAAAAAGTTATCTTATTGTTCATTTTGTATTCTGTACGTAGTTTGTTCAACAATTGATTCATTACTTTTAAATTTAAAGTTTTTGAACCAAAAGTAATCTTCTAAAAGAAATTCTATATCCGTTTCGAGAGCATTGGTGAAAATCTTTGAATGAATACCTTCAAAGATTTTCACCAATACTCTCACACATTTGCTACTGGCGGCGCTACTGGCAACGAAATTTCATAGCCAGTAAATTTTTGACACATGCGGCCAGTAAATATCAAATTCATACTCTGAATCACTGATGCACAAGAGAGAAATAAAAAAGTACTCTTGAATTTAAAAAATGCTACAAAAACACCAACTAAACAAATTATTTTCACAAAATTTTTTGTTGTAATGTAAGAGTTGGACATTTTGGTACTACGAATAAGAAAAAAGTGTATAATAGTTTGAAAACAATAAAAAAGTACTAATACCAAAATAACTGTGCTTCGTATGCGCCATACAAAAAGGCACCCTAAATGGTACGAAAGAAGAAACTAATAAATTAAAATTAAATAATGTTTAAATAAAACTCCTATATAATTGCATATATATAGTCATAGACACACCAGCATAAAGCCCTGATATGAACCCCATTAAAAAACCAGTTGCAAAACGGGTTCCAACTTATAAAAACGCTACTGTAGGGAGAACCTTTCCCAACGATGATATTTTATAAATGAACTTGCACTGGCACGTGTGGCCACCGTGGCCACTGGCAACAAAATTTCGAAATTTCGAAAATAATATGTATTCTCAACTGGCAGCCAGTTACTGGCACGTGTGGCCGCAGTGTAAGGAATTACTAATTTAATAAATATTGAAATGCGAATTGACGCATGGGCCTAGTGTAGAAAGGTGTTGGTGCTTTTTGGTAAGGAGTTTTTCAAAATATATGGCATCTCTAAACACATTCAATGTGTGTTTCGTCGAGTTTAATAAATGTAAATAAACAGTACAAGCAATTTAATTTTAGAAATGCGAAATAGTTTTGGACGCAAAATTGGAAAATATTTACTATT
This sequence comes from Clusia tigrina, assembly GCA_920105625.2. Lineage (NCBI taxonomy): Eukaryota > Metazoa > Arthropoda > Insecta > Diptera > Clusiidae > Clusia > Clusia tigrina. The sequence goes on along the minus strand of OV050033.1, from coordinate 37,349,245 downwards.
TCTTGTATTTATTTGTACAGTCGACTTTTTTGGTTTGTTCCTGCATTTTTTCGAGTGGGAGTACGACCGCTTTTTGCATTACCCGGAAAGTGACGGAGCTATTTGGTATGCTCATAAAGAGTCTTTAAATGATAATGAATTACCCATAATCAACAACTTCAATTATACATTTATCCACAACGCTTCACATAAATGTATTAAAAAGGACCCGCCCCCACACATTATATTCCTAATTAAATCAGCTGTTGGTAATTTTCAACGTCGCAGCACCATTAGACGAACGTGGGGTTATGAAAACCGCTTTTTGAATGTGACTATGAGCCGGGTGTTCCTACTTGGAGTGGGACCCCTTGAGCTGATGCACCGTGTTAATATGGAAGCTACACAAAATGGTGATATTGTACAAGCTAACTTCGTTGATGCTTATTTCAATAACACTATAAAAATTGTCCTTGGTATGCGATGGGCCAAGCAAAATAGTCAAAACAGCCAGTATTTTATGTTTGTTGATGACGATTATTATGTGTCGTTAAAAAATATATTACGGTTTATAGCCAATCCAATCAATTACCCAGAAGTCAGCGGTGACGGAATGAAAAATATGCACAGTGAAAAAAAATCACATTCATTTATTGATTCACCGAATAAAGAAGCTGTTGCGAAAATGTTTGCAGGGTATGTTGTGCAGTCTGCACCGCACAGACATAAGTCGAGTAAGTGGTTCGTCTCCTTGCAAGAATACCCTTTTGATAAGTGGCCACCATACGTAACTGCTGGTGCGTTCATTCTCTCACGTGATGCTCTAAGTGAGATATACAATTCCAGCCAAAATATGCGTCAGTTTCGATTTGATGACATATTTCTTGGAATCGCTGCACTAAAAGCGGGCCTATTTCTTACGCATTGCCCGATGTTCTTTTTTCATAAGCCTACGTATTCCAGTCCGGAAAGTTATCGTAATGTGATAGCATCACATGGGTTCGACAATCCTGTAGATTTGGCACGTATTTGGAACGAATGCCGTTCTGCGGGGTACGCATAAATATAGACGAGATGTTTCCCATTTTTAACAATTAATTTTGGCCAACATTAAAATGAAATTACTGTTTGCACTTTGTAAACTTGTACTAAGTACAAATAAAACAAAGTCGGAGCTCGTTGTTTCCCAGGATCCATTTTTATTAATAACACATATTTTACACTTATTTCATATCACCCAAGGGCTTATATTCCTAACAAGGTCATGTCCTAATAACTAATGTATGCAAAAAAATTGATTAATAAAAAATTCAAGAAAACTTGGAAAGTGTGTCGCGAGGGAGCTTATGAGAGCCCATGCAAAGCATTACTTTTTGTTTAATATTTTACCAGAATCACTTTATAAATTTATTCTTTCATTTTAGAATGGATCCGTGATTATGTAAAAATAATATTTAAGTAATATCCTTCCCATTTCATTCAAGAAAATCCCGATTTTAAATTCTAATCAATTATATTAGATTATTTTTATTAAAATTGCCATACAATCTTTTTGAATTATTTGACTCATCCAGTGATCTGAACTGTTAATAATATTGTTTTCATTCGTAACAACATTGTATACATTAATATATGAACAAATGTAAAAATTAAATAAATTAGCACAATTATTTAAGTAAATAGAAGACATTTTTGTATGATAGATTTCTAGTATGTAAAATAGTGATTAGTTTATAAGCTAAAACAGGCATCGATATATAAACAATATATACCGATACATTGAAATGCGCTTAAATAAATATATATTTGCACAAAAAATGAAAACGGTTTGGCTTGCCACAATTAAACATCCAACTTACTCAGGTGGGTTCGTAGCAAGGCTTCTCATTCTCTTCCAGGCACAGAGTTTTGGAATGACGGTTTTGCTCCATTTTATCCCAACCGCTAATAAAGGAATTAGTATTACATTATTAACTTTGAAGTCTTTCTGAGGACATGTTTTCAGATAACTGGAAAGGTTATAGGTTAAATTATACTTCGAACCGATTTATATATACAATTTTTATTAAGTACCAGAATTCTTGCTTTCTTAATTTGTTACAACCTTTTGCAATGTTTAATACAGATAAGTTAGCGAGGCGCGTGTGGCGATGGCCCATGTGACGCGCTGTGGCTGGCCTGGACCATTTCCTGCTGCTGCAAGCGCAATATCCGCAAGTGAAATATCGCTGCTGATAATGCGATAAATGATCGCGCATGCAATACGCTGCAATAGCCGAATTGCACGAGCGGTGAGTTTTGCTGGGCCAGCACTTTAACACGCTAGCAGGGAAATGGCGAGGATAGGAGTAGAAATGCTGGAATAGCGTCTGCAGCACACCGAGCTTTCTTGAAGAAAAGTAGGGAATAATTTGGGCAGTCTTGGAAAGTGATCGAAGTGAAACGGTACTCGAGTTGAATTTAAATAGTATTATAAAATAACTACTTCATTAACTATTGAATGAATTTGAATATTGTGAAACTTATTATAAAATAATGACTACGTTAAATATTGAATGAATTTGAATATTGTGAAACTTATTATAAAATAACTACTTCGTTAAATATTGAATTAATTTAATTATTGCGAAACTGTCCAATTTAGCTTTAATACTGTGAAATCTGTTAAAAGCAAAATAAAGTGCTATAAATCGGAAGATTCTACGGAATTGTTGAGCCAATGTGCTTTAATTAGAAAGTTTTATCGGATTTGTTAATGCTGATTTCCGGGTGAGTACCCCAACCCTGCCACCACATCCCTTGCTCAACGAAACAGTCGACCTCTCATTCCCCATCCCAAGGAACCGAGATTGAAGACAGCCGTTCGCAACGTCACCCCTCCACATCCATAGCGACAGGCTTTGGGCAGTGCTCCCTATCAAACTAATTAGCTTATATTAATATCGTATTTTTGAAACCAGCGGTATGACAGCTGAGTTCAGTAGTAATTTGGAAGCGGCGATTTAAGAGTTATGGTAGAATTTGTTATCTGTTTTATTGAATTGATTTTATACTTTGTTGACTACTTCTTAATTGTATTATAGGTAAACTATCAAAAATATTCTTGAATTATTTGCCACATCCAGTAGTCCGAAGCTAAAATAACATTGGGCCCTATTCTGCAAAAATCTGCTATGGTACGTAAAGTCTGTTATAAAATATAGCAGATTTGGGTTCATAACAGATCTGTTACAATTGGTATTCCATAAACGCTTTTTCTCCGACCCTGTTACGGAGTAGTCAAAATATGTTCGGACCTGTTATGATTTCAAAATTAAATAAAACGGAAGGAAGGACTATATATGTTTTTTATATCTTTTTTTCGATTTCCTCTTGATTAACACAAATTTTTATTTCGGAAAATCAGAATATGAGCAAACAGCAATGTATTGTATGTAAATTACTGTTTTGCGCTATTTCAGTTCCAATTCATTGTATATGTACATGTAAATATATATTTCACTATTAACTAGTTGAGTTGAATAGTTATTTTATTGTTGAAGTATATTTCGCAAATAGTTTTGCCTTGTTTGGGAATTTTAATTTTTCGCCCATAATTTTACAACAAATAAGACTGGTTACTATTTCAATTGACTTGGAGACACTTGGCTGCGATAGCCCGAGCAAGCTATTGCTACCAACTGATGCCTGGTATGTAATGCAGTTAGCACCTGTTATCATATGAAATAAAAAATTTGAGTGAATTTATTAAAATAGAATTTCTATTTTTTACCTAAATTATAAATGGAATATCACTCGGTTGAGCAAATGGTTCCAATTTATTTTTTAATATGTGTTATGTCCCCACGTTTGCCGCAATAATGTGGTGGCCATGGCTAGCTCAATCTAGATGGGCGTAGTCCTCAACCCGCCACACTACGCCAGGGATCAACAATAAAAATTTGCTGTTTGATGTCTAAGTTTCCATTCTCTTACTTCTCTGGAGGGGGATTTCAACTAGAATCATTTTTAATGTCTAATCTGGCAACATTCCTAAAAAATTAAACTGTTTTGGTATGGTAACTTTTATAATTTCACCAGTTGCCGTCAGATTGACATTTATTCACCCATTTTTCTTGTTGGACGAAGTTTCCAGTTTTAGTTGAACGACGTAGAGTTTGTTATAAATTTGATAATAGTGGTCACAGAAATTAATTGTTAACAATGCCTTTAAAGTTGGATATAAAACGTCGTCTGACATCACGGTCGGATCGTGTAAAATGTGTCGATTTGCATCCTTCGGAGCCGTGGATGTTGTGTGCACTCTACAATGGCCACGTACACATTATGAATTATGAGAATCAGCAATTGGTTAAAGATTTTGAGGTGTGCGACGTACCGGTGCGTTCCGGTCGCTTTGTTGCGAGAAAGAATTGGCTTGTGACTGGTTCTGATGATATGCAAATTCGGGTTTTCAACTATAACACATTGGAGAAAGTACATTCTTTTGAGGCACATTCTGACTATATTCGTTGCATTGCAGTGCATCCATCACAACCGCTTGTCTTGACTAGCAGTGGTGAGTTTAATGAGAATATTCCTATTTGTATTAAATTTTGTTGGATTTTGATTAATACAGTTTGTGGCTTATTCATGAAATATTCCTGACTTCCTTTAATATTTTGTTTACTTACTGTTGAAATATCAGACGAACAATATATAACGATATTTTATAAACAAACAAATTTGTTTAGTTTTTGAGTGCTTCAATTAACGTTTCATCTATGTATGTTTGATCATAAACTAATATTAATATGTTCTCGCGGAATACATGATTCATTAATTGTTATCCACTCAAATTTGCTGTAGCATGTGTAATGTAGTTTATTTCGTTGTTCAACTTCTTATGATAATTTTTATTTATATTTAATATTTAACACAATTATTAGTAACAATAACTATATAAAATAAAAGCATCATCGGGCAAATGCTTGAGCTGATATTATATTGTAGATATGTGTAGCTTTGTAGTTACACTATAAGTGAATTGTGGAAATTAAAACTCCGTATAGCCTTACTATGATTGAATATCAAAGGAAGTCATTTTTGGCAATCAGATCAGCAAATATGTATATACTTCAATTTCTATATATTTTTGTGTTTTGCAGATGATATGCTAATAAAGCTATGGAACTGGGAAAAAATATGGGCTTGCCAGCGTGTTTTCGAAGGGCACACACACTATATAATGCAAATTGTGTTTAATCCCAAAGACAACAACACCTTCGCCTCAGCTTCGCTCGATCGCACAGTAAAAGTATGGCAGTTGGGGTCTACTTTCGCAAACTTTACTTTGGAAGGACATGAAAAGGGTGTTAATTGTGTTGATTACTATCACGGTGGAGACAAACCATATTTGATTTCCGGTGCTGACGATCGTTTGGTCAAAATCTGGGATTATCAAAATAAGACATGTGTACAAACACTGGAAGGTCATGCACAAAACATCTCTGCAGTTTGTTTCCATCCGGAATTACCAATTGTATTAACTGGTTCAGAGGATGGAACTATTCGCATATGGCATTCGGGAACTTACCGCTTGGAAACTTGTCTCAATTATGGATTTGAGCGCGTTTGGACCATCGCTAGTATGCGGGGTACAAACAATGTTGCTTTGGGTTATGATGAGGGCTCAATAATAGTGAAGGTTGGACGTGAGGAACCAGCTATGTCTATGGATGAGATTGGTTGTAAAATTCTTTGGGCTAAACATTCGGATATGCAACAGGTAAAGTTTTCGTTTATTGAACTAAAGTTTAGAATATAATTTGCCACATTTTATTTTTTAGGTTAATCTTAAAGCTTTGTCTGAAGGTACCGAAATAAAGGATGGCGAACGTATGCCTGTAACAGTTAAGGATATGGGTGCTTGTGAAATTTATCCCCAATCCATTTCCCACAATCCAAACGGACGATTTGTAGTTGTTTGTGGGGATGGCGAGTACATTATTTACACTTCAATGGCGTTGAGAAATAAGGCATTTGGCTCAGCTCAGGAATTTGTTTGGGCATTGGAAAGCAATGAATATGCCATAAGAGAAAGCAATGGAACTGTACGTCTATTCCGTAATTTCAAGGAGCGGAAGAGCTTCACACCGGAATATGGAGCAGAAAATATTTATGGTGGATACCTGCTTGGTGTGAAAACATCATCAGGTTTGGCTTTCTATGATTGGGAAACATTACAATTGGTGAGGCGCATTGAAGTGCAACCTCGTAATGTTTTCTGGACAGACGGTGGCCGTTTGGTGTGCTTGGCCACAGACGATTCATATTTCATTCTCTCAGTGAACACCAGAGCAATTACAACCGCTATAGAAACTAAACAAGGGTTAGAAGATGACGGCATAGAAAGCGCCTTTGATGTATTAGGTATGGTTCATATACATAAATTATGACTATAGTTTATTTGTTTGTAATTAATGTTTTTTTTAACTAGGTGAAATTAACGAATCGGTAAAGACGGGCCTTTGGGTGGGCGACTGCTTCATCTATACGAACTCTGTTAATCGTATTAACTACTACGTCGGTGGAGAAATTGTTACTATATCTCATCTGGATCGAACGATGTACTTACTTGGCTACATACCAAAAGATAACATGCTCTACTTAGGTGATAAGGAGCTGAATGTCATATCCTTTTCGTTACAAATAGCTGTGCTGGAGTATCAGACAGCGGTAATGCGCAGCGATTTCCAACGCGCTGATTTGGTGCTGCCACTGATTTCAGTAGAACATCGCACTCGAGTTGCTCATTTTCTGGAGAAACAGGGATACAGAACTCAAGCTCTGCTCGTATCCACAGATCCAGATCACAGATTTGATTTAGCATTGCAGATAGGAGAACTAACCTTCGCTTTAACTTTAGCACGTGAATCGGAAAATCCGCAGAAGTGGTCCCAATTGGCTGAGGCAGCTTCTCGTCAAAACAATATGGATCTAGTTAAGGAGTGCATGCAGAAAGCTAATGATTTTAGCGGGCTTTTGTTGCTGGCAACGGCTAGCGGAGATGAGAAAATGCTAGAGGAATTAGGCGAAAACGGCTCGAAACAAGGCCGACACAACATTGCATTCCTATCTTCATTTATGCGATCAGATGTACAGCGTTGCTTAGAAATCTTAATTGAAACCAATCGTTTGCCAGAAGCGGCATTCTTTGCGCGTACCTACATTCCAAGTCAAATGTCAAGAGTAGTCGAACTTTGGCGCGAAGAATTGAGTAAATTTAATGAAAAAGCGGGCCAATCTCTCGCAGACCCAGCCAAATATGAAAATCTGTTCCCCGGTCTGGGCGAAGCATTGCGTGTAGAAAGTTTCTTAAAAGAAAAGGACCAAGAAAAGCTTCCAGCTAATAAAGCTGTTCTATTACCTTTAAATATTGACCGGAACCCCCTCGAGGAATTACAAGCAGTGGACCAGAAGGGAATTGTGGAAACCAACAGTAAAATTGTGTTACAAGACTATAAAAAGAGTGATGATTTTGTTGGTGATACCATTACCGCTTCTGACACAGTAAAAGCTGCATCTACTGTTCCAGCCATAGATGATATAGATGATGATGACTTGGACTTGGAAATTGAAGGAGTAACACTTGATGATACTATTGATACTGCAGATGTTAATTTGGATGAAGACTTCTTATACGATGACTAAACCAATCAGTTATATAGAGCTATGTACCAAGCTATTTCCGTGTTGTAAACACATAAATATATTCTCGTATACATTATTATAATTTTAAGTTTTAAATAACCTGTATTTTGTAATCGAAATGTATTTCTTGTGCAATTTTGGCAATTTGTGTGTTTTGCGACCTATTTTTATTTAAATTAGTATGCATCAATTGTATTCAATTATGTTGTTATCCTGTTTTAATGTTCCATACTAACTTGTTCATGAAACACTGCACTTATATTAAATTATACATGCATTCAAATGAATTCAGGATAAGATTTGCCAACGATTATTGAAAATATGTACCATGTTTGTATGCACTTAAATAATATGGGGTAATTTTTGTTGAGAAAGTTATCTATTTTTTGCTTATATTGCCTTGCGTCTATTCAAACATTATTTACTATATTGTAATAAATCTAATTATAAATATATATGCACCTACTTTAATCTTACAGAGATTATTCCGCCAATTGGTCCCAAGTTATCTGGATTAATAATAGTTCAGTAATTGATTCCAGTTTTTTTTCTGGTATGAATATAGCAGAGAACACAGACAGGAAATTCTTTCTCGCTGCCAGCGTCCGTAGCGAACACACCACGATTTTGAGTGGATTCACCACGATTCTGAGTGGATTCACCACGATTCTGAGTGGATTCCCCACGATTCTGAGTGGATTCACCACGATTCTGAGTGGATTCACCACGATTCTGAGTGGATTCACCACGATTCTGAGTGGATTCACCACGATTCTGAGTGGATTCACCACGATTCTGATTATATCGGTATCGGCCTCTGATCCCAAACTTCCGGTGTGCTCAGGAAAGTGCGTGTCTAGGAGCAATTGCAGAGTCTCCTTCGATCACGTTGTCCAGGAGCCGTCCGATCTTTTAATAAAGGAGGGATTTGTGTGGTACCTGGCCAAAAACTTACCTAGTCTTGCTGACTCCTTGGTAGTTTCGATAGACGAGCAGAAGTCCCTCCAACCTTTATTTTTATAACTTCAGATAGATTTTTTATATATCTTTAAAACTATCCTGTAGCCCTGCCAGTTACCCGAAGACTAGCTAGAGTTAAACGTCTTTCGCAACTCAGCTCTGAGACCTGAAAGTTCATCATTCCACCATGATGAAGAGGATTCTTTTAAATATTCAATCGGACAAGTGATTTTGAAAACTGCTCCCATCGCGACAGGGGGTGGCGAGAAGACACTAAGAGTGAAGCGTAATTATTGCAGGAAGGACTTAGTGGGGCTGAATGCTCGTATGGCTAGTGTTCAGAATATGAGGCTAAACATTCGCTGGGCACATCGATCTCAACATCAAGAGTCAAATTCAAGTGACTATAGTAAGTAAAAAGGTAGTCCTTTATTGTATTTGTGAAATATTCTATAATCCGTCCCGATATACAATATATGTACAGGCTATGCTTGGGTGTTTATAATATGTAGTTTCGAGACTTTTTACGTCCTTTCATTGAAACGGTTTCTTTTCGTGGTGGGTTCCAAGCCCAGCTCACAACTCTAAGCTAGGGAGCTTGTGGGTGGTGGTATCCCACCTCGGAGATGTGGATGCTTCTATTGGTAACTATACTACTCCTCCGCCACCATACCTAATGTGCGAAACCCCAACTGGCCTCGCACACTCTGGTGAACCTTTAAACCGAATCAGATTGGGTTCAACAAAGCTCGCTCTCTCATTAGTCCACACCGTGGTCCCCACCTGGGTTGCTTACCAGATGTTACATCATCAAATAGGTTGCTCAGGCTACTTAGGGCGCACTACGTGTAGGTGAGAGCACGAAGATTTGAGGGACATGAGCCGTTAGTGAACCCTAACGTGAACATATCCACTCTTTGTTGAACCTTAATAGTTAGTAGATTTAAGCTCAATTTCAAACAGTTTTAAGCTTGATTAAGTACAAAGCATTTATTATACAATTGAGGGGTTCAACGTAATAGTTCTTAAAGCATTTTTTTTTACGGATAAACTTTGAAAATATAAAATAATCCAATTAAAATCTAAATTCATGTCATCACGTATAAATCAGTTACGAATCTTAACCGTTTGACAAATCTGTCAGAAATATTCCCCACACGGATTATGCCCGCGTTTCCCCACACTGTAAGGCGAGTTGGTTATTGCAAGCAGAGAATACAGAGAAATGACTCTTGTTGGGCGCACACTACCACGTGTGCAAAACTGTAGTAGTGTGTCTTCAAAACTAATGATAAACAAACCTATCCATATAGGCAAGTAATAATAAAACTAATAAAAATTTGACGTTTAAGTGTCTCGTCGCTATGGTCTCTGATTGCAGGTATGCATTTATTGCGCCAACGCGTAATTGTAAAAACAACTTAAATTAATAAAATATATAATTTAATACATACTTAAAAATATATAAAATATTTAATTTAATGTTTTAATTCGGAACTGGTTCACAGTGGAAGAGGAAACAATTTAAAATTTATAAATTTTGTTTTTGATAACGAATTACGATAAAGATATGTTCATATCATAAAATAACATACTGAATTTTATATTTTTATCTCTGTGGGTTATCATATATTACCGATTTTCATTTTTATCATGAACATTTTATACTGTTAAAATCGATCTGCATTTTTCTTTTTGTTGGTATATTTCCGATGCAATAAATCACTCATTTGTTAGTAGTATTCCAATGTGATGTCTGTTGAAAAAAGAAACAAAATTTTTGTATTCGTTTACGAAGATTTTTGTATTTGTATTTTCGAATCTTACGACTTCTCAAGGAAGAAAAAATATGCTTAATCATATGAACACTTTTTCTTTAAAGTGGTATAAGTCCACTTTTGAAAAAACTTTTGTACGATTCTTAGAAAATTACCATAAATTTATTGGTTAATGTTATCGTAACAATACTTTTTTAGAAGTTTCATTGTAACAAAGATTATATGTACACAAAGATAATATGCATGGGAGGAGAAACTAGCAATATGTTACAACTCAAGACTATATTATAGCACAGTCACATGCATACCGGGCAAAACAGAAATATAGAACGTGCACTGATGTGAAGGTTTGTTCAATCAGCTGACAGTATCATAAAAGCGATTGACCACGAACAAAGTGAATTTACTTACATGGTGATTGCAAGAACAAATATTTTTGAACCAATTTTCCCGACGTAGCTGTCATAATTGAATTTATAGAAGGCGATAAAAACAAATATGCAAACAATTGCAAATAGAGTTTGATTTGAGTGAATAAGAGTTTTTTAATTGTTATTTTTGTGAAGTTTGAACATTATGAAGAAATTATGAGTTTATTTAACTATTATATATATTTTTTATAAATTGTGTACCACTTTAAGCAGATTTCATGCATTTCTCCATTCCTCTCAAGTTCGTTTATTTTGAACAGTACCTAATCGCACATTGCTTATGTTTGACAATTCCGGAGGTACGAGATTCACCTTGCTGTCACCATGTAAGTAAATTCACCTTGTGTGAAGGTTTGTTCAATCAGCTGACAATACCATAAATGCGATTGACCACGAACTTCCAAACGAGTTGTGGAAACATCACTAAAGATAAAGGACCTCTTATATACTGCAATTTACTATTACGATCTGGATGAAAAATAATTGTATAAGAAAGTGTGACATACTTCCTTGTGTGGCAAATGTGAACTTAATGAATATATATATATATATATATATATGTATATATATATATATATATATATATATATATAAATATATATATATATATATATATATATATATATATATATATATAAATATATATATATATATATATATATATATATATATATATATATATATATAAATATATATATATATATATATATATATATATATATATATATATATATATATATATATATATATATATATATGCATCTCTACCTGTACATCATGCAGTTAACTCAAAACTTTCACTAATGCTGACATAGAATCACAAAATTGGAGTCAGTTTATCATATGTGTATTTTCATCAGATTTTAAAAATTGCATGACGGGCAGGGAAGTGACTGAAGTTACAAAAATTATCAATTAAATGCACCTGCGTCTTGTGATATCAACGAAAATTCGTCCACTTTAACATATCATTTTTGTCTGTGGGTTGATCCTTCAAACGAGTCCACATCTTACTAGCTGAAACTCGCTTAGCATATTTCTTAGTTTTACCCCTGCCAACTTCACACATTTCGAAAATAGAACAAGAAACGGTGAAGAGCGGATTGTGTGCCATACCATCCACGGTTGCCACTTCATACATTGGTAATGGCCATCGGTGAGCGGTACACCATTCTTGTACCAAACCAACTGGGTTGTCCAAAAAACTGCCAACACTTTAAAAAAGAAAAGTTTTCATCAAGATCCTTCTGATAAAGCTTTTGATTCTAATTGTTACCCAATATCATCCACCAATTTTTTATTTATTTCTTTATCGGCGGCTACCATGGTGTCGTTAGATGTCTCAGGCGTACCCTCTTGAGCTTCTGGGAACTTTACACCACTGATAGTTTCAATTAACGCACGTGCGGCGGCATGTTTAGCTTCTTTTTTCGAATGTCCATCTCCAATAGCGTCTGCTGATAACTCTCTGTCCATGCATGAGACACGATAACGAAAAGTTGGTTGATGTGGCGACCCTTGAATTTCAATTAAATCATATTTTGGGTACATGCCACTATGACTCAATAGCTCCTGCAAAATCATCACGGGAGTTTTGGTGGAAAGTGCATTTGAATTAATCTGTGAATAAGAGAAAAATTTATTTTAAATTATTTTTTAGATTCAAATGCATCCATACAAATAAGTATTGCAAAAGAATCTTCCCACGCCAAAGCGGTCTTGTACAGTCGCGAATGCTTTAGCAAATATGCTGACCCGAATTACGCAACTGTCCTGAAGAAGATATTGTGTTCTTGGAATTATGTGGCTTCTATTGCACTACTTGAAAGGGCCAGATATGACTATATACGCAATTAGTGTACTCTGCCAATGCCAAGCACGTAATGTAAGAAACTCGACTTTGTACAAAACAAGGGTGTAATTAAGTAATATACTACAATTAACTGGTTGTGTTTAATGATCAAAATTGCCTAATTCCGCGAATTATTAGACAATGTTTTTTTTCACCCTTCGATCGATAAAAATATCAATCATTCGATAACCAGAAATTAACTATCACTCTACCGATCAAAAAGCAACTATCTCACTCCAATTCAAGACCAAAAAACCCTACAGACTTTTCTTCAATAGGTCAACTTGCCACGAGCGCGCTGTATCCATCAACTTTTTATTACTTTATATTTCTTTTCCTCTGGCTGTTGGAAAAAAAATCAAGAACCATTTAGAAAAACCAACGGACACCATTACCCAACTGACTCTTTGCATCCGTGGCCGTAGCAAAATGTAAATTAGAAAATAAGAGATTACAATGAAATCCTATGGTTCAATTCGCGTGACCGAACTTCCTTCATATTCACTCATATTTAAATTTGCAGTCATAATTAATTGTATTGTAAGATATAATAATAATAAATCGAGTTAAGTTGAAATTTTAGAGTTTGAATTTCGACTTGGAATTATTCTCCCAAGTCAAATTTTAATGGTTTGTGTATACTCGTACAATCGGGCTTTTCTCATATAAAAATATCAATATTGCAGGCCTGCCAACTTTCTAAATCATATCTACTTGATTATATTGTACTTAAGAAAAATTAAAATATTGGATAAATTTATAATAATAAAAACTGCAGTATGCCCCACCGGAAGGCTTTTAGAAGACCACCTTGGCGCATATCGTCTGAATAGCGTATCACATGCGTCCTGTCTCAACAGAATTATTTTTGTTACGAAAATTTGTCATACGTCATAATGGGCATGGTTAATGGTTATCGCGATGTACTATAACTTTCTCAAAAGATCGCCAACTAGAAAACATAGTAAACTGCATTCACAATCAATTCTGATATGTTAGGAAAGATTTTGAGAGAAAATAAAGCGATCGAAATAAGCCCAAACAGGACATGTTTCATATAGTCACATACTGACTTTACCCATCACCCCTTCTCTTCTTACTAATCTTATTATTACCCTTTATAATTATTCACCTCTTATGTTAGTAATACTACTTTATCTTTCTTGCGTTCAATCACTATTATCACTTAAGGTAGATCAAAACGTTAAGCTTTTATAATTGCAAATCTAGAGATAATGTTGAGTTTTGTAAAGAGTCCCAACGAATAAAGGAAATCATTTTTATGACTTCTTTACTATATATTTTGTGCATACAGTAGTGGCTCACAATGATTTAAATATTTATTTTTTGATTTGTTGAATAAATTTTAGTGCACTGACTTGATAGCATAAACTATGTGTTTAAGTATGGCAAGAATTATGATGATACTGCTATATAAAAATTTTATATTCTTCCCATAAAAGGATTGAAAGTAAAATCGTTGACTATAAACAATAAGCACTGCTCACAAATTTACTATTTACACAATCTTTAAAATCTATTTAGATGAATTCCTTGTCTGAAATGGCCAATAAGGAACACCAATAATATATATATATATATATATATATATATATATATATATATATATATATATATATATATATATATATATATATATATATATATATATATATATATATATATTATATATATATATATATATATATATATATATATATATATATATATATATATATATATATATATAGTATATATCGTACATATTAGGTAAGTTACTTAAGAATATAAAATGAAAGTATACAAATACAGTATTACCTTAAAATAATTGAGAGTTCGTATCAACAATCAACATATACTGCATTTTCTCTGTAAACCCCATCCCTACACTATGAATATATTAAATTATTTGTGTTGAATTACTTACTGATTGCCAAGCTTCCTCGATAGCTAATTTGTTAACAAACAGAGTGCGGCGCTTTTCTGGTTTCTGAGTTTCTGGCAAAATCGATAATTCCCTTGCAATATCCTTCATTTCAAAAGTTTCAGTTGCGTTGTCCTGAATCTGTTCTGCAAATTCTTCTTTCAGCATTTTAGGGACTGCACCTCTATCAAACGCCACATTCTTATTTAACTTCTGGTTACTTTCAGCTTCATTATGGTGGTTTAATCGAGATCCATTGAAGAAACAATTATTATTCAATTCCATTTTGATAAAAAAAATGCAATTCTCTTGTTTTTACGAAACTGAAAAATCAATGAAAAGAAAAAATTTAAATAGATAAAAAGTAAGCTATGAATTAAATTTAATATCAATTACACCGTCTGGTTTTTACAGGCGCAATTAAGAAGTGCTGTAGCCAAAAGATATATTTGTGTAAATTTTGCTTACCCCCAAATATATATTGTAACCAATTTCAACGGTACACGGCCGCCATCTAAAAATGATTGACAGCTGACTTAAAATATTGAGGGAATGTGTGAGATATTGAAGGTGGAAACAGAATGCCTTGCGGTGATATGTTGTATCGATATTTTTTTTCAATTAAAATCTCTAAGCAGGTCAGCACAATTTGCAGGAATAAAACCTGAAATATTGAAATTATATTTAAAAATAAAAATCAATTGAATTTATATGGGCTCACATATTTTCATACAATAAAGCTCCACGGAATCACAAATAAAACGCTTTATATATGAAAATAAATTAAATGCACGAAAAAACGGAAATGTCCGCATCAGTCCATTGAGTAAACACAAAAAAACGTCACTAACATAGCCGAAATCACATTCAGAGCAGGTGCTGCAATTTAATACTTTTATACCATCAGGCACAATACAAATAGCTGTTGTGCTGAATACACACGAGGCAGCAACGTGTTGAGCCAACCTGTTTCGCTTGTTCAGTACATACAGGGCAACCGTTGCAGCAACCTCAATAATGTGTGTACTATGTAATCAAACGAACATACGCAGAAAGCAAATTTTCGAAATGAGTGCTAAGTGAGATAGAAGATGAAAAAGAGGAGATCCAACCAAAAAAGAAAACTAGACTTTTAAACAAAAAAGAATCTTCAAATGATAGGTTGTTGAAGGAATTAAAAGAAAATGAGCCAAAAAACTACCGAAATTATATGAAAATGGACGCACATTCGGAATGCCATTTTTGCTTGCTTCACATTTTTGTTTGTTTTCACTTTTTGCTTCACTCTGCGAACTTGGAAAAAGAACATCTCAGCACGCTTGTTTTCAACGAATGAAGCCAATAAAGGCAGTATACAACGATACACACGGGGCAACCGTCGCGGCGACCAACATAAAAAGTAAAAATATTTTGATATTTCAGGCAACGGTTGCGGCCAGTGTGCACTAAGCAGAGAATACAGAGAAATGACTTGTTTTGCGCACACTTACACATGTGCAAAACTGTAGTAGTGTGGCTAATTTTCATCAGAATTCTGGTTAACCAGTGATAAACAAACCTATCCATATAGGCAACTAATGATAAACAAAGACATTTTTTAACGTCAGAAAATTTGACGTTTAAGTGCCCCGTCTCTATGGTCTCTGGCACTAAGAAGGCCGCAAGGCTACAACAATTCTAGAACGACAACAATTTCCAGATTATGGCTTGTCAGTGGAATTAAAAAGCTCTCGCTTCCGACAAGTTGAAATCCAATTTTATATTTGAACAGGGAGCACTAATCGGTGTGCCTTGGATTTGAATTTGAATTTAGATTTTGCGATTTTGAAAGTGAAAAAATTAAATAAAATCTAATGAATTTAGGAAATGTGAAAATGGAAAAATGTTGAATATTGTGTGTGGGAGCGGATCAATGAAACAAGTGGTACGACAATGGGCGATGATTTGTCAAAGGTATGTAATGCTTTTAAAGCAATGATTTTCTTATAAAAATGTAACAATTTTTTCAAATTATTTATTTTAGGGATAGCAGACACTTAATCCATATTCCATATTTAATAAAATTTTGCAATTTAACGCAAATGTGACATCCCAATAATACTTTATATTAGATGCATATATCAAGCGCCATATACACTTGTGAAATCAACCACCCAACAGGAGCAGCAACTAAATGGTATAATTGCTAACCTGCAGGAAGCTTAATTTTTGTCATAATTAACAACTGTAACAATTATACACATATTTAGTAATTTTCTTTATATCTCAAACTATTATTTTTATATTTCAAACTTTGTTTACAAAACTATAATAAACAAATAAAGCTACGAATAGCAAAACTGAGCGGAATGGAAAGATACATGAGAGCTGCTTAAAGTGGTACACAATTTATACAAAATATATTTAATGGTTAAATAGACTCAATTTCTTTATAACTTCACAAAAATAACAAATTAAAAAACTCTTATTCACTCAAATCAAAACTCTATTTGCAGTTGTTTGCATTTTTGTTTTGATCGGATTTTTCTATAAATTCAATTTCGACAGCTACATCGGGAAAATTGGTTGAAAAAAATTTGTTCTTGCAGTCACCATGTAAGTAAATGCACCTTGGGACCCAAGGCTTGGGTGTGCCCTGGTTAGCAACTTCCTCAATTTAGTCAATCTCGTTTTGTTGCATTTTCCACAAATAATTTTGTTGAATGCATTCACGGCATTCAACGGTGGGCAGCAGTTGACCAATTTGCAACAAGTTTTTCTTAATTTTAATTTTATTTGTGGAATATGACAAAAATGATATTTATCAGTTGATAAATATCAACAGAATCGAAGCGAAGTTATCGTTCAATTGTGAGAAACACTCATTTATATAGTTAAATAAAGAAACGAAATTTATTTTTCTACTATATACAATGATTTTCATGTGTAGAAATAAAGGAGAATTTCTATAGCAACAGCATGCTAGTGCTTAACAAAAAATGTGTGCGCATGTTCTTAATGTACATGATAATGAGTTCAATAAAGTGACAGCTGCCATTTACAGAAAAATTTTCTTCTCGTGTACCGTGCGTGTTAGTGCGGATTTTGCTGTTCTTTATTTAAAGATAAATTTGATGCCAACTTGTGTTTATTTTTAAATAAAAATCAGTGCAAATCATCAAAAAAAGGTATAGTATGAATTCAATAAATTTGCGACTAAATTGCTACACAAGTAGTACACTATGTGTTACTTCTATATATTTGCCGAGCACCTAGTTATCGATTTTCTCGCCGCTAGCAATTACATTTTTTCTAATATGAACATATTTCAGTTTAAGAAAGTGAAAAGTAAAAGCAGACTTGAAATAAAATGGAAAAAGTTGCATTTGAAGAACCTGCTTCCCAGCAATCCGGTTTCGCTCCTCGACGCCAGTATGAGACCCTAGCTGCCACTACTTCCGTGTTGGATGCCATAACTAATGGACAAGCGACTGGAACGGGTGCAGTATCGAAGGTGCAGGTACTTGCACGGCAAATCAGGCCAAAAAAGGAAAAGCCTGCAGAAGTTTCCACTTCTGTTGCCTCTACGAGCAAAACGCCAATTGACGACTCTTTGAAAATTGTGAGTACATTGAATGCCATAAAATATTTAATTTGACATTTGCCTGCATATACCGCAGGGATCATGAACCTTGAATGTTTAAAGTAATGTTGCAATGAGTGTCTCTAATCGAAGTATCTAATTTCTTACGAGTATTTAGTATGCATAGGAAAATTGTGCAACTAGCCCAACGTTTCCTACCCTTCGACCCAAATAAATATTTGAATATTTTTTTTTATATAGCAACTATTTATTAGCTGCGGGGGAACACAACAGTTGGCAAGTGTAATTGAGTTTTCTATAAATCCTGACACAAAAGAGACAGATCGTAACCAGGAATGATAAAATACAAGTTTTGGACATCAGAAAGCAAAGAAAAATATTTGTGGCATTTGTGTCCATTTCAGTTGATAAGTGTTTTTGTTTTTTGGCAGAGGTTTATTTTTCAACTATAGTTTAAATTTAAAATTTTTCATAACAAAAGTAAATTTCAATAAGCGTCTGATAGAAATACATGGAACTTTAAAGGGAAACTGGTTGAGGTGCAGTTACAGATGAACTGTACTTGCACGACTCCGAAGAAATTTCTAAATTAGAATTAACAATTAAAGTACTTAAATTACTGGCTGTGTTTCACCCTTAATCAGTAGCCAGGGATTAGGATAAATAAATTGACTACATTCATAGAGTATGAGAGAATAAGAGAAATAATATTAAATTCAAAATAAAGTTTAAAAATTAAAATCGTTGAGGCGTGATGAATCAGCTTCCTTGAGCAAGTCCTTAGCTAAACTGTTCGGGTGGGCGTGTAAATTTATTTTGTAAGCTCTTTTGCAATTAAAGATTTTATCGTCGACAGTGGACATGTTTAGTTCCATTTGTAGTATATCGTTTTCAAAATGCCATGGCGCTTTGATTATGGTGCCTAGTAATTTAGATTGAAATCGATAAATCAATTCGGTGTTTGCAATTCTGTCGGAACCCCACAGTTGAATGCCGTAGGACTATATGAGTTTAATGATCACTTTGTAGGGAAGAGTGTTATTTTCCATGGTCAATTTTAAACTGCTTTTAGGACTTCAAAATATTAGAGTATTCGCGAAGATGGTTCATAGAGAAAAATCCCGGAATAAATTTTGCCAGCTTTTGATTTGGCCTAGGAGACCTGAGTTTTTGCAATTCTCGTCCTGAAGGACATCGCAGCCGACGATCCAAAACACTTGTTCGACATGCTTTTACACCGTGCAAATAGCTGCATTGAGTCGGAAGGGGGAACTATTTTGAATAAAATAAATCGGTTTTGCCAAAACAACTTGCTGGAGTTCTTATTTCTTGTTTCAAAGGTTTTTCCTAAAATATAATGTTAAAATCTTACTTCCTATCTTTTTTGATTTGGAATGTCTGGAGAACACCTAAAGTATATTTTTTGCAGCTATCACTCCGCAATGGTAACTGATTGTCTGCGTGGTAGCGTTCACACGATTACTACTTCAGCTTTATCCATTTGTGGACAGGATATGGACAACATTTCAAAGCCACAATTTTCCACAAGTGAAAGTAAAAAAGCCTAAAAATATGTTGCCATGCTCGCAACAATCGTTTCGAATATTCGCAAGAAATAATAAATGAATCGAACTTTGTGTTTGATGAGGTAAATTTATTCTCAAACATAAATATTTATATATAGTAAATTCGTAAATTTCCGTTTTTCACTAAAATATACAGTCAGTTGTGTGTTTGCAGCTCTGTAAGCTAGCTTTAAATATAAGTGCGATGCGTGATGTCGCAAAGGTTCATGCATAGATATTATGCATCGTGAGATATTCGCAGACGATGTAGGCATGCAAGTACATTGTTCCAACAGTAGCTTCACAAATAGCTACCCGCCAGGATACCGAACAACAAGCGTCTTATGAAAATACCCGCAATTTATCATATAAAGCGGTACAATTGAAATAGATAACGCGCGTTCTATTCGCCAACTCGCTAAATGGTGCTAATTTTGAAACTGATTTCATTACCATGGAGTTAAGAAGTATTTCACTTCTATAGAGGTGGTACCCTTGGCTTAAATTTCGGTTTTCTTTGATACTATTAGTGTCCTTAATTAACTGCTCGAACATCTAGAAAGGGTGTAATTTCGGTATTTTCTAAGAATATTCTTTTAACTCGTTCCATTGCTCTTGTACACGATTATTGTAACTATATTTTCCAGTATTCTCGGTCGCAATTGTTCGATGGTAAACAATTATTTACAGACTGCACAATGGAATTCAATCAAGTTCACTTAAAATGTTTATCGACATGCACAACAATTTGTTCACGGCTTCGAATGTTAAGTAATATTTTCAGTTTAGAGTATAAATAATTATATTCATTTATAGTCTAAAAGACACACGAAATTGAATGAGCTTAAACAAATCTTACTTACTTATGTGGGCCACAGAATCTGTGAAGGCAACCCGCTATCGGGTTACAGGCCAACTTAACAGCACTCGCCAGGCTCCTCTGCTTTGCGAGCGTCTTCTCCAATCTGTTATACCAAGCGTAGTTAGGGTTTCCTCGACTTGGTCCTTCCATCGGAGGTATGGTCGTCCCCTACGTCGTGGTCCAGCGGCTTCCGCTTCGACTACCATTTTCGCTGGAGCTTCTTCGTCCATACGCACATGTCCAAGCCAGCGCAGACGTTTTATAGTAATACGTCTGACTATGCCAATATCAGTGTAGAGCTCGTACAGTTCATGGTTCATCCGAATGCGGTATTCGTTGACACGAACAGGGCCGAAGATTTTGCGAAGAATTTTCTTCTCGAACACACCAAGCGAGGCTGCATCAGTCTGCGACGGGTAGGATGAGCGTGATGATAATAATAACTGCTCGTATATGTCTTCCAAAAGAACTACTCCAGCTTTAAGAAAAAATTATTGGTCGAAGAACTATTTTATAATAATACGGAAGACCATTTAATTGTTATTGGAACGAACCCTCCCAAGTTGTTGAAATTTGCAGTTCACATTCAAAGCGAGTTTGATTCTATGAGTAAGTTAAAAATTTCCAGCTTTATTTTTTGTCGGAGTCTTCGTTGCAACTTTGATTCTCTTTGCGCAAAGAAAGCTGGCCCATATATAAACAAAGAAAGAGTTTTGACGGAGCATTCCTGGTTATTTCTGGACTGCTATCAACCAAATGCACTCACCACCATTTACAGGTTGTGGGTTTTGTGGTATCCAACCCAGCGCGACTTGTTAATTTAGTTAAATAAGATCTAAACACACTTTTATGCATTAGTTGAAAGGAAACTGTCATGACACTGTTAGATAGACTTATAATACGAGTTCTTATTAGTTACAGATCTCCACTATTAATTTTGTTTTTCCATTGTTCGACTCTAAAATTGTTTGGTATATAAAATTAATACAACCATTGATTTGGTTTTCATTACAGACTGACCCCAATGGAATTGCCATGAAAACACCTGTATCAATTTTGCAAGAACTATTAAGTCGCCGTGGAATAACGCCGAATTATGAGTTAGTGCAAATTGAGGGAGCTATACATGAACCAACTTTCCGTTATCGTGTTTCCTTTAATGACAAGGAAGTTCCGTTCACAGCAATGGGAGCTGGGCGTTCCAAAAAAGAAGCTAAACACGCGGCTGCTCGGGCTTTAATTGACAAATTGACTGGTGTGGCGCTGCCAGACAGTCAGCCCGGTTCAACTACTTCACCGAACACCACTATAGCGCCCATAGCAAGTGATGGCAATGCTAATGCGGTCGGAAGTGGAGAGTAAGTATTTAAAGTGGCTTTAAACTGGCATAGCAACCTTAATTTAACATATATATTCGTTCTTCCAAAGTGGCGCTGATATTGTCGGAAATCCAATAGGGTGGCTCCAAGAAATGTGCATGTCCCGACGTTGGCCACCACCGTCTTATGAAACTGAAACCGAGGTGGGCTTGCCCCATGAACGGCTCTTTACAATTGCATGCACCATTTTGAATTTCCGTGAGGTTGGCAAGGGCAAAAGTAAGAAGATTGCCAAACGATTGGCTGCTCACAAGATGTGGATTCGTTTGCAGGAACATCCATTGGATAATAATCAAATTACCGAGTCGATACGAGCTGAATTAGAAGGAGATGTAAGTGAAATTGATTAAATATTTTTGCAACACTAATAATATTATTAATAATAATAATAATAATAATAAGTCATTATTAACTTATCATCTGCCAGCACAATTGTTTGTGAAAATACACTGATATAGTTCAAGTCACCATGAATGCAAATTTCTATATTCTCAGCGGCACTATCAGCTCTAGAGCTCTAGTTCTAGGGGCACTATCAGATATAGAGAGTCGTAGATAATTTTTGGGAAATTGACGTATTTGTTTTTATTTTCTTCTTGCAGAATCGTAATTGTGTAAATTATTATGGTGATTTGAAAGATATCACTGTACCCACACTCACCAGTCAGCATAGTAATAAAGTTTCACAATTTCATAAGACTCTTAAAAATGCTACTGGAAAGAAACTTCTTAAATTACAGGTGAGACAATTTAATTGTTTTATTATAACTAAATATTGTATAAATTGAGATAAAAACAGGGAATTCAAATTGTGCATTGAAGTTGACAGCCATATGCAGTTTATTAATAATTTATTTTATAATGAAGAATGAGTATTTTATGTTATTTCTAGAGATTGTCCCAAGGTGACACAACCCCACTAATGATATCCTACATCAGTGTGATTTTACAGTTACCTCTCCATCGATATACAAACATGAAATGTGTATAGCATTTTATAATTTTAGCTATTAGTGAAGGTTTAGAAAGAAATTTTTGTTCCTACAATAGAACTGTTTTGGTTGAAAATACACTAAATGTGGAGCGAAACCTTAGGTCTATCACAATTTCTCTCTCTCTGTCTCTCTCTAGATAGATTGTTTTCTTCTCGCGTATACTGGTATAAAATCACCCACCTGACAAACGAAATTACCTGCACTGAGAAAGAATGGTCGTGATTTGCTTGCTGCTCAATGTTAAAATTGTTAATTTATATCTAGTCTAATATATGGTTCTACGAGATTCTATTCGAGTTTGGGTCTATAAAACTAAATCTGGGTTGATGGAGCAGTGGATATAATTGTGTGCAAAACAGGGAACTGGTATCAAATGGCTTTATTCTTGAACAAATAGTTCGTCACAAAAACACTTTCTATGACGATATTTTCGAGCACCGTTGAAACGATTCGAAACCCAGTTAGTATACTGCCGAAATACGCAGCAATCGCACAAAATAATTCAAAATGAAATGAGATGAAACTGCTTTGGTATAAGTCCTGGACGGTTTTCTATATATATACATAATGGTTCCAGCAACTACAATATTTTCTCTAGAAAAACTACAGTATAAGACAAAAAAAATCGCTATACTTTCCGAGTACTTATTCAACATGTGGCACACGTAAAACTAGATCCTACAGGCTATTACGTACTCAGTAGACTGACTATCTTATGGGGACAAAAGGGCTTTTCATGCGATTAACGTTTTTGTGTCTTTGGGAAGGTCGTTGCCGCGAATTGCATTACACCGAACACTAATGGCAGTCAGTCATCAGTTTAGTCAGTCATCAATTTAGTCAGTCATCAGTTTGGGCCGCGATAGCAAAGACCATTCGTGGCGTCACTTATGATCGTACTTCCTCCCCTGCATATGCAATTGCGGACACAGCATGCGTTCTTCAATATTGCTAATATAAAAATAAGTAATTTTATCATTATCTAATAGTAATTTTTATTAATATTAATTTTTTGGTCGTTATATATTTTTTATATAGGTACAAAAAATCTTTAAGCCCCTCCAACCAAACTCCAAATATTCATTTCACTTGTTGTCGCTCACTTGTTAACTCTCGCAGCTAACACGACGCTCACGCTGCTTGCTGCCACTCTCAGGATTCGGCTATGATCCTTTTGCCACCATCACTGGTTAACTGATCTGCTAGTATGATGTTCACTTTCGGCTACGCTCACTGTTTCATTGCTACTGCTACTACTTCTTGTTCACTTTCACTTTTCGTCTGCAGACGCTTCTATACCTCTTACACACGAGAACTGCAACCAGCCTCCAAACGCAGCTTCGCATGCCTTCTCGCGTGTGCATTTGTAGGGGTTGAAATCGACGCTCACGCTAAGACCATCAACAAATTACAGATGGCGTGTCTATTTCGTAACAATACTTAAGTGCATTTAAAAACTCCTGAAATTAAGTTGGTCAACGAATGAAATTACACATGCGCAGAACAAGAGCAGTATCACAAATGGCAAAAATTTAAGTTGCGTTACCGCGTTTCACTTAAACGGGGATTCCCAGAAATTTGTTTCCCAATTTTTGGCCGCAAATCGAAACTGAGACATAATTGAGGAAAGGCCGTTAAATCGAAAAACCGTATGAGTTGGACGTATAAAGAGGTATGGGTGTACATACATTTTTAAAGGATTTAATTGAAATCCTCAAATATATTAAAGGATCAAGTTTGAAAAGGGTGTTATTGATATCTTCTTGAACTGATAAATGAAAACAAATTTTCTTTTAACTGAAAATTCTCGTTTGACACCATATTCATCTGCATATTCTTTGAAACTTTAAAATCCATGGAATCCGAATCAAAGTCAGGGAATGAATATAGAACGCAGGGTTACTATATATGAGGTCTCTAGTTTCCCGTTCTTATCAATTTTTCAATGAGCAAAAATTACTGCGTAGGGTGTTATAATTCTGGAGAAAAATTAAAAGTATATAATTTTAATTCAGATCCAATAAAAACAATCAAATCACATTCGCATTTTATAAAAGTTATTTACTCCAGAGGAATCTGAGTGATTGGTATATTTCGATTATAAACATAATTTTCCTTTCTTTCAACTTCTAAATTAATTTGATATATTTTTAGAAAACTTGTTTGATGGGCCCAAAAACAGACTACGTCAAATTGCTTGCTGACATTGCGAATGAGAACCAATTCGAAGTTACTTACGTTGACATTGAGGAGAAAACTTACAATAATCAATGTCAATGTCTGGTGCAACTATCTACTTTGCCTGTTGGGGTTTGTCATGGCTCGGGAACCACTACAGCCGATGCCCAGCTCCAAGCTGCCCAAAACGCTTTGGAGTATCTAAAAATTATGACGAAAAAATGAAACGCGGACGGTGTGCGCACACAACCAGACACGAGAGTTTTTCACTTCAGAGCAAAATAAAAATGAGAACTTTTGCCTTTAAGAAGTCTATAAACAAACAAATTATGTGTGTATTGCTCAACCAAAAATTGTACCGTGTAGTAATTTTTTGATATATATTTTTATTAACTTTATTTTTATAAAATTTGGATATTTATTTTTTGTGAAACCAGAATGTAAACACTTTTTATTCTTTACAAAATACTTTCATTTTAAACAGAGAATTAAAAACATTGTATTGGCAGCTTGTTGTATAAATTCTTTGATTGAAAAGAGAAGAGGAACGAACGTCGGTCGGCAAGGAGAATACTTCCACCACTTCTAATTTACGTATCAGTTGCAAAAGTTCTTAGATTTATTTTTATAGAGATTTATTTTATTTAATTGGACATTTTTCCACATACATCCGGATCAGTTTGAATTATAATTTAACTAAATACATAAATAACTACTATATAAAATATATATTTTATGAGCACATATAATTTAAAACGAGAAACACCAACTTACTCGATCTCGTGCACAGTGCGTGCATCTCAAGAAAAACGTATAATGATTTATGAAGAGATTTCTTTAACCATGATAAAAAAAACACATATTAAAACAAAGATAAAATATTGATAATATTGCAGCAATCGTAAAAGATGAATTAATGAAAGATAGATTTTAAAAAACTATGCAAAATGTAAATGTACTATAATGAAGAACAAATCTATATTTTAATTTATAGTTATTTATGTAACTAGTTTAATCATAACGTAGCAATTACTGGCAACTAATTGTAATTTCAAAAAACAAAAATAATTTAAATGAAGTATATATTGATTGATATATATAGGTATGCGGTCCCATATTGAAGCCATATAGTTGCTGCAATCTATATCGGTTTATAGCGTACAAGCTATACTTTGCATAGAGCTAATGACAAATTTTCCGGCTTGCTCCAGCATCCGCCACTTGCTTACTCTTACCCAAAATGTTTTCATGTTGATTTGATAATAGAAAAAAGCTATTTTAGAATTTTGGAAAATTCTTACATTATTTCAGTGCAAAGTGTAGAGGTTGTAAAACATGTACTATGGATATTCTCACACGTATTCATGTGCATTCGTATTTGACACAAACAGGAGCAAGTGTTGAAACCTCCTCTAATAAAATTGTAAAATTTTATTGTAATTGAAATAAGTTATAAAATATTATAAATTGTAAATGATAGCATTCCTGTTGTACTTGGATTCAGAATTGTATAATAATTGTATATCGGTAGAGAGCTATTCTAAAATTGAAAAGACTACAAAAGTAAACTATTGTATGAATGTATATTTTTCTGCGAGCAGCAATATTGCAAAATTTCAAAAAACATTTTTCGTATTTGTCGAAGACTAGGAGTGGATTAAATAAACAGCTCTTAGAAGCTTTAAGGAATAATTATTTGGATATGAACATTGGAAAATAATGTGTGTAAAGGAAAGGTAACATTTTATATGAATGATAAATATTGGAGACGATTCTAATTGAACTATCATTTCAACTTCTTAATTTCATTGTATTAGTTTTATACGGGATAAGGGATTTTCAATATAAATTAAATTCAGTAAGCATTTTAAATATTCTTATGCGAATAATATTGCAATATTTGAAATAAATTTTTTCATATTTCACTGAAGAAATTATTTGTTCGATGCTAAATACGTGGACTAATAAATTAAAAGTCGATAGATTTTATTTACAGGAAAAATCAATTATTGTAAAAGGAATAAATTAGTTTAAGTAATAAAAAAACATGAACGAGTCATGTAAATTAAAAACAATTGAATGTTACAATTGAAATAAACTAGAATGTAAAAAAAAATGTTATTAAAATGAACTATAAAGTGAAAAATTTAATGTAATTGATATAAACCATAAAGAAAAAAGGTAAATGTAATCAAAACCATAAAGTTTTAATTGAATGTAATTGAACTAAACCGTAAAGTAAAAATGTAATTGAAAAAAGCCATAAGCTTAAAATTGAATGTAATTGAAGTAAACCATAAAGTAAAAATTTAATCAAAATAAACCATAAAGTTAAAATTGAATGTAATTGAAATTATATTATAAAGTAAAAATGTAACTGAAATAAACTGTAGTAAGTTGAAATTGAAATAATCTGTAAACAAATACATATGAATTGCATTTGCTTCAAGATTGTATGCACCTTTTATATTATAACCTCCGAAAGAGGGTTATTTTATGAATCAATATTCCTGTGCGAGAACAGACAATGCCGTTTTCATAAGTTCTTCATAAAATAGTTTGTTGAACACTCTCAACCTTGTGGTTTAAATAAGTAATTGAAAATTTTAATGGAATCGAAATCTATAACATTTACGTATAAAATATTATATAAAACTAAAAGAAAAACTTACATAATGGTAATTGAAAAGATATAAAGCAATTTATGTTAATTTCAATAAAAAAATGAATTTTCTAAGATATAAAGTAATTACATTATTTTCAATAAAAATAAAAATTATATTCTAAGATATAAAGTAATTTACATTATTTTCAATAAAAAAAGTTATGTTCTAATATATAAAGTAATTTATATTATTTTCGATAAAACAAAAATTGTTCTTTTTGTAGGAGACTAAAGGTGTGGACTAAAAATAGTTTTAATGAAAAAATTCAATTTCACAAAAACAAATATTATATGTAATAACTAAAAGTTTTAAAGTATGTGTAACTTGAAACATTTAATCTTACTGTAGTCGAAATAAGATATAAATCAGGGGTGTCCACTGAGTAGTGCATTTGTCTGTAGTGGCTCGGCATAGACATTTAAAATAAATTAGGGTAAAGCGCGGCCAAACTACAGCAACAACATATTCAATTTTCACTAGCACGACCAAACTACAACAACAATATAAACATTAAATTTTTACTGCACATGCTACTAAGGAGCTGCATTTCAAATTTAAAAAAGGCTGCAATTCGGTATTCTTGTGCATTGCCATTACTAAATTTACGCGAAAGCGAACTCCCTTAGTTGAGTTCTTGCAATATAATTGTGTTTTATTTTCTTCAGTGTAAAAATTCTCGTGCACACCTATTTTTCTCGTTTATAATTTCATTCTTCGGAAAGGTTAATTGGTAATTTGTTAAAAGGATATTTGAACTCATAATTTAATGTGGATATCCCTTGCTTAAAATATTACTATATAGATACGCATAAAGCTACATATTTAAATATTAAAAATTGTAAAATTAAATAATTTTATTAATCGATATCGTAGTGTAATATTACTAACAATTTTTCTCTGTTTCGCTGCAAACTTTTTTTGTGGTATATTAAAACGATGGTCAAATATTAGTCGATAAACGAGAATTTATGAAAAAAATAATTTGTTTAACAAAAGCGAAAAAATTAGATGTAATAATTAAAAGTTTTCAAATATATGTGTCTTAAACATTTAAACTTATTGTAGTCGAAATAAGATATAAAGCAGGGGTGCCAACTTAGTAGTGCATTTGTTTGTAGTACTTGGCAGAGAAATTAAAAATAAATTAGTTTCAAACAAAGCATAATCACAGCAAAAACAAGCATTAAATTTTCACTGCATTTGAGAGTTCTTTCAATATAATTGTTTTTTATTTTCTTCAGTGTAAAAATTCTCGTGCATACTGCTTTATTTTCTTCTTTCTAATTTTATCCCTCGACATGATTAATTGGTAATTTTTTTAAAGGACTTTTGGCTCATAACTTTCTATGGACACCCCTGGTATAAAATATTATTATATAGATAGATACGCGTTAATGCTACCTATTTAAATATTGGAACCTGTAAAAGTAAACTATTTTATTAATCAATATCCTAGAGTAATATTTCGAATACACATTTTTTCCCCGTTTTCGCTGCAAACTTTTTTGTTGTATATTAAAAGCCATGGTCTAATAAATTAATAGTCCATAAAAAAGCTTTTTAAGTAAATAATTTGATCAACAAAAACGAAAATGTTTGAATAAAATCATTTAATTTTTATTACATTAAAAGTTTAAAAATATTTGTATTTGAAATAACATCTAAAATAGTATAAATATTTTATTTTCCACAACTTTTTGATAATTTTACATAAAAATTAACCCCCTTCAAGAACATTTTGTAAAATCATATTAGATTTAAATGTTGTAATGTTTTAAATAAAGTTTTCTCAAATTTCATGAATTTTATATATTACATATATGGAAAGGAGAAAAGTGGGTGGGTGAGTGTTGTCTGATATGTACAAAAGTTGTTAATATTCTTTTCATTTATGAGCCTAGTTCCAAATTAAAATCTTTTTTTCGGGACATATTCTCCACGAGAAAACCATTCGGCTTTATCGGGAGTTCCGCGTGGAAAATAAGTCGGCTCGCATTTTTTTTTTGAACTGTGCGATATAAGAGTGAAATATTGGGTGAGGAAGCCGATTAATGAAACAAGTGCCCCGACTACTTCCGCTGTACGCAATTGTAGTGTGGTAGGGGTACCAAGTGCCAGTGGGCGGCAATGGGTAGCAATATGCATGTGCACTAAAAGGTATGCATGTTCACTAAAAGGTATCCATGTGCACTAAAAGGTATGCATGTGCACTAAAAGGTATGCATGTGCACTAAAAGGTATGCATGTGCACTAAAAGGTATCCATGTGCACTAAAAGGTATGCATGTGCACTAAAAGGTATGCATGTGCACTAAAAGGTATGCATGTGCACTAAAAGGTATGCAATGCTTTTAAAGCAATGAGTTTAGTTTAAAAGAAAACCGTTTCTAAAACCTTTATCTTGTTAAGAATTCCAGGGACGGTATTTCAAACTTTGTTTACAAAACTATAATACACAACTAAAAGCTACGAATAGCAAAATGAGTAAACGTCAAAAACAAAAGAAGAAGAGCAATTCTCCCTTTCTACTACCTTTTAGGTGTGCCCTGATTTGTATCAACATGCAAAACTAAATTATTTTTAAAATAATGAATTGGAACCGAACACAAACAATGGAGCTCATATCGCTTTATGAGCAAAATCCATTGCTTTATAACATAACCCTACGTCTCCACGAGCAATTTTTGATGGCATGCCATTGGCAATTTCAAGACTCCAAATTGCTTAAAGTTGGCAATTTATGTTATGAAATATGTTATGCCATAAATTGCCAACGTGTTGTGTTGCAATCAGTTGACATTTTGTTGGTTTGACAGCCTTTTTTCATTTTTTCGTGACGCTCACGGTGGAATCATCGTCGGACATTTTCATTTTACCGCATCTATTAAATTAATAAAAACGCTAAAATGAATGGAGACTGTGCATTTGCATTCTTTGTAACAAAGGATTCACCCACAATTGCGGTTTTCTTATTTTTTCCTCTTCATCGTATAAATAAAAATGTTTTTCAAGCGTGGGCACAGCGATTGCTTGACGCTATTTTCAAAATGACAATGGCATAACATCGCAATGCCCACCATTAAAATATTGCCAACCATTGCAATCAAATTTGACAGATGTTATGCAATCAAAAATTGCCCGTCCGAAGAGTACAAGAACCGTATCAAGGTGAATTCACAAAAAAAAAAAACAATTAAAAATCTCTTATTCACTCAAAGCAAACTCTATTTGCAATTGTTTGCATATTTGTTTTGATCGTATTTTTCTATAAATTCAATTTTGACAGCTACATCGGGAAAATTGGTTAAAAAAATTTGTTTTTGCAGTCAACATATATGTAATTTCACCTTTGTCCCGCGGAAAAAAATTGCCAGCAATTTATTTCTCATTTTCGCTGGTTGAAACTGGGTTTACATTTCCAATAGAAGGATTCCTTCCTATTGGTAGTGAAGAGAAGCTTTAAGAAATGGTGTGGCAAATTTTTCCAGAAAAGAGATTTACATATGAGGCATATGTTTTTCTTGCAAATGAGAAGGTAATTAATTAAAATTTTTCTTCCAAATGAAGGTAATTTGTCAGGTCAACAATTAAATCTATTTTTAACAATTTCGAGCGAAGTCAAGATTTTGAGAGCAATATAATTACAATAGTACCTAATCTCTGTGTCTTGGTACTGGCCACATTGTATTTACTGAGTGTATGCATAAAAAAATGTTTTCCGTATGAATTGTCAAAATGAAAGGAAAATATAAGATGCTTTTGGTCAAAGTACATAAAAAAATGACAGTTCACATGGTAACAAAAGTTAAGAAACCACCTATAAAATAAATTCAATATGAAGCAACATTCGGCAAGTTTATGCTAAGTTTATGCGGTGATTTTGTAAAAAATATACGGTTACGAGACTTGCATTTTTATTTCAGTAGAACTTATATTTATATTTGTTAAGTTATGGAGGATAAATCAACTATATTACCACAAGATCGATCAAAGCATCCTTTGGTAAGAGAAAAATGTATGGGTGCGTGACTTCCTAAGGTCTGTTGCAGTTGAAATGAAAACTCGGGAGGAAAAATTGTATTTTCTCAATTGTTCAAGTAATATTAAAGTTTGTGGTTCTTATAATGAATGACTCAGATATAGTTCATATAATTAAAAAAAGGAACTCACTTTTTCTTATCGAATTAATTAAATTAATAACTAAGATTTACTCTCTTGACCAGTCAGTGGAAACGTAGAACATGGTATTACCGGCTTCTTTGGCGGTTACGGTTGTACATTTAATTAAGAAAGCATCAGAATACATTTATTTGCTCTCCTTCTTGGTGGTCGTTTGCGTATTTACTTGTTTGTTTTTCTTAGACTTCTTTAGTGATAAGCTCTTTGGCACACTTCACATTCAAATTAGATTCCGTGTTGCAATCATAATTTTCCTTATCGTGTCATAAGAACAACACACAAATGCAGAGCATAGTGTATCCTACAAACAGGAAAAGTCGGGTCTTTAACCATTGTGGGGTTGTTGTGGTCGTTTTTTAACCCACCAGTGGGAATTCTTGGTGATTAACATTTATATGTAGTTTTACTCCAATCTATAGGCAAACTACCAGTTCTCTTCTGACGAACTTCGGATATTACAACAATGCAACACTGAGTCCTTTTTTCAAAGGTCTCTTCCTTTAGGAACTGGAATTGGAGTTGCGACATATTTCGGAGTAAAGAATGGGTATTTACAAGTATGTAATTGCAATTTACTTTATATTTAAAGTAACAATATTGATAACATTCTGTTTTATAGCCCAATGTTAAATATGGTGCTGTTCCTAAAATAGTGGTTGGAGTCATAATTGGCTATTTTTTAGGTAAATTTAGTTATCAACAGAAATGCGCAGAAAAACTGATGAGGCTTCCCAATTCAAAACTGGCTGACATATTGAGACAACGCAGGCAAGACGGCGGATTCTCTAATCTAAAGCCTGACAAAAATCTCGGTTTTGGTCTAGCTCTGTCTCCCTTTACTTCCGAGACGTACGGTTATAGCGATGAACAGCAAAGTGAAAACACCCCTAACACTACCCTAAATTTAGATCCCGAAAGCAGACCAATATTATCAGGACTAGATGATATATATCGGCCAACTTTGGATGGTGATTATGTTTTGGCATATTGCATACTAGAAGTAATATTTTTCTTGTTCTAGCCCCCTCTACATTTTTTGAGTCGGATATACCGGTAGAACCTGTTAAACCAGGTGTAACATATGAAGAATTACGGAACAGAAATCGTGAAGCTTATAAGCATGGTACAGCGCCACTTTCAGTGCCTGCTAAAGATCCATACGCTTATGAGCGCAAACCTAAAACATCATTGAATAATGACGAAGAAGCAAATAAACGCGAAGTCCAAAGAAATAAATATGGCGATACTTGGATCGACTAGAAAATAAACTGGAATTATAAAAAAGCATTTCTTTTTATATTATTTAGTTGTTTTGGGGTGAATAAAATGGGTTCTGATATGAACCTGTCATCTCCTTTTTTCAATCTTCTAGGATTTTGAAAACTAAATTACAATTCAAACTAAACAATTCATGTAAATCAAAATTAATAGTCTAATATAATAAAGTTATTAGTTATGATTCGATAAATATTTTTTGCTATTGTAACATCGGTATAACAGAGGAAATCAAAATTTTCGTATTGGCGTTTTTTCTAAAAAAAAACTACAATAGGCATACTAAAACTATTGGAATTAATGATTAAATGGGATTTCGACATCATTTTCCTGGACAGTTATATGAATAGGTCCAAAAAAAAAAAATATTTAGCCAGTTGTGAAGTATACTAATCTATGTCTCGAAACTGTCTCAGGTAATCGTGGCCACCACACTGCATTGTGAATGAAATATAGTTATGCAATAAAAATTATTTTCTTTAGAAATAAATGTGGGGTTTAAGTTGTGGACTATGTATATGTGCAGGTGAAGTTTGAATAATTTCTTATCCCCGGGCCCACACGTATCAGCGCAACTTCGAAAAACTTTACACATTCAAAGTTTTTCACCAAACTCGCACACATTTGCTACTGGCAACGAAATTTCAGAGACTGTAAATTTTTGACACATGCGACAAGTAAATGTCAAATTCATACTGAATAATTGTCGTTAATTTTCGCAGTGAAAAATAAATTGAACAAAAGTAATATTTTAAAAATTATTAATTTATATCGTTCCAAAGAGCTTATTTGGAAAATGAGAATTCCTGTCTTGGAACTCTTATTAGAAGCGTCTTAGAAAGAAGAAACTAATAAACCAACAGTAAATAATGTTGAAATAAAACTGCTATATAATTGCATATGTACAGTAATATACACACCAGTACAAAGCCCTGATATGAACCCCATCGAAATTGTATGGGGGCATCTCAAAAAACAGTTGCAAAACGGGTCCAACTAATAAAAACGCTATTGTAACGAGAACCTCTGCCTTCGACGATATTTTATAAATGAACTGCACTGACATGTGTGGCTAAGCGCGTTACTTGCAGCAAAATTTCTAACTTTTGAAAATAATATGTATTCTCAACTTGCACGTCTGGGTGCAGAGTAAAAGCCATAATGTTGCAGACAGAATGTTTATCGAAATTACTCATTTGACGGTATTGGCTTGACACAGGCGACAATCTACCGAACGGGTTTCAGTCCAAATATGAAAACCATACAAAATAAATAAAATTGATAATACTGTTTATTAAACGCAACACAACTATACGTATGGTCAAGGGTTTGCAAGGGTCAAAAACTACAAAATAATAAACTTTG
Organism: Clusia tigrina; assembly: GCA_920105625.2. Lineage (NCBI taxonomy): Eukaryota > Metazoa > Arthropoda > Insecta > Diptera > Clusiidae > Clusia > Clusia tigrina. The sequence goes on along the minus strand of OV050033.1, from coordinate 37,314,583 downwards.
TTAATGCGTGGTTGTTGTCAAAAGAAAAAAAGTCAATTTTGACAGATATGGCGAGTACTCACTGAGCTTTATTTATTTCTAATGTTTCCTTACCCCATGGTTACGACTGAGCAAAATTTAAAATAATGGAAATAGTTGCATTCGATGATAGTGTAAAACATAAGTGCTAGCGACAGTTCCTTCCTGCTCATGTGTAAATTATTTTCTGTGTCTTGTATATTTTCGCTTAAGCTTTTTACTCTTTTTCATACCATTATATGGATTCTTATACAGCTGAATAACAAACTTAATATGTCGCTACCGGCTGTGTTTATTGCGTTAAGCCACTGGAAATAACTTTCATGAAGTGGTCATTTCCGTCAAATCCTTTTTAAAAATCTTTTCCGTTTATAAAATATTAAAACGTATTTTATTGGTGTATATTGACCCTATTACCCCCACCAAATTAAATTTGGTGGATATTGAGAACTTTTTTTTTTTAATAGTACCTTGCTAATGTATCCTGGTGACGAGATGTAACGAGCTTGTGTCGCCATGATCAGTAATTTCATATTTTTGTAGTGGTTTTGTCTTGAAGTTTGTCTGTTGTGGGGTGTTATTAAGGAATTTATTCTGAAAAATGTTTCCATTATCAGTTGGAGCGGTTTATAAGACACCCGAATCTCATCAACCACCTGATGATGCTGATTTAGCCACCAATACGGAATATCCAAACTTAAACTCGCGGGACTATGCAAAACACGCTATTAACCGTACGCTTCGCATGCACGAAGCATGGGAGTGCATCAGTTTGCACGAAAACCAGCATGCCATAATTGCCACAAACAAATTAAGTGGCCGCGAGTGGGCAGGATCAATATGGGGTTTTGAGCAACTCGATTCGCTAACACCTGAAAATGCCTGTTATAAATTGCAAACCAAATCACTAATTTCTCAATTAAAAGTAGTTTCAAAGAACATGGTAAGAAACTCAACAAATAACTGTAATTTAATCTGATTTTTTTGTAGTTTCTTTTAGCTTTACATTCTGGTGAGGTGCAATTGTGGTCCAGCTATTCGGAGGTTCGGAATGCGCAGAACCCATATTGCTTGTTTTTGGTTGGCGAAAAGTGTGAACACCAGAAACCTGTCGTTTCCATGGATGTAGCAACATCTGCGGCTAAGGCTATCACTGGCAGCAGGGATGGAACTCTGAAAGTAAATGCCTTTCTTTATATAGCTTATATTTTGTTTTCATCCGTTTCATTATCCCATAGCTATGGGATATGGGCAGCGCCGATGTTCTTCCAATTGGTGCATTCCGATTTGCCCACTTAGATGTGATTACTGGTATCGAGTTTTCCCACAAAGATGCATCCATATTTGCCACGTGTTCTTTGGATAAATCCGCTTTACTGTGGGACGATCGGTTAGCAAGGCCAGCTGTAGGTGAGGATATTCTTATTTTTGTTTTCTGATAATATATTGCTTAGTGTATCAGATTTTTTCTGCAATAATGGTTACAACGCATGTTGATTTGTGATGCTGCTGAATATATATTGAGAGTTCAGGAATGCAGAATTGAACTTAGAAAATGTATTTTCACAGAGGCTAAAATATATATTGTGCCTGAGACCTCAACGAAGGAGAGAGATGAGTCCATATCACTGTCGGTATTGTTCGATCAAATATTTGGAATTGCCCGCAATTCAATAATCGTGGTTCTTATTAGAAATAATATAATTTCCATCAGATAACTTAAATTTTGTCATTGGTCTCCAGCCTCTGGAAAAGCATTGATTTAACATTTAGTTCTATCCAACATTTATATATACATATATAAGAAACTCAAAATTTGCATGGAATATATTTTGTACTTAAGTGTAAAAAAGCCTGTACCATGCATAGACAGGACAGGATTGAACAATCTTCTCTTGATATAATTTCAGCTTTAACTTAATTCCTGCTCGTTCTTAGTGCGTTATTAATATGTCTTTTAGTAATTTTTAGTGGGTTATTAATATGTCTATTATTTCTCTCTGCAGCTCTATTTGAGAACCACAACGTTCGATTTAAGAATTTAGCATGGGCGTCACAAACCCTTGATGAGAACTTGCTATACCTAGGCGACGAATCAGGGAACATTCACAATGTTGATATACGTTTGCCAAATGTTTTTGTCAACAGTGCTCAATATTATAATCGACCCATAAGAAAGATAATCCCAAACAGGTGCGTATATACTAATATAAAAAAAACAAAACTTATCTTTAAAAAACATTTCAGTGGGAAATTAGGAGTTATCGGTGACACAAATGCCGTTAAAATATCCTCTGCAGAGAATCATAAAATCATATATGAAAACTCAGATGCTCAAAACTTTGTTCGCGATGGTGTGTGGCAAAGTTCTTCCTGCTTAATGACTGTGGGCTACGAAGGAAAAATGCGGAAACATAAAATTCGCGATTAAGATGGAAGATTAATTATTAAGTTGTATTTAACTTGGAAAAGTGATTATTTTAATTGTTAATATGAAATGATTCTTTTAAGTTTTTTATGCTAATGGATTTTTACTTGAAGTAATGTTAGAAAAACCCGTTGTTTCCTTACTTGAATTCAATTTTGAGAATTCTAAAAGTATAAAGTAAGTTTAAATATATTGTCAAGGACACACGTACAAAATAATTTGGTATTTGCATCTTATAACGAAAAGGGGGAGTGTTATAATGTCATTTAATCCTTCTTGACATTCGACTCGGTTCAGAATAGGAAAATATGAGAACAACCACTACACATAAAGGATTTTTTTTCACACCACCGAATTAACGATGTATATAAACCCAATTTCTTACAAGCTACGAGTCTCCCTTTCGCCTCGACTCATGCTCAGGCTCTACACGGCCATTGTCGGACGCAACCTGTTATACTGGTCGGCCTTTTGGTGGCAAGCTAGCAAAAAAGCTTGCAATATCAAACCTCCCGATAAAATCAGAAAATCCATTGCTCTACTGATCACTGGTGCTCTTTGTACCACACCTACGAAAGCCCTTTTTGCCCGGCTGCACTGGCTCCCTTTGGGTCTCCTGATTAAGCAACAAACCAAGTTGACAGCGATTAGACTTAACGCTCTTTCGCATTGGCGCTTAACCCTGACTCTTCCCTTAAACTCTTGAGTTAACATTTATTTTTGGCGTTTCTTCACTTTTCTGTTCATTCCTCAATTGCACGTGGGAACTGAACAGAGAGTGAACTCGAAGTTCGCCCAACAGTCTAATCTCCCTCTCAGACTGTTTAAGTTCGTGCCACGCGAACCAACTTACCTTCTGCCAGCACTTTCCTCAACTAGAAAAGACGATTATTCCAGGACTTCCGAAAGACCTATACAAATATTTTCGGGTGTTTTCTATAACTAAAAATGTTTAAATTGAGTAAAATTAATTTTATTTATTTCCATTTGAGAATTTCAGTAATTTATTTTTATTTTCTTTATCTTTTGCTATCGGCAAATTCTGCAAATACCCGATTTCGTTGTATACCTTTATATTTGCCACACAAAATATACTGTATCCTTTACCTTTACGTAGCTATACAAAATATTTCTAAAATAGTTGAAAGATGTAATTTTTAAAGAAAACTCTGCTACGTTGACTGAACAGTTCGAATTATCCATTTGCGACAAAAGAATTATTATTTTTATTTGGTAAATAAGACAATTGTTTTTGGTGTTGGAGAAAAATCAACGGATTAAGGTATTTCTAATAAAAAGGCCATTAAGTTAGTTTTCTTTGCTGATAAAAATGTTTATTCAAAAATTGCTGGTTTTTACAAAGTAATAAAAGTATAAGTCATTATAACCCTATTGGCATAGACCTCAAATTGGAGATAACTAACCCAATATTATATTGGGATATATTCCCTGAGTTTGGCTGATGGATCATAGAATCCTACAAATTTCAATTTGAAATAACAACATTACAAAATTCAAGTTAACTTACGAATGAACATATTTGTATATATACGAAGTACATTTAACGTTTAAGTACAATTTAACTGATTTAATTAAAAATTGGTAGCGACAGCAATGTCCAAATCGCTGCCGAAATATGAACAATGCATTGGCGCTATCGGAGATTTGTATTCCCAGTTTTATGCTTGGGCAAATGCAGACGTAAAAGCTGATCATTATGCAGTTGAAGTACGCATAATATTGTTAAGTTAATTTCACAAAAAATTAAAATTTAGATACTTTATACAAAACTGGCCATGGTAACAAGTAATCTAAATGCTTATTATAGTACTTACACATACGTATTTATATAACGATATATAATTTAGATACGATCTATAAATCTATGTTATAGCTGACAAAATGCATTGTACAAGTACGTCAGGTATATCCAAAGGTGCATCGCATAACTCACCTGTGTGTTTATCCAGTATGTAAATTTCATTGATCTCTTTATCTGGATAATCTGGATCTAATGTGGACACCAGTACCAAGGAGCCTTCTGACAATTGCGTAAGAATTTGCTGAATGTACTTTTCATTTAATTCTGCATCTGGAGAGTCTGATTCGACATCTGAGTGATTATCGGGTATCACTATTTCGGAGCTCGAATTAGTGTCTGTCAATTGTGGTTCAGAGTGTGAGCTAGTGTCATCCAATTGTGCTTCAGTGTTTTCGTTATCCTTTACGTGTGTAACGGTGCCATCATCCAGATTGACCAAAGTCCTACATAATGAGTTTGCAACTTCATCGGAATCACTGAGCGCCTGAGCTTCGTTTTCCATGTAGTTAGGGGAATCGGAAATTTCGTTTTCTGGATTTTCCGGATAAAGCAAGTCCTTCAGTTCATGCTCCAGACGAACTGTGTCCATAGAACTTAATGAGTATGTATCTTCATTGCACACATTTTTGCTTTGCTTATTGATATCAGTATTAACGGCTTCGGTTTTAACAAGAAGTTTTTCAACTTCACTTACAATGGCAGCGTCCACTTTTTGTTTACTACGCTTGTTTTTTGTTTTTACTTTACTATCACAATCTTTATTTACGTTTTTTGCCCTTTTACTAAATTTGGTTTTGACCACATTTTCATTCTCGTAAATATCGTCGCCGTGCTTTAGAACACGCGCACCGCAACTGCTTTTTATATTTACCTAAAAAGAATAGTTATTAAATGCAGTGAAATTAATTTTATTAAATAAACGTAATTTGTTGGATAATTTAACCACCTTTTTTATATATTTAGCGTCTTTGGATTTAATTTCTTTCCATTTACGTTCCACTTCGCGGCGTTCGCGTTCCTCCAAGGCCAACTGTTCTTTCAGATCATCAATATTAAATGTTTTCGGATAGAGCAGAGCCTTGTTTATTAATGCTCCATTACAACGTTCCTCTTTTTTAAATTTTAGCTTTAGGTCGCGTCGGGTACGTTTTGCAAATAGCGGACACATCAATGAAAAATCTGTGCCGACCGTTTGCAGACATCGATAAAACTTAATGGTCTCTTCTGGGGGCCAGTCTTTAGTTCGCTTATGTCTCTTATAGAATCCATTCATGCCGGTATTTTCGTCGAGAAATACAAGCGATGAATTGGCCAACACCTTGCGCGCTTCTTGTTCAGCAGTGGTTTCAATTTCCAACGACTTGTCATCAAGTATCAATTCTCCGTTCGAGTTCAGTTTCAACTGCGGCACTAGTATTGCGCTTTTTTCGTCTGTCTTACAATTGTCTTCCGCAGGTTTAATATCCTTCTTGATATTCCCAGAATTTAATAAGTCGTTTTTAATGGCAGAAGTATTTACTTTCAGTTCCATGGGATTTGTGGAGGGATTGTAATAAATTAAATCCGACATTTTTAGAGCAGATTTATCAGGAATCCCGTTTGTAAAACGAGCCTCATAGTCACGCCGTGAAAAAATACGTTGAGCACTCTCATCTGCCTTGCGTGTCTTTCCGGATGAACCAGCATAAGAATCGGAAAAAGCAGAGCAGCCTGATTCAGTACGGATGCGACTAATACCCAAACCGGTTGGGAATTTATTTGGTGACTGGTTGTAGCTAGACGGAGACATATTACTCCCAGTTTGACTGAGTGATCCGGAATATTGGCGTTCTCTTCGATGAGTAGGCATAGAAAAATCACCAGACGCTGGAAAAGAAACAAAAATTGATTGCACCTATTTTTCAATCATCCATTTATACGGAAAATATGTTTATGTCTTACAATTAAGATCATCGCTTGTGTGCGGTGACGGGGAAGAACCGATGAAACTGTTTCGCCTTTGACCAAATATAGGGGTTGGGCGAATCCGTTGCCTTGATTGTGGTTTGGATGGTGACATTGGGGACTCATTGCTCGATTTTTGCAAATCGATATGAATAACATCTTCCTCAAATTTAGAGTCAAATACGTCCTCCACAGTGTTTACACCCACTTGACTGATTGCTCGATTGTAGTCAATCTTAGGCGGAAACTTAAAGTTGTTAGTGTTAGGGGACAGAATTTCTAGATTTGTCAATGTTGCTTGTGATTCCTCATTATTGATCATTCGCTCCCCGGAATCACCCAAGACAGCTCCTGGCTGTGATTCCGCATTAATGATCATTCGCTCACCGGAATCATCCAAGACAGCTACCATTGACGGATTGCTTCCCTTTACTAGAAAATCTTCACTGGAATCGTCCGATTTAACCCGTTCGGGTGACAAGTTCGTGCTTTTAGTATCAATTAATTCTTCCGTTTTATTGGTTTTATCTTCATTTTCATTAATTTTTGCATAATTTAAACTTTCCTCAGCCCCACTTACAGGTTCATTCTCTGCTGGCTTTGCGACTACCTTTGATTTTGGTTTTCGGTTCATAAGGTTTGCGGAAGGTTTGATCCTGGGCCTTCGTATTGCCATGTTTACTCCTTTTTGTGAATTTCGAAACTAGGTCAATAAATATAGAAAAATAAGCCCAGGTCTCAAAAAAAAATGATAGGCCGGTCCTTAAAACTCCACCGATTGTTTATTGATATTTTGAATAGCTGCCAATATAAAATTGGTAAATATAACAGAGTATAATTGGGATCGTTAATGTTATAACTTACCGTTTCAAATTCGAGTTTTATGATAACCTTACAATATATTTATTAGAAACCCCACTATCTACATTCCCTATAGCAATCACAATGGAGCCACAAATACTCTACATTAGCAAATAGGAACAATATGGAATGGAACGAGTTGTTGTGGCACTTGGGCTGTGATCAAAGTGAAGCTGTAAGAAAAGTTGTTTCCGTGTTGTGCCGAGAACACTGCTTAGTTATCAAACATTAGTGGAGGAGTCACGGTCCTCAGCGGATGAGTATACTTTAAGAATTAACTCCGCATATTGAGTGATGGATTATAGCAGAGACCATAGAGAGGCGATACTTAAAAGTCAAATTTTCTGACGTTTAAAAAAACTGTATTTGTTTATCATTAGTTGCCTACATGGATAGGTTTGTTTATCATTGGTTGACCAGAATTCTGAAGAAAATCAACCATACTACTACAGTTTTGCACATGTGTTAGTGTGCGCAAAACAGGAGTCATTCCCATGAATGATAAAATAGAAGATTGCGCCATGCACAGGTCCGCTATTCCTCTCTCGACAAAAACTCAGCACAGCTGATTGACTGTGACGTCATAAGGCGCTTTAAAATATTTTGTGATATGAAAAATGCATACACAAAGGCAATAATTTGTTTATTAAAAGCTTTTTAATTATTTTGAATTATATACAAGTCTAGTTCCAAAAAAAATCACTTAAGCAGCGGATTAAGCGGATTTTCATGTACCAAGAAAGAAAACGTGAATTTGTGTACTAATTTAATATATATAAATATATTTATATCATATGAATATACATATATTTAATAAATATACACATATTAGATTTTCATTTCCCATACTTTTTTCATTTTATATTCCCATTATCGCACGAAAACAGTAAATAACAACGTTCACGGCACAAATTTAACCAACAAATTTTTGAATAGAGCAAAAATTTGAATGCCAAATCAATTGAAATATATTATTTCATATTTATTTATATAAATATTATCATAAAATGCGATAAATATTAAAGTATTTAATATTAAACACAAATTTTCACATTTCTCACACAAAATGTATGCATTTTAGCTGTTCTCTCATGTCGTATGTGCCTAGGGAGGAGATGCGAGAGAGGAAATTTTCATAGCAGCATTGGCGCAATCTTCTATTTTATCATTCTAGAGTCATTCCTCTGTATGATTGTAGCTGAAATTGGTCTCGCTGGGTTCTATCAACTTTGAACAGTATTAAGGTCCAAATACAATACCGCCGGAGCGCGAAGATGAAATGTCGAAAAGAATTTGTGCAAAAGGATGGTATGTGGCAATATACAATAATGCGTCATGTGAAAGAGCGAAACATTTGTAAAAAGTTAGAAATTCTTCGCTCTCTCGTGTGAGATAATTTGTCAAAGTAATCAGCTGTTTTGTAATGCGCATTTTTTATTTCTGTATTGCTGTTTGTGGCCCCTTTTCTTACTATTAACAATGAAACCTTAGCGCTTCTAAGATTTTCTTAATATTGTGAGGTTGACTCACAACAGTCGAAAAAAGGGACCCCAGCCGCACTCATTGGTCTAGTGGTAATCATGCTAGACTCACACCCCGAGGGTCGCAGGTTCAAATCCAGCCACAGCTTGGCCTCCAAATGCTTTTTTCTATAAAATCCATTTCACTTCGAGTCGAAAGCCTCTGTAGCTAGTACTCATTCCCCCAACACCTTGCACTCATAATTAATTATGGTGTAGGATATAATAATAATAATTATAATAAGGGAACCCATTAATCAGTAGTTTATGTTTTCACCACTAAAATAGTAAAGTAGTCAAGGAATAGTAGATCACACCAAAAATATAAATATAAGATTATTGCAGCAAAATTGAAATTATATCAACCATATCAATTTTGTCCCGACTTCATTTCTCATTCTTCTAATATCCGAGGAATATTGATTTTCTTATTTGGACACTGTTTGGTTAAAAATACACTATCCATGTATTAGCTTTCGACATAACAGATAATACAGAGAAAAATCTTTCGTTTTGCGCAAACTTACCCATGCGCAAAACTGTAGTAGTGTGGCCAGGGTACACCTAAGCCTTAGTGCACACTGAGTGTGGCTGATTTTCTTCAAAACCAATGATAAACAAACCTATACAAATTGCCAACTAATGATAAACAAAGCATTTTTTTAAACGTCAGAAAATTTGACGTTTAAGTGTCACTTCTCTGTGAAACCACTAGAAGCATTCAAAACGTAAATCAGGGAGCATCAGTTTTTTTTTTATAGTATCGCGAGCAGTTACCTATTTTGTGTATCCGGGCTTAACTATTGTTTGTGTACGGAAAAAATTAGTTGCTGCTTAAACAGTTTTTATACATTTATATATATATATATATATATATATATATATATATATATATATATATATATATATATATATATATATATATATATATATATATATATATATATATATATATATATATATATATACATATATATATATTCTTAATTGGTCTTAATTGTTGTTAAAAAGATTGTAATTAGGTTATCAGTTACTATACAGTAAAAATAAAGTAGAGAGTAAAGAGTATTTACTTCTAATTTTATTTCATATTATATTATTTAAAAAATTGACATAAACAAATCAACGTTAATATTTTCAAAATGTTCATATTGTGTTTTCATAGATTTATTTATTTTATTTAAGGGAAGGCTCGTTGCATCGCTTCGCCCTGTTTTAAGATAGATATTTAGACTTTTTATTATTGTAGAAATGTCATTTTTGTACTGTCAAATATTCTGCTGGTGCGATGTCGTTCATACAGTTGCCATGAGTAGAATTCAACGTGAAACGTGCGGCGGATCTGCAGCCCGGCATTTGAGTTTCAAGTGTTAATTGTCAATAATAAATATTAAAAATTGGGATTGAATCCAATCAAGTAATTTAAGTCACTCAAAAATCAGCAAAAGCAGCTTCTACCTACCTGGACTAGACGATAAAGTACGATCTGGAACCCACTGGAGGAAATTGTTATGCAAGATTCTAATTGAAGAAATGCATTAAAATCGATTACATGTGAAAAATGACAATGTTCAATCGTATTGTTCTCAATATCAAGCACCGCTCTAATGCCACTCTACGTGCTTGGTCTTATCAATGTGAATCGATTTTAGCCCAGCGTTCCCGGCGGATACAGCAATTGTTTACTTTCTACCATCGTGTTTATGGATCCCATGGTCTGCAGCAACTTCTACGCTCGTATCGTAAGCAGCTACAACCGCCTCTAAAAGGTATTATGCTAAGTGCTGTAGGTGCAGTGGGATTAAGCGTTACGAGTCCTGCTGGCTACAGTTTCGACTGGAATCGAGAACGCCTCAGCATAAGCAATTTCGATGCATGTCGACGAGATATCGAATTCATTGAGACTTTATCGCGAAACAAATTGTGCCCGCTTTGTATAGAAAAACATATGAAATATTGTTACTGCCTAATTGGAAACAAGAAATGCATCTCTCGAGACGGCAAGGAGAAAAGTGTACGGAATTGTCGGAAATCTATGGGTCTGCAGTCGGATGTCAAAGATGCTGATGGGGTTGCCATGATAGAAGCAGCCGATGAAAATCCATGGGTACCGTATTTTAGTAAAGATGAGTTCTCTATATGGAAGCGGGAAGAACGAACGGCAATGTACTCATACAAGGTTTACGCGCGTTTTAATGATGTTACAGCAGAAGATCTGTTACAAGTGCAAACAGATTTAAACTACCGTCGAAAATGGGATGATTCGGCCGTCACCCTCGAGATGATTGAGGAGGATCCCCAGCCGTACACAAATTCGCATCTCATCTATTGGGAAATGCAATGGCCAAAGCTATTTTCCAACCGCGATTATGTATACTGCCGTCGTTTCATCTGTGACGAAAAGCGTAAAGTTATGATGGTGTGTAATCGGGGCACAAGCCATCCACAATATCCAGTGTTTGCAAATAGGGTGCGAGTTACAGACTATTGGAGTCTAATGGTCATAAAGCCATTTCAAAATTTCAGAGAACCTGGCGTGCATTATATTTTAACATATTACGACGACCCCGGTCTGCCCATACCTCAGAACATCAAATCATGGGTAACACAAAAGCAAATGCCAGATTTTATAAAAAGAATGTACAATGCCACCAAACAATATTCATTTCAAAGAGCTTTGGAGATGAAGCATATGCTGGATATAAATATTTTTAACTATAATAATACTGAATATGCTGCAAATGCGGAGCGATCGAGTTGGTTGAACAGAATGTGGCGATACCGGGAGCCTGGGAAATAAGTAATTTTACGTAATGATGAAATTAGTAATTGCATTAATTCATAATTCTTTATTTAAAATTTTTTTTTTTATATGCATTTGATACATTTTACCTAGAATTTAATTGAAAATTGTAAAATGTTTGAATTCCAGGACACCCATGCGTATGTATACTCTTGTATTACCCCTTTACATCAGAAAATCCCTGACTTTTAGACCTGTGTGCAATAAACATAATTTTAACTTTGATATTTTATATTTTTTATTCGACTTCAACCCCAAACAAAAGCACACAATTGAATTAAGAGACCAACATTTATAAACTGTGCGGACGGATCAGCCAGATATAACTTGCCCATTTTAGTTTCAACTTTCACGGGAGAATTTTGAATATCGCCAATTTAAATCAATTATGTACAGGCCTATTCTAATAATATAATGGCAATCCGTATTTATATATTAAATAATCCTCCATCAAATCACGAATAATCAAACAGACTGTTAGATATCGAATACGTACGGTCCTATCAGACTTCTTCCGATAGTTTCCACCCAAGCCAAGTAATAAATTAACGGGGACTGATGCGTTTTATTTTCACTTTTTAGTTCCACATTCTTTACCACGATTTGATCAATATTTTAGTATTTACGACCACGTTAAAGTTGACTCGATATAGCCGTGTTACCAATATTAATATTGAAATCTTAAAACGGTTTTAATTCTATAACTTCTACTTTTTTGAAAATTGTTACATTACTTTATATATTAACAAAAATCTGAACATCTAAAGAAACTATATATATATATATATATATATATATATATATATATATATATATATATATATATATATATATATATATATATATATAGTTTAAGGTAAATTGAATAAATAAATTATAAAGACAACCAAATTGTATGCTTTATATATAAGCCACCATTTTAAAAATTGGATATTTATATAGGAAAAACTAAGAACATAATTTGATAGATAAACAATGCTAGTCATAATGTTCATTTCTTATGGGGAAAATTGTGTTCGTCAAACAGAACTGAAAAAACGCCAATATTATTGATCATTTTTAAGATTGGATTAGCCCTGCTAAATTCATTCGCACTTCCAATGAGTCGTTAAATATTTTCGATATTTAGATATGTCAAATAAAGAAATATTTAAAAATTGATTGCAATGTTTTTATTTCTTCAAGGATAATACGTAGATGTATATAGTAATAAGTACCTTATACATGTGTATTACAAATGCAGAAGAATGGAAAATGTGATTTTCTAAGGTTAATTTTCTATAATAACACTAAAGTGGACATTTTGGTTCGTGTAGTTGCTCTTCAATGTTTGGATTTCATGCTGGGAGATGCATTGTTCTCATACACTCAAGTCCGTGTATTTTGCTGTTTGACGTTACAGCTTCCGTTCTTCTGTATGATTAATGAAATACACACATTGTGACATAGTATTAGCGGGGACGAAGCAGGATTAGTAGGAATATTATTTTCAGTTTGTTATTATATTTAATTATGTATTACTATTCATAGTTAGTCAAGATTTTTATAGATTTTCGTCACAAAATAGCATTTATTAAAATAAAACTTAGGTACACAAAAATGTTTTTCACTTTTTAAGTTTTCTTTTTACTTTGTTTCCGCATTTTCTTACTATTTTTATACAAATTTGAATTAATTTTTTAGATTTAGAATTAAAATTAATTGTATGAAGATTATGATAAAATGCTATTGTAAAATGACAGGAAACAAATGTATTAGCTGGAGCGGCAGGTTTTCGTAATGCATTTCCAGTTCTTAGATGAATTATATGCAACAGTTTTCCCGGTACACTACATTGTAATTGAGGGAGTAGTTCTCTGATTAATGACAAAATAAGTATATCTTAGAAATTTAAGTAGAGTAATAATTAAAGGAGACTTTATTAAAGAAGTTTGATTATGCGCCATAAAGATCAGACTTTGAATTAAAGTGACTTTAAAGTTTATTTCTTTTTTCTGTCTTGTGTACATTTGGGGCAAAACCATTTTCCTTTCGGTTTTGTAGTGAGTCCAACGCACGCAAAATGAAACCATTCAATTGGACACTGAAAAGGATTAATATAAATATAATTTACTGTTTAAAAAAGAAATGAAATAAAAACTTACGTCTGGATTATCGCAACCGATCATTTCTCCGTAGGATACTTGATGACACAAACAATATGTTGGCTCATTTGGATCGACTGGCATATCTAATACATCGCTAGGATGTGTTGCAGCAGTAAGGCACGATTCTTTTTCGGAGTCATCGACTTCAATGTTCTTCTTCAAATAAGAAAACAAATGTTATGAAAATATAAAGACATATTTTTGACACGAATTTGGAACTATTAAACTAATGAATATTTTTTACAAGTGCAATAAGTACATACAAAAATAAGTGAGAGTACATAAAAACACTCAAGAATAGAATAGCTAACTAACTACTTACTAAATACAGAAACGCCATGCACAATAAAATTTAATATTTTATATTGTTGATTTTTTCAGTCGGTTCAACAAGAGTGGACACATAACTATCTCTTTCGCACATTGCGATTATTTGTTTACATATCTACGATGCCAATGTCGTATCAGCTCAGTATTGCGCGGTACTTCGTTAAGATAGAACCAAAGAGTATAAATACATGGAGACTGAATCACTCAAAATTTTGTGAAATGGAAGTGAAGGCGATTTCACAAAAATCGGTGAGCGGGAAGGGGAAACGAGATGCAATGCGTGTATTTATGTTCGAGGGGTTTACTAGAAAACCCCTCGAACAAAATTTTCGCAACAAAAACTTCGTTCGTCATGCGAGCTCTATATGGGTATACTCTTTGACAGAACGTTTGATGAAATTAGTGCAAAGCGGTATGTGTTTATTCACACACCCGAAAGGAACGAAAATGGCTTATGCTCCCGCAGCTAAAACAATTAAGAAGTTCGAATCCTTCGTTAAGCGATTTTGCAGAGGACTGAGTAATTCCAAGTTATTGTCGTTTCTCTCTTGTTGAACAGAATATATGTATGTATTTGCAAAAACTAATGCCTCGACACAATTTCCCATGCCTTATAAAAAAAGCCAAAATCAAAATGAAAAGTCCAATAACTTAAGTTTTACAGCGAATATTTAAGCAATAACTTTTCTTCTTAACAGGAAAAATGATTGGTCTTATTCTTATATTGTAAGCACATTCATTGAAATGAAATTAAGAAAGAAATATGTATATGCATATAGTGTGAGCATGTTTGATATGAAATTAAATGTGGATGATAATTTGGAGAATTATTTTAAGCAGACAATTACAATATTGAAGAATCTTCGGCTTTCGACACCAGAGAACGTTGGCACGTTGGCAATTTTAATAAGATTTAAGACTACAAAAATGAAAAAATCAATTTATATGCAATGAAACCATTTAAAGCAATGCGACACATGCATATATGAATCTATGTAAAATCATATTCGTAATTGAACCCGGCTTGGTTCTAGTAAAAAGGTCCTGATATTGTTACAGTAAACACTCTCGCCCGTTGTTTTGTAGTGGCACTGTGTTCCAATCGTCGTTGCCAAATCTAATTTGGGAGCCCAGTTATGAATGTGTGGCTTGTGTTCATGGTAGTGGGAGTATTCCGCCACCCTCGTATCATCAAAAGAATGGATTTTTTTTAAACAGTTGTTTGAATTTTGCGTGAACTTTGATCGATCCCACCCATTGCTTATTCACACCCAATTCCGCCCGTAAATCTTGTCCAGGTCTTAAGTTATCAATATGTGTGAAAAGCGGGAAGTGCAATGCATATATTCAGCCCATATTCTGATTAGATCTTAGTGCATGACGAAATGTAGAATACCACGAAATTTTGTCATTTTATAAGGCATTAAAGCATTGGTCATGCTAAATGAACTATGGACAGTTGCATGAAGTAGTTGTCTTAGGGTCCAGGCAAAGCTGATTTGAAATTTCATTAAATTTAGAAAAAAAACCTTTCCGGGCATATCACTGCTTAGGAATATATATAAGCAGAACAGTTTCGCATACTTTTCGACGTTACCAAAACATCTCAACCTGCATACTCGTAAGTACAAAATGGTTTCTCTTTTGAAGGATATAAAAATCAGAAATCAAATGTTTAACTTTCTGAAATCGCGTACAGAGTTCTCTGAATCCAGCACTTTAGGTACATGTGAGACTTCACTGTCAGTTGTCCTAACCCCATTTTTAACGCGGTAACGAGCGTGTTTCTTTTATATTGGAAAATATTATCATAATCGGCTCAGTTGTGATGGATTAAACCCAATATTAGCATGTTAAATTCGTGGATTTCGCTTTGGGCGGTACATAAAAACAAATTACAAAATATTCAACTATGAATAACCACTAAATATGTACAAATGCTTAAGGAAAATAGAGAAAAAATCTAGTTCCTATTGGAATAAATTACTTAATATAAAAGAAAATTCATGAGCATGTAGCTTGACAATATGCAGTATGTGATGATTACCTTTTGACCCCCCTTGCGTGTTTCTTTTTCTTGATTTACCTTCTGCTTTTTCTTTTTGCTACCTTGTCCACCTGTGCCTCCACCACTACTACTTGTTGTGCCCGTAGGATTTGTACGTAATTCATCTTCCGACGAGACTGTACGTTTCTTTTTAGCCGAAGTTTTTGTGTCTTTGGTTTTCTTGCGTCCTTCTACAAAATAACAAAGAAATATAATTGCAATTATCTGCTATTAATGGATTAATTTGGGTGTATTACTTTTTACAACTGCTTCTTCAGATTTGCTGCGAGTAGATGATGCTTTTTCTTGAATTTCACCTTCGAATCGCGCTAAGTCATTGTCTAGCCTTCGTATCTGCTTGTCAACAAGTTCATACGTTTGAATTGCCAACTGAACTTTGTCATCGCTATATTCTCTGGCCTTGCCAAATAGTCCCTGTATGTCGACTAGACGCTCTTTGCGTTCTTCCTCGCTCATGTTGTGGGCACCTTCTGTTGCTAATTTGCGCATGAAGTCTTTTGCATGACTATCGATGCTGCGCATTGCAGTTTGTGCGCGATCATCCAGCTTACGCATCAACTTGAAGTTGCGCTCCAATTCTGTTGGCAAAGACTCCAAGCCTGCAGTGGACAACACTATAATTTCGTTTACGTTGAGAGTAAATAAAATAAATTCACAGATGTAGATGCAAAGCAGCAGTTGTTACAATCCAGAAAAGAGTAAATTTGAGATTTATAGAAAAATATTGAAGAGTTGAATATGTGACTTCACTTATTTACCTTTGTAGAATTCTACAGGTCTAAGAAATGTCTTCAGCAAGCAGATTGCAAAAACAAAGCATATTATTGACCAAATATAGTAGTAATTCAACAAACAGATTTTTGTATAATTAATTTTATAATAGGAATATAAAAAATATACAATTGATTATAATACATACTTATGCCTCACTTAATTAAAACCTGTCCTATTTTGGAAGCGAGTTGTCCGCCATTTTATTCATGAGAGCCCATGCCTGGAATCAGTAATCTTCAAGCGTTCATTTAATTTTAATTAGACAATTTATTGGCCGGCTTTAACGAAGCCAAAAGCCATAAAATCCAAAATTAGCTTTTCTATCCTGCGGACTTTAAAATCAATGGCCTGTAATGAACTGTTGGTGCCGTGCAACAAAGTCTGCGGGATTCGTCACCTGAGTTTGGCACTACACATCAGATACAAAACGTCCGTCAAAAAAAAAAAATGGAACTAGAGTGCTGCAATGTCTCCAAATACGATGAAGACGGTCGCACTTGCGCAAATGTAATGACTTCAGTTCTTTGGGATGCGAAGGAAATTTTCATTTCTGAACCAGCAGTTAGAAGCAATTACAGAAAAAGTCCCGGTTTACCCAGGAAAACAATTTTATTCCACCGGCTCTACCGGTAGTAATAAAATTGGACCAGTTGAGGTTCCAAATTACCGAACACTCACCATATTCTCCATATTTGGTTTCGCCTGATTTTCACCTGTTTCCAATACTTAAAACTTTCCTAGCCCGGAATCGATATCATTCCAATTATGCAGTCATCAGCGACGTAAATGGAAGGGATCCAAAAGCTGGAGCAAAGATTGGAAAAGTGTAATCAGCTTAAGGCAGAACGTGTTGAAAAATAAAGCATTCTAATATTTGTTTTCAATGTGTTACAAAAAACGTTTAAGCTTGAAACATGATTTAAATAAAAAGAAGACGATCCCAGGACTTCGTTGTAATAATAAATGTTAAATAAAAACAAAATATGGGTAAATTGAGAAAATTAATTAATCGAGTAGTTATAGAGAATATGTACAAGCATCACAGTTGTTATTATCTCTTGTATGTACGAAACGGCTCTGAGTTTCTGCAGTCATAGCGAACATCAACCTTAGCCAATAGATCGATCGCATAGACGTGTGGCACGGCAGAAGAGGAGCAACCTGTATCACAGATGTTGATTTTGATATAATATGACGAACACGATCAAATGGACATATTTACTATATCTCTGAGTGTGACAATTATAAATTTGTATAATATATATAAGTAAATCCCCCACAAACACTTCTAGTAGTTCCTTGGATAGGTGATTATATTGGCAATCCTGTGGTGAATTTATTTATTTATTATTTATTTACAAGAGAAAGATAATAATCAATTCTTATCCTACATACAAAATTTAGGAGCACTAGCTTCCATTATTTGATGTTTTGATTTAGAAAAATTATTGGATGTGTACTGCACTCGAAACGGCTTTACCGCACATAGGAAGGGGTGAATTCATCATTGCACGCTGTCAACGCTTTTGAATCAGATGAAAATTTGCTAATTTACTAATTAATGGTTTCGCACTGCAACTGCTTTAAAGTAACTTATCCTATTTTTGGCTTACTCTAAATAACTTACAGCAAATAGAAGGGGAAGCTTGATTAAAATGCCATTGTGCAGCTGTCGAGCTTCACTTACATCTGCGTAGTACAGTTTCATTCGCGTTTGTATGACGTTTTACACTTTTCGGTTCGCGTCGCAAATGATCCGAAAATGTTCAAACTGGATTCAGATTGTCCTTGTTCATGCGACACGCAGAAAAATAAGGATGATCTCACATCAACTTCGTGTAATTGTATTAATCGGCCTCGGTGGCACAGCATGCCTCCGGTACAAGGCATGTCTTTCTATATCTTCGAGCTTTGCTAGAACCGATTAGCTACTAACCCTTACAAACATAAATAGTAAGTAGTTTATACTTAAAAAAAATATATATATATATAATAACATATAATTTGCAGCAATGTTTAGTAATGAATCATGAATATTGTGTAGTTAGATTGTCTATCCTACTGTGTCGGAACACTTACCATCGAGGTAGTTTTCTAAATAAATTGCAGACGACATTATAAGTATAACTTCAAAATGGTCTTATCTTTTGAATGGAAGATTAATTATTTTTGTGTTCAAATATGTAAATCAACAATTACAAAACATTTCCATTGTTGATTTATTAAATTTGTTTACAAAACTTATTACAAGAGCACTTTATAAATAATCATCCAAAATGCTGACAAGGGTTTCCAGCATCCAGAAAGTAATTAAAAAAGTAGTAGATTTATTCAAGGTTGATAATAGTTTATGGCTATACCTGGTTGTGCAGACTGCTCTTAATAAATTTTATTTTCATCACTCATTGCTGTGATTGATACAAGTCGTTTTTAATGCTTATAACATAAATATTATATTTCCTGCCAATGTTTTTATGAATGATTATATACAACATTTTTAAAGTTCACCACACTCTCAGTGGGGACAATCTTCATAATGGTTACAAATGAGAAATTTTACGAAGACCTCATCGTTGAAATGAGGAGACAAATTTATTGATGGATTTGAATTTAATTTAAATTCATTTGTTTATATAAGCTTAAGTTAATACACAAATTGTGAAGGTGTTATAACCTCTCTATTATATTATATGTAGAACTCACGTAAATTGACACTTTTGTCAAAATTTATTGTTAATATAAAGGAAATGTATGAGCAGAAAGAGAATATAGAAACTATTTGTTTCATTCACTAGAGCTTATTGATAATATGTCCGATGTGC
This sequence comes from Clusia tigrina, assembly GCA_920105625.2. Taxonomy (NCBI): domain Eukaryota; kingdom Metazoa; phylum Arthropoda; class Insecta; order Diptera; family Clusiidae; genus Clusia; species Clusia tigrina. Next base: position 37,295,046 of record OV050033.1, on the reverse strand, counting down.
AGTTGGTGCGTTGTTTTCCGTATATTATATCTAAGAAACAAATTCCCATTCATAGAAAGATATGTAAGGAAGACAGTGGTGTGTCCAAAATAGGTACATCTGAAATGAATATTCATTAATGGTCATCTAGTAATTATTACATTTATAGTTTCATATATTTTTGTATGTATTTACTTTGATACTATAACTGATCGCTCTTTTAATAATAGATACAAAAAGTTTTTGTGCTTGTGAAGTGTTTCTATTTTTACAGCTTATATAGTGCTCTTATTCTTTCTTACAGAACATTAGTTCCTTAGCAATTTGTAGATAATATAATGATTAAAAATCAGAACAATTCAACCAAAATAGAATTTGAAAAAATATCGTTTTAGAAATTTATCTAATTATGCTATATAATATTAAAAAATCATTGATAATGTTTGTTTTTGGCAGTAATTCTAAGATTTTTTGTACTGTGTTGTGCTAAGATCCTAAGAAATGCTTGTAACTTCTTCGCGCTGATGCTGCTAAGTAAATTAAATTACTTTTATAAATTAATTTCTGCTTTTTGACATCGTCTAAAATCCAACTTAAGCCAATTGACAGCTAAACACGAAACTGACATTAGGAAATCATTTGCAGATGCGTTCACCATCTAAAACCAATTTTAGTGCGTTTCATAAACTTACTTTTCTTTGGTTTGCAAGGCAACTCCTCCCCAATGTTTTAAAGTCATACGCAATTTCGTTCAGCCATCTCAGCTGACAGATGTAAATATTTATATGTGATTTTACGTTCTCCAAGAATTCTATTAAATAGTTTGTTGACCCATATTCAATTCTTTGTGTTTTGTATTTCGCTGAACACACAAAAAACTTTTCAAATATATGCAATCAAATTGAAAATAAATTAATGCAGTGGTGAGGGCTTTTTGGTGCAAATTTAAACAACATTTTGTCGACGCAGTTTAAGGCAAGTATTTTTATATTAAATATTTTTAATTGAATTTTGTATTCTCTAAATGTCCTTTTTATGTTAAGCACACCTTATTATTTGGTGATAACCCCAGTTTTATTTCTTAGCCTATAGTCAGTAAGAACTTTTTCAGTGACATGCGATTAGTGCTACGGAAGCCTTTTCTATGGAAAGATCCGCAACGATGGGCATTTTGTTTTAGCATAAGAATTGTTGTTGTCCATTCTGCTTCACATTTTGAGCTTGAAGTCAATATAGCCTTCAAATTTTGATATTTTCTTTGCGATGGAATTGCAAAATTGTAACATCACTTACAAATTCTTAAAGAGTTGCCAAAGTAATTTCTACCCAGATCAGTAAAGTAGAATAAAATGTGTTTGTTATTATTAGTTAACGCTATATTGATTTAACTGTGTACTCGTAGGAGTTCCTCTGAGACACGTTGAAGTATTATAAGAGTAATTTCGTAGCTACCATATACTAAGAACGAAATATCGTAGACGAAAGAACTGTTGAACTGGTCTTATTTGAACGCTTTTTCAGTAAATAACTGGCGATACTTTTCTATTATCCCGCCTTCTCATCATCTAACGAAAACATTAAAGAAAGAAACTATGAATGCGGTGTGCCACACAAATACAAATATTTATGCAAAAGTCGTTGAAAGTGTGGCCCGCTGACGTTAATTAGGAAAGCATCAAGAAATTCACAATGGGGCGAATAAAATAATATATGCATTGATATACATAAATACAGCCTTAAGAAAAGTGAATAAAACATGAAAACCCGTTACTTAAACTATGTTTGTTAGTTTGTTTAACGAAAATGTATTTCTGATAAATCTATACATATTTAAAATATAGATCTTTTAAATGAAGAATCAGTGTTGATGAGTGTTTCTGGTTCAGAGACAGAGAGAAATGTATTTCTAGTAAGTTTTACTATTATCTTTAGTTGGCGACTTTAATAATTTAATTCCAATTTCTGGTGCAATCTTAAATAAGGAATCACAGAATCGAATTTAATCAATGCAATGCCAATAATATTAGTAAATTTCTGGATGTTCGAATTTGTTGTGAGAATTTTGCAACTCTTTGTGATGAGCCTCTCCCATTTCCGAAATCTCTTGGAAGGAAACATTCTATTTATAACCAGTGATAGATAACAAGGTTTTCAGTAATGTCATGGGAGTCACATGCGTATAGAATCTTTGAGTTTTTCGCAACAATCTAAAGGCAAGATGAAGATCACAATCCAGAAAGGTTTTTTAATTATGTGAAAAAGGGATTCCATTTACAGGGGAAGAATACGATGGACATGTCGTAACGACCGGCTATCAACTTCTGATATAAAGTAATTATTTTGCTAAATTTCTACGTCTACAAGAACTACACACCAAAATAGCATATTGGAATACAGAGTCTAACTATTAGAGCCAAGTTGATGCTAATGTGCATTCTATTTCCAATAAGAATATGTTACACTTTGTTTATATTCCAGTATATATTTTAGGTTGAGTAATGCGTTTTCGGCGAGGTTGTCTATAATTGGGAATGTTGTTGACTCATAAATAGCTTATATAGCATATTTTCTTAGATTGGGGTTTACAGCACAAAATATTTACGCTATTGTAATTCTTGGTCGAGAAAGATTCCTAAAAACAATAAAATCTGATTGATTATATGAAATAGTTACAAATTATAAAAATGTACTTTATTTTTCGCGTTTCCATTGTTATTTTTTTAATGTCAACAAATCTCGCAATTAACTTTAATAAGGAAATTTTAATTGCCCCGTGAATCTCCCGCAATCGCCTACGCTGGCGCTATTTTGCACTACTAGCGAGATCCATGGTCTTGGGTTCGCTTCTGTTGCATTGTTTTTTAAACAAATTTAGACATTTTCTGTGCATATCTGATGCTACTTAAGCTCAGTTGCAAGTACACGCATATACACTATGAACTCACTGCTATCAGTACTGTTGGAATTTTTAGCCAGACATTTCTTGTTCAGATTTTTAAATTTGTTTTATTACACATTAAGTAATAGAAAAAAAAGATTACTTGAAATAATGGCAATTTGCTAGCAACCAGGCCCATAAATGACCTTTAGGTAGGTAAAGAGGTCGCCATCATAGATCTCTTGTGAATACGCACAGGCCCCATCCCTTTGGAACTTTTAATGAAGCAGTTGATGGAGTTTATCTTCTGATTTGGAATATCTACCAAAGAATCCAGAAAGTGGCCACCTAGGAAAGTGTGCCTTCTTCTGGAGAATGCTGGACACGTGCAAAACAGATGTTTAATGGACTCTTGCACCTCCTCATCCATCCAACTCCTGCAGCGGTCGTTAGAGGCAATCCTCAGTCTACTACAGAGCGAGTATCCCGTTAGGACACTAACTACGGAACCTATATTTAGTCTACTCGTATGTAGAAACAGTAAGTCCTTTGAGCGCTTGACATTTATCTCTGGCCATGTTTGTCTAGCTATTTTGCATCCTATACCTTCAGACCAGCGTCTACCCGTTGTTCCAAAGGATATTGTATTTATTAAGAGCTTACATGTGGAAATAGGAACACCGAAGTTTGATCTATCTGGTTCAATCGGTTTGATAGTGCCCTAACGGAGAAGTGCATCCGCTTTATAGTTCCCTGCGATATCCCTGTGGCCGGGAACCCAGCTCAGATATAGACGAGCCTGCTTAGCTATTTCGTCTAAAGATTTGCGGCAGCTCACGACGACTTTTGAGGTGGTAATAGTAGAATCTAGGGAGTGCAAAGACGCTTGGCTGTCAGATAGAATTCAAATATCTTGTCCAGATATCTTCTTCTTAAGCCAACACAGTGCTGCCTCTATAGCCGCGACCTCTGCTGAAAATCACTGCAGTGGTCGGGCAGCCTAAAGGACATGTTAATGTCCAAATCTACTGAGAATGCACCACCTCCCACTCTACTGTGTAAGTTGGATCCATTTGTATAGATGTGAATTCCTTTTTCTTGACGGGGGATGCCATCCTTTCATTCGTCCCTGGAGGGAATGAAGATCCTGCACCTGCCAATGAAGGCATAAATTGGTTTGATGTAATCGAAAAAGTCAGGAATACCCTCAAAACGTCTTAAGATAGACGCATGACCTACGTTCATGACAATCCATTGATGCGAACGTTTTAGCCTTACAGCTGAGTTTGGAGCCATTTTTTCGCCAAAAAGCTTAACAACCAGCAGATTGAGCATAACGTCCAAAATTGCTGTTGGAGTCATTCTAATGGCACTACTTATGAATACCTCTGCCGTTCTTTGTACCTTTGTTACTAACCTGTTGTATGTCGACTTACTTAAGGCTATCCGTCAAGCAAGCACCCCCTAAAAAAGGACTGGTCGTACCACAGCCGTGTATATCCAATAGACTACCTTAGGCTGTAACCACAATTTTTTTCCTATAACTCTTTTGCAATAGTACAGAGCTACCTGAGCCTTCCTAATGCGCTCACTTATGGTAGCCTTACAGTTCAGCTTCTTATCTAGGATCACGCCCAGACTTTTTGCTTCCTCGACAAGATTAATATCATTACATCTGGTTTGATGTTGTTAAAAGCTCCCTCAATTTCAAGGAGAGCAACTAGGCAGAACTCCTTGTTATGCAGGGAGCACTCAATACTAGAGACTAAGGAGTGTAAAGCGGTCTCAACCACTTTTCCCTTGAAGTAGGCATGCTGAGAGACTGACAGCTTCTGTCTGTCTATAGTGAGCCTCAGATGAATGTCTAACAACCTTTTCAGAATTTTCAGACAAAAGGAGGACAGACCTTAGGTCTCCTGGAGTTTTGTGCGCGCTTTTGCCGGCCTTGGGTATAAAAATTACCATTTCCATGAGTCTGGAATATATGCTAATTCAAGACAACTTTTGTAGATCTTGAGCAGCCACTCGATTATAAGATTCTCTGACTGCTGAATCTCAATTGGAACTACACCATCTGGGCCAGATGCTTTAAATGGTTTGAAACCCATTGAAATTTTGGATTCGTAATTATATCTAAGTTGACTTCGACTACATCCGCGCTGGGCTTCGTTCTCCGCGGAATGGTGCTCGATCAACCAGGAAGTGGGTCTCTAAAAGAAACTCTAGAATCTATCTATATCTTTCCAGAATGATAAGAATTAGTACCAAGTTACTGTCTGGACGCATATAGCGCCTCTACTAATGTCTCCTATTTGAATATTGCCTCAGACCACGATTTTCTTGTCACAGTTGGTCAATGAGGAAGGATTTGAAACGAGCAGATGATTAACTGCGGTTGTCCGACTTTAAGACTGGTTTCCAAATTGAAGTAATAACATTAGATATAATTAAAAAATATCTTTTGATAAGATATAATTAAAAAATATCTTTTGATTGCGAGATAATTATATTTAAATAATTTTCAATTGCAGAAAATAATTATATTTTCCCACTTCATGCACTCTTATGTAAATATTTTCTCAAAGAAGAACGTAGGAGCTGCACTAAGCAGCGGAGTACAAGTAACTTCAAAAATGTAGCTCATCATTCGCCACAGAGGGGTGCATTTAAGGACTAACTATGGTGAATTTAGCACCTCTCTCTGGTTACCATTCCACCGTTAATGAACTTTTAAGTAGTGGTAAGTGAATCATTCATCCACTGTATCTATGTATGTGTAACATGCGTTCGGTGCATTCGGGCGAACAGCTGTTTGAATCACTTATGCATGCAGGCAGGTAATTTCTCTCTGTTGGCTCATTATTCGAGTCTGTGCCAGAAAGCGTTTTACTGCTGCTGTTAGTTGGTTCTCAGCGTTCGAGCACAGCGAACATGTGTTGGGGAGGTCGGTGTGAAATAAGTTACTAAAAACTCAGAATATAAGGCTTCATAGAAGAATAACAAACAAACAAACAAACGTAAATATAAAAAGTTCATCGCTTCATGTGTAAAATGCTTCATATTACTCATAAAAGTACTACGGTCATACAAAATGGTCCAAGTGCAACGCCGAAATGCCTACAAGGCCATTACATAATAAACACAATTAATCGTTAAAATAAAATCCATGCTGCAGATGCACAATGGGACTTTATTTTATGCACAGCGCTCACAATCACGCCAATCCCTTCATACATGTCAGCGTGATTTTTAAAAATACACCTCCAAGTATGTACATGCATCTTCTGTAGTGCCAACATTTCAAATCATGCCAGTAATTAAAATCATAAACCTTTTTAACATCAATAATAATGGTGATAGCTTCACAAAACTTACTGGATTATCCATTATTAGGCATATTTTTAAAATGATTTTTTTCATATTTTTCAGTATACGGGCACAATTGGATCTTGGCCGCTTACAAACATGGCTTGGGAACATCTTCGCCCTCTTAGTTCACCCGTTGATTGGTGTGAGGGCAACTATTTGGTATCTTCCAACATAGCAGAATTCGTAAATACGGTATGTGTTTGTTTTTTAAAACATTTTTGAACAACTCCATGAATTGTATGCCAAGGCAGAAGCAAGCGAATACAGATCAGTTTTGCACTTGAACAAAGGCATACAAATGTGGCTTTTTGTTTGCTCATAAATAATAGAACCGCTGCAAAGACGAATATTGCCCTAGCTGAATTTTTTTATCATCATCTGATATGAACAATCACAAAATAAAACCATTCGAATGACACAATCCAATATGCACATTGTCCGCATCATAAACTCATAAATAATTTTCATATCGTTCATAATAAACTGTACCATCATCCATAACTCTGGTTAAGCGAATATTAACTTGGTGTCTACGATAAAACCATACGAAAATTCCTCAGCAGTATTGCCTCCTGGTTTTATATAGCAATGGCCATCAAACTATTCTGCTCTGAGGTTTTCTATAGCAATCAATGGCCATCAATCTATTCTGCTCTGAGGTACCCAGAATACATTTATTGTTATTCATACCTCCAGTGGAGTGGAAGGGTCAACCGAATGCTAAGAGTGCCGATATGTTCAGAAGTCACTTATGCAAATGGGACGCTCAACATAAAAACAGAAAGGACATTCCACCTATTTTAATCTTGTTTTAAATTAAATCAAACTAATTGTTTTATATTCTATTTTGGCTCTCATCACTTCATATGCGGTCAGTTTCAATTACCGCTACAAATAAGGTCATCTTCATTGTAGGGGCTCTCATAGTCAGTATAAACCTTCTCTTCGTCACTATTTACTTGTTTTCGGACTACCGACTATCTGATAAAGGCAATGTTTAATTGGCGATATATCGAAGTTGACATACTGAACAATAAGCTCCATTAATCGCTCTGTGTTTATTTGCTTTTGATTGCGATATATGAAGTTAATGCTTAAGCATTCAGCTAATGCCACTCCAAATACGTCTAATGTCCAAATACGTTTGGAGGTGCAGGCCGTGTATTTTTATTACTTGCTAATAGTGAATTCTTTTACAAAATAGTAATAAAATCTATAATCTATATACGTATATATAAAATCCACTATTTGTCAATCTGTCTGTCGCATGAGGATTATCCAGGCGAAGTCCACGCCGCGACAACGAATCTACCACTTTATAATACAGTGTGCTTTTGAGACAATAACTTGCAACTTGAAAACTGTTTACTAAACCCCCATAAATTTGCCATACGGGGTTATATGAACATCCATTTGAAATATCTTTCGCAAAAAGTGTAAAAATGAACTGTTTCATGTTTGAGAATTATTTTTGTTTTAATTTTTTCACGAACATAACTTTTAAGGAGGTGCTCTTATGTCAAGAGTGCTTCGAATCCAATCTTGATTTTTAACATCATTTTGCCACTTTGATTGTTGTGGAGGAGCCGGAGCGGAAATCAAATGAAATCAATGATACAAATGCTCATAAGAGACTGCTTTGATTGCTAGCTTGCGAGACAGAACAGGATTCAAAATGAACAAACCTTGAGTTCAGAGCATGAGTGGTTGGAATACTTCAGAAGTATCGTCGAAGGTATGATAGTTCGTCGACGAACGTTCCTAACACAAGACCTCTAAAGAGTTAGCTTTCAAGATGATGGGCTGAAATTTTGTCGACCTTAATCATTAGTCGAACAATAAGTAAGCCTTTTTTTAAATACACTGTCTATGCATTCAAAAAAACCTCTGAACTTGTCTAGGTGAGTTATTTAGAAATACGAAAGATAGTATTTGGATCGGGCATTGTCATATTTCAGGACATAAGGAACTCAGTGATGCGCCGACTGATACCGGTGCCTCCTAATCAGAAGTGCTTGGGCAAAGTGACCATATGGTATACCAAGATACCTGTTAGTTAAAAGTTAGGTTCTGGAGGAGATTATTGAGATAGTTTATTCTTATAACAGTGGACCACAGTAATTAGAATTAAAATTGATTAAATGGTAATTTACAAAAATTTCATAACTTTTCACGCCATCACGCCACCTACTAAATTAATTATCAAGGACGAATCCTTCTCTATGCACACTTCACTATGAAACAGTGTTAGTTCGTTTGGCCCTATAATGCCTTTATTGTGCTTGGAAACAGTTCTGAGATAAATTTTGGTTTATTGCCATTTTGCAACAATCAATTTACCGTAATAACACGGAAGAAGGTAGTTCGTTCGGAGTCTTCGGTACCTACCTTCGAATAGCTTTGCTCGATGATTTTAGTTTATATTTTATACGTAAAGGAACAGCAAAAAACGGCATAGTGAAATTGTGAATCGCGCGGTAACTTTAGCACGAGAAAACTGGAAGAAATTGCTTTGTTTGCACATTTTAAGACATTTCCCTTGTCAGGGTTCTGGGACACAGAAACATTTTGGGCAACCAGAGGGCTGATGAGCTAGCACGAAGAGGCTCATCGGAAAACGATCAAGTGTTTTCTTCTGTGGACGTGAGCGTGCCCCTAACAGTTGTTAAGCGAAATATTTATAATCACTTCCTCCACAAGGCCCGTGAGAGGTGGAAAAACACTGCGACATTCGCCATTTCTAGAATGATCCGGCCTGATTACAGTGCAAAAAGAATTAATCATCTTCTCAATAAGCTAAGACATACAATTAGCAACCTTATAGCTGTCTGCACAGGTCTTTGGACTATTGGCATACACGCTGAGAAAATGGGCATCCCGTTCAATGCTCATTGCAGGAGCTGTAAAGACCCACAGGAGAAAGAAACAGTCGTACACTTTCTTTGTGATTGCCCAGCCCTCGTTCGCTTGGGACTCAAATATCTCGGAAGTCCTTTTCTGGAGAGTCTAGGGCTTTGCTCTAGCTAACCGACCTAGATTGTCAGTGGTTTATTCCAGGGTTTTGGAGTCAGAGTCGTGGAGTCGCTGGTTTTTCATTGGAGTCCAAATCGGAGTCAAGATTCGGAATATTTTTAAGGACTCCGATTCCATAAAATTATGTATATCATATTTGTAGTCTAAAATTGAACTGGAGAAATATAATCTCTTTACTCATATTTGTACACCTGCATACATAGTTCTTTAGTTGGGTAAGAATACGAGGGGTGTATGATAAGTACCCATGTTAGACAAGAAAACACTTTTTTATTTCTCAATATAGTCTCCTCTCAGCTCGGTACATTTAGTCCAGCAATATTCTAACTTTTTCAACCCATCCAAAAGATATGATTTGTGGAGCGCCGCAAAGTAGGCCTCTGTTGCGGCGATGATTTCCTCGTTTGACGTGAATCGTTTTCCACCAGCCCACTTTTTCATGTTTGGAAACAAAAAAAAATCGCATGGGGCCAAATCTGGAAAATATGGATTGAGGCAGCAATTCGCAGCGTAATTCGGCCAATTTTAATGTGGCGATTGCGGATGAGTGAGCTGGTGCGTTGTCATGGTGAAAGACCACTTTTCTCTTCGCCAAATGGGGCCGTTTTTTCATCACTTCAACATTGAATCGGTCTAATAAATCAGCATAGTACTGCTCCGTGATTGCCCTTCTCGTCTCCAAATAGTCGGTAAAAATGACGCCTTGTGAATCCCAAAAACCGGTGGACATGACTTTTCCGGCCGATGGACCCCTTTTCGCCTTCCATGGAGCCGGTTCGCCGGGTGAAGTCCACTGTTGTGACTGTTCTTTCATTTCTGGCATGTAGTGGTGGATCCGTGTTTCGTCAACAGTAATGAAACGCCGTAGAAACTCTTTCGGATTGCGCTAAAACATGTCCAAACAGTGCTCCGAAGTTGTCATGCGATTCGGTTTTTTTCCTTATTAGTGGTCCAGACATAGGAAGATTCCTTTTTTGCGGAGAATATAAAGACCACTCGGACAGAGATCCGCAATATCCGAGCTAGGCTATTACCACCGAAGGACGCCTTTTATTCGGGGGCTCCGTTTACGACTAGACTATTTAACAGGGCCTCTAGCCTGGCAGATCATCAGCACGGGTCGCGTGACACCTTATCCAGCCCTTACCTTCGAACCATAGTTAATATTTCTCAATGCTGTATTATTAAGAAGTATCAAACACTGAGCGCTACATCCTGACCTTAGCTAGATCCAGCACCATCAGCCATTGTAGACCTATTACCAGCCGGTACCCTCAGCCGGCCAAACCCAGCTATAAGTATACTTTTTTTACCCTGGGAAGACTGCAGACTAAATTGAATGCTATAGAAAATTGAGTCTCCAGGCAATTGCTTCGTCTGATGAACACTCTCCACCTCCTAACTTCATACCACGGTCGAGAATAATAGAGGTCCCCCTTTTTTGATGACTTTATATCCAAAACTACACCTCCATTTTGTCAATGACATGATTGGCTCCCATTAATAGACAATTTTATTAACACTTTGCTTACTAATAAGAGAATAGAAAGTACGACTTGGATTCACTTAAAATCGGTATTTCTCAAAGATGTCCCTAGTATCAGTGCCTCACCCTCTGTATTATTGTATTGAGTATAAATGAAAACACTAAAAATAAATGCAAAACGCCCATCGAGCGCACTCGCAACATAAATCAATTAACCTTATCGGCTATGGCTCAGAGTACGACAGGAAGTGCCAACATCACCGATGACATACGAGTATAGCTTTTTAGGGAGTATAGATAACAATAGCAGCGCATTTTGGTATAAATTGAGGGCATGAATTGGATGGTGCTATTTTGAACGGAACAAAATAATCATTTACGAAAAAAGGGTCACCAGCTATAAAACAACCGACCGCAAAATATGGTTAATCTTTTATCTGCATTTGCAAATTGATTTCATATTATTTGAGTGAGTATTCCGTAGACCTGGAAACTGAACAAAGTTCAGATGAATTTTCCTTCAAGAAACATTCCTCAGACTTCGCCCAATACCCTGCTTTGCAGTGCTAAATTTAAAACGTTTCGTGCAAATCTCCACCAAGCTCTTATTTTATTAACTCAAAATATTTTGTTATGAGGACAATTCGTTTTATAAATACATTATTATTATACTTACATCATAATTAATTATGATTGCAAGGTGTTGGGGGAATGAGTACTAGCTACTGAGGCTTTCGACTCGAAGAGAAAACGATTTTATAGAAAGAAGCATTTTGGAGACCAAGCCCATGGCAGGATTTGAACCTGCGACCTTCGGGGTTTATAAATACATAAATATTTGCTTCGTTCGTGGCAGCACAATCTAAGGTCAAAAACCAGTTTTTTACTTAAAGAATATCTTACTTTTAGGAACTTTTGAAATCTTTCACGAGGACTTGAAAATATTCCTTAAAATAACTGTTAAAAACTGATTTCACTCAGCATTCGATAATAAGGAAACATGTGTACGAAAAAATCTGGCCCACAAATTCAGTTCTGCTTAAAACCATTGATCTCTTTGCATGAGTTTTTGTTATACGATTATAGTAGTTATATTGGCTTTATATTCTGCTGCTGGTGGTTTTTTCATATTTTTATTTAATATATGATATTATTATGAATATTACCCCAATTCTGTTCATATTCATCTTCAAGAAATTCCACTCTTGTTTAAAAGAATTGTTGTATCCTCGGAATCACCTCCCAATTTTCATGAAATATAGTTTATGGTCTCAATAACTTAAACTTTACTGGAAGTTAATTCAAAATCTGGGGGGTGATTTCGAAGCCATTGTGGAACAGGCATAAATGATATAACTCATTCTCCAAAGTAAAGAGCAAGAAGACATTTTCTTCATGCCTTGGATACAGTTGATGGTGGCCTTTCACAAAATTCACAATTTTTATATATGTATATAGAGATTACCAGTGTTCTTACTAATGATGACTTCCTTTATTGCAGATAAGCAATGTTCTTTTTCTAGTGCTGCCGCCCGTTTTAATATATCTATTCAAAGAATATGGACGATTTGTTACTCCCGGTATACACGTGCTGTGGGTGCTTCTCATAATCGTTGGTTTAAGTTCCATGTACTTCCACGCGACACTTAGTTTGATTGGACAATTACTTGACGAACTCTCCATTTTATGGGTTTTCATGGCCAGTTATTCGTTGTTTTTTCCAAAACGGTTCTATCCGAAATTTTGTGGAAACGATCGGTAGGTATTTCATAAACTTAACATATTCTATTATCCCTTATATGAAAAGTACGCCATAGAAAATATTGCAAAATGAGTGATTAATACAAGAGGGAGTATAACTAAAACAGTGACACTACTTTCAATTCATACCATTTGGCAAGTAAGAGCAAGGATAATGTTGAAGTGCACGGCCAGGTGAAATCAAGGACCGTCGATTTGAGAAATCGCGTTACGGCACTTACAATGTAGATAAATAGAAGGTGATTCTTTCAGAAGACTAATTTGAAATATATCAAATTGGTCTTTAAAAAACTTATGTAATTTTTATTTAAATATAATGTTGAGAGATTGACATTAAATCCGAAATCATATCGGCCAAATTGTCGTCACGCCAGCCTTGCAGATTTCAACCTTTTCATGCATAAATAAATATTTCCTGCCATATATTTGGTATTTCCTGCGGTCCTTTAAGTCTGAAATAGTTTGGGACTGATAAGAATAAAGCTTCTGCTTTACATAAAAGAAAACAAGATCTTCGTGACCAGACTAACAGACTTTTGTTTGATAGTTTTTAGTTCACATTACTTTACAGCATTCTAAACAAATTTTCAAGTATATATTTGAAGTCGATTTCTCCAAACTTTATTTAGTTTTTTGGCTTTGTTTAATGACGCTGCTGAAACAGCCACGGTGAGTTTTTGAATAAAGATCACTTCCGTGGGTTCAGTGGGTTCACTAAGTATTCAAATATATGAGTCTAGTAAATAAAGACCATTGCATAAGTAACTCTCCAGAAACATACGCAGATAGACAGGCCGTCAAAGAAAGTCTCTTTTTACCAGTGAACTCGTTTTAATGTTTAGAAAAAATCCTCCCCATCTGATTTAAGTATATTAAAAATACTTGTCCACTTTTTCAAAAGTGAATATTGTAATTATTTTGGTTGACAGTGCTCTGTTTTCTATGCTGTGCCCATAATTATAAGGGATCTAATTTTATATTTATATGCTGTATATAATGCTTTGGAGTATTAGTTCTCAGCTTCTTGTTGGTCCGAGCTAATCGAATACTGTACCTACGATCTAATTCAGATCAGCATTTTGTCTGTGAAGTGCTGCAGAGATTGAGAACTATTATTATCAAAGTAAAATTAATCATTAATATTAAATAAAAATAATTTAATTACAGGAAAACATTCAGCATTGTCATGTTTTTTTCTGCCGTTACAGCGACGCTACTTTCTCTGTGGCAGCCCATAATTAATGCGTTCGTTCTAATGGGCATGGGAGTACCTACGATGTTCGTCATGTACAGAGAATTACAAAGGTAGAAATATTTTAAATACATATGCAAATTATATTTATGAGAATTTGTTATTGAATAATTTGAGAGGTGTTGTGAGTAGCTCCGAGTCGAACTTGTTCCAATTTGAAGTCGCTTTCCGATTAACTCCAATTTAGTAAAAGTTCGGTATATTTTTGATTGACCAAGCAATCCAACCAAGCCCAACAAAACTGAGTGCACTGAAAATTTCTGAAAGAGGAGCCAGGGAATTTTTAGAATTTGTAATTCAATTTTAGTCGGTCAAAATAGTTCCAATGAGCAATAGAGTTGGACTTGATCGTTCAGCTGACTGATCCGCTCATTCACGTTCACTGAGCATATTGAACTCAGTTAGTTCAGTTGCGCTCAGTATATCATGATTGTTAAAACATGTCACTTCCTCACCTGCTCAATTTACTCTTTCGTTCGTTCGTTCGTTCATAAGAAGGGGAAGGTAGCAGAGAGCAATACTTGCATTTGGCGCTTTTTTTTGTCTGCGTTCTCAACAAAATGTCCTCATATAGCACTGTATTTTTTTCGAGGAGCCATTATTAAAATATTTCACCGACTTCACTTTCACTGTAAACAGTTTTAAATTATAAATAAGAGTATCCAAATTTTGGAAATCCCTATGTGACTTGATGGTCTAATTGGAACCAACATACATACATTAGTCATCATTCAATCGCATACATAATTCGAGATGTTTGTGTATATATTCGTATATCCGCTCATATGAGAGAATAAACGGTTTAACCATATGAATAAGTGAGCAAGTGATCAAGTGAACAAGTGAGCAAGTGAGCAAGTGAACAAGTGAGCAAATGAGCAAATGAGCAAGTGAACTATTTTGTTTAACAGATCTGAACTAGTTAAGTTAGTTCAGTTCACTACCCAAGCCTAATGAGCAATTTAAAAAATTCACTTTCATTTGAAATTGCCGACTGAATTTCTCATACAAGAGTTAATTGACTGAATTCAAATAAATGGGAAGCAATTTCTGTGAACTTGGGAAGGCAGAATGATAGTTTACTCCTTTTAACAAGAGATTATTTGACCAAAATTATAAAATCACGAATAAACTTGATAAATTGTGAAATTATTTACGCCATCGCAAAGCCACCAAATTTCAAAAAAAGTTATAATAAAATTTATATTGGAAGAAACGTACTTTGTACGTTGTACTTTTATGGTACTTAACCTCCGACAAGGCATACATTGAAATGCATATAGTGAGCACAGAGGCCCAGTAAAAATTTGTTTTTTACTGACCATAGTTCAATGTAAAATAAGCTTTGCACTTTCTACCTAAATATAAAGCATTTTTATATATTTGAAATATTTTGTTATGTTCTCTAAAATATTGTTTGTATTATTTTCAGGGTTCGAGATAAGCGTGTGTATCGGCTCGGCTTGCGGTGTGCAGCAGTGTGGGGAATAGCCGTATTTTGTTGGGTGAATGATCGTATGTTCTGTGACATCTGGTCGGCCATAAATTTTCCCTATTTACACGGCTTCTGGCATATATTCATCTTTATAGCGTCGTATACAATAATGGTGTTGTATGCGTACTTTTACGTGGAAAACGAATTACCACAAAGGCAGCCATTATTACAATACTGGCCCATCAATGAGTTTGAGTTCGGCATCCCATTCATTTACATACGAAATCCGGGAGCCAGTATTAAAAATTCCATTTAAGCATATACTCGCATAGTCAAGAGTTGCTTTAAGCCCCCTTTAATAACTAATGTTAAAAAATGAACCTCAAAAACGCTAAAAGTAAGTAACTTGCCTCACAAAGTAAAACGTTAGTGATTAAATTAATTAGTACGAAAATAAAACTGTTGTCTAGTAAACCAAAATTACTGAGATTAAATCTTATTAAAATTGCCGTTTTTAGCTTAAGCGCATAAGCTAGTTACCAAATAAAAAGACAATTTAACAATATATGCTACAATCTTATTAGTTTAAACGTAGCACACATATCCCAACTATTATAGAAGCAATTATAACACACTCTCGGCATCTAAGTAAAAATGTCCGCTGAGGAAATATTGTATAATGTTTAAATTAATAATACAAGCAAAAAATGTACCCGTATGTGTTCACATAAAATGTTTGTGGGAAACTTCTCTAAAAATGCACTGCTATTAACTCGATTTTAATTAAATTAATTTGATTTTTCTTTGTACCAAAGAGATAAGGTTATTTTCTATAGATCTATTTTGTGATTTATGTGTGTATATTATTTTAATCTTCATCTTTGCTTATAAGCATCTCAAAGATTTATTCATAGACGCCTATACATGTGTAAGCTGCCGTCGTTAGGGACGAAGGGGTAGCTGAGATTTTTGTATAAATTGTAAAATATGAGCTAGACAAATATTACAAATTATGTGTTTAGTTCGCACTACTTTATTGTAATCACTCCCAAGACGAGCAGTTCAGCTTTTTGGGATCACAAGTTCATCAAAACAACAAAACATAGATTCTCATAACATACAAAAAAGAAAAACAAAAATAGACACACTCTTTTTCCTAATGACGACAGTAGAGATATGTTTATTTCAAGGTTTGTGATTAAAAATAATGTGAAAGAAAGTGAACTACATATGTGCAATAAATAAATTATTGAAAGTGAAGTGAGTGAAATTCCACAATGAACCCGATTCTGCCAGCTGAGAAGTGGTGCCCATCCAAGTGAAGCAAACACCTGTTGTATTCTATGTTGTTATTGTTTTCTTCATATACCATATTCCTATTTATTCAGCAGCAGCATTTGACATGAACGTTCTCAAACAATATTACCTAGTATCTAATCCCTTCCCTATGGTAGCATACTAATGCTCTCGTGTGCAAATATTTATGTCCAAATCAGTCGCTAATGTAATTAACATCGTTTAGGAGAACAATAAATAAAGAAAATGCATTGTATTTACCCTTCTTCATTTGGCCTTCGCTGCAGTTAGTAAGGGTTCTTATCAATGAACGAAAAGAAACACTAACGCACCGTTCCATATGGCTTCGTTTATATAATTCGCATATACAGTGCACTATTATATCGTGCCCACCGTGAGTGCAAATTTGATCAGCTGTCGTCACGTTTGTGTACATGAGTGAAGACGAAATACGCTAAAATAAAACTAGAGAGAAAGAACACTATCTTTCGATATCGTTTCAACGACTTTTCTTACTGTTTTTGCAGCACGATCTCAATCGAAACCCCTTGCGAAATACAGTAAAAGAACCGTTCGTTTGGTGTTCTTTGTCTACAATATCACAAGTAGGGTTAGCAGTGCCGACTCTAGTAAGTGTCGACAGACTTTTTCGTCGATGAAATACATTTTATCAGATTATCGAAATAGCTTTAGTTCCTTATATTTATACAATATATTAGGCGTATTCGATTCGTATCTTGTATCGAGCTCGTATCGAGTTGTGCGAATAAAGGCCCGAATACAATAATGTGAGAGACCGAGACGAGAGCGAGACCGAGTCTCGGCCGAGATGTCAAAAAGAATTTGTACCAAAGGATTGTATGTGGCAATATACAATAACGTGCGATACGGCGAGACGAGGCATTTCTAAAAAATTAGAAATTCATCGCACTCTCGTCCGAGACAATTTGTCAAAGTAATCAATTGTTTTGTAATACGCATTTGTTTATTTCTGTTTTGCTGTTTGTGGCTCCGCGTTTATTTTATTAATTAAAAAATTTAAAAACATTTAGTTTTTATTAGTCTTTTAACATTTTTGCTTTTGTGTAAATATGGCTCGCACTTTGTTGATTGTATATTATAATGCGAGACATTGCAAAACGAGATCTCGACCGAGACTCGGCCTCACTCTCGTCTCGGTCTGTCGCATTATTGTATTCGGGCCTTAAGACAGCAAACGAGTAAGTGCTAACTTGGCAGCACTGTTTCAAAAAAGCGCTGACATAAAAATCCCTGGAAAATTTTCATGGGTGATTTTTAATCTCGTTTGTTTTCAAGCAATTTTCAATTTGGAAGCACTTTCTATCGAGGATAGAAGAACTCGCTCGTTTCATCCGAGTATAATTTACTCGATAACTTTTTGCATACAAATGGCGTTCCTATCCTCGATAGAAAACTAGCTATTAGAGATAATATTACGAAGTCACATACCATATATAAAATTTATTAAAATTGATTGCAACAATACGGCGCAACGCAGTGGAAGAGTGGTCATCAATTATGCAAATAAGGTCAAAACAGTTCATATAAAACGAGAATAAAGAAATAAATAAAACTCACAAAGTGTCTATTTCAATGTCTATTATATTAGTGAATGTGCCATAATATGTAATATATTTAATATATGTGTGTTTTAACAGGTTTCTGAGCCACTATAATCAATCATTAACAATCTTGGTTAACGCGCTTACTAATCTGAATCTGAGGAAATATTAGTGCATGAATTCTTAGAGATACGCTTTCCATGATGACATTGACCATTTTGTAAATATGGACCACGGTAGCATACGGAATTTTTATCAGTCTCATATATTTTCACTTCATACAGCAGTTCTGGTTTCTTTAATATCTGTCGTATACTGTCCCAAATATAAACACTCAGGTTTTCTGTCGTGCTAGGCTGTAATTGAAAAATTAAAAAAAATTAATTAAATATTTGAAATTGTTGTTATTTATGTACTAACCATGCTCTGAAAATATTCAACATCTTTATCCAGATTTTTATGATCCAATTGTTTAAAAATCACAGCATCCATGGCCACTTTCAAATCAGTGATATTCATCACCATACCAGTGCGCTTATCGATAGGACCACACACAGTCACCTCCACTGAAATGCAGACAAATGCGAATTATTTACACAACTACAAATGCAAAAACTTTATAAAAGGCCAATTGAGAGGTTTGGCTTTAGAATAAGTGGATAACTTGTTTGATTGAATAATAACTATTCCATTTTATTGTTTATTATTTTAGCCCATAATTTAATTCAATTCCACACGGACAAGGAGAAGGTATAAAACCTTTTTACTATGTCAAAGGCCCCATTTTCGTTCTATTTTCATTTTTCTTATTTACAAAAAACACGAAGCGCTCAAATATGACACTGAATTGCAGTATTTGGAAAGGAGTATTGATATCCTTTCAGCTGTGTGTGCTTCGAAACCGTTAAAGGAAATTACCATCAATTTCAAAACCATAACTTTATTCTACCAAAATTACTTAATCGAAGCTAATTTAATAAATATATAGACTATCCCGGAACATCCATGTTATGTTAGTATAAGATTGAGTTATCGACATTTTTAGGTACTCTCACTGCTTCCAAGCGTTGGCATGCAAACTCTCACCTGTATAATTGTGTCCGTGCCCGTTTGGATTATTGCATTTCCCAAATATGTCCACATTTTCAGTATCGCTTAGCTGCTTGCTATAATAAGGAGCATACTTAATTTACTTTACTTGATTAATATTTTTAAATACAATCTAAATCCATCTAAACCTCTAAAGCTATTTGTTCACGCTGCTCGAGGATTTGCCCATTAATAAAAACAAAACATTTATTCCGCAAACTCTCCACTTTTATGAACAACTATTGTTCTAATTTTATATATGCAGTCATAGTCCCTCAAATTGTATTTTGCTATTAAAAAATGGTGATTTCAATTTGCTTGGAAGCTTAGAAAGACTAACTGGAAAATTTTCTAAAATATTTAAACATAAACGATTGCATACTTTTAGGATCCCATTTAAAGTTTGAGAATAAGTGCACCACCCCAGATATGTATATAAGGCAATACACAATGTATTCGAAAAACTTACTCAAGAACACTCTTAAAACTTCTTTCGAAGTGTTGTGAAGATAAAATTTGTCCATTGAGGAATTTCACCCACACAAAATCTTTTGTTCAAAATACAAAATAACTCAAAGTCAGATTTTGACTTCGTTTGTTACGTTCTTTTTGTATGAAACGAATTCTCAATCACGTTAAACTTTTAGTAAGTTTTTATATAGACTATTTCATTTTATCATTATATCCACATCAGCAGAACTGGTGTGAAGAGACTATAGTAATTCCTGGGTAATATAACTCTATATATAATATATAATTATAAGATATAGAAAGAGATGCACCGCAGCTTGCAAGCAAATAAAGTAAAATTGTTTGAGATTTATTTAATTAGACGGCTAACATGCTAACTATTTTTAACTTAAATTTTGATACAATTAATTACAGCATTTAAAAGATGTTGAAATTAGATATTTCGATTCCAAATCAGTTTGGAACTTAAACTTGATTTATTAGTATTTGCAAGAAAAATAACCATTCCAGAATTGTTCACTAGTGTCAGGTGAAATTGGACACCAAACTGTAAGCAATTTGTATAATTTTCACCTTTCGTCAACCCATCTTTATCCCCATCTGTCCAATTTCATTAACTAATTTGTTCTAAATTTTATAATAAATAAGTCAACTTAAGCTGAAAATTCAGTTTAATCTCTTCTTGTTGCCTTATCCTCGGAGTTTTATTATGCTTGGAATGAATTTTTTCAAAGAGTATACATAAATAGAGATTGAATCAATCAAAATTTTGTGAAATGGAAGTGAAGGCGATTTCACAAGTCGGTGAGCGGCAAAGGGAAGCGATATAAAATGTGTGTATTTTGCAACAATAATTTCGTGATTTCGTTGATTTTATGCAATGTATGAATTTCACTCATGAAAATGTTTAGAACGATTTTTGAGTGAGAATGATTGGTGAGAACAATTGTTTTTTTTATTTTATGGACTTGTTTGTAGGTAGCAATGACACTGTTATTCACAGCATAAAGTGACATTAACCTGTATTCAACACTAATTTCGATATAAATTGGGTTGAATACTTATTATTTATAATTTATTATCTGAAAGAAAAAGATTTATATGGCATTTAGCTCTGAAATTTTCCTTTCACGACAATTACAAAAATTATGTGTCGTATTATAATCGAATAAAAAAGGTTTTGATTACTAACAATTTTTTTTTTAAACCGTATACTTTGGAAATGATTATTGGTTTACGGTTGAATATGCAGTGCAAATAATTTTGCAATATTATACTAACAGCCTCGATACATTTAGTAGAATCCAGGAAAAAATCAAATTTATGAACACAATTCAAAAAAATAACTGCCCATATAATACCCTGAAATGTTACATTATATTTAATGCCAATGAATGGAGATAACCAAAACAGAAAATTGCATGTATAACCTTAGATACATGTACGAGTATGTACATACATCTATAAAAAAGTGCACTTAATTCAATTAATATAAAATTGCAATACAGTATTTCGATTACCTGTGCAAACGATGGCAAGCACTGAAAACCTCCTTACGCGTCAAGTATGCAACAATTGGCTGCGACATTGAAATAGTTGCGGTTTTGCGGTATTTGTATCTAATTGAAGAAATGTATATCGGAAACTTTTATTTTCAAATGAAGAAAACTTAATATTTAGAAAATTATATATAGATATATGTATATATAAAACGCATTTCAATAGCATTATTCTATATAATCCATATTTTTATATATAATATAAAATATTTTTGTGAAAATTATATCAAGTTCTATTTCATATGAGCAGGGCTTAAACCCAAACAAATACATAGAGAGAGAGCAAGAGAGCACTCAACCACTTTCAATCCACTTTGTCAATGCAGTGAAAAATTAGTGGAGACACAGTTTTACTCTATTTGTATATGTTTTAAGTAGACTAAATATATTTTTGCACAATATAACTTCGTCACCTACTACTATAGATTAATCTATGACGACTACTTAGAAAGTTCAATTAGTTGCTGTAACTTGAGTTCCAGCTAATTTTCCTCCAATTTTTGAACACTTGGCAATTTACGCTCACCTTTGGAAAATAGTGTTGCCAACTAAAATTCCATCAAAATTTCTCTTTTTCCCATCAGTTACAAGCATTAATAAATATTTTCAACATACATTAAATTCCAAATTTTATAATGAAAAAGTTGAATTTTTACTGATATATATTAAAAATTTCCCCCATCAATATAAATTGCTTTTAAATTTTATTTTAATAAATCTGATTATCATAAAATTTTCAGTCAGCATTAAGGTGCCATTTACTCCATTACAACCAGAAAAGAGATTTTTTTTTAAATTTATCATTTTCATTTCAATTTTTCAAAGATGACGGAAACAACAAAACTAAAATTCAGTTATCGCATTCAACATAAACTGGAAAGAAGCATTTGTGACGTACACAAAAACATTAATTTAAAAATTTTAAATGGGTAAAATTAATTTCGGTTTTTTTTAAAATGTCGCAAATGACAACATACATTTGAAAAGCTTGCGTTGTTTCATAAGTTCACACAATCAGCAAATTATGTGTCTTTACGTTTTAATAATTAAATCGTCCTTTTGTGTTTTACGCCTCCGCCAACAAATATTTGTTGAAGTAGTAACAAATTGCCTAATATATAAAGTCGATCATAAAGTATGTTCGCGTCGCACGAACTGGCTGCACTTTCTCCACTCAACTGTGTTCACGTCGCGAGTTCATCTGCACTTTCCTTTTTTCAGAAGAAATGATATAGCCAACTAATGATAAACAGACATTTTTTGACGTTTAAGTGTCGCTTCTCTGTGTTCTCTGGCTATAGACTCAGCAACTTATTAAGTGTTCACATGTGTATTTCTTATACGAAGTTATTATATGCTGTTTTTACATGATGTTAACACAATATCTTAATATTCTTTGAACATGGATTTTATGAATCATATTATATAGGGATTGAATGAGTCGTTGTAAGTGTGTTTGAGTGAGTCGTACGTATTTCATTATGTATACGGAAACCGTCTTATTTAATAGGCTCTCGCTAAAGCCGAAAACTCTTAAGTTGGTAAAGAAGTAACCAAGTGATTAATTGTGAATTGTTTTTATACATTGTTAAATTACCTTTAAAGTGATTGATTACTTACTTGACATGAATACATCTGAGTGTTAATGTAAAGCTCTAATACTCATGACTTTTAACTTGAACTTTTATTTTCGTTGATGGAGTACTCATGACCACAGAAAATCTCATGACTTTGATTTCTTAAACAAATAAATCATCTGTTTTTAACTTTCGTTGACTTTCCGAAGCGAATCGAATAGCGCGTTTGCAATGACCCTTATAGCGCATTTTCGCCGAGCCTTAACTGCAGTTTAACATCGCATTTAAATGAACAAATTTCCATGCTTATGTTTTTGTGTAAAAGTGAGTTAACTCACTTTCAAAACTGAGTTAACTCACTTTCAAAACTGAGTTAACTCACTATTGGTGTTTACATACTCCATAAAAGGAAATGTTATATTAACAGCGGCAGCCATATATGCAAATGTAAATATACAACCGCAGCCAGCGCCATAGGCAAACGAACAAAAGAAGGGAGGAAACATGAATTGCATTCTGCATAAAAATTTCAAGTTAAAAGTCATGAGTGTTTAGGGCTTAAATAATTTTGCCCATAATCCACTATACTTTTAATTTACTCTTCCGCCAAATACCGCCGTGAGCCCTACGGGCCTTAAATTTGTGTAATTACTGCTATATCTTTCGACGAGTTTGTTCTAGGTTGACAGTTGTTGCGCTTTTGTCACTTGGGTTTTTCTTGAGTGACTCACAGCAGAGCATGTTGCATATAAACAAAAATTTTGAATATCCGCGGTAGAATTAGAATTACCCATACACAAAATGAAGATGATTGCTTACAACGGCAATGCGGAATTGTAAGCATACGCAAAATGAGATGAACGTTTGGTTTGTTCTGTTGTTTCCATCTAAGTGTAGAGCACACAATTTATTTACTATGTATTCTGAAACAAAATATTTCCCAAATTTACGTCTAACTCATATAAATATGTGAATACAGTAAAAATGTGTTTCTCTTTCATTAGCCGATCTGATGTTGCTTACATATTCTGCGTTCAATGAGATTCTTAATCTTTCATTGTTTTATTCTACCCAAATAGCTTTTTAGAGGCTGCTGAACTTGCTCTGAGCTACTCTAGTATTCGAATTTTAAAAGAGTTGTGGAGAATGCAAATATCGGCAAGTTACCAGTGCATTTGCATTATTGATTATTGGGAAATATGTATGTACATATTGTATCAAGCCAATATATAGTTGAATTTATATATTTTATTCACTTTTAATTTATTACATTCATTTTGTTAAATACCTCTACGCAGATAATTGGGCTATTTATTTATTTTTTTGTACTCCTCTATTATATTAATGTATGTACTCGCATATACTTGATTAACACAACTGAACTGAAATCAGACAACAGCAATAGTTATATTTATTAAGTCTCTCTTTATATTACGCTCATGTATCGTTATCATATATTTCTCAAAACAAACCGAAGGTTATCAACTAAATAAAGCACTAGCCTGGTCATATTAAGCCACAAACAGGATAGCAGCGATAGCGAGGCAATTCGAATCCACTGGACGTGTCAACGATGCGAATAATCTCGGGTAGGTTGCCTCATAGTATAAGAGAAATATTGTCACGTACCCCTCTTGCGGTTCACAATGTAGTGGCCAAGGCTAGCTCAATTTCTGTGGGCATGGTAGTCAATCAGCTACACTGCGCTTGAGGCGTAACAATAAAAAAAAGTTATACTTCGTAACCCTACGTCTCCACGGGCAATTTTTGATGGCATGCCATTGGCAATTTCAAGCAAATTGCCAATGGAGACTCCAAATTGCTTCAAGTTGGCAATGTATGTTATGAAATATGTTCTGCCATAAATTGCCAACGTGCTGTGTTGCAATCAGTTGTCATTTTGTTTGTTTGACAGCCATTTTTCATTTTTTCGTGACGCTCACAGTGGAAGCATCGTCGGACATTTTCGTTTTACCGCATCTATTAAATTAATAAAAACGCTAAAATGAATGGAGACTGTGCATTTGCATTCTTTGTAATAAAGGATTCACCCAGAATTTCGGTTTCCTTCTTTTTTCCTCTTCATCGTATAAATAAAAAATTTTTTCAAGCGTGGGCACAGCGAACTAGATTGCTTAACGGCATTTTCAAAATGATAACGGCATAACATCGCAATGCCCACCATTAAAATATTGCCAACCTTTGCAATCGAATTTGACAGATGTTATGCCATAAAAAATTGCCCGTGGAGACGTAGGGTAATATACGGCACTTACTTGCTTTTGTTGTGTGTACTTTCGCCACGGCATCCTCCCGCAACAAGATACAATATCAATAGTGACATTCCATTATTGACCTTTAATTAATTAATACATAATATATATATTTCAACACCGGCAGAGATATCATATTGTAGTTCCAATTAGGAAGATTATAAGTCTGTTCGCGTCGCATAAACTCGTGCAGTGTGAGTTGACTTCAGTTCTCTTCAGCTCAGTAATTTGACGTGCAGTACCAGCTCATAGTGATAAGTTTTGTTTACCAATGAAAACGGACAATTTTAGATGAATTCGATAATTGAACATTATAATTAATAAAACAGAAAAAAATAATAAATAATTTATATATAATAAATAATTGATACATTATTAAGTAGTTTTGTCAAAAAGTAATAAGATGAATTACGTTTTTACAATGGAAATGATAATTATTAAGTATTTTAAATTTAGAAAGAGCGTATTTTATATATAATTCAATTTAGACTTATGGGAGTAAAGGAAAAAAAATTCAAAAATGTTCGCTAATTTTCAAATGAGTACATGAACTGAGCTGCACTAGAAAAATGTCAGTGCAGCCAGTTCATGAACTGAAAGTGAACTTTCTACGACGCGAACAGGAAAGTGCAGATGAACTCGCGACGCGAAAACAGTTCAGTGCAGGAAGTACAGATAATTCTTGCGACGCGAACAGACCTATTGTCAACGCACAGCAAAGCAAAAGTACGAAAAGCGAGTATTTCAGATGTCTGTCAAGAAATGCCTTCTATATTTATTTGACAGCTTATTGCATTCCATGTTCACTGTCCACATTAATTCAATTTCAAAGTGTTCCCTTCTTAGAAAAGAACCTTGTATCGTTGCAGTCCAGGAAACAAATAAAGCAAAAAGGAGGGAAGTTTTGTCAATCATGAAAAGTGCGAATGGAGTAAAAGCATTCCGGCATCACTTAACCACTGCCCCAATTGCAATTATTAAATTAAGCAAATTGAGTCTGGGCTCTTCCACATAAATCAGGTATGTAATTTTAATGTAAATCAAAATTTTTCTATTTTAAATTATTGCGCTTCCGCAGGATGCCGCTATTTATGTGAACACGCTGTGTCGAGCGACTGATGTAATAGAATCGCTTTTCTCAAAAATCCGACTAAAGGGATTCAAAGTATTTCCACATTATTATGTGATTTCTCAATTACAATACGCGCCCCGTGTCAAAAGTAGCGTCAACTAGTTTAGCAGGCAAACTTGTGGATGATGCAGAATCACCGCGCGGATCCAATTGTCGAAATCGAAAAAGCAACTATTTCATGTTTTTGTGTAAATCCATCAATATCGTTGTACTGGATTAAGGTAAACTACTAATTCTTCACGCAATGACTACTTATAATCTATAATATATGGTTTTGCAGTACGTATTATCTTTGGGCAAGCTTGTCAATGGCATACCCGCCACGATTCCGTATGTGATACTAGGCAGTGGGTCAGTGGGTGTCATGTTTATGATGTAACGACAGCAGCAAGAATTGATCCTTTGCATAAATACCTCATACATATGGATCACTGGTGACCACTTTTCAATAAAGCGATGTAACATTGGGTCAAGTTCAATGACAGGAACAATTACAGTTTTGCAAATAAGACGAAATCAGAAAGTTTAGCATCAACGGAGGACCACCATCAAGAACGCAAAGAGACTAATGCAGCCAGAGGCAGGTGAACTGTTTTAGTATTATAATGAAAATAGTTTTAAGTAGAGCGCCTACGCTCTTTGGCAGGTTTACGAAAATCAGTCAACTATTTTAGTGACAAGTTTTAATTTTTATTATCCATAAATTAATGAATTTCTTATTAACTTTTATAACTTATTTGTAGTTGTCAGCTGAGCTCATCTAAATTTGCAGTAATAATCCCAGCAGGAAAATCCTTGCTGTTCAAAATAAGTCAAATCAAAATAAATTTTATATATATCCGTGTACACTACTGAAGCACTCACATTAGGAATAATTACAACTGTGATTGTCAGTTTCTTGATAATTCGTATTATTCCGTAAATACAAACTTATAATAAGTTAAATATTAACATATTCTCCAGATCCATTTGTAGTCGAAGTTAATATAAGTCACCAAAACCCTTAAACACTCCTATTTATTCAGAATTCAGGAATGAAATTGAATACTGATTCCGTTGCACGTCCGATCATCGTATTCGTATACATAAAATCCCATATCGCAATTTAAACCCAGTTATATAATATTCTTTTATATATTTCGATTTAGTCCACTGTCGAATAATTTTTTTTTAATCTTTACATTTTGCATGCCTTATTGTAAATATTGTTTAGTTAAACTATTTCAGCAGTATAGGTTCAAAATGAGAAGGGAGATTACTAGATTTTTCCAGTTGAGGTAATTTGCGAACTTCCAAAGCATCCACGAGCACTTTTGAAAGAAAATCAAATATTTATTCCATGTCCGACTCTTGAGACAAACACAAATTATGTAAAGCCAACGATTGAAAGTTTTATTTTTTAAATTAATGAAAGATCTCTCATGTTTTGTGAGGGATGGCAAATTTTTTATTTAATAAAGAATTGTTTCGCAGCTGATGATGAATGATTTTCCTCAGTGGTTGATAACGTTCTGGAAATCATGGTTATCGGTCTACCTCCTTGTGATAGTACTGCGCCAACGGCGTATGTTGATGTAGGGTTGTTAAATCAAACGGTTTATTGTAATCAGGGTACAGCAGAAGTACGTCCTCGGAGGATAGAATCCTCATAATTTTTTTGAAAGCTAACTGCTTCATTGTCCAGTTCAATCTTAACCCTTCGTACCCCAACTTCTCAAAAAAACGGAAACCCATATTCCGGTAGATTTTGTCAAAGTAAAAAACGTTTGTTCTGACATTTTTCGTTATTTTTTTATTTAAGTGAAAACAGGGGTAAAAAAGGGAGTCTGACAGATATGTCACATTAAGTTACAACGGTTTTATTAGTAGGCTTATTGTCTAAGATGTATGAAACGATTTGAAACCATTATTTTGCTTGTTGTGGCATAATGCCACTTCACATTTTTGACAAAGAGTTTGTGATACGCCAGTACATCCTGGAAACTTGCAACGCATCCTTTTCTCAATCCATATCGGCCAGTGCCCGACTTGGTCTTGTCTTACAGCCATTGGAGGCACATGTTGAGCTGGACCTTTATGTTTTTTATTTTCGATTTGTGGCTCAATGCACTGACGCTTTAGTGGGGTTTGTGTGTCCAGTTTGCAAAGTACCTGAGCTACCTCAAGACGAAAATCGGCCGAAGTAAGCTGCGTATTAGTTATATTTTTTGTTTTATAAACTCTTTTGTATAAAAGCCAGGCATTGGACATTGCAAGGTCTAAAAAGTGGTAGATCAATCTAACTTGCCATCTTTTGCTACGAAATAATATTTTATATCTGCCAATTATGCTGTCTATTAAATCGACTCCTCCCATGTGTCTATTATATTCTTCAACTATGTGCGGTCGTTCAATTGTAACATATCTTTTGTTTTTTTTATCATAACGCCGTACTTCGGATTTCGGTAGTTCGCCTGCAAAACTTGATGCTAGAGAAACGACTTTGTTATCTTTCCATGCGACAATGGATATGTCCGTGCCTTCTATGTTGGCCACATTCTCCTCAGAGTAACCACGTTCCTTTTTAGACAATTCCTTATCCGATGATAGTTTGCAGTCAGGTATCCTATTCCTTCTTATTGTTCCAAGACTTAGAATACCATTCGCGGCTAAAAAGTGTACAAGTGGTAAGGACGTGAAATAGTTGTCGAAGTAAAGCCTGTAGTTTTGGTTTTTTGGAATACATTTATTTTTTATTTATTTATTTATTTATTTATTTATTAATGTTACTAAAGAATACTCTTATTATAATTACAGTTAGTTCCAAGTTCATTTTTACTTACATTAATTAATAACAATAATGCCACATTCTGTAGTTCCAAAGGAACTAGAGGCGAATGCGGGTTACATATGAAGGAAAAGAAAAACAATTATGTTTACAATTATGTATACAAATAAGTTGACATGGGGTCGTTAAAGCAAAGCTTGAACATTAGTTTTAAATTTGATTTTGAGAAACATGGAAAAAAGAAGAAATGAGAAAAATGTTTATTTAATATTAATAATAATAATTGCAAACTTAGTTTAATTTAAGGAATTATTTATGAGATAGATTTTTATTTTAGTTAATAAGTCAATTAAATTACTACATCAATAAGCGTATTAACATTTACATAGGATAACTTTAAGAGCCACGATTTCACTTCTCTTAAAAAAACATACTTATTACGAATATATCTAACATAACTAGGAAGACAATTAAACAATCTAGGACCAACCGAGGTATAAAAGTAAAAGAAATGTTGCAAGTTATGCGGTGGAACTAACGCTAAGCATTGATTATTAATCCTTAAGTTATAATTCATATAATTCCTATTGACAAGATAACCAGATCTTACAAAAAACAATTTTAAGACTTTAAAATAATAAAGGTGTTTAAGAGGTAGGATGTTCAAATTTTTATACAGAGGAAGACTACTTTCATGAATACTTTTTTTGCATATAATTCTTATTGCGTGCTTCTGGACCGTTAGTAAAGGTTTAATTTTATTCATATGTGTACCGCCCCAGCAGGTCAGACCATATTCCAGCTTAGAATGAAATATTCCAAAATATATACATTTAAGTAAATTGTTTGAACAATAAGACTTTAAAAGAAAAAGTTGTCTTATAGCTGCCATTAAGTATCTTTTTAAAGCAATAGAGTGATCTAACCAATTTAATTTCCAATCCACTATCACAACAAGATATTTAAACGTTTTAACACAATCAATCGGAAAACAACTTGTGGGACAGGTCTCAAGGGAGTCATATGTATATGTATAGTTCGACGAATTACAGATTTCATGGCAGATGGAATATTTTTTTGCAGAGTGAAAATTAAATACAGGAAGTTTGGTTTCTATACCAGCCACATTAAAAAACATAATTTTTGTTTTGTCACTTAGAACAAGTTTGTGTGATGTAAACCAGTGTCTCAAGATTTCCAAATCATGATTTAATTCAAGAACAGCTTCAAAAGTTGAATTGCAGGAAAAAGTGCAAGCCATATCATCAGCAAATGCTATTGTTTTACTAGAAAACTTTTGTGAAAACAGTGAATTTATGAAAATCAAGAATAGGACTGGGCCTAATACTGACCCTTGAGGTACTCCAATGGTTATATTTGCATAATTACTATAAAAAGTATCAATTTTGACTCTTTGTGCTCTGTGCGACAAATATGACGAGAACCAATTTAAGACCATGCCACGAAAACCACATTTAAACAATTTATTTAAAAGAATTTGATGATCAACTGTATCAAATGCCTTAGTTATATCCACGAATACAGCCGCGGAGACTTTTTTGCAATTCAAACTATTGTAAATGTTAGTACAAAAACTCAAAAGGGCATCTTCAGTGGACAGACTTTGCCTAAAGCCATATTGGCAATCACTAAAAAATTTTGTTTTATTTAAAAAGTCAATCATTCGTGATTTGACAGCTTTTTCAAAAATTTTTGAAAAAGTAGAAAGAATCGAAATCGGTCTGTAATTATTGAGCATCGATCTATTTCCTTTTTTGAAAAGTGGAATAACCTCAGCTTTTTTAGTCCATCAGGAAAAATTCCAGAATTAATGCTTTTGTTAAACAAATGACAAAGAACATCTGCAACATTGAATACTATTTTCTTTAGAAAATTGCTAGAAAAACCATTTTCAGTGTCGGAATTTGAATTCTTAAGAGACACGATAATTTTATAAACTTCCAAGGAAGATATTTCTTCAAAAAAAAAACTCTTAAGGCTTGTATTTTCATTTTCTACGCAATTACAAGAATAATTCACAAGGCCATTATCCAGAACGACATCACTACCAATAGTAGAAAAAAACTTATTAAATAAATTTGCTTTGTCACATGGACTAGAATAAACCGTACCATCATCTTCAATCTCATGAATAATATTATTTGTGTTAGATTTATTTAAAATGTTGTTTACTAATTGCCATTCCTTTTTAGCATCACCACTGATCTTATTAAATTCATTTTTGAAATATTCACTTTTTACATTGGAGGTTTCGGTTATAATTTCTCTACAGAGTCTATTATAACGGGCTTTTAGATTAGCATTCGAAGGAAATTTTTTAATTTTCTTATAAAGTTTATTTTTAATCTTTATTCTATTAAGCAACTCAGATGTCATCCACTTTTTGAGTCTTTTAGTTTTATTAGGCAACGCTACTGTAACGCTTTTTGAACATTGAGCAGTGTAATGAGATAATGTGTCAATAAAAGTATTAAAAGCAATAGACGGATTTGGTTCAATATACACATTTACCCAAGACTCATGATGAAGATAATTATTTAGCTGAATGAAATCGGTTATTAGTTTAAATGAATCAATAGGCGAGTTTGTATTTTTACACAAGACAACATTTTCAAACATTAAACATGTCAGGCAATGGTCGGATAAGGAGAGATTACAGACTGAACTACAGATTGAAATATTTTTTGATTGAGATAACCGCACAAAAATATGGTCAATACAAGTACAAGATTGATTGGTAATACGAGTTGGTTCAATTATACACGATTCAAGACCGTACGAAGCAAGCATAAATAAATAGTTGTCAACAAATACAGAGTCTTGCAAAATATTAAGGTTTATATCACCAAGTAAAATGACATTATTGGATTTTTCCGAATACAATAAATCATTTAAGTCATCCAAAAAAATGTCAAAAGAAGTGTTAACAACGAATCTATAAATACAAATAAATACAAAAGTCTGGTTATCAATTAAACATTTAACTTTAACAACATCCGAACTCATAAGATTATAACCCAAAAACTCACAATTTATGGTATTCGTAACAAAGACGGCCACACCACCAGCTGCATACTGGTCATTGCAATTTGCATAAAACTTGTACCCCGGAATAGCAAAAAGTGACTTTTCAGTATCATAAATTCATGTTTCGGTTAAGAAAATGAAATCAGGCCTATTAATGAAGGATTCAAGATGTAGTAAAAAATTATCAAAATTCTTGCGCATACTTCTAATGTTTTGAGAAATAATATAAAAGCTGTTATTATTGTTTGGGTTAGTTGAAATACTTTGAAAATCTACACTTCTACAATTTGTCAAAGGAAGATCATATAAATTATCACCATGATCTAAGTTAACCATACTATTGAGATTATTCATTATATTTAATTTTTAATTTATAAAACAAGAGCAATTAAAAATTAATTGACTCTGTTTAGATCATCAAACGAATTAATAACGATAACAATATCACCCTCCTTTTTACGCATCAAAACTTTACCATTTTTAACCCAAACAAATTTAAAACTTTTTTCTTTTTTTAATTTCTGAGCAGCCTTTAAAAGATTTCTGGTCAACGCGGGAAAGTTATCATTTATATAAATTTTATTGTGACTATTTCCACCAAATAGTTTTGGATTTAGCTTTTTTACGTTAGAAAACTTCCTCATTATTTCTTTCTTCCTATAAAGAGATAGAAACTTTACACATAAAATATTAGGAGAAGAGTTTGATGTTGACGTTTCACTTGTTTTTTTAATAGATTTAACATAACAATCATCGATTTCTAACTCAGTAATGTTTGAATTTAGGCCCTCACAGAGAACTGTCATTGCTGCGTTGAGTGCGTTGCTGTTGTTTATATTTGGGACACCAACAATTTCTACGCATTTTTCTCTATTTTTATTCTGGAGATAGACAACTTCTTGCTGTAGCTCATTTACCTTGCACTCCAATAACTGTTTTACCTCTTGCAAAATAGAAATTTGAGCAAGCGCGTCAGCATTAATTTTTTTAAGAGCTAGAATTTCGTTGAATACGAGCTCCAATGTGATGGACGACTCATTGGCATGTATGATGTTGTTGTTGTGAAGTTGCGACTGAGCTTGAGTGAGAGTCACAGCATTACTGTTGTTTCTTGGCAGCTGAGGCTCCGCACGCTGTAAGTCCGGTTGATAGTGTTGATGAGTTGGCGCAGTTTCTGCATGTTGAATTTTATTGCATTGTTGTTGTTGCTGTAATTTTGCAGTCTCAGTTGACGAAGAAGCAAGAAGTGGAGAATGAACGGAAAATTGTTTTTGTAGCTGCTGCAGTTTTTGCTCTGGAACAGCCGGCTCTGGAGAAGAAGGAGAGAGATTCCCTTTATGAGTTTTTGCGGAGGAATCTGCTACTCTAGTTGCTGAAGTTAAAGATGACGTTGAAGCCAGAGGTGGAGAGCGAAGTGAAGTACGACGCGCAGCCGAACAAGTATTGCAAATAAAGCCTTTGTTGTTAATTTGCATAAATTCGACGTCACTCTGATTTATATTCATACAGCTCCAATGGAAGTATTCATTGCAATTAGTACACTTTATTTTTTGCTGATTTCGCTCAACTTTTTGTTTGCATACACAAGGCATAGTTAAAATATTTAATAATTAGAAATTAACGAAAAAAAAAACAAAGAAAATCACACTAAAAGTGCGTAGAATTATAAGTACGTGTTGACCCCACGACGAACACCGAC
The DNA here is from genome assembly GCA_920105625.2 of Clusia tigrina. Classification (NCBI taxonomy): domain Eukaryota; kingdom Metazoa; phylum Arthropoda; class Insecta; order Diptera; family Clusiidae; genus Clusia; species Clusia tigrina. The sequence goes on along the minus strand of OV050033.1, from coordinate 37,261,359 downwards.
GAATTCAACTTATTTTTTTCAAATCATATTCATTGATTCCGTTTATGATATGATGTGCAATGTCTTCTTCTCTAATATTGGCACTGTTCCCGATTGCTACCATCGTATAGAAATATTCTTGCGGTGTTTCATTCGCATGGCGACACATATTTACCATGCGTATATGAATATTTGCTATATTGCTTTCTCACGGAAAATCTTGTACGAATTTTTCTTCAAATGATTGCCACGGTTGAAATATTTGTTGTGAATCAACCCAATATTTCACCGAACCATGCAACATTTGTTGCACAACGAATAACAATATTGTTATTGTTGTGTATTACACTTATTTATTTAGAGCCCGAAGGAAAAACGCAATGGTTCAATTTAAATGGTCATTACACGACTGCACGTTTATTCTTTTTCTTATTCTAGTTTAACATCTTTCGTTGAGTTCGCGTTAGGCTTGCCAGATTGTGATGCAAATGGAAATACCCAACACGCCTCCCCCTTAAGCTGTTTACCATTAATGACAAAGATGTCTGATTTATTATTCTAATAATGTTAACAAATTTAAACCGTGAGCTCAATATGATAAAATTTAATTAAATTTAAATTCAATACGTAAGTTCAATACCAAAACTTAATTAAATTCAAGTAAATTCAACTTCATAAAATTACAACTTCAATTTACGGATATTTATAATACTTATGAATATTATGAATATACAATATCTAATCAATAACAAATAATTATGAAAAGAAAGATTAAATTCATACATATAAAAGAATATTTCAAATTTTAATGTTTTACTGCTCTACCACGGTCTCTGGGTCTTAGTTGTCTCTTAGTTGTCTCTTCACCCTTTTCCTCTGAATCAGTACCTTTACGTAGACCAGTAGCTGCCTGCTCATTGTCACCAACAGACATTGTGTTTTGACAATCATTCTCATTAGTAGCTCTCACCTCTTTATTATTAAGCAAACAGTTTTTGAAGTATTCAGATGTGAACTGACGTCCATTGTCGCTAACGACGACATCCACTAGACCAGTGGTTCCCAAAGATTACTGGATTCCGACCCATCTAACAAAAACTTAAAAATTTGCGACTCACCTATTGGCTGCTTTAGAAATAGAGGACATAAATACTGGTAATACCAGTTTGCAATATCAATGAGGAAAAAAAACTTAAATATATTAATATTTTTTTATTTAATACTAAAATAGCCTACAAACAGTTTATTTCAATGGGAAGGGTGTATTTGTTTTCTATTTTTTGTCATATTTTTATCATCAATTTCAATATTAGTAACTTTTAGTCGCAGTGAGTTTGATACGTCCAATTTGTTTCGGTATTTAGTTTTTATATTGACCATAGCTGAAAATCCGGCCTCACATAGGTATGAGGTAGTAAAGGGGAGGAGGACTTTAATAGCTTCATCAAACAGGCAAGGATACTTCCCAGCAACCGAGATCCAGAATTTCGTTAATTGCTTGCGATTGAAAGTATTTTTCAGTGATGTATCTTCCGATAAATCAATGAGCTCTTCACTTGCTTTTGTCGACATATTAGTTGGTAGTTGGTCCTGAAATGGGTTACATATCCAATTCGACTTTTCGAGCTTTTTCATCTCTTCCCCGAAATAGGTGTCAAAGTTATTTCTTAACAATGATAAATGTGCGGCAATTGCAGAAAGTACGTTCATCTTTGGCTGCGCTTGGTTTTCTACAATTAAGGTTTCAAGTGTTTCAAAACAATCATATTTACCGTTCTTAATACAACTCTCCCACAAAAGTAGCTTTTTCATGAACGCTCGAATTTTGTCGTGAACTGCAAAAATGTCGGATTCGTTTGAACCTTGCAGATACAAGTTAAGTTCGTTTAACTTGGAAAAAATATCCGCCAAATATGTTAACTTAAGCACGAATTCTGCGTCCTGTAGATGTTCAATATATTCGGTTTTTCCTTCTAAGTATATTGATACTTCATGCCGTAGTTCCACCAATCGTGTCAGGACCTTTCCTGGATAACCAACGTATCTCCGTATGGAGAAGAAGAGATGTATGAAGACTACCCATTTCTTCACACAACTTCTAAAACAAACGTGCTTGTAAGGGCCTTGTTTTGATGTAATTTACAATTTTTACAGCTGTATTTAGCACAGTTTTTAACTCATCGGGTAATGCTTTTGAAACCAGTGCTTCTCTGTGAAGACTACAATGAGTCCACAAAGCACAGGGACTTTTTTCAAGAACTCTTGTAACCACACTGCTATTTTTCCCGCACATAGCCCGCGCACCGTCAGTGCATATACCGACACAGTTCTTCCATTCCAACCCTTTTCCTTTTATATACGAATCAATTGAACTGAAAATTTCTTCGCTCGTTCCACGACTAATTGGCTTACAGAACAAGATATCTTCATGCACGTCGTTTTCCCATATATAACGCACAAAAACAAGTAGTTGAGACAGGCCTTGAACGTCGGTAGACTCATCTAGTTGTACAGTGTAGTATTTACTACCAACTACTCTTCGTAATATTTAATCTTCTGCCCACTCAGCCATTTCGTCAATTCGTCGTGCAACAGTGTTATTGGATAGAGGTATGCGTTCGATTTTTTTTACTTCTTTTTCGCCAAACATTGCTCCAACAGCATCTTTAATCGATGGTAAGACTAAGTCTTCGCCAATTGTATGAGGTTTTCCCGCTCTGGCAATTCTCATTCATTAATATTAATGAAATGTGAAACAATATTTTTTGAAGATTTCATATCCAACAATTTTCTTTGAAAAAAGTCTACTTGCTTGTTTTTTAAATGAGAATGCTTAGTTTCTATATGACGCGTTAACTTACTTGGACGTAAACTTTCATTCGCTAAAATTTCGAATAAAATCACGCATTGAGGACGCGGATCTAACGCGTCATGATTCCAAGTGAATCCTAATTTCAAATATTCTGAGTCATATTTTCGTACAACTTTCCGGCGCTTCGTTTCATGTATACTCGTTGAGGGAGCTTGAAAGTCAGATTCAGTGCCAATTTTGTGACGTAACAGAGCATCTTCTTGGTTTTCCTTACTTTGTTCGTCATTAACTGGCGGCGGCGATGAAGTTTTTGCTCCGCGTTTCAACCACTTCTCCATGATTATCTTCAAATGTTAATAATTGTTTTTAAAAAGGTTACAATGGTGCTCGGTAAATAATACATACGGTAAAGAAATCGAAACCACATAAAAATAAAAGACGTCCGACAAGCAATCACGACTTATTATTTAAGTAGAAATTAGTACGACAATTTTCGTATTAGTAAGACAATTTATTAGTGAAGTAGAAATTTACACGTGTTCCGTCGTTCACAATCAAATGATTAATGATGTTTTTTCATTACTGAGTCTATCTATCAACCAAGATCATGTCACAAGTGTATACATTTTGTTTCTATGCAGCGAGTGGCATATGTTTTGTTGTTATTGCTATTTGTTTCTTTGTTTTACCGTTGAAGTTTGGTGTTTGTCAATTGGAATGTGATTCTGCGTAACAGAATGACCGTTTAAGTTTGTTGTTATGTCATATAGTGTGCGTTTCTGTGTAACAGACTGGCGGCTATAGGTTGTTGTTTGTCTTACTTTCCTAAGCTTTTACATACATACATATGTGTGTGTGTTCTTGCATTTCCTATGAATAAATGAATACAAGAGAATATTAGCAGACAAAATAAGGTGGCGTGAGTGTTGTTGGTGTCAGGGTGGGTATCGTAACTCGCTACTTACAAATAAGCAGGCTAATATTGCGCATTCAAAACTTGAGCTTTTTTGGAATGTTGGGGGGCGGAGATTTTAAAAACACAGAGGTAGTATTTGCGCTTTCGGTTGTGTGCAGCTAAACAAGGTTCTAATCCGTCCCACATTTCTGGGCCCACTCAATATTTTCTCGCGACCCACTGGTGGGTCGCGACCCATACTTTGGGAACTACTGCACTAGACCATATCTAGAAAAGAGGCTTCTAAGAGCCTTGATCACAAGCGATGACGTGATTTCTTTAGTTAAAATAACTTCAACCCATTTAGAAAATGAATCAATGACAACTAATAAATATTGACCCAAAATAGGTCCTGCAAAGTCGACGTGAATACGACTCCAAACTGAATTCGCATTAAAAATTAAAGGAATTAAAAAACTTTTCTCAGGACTAACTTGCAGTTCTTGACAAAATTTGCAGCTCCTAATTAACTCTTCAATCTGCTTATCCATTCCGGTCCACCAAATATAACTTCTGGCTAGTGCCTTTGTCTTTACAATGCCAAGATGCGAAGAATGTAAATTTTCTAAGATACGCGCACGCAATTTCTGAGGTATTACTGTGCGATATCCCCATAAAATGCATCCGTACTCAACTGAAAGCTCACTCGACTTTTCACGAAATGCTGTATATTCATCGCCTTTTAAATTATGCAAATCCGATCTACCAATTACATCAGCCACCTTAGACAGAACCGGGTCTCGTCTCGTTTCTTTGGCTATATCTTTAAAATCCAGATTTAAAAAATTATCTTTTTCCACTAAATTCACATAATTGCTTTCAAACAAACTTTCTGAAGCACCCTGTTGTGGCATCCTGGACAAACTATCAGCATCATTTAATGTACCTTTAACGTACTGAACCGAATAGTTAAAGCCTGATAAAATTAGTGACCAACGTTGCATACGTGCCGAAGCCATTATCGGTAAACCCTTGTGTTCGCCAAAAATGGTTAAGAGCGGTTTGTGATCCGTTCGTAACACGAACTGGTGCCCAAGTAAATACTGTTTGAGCTTGGTTACTGAGAAAATTATTGCCAATGCTTCTTTCTCTAAAGTGCTGTAATTAATTTCTGCTTTAGTTAAAGCTCTCGAGACAAAAGCTATGGGTTTCATTGTTTTATATTGACAAATATGTGATAAAACACCCGCCACGGCTGAATTGCAAGCATCAGTTGTCAACACAATAGGTAACTCTGGATTGAAATGCACTAAAACTTGTTCCAACGACATATCTTTCTTTAAAATTTCATATGCATCTTGACAGTGCTTTGACCACTGAAATTTCACATCCTTCTTTAATAAATTATAAAGTGGAGCCATCTTCTGTGCAAAATTGTTAATAAACTTTGAATAATAATTTAACATACCAATGAAAGCTCTTAACTCTGATATGTCTTTGGGAATAGGGGCGTTAATGACTGAAGATGTTCGATCTTCATTTTTAATCAGCCCATTAGCGTCTATTGTAAATCCTAAGTAGGATATTTCTTTTTGGAAGAATTTGCACTTGCTCACATTCAATTTGAGACCAGCAGCTTGTAACTTGCTTAAAACTAATTTTAAGTTCTTGACGTGATCATGAAGGTCTTTACCTGTTATCGTGATGTCGTCTTGGTATATGACTACGCCCGGAATTTCCCTTAAATGGTTTTTTGGAAGATAGCAGCTGCGGTTTTCACCCCGAAAGGCAATCTCTTCATTTTAAGAGTACCAATATGTGTGCTTAAAGTGCATAACATTTGTGATATCATCTAAAAGCAATTGATTATAGGCATTTGCCAAGTCTAACAGTTAAGAATCTATATGTGATTCTGTATAAAAAAATATACTTTTCGTCAGTTACGTCTCTTAAAAGTCGTAAGCATCTTATAACTTTAAAGGCATTGGTTGTATCAAAATTATTTCTTAATACATTTTCAAATATTTCAAGAACATTTAGGTCTTCAATGAATATAGCGTTCGTCCCGCTTGCGTAGAAATGGTTTTTTATGATTGTGGTGATGGATTCGTTGTCTATATTTCTCAAATAAATTATTTTCCTGGTTGAACTAAAGATTTTTAGATTTTTTATTTTTAACGATCCTGAGTTAATTTTTTTTATAACGATTTGTCTCTTGTACATATTGAGTGGACATTTGCTTTCGGGTAAAATAGAATTTTCAATTTCGTTGAAATTAATTATAACGCGAGAAAGGGCGTCAGCATTTCCATTCTGAAGGCCTTTCTTGTATCTTATTTCAAAATCGTACTCACTTAACCGAAGCCTCCAACGGATTAATTTGGAGTTGGGTTCTTCCATGGAAAAGAGCCATGTAAGAGGACGATGGTCTGTTTCTACGATAAACTTGTTTCCGAACAAGTAGGGTCTGAAATACTGTGTACCCCAGACGATCGCAAGTAGCTCTTTCTCGATCGTGCTATAGTTTTGTTCGTAGTCGTTTAGAGTACGACTCGCAAAACATGTCGGGTGTCCTTCCTGTGATAACACGGCTCCGAGGTCATAATTGCTCGCATTTGTAGAACGAATTGCTTATTAAAATCGGGGTAAACTAGAATAGGGCCGTTTATTAAATGGGTTTTTAGTGTTTCGAATGCGTGTAAATATTCGGGGTCTTCTGTATTCAACTTAGTATCCTTTTTTAAGTATTTAGTCATTGGTTTCGCTATTCGAGCGTAATCCTTAATAAATTTACGGTAATATCCGGTAAGGCCTAAAAATTCTTTAATCGCTTTCTGACTTTTGGGGAGTGGAAATTTTTTTACACATTCGATCTTTCTTGGATTTGGTTTGATACCGTCATTGGTAACAACATGTCCAAGGAATTCAGTTTCGTGTTTGAGGAATTCTGATTTGTCCAGTTGGACCTTGAGATTCATATCTCGAAGTCTCTGAAAAATCTTTGCTAATGATTCTACATGTTCTTGTAAAGAGGTCGAAAATACGATTATGTCGTCTAGGTATACTAGACATATTTTGTTTACATAATCGGACAGTATTGTATTCATCAAGCGTTGGAAGGTGGCTGGGGCTGTCTTCAACCCAAACGGCATTCGAAGGAATTCGAAGTGTCCTCCTTCCACGCTGAAAGCTGTCTTATGAATGTCTTGCTCGCAGATTTCAATTTGGTGAAACCCTTTTGCGAGGTCCAACGTTGTAAAATATTGGCAGCGGCCTAATTTCTCCAGTATTTCGTCGATATTTGGAATGGGGTACTTGTCATCGATTGTTACCTCATTCAATTTGCGGTAGTCTATGACAAGTATCCATTTTTTCTTTCCGCTCGCGTCCGTTTTCTTTGGGACAACCCAAACCGGAGCAGAGTATGGAGAATGACTTGGTCTAATTATTCCTTTTCTAAGCATGTCCTGGATCTGATCTCGGACTTCATTTTTATGGATGTATGGGTAGCGGTATGATTTTGCTACGACTGGGGAATGTTCTATAGTGCGTATATTGTGCGTGAATGTCAAGTCTTCATCTTCATTATAAAATATCTTTTTGAATTTTTTTATTACACTTATTAATTTTTGTTCTTCTTCTTGATTTAGATGTTGTAATCTTAATTGTTCGAGTGGTGATTTATGGTCTTGGTCCTCAGTAATGTAAAAGTTATCGGTGGTCACTGGTATTGTCGTTTGTATATTGGGTATTATATTTTTTTTGCCGTCTGTGGCGATTTCTACAACTGTTTCCATTTCAAAGTTCGAAACATGGTATATACAATGTTGCTTTAAAATTACTTCCCTATCTTTTGAAGTTTTTCCTTCGAAGTATACAAGACCCTCTTTTTGTTCTACTGGTACTTTGATTTCATAATTACCTTTTGTATAAACCACATTATTATGTTTTTCTAAGTTTAACGAGATACTCTTATCATTTATTTGTAGCGTGTTTGTTTCGAAGTCAATCTTTGCTTTTAAATTTTGTAAGATATTGTTACCTATTATCCCGTGAAAATCTTTATGGAAGTCGCAAACGTAAAAGTCAATCTTTTGCATAGGATCTCCTAATTCCTCGAATAGGGGTATCCTGACTTGTTTATTAATTCTTATATTATGTTGCAAGGTTTTTATTATAGTTTCCTGGGTTGGTATATTCCATTTCGGGTCACATAAATTTGTGCTAATTATCGAATGCGTTGCCCCTGAATCTATTATGAACTTTAAAGGTTCAATTTTTGATTGGACGATTATATATGGTAGAGATTTGGGGAGGCTTGTAAACGAAAATTTTCGTTTGGTTGGTATGATGTACTTGCTTGGTTATGGCTAGGGATATATGGTTTATAAGTTGTATGTTTATGTTCCGTTTCGTTGGTATTAATGTCCATTGGTTCTGGCGGGCTAGTGTTTCTCATGGCTTGGCAATTGTTACCATTGTTAAAACTGTTATATCTGTTGTTTTGGTTATATTGAGTTCTTGGTAGGTAGTCGTTTGGTCTTTGTCTATTTGGTTGTTGGAACTTGTTGTCATTATTGTATTGTCTATGATTTGTATTTTGTTGCCTGTAATTTCGATTTGGTTGTCTTTCAGACTCGTTATTATTATGATTATTGAATTGTCTGTCGTTTTGGTTATTTTGGTGTCGGTTTTGTTGATGTCTTCTAGGGTCGTCATTTTGTCTGTCGTTATACTGGGAGTTGCGGTTAAAATATTGTCTGTCGTTTCCCTGTTGGAAGTTGTCATTTGGTTTATTCTTATAAGTACCTCGCCTTTGCGAGTAATTATTTTCGCTTCCTCCTTTGTATGCATACCCGGCTTTAAACAGTATGTCCATTGCTGACTCTAGTGTATGGGGGTTCCTACATATCAAAACAGATCTCATTGGTTCTGGTATTCTATTGGTAAAAAAGTTCAGAGCTGATCTAGCGTTATTATTTGCACATTCTTTCAATGCGACCTGCTCTCCTACTATTGTAGCAGTTTTATTATTGAGTCTTCTTAATTTACTTCGTATATCATTGTAGAAGTCCAAACAATTTGTACGGAAAGTCGTATTTCTTAGTTTGTCGAATAGTTCCTCACATGTGTTTTTGTCGCCGAAGTTATTAATAAGGATTTCTTTTATCTGCGGCCAACTTTGGACCTGGCAATTAATGTCGATAGTTATTTTAGCTTGGCCCTTTAGTTTACTTTTTATAATATCTATAAACATGGGTTGTGTTTCTATTGTGTATGTCAAGAGTAGTGGTAGGATCCTATCGATAAGGTTACAAAAATCAAGAAGTTCATCTGTGTCACCATTAAATGCTGGTAATTTGGTTAAATATTTTATAGGGTCGATTGTCAATTGCGCCATTTTATAGAAGGATAACAGAAGGGAGCAAATAACAGCAATATATAGTTTTCGTAAGATTTTTATAAGTTATAAATTTTGCACAAAAATTTTTTTTTGAATCACTTACTGAACTTAAGATGAAAGTTAATAATGTTGAAGTTAATGAAGTTAATAATGATTCCCTTGTTACTGTATGATGCGTTTCTTTGTTTCTGGTGTTCACAATCGTATGCGTAGATGAGTTACTTTTCTCCTTAGTTCGTTGAGCTTGTATTTCCTTCTTGCTTCTACTTTGAGTTTGCTGAGCAATTCTGCTATTTGCTGGTTTATTTCTTGTTCTTTTCCGTATGAGTACAATTCTGCGTGTGTATTGAAGAAGTTTTCCATATATTGTTTTTTTTGTTATTAGAGTTCTTGAGTCTTATTAAATTTTATCAATTTATTAAACACTTTTGATGATTTTTTTTTTTTTTTTTTTGAGTTTATAATTTTTTCAAAGTTACTTTGCACAGTTCGAAAAAAAATTTTCTTTTTTATTTTTTTTTATTTTAGCACGTGATCATTCGCGTGTGGGTTTACACATTAATCGTTAAAACGAAAAATATTTTTTTTTTTTTTTTTGTAAAGGATATTTTGCGTATATCCCATCCTCGTCGCCAGTTAAGAATCTATATGTGATTCTGTATAAAAAAAATATACTTTGACCTTTTCAATAAACTTGAAAAGGTCCACAAAAATAAAACTCGTGTTTAAATTTAGGTGTTGAACTTTTATTGTCGGTTGTCAATCAACTGCTTTGATTACAAATTGTTCTCGCTTAAATACCTTAATGCTAGTGCATACATATATATTTTCTTATTAGTTATATATCTATTGCTTGTTTGTATTAGTGTAAGCATTTAGGTTCTTTCACACAGTGTGGCGGAAGTCGTTCAGAGTTCTCAATAATTGTGTGTTACATTTTAGGCAAACGATTATTGGGAATTTTTATTTGGTTGCTAAAATAAGTGCAAGCTTTTGCATTCTGAACAACGGAATGTGTTCAGACAGAATTATTGATAATTGTTTACGACATTTGGAGTGAACGATTATCAATAATTTTATTTGTTTTAATTTTTCATTTAGGCCGGAAATTGTTGGGACAGAATTATTGGTAATTGTTTACTATGTTTGGAGTAAACAATTATCAAGAATTTTAGAATTTAAGTTTTTGAGCGGGGAGGAAAGGGTTGGCTATAACAATTAACCAAAGAGATGGTCAGTTTAAACTGTTATTTTTTGCTCTTTAATGATTGTTATAAGCTCTAAATACATCTTCTTAATAAAATTTGAGTGCTTTTTTAAATATTTGCCCTGTTTGAAAAATGTTTCAAAGGTTTTTATTTTTTCAGTCGCGGTTGACGTTTTCATGGAAATGCCCATATATAAAATATACGTAACTTCTTAATTTGTTCGTATCATTTATATGTTATATGTTCATATGTTGAAAATGTTCAGTTATCATAAATATAAATACATTAATTTTTTTTATATCCTCGTCGTCATTATGTTCTGTATTACACTTATTTATTTAGAGCCCGAAGGAAAAACGCAATGGTTCAATTTAAATGGTCATTACACGACTGCACGTTTATTCTTTTTCTTATTCTAGTTTAACATCTTTCGTTGAGTTCGCGTTAGGCTTGCCAGATTGTGATGCAAATGGAAACACCCAACAGTTATCATTACAGTTATAAGCGTTTTTCAACATGTCGCATCGATTAATGAACTGTTTTGCGTTTAACGACGTTCCGAGTGTCGGATTAAAATTTGGTAGTAGTGTTACTATATCGCGGACATATTCCCTGCTTATAAGCGCGCTCACTTCTTCCACTGTTGAAACACTATTTCGCGGCACATTACTTTCAACTGTGGGCGAACGTTGCATTTGTGGTTGCACGACCGAGATAAATTGTTCGAAAATGCTCCTAAGATCATTAATCTGAGATTGTAACGAATCAACATTAATATTTGAATTAACCGTACCGCTTTCAACCATGATTTCTTCACTACCGACAGCCTGAGTTAAACGTTGCATTAACTTACCTTTCGAACCCGGTAATTCTCTTTCACGTACGTATTCTTTTAATTGCTCGACTTTAAGTGCTGCAATAGAAATTATAATCTTCGTTTTTATTTTCGTTTTCTCAGTTTATTCAAACCTTTACGTAACCGTAGTGAAAAAGAATACAAATCAATGTATAAATTAATACTTTGCCACTTTCTGCTGCTGGCTAGGCCAGACGCGTCAGTCCTGCGAACGCTAAGGCGTGAATTTCACGTTTTAGTTAAGCAAAAACTAAATGTGGATTAAGAATAATAAAGTAATATTATTAATATAAAAATGTAAATAAATTGAGAATAATTGAGTAAATCTATGAAGAATAATAGAGTAACTTGATTAAGAATACTAAAGTAAATTAATTTAATTAAATAAAATAATTTATAAGTTAAGAATCGTCATTAAAATAAATGTTGATGCGAATTGTGTGCATTCGGCTGAGTTGCTTCGGGACGACAGTTCAAATCTGGAGGTTCCTGGTGAGCGGCTAAATGCCAGTGGAGTGAATTTTGGGAGACTTCTAAGATTTTTTAACTTACTCTCCGTCAATAAGTTCTGAATTTTATTCATTAGTAAATATGCCTCTCCTTCAGGCAATTTTTGTATTTGGGTCCCAATGCTTACGCCAAATGCACTAAACTTATCATTTTGGTTTATTTTCATTAAATAAGATAGTGCTTCATCGAATTTGGAAGAATAGTCAATAGTATGATGAATTGTCACGTTGGGATGAGTTTGGGCTTACTTCCTCAATGTAGTCATCGAAATTTATAGAGTCATCAATTGTGCTGAAAACAATTTATTTTGCGTTTTTCACCTGCATAGGTCAGAGACATTTCGGTAGCAATTTGCATCAATTTTGAGATCATTCCGCCTATATGCAGCAATGTTCATGTTCCAAAGAAGCTCTTTGAAACGATATAAATTTATCATTTTCAATATCTTAGTTTTATTCAATTTAAATTCCATTGCGAAAATTAACGACAATAATTCAGTATGAATCTGACATTTACTTGCCGCATGTGTCAAAAATTTACTTTCCCTGAAATTTCGTTGCCACTAGCGCCGCCAGTAGCAAATCGGTGAGAATATTGGTGAAAACTTTCAATGTGTTGAGTTTTCGAACTTGCGTTGGCACGTGTGGGGCCGGGGAAAGCAAAATCTACCCTTATTTCGAACGGCAATTTAGCTTTTTAAACGAGATCGTACCAGACTCAAACTGTTAGAGCCTAGTAGTTAAGAATCTATATGTGATTCTGTATATAAAAAAATATACTTTGACCTTTTCAATAAACTTGAAAAGGTCCACAAAAATAAAACTCGTGTTTAAATTTAGGTGTTGAACTTTTATTGTCGGTTGTCAATCAACTGCCTTGATTACAAATTGTTCTCGCTTAAATACCTTAATGCTAGTGCATACATATATATTTTCTTATTAGTTATATATCTATTGCTTGTTTGTATTAGTGTAAGCATTTAGGTTCTTTCACACAGTGTGGCGGAAGTCGTTCAGAGTTCTCAATAATTGTGTGTTACATTTTAGGCAAACGATTATTGGGAATTTTTATTTGGTTGCTAAAATAAGTGCAAGCTTTTGCATTCTGAACAACGGAATGTGTTCAGACAGAATTATTGATAATTGTTTACGACATTTGGAGTGAACGATTATCAATAATTTTATTTGTTTTAATTTTTCATTTAGGCCGGAAATTGTTGGGACAGAATTATTGGTAATTGTTTACTATGTTTGGAGTAAACAATTATCAAGAATTTTAGAATTTAAGTTTTTTGAGCGGGGAGGAAAGGGTTGGCTATAACACCCCCACCGTTAGCTCGAGGCTCCGACGAAGATATTTCTATGACAGTTTCAGAGCAAAAATATCTGTGAAATGATGGATATGATGGAAACTGTTATAATAAGCAAAGTGCTTATATTTACTGTATTCTTCCAGATGTTATTTTCGGTGATTTCTATAATATTTTTTCTATTATTTTCAATGTTCTGTAAATGGACATTTCCAAATTCAATTTTTGTATTTATGGTGTCTTCCTGTACAGATACAAACAAGTTTGGTAATATTATATGATCTTTAGTTCTTATTTCGTAATTTTTATAAGTTATATTTTCTATTTCTACATAACAATTTTCAAATCTTATTATACATGTTCTTTCTATCGTTGTATTAAATTCATTACAATTATGCAAAATTCTAGTTTTCTTTAAGTTTTTTATAACAATTATACCATTTTTAATTTCTTTTACTTGTGGATTTGAATCTTCTTTTAAATTACATTTTGCTTCTTTTGTCTTAAAAATATTACAAATGCATTCATTTTTTAGTTCTTTAAGATTTTTCTTCATATTTTGTGGTACTTCCGCATAATATACATTGCTGTCTTTGTCTATAATTACTTCGGTTTCTTCTAAATTTAAAGACTTATTATGTGTAGCACACAATAAAACACCACTTGCCTGGTTGAGTTATACTTTTTTAATCATGCTTACAACGCCAACGCTGTTGCTAGCACGCCATGTAGCGGCTTAATGTGCAGACTCGCTTAATGTGCAGAATCGCTTAATGTGCACATTCAGCGACTGCTTATATCTTATTTGAATATATACAGGGTTTGAATAACTTACAGACTAATTATGAAAATATATACAAGATGTGAATAATAACTTACAGACTAATTATGAAAATATATACAAGATGTGAATAATAACTTACAGACTAATTATATAAATATTACTACAATTCGGCCATCCTGACCAGGAGATCACCTGATCTCCAGATGAATATAAAACAACTTTAACCGTTTGATCCTGATCTCCCTTTGAACCATGGACGAATATTTGCAACGGCCCACACTCCTTTATATGGCGTTCGTGATTGTTGGAATCCGTCAACATCTGCGATAAGATATCGATCATGTCTCAAAACTTTTGTAATTTTATACGGCCCTCGAAATTTAGGAATTAATTTTTTAGAAACTCCAGCGTGTGAATCGAAATTTTTGACCATTACATAGTCTCCCTCAAAATATTTTTTTGGTAGTTGCCGTTTTTTGTCTACATATTGTTTATTATAAGCTTGTGCTCGTTTTTGATGTAACGCAGCTTTCTCACGCAATTCCCCATGACTTAACTGTTCTTTACCTTGTTCGACTTCATTTAAACATTCACCTAACATATCTATCACTTTTCCTCTCTGTTTAATGCCAAAAAGCATTTTACTTGGATGTTCTTTTATTGTTCGATGCATTGAATTATTAAGTGTATACTCAACTGTTTCTAAGACAGTATCCCAATGAAGTCCCTTTTCAGGATCGGTCAATTTTGCTATCATTGGTCCCAAACTCCTATTCACTCTTTCGACTTGACCGTTTGCCTGTGGGGAAGCGGTTGCTACTTTTATGTGTTGTACATTATGTCTTCCTAAAAATTCCCTGAACTCATCGGACGTAAAACTACTTCCTCTATCTGAAATTATAATTTTTGGGCGACTATATGCTCTAAAATAATCACTAAGTGCTTCTATTACTTCCTTTGTATTCGTAGTTTTAGTAGGATACAGCCTAACGAACTTTGTACAAGCATCAATCACAACTAAAATGTGTTTTTTAGATCGAGAATTGTCAACTGGCCCATAGTGGTCTACATGCACCACCTCAAAAGCTAAATTTCCCTTAGGTATATTGTGGAGGAACCCTTCTTCTCGGCCGTGTTTAGTTGAATAAACAATGCATTTTAAACAATTTTGTATGTGTTTAGCTACTTTATCTCTTATTTTAGGGAACCAATAGATTTTTGAAATAAGCTCGCTGGTTTTATCTATGCCTATATGACCCATTTCATCGTGATACTTATAAACGACATGATTTTCCATATCTTCTGGGACACAAAACAAAACTGTACCGTCACTATTTTTTTTATAAATAACTCCATTTCGCATCTCATATTGACAATGTTCAGAATTTTGCAAATGTTCACGCAATTCAATCAATTTTTTATCTTTACCTTGACAGATGATAAGGTTTTCCTCAAAAGTGTTAGGTTCTAAAACCAACACATTATTACACCGACTTAACGCATCTACATGTTGCATGCGAGCACCGGCACGATGCTCTAACACATAATCGAAATTTTGTAATTCTAAAGGCCATCTGGCTATTCTAGGGTTAAGTTCCTTTTTATTAAGGGTCATTGTTAAAGAATTGCAGTCCGTTACAATTTTAAACTGTTTACCCTGAAGATACACACGAAAACGTTGTAAAGCGTTTATTATAGCCAATGTTTCAAGCTCAAAACTATGATACTTGGCTTCGGTTTCAGTTGTTCTTTTCGAAAAATAAAATACTGGATGCAACCTACCATCTTCCTTTTTTTGCATGAGAACGGCTCCGTAGCCCATGGAACTAGCATCACAGTGTAATTCTGTAACAGCTTTCGGATCATACAGTGCGAGGATCGGTGATTCTATCAATTTTTTCTTAAGAATCTCAAAAGTCTCTAGTTCTTTCTGTCCAAAATTGAATTTATTATCTTTTTTTGTTAAGTCAT
The DNA here is from genome assembly GCA_920105625.2 of Clusia tigrina. Classification (NCBI taxonomy): domain Eukaryota; kingdom Metazoa; phylum Arthropoda; class Insecta; order Diptera; family Clusiidae; genus Clusia; species Clusia tigrina. Next base: position 37,245,631 of record OV050033.1, on the reverse strand, counting down.
ATAATGGTTTAGCTAATACAGAAAAATTCTTGATAAACCTCCTAAAATAAGAACACAATCCAAGAAAACTTTGTACCGTGTGAAGTTTTTGTGGTACTGGAAAGTTTTTTACTGCCTCAATACCCTTTTCATCAGCTTTTATTCCTTCTCCCGTTATCGTGTAACCTAAATACTTCACACTTGATTGCAGAAATTCACATTTATCTAGTCTCAGTTCTAGTTTATTATCAACTAATCGCTTAAAAACTTCAGTTAATATTTCTAAATGTTCGGATAAATTTTCGGTTGCTATCATTATATCATCTAGATATACAATCAATTTGTCCTCACGTATCATATCAGCAAAAATTTTACTAACGAATCTCTGAAATGTCGAAGGGGCATTTTTTAGCCCAAACGGCATTCTTAAAAACTCGAACTGTCCTAATGGGGTAATGAAAGAAGTAAATTTTACTGAATCAGTTTGCATGTACACGTGAAAAAATCCATTCTTTAAATCTAATTTTGTGAATAATTTCTTCTTTGCCAGCCTGTCTAACAAATCGTCGATAAGAGGGATCGGATAGTTATCTTTAAATGTCACCTTATTTAATGTGCGATAGTCAATACACATTCGTAAATCACCAGTTTTTTTTCGAACTAATACAATTGGTGAAACAAATTCTGACTCGCTAGTTTTTATATAACCTTTATTCAAATATTCATCTAATAATTTCTGCAGCTCTGCCTTTTCTGTATATGAGAGTCGCCTAGGAGGACAATTAAAGGGCTTTGCATTTTCTAGCACTAATTTCATTTCGCACTTCACCAATGGTTCATTAGGACGATCAGGTTTTAAATAATACAAATTAAAAATTTCTTCAAACTGCTTTTTCGCTGAATAGCTTACATTGTCACCAATACTTAAATTTATTTCATTTTCAACAAAATTATCAACTAACAAAAGTGACTCATCAAACATTTCTTTATTTTCTGTTAATTTCTGCCTATCTATTTTTGTATTCTTCTCAATTTTATCTTCTACTTTAAAGTCACTTTTTTCCAATTCATTTTGTTTTTCAATTTCTTCTTTTTCTATTTCATAACATTTTTCGATTTCTTTTTGACTATCAATTTTAAAATTACCATCACATTTTATTTTTTCTTTACATTTCGCAAATAAATTATCAATTTCTATTTTAGAAATAAAATTAGAATTACTAGCCCGTTCGATTTTATAACATTCTTCGATTTTTTTTTTATTTTGAATTTTAAAAACAGTATCGCATGTTAAGCTTTCATTACGTTTTCCACACAACCTTTCAATTTCCATTTCTGAAATCAACTTTAAGTTACAAGCTCTTAAATAATCTCTTCCTAAAACCACTTCATAACCCATAGACTCATCAGCAACAACGATTAATTTCAACACAGTACTTTTATTATGAAAAATTAAATGACATTCAATTGTCCCAAAAATGTTCAGTTTACAATTATTAATTCCAAAATAACTTAAATTATGAGGCAAAAATTCACTTATTTTAAATTTATTTTCGGCGCAGCATTTCTTTACGAAGCTAATCGGGCTTCCTGAGTCTATTAGGCATTCTAAGGGTAATACAAATTCGTTATTCTTATATTTGATATAAAATTTAAAACACCTTACATATTCGTTTTGCTGCAGAAAATTAACGGCCCTCTTCCGTTCCGGACAAGCCACTACCTGATGACTCATACTGCCGCAGCCGAAGCAGGCACCCACTTCTCTTTTTGGTTTGTTGCACTCTGCTGCCAGATGCCCCATTGAATTACAATTGTAGCAGCGCACCGCCAATTTTTGTTGCCCTCCAGAATTATTCCGCTTGACAGTCGTAAACATACGCTGTTTAAGTTGTACATTTGCGAACGCTTGCAGCAGCTGTTCCTTTGTAGAAAAACACTGGACACTGGCTTGCACCTTCAGTTGAGTATCTGGAATGCCCTCAATTATATGATCCAATAGTTCGTCTTCTTCTATTCGTACTTTGTTGGCCAACACAATCTTTTCGCCATAGTAGTCCGCAAAACATTCAGTTGGATTCCATTTCCTGGCTTCAAATTTTCGTCGCAGTATCAATTTATTTTCTTTTGTTCCGAAAAATGTTTGTATTTCGTACAACAAGTTGTCTACGCTTTCAGCAACAAAACTTGGTTTTGAATATAGCCAAGCCTGTGCTTTACCCTTTATTTTGCTAATAAGCAGCGCACGCAACATTGAATCGTTTACGTTGTAAACATCGCGTAGGCTTTTAAGTTGCGAAATCCATATGTCAACATTTTCGCCTCCCTCAAACTCAGGCAACATGTCTTTTATTATGTTAAACGACACTGTCATGTTGACAACCGATTCAGCGCCACACGTTGACGATTTTTCTATGTTTGCTGATATCGCGCTCTCCGAAGCTGCTGCTGCTACTGTAGGTGTCATTGTTGCGATCTTGCTCACTGCAACTGCTGAGGCTGCGTAACACACATTTTTTGAATTTGCATTTTTGGCAACTTCGTTTGACAATTTATGTTGCATTTCGTTCATCAGCATAATTTCCCTTTTGAATAAAATATTTTCTTTTTCAAGTATTGCTTTTTCGCGTTTCAGCAGCTCGACTTCTCTCTTTAAATTTTCGTTGTCATTAGCATGTATTGTTTCTGCATTTGAATGGACATCAGCTGCGCAGACTTCAATGCCGTCGTTGCCTCGTTGCTCTTCGTTGCTATTTCGTTCTTCTTCACCATATTGTTCCTCGTCGCTGCTGTCCGCCCCGTTGCCACCATCAACCGGGCACTCGCCACGCTGATCAGACGGCACAGTATTGATTCGTAAAATCAATGTCGCCTTAGTGCCACTTGACGGCAACCCAAGTTCTTGCAGCCAACGACGTAGCTGCGGTACAGTGTACTGACCCGGCGCAATTTGATTGTTCATGTTGCTGCTTAACGAAAATCGGGGCTGCTTCAAAATGTTCGAACGTGGTGCTGCTGACGCGTTTGACTCTTTTTCGTTGCACGGGCTATTTTATTTATTTTGCCGGCGTTGTTCACAATAACGCGAATGTGGCTTAAGCAATTATTGTTATATAATTTTAAATTAGAAATTTTGCACACTTTGCACAAACAATTTTTTTTTCGCTTTTGATAAATTTTTATGCGATCGTTTTGTCCATAAAACTTTTTTAGTTTTTAATCAAATTTTGTGGCTTTTTGGATAATCATCCCACTTCTGAATATATGTAGCACACAATAAAACACCACTTGCCTGGTTGAGTTATACTTTTTTAATCATGCTTACAACGCCAACGCTGTTGCTAGCACGCCATGTAGCGGCTTAATGTGCAGACTCGCTTAATGTGCAGAATCGCTTAATGTGCACATTCAGCGACTGCTTATATCTTATTTGAATATATACAGGGTTTGAATAACTTACAGACTAATTATGAAAATATATACAAGATGTGAATAATAACTTACAGACTAATTATGAAAATATATACAAGATGTGAATAATAACTTACAGACTAATTATATAAATATTACTACATATGTTTGTTTGGCAAAGGTTCAATTAGAATCTTGGAGTACTTATTCTCTCCAAAGTTCGGTATTAAAAGTATGATTATTATTTGCCTATCAAATGACGCGATTGAAATCTTTATGTTGGCTAAAGTGTTTACATATTCTGTTACGTTAATTATGTGGAGCACCTTGTCGTAACTCAAGATGAGTTCTGTATTTTCCAACTTTATGCTAACAAAGCCATTGTTTTCATTTAAGTTTTGTATTTCCAAAGTTTGTGAAAGGATTGTCGGTATGAGAATATTCAATATTGTTATGAGTAATTTGGTCATTTTTATATCCTAGAAAGAGATTTTAGATTGGAGTACTTTAGTATGTTCATGCTATTTGAATTGTGGGCTTGTTATTGTCTTGATATTTCTTTTTTCTTTTAAGATGTGATTTGTAATATTTATGTCCTTTTCGTGTAATAATATGTTCATCGTCTAGCGGTTGGGCAACAATTTTCCTAAATTTAGCATGGTTCTTGCCACCTCTTATTTCTTTTAAAAATACTGGTCCTGTTTGGATTTCTACGTCTTCCCTATTTTTGTTTTGGGTATTGATTGTTCGCTTTTTTATCTTTTTAATGCGTTCTTGGATTGTAGGGTATTCGTCTTGACTTATGGTACCATTAATGAAGTCTATCGGCTTACGACCGATAGTAGAATGTATAGTGTTATTGTAAAAATTAACTATTTTATAAATCTTTTCCTCAACTGTATCGGTATTCTTGTTAGGGTCGTGTCTTAGGAGTCTTAAATGTTCGTTCATGGTGTTATGTAAACGTTCTATATCTGAATTGGATGTATGATTGTTATTTGACGTAAAATGAAGGATAATGTTATGGTCTCTTAGGAAATCTTGTAAAGGCATATCTTTAAAACCTAATTCATTATCTACTATTAAATTTTTAAAGTTCCCTGTATCTCCTATATATTGCATTACAGCTCTTTTGCTTTCGGTCCATGCCCGACTAGATATTTTTATAGCTTGGGCGTATTTAGAGAATTTGTCTATTGTGGTTAGGAATATGTTTTTGTTAAGACTATAAAAAACATCTACATGAATGAAGTCTCTTGGTCTTTCAGGAGTTTCTGTTATTTTGAATTTCTGTTTTATTGGATTTCTCTCATATTTTTCAACATTGCAAATTTCGCAATTGTTGATAAATTGTGTTATTCTTTGTTTTAGTTTCGGGTTATAGATTATATCTTTTAACTCTAAGAAATTTTCGTTAATACCTCTGTGGTTGTTTTTCAAATGTTCTGTTTCTATCAGTTTCGTAAGTTCGTTTTCGTCAGTTACGTCTCTTAAAAGTCGTTGGCATCTTATAACTTTAAAAGCATTGGTTGTATCAAAATTATTTCTTAATACATTTTCAAATATTTCAAGAACATTTAGGTCTTCAATGAATATAGCGTTCGTCCCGCTTGCGTAGAAATGGTTTTTTATGATTGTGGTGATGGATTCGTTGTCTATATTTCTCAAATAAATTATTTTCCTGGTTGAACTAAAGATTTTTAGATTTTTTATTTTTAACCATCCTGAGTTAATTTTTTTTATAACGATTTGTCTCTTGTACATATTGAGTGGACATTTGCTTTCGGGTAAAATAGAATTTTCAATTTCGTTGAAATTAATTATAACGCGAGAAAGGGCGTCAGCATTTCCATTCTGAAGGCCTTTCTTGTATCTTATTTCAAAATCGTACTCACTTAACCGAAGCCTCCAACGGATTAATTTGGAGTTGGGTTCTTTCATGGAAAAGAGCCATGTAAGAGGACGATGGTCTGTTTCTACGATAAACTTGTTCCCGAACAAGTAGGGTCTGAAATACTGTGTACCCCAGACGATCGCAAGTAGCTCTTTCTCGATCGTGCTATAGTTTTGTTCGTGGTCGTTTAGAGTACGACTCGCAAAACATGTCGGGTGTCCTTCCTGTGATAACACGGCTCCGAGGGCATAATTGCTCGCATCGGTTTGTAGAACGAATTGCTTATTAAAATCGGGGTAAACTAGAATAGGGTCGTTTATTAAATGGGTTTTTAGTGTTTCGAATGCGTGTAAATATTCGGGGTCTTCTGTATTCAACTTAGTATCCTTTTTTAAGTATTTAGTCATTGGTTTCGCTATTCGAGCGTAATCCTTAATAAATTTACGGTAATATCCGGTAAGGCCTAAAAATTCTTTAATCGCTTTCTGACTTTTGGGGAGTGGAAATTTTTTTACACATTCGATCTTTCTTGGATTTGGTTTGATACCGTCATTGGTAACAACATGTCCAAGGAATTCAGTTTCGTGTTTGAGGAATTCTGATTTGTCCAGTTGGACCTTGAGATTCATATCTCGAAGTCTCTGAAAAATCTTTGCTAATGATTCTACATGTTCTTGTAAAGAGGTCGAAAATACGATTATGTCGTCTAGGTATACTAGACATATTTTGTTTACATAATCGGACAGTATTGTATTCATCAAGCGTTGGAAGGTGGCTGGGGCTGTCTTCAACCCAAACGGCATTCGAAGGAATTCGAAGTGTCCTCCTTCCACGCTGAAAGCTGTCTTATGAATGTCTTGCTCGCAGATTTCAATTTGGTGAAACCCTTTTGCGAGGTCCAACGTTGTAAAATATTGGCAGCGGCCTAATTTCTCCAGTATTTCGTCGATATTTGGAATGGAGTACTTGTCATCGATTGTTACCTCATTCAATTTGCGGTAATCTATGACAAGTCTCCATTTTTTCTTTCCGCTCGCGTCCGTTTTCTTTGGGACAACCCAAACCGGAGCAGAGTATGGAGAATGACTTGGTCTAATTATTCCTTTTCTAAGCATGTCCTGGATCTGATCTCGGACTTCATTTTTATGGATGTATGGGTAGCGGTATGATTTTGCTACGATTGGGGAATGTTCTATAGTGCGTATATTGTGCTTAATTGCACTCGTGAATGTCAAGTCTTCATCTTCATTATAAAATATCTTTTTGAATTTTTTTATTACACTTATTAATTTTTGTTCTTCTTCTTGATTTAGATGTTGTAATCTTAATTGTTCGAGTGGTGATTTATGGTCTTGGTCCTCAGTAATGTAAAAGTTATCGGTGGTCACTGGTATTGTCGTTTGTATATTGGGTATTATATTTTTTTTGCCGTCTGTGGCGATTTCTACAACTGTTTCCATTTCAAAGTTCGAAACATGGTATATACAATGTTGCTTTAAAATTACTTCCCTATCTTTTGAAGTTTTTCCTTCGAAGTATACAAGACCCTCTTTTTGTTCTACTGGTACTTTGATTTCATAATTACCTTTTGTATAAACCACATTATTATGTTTTTCTAAGTTTAACGAGATACTCTTATCATTTATTTGTAGCGTGTTTGTTTCGAAGTCAATCTTTGCTTTTAAATTTTGTAAGATATTGTTACCTATTATCCCGTGAAAATCTTTATGGAAGTCGCAAACGTAAAAGTCAATCTTTTGCATAGGATCTCCTAATTCCTCGAATAGGGGTATCCTGACTTGTTTATTAATTCTTATATTATGTTGCAAGGTTTTTATTATAGTTTCCTGGGTTGGTATATTCCATTTCGGGTCACATAAATTTGTGCTAATTATCGAATGCGTTGCCCCTGAATCTATTATGAACTTTAAAGGTTCAATTTTTGATTGGACGATTATATATGGTAGAGATTTGGGGAGGCTTGTAAACGAAAATTTTCGTTTGGTTGGTATGATGTACTTGCTTGGTTATGGCTAGGGATATATGGTTTATAAGTTGTATGTTTATGTTCCGTTTCGTTGGTATTAATGTCCATTGGTTCTGGCGGGCTAGTGTTTCTCATGGCTTGGCAATTGTTACCATTGTTAAAACTGTTATATCTGTTGTTTTGGTTATATTGAGTTCTTGGTAGGTAGTCGTTTGGTCTTTGTCTATTTGGTTGTTGGAACCTGTTGTCATTATTGTATTGTCTATGATTTGTATTTTGTTGTCTGTAATTTCGATTTGGTTGTCTTTCAGACTCGTTATTATTATGATTATTGAATTGTCTGTCGTTTTGGTTATTTTGGTGTCGGTTTTGTTGATGTCTTCTAGGGTCGTCATTTTGTCTGTCGTTATACTGGGAGTTGCGGTTAAAATATTGTCTGTCGTTTCCCTGTTGGAAGTTGTCATTTGGTTTATTCTTATAAGTACCTCGCCTTTGCGAGTAATTATTTTCGCTTCCTCCTTTGTATGCATACCCGGCTTTAAACAGTATGTCCATTGCTGACTCTAGTGTATGGGGGTTCCTACATATCAAAACAGATCTCATTGGTTCTGGTATTCTATTGGTAAAAAAGTTCAGAGCTGATCTAGCGTTATTATTTGCACATTCTTTCAATGCGACCTGCTCTCCTACTATTGTAGCAGTTTTATTATTGAGTCTTCTTAATTTACTTCGTATATCATTGTAGAAGTCCAAACAATTTGTACGGAAAGTCGTATTTCTTAGTTTGTCGAATAGTTCCTCACATGTGTTTTTGTCGCCGAAGTTATTAATAAGGATTTCTTTTATCTGCGGCCAACTTTGGACCTGGCAATTAATGTCGATAGTTATTTTAGCTTGGCCCTTTAGTTTACTTTTTATAATATCTATAAACATGGGTTGTGTTTCTATTGTGTATGTCAAGAGTAGTGGTAGGATCCTATCGATAAGGTTACAAAAATCAAGAAGTTCATCTGTGTCACCATTAAATGCTGGTAATTTGGTTAAATATTTTATAGGGTCGATTGTCAATTGCGCCATTTTATAGAAGGATAACAGAAGGGAGCAAATAACAGCAATATATAGTTTTCGTAAGATTTTTATAAGTTATAAATTTTGCACAAAAATTTTTTTTTGAATCACTTACTGAACTTAAGATGAAAGTTAATAATGTTGAAGTTAATGAAGTTAATAATGATTCCCTTGTTACTGTATGATGCGTTTCTTTGTTTCTGGTGTTCACAATCGTATGCGTAGATGAGTTACTTTTCTCCTTAGTTCGTTGAGCTTGTATTTCCTTCTTGCTTCTACTTTGAGTTTGCTGAGCAATTCTGCTATTTGCTGGTTTATTTCTTGTTCTTTTCCGTATGAGTACAATTCTGCGTGTGTATTGAAGAAGTTTTCCATATATTGTTTTTTTTGTTATTAGAGTTCTTGAGTCTTATTAAATTTTATCAATTTATTAAACACTTTTGATGATTTTTTTTTTTTTTTTTTTGAGTTTATAATTTTTTCAAAGTTACTTTGCACAGTTCGAAAAAAAATTTTCTTTTTTATTTTTTTTTATTTTAGCACGTGATCATTCGCGTGTGGGTTTACACATTAATCGTTAAAACGAAAAATATTTTTTTTTTTTTTTTTGTAAAGGATATTTTGCGTATATCCCATCCTCGTCGCCAGTTAAGAATCTATATGTGATTCTGTATAAAAAAAATATACTTTGACCTTTTCAATAAACTTGAAAAGGTCCACAAAAATAAAACTCGTGTTTAAATTTAGGTGTTGAACTTTTATTGTCGGTTGTCAATCAACTGCTTTGATTACAAATTGTTCTCGCTTAAATACCTTAATGCTAGTGCATACATATATATTTTCTTATTAGTTATATATCTATTGCTTGTTTGTATTAGTGTAAGCATTTAGGTTCTTTCACACAGTGTGGCGGAAGTCGTTCAGAGTTCTCAATAATTGTGTGTTACATTTTAGGCAAACGATTATTGGGAATTTTTATTTGGTTGCTAAAATAAGTGCAAGCTTTTGCATTCTGAACAACGGAATGTGTTCAGACAGAATTATTGATAATTGTTTACGACATTTGGAGTGAACGATTATCAATAATTTTATTTGTTTTAATTTTTCATTTAGGCCGGAAATTGTTGGGACAGAATTATTGGTAATTGTTTACTATGTTTGGAGTAAACAATTATCAAGAATTTTAGAATTTAAGTTTTTGAGCGGGGAGGAAAGGGTTGGCTATAACAATTAACCAAAGAGATGGTCAGTTTAAACTGTTATTTTTTGCTCTTTAATGATTGTTATAAGCTCTAAATACATCTTCTTAATAAAATTTGAGTGCTTTTTTAAATATTTGCCCTGTTTGAAAAATGTTTCAAAGGTTTTTATTTTTTCAGTCGCGGTTGACGTTTTCATGGAAATGCCCATATATAAAATATACGTAACTTCTTAATTTGTTCGTATCATTTATATGTTATATGTTCATATGTTGAAAATGTTCAGTTATCATAAATATAAATACATTAATTTTTTTTATATCCTCGTCGTCATTATGTTCTGTATTACACTTATTTATTTAGAGCCCGAAGGAAAAACGCAATGGTTCAATTTAAATGGTCATTACACGACTGCACGTTTATTCTTTTTCTTATTCTAGTTTAACATCTTTCGTTGAGTTCGCGTTAGGCTTGCCAGATTGTGATGCAAATGGAAACACCCAACAGTTATCATTACAGTTATAAGCGTTTTTCAACATGTCGCATCGATTAATGAACTGTTTTGCGTTTAACGACGTTCCGAGTGTCGGATTAAAATTTGGTAGTAGTGTTACTATATCGCGGACATATTCCCTGCTTATAAGCGCGCTCACTTCTTCCACTGTTGAAACACTATTTCGCGGCACATTACTTTCAACTGTGGGCGAACGTTGCATTTGTGGTTGCACGACCGAGATAAATTGTTCGAAAATGCTCCTAAGATCATTAATCTGAGATTGTAACGAATCAACATTAATATTTGAATTAACCGTACCGCTTTCAACCATGATTTCTTCACTACCGACAGCCTGAGTTAAACGTTGCATTAACTTACCTTTCGAACCCGGTAATTCTCTTTCACGTACGTATTCTTTTAATTGCTCGACTTTAAGTGCTGCAATAGAAATTATAATCTTCGTTTTTATTTTCGTTTTCTCAGTTTATTCAAACCTTTACGTAACCGTAGTGAAAAAGAATACAAATCAATGTATAAATTAATACTTTGCCACTTTCTGCTGCTGGCTAGGCCAGACGCGTCAGTCCTGCGAACGCTAAGGCGTGAATTTCACGTTTTAGTTAAGCAAAAACTAAATGTGGATTAAGAATAATAAAGTAATATTATTAATATAAAAATGTAAATAAATTGAGAATAATTGAGTAAATCTATGAAGAATAATAGAGTAACTTGATTAAGAATACTAAAGTAAATTAATTTAATTAAATAAAATAATTTATAAGTTAAGAATCGTCATTAAAATAAATGTTGATGCGAATTGTGTGCATTCGGCTGAGTTGCTTCGGGACGACAGTTCAAATCTGGAGGTTCCTGGTGAGCGGCTAAATGCCAGTGGAGTGAATTTTGGGAGACTTCTAAGATTTTTTAACTTACTCTCCGTCAATAAGTTCTGAATTTTATTCATTAGTAAATATGCCTCTCCTTCAGGCAATTTTTGTATTTGGGTCCCAATGCTTACGCCAAATGCACTAAACTTATCATTTTGGTTTATTTTCATTAAATAAGATAGTGCTTCATCGAATTTGGAAGAATAGTCAATAGTATGATGAATTGTCACGTTGGGATGAGTTTGGGCTTACTTCCTCAATGTAGTCATCGAAATTTATAGAGTCATCAATTGTGCTGAAAACAATTTATTTTGCGTTTTTCACCTGCATAGGTCAGAGACATTTCGGTAGCAATTTGCATCAATTTTGAGATCATTCCGCCTATATGCAGCAATGTTCATGTTCCAAAGAAGCTCTTTGAAACGATATAAATTTATCATTTTCAATATCTTAGTTTTATTCAATTTAAATTCCATTGCGAAAATTAACGACAATAATTCAGTATGAATCTGACATTTACTTGCCGCATGTGTCAAAAATTTACTTTCCCTGAAATTTCGTTGCCACTAGCGCCGCCAGTAGCAAATCGGTGAGAATATTGGTGAAAACTTTCAATGTGTTGAGTTTTCGAACTTGCGTTGGCACGTGTGGGGCCGGGGAAAGCAAAATCTACCCTTATTTCGAACGGCAATTTAGCTTTTTAAACGAGATCGTACCAGACTCAAACTGTTAGAGCCTAGTAGTTAAGAATCTATATGTGATTCTGTATATAAAAAAATATACTTTGACCTTTTCAATAAACTTGAAAAGGTCCACAAAAATAAAACTCGTGTTTAAATTTAGGTGTTGAACTTTTATTGTCGGTTGTCAATCAACTGCCTTGATTACAAATTGTTCTCGCTTAAATACCTTAATGCTAGTGCATACATATATATTTTCTTATTAGTTATATATCTATTGCTTGTTTGTATTAGTGTAAGCATTTAGGTTCTTTCACACAGTGTGGCGGAAGTCGTTCAGAGTTCTCAATAATTGTGTGTTACATTTTAGGCAAACGATTATTGGGAATTTTTATTTGGTTGCTAAAATAAGTGCAAGCTTTTGCATTCTGAACAACGGAATGTGTTCAGACAGAATTATTGATAATTGTTTACGACATTTGGAGTGAACGATTATCAATAATTTTATTTGTTTTAATTTTTCATTTAGGCCGGAAATTGTTGGGACAGAATTATTGGTAATTGTTTACTATGTTTGGAGTAAACAATTATCAAGAATTTTAGAATTTAAGTTTTTTGAGCGGGGAGGAAAGGGTTGGCTATAACACCCCCACCGTTAGCTCGAGGCTCCGACGAAGATATTTCTATGACAGTTTCAGAGCAAAAATATCTGTGAAATGATGGATATGATGGAAACTGTTATAATAAGCAAAGTGCTTATATTTACTGTATTCTTCCAGATGTTATTTTCGGTGATTTCTATAATATTTTTTCTATTATTTTCAATGTTCTGTAAATGGACATTTCCAAATTCAATTTTTGTATTTATGGTGTCTTCCTGTACAGATACAAACAAGTTTGGTAATATTATATGATCTTTAGTTCTTATTTCGTAATTTTTATAAGTTATATTTTCTATTTCTACATAACAATTTTCAAATCTTATTATACATGTTCTTTCTATCGTTGTATTAAATTCATTACAATTATGGAAAATTCTAGTTTTCTTTAAGTTTTTTATAACAATTATACCATTTTTAATTTCTTTTACTTGTGGATTTGAATCTTCTTTTAAATTACATTTTGCTTCTTTTGTCTTAAAAATATTACAAATGCATTCATTTTTTAGTTCTTTAAGATTTTTCTTCATATTTTGTGGTACTTCCGCATAATATACATTGCTGTCTTTGTCTATAATTACTTCGGTTTCTTCTAAATTTAAAGACTTATTATGTTTGTTTGGCAAAGGTTCAATTAGAATCTTGGAGTACTTATTCTCTCCAAAGTTCGGTATTAAAAGTATGATTATTATTTGCCTATCAAATGACGCGATTGAAATCTTTATGTTGGCTAAAGTGTTTACATATTCTGTTACGTTAATTATGTGGAGCACCTTGTCGTAACTCAAGATGAGTTCTGTATTTTCCAACTTTATGCTAACAAAGCCATTGTTTTCATTTAAGTTTTGTATTTCCAAAGTTTGTGAAAGGATTGTCGGTATGAGAATATTCAATATTGTTATGAGTAATTTGGTCATTTTTATATCCTAGAAAGAGATTTTAGATTGGAGTACTTTAGTATGTTCATGCTATTTGAATTGTGGGCTTGTTATTGTCTTGATATTTCTTTTTTCTTTTAAGATGTGATTTGTAATATTTATGTCCTTTTCGTGTAATAATATGTTCATCGTCTAGCGGTTGGGCAACAATTTTCCTAAATTTAGCATGGTTCTTGCCACCTCTTATTTCTTTTAAAAATACTGGTCCTGTTTGGATTTCTACGTCTTCCCTATTTTTGTTTTGGGTATTGATTGTTCGCTTTTTTATCTTTTTAATGCGTTCTTGGATTGTAGGGTATTCGTCTTGACTTATGGTACCATTAATGAAGTCTATCGGCTTACGACCGATAGTAGAATGTATAGTGTTATTGTAAAAATTAACTATTTTATAAATCTTTTCCTCAACTGTATCGGTATTCTTGTTAGGGTCGTGTCTTAGGAGTCTTAAATGTTCGTTCATGGTGTTATGTAAACGTTCTATATCTGAATTGGATGTATGATTGTTATTTGACGTAAAATGAAGGATAATGTTATGGTCTCTTAGGAAATCTTGTAAAGGCATAGCTTTAAAACCTAATTCATTATCTACTATTAAATTTTTAAAGTTCCCTGTATCTCCTATATATTGCATTACAGCTCTTTTGCTTTCGGTCCATGCCCGACTAGATATTTTTATAGCTTGGGCGTATTTAGAGAATTTGTCTATTGTGGTTAGGAATATGTTTTTGTTAAGACTATAAAAAACATCTACATGAATGAAGTCTCTTGGTCTTTCAGGAGTTTCTGTTATTTTGAATTTCTGTTTTATTGGATTTCTCTCATATTTTTCAACATTGCAAATTTCGCAATTGTTGATAAATTGTGTTATTCTTTGTTTTAGTTTCGGGTTATAGATTATATCTTTTAACTCTAAGAAATTTTCGTTAATACCTCTGTGGTTGTTTTTCAAATGTTCTGTTTCTATCAGTTTCGTAAGTTCGTTTTCGTCAGTTACGTCTCTTAAAAGTCGTTGGCATCTTATAACTTTAAAAGCATTGGTTGTATCAAAATTATTTCTTAATACATTTTCAAATATTTCAAGAACATTTAGGTCTTCAATGAATATAGCGTTCGTCCCGCTTGCGTAGAAATGGTTTTTTATGATTGTGGTGATGGATTCGTTGTCTATATTTCTCAAATAAATTATTTTCCTGGTTGAACTAAAGATTTTTAGATTTTTTATTTTTAACCATCCTGAGTTAATTTTTTTTATAACGATTTGTCTCTTGTACATATTGAGTGGACATTTGCTTTCGGGTAAAATAGAATTTTCAATTTCGTTGAAATTAATTATAACGCGAGAAAGGGCGTCAGCATTTCCATTCTGAAGGCCTTTCTTGTATCTTATTTCAAAATCGTACTCACTTAACCGAAGCCTCCAACGGATTAATTTGGAGTTGGGTTCTTCCATGGAAAAGAGCCATGTAAGAGGACGATGGTCTGTTTCTACGATAAACTTGTTTCCGAACAAGTAGGGTCTGAAATACTGTGTACCCCAGACGATCGCAAGTAGCTCTTTCTCGATCGTGCTATAGTTTTGTTCGTGGTCGTTTAGAGTACGACTCGCAAAACATGTCGGGTGTCCTTCCTGTGATAACACGGCTCCGAGGGCATAATTGCTCGCATCGGTTTGTAGAACGAATTGCTTATTAAAATCGGGGTAAACTAGAATAGGGTCGTTTATTAAATGGGTTTTTAGTGTTTCGAATGCGTGTAAATATTCGGGGTCTTCTGTATTCAACTTAGTATCCTTTTTTAAGTATTTAGTCATTGGTTTCGCTATTCGAGCGTAATCCTTAATAAATTTACGGTAATATCCGGTAAGGCCTAAAAATTCTTTAATCGCTTTCTGACTTTTGGGGAGTGGAAATTTTTTTACACATTCGATCTTTCTTGGATTTGGTTTGATACCGTCATTGGTAACAACATGTCCAAGGAATTCAGTTTCGTGTTTGAGGAATTCTGATTTGTCCAGTTGGACCTTGAGATTCATATCTCGAAGTCTCTGAAAAATCTTTGCTAATGATTCTACATGTTCTTGTAAAGAGGTCGAAAATACGATTATGTCGTCTAGGTATACTAGACATATTTTGTTTACATAATCGGACAGTATTGTATTCATCAAGCGTTGGAAGGTGGCTGGGGCTGTCTTCAACCCAAACGGCATTCGAAGGAATTCGAAGTGTCCTCCTTCCACGCTGAAAGCTGTCTTATGAATGTCTTGCTCGCAGATTTCAATTTGGTGAAACCCTTTTGCGAGGTCCAACGTTGTAAAATATTGGCAGCGGCCTAATTTCTCCAGTATTTCGTCGATATTTGGAATGGAGTACTTGTCATCGATTGTTACCTCATTCAATTTGCGGTAATCTATGACAAGTCTCCATTTTTTCTTTCCGCTCGCGTCCGTTTTCTTTGGGACAACCCAAACCGGAGCAGAGTATGGAGAATGACTTGGTCTAATTATTCCTTTTCTAAGCATGTCCTGGATCTGATCTCGGACTTCATTTTTATGGATGTATGGGTAGCGGTATGATTTTGCTACGATTGGGGAATGTTCTATAGTGCGTATATTGTGCTTAATTGCACTCGTGAATGTCAAGTCTTCATCTTCATTATAAAATATCTTTTTGAATTTTTTTATTACACTTATTAATTTTTGTTCTTCTTCTTGATTTAGATGTTGTAATCTTAATTGTTCGAGTGGTGATTTATGGTCTTGGTCCTCAGTAATGTAAAAGTTATCGGTGGTCACTGGTATTGTCGTTTGTATATTGGGTATTATATTTTTTTTGCCGTCTGTGGCGATTTCTACAACTGTTTCCATTTCAAAGTTCGAAACATGGTATATACAATGTTGCTTTAAAATTACTTCCCTATCTTTTGAAGTTTTTCCTTCGAAGTATACAAGACCCTCTTTTTGTTCTACTGGTACTTTGATTTCATAATTACCTTTTGTATAAACCACATTATTATGTTTTTCTAAGTTTAACGAGATACTCTTATCATTTATTTGTAGCGTGTTTGTTTCGAAGTCAATCTTTGCTTTTAAATTTTGTAAGATATTGTTACCTATTATCCCGTGAAAATCTTTATGGAAGTCGCAAACGTAAAAGTCAATCTTTTGCATAGGATCTCCTAATTCCTCGAATAGGGGTATCCTGACTTGTTTATTAATTCTTATATTATGTTGCAAGGTTTTTATTATAGTTTCCTGGGTTGGTATATTCCATTTCGGGTCACATAAATTTGTGCTAATTATCGAATGCGTTGCCCCTGAATCTATTATGAACTTTAAAGGTTCAATTTTTGATTGGACGATTATATATGGTAGAGATTTGGGGAGGCTTGTAAACGAAAATTTTCGTTTGGTTGGTATGATGTACTTGCTTGGT
This sequence comes from Clusia tigrina, assembly GCA_920105625.2. Taxonomy (NCBI): domain Eukaryota; kingdom Metazoa; phylum Arthropoda; class Insecta; order Diptera; family Clusiidae; genus Clusia; species Clusia tigrina. The sequence goes on along the minus strand of OV050033.1, from coordinate 37,229,002 downwards.
TATGGCTAGGGATATATGGTTTATAAGTTGTATGTTTATGTTCCGTTTCGTTGGTATTCATGTCCATTGGTTCTGGCGGGCTAGTGTTTCTCATGGCTTGGCAATTGTTACCATTGTTAAAACTGTTATATCTGTTGTTTTGGTTATATTGAGTTCTTGGTAGGTAGTCGTTTGGTCTTTGTCTATTTGGTTGTTGGAACCTGTTGTCATTATTGTATTGTCTATGATTTGTATTTTGTTGTCTGTAATTTCGATTTGGTTGTCTTTCAGACTCGTTATTATTATGATTATTGAATTGTCTGTCGTTTTGGTTATTTTGGTGTCGGTTTTGTTGATGTCTTCTAGGGTCGTCATTTTGTCTGTCGTTATACTGGGAGTTGCGGTTAAAATATTGTCTGTCGTTTCCCTGTTGGAAGTTGTCATTTGGTTTATTCTTATAAGTACCTCGCCTTTGCGAGTAATTATTTTCGCTTCCTCCTTTGTATGCATACCCGGCTTTAAACAGTATGTCCATTGCTGACTCTAGTGTATGGGGGTTCCTACATATCAAAACAGATCTCATTGGTTCTGGTATTCTATTGGTAAAAAAGTTCAGAGCTGATCTAGCGTTATTATTTGCACATTCTTTCAATGCGACCTGCTCTCCTACTATTGTAGCAGTTTTATTATTGAGTCTTCTTAATTTACTTCGTATATCATTGTAGAAGTCCAAACAATTTGTACGGAAAGTCGTATTTCTTAGTTTGTCGAATAGTTCCTCACATGTGTTTTTGTCGCCGAAGTTATTAATAAGGATTTCTTTTATCTGCGGCCAACTTTGGACCTGGCAATTAATGTCGATAGTTATTTTAGCTTGGCCCTTTAGTTTACTTTTTATAATATCTATAAACATGGGTTGTGTTTCTATTGTGTATGTCAAGAGTAGTGGTAGGATCCTATCGATAAGGTTACAAAAATCAAGAAGTTCATCTGTGTCACCATTAAATGCTGGTAATTTGGTTAAATATTTTATAGGGTCGATTGTCAATTGCGCCATTTTATAGAAGGATAACAGAAGGGAGCAAATAACAGCAATATATAGTTTTCGTAAGATTTTTATAAGTTATAAATTTTGCACAAAAATTTTTTTTTGAATCACTTACTGAACTTAAGATGAAAGTTAATAATGTTGAAGTTAATGAAGTTAATAATGATTCCCTTGTTACTGTATGATGCGTTTCTTTGTTTCTGGTGTTCACAATCGTATGCGTAGATGAGTTACTTTTCTCCTTAGTTCGTTGAGCTTGTATTTCCTTCTTGCTTCTACTTTGAGTTTGCTGAGCAATTCTGCTATTTGCTGGTTTATTTCTTGTTCTTTTCCGTATGAGTACAATTCTGCGTGTGTATTGAAGAAGTTTTCCATATATTGTTTTTTTTGTTATTAGAGTTCTTGAGTCTTATTAAATTTTATCAATTTATTAAACACTTTTGATGATTTTTTTTTTTTTTTTTTTGAGTTTATAATTTTTTCAAAGTTACTTTGCACAGTTCGAAAAAAAATTTTCTTTTTTATTTTTTTTTATTTTAGCACGTGATCATTCGCGTGTGGGTTTACACATTAATCGTTAAAACGAAAAATATTTTTTTTTTTTTTTTTGTAAAGGATATTTTGCGTATATCCCATCCTCGTCGCCAGTTAAGAATCTATATGTGATTCTGTATAAAAAAAATATACTTTGACCTTTTCAATAAACTTGAAAAGGTCCACAAAAATAAAACTCGTGTTTAAATTTAGGTGTTGAACTTTTATTGTCGGTTGTCAATCAACTGCTTTGATTACAAATTGTTCTCGCTTAAATACCTTAATGCTAGTGCATACATATATATTTTCTTATTAGTTATATATCTATTGCTTGTTTGTATTAGTGTAAGCATTTAGGTTCTTTCACACAGTGTGGCGGAAGTCGTTCAGAGTTCTCAATAATTGTGTGTTACATTTTAGGCAAACGATTATTGGGAATTTTTATTTGGTTGCTAAAATAAGTGCAAGCTTTTGCATTCTGAACAACGGAATGTGTTCAGACAGAATTATTGATAATTGTTTACGACATTTGGAGTGAACGATTATCAATAATTTTATTTGTTTTAATTTTTCATTTAGGCCGGAAATTGTTGGGACAGAATTATTGGTAATTGTTTACTATGTTTGGAGTAAACAATTATCAAGAATTTTAGAATTTAAGTTTTTGAGCGGGGAGGAAAGGGTTGGCTATAACAATTAACCAAAGAGATGGTCAGTTTAAACTGTTATTTTTTGCTCTTTAATGATTGTTATAAGCTCTAAATACATCTTCTTAATAAAATTTGAGTGCTTTTTTAAATATTTGCCCTGTTTGAAAAATGTTTCAAAGGTTTTTATTTTTTCAGTCGCGGTTGACGTTTTCATGGAAATGCCCATATATAAAATATACGTAACTTCTTAATTTGTTCGTATCATTTATATGTTATATGTTCATATGTTGAAAATGTTCAGTTATCATAAATATAAATACATTAATTTTTTTTATATCCTCGTCGTCATTATGTTCTGTATTACACTTATTTATTTAGAGCCCGAAGGAAAAACGCAATGGTTCAATTTAAATGGTCATTACACGACTGCACGTTTATTCTTTTTCTTATTCTAGTTTAACATCTTTCGTTGAGTTCGCGTTAGGCTTGCCAGATTGTGATGCAAATGGAAACACCCAACAGTTATCATTACAGTTATAAGCGTTTTTCAACATGTCGCATCGATTAATGAACTGTTTTGCGTTTAACGACGTTCCGAGTGTCGGATTAAAATTTGGTAGTAGTGTTACTATATCGCGGACATATTCCCTGCTTATAAGCGCGCTCACTTCTTCCACTGTTGAAACACTATTTCGCGGCACATTACTTTCAACTGTGGGCGAACGTTGCATTTGTGGTTGCACGACCGAGATAAATTGTTCGAAAATGCTCCTAAGATCATTAATCTGAGATTGTAACGAATCAACATTAATATTTGAATTAACCGTACCGCTTTCAACCATGATTTCTTCACTACCGACAGCCTGAGTTAAACGTTGCATTAACTTACCTTTCGAACCCGGTAATTCTCTTTCACGTACGTATTCTTTTAATTGCTCGACTTTAAGTGCTGCAATAGAAATTATAATCTTCGTTTTTATTTTCGTTTTCTCAGTTTATTCAAACCTTTACGTAACCGTAGTGAAAAAGAATACAAATCAATGTATAAATTAATACTTTGCCACTTTCTGCTGCTGGCTAGGCCAGACGCGTCAGTCCTGCGAACGCTAAGGCGTGAATTTCACGTTTTAGTTAAGCAAAAACTAAATGTGGATTAAGAATAATAAAGTAATATTATTAATATAAAAATGTAAATAAATTGAGAATAATTGAGTAAATCTATGAAGAATAATAGAGTAACTTGATTAAGAATACTAAAGTAAATTAATTTAATTAAATAAAATAATTTATAAGTTAAGAATCGTCATTAAAATAAATGTTGATGCGAATTGTGTGCATTCGGCTGAGTTGCTTCGGGACGACAGTTCAAATCTGGAGGTTCCTGGTGAGCGGCTAAATGCCAGTGGAGTGAATTTTGGGAGACTTCTAAGATTTTTTAACTTACTCTCCGTCAATAAGTTCTGAATTTTATTCATTAGTAAATATGCCTCTCCTTCAGGCAATTTTTGTATTTGGGTCCCAATGCTTACGCCAAATGCACTAAACTTATCATTTTGGTTTATTTTCATTAAATAAGATAGTGCTTCATCGAATTTGGAAGAATAGTCAATAGTATGATGAATTGTCACGTTGGGATGAGTTTGGGCTTACTTCCTCAATGTAGTCATCGAAATTTATAGAGTCATCAATTGTGCTGAAAACAATTTATTTTGCGTTTTTCACCTGCATAGGTCAGAGACATTTCGGTAGCAATTTGCATCAATTTTGAGATCATTCCGCCTATATGCAGCAATGTTCATGTTCCAAAGAAGCTCTTTGAAACGATATAAATTTATCATTTTCAATATCTTAGTTTTATTCAATTTAAATTCCATTGCGAAAATTAACGACAATAATTCAGTATGAATCTGACATTTACTTGCCGCATGTGTCAAAAATTTACTTTCCCTGAAATTTCGTTGCCACTAGCGCCGCCAGTAGCAAATCGGTGAGAATATTGGTGAAAACTTTCAATGTGTTGAGTTTTCGAACTTGCGTTGGCACGTGTGGGGCCGGGGAAAGCAAAATCTACCCTTATTTCGAACGGCAATTTAGCTTTTTAAACGAGATCGTACCAGACTCAAACTGTTAGAGCCTAGTAGTTAAGAATCTATATGTGATTCTGTATATAAAAAAATATACTTTGACCTTTTCAATAAACTTGAAAAGGTCCACAAAAATAAAACTCGTGTTTAAATTTAGGTGTTGAACTTTTATTGTCGGTTGTCAATCAACTGCCTTGATTACAAATTGTTCTCGCTTAAATACCTTAATGCTAGTGCATACATATATATTTTCTTATTAGTTATATATCTATTGCTTGTTTGTATTAGTGTAAGCATTTAGGTTCTTTCACACAGTGTGGCGGAAGTCGTTCAGAGTTCTCAATAATTGTGTGTTACATTTTAGGCAAACGATTATTGGGAATTTTTATTTGGTTGCTAAAATAAGTGCAAGCTTTTGCATTCTGAACAACGGAATGTGTTCAGACAGAATTATTGATAATTGTTTACGACATTTGGAGTGAACGATTATCAATAATTTTATTTGTTTTAATTTTTCATTTAGGCCGGAAATTGTTGGGACAGAATTATTGGTAATTGTTTACTATGTTTGGAGTAAACAATTATCAAGAATTTTAGAATTTAAGTTTTTTGAGCGGGGAGGAAAGGGTTGGCTATAACACCCCCACCGTTAGCTCGAGGCTCCGACGAAGATATTTCTATGACAGTTTCAGAGCAAAAATATCTGTGAAATGATGGATATGATGGAAACTGTTATAATAAGCAAAGTGCTTATATTTACTGTATTCTTCCAGATGTTATTTTCGGTGATTTCTATAATATTTTTTCTATTATTTTCAATGTTCTGTAAATGGACATTTCCAAATTCAATTTTTGTATTTATGGTGTCTTCCTGTACAGATACAAACAAGTTTGGTAATATTATATGATCTTTAGTTCTTATTTCGTAATTTTTATAAGTTATATTTTCTATTTCTACATAACAATTTTCAAATCTTATTATACATGTTCTTTCTATCGTTGTATTAAATTCATTACAATTATGGAAAATTCTAGTTTTCTTTAAGTTTTTTATAACAATTATACCATTTTTAATTTCTTTTACTTGTGGATTTGAATCTTCTTTTAAATTACATTTTGCTTCTTTTGTCTTAAAAATATTACAAATGCATTCATTTTTTAGTTCTTTAAGATTTTTCTTCATATTTTGTGGTACTTCCGCATAATATACATTGCTGTCTTTGTCTATAATTACTTCGGTTTCTTCTAAATTTAAAGACTTATTATGTTTGTTTGGCAAAGGTTCAATTAGAATCTTGGAGTACTTATTCTCTCCAAAGTTCGGTATTAAAAGTATGATTATTATTTGCCTATCAAATGACGCGATTGAAATCTTTATGTTGGCTAAAGTGTTTACATATTCTGTTACGTTAATTATGTGGAGCACCTTGTCGTAACTCAAGATGAGTTCTGTATTTTCCAACTTTATGCTAACAAAGCCATTGTTTTCATTTAAGTTTTGTATTTCCAAAGTTTGTGAAAGGATTGTCGGTATGAGAATATTCAATATTGTTATGAGTAATTTGGTCATTTTTATATCCTAGAAAGAGATTTTAGATTGGAGTACTTTAGTATGTTCATGCTATTTGAATTGTGGGCTTGTTATTGTCTTGATATTTCTTTTTTCTTTTAAGATGTGATTTGTAATATTTATGTCCTTTTCGTGTAATAATATGTTCATCGTCTAGCGGTTGGGCAACAATTTTCCTAAATTTAGCATGGTTCTTGCCACCTCTTATTTCTTTTAAAAATACTGGTCCTGTTTGGATTTCTACGTCTTCCCTATTTTTGTTTTGGGTATTGATTGTTCGCTTTTTTATCTTTTTAATGCGTTCTTGGATTGTAGGGTATTCGTCTTGACTTATGGTACCATTAATGAAGTCTATCGGCTTACGACCGATAGTAGAATGTATAGTGTTATTGTAAAAATTAACTATTTTATAAATCTTTTCCTCAACTGTATCGGTATTCTTGTTAGGGTCGTGTCTTAGGAGTCTTAAATGTTCGTTCATGGTGTTATGTAAACGTTCTATATCTGAATTGGATGTATGATTGTTATTTGACGTAAAATGAAGGATAATGTTATGGTCTCTTAGGAAATCTTGTAAAGGCATAGCTTTAAAACCTAATTCATTATCTACTATTAAATTTTTAAAGTTCCCTGTATCTCCTATATATTGCATTACAGCTCTTTTGCTTTCGGTCCATGCCCGACTAGATATTTTTATAGCTTGGGCGTATTTAGAGAATTTGTCTATTGTGGTTAGGAATATGTTTTTGTTAAGACTATAAAAAACATCTACATGAATGAAGTCTCTTGGTCTTTCAGGAGTTTCTGTTATTTTGAATTTCTGTTTTATTGGATTTCTCTCATATTTTTCAACATTGCAAATTTCGCAATTGTTGATAAATTGTGTTATTCTTTGTTTTAGTTTCGGGTTATAGATTATATCTTTTAACTCTAAGAAATTTTCGTTAATACCTCTGTGGTTGTTTTTCAAATGTTCTGTTTCTATCAGTTTCGTAAGTTCGTTTTCGTCAGTTACGTCTCTTAAAAGTCGTTGGCATCTTATAACTTTAAAAGCATTGGTTGTATCAAAATTATTTCTTAATACATTTTCAAATATTTCAAGAACATTTAGGTCTTCAATGAATATAGCGTTCGTCCCGCTTGCGTAGAAATGGTTTTTTATGATTGTGGTGATGGATTCGTTGTCTATATTTCTCAAATAAATTATTTTCCTGGTTGAACTAAAGATTTTTAGATTTTTTATTTTTAACCATCCTGAGTTAATTTTTTTTATAACGATTTGTCTCTTGTACATATTGAGTGGACATTTGCTTTCGGGTAAAATAGAATTTTCAATTTCGTTGAAATTAATTATAACGCGAGAAAGGGCGTCAGCATTTCCATTCTGAAGGCCTTTCTTGTATCTTATTTCAAAATCGTACTCACTTAACCGAAGCCTCCAACGGATTAATTTGGAGTTGGGTTCTTCCATGGAAAAGAGCCATGTAAGAGGACGATGGTCTGTTTCTACGATAAACTTGTTTCCGAACAAGTAGGGTCTGAAATACTGTGTACCCCAGACGATCGCAAGTAGCTCTTTCTCGATCGTGCTATAGTTTTGTTCGTGGTCGTTTAGAGTACGACTCGCAAAACATGTCGGGTGTCCTTCCTGTGATAACACGGCTCCGAGGGCATAATTGCTCGCATCGGTTTGTAGAACGAATTGCTTATTAAAATCGGGGTAAACTAGAATAGGGTCGTTTATTAAATGGGTTTTTAGTGTTTCGAATGCGTGTAAATATTCGGGGTCTTCTGTATTCAACTTAGTATCCTTTTTTAAGTATTTAGTCATTGGTTTCGCTATTCGAGCGTAATCCTTAATAAATTTACGGTAATATCCGGTAAGGCCTAAAAATTCTTTAATCGCTTTCTGACTTTTGGGGAGTGGAAATTTTTTTACACATTCGATCTTTCTTGGATTTGGTTTGATACCGTCATTGGTAACAACATGTCCAAGGAATTCAGTTTCGTGTTTGAGGAATTCTGATTTGTCCAGTTGGACCTTGAGATTCATATCTCGAAGTCTCTGAAAAATCTTTGCTAATGATTCTACATGTTCTTGTAAAGAGGTCGAAAATACGATTATGTCGTCTAGGTATACTAGACATATTTTGTTTACATAATCGGACAGTATTGTATTCATCAAGCGTTGGAAGGTGGCTGGGGCTGTCTTCAACCCAAACGGCATTCGAAGGAATTCGAAGTGTCCTCCTTCCACGCTGAAAGCTGTCTTATGAATGTCTTGCTCGCAGATTTCAATTTGGTGAAACCCTTTTGCGAGGTCCAACGTTGTAAAATATTGGCAGCGGCCTAATTTCTCCAGTATTTCGTCGATATTTGGAATGGAGTACTTGTCATCGATTGTTACCTCATTCAATTTGCGGTAATCTATGACAAGTCTCCATTTTTTCTTTCCGCTCGCGTCCGTTTTCTTTGGGACAACCCAAACCGGAGCAGAGTATGGAGAATGACTTGGTCTAATTATTCCTTTTCTAAGCATGTCCTGGATCTGATCTCGGACTTCATTTTTATGGATGTATGGGTAGCGGTATGATTTTGCTACGATTGGGGAATGTTCTATAGTGCGTATATTGTGCTTAATTGCACTCGTGAATGTCAAGTCTTCATCTTCATTATAAAATATCTTTTTGAATTTTTTTATTACACTTATTAATTTTTGTTCTTCTTCTTGATTTAGATGTTGTAATCTTAATTGTTCGAGTGGTGATTTATGGTCTTGGTCCTCAGTAATGTAAAAGTTATCGGTGGTCACTGGTATTGTCGTTTGTATATTGGGTATTATATTTTTTTTGCCGTCTGTGGCGATTTCTACAACTGTTTCCATTTCAAAGTTCGAAACATTGTATATACCTTGCTTTAAAATTACTTCCCTATCTTTTGAAGTTTTTCCTTCGAAGTATACAAGACCCTCTTTTTGTTCTACTGGTACTTTGATTTCATAATTACCTTTTGTATAAACCACATTATTATGTTTTTCTAAGTTTAACGAGATACTCTTATCATTTATTTGTAGCGTGTTTGTTTCGAAGTCAATCTTTGCTTTTAAATTTTGTAAGATATTGTTACCTATTATCCCGTGAAAATCTTTATGGAAGTCGCAAACGTAAAAGTCAATCTTTTGCATAGGATCTCCTAATTCCTCGAATAGGGGTATCCTGACTTGTTTATTAATTCTTATATTATGTTGCAAGGTTTTTATTATAGTTTCCTGGGTTGGTATATTCCATTTCGGGTCACATAAATTTGTGCTAATTATCGAATGCGTTGCCCCTGAATCTATTATGAACTTTAAAGGTTCAATTTTTGATTGGACGATTATATATGGTAGAGATTTGGGGAGGCTTGTAAACGAAAATTTTCGTTTGGTTGGTATGATGTACTTGCTTGGTTATGGCTAGGGATATATGGTTTATAAGTTGTATGTTTATGTTCCGTTTCGTTGGTATTAATGTCCATTGGTTCTGGCGGGCTAGTGTTTCTCATGGCTTGGCAATTGTTACCATTGTTAAAACTGTTATATCTGTTGTTTTGGTTATATTGAGTTCTTGGTAGGTAGTCGTTTGGTCTTTGTCTATTTGGTTGTTGGAACCTGTTGTCATTATTGTATTGTCTATGATTTGTATTTTGTTGTCTGTAATTTCGATTTGGTTGTCTTTCAGACTCGTTATTATTATGATTATTGAATTGTCTGTCGTTTTGGTTATTTTGGTGTCGGTTTTGTTGATGTCTTCTAGGGTCGTCATTTTGTCTGTCGTTATACTGGGAGTTGCGGTTAAAATATTGTCTGTCGTTTCCCTGTTGGAAGTTGTCATTTGGTTTATTCTTATAAGTACCTCGCCTTTGCGAGTAATTATTTTCGCTTCCTCCTTTGTATGCATACCCGGCTTTAAACAGTATGTCCATTGCTGACTCTAGTGTATGGGGGTTCCTACATATCAAAACAGATCTCATTGGTTCTGGTATTCTATTGGTAAAAAAGTTCAGAGCTGATCTAGCGTTATTATTTGCACATTCTTTCAATGCGACCTGCTCTCCTACTATTGTAGCAGTTTTATTATTGAGTCTTCTTAATTTACTTCGTATATCATTGTAGAAGTCCAAACAATTTGTACGGAAAGTCGTATTTCTTAGTTTGTCGAATAGTTCCTCACATGTGTTTTTGTCGCCGAAGTTATTAATAAGGATTTCTTTTATCTGCGGCCAACTTTGGACCTGGCAATTAATGTCGATAGTTATTTTAGCTTGGCCCTTTAGTTTACTTTTTATAATATCTATAAACATGGGTTGTGTTTCTATTGTGTATGTCAAGAGTAGTGGTAGGATCCTATCGATAAGGTTACAAAAATCAAGAAGTTCATCTGTGTCACCATTAAATGCTGGTAATTTGGTTAAATATTTTATAGGGTCGATTGTCAATTGCGCCATTTTATAGAAGGATAACAGAAGGGAGCAAATAACAGCAATATATAGTTTTCGTAAGATTTTTATAAGTTATAAATTTTGCACAAAAATTTTTTTTTGAATCACTTACTGAACTTAAGATGAAAGTTAATAATGTTGAAGTTAATGAAGTTAATAATGATTCCCTTGTTACTGTATGATGCGTTTCTTTGTTTCTGGTGTTCACAATCGTATGCGTAGATGAGTTACTTTTCTCCTTAGTTCGTTGAGCTTGTATTTCCTTCTTGCTTCTACTTTGAGTTTGCTGAGCAATTCTGCTATTTGCTGGTTTATTTCTTGTTCTTTTCCGTATGAGTACAATTCTGCGTGTGTATTGAAGAAGTTTTCCATATATTGTTTTTTTTGTTATTAGAGTTCTTGAGTCTTATTAAATTTTATCAATTTATTAAACACTTTTGATGATTTTTTTTTTTTTTTTTTTGAGTTTAAATTTTTTTCAAAGTTACTTTGCACAGTTCGAAAAAAAAAATTTTCTTTTTTTTTTTATATTTTAGCACGTGATCATTCGCGTGTGGGTTTACACATTAATCGTTAAAACGAAAAATATATATTTTTTTTTTAAAGGATATTTTGCGTATATCCCATCCTCGTCGCCAGTTAAGAATCTATATGTGATTCTGTATAAAAAAATATACTTTGACCTTTTCAATAAACTTGAAAAGGTCCACAAAAATAAAACTCGTGTTTAAATTTAGGTGTTGTACTTTTATTGTCGGTTGTCAATCAACTGCCTTGATTACAAATTGTTCTCGCTTAAATACCTTAATGCTAGTGCATACATATATATTTTCTTATTAGTTATATATCTATTGCTTGTTTGTATTAGTGTAAGCATTTAGGTTCTTTCACACAGTGTGGCGGAAGTCGTTCAGAGTTCTCAATAATTGTTTGTTACATTTTAGGCAAACGATTATTGGGAATTTTTATTTGGTTGCTAAAATAAGTGCAAGCTTGTCGTTCAGAGTTCTCAATAATTGTTGGGACAGAATTATTGGTAATTGTTTACTATGTTTGGAGTAAACAATTATCAAGAATTTTAGAATTTAAGTTTTTGAGCGGGGAGGAAAGGGTTGGCTATAACACCTAGTCTCAGTAAGCGGTTGTACTTCTGGATATCAGTGGAGTACCGATTATAAACCATATAATCTACTAATTTAGAATAGTCTCAGTACAGTTGCTTCGAATGCTGGAGTCAAAAAGATCTGCACGTCGATGTGTCTTCGTAGATGGCTCGTCTAGAAAACAGCTGTGCGTCGTTGTGTCTTCGTTGCTTGCTGGTCAGGAAAAGAGAGAGGGAGTCCCTCTGCTGCTGCGGCTTTTATAGCCCAGCTTCAGTTGCAAGGCCTACAGGAAGTGTTATCGCACCAATTCGATTCAAACGCAGCCTTCACTGTCGCTGCAGAAATCGGTTTGTTGCCCAGCACGTGGCATTGTTTGTTGTTGCACACTCTGTTGTTATTTTTGTTGTTGCACACTCTGTTCTTATAGTTGTTGTTGTTGCTTATGTCATGAGCGTCGATCGTTGGGTCTTTGCATGTTGTTAGTGTGGGTTTATTTGGGGTGGATTTAGCCAATTACTTATGATACGTGCAATAAAGTAAACTCTTCTGGAATATTCGACGTCCTGTGAGGTCCGTGACTTTGTTTAAAAGATGGTGGTGTGGCAGCAGAATTATGTTGGAGTAAAATTTATGGGGAAATTTTGTTCCTTACTGAATAAGTATTAATTATTCCAAATGTTTAATTATAAGTAATTATTGACGACGGACTCAATTCTACTGCTACCGATCGCAACTGACTCGTGTTTTCGACTTTCGACCACTTGCTCCGGCCAGCTGAGCTTGATCTCCCCTTTGGCCACAAAATGTGGTTCTCGCCCATTGCATCAGCACGCTTTTCATCTGCACCGACCACCAATGGTACATCTAACTTGGACCGAAAAGAAGTAAACTTTAAGGTATCATCATTATTTTTACCAATCGGCATCGTGGTCGCCACTTTGCTGCACTCGGCTTTATGCGTTAACATAAAATCCTTATTTCTGGTGTACTGCACGCAAACGTTGCCTAATAGTAGAGTTTCTGTATTTAATGTCAATTGTGACTTAATTAATGGTAATTTTATAAGTAACGGAAAATCATATGGTTTTTTTTTACCTCGATATATTTTTAATCCATACATAATGTGATTGACACCGTTTTGTAGAAACAATAAATTAATATGGACATCTCTCTCCAACTTTGTGGTATTGTAATCTATCCAATCTAGATCTTAATTAAAACACACTGCTTTCCGAGAGAGCCTTTATTATGACTGAACTTTATGTTCCGCGGTTAAGCCGCTGTAGCTACTTAAGCTACACATACATATATGATAATATTGAAAAAGCTGGGATCTTTAATATAAAGATGGATTAATATTATACTTTATTAGAGAACTTATTATAACAGTGTTTACAGGAAGTGAAAGAAAAGAGAAAGAGATGACAATCTAATAATAAGAGTTAAATGTCAAAAACAGATGTTCAGTAGAGTTACCATATTGGCCAACTTAGAATGTAACTGCGATTACATTTTCAATACCCCTTCTCATTCTAAATTGGTAACAATATTTAGTTTTGATCTCATCTCTTTGATTTTATGTGGAGGAAGTGGTTTTGTGAGTAGATCAGCCTGCATATCGTTGGTAGGACAGTATTGACATCTTATTACTCCTTTCGCCACGTAATCTTTTACAAAATGATATTTAATATCAATATGTTTTGTTCTGTTGTTCAATTTAAAGCCTTCAACAATTTTTATGCAACTCTGATTGTCTTCTTGGATGATGATGGGTTCAGCTATTCGCTCACCAAAATCTACTATAAGCTCCTTTAGCCACAATGCTTCTTTGGTTGCTTCAGCAAGTGCCACAAATTCCGCTTCGGTTGAAGATAAAGCCACGCACGTCTGCTTGCGACATGCCCATGACACTACTGCACCATATACCTTGAATAAATATCCACTATTCGATTTTCGATTTGATTTGTTTTCGCCCCAATTGGCATCTGAATAGCCGGATAGAATTTCATCGCTATTTGGTTCTATATGCAATTTCATATTTGCGGTTCCTTTGAGGTATCTTGCCACCCTTTTGAGTTCGGTCCAGTCTTCTTCATTAGGGTTACTGACCTTTTGACTTAACCCAAATAACGCCGCAATTTTTTTTTTTTGAAAACTTAAATTTTTATTTCGAAACTTTAATATTCATGGGTTTCTAAGCATTTTTTATAATATAACTTTTATCTCTTAAATCTATAGTTTTCCCGGAATCCGGTGTCCTTTTAAAAGGACAGTGGCTAAATACACTACTTTAATTATTTTTTTAAATTTGTAGTTCGACTTTATAGGAACATAACTAAATTGCTGTTTTTTCTCAATAATATAACAAAAGAGGATTTGTAAAGTGAAATATATACATAAATGTAAATGGAAAAGCGATTCTTTTAAGTTGGAGTGTGAAACGCCAAGAAGCACTCCTTTGGATGTAAGGTGACATCACATTTGTTGCAAAAAAAGTTGGCCTTCTTATGGCAATAGGTGCAACGAGTTTGCTGTTCCTTGTGTTGAACTAGGTGCCCTTGTCCATCAAAGCGCGAGTACATATGAAGGTTGGCGCTGGACTTGCTTGTACCCTTCTTTAAGGGTGTTTTAAAAGATTCCAGTAATCCCATAGCAATCACTCTTCTGAAAGCTAAATGGTCCATATTTCCGCCATACGAACGATATAATAACCAGCTATTTTGTTCAGCCATGTCTATACAATGAGAGATGAGCGGAAAATACCATTTTTTTCCTCTAATAGACGTTCGGTACAGCCCGATGTTTTGGTCGGCTCTGTCAACGCCGCCCATGTTTTCATTATACATTTTGATAAGCTTTGGTTGCTGTATAGTTATCTTCTTTTTGTCTTTTTGCGAATAGCGAGATACTGGTAATGATGGCAGCACTTCACAGTTGTTTGAAGCTATTGTTACAATGCTATTGTCTACCCACTTGCAAACTACGACTGAGTTGCCAATAGTGGTTGCGTACTCAAAAAGACCACGATCAATCCGTTTTAATGCTTTTGAGTGCTGCAAAGGACAATCTTTTCCCTCTCTGTTTTCTCTCATTGTTCCCACTGCTTTGACATTTCGTAGCTTCAGCTCTTCCAGCAATTTTATTGACGTGAAGAAATTGTCAAAATATATTTCGAATGGAACGTAGGGAAATCTGTCTTGCAATACATCGACGAATTAAAGAACAACACTGGCACCCAGTCCTAAGTGCTTATATTTGTCGTCCAAAGGAGTGGAAACGCCTTGATAAGGCTCAAACCATAATATATACCCCAATCGGGTTGTGCCTGCCCAAAACTTATAGCCCCATCGGATCGGCTTGCCGCGGATAAACTGTTTTGTACCGTGATGTCCAAAATATGGTACCATTGATTCGTCAATGCTATGGAATTCTTCAAGTGGAGCATGGAGTATAAAATTCTTGCCAATAGCATCAAAAAGTGGTCGAACTTTCGCGAATCTGTCTTGCTGTTGTAGTTTGGTATTGTCGCAGCAATGTATATTTTGCATTATGAATCGGAAACGATTTCTTGGCATCGCTTTACTAATGACCTCATTGGTGACGTCTTTTGCGTTTTCCCAATACATTTCCCGCCTCGGAACCCGAACATACCCACTCAACAGCAAAACTCCAACGAAACAACGCATTTCATCTGGTGTGACATCACCAGAGCGGTTATGGCTAACTGCATACATGTTTGTATATTCCACAAGTAAGGTAAATATATTATCGTCAAACAATTTCATAAAAATGTCCATGGGATCTGGATTTTGCTGGCATTCTTGAAATAATTCCCATGGTGGTAGGGTAGGAACCATATCCGATTGCTGCCACTTATTGACACATTTTTTTTTAGTAGGCCTTGGCTCTGCCACCCTTTTGCGCTTGACTAGGCTCGCTAAAGGAATATTATCGTCACTATTGCCATCGCTCTCGTAGTCATTTATATGAAAATGCCTAATTTCTGCCTCTGCACGTAGCTGACCGCCTGGCAAATTGTTGAAGTCCACATTATCCTCGTCGCCACTGTCTTCATCTGTTACATTAGCGTTAGCGTTGTCAGGGGGTGCGATGTAAATGGTTCCAAAAACCTCATCATCACTCCATTCATCAAGTTCTTCCAAAATTTCGTTAAGCTTTAATGCCTTTCGGTTTGACTTGCTGCAAAAACACATAAATAATATGTAATGAAAATTATAAAAGTAGGTAGTATATTTTGCCACTGTCCTTTTAAAAGAACAGTGCACTTTGCGCTGCAATACAGCATTACAGACGCTTTCCAGTTATTTGTTGAGTTAACTCAGTTGTTACTCATATTAATTTTTAAACAAAAAATATCATTAACTGGATGTAAATGATTTACTTACCTGTTTTTTTCCATTTCGCACTATTAAAAAAATCACTTGTCGCAAAGCACTCAATAAACAATTAAAACACGCGGAACTGTATTCAACAACTGACACTTTCGAGCTGCGAAACTACACAACAAAGCATAAACAATAATAATATAAAAAAATATTCAGAGAAATGCACGTGCATAACGGTGCTTTCTCTCATTTGACAGATGTTCTTTTGGTGTTCTTTTAAAAGGACGGTGGCGCCAAGTGGGTTAATATGTTTACAGCTGCCGTTATATCTGGTCTCGAATTCAATGCTATATACAACAAACTTCCGATGAGTTTTTGATATTTTTTGTTGTTGGTTAAAACATTTTGCTCAACGCCAGATTTTCCGTAAGAAACTTCCAAGGGAATTGATGAGGGTTTGCAATCTTGAAGACCGGATTCTTTTAAAATTTTGCCAGTGTACTCCGTCTGTGAGATTGAATAGTTACCATCCTTTGAACATTCTACTTCTAAGCCGAGATATTGCTTTATTGGTCCCACGTCATGAATCTTAAATGAATTTCGAAAAATATTCTTTACTTTATTTATTATTGATTCTTTTTTGGAAGCAATTAATATATCGTCGACGTAAATTAATATAAATATGGATTCAGCCCCTTCTGAACCTATATAAAAACAGGGATCTAAATTACTTTGAATAAATTTTGATTTAGTTAAAACATCATGAATTGATTGGTTCCATGAACCATTCTTTTTCTTATTGCTGCAAAAAAGCACGGGCTACAAGCCTGGCTTTGTATTCAGAACCATTCCCGTTCACCTTTTTCTTAAAAACCCATTTGCATCCAATCACATTGCGGTCTTTTGGTGTCTGTACAAGTATCCAAGTTTTCTTTTCTTCCATGGATTCGATTTCCTTTTTCATGGCCAAAAGCCAACCTTCGCTTTCATTGCTTGGTGAGTGTGCAGTGTATATGCAAATATGCAAGCTACGTGGGAATATGCTGACTGAACAGACTCCACAACGTAGCTCACTGTTAGCCAAACGAGTGACGGAAAGTTCCTGGCCACGCAGATTCCACGTCGTCTTGTTAAACTTATACATTGTACGCTATACACACTACAGTATGATAGGGGTCCACAATTTGATCACCTTTCTCAGAATGTAAAAACACATGAATGCTGATGTTATTATTTTCCTCAAATTTTCTGATTTGGTCTAATGGCATTGGAAATGACAAGTTTTTAAAGTTTAATATCATACTTCCAACATGAATCACATCAACGTTAAAATTCACTCGATATTGTGAACATTTATTGCTATTACTTTGGTACACATTTTTAATTACAGATAGAATAAATCATCAAAGCAATAGTCATCATTTCTATTCATTGCATTAATAAAGGCATGTTTCATTGCTAATGTTAAGATTGTGCAAACTTTCGAAGATTTTATTATCAAGCCGCTTTAGAACAAAAATATCAAACACCCGTCCACCGGAAGAAGAGAGAAAAAAGAAATACACCTATCACCGATTTACACGGTAGATACGTTCCTGAGAAAGACGTGTAAATCGAAAATTAAAAATTTTCAAGTCAAAACCGTGTAAATCGAAAAGCTTGCAGAAAATGCATAATTTTGCTATTTAACAGTTGTGATTTTTTTCAATATTTTTAGGTGTACACAGAAATAAAAATTAAATGCATTGACAGGTTAAAATATGTAATATATTACGGAAACACTGTTTTTTTATTTAATTACAATACATTCAACAGAAGAACAAAAAATAAAACCAAAGGTGTTTTATTATCCTTCATCACTATCAGAAATTATGTACTCTCATTCTTTTTTTCGGAATCGAAGGTTGGAATTCACTTTCATCACTCGAAGTTATTTGTGCCGATTCGATGTTTGAAGCAGAAATATTTACATTCTGAGAGGTGGTAATAAAATCGGTTATTAACAATTGCTTCGAATTTTTTGTAAGATCTTTGTAAACTTCTTCATAATGAGCCAAGCAGCGATTTATGTCACGTTGGAATCGTAAAGCCCTTTCAACGTTTGTGTCATTTTGTATAAAATGATTACCCAGCTTTCTTCCCAATGCGAGTCCTTCGCGGATGACTTTAGCAGTGAATGTTACTAATTCCTCTTCATCAGATATGTCAGACTCACTTTCGCAAACTAAGTTAACTAAATCATCCTCACTTAGTTCTTTATCAGCCATTAACTCTGCGATATCATCATCAGTAAAATCATCAAAACCTTCTCCGCCCAATGAATGCGCAATCTGTACTATCTGCGAATATTCATCATTTAACGTTGAAATTTTTTCCAACAGCTATTGAGCGTTGTTTGCTTAATCGCAGTGTATGATAAGGCGATATACTTCACACAGTCTAAAATTGTAAAATTTTTCCAAGCACTAATAACTGTTAAAGATTCATTGTTCTCCATTTGTTCCAAAATACATATATGTAAAGGCTCGTTTTATGTACAAAGCTTTAAAAGTAGAAATTATGCCTTGGTCCAATGGTTGTAATAATGAAGTTGTATTTTTTGGTAAAAATTTTACTTCAACGTTCTCATATTCTAGATCTTGTGGGTGACCCGGCGCATTGTCAATTAACAAAAGCACTTTAAAAGGCAATCCCTTTGAACTTAAATATTTTTTGGCATCTGGGATAAAACATTCATGAAACCATTCAGTAAACATTGCAGCAGTAACCCACGCTTTCTTATTAGCCCTCCAATAAACGGGAAGATTATTGATGTTTACTCCTTTAAAGGCACGGGGCATTTTTGATTTGTTAATCACTAATGGTTTCATAATATAATCTCCTGAAGCATTGCTACAGAAAAGAATTGTTATGCGATCTTTTGCTGCTTTATGACCACTAGCCGATTTATAAAATTTTGAGACATAAGTCCTTTCAGGCATTTTTTCCAGAATAACCCTGACTCATCAGCATTGAAAACCTGATCAGGGGTGTATGAATTGTCGTTAATAATTTCTGCAAAATTTGCTGGATATTCTTGGGCTGCATCTACGTCGCCAGAAGCCAGTTCACCTTTTAATTTTAAGCTGTGTAAAGAATGTCTTATTTTAAATCTTTCAAACCAGCCATGACTTGCCAAAAAATTTGGCTTCTTTTCAGTTGAAGAAGAAGATGGTAATTGCTCTACAATTTTTTCGTAAATTCGTAATGCTTTATTTGTTATAGCGGCCGTATCAATGGGTAGGGTACTCTTTTTTGTGTTTGATCTTCTATCCAAAGCATTAACGCTTTCTCCATTTTTTCCATTGCGATATTTCTGGTGTATGATGTTGTGCCCATACTCGTGGTATTGCCAGCTGCAACACTCTTTCTAATTGTGTTTTCATTTGTTCTAATAGTTCTTATTGTAGCTTCGTTCATGCTATATGATTTTGCAACATCTACTACTCTATCTCCCTTTCGTAAGCGATCCAAAATTTCGATTTTAGTTTCTAAAGAAATAACTTTTCTTTTAACTTCTTTCGACATTATAAGCCTATAATTTTTTTAAATTTATGTTAATTTATAATAATCTAAATTATGCACTCACTTGTAATTTACGAATATGGAAAATTAAATCTTTCTGAAACTGTGAAACTTTCACTCAAATACAATTTTCCGTAGATAAAACTTTAATTTTTTGCGAAGAAATACAGACACAGTGTGCATGTGCAGCAAGTCAGCACATAAGCTCGGAATTCCCCGTGAAATGTGTACACAGCGCACGTGTTCAAACACAGTAGCATTTAGTAGTGTAAATCGGGGGATAGGTGTATATACAGTGAATCAAAAAAGTATTGGCACAGCTCAATTTTCAAAGTTTATTTGCTAATAACTTTTTTTCCACACCACTTACAAAAATAATTAGTATACAATTTTTAAAAAGGAACATTTTATTATATAATTAAAACATAACATATTTCATATTTCACTTTTTTCCAGGTGTAATGTTATAAAAACTAAAAAAACTCATTATTTTTCCTCAAAAAAGTATTGGCACACATGTAAAAAATTTGATTTCTGGTAAGATTTATGAACATTTAATATTTGGTTAGACCTCCATTGGCCTTAATAATTGCCGCTAAGCGTCTAGCCATACTTTTTACTAAGTTAGATGTCTCCTCTGGTGTTATGTTTCCCATTCTGTCCGTATGGCTTCCTTGAGTGAGTTCTTTGATGTTGTGCGATGACGTCGTATTTTCTTTTCCAGTAAACCCCAAACATGTTCTATAGGATTCGTATCTGGCGACTGTGGAGGTGTTTTGAATTGTTTGCAGTGGTAAATTTGCCATTCTTGTACAAGATACGACGAATGTTTCGATCATTTTTTTGCTGGAACATAAATGTTTTCGCATCTAGCCCCAACTTTCCAACACTTGGAGTCAAGCTTTCTTTTAAAATATTCATATATAATTTCTTGTCCATTTTCTCATCAATAAAGACGAGATTTCCCACGCTAGAAGCCGCCATACACCCCCATACCATGACATTGCCACCGCCATGCTTCACTGTTTTTATTACATTATTTTCTGGCAGCTCTTTGTTTGGCTTTCGCCAAACTTTTTGTGCGCCGTCTGAACTAAATAGGTTAAACTTCGATTCGTCACTAAATATCACACGATTCCAAAATGATTCCGACCGATTAATATTGAGTTTGGCGAACTCCAGCCTCTTTTTTATATTTACAGGCGACAGGCAAGGTTTGCGTCGAGGAACTCGTCCATGATAACCAGCTCTGTTTAGTGTATTTCGAATCGTTTGTGGGTCGAACTTTTGTTGAAATTTTTGCTGTATTTCATGGCATAATTTGACGGCCGAAGTCTTTGGATTTTGAGCTACTGCAGCTACTACAATCCGCTCCTGGCGTGGTGTAAATTTTTTTGGCCTTCCAGATCTGCTCTCACGCTGTAATTTTCCGAAGTTTATGTAATGTTTTATAATGTTTCGTACACTTGAATATGGCCTCTGTAATAGATCTCCAATTTCTCGATACGATTTTTGCTGTACGTAAAGATTTATTATAATCTTACGGACGTCTACCGGAATTTCAGAACCTCTGCCCATTTTGATTATTCTTTCAAGAAATACAATATCAACACTAACTTGAAATATTAGATAAAAATTAAAACGCAATAATTGAGCAGAGAGAAAAGAAATGGAGCAAAGAAAACTAAAGGATTACCGTTATTTGAGCAAAAACATTACACTCACACAACGTGTGCCAATACTTTTTTGAGGAAAAATAATGAATTTTTTTAGTTTTTATAACATTACACCTGGAAAAAAGTGAAATATGAAATATGTTATGTTTTAATTATATAATAAAATGTACCTTTTTAAAAATGGTATACTAATTATTTTAGTAAGCAGTGTGGAAAAAAAGTTATTAGCAAATAAACTTTGAAAATTGAGCTGTGCCAATACTTTTTTGATTCACTGTATATAGGCTGTAAAACGTCAAAGATGATGACGTGTCACAAAGTGGCCAGACTAACATGTATATTGTAATTGAATGAAATAAACAGCTTTTATTTAACACTATACGAGTATTATGAGGTAATTTAATACAAGCAGAACCCTTCAATGGTTTATATGGATTTAGATTAATCTCTAATAGTATGTTGTTCACAAAGTGCGGCATTATTTCTTCAATTGGTGTGTGCTCGTATTCATATTCCAGTGGCCAACTTGTTTGTGTGTTGTAAAGGAACTCGGGGCCAACAAACCATGTATTATCGATGCCAATCCTGTCGATATTTATTATTCCATTTAGTGGCGAGGTCGTTATGGGACATTATCTTTCGAAGGAATAAACCTCCAGCTTCTTGAATTTGAGTTTTTCAGTATTTCCCCTACCCGACACGCGACAAAGTGCTTGTATCTTTTTTTATTAGAGTTAATCCAGCAGATAATTCTTTTTGAATCAGACCAAAAGAAAACTTCCGAAATTTTTATTCAGCGTCCTGCTATAATAAGTTTTCAAAGGCGCAGGCCTAATATTGCAGCTGAAGTGTACCTGCCTGTATTGTCCTCGCTTTATGCAACAAGGGATGATGTTTATAAGTGCAGCAATCCTTGCCACATTATTTGAAAGAGGGATAGGTGCTGTCCCTCTGCTATATTCCTGCAGACATGTTCTGCATAAATTGTTTTTCTTGATAAGCATCCACTTCATTTATAAGCAAAGCCATGAATTTTGCGCACTTGTCTACGGAAATGCAATTGTTTTACAAATTACGCACATGGATTTACGATTCAGTTGCTGCGCGTTGTTGTTGTCGTGAAAGTTTACAAACTTTTCTTGGCGTCTCTTTTCAGCTCCTATGTGCACACGATTGGGGTGAAGGTGACGACCGATGCTGCTTTAGCTATTTGCAAGAGCCAAAGACTGAATGATGGAAGGTTCTTTGTGCTTACGCTTAGCTGTTTTACCATTCCCTATTGAAGTCGAAGTTGTGGCGGTAGTCTTTCCGCTAGCTCCTGAATCAAACATAGATTAACCATATGATCTCCCAGTCCTGCAGACTCCATCGTAGCACACACATTCTGAACCGAAAGAGAAAATTTTATCATTATTATCTAGGTTGTCTGGTTTAGGAGCTGGTTTATTCCGAATATTTTCCAGAAGGGAATAAATAATAATTTCGGGTCGACCAAATAGCATTTTTAAATTGAATATTATTTCAGGAGCCTGGTCGGGATGAATAAGTCTACACCGAACCGCTTCAAGTGCAGTGCTTTTCAGACGCACCTCTGAAGGCGACTAAGATTCTCCTGATTATTGAAGCCACACGTTTCTGTTGTATTTTAGACCATTATCTTCAAGGATGCCCTTACCGACGAATTTTCCGTACGTGTTGTATTGCCAGTCCATCTTAAGCATAATGCGACTTCAACGCCTTTCACGCCCAGGTCATTTAAAAGGCTTTTCTCCACGAGAGTAACATGGGATCCTTCATCTAGAAACGCAAAACTTGTATTGATTTAATTCTATATTCAATTTGAATTGGAAGAATCTGGAAATATGGCCTCGTTGCCTGTTGAACATCGCTGTGCGAGTTCATAGATACGTTGCGCACTTGCTTAGACATAAAATTGATACTCATGGTTTGGTCGCCTTGGTTTGTTATACCGTTTATCTCAATCGCATACCTTTGTAAGAGGGGGTGATGTTTTGACTTCTGCAACCAACATGAGGCTATTCAAGTGAGCCTCCATGTGACAATCCTCCATTATATATCAGATGTTTTGTATACAAATGTGAAGCCTATCATTGACTCTAATTTATCTTTTGGTGGGAGAAATTTTCTGTCCTTGTCCACAGTTCGCTCCAGAATGTGTTCCGGCTTACCGAAACCCATGCGTAACGTTTCAATTATATCGCCTACCATTGCTGGCAGGATTAATTTATCTCTCACTGTTTGCCGCGCTCTACATTTTAGACATGCCTGCAGACGCATGAGATTTTCGACGTTTGTATAGTCAGCCACAGCGGAATGGTCTCGAAACTGCTAATAAACAGCGGCCACTCCTCTGGATGAATGTTGAATTGGGGTAGGTTGTTTGGAATCGCCTGCGTTTGCTACTAGCTGCTCTGATGTTGGGCGCTTCACAAATGCGGGAAGGTGACTCTCGTTTCTGTAACTCTTCTCCACCGATTATTTCTCTACTGGTAAAGACTGTAACATCAGAGTGACGCCATTCTCTACTATTGTGTTTCAGTAAGTGTAGTGAGTAGAGTTTCTAATTCTCAACTAGTCGAGATATTGTCAACTGCTCTTTAGCAACTGAGAACTGATACAACCAGTTGAGATTGAATGCACTAAGTAATGCTTTTAGTTCAAAATCTGTTATATTCATACGTTACCTCGTGTATTAGGCGTGATATCATGGTTTTACTTAAAGGACCAACGAAATCCTGCCTAATATCCCGAACAAATTAACCAGTTGCATAAAAATATAGTGCAGCTACTACCCTTGACTTTTTTGGAATGAAGGTATTTCTAACTCAACTCTTCATAAAAGACCCAATTTATTTTAAAAAATTAATGCAAGCGTCATTATTTAACCGAAAAAGTTATATGAATCGCGCCTCAGGGATATGAAATGGATCACATGCATCTCGCAACCGCCGACGTTGAACGCGAGTCATATTTCGGTTATCGGGCATTATAGCATAAATTATCACACGATCTCACTCTTTTTTACAATTTATGTTCAATTATCTACTTATTTGTCTCTAAACCTTATTGTTTTTTTGTTTATTTACTATTTGCTGCTGTCTCAGTCGGCGTCGCAGCGTCTCTTTAGACGTCTCAGTCGCTGCCGCTGTCGATAGGGGGTCTGCTGCTATCTCTATGCCTTTATCTGCCTCAGTCGGCGTCGCAGCCTCTGTCAGCGTCTCTTTAGGCGTCTCAGTTGCTACCGCTGTCGATAGGGGGTCTGCTGCTATCTCTATGCCTATATCTGCTTCTGTCGGCGTCGCAGCCTCTGTCAGCGTCTCTGTAAGCGTCTCAGCCGCTGTCGATAGGGGGGGTCTGCTGCTATCTCTATGCCTATATCTGCCTCAGTCGGCGTCACAGCCTCTGTCAGCGTCTCAGTCGCTACCGCTGTCGATAGGGGGTCTGCTGCTATCTCTATGCCTATATCTGCTTCTGTCGGCGTCGCAGCCTCTGTCAGCGTCTGTGTAAGCGTCTCAGCCGCTATCGATAGGGGGGTCTGCTGCTATCTCTATGCCTATATCTGCCTCAGTCGGCGTCGCAGCCTCTATCAGCGTCTCAGTCGCTGCCGCTGTCGATAGGGGGTCTGCTGCTTTCTCTATGCCTATATCTCCCCTTATCTGCCTCACTCGGCGTCGCAGCCTCTGTCAGCGTCTCTTTAGGCGTTTCAGTCGCTGCCGCTGTCGGTAGGGGGTCTGCTGCTATCTCTATGCCTATATCTGCTTTCTTTCGGCGTCGCAGCCTCTGTCAGCGTCTGTGTAAGCGTCTCAGCCGCTGTCGATAGGGGGGGTCTGCTGCTATCTCTATGCCTATATCTGCTTCTGTCGGCGTCGCAGCCTCTGTAAGCGTCTCAGCCGCTGTCGATAGGGGGGTCTGCTGCTATCTCTATGCCTATATCTGCCTCAGTCGGCGTCGGAGCCTCTGTCAGCGTCTCTTTAGGCGTCTCAGTCGCTACCGCTGTCGATAGGGGGTCTGCTGCTTTCTCTATGCCTATATCTACCCCTATCTGCCTCAGTCGGCGTCACAGCCTCTGTCAGCGTCTCTTTAGGCGTCTCAGTCGCTACCGCTGTCGATAGGGGATCTGCTGCTATAGCTATGCCTATATCTGCTTCTGTCGGCGTCGCAGCCTCTGTAAGCGTCTCAGCCGCTGTCGATAGGGGGGTCTGCTGCTTTCTCTATGCCTATATCTGCCTCACTCGGCGTCGCAGCCTCTGTCAGCGTCTCTGTAAGCGTCTCAGCCGCTGTCGATAGGGGGGTCTGCTGCTATCTCTATGCCTATATCTGCTTCTGTCGGCGTCGCAGCCTCTGTCAGCGTCTCAGCCGCTGTCGATAGGGGGGCTGCTGCTTTCTCTATGCCTATATCTCCCCTTATCTGCCTCGGTCGGCGTCGCAGCCTCTGTCATCGTCTCTATAGGCGTCTCAGTCACTGCCGCTGTCGATAGGAGGTCTGCTGCTTTCTCTATGCCTATATCTGCCTCACTCGGCGTCGCAGCCTCTGTCAGCGTCTCTTTAGGCGTCTCAGTCGCTACCGCTGTCGATAAGGGGGTCTGCTGCTATCTCTATGCCTATATCTGCCTCTGTCAGCGTCTCTTTAGGCGTCTCAGTCGCTACCGCTGTCGATAGGGGGTCTGCTGCTTTCTCTATACCTATATCTCCCCTTATCTGCCTCAGTCGGCGTCGCAGCCTCTGTCATCGTCTCTATAGGCGTCTCAGTCACTGCCGCTGTCGATAGGAGGTCTGCTGCTTTCTCTATGCCTATATCTGCCTCACTCGGCGTCGCAGCCTCTGTCAGCGTCTCTTTAGGCGTTTCAGTCGCTGCCGCTGTCGATAGGGGGTCTGCTGCTATCTCTATGCCTATATCTGCTTCTGTCGGCGTCGCAGCCTCTGTCAGCGTGTCAGCCGCTGTCGATAGGGGGGGTCTGCTGCTTTCTCTATGCCTATATCTGCCTCACTCGGCGTCGCAGCCTCTGTCAGCGTCTCTGTAAGCGTCTCAGCCGCTGTCGATAGGGGGGTCTGCTGCTATCTCTATGCCTATATCTGCTTCTGTCGGCGTCGCAGCCTCTGTCAGCGTCTCAGCCGCTGTCGATAGGGGGGTCTGCTGCTTTCTCTATGCCTATATCTCCCCTTATCTGCCTCGGTCGGCGTCGCAGCCTCTGTCATCGTCTCTATAGGCGTCTCAGTCACTGCCGCTGTCGATAGGAGGTCTGCTGCTTTCTCTATGCCTATATCTGCCTCACTCGGCGTCGCAGCCTCTGTCAGCGTCTCTTTAGGCGTTTCAGTCGCTGCCGCTGTCGATAGGGGGTCTGCTGCTATCTCTATGCCTATATCTGCTTCTGTCGGCGTCGCAGCCTCTGTCAGCGTGTCAGCCGCTGTCGATAGGGGGGGTCTGCTGCTTTCTCTATGCCTATATCTGCCTCACTCGGCGTCGCAGCCTCTGTCAGCGTCTCTGTAAGCG
This sequence comes from Clusia tigrina, assembly GCA_920105625.2. Taxonomy (NCBI): domain Eukaryota; kingdom Metazoa; phylum Arthropoda; class Insecta; order Diptera; family Clusiidae; genus Clusia; species Clusia tigrina. The sequence goes on along the minus strand of OV050033.1, from coordinate 37,202,457 downwards.
TCTCAGCCGCTGTCGATAGGGGGGTCTGCTGCTATCTCTATGCCTGTATCTGCTTCTGTCGGCGTCGCAGCCTCTGTAAGCGTCTCAGCCGCTGTCGATAGGGGGGTCTGCTGCTTTCTCTATGCCTATATCTGCCTCACTCGGCGTCGCAGCCTCTGTCAGCGTCTCTGTAAGCGTCTCAGCCGCTATCGATAGGGGGGTCTGCTGCTTTCTCTATGCCAATATCTACCCCTATCTGCCTCAGTGGGCGTCGCAGCCTCTGTCAGCGTCTCTTTAGGCGTCTCAGTCGCTACCGCTGTCGATAGGGGGGTCTGCTGCTATATCTATGCCTATATCTGCCTCACTCGGCGTCGCAGCCTCTGTCAGCGTCTCTTTAGGCGTTTCAGTCGCTGCCGCTGTCGATAGGGGGTCTGCTGCTATCTCTATGCCTATGTCTGCCTCAGTCGGCGTCGCAGCCTCTGTCAGCGTCTCTTTAGGCGTCTCAGTCGCTACCGCTGTCGATAGGGGGTCTGCTGCTTTCTCTATGCCTATATCTACCCCTATCTGTCTCAGCAACTGGCAATGTCTGGCGGCTGAATAACACCGTTTTGACAATTAGAGCCAAATTTCCAGTATACGAAGGAGAAACAGAAACGGCGATTAGGTTTTACACTCAATTAGTAACAACCTCAGCTGTTCGCCAATTTTGGGGGCCTTGCTTGCTTTATTCAAAGGTATTATTGTCGTATCGGGTTTGGGTTGGTGTTTCAACATTTGGTACGATATTCGGTCAAAACCAGGAGTTTTGCTCTTAGCATTGGATAGGGCGAACTCCAATTCTAGTATGGTTATTATTGAATCTCTTTGTTTGGCTGAGGTAGATAGTTTTTGGGGTTTATATTGGGTTTGAAGAGCTGTGTTTTTTCAATTCTAAAGTGTGGGTGAAAGTTATGATTCTGCGATTGTTTAGACCATGATGTGGAGAAGATATGTCTGTGGATTTGCATAATTGGTTCGGACCATTTTTTATTGTTTTTATTTTTTCAAGGTGCTGGTTTGCGGGTTTATAAAGGGTATTTTTTTAGACGTGTGGTTTTCAAGCAGAAATAAAACGCGTGAGTTCTTCAAGACAGTCTGCTTCGGCGCTTTTAATTGCTTTTCTGAATACAGCATTGGCTTTCTGTATGAGATCAGATTAGGTATACTTATATGTCTTTTATATCTGTACCATGAAGTTTGTTTTTCCTCTCGCAGGTTGGACGAGTGGAAAAACAAACCACCAAGGAAAAGTAGCTTTAAGTACATTTCCTTTAGACTGTGGTATTGCTATATTCGCAGCACTACGGATGATATTTTGTATGTTTGCCGCTTCTTTATTCACATTACTGGTTTGAACGCAGGTTGGAAACTGTTTCTCACAAATTGAGTTGAAAATGTCCAGTCGGTTAGGTCTAGTTTTATCTTACTTTTTTCTATATTGAATTTTGAATTTATTTCAATGAAGATCGGGAAATTATCGCTTCCGTGCAAATATTCAGAGATTTTCCAAAAACATTTCGGAGCAATTTGTGAGGAGCATATGCTGAGATCTATGTGTGAAAAGGTTTTATGTGTATAGGCGACTCATCATTTAAGACTATTAAATTTTCACATAAAATAAGATCCTCCAAGATTCTTCCTTGTTGGTTGGGATTTGTTTATCCCCATAGCGGACTCCATGAATTAAAATCCCCTACTATAATGTAGGGTGTATTTATGGAGCGTGTAATTGAAAGTAAATTTTGCGGAGAGAATATTGACTATATTGAAAATGATGCCAAAATTGATTTCGATTATGTGTGTTGCTAGAACAGAACTAATTGAAACCAGTTTGTGAGGGATGTGTTTGTTTATGAGCAAACCTATGCCTTGCTTAGAAGTAGTGTTGGTAGTCAAGTTATGGACGTACCCTGCATATTTCTTTGGTGCTATTGTATTATTTGTTGAAACCGGGATGTGTGTTTCTTGTAGCGCAATTATGTCCGGGTTGAAGTCCTTTATTAACAATTGTAATTCGTGGTAGTTGTTAACGAATCCTTTTATGTTCCACTGTAAGAGTTTAAGGTTCATTTCTTGTGTACCAAATGGAGAATATAAAAAAATGCTTTATTTATTTTATTGTTCTTCTTCGAAAGAAGATTTTTTCTTTTTCTTGAATAATCCTTTTACAGTTTCTGGAACAAGAAGGGTGATATTCTGCACAGTTAGCACAGAAGGAGCGGGAGCAGTTACTGGGAGTATGTGGTGGGTGGGCACAGTTCACACAAGCAGGGATTCCTTTGCAGCGTTTAGCTGTATGTCCCAGCTTCTGACACGATTTGCAACGCATCGGATTAGGAATGTACTCCATTATCTTTACTGTATGCCAGGAAATATCAATTTTGTCCGGAAGATGGTATAAATCAAAGGTTAAGAGTATAACTCCGCTAGGGTGTATTTACCTTCAGTGATTTTTTTAAATTTGAAGATCGAAGCCACTCCTTGGGAACTTAGTTCACGAACGATTTCTTCGTCTGAAACAGTATTTAAATAGGGCGCATATACTGTACCCTTTGTACAATTTAGAGAGTTGTGTAATGAGCATTTAATTGGGCATGGTCCATATAGCGTTTTAGATGCTAAAAATTTCTCGGTTATCATTTGATTTTTGACTAGAAGCAGCAACGTGCCGTCACGAAGCTCAGAGATAGAGATGATGTCTTTGCTAATGAGCTGAAGAGATTTTTGCACTGAGAAACAAGTTCGATAGCGGAGTTTTTTCATCAGCAGAAGCTACAACAATAAATTTGGGATTAGCCTTGATGGTTTTTGGGAGATCGGGGAAGGTAATGGAGGAACTACGGTTGTGCCTTTTCTTTTTTTTGTCTCAGGGCCGTCCGCAAGTAAACCGAAACGGCTGCCTTCGACGGAGGGGGCCCTGGGGCCATGATCTACTATATGTAGGTGTACACTATGCACTTGGATTGAACGTATGTGTTGTGTAAAAACAAATATTCAAAAAATTTATTTTTTACGCCAGTTGACAGGTCCTTTCCCATTACAACTCCACGTTTTTCTTCAACAATGCATATAAGGGGACTATTTTGTGTGCGAATTTGGAGGTGAACTACGGAGAACAACTATGGTACAAACTTAAACTTTCGGAAAGGGAATGGGATGCAACTGTGAGGAAATGAAAGTTCACAGCTTCTAAAACAAAACCCAATCAGTGGTTTTTTTCATCACGTCTCAATTTTTTTGAAACGCATTTGAAGGTGGTAAATTTGTGTGAATTAATATTGTTAATTTTTTATTATTTGGCAAGTTATTACTTACTTACAGGTGTTTGGGTCGAGGGATCCAGTTTTGATGTTTATTTTTTCCAACGACCGACACTAGAGGGCGCTGTCATAATATTTGAGTTATTTTTTACAAATTTTTATAGCAAAAATTGTATTTTTAATATTTTTGAGGCATAAGAATCCGTTTTTGTCCTCCATTTTATTGTAAAACATACTCGAGGTGATATTTCAGAGAAAATTTTATTATTTTTGGTGTTTTGAAATGTTTTAAACTGAAAAATAAAAACCAGATAAATTAACAACAGATAAAACAAAATGGCCGCCATCCCTATTGGAAAACCCTTTATATTATATATTTCCATAACGGCCAAACTCCCACCGCGACAGCATTTGCAGACGCCGATCGTTTGTAGAAATTTGTTATCAATTTTTACATATTTATTTATTGATTTTATATGATTCCCAATTGAAATTGAACACATTTAAATAAATAACCTTCTGCTTTATATCTGTCAAATGGAGCTGTGAAAACTGTCAGAGTTCCCAATTAAGGAAATTTATAGTAAAAATTGTTCCAAATGAAATAAAATAAAAAGAAGTATGCAAATATCAAATGTCTGGGCAAATCTGCAAAGAAGAAGTGGATTATTATAAATTATAAAAATAATAAAGCGGTCCTCCCCATACCGTTCTATATAACACTTCTCTGAATACGAAGTACACACAATATAAGTTAATGAAATGCACGTTTTGAAGTGTGAATTATTAATGAATCTCTTTATTGGTTATTACGCTTTTTTATAGTATTTTTGTCATTACATAAATTTGCTTAATACTAAAATTATTTGGAAACAAGTGCAAAAAGGAAAAGTTAAAATTAAAGGTAAATGGCATAGACATAGCGTCAGCACCTTTGGGGTATGAGAATAAATGTTCTAAATGGTAAAGCTTGGCTTGTGTGGGCATTTCCTGGTTTCGTGGAAATACACCAAAAGTAAATGAAATAACACACTTGCATGTGCACTGAGTTGGGGCATAGCTACTGTGGGAAATGCAATGTAAGCTTTGCGAAGATATTTCGAAATGTTAAAATAACATTTCCTGAATTCTGAGAAATATTCAGTAGCTGTAGAAAAATAAATTTAAATATTTGGAATGTTAACTCCTCCCCCTTTAAATTCCAACGCCCACGTTGGATGAGTCGTGATTTTGGTAATCAATGGAATGGACATGTACTGTTTCTATTTTTAAGGTTTGCTTTCTGGCCAAAATTTTCTTTGCCAAAAGGAAAATTAATCCCAGTATAATGACAGTAGGAAAGGTAAGGCTAGTAACGAGGGCTGCCTTATTCTTATGGGTCAAATCACGTATCTCTTCTAGATTTTTGACGTGTAAGTCTTTTAAAGCTTTTAAGGAAAGTACTTCTTCGTATGAAGATACGTTGTTCATAGATTGTACTATGGCAGGCATTGGGCGAGCCATTGTTTTTTCTTTGCTGAAGTAAGTTTTATCACCTATAGTTAAGGTAGTATTATGAAACTTTACCAAGAATGTTCCGTTAAGGGAAACTTCCTTTTTATCTAGTGAAATTATGCCCCTATATCCGTTTAATAGCATTAGACCAGGCATAACCTCTTCAATTGTTGGTAAATGATGATGGTTTGTTGTCGGACAGACGGACGGCGTTCCGGACAGAAGATTAGGTAAGCATTCGGTATCTGTAATGTCAACGTTTTCTCTTTTGCACAAGGATATTTCGTTAATTAATTTACAATTAGTTTTTATTTCTAATATTGAATCTTTGCATAGAATAAAATTTACCTTTTTTATATTAATTACAAAATTGCCTTTTTTTACAGGTCTTATAAATAGGTTTTTACAAATAATATTCTCGGTCTTAGGCAAGTTTACAATAAAAATTAATGTGTTTTTGCTAGAACTTATTTTAACCTCTGCAAACTCGAGGGTTTCGATAAGATTAATATAAGGCAAACTTTGATTTGTAAAAAAATCCCTTATGGTTGTCAGTTCTGAGTTCGATAATATAAATGAATTTACGATGCCGCTTTTGGCCCATTGTATCGCGTAATTAATGTTTATAAGTTCCTCGGTTAAGATTTTTAATTTACGTTCGACGTCTTTAACTATTAAAGTCCTTAGTGAGTCCGAAGTTTTAATGGAATTAAGTACAGTGTTCGTCATGTTCGTAATGATTTGCAGCCTTTCTTCAATGGCTTTATTGATTACTATTTGATTTTGGTTATTTTTTAGCAGATTTTTAGTTTGGTCTGAAATAATTTGGAAATCTTCGTGGTCGGGTGTTCCAGCAATCCATTTCCAGGCAGTGCCTAGTGCGTCTATGGATCTTGCAGAGCGTTTAGGTCTCAATTCGTCAAGGATTTTTAGTGATGAGTTTAGTTCATGTAGTAGGAAGGTATAGCTAGCGTCTTTTCTCGTGATGTCCTTTTTAATTGTTTCTTCAATAGTGGTCAGTATTTTGTTGTATTGTTCCAAGTCGATAACGTGTAAAATTTTGAAAGTTCCGATGACTAATTTTGATTGTCCTGTCTCAGTAGCTATTACTTGTGAATTTGAATAGTCCAGGATTTGAGTTTCTGGTCTGATTGACGCAATCAGGGTCCTGCAAATAGCGTAAATTAATTTCTTATTAAATTCTTGTGAACAATTTTTTTGGATTCTGTTATAATAATTCCTCCCTTGTCTTCTTTAACTATTTCTTGTTTGTACCTCGGGGTCAATTTATTTCCTAATCGTTTATTGCCTTTTACAAAAACAATATCTCCTGGAAGATACGTCCTAATTTCTGTTCTCTTTCTGTTGTGCGTCTTAAGGTCCTTATCTTGTTTTTCTGATATTTTTTGAGTGGTCAAAAGTCTGTCCTTTTTTAGTTGAGAGGGGTCTGCATAGTCTCTTCCAAAAAATGCTTCTATTGGTTTTTTATTTATGGTAGAATGTATGGAATAGTTATATTTATTAAGGGAGTTATTTAAAAGGTCCTTGAAAGAATCGTAAATTTTTTCGGCGTTAAGGCACCTCATTATTTCTGTGAGTGTAGAATGAAAACGCTCTACCTGACCGTTTACTGTACTAGTATACGGAGGAGTGCGGTAAATTTTTATTCCCAGTTGATCTTCTAACATAAATGTGATCACTGAGGAATTTAGAGATTTCTCATTATCTATTACGATATTTTCGGGAGTGCCGAAAGAAATCAATAATTCCTGTAAGGGTGCTTTAATGTCCTCAGTTGCCCTGGATTTAATTATTTTGGCTTGGGCGTATTTTGAAAATGTATCTATTGCCGTTAGGATGACTCTATTGTTTGTGTGGTATATGTCAAGGTGAATAAAATGTCCTGGATATTCTGGTAATGGGGTGTGTTTTAATATTGATTTACTTGGGTGTCGTTCGTACTTATTTTCTCTGCAAATTTTACATTGTTTGACTATTTTAGATATTTTCGCTTGCATTTGCGGAAAATAGTATTTTTGGAGAAGTTGGACCTTGTTCTCTTGCGTATGTCTGTGAGCTCTCTTATGTTCGTTAACAATTTCTGTCTGTTGTTCTGTGTCCGATGTCAAGTCAGTTACCATTGTCCTGGTGTACCTGATTCTATATTTTCCGAAATGGCTTGAATAGATGTCTTGAATTTTCCCTAAGATACTGTCCTCTGTTTTGATAGCGTTTGTCACAGATGGGTTTAAATATTTTGTTAATAGCAATTTTAATTTGTCCTTTGTAAAGTGTATGTCCGTAATGGTGTGTCTGTGGTAGGTTGGGAAAATTACTTCAAATTTGTAAGAAGGGTCTCCAGTTGAAACTATTATTTGGTTCTTAAAAACATTAATTGGTACGTCTGTAAAAGGTATTAAATTTTGATATGAGCTTTCGTCACTGTGCCGGGTCGGAGTCATTGAGTTTACTTCGGTTTCTTTTAGTGTAGGTCTAGAAAGTGCATCGGCTACAATATTTGTACTACCGGGTTTGTACTTCATTTCGTAATTGTACTCCTCTAAGATAGCCTTCCAGCGTTTAAGTTTGCTATTCGTGTTTTTGTTACTGAGGGCATAAGTTAAGGGCTGGTGATCCGTAAAAATCTTTACTGCAGATGCTCCGTAAAGATAGTTTCTTAGCGATTTTAAGGCCCAAATTATGGCAAGCATTTCTTTTTCGTTAGTGGCGTAATGCTCTTCACTCTGATTAAGTGTTCTCGATATAAACGTGATGGGTTTACCATCTTGCTCCAGAACGGCACCAATCGCAAAATTGGAGCTATCGGTTGTCAGATGGAATGGTCTATCAAATGATGGAAACGAAAGCATAACGTCTTCTGATGAAAGCGTGTTTTTTATTTTTTTAAAAGCTTCTACTGCTTCACTGTTTAAAGTTATGGAAATTTTCGCTGACATTTTTTTGGACATGCGTCCCTCTTCCCCTCTTAAAAGTAAGGTAAGGGGTTTTGCGATTTTTGCATAATCTTTAATAAATCGTCTATAAAATCCTGATATCCCTAGAAATGATCGTAACTCTTTTATTGTAGTTGGTGGTTTTAATTCTTGTATGGCCGCTACCTTGGCAGGATTAGTTTTTATACCCTTTGTTGATATAATGAAGCCCAAATACTCTACTTCCTTTTTAAGAAATTCGCACTTATTGAGTTGAACCTTCATGTTGGCTTTTTGGAGAGTGTCAAAAATGGTTTCTATATTTTTAAGATGAGTCTGTTCATCTGGACCAAAAATTATGATATCATCTATGTAAACATAGCAGATTCTGCCAATGTGTTCCCTAAGGATATCGTCTAAGGCTCTTTGAAAAATGGCAGGCCCATTCTTTATCCCGAACGGGACCCTCGTAAATTCGTATTTTGCGTTATTGATCGAGAAAGATGTTTTCTCCATGTCCTTTTCTCTTAAAGGAATTTGGTGAAAACCACTTTTTAAATCAATTACAGAAAAATATTCATTTTTGCCAAGTTGTGCCAAAACTTCATTTATTTCAGGTATTGGATACCTGTCAGGGATGGTGATTTCGTTTAGTTTTCTAAAGTCTATGACCATTCTGTCTTCTCTAATGCCTGAGGCATTTAATTTTTTTGGGACTGCCCACACTGGAGCGTTATAAGGTGATTTAGATCGTCTGATAATGCCATGATCGAGTAATTTGAAAATTTCTTTTTCTATTGAGTCTTTCATTGCCATCGGATATGGGTAGTATCTTGAATATACTGGGGCGTCCGTGGTTGTTCTTATTTCCGCTACTACGGTTGTAGTAAATGTTAGTTTTTCGTCCGGATCCAAAAAAAGTTTTGGATATTTATGGCACAGAAGGTATAGTTTGTTTGCCTGTTCGTTTGTCATGTGGTCTGTCCTAATGTCTATATTGTTCACTGACTGTGACAATTGTTGTTTTATAGGAATTTTTATTACGTTGTCGATAAGCATAAAATTTTTGGATGTAAAAATTATGGCTTTAAGTTGTTTAAGGCTGTCGTTGCCCAGAATTCCACTAAACGATTTTAGTTTAGGCAAAAGGAAAAATTTTAGGTTTTTGGATTTTATACCAAATAGGTTGATAAACGTATGGTGAGTAATTGGCACTTGGCCTCCTACAGAATTGGCTTTAAATATAGTTTTATTTTGTATTGGGTTTTTGACTAATGACGACTGTATGTAGTTTTTGTTGGAACCGGTGTCTATTAGAAATTTTAGGATCTGTCCGTTGCCTGTCTTACATTGAAAATATGGCAACGTGGAGTTTGTTATTCTAAAAAATGAACATCCGAAAATTCATTTTCTTGTGAGCTATCTTCCTGTCCAAAATATTGCTCGAGGTATGCTGTCAAGTCTTCGTCAGGTTCATTTTCCTGTTGGGGTTCTGTACTATTGTCCGTTACTTCGTCGGGAAAATTTTCATTTTCGTTATTAGTTTCAATATGGTTTACTCTTTGAAATTTAGCTGGCTGGTGTATTTGTGACGACTGTGGTGGAGGTCTTGCTCCTGAAAACCTATTGTTGTTTGGAGCTGGTCTATTCATATAGTTGACCATTTTTGATCTTATGGATGGGTCTATCTCCATTGGAACTGGAGGTTTCTGTTGGGTTGGTCTAGGTGGTGGCTGAAAATTATGTCTTGTCGGGTATGAAAACTGATTTTGAGGCATTTGGTGACTATAGTACCTAGTGGCGTTCATATTGTTTGATTGTGGATTGAATCTTTGAACGAATTGTGGTATTTGTGGGCGCATATTGTTTTGTGTGGTATAGTTGGGTCTCGGAAAGTTTGGCATTTGAGGATAGTATGCTAATTGTGGAAAAAAATGTTGGTTGTGGTTTTGGTTATTTTGTTTGCGTTGAGGAATAGAGGGTATTTTACTATTGTTATTTGCATATTGCGTCCTAAATTGCTGATTGTCTAATTTAAGGCATAAATGTAAGGCTTCGTTCAAATCTGATGGTTCTCTTATTCCTAAAAGTCTTGGCAAGTCGCCTCTGAGGCCCCTTACAAAGGTGTCCAAGGCCTTGTTGCGGTAATTTTTTGTTAATAAATGTATGGCTTCCTCGGTTTCTTCCATACATGCAATTTTATTTAAGATCAAAGAAAGGTGGGCGTAGACTTCTTTGTAGAAGTCCTGTACCGAACTATTACCCTGTGTCATAGATGACATTTGATATTCTAATGTTCCTAAATCCCTTTTGTCCGCATAGTGTGTTGTGAGACATTTAATTATACAATCCCAATTTAGTGGGGTATTGTAGGATTCTAATGCAATGTCTGCATTTCCGGTAATTTTATTACGAACCACATTGAGAATTCCGAAGTACTTAGGAGTTCCCCTAAGGGTTTCATAAATTTTAAGGACTCTCTCAACACTTTTTTTCCATGATCCAAATTCTGTTGGATTTCCGGAAAAATCTCTAAGACATTTGACTATATCTGGAATTTTGTCAAGACCGGTTAAGTCTTCATGTTCCGCGTCTATTCCCTGATCGACTAAAATTTGTTCCCTGTGCCTGGTTTGTTGTTCCTGCACATAAGCTCTACGGACTATATTAGCGATCTGTGCTTCAATTTCTGGGGTTATGACTAAAGGCATTGGTGGAACAGGCTGTTGTTGTCCAGCATTTTGATTTGCTAACGCTTGTGCTGCTGCAGCTTGGGCGTTAAGAACTGGGGGTCTTAATAGATTGTTTGGATTAGACATTTTGATTATTTAGGCGTTGTCGTAAATTATATAAAAAATGTCTCCGTTCTCTGGTCAAAAGTATTTTTCGTCTAGCTATGGTCCTGTTTTTGTCGTATTCTACTCCCGAATCACCTGAAGAAGTTATCCAGTCCAAAAATTCTGTACTCGAACCGTATGTCTCGTAGTCACTATTTTCTCCGTCAGTCATTAATGTCAGAATTTTGAAATTTGTTTAACACTTAAGTTTGCCTTTTACAAAAAAAATTTTTTAATTTATTTGGAGAAATTACACAATTTTAAAAAAATTACGAAAAACGAATTTAATTTATAAAAAAACGAAAAATGTTTTGTAAACTTTTAATGCTTTTAAAGTATTTACAAAATGTTGCTTTGCTGTAAAAAAATTAAAAAAAAAATTTAATTTTGTGCAAAAAGTTTAATTTTTTTCAAAAAACTAATTTTTAAATTTTTTGTTTCAAGAAGTTAATTTTACTTCAATTTAATTTTTTATTTTTTGTATGAAATTTTTTGTAAAAATATTTAATATTTTGCAATTTAATTTTTTGCTTTAATTTATTTAATGCATTTTTGGGATAAAAAAAAAAAAAAAAAAAAAAAATATAATTTTTTCAAATAAATAATTAAATTTTTGCCAAAACAATTTTTTCTGATAAATTTTTTGTTAAAAACTAACAGTTAAAAATTATAAAAATTTTAAAAAATTTATTTTTATAGTATGTTTTCTAATTTAAGTTGTTCAAATAAATTGTTTATAATATTTGTTTCTTTAAACTAAAATACTACGGTATTTAACTTACATAACTATTAAAGTTTTCTGCATCTTGCGGAAAAAAATCTGCTTGCTGTTGATGAAAAGTTTTACTGATGGAAAGCGTGTTGAGTTGTTGTTGGTTCTGCTGTCTTCACAATATATTTCCTCTTGTGCGTGGCAATCACAAAAAGGTAAGGTTCGCACAATGATGTTGTTATTATTTAAATGTTTAAATTTGTAAAAAAATAGTTTTTCTCAGTTTTAAAAAAATTTTTATTTTATTTTTTTCTTTAAATATTTAAATTTGTATTAAAAAAAAAATTTTAAATTTATAATTATGTCCTTAAATATTGTATAACCCGCGCCGACGTCCCGGAATTTGTCCTTTTTAATAGAGTCTATTTACTAAGGTTCCGCACTACGTTCCAATTACGCGTGTACCTTGTTCCTACAGGATTTCAGTACTTGTTCTATGCTCCACTTTAGGGCATTTATTTTATTTAATGCTTTTTTAGGGCGTTTAATTTAATGTTCTTGCACTACTTTAGGGCACTTTTATTTTGCACTACTTTAGGGCACTTTTTATTTTGCACTACTTTAGGGCACTTTTGTAGATTCGATCGATGGTACTGTGGCACTACTTAAGGGCCAGACCATTTACACGTTGGGCGCCAGTTAATGAAATGCACGTTTTGAAGTGTGAATTATTAATGAATCTCTTTATTGGTTATTACGCTTTTTTATAGTATTTTTGTCATTACATAAATTTGCTTAATACTAAAATTATTTGGAAACAAGTGCAAAAAGGAAAAGTTAAAATTAAAGGTAAATGGCATAGACATAGCGTCAGCACCTTTGGGGTATGAGAATAAATGTTCTAAATGGTAAAGCTTGGCTTGTGTGGGCATTTCCTGGTTTCGTGGAAATACACCAAAAGTAAATGAAATAACACACTTGCATGTGCACTGAGTTGGGGCATAGCTACTGTGGGAAATGCAATGTAAGCTTTGCGAAGATATTTCGAAATGTTAAAATAACATTTCCTGAATTCTGAGAAATATTCAGTAGCTGTAGAAAAATAAATTTAAATATTTGGAATGTTAACTTATACACTAACGTACGGCATCTTAGGAGTGGCACGCTGGGGCTTACTCTGTTACTTACAAACGCCAGAACCCTAAGTTTAAACTGCCCAATGCAGCTCCCTATTTAGGCCAAGCCGCGGATTGGATGACGTGTATTAAATGACCGCATGACGTAACATTTCGCTAACTTATCGTTCAAATTAAAAATTTTAGATAAAACTGTTCTATTGGAGTGTTGCCTTGCTCACTTACTTACACATACATATATATATTTATCGGAGGAATAAAAACACGATACGTCTGCTCAGTTCAATCGTTTTATTGAGAGTAAAATAATACAAAAGGAAAAAGAAAGACAATGGTAAAAATAATACAATGTTAAGAATAATGAAAGGAGAACATAAAACATAGTTGGAAATATGTGCTTTGATGTACAGAGTTGTATTTATAACAATTCAATAGAGGTATTCACTTTCCAATATGTTCTATAATAGCTTTGGGATACATTTAGAATTTGCACTTATCTATTTTCCCTATCAATACTTATGTAGTTGGGGTTCATATATAGCACATCGAATCATAGGATCTATGAACGTATAAATTCCATCAAGTGCTTGATCAGCTTGACAGGTTTCCCGAAATATCTTAAAGAATATAGGAAACAAAATTATTTAGGAACCGTTCTATTGTAATCGAATCGATCACTTGGAAGTTCAGAAATATTTTCAACAATAGGAAAAATTATAAAAGAAACAATTTTTTTTTTTTTGGGTGCTAGTAGTGAAACTAATAGAATCTTAACATGGAATCTTAACTGGATGATGCAATCGCCTTTTAGATATTTATTTCTGCGCGAAGAAAAAAAATGAGAGAAAGAAACGTGTCTGGATGAAAGAGTGGTTACATAAAAGAAATAAATTCATATCCATTGCTGATTTTCAACTTTCATTGTAATTTTTCATGCTATTTTTAATTTACCTTTCAATTCTTCCGTCGATGTGCACACTCTGACGAGTCTTGACAACAACGCCATATACGACAAACATGTTTGCAAACGGATCGGTAAAAATGTTTCAAAACATACGTTTGGTTTGACAACATCGCCACAGACGAGAAAAACGCCCTCCCAACACAAACCAATCGCACAAGCATGTTTGTCGTGTATGGAAACCTTAATTCGTGCGAATCCCAACTCATTGAAAATAGTGAATATTAAATTTTTTTTTATGGGGAGAAAATGAAAGTTTCAATATGAAATGGAATTAAAGTTAAACACATGCATCGAACGTAGTCAAGAAAATCAGTTAATCAGCTTCCAACTTCAAACAAAGAGTACACTAAATATTTCTATTCTGATATTTCTACAATCAGATGAGCTCAGTTTGCACTTAATTTACTGTTTATTTTAGCTTTAAAAAATGTATGTGTAAAATATAAATCAAAGTGAAAATGTTTAAGATTAAAAGCAGTCCATTATTATTAAACACACCCTATAAATATATATTGTATATTAAATTACGTAAATATTAAAAAAAGCAAGTAGCGAAATTATTTTCTTATTATAATACTCAGTTCAACAGTTACGATGTCCAATAAGAGTCTTGGAGTTTGCATTGATAAAAATTAATTAAAAGACCACATAAATAATATTATTAATTTCAAAATTAAAATTCATTTTTCAGACATCATTTTATATTCATGCCCCACTGTGTATTTGGGCTGACCGATATTTTAAGAAACTTGACATTGGCCTCAGAACGAACTCCTAAGAATTAGGTTTATCTTCTCTGTTCTCTATTTGCTTTATCTAAGAAAAAAATATAAAAAACCAAATGTGTATTCATTTCCAATTATATTAACCTAATGTCTTCTTTATCAATATATTATTTTGCTACTCTGATTAATTGTAATTTTTAATTATAGCATCAGAATTTTGAATTTTGTCTCTTTCTTCCATGCAAGTTTTTGCTGACAGTTTTGTTCCATATATTAATATTATAATATATTATTATGCTGTGATGTTGTAAGCGAAAATGTATCCAAAATGTTTTAAATAAATCTTTCCATAAAATGTACTTTAAACTTTTGTTTGTTTCTACTAAAATATTGTTACGAAATCGACACGCCATCTGATTGGTTGATGGTTTTAGGGTGAGCGTCAATTTCAACTCCTAAAAATGCACACGCGAGAAGGAATGCGAAACTGCGTTCGGAGGTTCTCGTGTGCAAGAGGTATATAAGCGACTGCACCATTAGAGTCGGGATTAGTATATAAGTGCAAGTGAACAAGTGAACATCGTAGTAGCATCAGCAGTTAAGCAACGAGCGTAGCCGAAAGTGAACATCGTAGTAGCAGATCAGTTAACCAGTGACAGTGGCAAAAGGATCATAGCCGAATCCTGAGAGTGGCATATTGAAAAACGGTTCAGACCGGCCCAAAAACTAGGGGCTAATATGAGTATGACATTGAATTATTTGCACAGTCAATTACAAAAATTTCCTGACAATCTGGGTGATTATAGTGAATAACAAGGGGAACAGTTCCGCCAGGACATCAAAATTGTGGAGGAAAGGTATCAAGTTAGGATCGTCATATGATGGCTGACTACTGTCTGGACTAAAAACTCCATAGAAAATCGCATCCAAAACGTTTTTCTTAGCTCTTGTTGATATGTTTCTGTTTCTTATGATTAATTGTATTATTCTTTGTATCATTTATAGCACTTTTTTTGTTTGAAATCATTTCATAATTTTAATAAACGTCTTAAAAAATATTCTCCTCTTTTTTAAAATTGTATTTCCAGTATAAATGGATTTGCCTTTATCTCAAAAAGTAGAGTCAATTCAACAACAAAAATATTATTATTTTTGTATTCAGCAGACCAAAATTTCCTAAAATTGACTAATAAATCCCATGCCGCAGAATCAGTTTCCCCTGTGTAATCTTCTCTAATTAATGAGAACATTGTAAAAGCAAAATTACACTATAAAATAACAACCGTTCAGTTGTGAGTCGCAAGCAGCGAAACCAAGAAATGATTTATAGATATGAATAGAGGAACTGTTATATTAATGAAACTTTAAAAAAGGTAAGTCAACATATGGTTTTATTTTACTTGCCACAATCCAGTGATTCGAACTAGCAATTCACTTTTGTCGAAGGCCTGACTTCCTAGAACTCATTCCCCGAACCCCTTGCAGACATAATTATAATAAAATAATAAGCGTCCTGCATAGAAAACACATCAACATTATGCAAAACCCCTTTATCAACGAACGTCCCGTTTGCATTTCGGTGGTTTGGGGATCAATCCAAAACATCCCGAGTGATTACTGCTAAATAGATAACATCATTCGCCGATTATGCCTTATAGTATGGGAGGAGACCACATCACAAAAAACTTATTGGAACACAAGGAAAATGAAATAGCAAGAACAAATTGTATCCAGATCGAATGTTCTGGATACAATTTGAAACTAATATTCATAATATTAGCGCCTATTCACGTTTTATTAACTCTTAAGTTTTTTCTAATGGACCATAATGGACAAGAACATTGAAAAAACTTCAGTTTGGCCTGCATAGTAATATAGGACAAGGGCAGGTCAAAAGAGTTTTGATGTCAGATAGAGGAGTATCTAGAAAGTTCCTTATGCTCAACAGAGAGGACCTCCCAGTCCCCACCGGAGACCTCACGAGCCACTGCACACTCAAGTAGCATCTAAAAAAACTGAATTTCATCCACGTATATCTGTAGATTATGCAACTAGAAACCAGAAACCGCTGCGCACATTCTCTGTCATTGCCATGCAGTCTGCAGAAAGCCTCCTGAAAGCTCACTTAGCTGAGTTAGTAGAATGTCGGAGGAAGTGTTAAAAGAATATATGTATATGATGTGGCTTGGCATTTTCTCCCTAACATCTGAATGTGATCAAGAATCACACCCGGACCCAAAGAATCACACCCGGACCCAAAGTGGTAAGATGTGAATATACATATCTCAGTCCACTTTGACCAACGAGGAGTTGAGTAATTCACTACATAGCTGGTTGTTTGGACTTTTCTAACGATACACCGGATAGTAGCTTCAGTTCGGCGAACATGTTGACCGAACATTTCAAGTAAATCACGAAACTTTTTTCGAACACAAAAAATGCGAAATGTTGTTTATTTGCTACTACTCAGGTTGTGGGGAGTTGGTTAGCATGTTAGTTGAAGTCATCAAATAGTGTAACAAAATGCAGTGGCGGCAACTTCATATGTATATATAAACATTTTGTGATTATGTTGTCACCTCTTCTAAAAATCAGCAATTCTGGTTTTTTGTTTACATTTTGATAATATGCATATTCGTCCCTATCTCTCTCTTTTGCTACAATTCTTTACTTTTACTTCACGTTACAGAAAGGTAACATATGACGAATTACAGTACTTGAATGTTAGTCTGGGAAAAGGAAAAATGCCTAGGTATGTGTTAATTGAATTTTGGTATTATGAGCGTGGCCAATTGGGTTTTGAAACGGAACCGCTTTTTTGTATTCGAGAGTTTTTAACAGAAATACGATTCAATGAGTACTTTAAAAACGAATGCTTAAGGGAATGTGATAAATCTGCACAACCATTTTCTGTATGCTTTGGCATTAGGATTGGTTGGAGTCAGACAAGCTGGTTACAGTGCAATGGAAAATGTTCATTAATGTCCACTTGAAGGTTAGTTACGAGACAATGGAAAACGATCAACAAGAGGAGGAAAGGAAAAGCAACAAGAGAAGTCGACTTCGACTACGGCGATTTATTAAATTGTGTTATTGATAATAAAAGAAGTGAATAATGGTGGTTAAAACAGGACAAGTATTGCGAGACTAGCAGCTGATACACCAATGGCTGTTGTACATAGTTTGTTGAAAAAAAAAACCCATACTGTTGCAGCATATATAGCTCGACACACATGCATATGGCATGCATATTTCTGTTTCCTTGCTTAAGCGGCCCCGAAACGTTACTGCATGACGTAAAGGATCGTAAAGATATATTAGTGAAATAGCTATTTATGCGACTCGCATACAATGACTGAAACATGCAGTAAGCGAAATCCAAATCATTGTATTTGCTTGCTGCATATGAAATGAAGCATGAATTTTTTCAGTCAATACGTCATGTGTATTTGTGTGACTGACTCTCCAATCATTCGAAACACAATTTCACAGCGCACGGACGTCATAGCGTAAAACGGAGAAAGAACATTTCTCATCGTACATACATGTGTATACTGTGAAACCTGGTTTTTAGTAGGCGCTTCAACGCACAATAATTCATTGTTATTCATGTTATGAAATAAATTGCAAATGAACATCGCTCATGAAATTTGGATGGCAATGCTTTTAAATATGTTTTACCATACATTGCTTACTACCAGAAATCATTGTGTTTGTTTGGCAGCTATTTTTCCACATCTTGACAATATTCTTCACAACGCTCTTCATCAAATGAAAAAATGCACTGCAGTAAAAATAATAAATTTTGAACAATATTTAAAATGAATTGGCGTACTCATGAAATTGTAACCGATTTACCCAACACTTTGGTGTGCGTTCTTGTTCCTCATTGTCATTTTGGGGAAGCACTATAAATTTAGTAATGAAAAAATAGTCCATGGGATTCTGAAGTAAGTGAACACTTATTTCAAAATACTTCTAAGTTATGAGCTTAACAAAGCCAGGTCATGCAAAAAATACAAAGTTGAATATAGTTGCCCTGAAACTATTTATAAACAAATAACATTGTAAACATTGCATCCACAAGATAAAACAAAAAAAAAAAATACTACCCATCAAACAAAGTCGACCTTATTGCATTCTATTCGGCAGCATTTTCTTTGGTTATTCTATATTATTTTCGGATCGAATATTTCGGAGTCGCTATACATATACGCAGTCAATTTCAGTATATCAGAATCTAACTCAACATATGCGGATTAGAACAATAATAACAATTTCTTATAATTTTTATTATGTTTATTGATTTCAAATATCGTTAATATAAATTTTCGTTTCATTACATTACAAAAGCATCAATAAATAATTAGAAACGGAGTACCTGTATCTTAGCGTAATTCATGGTTTTGTTGTGTCTAATAATCTTCATTTGTACACTTGGAAATATTTACAGTTTTATTTATAAAACAGTCATAAATGTATATAAAATTAGTATTTTATATTTTGTAATCTCTTACATTGTATTATTTTTAATAAATATACACACACACATACTCGCCACAAAACACTTTCTCATTTAAATTATTTAAACACTATTTTTTCTATCCAACCCAAGTAAGGATAAATTTTGGTGTAGACCCCTGGGGTATCTGAGGCTGCACAGAATTTTCCGAAAGACGTTATCCCCACAATGAATTTGACACAATTAAACTCCGGCAGCTCAGCATGCACTGGTCCTCCAGAGTCACCCTGACATGTATCCTTTCCACCATCCAAATTGCCGGCGCAGAATTGTTCATCTATAATGCCACGCGGTAAGCGACGCTCCTTGTGATACACATCCTTGCACAGTTTTTGTTCAATCAAATCTAAGTCCACTTTTTGCAAACTGTCTGATGTGTGACCCCGAAACTCTGTGCGTCCCCAACCGGTGGCGGTAACGCTTCGAATGTTTATATCCGACAATTGCCACAAACAAGCGGGACGCATAGACTGTTTGAATCGCACGCGTGTGCTAAGTTTAAGCAATGCTATGTCGTGATAATATGCAGATGAACGATATTTAGGATGAAGTATGATCATTAAAATGTTGAAATCCTCTGTTGTGGTAGATGATTCGTTCAGATTTTGGGCACCTAGACGCACCAAATCCGGTGATATATTGCTAGTAGTTGCACAATGCGCCGCGGTTAGCACAAACCGTTCACTGATGAGTGCTCCACCACAACCCCATTTGATTTGATGTGTGTCTTGAGTCCAACCCAAGGCACCCATATGTGCATATTCGCCAGTACGAGTAGTCTGACCTCCAACTATCATGGGCATACTAGGCACGCACAGTTTCCCCGAAAAAGTCCTGACATTACTTATTGGAATGCCATTTACTGCAACATTGTACTCTTCGCACTTTTGAGCGCTGATTCTTTGAGCTTGGTCCTGTTTCTCCGCTAATGGGCAGCATATCACTGGAATGCTTTTCCTATAAGTGCAAGTGTCAATCCTAGTACCATACAATCTGTACTCTCTAATAACATGTAGGCACTGATAGGCCAATATGCAATAACCACTGTGTCTATCGAAACTACGCCGGCAAAAGGCCCCCTCCTTCTTTGGTTTCAATATAGGAACATGGGAATTGCCCCACACACCGACTAAGCTCTGTATTATATCTTCATCAGAGCTATCAACGTTAAAGCTATTTGGAAATTTTGTTGTTGCATTCGCATTTTCGGGCGTGACCGGTTTCGGTACTGTTTGCTTTTCCAGTCCGGATGATTCGGGCCAAAATCGAGCAGCAGGTGTCTGGGACAAATTACTTAAATGGGTTCCTGTATTTAGAGCTTGAATTGTTGTTAACCATAAACTAAATGTAAAAAGCAGCATGTTCAGGCAGAAGCCAAGCATAGCTTAGCGCGCTTATAAACTTTCCATTGACTCCCTGTCAGTATCGAAGCTCTGACAACGCTTCCAAGTAAACAATGGCATTTATTTTATTTTTTATCGAATCGCGCACTGATTATAACTCCAACTATCAGTAATAAACCACTGCCAATGCTATGAAATTAATAGCCCCGCATTTCGATTTTCCTCGTTTCGACTAATCGAATCAACCCGAACGGATTTGCTTACACGAACTATCAATATAAATAATATAGTCCTTAATCTTCGAATATTTTGCAAGTACTGATTTTATTTTCTTAAATACAACAAATATATAGAAAATAGTTCTTACAATCTCATGTCCTACTTTCTAATGTATGTTTATTAGCTTCTTTTATGGGACGACAAATTATGATCCTTTGTTAATACCTGATCGTGTTGTTCGAAATCAAGATAGGTACAGTAGGTATTATTATAAAGAAATCCAAATATTATTCTATACAAAATTAACAAACAGTGATGATTATTTCAAAAATGTTGGCCGCTCTCTAGAATTTCCACAGTTTTTCATAATGATTATAAAAATCAATTGCCTTTTATTTTATCTTGCTCTTTACTTAAAATCAATTAGCCATTAATCTATTTATATTTATTTATTATTATTAAATATTAAAATTTAAATTAGAATAAATTACGTGGAACGTTCTCTCTTTCTTTAATCACTTATATACTAAGAACCAATGATATCGGTCAGTTTGTCGAATTAATTATATTGGCAATAAAACAAAATTATGTTTTATAAATTAAAGTGTTTCAATTGTAAAATTCAAAGATGATTTCTGAAATACTACAGTTAATTTTTGCAAAATGAGCTTCAGTCAAAATTTGCATTCTCTCCAAACTGACTTTATCTCAGATTCTTTCAATTCTGTTTTCTTACTAAATAACATCCCTGAAGATCAGATATATGACTAAATCGTTTCTCTCTCTCTCTCTCTCTCTCTCTCTCTCTCTCTCTCTCTGTCTTTCTCTAATACTACATATTAAATGAATCTGGGTTCTACTCTATCCGAAGGATCTTCGTTCTACCAATCCTTATTTTCAATTTATACAGGAATAAGCTGCATAAATTGTGCAACCCATAGTATATTTACATGGGGAACAAATTTTTTATGCGGCGCTCTCATAAGTAAGGATTATCGTCAGAATAGTGTATAAGCTGAACAAAAAGAAGTATCAAATTTTCCGTTTGTGAATTTTTAAAACAACAGGAAACCATAACATATTACTTATTAAATATAATAAGAACTCATGCAGAAACTTGAATTCAAAAAGTCAATAATGAAAACCTCTAGCATAAGAGTTCCAGTAATTCGAAAGTCGAATGCCTGCTGAGCCGGCAATGGTGAAGAGAAGAATATTATTTTTCTAAAGAAATACAGATAGCATCATTTAGAACACAGTTTACATTAAAAAAAACGCGAAAGGACAAGAAATGATAAATTTCATTAAAAGGTTATATAATTTATAAACACATATACAACTTTTTTTGCAATGAGAGATACTAACAACACAATATTTTATTTATATTTATATCACTTCCTCTACTTAGTGCAATTACAGAGTTTCTGTGTAAAGAATTGGTACGTGTGAAGCGACCTTAAAGAGTTGGAAGTGGCATTTTAGTTGCGCTGCCACCCTTGGTCGAGTGCAAAAGAAAGGTAAAAGAAGAAAACAAAACGAAGATTAAGGAAATATTCCTTGTTATAAGTGCAATGCGCTGTGGAATCGTTTGCCACTGCTCGAAATGGAATAAATAAATGTTTAGTGTGTCTGTACAAGCAATAAAATAGATAAAACTTGTAATGATGATTATTACTGCCACTTCAAAGATGGTAAGTGCGAAATTCTCGCAAATACAAAATAAATTGGGAGCAGTCACTCCAATGTTGCTTGAATGTGTCAACTATTCGCCACAGAGCAGATGAGTGGCCTGCAAAGATTATTATAAGCTTGGTGCTGAGTTATTGTGCCTTTACAAGTATATTAGAACAGAAGTGAGCAACTGGTGTAATTCGAACGGCTTTTCCGGAGTATTGCTGATGTTTTGGAAATTTGGATACGGAACCACTCTCTGCATATTACCCGACAAAAAGGGCTCGCAGACTTCATGACAAAGGCAGCCACAGTTGCAATTGATTAGATCAGAATATTGAAGAATCTCCACTATCACCAAGAATACACATGTAAGTACTATAATTAATATAAAGAGGAAAGCGCCATAGCTTTAGTGTGTGGGTATTATAAAAACACTCCATTATTATTAGTGTAGCAGATCTTAGAATCTGTACAGTTATTTGGATTATATCATTTAACAAATATTTAGAGATGTACATTTCCTCATCTAAATTTATTTTTTCTTTTCACTGGCTGTAACTGGAACCTGGCTCTATTCTATAACGCAAAGTACTATAAAAAAATTGTCACACTGATCTACACATTTATTTATTAAATACTACTTGATTGTTCCTTCCTTTGGATTGCTACGTTACGAATGCGTATCCAGTTATTTAATTTCTTCACAAACCTCTGTAATCCTTTCGATAGGGAGTTTTATTTCCGGTAGATTTACATATCCGAAGGCTATAAAGTAAAATGCATTGAAATAAAAAGCTATTTAATAGTATTCTAACCGATTTTTTCATATTTATCAGTCGATAATAGACCCGTTGAGATTTGATTGAATAATATATATGTATATGTTCAGAAAATAATTCAGGATACCTATTTTATTTATGGATGAAGTATTAAAAGTAAAAATAAATTTTTGAACCCTAGACGAAGCTGCTACCAGAAACTGATCACTAACTTATTAATATCCAGGTTGAGTTTTATTGAACGCCCGCCGGGTTGCCAGCTGTTAATTTTCTTTCACTTTCCGCAATGAATTTCCTGGAATAAAATAAAGACATAGACATTCTCTGGGATAAATGACTGCCAGAAGTCCATCAACTATTACGTTCTTTTCAGATGTGCTTTGTAACTTTGGAAATTCTAGTTTTTTGAGTCAGTTTTGACATTATTAATATATATCCATCATACAGATTATTTTCCAAAATTAAAGAAGGATTTATACGTAACGCCATATGATAATGCGAATATAGCTTCCAACCTTTTGGACTACAAACGCTCCTAGGATATGTTTCGTTTACTTTTTGCTTTTCTGTGTAAATTTTAAGATTTTAGGAATGATTTATACCCATATATATATATATATATATATATATATATATATATATATATATATATATATATATATATATATATATATATATATATATATATATATATATATATATATATATATATATATATATATATATATATATATATATATATATATATATATATATATATATATATATATATATCAGTATCTTTTTAATTATGTATGCTATTTGTTGGTGGAATCCACAATATTAATTATCCAATTTATTAAGAATATTTTAGAAAAATTTTGAGTTCCATATTATGTTAACATATTTGCATCAATTGGCGAAGGAATTCACCAAAATTAAATAAAAACTTCTCTAAAAGCGTTTATTGCACATTATTGTAAATTTCACCTTAAAATAGTCACAGTTCTACAAACACCCAAACTAACCAACTTGCAATTAATTGCAACGTGATGTCCAAGACGTTGGAACTTCTTATATGCTGCCAGCATGTATTTCGTCTTACCCTCGTTCACTTTTAGACCCACTCGCTTTGCTTCTCTTTCCAGGCCGGTATACGCAGCACTCACAGCTCGACCGTTATGGCCAATGATGTCAATATCATCAGCATACGCCAAAAGCATGACACTCTTATTAAAGATAGTGTGATGCAATTCCGCTGCGCCGACGATTTTGTCTAGCATGAGGTTGAAGAAATCTCACGACAGGGCGTCACCCTGTCTGAAGCCTCACTTTGTGTCAAATAGGGTTGGAAAGCTCTTTTCTAATTTTTACTGAGCAGCAGGTTGCGTTTAGCGTCGTCCTGCATAGCCTGATTAGCTTTGCAGGGATGCCAAATTCAGACATAGCGGCGTATAGTTGGCTCCTTATCGTGCTATCAAAAGCGGCCTTAAACTCGACAAAAAGATGATGGGTGTTTCTCTAGTGTCTTCTCCAAGATTTGACGTATTGCGAAGATTTGGTCGATGGTACCTTTACAAGGCCTGAAACCACACGGATAGGGCCCAATCAGCTCGTTAAAGATTGGTTGACGTCTTTCGCAGAGTACGTATATCGATTTTATAGTCAGCAATCGGTTGCTCGTATTCAGCCTTTTCGTAAGTGTCACTGCTGTAACCATTAAGCAGTTTCGCGAAGTGTTTTCGCCATAACCTGAGTATACTCTGGGCGTCTGATACCAGATTTTATTTTTCGTCTTTACAGGAATTGGCTCCGGTCTTGAATCATTCGCTTGGACCTTCATTTTTGAAAAAAATTTCGAGCTATATTCCTGCTGACAAACCTCTCGATCTCCTCGCAGTCTCTTAGATCCGCTTCTCGTTTTTAAAATCTAAAAATGCCTTTTTCATCCCTCCTCTTCTCTCTGTATCGCTCCTTCACAGCTCGCGTAACACACGACCGCAAGGTGGCTCGGAATGCTCCGTTTTTTTCCCCCCAAACCCCATATACCCGTGCTGGTCCTTATGTGACATCATCTACTTCTCAATGTGCTCTAATTTATTACTAAATTGGCTTTGTATATTTAAATTAAATTTTAATTTTTCATTACAGTTGGAATTTTCATAGTGAATACGACCAGCAAATCCATTAACGACTGTTGTGCAGTTTTCGAGAGCACCAACAATACAAATCCGACTTTTAGAGAAGCGATAGCAAGGATATTCATTAATTGCAGCAACAGGACTGTGGAAGTATACATGCGAACAATAAAAAAAAATATCGGGAGATAGTCGCAACACTCCATATTAGCGCCCCAAAGAGCAAAAGCCGTGCCCACTTAACAATAGTTACGCAATAGGGAACTGTTGGTGGAGTCTGTTGGCCACAACATTCAAGTAATTGCCTTTGGACCCGCTCCGTTAGATAGTTTTGTGTATAAGAACAGCCGTCAATCGTAGCCACCATTTTTTCGGCAACAAGCAGCACGACAGAACAAGATGGCTTGGACAGACACACATTGTAGTAGTTCGTCAACCCATAGTGTGGGTCGTGTGATGCTGACATTAGTGATAACATTTCTTCTATTCTCGATGCAGTCCACAGGCGGTCACGCAGATTGGCTGCAAAGCTGCAGCGTCTGTCACTGCCACTGGAACTCTGGGAAGAAAACAGCCGATTGCAAGAATAAGGCACTTTCGAGGGTTCCAGGTGATCTGAGCAACGAATTGCAACTCATCGATCTGTCGAACAATATGATTCCCGAATTGCGTCAGCAGGAATTTATTTCTGTGAATCTGCAGAATTTACACAAGATATTTATGCGAAACTGCACAATTCAGGAGTTACATCGTGAATCGCTAAAAGATTTGGCAATTCTTATTGAATTGGACATGTCCCACAACTACATACGCGAATTGCACGTAGGGACATTTGCTGGATTGGCGAAGTTGCGAAATCTGGTTATGAATTACAATGAAATCGAGGTACTTGGTAATTATCTGTTCGCCGATTTGCAGTATTTGGCGCGAGTGGAATTTAAAAATAATCATCTGAAACGAATCGAGATACATGCATTTGGCCAATTAAATAGTTTGTCGTCGGTGTCTCTGGAGGCGAATGCGCTTTCGGTTTTACGAAAAGAAACGTTTTCCCGTACTCCGAAACTTCTGCATTTATCGTTGGCCCAAAATCCATGGAACTGCACCTGCGAACTGCAGGAGTTTCGTGACTTTGCTTTGGCAAATCGTTTATATACCCCTCCAACTAACTGCAATGAGCCTGAGCACTTGCATGGTAAACTCTGGAATGAGATCCCATCGGATAACTTTGCTTGTAAACCCCGCATTTTGGGCTCTGTGCGGTCTTTCATCGAGGCACAATCCGATAATATAACTTTACCCTGCCGCATAGAGGGCTCTCCTCGTCCTAATGTTACATGGGTTTACAACAAGCGCCCAATAAATCCGAACGACCATCGTTTCAAAGTGCTGAATTCTATTGAGCAGAACGGTATTGGGCATGATAACGTGCTGACTTCAGAGTTGCGAATCTATGGAGTTCGTACAGGAGATAAAGGCTCCTACATATGCGTCGCAGATAATCGTGGCGGTAAGGCTGAATCTGAATTTCAATTGCTTGTGAATGGTGACTACTTCGGCGCTCTGAATGGCATGGGTGACGGTGCCATTGGTGCTTCCGCCTCCGATACTCAGTCCAATATTTTATTAATAATCTGCTTGATTGCCACAACATTGCTTTTATTGCTCATCATTGTTGTCCTGATCATTTGCTGGTATTGCAGGCGTATCAAGACTTATCAGAAGGATGCCACAATGAATGAAAACGGGCTAATTCCATCGAAACTGGCAACGACCCATAATCGATCACTGCTTGAGGGTTCTGTTATTATGGAACTGCAAAAAAGTTTACTCACTGAAGTGAATCCTGTTGAAAAGCCACCAAGACGTACAGAATTGGATGGCGTCGATGGAGGTGACGATGGACAGGAGACAAAAAACATTCTTTTGGACGAAACACAATTTGGTGAGTGTCTCAATATGAATTGATTAATTTTGAATCATTGTCGCCTCGTGACAACTTTGCACTTTCTCACATTTCTACTAAAATAAACAAGAATCACCTTTTTCCAATTTACCACTAAAAAATGTTCTGCGTTCTCTTTCACAGGCACACACCCGCATGATGATGAAACTCACTCCGTGGCTCTCTCGGATTCGACGGCAACACGAACGCGCCACACTTACGTCGACGACAGTTATGGCAACGGCCTGCCACCCGATCTGTTGGCCTTCCCCGCTCGTGTGGCACCCACATCGCCCTCCATGCAATCGTCGCAAACTAACATAACCGACCAGGTATTTTACGGTATTCGGTCACCACCTCTTGCCAGTCCCGTCTACGCACATATGTCGCCACATGGTCTCTACAGCACTACAGCAATTGCTGCCGCCACACCCAATGGTTTCATGACATTGCAACATCCAAAGTCACGTAACCTCACACTTCTTGCTGCTGCCAACAGTCGCCAACAACAGTCCCCATTTGTACCCGCTCCTGTTTTGTATACGCCCTCCACTGCTATTGTGATGAAACAGGGTTACATGACGATACCACGAAAACCGCGTATTCCCAGTTGGACTCCTTCATCGTCAGCCACCCATGCAAGTCAATTAAGTGAATTCCAATCACCCACTTCGCCGAACCCCAGCGAAACGGGCACAGCCACAATGAGTGAATTGCTATCTGAACCCGTGTATGACAATCTTGGGCTTCGTACCACTGCTGGCGGCAATTCGGTACTGAATCTAAATAAAACACTACCGGAGCAGGCGATATGCTATACAATGCGCGATCGTCCACTTCCAGCTACCCCAAGTCTCACTTCTGTTGCTTCCAACGCCGCTATGCAGCTGCAGGAGTATCAACAACAATACCAGCAACAAGTCTCGCCAGCCCCAATAGCTACCAAAATTTATGAACCAATCCAACACGCAATGAATCAACAGAACCACCAGACGACAAGTTTCGACTCTGATCAGTTCTATGGAACTGCTCGTCCTTACAGCGGACTTACGATGGTGCCCAGCGGTAGCAGTGGATCAACCGTTGAACCAAAGGTGTTAAAAATTCCACCACGCCCACCACCCAAACCGAAGAAGAAAATGTCCGTAACAGCTATGCGCGGCGGTCAGGGTAGCACAAGCCAACTCTTCGATGATGAGGGCGACGATGGCACCGAGGTTTAGTCCTTATACGCACACCACCGTCTAAAGTAGCACAAACACTTGTATTGCCTTCCAGCAAACCAATCCCTTCCGTTATGTGTCTTTGCCATCGAGAAAACCACCTTAAATAGGAAAAACGTAAGAAACCGGCTTTTTGCTCCTTTGTTTTGAGCAAACATGATTTTTAAGGACTGCAGAGAGGAGCTGTGAAACTAATTTCACTTTCAAACATTGAATTTTTCTGCGTGTTGAGTTGCTCACACGATTCGCAGAGTTAAAAGAAAAGTTGTATTTTTGATGTTTCACATTAAAGCGGTGCTCAGAAATATGTGCCATTCAACCCATTGAATCCTCAATAAATGGTCTCATCTGCAGTTATCTTCTCCCTTTGCCATTAGCAATAATCGTACAAAAATGCATATTGTCCTGTGCATCCTTGCATACCATGAAAAGTGGTATGCCTCTTTATTCCTCCCACTGTAAAGCACCTTTGGTTGAATAACTAAGTTGCATATTTTCCATTGTGACTCAAAAAAAGATTGTTTTCTCCCATTTTTGGATACTGAACGTATCCCAAAGACATTCCGGCTAAAAATAATCCTCGAATTAGAAAGATAACAGCACCAATTCCAAGTTTGTTTATGAATAAATATTACTTTATATGATGATAATCATGGCAATGGAATCGGTTCAACGACCAAATGTAAAAAACCGAGAAAACTCCTTGCAATACTTGCGTTGCCGCCAGCGTGCCTTGTGTGCCAAAGGACTGATGTAGAATTTAGACTCTTGTGAAAATACGAAAAACAGCACTTAATTGGAATCCTTGCAGCAGCTCCGCTTGCCATTCTTCCTTTTTTTCAATAACTATATTCGCTACTCCCATCTCCACTATTATTTAATTGTATGCCCTGCCATGGATATTGAGAGCTTGGACGCATTATTTAGGTAGGAGTGTGCAAACCAAATAAAAACCAGGAATTCGCAACAGTTTTAAGCAATAAGTTTATTGTGATTTTCAGGAGACCACATTTGAGTAAACGATGTACATTGAACTAGGAGAACCGACAACAGACAATGAACTAATTAGGCTAGATCTGAAATCCTGTATAAGATAGTTATACAACCTGCAATTGGAGAATTGAATTACTTCGCCAGAAGTATTTTTGAAAGCATTTAAATTAAGAATAGAATTATATACACGATATATAAGAAACGACTTTTAGACTTCGAAATAATTGTAATAAGAAGCTGATCCTCAGCCAAAAGAGAAGACACTTTAGGAATATTTACAAATAGTTGAAATTTACATACGACCACATTTCACACAGGCTCCGGGTCTCTGGATCACAGGTGTTTGGGTGAATTGTGTGGTCGTAAACGTGGAGCGAAAGAACTGAATGGAATTGATAGTATGAATAGTTATGAGGACCGTTTACGAAGGCGTATGTGAATTCTCCTTGAATATATATCGATAGAAATTTGAACAGAAATGGAACCTAAAAGTGCTTTTATGGTATCGATCCATTATTATTATACATACCTTTTCAGTGATCTTCAACTGCATAAATTGGAAAACATTGATTATAATTTCATTGTTAAAATTTTGTACTGAACCTTAATATTGGAAAAATTTTCGATTATTATTTACAATTTGTATTTAGTTTAGTTTTAAACAGCAGCAAACAAAAAGCAACAAAAAGTATTAAAAAGTTTCATTAGAACGAACCAAACTCCTGGTTCCCCATTTCATTTTTAAACGTTTTTAACTTTAACTATTGACAGCGAAGAAACAAAAATATTTGTATTTTTTAGACCAAATTGAGTAAATATTTTTATTTCGGACATATTTTATTCATTAATTAGTTTAAATTTAACGAAACGGACAAGCGACGTTTTAAACGATTTGTCCGTAGTTTTATATTTTTATTATTTTACTATTTTTATTATTATATTTAGATACGTAATGTTTAGAAGTTTCGCCTACCTTAGCCTTGATTACATTTTAAAAAGGTTTTCATTTCAACGCATTTAGTATTAAAATCATAGCTTAGCAATTAAAGTTTCCTTTACTATCGGTATTAAAATAATTTTATATATACAAAATATTATTATGTAATTATTAATATTATGAATTTTAATATACTTTTTTTACAAATAATCAAAATTTTGTTTTTTTGGGAATCATCCGTAAAATTTGTTGTGTCAAGTTTATTCTTTCATAGATGCATTTCTCAGCAGGCAGCGAATGTTATAATATAATAAATAAATGTAATCCTAGATAGAAATCTCAACTGGAAGGCTAACATAAGTGACCGCATTAGGGAAGCTCAGGTAGCTCTGTACTATTGCAAAAGAGTTATAGGTAAAAAATAGGGGTTACAGCCTAAGGTAGCCTATTGAATATACACGGATGTGGTACGACCAGTCCTTTTTTAGGGGGTAAGTATGTCCACAGACAACAGGTTGGTAACAAAGATACAAAGAACGGCAGAGGTGTTCATGAGTGGTGCCATCAGAACGATTCCAATGGCAGTGTTGGGACGTTATGCTTAATCTGCTGCCTGGAAGGCTTTTTGGTGAAAAAATAGCTCATGGCATCAGCTATAAGTCTAAAAGCTGCGCATCAATGGGTTGCCAGGAACGAAGGTCGCGCGTCTATCTTACGACGTTTGGAGGGTATCGCAAGGGTTAAATGATGGCCTAAGTGAGCCCTTCGGGCGACCGCTTTACCTACCTACCTACCTAACGTTCGCATCACACTCTAGCATGTCTGATTCCAATGGGACATCCTCTTCACTGTCCCCATGAGAGTTTCCAAGCCCCCACAATAGGCACAAAGTCACTGCGTTTCGGGTGCATGGCGGAGTCGTCATAAGAAGCAATAGGATCAGAAGCTACCCCTATAAGGTTCGTTCCATCTTGATCCGCACAAGACGATTGCCCGTCCTTCTTGTAAACCTTAGGCTGGTGGACGAGAAATCATAGCCCACAACCCAATTGGTTTTAGCTTAAGTCTCCAGGGATTCGGCGTTTACCATAATGGTTACCGACCTATAATCTCCTTTTGGTTCCTCACCTTGGCCACCTTCCAATTGTTGCTCAGGAGCTGCTGATTGCTCATCCGAAAGATCTCCAAGATTGCCTTTGGGTCAGATGGCTCGCCTGGGACCCAAGAGTGCGCTATAGGTCTATTAGGGATCAGCACCCTAGGTACGATTTCAAGCTTTGCGCCTAGCCATGTCTCGACGATCCTGGAGATCGCAATTATGTAAAGGTCCACTGTCCTTTGGACCGCACAGTCGACCAGCTTCACTTGGCCCTGATGCCATCTTCTGTCGCGAAAATAATGAAAAGTGCCTATGTATTCCGTCAGTAACTGGAGGTAGAGTTTTGAGAGGGTGACCTCTACTTTCTTCCAGTGCTCAGGCAAAATGGAGCCATCAGGGTCGCTCTGGTCAACGAGAGATAAGGTGCCGTCTTTTCAGCACTTCGCGAAAAGACTTCGTGGTGGCTACATTGCGCTTTTTAGCCTTTTTAGGGTCAGGGCTGGTGGTCTCCTCTAGGGACCGTTGACGCTTCGAAACTTGTTGTAAGGGAGCCTGAGACTTCTTCACGAGTTTTGTCGCCCACACGAGGGAATCCTGCTTCACCGTCCAGAATACGCGATAAGCGCCTGGGGAGCTTCACTCCTTTCTTTATATACCCTCTTGGAGATGGATGTGAGTATATCGCTGTTAATTGTAGGTATACATATCACTGCGGCACCATATGCATACAAATTGAGTGAGCATTGCTTATGTGCGTTTGTATATCGTGTGCAGCCATAAACGCATTCAGACTCCGCTTATGCTGACGATGAAACCCGAATAAACTACAGCGCACACTACACCATTTATCACAGCAAGGCCACCGTTACTACCTGAGGCGACCCGGTATCAGGAAGGGAAGCGCCGTTAAAATACAGCCTAATTTACCTCCTGGCTCCAAAACGATCCCAAGAACACCGTGGATAAGGAGGCAGACGGCTCTTAGTTGGATTACTCCGCAATAAGACTGTCTCAGTCTGGCTAGGGCAATCCCATAATAACCTAAACACCGCCATCCCAACCCATTGGGTCATTGCAATCATCCAATTCTTCGCATCACAACAAGGTGACTGCTCATCGTGAAGGATCTTTTACAGTAACTAACAATAATTATTTAAATCCTAAATCTAAGAACAATTTGAAGCCCGCAATCATTGTTTCGGCGCTATTTTTATTAATTGTAGTGAGAAATGTTGTTATATCTATTGAAACAATTCAATATGGTAAGTTTAGTCTATGTAAGTAAGTTTAGTCTTGCCAAGTAGTTGGGATGATCGATGACCAGGTTCACAATGGTTCGGAGGATTTTCAATTCAATTCAGATCAATTAAATATTGGGTGAGCCCAGTACTTCACCACATCTGCGCTCCATCCGTCCACATCGGTTTGACAACTGAATTTGTGCTCTAAGCACATTCTTGATTTTTTATTAAGTAAACAATTGATCAAAGAGGCTGACAAGATTGATAGAAGTCCAAAATTATGTTTAAAAGACGCGATATTGATGTACGCTGAGATTCCTCAGAATGGACCCCTCATCGCGTAATCGAGTAATGTTTTACTTCCGACTCAGGTCTCAGTGGAGCGTTGATGGGAACCGGACATTATTGATGCCATATTATTTTTAAAAACCAATTCCATTTAAAGTTAGTTACTAAAGTTTTATCTATTTGCAACAACTTTTGTTCTTTCGAAAAGGTTGTCAGGCGTCTAACTTATTTTTCGAAGTACTAAAAGGATGCTACAATATATTGCATAAGATCCACACACAAATATTAATAATGATACTATATTTTATGAAATAATAATTCACCCCATCGAGGTAGGTTAGGTAATATAGCTGGCGTTTTGATGCCATATCCTCTCAAGCCTAAAGATGGTGATTTAGTTTGTTCAAATTACAACTAGCCGGAGTTAACAAATTTGGTTAGGTCTGAAAGTTCTAAACTAGAACAACACTCCAGACTCTAGAAAAGGTCTTCCGAAATATTTGACTCTCAAGCGAACGAGAGCTGGCAGACGACTGTTTCCCTCTCTTGTGGTTCTTTGCATCTCCTGCAATGAGCATAGAACGGCAAGCGTGCATGCCGATAGTCCAATGACCCCTGCAGACAGCAATAAGGTTGCTAATGGTGTGTCTTGGTTTATTAAGAAGATGATTCATTATTTTTGCACTGTAATTAGGCCAAGTCATTCTCTAAATGGCACATGTCGCAATGTCTTTTCCTGAGCCTTGCGGAGTTATATACATATGTTTCCCTTGACTATTAGGGGGACGCCCACGTCCATAAAGGAAAACACTTGATCGGTTTCCGATGAGCCTCTTCGTGGTAGCTCATCAGCCCTCTGGTTGCCCTCAATGTTTCTGTGTCCCGGAACCCTGACACGTGGATATTATACTATTTCCTGATAATGATTTAAATTCCTCCTTGCAGAGGCCGACCAACTTAGAGCTGGTAAGAGGTGACGCTAGCGCCTTTATTGCCGCCTGGCTGTCGGAGTAAACGGATATGTTTTTGCTCAGCTTGTGTCCCAAATTGCAAAGACCTTAGCTTGAAAGACACTCGATGTCGATGGCAATTTGAAGGAGAGCAGAAAATTGAGAGAGTTTGAAAATCTTCTCGCACCCACCCCAGATTCCATCTTGGAACCATCGGTGAAAATTGGCGTACCCCCTTTCGCGGGCACCTTTCCCTTCTTCCAGTCATTTCTACTTGGTAGAAAGAAGAAGGCGGTTCTCGAGGATACTATGTCTGGTGGCAATGATCATACAGGGTATCCCTCCAGTTACCGGATTCCTACTATATGAGATGGTGCGGCTTTTTACGTTTAAGCCGTTCCTTCCATTCGCTTGGATCAGTAAGGACTGAGGCTTCGCTGTTCACATGGTTAGATGGTCTTTCCATGTGGGACTTTGCATATTTTTGTATTGTAGCGACAACTGACTCGATGCCAATATCGTTTGGAGATCGCTACTTCGGATATACCAAGATCCATTTACGGCACATCTTAGTACTTTATTTTGGAATTTTTGGTTCTGCGTTATATTGCAGGTACTTGAGCAACCCCGTAGTTGAATTCCATAGGTCCATATCGGTTTAAGGAGTTGCTTGTATAAGAGAATTTTGTTACATGTGGATAATGCAGATCGTTTGCCCATGAGCCAACACATATTTCTAAATTTTAATTCAAGTTCTTCTTTCTTCTTTTTGGCGTGAGCGTTCCAAGCTTAGTATCCAGGGTCATACCTAAGTATTTAGCGGCGTTATGGTACGGGATTTGTACGCCGTTTATATATAATGGAAGATATCGGACTCTATTGTATGTGAAGTCTATATGGACCGATGAGTAGATCGTGAGCTTTTGGGGACTATGAATGTTTGAAACTGAATTCAGTTCGTGGTTGAAACATTATGACGGAGTTTAGCGCATTTGCTTGCTGAGGAATATATATTTATATGAAATATCGTCAGTACAATACTAAAAATTGCCAAATTGAGATCACAGATTCTACGGATGATTCGCAAGAAAAACAAAATTTCAATTGTTTATATAAAAATTATATTATTTATTCATATTTCTAGTTATATCGTAATAATCAGTGTATATATAAAATTATTCTAATAACGATATTAAAGGCAAACTTTAATCGCTAAACTACGATTTTAATACTAAATGCACTGAAATGAAAACCTTTTTAAAATGTATTCAAGGCTAAGAGGGTAGGCAATGCTTCTAAATAAAATGTATATAAACAAAAACGTTAAAATACGAGTATAATGAAAATATAAAAATACAGACAAATCGTTCAGAACGTTGCTTGTTGTCCGTTCCATTAAACTGATTCGTGAAAAAAATATGTACGAAAAAAAATAAAAAACAAATTATTTTTCTTCGCTGTCAATAGTTAAAGTTAAAAACGTTTAAAAATGAAATGGGGAACCAGGAGTTTGGTTCGTTCTAATGAAACTTTTTAATACTTTTTGTTGCTTTTTGTTTGCTGCTGTTTAAAACTAAACTAAATACAAATTGTAAATAATAATCGAAAATTTTTCCAATATTAAGGTTCAGTACAAAATTTTAACAATGAAATTATAATCAATGTTTTTCAATTTATGCAGTTGAAGATCACTGAAAGGGTATGTATAATAATAATGGATCGATACCATAAAAGCACTTTTAGGTTCCATTTCTGTTCAAATTTCTATCGATATATATTCAAGGAGAATTCACATACGCCTTCGTAAACGGTCCTCATAACTATTCATACTATCAATTCCATTCAGTTCTTTCGCTCCACGTTTACGACCACACAATTCACCCAAGCACCTGTGATCCAGAGACCCGGAGCCTGTGTGAAATGTGGTCGTATGTAAATTTCAACTATTTGTAAATATTCCTAAAGTGTCTTCTCTTTTGGCTGAGGATCAGCTTCTTATTACAATTATTTCGAAGTCTAAAAGTCGTTTCTTATATATCGTGTATATAATTCTATTCTTAATTTAAATGCTTTCAAAAATACTTCTGGCGAAGTAATTCAATTCTCCAATTGCAGGTTGTATAACTATCTTATACAGGATTTCAGATCTAGCCTAATTAGTTCATTGTCTGTTGTCGGTTCTCCTAGTTCAATGTACATCGTTTACTCAAATGTGGTCTCCTGAAAATCACAATAAACTTATTGCTTAAAACTGTTGCAAATTCCTGGTTTTTACTTGGTTTGCACACATTCCTACCTAAATAATGCGTCCAAGCTCTCAATATCCATGGCAGGGCATACAATTAAATAATAGTGGAGATGGGAGTAGCGAATATAGTTATTGAAAAAAAGGAAGAATGGCAAGCGGAGCTGCTGCAAGGATTCCAATTAAGTGCTGTTTTTCGTATTTTCACAAGAGTCTAAATTCTACATCAGTCCTTTGGCACACAAGGCACGGTGGCGGCAACGCAAGTATTGCAAGGAGTTTTCTCGGTTTTTTACATTTGGTCGTTGAACCGATTCCATTGCCATGATTATCATCATAGAAAGTAATATTTATTCATAAACAAACTTGGAATTGGTGCTGTTATCTTTCTAATTCGAGGATTATTTTTAGCCGGAATGTCTTTGGGATACGTTCAGTATCCAAAAATGGGAGAAAACAATCTTTTTTTGAGTCACAATGGAAAATATGCAACTTAGTTATTCAACCAAAGGTGCTTTACAGTGGGAGGAATAAAGAGGCATACCACTTTTCATGGTATGCAAGGATGCACAGGACAATATGCATTTTTGTACGATTATTGCTAATGGCAAAGGGAGAAGATAACTGCAGATGAGACCATTTATTGAGGATTCAATGGGTTGAATGGCACATATTTCTGAGCACCGCTTTAATGTGAAACATCAAAAATACAACTTTTCTTTTAACTCTGCGAATCGTGTGAGCAACTCAACACGCAGAAAAATTCAATGTTTGAAAGTGAAATTAGTTTCACAGCTCCTCTCTGCAGTCCTTAAAAATCATGTTTGCTCAAAACAAAGGAGCAAAAAGCCGGTTTCTTACGTTTTTCCTATTTAAGGTGGTTTTCTCGATGGCAAAGACACATAACGGAAGGGATTGGTTTGCTGGAAGGCAATACAAGTGTTTGTGCTACTTTAGACGGTGGTGTGCGTATAAGGACTAAACCTCGGTGCCATCGTCGCCCTCATCATCGAAGAGTTGGCTTGTGCTACCCTGACCGCCGCGCATAGCTGTTACGGACATTTTCTTCTTCGGTTTGGGTGGTGGGCGTGGTGGAATTTTTAACACCTTTGGTTCAACGGTTGATCCACTGCTACCGCTGGGCACCATCGTAAGTCCGCTGTAAGGACGAGCAGTTCCATAGAACTGATCAGAGTCGAAACTTGTCGTCTGGTGGTTCTGTTGATTCATTGCGTGTTGGATTGGTTCATAAATTTTGGTAGCTATTGGGGCTGGCGAGACTTGTTGCTGGTATTGTTGTTGATACTCCTGCAGCTGCATAGCGGCGTTGGAAGCAACAGAAGTGAGACTTGGGGTAGCTGGAAGTGGACGATCGCGCATTGTATAGCATATCGCCTGCTCCGGTAGTGTTTTATTTAGATTCAGTACCGAATTGCCGCCAGCAGTGGTACGAAGCCCAAGATTGTCATACACGGGTTCAGATAGCAATTCACTCATTGTGGCTGTGCCCGTTTCGCTGGGGTTCGGCGAAGTGGGTGATTGGAATTCACTTAATTGACTTGCATGGGTGGCTGACGATGAAGGAGTCCAACTGGGAATACGCGGTTTTCGTGGTATCGTCATGTAACCCTGTTTCATCACAATAGCAGTGGAGGGCGTATACAAAACAGGAGCGGGTACAAATGGGGACTGTTGTTGGCGACTGTTGGCAGCAGCAAGAAGTGTGAGGTTACGTGACTTTGGATGTTGCAATGTCATGAAACCATTGGGTGTGGCGGCAGCAATTGCTGTAGTGCTGTAGAGACCATGTGGCGACATATGTGCGTAGACGGGACTGGCAAGAGGTGGTGACCGAATACCGTAAAATACCTGGTCGGTTATGTTAGTTTGCGACGATTGCATGGAGGGCGATGTGGGTGCCACACGAGCGGGGAAGGCCAACAGATCGGGTGGCAGGCCGTTGCCATAACTGTCGTCGACGTAAGTGTGGCGCGTTCGTGTTGCCGTCGAATCCGAGAGAGCCACGGAGTGAGTTTCATCATCATGCGGGTCTGTGCCTGTGAAAGAGAACGCAGAACATTTTTTAGTGGTAAATTGGAAAAAGGTGATTCTTGTTTATTTTAGTAGAAATGTGAGAAAGTGCAAAGTTGTCACGAGGCGACAATGATTCAAAATTAATCAATTCATATTGAGACACTCACCAAATTGTGTTTCGTCCAAAAGAATGTTTTTTGTCTCCTGTCCATCGTCACCTCCATCGACGCCATCCAATTCTGTACGTCTTGGTGGCTTTTCAACAGGATTCACTTCAGTGAGTAAACTTTTTTGCAGTTCCATAATAACAGAACCCTCAAGCAGTGATCGATTATGGGTCGTTGCCAGTTTCGATGGAATTAGCCCGTTTTCATTCATTGTGGCATCCTTCTGATAAGTCTTGATACGCCTGCAATACCAGCAAATGATCAGGACAACAATGATGAGCAATAAAAGCAATGTTGTGGCAATCAAGCAGATTATTAATAAAATATTGGACTGAGTATCGGAGGCGGAAGCACCAATGGCACCGTCACCCATGCCATTCAGAGCGCCGAAGTAGTCACCATTCACAAGCAATTGAAATTCAGATTCAGCCTTACCGCCACGATTATCTGCGACGCATATGTAGGAGCCTTTATCTCCTGTACGAACTCCATAGATTCGCAACTCTGAAGTCAGCACGTTATCATGCCCAATACCGTTCTGCTCAATAGAATTCAGCACTTTGAAGCGATGGTCGTTCGGATTTATAGGGCGCTTGTTGTAAACCCATGTAACATTAGGACGAGGAGAGCCCTCTATGCGGCAGGGTAAAGTTATATTATCGGATTGTGCCTCGATGAAAGACCGCACAGAGCCCAAAATGCGGGGTTTACAGGCAAAGTTATCCGATGGGATCTCATTCCAGAGTTTACCATGCAAGTGCTCAGGCTCATTGCAGTTAGTTGGAGGGGTATATAAACGATTTGCCAAAGCAAAGTCACGAAACTCCTGCAGTTCGCAGGTGCAGTTCCATGGATTTTGGGCCAACGATAAATGCAGAAGTTTCGGAGTACGGGAAAACGTTTCTTTTCGTAAAACCGAAAGCGCATTCGCCTCCAGAGACACCGACGACAAACTATTTAATTGGCCAAATGCATGTATCTCGATTCGTTTCAGATGATTATTTTTAAATTCCACTCGCGCCAAATACTGCAAATCGGCGAACAGATAATTACCAAGTACCTCGATTTCATTGTAATTCATAACTAGATTTCGCAACTTCGCCAATCCAGCAAATGTCCCTACGTGCAATTCGCGTATGTAGTTGTGGGACATGTCCAATTCAATAAGAATTGCCAAATCTTTTAGCGATTCACGATGTAACTCCTGAATTGTGCAGTTTCGCATAAATATCTTGTGTAAATTCTGCAGATTCACAGAAATAAATTCCTGCTGACGCAATTCGGGAATCATATTATTCGACAGATCGATGAGTTGCAATTCGTTGCTCAGATCACCTGGAACCCTCGAAAGTGCCTTATTCTTGCAATCGGCTGTTTTCTTCCCAGAGTTCCAGTGGCAGTGACAGACGCTGCAGCTTTGCAGCCAATCTGCGTGACCGCCTGTGGACTGCATCGAGAATAGAAGAAATGTTATCACTAATGTCAGCATCCCAAGACCCACACTATGGGTTGACGAACTACTACAATGTGTGTCTGTCCAAGCCATCTTGTTCTGTCGTGCTGCTTGTTGCCGAAAAAATGGTGGCTACGATTGACGGCTGTTCTTATACACAAAACTATCTAACGGAGCGGGTCCAAAGGCAATTACTTGAATGTTGTGGCCAACTGTCTCGACCAACAGTTCACTATTGCGTAACTATTGTTAAGTGGGCACGGCTTTTGCTCTTTGGGGCGCTAATATGGAGTGTTGCGACTATCTCGCGATATTATTTTCTTATTGTTCGCATGTAAACTTCCACAGTCTCGTTACTTTAATTAACGAATATCCTTGCTATCGCTCCTCTGAATATCGGAATTTGTATTGTTGGTGCTCTGGAAAACTGCACAACAGTCGTTGACGGATGTGCAGCTCGTATTCAGTATGAAAAATCCAACTGTAATGAAAAATTCAAATTAAATTTAAATATACGAAACTAATTTAGTAATAAATTAGAGCACATTGCGAAATAGTGATGCTCTAAGGACAAGCACGCGCATATGGGAGTTGCCCTTGAAAAGTTATGTGGATACGTGGAAAATGAATAAATATTTATCAGAATTGCCACCAGTCTCCTATCAAGGGTCACACCTCATAGATTAATAACAATTCGAACGGTAGGGAATGCAAAAACACCACTTTTCCGGATGAAGGTTTCTGTAGTCCAAAAAGTAATTGATCGCTTTTTTCTAAATTTATTTTATTTCACTAAATTAAATTTATAGTTGGTCGTATCGATTTTTATACTTCAACTAAATTAAATATTAAGGAACAGTTCGGATCACTACTAACCAAGCCCACGCCCCGTCCATTGAGACAGCACCGTCATCGAGCGTCCCACCTCTCAAAACGGCCTTCGCCTCAGATACTGTGAGTTTGTGCAAAAATCTGCTAAACGCAAGTTTTGTTTACCAGATATCACAATTTTATTAATATTGCAGCACGGAAGCAATGGACTTCAGATCAGACATTTCAGTTAATGGGTCTTATGCGGAGTGTAAGCTTTCCTCAGGAAATGTGCACTTTTTCACAGCTGTACGGAACGTTCTTTAAGTTATGGGCTTATAAACTAGATGTGCAACTCCATTAAAGGAAATGTACCGTAAAGTGTAAATTGAGAGATTACTTCAGTTCCTCATAAACCCGAATCCTTGTTAGTGTGCGCGTTCAAAAATGGAATAAATACCCCCTTGCATAGGCTTTTTATACGCCAATGTGGATGCATTCTTTAATTTGTGTGATATTGTGCCTTGACACGCAGTGCTTCTTAAAAACAAAAACTCTCAAAACGGTTGCCGCTTCAAAATATTCGAACAATATATAAAAATATAAAGTCTTTTCTAATGGAACTGCCCACATTTTGTAATTCTTAGATGTGATAACTTCGGAAGATTCTGCATTTTATAATGGAAAGTCAAGCCGTATATTCGTGAAAGTTCACTTAAGCACACCCCTTAAGTCAACGTATGTGAATTGTCGTAGTGTCCGGTCAATTGAGAATATTGCGACCAACGCGATAGAGGGGGCGATAGTCCATTGCTCCCAATTCCACATGTACAAGAATATGGCTCGTTACAGACCTTCACATGGTGAAATCAGTGCACAGCATTACGCATTTGACGGTAAAAAATGTAAATGCCAATATGGGCTGAAAACGTTCCAATCGAATTAGTTTAAGAAAATTTGGTTGTCTGTTCTTCAACATACCAAAATCTTAAAATTTTGGAGGGCATGAACCACCTTCATTACTTTTTGCTTCTTAAGGACTGCTGTTAACAAGAAAAGAAATTGAGGTTTTAATTCAAACTCTGCTTTTTCCAAAAAATAAAAAAACTCACATTAGTCCTCATTCTAAATTACATACTCAGCTTGCATGTTCAAAGGAAGTGAGCACGAAAAGACGTTAATAAGTAAACCAAGGGTGTGATCCTGGACAATAGTGCTTATAAGTACATATGCCTCATTGTTTATCCACATTCTGCTCTAGCTTTCTGGTTGAGTATGACATAGTTGCAACCTGCACCCTAGTCAATTTATAAAACTACTGGCACGGAAGTAAAGGGGGCGGAAGAGTTAAACCTTGGCTATATTGATCTATATAAATTAATACTAAACAATGTTAATAATTTAGTTTTAATATAAATTTGTTGTCATGAGTTGTCTTAAAATAATTCAAATATACTGGGGTTTTGACCTTTTGTCACCCCACCCCAGTCTTTCATGAGAATCCTCTCAATTTCAAAGCAAGCCAGCCAGGTACGAACGGTTTTGACTCACTCCACAGAGTAGTTTTTTGCACTTGTTGACATTTTTGTTATAATTCACTACTTGTACACCAATCCAATTAAAACTATACTCGATCGTGCTGAGTGTTATAGATCAACTAAACGAAATTGAATACCATCACTTCCAACAAAGCCCATGCAACTGGAAAAATTTGCGCTCAACTACAAAAGCAACAACAACTAACAGTGCTTGAAGCATTTGTCCTGGCAGCTGTGATCTTTTATTTTGTGAAATAATAATTTACAAATGAAATAAAATACTCATTTTGCGTTTGACTTTCAACAAATGAGGTTTTGGATTACGCACAATTTTTATTGTATTGAAAAAAAAAAAAAAAAAACATAAGCGGCATATTTATTTTATGGTGAGAGCATGCAGATATGACCTCTTCCACCAGCTATAATTTTGTTCTACTACAATAGTATCGCATTTGCCGACCTCTGCTATAAAACAATGGTCGGCTCAACCTACGACCGCAGGCAACGAAAAAGCGTCGCTTCTCTACAGTGTTACTATAGGCGGATTCGATTCGCCACTCTATCGCGGGTAGGACAGACTTTTGTATGGAGAAAGTTATCGAGTAAATTATTCTCGGATGAAACGAGCTAGTTTGTCTAGAAAGTGCTTCCAAATTGAAAATAGCTTGAAAGCCAACGAGATTAAAAATTACCCATGAAAATTTCATTGGGATTTTTTTTCAGTGCTCTTTTTGAAAGTTCCCAGGATAGAAAGTTTTTGTAAAACCATCAAATTTTAAAACGTTTAGACCATTTTGTAACCTGCTGCTTATGAAGCTCATAGGAGTGCATGGTTTCAAAACACTTTTTTTTTGTAGGACCCAATATAGATACAGTGTTAGTGTATGACTTCATTCTTTTCGTAGGCAGGAGATTTCATAAACGCAGCAGATTTACTAAGAAGCATTTCTTCAATTAGATATTGACACCTATCAACCTGGTATCAAATGGTGGATCGAAAACCTTCTCGTGTGTTTTACAGCAAAAATTGATACGCTGTCAAAGCGAACGATACGCTGTATACGGCTCAGAACACTTGACTTTAAGATAAATTATTACTAGCAAAGGTGTGAACGAAAATTAAAGGATACACTTTAATGAAGTAGTGGAACATGTGATGGGAAATATAATAATTTTGGTTGCGATTAGAGCTGAGATCACAGATCAACACTCTTTACTAACGTACATTTCCGATTTGTATCACAGGTGTCACTGTAAAATATTTGAACATGTCAAAGTATCCCAGAGTGATATCAGGAGCAAGAAAATGTCTTCTCCAAAGAAGCAGAAAGAGCAGCAGTTCGTCTACCAATATAAAAAACAAAAATTCAAGAGTAATTATTTGTCTTCAATACCTGTATGAATGGAGCTGAAGAGCAGGAAATTATATTTAGGTTTAAGCGGCTGTCAAATGCAAGAACAGGACATCTTATTGAAAAATACTTAAAATAATCATTCAGAAGTAAAAAGGTATTAAACAAATTTAAATTACAGAAATTTTCAAAATAAGATATATAAAACTAACTAAATTTGATGCAATTTTTTTCTTAATTATACAAAAATTTGTTTATCCGAATATTGATTGTAAAATTCCATTAAAATGCAACTTTGTTAGTTTTGGTGCTTATCTCGTTATTGTCTGATAAATTAAAAATAATGTACAAATAATCGCTTTTTAGAAGTATTTTTATAAATTGTTATGAGCTGAGCATGGTGCTTCCAATAAAATCCAATGTGTTTTTGAACATGCAATTGTCTGAGAAATTGTTGAGAGATAAAGTAATGCCGAGTTTGTTGGAACAAGAGGTCCCAGCTTTTATACAAAACTTGGTACAAATATCTTAACATACTAAGGAATTACAATTTTTATAAAATATTCCCGAGAAACATTGATTCTAACAACAAGAAGTTAACAATTTCAGCTAGCATAAATAATGAAAAAGATCCTGTC
Source organism: Clusia tigrina (assembly GCA_920105625.2). Lineage (NCBI taxonomy): Eukaryota > Metazoa > Arthropoda > Insecta > Diptera > Clusiidae > Clusia > Clusia tigrina. The sequence continues at coordinate 37,158,811 of OV050033.1, read as the reverse complement.
ATATATTTGGCTACTCAATATTCTTGGATAGTGAGTCCTCCAAAAATTTGGATGCAATATTCGCACATCTTATGCCTTTGGTTTTTTACGAATCCCCAACAAAATCCAGCAGTTGGTATCTTCATGAGCCCCAGAAATGAAACTCTAAATTTCAGAGAACATAGTATAGAGGTGGCAAGGTTAGATTAGGTTATCGTGGCAGCCGGTCTACAAACCAACTCACTCAGACCACCATAGTGGTGACACAATCTTTAAATTTGGAAAAAGTGCTTTACATTGGATGTATGGAAAATAAGTGCCAGTAATATCAAACTATCATTATCCTGTGATGTAAAATTGACCGCATAAAAAAAATTAAAATGATTACGCGGTAAATTGGCAAGCGTCAAATGAACCACAATCGATATGCACATTATTCGGTGATCACCTTCCAGTAGAAGATGCATTCTTAATACTTCTTAACTCTTCATAAAAGGAACTGATACTTTGAACAATTTGTTCAGCAATTATTTATATTAAATGTTTATCCTTAAAGTCCATGGTTTATGGCTGTGGATATTGTTCAGTATAATCGGATATAAAACCTCCAAACAATAGAGGCTAAAATGAAAGGAGTTAGTAAATAATATACATAACTGCATACGCATTCGTATTGCACGTTGCCCATGGAAGGAAGTGGAAACAATCTTCAAATTTAAAAGTATAGATGGAGCTGTTATAATCGCAGTAGTGATTAACTATTTATGATCATCAGTGTGACTATTTAATATATAATCTTAAATTATTACTATTAATTAAACTGTTATTTAAGCATACAAACAAGCTAATATTGCCCTTTTGGAATTTAGCTTATACTAAAATATTTACCTGTTTGCGTTCTTGCTGATAGTAGAAAACGATAGTGTCCAATTTTCTGTTTCAGGCAACTATAAGTATACTTCTTTTTCCATCAAATCTCTGAACAGGGTTTGTTCCGTAATATTAAGTGAGTGGTTCGAATTCCAAACTTCCAATACATAATGATCTGGTACTGTAAGAAGTGCATGTATTTCCCTTTTGAAGCACACTGAAAGGCGATGAATTCCCACCAAACAGATGAGTATCGTAACCGAAAGCGGTGATGGAGATGTCACATGATTGGAAAAATTAATTGGAGTGGAGTTTCTAACACTATTCATTTCCCATTGGAATTCTTCACAATCAGCTTCTTGGGTGGAATTCTGAAAATACCTCAGGACCAATGGATAAGGAGACTTGCTGATACACCTTAAATTTATATGAAGCCAATGTAGTAATAATGAGGTCAAGGAACTCGTCCATCAAAAAAATATTCTGGCAATAAACGATAGTTTACCCGATTCCAGTGTCATTGGCGTTGCAACATTGAACGGTATGTGCTGTTCGAGTTCCAATACAGGGATAGATCGGTGCGGATATCTTCTGAAAGCTGGATGTGGAGCACCACCCTAAATTTGGGACGAGCAAAGTTCTTAAGAAAATTAAAATAATCCACAATCTAATCGCGTTCCGTTTTGATTTCGACTTCTTTATTTTAGCAGTCACATTAGGGTGGCAGTGCAGCAAAAAATACGACTGTTAATGCTTTAAGATGGAATATAGTTATATTTGCCGATAACTATATCATATCAGGGAATAAATTACTATATATAATACTGGTTATTTGGTTTGAGCGTAGCACATTTGTAGGAATATTAAAAGTTCATTCAATGATTGTAGATAGACGCTTCTTAAAGTCCAGCTAATGCAGACATTTTGTATATATCTGTTGTTCCAAAAGAATCTGTATACTATATCTAAATGCAGTTGTTTACCAGAATTTATAATGTGGTCTCGTCTGCTGTAATTCGTATATTCTCCGTTGCAATATTCATACTCGTAAATACAGTAGTGTATGTCATTTATTGCTTATCAATAAATAGCTTTACTAATTGGTGGAATTCCAATAGCTGTTATAGTTATTTAAGCATTTTCTAAAAAGAGTGACTAGAGACACATTATTAAGGAAATTTTGGCGGCTGACACTTTAGTGTGATTCGTGGGTAACGTGGTGCACGGCCATTTTAAGGATGGATGAAAATGGATCTATAACTAAATATATTATATATATACATTTATATATATATATATATATATATATATATATATATATATGTATATTATATATATATATATATATATATATATATATATATATATATATATATATATATATATATATATATATTGTATATATATAAAGATTCTCTTTATTTCTCTAAAAGGTGTTCTCAATATTATAGAACTACTTAATTACTCTTTCGAACAAATATTATTTATTGCTTTTAAACTGCTATATATATTTTAATAAATAAACACTTTAAACTTGATCAGGAATTGTAGCTAGATATATAACAAAGCCACATGAAAATCGTAAATGAAATATATAAATATTTTATAAAAGTATACTACAGCTAAATACTTAAAATAGCTAAATAATGCACTAGCTATTTGATCAGGAATCGTACAATAAATTTTATCATTCTGCTATTTTATGGTCTCGAATTTCATAATTTTGATGAATGCTTGTATAAATAATAAAATATTCATAAATCTACTTTGCAACTCTGAAAAAATCCTTTGCTGCCATTTCTGTAAAATTCCGACATGCATTCTGTAAAAAAGTAAAGCAATGTAATATAACATAAAGTAATATGCTTGGATCGATTTTGTGCATCATAGAAACGTAAACACAAAGACAAAAATTTTAACATTACAGCGAAAAAACGTTCTAATTCCAAAAATCTGAGATTCCATTGGTTCGGTTCGTAAGCACGTAAACACATTTCTCAAAGTAAAGTCGGCTTACGCGTACTATAAGGCAAAAAAAGGGTAAAATAAGAAGTTGAAAGTGTTCTGCATATTTTTGTAAAATTACTATTTCGCTGAACAAATTGGAACTTCATTTATTTGTTCGGGTCGATAACTCGGCTAATAAATTATAACTTATATTTATAATAAAAATAATTATAGGGTTAACCAAATACGGTAATTTATCGCTATTATGTTAATTGCAAATTTTCATTTATATATGAAATTTTGGAGTATAAAAATATTATATTTCGAAGTCACTGACTACAGGTTAAACAGCACAATCTGCTCAGTGCAGTCATCCACAACGGGTACTCTGAGCCAAAAATACTTCAATAAGAGCAAAAAAGGATCACACATATCGCAACACTTGTGCATTTGTGGGCATACAGACATTTAGCTATAATCGGTTGTAGAATGTACCAAGTCATTAACGGAAAAACATAATGGAATTTATAACGGTTGAATAACTTGGGCGCTTCAAGAACGCGACTTTTGCTTAGGTAATTATATACATGTTTTTGATTTCTAGTTCCCCCTGATTTGTCATTCCCTTGAAGTTACATGGATTTTAATCTTATTATGTTTTCCTTTTCAAATGCAAAATGGAACCATTTTCTTGTGCATACAGTTTGTAATTACATTATGAGTAGCATTTACCCATGGTGTAACCAGATTCTTACAGATGCAAACTGTAGTCAAGAGACCACGAGACGCGACACTTGAACGTCTCTCGTTTTGCGCACACTTAAGGCCCGTATACAAATACGCGGGAGCACTAGAGCGAGACCGAGTCTCGGACGACATCTCGTTTTACACGGACTCGCATTCTAATAAACAATAAACAAAGTGCGAGCCATAATTAGACAAAAGCAAAAGTGGTGAAAAAGTGTTAAAAATTAAATGTTTTGAAATATTTTATAAAATAAAGTAAACGTGGAGCCACAATCAGCAAAACAGAAATAAACAGATGCGTATTACAAAACATTTGATTACTTTGACAAACTGTCTCGGACGAGAGTGCGAGGAATTTCTAATTTTTTAGAAATGCTTCGTCTTATATATTGCCACATACCATCCTCTGGTACAAATTCTTTTTGACATCTCGTCCGAAACTCGGCCTAGCTCACGTCTCGGGCTGTCGCGTTATTGTATACGGGCCTTTGCACATGCGCAAAACTGTAGTAGTGGCTGATTTTCTTCAGAACCAATGGTAAACAAACCTATCCATATAGCAAATAATGATAAACAAAGAACGTTATTTCAAACGTCAGAAAATTTGACGTTTAATTTTCGGTTCTCTGTGTTCTCTGCTGTAGTGTCAAACACTGAAGAAAAAATAACTCTTGTTATACGGGTTTTTTTTATTTAATATTATATATTGGCCTTACTGTTCTCATACATAACAGCATATCTATTAAGTAACTATAATTTCGAATATACCAAGTCTGTTCCTTTGTTTCAATTTAAAACAAAGGTTGTTTTCAATTTCTTCATTTACATTAGTATCACGTCGTATAATGTAGCACCAAGTTTCACGTAGTATTGAATTGTATATAGGGACATACATATGTAGTAATATTTCTGCTGTTTTTTGTAGCTCAGTTGTAATAACCATTCACCGATTTTTGTTTTTATTCTAGAAAACATATAAAAGGAAAATAAATAAGTAATTATCAATCATGCCGTCAGAAGAGGGAGAATTTGATGGAATTTTCTTCTCGCTAGCCGAGAAACATCCTGGCGGCGTTCCAGAGTTCCTTGGCACATTCGCCAGCTTCTTGCGTCGACGTACAGACTTCTTTACAGGTGTCGCTCAAACCGATTGGGAAGAACTGCTACTCGGCATTTTCCGGAAGGAAGGTGAACTCGCCATGGCTGCTCACAAGGAAGCTAAAAAGAAGCGCGAAGAGGCACAACGTCTGAAAGAAAACCAGGCAGCTGCCCGTGCGAAGCAACTTGACGACAGTAAAATATGTGATATTTCCGAAGAGGAAGCCGCACAGATTATAAAAGAGGAGGAGGAGAAAAAACTCGGTACTAAACCAACGGAAAAAACGATTATAGAAGATGATGAAATCTCTAAACCAATTGATACGGTTAAGGATGATTCGGAAAAAAGCGAATTGGGCAAACTGATGCCAAACGCCGGCAATGGGTGCAATTTGGAAAAATACTCATGGACTCAGACATTGAAGGAAGTGGAGATAAAAATACCCTTCAATGTTGCATTGAAGTCGCGCGATGTTGCGGTGAAAATATCGAAAAAATCTATCTGTATTGGCCTGAAAGGAAAGGAGCCCATCATTAATGCTGAACTTTGCGCTGACGTGAATACAGAGGAATGCCTTTGGTTTATTCAGGACCGTGAGTCCGTGATCGTGACTCTGGATAAGATTAATAATATGAATTGGTGGGATCGTTTGGTGACCACCGATCCGCCAATTTCCACACGAAAAATCGTACCGGAGAATTCGCGTCTCTCTGATTTGGATGGCGAGACACGCAGCACGGTCGAGAAGATGATGTACGATCAGCGCCAAAAGGAAATGGGCTTGCCCACCAGCGAGGATCAAAAGAAGAGGGATATTATTGAAAAATTCAAAACCCAACATCCCGAAATGGACTTCACAAATTGCAAATTTAATTAATAAAACTCATGTCTCATTTTTACTATCCACTCCACCTGCCTGAAAGAACATGGTTAACCACAACCGCAGGTGCAACCATTTAATGCATTGACACGTTCTGAAACTTTAATATACAGCATATGTGTGTAATTTCTTTAATTATTTGCTTTATTTTTGTTTTTTAATATCATTTGATTGATTATATACGAAATCGAAATCAAACAAAAAGGTGTAGAGGCCACGGTCAAAATTCTTCCACTGCATACGCGGGCACGCCAACAACTTGCTACACATTTCTTTTCTCTTTAATGTATATTTACATTCAAATATACTAAATTTTGATATACTGAATTTTAATTACCTTTAAATATAATTTGAATTTAAATATAGTCTTTTTCCACTACTTAGCTCTGGTATTTCAGTTGCAGATGGGTTATAGTTATTTTAAAAAAGTTGCATACATTGCAGGTAGGCGCGGCCTTTGTCCGGCTGGGTTCACATAGTTCTCTGGTTCTGTGTTTTGATCCAGACTATACTTGGCAAAGTTTCATTAAGATATCTCCAACGGTGAGGAAAAAATGGCCACAGTCGGAGTGCTCTGACTGCACCTCTGTCATGCATGAGAACTACATTGAATGGGTTAACAGGTCTCACCAGAGCGCAAGTGTTTATTACCGAACATAGTATCAGAGATCACAGCAATCGGCGATGTCCTGTGGTAAAGATCTCTTAGACAGTGAAGCACTGATGGGATCTTGTTGAGAGGAATTGGGTACAATAGAGTAATGATGCAGATAAGGTAACAGGTCACCCTCGATGGAAAGAAAGCATACCTCTAGTGAGAGAGAGACACAGATTCAAGTCGGGGGAGTCCCTCCCCTCCCTACTTTTAAAATAAAATAAATATAGGATTAATTATAGTCCAGGCTTTTTATCTTGGTTTACACTTAGATTTTTGTGGGGGGTTATTTTTAATTATTGACGAGTTCTAAATCCACAGAAGACCATACGTATGGAATTAAAATCCCAGGAGGATATGAAACTAGGTTTCCAGATGGTCACAAAGATGTCGGCCGGGAAACTGTTAAACTGAACAAGTGGGGCACCGTTTTTGACAGTACAACGGAAAGCTCTTCAGTGGAAGAATTTATCTTTCGTCTGGAACATTTGTATGCACAGTATAGAGTACCATTGTCAGAGATCTTCATGAGGCATTTAAAGGCATGACCACAGAATGGTATTGGATATGTGTGAGGAATACGGATGTCAGCAGTTGGCCGAATTTAAGGAATGCTTTGTTGTTATGTCAGTTCCGACGCTCATCAGGGTGAGTATACTGTTTCGGAAGGGGACAGCGGTGACCCAAGTTTTAAGGATTTCATTACTGTTTTATTAAATTTTGGCATCTACCCGTACCTATTGGAAACCCTTAATTTGATTAACCTTCTTAAACATGGTGTGCTGCTGCATCAACATTAGTGGTCCTTGCCACCTTCCGTGTCGAGTTCTGACAATAGGATTGTAAATATGAGTGCTTCGAAGCCAGTTCTGTTCAATTACTGCTAATTGTTACTGTGTAGTTTGCAGAGGTATCAGATATGCTAGGTGCTTGGATCGTCGATGTTTTGTGGTGAATCCTATATATATATATATAATATATATATTCATATATGTAGAGTATATATATATATATATATATAGATATATATATATATATATATATATATATATATATATATATATACATATATATATACTATATATATATATATATATATATATATATATATATATATATATATATATATATATATATATATATTACTATATATATATATATATATATTTACACTACATTAAATAAATGTTTAAAACAATAGAAAACTGGTCTTCTTTTTCCAATTAGTAATTTCAAATAGATGCATTTTCCTCTTCTCTATTTAAAATGAAATTTCCCAATTCGAATTTGGCAATGCTGCCAATGTGCCACTCGCCTTTAAATTTGTTTGCAATTTCGAAGTGTTCCCTTCCAATAAAAATACCTGTTACAGCAACACAAACAATCGCATTGGAATGCATTTCTGCTATGAAGTGCATTTTTTGCCGGCTCAAATTACAGCCAATTCAACGTGGCGTTTACTTTACTGAACGACTTGCGCTAGTACAGTAAAATAGCAGCCATGTGGTTAGATTGTGTAAACTTTTGGCAACAGAGTAGTGTACTTCTACATAGGTTATCAGCATTTTTGGCCTATGCAACGTAGCGATGCAGATGTACTAAGACCGGTCCGGGGAAATAAGTAGTTCCTAGTTATTGGATTTCTAAGTCTTGGAAATGAATTAAGCAAATACATATCGTTAATTAAATATTGTTGAACTAGAGCGTAACCACGAGTATTTCCACATATGCAGTTTGTGCCAATGACATAGTAAAAACGGTCACCACAAGTCCGAAGCAACATCTTCGTGGTAAGCTAGTGAAAGTGTGGTATTGTTTTCCACAAGAGTCCAATACAGTTCTCAACGAAAGATATGACTAAAATCTAAAGGTAAGTTTAACTTTCATGGTCTGATTGATGCCACTCCTTTAATGGATATTAAACTTTTCACGTAGTTCCACATTGAGGCCTTGTGGGTGATTCTGGAATAAATTTCATCTGCAAAAGTGCTGAACTTCTTATGGTTAATAAATATACCAGGTAAAATATTAATGACTAGTATATTTTTGAATTGTGTTTTATTAACTTATTAAAAAGTTTACATAATAATATAAAACACCTTTCTGCAGACCACAAATTCGCTCCAAAAACCCGGTGCGGTACTGAATGTCAAATATGTATTCTACGCCATTACAGTATTGGTATTGGAAAATTGCCTCCTCAGCTATTTTTGTTAATCATATGACGCGAAGATGACTGATCATAAACACTGAAATGAGCGGTGGCGAATCATCGAGTATGGGTATACTAGAATAGTTCTGAGAGCTGCAAATTGAAAACAACATAGTCTCAAGCATAAACAGTGTATTGCTGGTAGTTTGGAATTGGAACTAATTTCTATCCATCTACGTATAAAATAATTCTCCGAGATATTTACTGCCCGAAGAGGTGTCACTGGTACGTACAAGTTCGGCGGAACGAACTACTTTACAATTGTTTAAAAAGGCTTAACTGATGCTTGCATTGCTGAGCATTTAATATCACGATTTGAAAAAGGAGATGCTGAGTAAGAATGACAAACAGGTGAACTGCTTATTTTGTAGTAGATATGTGGATAAAAACCAGGAGAACAGCCAAGGTTACATACATACAGTACATACAAAGTGATATCTAAATTTTTATTAAACATGGTTGGCTACATTTGCTCACTTAGAATTTAAGATTATAGATACTAAGCAATTGGACGGTGTGCGTCACATATTTGTAGTGTTAACTGAGATCATCTGAAATTGAAAAGCACAGAATTATTTATCACTTTATTAAATTTTATCAAATTTAATTCGATCTATTCGGAAAAAAATGAAAGCGCATGCCATTATAAATTAGAATTAGTGGATACTGTGTGCTAATATTTTGACCGTTCTATTCTGGAGTGAAGATTATTTTTAGTTTCGTAGTCCATTCAATTACTACGAGTTTAAGGCAGAATAGTCTTGTTTAACCGTCTGTGTAGAGCAGGTACTTCTACTCAGAATTTTTTCAACAATTGGTGAAAATTGTTTTCTGGAGGTAAACTTTTTCAAATAACTTCGTAATTTTCAATTTCATTGCAAATGGTTTGAGTATTTTGGAAAAACCGTCTTTTCCACATGTTGGTTGGGATATCAATATTGATTGAAAACAAATTACAACACAAGTAAGATTGGTCATTAATTGGTTATATTTGTTAAATTGTTCCATTGCAATTTTCAATTAAAGGTCATTATCCGAATTTGACCTGGGTCACATTTTGGAATTATCATTGAAAAGTAAAAATTGCTGAATGCTTTCAGACTGGAACTGTGTTTCTCAGTAGGTCCTTGTCCAGAGTTGGACTCCAATATCTCCCTAGTATTTGGAATTTAAAATATTGGCATTTTAGGATGTCTCTGGCTGATGTAATGAAGGTTTTGGACGGAGTAAACTCATTTGCATACAAATTTGTCTCAGCTACGTTTAAATTGATGATAGCCGGTGGGAAAATAAAGTTGAAGTGCGAATATGGTGTACTGAGTCCATAATAACATTGTGTAATTCATTAATTCCCTTAAACTCAAAGCTTTGTTTTTCGAAATTTTTTTTCTCCCAAGTGATTTCAAGCATAATGATTTTTCATGGCTTTAAGCCCTTCAGCTATTGATGTCGGTCTAATAAGTTGACAACATTAGGTGAGAGAACTGACATTGCTTTGATATCAGAAAGATCTTAATTATTGTAAATAGTTTCTTCTGCTTGTCCAGCTCTAACTATATCCATACTCTGTATTTCATTATTAATATTAGTCTCTTCCTAAGGTAAATAGTTAGTTTTCTTAACATTTATTCTCCATCTTGGTAGCCAAGTCCATACAAATTTGAGATGTTTTTGCAGGTTTTCCTATGAAGACTTTGGGTCAGGGTGAGAGCTTAGAATTAGTGTGTCATCTGCAAATGTTGATGTTGGTAACCGAGCATCCGTTGGCAAGTCTGAGGTGTCTATCAAGTAGAGAATTGGGCCAAGAACGCTTCCCTGCGGTACACCAGCTCTGTTAGGGTATTCTTTGGACTTAGAGCTCTTGTGTTTCACAGTGAACTTTCTGGTATATAAATAATTTTTAAACACTTCATAAATATTTGTGGGTACTATGGTCGGATTTTGTACAAGAGGTCATCATCCCAACCCTTCTCAAAGGCTTAAGCGACATCTAGAAAATTGCTGAAAAAAGTTCTGAATTTTCAAATATTTTTCGAATTTCTGTAACTATTCTGTGCACTGCTATGCCTCCCTCTAACCAAATTGATGAGTGGATTCCGGGATTTAGGAAACCTTCTTATTCGTGATGATTTCCAATCACCTGGAACTGCTATTTCTGGCAACTCCTTTAACATTTTCCCATTTATTTAGTCAACTCGTGGTGCTTTCTTATGTTGACATTTTTTATCGTTTCATTTACAACTTTCCATTTTTTTTTATTTGCTGCCTTCTTTCAGGGATATCAGTTGACTCCGATATAGACTGAATATAGTTTTTGGGTTGGGTGTGAAAACACTTTGGAAGTGCTCAGCGAACGCACTTCCCTTTTCTTAGTCACTTCTAATTCAACTACCTTTAAATAATCTAATGGGCACATTCGGTTCCTATAGCTTTCTGGTGGCCTTCCATATTGCTTAATCAGGACCCTTTGTGTTACTGAGATTCATAAGTTGCTGCTGAAGATTATGCTTACTTCCAGCCTACTGGGGTTAAGACTCTTGAACCCCAGTTGGTTTGTTTTGGAATGTAGTCTCCAGCAGATAAACTTTGTACCCAATTTGTGAAAGAAATCAGAAAATTGTTTCTCTGTTATGCAAAATATCGGTGGGCAGTACACTGCTGACACTGTTTAGTCGTCTGTGAAACACTAGAAGTTTCTTGAGGTTGTGCGTAAGTATTATTTACAATAATTTTCAGGAGAATGGGATAGTGTTTTATTCTGTTTTTTATTAAAATAGCTGTTCCGCCATATGACTTGTTGTTAGGGTGTTTGGCGTCATAAAATGAGTATCCTTCCATCAAGAAATTGTTTTCTTCAGATAGATGGGTTTCTGATCTAAGCATAACATCTATCTGATTATTACCTATTTTTGTACTTCTAATTTGTGTTGCCTGAGTCCATTTGTATTCCAGTGATATATTTTTAACGCATTCATGGTTTAGCTAACGCATTCATTGCTTGTAACAACATGGGTTGGGTTTTCATCATTTCTTGCATCACTGTTTTCCTTGAGTTCATGAATTGATTCATATTCTGTATGAATGTTTTCTCGAAGTCAGATTTCTCGGACAGGGAGAATGCTGAAATAAACTGTCTGTGACTAAATCAATCCACAAGTTTAACGTTTGACGGCAAAGTCCAACTCGAGACTCGATTTCAGATTCTGGTTGTTATTCAATATGTGATATTAGTCAAAATTAAAGCGGCAACTCAAAACCATATATGAGACAGGTTGATGGAGCTTTGTGCTTTTTGGTTGTAGACCAATACTACGATTATATTTCTTGGCAGCGGAATCTGACCGCTGCAATTCTATTTCCTGTGCCTTGGCAATTTTTCCTTTGACTTCCTCTTGTATGACCCGTGGAATGGAATGTATTATATCTATGGGTTTTAGGTTTTTGACAGAGTGGACTGATCTATTATATTTGGACGTTGCAAATAATATTAGGTCTGTAGTGTCGTTCAGTCCCTGAGTTAGTTTGCTACATCGCTCGATTTCCGTCAACGTGTTGTAGAACCTTTCCATCTGACCGTTGGTAGTACTGAGGTGCGGTGGTACAGTGATCTTTAAGCAAGGACTTTATTGTATGTGAATTGAGGGATTTCTCGTTGTCGCCAACTATTGTTTTGATGTCCTTAAAGAAATTAAGGATTTTTAGGATTGATTTAAGGCGACCGTAGATCTGGAGGCGATGGGCAAAACTATTGCAAATTTTGAAAACTTGTCAATTCAAGTTAGGAAGTGCTCTTTGTCCGTTGAATAAATATCAAGATGCAGAATTTCACCAGGTCGTTCTGGATTAGGAGTATCGCTTATTTTTGCCTTTGAGGGATGACGTTGAAAATTAGCTTCACGACAAACCTTGCAATTTGATACTAATTCCTTTAGATATATCCGCATGTCAGGAAACTAGTATTCGTCCAAGACCTGTCGCAAATTTTCCGGCGACGAGCGATGAGCTCTGTTGTGTTCCGTTGTTAAAATCTCTTTTTGGTCATCCGGGTTAAAAACATCCATCACCTGCTTAGATGTATGGAAAAACTTAGCACCTGGAAACATAGCAAGAATTTTGTCCTGTATCTCCGCTAGAGAAGTTAGGTAGCAGAGTACTCCATTAATAACGTTGGTTTTGACACACTCTTCGACAGTGGAAATAGGTCAGATACATCGTTGGATATGATTTGGTGCCTTGTCCGGGACCTAAAAATTATTTTCGTCGTCTTTGTTGTTGCAAGACCTTTTTCCAAAATTGGTTGATACCTGAAACAGTTAAGAGGATTTTTTGCTGTGAGAATTGCTTTTGTCAGTGTTTCCTCGCTGTGAACTGTAGCGGCGAAAGTGTGTGACTCTTCTAGAGCATTCATGTGCTGTCTGAATATCGCATATGCTACAATATTCTCATTTCCTGGCTTGTAAAAAAAAATTTTGGAGCAAACTCTTCCACAAGCGCTCTCCACAAAAGCTCTCCACCGCTTTAATTTTGTGTTGGGGGTTTCATCTGATAGGGCGAAGGGAGGAGGCTGATGATCTGTATAAATATTAAGTTTTCTTGCATCGTAGAGATAACTTCGTAGCTTCTGTAAGGACCACACTATCGCCAAGAGCTCCCCCGTTTGTTGCGTAATTTTCTTTGGTTGGCGATAGAGTTTGGGAAACTATTATAGAATTATCTTTGTAGTTCATGATTCCTTCTTTTCACAATTGTAATTTAAAGAAGTCCATGTTATGTTTCCCTATTTCCTTAATTGCCAGTATGTTGGGGGGAATAATATTGTGCTGAGCTGCAACAATATTATCTTGTATTTGGTCAATTTTATTTTCTAAAGTTTAAAGTTTCGTCATTTGGTCAGTGAACATAGTGGCCATGAAAGAAGGGCATACTTACATGTTACGTGGTAAAGTAAGGAATAAATGAAAAAACAAAGGAGTATATTTTCGGAATGTTTATTGAATACTAAAATATCGTAGGATAAGTGCTGGGATCGCAGCTGGAAACCCCGGCACTGTTAATTCGTGAAGTCCGTGGAGCAGCACCACCAGTTGCTATAGCTCCTGCTCGACTTCAGTGTCCTCTGGCTGCCACCTCATTGTGCACATCAGCCTCCAGGCGAGTGCCACTTCATCCGGGTAGTCCCACTGCGTTGTCGTTTTTTCCAGGCAGTTAAGCAGCGCTCTAGTCAATCGGTAATCGGTTCCCCAGGGCCTGTCCATGATAATTTGGATTTCTGACTGCTCCAGGATCCTGGCTGCAGCGTGTAATAGTACCCTCCACCAGGGTACTCAACACCTGGTTGTAGTTGAGCGTGCAGCGTCCCAAATTAAAGTTGGCGTTCAGCATGTTGTTTTACGGCTTGAGGTTGACTGTTGTTGGAAATACGCTGCGAAAGCGTGGTTTTATAGCAGAGTTCTGATCGGAATTATGCTGACAAAGCTCCTTTGATGTTTGATTGCCACTCTCCAACGTATGCCACGCGCTTCCGATCGGTAGTCTGCTTTCCTCCCCTTTTGCTTATTCACAGTCTTTTTGCATTCTGCAGAAAAAGCGTTATATCCCTTCGTTGCCGTTCCCCTTCAACACTTTTCCCCTCAAAATCATGTAATTTGATTATCATAAAATTTGCAGAGTATTAGAGGGAACATTTATGCGATACTTGTTGATGTTGAGTGCAAAATATCAGTTCAACATTGCTGCGCAAATCGTAGTTTCGGAACTACAAAAACTTTGATGCAACAACACGTGTGTCTGCACCTCTGGACATATTTTCACTTAATACCCTAAGCTTACAATGCCAAATATTTAAATCAATTTTTATTTTGATTCTAAAACAATATAAATTAAACCAATTTAAAACAATATAAATGTCCCTATCGACAAACAAACACAAATCCCCTACACAAAAAATTCTCACAGCTAGGACGACATACACAGACCGTCCGATCATACTGACGGTTTATGGTTGCCCATGCAAAGCTGCGTGCAACAGCGCAAACGCGCCTATAGGTTGCGACTTCTTTGACCAGCGCTACGGCGCCTTCAGGGTCGCAGAAGTATCTACTTATACTACGCTAGTATACTTTTTGCACACGATTATCCCGTCTGATGTCATCTCTGTTTCAAGGTCCTTTGTCCTGGTTTTATCTTTTAGATTTGTTGCAGGATTCTTCCCTGCTTCAGGTTCCTTGCCCTGGGATTCCTCCAAGGGCTGCGCCAAAATGTTGGGGTCCGTGCTTGTTGGTGTCCTCGGGGAGTGTCCTTTACTTCCTGTAACGGGCGCTCGCGTGGCTGATACCTAGCGAAGACCCTTTAGAACAAACACCGAGCTACCTCTTTTGAGACGAATCACTAGAACTCTTTCATTCTTCAAACCATCCTTCTTATATACTATTTCCAAGTAATATCTACAGTCTAAATACTGACCTTTCTGGTGTTCCAGTTTCGCAGCTGTTGATTGGTGTCAGTTGGTCGAGCCAACTGACCTACTGAATGTAAATGTGTCGACGGTGCATTCTAAATTCGAATGCCCTGCGTCGACTCGACTGCGGAACTGTAACACCCTAAAAGTTTACATAATAATTAATACATAAATACTATTCATTTACAATATTTGCACCCTAAAATTATGCGCTTTCTTAATGAATTTAATAGTATATACGTTAACTACGCCGAATGTGTAGTGTCTATTAGGAGTCGGTGCTGTGAGTCAACTACACACAGATAGTGTTGGGGTTGGTGTCCTTGCTTGTTTGGCGGGGGCCGTCCTGTCGCGGTTCCTTTGGGCGCGTAGTTGAAAACTTCAAAGCCCTAACGTTTTAAGTGAAAACCAAAGACACTTTTCACTTTAAGATTAAAATCACAAGAAGCTTTATTCTTACGAAAACTAGGTCTTATATACTATTTCCTTACATCTTTCTCAGTCTGTGAACTGACCTTTCTGGTGTTCCAGTTCCGCACCTGCTAATTGGTGTCAGTTGGTCAAGCCAACTGACCTACTTCAAAAGTGTCGTAGGTGCATTACAATGCCCTTCGTTGACTCGACTGCGGAACTGTGACACCCTAAAAGTTTACATAATAACATTACACAAACCATTTTAGCTTAAAATACTTGGGCCCTAAAAGTATGTTTTACTGTTAAATAATTTTAGCACATGCTAATCCCACAGAGTGTGGCATCTATTAGGAGTCGATGCTGTGAGTCAACTACTCGTAGGTAGCTTGGTTCTAACTCACAACATCCCTCCCCTCTTTCTAAAAGAAGTTAGTGCAACTAACTTCTAATGAGAGTCTACAATCATTTCTGCACTTTAAACAGTCTGTGCATTTTCTTAAACCTACAATACATATGTGTAATTTCTTTTTTTCTTTTTTTTCAAGTTCGCCTTGTTTTTATATTTTGGGTCCTTTTTATTTCCTTTTTTTATTCTTTTCTTTATGCTATTGTGTTTTTTTTTTTACTTTTGTGCTTCCTTATTACTTCTTCTTTTATTATTTTTTTTTCTTTTGTTTTATTTTGTTCTTTTATCCTTTTTTTTTTAAATTCTATTCCCCTTTTTTATGCTTGGTCGTTCATCGACTCTTTTCTCACTGGCGTACAATACAATTTACTCTTATACTCAAAATCTTATATTTCGCTATGATATTTACATCTAAGATCTTATGCTGCAACCTCTGCTAACTGATGATCCGGTTGTCGGCTGCCGTTGTCGGTATGGTTGTTGTGCTGCGCCGTTGGTGTGGTTGATTCGAGTCTTTGAAGGGCCGCTACTATCTTGCACCATTTCTTCGAAATGAGCGTCGTCACCAACACTACCACCAGGATGAGGCCAGCTATACTGACTACCCCTCCCTTCATCCAGGTGTGCACTATCTCACAGGAATTGGTGAGGTGTGCCACCCTTTCCACATCTTCTGCCTCCTTAACCAACTCGTTGATTGCTCTGCTGTTTGTTGTAAGGGTTCTCCGTAGATCCTTGAAATGCATGAGTGAGACTGTGTTCGGTGTTGTGAGAGTATGGCCAGAATCACTTCGTTTGTGATTTCCCAGCAGCTCCTGCAGTTTCGTCTTTAAACGGTTTGTTCCCATGACGGACGTTGAGATTTTGTACCGTAACTCTTCTTGACTTTTATGGACCAGCATTACCCCTTTGCCAATTACTCTGCAACCAGCTTCGATGGTCATAAACCCGGTGTTTACTTATTCCAACCGTGTGGTTTCGTCTGAGCACACCGCCGTGAAAATCACCTGGTCGTCAAAATGGTAGAGCCATCTGTTTACAGTCCTGGTAGCTACCAGAATTCCTCCCGTGGCTGGAATGGCTATGTGATCGCATTGATCCCGCTCATGCTTCAAGACTTCTATCTCGCAGTAATCGCTTGCTCGCGTAATCACTTTCCCGGGATGATAGCATAAACGTTTTGTTGTGCCCACCTCTCGACATTTCCCCTCGTCCTCTATTGATAGGCCGATATAATGCTCTTGTGGCTGGCTTGCGGCTATATAATCGTATCTCGTCTTTGGCAACACGCACCAATCTTGGTTTAGTCTTTTGGGTATAGGGTACACCTTGTGCATCGTAAATAACTCCAATAATGGCACTGGAATCTTTACGACTACTTTCAAACCGTTCTCCGCCTCTTCTGTGCGAACCTCGGCTAGTTCATAGAACCGCTCCAGTGCCTCGCTATACCATGAAATTCCTTTCATCGACGCTGGTGCTGCTTTGAGTAACTCATCTGACGTCAGGAACAACGGGTGTAGCTTGCCATGTAACAGATCATTAAGCACCACTATCTCTGTTTGTTGTTGATCCTGGAACCTCAGCAACTCCTCAGAAATAACTCTCCCCATCATGAAAGATTCTGCCAAGTTCACTTCTGCTTCCTCATGTCTCTTTCCAATGCCTTCCAACGCCAAGTGCATCTCTTCTAGCTCTTGGAAAGTCTTATTCACTGCTTCGTGAAGACCCTGATCACCTGCTCTCATCACAGTCACCTCTTTTCCCAGCAATGACAATGTCTTTGATTGCTTCTTCTCAAGGTCCTGTAAGTGACCATAAATTCGATCTGAATCCTGGTGGTCCATTGTACCAATTGCCCACTTGAGAATTTCACCGCCAGCGTCTATTAGCGACCGGCGCATCCTCCCTTTCAGGGACAATGTCTTCTCTTTTTCCAGAAATCTTCTCATAATTGTCTCTATTTCCAAAGTCGAAGAATCGCATCTACGTTTTAGCTCGGTCCCGCTGGCCGCTGCATGCCTCTCACATAACTTCCTGGTTGTCTCCTGCATTCCTTTGAACTGTTCCACAATAATCTTCAATTCCGTTCGTGGAAACTCAGTTGGCGAACCATACATCTCCTGTTTTTTCCAGCAATACATCCGTGTCCGGTAGTTTGTCCAACCGCACTCCTGCACGTATCCCGTTGGTAACCGCCATCAACATCACTAACATGATCTATAAAATGGTAAAATTTTACACTAAACATACCATACTTCAGAATAAATATACAATAATATCTTCATAAACTGCTTATTCTATAATTGAATGCTATATCATTCAATTTCACGTCCACTCGTCTTCTCCCCTTACATTCTTGGATTCTCTACCGCATCCTAGAGGAAAAGAGGACTGGACTATGTTACATTGTTGCCATATAGTGCATTAGTTTCGCTTTGATTAATTTTCCGTGCTCTCTTCAACACGTGAGTTATCACTCATTCCAGTTTCGAACCAATTCATTGGTCCTCCGACAAAACCAGATTATATAAAATAATCCCGTTTGTGTCAAAACTTTGTCCATTGCATGACTATATCTTTCATCGCACATAACTACTTTTTATTTAAATTTACGCTTATCCTGATATGTATATATCCATTAACGATCGTATATGGCTACATACATACATTCAAGGCACTATCCTATTCACTAACCTACGTTATTACCCAAAATTGTCTTTCTTCATTTATCTATACACTAAATTCCTAACTAATAAACAGTATTTATCTAACCCGCTGCAAAGTCTGCAACCTCATAAATTCTAATTACCCGTCTTCATATACTTTGGACTTTAAGCAGGTAACCAAAATCCTGCTTGAAGAATCGGTGCCCCTGGTACACCCCGCTTGCGCTGCACTAAGCATTGAAGAACACCGCCGCCTAACGGATCTACCCCGCGGCTCCTACACGCCGACCTACGCCATCCTCAACAATCATTTAAAGGAGATCGACAATCAATGGGATTACCCGGAGGCAGTGGACGCCTGCTGGAAGCTCCTACTTACCCAGACGAACCCAGACGAACCAGGAGTCGAGAGAGTGCTCGGGCAACTCCTAGTCGTGCTGCACCGGGCGCACGAGATGACCGTGCCCGGATTCCCACCCGGGAATCCAATCTTAATCACCAAATTTTTCCCTTAACAAAATAAACTGAGTTAATAAAAATAAAAATTATATTTTAAAAAAAACTTAATACTTGACTACTTATTTTGTAATTACCATTCACAGATATCGTAAGTATGCCCTCTCTCTCCTGATGCCCTTATGCTCAATCGCCTGGTCACAATGCTTATGCCTCAAACTGCCGTATGTGTGTATGTATCTAAAATACATACATACCCATTCCTCATACCCATTTCTCATAATTAGCATACTTACCTTTTTTTTTTTTCTAAATACACATTTGTACTTTCATTCTTTATCCCATACACATATATACTACTTCACCAGCAGTTCCGTTGCTTGGCGTTAACGCTCAATCGTCAAAATTCAATGCGTACAGCGCTGTATGTATGTATGTACATATTCGAAGTTTTATATTACTTACCCATGACCGTCTTATTATTTTATTCTATTTTTTTTAAAATACGTGCAATGAACCCGTTTATTATTATTTAATACGTACAACAAAAAATATTTTTCTCTACTGCCTTCATTCGGCAATAGTGCTTAATAAGCAGATTTGCTGAACGCGGTTTTCTGCTTATCTTGGGTATCCACCAGAACTTGGTGGTAGCCACTCGCTAAATCAAGTGTAGAAAAATATCTACTATGCCCCAATTGATCCAGAATTTCTTCTATCCTTGGAATTGGGAACACTTGCTTGATAGTGGCGTCGTTCAATTTCCTAAAATCAACGGCCATTCTCCACTTCTTTTGACCCTGAGCACCTCCCTTCTTTGGCACCAAAATTATTGGTGAATTCCAAGGCGAGATACTCGGTGAAATAATGTTATCCTTTAACATTCCTTCCACTTGCCTATTTACCTCATCTTTGTGAGCTTGTGGCAATCTGTATTGTTTCTGGTTAATCGGTGGTTGATCCACTCTAGTAGGTATTTCATGCTCTACCTCTGGTGTATATGTTAGCTGATCTCCTTCCAGCAAAAATATGTCATGGAATGACATACAAATGGCTTCTATCGATGCCTTTTCTTCAAAATTTACGCTTACCTCAATGATTCTAGCACTCTCTCCATCCTTTTCCTTATATCTACCTGCTTAATCTGTTTAACCGATCCATAATTCGGTTCCTTAAAATTATCGTAACTAGTGAACTTAGGTCTAAAATCCTCATCCATCAGGTAGTCCTTTTCTGAGGCGTTGAGTACGCAAGCGTACACCTTACCCTTGTCAACGTGCGTTATGGTCTCTCCCATATATACGCCGTCCGCTAGCTGCTGCTTGTGCAAAACAAGAGTCCTAAGTCTCGTATTTACACGCATTGTAACTATTTTAGTTGACCTTGCATTTACTACCTCCATACAATTCTTAACCCTATTCACGGTTCCTTCCTGCCATGACTTTAATGGAAGAGTAAGGATCCTATTTCTATTATCATCATAAAATGATAACTGCTTTTCTAGCGCATCCAGTATGGTGCGGCCCCAGAGATTATCGCGGCCAATTATCCCATCGGCCGGGATACCTTCCCTATCCAATTCGACTGCGTGCACTCTAAAACTCATGCCCTTAACTTCACTGTGCCCTATTTTGAGTGACCCCAGTGTCCTGATGCAACCTCCGAACGCTCCATTAAGCGTTCTTACATCTTTTGGGTTAACAACTAGTCCTTTCCGTAAAACACTAGATCTTACGAGGCTAGTATCCGCCCCCGAATATACCAAAAGCACTAGCTTTCCACTAGCTGCCTCCTTGCAGGGTATCTCGATGAAAGCATCTCCTACCCTGCTTACAACGAAACAACGCCCTTTTGACTCCAAAATGGACGCGTATCTACTTCCTAACTCTTCCAATTTTCTCCTCCATGCACCGCAGTTATGCATTACAATCCTATACTCCCTCAAAATTACCGCTAATACCTTAACTATACATCCTCGTACCACGTACGCGGCGATTGGCCTATACTCTCTAATCTTATTGAAACTTAATCTAAGTGCTAGAATCATCACAGTTACCCAAATCAATACGCAATCAAAAATTTTCTCCCGGAGAGACTCTTGCTCATCCGTCACTTGAACCATTGTTCTTACAATTCTTGGTACGTGGTATTGGAGAGCCTCTTGCTCCTCCTTTTCCTGGACTGTACATCCTACATTACCAGTCACACGTACCTCCGGCCTAACTGTTGCTTCCTTTCTTTTGGCTTTCCAGTCTATTGGCCTCGACTGGGCCGCTGGAAGTTTCCCCTGGTTCCTCTGTTGGAACTGCCTATCCCTGCACTCCGCAGCTCGATGGCCCATCCGACCACATGAAAAGCATTTCAACCCCTGTTGGGTGTTGCCTAATCTTTGTCCCCCTCTAGTGTTCCAATTTGGCCGCTGTTGACCATTCCCAGTGCTGAAAGGATTTCTTCCTTGGTTGTTCCCTTCTGTTGAATTGACTCTATGGCTACTGCCCCTGCTGTCCCTTAAGGGTGGATCCGGGCGCCTCGTAGCTGGTTGCCTTCCACTTTGATCCCATTTATTGTCCAATTGGCACTGTCTACTTGCCTCATGACCATATGTTTGGCACTCCATACAATAGGGCGTATTCTTGCGTGAAATACATGCATCCCTTGTATGACCTGGCCTATGGCAGAATGAACAAATGGGTTTCCTTGGCTGGAATTTCTCGACTAGGAATCCTTGGTTTCTTTGTTGCGGGACTTGATCCACCATTCTGCCGACTCCCCTTGGGTTCTGCTGCTGTATCGGTCCTACCTCTGCAGGAGCATTATTCCAACAGATTCCACCTGTTGTCGCTCGCTGTTGGATTGCTTCTTCGGGGGAAGAAACCGCTTCGACTAATTCTGCCATACTCCTCTGCGTGAGATTAAGAGTATAATTCGCCAAGTCCCTATTTATCAGACCTGCCTTAAACACAGAAATCATGGCTCGTTCTACTTGAGCCTTGTATGCTGCGACATTTCCTGGAAACTGCCTGTTAGCTTCTGTCTCAGCAGCGTTCCCCAGAGACTGGATCCTTCGTCCGCAGGCTCTCAATTCCTCCCCTGGTTTCTGAGTTGATTCCTGTATTTCCGGTACAAGACAGTCGTACGACTTTTGTTTCAAATATGTTCGATCTAAAAGTGCGTATAACTCCGGCAGGGTGCTTACTGAGCTATGCGCTAGTAAATCAAACGCATCACCTGTGGTCCTTTGTCTTATACATCTTATCAAGTGTTCCCCTTCTGCTTCCGGAAGACTCTGTTGCGCCAACTCACAACCTTCTTTGAAGCGCCGTATCTCAGTTCTCAGATCATACAACTCGACTCCTGAGAACATGGGCACCAGCTTCTCCACCGCATGAGCTACTTCCAGAATGCCCATTTTACTTCTATTTGCTTGCTTAAGTTTCGATGATAAACTAGCGTTAACCTCTGTGGGGGTTTCCAGATTTTCTTCTCCCGAATCTGAGAGGTACTTAACCAGTGACGGACTCAAACTTATTAGTCTTCGACCGTTTGCTCGTACAGGCGAACAATTATCCACTGTATTGGGACTTTGCAGCTCTGATTCTGGCTCGTTGGACCTGATTCTTATTATCTACTGAACTTCCTGGAGAAAATGGCTCGACACCGATTTCCGATGCGTCAAATACAAACTCCGCTTCACTTTCTACAGTCAATATTAATGTAGGCTTTACCACACGACCTATCCCTTCCGGAGTTAAATACTCCGGCCAGCGAACTTCTGGTGGCAGAGCTAGTACCGTCTGCGTTTGAATTTGAGAGGTTGAAGCCGATCTCACTCTCGCTGGCTTAGTAGTTGCCCCGATTCTCTTGAGCTCCAAGTTTTCCTTCTCCGGATGCGACGCGGCTTCCTCCGTTCCCGGAGTTGCCTAGAAAGTACTCAAGTTTTATTCTCCAAGAATTCCGTATTTATCTTCAATTCCTCAGTATCTTTGAAGACTTGGAAAAATTTTTCTTCCGTCTGACTCTGAATAGTAGCTAACGCTTGGTCTGCTGCTTCCAGAGTTGACAGGTTTCCACCGTCTCTCACTAATCTCCAGAGTACCTGGGCTTCACTCTTGCTGGTTGCCGCTTCCAATTGTTCAAACAATTTCTCTGCGAACAATTTCACCTCAGTTTGCAGAGACCTAAGCTTATCTCGAGCCCTGTCCTCCTGCGAACTAGGACTATCCTCTTGTGCTTCCAAATCTTCTAAATCCAACTTGAATTTAGTCAACCAGTCTCGTGTCAAACCGTTGACGTGTAACGCGTAATCCTTGGTGAAGTATTCCTTGTCACCACAACAGTCCTTAAATTTTAACAACTCCACGTTGTTGCTATTGAATACATTCAACAATGCTTCCAAACTCCGTTATGCGCTTGCGGTAGTACGCGCTGTTCTTCCTTGCTTTGCTATCCTTCCTACAATTTCTGATCCTCTTCTGAATTGCCTCGCTCTGTAGCTTTTGAGCTTCTAGCAATTGTATCGCTTCACTTGGCGTTTCCATAGACCGAACAAATTCTTATCTATGACGCCGTAATAAATGGTACAAACAGTTTTCTTGCTCTTTATATTTATAAATTTTATTAATAAACAATTTTCTTTTTTAAAATAAATAAACAAGTTAAGGTAATTAAACTAACAACTTATGTATAACAAGATATTATTATTATAATCTTTCACGTCTCCTGCATTGTTGTTCCTCCAATTGGCATACCTCTTGCCACAATCTATTGGCTTGCTCCCACGGCATAGGGACCTCCACTGTTTGCTGTTCCTCCAGTATTTTCCTCAAATACGCCAGTCGCTTCCGTTCCCGAGTTTGCTCTCCTCCTCTTTTTCTAGTCCCAAACCGCTTTCCGTCCTTCAGTAACGACGTTCTGTCCTTGAGTTGTCGCTCAGTGCTTCCAGTTTCATTTCCAACTTTCGTTTTCTTAAAAGTAAAGAGCGAAATAAAGCAATAGTGAGTGCTTAAATTCTCAATCAACACAATTTTGTTTCCATTTTCCCTAATGTAATACCGCGGAAATAAACTATATATCGATATTATACTTATTCTAGTACAAAAATTATACTATTATTAGCATAACAATTATACTTACAATACTAATAACACACAAAAATTTTTGTTCTAAAATATTTCTCCTAATTCCGAAGAAGTTTTTGGTCTCGCAAAATTATTTCCCAAAATATTTATACCCAAAGAAAGAAATTTTACTGTAGAATCATACGCATTTTCATTATCGCACAATGATATGCTTGCATGCTTCGTATTTCCTGTACGTAAAATTATTTTAACGTCGCTACGCAAATTGTAGTTTCCGAACTACTTAAACTCGATGCACAACACGTGTTGTAAACAGTTCTTGAATTATCTTCACCTAATACCCTAAGCTCAAAATGCCAAATATTAAAATCAAATTTCATATGTTCGTTTTCAAACATCATAAATTCACAAAATCTAAATTTAAAATAATTTAATTATTTCTAAAATAGATGGCATGGCTCAATAGACAATACAAATGTCCCTCACGACAAACAAACTCAAAACCCCTACCAAAAAAATCCTCACAGCTAGGATGAACATACATAGACCGTCCGATCATACTGACGGTTTATGGTTGCCATACAAAGCTGCGTGCAACAGCGCAAACGCGCCTATAGGTTGCGACTTCTTTGACCAGCGCTACGGCGCCTTCAGGGTCGCAGAAGTATCTACTTATTCTACGCTACTATACACGCTACTCACCATAATTTTTCCTGATGACATCTTTATTCCACAGTGTCCTTAATGCTGGGGTATTGTCCTTAGATGAGGTCCTTCTAATTCGTTGCAGGATGCCTCTCTGCTTCAGGGTTCCTTGCCCTGGGATTACTCCAATAGGGCCTTAAAACCGGCTGCGCCAAAATGTTGGGGATCTCGAGTCCTAATTTGGCTGGGGACGTCCTGTCGCAGCTTCTCGGGCGCGTGGCTGAAAAATCAAGAACCCTAGCGTGGAAATTAAACACTGTAACTTTTAGTTTCAAAACACAAGAGAGATTTATTCTTACGAAACCTAATATATATACTATTTTTTATATACTATTTACTTATTTTTTATATACTATTTTTTAAAAACCTATCTCAGTCTGTGAACTGACCTTTCTGGTGTTCCAGTTCTGCACCTGCTAATTGGTGTCAGTTGGTCAAGCCAACTGACCCACTTCAAAAGTGGCGACGGTGCATTACGCTGCCCTCGTCGACTCGACTGCGGAACTGTAATACCCTAAAAGCTTACATAATAATGTTGCACAGATCACATTAACTTGAAATACTTAGACCCTAGAAGTATGCCTTATTATAACACCGTTTTAGCACATGCTAATTCAACATAGTGTGGCATCTATTAGGAGTCGGTGCTGTGAGTAAACTACACGTAGGTAGTTTGGTTCTAACTCACAACATCCCTCCCCTCTTTCTAAAAGAAGTTAGTGCAACTAACTTCTAATGAAAGTTTACATTTATTTCTGCACTTCAAACAGTCAGTGCGTTTTCTTAAATCAATACATATGTATAATGGTTTTTTTTTTTTTTCAATCCGCCTTATTTTATACTTTGGGTTCTTTTTATTTCCTTTCTTTTTTTTCTATTCTTTTCTTTATTTTTTTCTTTTCTTTTCGTTTTTGAATCATTTTTTTTTCTTCTTTTTTTTATTCTGTTTTTTCTTTTCTTTTCTTTATTTACTGTGACTTTTTTTATAGTTTTTTTTCTCTTTTGTTCTATTTTGTTTTGGGAGATCTAAAGCTTCTTGACGTGATAATGAGTTTTGAATTTTTGTGATCCTTATAGTGGAGTGTTTCGTGATGGCATTAAAAATGTGGTGGAGATTCAAAATTTTATGCGGCACACTGGGTACACCGAGTCGCAGAAAGTATAGCGCATTTTTCAAAATAGATTGGAAGAATACCAGTGGTACGTGCGCCGCAAGGAAGTTGGAATATTGGAAGAGCTGGTGGGGATGGCTGAAGATCTGGAGGGCATATGTGGTGACTGTGGCCTACACCGAGACCCCCTGTACAACCTCGAGTCGAGCGTACACCACCACGGGAGGCACGCAATCGATAAGTGGCGCCGATAATCACGCGGGACTGAAGAACACATCGATGTGTACGCACAGCCTGAAGACGCTGCGGACAGGCGGGGCATTCGGAGCGACACTGCCGAAATGGACAAGTTCTGTTCTGCTGGGAGCGTGGTAAGAGGAACGTGAGAACAGTGGAGTGCTGCAGAGCGCAAGGGCGAAACGAGCTGGGCTGCCGTCAGGAGCGAAGCGGGGCGCAGCCCACCAACAATAGCCCTTAACAACATTAAGTGCTTTACATTGCGATGGACAGCGTATCTGTCACCGTCGGCAAAGTTACAGCCTCTATCGATACCGGAGCTACTCGAATTTCGTCAGCGAAAGCCTTTTTGTGGTGTAAAGGGCAAAATGCCTACCGCATCGTCAAAGGGGTCGTCACTCCGATGGTATGTGGAGTTCAAATCTTCCTCCTCCTTGGACGCGTATACATTGCTTCAGGGTGGTGTCCCTCTCTAAACCAGTGAAAGGTTACCGCTGCCCAGGATACAACATACACTGGGCCGCTTACGGGAGACGAAATTCATCAGCAGCCTCGACTTGAAGAACGGGTACTGGCAAATACCCATGGACGCGCGCACCAAAGAGTATACCACATTCACGGTGCCGGGACGAGGACTCTTCCAGTGGAAAGTAATGCCATTCCGGTTACAATCAGCGCCTGGACCTTTCAACGAGCTTTAGATCAGGTAATAGGTCCCGAAATGGAATCGCACGCTTTCGCATACCTGAATGATATCATTATCACTGGGCGGACACTGGAGGAGTACCAGCAGAATGTAGCCGAAGTATTCCGATGCCTGCGAAAAGCAAACCTTAAATTAAATAAGGACAAATGTGCGTTCTTCCAGAGGAAACTGAAGTATTTGGGTCACATGGTCAATCACCAAGGCATCCACACCGATCCAGATAAAATCGTGGCCATCGGAGAACTCAAACCACCCCAAAATATACGAGTTGCGACGATGTCTGGGAATAGCGTCATGGTACCGTCGTTTCGTTCCAGATTTCGCCAAGACGGTACACCCGCTAACACTACTACTAAAGAAGGGTAAGCATTTCAAGTGGACTGGGGAGCAGCAATACGCGTTCGCACAATTAAAGCAGAAACTGACAGAGGCACCAATTCTTGCTTGCCCAGATTTCACAAGGAAGTTTGTACTCCAGACCGACGCCAGCGACTACGGACTGGGCGCAGTACTCACCCAAGAGATCGACGGGTTGGAGCGCATTATAGCCTACGCCAGCCGCCACTGAATAATGCAGAGCGAAACTATTCACCTTTAGGGAAAGAATGCCTAGCCATCGTATGGGGATCTGGAAGATGCGACCTTACATTGACGGACACCACTTCGCGGTCATAACCGATCACTTGTCGCTGCAGTGGTTGAACTCCACAGAAAGCCCTTCAGGCCGTATCGGAAGATGGGCCCTTGAACTACAGCAGTACACATTCGACGTGCAATACAGAAAAGCCCCTCTTCGAAAAGCCACCACCGAGACACTACAACGAGCTTTCCGAGAACACATCGAGTACATTGGAGTACCCAAAATTCTAGTGACGGACAATGGGTCATAATTCTGCAGTCGAGCGTTCCGACGGTTTACCTGAGTATGACTATCAGGCACCAGTTCACGGCGCCCTACATTCCGCAACAAAACGCGGTGGAGCGCACAAATCGCACCATCAAAACTATGGTGGCCCCATTTGCGAATAAACGACAACAAAAGTGGAATGACTTGCTTCCAGAACTGACGCTAGCCGTTAACACTAGTGTGTCGGAGACCACAGGTGTTGGGGTCCGTGCTTGTTGGTGTCCTCGGGGAGCGTGCAAACCTACAATCACTCTTGTTAATAAAAAACCACATCACTCTTTCAAGTTAGAAACTTCAAGCAGATTTATTCTTAAAATCATAATTCTTATATACTATTTTCAAAGAATACTTTCAGTCTACGTTTTGACCTTTCTGGTGTTCCAATTTCGCACCTGTTAATTGGTGTCAGTTGGTCAAGCCAACTGATCTACTCAATGTAAAAGTGTCGACGGTGCATTCTAATTTCCAATGCCCTTCGTCGACTCGACTGCGGAACTGTGACACCCTAAAAGTTTACATAATAATTAATACATAAATACTATTTGTTTACAATATTTCCACCCTAAAAATATGTGCTCTCTTAATGAATTTAATTGTATGGATTTAACCACACCAAATGTGTAGTGTCTATTAGGAGTCGGTGCTGTGAGTCAACTACATACAGGTAGCTTGATTCTAACTCACAACATTCCTCCCCTCATTCTAGAAGAAGTTATTGCAACTAACTTCGAATGAACCCTTACAATTTTTTTCCCGCACTTTAAACAATCTGTGCATTTTCTTAAACCTATCGTACATATATAAACTTGGTTTTATTTTGTTTTTTCTTTTAAATCGCCTTATTTGGGTTCTATCATTGTTTTATTTTTTTATTTTTTGTATTCTTTTCTTTTTAATATTTTTCTTTTTGTGTTTTCTTTTGTAGTTTTTTCTTTATTTTATTTTTGCTCTTTTATTTCTATCAATTAATTTATTTTTTATTCCCCTTTTTTATACTTTGGTCCTTCATTGACTCTTTTCTCACTGGCGTATATACAAACATCTATATAAGGTATATATAGTGATAACCTAATTCTATTATATACATAAAATTTTACATTATACTGCGACCTCTGCTAACTGCTGGTTCGGTTGACGGCCGTCGTTGTCGGAGTGAAATCCCTCGATGAGCTATGCATACCCCACCCTTCTTTCTGGGCCGGTACGTACAAAGATGATGCAAGCTTATGCGAGTAGATTCGCTTCTGGCGAAGTCAAAATAAATATTCGTTTAGGAAGTGACTGTGGATATTTTTTAATTGGGGAAATCGTTATGAAGTTAGCCGATAAAGCTTGGCTATGTTGTGCCCGATCTTTTCGTGGTTAAAATGATTTTTGCGTGTTAAAGTGGATCAGCCGCTGATTGGGCCCCAATGGCCGATCAAGGATGCGTCGGATCTCAGCTGCGTCCAGGTTCAGTGCGGCGGAGTGCAGCATTGGTGTTCCCGTTTCCTTCAGTGTCACCAACACCTTCGAGTGATTGGGGACGGCAGCTCCTAACTTCTTTTCTTACAATTAAAAATATCTCGTTTTCTTTCCTTTTCTCTTGCTCTAACCCACACCAGCAAACACAATAGACAAAAAAATATATATCATGAATATATACAACAGCACATACATACTCTAACCTTTACCAGCGTTACCGACGCTACCACTGTTTATCGTATTCTTTTTTCATTTACTGTCGTACGTGTGAATGTGTATATTCTACGTCCAGTTCCATATTACTTACCCATGAATATTTCTTTTTCTTTTTCTCGTATTCGAATTTTGTTGCATTATTTTTTACAAAAATAAAAATATTTTTCTATATGGTTCTTATTGTGTTTTTGTTTTTCAATCTTTATAAAATTTAATTATAAGCTCGGGATTCGCAACAGGGAATCCCGGCACGTAATGGTTCTTCGTAGATCCTTGAAGTGCATGAGTGAGACTGTGTTCGGTGTTGTGAGAGTATGGCCAGAATCACTTCGTTTGTGATTTCCCAGCAGCTCCTGCAGTTTCGTCTTTAAACGGTTTGTTCCCATGACGGACGTTGAGACTTTGTACCGTGACTCTTCTTGACTTTTATGGACCAGCATTACCCCTTTGCCAATTACTCTGCAACCAGCTTCGATGGTCATAAACCCGGTGTTTACTAATTCCAACCGTGTGGTTTCGTCTGAGCACACCGCCGTGAAAATCACCTGGTCGTCAAAATGGTAGAGCCATCTGTTTATGGTTATGGTAGCTACCAGAATTCCTCCCGCATTGATCTTGCTCATGCTTCAAGACTTCTATCTCGCAGTAATCGCTTGCTCGCGTAATCACTTTCCCGGGATGATAGCATAAACGTTTTGTTGTGCCCACCTCTCGACATTTCCCCTCGTCCTCTATTGATAGGCCGATGTAATGCTCTTGTGCCTGGCTTGCGGCTATATAATCGTATCTCGTCTTTGGCAACACGCACCAATCTTGGTTTAGTCTTTTGGGTATAGGGTACACCTTGTGCATCGTAAACAACTCCAATAATGGCACTGGAATGTTAACGACCACCTTTAAACCGTTCTCCGCCTCTTCTGTACGAACCTCGACTAGTTCATAGAACCGCTCCGGTGCCTCGCTATACCATGAAATTCCTTTCATCGACGCTGGTGCTGCTTTGAGTAACTCATCTGACGTCAGGAACAACGGGTGTAGCTTGCCATGTAACATATCATCAAGCACCACTATCTCTGTTTGTTGTTGATCCTGGAACCTCAGCAACTCCTCAGAAATAACTCTCCCCATCATGAAAGATTCTGCCAAGTTCACTTCTGCTTCCTCATGTCTCTTTCCAATGCCTTCCAACGCCAAGTGCATCTCTTCTAGCTCTTGGAAAGTCTTATTCACTGCTTCGTGAAGACCCTGATCACCTGCTCTCATCACAGTCACCTCTTTTCCCAGCAATGACAATGTCTTTGATTGCTTCTTCTCAAGGTCCTGTAAGTGACCATAAATTCGATCTGAATCCTGGTGGTCCATTGTACCAATTGCCCACTTGAGAATTTCACCGCCAGCGTCTATTAGCGACCGGCGCATCCTCCCTTTCAGGGACAATGTCTTCTCTTTTTCCAGAAATCTTCTCATAATTGTCTCTATTTCCAAAGTCGAAGAATCGCATCTACGTTTTAGCTCGGTCCCGCTGGCCGCTGCATGCCTCTCACATAACTTCCTGGTTGTCTCCTGCATTTCTTTGAACTGTTCCACAATAATCTTCAATTCCGTTCGTGGAAACTCAGTTGGCGAACCATACATCTCCTGTTTTTTCCAGCAATACATCCGTGTCCGGTAGTTTGTCCAACCGCACTCCTGCACGTATCCCGTTGGTAACCGCCATCAACATCACTAACATGATCTATAAAATGGTAAAATTTTACACTAAACATACCATACTTCAGAATAAATATACAATAATATCTTCATAAACTGCTTATTCTATAATTGAATGCTATATCATTCAATTTCACGTCCACTCGTCTTCTCCCCTTACATTCTTGGATTCTCTACCGCATCCTAGAGGAAAAGAGGACTGGACTATGTTTTATTATTGCCATATAGTGCATTAGTTTCGCTTTGATTAATTTTCCGTGCTCTTTTTCAACACGTGAGTTATCACTTATTTCAGTTTTGAACCAATTCATTGGTCCTCCAACAAAAACCACATTGCATAAAATAATCCAGTTTATGTCAAAACTTCGTCCATTGCATGACTATATCTTTCATCGCAGTCAATTATTGGATCCAAATTTATCTATAACCTGATATGTATATATCCATTAACGATCGTCTCTTCCTACACCCTGTAGTTAGTTCGTACATGGCTACATACATACATTCAGGGCACTATTTTATCAATTAACCTGTACCCATTTTTCTTTAATATACCTTTCTTCATTTACCCATACACTAAATTCCTAATTAATAAACAGAAAAAAGATATGTGTATTTACATATAGTCCGCTGCAAAGTCTGAACCTCCTAATTTTTAATTACCCGTCTTCATATACTAAACTACACAATAAAAATACCTACTTGTTCTAGTACCCCATAATTGACATATGGTCGTAGGGTGCTCATTCTACTTTTAGCCGAACTTGCCAACTACAGTATGACCTGATTATCGCTGCTAATTTGGGTTAACTTTTTAATGTTATTCTGTTAAAATGTGCCTTGTTAGCACATTTCCGAAAACAGACCTCTTATTGATTTCCTATAAAACCGTGCTTTTGCACTGTATTTTAACACAGTTAAACTTTACCAGCCACCATGAACACCAAACTCGGACATTGCATGTTGGACTTCAATCAGGTAATCAAAACCCTGATTGAAGAATCGGTGCCCTTGATACACCCCGCTTGCGCGGCGCTAAATCTGGAGGAACAACGCCGTCTACTGGATCTACCCCGTGGATCCTACACACCAACATACGCCACCCTAATCAACTTCCTCAAGGAGATTGATACACAATGGGATTACCCGGAGGCAGTGGAAGTATCCTGGAAGCTCCTGCTGACGTCGAGGCTCAACCCGGAAGATCAGGGAGCCGAGCGAGTCCTGGGGCAACTCCTAGTTGTACTGCACCGGGCGCACGAAATGACCGTACCCGGATTCCCACCCGGGAATCCACTACTCACCAAATTTTATTCTCAAAATAAATAATAATAATAAATGAAAATAAATCTTTACTACTTATTTCCTATGACTACTTATTTTTCATTACTAGAATACTTACTTCTTTAAATATACATTCGTACATTCATTCTTTATTACTTTTTTTTAAAAATCAAAAGTTCTGTATCCGCTGCCCACCGGCGCCAATTAACTCCTTCCATCAATTCAAATTGGTCCATGACTTCCTTACAGATACTCCCTAACCATCTTTACCATCCCAAAAATACATAGAAAAGGCTATATGTTCGCAAAACCAGAAAATCGATTTACAGGCAAAAGTGTCTTGATTCATTCCCGGAAACTCGAATCCATATTCAAAAATAATCCCGTAACGTATGCGCAACGTAATAAAAACATTTATATTCTTCCTAATACCCTAAGCTCATGGTATTTAATTGTGGAAAAAAGTGAAAAAATGTGTATCCAAATATATCCCTAACGACAAACAAACACAAAACCACTACAAAAAAAATCCTCACAGCTAGGATGAACATACATAGAGCGTCCGATCATACTGACGGTTTATGGTTGCCATACAAAGCTGCGTGCAACAGCGCAAACGCGCCTGTATGTTGCAACTTCTTTGACCAGCGCTACGGCGCCTTCAGGGTCGCAGAAGTATCTACTTAGTTTACGCTATAATACACTCTACTCACCATTTTATTCGATGACATCTTTCTCTTAAGGTCCTCTGTCCTTTGGATCCTTTGACTTTCGTTGCAGGATGCTTCCCTGCATCAGGTTCCTCGCCCTGGGATTCTTCCTGTAGGTCCTTACGACCGGCTGCGCCAAAATGTTGGGGTGTTGTCCTCGCTGCTCGTCGTGGGGCATTCTTTTCGTAAACTCGTCCTGGGCGCGCGTGTATCTGAAACCCTAAATCACATTGTCCAAATGAAAACTCACAGACACTTGTTGTTTAAGAATCAAAATCACAAGAGATTTATTATTATTTGGTTTTGCTATTTTTAAATAGTTTTTTTAAAGTTACAAATAAACCCGATCCAGGTTCAATACAAATATTTTAAATTCAACAGTTAATTCAGCTTCAATACAAATATTTCAGATTTAATAATTAATTCAGGTTGACACGAATATTTATTTTTGAAATACCGCACTTTCACTTATTTCAACGCTCGCCTTCTGGCTTTTGTTATTAGCTTGCACTGGATCAGAAACCCCAACTCGAACTGATTAAACTAAACCTGTCCTCTACCGAAGTTAGCCGGCCTGGTGCAACTTGACAAAATTTGCACACGATACTTCCGTTGCCTCAATCCCCATAGCCCTATTCGATCGTCCACATATGCTGTTCTTGCACTTTCCCAAACTTCCCGGCCAAAAGCCTTCACACGGTGCTCAAGCTTGCCGCAACCCAATGCTCCCGTGAGTTCGGTAGCGCGTGTAGACAGTTTCCGTTTGCGAATCGCCGAAACTGTCGATGCAGCGTAAATTCGGGTTATCGTACTGTTGCGACGAGGGCACACGGTGTTTAAATTCACTACCAAGAAAAATGCAGCGTAAAGTGCAGCGTAAAGTGCAGCGTAAATAATTACAGCAAATGAAATGGGCGCAACGCATTGAAGATGTATGGCAACCGACGTATCGACTTGTGATATGCAGCGTGGCCCAGTTTTTCCGCATATCACACCCTACCGTGCTAACTTATATAATGGCCGCTATGAAGAGTGTGGTGTTTGTCGTAGAATTGATGGATCGCCAGGCAGATCGCTTATCGCTTCTAGCGGCGTCTTCGGTTGACATCTACATGAAAAATAAATATAAGGAAGTATTCTGACGAGCCCCGTAAATACAAACAGACATTTACCTTATATTATTATAAAGGCTGTAAGGTAACCCAGTCAATGATTGTTGCAAACTTGCGTTTGCGAAATGGTTCCTTATTGTGAGGCGTGAACCCCGAGCAAAGTAGAAGCAATGTTGTAGCCGAGATCTTTGTTCAAAATGAATTGTTTTATTATACAAATCAGTTTTATTATATTAAAATCTTACTCCAATTTTGTTTACCTCAACATTATTATTTATGATCAATAACTTATTTTAAATTATATTCGAAATATGAAGCCCTATGCCGCACAATTGCATTGGTTCGCAATTGCGTGTGATCGGCATATTTTTGGGTTCAATGCATTTTGGGCCTTCACACCAAATACGTAGTGTCACTTGATCCGCCGCTTTGGCTTGTGCCGCGTTTGCATTGCTGTCAAGTGTATGCTACGCACAGCATTGCGCTCGCATGCATTCATGTGATTACATGTGCGGTGCGCTTGGACATTAGGCAGTGTTGGTTTGAAATGCATCGTAGTGATTTGAGTGCACTACAAGAGTAAAGATGATTACAAAGATTAATTGCTCTTTTTGGATATTGCTTTGTTGTCTTCTAGTTGGAATTTCCTAACTTTTGTGAATCTCAGTTTTTGTGTTTGGTTTTATTTTAGAGTAGGTGGTTGGAGATATGGGAACTTCGTCCCAGTATAATGTGTGTGTGTCTCTATAGATTGCGCCGTTGTACTATTTGTGTAGTGTACTAGACCTTTGTCTTTTGCTTTCATAGGATTCTTCGTTGAAGTTGCTTTTAATCAAAGTTTTATTTGTGTTGATGAAAAGTGTGAAGTTCGGTTCAGGTTGAGATATTGAGTCTATTTCGTCAATGAATGTTGTTTTTATTATAAGTTATAAATTTTTCTTTTCTAAAATAAAAACTCCAACAATGGAAATGCCACGTGAGACCGTACCATGTGCACGCATTTGCATCGACGTCAGCTCCGACGAGCACCCCGAAGTAAGAGATGGGATCGCGCTCAGGAATAACGACATCGCTCGACTGTAGGAGGGGCAGCTCCTCAACGACATCCTGGTGGGCTTCTATTTGAAGTCGATTCAAGCCAATCTGATACCACGACAGCAGAGAGACCTGGTGCTCGTATTCAGCTCCCACTTCTACGCGCAGCTGATGCGACGACGGGGTACAGCAGTAAAACGTCATGCCCGGGTGAGTCGATGGTCGAAGGGGCAGAATGTATTCACGAAACAATTCATTCTGGTCCCCATCAAAGAAGGTCAACATTGGCACCTGGCGGTCATCTGCTTCCCCGGAGCAGCCGCAGAGGACCGAAAAGGGACCACTATACTACTCTTCGACTTCTACGACCGCAGGCCACTGGAACATGTGGCAAACGTGCTCAGACAATACATGGACGAGGAGTATAAGTGCAGGTCCTCAGAGGACCCCGAAAAAATTTGACGCTCAACACGTTATAGGAGGGTACAGTAGCAGAAAAATGGTATGACTGCGGAGTATACTTACTGCAGAACGCATAATGCTTCTTCACTCAAGCGATTTGTGGAGACACCTGGGGAGAGGCAGACTTGAGCACGTGGTATACGGCCGACGCCATGACCCAAAAACGTAAGGAGATATCTCACATCCTGAAACAGCTGGCACGAGCAACACCATCGGCCCCACGTAGACCAGACACGTTGCTCGCAAAACCGGAATACCCCAAACGACGGGACTCATCGAGCTCTGATAGTACGTGCGGAGGTACTTGAAAGCGGCACAAAGGACCAGAGGCATGTTGTTTTTATCTCGCCACAAAACGAGATATGCTGTCCCGACACCATGGTTGAAGACGCAGTAGAACTCGCCGGACCAAAAGATGTCGGATTACCCCAAACTTTGGTGCAGCAACTGCGAGAGAGGATACCTGAAGCCAATAAAAGAATCCGTCTCTAGCGAAAGTTCTACAAAATCAGCTCTGGCAGCGTAAGGTGACCACCTTCTATCGCCCGCAAAGTGGGGAGGACATGTGAGGAGCAAATTTTAGCCGTAAATAAGAAAATAATTGCCATAACATGGGGTTCATGTTCTTAAGTAACCAACCCTAAAATATATACGTAAATAGTCCAAAGACTTAGACACCTCCCACGTTTAGATAACCGAGAAAGATCTCAGATAATTGCTACGTTTTGGAATTTTAAATTATGTATTTTTTATTGTTCGCTTCCGTCCAAGTTTGGCTTTATGTATCTTTTTGTTTTCTTTCGTTATCACGGTTAATTTGTTGTCTCTGATATAGTGAGTTTTTTGAGAATCTAGGAGTAATTTGATTACGTTTTGCTTTCTTTCTAAAGATGACATCATTTTCTAGTCTAGTTTCTAGGTTTTCTCTTGTTTCATCATATTTTTTAATTTTTCTTTAGTTTTCGGGTATTTTTAGAGTGTCAAATATTTAACTATGAGTCTGTTGTGTTATTAAGGGTTGTGCTGGGGAATAGGTTGACTTCCTTGATTCTTTGTACCCGATTGATGTTTTATAATATCTGCAATAAAACTTTCGTTTAAGCTAATGTCTTATGGAGGACAATCAGGTTAGACTTCTAGAAAGTTTTCTTAGTGCATACTGAAAATAAGTTAGATTTCTCTTTCACTTATTTGGGTCAGGTATATGATATATTCTTTATATTTTTATTGTATTATTTATTATTATATTTGTATTGTTATATTAATTTTTTTTTATACATACTACTTATACACTTAAATGTACCCAATGACTATGTAGCCCTTGTTCATTCCG
This sequence comes from Clusia tigrina, assembly GCA_920105625.2. NCBI lineage: Eukaryota > Metazoa > Arthropoda > Insecta > Diptera > Clusiidae > Clusia > Clusia tigrina. The sequence goes on along the minus strand of OV050033.1, from coordinate 37,121,949 downwards.
CTGAGTCTGGTTTTGTTGTTTCTGGAGCTGTTGTTCCGTTGGGTCCTTTTTGTTTCTCGGCGATAAAAGCTCGAAAGCTGCCAGTGCAGTTTTGCGCTCCACGTATTTATTTAATTACTTTATAATGTTACTGCCGCGATGTACACACTGCTACGATCACTGTTCAACTGTCCCGATGTGAATTGTGTGCCGGCTTATATACCTCTCGTTTGCCAGAATCTCCACTAGACTTCGAACGCAGTTCGGAAGATGAAATATTTAATTATATAATTATAAATTAACGAATACAAAATTATTCCAACTGCCGAAAATTTCTCTCTAAATACTATTTCGTAATCAGATGAACTCAGATGCACTTATTTTAGTTTTAAATTTTACTTTTGATATAAAATTCCACACTAACTCCAATGGTCAAACAGATACACGACATACTTATGTACATACTTACAAAATCTTAGTTGGCAAACATTTAAACTCTTTTATTAACTAAATTTATTATATAGTATGGACATATCTAGATTAGTAGTGGTCTGTTTGTATTATTTTTCCAATTTGTAGCGCAGAAAGCTGATGAAAATACAAGCAAATATCATATAATTACGATTAGATAATAAATTGATATTTATCAAAAGATTACAACTAAAATATAATAAACAATACATTAAAAATTGTCTAAATCATTATTTACTCAGAGCTGATATAAATGTATGAATATATAATAATGAAATTATACGAAAACAATAATATTAACAAGATAATCAAATGTTACTTAGAAAACAATATAATTGAACTATGTAATAAAACAATATATAGTTATAGCCAAAACATCTGCTCGTATATACCAAGTGAATAAACGACCAGGCTAATGTAATAATAAGAAACCAAATCAAAAAAATATGTTTTTGACTCTCTTCTCTGATTTTGGTGCTGCTTTATTTTCAGTTCCTTTCATAAGAATCCGAACCCACAAAAAACATATATGAATATATGTATATAATGAATATGTTGTCCTCCACATGCATATGCGACGCTTAGTTACAAAGTCGTGATATCGCTAATATTGTATCGCATATACGGGTATATCCATATGTATAATTAATTTAATATAATTTGTGCTGCTTGAACAGCTGATTAATAATCGAATGTAATTTTTAATATGTAATGTTAAGAACAATTTTTATAAATTAATAAGTAAATATTGAGAAAAATGTGTAAACAAAGTCAGTTTGGAAATGCCTTCAATATTGGATTTTATATAAATAAGTATTTGAAAGTTAAATAAAAATAGTTGAAATTAAATGAGGTCTTGTTTTATTTCATGCGGAGACAATTTAATGGTAACAGAAACTAAACGCTCTCTTAAATATACAATAAATTTATTAAAATACATATTTCAAATTTAAAGTTATTATTTTTGTCAGCAGAATGGCATTTTCACAACGAACTCCTTGAATCCTTTCACTAACTCATCTACACTCCCTTAGATTGATAACCAAAGGACAACCTGACAAGAAGTAAAGATGAAATGTATTCAATATAACTCCAGTACACCGGACTAACATCGAAGCTAAGTAAAGTACCTTCTCAGTTCGAATTGAATCACATTGCTTCCTACATCCCGAAAACTAAATAATAAATCAGAATCAAATATAATAAAAATTAAATTTCTTTATCTTTTTATTTTATTTGATTTTTCTGCAAAGATTAATGCTTTAGCTGTGTCCTTTTCTTATACACGAGTGGTATAATGGGAGTATAAATCGAATGCACAATATCAATGCTACCAAATGCACCATCTCACGACGTGTAACGTGTAACAAGGTGATCATTTATGTGAGTTTCCAACTAGATCTGCTTAACAATTTTAACTTTTCTTGTCTTTAATTTATTGTGTATTTTTCAATTAAAATAAATCCAACAAATCGAGAAATGCGTAGTTTTTGATTCTTTTAATTATGTTTGATACTTATAAATTATACAACACCGCCGTTCTAACTTGCAAACAATATTAAAATTTCTGTGGTCTAGTGGTAAGCTTGCTCGACTCACACCCCGAGGGTCACAGGTTCAAATCCAAGGGCTTGGTCTCCAAAATGCTTTTTTCTAAAAAATCGATTTATCTTCGAGTCGAAAGCCTCTATAGCTAGTCCTCATTCCCCCAACTCCTTGCACTCATAATTAATTATGGGGTAAGAGATAATAATAATAATAATAATAATAATATTAAGATTTGTTTTTTTAGTTCTTAAACTGATTAGTACAAACGCCTCCGAGGGAGGCTAGAGAGCCACTATTTTCGCGATTTGAGCTCTCTACATGTATTGTTTGCTCAGTGCCCACATTAATGTTTCAAATCAAATTTGGTGAAATATAAAAAATTAAAATGAAATTAGATATCCACGGGGAAACCAATTCTAACTCAAGCTATAGCAAAAACGAGCAGCAACAAGTGTTCAATGGAGCCAGAAAGCTTTACACTATATGTCTCTGACCTGTGTTCACCGGGCTGGTCTAGGTTGCTCTTTCCTGTATTTGGTTTTTCTGGTTGCTTGTACAAACAGTTGTTTTTCAAAACATTGAACTTAATAATTTTGGCTAAACGCGAATTTATTGCTATTGTAGAAAATTTATTATCTTAAAAAGACCCAAAGAAATTAAAGTGTTTTAGGGCTTTACTCAGCGATATGGTAATTTTGCCTTTCTTAACTATTTTGTTCTGATCTAAACGTTGTTGATAGCTTTATCAACTTGTACGCAACTGCCATGCACTACTATGCACTTGTAGAGCCACACACTTAATATATATATATATATATATATATATTCATTATATAAGGATTGAGAAGTCCGCTTATTAAATTTACATCGCAAGGGCCATTAAATGCGAAGCTGGATTGAGAAAAGCCAACGTGAATTTCTATTATGAAGGAGAGAATCCGTCTAGAATTACTTCCCTTTATTCATAGTAAAAACCCTCAACATCACCAATAAAATATTATTTAGTGTAAAACGTAAAATACTGCACTGTAAAAAATGGATTCAGTTTCACATTTTCAATTAAAATATCCCAGTATTATTCCACGTAAGCCAAAGCAAAGCCTAAATATGGAAAATGGTGGCACTGGGACTTTTCCTCAACTCTTTCATTAAATTTCCCACTCCAATTTGAAAAAAACTTTCATTTCCTTTTCGAACTTCCTTCTCAATCTCATAAAGCAAGAATGCAGTCGTAAGAAGTGCAATTAAGGAAATAATTACTAAGTTCAAGAGAAAACGAATTGAAATTAAGTATAATTGTTAGTGAAATATTTAAACACTCTGCTGTACAAAATCAGTAAATGAATCTACAGACCATAAAATTGCAAATATTTCTTTGTTCTTAAGCAGTGGTGTCGTCTTTCAACGAGAGTGGAATTTGCATCGTAAGCAAAAATATTCGCCTCACTCGTGTGCTGCACTAAAAACTAATGCAACACGTGGGCATTCGCTTTTAAAACCCGTCTCAGATGAATAAAGTTATCTAAGAAGATTTTAATCTATCTTGATTTTTATTTTGTGAATTATGGTGCTTATCCAGGAAGCCGGTGCAACAATTCTGCGTCCAACAAGTGTTGATTGGTGCCTGTGCAAAATGACTGAATTAAGCTCTGATGGATTTATTTACCCACAACATTAGAAGTAAATTTGTACAATTGTTGCAGAAGTGCAACGTGAGCACACTAGCAAAAGCAGCTGCACCGCGAAATTATTTGTGAACGATTGGACATTTATCGCTCCACTGGCACTGTCTCATGAGAGTGTCGTTGGGGGAAATAAATTCCGACGTTGTTGATGGTAATCATGTATTCCATATCGACTAGTACATAAAATTCTTTGATGCCGTGTCCACTACAATGGTCTCAGGTAAGCTACTACTCAATTATTGGGGATTTGGTGTTTATACCTAGACCTTAAACATGGTCTTATTAATATTTGTCAAATATTTATTTGCAGGTTGCATATCTGTATATTTGTGCATAATATGCAGTGGAGTTTTAGAATTCGCTAACACAGATGTGGAAAAATATGAATGATTGGAACTGGTGTGACCGGTGTTAATAATAGATGTTGGACGACTCCACTGACGGGATAATATAATAAATTGCATGCTGGGCACAAATAGAGGATCAACTATTGCACAAGCATAAACTGATTTTTTTGGATTGGAATGTCACGCTGAATATATGCAGTAAACGGACTGACCTGATGATCAAATGCGATGCGACATGAAAAACCGTAATATATGAGCGGAAGCAGCTGAAATATTAAGGAACAGAAAGGTAATAGTTTGTAAGGAAACGAAAATAAGATTAAACACAGCACTCTCCATTGACGTGATTGTAAAGAGCTGTACAATTATTAGTTAAATAAGTATTAGTTAAATAAGTATTCGTTAGATAAGTGTTTTAGGATAATATTATTTAGTCTATATAATGATTCATTCTCCTCTACGTATTTATAATTGCAAACTGAGTTCATCTTAGATTAAAGCATACTGAATGGATCTGGCATAATACTATTTGCTAAATTTATTAAATATTTTGAGTTGAGCCACTATATATTCTATATAGTATATTCCACTGAGAACTACAAAACTGTTACACTGAGGGACATCCATTAGTGTCAAAGATACTATATATAGATAACATTGATTCTAATCCTATAAATTTGAAGTCATAATATAATTTGTGTTGTATTTTAAATTGTTTATAATATACTTGCCAACGATTCTTGTGTATCTTGTAAAAGTTGAGTAACCAAATTAGAAATTTTACAATTTTTATCATAACATTGATCGTATATCACAGCTAGGGCACTTGTCTCCGGTTGAATTTTGTATTTCTGTTGTGCTGAAAACTAGCGAATTATTCCAAGCAAAGCAGGTGTGGCTAATAGTTATATTATGATAACTGGAAATACTGACTATCTCAGGATGATAATCTGGAGCTATCTTACTGTGGATGCTGTTTCTTACTCTATTAATGGCCAATTAGTCTTGGCATTTTTATATAAAATTTAATTAGTTGTTTCAAGATAATCGAATTTCAACAAGAAGGAAGGTATCCAAAAAAAAAAACAGATGAGAAACTTTTGGTTTAAAAAACCAGGCTATCTTATCATTATTGCAAAAAAATTTTGCGTTAAACAAAAAATTTAACAGGTTACAATAATTTACCAGTATAAAAGAAAAAAGAAAGTATACAAAACCTGTAAAAATCACTACACTACATAAACATAATTTAGATAATTAGTTCTTTTGCTTTTTTTTGTAATCTGCTTCTATGAAGTGACTAATTTTATATATTAAAATATCACACAACACTGTTGGCTTCCATCGTTTGTCTGTGGTTGGGGGACGGGCGATGGTGTCAACTGTGTTCGCAAGGTTTTTTTTTGTAGGGGATTGTGTTTGTTTGTCGGTTAGGGACATGTTGGTACTTTAGGGTTACCTTATACCCTTAACATTGAAGGATTCGTAACTAATACACAGTTTAGGAGCCGTGATGTGTATATTCCGCAGACAATATCTCTGGAATTCAAATGAAAACTTAATTAAATAAATTTCTTGTGGATGTAGAGACGACCTATTTTGTGTAGATCATCTCGAATGTAGTCTAGGTACTGCAACTCTGAGGTTTGTGTGCAGGTAAAATGCACAGACATTTGTTTGCAAGTCAAACTTTTCCAATTTAATTCGATAGAATAAGAGAAAACGAGTGCGTCTTTTTAAAGAGTGGCGGATTACGGTAATGGATTAGTGAGAAATGCCACTGGAATAACGGTGAAGAGGTATCAGCAGCGGGTAGTGGAAGTGGTTGTAGCAATACCGAAGTTGCGGCAACGTCCGGAAAGAGGCAGACGAATCGATAAAGCAGTGCAATCAAGGAGGCCACTGGCATACTTGAGGGAGGTGTTAAAGACGAAGACGAAAAGACAGTTCCTGTGCTCTGGGAAAAGGCGAATAAGGTTTGGCAAGGGATCTGTCGGGTTGGAGTACCTACAGCTAGAAAGTTACCAGTACCTCCAGTATAGTTCGTAAGACAGATTACTAGAGATAAATGTTAAGCATAAATAAATATTAGTTGTAAGATTTTGCGTAACTAGAGTATGTTCGACGGAAAAAATGTATTAGTTTTAAAAATTAAATGAATAAAACTGAAATTTTTTTTGTATATAAATAAGCGAAAAATTTGTTGTTTGTATTAAAGTCAGAAGTAGGGCTCCAGGTGGATAAATCTGAAAAAAGAGATATAAGATTTATAAGTGGCGGAGTGTAAATTATGAGGTCACGGGTTGGCTTACGAAGGGAGTTTGAGGTTGCAGTCTATGGAGGTATCTAAAGGAATCGAGGAAGGGTTTGTTGGGGTCCGCGTTTGCCGTCGTTTGTAGAGCGCCCTGTTGCTGCCGGTAATAGACGCGGGCGTAGACGAGCACCTAATAGTTCTTTACGAGTGAAACACCGTGTTATTCAGTTCACAGATAACAGATCAGAGATTTTATTCTCAAAATCATAAGTCTTTTATACTATTTGAATAGAACACTTACAGTCTAAGTATTGACCTTTCTGTTGTTCTAGTTACGTATCTGTTGGGGTGCTTATCTGCTTGTTGTCGGGAACGTTATTTCGCTGCTAATGTGTTTTTTTTTTTTTTTTGAATCGCCTTCTTTGGGTTTTTTTATTTTCTTTTTTATTCTTTTCTTTTCCATATTATTTTTTTCTTCTTCTTACTTTGTGTTCGTTTTCTTTTGTGTTTTTATTTTTTTTTTCTCTATCATTTTTTTTTTTATATATTCCCCTTTTTATAATTTGGTCTTTTACTGACTCTTTTCTCATTAGCGTATATACAAACATCTATACAATAGCACAATTCTATTTTATACGTAAAATCTTATATAATACTGCGACCTCTGCTATGTGCTGGTCCAGTTGACGGCCGTCGTTGTCGGAGTGAAATCCCTCGATGAACTCTGCATACCCCTCCCTTCTTTCTGGACCGTTACGTAAAAAGATGATGCAAGCTTGTGCGACTAGATACGCTTCTGACGAAGTCAAAATAAATATTCGCTCAGTAAGTGACAGTGTAGTGTATATTTACTTAGTTGGGGAAATCGTTATGAAGTTAGCCGACAAAGCGTGGCTATGTAGTGCTTGATCTTTTCGTGGTTAAAACGATTTTTTGCGCCAGGAGATTTTTCTGCGAAGCTAACTGAACGATGGTAGTTGTGGCTGATATTGTTGCTGTAGCAGTGTCTCGCTAAAATTACGGAGTAACCTCGGGTTGTGGCTAAAATTATCTCTTCCTCTTTCTAGACCATAATACAATATACATACTGACATATGTAATAATGGCAGACACGTTGGATTTTTTATACGGACAACGTACATGTTAGTATTTTTCATGCCATTTCGTCAGTTATGCAATAAAACTCAAGTATTACCAGTCTTTTACTAGTCAGATAGAGACTCTTGTATTCAGCCGATACCATCTCCATTTTTTCATAAGCTTAAATCGTAGTCATCTCGCACATGGGAAGTTTCGTTTTCATTTTCTTCCAACCAAAAATTATCTCTGGACATCATCGTTGCCAATCTCGTCTTTATTCCTTTGCGGCTTACTGATTACCCTTCTTCCACGTCTTCTCACTTCTTCTTATTCAGTCAGATTTTTTTTCGCTGCTCTTGCATTTCATCTACTGGTCTCCTGGATGTTGGTTAACCTCTTACTCTGCCTTTGACGCTGCAGGAAGTCCCTTCCCGGTTCATTCTGCACAAAATTGAACCATCCAGATGTCCTTGTCTGTTCACCAACGTCTGAATACCTAAAAACCATACTTTTATCCATGTATCGGACTTGCCGAGTTTTAATTATTCTTACTCGCTATTACATTTATTTCATTTTTAATATTCTTGCTAACGAAAATTGTAAATTTTATGTGTTATTTAAATTTATATATCGTATATCTAATACGTCTTAATAACCAAACTATAAATATGTAATAAAAACAGTTTTCTTCACAAATATTATTAATTAACTATGATACAATTTTCTTTAAATTGTTAGCGGCATTCAAAATTTAAATTCTTCTCAATGATTTTATAATAATTTGATTCATACATAACAATTATTTACTATATTGAATTACATGCCGCCCACAAAAAAAAATGTTTACATTAATTCTGGGCAAAACTAGTTGCCCATCTTACATAAGCGAGTATATAAAAGATACACCCGCTCATGTGAAAAAATTGTCCATTGCATGACTGAACTTTTCATTGCATCTAACTACTCTATATATATTTCAATTTATGGTATGTATATATCCATAAAGAAGTGTATTTTCCTACTCCCTGTAACCCGCTTTTATATGAATACATACATTCAAGGCACTTCCAATTGTTTAAAATTAATTGATACAGTTATTACCTAATGTGTAATGGTAAGCTAAATATATTGTTCTAATTATATATATATATATATATATATATATATATATATATATATATATAAATATATATATTACTATACTATACTACTACTTACTATACATTACTATTCCCCACACGCTAATTTCCTAAGCGATAAACCGAAAAAATCTATGTATATTTACATGTCGCCTGCTACAGTATGTAAGCCTCTGCAGATTCCCAATTGAACATGCTGAACGCAACTGTAAAACTAGGAGGCGTCACCCCTACTACATGATGCAGATAGGATTTTGGAACAACATGAAATCGAAAACCTCATGGACAGGTCATGGGACTCCGAGCACCAACTGGCGAAGATTTGCGGACTTGCCTGAAGGAATTGTCTATGCAGTGGGATTACCCCATGGAAGTTATACTCGCCTGGCGGTTGCTGTTCACGATGATGTTGAAACCTGAGGACCCTGAAGTCGAGCAGGCACTAGGGCGCCTGTCGGTGCTGCTCCACCGGATCCATGAGTTCACCGTGCCGGGGTTCCCAATTGCGAACCCCAAACTCATACTTAAATATTTTAAAAACTCATAAAATAAAAATAATAAAAAAAAACCTAAAAAAAAATTCCTCTGTTCTTATTTATTACATTTTCCAGCCCACGTAAGTATCTCCTATTTTAATGCCCACTATGTTCTTCTCTCAAAAATTTCTTTTTTCTTTACACCTCCTAGCATGAATGACCTTATCCCTCATCCGTACCCCTTTTTTTAATATTCTTATGTTTTTATATTTTTCATTTTATAATTTTTTTTTTTTTAATATGCTGCCTCAATCGGCTACAGTGCCTAGTAAACACATTTTCATTACGACACATATATACATATATACTTACTTCACCAACGGTGCCGGCGCTACTGCTTACGCATCATATTACACTTCATTAACAGCCGTATATATGTGTGTATATACTCTACGTTCAGTTTAAATTACTTACCCACGACTGTCTTGTAATTTTATTTTTTAAAATGTGTCCAATGAACCCGTTTCTTATTATTCAACATATTTTCCTCTAATGTGCTTCATTCGGCAATAGTGCCTAATAAGCAAATTTTTCTTACGTCAATTATACTCGCCCGATTTTAAATGGCAAACTTCTACTGGCCTTGACTTTGAAAATCGGAGCTGTGTGTGTTATTTGATAAACACACGTACATGTTTACGTTGTTATTCTTGTGTTTACACTTGTAAAACACTGTTAACACATGAATCTAGTTGTGTGGTCTAATGTGGAACAATTTCAATAAATTATTATGTAGCTTTTTATTCTTGCCCTTAATTGTTACGACTGTTGTAACTGGCCTGCGGATCTCTGCTACTACATACGGACCTATCCAAACAGGTGAGAAATAGTTTCTCCTAGCCTGATTCTTCATGAGTACCTGGTCACCCACATGAACAATTACTGGGTTTAGTACCTTGTTATAGGCTTCCCTGGCTACTCGTTTAGCACAATCCTGGTTTTCTCTAACCAATTCGTGCGCTCTCTGCAACTGATATTTTTGCACTTTATTGGGGTCATCAACGTTGTACACTGGCGCACATTTGCGCTTCAAATTCGTTGGCATGTTGAAATCAAACCCGTAGAGCGTCCTGAACGGAGTTTGCTTCGTTGATACATGCACAGTATTGTTGTGTACATGCATTGCAGTGGTTAACCATTCCTTGGCAAAACTGCGCAAGTACTCGGCCAGAGGTCGATGACTACGTTCCAATGAGCCATTCGCCTGTGGATGATATGGTGTTATGTGCAACTTCTTGATTCCCAGCATCTTGCAAGTTTCTGAGAATAATCTCGATACAAAATTTGAACCATTGTCGGTTATCAAAACCTTTGGTATGTTGTACCGTTCCACAATTTCGTCAAAGAATGCCTTGGCTACCGTACTTGCTTCAGCATCGGGTATAGGCACGCACGCCATATACTCGTACTTTGAGAAATCATCTTGGAACGTTTGGTTCTGGCTGAAAAATTTGTTGGATATTGCCCAGGTCAATGACTTCGCAATTTGCTGCTTCTTCGCTAGAAAGTAGGTTGACAATTCAATATGAGGTTTTTGTCCTTTTTCATTGGGTGGATGTTATGCAGTAGTGTGCATTTTCTCCCGTGGGACAAGCTTCGTTCAAGTATTGAATATGATTTTCGTTGTACATTATAAAAGGGTTAGTAACTATTTGTTTAGTGTTATTAATTGATAATGGGATTACATGAAATAGAGTGTAGGATTCTAATTCTGGTGTTGTTATTTGTATGTTAAATATGATATTAGTGTTATTGTAGTATGCCTTAAGATTAAGTAGCTCATAAATGTTGTTTGAGCATATTTTTCCACGAATTGTAATGTCCTTCGGTCGTGAGCTGTTTTCTTATAACTTGATATGATGGTTTGAATGACCACTGCTCGGTCGTCTTGTGGACGAACCAGCTCTTCCATTGACATGTTGTCGGAAGTCATGATGAAATCTTTGATGAGCTGTAGTCAGCTAATGTCCTCAGGAGTGGTAGGTTTGCCCTGTCCGATTGATCACGTCGGGGTTGGTTGTCAGTTCGGTGATTGTACCAAAATGGCTAATGATTTGTTATATGGTGCTTGTACCTTATAATGCAGTATGATCACAAATTGATTTGTTAGGTTGCTCTTCGGTGCTTGTACCAAACAGCTGTTGAGATTGCCACATGGCGCATGAGCCAGTCTAACAAGGAAAGAACTCAAATTCTTGTGGTTGATGGAGTCAGTTATAAAAAACTGACTGGTTTATTCAATAAAGGTGTGAACTTATATACTAATTGATACACATATAATTACAATAACAATTGTGTAATTCAACTAATGCTTACGTACAAAATAAACGGAAATATGATGTTACTTAAAATGAACGAAATTGACAATAAATTTTCACATACATAAAATTGCTAGTATTACGTATAAGCAAATGCAACTGACTACAATTTAATGGGCACATCCGTTTGCTTGGCCTATGCTTAAACATCGTCCCGGCCTTGAGCGGCAGTCGCTCTACCCGATCTACCGTGAGTCGTAACGAACTCCAGGTCTGCTGATTGAGCTGTATCGTGATCGTTGCTGTTAGTGGATTTTCTTATGTATTTGCCAACTAACATCGTCATGAGAACTACGATTATTAGGAGTGCTCGATAACTGAGCGCATACTGATGTACGTCGTGAGGGCTCGTAATGTCGAATAGTTCGTCTCGGAGACCGCTCATGTTCTGTTGTAACGCCTCTAACTCTTGCCGATGGAATGTTGTGTGCGATCTCACTGCTTGGGATGGGTGTGTTGTTTGATATTCGCGTGAAATCACTGACATTTAAGTTGGGCATGTATGATTGTCTTCGAATGGCCATCAGGTTTGCGTAGCCTGGGATTGTAAGTCGGGGTTGTTTGACATTGCATTAGTCGTTTTGAATATTCCCGATTGTCGAATTGTTAGTTGAGTCAGCTCGCTGTTGGATACTATATTTATCAGCTGATCTCCGCTAATGGCATAGATTTAATTATGCCGACATACAAAAATGCATTGGAACTAACTCCAGATAATGATATCGTTAGCATTCTTTGGCAACTATTTCATGATATTTCTAATCCAAAAGAGAGCCTTGTAAAATGAGAGTGCCCATTGCCCATTTGCTGTTAAAAAAGTTGTGAGAGATCTGAAGTTTTTGTTTAATGGAATTTGGTGAAAAGTCATATCTAGAGTAGAGAAGTATTTTGCTCTGCATAGTTTGTCTAGAACGTCTTCCAATTTCGTGAGTGGGAATTTGTCATTAACTATTTTGTCGTTTACTTTCTTAAAGTCGACAACTGGTCTCCACTTTTTCTCCTTCTCATCATTCGACTTTTTGGGTTCTCAGAGCAACGATGAATTGTATGGACTTACGGATGGTTCTATAATATGTTCAATTAAAAGTTTTTGCAGCGGTTTGTCTATTTCCTTGTTTTGAGATTGTGTGGGTCAGATAGTTTTTTAAGTACTTGGGCGTGTTGTCGATTATATTCCCATTTTTATGTCTGACTAACGTATTCGCTCAATGAATTGAAAATGGTTGTAAAATGTTCTTCAGATGCAGATAGTGTGCGAATTCTGTTTTTAATAGTATAGCGCAACTATTTATTCCTTTTGTAATTCGATTATTTATTCGTTTGAATACACTCGGTTTGGAGATTTTTTCAATTTTTGTTCCATTGGTTCCATTATTTTCTACTAGAAATCTCCGGGTGAAAATTGATTTAGCTGTTTTAATAATATGTTTCTTCTAGAAGAATTGTTCTTCTAATGTCTCCGACTGCAGGTTAGTGAGAATAGTAATCATGGGTCACCATTATGTCTAACGGGGTTTGACTGCGTCTTTCCCATTTTTCAGTTTGCTGATTCTTAACAAAAACTTGTTTGTTATGTTTTGACTATTTATTCACTCTAAAGTGTGTTCGTGAAACTTGAAGGATATGTTTACAATGGGAATGTCGCATTAATTATGAGAAGATGGCTTCAGGCTATATTTTTTTTATCTGTTATATCTTGTTAGGTGGTGTATTTCTTTTTTTCATCTTTTTTTTGATCATCTGTGGTTGTACTAAAATTGTAATCTATATATAGTTCAGCGGTTTTTTGCGCAGTTTTAACTTCTTTCCGACTCGTTTACACTTTTACCTGCCTACGCATGTGTCCGTCCGGGGTTCAAAATTGACTTATTTAAAAAACGAAAAATAAATTTCATGATAGAAATCAATAATCGACTGGAAATAATTTGATCTTTTTGACTATATCAACTTTTTAAGTAGTGTTTTTTAAGAGCTCCAATTAAAAGTAAACTTAATTTTGTTTTTCAACTAAATTAACACCAAGGACAGTAGCAAGCAATCCAAAGTAAAACAAATCTAAATATGTACTCCAGCGCGAAGCAGAGCAAAGCTAAATAAAAGCAGCAGAACCAGATCAGAGGAGTCCCTGCGATTTCGGTTGGGCGTGCGAATAATTGATTTAGATTGGCATCTAATGCCAAATAAGAATTTGTGAGTTTAGCTCTGCGAATAACTTATTTAGCAGAGGCGTTATTCTTTGCTTTTTATATGCATTTTTGGATACTCAAAATAAGAAAATGAAATATTTATTTAAATAATTATAAATGAACCAATACAAAATTATTCCAACTGCCGAAAATAGCACTCTAAATACTATTTTTGTAATCAGATGAACTCAGATGCACTTATTTTAGTTTAAAATTTTACTTTTGATATAAAATTCCACACTAACTCCAATGGTCAAACAGATACACGACATACTTATGTACATACTTACAAAATCTTAGTTGGCAAACATTTAAACTCTTTTATTAACTAAATTTATTATATAGTATGGACATATCTAGATTAGTAGTGGTCTGTTTGTATTATTTTTCCAATTTGTAGCGCAGAAAGCTGATGAAAATACAAGCAAATATCATATAATTACGATTAGATAATAAATTGATATTTATCAAAAGATTACAACTAAAATATAATAAACAATACATTAAAAATTGTCTAAATCATTATTTACTCAGAGCTGATATAAATGTATGAATATATAATAATGAAATTATACGAAAACAATAATATTAACAAGATAATCAAATGTTACTTAGAAAACAATATAATTGAACTATGTAATAAAACAATATATAGTTATAGCCAAAACATCTGCTCGTATATACCAAGTGAATAAACGACCAGGCTAATGTAATAATAAGAAACCAAATCAAAAAAATATGTTTTTAACTCTCTTCTCTGATTTTGGTGCTGCTTTATTTTCAGTTCCTTTCATAAGAATCCGAACCCACAAAAAACATATATGAATATATGTATATAATGAATATGTTGTCCTCCACATGCATATGCGACCCTTAGTTACAAAGTCGTGATATCGCTAATATTGTATCGCATATACGTATCGCTAATATTGTATCGCATATTGTATCGCATATCCATATGTATAATTAATTTAATATAATTTGTGCTGCTTGAACAGCTGATTAATAATCGAATGTAATTTTTAATATTTAATGTTAAGAACAATTTTTATAAATTAATAAGTAAATATTGAGAAAAATGTGTAAACAAAGTCAGTTTGGAAATGCCTTCAATATTGGATTTTATATAAATAAGTATTTGAAAGTTAAATAAAAATAGTTGAAATTAAATGAGGTTTTGTTTTATTTCATGCGGAGACAATTTAATGGTAACAGAAACTAAACGCTCTCTTAAATATACAATAAATTTATTAAAATACATATTTCAAATTTAAAGTTATTATTTTTGTCAGCAGAATGGCATTTTCACAACGAACTCCTTGAATCCTTTCACTAACTCATCTACACTCCCTTAGATTGATAACCAAAGGACAACCTGACAAGAAGTAAAGATGAAATGTATTCAATATAACTCCAGTACACCGGACTAACATCGAAGCTAAGTAAAGTACCTTCTCAGTTCGAATTGAATCACATTGCTTCCTACATCCCGAAAACTAAATAATAAATTCAGAATCAAATATAATAAAAATTAAATTTCTTTATCTTTTTATTTTATTTGATTTTTCTGCAAAGATTAATGCTTTAGCTGTGTCCTTTTCTTATACACGAGTAATGCATAATTGACTATTTTTAAGGCTCCTATTGTAGGTTCGCGGCAGCTAGTGTGGAATTGGTAGACGATTAATATGAAGCAGTTCAACCACATATTTGCAATCTTTCTCGAAATGATGGAAACGTCATCAAGCACGTTGTTAAGGTGTCAACGTGAATAAAGTGACCTGTATAGAGTGTGAAAACGTTTGTGCCGTTCTAATTGCCGCTTCGGGTGTTATCACAGCTACGATAAATTGTTATACTACCAATGATTTGCGCTAAAAAGGTGCCGTTTTTTGGTACGCGTCCGTGCCGGTACTTGATAGAATATCAACTTTTGCATTGTCTCCACAGAAAGCCACTTATTTTTATAAATTGAATATTGAATTTTTCCATTACAGATTTGAAACAAAAGAAAGAAGTTCCGTGGTTTAAAGTCACTAAACAATTGACTCTCTTAATCGGAACAGCGTCTTCCGCAACAGCCAACATTTTAATCAAATACGATATATAAATTAATTTAATTATTAGTAATTAATAAAAGAATGAGAAACTATAAGAAAAATATGAAATATGCTTAAAAACCATATTGTCTCTTAATAGTTTCCATTAGCATTTCACTTAAAGTAAAAAGAAGTAAAAAAGAAGCATATTCTGTTTGCATCGTATTTCTTTTCATAGACAGTAGGTGAGTCTGTCTGCTCGCTAAGGTTACAAAATTAATATAATAATTATTTTCTTCTCTTAATTGGTGATTATAACAGTGGATAATGTATTTTTTACTGCCAAAGACACATTAACCCATTAACCAACCCGAGATTATCCCAATTTCATACCAGAGCATTCAGCAGAGTTTACCCCTATCGAGACTCGGAGAATGTTGGTTAAGCAACTGGTTGTACCGATAATTTGCTATTCTGAGCTTGTATATAGTAAGTTGGATTCAAACTCCCTACATAAAATACAAGTTGTGTTTAACTATGCCACACGATATGTGTTTGGATTAGGTATGTTTGACCATATAACTTCCTGGAAGACAAGTGCTCTTGTGTGCAGTATTGAGAACCACTTACGGATCAGAAATTGTATTTTTCTTCACAAGCTGATTATCACGAGAACTCCTAATTATCTCTTTGAGAAACTTCAGCAGAGCCAATCAAAAAGAAGTCGGTGCATGATAGTACCTAAATTTGCCTATGCTAATTCAACTCGCTACTTTTTCATTAATGCCATCAGGATCTGGAATTCGCTGCATTCTGCTGTGAGAGGCGTGACAGGGATTAGCGAGTTTAAGTATTTAGTGTTGCAGTACTTTTGTTGAGAGCTGACATAAACCTTTCAAAATTTTTCCCTTGAAAATAACCAAATATCTCTTTTATTATTATTTTCTGTCCGTATTCTTTTAATTTCTTATTGTATTAATTTATTTATTATTTATTACTTATTTACTTATTCATGTTTTTATTTATCTTTTTAATTAGTTGCTAATTTAATTTAATATATTTATTTTAATAACTAATAAATAGTTTTATATTAAAATACTTTTTAGTCTTATTGTATAACTTTAAACAATAAATTGAAAATAGAAATGTTCTTTCCCCAATCAAATGAGAGCAGTCTCTAAATATTAGTTTTGAGTTAGCTTCAATTAAAACAAAGTAAATTGTAGTCCAAAACTATATTCTTACTTGTTCTGGAATTGTAAATTTATTAAAAAAATTGTCTCAAATGATAATGGCCTTCAAATCAATAATATTAAGATTTAACTATGTAAATATATCTATATTTGATATTTGCAGATGTGCTTAAGAATGAGAGGACTCAAAACAGGCCATTCGTATTCAGGACATTCGTATTCGGGCCAACCCTTTTATACTTAGTGGATTAGGACAGCAATACGAGAATATTGGTACTAGGTCAAAGATTGAAGATGAGAAAGCGTCAGTATTTGCTAGTTACCTCTGTGTTTCCAGCTTATCAAAAAATGACTTTAAAAAACCGTATCTGGACCTTAGGTAGGTAGGTAGGTTGGGCAGCCGCAACACCAATAAACCAGTGATGCCACTTAGACCACCAGTTGGCTCCGTTGTGAGCCGCGGATACGAGGCATGGCGACGCTTCCCCCTCCAGATTGAACCCACCTGAGCTTTTTATAAAGCGGAGAAGGTTGTTAACACCTGACTGGTATAGATTATCTATACTTGTTATGAAGTGGGATCCTAGTAGTGATGAGCGATCCAGTGATTTTTGAGTATCGCCGTTACCAGTGATTGCTATTTTCCAATCACCGTGATTTTAAACAGTGACTGCGATCGCTGTTTCCATTGTGTTCATACATATACTCGTACATATTTATGTATGCAGTCAACCAAACTGTTATCAAATATGCAAAGTAACAGCGAAAAGCAGAAACATATATTATAGAGACATCCAATTTCCCTCTGTTAAGCTTGTATACAAAATTCGCAGGGAGGAAGACTTTTTGGAATGAAAGATACAAAGTTGGCACAACTTGTTTTGTATACACGAAGTGTTTATAATCAATGTTTAGATGCTCTACGTATTTGTATAAAACAATTAATTTAATAATGCAATTGTGCTGATTATATAAAGAGTTTTATTTTGAAATTTTTTTTTAATATGGCTAACAACCACTCACCATTCATCTCTAATATAGTATAAAATCAAATAAGCATACATACAGCAGAAATATAAATTATGAGATATTATATATGTTTCTGGTTTGAATATTCATATGTAACGCTTTTACATTTTAACATTTGAGAGAATTATTCGGAAATTATTTGTCATTTATTAATATCTTTTAATATTGGTTCTGTTGTTTATGTCTTACAATTACATTATTCCCAATTTTAATTAAAAATACGGATTTGTTATAAATAAAAACCTTAGTTTCATTTAAAATAAATTTCACAATTAAAATGTCAGAAATGAAAAGAAAAACAAGTCAAATATGGCAATTTTTCGAGCCAATTGATGCTATATATGCAAAATGTAATATTTGTAACTCCAAAATGTCGTATAAGACGACAATATCAAACTTAAGACAACACATGCAGAATAGGCTTCCAACAGTGACATTACCTACAAACATCATAAAATCGAATTTAAATGTAAGTTAATATCCATATATTTAAATATCTAAATTTTGCTACAAAATTTCTTTCTTTCTGTATTTAAAACACCAGAATGAATAACCTATTATAAATAAAGATATAAATATTTGTGCATCCAAAACAGGAAAAGATTTAGTTGAAAACATTGCATCATCTTCAGTCAGGAATATAGTAGAACTAATGTCGATTGCTACAGAATGCTCATCTTTTCATAAAAGTTTGGTAAATTCAAATCGATCGTCTTCTATTCTACGGCAATGTAAATTAACGATGTTTGAAAACAACAAAATTTCATTGAAATCGAAACAAGAAATAGATGAAAAGCTTTTGTTTCTTTTTATTATGGACAATAATATCGCCGCTGTTATTTTACGCTTTTATTAAAAGTAGCGATTTTCAATCACTGTGAAAAAGAGCGGACTGTTAAAAATCACTCTTTTGATTATTTCACGCTTGTATTAAAAGTAGCGATTTTCAATCACTGTGAAAAAGAGCGGACTGTTAAAAATCACTCTTTTGATTATTTCACGCTTTTATTAAAAGTAGCGATTTTCAATCACTGTGAAAAAAGAACGGACTGTTAAAAATCACTCTTTTGATTATTTCACGCTTTTATTAAAAGTAGCGATTTTCAATCACTGTGAAAAAAGAACGGACTGTTCAAAATCACTCTTTTGATCAAATCGCTGTTACTTTGTATATTCGATAACAGTTGCTACCAGCGATTTTTAAATAACAGTGAAAAAATCACCGGCATGAAATTTTGCTCATCTCTAGATCCTAGTAAACGTTCCGTATTTCTAGCAAAAGCTGCACATGTACAGAAGAGATGCTTGATCGTTTCCAGTTCCTTCTCGTTTCTGCAGCTGCGACAGGGATCATGCGTATAAACGCCCATTCCTCTTGCATGATTTCCTATCAGACAATGTCCTGTGAGGGCTCCTATTAAAGTCCTAATTTGAAGTCTATTGTGTCTAATGATATTCCTAGATAGACGCAGATTTAGCCTCGGCCATATCTGGACCTTGAAATAATAGAAATTTTACACTAACTTAAGATAATAGTAATGTAATGTATAAGGAGGTGTGTGAAGTACTGTGATCAAAAGATATATTCTATAACCCTTTAAAATCTCATCCAACTCTGAGTCCCTCAAAAATTTGAGGATGTCGGCTGGCTCAAGTCGTGCTATTGACCTACTTAGGACTTGAAGAGAATCCAGGTGATATTTCCTTTTGTGCATCAACGTCTCACAACTCCCAATTATGTGTTCTAGAATCTCATAGAATCTGGACATGGGACTTGCTACAATTTCTAGCTTACTCAGATGTTATTGAAGCCTACAGTGTCCATTCAGAAGCCCGGTTAAAATTCTTAGTCTATTCTTGGTTTGTCCAATACAATACTCAACTCTTTTGCTATTGTAGTTGCCTAACAAGAGTTTAGATTGGCTTAAGCCTACATGGCTTGAAAATAGTTTCTGTCTTGCACAGTTCTCATAGAAAAGTACTGGCTCTATTATCTTTGTGAAAGTTCCTTCCCTGGCAACTGCTTCTGCCTGCTCGTTACCTTCGATCCTTACATGTCCGTAGACCCATTAAAGGCTGACGTTGTTATTTTTGACTAGTTGGTTTAGTTTCTTAAGCCAGTCCCATACTAACTTAGAGTCTACTTCGCAAGAGCTTACTTCGAATGGCAACTTGACTGTTCGATTATAGGCTTATGTCCTGTCTTTTGTATTTCCAACTTAAGTTAATCTGTGAGCATTTTACGATGACATGGATTTCAACTTAGAAATTGGTTTGGTAGTTTCCCATGGGTTCGGACTATCTAGTGCTGGGTCCGAATACCCCTGCTCCGGTGTCAGCTTCGGTTTTATACCCATCTGCGTACCACATGAAATGGATTTGTTAGGATTTATTACTAGTGTTCAAAATTTATTTGTTCTCACTGCAAAAAGATGCGAAGCAATTAAAAGATTTTAAAGCTTTAATCAGTGATCTTTTTTTTGCACTTTCTTAATTGCTTTAATCTGATCTAAATGTTTTTTATAGTTTGGTTGACTTGTTCTCAACTACTCTGCTCTGCTACGCAATTTAAGATTCATAATTATACACCTATATACCTAATATACGAGTATATAGAGTGAGATTGGCAGACCACTGCTTTACCACTTGCGCTATTGATTTTTATAGGGGGTGAGATGAGGGGTCTTTAATGTGCATCGAAGAAGCCGTTGAATAAATAAAAACTGTATTGGAAAAAATCTGCCAATGCGAATTTCTATAATGAAGGATAAAATCCCTGTAAAATGACTTCCCTTTCTATATATTCATAATTTTATTTAATAGTAAAAACGCTCTGACATAAAGTACCTGGGAATCCACTTAGATAGACGATTAACCTAGACTAAACACATTGATTCAAAGTGTGCTCAGATCAAATTGTAACTCCATACCTTGAACTTGCTACTAAATAAGCATTCAAACCTTGCCTTAGAATATAAGGTACTAGTTTATACTAAGCCATTAAGCCTATATGGATATATGGGATTCAATTGTGGGGCGCCGCGTATCCGTCAAACAGGGAGAAACACCAACTACCCCAATCGAAAAGTTTAAGAATAATCACTGGTGTTCCAAGGTACTTCAGGAACATAAACATCCACCGTGACGTGAATATAACCACAATTGAAAATAAAATGGTGAACACCTACAAAACCTACGCTCCTAAATTGGAAAATCACCCGAACTGCTTGGCGAGGAGCCTACTAAAGCTTCCCTCTACGCCTCAAAAGGATATATACCGTAGACCTGATTTAATAACGTCTTATTGCATTCTGTGAATACACCAAATATTCTTTCCAGTGGCTGAGGATATTACCTAGAAATGTAAATGTAGTCTTGTAATCTTAGAAAACTTACTGTTAGTTTCTTGGCAAAGAAAGATTCGGTAAATAAATAGAGGATAAAAAAATAAATTTAAAAAATAATGAAAATACTATAACATCACCAATATAATATTATTTAGTGTAAAACGTAAAATACTGCACTGTAAAAAATGGATTCAGTTTCACATTTTCAATTAAAATATCCCAGTATTATTCCACGTAAGCCAAAGCAAAGCCTAAATATGGAAAATGGTGGCACTGGGAATTTTCCTCAACTCTCTCATTAAATTTCCCACTCCAATTTGAAAAAAACTTTCATTTCCTTTTGGAACTTCCTTTTCAATCTCATAAAGCAAGAATGCAGTCGTAGAAACAATCATTAAAGAAATAATTACTAAGTTCGGGGAGAAAACGAATTGAAATTAAGAATAATTGAGTTAGTGAAGTATTTAAACACTCTGCTGTACAAAATCAGTAAATGAATCTACAAGCCATAAAATTTAATATATTTCGTCATTCTTAAGCAGTGGTGACGTGTTGCAACAAGAGTGCAATTTGCAACGTAAGCAAAAATATTCGACTCACTCGTGTGTTGCACTAAAAACTAATGCAACACGTGGGCATTCGCTTTTAAAACCCGTCTCAGATGAATAAAGTTATCTAAGAAGATTTTAATCTATCCTGATTTTTATTTTGTGAATTATTGTGCTTATCCAAGAAGCCGGTACAAATGCAAAAAGCCGAGTTGGAGCAAGTATTCTACGTCCAGTAAATATTGTTTTGTGCATACGCAGCGATTCAATTAAATTCCCCCATTTTGTACAATTGTTACTTGCAGGAGTGCAATGCGAGCACAGTAGCAACAGCAGATGCACCACGTTCTTATTGGTGAACGATTGAACATTTAACATTCCGCTGCCCCATGAGTGTCGCTGGGGGAAATCAATTCCGACGTTGTTGCTGGCACTCATGTATTAAACATCGACCAGTTCATAAATTCTTTTGATGCCGTGTCGACTACAATGGTCTCAGGTAAACTACTACTCAATTATTAGGGATTCTATGTTTATACCTTGTAATCTTTATTTCATCTGGTCTATATATATATCTATCTAATATTTATTCAGTGGTGCCTTAGATTTCGCCAGAAACCCGGATGTGGAACAACATGAATAATTGGCACTGGTGTGCCCAAAATTAATAGTGGAGATGTTGGAAGACTTCACTTACGGGATAATATATTAAATTGTATGCTGCGAACAAATAGAGCAGCAACTATTGCACAAGCAGAAACTGATTTTTTTGGATTGGAATCACACGCTGAATATATGCAGTAAACGGAGTGACAATGATATGGTCATCAAGTGCAATCCGACATAAAGGACTATCATATATGGAATGTAAACACATGAACTCCCAAGGAAAAGAAAGGTGATAGCTAGTAAGGAAAGAAAATAACCATAAGTAGAGCTTTACGATTGGCATGATTGTAAAGAGCTGTACAATTATTAGTTAAATAAGCATACCTAGACTTCCGTTGTTATAATTTACTATTATTTATTAATTTACTATTACTATTGTCTATTATAATACATTCTCATCTACGTATTTATAATTGCAAACTGAGTTCATCTGAGTTTTAAGCACATTGCATGGATCTTCCATAACAATCTTAGCCACATTAATTAAATATTTTTGAGTTAAACCATTATACTCTTAGTACCACAAAACAGTTACAATTAGTGGCATCCATTGGAGTTAACGATTAATATTTTTCCGTCCATACATTGATCTGATTCCATTACTCAATCCTACAAATTTGAAGTTATAATATTATTTTAGTTGTTTATTATATTTTTTTATTATATATTTGCGAACTTTGAACATTTTAGTCGTTTATTAGACTCTACTCGTACTCGGTAGGTAGGTAAAATGGCTGTCGACCTTGGGTCTCAGTAGGTAACCAAAAAATGTGGATGACAAAATTTTGCTTTAGAAGTAAATAATTATTTAATTTATCATTATCGCAAAAAATTTTAGTTTGAAACAAATTTTAAGTATGAACAGAATTTGTCTGGTTAAAAAATGTACCAAGGATTTGAAAAGCCTATAAAAAATACCAAACTCCATAAACATATTTTAGATAGTTGGTTCTTTTGCTTCTTTTATAATTTGTTTCACTGAACTGAAAACCTTTATTTCTTAAAATCTGACAATTGAACACAATCATAAATCAGTACAATGACCTTGGTCGTTCCACGGTGCAGGTAGATAAGACGAGAGAAGAAGTGCCCTTATTTAGCGCCCGGTTCAACTATCACATTCGCTTTTTTCATGTTTCGAAACAATTTTTGGATATATTTTCATATATTAAATATTCATTTCTTATCCAACTAATTTCATAGCTTTGTTTATAATGCAGAGCCAAACAACACGATATTCGCAAATATAAATAAGTTGATGTGAGCAGTGTTATCCTTCAAATCAAATACTTTTTTTTAAAGTTCATATTTATTTATTGGATCTTTCCTTTTTGGAAAATGACAATAAATTACTGCAATCTTAAAATGACCGTGCCAATGCTCAGAATATTTAATATTATTCCATATTTACATTTTTTATATACTTTAAGTTAAATTTTACTATATATGTATATAGGAAGAAGAAAAGAGAAAAAACTCATTCTTTCACTCAGAATACTCCAATATCAGTTGTGTCTTTCTCCGAAGTAGATTAGTTGCCAGTTAATTTGGATGCGATCGTAACCTCTTAGCGTAGTTTGTGCAGAAATTTAAAATACCTTCTTTAACTGTGTTTACTTCCGGATCTTTATGAATGTTTGCGTTTTTGACGTACCAAGGCGCTGGGATGAAATTTAACGCTATTTATTTATTGATGTTTCATTGAAACCTAAGCTATAGACCGTTGACGGGCATTGAAACACATATAAACAAAACTACAAAACACAGCAAAACTACTGCAAGTCGGAACAAAAATGATAGAGCTATGCATTATTCTATACATGCTCTTACGCAAAATGAGTATTCCGAATTTTGGGGATGTGTGAGAAGTTTCCAATATGTTTTAAGTTTTCCAGAACTACAGCCTGGCCTGAAATTCGTCCAATTTTTTTTTTTTTTTGCTGTAGCAGAGTGCAGTTATTTATATTTAGATATTGCTACAACCCTCATGTATCTCGAATTAGCAAGCATCAAATAATTTTCCTTGTAACCACTGTAAGGATACGATTTTCTTTTTGTAAGAACAGGAAAAAGGAATATCCGTTTTTATACTTTTTTTCTGTTATTACTTATTTTAGTGTGTAGGGCGTTTGCCAAATTCAATTGGCATTTGCGATCTATAATTACTAGTCCACGTGGAAGACTCTAGAGTGAATTCTTATACACTCCTTTATTATTCGTCCCACGCAATAAATTGACAAATTTGATTTTAAAATAAAAGAATCTTCCACCTCTTGATGATTCTTTTAGAGAGTAGCAATATTTATTTGGTTTTCTTTCTCAGTCAACATATGAAATGATATTTGTTTTTGACCGCCATTTTTTAAGTTATAACGCAGATTTAAGCATAGATCAGATAATAGTCACGAACTATCTGCTGCGGTTTGATTTTGGAAATAGTTCTGGTATAAGTTTAAATGACCTAAAATAAATCTCGTCCTTTTCCCACGTAGCCCAATAGTGTCAGATTATTAAAAATCTCTTAGAACTCAATCTACTAGTGTATTAAGCTAATGTACAAAAATATTTTGCAGTGTATTTCATTTCATCGGTTTTGCCAACTCAGCTCTACTCATTCAGCGAGAAAGCAATGTAAGCGAAAAGTGTGGCAGTAAGTTTAGCTCTCAAATGCGGTGCAAGCAAAGTTATATTGGTCGTCTACTGTATGAAATATTAAATCTTTGACGCTGCAACAATGGATTGGAAACATTTTCTACCATTATGGAAAACTTTCCTTTAATCTTTATTAAATCTTTGTAATTGGTTTATATCATTACTAAATTTTATTATTTGTTGCTAATTGTAATTTGGGATTAACGGCATTTTATAGTTAAGACCGATGAGTGACTTGATGTGCGGGTCCTGTCTGATTATCCCTTGAGTGGGGGGTTGTCTGTTCCAGATTTGCAAGTTAGCGTGCCATGAGGACGTTAATGGTTGTAGTCAGCTTCTTTCAAATTGCACACAGGCCACAACTAGGACTGCATTAATAACCAAGGAGGAGTGGGAAGTTTGCTCAAATTTATAAAGATGCTTGATGTTTTTACGCTTATCTGATGAACGTAATCTAGGTTTAAGTTGAAGACGACATTATTATATAGACTATAGGAGCGGGTAGAGCTTGTAGGGTTTTCACTGACCTACTAGTGGATGATTGGTTCCTTACCAGGAACGTTTAGTTGTTAAGGATAATAAGAAATATTGAGGAACATGTAATCCCTCTCGCTTTGCATATTTTCTTAGAAATTCGATAGGAATACTGGGGTCTTATCAACTATCTCGATTATTTCACTATTATCAATTTCGAATGGCATTTTGCGTCTCCATCTTTTAGTAACCTGGACATGTATATATCATCGGATAGTTTCTTTACGGCTTCCTTTGGGTAAATCATTGTGTTGCTAATGAAAGGACAATCCTCGATCAGGCCATAAATCTCCGCCTGGTCTACCAACATAGTCTTGTAGATTAGGCCAACGTGCTGACCCTCTATTATAGCTGCTCGCTTTATCAGTATTCGATAACTTTCCGTATTCACTTTTGATAATGGCTGCATATACAAATAGATTTTTCTATTGTTATAGACTGACGCTGATCCATAGTCGATTGCTGAAATTATTTGTAAGTTATTTTCATATTCTGTTAGGTTGATGACATGTAATAGGCTGAAATGGCTGCGGATTATTTTGCATGGTTTGAGTTCAATTTGGATTCAGTTTTGGTCATTTTCTAGCTTCTGCATGTGTATGGATTGTGTAGTCACGACATGTAATCTGCAATTTGCAATTATTTTGTTTATAATATTAAAAAAAATGTTATTTGTAGTTTTTTTAAATTGGTTTTTTTTTATTAGGTGAGTTCAACCAACCTGTGTACCACCTGTGATATTCCCTCACAATATGGTGGGTTTCTTTACGTGAAATATTGTTACATCACTCACAATTTTTGATACACGACTCACTCTTATTAAATTATAAAGAAATTATTTTCTTTTTCTTTTTTAAAATTTATATTCATTATTCGTTCGGTTAGAAATCTGGCTTTTGAGGCAATAGGTTTCATGTTCTAATTTGTTATACTGGAGTGCTCATATTCAGTGAGATCGCAGTGATTTTAGTTATATGTTTATTTCCTCTTTTTTTTCTTTTCTTTGTTGTTTTCTTAGTTTGTTTTTACATTATTATTCTTTAAAACTTTATGTTTTGAGAATCTGGGTGTTATTTTGTTGCCCCTAACTTCTTTTCTAAAGATCGTTTCATTTTCTTCCCTATCTTCATGTGCATCTCTTGATAAATTTAAGTTGTCTATTTTGGTGGTTTTTTTAAAGTTTTCGAGATATTCTTTGATTTTAGGGTATAATTCGTTAAGGAATTCATTCAGCTTGGTTAAGTGTTCGTGTTCGTTATTAAAATGTGTGTTTTTATTGAATTCCCAAAAATAGTTCGTATGGCGTGTGTTTTGTTGCTGAGTGTATGGCGTTGTTGTAAGTGATTAGAGTTTCTGAGAGAAGTTCCTCGATCAATTTCGTGTTGTTTCCAGAAATCTTTAAATAAGGTGGCGGTAAATTCAGTACCTTGATCGCATATGTTTGGTTTGCTGGCCCTATTATTTTATTTCTTATTGCTCTAAGCAATATTTGTCCGGAGGGGCACCGTCAGTGTTCTTAATAAAAAGTCGACTTTATTCTACATTTTTTATAAAATCTTGTAGAAATTTTTTGTTTCCGTCGAAAGTATTTAGGTCCTTTAATCACGTCTGGAATTCTTAAGCTGGTTAATATTTCTGTTGGGTTACCCATCTCAACAAGTTCTGAAAGGTTTTTTTGGTTTGTAGTTGCGTCTTTTCCCTGATTGATTATTCGTTCGGAAACCCTGCATTTATTATTATGTACTATTTCTTCTGGGATACTTGGAAGTGTTTTTGAATTGTTGTTAATAATTGGATTTGACTTACACGCGGCAGATTGTAGCCCAAAATGTAATAGTGATGTGCTTCATACCGTAAGCGTTGTTCTTTATGTTCTTTATGTTGTTTCTGATTCTGGTTAATGTTGCCGTGTTGTCTTTGCTTCTTTTGTTCGTCCACCGACTATAAGGAGTCAAAACTCGCCGGTTGTTGTACTTTGTGGAGAATGACACTGATATTCTCTCAGTGTTAGAGTTTCGCTAGTGATATTCCGTCACTGCTGACTCTGTTCCAACTCGTGTAAACCGTCTGCGCCAGTTGCGTTGTTACCAAGGCAACACAAAAAGACAAATAATATTCATTTCCCAAATCAAAAGGATCAGGCGTCCAAAGGATGCCGACTTGTTCCTTGATAAAAGAAAGACTGTTTGGTTTCAGTGCTGTATGCCAAGTGCTTATATATTGAAAGTAGACATGTCGGTCGGTGGAGTGGTGGGTGTTGTTGTTGCTGCCTTGGTTTTGCGAAGTACACTGGTGATGTACTTGCAATATGACTAAAACGTTCAAGCGTTGGCGGAAGTCTCAGATAGTGGGGCTTGACTTAGGTCGAGTTCAAAAAGTTGCGTCTGTTTGTACAGTTCTTTCTCAAGTATTTTTAGGTATTCTTCTGTGTATGTCCTATTTGGTGCTTTTCTAAATTTGCTACTATTTGTCCTAGTGATTGTAGAGAATCGAGGAACATGCTATGCTAATCTATTTACGCGAAATGCCTCTCTCAGGTCGTACATTGACTTTGCTGCCTCTACTGATTGCTCTTTGTTGTATTTTATGTACCATTGAAACAATGTTAGTGGCAGATGGATAGAGACAAAGACAAGTATCAGGAGTAGCTTGAAATCATGGCCGTCGAGTACCTCTGAATGCTATTGTTGTGTGTTCAATAGTTTATCTGTTCAATAGTTATCCGTTGTTATTTACAGGTTTGGACTGGGTTTTTTGGGCCGGCTGTCGGACTTGGTTGGGGTATGTATGCTGGAGCTGCCACTTTCTTTGGGGCCTTAGGCACATATTCTTGTGCTTTCGTTGCTTGGAATAATGATTGTAGCTGTCGTGAGGCATTCGTCCTCCACCTTGGTGCAGCGTTAGTGCTGTCGTATCAGCCTCTGGTTTTTTAAATTGTTTTCTAGCAAAAGCGAGTACTTTTTCGAAGAGTGTATCAAACTGATCTTGCGCCTCCTCAGAAATAATGGTCCCAGGTTTGAGTGGCAGGATCGCCATATAATATAAGGTTGAAGTTGACTGATGCTGTTTACATCGACTTGCGTGTTGAGTGGTTCTCCTATCAAGAAGTGGCCTAGAGTCATGGCGACTAAGTCATTTGGATCGTTGGGCGTCGGACTTATTGGTCTTGAGTTGAGAATAGCTTCAATTTTAATGATGACGTCTTCATAGGTTCACGATGCTGTTGACATGCTCCTCACCAAAAGGTGCTTCGCAGCCTCCATTGCTTATAATGAGCATTTGATGTTTTGCTTCATAAGGTACTAGCGATGCTTCCTATCGTCCTCCAACTCGCAGAATATTTGTATCGGCTAAAACTAGTGATAAGCTCTTCAGTGTGCTCGTCCCCTTCAGTTCCTTGTGTTTCTTGAGGAACGTGATTTCTTCAATGAAATCAGATCTTAGCATAGCTTGAACAATGATTATTAATGCTTGGTTTAATGTGATGGGAGTTAGCGCTATATCAGTTTTCCGTGCAACCTTGCTGCATCTAGTGTTGCTTATGAAACGACAAACGTATCATATGATGCGTTGAAGAGTCCTGAAAGACTTTTCGTGGTTTATTGTGTATAACAGTTTTTCAGAATCTAGCAGTTGACTCCAAGGATGGTAGATTCGTTCATTTTCTCTCGATGGTATTGGGAATGGCTAGCTGTGGAGCAAACCTGGGAGGCCATGCTGATTCTTTCTCATGTAGGAAAAATGGCCCGTAAAGCCACAGGTCGCACCTTGCAAATTCCCTTGGTAATAATCTTCGTCACACAACGTCAGTTGGAGCCAACATGATGCCATTGTTCTGCCAATATCAAATCTTGAATCTTGGCTACAAATGTTTGAAATGATGAGGAGGCTGAATTGATCCAAGACAGAACTATTTGTGAGTCTGTCCACAGGAAGGTATGACAATCATTCACCGCAAATCATTATCCTAGTTGTCAACTGTGAGTCTAATACTGCTGCGCATAGTTCCAAGCGAGGCAATGTTTGTAGCTTAAGTGGAGCTACGCATGATTTGGCACATAACAACCTCACTATTACTCTTCCGTCGCTGAAGATAAATTGCTGCTCCGAAAGCCTTTTCTGATGCATCGGAGAAGACGTGAAGTTGAATTGAGGTTAGGATGTGACTTCTAAGAATGTGTCGCGAGAATTTAAAGTTGTCCAATTCTCGCAATGTGCTGCGAAAACGCTCCAATCTTGTATGTAATTCTGGTGGATCCCAACTAATTCCCATAATGTTTGGATAAAGATTGTTGCTGTAATTACAACTGCAGCTAGAATGCCAAGAGGATCAAATTATCCTGCTACGTCTGAGGTGACTGACCGCATGGTAATTCTTTTAACGGGCTTGAGAGCCAAACAGAATTGGGCAGTCTTTGTCTGGCCCAAAGTTTTTATTGAATCATTCTTCTCGTTAGTAAAATCCAAATTTCCTTCTGGTCACCTTGTGGAATGTTTTGCAGAAGTTTAGGGTGATTTGCACCATTTGCGTAGAATGAATCCATACCCAATCAGCATGGTGATGAGTTGCCATTGAGTTTCCATGGCGATAATCAAGCTGTCTGATCCATCAAGACCATCGAGCCCCTAGTGGATATCTGATGGAGTTTTCTGATGATATTTTTTCAATACATCTTATGGAGACAAATTGCATTCTGGTCCTGTTGATGGACTAGATCGTCAATAGTCGTCATTATTAACGCTCTTATGAGCTGGGGCAATATCAAGGAAAAAATTACATATACTATTAATGTTTCCATTAATCTAATTTATTTTGAAAATAACTTGCTTACAACACTACTAAATATTGTCAACGGTGGAATTAGAGGTTTTATCATAAGCAGATCCCGCTGGAATCAATGATACTAGTGTCACGCATAGGACGTAACCCCTTTACAATTTACGTACTTAGCACTATACCAAATTTTTACTTATTTAGATTACTTGCTTATATAAGACAAATGTATTCATATATTACAATATTCTAGACACCAACGTCAGCCATAGAAGGTTTTCGCTTGCTCCAAACGATATAGATCCTGCCACAACTCCTTCGCTTCGTCCCACGGTATTGGTACCTCTTTCTCCTGTTCTTTCAACAGAAATTTCCTCAAAAACGCTAATCGTCTCCTTTCTCGCGCTACTTTTCCACCTCGCCTTCTTCCGAATGGTCGTGGGAGTACCGCTCTTTCCCCTGAGTGTTGGGGTCCGTGCTCGTTGGTGTCCTCGGGAAACGTCCTTACGCTGCAAACCTACAATCACTCTTATTAATCAAAACCCCACATCACTCTTTCAAGTTAGAAACATCAAGCAGATTTAATCTTAAAATCATAATTCTTATATACTATTTACAAAGAACACTTTCAGTCTAGGTATTGACCTTTCTGGTGTTCCAGTTACGCACCTGTTGATTGGTGTCAGTTGGTCAAGCCAACTGATCTACTCAATGTAAAAGTGTCGACGGTGCATTCTAATTTCCAATGCCCTTCGTCGACTCGACTGCGGAACTGTAACACCCTAAAAGCTTACATAATAATGAATATATAGATTCTGGTTGTTTACAATAGTCGCACCTTAGAAATTTGTGCTTTCTTAATTAACTTAATTGTGCAAATGTTAACTACGCCAAATGTGTAGTGTCTATTAGGAGTTGGTGCTGTGAGTCAACTACACACAGGTAGCTTGATTCTAAATCTAAACATGAGCGAATCTTCTTCTCACAACAAACTGCGATGGACGCACCTCCGTATTGTCTTCGCTGGATGTCCAGGTACCTCCTTTCAATATAAACAAAATAGGACTTTAATACCTGTCGACCGAAAAAAAAATTTTTAATGACGTACAATGATACGCGCGAAGGAACACACTGAGACATCCGGTGCATACTGTTCCCTTCCACAAAATTCGAAACCGAAAAACGCGACAGTAGCTATAGATAGCAATACCAATTTCCAAAACTGAGGGAAATCACCGTATATTCATTCCCAGAAACTCGACTTACGTTCCGCAAAGAATCGAACCGAAATAATCAGAGACTGTACCTACTGCCCTGACTGGTAATCGCGCCAATTATATAACATATATGCACCGTCGCATTTCAAATATCCCATTTACAATAGTGTATAAAGAGCCTACACTAAGCGAAATAATTCTATACGACCTGACCATTAAAAGTTCTAAAAATCAACCTAGTGTCACCTAACCGCAGCGGCTATTCAGCCCCGATGCTGCGTTCTCTTAATGACCGGCGCAAAAGCACCCAAACGGCCACCGAGGAATCGTCGACAAAATTCCTATCTTTGCTTCCTCCATTGTCCTTTTATATCTATGAATTGATTGTCCTGCCGGTCCTTCGTAGTGGTTCTCGGATGGTAAATTCCCGCGTAGGAGTGCTTCTTTCCTGGCACTCGACGTTGAATCCTACCGGCTGCGCCTGGGCGTTAGCTGGTGCAATGCGCACGACTGTTATCCTACCTGTAAAATAGACACTGACTCTAAAACTTGCCGAACTGCGGTGTAAAAGAACATAACACCACCGTTTCGCTTTTGGAAAATACAAAAAACCATCTTTATTGTTAAAAACCACTCTTATTTTTAGTCTTAATTCTAGTTACATATTCGCTTACTTCATATTTTGATGATCTACTTAGGTGTTCCACTTTCGCGGTGCTCCAATTACACAGGTGGCGATGAGCTAGTTCATACAAAATGCCAATGGTGCATTTTAGCCCTCGTTTGTGGGTCACTGTGTAATTGTGAAGTTCATCTGCGTAATAAATACTAAATAAGTGCGCTCCTAAAAGTATGTGCGAAATAGTTATGGGTTATTAACTATAGCTGCAACTGTTCGATAGTAAGTGGCTACTTGGGTTTGTGTCGCGATTCAACTACTCGCAGGTAGTCGTATCTTGACTCGCAACGACACCATTGTGCTCTTGCTGAACACTTGTATGTCCTGTGTATCTGATCATGTCCTTCTGATCACGTCCTCCTGATCACGCTCTCCTGATCACGTCCTTTTGATCACGTCCTTCTGTTCACGTCGGGATCACCAAAGGCTTTGACATCCTCGTTTGACTGCAAGGATATAATCCTTATTAGCCTCTCATACAGGTACTGGAACCAATCTGAGACTAGGAATGATAAGTTGATTGTTCAAGCACTTGATCCTGAACAATCCGTCGCTGAAATGAAAGACTCAGTTTTCTTGTTGACAAAGTGCATCGTCTTAAATAAGAACTTATTGCTAACATCATCAATAATTAATAATATGTACTGGA
The DNA here is from genome assembly GCA_920105625.2 of Clusia tigrina. NCBI lineage: Eukaryota > Metazoa > Arthropoda > Insecta > Diptera > Clusiidae > Clusia > Clusia tigrina. The sequence continues at coordinate 37,089,076 of OV050033.1, read as the reverse complement.
AGTAAATAGCGGTAGAATATAACAGCAGCATATGCAAGTTCAATGAAACATACTTTTCATTGCCACCAATAAGCTTATGTTGCATTTTTGGGGATGCTGTTGAGGTCCGCGTTTGCCGTTTGTGGAGAGCGCCCTGTTGCTGCCGGTAATAGACGCGGGCCTAGACGAGAGCCTAATAGTTCTTTACGCGTGAAACACCGTGTTATTCAGTTCAAAGATGACAGTTCAGAGATTTTATTCTTAAAATCATAAGTCTTATACTATTTGAATAGAACACTTCCAGTCTAGGTATTGACCTTTCTGTTGTTCTAGTTACGTATCTGTTGATTGGTATCAGTTGGCCAAGCCAACACATTATAATATCCAATGCCCTTCGTCAACTTGACTGCGGAACTGTGACACCCTAAAAGTTCACATAATAATTAATACATAAATACTATTTATTTACAATATTTGCACCCTAAAATTATGTGCTCTCTTAATGAATTTAATTGTATGGATTTAACTACGCCAAATGTGTAGTGTCTATTAGGAATGGGTGCTGTGAGTCAACTACGCGCAGGTAGCTTGATTCTAACTCACAACATCCCTCCCCTCTTTATAAAACAAGTTAGTGCAACTAACTTCTAATGAACCCTTACAATATTTTTTTTCTCGCATTTGAAACAATCTGTGCATTTTCTTTTCAATCGCCTTATTTGGGTTATATCATTGTTTTTCTTTTTTTATTTCTTGTATCCATTTGTTTTAATTTTTTTATGTGTTTTCTCTATTTTATTTTTGTTCTTTTATTTTTATCTATTTATTTATTTTATATTCCCCTTTTTTATATTTTCGTCCTTCATTGACTCTTTTCTCACTGGCGTATATACAAACATATAAGGTATACTAGCGATAACCTAATTCTATTATATACATAAAATCTTACATTATACTGCGACCTCTGCTAACTGCTGGTTCGGTTGATGGCCGTCGTGAAATCCCTCGATGAGCTATGCATACCCCACCCTTCTTTCTGGGCCGGTAGGTACAAAGATGATGCCAGCTTATGCGAGTAGATACGCTTCTGGCGAAGTCAAAATAAATATTCGCTTAGTAAGTGACTGTGGATATTTTTTAATTGGGGAAATCGTTATGAAGTTAGCCGATAAAGCTTGGCTATTTTGTGCTCGATCTGTTCGTGGTTAAAATTATTTTTGCGCCAGGAGATTATTCTGCGAGGCTAACTGAACGATGGTAGTTGTGGCTGATATTGTTGCTGTAACCGTTTCTCGCTAAAATTACGGAGTAACCTCGGGTTTTGGCTAAAATTATCTCTTCCTCTTTCTAAAATATATACACACACACATACGGCAGTTTATGCACTGAAATTCGACGCGTAAGGGTTAACGCCAGGCAACGGAACCGCTGGTGAAGACAAGTATATATTTGTCAAGTATTATGTTTGGGTATAGAGCATAGTGGGCATGAAAGAAGGGCATACTTACGTGGTACCTGGTAAAGTGAGGAATGAATGAAAAACGAATAAGTATATTTTCGGAATGTTATTTTATTAATTGCTAAAATATCGTAGAATAAGTGCAGGGTTCGCAGTTGGGAACCCCGGCACTGTTAATTCGTGAAGTCGGTGGAGCAGCACCACCAGTCGCCATAGCTCCTGCTCGACTTCAGTGTCCTCTGGCTACAACCTCATTGTGCACATCAGCCTCCAGGTGAGTGTCACTTCATCCGGTTAGTCCCACTGCGTTGTCACTTCTTCCAGGCAGTTCAGCAGTGCTCTCCTCAATCTGTGGTCGGATCCCCATGGCCTATCTATGATAATTTGGATTTCCGATTGGTCCAGGATCCTGGCTGCAGCGTGTAAAAGGGGTGACGCCTCCTCCACCAGGGTACTCAACACCTGGGTGTAGTTGAGCGTGCAGCGTCCCAAATTAAAGTTGGCGTTCAGCATGTTGTTTTACGGCTTGAGGTTGACTGTTGTTGGAAATACGCTGCGAAAGCGTGGTTTTATAGCAGAGTGTTGTGTTTTCCGTGCGTTGGCTGGTGGAATGCGCCCTGTAGTTGTCTGACACCTGTAAATACTTGCCGGACCTGTAAACACTTGCCGACTGCGGCGTAAAACACAGCACACACCGTTTCGCTTTCAGAAATATACAACTTCACTTTATTCTTGATACACTCTTATTTATATCCTTATTCAAGTTACATAATCATTTTTATAACCTACTTAGGTGTTCCAATTACACAGGTGTTGACCAAATAATTATTGAATGAGCCAGTTCATACAAAATGCCAATGGTGCATTTTAGCCCTAGCTTGTGTGTCACTGTGTAATTGTAACACCTGTGGAATTCATATGTGTAATAATAATTATAGCTACAACCGGTCGATAGGCTACTTGGGTTGTGTCGCGAGTGAACTACTCGTAGGTAGTCGTATCTCGACTCGCAGCATTCCTCCCCTCTTTCTACAAGAAGGTAGTGTAGCTACCTTCTAAAATTGTATAGCCTACTACAATATTTTATATGTATATTTATATTCTTATTCAAGTGTTTTTTTTTCTCTTCTTTTATTATATATATACTCGTATATCTTTTTCTTCTCTAATATTTTTTATTTTTCGTCTTTTAACTATTGTTTTTTTTTAATTTTTTTTCATTCATTATTTATTTTATTCTTTAAATATTGTTTTTTTCTCTTTTAATGTTTTATTTATTGTTTCTTTTTTTTATTTATTTATTATTTTTTCTAACATTTTGTGCATTCCTAACTCTAACATCTGGTTTGCTGAGCCTACGCTACTCTACACTGCAATCTCGGCTACCTGTGGCGTTGGTTGTGGTTCTCGTTGTGGGTATTTGACTTGCTTCCTTAGCTGGCAGAATATATATATGATTACTGCGACGATCATTGCCAGCGTTGTGATCGCGGCGATCCCTCCCTTTTCCAACGAGGAGTCCGTTATATCGTACGATGTTTTAATCTTCAACAACGTCTGCTCTTTCTCCGTTTCCCTCATTAACTCGTTAATTGACTTGCCGTTAGTCGCTAGAATCTTCCGCAGATCTCCGTGGGGTATTGCTTGTATCGTCGTTGGTACATATGTACTATTTATTGGTTTCGAACGCTGCAAAGTTGTTAACAAGGCCTGAATGTTGGCCGCCATCTCTCTAGTTCCCATACTTGCTGGTGAAAACTCTTAATGTTGGTTCTTGTGTGCTCTATGCACCAGCACCATCTCTTTCCCAATCAACCGACAGTCTTCGCCAATGTGCAGGAACTTCCTGATCCGCCTGCTCTGCCAAAAACTTTCTCAGAAATGCCAGCCGCTTTCGCTCCCGTGCGGCTTTACCACCACGTCTGTGCCAATAAGGGTGTGTCCGCGGCACCCCTGAAATGGGCCTCAGTTCACCCCTACGACCTTCTGCAACCGTTACGCAGTCGTTCCTCTGCTCAGTTACTTCCTGACATCCAAAGAAAATAAATAACCATTTTTAATATACATACCGAAATCTCATTTAACATATATTGGTCGCAGCCACGAAACACGCTGCCAATCGAATACTCGCAAGCGTTCAAACGGCCCCAGAAAGTGAACCTAACTTCCTTCAAGTCCTTGACATGGACAAGAGAAACAAACTCTAATACCGCGACACGAGCATGAAGCACACCATCCCCTATTATGACCGTATGAACCCTATACCGTGGCACGTTCTTTCCAAACCAAACCAACCGGTATGCACTAGTTCGCAATACAATAGGGGTTAGTAACACGCGTTGAAATTTGTTTCCTCTAGACTCATTTTCGTGACTTAAATACTAAAGCATCCTAATATAAGCATACTCACCAATATTCTTGCTCCCTCCATTTAACTCCTTTGGGTACTTTTCCTAGTGGTCCTTCGAAGTGGTTTCCTGTTGGTGGATTCCCGCGTAGGAGTGCTCTTTTCCTGGCACTCGACGTAGGATCCTACCGGCTGCGCCAAAATGTTGGGGTCCGTGTTTGGTTGACGGGGGAACGTCCTTCTGCTGTGCGCGCGTGGCTGAAACCCCTAAAAACACTCTTCAATGAACAAGACGGGTTATCTGAATATCACAACACAAGACACTTTATTTACAAATCCATAATTCTTATATACTATCGACAATTCACAATTACAATACAAAAACTGATATTTCTGGTGTTCCAGTTTCGCACCTATTAATTGGTGTCAGTTGGTCAAGCCAACTGATCTACTTTACTGTACAAATGTCGACGTTGCATTCTAAATTCCAATGCCCTTCGCCGACTCGACTGCGGAACTGTAACACACTAAAAGTTTACATAATCTTTATTACATAAATTTTAGTTACTTATAATACTTGCACCCTAAAAATATGTGCTTTCTTACTTAACTTTATTGCTTAAAGCTGTGGTTAGCCAAATGTGTAGTATAGTAGTTAGGAGTCGGTGCTGTGAGTCAACTGCTCGCAGGCAGCTTGGTTCTAACTCACAACATTACGGAGTAGCCTCGGGTTTTGGCTAAAATTATCTCTTCCTCTTTCTAAAATATATACATACATACGGCAGTTTATGCACTCAGATTCGACGCGTAAGCGTTAACGCCAGGCAACGGAACTGCTGGTGAAGACAAGTGCTAAAATATCGTATAATAAGTGTAGGGTTCGCAGTTGGGAACCCCGACTCTGTTAATTCGTGAAGTCGGTGGAGCAGCATCACCAGCCGCCTTAGCTCCTGCTCGACTTCAGTGTCCTTTGGCTGCAACCTCATTGTGCACATCATCCTCCAGGCGAGTGCCACCTCCTCCGGGTAATCCCACTGCGTGGTTGTTTCCTTCAGGCAGTTAAGCAGCGCCCTGGTCAATTGGTGATCGGTTCCCCAGGGCCTGTCCAGGATGATTTGGATTTCCGATTGGTCCAGGATCCTAGCTACCCCTCCCTTCATCCAGGTGTGCACTATCTCGCAGGAATTGGCGAGGTGTGATACCCTTTCAACATTTTCGGCCTCCTTTACCCAGTCGCTGATCGCTCTGCTATTCGTTGTTAGTGTTCTTCGTAGGTCCTGGAAGTGCATTAGTGAGACTGTGTTCGGTGTTGTGAGAGTATGGCCAGAATCACATCGTTTGTGATTTCCCAGCAGCTCCTGCAGTTTTGTCTTTAAACGGTTTGTTCCCATGACGGACGTTGAGAATTTGTACCGTGACTCTTCTTGACTTTTATGGACTAATATTACTCCTTTACCAATTACTCTGCAACCAGCTTCGATGGTCATAAAACCGGTGTCTACCAATTCCAAACGTGTGGTCCCGTCTGAGCACACCGCCGTGAAAGTCACCTGGTCGTCAAAATGGTAAAGCCATCTGATTATGGTTCTTGTAGCTATTAGAATTCCTCCCGTGGCTGGAATGGCTATGTGATCGAACTGATCCCGTTCATGCTTCAGGACTTCTATCTCGCATTTTTCGCTTGCTCGAGTTATTACTTTCCCAGGATGATAGCATAAACGTTTTGTTGTTGTGTGTTGACAAGCCGATATAGTGCTCTTGTGCCTGGCTTGCCGCTATATAATTTTATCTCGTCTTTGGCAACACGCACCAATCTGGGTTTAGTCTTTTGGGTATAGGGTACACCTTGTGCATCGTAAACAACTCCAATAATGGCACTGGAATCTTAACGACCACTCTTTAATCGTTCTTCGCCTCTTCTGTTCGAACCTCGGCCAGTTCATAGAACCGCTCCGTAAATAATAATTATGCAAGAAAAATAAAGTCATGAGGTGGTCATGGGTAGGTAACATAAGCTTGACGCGTAAGCGTTGTAGCCAGGCGACTGAACCGCTAGTGGATAGGGACCATAAGGGCATCAAGAGAGGGAGAGAGAGAGGGTTTACTTACTCAATATCTGTGGGATAATAATAAGAAATAAGTAGTCAAGAGTTTGCATATGATAATTTGTTTTTAGAATTTAGAAGTAATTAGCGGATTCCCGGGTGGGAATCCGGGCACGGTCATCTCATGAGCCCGGTGCAGCACGACTAAAAGCTGTCCGAGCACGCTCTCAACTCCTGGTTCGTCCGGGTTGATTCGGGATGTTAGGAGGAGCCTCCAACAGGCGTCCACTGCCTCCGGGTAGTCCCATTGGGTGTCGATTTCCCTGAGGTAATTGTTTAGTGTCACATAGGTTGTCGTATATGATCCCCGGGGGAGATCGGTTAGCCGTCTGTGCTCCTCGATGCTGAGGGCAGCGCAAGCAGGGTGCACCAAGGCTGCCGATTCCTCCAGCAGAGTCCTGGTCACCTGGTTGAAATTCAGCATTAGTTGTCCAAGAGTGGTATCCATTTTGATTGTTAAAACTTAACTGTGCTGCAGTTTGGTGCAAAACATGGTTTTATAGTAGACTGTTAAGCGGTCAGTTCTCGGAATATTAAAAAAAATGCTAGTATGGCATATTTCAGCGGACATGATTTCAGAGAGTTAACCGAAAATAGCTGAGCTAAAGTGCTGATACATATTCTCAAGTCGGCCGGTGAAAATTGGGTCATAATGTAGTGAGCAGGTTCGGTTAAAGGAGGATGAGCACCCTACGACCAGATTTAAGGTATGAGGTACTAGGGATTGTTTATTAGTTAAGAATTTAGTGTATATAGGTAGTTTAGGATAATAGCGTAGTGCCTTGATCGTATGTATGTATCCATGTTCGATCTGGAACAGACGTTAATGGATATATACATATCAGGGTAAGTGTAAATTCAAATAAAAAATAGTTATGTGCAATGAAAGATATAGTCATGCAATGGACAAAGTTTCGACACAAATGGGATTATGATTTTTATTTTTTATTCAGTTTATTTTATTAAGGGAAAAATTTGGTGATTACGATTGGATTCCCGGGTGGGAATCCGGGCACGGTCATTTCGTGCGCCCGGTGCAGCACAACTAGGAGTTGCCCCAGCACTCTCTCTACTCCTGGTTCGCCTGGTTTCAATCTGGATGTGAGCAGGAGTTGCCAGCAGGCGTCCACTGCCTCAGGATAGTCCCATTGGCTATCGATCTCCTGTAGATAGTTGTACAGGATGGCGTAGGTGGGCGTGTAGGAACCGGGGATTAGATCCACTAGGCGGCGGTGTTCTGCAATGCTTAGTGCAGCGCAAGCGGGGTGTACCAGGGGCGCCGACTCTTCTAGCAGGGTTTTGGTCACCTGCTTGAAGTCCAACATACTTTGTCCAAGTTTGAAATTCATGGTAGTTGATGAAGCTTAACTGTGCTGAAATTCAGTGCAAAACGTGGTTTTATAGTAAAACAATAAGCGGACTGTTTTCGGGAAAGTGCTAACAAGGCAAGTTTTAGCAATGAACGAGGTATGCGAAGTTCTTTTTTTCTTTTGATTATTACACTTATTTCATTACAAATTTAGATTTTAAATAATTAATTTTTGTAACTCTAATTATTTTCTAACCTACTTTTGTTTCTAATGTGAACTTTACACAGATTATAATTTTTTAATTTATAACAATATTTCTATAACATGCTTATTCTATTGTTGAATGCTATATCATTCAATTTACGTCCACTCGTCCTTTCCCCTTACATTATTGGATTCGCTACTGCATCCTAGAAGAAAAGAGGACTGGACCATGTGTTATTATTGCATCAGCTTTGCTTCGCAAAATTTTTTTTTCGCATTTTTCCTCAACATGTGAGTTCTCAATCATTTAAATTTTGAGCAAATTCACTTGCTCTTCCGACAAAAACAAGATTATATAAGATAAACCCGTTTATGTCAAAACTTTGTCAATGGTATGACTCAATTTTTCATCGCATTCACTCATTTTATTGGCTTTAAATTTAATTATAACCTGGTATGTATTAATTGCTAACGTTATTTTCACAATTATCCTAACCATTTTTGTTTTTTATATCTCAACATACACTTTTCTTCAATTTTCCATACGCTAATTTCCTAATCAATAAACAGTAAAAACCTATGTATATTTACATATAGCCTGCTGCAGTATCTGCAAATTCCCAATTCCTAATCATATGTCCCTACATACTTACTTATGTGGCCATACCCATTCCTATTAACAAAATTACTTATTTGCTTAAATATACCTGCGTACATTCATTCTGTACATTATACAGCTACATACATATATACTTACTTCACCAACGGTGCCGGCGCTACTGCTTACGCATCATATTACACTTCATTAACAACCGTATATATGTGTGTATATACTCTACGTTTAGTTTAAATTACTTACCCACGACTTATAATTTTACTTTTTAAATTGTGTCCAATGAACCCGTTTCTTATTATTCAACATATTTTCCTCTAATGTGCTTCATTCGGCAATAGTGCCTAATAAGCAAATTTTTCTTACGTCAATTATACTCGCCCGATTTTAAATGGCAAACTTCTACTGGCCTTGACTTTGAAAATCGGAGCTGTGTGTGTTATTTGATATACACACGTACATGTTTACGTTGTTATTCTTGTGTTTACACTTGTAAAACACTGTTAACACATGAATCTAGTTGTGTGGTCTAATGTGGAACAATTTCAATAAATTATTATGTAGCTTTTTATTTTTGCCCTTCATGGTTACGACTGTTGTAACTGGGCTTCGGATCTCTGCTACTACATACTGACCTATCCACACAGGTGAGAATTTGTTTCTCCTAGCTTGATTCCTCATGAGTACCTGATCACCCACGTTGAAAACGACTGGGTTTAGTACCTTGTTATAGGCCTCCCTGGCTACTCGTTTAGCACAATCCTGGTTTTCTCTGACCAACTCGTGCGCTCGCTGTAGCTGATACTTTTGCACTTTATTCGGGTCATCAGCATTGTACACTGGCGCACATTTGCGCTTCAAATTCGCTGGTAAGTTGAAATCAAACCCGTAGAGTGTTCTAAACGGAGTTTGCTTCGTTGATACCTGCACAGTATTGTTGTGTACATGCATTGCAGTGGTCAACCATTGATCCCAATTCGAGCCGTCTTCCTTGACAAAACTGCGCAGAGGTCGATGACTACGTTCCAATGAGCCATTCGCCTGTGGATGATATGGTGTTATGTGCAACTTCTTGATTCCCAGCATTTTACACGTTTCTGAGAACAGTTTTGAAACAAAATTGGAACCATTGTCGGTTATCAAAACCTTAGGTATGTTGTATCGTGCTATTATTTCATCAAAGAATGCCTTAGCCACCGTACCAGCTTCAGCATCGGGTATAGCCACGCACGCCATATACTTTGAGAAATCATCTTGGAAAGTCAATATGTACTTGTTTCCCGAAACTGTCTCAGGTAAAATACCTACAATATCCATATGAACCTTATCAAATGGTTGTTTTGGTGTGTCCGTTAACACCATTGGCATCTTTGTTAGCCTTGAACTTTTGTTGGCCTGACATTTTGGACAACTCTTTATATATTTTTTAATGTCCTTGAGCATACCTTTCCATCCGTATACTCGCCTAATTCTGTCATGAGTTTTCCAGAATCCCTGGTGTCCACCTAGAGGTGAATCATGGAAACCCTTTAACACAGCCTGGATATCCTTTATATCCTCCAGCCATTCCACACTACTGGCTCCTCGTTCATTAGCAGCGTCACCTGCAATGCTAACATTTCTTGTTGCATCCATTTCATCCCCTTGAATTCTCTCGGCCTTCTCCTTATCTGACCGTGCCTTGGCCCTCGTTTGCACAACTGATACCTTCTGTGCCTGCGGTACTCTGCTGAGTGCATCGGCATTCAGATTCTTTTTCCCAGGTTTGTATATGATTTCAAAATCATACTCAGACAATTTGTGTCTGAACCTGGCTAGCCTAGACGTTTGGTCTTTCAAATTGGCTATGCCTCTCAGCGGCTGGTGATCAGTATATATCTTAAATGGGCGTCCTAGCAGATATGCCCTAAAATTCTTTGTAGCCCACACTATGGCTAGAAATTCATTTTCTATTGTGGAGTATCTCTTCTCCGTGTCGCTAAGCGCTCTGCTTGTGAATGCTATTGGTCGGTCATTACCGACTTCCCCTTGTGACAATACTGCCCCTAATGCTTCATTGCTAGCATCAGTGGTCAACAAAAAGGTTTGTTCAAAGTCGGGGTATGCCAAAATTGCTGGCGAGCTAATTATCTCCTTTAGCCTCTCGAATGCTTGCTGACATCTCTCTGTCCATTCGAACTTTGCTTCTTTTCGTAGCAACTTATTAATGGGCAAAGCAATTCCGGCTAGTCCTACCACGAACTTCCTATAATAGTTCACTAGTCCTAGGAATGCTTGCACTTCTTTTCTATTTCTTGGAACCGCAAAATTTTTAACGCATTCCACCTTCTGCGGGTTAGGCAGTGCTCCTGCCTCTGAGCAACGATGGCCTAAATAAACCACCTCTCTTCGCAAAAATTGACACTTCTCCGTGTTCAATTTCAAATTGTGTTCTCGTAATTTCTGGCGAATGCTGCTGCAAGTTCTTCTCATAAATTACAATATCATCCAGATACACAAAACAATCTAACCCTTGCAAGCCTGTTAGCACATGGTTCATTAGCCGTTGGAAGGTAGCTGGTGCTCCTGTTAATCCAAACGGCATTCTATTGAACTCATAATGGCCTAAACCGGTGCTGAACGCGGTTATCTTGGGTATCCACCAGAACTTGGTGGTAGCCACTCGCTAAATCAAGCGTAGAAAAATATCTACTATGCCCCAATTGATCCAGAATCTCTTCTATCCTTGGTATCGGGAACACCTGCTTGATAGTGGCGTCGTTCAATTTCCTAAAATCGACGACCATTCTCCACTTCTTCTGACCCTGAGCACCTCCCTTCTTTGGTACCAAAATTATTGGTGAGTTCCAAGGCGAGATACTCGGTGAAATTATGTTATCTTTTAACATTCCCTGCACTTGCCTCATCTTTGTGAGCTTGTGGCAATCTGTATTGCTTCTGGTTAATCGGTGGTTGATCCATTCTAGTAGGTATTTCATGCTCTACCTCTGGTGTATACGTCAACTGGTCTCCTTCCAGCAAAAATATGTCATGGAATGACGTACAAATGGCCTCTATTGATGCCTTTTCTTCTAAATTTACGCTTGGGTCTAACCTCAGTGATTCTAGCACTCTCTCCATTCTGTTCCTTACATCTATCTGCTTAATCTGATTAACCGTTCCATAATTCGGTTCCTTAAAACTATCATAACTAGTGAACTTAGGTCTAAAATCCTCATTCATCAGGTAGTCCTTTTCTGATGCGTTGAGTACGCAAGCGTACACCTTACCCTTGTCAACGTGCGTTACGGTCTCTCCCACATATACACCCTCCGCTAGCTGCTGCTTGTGCAAAACAACAGTCCTGATTTTCGTGTTTACACGAATAGAAACTGCTCTGGTTTACCTTGCGTTCACTACCTCTATACAACTCTTAACCCTATTCACGGTTCCTTCCTGCCATGACTTTAATGGGAGAGTAAGGATTCTTTTCTTATTATCATCATAAAACGATAACTGCTTGTCGAGCGCATCCAGTATGGTGCGGCCCCAGAGATTATCGCGGCCAATTATCCCATCGGCCGGGATGCCTTCCCTATCCAATTCAACAGCGTGCACTCTAAAACTCATTCCCTTAACTTTACTGTGCCCTATTTTAAGTGACCCCAGTGTTCTGCTGCAACCTCCGAATGCTCCATTAAGCGTTCTTACATCTTTTGGGTTAACAACTAGTCCTTTCCGTAAAACACTAGATCTTACGAGGCTAGTATCCGCCCCCGAATATACCAAAAGCACTAGCTTTCCACTAGCTGCCTCCTTGCAGGGTATCTCGATGAAAGCATCTCCTACCCTGCTTACAACGAAACAACGCCCTTTTGACTCCAAAATGGACGCGTATCTACTTCCTAACTCTTCCAATTTTCTCCTCCATGCACCGCAGTTATGCATTACAATCCTATACTCCCTCAAAATTACCGCTAATACCTTAACTATACATCCTCGTACCACGTACGCGGCGATTGGCCTATACTCTCTAACCTTATTGAAACTTAATCTAAGTACTAGAATCACTACAGTCACCCAAATCAATACGCAATCAAAAATTTTCTCCCGGAGAGACTCTTGCTCCTCCGTAACTTGAACCATTGTTCTTACGTTGCTTGGTACGTGGTATTGGAGAGCCTCTTGCTCCTCCTTTTCCTGGACTGTACTTCCTACATTACCAGTCACACGTACCTTCGGCCTAACTGTTGCTTCCTTTCTTTTGGCTTTCCAGTCTATTGGCCTCGACTGGGCCGCTGGAAGTTTCCCTGGTTCCTCTGCTGAAACTGCCTATCCCTGCACTCCGCAGCTCGATGGCCCATCCGACCACATGAAAAGCATTTCACCCCCTGTTGGGTGTTGCCTAACCTTTGTCCTCCTCTAGTGTTCCAATTTGGCCGCTGCTGACCATTCCCAGTGCTGAAAGGATTTCTTCCTTGGTTGTTCCCTTCCGTTGAATTGACTCGAGGACTACTGCCCCTGATGTCCCTTAAGGGTGGATCCGGGCGCCTCGTACTTGGCTGCCTTTCATTTTGATCCCATTTAATATCTATTCGGCACTGTCTACTTGCCTCATGACCATATGTTTGGCACTCCATACAATAGGGCGTATTCTTGCTTGTAATACATTCATCCTTTGTATGACCAGGCTTGTGGCAGAACAAACATGTGGGAGCCCTCTGTACAACCTCCCTGTGCGGATTTCTCTGACACGCGGCTCTGCTGTCGGAGACACCGGGATTATATGCTCCTCTGTACACGTTTGGGACGAAATTAATCCCTTCTCTATCCATGACAGCGGCAGTTAAACTGTCCTGTCTATTTTCAAACATATGTATCTCCCCCAAACCGGCCGTACTCCGTTCCACAAGGACTTGCGCTCGAATTGCTTCTTCTACCAATTCCTCCAGATTTCCTGTTTTGCTATTCAGCATATGAATTTTAAGAGCGGAATTGCGGAGCCCCACTACGAAAGTCGTTAACACTGACTTGTCAACTTCGTACAATAACGCGGTATCACCAACGCCATCGTACTTATTTTTGATTACTTCTTGGGCCAACATCCGAAGTGACTCCAAACCCCTGGCGAAGGCGCGAATGTCTTCCCCTGCCAGTTGTTTCCCGATTCTAATCTCCTGGGATATGTCTTCCAGAGTTCTCTCCTTAAGATAAGTTTTCTTCAGAAGGCCATAAAGCTCATTCACACTGGCGAATTGTTTTGGCAGCACAAGGTTGTACGCATCTCCAAATAACCTTTGCTTTATGCAGTCGAAGAAATCCTGTAACTCATCAGGGCTAGTACTGTCTGCGTTTGTATTTGAGAGGTTGAAGCCGATCTCACTCTTGCTGGCTTAGTAATTGCCCCGATTCTTTTGAGCTCCAAGTTTTCCTTCTCCAGATGCGATGCGGCTTCCTCAGTTTCCCGGAGTTGCCTAGAAAGTACTCTAGTTTTATTTTCAAGGAACTCCGTATTTATCTTCAATTCCTCAGTATCTTTGAAGACTTGGAAGTATTTTTCTTCCGTCCCGACTCTGAATAGTAGCTAACGCTTGGTCTGCTGCTTCCAGAGTTGACAGGTTTCCACCGTCTCTCACTAATCTCCAGAGTACCTGGGCTTCACTCTTGCTGGTTGCCGCTTCCAATTGTTCGAACAATTTTTCTGTGAACAATTTTACCTCAGTTTGCAGAGACCTAAGCTTGTCTTGAGCCTTGTCCTCCTGCGAACTAGGACTATCCTCCTGTGCTTCCAGCTCTTCTAAATCTAATTTGAACTTAGTCAACCAGTCTCGTGTCAAACCGTTGACGTGTAACGCGTATTCCTTGGCAAAGTATTCCTTGTCACCACAACAGTCCTTAAACTTTAACAACTCCTCGTTGTTGCTATTGAATACATTCAACAAGGCTTCTAACTCCGTTATGCGCTTGCGGTAGTACGCGCTGTTTTTCCTTGCTTTGCTGTCCTTCCTGCAATTTCTGATTCTCCTTTGGATGGCCTCACTCTGCCTCTTTTGCTCTTCCAGCAATATCTTCGCCTCTGCTGGTGCTTCCATAGACTGAATTAATCCCTACTTTTATCCCAAACTATAAAAACCAAGTTTTACCGTACCTAAATTTTAAACCTCACTTGAAAATTCCCTTAGAAAATCCAATATGACTACCCCAAATCCAATTAGTCCCCAAATATAAGCATAGCAGTATACCAAATTATAGTTTATTCATAATTTCATTTACTTTATTTCACAAAAGTACTACCAGAAAATCTTTACACTCAAAGAAGCATTTTACCGCAGAATTATACGCATTTTCATTTCTGAACATCGCTCTGTTAAGCTGTTTCGCTTTTCCGTGCGTAACATTGGTGCATTTTCGCTGCGCAAATTGTCGTTTCGAGACTACACAAACTTTGATGCGACAACATATGTAGATGGCACCTCTCTAAATATTTTCACTTACCCTAATTCAAATGCCAAAAATCTAAAACAACCATTTAAATTGTTTCACAATTTATTTATTGACTTAATTCATACTTAAATAGACAAGTTCTTGCTAAACAAAAATATAAATAACACTTCGATTTTATTTACAAAAATTCTTACAGCTAATTATAAAATCCAGTGTTTGCTTGTTCCAGTCTGAATCTTTCCTGCCATAATCTGTTAGCTTCGCTCCAAGGCAGAGGCACTTCCAGATTCGCCTGTTCTGCCAGAAACTTCCTTAGAAAAGCCAGCCGCTGTCTCTCCCGTGCTGCTTTTCCACCACGTCTATGCCAATAGGGATGCGTGCGCGGCACTTCTGCAATTGGCCTCAGCTCAATCCTCCGACCTTCCGCACCCGTTACGTCTTTGGTACTCTGGTCATTTATTTCCTGATATTCAAAGAAAATAAATACCCAGTTTTACTAAATGACTTGAGATTTGAATTATCCTAACCGCAGCCACGAAACACGCTGCCAAACAAAATACACGCGATGCCCCCAAAAGGTGAACCTAACTTTATTCCGGTACTTGACACGGACAGAAAAATCAAACGTTAATCGTTAATAATTGAAAGACCAAACGTTAATCCCGCGAACGAACATAAGAAACACCATCCACTATTATGAATGCGTAAGCTCTATACCGTGGCACGTTCTTTCCGAACCAAACCAACCGGTATGCACGAGTTCGCAAAACAACAGGGATTAGAGAGTAACTTTGTTTCCTTTAAACAAAGCTTCATATGTTTCATGCCCCCCGAGAATGCTGAAATAAACGGTTATTATAAAAAGAATGAACCTGATTTCAGTGAAACAACCCTATGCAACCTGACCGTAAGTAGAAAGTTTTCTTTTCAGATCGACCTATTGTCACCTAACCGCAGCGGCTAATCAGCCCCAATGCTGCTTCTTCTGCATGACCGGCGCAAAAGCGCCCACACGGTCACCGAAGAATCGTCGGCAAAATTTTCTTAAATACTAAGATGTCCTACTATAGACATACTCACCATTATTTTTTCCGATGACATCCTGGTCCTTTCAATATTGCAGTAAGATGTCCAATCCTACCGGCTGCGCCAAAATGTTGGTGTCCTTATCTGCTTGTCGGCGGGAGACGTCCTCTGGAATGTCCTGTCGCGGGAACCTGTAAACCTACACCACTTTCGTTAAATGAAACTCACAGACACTTTACGTTTTTAAGTCAAAATCACAAGAGAGCTTTATTCTTAAAAATACTAGTTCTTATATACTATTTACAAATAAACATTACAGTCTACGTCTTGACTTTTCTGGTGTTCCAGTTACGCAATTGTTATTTGGTGTCAGTGACTCAAGCCCACTGACCTACTGCAAGTAAAAGTGTCGTCGGTGCATTCTAAATGCCCCTCGTCAGCTTGACTGCGGAACTGTAATACCCTAAAAGCTTACATAACAATGTTGCACAGATCACATTAACTTAAAATACTTAAACCCTAGAAGTATGCCTTATCATAACACCGTTTTAGCACATGCTAATTCAACATAGTGTGGCATCTATTAGGAGTCGGTGCTGTGAGTAAACTACACGTAGGTAGTTTGATTCTAACTCACAACATCCCTCCCCTCTTTCTGAAAGAAGTTAGTGCAACTAACTTCTAATGAATCTTACAGTCTTTTTCTCTTTTCTGCACTTTAAACAATCTGTGCATTTTCTTAATCCTATAGTACATATGTATAGTTTTTCTTTTTTCAATTCGCCTTATTTGGGTTCGATTGTTGTATTCTATTTTATTATTTTTTTTTTTTTTTTGTAATTTAGCTTTTAGTTATATTTTTAATAATATTTCATTACAAGTTTGGGGTTTACAGTTGGAAACCCCGGCACCGTAAACTCATGAATACGATGGAGCAGCACCGACAGGCGCCCTAGCGCCTGCTCAACTTCAGGGTCCTCCGGTCTTACCATCATGGTAAAAGCCAATCGCCAGGCCAGTAGGACCTCCATAGGGTAATCCCACTGAGTGGACACCTCTTGGAGGCAGTTCCGCAGGTCCTTAACCAATTGTGGTTCGGCGTCCCAGGATCTTTCCATTAGTTGTTGTATTTCATGCTGCTCCAGGGCCATCGCTGCTTGGTGAATTAGGGGTGACGCCTCTTCCGTTAATGTCCGCAACACCTGGGTGTGGCTAAGAGCACAGCGCCCTAACTTGGCAATGGCGTTTAGAATGTTGTTATTTGTTCCTACCATGTTGTACTGATACGGTTTACTGTAAAGAATACGCTACGAAAGCGTGGTTTTATAGCACAACGATCAGAACTTTTTACCGAGATTGTGCCAACATAGGGAAAAGCATTGAGTAGTATGGGGTATCTGACAAGGCAAATTTACGCAATAAGTGTCGAAACAAGAGAAAAGTGCTGACCTTTTCAACCGGCGATACAGTAATCAGGCCATTCGGTAGCAAATGACTGCTGACGATGGTTTTTATCAAAGTTACGCTACTTCCGCTTTTCGGTCGATACAAGCGGATGATACGGTTAGATATGAATATATATATTAACGTATATTGGGAAACAAAGAAAAGCAAGTATATAGAGTTATGTTAGAATAGAAATAGAAATTCCTTTGTTATTCTTTATAAAATTTTTCAGCCTACCGTAAGTATCCCCGATATTAATGCTACTCCTCTCAAGGATTCCTTCCTCTATTGCATCTCCTACAACCTCCATGTATGACCTTGCTCCTAACCCATACCCCTTTTCTTCATACACTAATTATTATTATTTTTCTTTTACCTCATATAGTATTCTTTTATTATTCTTTCTTAATATTCCACTACGGTGGAGTTACGAACAAATATACGTTAGCACATCCATTCTTTCCCTTAATCGTTACGACTGTTGTAACTGGGCTTCGGATTTCTGCTACTACATACGGACCTATCCACGCAGGTGAGAATTTGTTTCTCCTAGCCTGATTCTTCATTAGTACTTGATCACCCACATGAAAAACTACTGGGTTTAGTACCTTGTTATAAGCTTCCCTGGCCACTCGTTTAGCACATTCCTGGTTTTCCCTAACCAACTCGTGCGCTCCCTGCAACTGATATTTTTGCACTTTATTGGGGTCATCAACGTTGTACACTGGCGCACATTTGCGCTTCAAATTCGCTGGCATGTTGAAATCAAACCCGTAGAGCGTCCTGAACGGAGTTTGCTTCGTTGATACATGCACAGTATTGTTGTGTACATGCATTGCAGTGGTTAACCATTGATCCCAATTGGAGCCGTCTTCCTTGGCAAAACTGCGCAAGTACTCGGCCAGAGGTCGATGACTACGTTCCAATGAGCCATTCGCCTGTGGATGATATGGTGTTATGTGCAACTTCTTGATTCCCAGCATTTTACACGTTTCTGAGAATAATCTCGATACAAAATTTGAACCATTGTCGCTTATCAAAACCTTAGGTATGTTGTATCGTGCTATAATTTCATCAAAGAATGCTTTGGCCACCGTACTTGCTTCAGCATCGGGTATAGCCACGCACGCCATATACTTTGAGAAATCGTCTTGGAACGTCAAAATGTATTTATTTCCCGAAACTGTCTCAGGTAAAATACCTACAATATCCATATGAACCTTATCAAATGGTTGTTTTGGCGTGTCAGTTAACACCATTGGCATCTTTGTCAGCCTTGAACTTTTGTTGGCCTGACATTTTGGACAACTCTATATATTTCTTCCTTGAGCATACCCTCCATCCGTATACTCGCCTAGTTCTGTCATGGGTTTTCCAGAATCCTAGAGGCGAATCATGGAAACCCTTTAACACTGCCTGGATATCCTTTATATCCTCCAGCCATTCCACACTGCTGGCTCTTTGTTCGTGGGCATCTTCACCCGTCTTGCTAACATCTGTTGTAGCATCAACTTTATCCTTTTGCATTCTCTCGGCCTTCTCCTTATCTGACCGTGCTTTGGACCTCTGGTGTATATGTTAACTGGTCTCCTTCCAGCAAAAATATGTCATGGAATGACATACAAATGGCTTCTATTGATGCCTTCTCTTCCGAATTTACGCTTGGGTCCAACTTTAGTGATTCTAGCACTCTCTCCATTCTTTTTCTTATATCTACCTGCTTAATTTGATTAACCGATCCATAACTCGGTTCCTTAAAACTATCATAACTAGTGAACTTAGGCCTAAAATCCTTATCCATATAGTAGTCCTCTTCTGACGCATTTAGTACACAAGCGTACACTTTACCCTTATTAACGTGCGTTATGGTCTCTCCCATATATACGCCGTCCGCTAGCTGCTGCTTGTGCAAAACAACAGTCCTAAGTTTCGTGTTTACACGCATAGTAACTACTCTGGTTGACCTTGCGTTCACTACCTCTATACAATTCTTAACCCTATTCACGGTTCCTTCTCCTCCGTTCGACTCTGAATAGTCGCTAATGCTTGGTCTGCTGCTTCCAGAGTTGACAAGTTTCCACCGTCCCTCGCTAATCTCCAGAGTACCTGGGCTTCACTTCTGCTCGTTGCCGCTTCCAATTGTTCGAACAATTTTTCTGTGAATAATTTAACCTCAGTTTGCAGAGACCTAAGCTTGTCTCGAGCCTTGTCCTCCTGCGAACTAGGACTATCCTCCTGTGCTTCCAGCTCTTCTAAATCCAACTTGAATTTAGTCAACCAGTCTCGTGTCAAACCGTTGACGTATAACGCGTAATCCTTGGTGAAGTACTCCTTGTCACCACAACAGTCCTTAAACTTTAACAACTCCTCGTTGTTGCTATTGAATACATTCAACAAGGCTTCCAACTCCGTTATGCGCTTGCGGTAGTACGCGCTGTTTTTCCTTGCTTTGCTGTCCTTCCTGCAATTTCTGATTCTCTTCTGAATTACCTCGCTCTGTAGCTTTTGAGCTTCCAGCAATTTTATCGCTTCTCTTGGCGTTTCCATAGACCGAACAAATTCTTATCTATGACGCCGTAATCAATGGTACAAACAGTTTTCTTGCTCTTTATATTTATAAATTTTATTAATAAACAATTCTTTTTTTTTTAAACAAGTTAAGGTAATTAAACTAACAAATTATGAATAACAAAGATATTATTCTTATAGCATTCCACGTCTCCTGCATTGTTGTTCCTCCAATGGGCATACCTCTTGCCACAATCTATTAGCCTGCTCCCACGGCATAGGGACCTCCACAGTTTGCTGTTCCTCCAGTATTTTCCTCAAATATGCCAGTCGCTTCCGTTGCTCTCCTCCTCTTTTTCTAGTCCCAAACCGCTTTCCGTCCTTCAGTAACGACGTTATATCCTTCAGTTGTCGCTCAGTGCTTCCAGGTTCATCTCCAACTTTTGTGATTGCTTAAATTCTCACTCAACACGATTTCGTCTCCATTTTTCCCTAGTGTAATACCGCGGAAATAAACTATATATCGATATTATACTTATTCTAGTACAAAAATTATACTATTATTAGCATAACAATTATACTTACAATACTAATAACACACAAAAATTTTTGTTCTAAAATATTTCTCCTAATTCCGAAGAAGTTTTTGGTCTCGCAAAATTATTTCCCAAAATATTTATACCCAAAGAAAGAAATTTTACCGTAGAATCATACGCATTTTCATTTTCGCACAATGATATGCTTAGCTGCTTTGTCTTTTTCGTACGAAAAATTACTTTAACGTTGCTACGCAAATTGTAGTTTCGGAACTACATAAACTTGATGCAACAACACGTGTTGTAAACACTTCTTGAAATATTTTTTCCTAATACCCTAAGCTCAAAATGCCAATTATTTAAATCAAACGTTCTATGTTTGTTTTCAGACAACATAAATTTAGAACATCAGAATTTAAACAATACAAAAACAATTTAAATGTCTCAATATAGACTACATGGCCTTATAAACAATATAAATGTCCCTCACGACAAACAAATTCAAATCCCCTACAAAAAAAATCCTCACAGCTAGGATGAACATACATAGAGCGTCCGATCATACTGACGGTTTATGGTTGCCATTCCAAGCTGCGTGCAACAGCGCAAACGCGCCTTTTTGTCGCAACTTCTTTGACCAGCGCTACGGCGCCTTCAGGGTCGCAGAAGTATCTACTTAAATTACGCTATTATACGCTCTACTCACCATTATTTTACACGATGACATCTCCGCCTCCAGGCCCTTTGTCCTGGTGTTATCCTTGCGATTTTGTTGCAGGATGCTTCCCTGCTTCAGGTTCCTTGCCCTGGGATTCCTCCAATAGGTCCTTAAGACCGGCTGCGCCAAAATGTTGGGGACCGCATTTGTTGTCCTCGGGAACGTCCTCTTGCTGCCTATCCTGCGCGTGTACCTGCAAACCTAAATCACTTTCTTCAATAAGCACTACACTACTTTTGGTTTTAAAACAACAAGAGAGTTTTATTCTTAAAATACTAGTTCTTATATACTATTTACAAATAAACATTACAGTCTACGTCTTGACTTTTCTGGTGTTCCAGTTACGCAATTGTTATTTGGTGTCAGTGACTCAAGCCCACTGACCTACTGCAAGTAAAAGTGTCGTCGGTGCATTCTAAATGCCCCTCGTCAGCTTGACTGCGGAACTGTAATACCCTAAAAGCTTACATAACAATTTTGCACAGATCACATTAACTTAAAATACTTAAACCCTAGAAGTATGCCTTATCATAACACCGTTTTAGCACATGCTAATTCAACATAGTGTGGCATCTATTAGGAGTCGGTGCTGTGAGTAAACTACACGTAGGTAGTTTGATTCTAACTCACAACATCCCTCCCCTCTTTCTGAAAGAAGTTAGTGCAACTAACTTCTAATGAATCTTACAGTCTTTTTCTCTTTTCTGCACTTTAAACAATCTGTGCATTTTCTTAATCCTATAGTACATATGTATAGTTTTTCTTTTTTCAATTCGCCTTATTTGGGTTCGATTGTTGTATTCTATTTTATTATTTTTTTTTTTTTTTTGTAATTTAGCTTTTAGTTATATTTTTAATAATATTTCATTACAAGTTTGGGGTTTACAGTTGGAAACCCCGGCACCGTAAACTCATGAATACGATGGAGCAGCACCGACAGGCGCCCTAGCGCCTGCTCAACTTCAGGGTCCTCCGGTCTTACCATCATGGTAAAAGCCAATCGCCAGGCCAGTAGGACCTCCATAGGGTAATCCCACTGAGTGGACACCTCTTGGAGGCAGTTCCGCAGGTCCTTAACCAATTGTGGTTCGGCGTCCCAGGATCTTTCCATTAGTTGTTGTATTTCATGCTGCTCCAGGGCCATCGCTGCTTGGTGAATTAGGGGTGACGCCTCTTCCGTTAATGTCCGCAACACCTGGGTGTGGCTAAGAGCACAGCGCCCTAACTTGGCAATGGCGTTTAGAATGTTGTTATTTGTTCCTACCATGTTGTACTGATACGGTTTACTGTAAAGAATACGCTACGAAAGCGTGGTTTTATAGCACAACGATCAGAACTTTTTACCGAGATTGTGCCAACATAGGGAAAAGCATTGAGTAGTATGGGGTATCTGACAAGGCAAATTTACGCAATAAGTGTCGAAACAAGAGAAAAGTGCTGACCTTTTCAACCGGCGATACAGTAATCAGGCCATTCGGTAGCAAATGACTGCTGACGATGGTTTTTATCAAAGTTACGCTACTTCCGCTTTTCGGTCGATACAAGCGGATGATACGGTTAGATATGAATATATATATTAACGTATATTGGGAAACAAAGAAAAGCAAGTATATAGAGTTATGTTAGAATAGAAATAGAAATTCCTTTGTTATTCTTTATAAAATTTTTCAGCCTACCGTAAGTATCCCCGATATTAATGCTACTCCTCTCAAGGATTCCTTCCTCTATTGCATCTCCTACAACCTCCATGTATTGTTGGGGATCTCGAGTCCTTGCCTGGTTGGGGACGTCCTGTCGCAGTTCTTCGGGCGCGTGCTGAAAACTTAAAAGCCCTAACGTCGAATTAAAACACTTATTGCTTTTCGTAACAAATACAAGACAAGATTTATTCTTACGAAACCTAATGCTTATATACTATTCTTAAAAACCTATCTCAGTCTGTGAACTGACCTTTCTGGTGTTCCAGTTCTGCACCTGTTAATTGGTGTCAGTTGGTCAAGCCAACTGACCCACTTCAAAAGTGGCGACGGTGCACTACGCTGCCCTCGTCGACTCGACTGCGGAACTGTAACACCCTAAAAGCTTACATAATAACGTTGCACAGATCACATTAACTTAGAATACTTAAACCCTAGAAGTATGCCTTATTATAGCACCGTTTTAGCACATGCTAATTTAACATAGTGTGGCATCTATTAGGAGTCGGTGCTGTGAGTAAACTACACGTAGGTAGTATGGTTCTAACTCACAACATCCCTCCCCTCTTTCTAAAAGAAGTTAGTGCAACTAACTTCTAATGGAAGTTTACATTTATTTTTGCACTTCAAACAGTCAGTGCATTTTCTTAAATCAATATACAATTTTTCTTCTTTCTTTTTTTTTTTAAATTCGCCTTATTTTATACTTCGGGTTCTTTTCATTTCTTTTTTTTCATATTCTTTTCTTTTGTTTTTTCTTTTCTTTATGTTTATTTCTTTCTTTTTTTTTTTTGTTTTGAATCTTGTTTTTTTTTTCTCTTTGTTTCTTTTTCTTTTTTCTTTTCTTTACTTCGACTATTTTTTTGGTTTTTGTTTTTTCTCTTTTGTTCTATTATACTTTCCCCTTTTTATTTTTGGTCTTTCATCGACTCTTTTCTCACTGGCGTACAATACATTTTATTCTCATACTTAAATCTTATCTTCCGTTATGATATTTAAATCTAAAATCTTACGTTATACTTCTGCTAACTGCTGATCCGGTTGTCGGCCGCCGTTATCGGTATGGTTGTTGTGTTGCGCCGTTGGCGTGGTTGATTCGAGTCTTTGTAGGGCCGCCACTATCTTGCACCATTTTTTTGAAATGAGCGTCGTCACCAACACTACCACCAGGATGAGGCCAGCTATACTGACTACCCCTCCCTTCATCCAGGTGTGCACTATCTCACAGGAATTGGTGAGGTGTGCCACCCTTTCCACATCTTCTGCCTCCTTAACCAACTCGTTGATTGCTCTGCTGTTTGTTGTGAGAGTTTTCCGCAGATCTTTGAAATGCATGAGTGAGACCGTGTTCGGTGTTGTGCGCGTGTGGCCAGCATCACCTCGTTTATAATTTCCCAGCAGCTCCCGCAGCTTCGTCTTTACGCGGTTTGTTCCCATGACAGACGTTGAAAACTTAAATCGTGACTCTTCTTGGCTTTTATGGACCAACATTATCCCTTTGCCAATCACCCTGCAGCCAGCTTCGATGGTCATAAACCCGGTGTTTACCAATTCCAACCGTGTGGTTTCGTCTGAGCACACCGCCGTGAAAATCACCTGGTCGTCAAAATGGTAGAGCCATTTGTTTACAGTCCTGGTAGCTACCAGAATTCCTCCCGTAGCTGGAATGGCTACGTGATCGCAGTGGTCTTGTTCATGTTTCAAGACCTCTATCTCGCAGTAATCGCTTGCTCGCGTAATCACCTTTCCGGGATGGTAGCATAAACGTCTTGTTGTGCCCACCTCTCGACATTTCCCTTCGTCCTCTATTGATAGGCCAATGTAGTGTTCCTGAGCTTGGCTCGCCGCTATGTAATCGTATCTTGTCCTCGGCAACACGCACCAATCTGGGTTTAGTCTCTTGGGTATTGGGTACACTTTTTGCATTGTAAATACCTCCAGTAACGGCACTGGAATTTTTATGACTATTTTTAACCCGTTCTCCGCCTCTTCTGTTCGGACATCGGCTAGTTCATAGAACCGCTCCGGTGCCTCGCTGTACCATGAAATTCCCTTCATTGGCATTGGTGCCGCCTTGAGCAATTCATCAGACGTCAGGAACAATGGGTGTAGTTTGCCATGTAACAAATCATCCAGCACCACTATTTCCGTTTGCTGCTGGTCCTGGAATCTCAGCATTTCTTCAGAAACAACTTTTCCCAACATGAAAGATTCTGCTAAGTTCACCTCTGCTTCCTCTTGTCTCTTTCCAATGCCTTCCAATGCCAAGTGCATCTCTTCCAGCTCTTGGAAAGTCTTATTTACTGCTTCGTGAAGGCCCTGGTAACCCGCTCTCATCACAGTCACCTCCTTTCCCAGCAATGACAATGTCTTTGACTGCTTTCTCTCAAGGACCCGCAAGTGACCATAAATCCGATCTGAATCCTGGTGGTCCATCGTACCGATTGCCCATTTGAGCACTTCACCGCCAACATCTATTAGCGACCGGCGTTTCCTTCCTTTCAGAGACAATGTCTTCTCTTTTTCCAAAAATCTTCTCGTCATAGCTTCTATCTCCAAAATCGACGAATCGCATCTTCGTTTCAGCTCGGTCCCGTTGGCCGCTGCATGCCTCTCACACAACCTTCTGGTTATCTCCTGTATTCCTTTGAATTGCTCAACAATAATCCCCAACTCCGTTCGTGGAAACTCTGTTACAACCACCCAAAAATCCTTGGCGAACCATACATCTCCAGTCCTCTCCATTAATATATCCGTCTCCGATAGTTTATCCAAACGCACTTCCGCATGTACCCTGTCGGTGACCGCCATCAACAGCACTATCGTAATCTACAAAATCATAAAATTTTACACTAAATATGACAATTTTCAGACTAAACAATACAATATTCTCCTTATAAATCGCTTAACCTATAATTGAATGCTACATCCTTCAATTCTCCATCCACTCGTCTTCTCCCCTTACATTCTCGGATTTACTACGTATCCCAGAGGAAAAGAGGACTGGACTATGTTTCTTGCCATATATTGCATTAGTTCCGCTTCGACTAATTTTCCAAGCTCTTTTAATATGTGAGTTATCACTCATTGTAGTTTCGAACCAAATTATTGATACTCCGACAAAATCAGATTATAAAAAATAATCCCATTTGTGTCAAAACTTTGTCCATTGCATGACTATATCTTTCATCGCATATAATTACTTTTAATTTAAATTCTCTCTAGCCTGATATGTATATATCCATTAACGATCGTCTCTTTCTAGAACGCATATGGCTACATACACATATTCAAAGCAATATCTTATTCACTATCCTACACTATTTTCCTAAATTATGCCTTTCTTCACTTATCTATACACTAAATTCCTAACTAATAACTTCCTATATTTATCTAACCCGCTGCAAAGTCTGCAACCTCCTAAATTCTAATTACCCGTCTTCATAAACTTGACCATATCATAAAAATATCTGCTTGTTCAAATATATATCCGAACACCTACTCAAAACCTAGTATCCCATACCTGAAATTTGGTCGTAGGGTGCTCATCTTTTTCTTAGCCGACCCTGCCCACTACATTATGACCCAATTTTCACCGGCAGAACTGAGAATATGCCTCAGCACTTTTGCTCAGCTATTCTCGGTTAACTTTCTTAAATCATGTCTGCTGAAATATGCCCTACTAGCACTTTTTCATATTCCGATAGCTGAACGCTTAACAGACTACTATAAAACCATGTTGTACCCCAAACTGCAGCACAGTCAAGTTTTAACAACCGAGATGGATACCACTCTAGGACGACTAATGCTTAACTTCCAACAGGTGACCCGGACTCTGCTGGAGGAATCGGCAGCATTGGTGCACCCTGCTTGCGCTGCCCTCAGCATCGATGAACATCGACGGTTAACCGATCTCCCCCGGGGATCATACTCGTCAACCTACGCGTCACTACAAAATTACCTAAGGGAAATCGACACCCAGTGGGACTACCCTGAGGCAGTGGACGCCTGCTGGCAACTCCTGCTCACATCCAGATTGAAACCAGGCGAACCAGGAATAGAGAGAGTGCTGGGGCAACTCCTAGTTGTGCTGCACCGGGCGCACGAAATGACCGTGCCCGGATTCCCACCCGGGAATCCAATATTAATCAAAAAATTTTCCCGAACAAAAATTGAATAATAAACAAAATAAAATCATAATAAAAAAAAAAAAAAAATCTTATTGTCTTATTTTATTTTTTACATGCGATATTTATTTTAAAAAACAAAAAAAAACATACTACACACATACTTTTCCCTACTGCGCTTCGTTCGACCAAAGTGCATAATAAGCATTTTTATTACGTCAACTTTAATCGCTCGATTTTAAGTGGCACACTTCTGCTGGCCTTGACTTTGGAAATCGGAGCTGCGTGTGTTATTGGATACACACACGTACTTGCTCATATTATTATTATTGTGTTTACACTTGTAGAACACTATTGACACATGAATTAGGTGTGTGGTCTAACGTGGAATAATTTCAGCAAATTATTATGTAGCTTTTTGTTCTTGCCCTTAATCGTTACGACTGTTGTAACTGGGCTTCGGATCTCTGCTACCATATACGGACCTATCCACACAGGTGAGAATTTATTCCTTCTGGCTTGATTCCTCATGAGTACCTGATCACCCACGTTCAAGACGACTGGGTTTAGTACCTTATTATAGGCCTCCCTGGCTACTCTTTTAGCGCAATCCTGGTTTTCTCTGACCAATTCGTGCGCTCGCTGTAGCTGGTACTTTTGTACTTTATTAGGGTCATCAGCATTGTACACCGGTGCACACTTGCGCTTCAGATTTGCTGGCATATTAAAATCAAACCCGTAGAGCGTCCTGAACGGAGTTTGCTTCGTTGATACATGTACCGTATTATTGTGTACATGCATTGCAGTGGTTAACCATTGATCCCAATTCGAGCCGTCTTCCTTGGCAAAACTGCGCAAGTACTCGGCCAGAGGTCGATGACTACGTTCCAGTGAGCCATTCGCCTGTGGATAATATGGTGTTATGTGCAACTTCTTGATTCCCAGCATTTTACATGTTTCCGAGAACAGCTTCGATACAAAATTGGAACCATTGTCGGTTATCAAAACCTTAGGTATGTTGTATCGCGCTATAATTTCATCAAAGAATGCTTTGGCTACCGTACCTGCTTCCGCATCGGGTATAGCCACGCACGCCATATACTTTGAGAAATCATCTTGGAACGTCAATATGTACTTATTGCCCGAAACAGTCTCAGGTAAAATACCTACAATATCCATATGAACTTTATCAAATGGCTGTTTTGGCGTGTCAGTTAACACCATTGGCATCTTTGTCAGCCTTGAACTTTTGTTGGCCTGACATTTTGGACAACTCTTTATATATTTCTTAATGTCCTTGAGCATACCCTTCCATCCGTATACTCGCCTAATTCTGTCATGGGTTTTCCAGAATCCCTGGTGTCCTCCTAGAGGCGAATCATGGAAACCCTTTAACACAGCCTGGATATCCTTTATATCCTCCAGCCATTCCACACTGCTGGCTCCTTGTTCGTGGGCATCTTCACCCGTCTTGCTAACATCTCTTGTAGCACCAACTTTATCCTTTTGCATTCTCTCGGCCTTCTCCTTATCTGACCGTGCTTTGGACCTTGTTTGTACTACTGATACTTTCTGTGCCTGCGGTACTCTGCTGAGTGCATCGGCATTCAGATTCTTTTTCCCAGGTTTGTATATGACTTCAAAATCATACTCAGACAATTTGTGTCTGAACCGGGCTAGCCTAGACGTTTGGTCTTTCAAATTGGCTATGCCTCTCAACGGCTGGTGATCAGTATATATCTTGAATGGGCGTCCTAGCAGATATGCCCTAAAATTCTTTGTAGCCCACACTATGACTAGGAATTCCTTCTCTATTGTGGAGTATCTTTTCTCCGTATCGCTAAGCGCTCTGCTTGCGAATGCTATTGGTCGGTCATTCCCGACTTCCCCTTGTGACAATACTGCCCCTAATGCTTCATTGCTAGCATCAGTGGTCAACAAAAAGGTTTGTTCAAAGTCGGGGTATGCCAAAATTGCTGGCGAGCTAATTATCTCCTTTAGCCTCTCGAATGCTTGCTGACATCTCTCTGTCCATTCGAACTTTGCTTCTTTTCGTAGCAACTTGTTAATTGGCAACGCAATTCCGGCTAGTCCTTCCACGAACTTTCTATAATAGTTCACTAGTCCTAGGAATGCTTGCACTTCTTTTCTGTTTCTTGGAACCGCTAAATTTCTAACGCATTCCACCTTCTGCGGGTCAGGCAGTGCTCCTGCTTCTGAGCAACGATGGCCTAAATAAACCACCTCTCTTCGTAAGAATTGACACTTCTCCGTGTTCAATTTCAAGTTGTGTTCTCGCAATTTCTGGAGCACCTTGCGCAAGCGTTGCGAATGCTGCTGCAAGTTCTTCCCATAAATTACAATATCATCGAGATACACAAAACAATCTAACCCTTGTAAGCCTGTTAGCACATGGTTCATTAGCCGTTGGAAGGTAGCCGGTGCTCCTGTTAATCCAAACGGCATTCTATTGAACTCGTAATGGCCTAAACCGGTGCTGAACGCGGTTATCTTGGGTATCCACCAGAACTTGGTGGTAGCCACTCGCTAAATCAAGCGTAGAAAAATATCTACTGTGTCCCAATTGATCCAGAATCTCTTCTATCCTTGGTATCGGGAACACCTGCTTGATAGTGGCGTCGTTCAATTTCCTAAAATCGACGACCATTCTCCACTTCTTCTGACCCTGAGCACCTCCCTTCTTTGGTACCAAAATTATTGGTGAGTTCCAAGGCGAGATACTCGGTGAAATTATGTTATCTTTTAACATTCCCTGCACTTGCCTCATCTTTGTGAGCTTGTGGCAATCTGTATTGCTTCTGGTTAATCGGTGGTTGATCCATTCTAGTAGGTATTTCATGCTCTACCTCTGGTGTATACGTCAACTGGTCTCCTTCCAGCAAAAATATGTCATGGAATGACGTACAAATGGCCTCTATTGATGCCTTTTCTTCTAAATTTACGCTTGGGTCTAACCTCAGTGATTCTAGCACTCTCTCCATTCTGTTCCTTACATCTATCTGCTTAATCTGATTAACCGTTCCATAATTCGGTTCCTTAAAACTATCATAACTAGTGAACTTAGGTCTAAAATCCTCATTCATCAGGTAGTCCTTTTCTGATGCGTTGAGTACGCAAGCGTACACCTTACCCTTGTCAACGTGCGTTACGGTCTCTCCCACATATACACCCTCCGCTAGCTGCTGCTTGTGCAAAACAACAGTCCTGATTTTCGTGTTTACACGAATAGAAACTGCTCTGGTTTACCTTGCGTTCACTACCTCTATACAACTCTTAACCCTATTCACGGTTCCTTCCTGCCATGACTTTAATGGGAGAGTAAGGATTCTTTTCTTATTATCATCATAAAACGATAACTGCTTGTCGAGCGCATCCAGTATGGTGCGGCCCCAGAGATTATCGCGGCCAATTATCCCATCGGCCGGGATGCCTTCCCTATCCAATTCAACAGCGTGCACTCTAAAACTCATTCCCTTAACTTTACTGTGCCCTATTTTAAGTGACCCCAGTGTTCTGCTGCAACCTCCGAATGCTCCATTAAGCGTTCTTACATCTTTTGGGTTAACAACTAGTCCTTTCCGTAAAACACTAGATCTTACGAGGCTAGTATCCGCCCCCGAATATACCAAAAGCACTAGCTTTCCACTAGCTGCCTCCTTGCAGGGTATCTCGATGAAAGCATCTCCTACCCTGCTTACAACGAAACAACGCCCTTTTGACTCCAAAATGGACGCGTATCTACTTCCTAACTCTTCCAATTTTCTCCTCCATGCACCGCAGTTATGCATTACAATCCTATACTCCCTCAAAATTACCGCTAATACCTTAACTATACATCCTCGTACCACGTACGCGGCGATTGGCCTATACTCTCTAACCTTATTGAAACTTAATCTAAGTACTAGAATCACTACAGTCACCCAAATCAATACGCAATCAAAAATTTTCTCCCGGAGAGACTCTTGCTCCTCCGTAACTTGAACCATTGTTCTTACGTTGCTTGGTACGTGGTATTGGAGAGCCTCTTGCTCCTCCTTTTCCTGGACTGTACTTCCTACATTACCAGTCCCACGTACCTTCGGCCTAACTGTTACTTCCTTACTTTTGGCTTTCCAGTCTACTGGCCTCGACTGGGCCGCTGGAAGTTTCCCTGGTTCCTCTGTTGGAACTGTCTATCCCTGCATTCCGCAGCTCGATGTCCCATCCGTCCACATGAGAAGCATTTCAACCCCTGTTGGGTGTTGCCTAACCTTTGTCCTCCTCTAGTATCCCAGTTTGGCCGCTGTTGACCATTCCCAGTGCTGAAAGGATTTCTTCCTTGGGTAATCCCTTCCGTTGAGCCGATTCGAGGACCACTACCCCTGTTGTCCCTTAAGGTTGGATCTGGGCGCCTCGTAGCTGGCTGCCTTCTACTTTGATCCCATTTATTGTCTAATTGACACTGCCTACTAGCCTCATGACCATATGTTTGGCACTCCATACAATAGGGCGTATTCTTGCGTATAATGCATTCATCCCTTGTATGGCCTGGCTTATGGCAGAATGAACATGTGGGAGCCCTCTGTACAACCTCCCTGTGCGGATTTCTCTGATACGCGGCTCTGCTGTCGGAGATACCGGGATTATACGCTCCTCTGTATACGTTTGGGACGAAATTATTTCCTTCTCTATCCATGACAGCGGCAGTTAAATTGTCCTGTCTATTTTCCAACATATGTATCTCCCCCAAACCAGTCGTACTCCGTTCCACAAGGACTTGTGCTCTAATTGCTTCTTCTACCAATTCCTCCAGATTTCCTGTTTTGCTATTCAGCATATGAATTTTAAGAGCGGAATTGCGGAGCCCCACTACGAAAGTCGTTAACACTGACTTGTCAACTTCGTACAATAACGCGGTATCACCAACGCCATCGTACTTATTTTTGACTACTTCTTGGGCCAACATCCGAAGTGACTCCAAACGCCTGGCAAACGCGCGAATGTCTTCCCCTGCCAGTTGTTTCCCGATTCTAATCTCCTGGGATATATCTTCCAGAGTCCTCTCCTTAAGAGAAGTTTTCTTCAAAAGGCCGTAAAGTTCATTTACACTGGTGAATTGTTTTGGCAGCACAAGGTTGTACGCATCTCCAAATAACCTTTGCTTAACACAGTCAAAGAAGTCCTGTAGCTCATCGGGGCTTATGCTTCGCTTTGCAAGTTCACAACCTTGAATGAACCTACTGATCTCTAACCGTAAATCTTCTGAAACAGCACCAGTAAACACAGGTACTAGCCTGGACACGGTCTTGGAGATATCCTCGATACCCATTTTACGTATTCCTGTATTACTTATTACTGGTAAAATTTGAGAGTTATCCTTTTGGGTGGTTTCCAAATTCACTCCCCTTGGATCTGAAATGTATTTGACTAGCGACGGACTCAAACTTATGAGTATTCGACCGTTTGCCCGTACAGGCGAAATATCGTCCACTGTATTGGGACTTTGCTGCACCGTTACTGCTTCTGGATCGTTTGGTGGATAACCCCGATTTCTATTATTAATCGGACTTCCTGGAGTAAATGGCTCGACACCGATTTCCGACGCGTCAAATAAAAACTCCGCTTCACCCTCTCCAGTCAAGTTTAATGTAGGCTTTACCACACGACCTATCCCTTCCGGAGTTAAATACTCCGGCCAGCGAACTTCTGGTGGCAGAGCTAGCACTGTCACTGGCGTTTGTATTTGAGAGGTTGAAGCCGATCTCACTCTTGCTGGCTTAGTAATTGCCCCGATTCTTTTGAGCTCCAAGTTTTCCTTCTCCAGATGCGGTGCGGCTTCCTCAGTTTCCCGGAGTTGCCTAGAAAGTACTCTAGTTTTATTTTCAAGGAACTCCGTATTTATCTTCAATTCCTCAGTATCTTTGAAGACTTGGAAAAATTTTTCTTCCGTCCGACTCTGAATAGTAGCTAACGCTTGGTCTGCTGCTTCCAGAGTTGACAGGTTTCCACCGTCTCTCGCTAATCTCCAGAGTACCTGGGCTTCACTCTTGCTGGTGGCCGCTTCCAATTGTTCAAACAATTTTTCTGCGAACAATTTCACCTCAGTTTGCAGAGACCTAAGCTTGTCTCGAGCCCTGTCCTCCTGCGAACTAGGACTATCCTCTTGTGCTTCCAGCTCTTCTAAATCCAACTTGAATTTAGTCAACCAGTCTTGTGTCAAACCGTTGACGTGTAACGCGTAATCCTTGGTGAAGTAATCCTTATTACCACAACAGTCCTTAAAATTTAGCAACTCCTTGTTGTTGCTATTAAACACAGTCAACAAGGCTTCTAACTCCGTTATGCGCTTGCGGTAGTACCCGCTATTTTTCCTTGCTTTGTTATCCTTCCTACAATTTCTGATCCTCTTCTGAATTGCCTCGCTCTGTAGCCTTTGAGCTTCCAGCAATTTTATCGCTTCTCTTGGCGTTTCCATAGACCGAACAAATTCTTATCTATGACGCCGTAATCAATGGTACAAACAGTTTTCTTGCTCTTTATATTTATAAATTTTATTAATAAACAATTTTCTTTTTTAAAATAAATAAACAAGTTAAGGTAATTAAACTAACAACTTATGTATAACAAGATATTATTATTATAATCTTTCACGTCTCCTGCATTGTTGTTCCTCCAATTGGCATACCTCTTGCCACAATCTATTGGCTTGCTCCCACGGCATAGGGACCTCCACTGTTTGCTGTTCCTCCAGTATTTTCCTCAAATACGCCAGTCGCTTCCGTTGCTCTCCTCCTCTTTTTCTAGTCCCAAACCGCTTTCCGTCCTTCAGTAACGACGTTATGTCCTTGAGTTGTCGCTCAGTGCTTCCAGTTCCATTTCCAACTTTCGTTTTCTTAAAAGCAAAGAGCGAAATAAAGCAATAGTGAGTGCTTAAATTCTCACTCAACACAATTTTGTTTCCATTTTCCCTAATGTAATACCGCGGAAATAAACTATAAATCGATATTATACTTATTCTAGTACAAAAATTATACTATTATTAGCATAACAATTATACTTACACTATTAATAACAAAACAAAAGAAATGTTTGTTCCAAAATATTTCTCCTAACTCCAAAGAAGTTTTCGTTTTCACAAAACTATTCCCAAAAATATTTATACCCAAATAAAGAAATTTTACCGTAGCATTTTCATTTTCGCACAATGATATGCTTGCATGCTTCGTATTTTTAGTACGTAAAATTATTTTAACGTCGCTACGCAAATTGTAGTTTCCGAACTACTTAAACTCGATGCACAACACGTGTTGTAAACATTTCTCGAAATATCTTTACCTAGTACCCTAAGCTCAAAATGCCAAATATTTAAATCAAATGTTCTATGTTTGTTTTCAAACAACCTAATTTTAGAACATCTGAATTTAAACAATATAAAAATAATTTAAATGTCTCCAATATAGATGACATGGCTTAATAAACCATATAAATGTCCCTCACGACAAACAAATTCAAATCCCCTACAAAAAAAATCCTCACAGCTAGGATGAACATACATAGAGCGTCCGATCATACTGACGGTTTATGGTTGCCATTCCAAGCTGCGTGCAACAGCGCAAACGCGCCTTTTTGTCGCAACTTCTTTGACCAGCGCTACGGCGCCTTCAGGGTCGCAGAAGTATCTACTTAAATTACGCTATTATACGCTCTACTCACCATTATTTTACACGATGACATCTCCGCCTCCAGGTCCTTTGTCCTGGTGTTATCCTTGCGATTTTGTTGCAGGATGCTTCCCTGCTTCAGGTTCCTCGCCCTGGGATTCCTCCAATAGGTCATTAAGACCGGCTGCGCCAAAATGTTGGGGACCGCATTTGTTGTCCTCGGGAACGTCCTCTTGCTGCCTATCCTGCGCGTGTACCTGCAAACCTAAATCACTTTCTTCAATAAGCACTACACTACTTTTGGTTTTAAAACAACAAGAGAGTTTTATTCTTAAAATACTAGTTCTTATATACTATTTACAAATAAACATTACAGTCTACGTCTTGACTTTTCTGGTGTTCCAGTTACGCAATTGTTATTTGGTGTCAGTGACTCAAGCCAACTGACCTACTGAAAGTAAAAGTGTTGTCGGTGCATTCTAAATGCCCCTCGTCAGCTTGACTGCGGAACTGTTCCACCCTGAAAGTTTACATAATAATTAATACATAAATACTATTCATTTACAATATTTGCACCCTAGAAATATGTGCTCTCTTAATGAATTTAATTGCGTAAAGTGTTGGGGATCTCGAGTCCTTGCCTGGTTGGGGACGTCCTGTCGCAGTTCTCCGGGCGCGTGCTGAAAACTTAAGAGCCCTAACGTTGAATTTAAACACTTATAGCTTTACAGCTTCAAAACACAACAAGAGATTTATTCTTACGAAACCTAATGCTTATATACTATTTTTTAAAAACCTATCTCAGTCTGTGAACTGACCTTTCTGGTGTTCCAGTTCTGCACCTGTTAATTGGTGTCAGTTGGTCAAGCCAACTGACCCACTTCAAAAGTGGCGACGGTGCACTATGCTGCCCTCGTCGACTCGACTGCGGAACTGTAACACCCTAAAAGCTTACATAATAACGTTGCACAGATCACATTAACTTGAAATACTTAAACCCTAGAAGTATGCCTTATTATAGCACCGTTTTAGCACATGCTAATTTAACATAGTGTGGCATCTATTAGGAGTCGGTGCTGTGAGTAAACTACACGTAGGTAGTATGGTTCTAACTCACAACAAAAGCTTACCACACCAAATGTGTAGTATCTGTTAGGAGTCGATGATGTGAGTCAACTACGCGTAGGTAGCTTGATTCTAATTCACAACAATATAAAGCATCTGCTAGTAGAAGTGGTATCAGTTAAAGCATTTGCAACGGCTCCATCGATCATTGTACAATGCATTATCTACGAAACTTCAATACGCTTTCCCTTAAATTCAATTATGTCACTTTCTAGATCATTTATTTATTTTTCATAGCCTCATTTTCTTGTCGTAATATCGTTTTGTTTTCTTTTGCCATTATTAATCTAACGGGTCTACAAGAAAGCGTAGATGAGCATTTTCAATTGATCCAAATATCTTCTGTGGACGCTGAATTAATTATTGTACAAAATAATAAATTTTGTTGTTGCATATGAAAACATATTTAATCAATCGCATTTACTTACTTAATTGGAACAAATGCAATAACAAATGGAAAATCATCGATTAATTCTGCTTGCACTGGCTATGACTGGAACTGCCATCCAATCCCCATTTGCAAGCGAGTGTAATTTTTTCTGGTATCTCTTTGTCTCACAGATTTTCAAAACGCTATAACGCTACTTCAACAAAGGTTTTAATTTCACTTTTGCACAAGTCTCTGAAGATTCAATACTTGGTACTAGATTTTTTTAGACAGCTGCTGATGTTTTGTTTTTGGCGTGAGATCAAAGCATCTCAAGAAAAAAGCTTGCTCGAATCTGTAGGATGCAATGTGTTTACATTTGCCTTACCATGAAATAAGACACTGCATCAGTCAGGAATCTGCCGATGTCCAACTTCTCACATGAATCTCTAAGATACTTTTAAGATGCATCTTTAGATGTTTATTTTATCCATTTTATCCAGCGTCAACATAATTTTTAGAGGTGGGCGAGAAAGCCGGTGTGTTAACTTACATACTCCTATGTGAATGTTTGAATATTTTCTTGTATTATCTAATTTTATAATTTCTCTTATAATCTAATTTAAAATCCGCTCACGCAATGTCACTGTAGAAGTGATTTGGTGGGTTTGTATTTCTGGAATCTTGACTCAATTTTGATAGTGGATTTGCTTACTTTCCCAGAACAGAATTGTATGACTTGTTTGTTTGTGACAGCCGCAACTTTGGCTTGCAAATGGATAGTGAGACGTAACTAATGTTAAACCAAATCAGATGATAAAAAAAAGTCGTCTTTAAACTATATACTAATTTTAGTGGAGCAGAGAATAGAGAAAATATATTTTTGTTGAGTTGTTACATTGACATCAGGGACAAGAAAGTG
Organism: Clusia tigrina; assembly: GCA_920105625.2. NCBI lineage: Eukaryota > Metazoa > Arthropoda > Insecta > Diptera > Clusiidae > Clusia > Clusia tigrina. The sequence goes on along the minus strand of OV050033.1, from coordinate 37,052,503 downwards.
AGCCACTTTTCATTTGATAGGAAATGTTAATGATCGTGTTATTTAATTCACTTTCGCTTTATTCCTTTGATCTCTCTATATATTCATAAATCTATATATGTAGATACTCTTGCCAATTAACCAACCCGACACCAGTTTTACTGCCATTTCCCCATACAGATGAGATCAGTTTGCACTTATCATTTATTTTCGATATTAATTTAAAAAGACATACTATTTTTTATTATATAATAATCTTAGCATCAATAGCACAAAACTATATTTAAATATTATTTAGAAATAAATACATAAGTTGATTGTGAGAAAAAAACTTGTACCAAAATTCATTTGTAACATCTTCTGTATTGTCGGATTTAATATTAAATAATACATGATAAATTAAATGAGGTTTTGTTTTAATTAATTTGAAGTCCAAGAGAACATAAATCTGGGATGGACCGATCGTAACTGAAGGTACTGATGTATGAATACTTTATTTGAGGCAGTTTATTCAAACAAATAAAGCCGAATGAGGTTTTCACCACAAACAAATAAGGTGAGTACACGAGAACATTTTATGGCCATTGTCAACAGTGTTGTAATCCAAGAATATATTTATCATTAGTTGCTATATGGATAGGTTTGTTTATCAGTGGTTCAGACGAAAATCAGCCTCACACTACAATTTTGCGCATGGGAAAGTGTACGGGAAACGAGAGACGTTCAAGTGTCGCGTCTCTGGTAGTAACTTACCTTATTTATATGGTTCATATGATTGGAAAGCGACATTTAAACACACGCCGTACTTAAATCAAAGACAATATACAATGGGGAAATGCCACGCATGGAATCCCCGTGGAACTGCTATCAAAATTAACATTTTTCTGCTAAAAATGTTAACAGCCACATGTTAACAGTGAATTAAATACTCTTTGACGCTACGTAAATACTCTTTGCTTAAATCAACTGTTTTAATTGTGGCAATTTTTGAAATTATAATTTTAATTCTAATATTAGAAAATACAAAAATTATGATGTCATTTTTAATCTATGTTTACCCGCTGCACAAAATTCTCAAAATAATAAAAAGAAGCAAAAATCAGCTGATACAAGTGCTACTCGCAAATGTGGACCTACCTATAACTTCGAATGCAAAGCCCCAAACACTCATGAATTTAAACTTAAAACTTTGATTTTCATCAAACAGCTGTTACGTCCAAAAATATGAAGAATTATGTTTACGAGTGTACATGACTCTGCGTAAACCCATCGTGACTTGTCAACCAATTGAAATTAGATTCGATACGGAAAATCAGCAAAAGCTCAAATCGGCAAAAGTTCAAAAACAGTTTTGTTCGAAGAATCAAAGTCATGAGTACTCGCTCAACGAAAACAAAAGTTTAAATTAAAAGTCATGAGCTTAAAGGTGCAGACTGACATAAAGCAAAAACGACAACTTAAACTACACTCAGTACATTTGCAGCAGAATCGAAATCAAGAAACGAAATTGTAATAAATTTACTAAAAAGAAAATGAGCGTTTGGAGACAGAACAGCAGAAAGCGACACATTAAAGTAATTCTTGGTTCTGGAGCATAAATATTTAACATTTGTTGCTTGTAATAAATGTGATTTATTAATAATGTATAAAAAATCGAGTACTATTTCCTAACCTTATTTGCAAAACTCAACTTCAAGGACAACAGAACTTCCCAACACCAAATGGGACATTTTTATTTAGGAGCATTTAATATCATTTAATTAATAACTAATAATAATTTTGTTCCTATTTTATTGGGTTTTTTTAAAGAAATTAAATGGTAGATTATTTTCCCTCAAGCTTGTTCCCAAAGCTTAGCCAAACACCGCATATAATTCCTCTTCACTTGTTACGAACACACACACACACCTCCTAATTTTATTAGATATTGAAGACGTGATTAAAAAAAGCAATTAAAGGCAAATTCTCATGTAAACAAAGATATTATAACATTATTTTGTTAAAGATATTATAACCAAAAAAAAGCGTTTTTAATGAGCCGTTTGCCTTCCTAATGGGTTCACTCTCCTCCCTGTATATGGCGAAGAGATATTTACCGGGGCAGGGATCCTACTCACCTCTGTCCGCATCCACTCGAACGTGGCCGGAAATGAACACTACGATCTTAAGGCTCCTTCGTCTCGCATTTGCTTCCGAAGCCGAGGCGATCAAACATTTCATAAGATGTATTTTGCAGTGCTTAAGCTTTGCATCAGTCATCCCACGGTCCGTCATCTTCTCACTAATCCTGGCTGTGATTGGCTGAGGAGTGCCTTATAGCCAACTCAGTGACCTCCACAGACGACAATTTCGTCGGACAATTGAGTGGTAGTATGGTGATGACGTGGCTGCATAACACTGGTTTCGCCCGGCTGTTACTGTAGTGCCACTGGAACCCTGCGGCGGAACATCTTCGCGACTGACACCCTGGATCGGCATAAATCTCCGCACTTTAACGCTGAAGGAGAAACTATCGTAACAACCAGTCCACCCTCCTCCAGGATTTGCTTCCTGTCATACAAAGAAACAACAGAAGTAATGATACCTCCAGAATGCTTGCCCCTGCCCCCGAAATGGGTAGATTGACATCTATGTGGATTCCACCTAGAGTACATATAGTTATCCATTAACCGGTTTGGGTATGAATTCAGGCTTCTCCTTAGCCAGTTTGATCCGCGAATGGTACCCTACGTATACGTTTAATTATTGTAGACCCCAGAGATGGGTACTGAAACTCTGAGGGGCCACCATAGTCGTCCCCATATGCGCACCAAGAGCCTCCTCCCTAGCCACCACCAGTGTAAGCGCCCATGTGATGCCACGCAAATCTCCCAGAAGAGCTTTGGAATGTCTTAATCCCGGAAGAGTTTTCCAGGTTTGACTTCTTTTTGCATCTGTACAATTATTCAACAGACCTCCAATGGTATTGGATGATAGTCCACAGAAGGGTTCAGGGCCGTTGAAATGAGAGGCCGCAGCCTTTCTTGCTTATACAAATACAATGGTATGTGTAATAATTTACCTTGAACTTCGAATCACATTGTAAAGTAAGGCCCTTTTAATACAATACCACGGACCCGGAACGTACTATGTGCAACCTTCTCGAACTTGTGAATTGAAAGCTGCAGTGAATTGCTGTTAAATTAAGTAAATTTATTTAAGTATAATTTTGAAACAAAGCATTTTGTATTACTTCGCATAATCCACTGATCGTAAGTTAATTTTCGAAAAAAATATGTGCATAATTTCCACTAATAGTAGTTACAGTAAAAAAATCCAGCCGAAGACCTCCCTTGCTAGTACTCCTTTTTCTGAGTCATTGCAGACATAATTAATTATAATATAATTCTAAATAATAATAAAAAACAGTACCACAAAACTGAAATTTGACTATTTGTTAATGATACAATTTTATCAGATTGGGTGAAATGTGAGACGGTCCGTAGTATTTGGAGCTTTGCCTCTTAATGTGTTCCTGTCTGTGGTACTTGCGATGAATGATTTCGTTGGGAATGCACCAATGGAACACTTTTTATCGTTCGCAATGTTTTGGACGAAAATCTTTGCAGATTCTAATAAGATATCACTAGCGGAATATCGAAGGTCCAAATTAGTCCGTTTCTCTACTTGAATCCAAATTTTTGAGGTAAGTTTTAAACCCAGTTGTTTTCGCCAGATAAATAAATGCTTCTGCAACGTCAGTGTCGATTTGGGTATCGGCCGAGATATTTGTAGCTATTGATTTTTAAACATGACGAGGAAAGTAGAATGACCTTCAGATCGTTTATGTCACTTAAACTGACTTCCTTGTGTTTGGTTATTTTCTATTTTCTGAGTCATATCTGTAGGTTCTCTATGATTTCCTTAAAGAATTGGGCAGCCATTTTGGGATTCGCCATCACAGTATAGTTAATATAAGTGAGGAGATTTTTTAGTTCTACTGTGATGTTGTCGTTGTAAACCTAGAGTAGTCGAGAGATATCCAATAAGCTAATATAACTGTAACTCCAATTGAGAATTGGTAATTCTACAGCATTTAAATATTTTAAATTATCTCTAGAAATAGCGTTTAATCAAATTGTTCTTTCCATAAATTGAGTCGTTCCCCCATTTTTGTTGAAACCCCATGTTTTCTAAATTTTAGAAACTAGTTGTTTAGTTTTTTATCATTGTGCCGGATCCCAGCCCATAGAACAGATAAAACTAGAGTATTTTTCTCAATATAATAATGTGAAGATTTCCTTCATTCCAAAGTTTCACTTGTTTCCATAACTTCCAGGCCAAACATGGCTTCATCGTTAACCAAAAAGTGCTCTATATTAGACGTATTCGATTCGCCACTTTATCGAGGATAGGGCAGACTTTTGTATGAAAAAAGTTTTCGAGTAAATTATACTCGGATGAAACGATAGAAAGTGCTTCCAAATTGAAAATTGCTTTAAAACCAACGAGATTAAAAATTACCCATGAAAATTTCCCTGGGATTTTTTATATTTCCGTGCTTTTTTTTGAAATAGTGCTGCCAAGTTTACCACTTACTCGAGTGCTGTTTGATTCGTACAACTCGTTACTAGCTCGATACAAGATACAAATCAAATACGCCTATTATTACATTTGTAACGGAAGATTGATGTTATCTGTATTCGTTTTCAACCGTCAATCCATCCAAACTTTACTAACTAGAAACGTCCACTGCAGTGTTAACTGTTTTCTTATTAAAAAAGTGCTCTTTTGGATAAGAATGAAATGGTTTTCTGAAATTTACAACTAGTCATACGGAAATTTGTATGCTTTTCAAATTGAATACTTTTTTTCTGGCAAAAATATAAATTATTATATATTAAATAAAATTATGTACAATGTTTACACTCTACTGAAATGCAACAAGCATTTGAGATTGGAGTTCTTAACGCAGGATACGTAAGGTTGCTCATTTGCTAACAAATTTCCGTGCATTTACTTCAGTGTTTGTTGGCGTTTAACACAGCCGGACTGTCAAAGCAGGCTCCTAGCTAATTCCTATTCCATTTGTTTTCCACTCTCGCGGTCGAAACATTCAAAATAGCAAAGATCTACGTATTGAAATCATTTCTGGAGTTCGCGAAAAGTACCTGAACTCGTTTTCAAAGTACCATGCAAATCTGGTTCGACTTCACGTTTTCGAACCCTCTCTATACACACGATTTGAAAGACACAAAAGGGTGATCTTTAGATTGGTGCATTGTTCAGGACATTCCGCCATCATAACAATGGCACTACTCCAGGAGCTGATGTTAAATCTGTCCGCGTCTCACATCACTCAAACTCATATTCATATATTAATGGTAAAGGAGAGGAATTTTTCCTCAACTGAAAAAAGGAAATATATTGGAATATGAGACTTTAATAAAAAATATAATGTACATATTATAATACAAGTTAGTATATTCCTTCACATTTAAGTGATATAATGTTTTTCGCTAATAAAGAAAAGGACTAAAATTCCATCAAGGAACAAAATAAATTTTCAGTGGCAACAGAACAAGTTACAATAGTAACATAGTTTTAAACAATATAAAATAGAAAATAATACAATCGAACTTAAAATCTAAACTAATGGTGTCGCATTTATACTGGGCTCATTAATTGAGCACCTGTGAATTCGCAGCTTGAGCCCCAGCTGTCAGCCTGAATAAAGCCAGGACATCGATACACTTTTCAGTGGTGTACTTTTTTATTTATCCTATTCCTAAAATATACAAAATATTTATATAGTAATAGATTTTTTTATTTAATGAAGAAGAAAGTGCATATTCTACTGACAGCTTCAATTTGAAATACAAACCTCTACTGGAGACAGATTTACAGATAAATAAGGAATAGGGAAGAATCGATTGAGGACCGGAATGTTAAACTGGTGAAATATGTTATGGGACGAAATTAGCACTAAGGAACAATAATAAAGAACAAGCAACATTGCAATAATAAGGACATCTTTTTAATTTTTTCCATTGTATAATTATTTTTACACACAAACTTGTTTAACTGGGTTCGTTCTATATAGTGACAATGATAGGATGCTGAGTAGGTATGATCACTACACTTACTGTTCTATTCTACATGAAAATAATGATTTGTTTAATACATTCGCACAAAAAGCCACACGATTAGCAATATTAAATATAATTTCAGTAAAATTAAATACGTATACGTTTCACACATGTAGTACATACTCGAAATAACATCATTTGAACAAGAAGAAGAATCGGCTGTTCTTATTTATTAGTAGCCTGGATAGAAACAAAGCTACTGTTGATTAATTTTACCATTTTTCCATATAATTCGTACTTACACTAGTCTCTTTTAGGCGTTTGGCTCCATTGATCGAAAATGAATCAGGCATTTTCCTCTTCTTTTGCAGGGATACTTTAGTAACAGTGGTTCCCCCTCCGCTGAAATTTGAAAACCAAATCGATATGAATTATCAATATATATATAAATCATTTTAAAGGCTAATAAGGATGTCATAGTATTTTACAATCCTTCAATTTAATATATTTCTTCAACCTGAGAATTGGTTCACATACTCACTCTAAGTAGCGGCCGAAACTAATGTGGCCAGTGCTGATTGCTCAGTCTGAAATTGCCTATACCATCCGAAAGTTTAAAATTTGTACGACGTTTTGTCTTGGACGTTTCCCAACATTTTTTGAATGAACTATTTCAATATCTACCTAAATGAACTATTTCAATATCTACCGTACCTGCACTGTATTCCACTGGATAAACGGAGGGGAATTTACTAGCACCCTGTTACCGTTTATGTGAGTATGTCTCTTGAGTTTATAAATAGGTAGCGTACCAACACCGCATGGCTTACGCAGTTTACACTCACCACTGGTGTATAGGTAACTGAGTATTCCACTTAACATACACTGAAGGCGTTGCAGAAACCCCGAAGAAAAAGAAGCCCTAACCTATTTCTTGTGAATTCCCAGCTCTGGCAAGAACAAAGTATAGGATTCTGGCAATGTTTTTCCTCGATAGCTTGACTAACTGCTCAGTTGTTAGACCGAAGAATATGTTAGCTTGCTGGGTTTATTAAGGTTTTCCCTTTATTTTCAGCGCTCGGTTAAGAAACGGGTTTAAAACGGCACTATAGCACCAAATGTGACCCACAGTAGGTTCCTGTGGATTAGCCACCGTAGCCATCCGACAAGCCGAAGTTCCCGGTGCAAATGCAACCGTTGCAGAATGTCGTATTTCTGGGGCAAAGAAAAGTGATTCATTTATTTCAAAAACCTCACAGTAAGCAGCAAATAGTCTGATCTAAATTGAACTCGCAGAGTGAAGTTCCGAGGCCATTGCCTTATTCTATACTTAGCCGTATTAGTGTACTGATTTGGTGGGTTTCGTGGACTAAAATTGTGGTCTCCCTCCTCATTCGAATTATCACGTTCAATATATGTGTCCCTAATAACGTGTTTACTAAGATTATGCCCTCTTTTTACCACCCCTTAAGAGCAATTTAACGGAACAACCGTGGAATACAAAAGCTTGGGCTTAACACCAATTGAAATTATCTGCGTACCCAAAGAAAACGTTATTTGCGTTAATCGCATAATTACGATGGGCAGTTCCTTTATTACAGGCCACTGTTGGGGTTTAAATGTAGCACTGAATATTTTGATTTTGTGTTCTGGCTGTTTCATAAATATGACCTTAATTTACCATTTTCTTATACATATTTTATATGAGACGCTTGGGGCAAGAACAAAATATACAGCAATTCATGTGAGAACTGTTTTGTATTAGTTACATTTGACTTTGCATACACATACGACAGAACAATTCTCAATCTTCATGCCTGATACTCAGTTTTTTCCCTGGGCGTGTCATATTTGTATTATTACCTTTTTGTAGGCGCTCCAATTGCTACTTTCTTGTCATTAATGCTGGTCTCAATGATATAAACTCCTCTGCCTTCAGTAGACTGCTGCTTATTATCTACAGGGCGTATGTTTAATGGATTCTTTATTACAGTGACTGGTGATGTGGTTAAACCAGAGCGCTTCTGCAGCTGCCCAAGCGGCAAGATGCTACTAGCCAGGATTGGCGAAGATCTGTTGACTGGGGCTGCAGTTTGGGTGGTTGTTCTCTTAATATTTCTTAAAGGATTGGGTTTCGACGAAGCATAGGATGGAACGCCCCCCATGGACGACATTGTTGACGAGGAGGTAATGGTCGCCGGCGTGCTTCGGTTGCTGGTGGTGGTTGTGTTGGGCAGCTGGTTGCTTGATCCTTGTGGCTTTTTAATTACGGTCTTTTGTAACGCGTTGACGCTGGGCGTTGTGGGTTTCTGAGGTATAGCGCGAACGTTTTGGTAATTGTTGGGGCTGACTGATGCTATTGAAGACTTCACCACCGATGTTGCAGCAGCTATTTTTTTCATTGTATTCGACGCTGATAATTTGTTTAGCGACGTCGAATTGGCCGCCGACGGCATATGTTTAATGTTCGATATTTGGCCTTTATTGCTGCTGGTGTTGCTGTTCGACGCAGTTTTACTCAACGCATTCACTGTTACATTGCTGCCTTTGCTGCTGGAGAAATTTGAAGACTGCGAAGTGTGTTTATTGATGACTGGAAGTGGTTTGGTGTTCGAATTGCGCACAGCTGTCAGCGATATGCTCGGTGAGATTTCAGTGAATTGTTTGGATATACTTGTGGTGCCGGGAGGACTGGTTGTTGGTATAATTTGCATCTCGCTGGTGCCTTTCAAAAGCTTAGCTGAGGATGATGTGGCAGACATATTCGACACGGGATAAGTTGAGCTCATATTTACCGGCACTGGCGCACCGGCTATGGTCGTAGACGGGGAATTAACTCCATTTCTCTTCGGATATAATTTGGATATATTCATAGCGTGATGTTCGTCATACGGCGATGATGTAGTGGGCTTCTGCATCATCTGCTTACTGTTGCCAGCGGTAGGAGGAGCAGTTGGAGGAGCAATTGGGGGAGCTATGGGAGGCGCGATTGGAGGCGCTATTGGCGACGCTATTGGAGGTGCAGTCATCTTAGCGTTTTGCTGTGTGTGTAAATGACGCTTAGGCGTTGTGGATCTAACGGTATTGGCTTCGGGCTGCACCAGATTCAAACCTTGATTGGACATGGTATTTAATTTCTTGCTCGACATAGCATCACCCTTTCGTATGACGCTCATTGGCCCGATTTCATGCCCCAGCGTCTTATCAGGGTTATTTTGTGGTTGTTGCATTGGCTTATTTTGCATGCTGGCTTCGCTGGCTTGCTTGCTGATTGCATTCAGGTATGACTGCGGATCTGGTGCATTGTTTGTGCCCGTCTGCGGTGCTGTTATCGCAGGTGGATGATAAGAAGAGGGTCCCATATACTGATTAAGATGAGCAGGATTGGGCATTTTAGACTTATCTAAATTCGCGCTACTGTAATCGTTAGCAAAATTGTATAAATTATGAAAACTGCTTTCAAACGATGTTGACGGTTTATATTGTCCGAAAGGAGGTAAAAACGCATTTGCATTTGGCTGCATGCTTCCACCTGGTGCTGTTGGGTAGAAAGGTGCATTTTGATGTGTTGGTAGAGGTGGTACATTGCCGCTATGAGCGAGCTTGTTTGCTGAACTAATGCCGTACATGCTCAGATCACCCAATGCAGTCAATGGATTCGAATTAGCAGTGGCATTCCTATGTAAACCGGCCAACATTGCTGCATTTGGCATAGCCTCCGGTGTATTCATTGCGTATGCGGCTGGATTGAATGAGTTATCCCCCATCGCAGCATTCATTTCGGGATAGTTCAAAGCTGTGAATTTCCTGTACAAATTCAACATCTCCAAATATTGCTGACTGGACGCTGGATAATTATATTGCGACAAAAGAGATTGCACAAATGGTGAAGCTGCTGCTTGCTGTCCAAGATTGCCATAATTTAGCATGGTTCTCAACTAGAAAAAAAATCATAAGAAAAGTTTTAGTAAATTTTTGCAAAGCATATAGAACATATATAGTTATTGAATCCCTTCCCTACTTAATGTATAAAATGCAATTCTCATATATTTATTTATTCTAAGCATTTCGCTCCGATTTATATTTTTGTGAAATAAAAACAAAATTATTCGAATAAACTTTGTTGTGGAATAAGAATATGAAACAACAAATACCCCAATTAAGTTGATTCCCAAATTCATTGTTAAATTAAAACATTTTATTCGATGGAATTTGCTCTGGATTCCGAAAACAGCGTTTCATGTTCTGCAGTGTCGTTAGCGTATCTTCAACTTCCCGGATTGTTTTCTCATAAACTGAGACTAAAGGAATGGGCTGCGGCCCCACTTGGAAGGGATAGAAGGGCCAAGCCAGAAAACTGTGCAATATGTGCAAAGCAGACAAGGAAAATAGTCGGTTTTCTCTCATTTTTATCACCTGAAATATCATCTTACGTTCTTGACGACACAGAGTGCGGACCCTGTCTAGAAGAAGAAAAGCCCACAGAGTACATACTGTGCAACTGCATTGCATTGGCAAAGACTAGAACATACATATTTCAACGCGTCCAGCTGGATCCGGAAGAAATAAAAATGTTCCTGTTATGGACTTTCTCAATTTCATCCACAAAGCGGAAAAGATAATCAAAGAGTACGACTTTCAACTATTTCTTGCTTTACACAAGGAACATCTAGGTAGAAAAAGGCCTGATGACTCAAAACTGGGATACTTTGACATCACCAAACGAAGGATATGCATTACTGAAAAATACGGGTACTAACTAAAATAGGATATAGTAGATCGGACAGTTGTGATCACATGGTTAACTAATGTTATAATGTAGAATGACACTTAGGTCGCAGTTTCGCCATTGGGCAGCCTACTACAACAAAATTATTATTATTATTATTATTATTATTATTCACGGCAAGCTATTTTCTGAAATTTGTGTGTAAAATGTATACCTTAATTTTCTTGAGACGATATTCAACATAGCTACTGCCTTTACGCTCTGTACCAGTGAGTAATGCAATCAGCGCTAAACAGAAATCAGCTTAAATTAAAAATAAGTTTCACCTGGTTTCCGAAAAACGACTAAGAGAAGGAAATCGACTTCACCATAACAACTCTACGCACCAATCGAGCTATTTGCATGCCTAAGGAGTGGAATTGATGATTCGCTCTCCTTAAAATCACAATATTCCTTGTTTCCATTAATAAATAATAGAGCAGATTGATATTTAATAGATCAAATGAAGTGGTGGCAGCCTACAAGTTTCCGAAGGAACCAGTTCATTATTCGTTCAAATTTTAAAAATAGAACAGTTCTCAAACCACGCAAATTTTTACTATTGTGAAGAATAAAAACAATCTTTGTTTATAGATTGATAAATGGTATTAAAATCCCCAACTAATTTACGAATATGCCCCCACACCTAATTTGTAGTAACCAAATATTTGATCAGACATATAAATAAGTACATTCATTCAAAACTAGAGTGCAGACATCGTAAAAATGCAAATTGTAACTTTAATACTTACATCAAATCCTGGTAATGAGGCCAAATGATGAAAACCGGACGTCATTGATGAAAAACTGTTTTGTGGACTAAACAGGAATGATTATTAATTTTATGTGCATTATCTATCGGGCTTGTTTTTAGTACCCATAACCACGCACGACAACGAAATGTCGCAATTGTTTTTGTTTTTTGGTTAATTCAATGGTCAATGATAAGGCAATGTCTTGATATATCCGCATTATATACAAATATTATTATCCGAATTACGTAAAAAGCTGAACTCAAATGTAAGGGGTAAAAATGAAAGACTTTGCCTATAAAATAAGGAACGCACTCAATGGAACTAATTGCATCACTGAAGTGAATTCTTAAAACAGCCGTGGTTCATTTCTACTTTTCGGGGAATGAACAAGAATTTGTTTTCAACCAATTTATCACCTAGAATTTTGATACTATTTATTGACCTATATTATTGATTAGGTTTTTTTTTGAAACATTGTAAGCAGGATTTTCTTTTTGTTAGTAATAGCAATCATGCTTCTTATTCATAATCACACTGGTGTACAGAACAAACATGGGAATAAAAACTACTTTTAGAAGGAAACAGTGCGTATAATCGAGCAAAATATATTTTGGTGTTTTGTTTTTAATATCTTACACTGTACGACACTTTTTGCCCATTGGAAAAGAGATATACACGTGAAGCTACAGCCAAATATATTGTGAGTTCTTGAAAGGACTTTAAAGTTTCAAAGGATACACAAGTTAAAAACCATGATTTGAAACATTTGACTGTGTTTAAGTGACTGTTTGTGCACACGAGTTTCGAAGGAGCTCCAATTTTATATACAGGGGTGAATTACAGTCAATGTGGTCAATACTATATCCACCAAGTTGATGACAGATGCGAGCCTGCCATTTGAGGAGAATATAATGCTATTCGCGGCGTCGATCTTAGCAAAAACACAAAAAACTTGGAGATGTTATGAAAAGTCCTTTTTCAGAATATCTACTATTTTTAGGCTGCAGCAAATCACCCAGCGATGTAGGTAGGCAGGTAAAGTGGCCTCAATTAGCAAAAGTGCCGTTTTGTTGCCATGTCCTCGCGAGCCTAAAGAAAATGATAATATACTTTATATATTTACGACCATCCGGTGATGCTGACAAATTTGGATAGGTCTGAAAGTTCTAAGCTAGAGCAATGCCCTAGACTCTCAAGAAAAGGACTTCCGAGCGAGGGCTGGGCAATCACAGAGAATGTGTACGACTGATTCCTTCTCCTGTGGGTCTTTACAGCTCTACAATGAGCATTGAACGGAATGCCCATTTTTTCAGCATGTGTGCCAACAGTCCAATGACCTGTGCAGAATATCCTTAACAGCCCGGGTGCATATGTTTATATATCAAGCGGTTGTAAATCAAGTATTTTATATCTGCATATACTTTTGGACATATTTTTTTTATAAATTAATATAAATATAATATGACAATTTGGGCGATAACTGATTACCGCATTGATCTTGATGCACAGCTGGCCTAACAAGAAGATAGTAGTGTACTTTTGGAAGGTGTTAAGGTGATATTGGCATCCACGCTATATACAAATATGCACAAGGGCCAATCTGACTTTAGTACTCTCTGTAAATTTTAAAAACTGGCATCATAAAATTATTAATACGAGGTGTGATCAAAAAATAACCGTTATTTTCATCTTTTCGTCAGTTACGTATGTTCGATGTTCGCATTTTTTTCTGTTATGTTGGTACACATGTCTGTTATATATGTTGGAAATACCAACCATTTTGGATTGTCAGTTTGTTTTTGACAGATAAAAAGGTTAGTCGTGTTTTGGTGTGCTCTTCGATTTTGTACTATTCGAAAAAATGGATCAAAGAAACTTTATTCAGTTTTGTGTAAAAAATGAAATTAAATGCGCAAGGACATTTGAAATGTTGACTGTGGCCTTTGGCGAGTCTACTATAGCAGAACACAAGTTCAATTGTGGTATAACCCGTTTAAGGAAGGCCGAGAAAATGTCAATGACGATGCTCGTCCTGGTCGCCCGAGCACGTCAACAACCGATGAAAACATTGACGCAGTGAAGAAAATGATTTTGGATAATCGTCGAATCACTATCAGAGAGGTTGCTGATGATGTTGGCATATCGTTCGGCTCATGCCAAGCAATTTTTACGGATGTTTTAGGCATGAAACGTGCGGCAGGGAAGATTGTTCCAAAATTGCTAGATTTTGAGCAAAAACAACGTCGCATGGACATCGCTCAGGAGCTGTTGAACATCGTCAACGACGATCCAGATTTCCTCAAAAAGATCATAACTGGTGACGAATCGTGGGTGTATGGCTATGACATTGAAACCAAAGCCCAATCATCGCAATGGAAACGTCCAGATGAGCCAAGACCGAAAAAAGCACGTCAAGTTGGGTCGAACGTAAAGGTTTTGCTGACAGTTTTCTTTGATTGCAATGGCGTGGTGCATCATGAATTCTTGCCACAAGGTCGTACGGTCAACAAGGAATACTACCTTGAAGTTATGCGCCGTTTGCGAGAAGCAATTCATCAGAAACGCCCAGAATTGTGGAAAAACCAATCATGGATTTTGCACCATGATAGCTCACACATCGATGCTTGTGCGTAATTTTTTGGCCAAAAACAAAACCGTTATCATGCCTCAACCACCGTATTCACCGGACTTGGCCCCCGCTGACTTTTTCCTCTTTCCAAAACTTAAGACACCGATGAAAGGAAAGCGTTTTGCTACGATTGAGGAGATAAAAGAAAAATCGAAACAGGAGCTGTTGGCGATACCAAAAAAAGCGTTTCCGAAGTGTTTCGAGGATTGGAAAAAACGCTGGCATAAGTGTATTATATCTGAGGGGAATTACATTGAAGGGGACAAGATAGTTGTTGATGAATAAATAAATACTTTATTTTTTGATCACACAATAACGGTTATTTTTTGGTCACACCTCGTAAGCCAAAAAATTTGGAATAATACCTTATAAAGTATATATTTTTTTTAATAATCCTGTTTTTTTTTTACTATTCAATTTCTTACTGAAGTTCATTAGCATTTCGCTCAAAAATAATTCCAAATATACAGACTTAACGACAAGTGGGAGTCATTTAATTTTTATGGGGCTTTTAGTTTTGTTTGTTTCATTATTTCAGTATCAACTGTTTGTTCCGGCCCTAATATAGAATCCTTACTCAACAAAGTTTCTCTTGGGCTTATTTAACTATGTCAGAATACGAAACATTGGAGTTGTTCCCATTGGGAATTAATTCTTTTTATGTGCACATTATTTCACAGCGCATCATAGCATCTGGAGTAGATATGTTATTGAACTTTAGTTGTTATAGCCAACATGTTACGTGAATATGGGGTACTATACAAACCACACCAAACATCTTCGATATATCATAGTTATATGATTTTTTTACTTACTCCTCCAAAGGTTGGTCTCGTATTTCTAAAAGAGCAATGAAAAAATTAAATTTTGGAACATTAGATTAGATTGAATAATAAATGTAGTTGTAAGTAGAACGAAAGCGTTTATAAGGATGCAAAACAAAGCCTTGTTAGCATTAGTTTTTATCCATCATACATATCTGCTTAAGAACCGCTATAATGGCTACAAACACCACTCATTTTACTGCCGGGCACCAATTACAAAAACTCCTCGAAAAACTACAACTTTGGTTTGAATGAGGGTCTACGCTACTAAATCAGTGAGAGAAACTTTCACTTCGAAAAGGAGTTCCTGCCCATCTGAAATTCTAAATAGTCACCCATTGCCTCGAGCAGAAGATGGGAAACAGACTTAGCTCAATGTACTGACTCCAAGCTAACAATGAAAAATAAACTTCTGCTTTACAAAAGTGTAATAGAACCTTTATGAACATATGGGATTCAATTGTGGGGCTCAAAGGTTCCAAGCAAAACGATTGCGATTTTAGCATTACGACAATCCACGAGGAAATAAGAACATTTAGCACTAAACACTGGACACGGGGTAAGTATGCATTCTAAGATCCTAGCTCTCAATCTATGGGAATTATATCAACCCTCAGAATAAAACGAACGGCACCTGTGGACTTCATTTAGCAAATGCATATTTTCTCTTTTCTTTTGTAAGTATTGCAATAATGTAATAATAGTATATAAAACACTATTGTAAAATTATCTGAAAGGATAGCATTGGCTCTTCTTTCACATGTTCATATTGTAATTTATCATTGAACTTGATAAGTGTCCCTAAGGACAGATTGCAAATAAAAAGAAATAATTTTTTTTTAAATTTGCATCTATTGGCATCTATATACATCTTTTTAGAGGTACTTAATGCTTTGTTCAATTTATTTTATTATATAAAAATATTATTTTGAAATTATTCAAACTTTCACTCGCGCTGTCCTTGCGCTGACTATCACCATCCCAAGTAAGGGAACTTTTTAGTCAATGCTTGAACGGCGCCACACAGTGGTATCACAATGGGCTATTATGTGTGCTCAAGTGTGCTTTTGGCAAATTCGGCGGCCACTCCTACCTAACCTAACCTCAATCTTTCCCTCATAGAGGATGTGAATTACCGTGAACACCCTCACTAAATTGCATATTCAATTCTTGAAAATTCTTCCTACTTGACTCATCTAGTAGAGTAAGTCTGAAGTAAGGTAAACAGAAGAGCAATGATTAATGAATGTTTTTTATTCGGGCTATTGAGTGATGAAATAAGTAGTCGTTTTTTGCTCAGTACTGAACTATAATACTCCCAATAGAAGAAGATAGAATTTCATTAATTTATATCTGTACCCTTGTAAGCGACTATCTAAACGTTGAGCCATTACGAATCCAAACACAGGCTAAAATGTAAGTAACAGTTTTTCTTTGCAACTGCTTAAATAACTATCAGGACTTTGTGGCTTAGCGTATCTGGATATGACTAAAAATTACTCCCAGATAATATGGCAATTACTGAAAATGTTGATTGGTGCAACGAAATGAAACAATACAAGCGCGGTGCTTCAAAAAATTGAAGAATCACGTCGTGGCAGGTGATGGGACTTAGATATACGCGTATGAGCCAAAAAGGTAAGGCCAATCGGCTGGCTTTTTGGCTCATCATTCCAAGATGATCAAAAGTCAACAAAAGTTATTAAGAGTAGAAGCGTTGCGAAGCAAATGTGTGCTTATTTTTCCGGAATCAATCGATTCAGAATATAGATCGTCAAAACGGGCTTTCATTCTTCACGACAAACCGGACATTCACCTTGCAATGCGGATTTGGCACCTAGCAATTTATTTTTGTGCCCGACAATCTAAGATAAACTGCACCAGAACTGCACGGAAATGGACATTTTGGACTAGAATTGTGGCAGCAAAGCTGTGCGGATAGTGTAAAAATCTGAGTATCACGGTTAAAGCATAAGTTGTGGAGGACTGTTTAATTCCCCCAAAATTCTGGAAATTAATTAATTCAAGCATCTTTTGGTCCCAGAACAAACCCCAAAACGCTGTAAATGTCGATTTCGTAAAAAACAATTTGGTCTCACAGTCGATGAAACCACCTCCATCCAATTAAAGCAAGGTTAAATTGCTGAAAACGACACCCCCTTAAGTGTAGAGCATGGAGAGAGACTTAGTGACTCTGTTTAGAAAGAGTATTATTAAGATGTTCATATTTTGAGTTTTAATGCAAGTATTGGAAAGCACCAAGTCAACGAAGTATTTGAGAATCACGGACAGACATTTGAGGTTTATTTTTCACTACAGAATCTTATCTTATCTTACTTATTGATTCTAAAAACTAATTCTAAACAATCGGCACGTCTATTTCGAGTGGCTGAGGTAGCACGCAAATTTATATTTATAATTCTAATTCTAAATATTCGGTAAGTGATCCCGTAGACATACCTGAATTAATCTGCAAGTCCCTTTCATATGCAGCCCATGCGTCCGCCTTTTCTTGTTCGCTTAGTTCTTGTTCGACTTTATTTTCTAGGAGACTGTCGTGTTCGTGATACTTAAAAACCAAGTCTGGATAATTTAAGAGTAAATTAGCCAATATACTGTCCTGCGGAAATATTGGCATAGGCCGGTCGGCGTAATTTGGTACAGTTAAACTGAAATAAAACATATAAATAAATGTGGAAATGAACTTTGTGCAAACATGTTTCATACGTGTAAAGTTCAGCCAATTCGGCCATGTTGTAGTGTCGGTCGATTTGCTGTTCATCAACCACTCTGAAGCTCATTGCTTGTTTCGTCACTGATCTCGAGTAAACCTTTTCTTCCATTGTGCCCTGAAATATGTTTATTTTTTAATACAATATTTCAAGAAAATAAAACGAACTTACCATAGCAAGCAAACGATATATATAACAATTTTTCTTTTGTCCCAAACGAAAGATGCGGAAAATATTCTGTTGATCATTTGAGGGATTCCATGACGTGTCTAAAATGATCACTCTGTTAGCACCGATTAAGTTTATGCCTTGCCCGCCGGCTTTAGCAGAGATCAGGAAAACTCGCGCTCGTTTATTGAGCGGGGAATTAAATCTCTTTATCATTTCATGCCTTATAGATTTGGGGGTTTTGCCATCCAGTCTATAATAATCTTGTCCAGAGAACCACGTATTTTTACCTTTATTATTTTGTAAAATATCTAACGAGGGAAGTTACAATGTAGTTTTTGTTTATTTAAATTATATGTTACAAGGAAGTTATGCTTACTTAGTTCATTTAACGTTTGTGGGTCTGCTTCACAAATTTTGTTGAAGAAATACTCGACAACATTTAAAACAGCAACAAACGCAGAGAATATTAAACTGAAAAAATTGTATAAAAATAAATATAAAAGATTGTAAATCTTCGAGTGTAAAAGGCAATTTAAATAATAAAGTTAATTTCATTTCGAGCAACACAGTTTACCGGAAAATTTCGAACAGAAGTGTTGAAGCATAAATTATGTTTACTGTAACAATCACAACGATTCCCTGATCTTAACATAAGGAACGTCGTCATCCAGTCGTTCTTCTCGCCTATTATTGGGTACAACAAAGAGAAACTCTACATTTTTTCAAAATTCTGGACGCTCGTTGGTTGGGTTTGAATCATTCTGTGGGCTTCCACATCGTTCAAGTTGTGCAGCTTGAAACATCCCACAAAGAAAGCCTCCCAACCAACTTTTAAAAAATGTATTATCAAAATGATATTGTGATTACACATTTCTTTACATAGCGAATATCTCAGAAAAAAGCCTCCCAACTACTTTTAAAAAAGGTATTATCTAAAAGATCTTGTGATTATACATTTATTTATATAGCGAAGTGAACGCTTTAACTAAGAGTCATTATACTGGCAGTGTTCTGCATTTATCGTCATCAACAGTGCAATAAACAAACAAAAAGTTAATAATACAATTTGTTAAAGTGTTAATAAAATGCCAGTGGATCGTTCGCTGCAGCGTGCGCGACGGCACTCCATTGCAGACATACCAACCACTCAGCTTGAAATTCCGGCTTCAATAGTCGAACAACAACAAACAGTAACTTCAATTTTCCCGGGCAAAAAAATCGCAGTGGCTCTCCACAGTGTTCTCTCACGAACGATTTGGTGCCGACGCTGTAACGGAGTCAACAAGGTACAAATCCAACAACAACAAAAACAGCAGCAAACATTCCACACAACAATGCAATTAGCGCTATTGCTTCCACTAGTACAACAACAAGTATTGCTGTGACGACACTGGAATGTAGAAGCACAACTACAACAACAACATATACAAGTTCATCACTTCTGCATCAACTATCGGAGCCTTTTCCATTTGAAATTACCGAAGTAACTAGAGGACAATAAAGATGGGTCATTGCCAGTGGTTTTTCAAAGAACACCAAGGAAGCTTTGTGCAATTTGTAAAGGTGTTCGGTTCTTTGATTACCTAAGTAGTGCAATCATTATAGTAGGTTGTCAAATATAGATTCTTTTGATTATCCGTAGTAGTGCAAATATGTATTTTTCAGTTACAAGCTTAGCGGTATGGTATGTTGACCTCATGAAAGGTCGACTAAAAAAAGATTTCGTTCAATAGGGTGGAGTAGCGCTAATTTGAAACTCTCTGCAAGTCAACAATCCAAATATATGTATGTAATATAGTAGGATCTCCCTATATCATCCAACCCTGAGTCCCTCGAAAATTTGAGGATGTCGGCTGGTTCCAGTCGTGCTATTGAGCTGCCTTGGGCTTGAAAAGAACCCAGGGTACTTTTTTGTGCCTCAACGCCATACAATTATGTGCTGTGGTGATTCAATATCCTCATCACAGAATCTGCACATGGGACTTGCTACAATTCCTAGCTTGCTTAGATGTTCTGTTAGCCTGCAGTGTCCAGTCAGAAGCCCGGTTAAAGTTCCAAGTCTATTCTTGTACAGTCCAATGGAAGACTCAAATCTTTTGATGTTTTGTTGCCTAACAATAGTTTAGATTGCCTTAAGCCTACGTGGCTTCGAAAAAGAGTTCCATGTCAGTTTGCTATCCAGATAGTTTACTTGTCTTTGGCACGATAGTTTCTCCTAGAATTTGAATGACCACCTTGGATGTTTCCTTTTTCTGATAAATGGTTGCTATTGTGGTCTTAGTGAGATTAATGTTCAATCCCGTTGACCTGCACCAATGACTTATAATCCTTAAACCTCTTTGCACAACGTCACAAAGAGTCTCCTCGAACTTGCCTCTTGCTATTAAAACAATGCAGCGTAACCTTGGCTTTCTATGCCCGCCTCCGACAGTTTCGTTAGTGGTTCATCAACTACCAGACTCCACATTAAAGACGAAAGAACCCCACCTCGCGACGATCACTGTTCAACTGCCTCGATGTCAATTGTGTGGCGGCTTTTATACTTCTTGCATGCCAGAACTTCCACTAGACTTCGAACGCATGTTTACATGACTTCTCGCATGTGTATTTTAGGGGTTGAAAAGGACAAATAGAGCATACCCTAAAAGTATGCAACCATTTTTGCTTCAATATATTTAAATCCTCAATGTGCATTGACTGTTCCAAAAGTTTTGAAGTGCTTCCGAAATCGTATTCTCATTACACTGTGTAGATATAGGAAGGTATGTATTGCAAGCAACTAACGGTAAACCCATATTAATGAGTATTTTTATTTATTATAAATAAATACAAGTCCTTTACCAGAAATCGAAAATTTTAAGTCGATTACCATCGACGAGTATGACAAAGTTTACACGAACACGGCAAATATATATTAAGTAAATAAATAAAAATTCTACATACCACTTTTCGTCTTTCTCGCCACACATTCTTAAAATTTCAAACATTGTGCGTAGTTTATTGCTGGGTAATATTGCTTCCAAATCTTTATCGGCGATTAATTGACGCCACCAATCATTTGTTACGGACATCATACCCGTCAGACTGTCGTAAATATCATCGGGTTGATCATCATCTGAGTGGGAGATTTGATTTCTGCGCGCTTCTTTTTTATATCTTAGCTAAAAAGTTGTAAAATGTATAAAAAAAATATTTTAGGTTAAATTTCGCAGAAAAGTCATTAAAGCTAAAGTCATTAAAGGGCTGTTAGATATACTCTACATTAGATCCCTTACACCTCAATACAAACACAATAACTTTTCATGTAACGGTAGAGAAGAACCCTCAAGCTACGACCGTCCCCCTTTAACAATTACATTGGTATTTTTTTTTTGTTATTTTATTGTAACTGAGATCGTCATTGCGATTGTTGTTTGTATTGAAATATTACGCTCTTATAATGTGAACTACTTTGTAA
Source organism: Clusia tigrina (assembly GCA_920105625.2). NCBI lineage: Eukaryota > Metazoa > Arthropoda > Insecta > Diptera > Clusiidae > Clusia > Clusia tigrina. Next base: position 37,031,120 of record OV050033.1, on the reverse strand, counting down.
TGTGTCTGAGGGCATCATCAAAACAAACATGCTACTTGAATACTTTCATGCAGGCTTGAATTTCTTCTACCCTTCAAGCAATTACTTGCTTCCTAAAGATCAATTATGAATCTTACTTGTTTGCATAAGTTTTTTACATGCATCTGATTCAGTAGAAAAGAGCAAGTATCAAGCTTATTCCAATCCGGCGGTGTTGTTGGGAAGAAAGTAAACAGTATAAGGCTCTGCGCATACTGAACAGGTAAAACTTAATATGCTGAGATCAAGAGTTTTATATGCATTATTGCATCAGACTTTTGTGGTGGGATATATTTTTCCTTTTGGAATGAAATCAACATACAGTCTGTTTCTTAAAATCATCATCAACTCTGGTTGTGAGGCGTCTCAACATTCAATTGTTGTGTATGCTGCATGTGATGCGTTTTGTGTGTGTTCTATTACACCCCTACCACTTAGTATCGCTAATCACAAATTTCTTTCGAATGTTGATATAATATTTACCTACTAAAATCTGTTTTATTGTGAATTAATTCAAACTAAACTTAATGTCGTTTTTACTTCAATATGTCGGTAAAACATATTTCATATATCATAAAAATTAGCATTAGTTTTGTGAAGCTTTAGTAATGAGTGGGGAAGTTGAAATTGTGTCACTCTATGGCACTGGTATATAACCCTATACTTACGTTTGTGGCGTTTTTCCACGCGTCCTCCAAAACCTTCGGATGCGTCCATATCTGAAAATAATACAAAAAGTTTGTATTTATCTTCAAGCAAGAATTTGATAATAAATTAAAGTACGTGTGCATATTTATTTCGTCATCAAGCAGAATTTAAACCAAATCAAATTGGATATTATCAATTTTAGATTAAATAAACTGCAATGTTTATGTAATTTCAAATTTTGAGTTCAGGGATTTAATAATGCAAAATAAAAAATACACGTTTAGTGGTGAAACTGTTGTTTAATTGATATTACCGTCTTGTTTTCATACATACTCTATCTCTCTCTCTCTCTCTCTTTGAGTAATATAACTCTAATAGTACATACTTTAGCATCAGCCCAAATGGTACTCGCAGAGCTTTATATTACCTTTCGTAAGCAAGTGTAGTCAGTGATAAGACTTCTTCCTCGGTTTTCCCCTCTTCTTAAAATCGCATCTAAAATATACTCGTATAGACTGCTCTGTAAAATAAAATACAGGTAATTAGTTTTTAAAAGTAGTGGAATCAGTATTAAATAATTTTAAAATATTCTAAAAATAAAAAGAAGTACACAAAGAAAATGCAGCTGCCCATGAATTTTCAATCACTAGCAAGGATTCTGAACTGTGGTTACAACGAATTAATGACACCCGATGCCCTGCGATAGTGGCCTTCAAACATTTCAAAGTCGTGTCAACTTTTTTCTTTGATAAAATTATCTGCGGAACTCAAAATTCAATACTTAACTATATAACATTCATATAAACCTAAATGTGTATTAAACAGAGGTAAAAAAAATAATTATTAACTTAAAAAACGCAACAGAATTTCGAAATGTCTGGATAGGTAGAAGGGGTTAATAGGACACAAATATATTTCTATATTTTGTTCTTGTAGCAGAATGTATAGAAAATGATTTCTTACAAAGATCGCATCAAATCTTCCACTGATCGTTTGTAAAATTAAAGGTGGATTGGAGTGTTTTTCAGAAACTCCTCTATTTCCTTGATTGACAGGACCACCACCGCACTCTACTCAACACTTATTGAGTTGAAGGAGGAAAATATTCCTAAAATAACTTATTTTTCCAGACTTTCACTTGTTGGTCAAAATACGGCTTATTTCTCGCAGAACTTTTTCAAAATATTTTGCAATACTAATTAAATTGGTAAACAGCGCGAGCTTTAATTGTTTGAAAATTAGCTATTAACGTTAGACATGTAGGATGAGGTAGGTAGGTAAGTAGGTAAGGTGGCCGCAGAAGGGGCGCACTTAAGCCGACATAGACCCCTTGTGATACCGCATGAGACATCAGGTCCCATCCCTTTCAAAGGTCCAGCCATTTGGAGCGTTTAATAAAGCAGTTGATGGAGCTAATCTTTTTATTTGAGATATCTCCCAAAGAATCCAGAAAGTAGCCGCCTAGGAAAGTGCGCCTCCTTCTGGACAACGCTGGACACGTGCATAACAGGTGTGCAATGTAGGATTACTATCCACAATCTTTCATACGGTTGTTCAATTTTCACGTTTCTAAACGAAAATATCTATGAATAAAATTGTTTTAATTGTGATTTCCGAAGTCAAAAACAGTAAAACAATGGAATTATAACATCAAAAATTTGTTTAAAATATTTTATTTACTTACCTGAACTTTTGTCATTGGAATAAATAATACATATTCAAACTTTTGTGGCAGGAATGACTTCAACAGCTCAGCTTCTTTCCGCTGCAATAAAACAATTATCAAATCAGAAACAAATTATAGTGAAATTGCAAATTTCGAGCTTGATTTAGTTGTTGTGTTAAAACTAATCACATGTAAATTCTATCATTATACCAGGAACTATCAGGTGGATGAAATAACCCTCGGAACAGACGCAGATTAAGAGTGTATGTCCATACCTACCATGTCTGCTTTTGGACTTTACAAAAATACAACAATACAACTGAAGAAAATTCACCGACAAAAATTTTCAAAAATCATTTAATGTAATTTCATCATAAAGGAAAAATCTTCCAAAAAATAAAATGGGTCCATAAAACTGATTTTATGAAAAACCGGTACTAAATATCGGGCAAAAAATGAGAACTAGTCTGGAACTAAAAAAAAACTACTCAAGAAACATTTCATATTGGGTCAAATTGGATCCAGCACGAGCACCAACTAAGAACATCTCCGCTTGCGAATAAAAAGACTGAATTGAACCGAGCCATGACTCAGAAGAGCCACGAGTTACGATTAAACTAGAGCTACCTGAACATCTTCACTTCTAAATAAAGTGCATAAATGATAATTCTCTATATATATGATGTCCTGATACGAGCTTATCTTGTACACGGATACGTCTAGAATCGCTAGGGAACTAGATGTGGTGGTTTTGGTAGATCGTGTTCGGTAAACTAACCAAATGGTAATTTTCCGAAGCAAAATCAATATTAGCTCCAGAATAAATCTGTCTATAAAGATTCAAGGCAGATTCATTCCCATCTACTACTTCCTGACTGAAATCGTAGAACCTTTACACCAAAATGTCGATAGTAGCCCTTTGAACGATAGAAGTCATTCAAGAGCTATGACCACAAATTGTTCTGATCTTCAGAGAATACTTGCTTAGAAATATGCTGACGATTAAATTGCTCACTGGCCGGGAACTGTTCTTTGGCGTCTGCAAATTTCGCCATTTAAAGAAGTCTTTACCACAGAATTTGGTCTAACTCAAGATATATCACATATATTCCCTATTTTAGCCTTAAAACTTCAACATTCCTGCTTAACCTAAACTGGATAAATCAACAAACTACGTAGTGATACATCACTCATGCAGCATGCATGTAAGTTTAAATTATGTCAAGACTTAATCTACAGCTCTGTCGAATCTAATTAATAATTTATTATATAGACTGATCGTAGTTTGACAAATATATCTTGGAAGCCAACAACGAACTTAATATTTACCTGAACAAATTTCGAAAGTTTCTTGTGTAATACGAACGAACGCTGCTTCATGACTTTAATATCTCGTTTGCTGGAGTCCTTATGTTGTCCATTTTTAATCGGATTTGCATAAAGATTGGCAAACTCTTTCTCAGTGCCAAGAAACAGGGGTTTAATAAAATTAACCATACTATAATCTAAAAGGAAATATATATTAAATAGATATACAAAGCTTTATATATAATAAAGAACACAAAACACACATTCTTTGAGATTATTTTGGATCGGAGTGCCCGTTAAAATAATACGTTTGGGAGTAATAATTTTAGCGACAGCCAAGCTTATTGCAGATCTGCTATTTTTTATAATATGACCCTCGTCGCAAACAACCAAATCAGCACCTAAAATAATGAGTAATTTGAATTAATTCGAAATTCGTTGGGATAGGTTAGAATATATATATATATATATATATATATATATATATATATATATATATATATATATATATATATATATATATATATATATATATATATATATATATATATATATATATATTTATTTATTTATATATCTATATCTGTACTATTATATAAAGACATAAGCTATGTCAGCAAAATCAAGAAGACAATGTAGAAAGGTCATTTGATCCAAGTCGGTTTTTCCCATACATTCAACTATTTAATTCTAAAGATTGTATGACTAAATGTGAACGTTTTATACGAAGATTGAAAATATAGTAGTAGCTAAAAAAAATAGAAGATAAAAATACGGAATTACTAGTAAATATAACACCGTTGCAAATGCGTTAATATGGTACCACCGTAATAATAAGTCAGGTTAGGTTCGGTTACAAAGGCGTGTGCGGTATCCGCACTTCCACTCGGAGACATCTATGTCCATTGTAACTGCCTTCAAAAATGCCAAGAGGCATACTCGTCCTTACCCGCGATTTCCGTATACATTAGGAGTACCATCCCTATTAAACCAATTGGTTTTCCAGATGCAAGTGAGGAGATCCGATAAGTCCACCTATCTTCTATCTGTGAAGCTTGTGAAGAAGCGCGACCCCAAACATTGAAGTCGTTTCAACTGTATCCTTGGACATTGACATAAAAAGTGATTAATCGATTCTATCTCTTCTTCATCATGGCAACTATTGCATAGCCCGCTCGATGAAATGCGCTACCGTTGAAGCATTGGTGCGATAGCACAATGCCCGGTAATGATCCCGCAAGCACTTTTACTGCAGGTTTGTTGAGCCCTAAGAGAACCTTCGTTCTCTTCATGTCTAACCTAGGCCATAAGGCCCGTGAGACTTCACAGTCGTCACGATTAGTCCATAAGTTGTTTGTCACCGCAATAGTGAATTCATCTGTGCTCCTTAACAGTTCAAATATCGAGATTTGTATTGAGGTATCTGCTTCGTCAATTTCCATTTTCGTAGCCTCTCTGGCCATCACGTCCGTTACTTCATTCTCTTCTATATTGCTATGTCCGGGAACCCAGCAAAGTGAGAGCTTGCGAGGTCCAATGTTCGATGGTGAGGTACGACATTCCATTACTAACTTCGATTTAACTTGGATTCTATTGCCTTAAGCGCCGCCTGACTATCCACATAGATAGTGATATTCGAGGGTCGAATTGTACTACTTTGTATCAGTCTGGCCGCTTTCTCAATTGCATAGACTTCGGCCTGAAAGACGCTGCATGCGACAGGCAGCGAATATGCCTGTCTTGCCTGCAAACCTTCCGAGAAGACACCCGCCCCCGTTCCACTCTCCAACTTTGAGCCGTCAGTGAAGATGGTAATTTCAAAATTACCCGTTACAGAGCCTAACTCCCAGTCATCCTTGGTTGGATAGAGTTGGAATTCCAGTTGTAAAGTCTATAGTAGAAGTAAAGTCGTATGTAGCCGTTTTTAAGTCAGCCGTAACTATCCTTTGACCCTTCCGTTTTATTTCGCTCAAAATTGTACAGTATCCATAGTTGGCAGATTTCCACGCGTTGCACTCCCTTAGTCTGAGAGCAGACTTGGCGGCACAACCGTGAATGAACACCCCTAGTGGTAAGAGGTGAAATAATATGTTTAAGCCTTCTTGAGGACGCGCTACTCACAGCCCCTGAAATTCCCAGGCTACCAAGTCTTTGTACTTTTCCAATACGATTTCGATTACATTATATCTGAGGATAATGCAGGCCTAAGTTACACTTTCCTTAGGAAATTCAAAATCCGCTGAACCGATTTGGATCATATGAGTACCAAATATTTCATATTGATGTCCAGATTGACATGGGACATCAATTTTACAAAATATTAAATATTACAAATATTATACGCTATTTATAAAAATATACCTGGTTGCAAAAGGTACTTATCCACCTTCTCTCTTATATCTTCCAATCGTGCTGAACTCACATTGCCCCGATTTTTATAAGAATGATAGAATACTAATGTTCTAAAAGCTTCGTATCCTAATAACAAGCACCCTGTTTTACTGGTGGTGGATTGAGACCATTCTCGCAACACATTCGTCTTTTCATTAATGTCCCTGAAATGACACAAAATTGGATAGTTTTTTATATTTAAGTACAACGAATTACTAATTTTTGTTTATTATAAAAAAAATTTCAATTATTAGATAATTATAACTAAGATATAAAATTGAAGTCGTGTTATACCGACTACGATATACTCTAAGAGAATGTACCAAAATTCTCCCTTAGAAATAAATGAGAGCTATGAGAACCTCGAATTCATATATGGAATATCAATCTTCGTTGAGAATTCTATATAATGATAGACGTGGTCCTTGATATATGGCACACATAAAGTTTGGTACTCCAGCTAAGCGTCATTATGGCAAATCGTCTATAAATGTCGAGTTATGCATATTGCATATTTGATAACAGTCGCCTACAAAAGAACCTACTGATTCCTAAAGAGCCCGAATATGAACGTAGCAGATGTCCTTCTAACTAAAGAAGGAAATATTTTCAATCTATAGTGAGTCCATAGGGATCACCGAGATTCCGAAATGCATCTCTTATTTGGAGCAAGAACCGTACAGTTCAGAACAGTTTCTCTATATTTTCATTGTCTTGCCTTTGCCAAAATGAGGAGGCATTTATTAGGGTCAGATGTACTGGGAATGGGCAGTACATTCTTAATCCCAGTGCAGACTTTTAATTAATTTTAGACAAGAATCTAATCTCATCGGCTCAACATGCATATACAAAGGGGAAATCGGTAGAGACTGCTCTACACAACCCTATTTCCATTGCAGAAGATTCATTTCATAAGCAGGAATTTGCTCTGGCTGCCTTTCTCGATATTGAACGGACCTTTAATAATGTCAAAGGGGAGGCCATCACTACAGCACTTACTGAATTTGGGGTGGAAACGGGCCTGGTAGGCCTCATTGGTAAAATGCTGAATAGCAGAATCATTGAGGCGAATCCAGGAGAATCGGTCCTACGTAAGTTGGTGAGCAGGGGTACACCGCAGGAAGGTGTCCTCTCACCGTTTCTATGGAACACAGTTGCTAACAAACTCCTGTTAAGACAAGAGGCGGTGGGATGTAAGGTTAGCTTATGGTGATGATGTAGTTATTGCTGTCTCTGGAAAATTTATATCTAATCTGAGAGATTTGTTGCAAAATGCTCAAAGTGGGCAGAGGATTGTGGTCTTGGAGAAACTCCGGATAAAACTCAGGTCATTCTGTTTACTGGGAAGCATAATCCCTCATCCCTCATTTAGATCCAATTATGCTTAAGGGAAAAGCTCTAGGAATTTCAGAAGAAGCGAAATATTTGGGTCTTATAATTGACAGGAAACTAGCTTGGAAGTCAAACCCCTTAGCAGGAGCTAGGAAAGCTGGGGTGGCTTTTTATGCCTGCAAAAGAGCTATAGGTAACACCTGGACAATTGTATAATGTAATTAAATATCTTAATTCACTTTAATTTTAATTAATAAGGAAATAAAAAGGAAGATTAAAATATTGTTTCGAAATTCAAAATTAAATAATCAACTTACGACGTATCATTGAATGTGAAGACCTTTAGATTTTTTGCATTCAACGGTCCTAACCACCGCAGAATTTCATCGGCCCAATTCATCACAGTGCTTTTTGGACACAACACCATCACTTTGGTTGTTTTCAATTCTTTATAGGAAATCACAGTGTGCAGAAGCGCAATAAGCTAAATAAAGCCAAAAGAACAGAACACAAACAAGTTAATTTATAATTAAATCGAATTCACGTTTCAGTATACCTGTAGCGTCTTGCCAAGTCCCATGCAATGAGCTAAGATGCAACCCGAACCTTTGCTCTTCTTTAGTGCCTCAATTCCACCGTAGCATGAATCATACATAAACTTAACACCCTCAATTTGATGCGGTTTCAGCTGCTTTACTATGTCGGGATGCACTTTAATGAACGTTTTCGTTTCTTCAATGTAATCCAGAATTAATTCCGAGGTCTTATTCGAATGCTTTTTATCTCTCAGCAATTTCGCTAGCACAGTCTGCTTTTTCTCCAAACGGCGTATTCGATCGTTTTCATGCTTTTGTGCTTTAAGCGTTTCACTTGCCAATTGATCCTGCCGGAGCATTGGTTTAAGTATACGTGATTTTTCTTCATTGGGTTCAACATCAACTGCTTCCACGTCGGAATCATCACCCTCACTCTCCGAACTCAAGCTAATTAAATCATCGTCAATCTTATTAGTTTTCTTGCGTTTTTCAACAGCAGAAAGCATTTTCTCAAGCGATTTCGGTCTGTTTGGCTTGCGAAGCACTGAATTATCATTAAGAAGTTCACAATCTGAATTGTCATCCAATGAGTTTGAGTTACTTCGTTTTGATTCTTCACTTGCATCAGCACCATTTTCATCCTTCTCACAACCTTTTTCTTGATCTAGAGCAACATCACGGTCACTTATATCTTCATTTTGGGTTTCGTTGTTATTAATTTCATCTTCACGTTCTTCTTCATTTTCACTTTCTTCTAAATTAAAGTTTTTTAAAAATTTCTCAATCAAAGGGGACTTATTTTTATCATCATTAGAGTCATCATCGTCGTCATCAGAAAGGAGGTCATTCAATTCATCATCAGTCTGTTCTGATTCAGCCGAATCACTACTTGATCCGTTAAGGAGCTGTTGCTTTAAATTTTCATTGTATCGTTCTAAATATTGTTTCTCTGTTATAATCTCTTCTTCGCTCTAAATAAATAGATATAATATTGAGATATTTTATTATTAAGGGCCGTATTTCATTCGTCACTTAAACATCATGATAACTATATATCCAATTTGTATTATAATTTTACTCGACTCGTTTATTAGACAGATATGTGAGGGGAAAAGGCCTGTCTGAATGTTTCTTATCTGAGGGGAAAAGGCCTGTCTGAATGTTTCTTATCTGATTGTTCTGATGGGAAAGAATGGTTTAAGATTAGAGTAGCATGTCATATTTAATGCTTAAGGTGGTGCGTGGACTTAGTTAGAATAATCCGACTTGGCCATGCTAACAGGCATGGTCAGACTCAATCTTACCATCACCAGTGGATTCAACCGTATCAGACGGGCAGTCGTGGAGTGCAAACTAGGAACTACCCTCACCCCATTCACTCGCTCTTTAATATCCTAAATTTCCTTTTTCACGCCCAGCCAATTCAGTCCAGCTTAGGAGCGTCTGTTCCATAGTGACTGGCCCCTGGACAACGTCTGACCCCAGTGGGGCCGGCAGTTATTCACACTTGGCAGATAAGTATAAAAGGCAAAACATCAAGGTGATGCCTACTCCAGATATATCTGCACGAGGTATCCAGCTAACTGGTAATCCTCCCGCCGACACGCCGGGGGCTTGAGCATGGGATGTGCAAGCCCAAAGTTCACCATGCCTAATGACCAACACTGACTGACACGTTCTCGGAGGAAGGAAATTACTGAGTATAATTAGAAGCTCATTGACTGTGTCAATGGAAACCCTATATTTTGAGGAAAAGGGAGGCGATCTGGCATCGAACCAGTTGAAACCAACAAATGCTGAAGCTGTGAAGATACTAGAGAGTTCCCCTGGCTCCTACAGGAAACTGGTACCGCGTACGTCTTCGACAACGGTCAGACCTGGTGCGAGCCAGGCGGTCATGGGTAAGAAGATGGAGGGTATTGGTGGTCCTGATAAGCAGAAAACTGTCTACAAGACAGCAATAGCTGGGGTGATTGCTCGAATTCCGTCGACTTCGACGCCTGTGACGGCAACGTGGAAGCGTGATAGAACAGACGATTACTCGTGTGACATGGTACTCTGTTCTGGTGTCAATCTGAGGGAGGAAGATGGGAAGAGCAGAAAGACAAAAATAAGGAAGGTCGCTATACTGGAATCTGATCTGGTCGACCCAGGTGCCTACATGTCAGCTTCCTCCTGAGGAAGTGGTAGAAAGATCTCAAAGAAGTTGGATGATACTCTTCCGTCTACCTATGGTGACTCATTCGCAGGAGTGTCACCTAGAGCTATGACGGTAGAGACACGTACCGATCAACGGGATGAACTGCTGTCAAAAGGGCTCATAGAGTATGTCGACAGCCACCTTGGAAGGCCATTGGTGAGTCGAATTACAAACCGAAGTTCAAAGGGATGCATTCGGAAAGCGGCGTTATAAACGTACAGTTCTCTTCTACGTCTACCCGAGAATTGCTGACCAAAGTTGTGGCTGGAATGCCAACAAATTCGTTCTCACAGACGATTGCAGGAGCAGGCTGGTGAAAGCGAATGCTTGGACACCGAGTTCTTCCCGCAAACCAAGCGAAATACTCGCACGTATCCGAAATCAGAAAGAAGGACACGAACCTATGGTCGTATATCAGGGGGGAATCGGCTTCCAACAAGAGAGCGAGTTCTCACCTGGTATCAACCTTGGTTCCCTGAAGGTTCTAAGCCCCAGATATGGATACCGTCCTCATCTGCATATTGGACAGGGGAAGTTGCAGAGGTCATTCAGTACGCAGAATCTAATGGTTGGGGCTTGATTGTGGCCTATGACGCAAATTAACAGAAGGGTAGCACTAAATGCAACTCTCGGGGTAACAATATGTTGGATTTTATTCTGTCTTCAGATTTGGTGATGCATATTGTAGGTAACAAATCGACCTTTGTGACATACAGAAGGTAAGAAGTGATTGATCTAACACTAACTAATAAGTTTCTGACTTCAAATAAACCAGTGGAAAGTTCTGGATCACTTTTTGAATGAATTCCAACTTGACGTTGACAAAATAATATTGTAGGAAGGCGAACTGCGAAAAGTTTCGGGTTCTTTTTGAAGCGAGGACTCCCAGGTTTCCTAAACTCAAAACCATAGCGACAATCGAAGAAGCGACCCAATGGGTAACAAGTTTGATAGAATGCTATGAGGAAGTGCTTCCTAGAAAGCCCAAACAAGAGAGTTCCATATTTCCTTCTAACATTACGAAGGAAAGATCTTCAATCATTGGTTGGGGTAATCACGTGGCATATTCCATGGGGCCATCATATGGCGACCATAGGCATCAACGAGAGTCCTAACTGTCTTTCTTTTCTGGATAGCACAGAGCATATTCTCTACGCTTGTCTTGCCTTTGCCAGAATGAGAAGGAGCATATTAGCGTCAGATGTTTTGTGAATGGATAACGTGCATTCCTTATCTCTAGACAGATTTCTGAGATTCATAAAAGACTCAAAGAGGTTTGAAAGGGTGTAACTTCCTTTCCAAAATCCTTTATCTCCCCCTCCCCCAAATATTTTTCCAGGCTTACAATACAATGGGCACCAATGCCTATGCGCTTGGAGACTTCCTTCTACGGTGGTTTTCCGTCCTACCCCACTTCTATTCTATTCTATGCCAATCTCGCAGTAGTGGAAGCGCGAGGTTTCGCATCCCAACCAGAATTTAGTCCCGAAATACTTATTTTTAAATCGCTTTTTTTCAAGTATAAGGCCATAGTGGCTTGTACTAATTTTCTCATTAAGATGCAATAAAAAAATAATAAAATAATAAACAGGCGGTACTGTCTACACCCATTAACCTTTTCTTCACGATCTGTCCACTCACAAAATTCAGAATTTCACCTTAATATCAATATGTTCATTTGAAAGAAAAACATATATCCTAATATCAAAAGTAAGCTAGTAGGAGTAGCAATAAATTCACATGGGTTCTCCCTATAGTGAAGATCCGAGAGCTGTTTTGAACAGTTGTACAGAAACTCAGTATCAAAGCCAGCAAATTGTTCTTTTTGTATTTTTCAATAAGAAAAGTATCAACTTTAGATTGGGGCTACTTTCAAGACAACTTATGTAAGGTTGAATTTCATCAGTAATATAAAAAGGCAATAAATCCCCGCCGGAAAATTGGCGTCTCAATTGCACTCTTAGATTCTTTTAAGTATGCTCCTGCTCATGCAGCACTTAAGCACGGAAGGTAGTAATTTTTGGGCAGTTAATTCTTTACTCTTACTAGTCGTGGTATAGAATTATAATTCTGAGACTTACAAATTGAGGCATTTTTGTCGAGCGTCAATATATTGAGAATTAGCATTCTAAAAATTCATCATCACATATACAACTATTGTGGTCTACATACTCACATCACTTAAACCATCATCTCGATCGTACTTTTGCATCTCATCATCAGTCAATTCGATGTTTTCTTTTGTATTTTTTGCTTGTTGCGGTTTCGTTTTGGTTTTGTCCGTTTCCGTACACTTTGATGAGCCGTTATATGGATGCCGTTTCGAAAGTCCATTTAAATTAATAAGACTGAGAAAGAATACAGAGTTAGCACAACAATATATAAAAAAAGTAATTGATTAATTTAATACCGTTCAATTTCCTTGTCCTCCTCATTGCACGAACCATTTTCATTTTCTCCTCTCGTTTTATGGGCTAATTTCACATCCAACTTCGCACTATTGGCATTCTCCTTATCGCTTTCACTTTGAGACATTTTTGTTTCAGCGCCATTACAACCAGTCGTTTTATTTTCAGACATTGTATCATCCAGTTTTTCTTTATCCCCTTTGAATTCATCATCCGAGGAGTAATTAGTTTGTCTAGGAAAAAAATATATATATAAAATTATGTATGTCCTAAAATTTCATACTGTAGTTACTTAGATAAGGACGCGCCATCGTCATATAGCGAAGAAGCATTTGCATCCATTTCATTGACATCTTTTTTATCATGTTTAGCATTGGGGGCTTTCTTTTTAGATCCATCTGATCTTATAGTCGTCATTCTGGAATCAGAGTCAACTTGGGAAGCCACTGTTTCTTCATTTGAAGAATCACTGGATGAATTACTAGATGACTCCCCGGATGAATCATCGGATGATTCATCGGATGAATCAGAAGACGCTAACATGTTCCTTTTGTTCTTAGAATTAAGCTTCCTTAACTTACGAGTTGTAATTACTTTATCCGTTTGAACTGTTTTCTCAACAAACACGTCGTTCAGTGGCACTAACGCTCGGAATTTATGAAATTGTTCTTTTATGTATATTTGTAATTTATCTTCTATAGTTGTTGGAGTTTCTGCAAAGGACACACAATCATTGTATAAAGTTTTAGCAAAGATTGTTAACTGCTCTAAAGATTGACTTCTAGGTTCATTTTGAATCGGGTGGCTTGAACTCTCAAAGGTTTCTTCCAGACGCGTGTGTTCCATTGGCTCCGAGCAGTTTTCTGGCAGAGATGGTGATTTTACGCTTATTTCCTTGCTTAAATCATCGTCGGTACTCTTATCAAGTTTTAATTCTGTATCCTCCGTTTTAACGCCTTGTTCTTGTTCCAAATTGTTCTCTTCTTTTTTTTCAGTATTCTCCAAGCTTGAAACATCAGGTTCCTCAATAGCACTGCTTTCAAGGGCCTTTTGATCATTGTCACACACTACAGTATCAGCGATACAAGTATCTGCCAAATTTGTTGAAATTTCTGATTCGTTTTCCAATGTTTTTTCTGGTTGCAAAATATTTATTTTATTTAGGGCAGCTGCTTTGGCCTCTTCTTCGGCATCCTCTGCAACAACTGTATCCATAATATTCTGCACAAACAAATCCCTCTCGAATTGATCACAACCATCATCCTCCGATTTTACAGAATCCTGCTTATTGAACTCATCAATATTGAATGTTCTTATACTCTCCAGAATTGACTCAACAAAATCTGATATTTCGTTCGATATATTATTGCTGTCTGTCAAGTATTTTGTAAATCGCTGATCAGTTTTGTTGGTAGGCTTGTTTAGTATATGATTAATCAGATTATTTTTCAATGCATTGGTATCTACTGCACCGTGTACTTCCACTTCTTGAGTTATATAATTAGATGTGTAATTGTGATCACTCATTATATTTGATAAGTTTTCATCTCCGTCACTGGAACATGCACTGCAGTTGGAAGAAAAACTGTAATTAGCCTCATCTTCTGATTTGATGTGCGTTCCGACTTCACAATCCGAGTATTCTTCTGAAGGGTCGAGATTCAGGTCGTCGCATAATTGCTGGAATTCATTTGTCGAACTTATTTCCACTTGTATGCAACTTCCATCCAGCTCTTCCTTTAATAATTCTTCCGGAAAACATTCATTATCATTATCGAGTCTGGGCTCCAAAATCTGCTCTGGTTCAATTTTGATCTCCATTTGTATATCATTCTCGCTATTTAAAATTTGACTCTTACTAATTTCTGTTTTCTTCTCGACTATTGTATTAATCTCATTTAATATATCCATGTCCATTTCAGTTTTTGACATGGAATCAAATGGCGGAGAGATGTCAAGTAGACATTCATCTAATGAATTATCCAACATGGGTACATCAATTTCCGTAAAACCGACAGGATACTGAGCAGCCACTTGGAGCGCCCCACTATCCGGCGACGTTGAAGTCATTTTTGTAAGTTGTTCTGCCAATAGAAAAATTATAATTTTATGCAATTATTTATAGAAATATGAGATGATATTATACAAGTTATTAAAGATTATCGAACACAAAATTTTCAATTTATTCCCTACCGGAAATAAAAACTTGTCAGCAAGAATCAGGGAGGAAATATGCAAATTTGGAAAAAAATATATTCAAGTATTCGTAGGAAATATTTGTTTTTTTATACTTGTCTCATTAAAATACACACTAAAAAGTTAAATAGTTGCATTATATAAAATGCTTGGAAGATTTCTCTCATCCCTTCGACGTTTGAATATTGAAATATTTCGATTTATTAAATTAATTAGCCTGGTGTGACCAATTGGACAAATTTTCACAAGAGCGAGGTATATAAAAATAATAATTAGCATGGTGACGTTCACTTGATATGCCCTCCACTTTCGGAAGAGAAGTCTGCATCTTGTGTTCCTTTTCACGAGGAATTAATTTTTAAGGATACAGACTTTTGTACGATTTACGCATAGCATTTCGGTCTAATGTCTGTTCACTTGCCGCTGGGGTAATCAATGGTCTAGCATCTATTTTTCGTTGTATATTTGCGTTCACTACATCGATAGTCCATTTCTAGTTTTAACTCTTGGCAATCACCTTCAATAAACAAACTACAGCATATTCATGTTATATACACTTAAATTAATTGTTCTCTGTTCCAAATCTAAATGTAAATTTTGGGACCATCACTCTATTCACGAGTTACTTTAAATGTATTTATATGTACACAATCTTTAATCTAGTATTGCTTGAAAATAAACAATAAAAAATGAAAATGGTACTCATGGCAATGGAACGCTACCGCCAGGGTTTCAGAAAGGAAGTGACGGTCTGAAAACTGAACAGTGGGTGTGTTAATTTTTTAGAACTATGCATTGCACGAGTTCTTCCTTTTGTTTAGTGAGACAATATTTTGCACAGTGTATGAGTTTAAGGTACCATGGCGGAACTGGAGAAAGCGAAGGAACAAGATTGCTTGTTTGGCGAATCGAGTCAAAATTGCTTTTACATATCTTCTATGCTTACTTCATATATTTCGAGAGAACTCCGATTTTAACAAATTTCATTATTTTATTCCTATTGGAAATCATAACAGTTAATAATTTAATGTATAGGTCAATACAAGGTGAATTTACTTACATGGTGACTGCAAGAACAAATATTTTTGAACCCATTTTCCCGTCATAGTTGTCAAAATTGAATTTATAGAAAAATGCAATCAAAACAAACACGCAAACAATTGCAAATAGAGTTTTGATTTGAGTGAATAAGAATTTATTAATTGTTATTTTTGTGACGTTTGAACATTATGAAAAAATGATGAGTCTATTTAATTATTAAATATATTTTATATAAAGTATGTACCACTTTAAGCAGCTCTTATGTATTTCTGCATGCCTCTCATTTCATTTATTTTGATCGCACATTGCTGATGTTTGACAATTCCGGAGGTACGAAATTCACCTTGCAGTCACCATGTAAATAAATTCACCTGGGTCAATAGCTAATTATAAGTTTTTCTCAAAGATATACTTAATTACATATATAAATAAATTGGAAATTGATTAAAATAAAATAATTTTATTTGTTTCAGTTTTTAAATTTAATTATAAACAATGTTCATCTATTGTAAGTTTCTGCTAATTAACATGCTTACTGCTGAAAAGAGATTATTTACTGTCTCCCTCCACTTTAGTATACTATTATATTATATATATATATATATATATATATATATATATATATATATATATATATATATATATATATATATATATATATATATATATATATATATATATATATATATATATATATATATATATATATATATTGTGTGTGAGAATGGAGAAATTCAGAAGAGCTGCTGGATCGTTCACCATTTCCTTTGCCCGAGTATTTATTGCACAGCAAACATTTGCTACACATTTTGTTTATTGTTTTAAGATTTCTCAAAAATAAAAATGGAATAACTCTTACTCAATCAAATAAATCTTGAATTGCCATTTTTTCTATATTTGTTTTGATCGCATTTTTCTATACATAAAATTTTGACAGTTATACGAGAAAATTGGTAAAAAAAAAAATTTCTTGCGTTCACCTTACAGTAAATTCACTTAAGTACAACTTAAGCAAGAGTGCTTCTCTTTTGCAACCCTTAACAAAATTGAGTATTCTGCAACTCTAAAGTTTTAAATTGAATACCAAAAATAGTGCATCGCCAGACTTAATAATGCGGACCCGAACTAAAACAAATCCGAAGGAAAAACCAAAAAAAATTAAGAAGAAAGTCAAGAATAGAAAAACAATTGAAAAGAGCTCCTCCAGGAAAATACCGGAAGATGTTTTAAAGGAGACTTTGCGGAAAGTACAAGATCCAAATGATCCTCTTTGGAAAGAGGACAACCCCATGTGTAGCAAAGGTATACATATTGTTGGCGACAATGATACGGACCCAGAGAGTTTACAGTCTTTAAAAATTAAGTTTGCACGTACATGTGTAATGCGAAGGGACTGGCAAGCATTGGCCAAAATATTGACTGATAGTATGACTATGCGATCACGCCTGAGTGTTATTGGTTTTTCACTCCTTGTAAAGGTAATTATAGATACGTGCAAATAATTAAGTAGTTATATTATATCTTACACCATAATTAATTATGACTGCAAGGTGTTGGGGGTATGAGTACTAGCTACAGAGGCCTTCGACTCGACGAGAAAAGGATTTTTTAGAAAGAAGCATTTTTGAGACCAAGCCCGGGGCAGAATTTAAACCTGTGACCCTCGGGGTGTGGGTCTAGCATGCTTACCATTAGACCACAGAGGGTGGCTAGTTGTAATATTAGTTATTATTAATTTTTTAAATACATTCAAAAGCCGTTATTTTAAAGCCAAGGAATGTGGGGAAGGATTTTAAAATTGAAAGACTACGGGTATACCAGTACGTCGAATGCGTAAAACCATTGTGAAGAACGTTTTATTTCAAACTGATAAAGAGGTATTTTTTCGTATGTTACAGTTTATTATTGTATTATTAAACGAACATCAAAATTCGTCACCAACTTTTCAAAAGACCTACACTCTAAATATCGTCATATTTCAAGCCTACTTGTTCTGGCAACTCAAGTGCCGGCTCCATCTTCCATTATGTGTATTCAACTAGGAAATGGTGAAATTTATGTGCATCTGCGTTTCCGCTCGTTAGTATTTACGGAACAGACCTTTTTTCTTCCTTCTATACTCGGTTGACTAGTCAGATTTTTTAAAACTATCTAAATTTCGAAAATAAATAATCTACATACGGATGAAACTTAAATTTATTATTATTATTTCTAATTCGAGATCCAAGTCCAAGACAAATCTGTCACTTTAGTTTGTTATCAAATTAATATTTTATATAAAAAGTATGATTTATTTGAATCAGTGCTATATTCGAGAGAAACGATCTGTTTGTTTAAAGTAGAGGTGTGGAATCGTCAAAAAACGTAACCAACTTCGACTCGCACAACTAAAAGGCCTTCGGCTCTGACTCCAACTTAAATTATAATAAGTCATTATATATAATATGCATCTATACAACAAAGTGTAGAAGAATGGACGTTCAATTAATTTAATTCATTTAAGCATTGTAGCAAAGTACAAAAACTGTATACATAATTTATACGAGTCGCTAAAAACATTCCGACTCCACCCCAAAACCAACGTCTCTGACTTCACACCCTGATTTAAAGCATAGAGTAAAGAAATAAGTCACAATCTGAAATGTCACAAATTTTTCGACATAGAAGAGATCGGTCGGGGGTAGTAAACAGAGTGGCACTGCGATATGAAAATAGGAGCTATTGAGTAATTGCCGCTATTAGCAGCGCCACCATACAAAAAGTTTGTTGTTCGAGTTTGTGACTCTTATTTCTTTACTCTATGTTTAAAGCCAAGTCAATACAATAATCTTTGATACATTTAGAGAAGTATTTTGATTTACTCATCCATTTGAAGCGCACTCACGTATAAGATGTAATCGGCAAAGCTAACATTGTTCGGTTAAACAAAGTTCAAGACTGGACGAAATTAATTTCCAAATAAAACATTGTTGGCAATGCTCCTATTCTTTTCAATAAATGCATGGGTTGAATTGCAGTTTAGTAGACCATATTATCGTATCTTTTGTAAAATGTTAGTTTGCCTTCTACTCTGCGAAAGTTTGGTCGCCAATATTGGTTCCAGATACGAGCAAAAGAAGTATTTAAACTTGTACTTTTAATGCAGTTGAAGCTTACATGGTCTTATTATGAAATTTTTCAAGTTTAATATAAGTTAAATAAGTTGCAAATGTGGCCAATTAAAAAATGATTGCGCCCACAATTGAGAAGTTTAAAGCACTAACACTGTTTACTGTTCACTCAGGTTCAATGTATTAAAATTTTTTATCTTCACTCAGGTTTAAAGCACTAATTTTGTTTAGACTGTTCACTTATGCTCCCAATTTTTTTCTTACAGTATGTTATACTTTGTTTGGCTCATATGGATAAGCACTGCCTGGAAGCCTACTTAAAATCTCTGCTCCTACCCAGTGACAGCGACGAAATGATTTTAAAATGTACGCAGTATCCAAGCATTGAATAAAAGAAAGACCAAATTGAATTTAAGCAAGTTTTTCAAAACAATGTTTATTTTAAAGCAATATTATATTTATAATATAAGTAAATTTTTTGTTAGTACAAGTGTTTTTTTTTTTTATTAAGTTTCCAAATATGCGATCAACCGCTCTTAGCTACATTTATACAACTAATTGCGTTAGTGAGTGTGTCAAACGTAAGTGGAGCAAATGATATGAAACGAACATTAATTGTAACTTTATCGTGTCCCTCATATTAATACATTCTAGTTAAAACTACATATAATTCATTAACTTTCAATTGGCATCGCGTATATTTAAAGGCACAAATTCTCACACCGCAGCTCTCACCTGCTTTTATGCCAATAAATATACCAATTAAGATTTCAAACTTAAAATGTAATCAGTAAACTTCTGCGGATACGGGTACAAGTGCTGATACGCACATCTGCGTAAATATTAGAACCAACCAGTATTTAATAAACATCATCCTCCATTGAGAAGTCTGATGTTTCGCCAGCGTAGTATGAACTGTAAAATTAACGATAATATGCACATTATTTAGCTTCAGAATACTTTCACAAGACTTACTTGACGGCACGGCTTGTGAAGAAAACAATGCGCTTCAACTTTTTATTATAAAAGAAATAGTTAAAAGACCAGAGGCATCCTGGCTCTCCAAACGGGTCAGAGCTCAGGTCCGGATTATAGCTGTATATATCGCACTCGGACAGATTGATTTCATCATCGATGGCCGACCACAAAGGTTGCCGCAAAACTTGATACTGTTCTCCTGCCAAGGCCGACAAATTAGAGTGCACCGAATTCATGACCCATTGCAATGATGGCTCCTTGCTAAATTCGTGTGACTGGGTGAAAAAAAAACAAAATTTGAAGTTAATTATATTCTTTTAAAATAGAGTATATAATAGTTTGTAAAGTCAGCATTTGAGGAAGAAATTTAAATAACTGAATGGCAAGTATGGCCAAGTATTGTCGCTGAAGTAGTCAAAGGACTTATTAATTTACGTGACACTAGAATAGTTTTACCGCCAAGAACTTATTTGAATGTACCGAAAGTGGACCAAATACCCAGCCGTGAAACTAAAATCCATTTTCCTTGCAATTGCATACATCTGATGTGATGTTAACTTTTCGGACAATCCATTATATAAAATTTTACTTTTGGCCTGAGGCACAAATTTATAAAGTATTAATTTTAACAATTATAAGAGAATTGTTTAGAAAATTCATTACTCGGCCGTTATAAAATATATGTTTGCTTCCTTGTGAGCCAAGTGAATATTCCACCCAATTCGATCTCTCTGGTTTGAATCGGGCTCAGATTGGAAGCTAAATATTCGTGTTAGAATGTATTCTAATAACCAAACAGAATATTTACGATAATGTTGGTTAACGAATGCCAGACTCAATGTTCCAATTGGTGCATTGAATCCAATTCTAAGCAAACTTTCTAAAACAAAGTATTTACTGTTCAGACCAGTCACCTTCATATCAACATATAATAACAAATAACAATAGAAATCGAGTGTCCTTCTAACTAAATTTATATATTTACTTTGGCGTCGGAGAAATCATAATCCGGTTCAAAGGATGCATTTAATGTAGCAATCAAATAAAATAGAGTTTTGCGTGAAATAGTGTCGCAAAGGATGACTCCCTCGTCGCCCGACTGACTATTATTGCGATGAAAATTTGGCGATAGATCGGCCAATGTTTGTGGTGGCGATAGCGCTTGGAGATCGTGTGGCCCCATGCCGTGCGTCTCAGCGGTAAATCGTTTGTAAAGTGCTTTATCGGCGGCAACCATTTTACAAGAATAGCTTTCTATGCGGCCGAAAATTCGGCTGCCTCCTGTTTGCAATGACAAAGCGTTTGTAATCGCCTCAAAGCGTGAGCTCTCCAACAACTTCATGATTGCAAGGATGATAACTCTTAACTGCTTGCTGCTTGTCTATTTCTAGCTAATTGCTAGCACGTATCACGCTTTGTACTGGTATCCTTTCGCAAGTTTGTTCTTTGTGAAATCTCTTAATTTGACGATGCATATAACTTATGTGTCTAATAAGTCGACTAGACCCAATCCTCCTTGGTCTATTTAAGCGCTTATTCTTATTGTACGCGTTTGGCTAACAACTCTGCAAGAGGCTCTCGTTTGTTGTATGGTGTTTATTATCATTGCAAGAGATGTAAGCGTGGAACGATTTCCGTTTCTGAACATGGTAGATGGGTGGACAAGAATTCTCTTTTTCACTGCAGTTCTATTCTCGGCGATGCTGAAGATAAAAACTTTCGGAGATTGCTTTTTAAACATCACACCAACGACCAGAGAGCTAAAATGTTTTAATTCCGTTCGGTTTTAATTTATAATAATTTCCACTTTTTATCCACACTTCACCTGAGTATGTATGCGAAGATACAATGAGAAAGTAATGATGCCACAACCAAAACTAAAATGGCGTCTTCTGCCTTTGTTCTCTTGTTGCTACGCTATTTCAGAATACAAAAATATTTAACTTGTTTCGTAGCCTCAAACTTTTAAGCACTGCTTGTTAATTTATTTGGCGCTTATTAAGTAGCAATTATATGACACTGCCTACTTTATAAGTGTTCAAAATCTTCCGAATCGCGCATATTTAAAAATTCCTTTGGCATATACATTATTAAAGATCAATTATGTAAACTTGCGACACTTTTATAATATGAAGATGATTCCTTTGGTTTCCCAACTGATGAACTTTGGTAACAATCCGTGTTTGCTGTTAATACTTTTTAATATTGAGATTCGTTTTAATCAAATTGGAACTATTTTAAGCTGGAACACCTCAGAGAAGATGAAAAATGTATTGATTGAAGCTACAGTATACTCGTTACTTTAGCAATTACTTTGCCGTGAGTTGTCCTTGATTATGTTCAGGGTGCAATACAAGGTGGTATGTAAGTGGTCGCTTGTCGTAACTTCATGTACTTATCACCAATGCAAATTAAAGAGGTAAATGCCTCCCGGAAAGTTTAACTCCGTTTTCGACTCATGTCAACAATTAATAGAGCGGTCGTGAGCGAAGTTGAAAAACAAAACAACCCAAGAAAAAAATTGAATATCATATTGGCAATTTGGCATTTTTTATACTAGCATAAATTAATTCGTCCATATATATTACAGTTGGGTTTGTCCAAAGTGAATGGGGTGAAAAAACTATTGGGTACTGGATAAAGCTCTGTGAGAAATTGTATCGATAAGTGTTGCATATTTTCAACATATCACAAATGACTCGAAATTTTAGTGAATGGTAGTAGAGGGCGAATTCCGGGAGGATTTTACATATTTAATGTAATTGGTGCCCACGCAGTAGCAGTATAACAGAGATAGCATCTCATGTGTTGTTACTTTCATGTCATAGTGTCAAACTACATATTATATGGAAACACAATTTTTAAAATGCAAATGCGAATGAGAAATCCAGTCGAGTGACATTTTTTAACTTTAAGGTTATATATATATATATATATATATATATATATATATATATATATATATATATATATATATATATATATATATATAATAAAGTGTAATGGGATCAAATCAAATTCTATTTACATATAAAGACCATTAAAAACCATTAAACATTTTTTATTAAATAAAATAAGCGCAGAGCCACCAACAGCAAAACAGAAATAAACAAATGCGCATTACAAAACAGCTGATTAAATATGGAATTTCTGATTTTTTAGAAATGCCTCGCATGTCGCGTGACGTATTATTTATTTATTTTTTTGCCACATACCATCCTTTTGTAGAAATTCTTTTTAACTTTTCATCTGAGACTCGATCTCGCACTCGCCCCGCGCGCTGGCGTTATTGTATTTGGGCCTTCAAACCGAATATTGTTTACTTCATTTACATTTCCTGCAATAGTGGACTTTGTTGCATATGTTTTTTCAGTAAAGAAGATAAATCTGGGTATAGTTGCAACGTCCCGGACTTCTCACATTGGATCCCTATAAAAAATGTAATAATGGAAATAAATACATAAGTATCTTTGAGTATTTATATTTACCTGTAGTCTGTCAAAGGCAATTGGATGGTTGACTTCCAATATAGCACTATTTTATTTATATAATTAACTTAATTTCCGATAGTTACCGATCAGTGTATACATTCTTCAATCCATTGGCGTGATAGTGGGAAATAATTAAGATAAACTGGAAGCAAAGAATTCTAGACTTATTTACAAAACTCTTCAACTTTCGCGCAGACTGTTAATTTTCCAATACCAAATAAAATATACTTCTGTATTATGCAAATGAAACGAAGGCATATAGAGCCACTGTAAGAGGTTTTAAAATGTATTTGTCTTTTTCTCTTTTTTTTTTTTTGTTTTTATAAAACATTATTTTGTGTTACTGCATCCACATATTTTACAAAATATTTCTTCACGCACATTCCCTCTCCCACGTTCCATAACAATCATTTTCTTGTATACTTCTCAGAAGGTCATCGCATCGGCTTTTGAGCTGAAAGTAAGTAAGAAGGTACCTGAGGTCTTAAGTTCTCGATGACAGCTCGCTGGCCGTAAGAAACTGCTGATACTGTCGACGAGGTGACCATTGAATTTGATTTTATTGTAAGACATTGATTGGCCACAATGGGCCTTGAACAGGCCTAAGTGAGTCTTAGGACATCCATATAATCTAACCTAACCTAAGACATTGATTCACCCTTGATGTGTTTTAAAATCATTGAGAAGAGCATCCAACTTATTCGAAGGTAGTAATTTTTGCAAAATGTAGTGCAGATTATGTCAGCAACCTGTTCTGGTGTGCTGAAGCTGGTGAAAAAAATCCAAAGGCTGACATTTTAATTGAAAAAGCCGTTGAAGATTCAAAAAATAACAGCAAAAGCTGATTTATAACAACTACATTTAATTATGCGCCGTTGTTTCAATTTTTTTTCGTAAATATACGAAAATAATGGGCGTAGAATGGATTCAGTTGTTCAGTTTAAGATCATTCTGCTGATTTATTGGCAGCAGGGATTTATTGAATAATTCGGCTTTATATTTTATTAGTCGATAATTTTTTTAAGTTCGATTTCTCAGCCATGAAAATTAAGTGGCTGAATATAGAGAATTCATTAGAAGCCATCTCATTATTGATCCCCGTCTCAAAATTAATGAGAAAATTGAATCTTTTCTGGAGCTATTTACATCTACCCTAAAACTAATTTTGCTTTACGCCTCGCACAATCCTGACAAATACTGTAGCAATGACCGGCACCCAATAACATCAACCAAAATTGATGTTCTACTAATTGAAAAAAGGAGGACACGTTGATAATAGCAAATATTCTTCATAAAATGGAAGTACTACATTGCAAGTGAAAACCTGTTAAAAGCGTTGAGTCAGAGCTTAGTCTGGATCGGTATACATTTTCAAAATCTTTCTCCAACTGACGTCCCTGTGGAAAGGTGTCAGGAAAATGAAATTACCTATGCGCGGAACAAGGTGAATTTATTTATGTAAATAAATTCACCTTGTGCGCGGAATTTCGCTCATTCAAAACAAGAATGGAACTAGGCAAAAAGCGATGAAGAAAAGTGGGCTTTTTTCGTTGAATATTGTTTTACCCCAAACCCACCTCGCAGTAACAATAACCCAATAGTGGAATGGAGCTGACAATACCGCTTAAGTTCGCAAAAAGCGTTGACATCCTACGAGATGTCTACTGGAAATCTGCATAAAGACCAGATCCCATCTGGTATCGCTAGGGACAAATGGGTCTATGAGTAGTTTCATGCCAGCCAAGTTAACCTAACCTAACCTATATGCTATAATTACGGGGTTTTGACTTTGAGAAAAAACATTATTTGACGGTTACATCCATGGGTGGAATCCCAGAAAACATTTATCCTCAAACAAAACAAAACTGCATTCTTTATACTCTTTTTTAAGCGTAAAACTTTAACATTTATTTATTTAAATATTCAAAAATTGGAAAATAATTCAAGAACACGTCAGCCTCTATCCTAATATCAACCGCTTTTATTACATTTTCAATATATCGTAATTTGTATAATTTTATACACAAAGAAAACAAGCAACCGAAGCAAATATAACTGCAAAGGTTGAGGGTCCATTCCGGAGCATCGTTTTAGTGATTCCACTCGCAACTAGTTTTGAATTAAACTCTTAACAACTTTAATTCATTTCGCAATACCCAAAATGAGATGATATCTACTTTTATCACAAAATCAACTTAGTTTCTGGTTAATTCTCATGCATTTGACGTGACGCATTTTGATTTCGTGTTCATTTCCAATTGCTTTTCGGATGCAAAATCTTTCAATTTTAACTGCATTTGATTGATTATTTAAATAAAGAAAGATTTGTGTGAAAAAATTAACGTTTTTTTTAAATGGCAAAAAATGGTCCCACATAGAGGGGAAACAGCTCTAATTTCATATGATTATCATATATAATATAAGCCACGGCCACCACAGTCGCTACCCAGAAAGACCACGGAGTCAGTTCGCTGGAGAAAGTTCGAATGACTGTCAACAAATGTTTACTCAATATTAATATTTTCATTCAAATCACTAAAATTATAAACGATTCGCGAAGTGGTTGCGCTGAGCTTTGTTTTGTGTTTTGTGATCCATAAAATTTTCGAAACAAGCGACATTGAGCGAGTTGAGGTTGGCGAATCGAACGGGCATCAATCTACTATCACAGAAAATGCTTCATAAGAAAACGATTTTTGTGGAAATCTATGCAAATATGGTCAAAATAATGTGGACTCTCAATATTAAACATATTACCTTATTATACCTTAAGAGTGCGTATTTACAATTACACCTTTTGTGTGCGTGTTCTGTATGTGAGACCTATTTATAATAGATTTCAATAATACAATATATCCAATCAAAGATTTACCTAATAGTTCCTATTTATAAATACTCTTTTGTTTATATTAAAGCATTGAGATCCAATTGAACATTGATTTACACAGGAAAGAAGCATTTAAGAATTTAGTTTCGTAGTTGCGAGTGTTCAAGTACTTTCCCTTCCGCGAACACGTGTTCGTATTTGAATTTGTTTCCGATACAAATTTGTACAACATTTTAAATGCACACTTTTTGTTTTGTTTCGAAATTGCTGCAAGTCTTCTAAGATTACCCGTACTTAATTGTATGCACTGCGCACTTGACTTCTAACGTATTTTTATCGGATAATTGAGAGTACATAATTTACATTTTATTTCCACACTTTCCCTTCTACTGAATGCATCACTGACATACGATTGTGTATGAAAAGTATTCTGAGTTGCTGCAAACATTTCAATTTCTTAACTTAAAATACATATATAATTTATATTTAACGACTAAACATTTAAGTGATCATTTGTAATTGCTCTTTTTGATTTGCACAAAATTTTTGGTTCAATTTTAGTAACATTTCAATTTTAGTTAATTTTGAAATAAATCTTGATTTGTGGTTTTTGCTCATTTGCGATGAATTTTGGTAAATTTGGAAGTTGTTGTTATACGAGTATAGTTTAGCGTTAAAACCTTCAATATCTTATCTCTAGCCACGTCATTCTATATGCGTTGGATTCCCACCCACAGAAATTTTGAGAGAATGATATATCATTCGCTTGGCTGGAAATAGTTCCCCTTCAGGTAGGCGGTGTTTATGTCGATATCTTCTCACTCGTTACTTCAAGAAATTTAATAATGCTCGTATATGGGAGAAGGAACCAGACACTGTCACATTTAAGGAAGATTTTGGCCCCTTTTATCATCAATCACGTTCAAGGAAGTACACACTTATCCCCTAACTTGTAGAATCACAATGTGCCCCCGCACGGCCTAAGTGTGCCTTCTGACCGATTATCAGTGCCATTGACAGCCACTAAAACCTAAACCAATCCTAACTCAAGGCAATGATAGTAGACTGCACTTCAAAGTATCTTTTACAAACATTCAGTCGTTTATGGATGTAAAGGGTGAGTCAGTTAAAGGTTACAATTTATATGAGGCATGGTTCTGTAAACAATTGTCATGGGCATCTAAACAGAGATTTTTCAGTTTTATTGGGTTCTGTCCATACTTACTGACATTTTGAAGCTATTGTTTTGATTTGGTCCTCCACTAGGGGTCTTGGTGTATTTGAGCGTTGGTCACGTACTCTGGTAGCATTTACTATTATTCGTAGAAGGTTGGGCTGAAGGCTTTGAAGAATTTCCATGTTAGAAATAGGAGCTGTACCCCACAACTGGATGCCATACGCTTTTATAGATAAAGGGTTTGCTATCCAAAGAGCAGAAGTGCATTTCCAAATATTTTGTAATAACTGTTTGGAGGATTCATAATGCTAAATTGTTCTATTGATTAAGTGAGCTGTGCCATCAGGGATGCATTGATTAATGAAGGCAATAGTTAGGTATTGAGGACGCTTGTTTGGTGAATGTGTTTCTGAGACTAATGAGATGTCTATCTTGTTTTTGTTTTTTGATAAGAATAGCTTTAATTAAGATGATTGACAGTCCATTGTCATTCCCCAGACCCGCGTTTATTTAATAGTAAATTTGTCATGACTAATTTGGCTCATCATGTCCTTGAATAATTTCATCATTCAGCGCATTTCATCGATCAAGGTGGCTGACTTCCTGTAATTTCCCGAACAAAGCACACATTTTACCTCATTGGATTTAATTTGCCTTTCCCAATCAGCTGAGGCGTGATCACCTGTATATTTTATGCATTGGAGAAGTCTTCGGTATCCTGATTTTGTGTTGCTATCTGCAGCATTGAGGAAGTTCTCGTTTGGGGTGAGGTGGTGATATCTCAGACGACTGTGGAGCAGATTTTTAATATCGTAGATCTGTTTGTTATTTGATTTTTGTTCCAACTCAATAACGAATGTTGGGAACACCTTTTTTGTTTGGCTGTGTATCAAATTCCAATGTAGGAAAGGGACCATGTACCTCCATGGTCCACAGATGGATGCACATTTCTTAAAAATTCATTCAAACTTCTTTCCTTTTTTGGGTTGTAGGTATTGTATTCAATATTTTTAAGGGCACTTTCCAGCTGTTTGACAATTTTTTGAAGTTGTGGAAGATATTGTATCAAACGTGATTGATAGGGCACGTGTGGTATGGAAAGTTCAGGATGTAGTGGTTGTAGTAGAGGAAGAACCTGGTATTGTTGTAAATTTAAAGCATTGATATTTGTAATTATGGCGCAAGTTATGAGAGAACAATGTATTTAAGTTAAAAGTTAGTGTCCGAAATCGTCTTCAGCGATGAGCCACACATAAACTGGATTCTTAAGTAAATAAACAAAATTGTCGCAGTTGGGGTTATGAAAATCTTGGGGATTTTCACTAACAACCAAAACACTAACAAAAAGTTGTTGTGTGAAGAAGGGGTCTTATTAGCCCATAATTTTTTCGAAAATGCTGGTGGTGATCCTTATTGGGACATAACAGGAAATTGATTGTGGTACGAAGTGGCCAATATTGCTGTGGAAAATATGTGGTTGAACAAGACGGAACCACACAGCATGAGAAACAATGAGTCATTGCCACACAAAGTTGCGCGCTCTCCGTTTCATCATCTTGTCACCTTTCGTGGAGATCAAAATTTCCCATCAAGATCATACGATATTATACCGTTTGGTGATATCTAAAATAAAAGATGAATAACTATTTTTATCAACTATCAACATTACATTAATTTAATAATATCATGAATTCATTAAAAACCAATGGGAAATTGAAATTGTAACATTTTTTTGAGTCTCCTTTCCTGGGCTTAAGTTTATTAGATTAAATAATTGTTCAGTAGTTGTAGTCCATATGTGGAATTGTATTATAATATTTTGATCCATTATACATTATTTTTGGTTAATACATACTTAGTTACGTTGTTTTTTTTTATAACTAAAGTAAACTAATTTAGAAGTAAAATGCAATAACTTGTAGACTAGATATAATAGCAACACTATTTGACTCATTCATAAGTCGATTGTAGTTTTATTCTTGTTCTGGAATTAATTCTGATGCCCAAACGTCCTGAGGCCACCCGGTGCGTCCTTTATTGGGCCGATGAAAGCACTAAAACAATAAAAACAATTAAAATAATTGTAAATTTGAAAAGCAGATTCATAACGAAGCATTTTTAGCGAACTCAGATAAGTTTCCATAGTTTAAAAAATTCAAAGAAATTTATGTATGCATCATGTATATCATTTTTATTTTTATATAACTCACATATTTTTGTTTTTATGTTAAAAATATTATTCTTTATATTTTCCTAGTGGCCCTATATTTATTTTATGAATGTTTGTACGATTGTATGATAATGGTTTAATGCAATTAGAGATAATAGTTTAATTGATTCTTCTTTGGTATGGAGGCCAAGTAGTAAATCAAACAAAGGCTCAGATGACCCATTACATGATTCACCTAATAGCCTGTTTGAGTGTGACGGGAGCAATAAGAACGTGCCCCACACTAACTTTAGGAATGATCACTGGACTCACTCCTCTACATCTTGTGGCTAAGAGGATGGCAGCCAGCACGGCCCAAAGGCTACCTAATCTACCCCATCTTAAAGAAGCCAACCTAACGGGGCACACAAAGATTCTGGATACTGTCTGGAATTCTCCGTGCCTCATGGTATTTGACAAGATGGACGAAAAATTAGATTTCTCCAAGCACTTCAAAGTGGTCATCAGTGACCATTCAGCGTGGAGAAACAATTAAGTAATAATAAAACAGGTTGTGGTATACAGATGAGTCCAAAATGGAAGATGGCAGTGCTGGAGCTGGAATTATAGGGCTAAATTTCCAAAAAGCAATTGCAATGGGAAAAATAGCTTCCATTTTCCAGGCGGAGGTCCACGCCTCAGAGTTATGTGCTAGAGAATGTTTACGCAGAGGTACACGAAGCACCAGAATATGCATTCTCTCAGATAGCCAGGCAGCTGTAAAATCATTAATAACTAATCATTAATAAATAAAAGTTCCATATATGAGAGGTAGGCGTGGTATTTGTCCAAATCGGCTCATATAGTAATCTGATTTTGTATCTTTGTCCAGACCATACTTTTGCAAAATTTCATTAAGATAGCTCTAACGGTGTAGAAAAAAGTGGCCACAGACGGACACACGGACAAACAAAATCAAAATTGTTCAGAAAGTGACTCTGATCATATCTGTATATATAAGTCCATACCTACCACGCCTCCTTCTGGTAATTGAAACCCCATTCAAAAGCACAAAATTAGTATATCCTTATTACATTTTTTAAAGGTAAAATGTATAAATATTAAAAATATCCTACTCCAGTAGATTTCCTTTCAAGGAAATTTGCAAAAGGAATCCTGCCAGTTATACAATATTTTTGACTGCAGTCCCAGCCACACTCACAAAAAAAGTCTTCACCAATAATTTATTCTGCTGCTGATTCGCAGGCTAATTCGAATTCCTATAAGAATTTCCATTCAAGTATATGTTAAATTTATTTATTATATTCCATTTTTTGCAGAAAAGACTTGAATGAGTATTATAACTTCCCAGAATAATTGCTCATTATAATTTATTTTCTTTCCAGGTCATGCACTGGAGGGAGGTTTCCTCTAGGGCACGACCCTTATTATATTTCAACTGTTTCAAAGCGGAAATGCCCACTGGAAATTATAGATTAATGAGTAATGCAGCACCTTAATAACACATCGAAGTTCTGGCACCCCTTTCGGCAGCGTACACTTCGCCTCTAGCAATACGAGGCTCAACAGAACTGATATTTATTGTTTTATACATTTAAGTAAAATACTGAATTCAAACCGTAGAAAATAGCAACACTTTTTTAATAGATATTTTCTTCTCTGTTGACTTCGATCATTAAAATGGGGATTGCTACTTAGCAAATTGATTGGCTTTCACTTGGATTGGAATCAGGTCATCAAAGGTTAACATCACTTTCCCGTACTATTCTCCAACGAAGTGTATTGTTTAGTTATTATTTCATTATCAATGCACCACACGGATTTCCCAAAAAGATTCAGAAGTTTAAAAATAATGTTTTTTATTGTTTCTTCCTCTGTATATTACAATCTATAACAATAATATTAAGTAATATTTTGTGCAGGTTTGGATTTACTATGTTCTTTTTGCCAATGCGAAAAGAACTCCTTTTATTTATTTGTTTATTCAATTTTCTATCTGTTCATTTTGTTTATGTATTTAGTTATTTATTGTTAAGTAAGTCTTTCTGTCAGTTCTGCAGATGTAATTCGCTTCAATCTTCTTGGAGTTGCACCCTCCGGTGTCTGCTGCACTACGCAGTTGCAGGTTTTGATGGCCTCTCAATCGGTGTATATGTTTGGGGCTGCATTCTGTGATTGTTTCCTCGATGGTTTCAATGAGTAGGTCACGGTGTATAACCTCGTTCAATGTCATATTTTTGTCAGATAGCATGGCCAGCCCGATATCCCTGCTCATCCCATTCAATGGGAAACACATATGAAAGTATTCTTATCCAACAGGTTGCTTTCTGGGCTTGCAAATCTGAATATAAGTGGGTTAAGCATACGCACCACTGAATATACAAGTACACAAATGTTGCGTGTTAAAAATTATGACGTTTGGGGGAGTTTTCTAAATATTGATAAGGGATTATTTGGTTCTCATAAATGTAACAGGGCACTTAAACGGATCAAGCATAAATGAATTACATACGTGTACATCCACAATGCTGTGACTATCTGCCCACATCTATGAAGATGCAGCTGGTTCACATCATCCAAGCACTCATATTCATTCGGAGCGAACAAGTTGAACCGAACAAGCAGACACTCGAACTTTATCAGTAAATGCTTTTACACTAATAGGAATACACAAATTTTTATGGTTTGTGGCTTGCCGCGAACACTTGCCGAATTAAATGATAAAACATGCACTCTTCCACCCCCTCATTACCCAAAAATAACTTAATTGCGGTGCTCGATTCACAGCAAGTGAATCTAAAAGAATTAACAATTTATTTAAGTGTTCCTTAATGGAATTCTTTCGTTTTTCAGACAAGGACAATTATATTTAGTGCGACTCTGCGAAATTTCCCACCAAATATTCCAACTTTTGCATGGATAAATTAAACACAACTTTTATTATGCAAGCAATGAATAGTTATAAGCCATTTGAATGCACCATTAACGAGGTGTAGATACCATTTAGGAAAGGAGGCGATATGCTGTACATTCTGGATATAGACAAAGGCGTGTGCATACCAAAAACGATACTTTCTTTCAATTGCATTAATTACTGAGTTTTAGCAATACGCTCGCCTTGTAATTTTTTTTATAATTTTTTTTTTTGAGACAATCTAATAAGTATACAATGCTTCTTTCCACAACGACTGGTCATTTATGACCAAAGTGCTGCTTGAGTCTAATTAATTACAGAAAGGAATCAATACATTCTAGCGAAAGTTATTGAATCTGCTCCACTAGTTCAAAAGGTGTCGTGCGTCGCAGTCGTCGTCTTAAGCCGACAACATTAAGCAACTTGCTGGTTTCTTCATTTGTGTGCTGGCGGAGTCTTTCTTGATGAGAATCGCCCCCTTTTCTGATTTCGGTGTTGACTGTCGGTACTTTCAGATCGCGGTGAAGGTCGCTGTTTCTGATGTACCAGGGGGCTGTAACTATGGAGCGTAGCATCATGCAACGGAATAAGACTCGATCTTTCAATTATTGGTGTAAGGCGTTTTTCAAATACCTTCTATATTGTTGGCAGTAATGATATTGGTCTGTATGATGACGCTTCATGCTGCGGCTTGCCTCGTTTGCAAATCATGACGACTTCGGCTATTTTCCAGCAGTTAGACACACATTTTAGGGCGAAACAAGCGTTAATTATATCGGTTAATCTAGCTATAGCTTTACACGTTAATCTCTTCATAATCTCCCCTGTAACGTGGTCAAATCCGGGAGTTTTGTTGTTCTTTAACCCGTTTTGGGTTAGATCGTATATTTCTTGAATAGAAACTGGTGGAAATTGTTCGTTGCTTGCATTATCAGAGCTATGATTTATAGTTATTTCTACGTTGGCATTTGTGTCATCAGTAGAAAAGATGTTTTCAAGACGATCAGTAAATATATTTGCTTTTTCAAGAACACTTCTAGCCCATTTACATCAGGTTTTTTATTGGCGGAATATGTTTGATTGGTCGTTTTAGTCGTTTTGTACAATTCCATAGTGAATATCCGAATCTACGTGCGGTACTAAGACTGCTAACGTACAATTTAACGGAATCATTTTTGCATTCACAAAGGGATCGCTTTAGCTTTTGAGATGCATTGTTAAAGTTGCATTTGTTATTAGGAGATCGGGTTTGATGTCATTTCTTCCTCAATCTACTTTTTTCTGCTATGATATCTCTTAGTTCCCGTGGATAGTTTATACCAAATTTTTTTCGTGGCACCTGCGATGCAGTTTCCAAACCAATTTCTGTATACATTTAACAAACTTAAGTGCTTCTATTTCTATGTCGTCATGATTATGAATGAGAAGTGATAAGGACTGATATAGAATTAGAACTGACTGATATAGAAATAAACAGATATCGTGCATTAAATTTGGCCAAATACTTATTTAGTGCATTTAAATTTAAAACTACTTTCTTAACGCTAAATATTCAAATAAAGGGCTTTTGTTGAACTAAAAGCTAATTTTTGTTACATCACATCAAACATTATTTACCTTTAAATCGTTTTTCAAATACGTCCTCTTATCATTGGAATTTTTTCGATGTAGTGGTTTTAAGTCAGCCCGGAATCCTGTTTTCGGGTCCTGGTCACCGTCCAGGACCTCCACCAGATATTTTATATAGAGGATTGCAAGTTTTAAAGTTTTTATCTGAAACATATTGAAACATAAATGATTGCATATTTTTAGGATCCTCTGTTCGTTGCATTTCAGCCTAGACACAATCTATTAGAAGAAAAGTTTACTCTAGAACCTTCTTGAAACTTCTTTCGAAGTGTGGAGAATATTCTAGAATGTTCTCGAAACTTCTTTCAAAATGTAGGAATATTCTACAATGTTCCAGAAATTTCTTTCGAAGTGTAGGGAATATTTACTTCAACCATTCGAAAGGTATATAAGTCACCACACAATGATAGTCGAGACACAGTTGAAAAGCAACCGTAACAGTGTGTACATCGGACATTTTCATCGAAACAGCAATATTTGTGATTAAGAAGCAATAAAGTGATTAATGAATTATTAAAAAAAGTGTAAATTGTAATAAAGTAAACTTTAAAGCCAATCTTAAGTGTGTAAATAGCGATTGTTTGATTACTACACAATCCAGTGGAACGAATCCGAGTATTGAGAATTAGAATAAATTGTCCGGAAGGCAATTTCGTAACAATATGCTTCAATTAATAACTTTTTATAATGGATTTGGATCAAGTGTATTTGTGGCCAATAGAATCATTTTTAATTTTATCTCCTTTCATTGATTTCTTTTAAAATTTCTGTCCGTTCAGAAATAAAATAATATATTAACTAATTAGTTAAAAAATAATGTAAAATTCTTGGAACCAACAAATTTGAAACAGAAGGCCAAATTTGAAACTCTCCTTTGCCGGCGGATCAAATATAATTTTTTTTAATGTAGAAACAATTTACATTTTTTCAGCCCATTGAGAACGAGACTTGTTGTTGCACACATTAATTCAGATTCCTATTTCGTCTTTAATAAACGCAAAATTTAATTGATGAATTTCGACATTTAATTATTGTGTTTTAGTTAACTACACGCGTTACCATTAAATTTTCAATTTCTGGATTTTAATTGCTGACTTTAAGAAGCCTAATTGACTTTCTTAATATATTGTGACGAAATCAACACGCCATCTGATTGGTTGCTGGTATTAGGGTGAGCGTCGTTTTCAACCCCTAAAAATGGACACGCGAGAAGGCATCGAAGGCTGAGTTCAGAGGATGGTTGAGGTTCTCGTGTGCAAGCGGTATATAAGCGACTGCATACGAGACATCGGGATCAGTGAACAAGTGAAAATGACCAAGTGAAAATGATCAAATGAACATCGTAGTAGCAGCAGGAGTGAAACAGTGAACATAGTAGCGAAAGTGAACATAGTAGTAGCAGATCAGTTTATAGCCGAATCCTGAGAGTGGCAGCAAGGATCGCGAGCGTCGTGGTAGCAACGGAGAATTAACAAGTGATCGTCGCAAAGCGGATGTCAGTGAGTTGGACGAATACTAATAAAGCCAATTGTTCTAACTGAAGAGGGAATTGTTTGCTTATTACACAGTCCACGATACGAATCCAAGTATTGAGCTTGGTAAAAGTGTCAGAAAGGCAATTATGTAACAATATTTTAAGTAATTTATGATTGCTTGTTTTAAAATATATTGTCAAAAACATAGAATAAATTGGGCCTCCATAAGCGTACATACTTACATAATTATAATAACAAGAATCGTATTTTATTTTATTTTAATCGCTTCCCTTTGATTTACCTTTGATAGTTTCGTATCTGACGGTACATTCGGTATTTTTTCCCTTAAGCAAGTGAAAGCGTTGTTAATACTTTGTGTCCGTCTGCGTTCCTTCTTATTCGCCGTGTTTCTTTTCTTAATTACACGCACTGCAGGCACTGCAATAGCTTTGTCTGAGGCAGGTATAAACAAACCGTCGTGGAAATGTTTTTCCACATCTTTAAAGAGAAATTTGTGAAAAGTATTAATAGAAAATTAGTTCTTAAGCATAAGCAATTGTAAAATAAAAAGATTGAGAATTGAGATTCTAATATAATACTAAGAGGCTGAAGAGTGTTCATAAAAATAATATCATGGGTAATCATAGTTTTTTTTCCGGTAAAGAGGGTAAAAATACCTATCGCATCATCAAATCTGTCGTCACAGATTTGGTATGTGAGGATTGCACTCATTAAAGCATCCCCCTCTCTCACTGAGAATATCTCGCCACCCTGGAACCCTCATAATACTTCCTTCAAGGTGGAGATTCTCACTTCGTTCCTATTGGACTCTCAACGTTATTCCTGCTTCTTCCGCCGGAGCATATTTTCCACATATTTATCTACGTGGTCCCATTTATCTTTGCTGCTTAGATTGACAATGTTTTCGGTAGCTAGAGGTTTCCTGATTTCCATTTGAAGCGTGGTGCGCTCTGTTTGCCACCTCGTGTATTTGAAAAAAGGTGCGCTCTCCATCATCCGCATGCTATCGCCCTCAATTTTGCCCATTCGGTGTAGATATTTGCGGAAGTAGCCGTGCCCAGAGAGTAACTGCGCGAGGTAGAAACTTGCGTTTCTGGCTATTTCTCCCATCCAGCTCCCTATGTCGGATATGAGTCTTGCTGTCCATCTTCTGGGTAATCCATAGTTAAATTGCATTATTTCCATATTTGAAAATATGTCTGCAATTTTAATAAAGCAAACCCCATAAATGACCTTCCGGATAGCGGGAAATCGAAATCATTATCCAGCCGACAAGATAAAGGGATTTTCAAACTATTCGAGCAGATTCCCACTTAGCGGCTGCGGGAAGCTAAGGAGAAACTGTTCAAAAAAGGGATTACCATTAGTCTCAATATAATCAGGTGGTGCTTATACGAACCAAAGGTCACATTTCCCTCTACAATCTTGAAATCATTATTTACGGTAAGCCACATAAATAACCGAAGGACCTAGGAAACAGAAAAGAGTAATCGCAATTGGCCGAATATGGTGTTTATTGATGAATCGACTCTTTGGGCACGTGTTCCAGAGAAGCATGTCTTGTTAACCAGCAATAAACAATTTATTTAATATCTTGGGATGGTTCTCAAAAAGCGGTTTTGGGACATTGCTCCTTTCCCGAACAATTTTAATGCAGAATTCATTACACTCATCTGTGGCCTTCTGCAATCAACCAAGAATATAACTATTTGGTATGCCAGCCACTATGCAGAGCCCGTCAGGTACAATACAAAAGCCGACAAAGTTTCACGGGCAATTACTTTACCTGCGGTGATGTTGGGCATATGCCTCATGATTGTCAGTCGATACGGAGACGTTCTGCAACAAACCCGCCGGTACAATTGCCAAATCAAGACAGATTACGAAATTGGGAAACGGAAAAAAAATCTCAGATGGCACGGAAAATCAAAAGCCTTTTACTGTCACAGTGTAAGAAACGGAAGAAAAATCATAGTAACATTGGATATGGGCGCATTACATTCCATAATCAGAAGGGATCTTGTTCGTGGAATCGAACCGCTTCGGGGTATAAGATGGCATACGGCAACTGGAGATTACTTGGCGATACCACAACAGTGACGCACAAGTTTGTAGCGGATATTGTGAAAAAATTGGATTTTATGATACGAAATGGATTCACACTAGATTTCAAAAGCCGAATGCTGAAATATGCGAACACTGAAACACAGTTATTCGTTGGTGAGGATAATTATGGAGGTGTCAAACCAGCCATTTTATAGTGGTTTATGGTCTAAAATTTATGGAGTTGATGAGAAGAGCAAGTTGTGGATAGTGGATACTGATAACACATTAAAAGACAACATCATGATTGGAAAACCCCTCGTAGAAGAACAACAGAGCCGAATACTGCCAGCAACAGTAGTCAATCTTTCAAATACCGTTAGAATCATAGAGATAGGAAAGGTAATTGGAAATTACTAGGCAATTTCAACCATTGTAAACTATGGGAGCCAGCCGCGAGGCACGAAAAGTAAGATACGAGCTAATAAAAAAGTACCAGACGATCTGGCTAAAGAATGGTCTAAAGCGTTATCTACAGAACTTTCATGCAGCAGTTGTATAGCAGAAAAACGAAAACAGTTGAGTGAAATTAATGGAAGCATCGGAAACCGCATACAACTGATAAGTGATAAAATGAAAGCCAGATATGATGTACGAGCAAGCTCCAAGGGATTTTAGGAACGGTAGCTAGTTATGCTTCGTAATCCGCAAAGGAAAAAGCTATTATTGCAACAAATGCAAAAACACTTGGAAGGTCCTTATAAAATGATAAAGTGGATGAACGATATAGTATACCGCAGTTGGCGAGAAATGTCAGGTACAAACTGAAAGTCGTTCATCTGGTGAGGCTAGCTCCCTATAAAGGTTGCAGTAATATCCTTATTCGGGACGAGCAAGATAAGTGGAGGTTGATGAAACATAAATGAGACCCTAAAAGTATGCAATCGTTTGTGGGTAGAATATATTCATTTTTATTCACCATACAATGTACGCTTAAAAGAACGCTCTAGGATCTTCTCGAAACTTTTTTCGAAGTGTGGGGAATATTCTAGAATGTTCTAGTTCAAAACGCGACACCTATATAAGCCACCACACAATTAAAATCGAGACACAGTTGAACAGTGATCGTAGCATTGTGTTCATAGTGAATTTTAATAGTAATTTAAAAGTAATAAAGTGTTTAAATGAATAAATAAATAAGGTGGAAAATTGTATTAAAAGAAAACTTTAAGCCTAAGATTAAGAGTGTAAACTGCAATAACTGAATAAAGTTAATTAATCTAATTTAACCAAGCGATTGTTTGATTACTACGTAATCCAGCTGCACGAATTCGAGTTTGAGAGTTGGTTGGGAGGGTAATTTCGTAACAATATATTGATTGATATTAAGAGTTTGTAAATCAAAATACTCATAAGTGTAAAGCAGTGTCTATCTATTTACTTACTAAAAGGCATAATGGCGGATTAAATAATATTGTATACAACTAAAAATATTTATCTAAAATTCTATATAGTGCCACCTTGGTAAATTTATAATTTGCTAATTGCATGATACTTAAGTATCTAGTTATTAGTATTAAAATGTTTATAAGAATGAAATCAATAATCAATACTACTTATTTTATTCATAACAGTTTATAGCTCACCTTCTAGCTCTGATGATGATCCTGGGCAGTAACTAGGTGAGCGATAAAAATTGCTGGTGGATGGATTGGCTGTTAAACATGCCATGTTACCATGACAGCAATCTTGATTAGTGTTATCCGAACAGTAAGAAGTATTCCAGGAATCTGCATGTTTTAAAAAGTAAAATTCTACATAAATTAATTAATTGGAAAGAAACAACATGCATATTTTAATATCCTTATTCTATCGTGATTAACAAATATATATTTTTATTTTTTTCATTTCAAATCATAATGTTCACGTTAGGCTAGGTTAGGTGAGCCTGGGCGACCGTGTAGGCCACACATAGGCCTACAAGGTCCTTTGCGGTGCCAGATGGATATCCATTTAAGAGCTGTAGTATGAATCGTTGATCAGGGAGCCGCTTTTAGCAAATCTTAAGAGAGAAACTATCCATAGTTGTGCGACCACTTCTAGTCCTTCAAACCAGGGGCTCCCAGATGTGAATATCGCGTTTTAGATATTGCAGGGCATAGGCATAGTAGATGCTCCAGAGCTTCTCTTGTACCTTGCTCCTCACATTTCCTGCATTCATTATTGTTTGTGAGTCCCACCCTTTTAGCGTGTACCGCCGTTAGACAATGACCTATGAGTACTCCTACTACAGTTCTGCAATCCTTTCTCGGAAGTGCCAGTATCGTTCACGTTATATATATTTCATTTTCTTATATTATTATATATTAATATTTGGACTACCACTAATTTAAAATGGGAATCGTTTAATATCAAAATGTCTAATGAATGTAAATAAGCAAAGAAGTATATATCCCCGAAACTGCCGAAAAGCTCTATTTGTTTCTTTATTTATGTTGAAACAAAAGGTACTATAAGGAGCATGAGCTACTGAAGCTTATGAAAAATATGGCATCGGCTTAGTTCCATAAGATCTAGTTCCGGAATTATATATCACTATTTCAACAATAAGCCAAAGTTTCTTTCATTTGGCCTTGTAAAAATTTCACAGATCAGCTGCATTGTATATGAATTTTATGAAATAAAAATGGCAGCCAACATTAGTAAGTCCTCTATCGTTTTTTGCATACTTATAGGGACTCTCTAAACTTTATTTGTAATAAGGTGCTGAACTCATTTTTATATTAATTACAAAGCTGTTCAGTTTTACTGCTGACTTAAATAAAACGGGCGCTGCTACTCCAAAAATAAGAACATTTGTATATAAAGGTACGCTATATTGAAGTTACAGTTTGTATGGGAGGTGCCACGTCCCCCTTTACCAATTAGCCTTGTCGCAAGCATTTTAATTTTAACTATCGTATTTGCTTTCAATTCTTTTTTGTATTTGATTTAGAGGCTTCTTTATATTGTGACCTAATTAGTAGCCTTTGAGA
This sequence comes from Clusia tigrina, assembly GCA_920105625.2. Lineage (NCBI taxonomy): Eukaryota > Metazoa > Arthropoda > Insecta > Diptera > Clusiidae > Clusia > Clusia tigrina. The sequence goes on along the minus strand of OV050033.1, from coordinate 36,990,506 downwards.
ACCTTTTGCGAGTATGGCAATATATTAAATTTAATCCTCATTCCGTGTATGAGCTTTCTTTTACTTAACTAACGGCAGAAATGCTGCTTGGTATTTGGACGCTTCCGATAATTAATACCAAGAGAATCTGATGAGCATTATAAACGAAATCTCATAGATTCGAAAATCATATAATACGCATCTGTGGTACACATCTCACACATATAAATGTACCAATATCGAAGGATATATAACTTACAACACCAAACACTCTAGTGTCAATAATATATATTATATATATATATATATATATATATATATATATATATATATATATATATCGTATTTGTCCTAGTGGCAAAATTCAACGACGCACAATTAAAAATAAAATAAAACACATCCTCATGAATCTTTTGAGTATGGATTATTTACAAGCAACATGTATTCTCTCTCTCTCGAAGAATACTCGTATGTGATCGCCTGGAATCTCAGCGATTTTTTTCCAAAGACGTGAATGGCCCAAGCAGAAATCCCATCCCTAGCTCTAATAAAGAAACTAACACTTTGTACCAAAAATCTACTCTTACGGAGTTGGAAATGTCCTGGGCGCGACTTAATTACAGGTCAGATAATAAAAGAGCTTCCACCAGTAGCATTAATGCGTTTCTTGTTTAGTGTTAATGCCATAATATGCAATGGCTCATTTCCCCTAGAATGGAAAATCTCTAGAACAACGGTTATTTCTAAGTTCGTTAAATATCCTACTAATGTGGTATATTATAGACCTATAAACTTACTAACAACCCGAAACAGAGAACACAAATATTACAGATCGCCAGTTTGGCTTCCGGGAAAAACATAAAACGGTGGAATAAATTCATCGTATTGTAAGCGAAAGCTGTGTTCCTCGATATCACACAAGCATTTGATAAAGTTTGCATTTAGGACTCGTTTTGAAAGTTAGAAGCAAGAAAAACTGCCTCGGAATATTTGTTAGATTCTTAAAAGTTACTCCTGTAGAATATTTGTCATAAAATACCAAAGTTTCATCTCAGCTGAATACCCTATTCAAGCTGGGGCCCTTAAAGTAGTGAGCTAGGCCTTCTCTACACACTGCTGACGTGCCAACAAATGAGAAAACCATCATATCAACGTTTGCGGAGCACACAATCATCTTATGTTCTCATTTCCATCCAAACTACTCCAGGACATGAATAGTCTGCAGCACTGGTTGGATTATTGGAGGATCAAAGTGAATGAAAATAAAGACGTGGATCAAAATATCTGGGAATGCGCTTTGATAGCCGACTAACATGGACGAGGCATATCAACGCTAACATAGCCCAGAAGAAATTAAAAACAAATGAAAAAATGAAAAATCAGCTAACTCTGAATCAGGCAATCCAAACTTCAATTGGATTACGGGTTTTGCTCTATAAAACCATTATAAAGCCTATATGGACTTCTGAAATTCAACTCTGTGGTACAGCATGCCACTTTTATGCCGAATAGCTGCAGACGAGCGCAAGCAAGGGTATTGCGTACAATTACCCTAAGATACATTAAAAACGGGAATATCCATAAGGACATAAATATCCCAACGGCATCCCAAGATATCTCTAATCTTTTAATACTTGTTCCAAATAAATGTAAAAACTGGATGACAATTGTAGAATTAAATTTCCACTTTCAAAAGGACTTATTCTCTGTAAGAATAAACTTAAATTACAGAATTGCTTTGAAATTCTTACCTTTATAATACACATTTTATCAATCCGACCTGCTTAAAGAAATATATACAAAAATGAGAATTTCATCTTTTGTTCGCCTTAATCAAGAAAACTAAAACTCAAGCCCCATTTTTCTTTAAGACATAGCTTATTTTACAGATATTTTGAACAAATACAAAAGAAAAATGTGGTTTAACTAAAGATCTTTTACAAAGAAGATGCTGCTCAAAACATATGGCTTGCAGGAGTTTCCTTCGCCCCCAGAATTATTTCTCATATTGTGTATTATATGGGGGTGTCACTATTAAGTTTATACACTCTTTGTATTATTTTATTATCATTAAATAATATATGAAAATATATTCGTTAAATATTTTATCACTATTGCAAAATTGTGTCTATTGTGATAGAAAATTGGATGTATCTTCTTTGAATCTTGGCAGTGGGACAATTCACAAAACCTTTTGTTACATGGCGATTTATTACTGCTTGTTTATATATTTACCAAGGATTTTGCACTTGAATCAGAAGCCACAGATTCATGGAGCTTTCGATCTAACGTAGAAGGGTAGGTAGGTTGGGCAGTCGCATCACCAATAAACCAGTGATGCTACTTAGACCACCAGTTGGGTCCGTTGTGAGCTAAATGCGAGGCATGGCTACGCTTCCCCCTCCAAATTGAACCAACCTGAGCCTTATAAATATTGTTAAAACTTACTCAGTTTTATTTGTCACCCATTATACACTACATAAAAATGATTTTTTTTCCTTGGATATATTCAATAAAATACACATTATTATATCTCGATCAAAACACTTTATTTTACTGAACTTATAAACAGAAGAACAAATATATAAGCTTTTTAAAATAGAATTCCCAAATTTGCTCTTCAGACGTACTAGTCTAGAACTTTTTTTGGAAAATTTTGCTGAAATTTGGTAAATTGGCAGAATTGGTTGACTCTCTAACATATGAGAAAAGTGACCGACGGAGTTCAATATTTAAAGAAGAATATATTTATAATTTAGTAAACTTTTGGACTTCAGAATATTGAAACAAAGCACTCAGAAAAATATCGGTTCGAATATTCATCTTTATTCTGATATGTTACTAAAAGTGGACGGTTTAACCAATTAATAGTGTGATGGGTATGTAGGGTGAATGACTTTGAAACAAGCTGAGTGACTAACTGGGTACTAACTCCTAGCAACTGAAGCACCGCATTATACTTAATAAATTTTTATGTTTTAATTTTATATAAATTCAATAATTTTACTAGCACTCAGATATCCGCCGAATATGTCATATACGAGTATGTATATCTTCCATATAAGTACTTCTGATATGTGAATTGAGTAGAACCTTATCTGTTAAACACTGATTCAAACACATTTTTTTATTTTTATTTAAATTTTTTATAAATATTTACATACGATCTATGGCAGGCATTTCCATTAATCGTAAATTATTATAATAAACATTTTCACTGTTATAGTTGTAATTCGGTGACTGTCGACAAATTTGTGTGTCGTATCTGGACATTTTTAAATATATTTATTATTAACTTGTTCTTAATGAAATATTTATATAAAAACTTCGAAATTTGTTCTCAGTTCGTATGTTGGCGCGATGTCAGCCAATGAAGTACTAAGTTCGTTCACATTTTAAATGGAGGTTCATGCCTGAAGCTGCCAAATATCACTCCCACTAACAACAAGGTTGGTGCCCTCAAACACACCCCCAATACACACAAACCAAACGAACACAAATCGAAACAACAATTTTGAAAACAACACGCGATTGGTCACTGAAATACGAAAGTGTGCGTGCATTCGTTTCACGCACAAAGTGTTTGTGCGACACTCTTCTTTACTACTACACACACACAGAGTCATGCACAATTTCAGTAACCCACCCGGGATAGTTCTCATGAAAATCGAAGCAACCAGTAAAAAAGGCTAAAGTCGGGTTGAATTGACAGGGAGATACCCTATACCGAGAAAATTCATTTCCACATTTAAAATGAAGTATCATACTATAATTGTGCAAATTTTGTACATATATTTTATATACAAATCTACTTATCCATACGTCTTTAATGGGCGTGGCATTGCAATCACCCCGCTCAATTTTTTACTGCTGATTTTGTGCCACTTTAGTTAGTTTTGTCATATTTCTTTGATCAACTTATAGAGATTTCCAAAATTTAAAAATGTGTCAATTATGGTCGAGGGAACTAAATTACACTGCTCGACTCAATCAACGTTTTTGTTGGTGCAATAGAAAATGTAGCAATATAAAAATATCAAATGTAACCGAGTCCAAACAGCATATCATGTAATTCTTTAACGAATCAATCAGTAATTAAATATGAAAGTGCTCCTGCTTCGTCCAAATATTATATTGCCGGAGAAGTTGATGTATCAGGAGATGAGTCCTCTGAAGCAGATACCCTCTGCACTGTATTAATACTAGAGAAGACGCTCCAATTAATCGGCCGTCACTCCAGTGAATTAGAAGTATATTCTCCACTGGAAATCGTTAATCTAAAATGGTTCGCTCTTAAGAGCACCAGTACTTCCGGGACTCCCAGATCGGTTCTTGGGAAGCAATCCCCCTTCAGCTAGGTAGTCAATAACATGAAATACAAATATTACCTCAAGTTAATTTAGGTTAGACTGGTTGACCGAGTAGCCCACGCATACACCTGTTAGGTCCTTAGCGATACCAGATAAGTGTCGCGAAAGTAGACATCATTGAATAGGGAGGCGTTCTTAGGTAGCTTTATAAGTGGTGCTATTCCCAGGATTAAAATAAGGTCGGACAGAACAATTAATTATTCAATATCAACACCATTTGTTTACTGACGCTTCCATTTGTCGTGTAGATTTCAAAAAGCCATTGTTCAGCCATTGATGTAGATCGATCAGGGACACATTTTATACCTGACTTCTATAAACTAAAGAGTGGGTGTATCTTTTTAACTTACTGAATGACGCTGGGACATATCTGTCAAATAGGGAGCGAACGATATGTAATCAACCTATTATATCCGTTGGTTGTATGTAAAGGATACAAAATTAGACTGTAAATTCGATCAGTTAAGGCATGTAAAATAATATATATTTTTATTGGCAAGTCTTGTTCGAAAGTGACACAAGAAGTTTTCCTGTATTTCACCATCCATTTCACACAGCCGCCAAAGATCATCATCGGCCAAGCCTAAATCATTAAGTGATAGGCCACAATATTTTGTAAGATAATCATCGAAGACTAGAAGTTCCTCTTTTTTCAAATTTAGTACCTTTAATGAAATAGGATTTATGCACCTGGTCTGAACTTCAGTCAGCTCTCTCATCGGATTGCAAGCCCTTTAGAAGCAGCAACAATAGTTTTAAGGCGCCAGGATAAGTTCGCATGCAGGAGGCTCGGCTCGGAAAGGTTGCAAAGTATCCAATAAATTAGTCAAACGTCATATTTTTTATACTAAAATATAATGTATAATGCATTAATGCGCTCCACAATCAATTGCTTTTACGTGTCAATATAAGATGAAGTCCAATTAGCAGACCAAAAACTACTGCTTTAATTAACCGAAGCCATTAATTAAAGATGGAAGTCAAGTTATATGCAGATATACCATCAATATAACCGTACCATTAGTATACAAACTAACAACTCTCTGAAATTGTTAATAAGTTGAAATCAATCCGTTTATTTTACACAATACATGCAAGTTATAATTTTCGTTCAATATGACTTATACAAGCGTCGTGTACTGACTCATAAGGCGTACATTATATATTATAAAATACTGTACTTACCGAATATGTTTAAGTCAAAAACGACACCTAAGTTTGCTACTCTATCCATCTTTGACCGAGGAAACAATGGGAAATGATCAAGAGGCGACCGTATATAGCAGCTCTGCTCGATCACTATTCTACCGCTCAAATGCACATCCCTAATATTATGCACAAAATGTTTCAGTAAGTTAAGTTGAACTAATTCCAATTACTAAGCTGTTTACTCCAATCTGATCGGAAACGGATTTGTATTCCGATTTCTATGTTTGGTGGTATTCTGTAATCGTTTCGCTTCTCGGAGTTTCCAAAGAACATTAAACCTATCATATCATATCCATTCAAATCAATCGGTTGCTATGCTTTTTGGTGCAGATTTCTTTAATGTTTATCAAATTTCTAAGATGTGCGCTGAATTTTAAGGAAAAAAAACAGAAATTATAACTTTTACACCCTGCTACAGTCGAGTTGGAGGAGAACCGTGCTGAACTTGGTTCTTGTCCTACAATCTTATCTTACAGATATTTTACTTTAGCACAATTTTCTGCTTTGTAAACCTTCTATCTATAATTCAACAATCATAATATAATTAAATAGCCATTTCAGTATTCATGATGTAGCAAGTATAAATGTTAAAATCAATTGCTATCTAAAACTTTCGTTATGTGCCGCTGTTATATTCTATTTCTGTCATACTATATCATGACTATACGGCTCACCGATCTGTGTCATAAACGATGACGAATCTCGTTTGCACTAATGAACAATCTTACCGTGCATTCGAGAACATTCAGGAGAGGAGACCTCGACTATAAAAAGGGTCCCTAGAATAACAAAGCAATTCACTTGAAAGCAATAACAATAAGAATGATAGAATTATGAGTGAGAACTGCATTCAACCATGTTATAATTTTCTAAAGTGAAATTCACCAGTTTAATTAAAGATGACACAAATCCAGTGATCAAATTATTGTCAACAAACTAATGTTCGTCCCAATATATTCTTCTAGTTTGCTTTGAGAGAACTCCAAAATTGTCTTGTTGTTTTACATTAACTTGAGGAACCTGTGACTCGTTGTATCGAGCGGCAGATATTCCTCCATGACGGTTCTTTATCCAATATGATACTAATGTCTTGCAGATATTTTTAGCTCCTTGTATAAATTATTCTTATATTTAATTAAATGTTTTTATTAGAATATTTGAAGGGAAACTTAAATCTCATTGAAAATTTGTAACTTTGTAAATTAAAAAATGTTCTTCTGGAATACCATACTGAATTTACTATTAATCTGCAAAAGGGTAATTATTTTATATCTTAAGTTTATTTATAAAATTGACTTTTAAAAAAACTATAATAATATATCACTTAAATAGTATCACAAGAGTAGAATTAAGAATATAATTCAGATTATACAGTAATTTAATTTATAACTTTATTTAACTGAGATTAAATTTAAAAAGCGTTCATCTGCACATGACAACAGAAACGTGAAAGTACAGAAGAAGAAAACTAAAATACCAATATCAACAATTAGAATCTTAATTGTATTGAAAAACTGGAAAAGCCTATTCGCTTTTCCTGATTCAATTCCACAGAGAGTTACTAACAAATTTGTAAAAGGGTGCATTTTTCTTTCCTCCCTGAAATAAGTTAGTTCTAGGGCAATTAATACACCTGCAGGAATGAAAATGCTGTAATTGCCAATATCTTCGTTCCCTACCATTGAAAATATATAAACAATCACCGCAGCTAGTAAAACATGTAATCTGCTTTTTAACAAAAAAGGCTTTTGTGGAGCAAGTTGGGTATCGTTGTTTAAAGAGCTGAATAGTCCATTCGAATGCTCAAAATTGTATGGTGACGGTGGTATATATTGGGGCATGTCAGGTTCGACTTCAGGATCAGGAAATTTACAATACGGATCTATTGTTGGACCTAAAAATAAATTGAAGACAATTTTTCAATATATAAATCAAATAAAGCTCAATTATCAATTATAAGTTTATGTATAAATGAATCACTGTATAAGGCAGCCTTAGACGAATACATCATTTGCTGTAAGTTTGTTTTATATTTATTCTCTTTTCATTTTGCGGCAGAGTAATTGAAACTAATGAGTGGAATTTACAGCATCATTAACTGCAGCTGCTCAACGGCACAGCGAATAATCATATTTTAGTGATTTGGAAGTATATGGCTGTACTGTATAATAGGTCGGTTGCCTATTCTAATGTAAAGTATTCATAAAATTTCAGAAATATCTGTTATACACTTTTAATAAAGTATAATATTATAACTAATCATACCATTCCAAATACACATAGCTAACGTAAAACTATTGATCAAATAAAATATGAAATGGCCTTGTTCACGTCATTCTACATGGAAGAACTCATAATTGCGAGACTCCTGTGGAGTTTATTAGCATGTAAAATGTTCTTTAAAAGTACACTCTGCCAGAAAGAGCATTGTAAATTAAATAGAGCAGTTTCATTTCAGTTGTATAAAATAGAACAGTTTCAGGAAATGCGTACTACATGTGAACACAACGCAAACACAATAGAATAACTAATATATGACGGGAAGCCAATACAAGAATAGTAGTGTAGTGCAGCTAGGCCAGTTTATGCAACTCGACCAAGTCATAAATTTTAATGGTCGCAAGCGAATTTTTGGTCAACATTAACATCCCAGGAACAAACATTCAGGCTTCCATATTGACTTTAGTGCAAAATTGATGATGATCTCTCTTATGGTTTTCATTATTTAAAAATACCTAATTAATTCGGAAATATCATAAATGGACGTCAAATCATCATCATCATCATTATAACTGCGGGTGTTTATTTATCTGTACTATTGATTCATTTATGCTGTACCTTCAGTTTCTTGTAAGTTTCCCTTTCCACGGCCATTCAACATTTCCAATCGGTTCTTCGCATTTTCCAGTATTTTTCTTTTCCTTGCTTCACGCTCTAATTGAAGTCTATTTTGTGGTAATGGTTCCGCATTAACAGCATTATTCAGCGAACCCGTTTCCTCCATGACAATAAAATATGATTATAAGTTTTTAAATTTAATTTTCCTTGATAAGAACAACACACAAAATGGCGAACGAATATATGACTTGTTTTATTAGGATAACAGCTGTTACATTCTAAAAAACTATGCCAAGCTGCAGGTGGCGCTATTTCCCTCAAACCATGCAGTGTTGTATTTTGTATGTTTTATTCAAGGCGAATCAGTTGGAGGTGAAGGTGAATAGAGCAGTTTTCATAAACATTTTGAGAGAGTTACTTTATTGTCATAATTAATGATTAACACAGAGCCGATTTTTCGTAATTTTGTAAATTTATTTAAATAGGTTTTTCATTTATTATCAACGACGAGAAAAAACTCTGCAGATGGCAGAAAATGGTAACGTACTGTTCCGTAAGAACCGAATTAAAAACCAGAGAACACAGAGAAGGGACACATAAACGTCAAATCTTCTGACATTTAAAAAAATATCTGTTTTTAATTAGTTGCTCATATGGATCGGTTTGTTTATCATTGGTTAACCAGAATTCTGAAGAAAATCAGCTACACTACTACAGTTTTGCACATGTGTAAGTGTGCGCAAAACAAGAGTCATTTCTCTGTATTCTCTGCAGCATACGTCTGCTATGTTCACAAAAAAATTAAAATGCCGGAGTTTTGCTACGATTTAATAGACGCTGTGAGGGATGAGCTCGCAATTTATGTATAAAGCCATCCATCGATGAGTTTGATATCGTCAAATGTCAAAATCGAAGTAACGAGGGCAGATGTCCGTCCAATCGCTATCGTTACGTCTCGTCTATTTTGGTTGTACCTTTCGTTGTGATACACGATGAGCAATCGAGTGGAGAACAGCGAACGTGATATGTTTTTTAATATTTTACTTTCAATAATTAAAAAAAAAAATAAATAACGTTCTTTCTATATTTATTACTTCTAAAATATATAAATTATACATTTTAAAAGCACAACCACAACTTTTTTCATTTTTAATACCTTTTCTCTTTATTTTTATAACTTTTCACTTTATTACTTTATAAAAGAAAATCCAAGCCAGCGTTAAATGTTTGTTTGACAGACGCTCTTCTTTTTCTTCACTTCAAGGCTTACCGCTATACGCGAAGTTTTTGTAACGACACGTTTGTTTCGTTTTGTTTGATTCCGTCAAGACTAACTGGACGTTTTGTAAGACTTCCGCTCACCACTTCTCAATTTCTTCTCAGTTACAAATGAAGAGAGATGGCCAACATAAGATGACCATAAGAAATAACTTGTACCACTATTCAGTAACTCTGTTAGGAGTTGAATCACAAGCGCACCTGAGTACTCATTTCCTTGAATAGGGTCACGATCGATCGAACCATCACCTGCATCTTCACGGGGTATACCCTTTGTGGACCTCACGCCAAAAAATTTGATCCAGCAGTACCAGACATCTGTAGAAGCTATTACGACGAGGAGGAAATGGTAATGCATATGGAGAGATTTGAGCAGTCTGTCTTTCAATGATCTGGACAATCTAACTTTAGTGACTATAAAGAGTCTGCGCAAATTCTTCCAGAACTCTGAATGGATATCCTAGTTGCTGATGAAAGAGTAGGAACTCAATCCCCACTTAGGTCCCCATAGTCAATCAGTTTCGAATTTCAAATTTAATTCTGTTTGTGTAACGCTTCGCACCAAATCAATGAATAACTTAAATATTGTTAATATGAATGTAATATTCTTTAGTAGGATAAATTTAATACTAAATAAAACCTTTTTTAATTTCAATTGTATTTACAAACACACTTTTACCTGCGACTAAAAATCTTGAAACACTTGCATAATCCGTTTGAGCGATATTTCTGATAGGTCTCTCAAACGATTTCATAACTAGTTAACTGTGATTTCATCGTGAATTATTTGAACAAAGAAAAAAATTAAGAACAAATGTTGCTGATTAGTATGTACGAGGGTTAAGGGGGTAGTCCTCAGGGTAGTGATATGCGTAATATAGTCCTATGTTGGATCCTTAGCCTATACTCTACCAAGACCGTTAGTGAGTGACGATGAGTCACATCCTGCTCGAGGTGACCCTGCCACTTACTGAACACAACCGATCTAGACTGGAATAAACACTTCCCCCCTAATCCAGGGTGTTATGCGTGTCCGTGCCTATTGGATGGGTTTTGCAGTCAGGGGGTTATCCGCGTAGACTGTATTCGAACAGTTAAGAAAACAATTAATGCTTTTATCTGCCCACAGTACAGCACAGGCGATTTAACAGTCGTAAAAATCGAGGTGCCCAGCGGCCCAGACCTACTAGCGGCATCAGCTTATATGGCGCACAACAGTGACGCATCACCGGAAGAGGTAGCGATCCTGGTCGCCAATGCTGCTGCCAAAAATGTCCCACTCTTTCTGGGATGCGACGCCAACGCGAGGCACACGCTATGGGGTAGCACCGAGGATAATGAAAGGGGTGAGTCAATTTTTAACTTTATAAATAATTCGAACCTTACAGTATGTAACAGAGGGAATACTCCCACATTTACCTTCCCCAGCTCTAATAAATGTGCTGGATGGGAAGAAGTCCTAGATTTAACTCTAATTTCAGAAGACGCATCAGTCCAGGTAGGAGAATGGAGGGTATCCAACAAGAAGTCCTTCTCGGACCATAGTTGGATAGTTTTAAGGTAAATTTGAAAACCGTAGATGCTATTGCTTACAGAAACCCCAGGATAATAAAGTGGGATACTTTTACGAGGGTAGCTAGCTCAAAACTTAAAATTTCTAACACAATGAAATTTGAATCTACTGAGACGATAGACAAAAAGTGGGGAATCTTGAGGAAGCTCTTAATATAGCTTACAAGTGCGCTTGTCCCGTCACTAAAAGTAGAAAAACTCTTCCACCATGGTGGTTCAAAAAATTATCGGATCTCAGGAAGAGAACCAGGAAACTGTTCAACCAATGTTATAGGGACGAAGATTGGGCACGATATACGAGTAAAGGGAGTCTCAAAGTTTACAAAAAATCTATCAGGGAAGCCAAGAAAAATGGCTGGAGAGAATTTTGTGAATCAATTGGGGCAACCGCTACTTCAGCAAGACTCAGCAAGATACTGTCCAAGGAACACACCAGCCCCTCTTTCCTTAGAAAGACGGATGGTGCATGGACGGAAACATCTTCTGAAACACTTGATTTCTTACTTCAAACACACTTCCCAGACTGTAAAGATACCGCGCATGTATCTCAATTACCCGTTGTGGGCAATCAGATGCCACCGGTTTGTGACCTGATATTCACGGACGAAAAAATCAAACACTCTATAAACTGTTTCTCGCCTTACAAATTGCCGGGCTTGGATGGGATTTTCCCAATCATGCTGCAAAGGTTACAGGTTGTAGTGATCCCATGGCTGAAGGGGATATATAAGGCATGTATACGCTTCAACTACATCCCCCTCAGTTGGAGGAAGGTAAAGGTAGTTTTCATCCCAAAAGCGGGGAAGATTGGGCATGAGTCGGCAAAAGATTTTAGACCCATTAGTCTTACGTCGTTTCTTCTTAAAACAATGGATGGAGGGCTCTGGAAATCCATCTTAGGCATACAGTGGATCAGTTTCCCCTCTCGAAGTCGCAACACGCATATCTCAGGGGTAAATCTACGGAAACAGCTTTACATGAGGTAATTCGATCAGTAGAAAAGACAATCCACCATAATCAGTACACGTTGGCGACCTTTCTGGACATAGAGGGGGCTTTTAACAACGTTAGTAACAAAGCAATTCTGGTCTCTCTCACCAGGGTAGGGGTTGAGGAAGTTCTTAGGGAGTGGATAGTTACAATGCTTAGGACTAGGGCCATTCAGTCTGAGCTGGGTAACACTATTCTCGTCAAACACGTCAGTAGAGGAACACCACAAGGTGGGGTGATTTCACCCTTATTGTGGCTATTGGTAATTGACAACATCTTCGGCATACTAGATTCAATGGGGGTTAAGACGGTAGCATACGCGGACGACGTAGTGATAGCTGTATCAGACATGTTCCCCTGTGTAATAAGTGATATTATGCAAAAGGGGCTGGACAAACTGAATTCCTGGGCCACAGGATGTGGACTAGGAGTGAATCCAGAAAAGACAGAACTGATACTTTTCACTAACAAGACCAAGATTCCGATCTTTAAGCTTCCGACACTTAACGGACAACAGCTAAAGCTAGCGGAGAATGCGAAATACTTAGGAGTTATCCAGGACCCCAAGCTAAATTGGAGAACCAATATAGAGTTACGGGTCAGGAAAGCCCACGTAGCTTTCTACGCATGCAAGAAAATGTTTGGGAAAAAATGGGGACTACGCCCCCATATCACTCACTGGATGTACGAAGCAATCGTGCGTCCAATACTAACTTACGGTGCAATAGTCTGGTGGCCAGCTCTAGACAAGGGCTATAACGTTCAGAGACTTAGTAGAGTTCAAAGAACAGCTGCCGCTGGCATTGTAGGGAGCCTGAGAACATGTCCAGCGGAGGCACTCAACGTATTGCTACACATCCTCCCTATCGATCTGTACATTAAGAACGTAGCCTGCAACAGTGCGCTAAGGTTAAAAGCGACAAACTGCTGGTCTGAGCGAACGTACGGTCATGGTAAGGTGCTATACACAGTGACGAGGGAATTAACACAAATGAAGACAGATTACATAGTACCACAACTGGACTTCAAAAAGGACTTCAAGGTTAGATTTCCCTCAAGAAAATTGTGGTCGAAGAGGAAACTCCAAATGGAGTACGATATACCCATTTATACGGACGGGTCAAAAATGGACCTGGGCGTGGGGGCGGGGGTCTTTTCTCCGCACGCTAACATTAACTACTGTACACGCCTACCCGATACAGCTACAGTTTTTCAGGCGGAAGTACTCGCGATCAGAGAGGCATGTCGACAGATCACCCACCACATTAGAGAAGGGCAGAGGAGCACGATTGCTATTTTTGTGGACAGCCAGGCTGCCATAAAAGCCCTACAATCAAACACCATCAACTCCAGACTGGTCAGACAGTGCAGGGAGGAACTTAGGGCTCTAGGTCACCATGATGACATCACAATCATCTGGGTCCCCGGACACAGGAATATAGATGGAAACGAGAAGGCTGATGGATTGGCGCGCAGAGCAGCCTCTCTCGATCTAACCCATGTGGAACTAGTACCTGTTTCCATGGGTGCGATTAAGAAGGGCATCTACATGCACTGTCTTACCTTAGCGGGCAATAGATGGAGGACACTTACAACATGTAATACATCCCGGGCGACCTGGCCAGTCTTTAACACAGCGAGATCTAGGGATTTCATAAACAGGGACCGCATGGACACCAGCCGCCTCACGGCGGCCTTTACGGGTCACTGGCTCGTGGGTACTCATGCAGAGAAATTGCAGAGACCGTACAATACCCATTGTAGAAGTTGTGGAAATTCAGAAGAGAAGGAAACCTTAATCCATTTTCTTTGCGAATGCCCGGCTCTGGCGGCCGCAAGAAATAGAACACTAGGAAACTATTTCCTAGCGAGTTTATCCGATCTCTCGGGTGTAAAACCGAAAGATCTTTTAAGATACCTAAACTCCACATAGTGGATTTAGTGAACAACCCATCGTTTTCTCCGGCGTTAGGAGAGGTTGTGGTATCAAAACGTCGCTAAGGCGATAATTGTGAACCATGTGAGGACCGACTTGGATCAGCCACTGCAACCAACCAACCAACCAGGATGTACGAGACAAAAGGCACAGAGTGGTTAATGATATACATAAGCTCCTGAAAGCGTGAATAGAATAAAATATACATGCAATGATGTAATTTTTTAAATTTTCCACCAGTATAATAACAATTTTTACAAGATTTAAGAAGTAGTAGTGCTACGCGAAGACGCAGACCTTCTGTGCTTATGGGTGAATAATCGTTGAAGGTTCTTCGATCTAATTTTGGAGAGTGTCCCCATCTATATCTCCAATTGGTATTCTTTACTGTCCCAAATGATGATGAGTATAAGATGTCGGTTACCTCTAAATATCCTGTATTGTATTCGCGAAAAGTAACTAGCAACATAGCAAATCGTCTAATTCTCTCATAGACAGGAGGAAATTGAAGTTATGTACAAATTCTCAAATAATACTAATTCAAGAACCACGACTTCACCAACATCGTGCCTATGGGATGTGAGGGATTGCTTGGTTCAACTCGTTTTCACGATTGGCTGATTGCTCGATGCTGAGGCAACTTGGTTCTCCACATGTCTTCTAACACAAAATTAGGTATCATAAATAAACAGGGTAGCGTCATCATAAGCATCATACGACTCCATCACAACCTGTCTCAATGTTGATGGAATAGAAAACGGAAATACTAATTGATATTTTACATGGTTTCGTTGGAATCAATTATCAGAACTCATGTAGTAAACTAGTATTTCGAACCACCTATGGCAATAAAATGTATGACAGCGACAGGATTGTCGTCGAGGTAACCATTGGAGTTTATATTACCACTGACAACGGCATATGATCAGCGAGAAACAAGTTCTTCCGGAGCAAAGACACTCAATTCCATCAAATTCTAAGACAGTACTTTTGGTCAAATTCAATGGGTATAATGGAAGGAATAAGTTGCAGATTTTAGAAGATGTTGAGAAGAAGATATGTTGATATGTCTTACATCTTGATTGGAAAAGCTCTAAAAAATTCCAAAAAATAACAGCTTAAACCCAGTTTGAATTCTGAATTATAAAAATAAATTGGCCGATGCCTGAAAGTATCTGCACTAATGGAAGGAAGCGGTATTATAAAACAGACCTATATGATCTGAAAATGTAGTCAATAGCAAAAGACTTAACAAAGAACCTTGATATAGATTCAAAAAATTAACCTAAATAACATTGGGAAATGCACTTTTTGAAAGGCAGATGTAAAGCGTCGTCAATTCATCAACCATCAAGGAAAGCACCACTTTCAAGACAAGGTGAGTAATATAGCTAGTCGAGGAAATAATACAAAATAATGCAATTGAATCATCATCGAGTGGTGCTGGAAAAAGAAGGGTGGATGTACGAGTACATAGTTCTGTGTCAACGATAGGAAATAATTTATGATATATTGAATATGCATTCCGCTGCTCAATTGTTCTCCAGATTAGATCTGTAAAGCGGTCATTGCCAGTGAAAGTAGTCGAACATGAGAAAGAGGAAACTGCCTTTAATGTTGGTGGTAACTTGTGACAATTTACAGTCATGTCTTTTGGTTCTTTCAACGTACCAGTAACATTCCAGCGGCTCATAGATTATGTTTTAAAAACTTCTTGTATGAGGGTACGTGGGTAGGTTGAACTCAAAGAAATCCGTACAATTTAAAATTGAAGTAACATTCTTGGACTTAAGGTAACACCTAAGGATGTACATACAGACGAAATAAAAATGAAAGCAGTCAAAGAGAGGTCTATGTCCTAGTTATCTTTTCTGAATCTGAATATCTGAATTTCGAATAGCGTTTTAATCATACCATGGAAGAACACCTCTGAATAGTTGTCAGCAGTTATTAGGCGGATTAGTGATGAATACATCCCGATATCGCTAATAGCCCATATATGATATGAAAACTGATTTGTGGATTGTATCACACCATCTGTACCTTGGAGGAGTACGTTAACAAAACAAAATTATCAAACGAATTAATCTATCTAATTCAAATGCAGACAAGAACTCGTGGCAATATAAAAGTAGTGCACTTGTAGAGATTAGCACCGAACAGAGTTAAAGATTAATTAGAAGCCATTTTGATTAAATCATGATGTCATAAATAACATGCAAATTAAATCAATATTTAATAAAAACGAAACTGGTTGACAAAAACCAAATGGTAAATATTTTATTGAAAAGTGATTATGAGGAGAACAGAGGATCACACCAGCTGAGTAGTAGTAGCAGAAGATTATTAAAATCAATACTTAAATTAAATATAAATATATTTTGACTTGACGTTCTAAAATAGTTTTTGAAATCCATTGGCTAAATTCTTTCTTTTCTATTGCCAATCTATTGCTTTACCATTTGCTCCTTTTTTACTTCTATCCTTTCCTTCAATTAGCCCGATAATTAATAATGCGCTCCCAATTTTCTTACTTTCCATGTTTACTTGTGAAATTTCACAACTTGACTGACGGTTTGAGCTTCGAATATGAATGATAGTTCGGCCACTACGAGCTCTCATTCAAAACTGATGAATTTTTGACTGATGTTCGATAATGTGTACCTCACTTGTTACAATAAATAATCTATTAACATATGTTTTGTGGATTTTGCAAATAACTCAATCACAAATAAAAATTGTAAAGTGATTTTTTTTATATATAAATTTCAAAATATTTTGACATTACTAGTGTGTAACATTAAGTAGAAATTGTATCAATTTTCGTTTTCACAACAGATTTCTGCATATTTGATTGGGAATTCACCATGATTGCATTCACCTTTAGAATAAATTCACCTTGTGTGCACCCTATGTGACCTATTTCACTGTTTTGTGTTCTATTAGTTAAGATACTTCATGACTTTTACATTTTCATCTTCACCGACAAAATTTTTTCCAGTACAGGTTATAGAGTCTTAAAATGCCTTCCTTTAAAGGTAAATTTGAAGGAAAACTGCATTATAATGTTCATATTTTGTATACCTCTTTTTCTCATAAAGTCAAAGTGAAGTGGGGTCGTGAACTGTTTCCTGACATTGAAGTCAATACCGATGAAGAGCCGATCGTTTTCAAAGCTCAGCTTTTTGCGTTAACGGGTGTGCAACCAGCGAGACAGAAGGTGATGTGTAAGGGTGGTATTCTAAAGGACGATAAATGGAATTTACAATTAAAAGATGTGAGTAGAAACACTGGCATTCTTTAAAATATTACACTTATTTGTTTTATAAGGGTGCAACTGTTTTGCTGTTAGGTTCACAAGAACAAGTTCCACAGGAACCAACGGTTGCCGTAAAATTCATTGAGGATATGAATGATGCGGAAATGGCTACGGCGGTAAGTTTAGTAAGTGTACATAATGCATCTAATTTGAATGTGTGTTTGTACTTTTAAAGATGGAACTGCCAGCAGGCCTTACAAATTTAGGCAACACTTGCTACATGAATGCCACTGTTCAATGTCTTCATGCGGTTCCAGAGCTACGAGAAGCTCTCGTTAACTTTCGTTCTGAGAACGTTGACGGATCACTGCCGTTAGCTATGACTACCGCTATGAAATACTTATTCAAGCAAATGGAAAATGGTAGTACTGTGACTCCAATTGTATTGTTGCAGACATTACATAGAGCATCGCCTCAATTTTCACAGACCGCGGAGAACGGTACTTATCGTCAGCAGGATGCCAACGAGTGTTGGTCAGAATTCCTGAAAATGCTTCAACAAAAATTGCCGCCAACTGACCAGAAGACCAGTGTAGATAGTGAAGAAGTGAAACTTAAAAAATACAAGTAAGTGAGAGATTATGTGATATGAAATCAATATATAATGTGTGCATTTATGTATTGAAAATGTAAATTATATTTAGCTCATTTATTGAACAATTTTTTGGAGGCACATTCGAAGTTAAAATGAGTTCCATTGAAGCCCCGGAGGAAGAGCCAACTTGTAGTAAGGAACAGTTTCTTCAGCTCAGTTGTTTTATTTCGCCAGAAGTGAAATACATGAATAGTGGCTTGAAATCGGTAAGAAGAATTTGTATATATTAATTTTTATTATTTAATAATATTAAAAAAATCTTTTACTAACAAGATAAAAATTGTGTACAAGTTCTATTCTGTCGTATTAGCGCTACTAGAATATAGAGGTTATATTGTCTTACAGATCTTATTTTACTATTTAGGTCAAAATGATAAATTTATATTCGAATATAGTACCCAAAATTTCTGCCCACAAGAGTGGCTTTCAATATATTTAGACTGAATTCATTTATTATTTATAAGTATATCCAGTATACATACGGTAATAATGAAGGTTATTTGTAATTGAACGAAACTATAAAGTTAAAGCTATTTCTAATTGTCAAATTAAGTTGAGAATTTTTTTCATGTTAAATTGTTAATTACTTCCGAAATTAAAACAAATAGTTTAATAATTACTCAACATGTTTATTTGATTTGATATTGTGTATAGTTATATTTTAATTTACCGTTACATATTTTTTAGTAAATAACAACTTTATGATGCTTTTTTTTATTTTAGAAAATGAAGGAGCAGTTAATAAAGAGGTCTGAATCACTTGGGCGTGACGCTAATTATATAAGAACGGTATATAAATAACACATATGAAACAAATCAGTAATTAACAAAAACATTGTTTTGACAGAGCTCCATAAGTCGCTTACCGGCCTATTTAACAGTACAATTTGTTCGCTTTCAATACAAGGGCAAAGAAGGAATCAATGCCAAAGTATTGAAAGATATAAAATTCTCAATAGACTACGATGCTTTTGATTTATGCACACCGGAACTTCAAAACAAATTGAGCCCAATGAGAGCAAAATTTAAAGAATTAGAAGACAAGAAATTGGAGTCTCAAATAAAGGATAGTGTGAAGGAAGAATCAGATCCAAAGAAGGAGACACCCAAAACCGAATCAGAGCAATATTGGTTTGATGATGACTTCGGCAGCAATAATTCTGGATATTACACCCTACAGGCTGTACTTACGCATAAAGGGCGTTCGAGTTCTTCTGGCCATTATGTAGCTTGGGTGCGGCGCACAGGTGACATGTGGTATAAGTTTGATGATGATGTTGTATCGTCAGTTACCACCGATGAAATACTTCGCCTTTCGGGTGGTGGTGATTGGCATTGCGCATATGTTCTGTTATACGGACCTCAACTTCTGCCAAAAGCTAATATAACAACGGAGCAATTAAAATTATAAATAAATTGTATATATACGAAAATGCATTTGAAACTTTATTTAAATAAAATTATTAAGTGTAGATTTTTTATTATAAATATATTTTCTTACAAATGAATTGTGGAAATGGTTTGCACATATTTTGGAAAAACTTGATAGAAGGGTGGATCTACGAGAAAAAAATCTGCTTCTACATAATATTTTATCGAAGGTCAACTTTTTAGGGCGTCCAAAAAGTGATGGAGGCGCAAGTCTCCAAAATAGGTGCTTCACACCAAACCGTAATTTCACGTAATTTGTTATCCATACTTTTAGCATTGGTAAGTAAAAATGGACACCGGACTCCAGATATGGTGTTGCGAAGAATGGTATCTATGTAGTCAATTAGCACGTAGAGTTACAGCCTTCAAGAAGGTTCGTAAGAAACCGGCGCGAAACGCTCGTCTACTGCGTGGGAAACCATTCTGATTCCGATATGAATTTTTTATACTTATGGATTGTAATTCGATTAGACCATTGAGCAAGGGTAAGCCTAGGAAATTATGTATTCATGGTCAGCATAGAGA
Organism: Clusia tigrina; assembly: GCA_920105625.2. Lineage (NCBI taxonomy): Eukaryota > Metazoa > Arthropoda > Insecta > Diptera > Clusiidae > Clusia > Clusia tigrina. The sequence goes on along the minus strand of OV050033.1, from coordinate 36,970,464 downwards.
GTCCAATAAGCCCTAACTATTCTAAAAAAAAGTGCCATAATCTTTCCGGCCAGTCTTTGCCGTTTCTTTGGAACCAGTACACCTCTCATAGTCAATCCTTTATTTGTCTCAGGAGTGTAGCAGTAGACCAAGTACTATTTTCACCGATAAATCTGCGCAAAAACTCCAGTTCATTTCGCTTAAACTGCTCCATAAAGCCTTCAAATGCTCCTGAGAGACAATATTTTAGCGATCATCCTCAACTTAAATTTCACCTTATTACCGTGGCGTATAATAAAAATTCTATAAGATCGCGATACATCACTGCTAATTTTAGCGAAATCGCCGATGTTGATTGATATGCATAATAATAAAAAAATACAAATAACAGCAGAACAGTTGAATCTTCAGGGATGCATTGTAATAGAAGGTTGTCAAAATCCAAACTATATAATCACTTGCAATTTATTTGCATATTGAGGCTGCAAGCTTTGTAATTCACCCTCGTAAATCATTGCGGATTAAACAACTGAATTAATTATTTAACTTACGAAAATATACTTATTGGATCTACCAAAATAAATGAATACATGCCTGGCCAGTAGGGCATTTTTTTTCAATATTTGAGCAGATTCCAATATGTCAAAAAAGATTTGTGTTTCATTTCTCCCTTTGAAATATCTGTTGCGGTCAAGGTGAATTTATTTACATGGTGGATGCAAGGTGAAATTCGTACTTCCGGAATTGTCAAACATAGGCAATGTGTGATTAGATACTCTTTCAAATAAACGAAATTGAGAGGAATGGAGAGATATAAAATGTATTTTATAGTGAAATACACTCATAATTTCTTCGTAATGTTCAAACTTCACAAAAATAACAATTAAAAAATCTTATTCACTCAAATCAAAACTCTATTTGCAATTGTTTGCATCAATGTTCAATTTTGACATCTACGTCGGAAAAATTGCTTCACAAATATTTGTTCTTGCAGTCACCATGTAAGTAAATTCACCTTGCTACGGGTTCATGTTCCTTTTTTTATTTTTTGCTACTGAGGTGACTGATTTTCTGCTGATGACTTGCTTTCTTCCCATTCAATCAAAGCATCTTATCCTTTTGATTGACCTGAAGCACTGTTGTTATTGGTAGAATGGTTGTGGGTATCACTGCCCAGGCAGCTATCAAGTCCCTAATAAAAGCTGTCACTACCTCCAGTGTAGTGGAATAATACTCTATCGGCATTACTTTAGTTCAAGGACACCACGATATCGAGTCCAACCGAAAAGATGTTGAACTCGCAAGTGCTGTCGGCTTCAAGTAAGTACTGAACCCTTAAATTGATTTATTTACTGCCCCACACAGTATGGTGGGTTTTATCGTCACACCCGAGGATCTATCTAACTTTCTTCGTGCGGCATTGTTATATCACTTCTCAGGTTGGTCGTTTCCTTTTCCCCCGGTAGATGCGGTAATGCAAGGACAACCTCAATATCTCCTCTAGCCTCAGGTACTTTTACCCATGCCTTGACCAAATCTCCCGAGATGAGTTCTGTGATTGGAAAGAACGCTGCCATTGGACGAATGTGTCTATTATCATATAGCAAGTTACATTGTGTGTTTTTTAGGCCCTTAACGCCAGCATAGCGAACCCATTATTACTGGATGAATGTCTCCTTAGTATGGGGGATACATTTTTTGGGTGGAAGCTGAAAGCGATTTAGAGCTGCATAGTTTCTCTTCGGCTGGTTGAGGGTGAGAAGCCTGACCAGTCCCTGCACCTTGTTGGTCGGTACATTTTTAGGTTGTTTTATCCGCGGGTTACCGAACTCATAGTATACCTTGTTACCATTATACCGAAGGGTATTGACCGATTGAGTACTGTCCAGTCGTCTTATCTAATGCCATAATTCTCCCCTTCGAGTAGTTAAATTATATCAATAGTGGATCTGCTTTCCTTGCCCACAAAAACTTGTGGTTGGAGCACCTCAAGCAGAGGGGATTCCCTGAATTAAAAGCAGAGAATTTGAGGCGATGAACTCACCATCATCGTCCATTCAAATGACCTCGTCGTAAACACAGGGTAATTGATGCCCCGATATCGATGTGATATCCATGCGTACCTCGTTAGTAGGACATGAAGCCCCGTTGGTGGAAATAAAGTCATCGAATTCGAGGAACTACTCCCTGCTTTGTTTATTTATAATTATCTTAGGTTTCCATTTAAGATTCTACGAGTGTAGAGGCAAGTCGGCTACCCGGGGTATAGCGCCCATTACCGGGGAAGGCTACAACCAAAGATCGCCATGTATCTGGAGGTCGATGAAGACACACTAACATTGTGTTATTAATCCCATAAGCAAGCTACGATGAGCATAGGGGATTACGGGTTTCATCGAGTTGTCCCTCTAGAACTACCATATTTAGTAAGAGCAGGCATACCTCTTGCAGAATATTCTTCTTCCCATGTATACAGTCATAGGTACTAGAGATACCATATTTATTAGCCACACAACCTTGTACTTCATTCTTTATACCTTGTCCCACAGCAAATACAATTTTCTATAATTTTTTTCTTCTCCTCGGTTGCCTCGGCATCTTCCGCCATCATACTCTTCCATCTCCAACTTCCTCATCGCTCGCCCACTGACAGTTGGGTGACTGATATGACAGTAAACAAAAATAGCATACTATTATTATTATGAACTGCACTTTCCTGTTCGCGCCAAAAACGCCAAATAACTGAACTGAGTTGGAGAGAACTCCGCGAAAAATCTTAATAGTAGCAAACAAGGTGTAACTCATTAATAAATTTATTTAATATATTTTATTCACTAATTCAATTGAACCCTATGCATTTTTGCAGTCCCCTGCTTTCGTTTATTTTCATTATTTAGTTGCCTTATTGTAATTTGGAATTAAAATTCGTCAATTTGTTTGATTATTGTGATTTCATTAGGTTTTGTCAATACGTGAAGGAAAAATTTACTAATGCATAGAATACAATTGTGAAAATTTTAACAGCGTGGTGAGTAATGCAATGCAAATAAGATTTAGTAAGCAACATGGTATCAGCTCAAGGTGAATTTACTTACATGTGACTGCAAGGTGAATTTCGTACCTCCGGAATTGTCAAACATAAGCAATGTGCGATCAAAATAAACGAAATTGAGAGGAATGGATAAATACAAAAGAGCTGCACAATTTATATAATATATATTTAATAGTTAAATAGACTCATAATTTCTTCATAATGTTCAAACTTCACAAAAATAACAATTAAAAAAGTTTTATTCACTCAAATCATATTTGTTTTGATCGCATTTTTCAATAAATTCAACTTTGACAGCAATTTGTGCTTGCAGTCACGTAAGTAATTTCACCTTGGTATGAGCTATAATAGTGCTCAAGTAAATATTATTAATTAAATATAGACACGCATTCATAGGAGCATTATCATCCTCAAAATCCACTAAGTTCATTTATTTAAATACTGCTTTTTGCTTTGGCATTTATTCATTGTAACATATATATTTTATAATTATTAGATTTACCTCTGAAATGAAACCAAAATGAGCTCAAAAATATTTGTTTCGAAACACAAACAAATATTTATTTAATATTTAATTAATGAAATATTGGTACAGAGCTGTGTAGCAGGTTTTTCTATTTCTTAGTTAACTTTTTTTCATGTGTTCATGTGTAATTATATATACAAACCAACTTAAGGTTAAGCATAAATCTAGCCACTATCAGCTAGGGTTTTCGGCGTATATTTTATATTAAACTTGAAAAGGACGCAGAAGAGTATTTATTTACTTTGTTTTGTACTTTTGTTGGTTTAAATTCATTAAAGAGAAGAAAACAACAAACAAAAATATTAAATAATGAATTAAAATGTTAACGACAACTCTAAATAGTGATTTCCCCACAAGCAAACAGTTTATTTATCGCTAGTGGGGAATTGAACTTCGGTATGTTCATCGTTAGTGGGGAACAAAATAGCATCAAATTATCGCATTCTTTGTATGCATAAGTAAGCTCAACTCAAGTTTCAGTTCTCATGTCCTCTGCTATACTCTGTCTTGTTTTTTGTCTCAGAGGTTTCCAATTCGTTCTTATTAACACGTTTTGCTATTGCCTGTTTAACAAAAAGTAATTTTACCAAGTCCTGGAAAAGATGTCGAAAATTATTGAAGTTGATATTACTGGTGATGGTGGAGTCTTGAAGCAAATTACAAAAGAGGGCAATGGTGAAGATTGCCCTCTAAATGGTTGCAAGGTGTCGCTCCACTACACCGGTAAACTGACTGATGGAACTGTGTTTGATTCCAGTCTGGATCGTGGTGAACCTTTTGAGTTTGATCTAGGCAAAGGTAAGTAGATTAATTCAGTATGAATTGAATTTTTTTCGAATAAATGTGATAATGTTCCAGGTAGTGTAATCAAAGCCTTTGATTTGGGAATTGCTACTATGAAATTGGGAGAAAGGTGTAATCTGATTTGCGCTCCAGATTATGCTTATGGTGCTGCTGGCAGTCCACCAAGCATACCTCCAAACGCTACTCTAATTTTCGAAGTAAAACATTTTAATAACTATAACAAATTATATTCACAATTTATTTTTTTTGTATGTAGTTGGAAATGTTGGGTTGGAAGGGCGAGGACATTAGTCCCAATAAAGATGGTAGCATAGAAAGAATGATACTTCAACCAAGCGAAAAGAAACGCTCCCCCATTGATGGATCGCTGGTTCAAGGTAAAGATAGTATTTTATTTTATAATCTTAAATAATACTTGTGGAACATATGTACATTCTAATTACTTATTTTTAAGCTGTGTTGTTATTCCCCGTTTCGGTCTCCAGAAAATTATTTAATTAGTATGTGTGTAAATTGCAGTATTACTAAAAAGGAATAAATATATAACTGAACCCTATTTTAATTCATCAATTACATTTAAACACATGATTTATATATAAAAAGTTGAAAAATAATGAATTTATTTATAAGCTCATATCATTGGAAAGTACCAAGGAAATACTTTTGAAGATCGAGAAGTTAAGTTTGATTATGGAGAGGGATGTGATTGCGGTGTTATTGAGGGTGTCGAAATTGCTTTGAAGGAAATGGCTGTTGGGGAAACCTCCAAGTAACAAATGTCCATATAATGCTTGTAATTTATTTAAAAATATTTTGATATATTTCTATAGACTGATAATTCAAGGCAAATACGCATTTGGTATAAAAGGAAACGAATCACATAATATTCCAGCAAATTCGACAGTAGAGTACATCGTTAAATTGATTGATTGTGAAAAGGTTTTTGTAATACAATAAATTGTTTTATTCTTATGTAAGAAGTATTACTGAACTCAGCATCCTTATAATTTAGGGAGTAGAAGAGTGGGAATTAAGTAATGAAGAGAGAGCCCAGCATGCTAAAATATATAAAGAAAAAGGAACCACCTACTTCAAAAAAGACAACTTTTCGCTGGCCATTAAAATGTATAAAAAGTGCATCGATATATTATCAGAAGACAGTAAGCAGTAGATTATAAATTCATCATCTTGATTTTATTGTGATCCTCTTTTCAATCAAGGCAATGACGAAATCAATCAGCTAAAAATTGCTGCCCATGGCAACATTGCTCTATGCCACCAAAAGTCGAACGATCAATTTGAGGCGAGGCAAGCTGTAAGTCACATACAATTTAAAGATTTCAGTAGTTGGCATGTTTTTAAAATTTTATGTTTAACTTTTTACCCACAGTGTAATGCAGTACTTGAATTGGATGCCGCTAACATCAAAGCACTTTATCGTCGAGGACAGTGCAATTTAGCTATAAATGAATTGAATGACGCTTTGAATGATTTCCAAAAGGTAAATTATATTCCACAATGAGGATACAAGTATAAGTTGAGCCATTATATAAGCCCGTTTAAATTGGTCGGTATATATATGGTATATGGAGTCTGCTTAGTTATGGAGTCTGAGCAATAACGAATATTGCAGATATCAGGCAAACCTTTTTCCTGTATTGAAAAGTTGGTTTGAAACTCAAAAGTTTATTGTGATAAGCGCATATTTAAGACGCATTATGTTTTTTAAGCCAGCATGTGCGGATTTATCTCTCTTCAAAGAGCACAACTTTCAACTAAGAACTTGGATACCACAATTATGTTGAATTCATAAGTACTAATTCCATATTTTGACGGAAAAGCGTTCATTAAATAATAGCTTCTAAAATTATATTTATTTATCACCAAACTGATAGTTCCTTTCCAATGAAGACCCAAACATGAAAGGACCGACGAAAAATACACGTATATTATAAATTGTAAAATATACTTTGACAATATGATGTGCTATGCTTGAATTTCGTGTCAGTGAATGGTGCTCTCAAAATAAGTAAGGGTGTCTATCAACTGATTATTGAGCTGCTTGTATCTAAGTGGATTTGGAAATTTGATGGAAAGCAATATTCGTAGAGCAACACTAAAGGTGTAAAATATTGACTATTATGTGTAAAATATGTACTTTGTTAGTGGTCCCTCAAAGAAACTTGTTTTGAATAGAAAGGTAACAACAAATTGCAGTATTTTGCACAGCACGTCACTGGTGAAAATTTCAACTCCAAAGTTGGGGAAGAATTAGAACAAAATACAGTGTTAATACTGATATCGTATTCAACCGCTTGAGCAGCGAAAGTTATTGGATAGTTCTGTAACTTGACAGTCACATTCCTAGCTGCCCTACCTATTTAACTAAGTACCTATTCACACTCCCAAAACCATTTAGTTAAATGTTATTCACACAATGCCAAGAGTTGCTGAGTTAAAACTTTGCTGTCACCTGCCAAGCAATTGGAATTTTAAAGAAAGGATTTCTTTTTATTAAAGAGTATAAATTGTGTAAACATAAAATTTTATTTCGAATTTTAGACCTAAAAACTATATCAGGTTTTGCCAAATATCCTATCTTTAAATCAAAATGCTGTATTTTTTATAATAAGAAATTTATTGTTTATTATTGTGCGTTATCTTAATGATTATTTATTTTCATTCTAATTATAACAGGTTATTAGCCTGGAGCCAACTAACAAGGCTGCTGTTAGCCAAATACAAATATGTAAACGTAAAATTAAAGAGAACAATGACAAGGAAAAGAAAATATATGCTAATATGTTCACAAAATTTGCCGCCGCTGATAAAGATAAAGAGGTATAAAACTCAGAAATGAATTACTATTGACGGGCACTGAATATAAATATCTATATAAATAAATACTTGCATGCATTCATTGAAAATGTTAAATGAGAGCAGCCAATATCGAACTCTGAACATGATGTCTTAGAAAAATGTGGGGAATGGACTGACGAAGACGCCAAACGTGAAGTGCTAGATATGGCTTTTGAACGCGATAATAATATTGTCATGATATAAGTCAGATAGCATTCTGATCAAATATAATGTATTCAAAATAACTAAGTATATGAAATAAATACAAGTACGAATGATTTGATGTTTTTCAATTATTAATTACTTTTTTTTTTATATTATATTTATTATCCTAAAGTCCTTTTCTATCTAAAGCTAGGTATTAACTTGGAGAAGAATACCAAAAATGAGTCGCGAGATTGATAAAATTACTTACTTTACTTTTTTATTTTAATATTCATATAGCTTTTGATGGACTTTTTTCACCATTGTTCGTAGTTAAGAGCTTAAACTTAGGCAGATTTTCTGGATTCCGTAGCCACAATGGACTTGTTAGAATTTGTAATTTTATATATTGTGATGCTTTGAAACATTGTGTACTGCAGAATTTCTTCCTTTCCGTCAGATCGTAAACTTCATGCCTTGATATTGAGATATGGTACTTTTTTTGGGGGACACTGAAATCATAAAGGATTAAATTAATATGTATTACAGTCAGACCTGTCGTTTAAATTTCCTTGCATTTCAATAGAATTATATATACATATTCCCAATTTATTGAGATAAAGATTAGCTAAACAGAATAAATACTTAGCTCCATTAACAAGCATTTGATACCATTATAACCTTTATAGAATCGCGTTAGCATTCTTCAAAATTTATAAAAAGTTTTAACATGGACTTATATCGGATCGTAAATACGCTTCCTCTTTCAAAAGGAACATCTCCTGATATACAAGGAATAAATAAATAAAATTATATACTCCACATACTTCACCAAATCCTTTTCACATAAAGGATATCCGCAAAGTTTTAGTATAAAGCGCTCTTCCACTATATCATCGTAATGGTTCTGGTTAATATCTTTTATCTACAAAAAAGTTCATTATTATATTGATTATCGGGCGTTAGGCTGATGACAGAGTGGCCGCGAGAACCGATTCTATAATTCGGCGCTATCCCGCTGTCGACATCTCTGCACATCAGCCATATGAGCCGAAGTTTGTGGAACAAACACTCCAAATGGCAAGCTTCTAAGGCAGTCTCTCACATAGCATGATCCAAACGCTAGTTCATGTACTCATTACAATCGTATTTGCCGCCGAATTTCTTCAAACCAATATTATTTGTTGGTGTTGGAGGAAATACCTCAGGTCCGACCATTTTCCATTAACATTTGCTACATGAACAGATAAAAACGAGAAACCCAAAAACGTGAGTACTGCACCAAAAGATTGCGATTTTGCGTTTGCATCCGCAAAGCCTCAACTACGAGCACAACTGCTGCCATATTCAACGACTGCCTACCATCAAAACGAAATCATCAGGATTATTAGTGCGTTCCAGAAGAGTTTCTACAACCTTTTGAGCCTTTATGTTACACTCCTTCTTTTTCAATAGAGTTTCCAGGAGCTGCTGCTTGCTAGGTCGAAATCATAAATATATGTATTTATTTGATAAAAAAACAACACATTTAATGAGGAGTTAGATTGCAAGATTACCTAAGTTTATTTAATTTTTCGGACATAACTCCGTTTTGGTAAGGTTTATTCATTTTTTATGCATGTGTAATTGACGTAGAAATTCTTTTCCTCATTTATACTTAATTTACAGCGAGTTTTTGCGTTCCGATTCACATCATTCCTATTGAAGGCAATTAATGACTTTTTTGACGTTTTAAAATGTTGTGATTTTTATTTACAAAACAATAGAACAAGACGCACTGTAGGAACTAAAAATGGTTTGTGATAAATGTGAATCTAAATTAGCTAAGATAGCAACACCAGATCCATGGAAAAACGAATCTTTTAGATCTGGACCTCGAAAGATTAACGAAAACAAAGCTCTGACATCGGCAAAGGACCGGTATAACCCCCTGAAAAGCTTGGCTCCTTGCAGGTGCGGTATTTAATTGCAGAGAACCTTTTTAAAAATTGTGTAAAAATGCAGTTTTTTTTTATTATTTTAGGATCTGCCGGCAGAAAGTACATCAAATTGGATCTCATTATTGTCAATCATGTGCATATAAAAAAGCAATTTGTGCTATGTGTGGGAAAAAAATCTTGGACACAAAAAATTATAAACAGAGTTCAACATAAAGTTAAATTAATTTTCGTTTTCTTATTCTAATAGTGTAATGATAAAATACCAACAAAAGTGCTATGTCACAACAATAGATTTGTCTTTTTTCTTTTTACTGGCGTAACTAAGAGACTCCTTATCAAATTCCAGAGGCATTATTCCTAGGTCTCCGCTATAACGATTTTTAACAACCTGAAGATATTTCTTCCCGCGTAGTGCCGTTAGACGCTTGTCTTGTATGATTAGTACATTATCCGCTTCCTGAGTTGCTTTGGCAGAACCAAAAACCGAACTAGCAGTCAAATCATCTTCTTCCCTCTCTTTGCGGGGATGCATTACCAGTGTAACATGAACATTGTGCTTGGTGGCGAATGAGCGAAATGCTCCTATAATCCCGTCTTGCTCCCAAAACTTATCAGTTCGAAACGATGATCCCATTCCCATCATGAACTGAAGATTATCTATAATTACATGATTTATGTCGTGTACATATTGCGCATGCTCGATAGCCTCCATTACAACTTTCAGAGGTTGCTGGCCGTGAAATGTCATAAAATACAAAGGATACTTCTCAAACTCTCCAGCCCAGTGATTGAATTCATTGAGTTTGTTTTCCAAATTGTATCCAACGAACTGGCGGAGTAATGTTGCAGCTAAACGGGCATTACGTATTTCAAATGATCCCCAAAGAGTTGGCACTCCTTGTAAAGATAAGTCCAAGGAGTATTCGCTCATGAATGTAGTTTTACCGCTACCCGTAGGACCTGTTATTATAGTAAGTTCTCCTTTTCGATGACCTTTGAGTAATTTATTAAGGATGGGAAATCTCTTCCATTTTACTCCATTTACTTTCTCAATATTTTGTAATTCACTTAAAATTTCATTCCTTAGTCCACTAAATGTTGTAATAGATTTGTGGCGAACTGGGGTTGCCTTAAGCATAATATGCCGTAGATTCAAGCGTTTTCGCTGGGCTTCATAAGGAGCTGGTTCACAATCAGTAGGTCGAATTAGGAGACACCGTTTTTCATCCATTTTGTTAGCAAAAGTTCTAGCCGCATCCCAACCGGTGGAATTAAAATTAAACCAAAAAACAAGCTCTTTGTACCTTTCCAAACCTGGTAAACATTCTTGTGGAAAAGAATTCAAGAAATATGGTAAGCAGACGATGCTATCTGGAAAATTCGGAGAATCTTAAATTGTTATTTTTACTCATTAAAAAATAATTGCCTTACAGTTGTAACGTTGCATTGTTAGAACTAAAAAATCTAACAAATTGGTAACAAGAACCGCCCTGGTTGCATTCGAGGACCCGTGAATCAATAAACCTGAGCAATTGGCGTTTTGAAAGGTTTCTTCCTCTTTGTTCGACAAATGTAGAATTTTTTCGCCGACTAGTTTATTAGCCGCATTTCTTAGCGGGAATTGTAGAATGTTGGAAGTAGCATCATATTGAGCCCCCAAAAGTTCGATATCGTTTACTTTAAGATCCCTTATACCAAGCATGTCACATTTTTCCTGAGTTAATTGAGTAAAATTTTTGTAACGCGAAGTATAGGGGACTTGTTGAACATCCTCTTTCTTTACTTTTCCCTCATAAATGTTTCCTACTAATCCTAATGGCTTCTTTATATCACAACCAGGGCAAAAGAAAGTGCCTGCAAACATTGAAGTTTAAGCAAGTATATTATCTTAATCAACATTGAAAAACACAATTTTACTATACCAGTTCGTTTAATTACATACGCTGTATTCCGGTTGTTCTCACATAGTCGACAGTCTAATTGAAGGCAGGTATGGCCATCCTTATATAAGATTCCGCTACTTTTTAAATACTTCTTGAAATCGAGGTAATGTTGAAGCGACAAATTATTTTCATCTGGTTCCAACGTATTAGCGTATGTCGTGCTATGTCTTATATTGTGTACTAAACACCGATGTCGCCCCCTACAAACAAATAACCGACTTACAGATTTAATAGTGAAGCACATTTCGAACTACCTGCCATGATGCCGGGTTAATTTGGCAATCATAACAATAAATAATGCAGGCAGTAGCAAATAATTACTAGGTAAGTTCTTAAGAGAGAGATGTGCATTTCAAACGTCAAAAAATTACAGTAGTGAGAAATCTAGTCAGATCAAATTCAATTCCAATTGTACAGTTACTCAGTTACATAGAGACAAACCTGTCAGAAATATACCTGATACGGATTATATCCGTGTTTTGACCAAACCGTGCCGCGAGTTTTTTAGTGGCAGGTATGCTGCAAAAGTATAATTGGAGATACAAATGAAATTAACCAAAATATTTATTAAATACATTCTTTAATATATGTAACATTTATTGAAATTATTAATTTAACATATATACTAACATTATTTAAGTTGTTAGTGTTTTAATTATGCAACTTTGAAATGAATAACAAACCCATTCAAAACGCTTCATTAATATGTGCGGACTCTCTCAGAATGATAGTTAAGTTTCTCAATTATGATTGAATTAGCATTTATATAATTATCATTGTATATAAAATGACAGCAGCGAGCGAGTAAAATACGAATAAAAATTATTATTTTCACGTCTGAAAATATATATGTACTCGTATATATGTCTACATCAGAATTATTGCAATTTGTGGCTATATTGAATGTTGAATTTTTCTGGGGGAAAAAACAGGTGAATATCAATGATTTGTATAAAAGAGCACTAAGAAGGTGGCCACAAGCTTACAACAAGTCTACAACAACAATTATTTTCCTAAATCAAATTGTCAGCTAGATGAAAGCAGATTATCGCTGTTAAGCCTATTTGGACGTATGGAGCCCAACTATGGGGAAACACTAGCTCATCAAGCATCGAGCTTATGCAACGCGCAGTCGAAGATATGCAACGCGTGCAGACAAAGATTCTAAGAACCATCACAGGCGCATCATTGTATATAAAAAACACAAATATACACAATGATCTTAAAATCCCACTGATCAAAACAGAATAAAATAAAATGTAAATATAAAGAAAATCTTCGTCAGCATCCGAAACTACTTGGGTAGAAATCTACTACAAATAAGAACAAGCACACGTCTTAGAAGACTGGAATTCTAACTTATTAAATTATTATACTTTTCTTAAATTCTTTTCTTAAGAAAACATTAGTTGCGGGTTAAAATTTATTTGTGGTATGTTTAAGATTTTATTAATTATTGTTAATCAAAAATTGTATTAAAAAATGTTGTATTCTTGGAAGCCTATTAATGAATAAGATGATTATCAACTTCCTTCAAATTTTCCTAAAAGCATGGCATTGATATTTTCATAAAATTTTCCAGTATTAATTTTTTGTCTCTGTTTACCTGTAAATGTACCTATAAAAATTTAAAAATATTGCTATTATTGCAGCAAATAGGAAGATACTTTGCAAATAGCCATTTAAAGCATTAAATAAAAAAATTAATGTATTTATTTATTTTATTATTAATTGGCAGACATGATTTTGATACGCGTACCAAGGAAAATAAACGTATATTATTACCAAGGACAATAAACGTCCTCTACAGAACCGATTGAAAAAATTTAATTACTTTCAGGCATTCACAGGTCATATTCATATCAATTATAAATTTCGTTTTTATTTTCGCAATAAATTGTTTAACAAAAAATCCAGACAATTTAAAACAAAATTAGTAAATAGTTGTAATATAATAAGGTTTCCTCTGTAGTGTTTAATATTTTGAGTCTGGCAACAATGCAAATGTCTATTTGTACTGAACACACTCTTGTAAATAAGATGGTTGTCGCTTCGTTTCGCATTGCCGTGGTTAGATTGGTTTTATTGAATTTTCGTAAAGCAAATTATATTTTAATAAATTTAGATCGCCTAAGGTATTCACACTGTTAATAAACATTTACGTCGAATAATATTAGTTCTAGATTAGTATTGGAAATTAAATTTAGTTAATAACATGCGTCGGCGAAGAGAAAGAAAAAAATCTGAAGACTCGCCGGCCCCGGTGGCGTCTCGTCGTACTAGCCGTAGACCGCGAAATTCATCGTCACAGTCGGAAGCAGAAAAGAATATGGATGCAACAGAGTCGTTAACGGAAAAAGATATAATTGACTCCGATGATAATGCTAGAGAGTTGAACGAGGATAGTACAGAGGCGACTACTAGAAGTCGCAGCGCCCGCAAGCGAACACCAGTGAGCGAACGCTGCACCCCTGTTAAACGCAGAAATAAGCGTGTCGTTAGTGCTGACAACAACATAGATGCTATTGTTGAAGAGGAGAATGAGAATGGGTCTACCGCAAATGTAAATGATGATGAAGTGAAAAAAATTGCTTCGAGCGAAGATCTTCCTAATATGTCAGACAAGAGCGATAAAAGAAAAGAGTCTATTAGTACAACGGATGATGTTAAAGATGTGCAACTACCAGCAGACGTTATTACGCCTGCGACATCCTCTGACACAAATATATTGGAAGTAGATTTGAAAACAGACGTGTTAGTAATCCAAGCAGATGACCAGGAAAAAGAAAATGAGGTTAAATTACCTTTGCATAGTGTTTCTCCAAACACAAAAGTGACTTCAGACATTGAAGATAAGAAAAATGATATTTCAGTTATTCCTGAAGTTTCAAACGAGACGAAAGAAGACACAATAGAACATAATGATGAAGTAACTAATAAAAAAAACCGTGTAGTTCATTCAAACGAAATGTCAACCAAAGATGAAGAACCAGCTGAGTTACAAAATATACAAAAGAATGTGTCTACGTTGGATAATGCGCGAACGCGTAAACGGAAATGGATAACAAATAAGGTTACCGGCAGCAAGGCACCAATACTCTCTATATCTAGTGATTCATTAAAAAATCTAATCGCAGATGTACACCCAGTGCCGTTAAGCGATGTTTTGTTGGAATCTTCATCGGAAGTAGAAGAAGTGTTATCTGAGAGGGAAGAAGGCGAAGAAACACCTTCACCAGAACGAAATCGTAGGCACGGCTCCATAGATAAACCGGAGAAGATAGTGAAACGTATCCAGAATGATACGGTGTCCGCTTTACTAGGGGTTAATAACGTAGCAGTGGTGCCAGTACAACGTTCTCCGAGCCCACCAAGAAATGACGCCAGCAATGTCCTCTTTATTACGAACCTAGTTCGGCCATTTACGATATTGCAGTTAAAAGGTCTTCTTGCACGAACTGGAAAAATTATCGAGTCCGGATTCTGGATTGATCGTATCAAGTCTAAATGTTATGTGCAGTATGAAACAGAAGAGTATGTTTTATTATATTTTTAATATTTAATTAAATATTAATTTTTGAAATGTATACTTTAGTCAAGCAATCGAGACACGTCATGCTCTGCATGGTGTTCGTTGGCCAACGTCAAATCCAAAGTGTCTTAATGTCGATTTTGGAGTTAAGGACAACATGGAACGCGCGATTCAATCAACCAAAGACGAAACTCCTAAGTTTGGTCATGATAATAATAAAGATAATCTTATTATAGGATCTGGTTGGAGCCGAGATCGCGTTGATTTTGATGAAAAAAAGGTAATAGCGGGATTTTTGAATGTTATTGAATTGCGAACATAATTTCTTGATTATCTAAATGGTGGTGGTTACTATATAATAACATTTTAGAACGATTATATATTTTTAATTACATTTGTATACTTTTAGAACTCGAGGCCAGTTAGAGAATGGGATGTTGGAAAAAAAGAAAATTTAGATAGAGAAAAAAGTAGAGATTTGGAAAAGAGACGTACTCGAGAACGTGACAATTCAAGAAATCGAGACATGACAAGGAATCGTGACATGTCAAGAAATCGGGACATGTCAAGAAATCGTGACATCGACAAAGAAATAAAGGAAAAGAAGAACCGCTCCAAACTTAGAGATGCAAGAAGCAACAGCTTATCGCCAGGTAAATTCTATTTCCTCTTTATTTTACAATTTTATAGTTTTATAATTCTTACAGTTCGTAAACTAAAAAAAAAGGAATGCGATCCACCATTAAGACTCTTAGACGATTTATTCCGCAAAACGAAGGCTACACCATGTATTTATTGGTTGCCGTTAACTCCTGAACAGGTAAAATTTGATTATTTAATTTTTTATATGTACTCTAATCACAAACGCACATGCTTTCGAAAGCGAAACATTCTAGAAATTCTTGTTGGACAGTTTTACTCTTATATATACAGGCAATTTTTCTGTAGATCAACTATAGAAGTTGCCAATAGTCCAATAGTTAAAAAATAGGAAATTACATAATAACGAGAAGTACATTTCTAGACTCAATATATTCAGGAAAGAGTTTAGAAGGCCAATATTGCTTTATACACTTGTAAAAAAGCGGTCGGAATCAGGTGGTGGCTATCCTCACGAATTATGCACTGGCAGTACATTTCTGTGGTCAGACATGTATTGATTGCTATATGGAATGCAGGTATGGTGTCCAGCCACTCAGAAACGAAGCTATTTGAAGCTTCTGAGTAAGGTCCGAAGAACGGCTTTTCTGTGCATTTTTGGTGATTTAAGGACCACCCCAACTAAAGCATTAGAAGTGATACGCAACCTACCTACATTAGTTCTGGTAGGGAAACAAGTGGCCGCCGTATCAGCGCTAAAGCTGAAGTGTACAGCGTTATGTCATGATTGGCAGATTGGCCACCCGTGCATACCTGTAGTAGTTTTTTCCAACACCTTGAGCACTCTATATCTAATCTCAACTTTGATAAGTACTTCCTGACACATATTCCGTCTAGAAGAAAGTGGCAAACACTCATGCCATGGAGAAGGGGGAAACTGAATTTCTACACCGACGGATTCAAGCTATAGAGTCGGATTTAGAGTTTTCTCAATAGAACTGGGACTGGAGCTTTAGTTCCGTCTCCCCGACTGCAGTGTTTATCAAGCAGAGGTCCTAGCCATAAAGGTGGTAGCCCTCTAATTAAGTAGACACGCCGTAACAAAGAATATTACAAATATCTACTCGGATAGCCAGGCGGCCATCAAGTCAATGAAATCAAAGGTTGCTCAGGAATGCTGGGCAGCCCTAAATGATATCAGCACCGTTTTCAGGTTACTCCTAATATGGGTTCCTGGGAACTGTAGACCTGATGAGCTAGACAGACGGGGCACCAACCTTCCTTTATGCACAGACAGATGCGATGTTCGATTACCAATTGTCATCTGTAAATTGATGCTGAAGGATAGGGTGAGGCCAATGGGTCTTGGGCATGCGAGGGCACTTGCTTAACGACTAGGCTAATGTGGCCGGAGTTTAATAGGAGGAAATCTAGAGACAGGCTTGCCCTGTCGAGAGAAGATATCTCTAAGGTAGTTGCTTGTATAACTGGTTATTGGCTATTCGGCAGGCTGGGAGTATTTTCTCATTAATACTGCAGAAGCTGTGGGGATGAGGAGGAGGAGGAGACTGTGAAACATCTGTTCTGTAGGTGCCCGGCTCTGGCTAGAAGCAGAGGGGGCTCTATGCAAATATGCTTTTAATTCTCTTACAGAAGTGTCCGGCGCGAAGGTTAAATAAATCTTGCGCTTTATTAGGGCTTCAAAATGGTTTGACGAGTAAATCAGGGGTGCGTTGTTACGCGGTGGTCTCACAAGGGACTCATAGTGGTCTGAGTGAGTTGGTCTGTAGACCGGCTACCGGCTACGAAAACCTAATCTAACTACTTTATTTTTAAAATACAATTTATTATCAGATGGACTCGATGTAAGAAAGAATTTGGAAATTAACATATTTTTAAACTGCTCCAAAAACACTGAAAGTAACCTTTTCGAATATATTTAAAAAAAAAAAAAAAATATATATATATATATATATATATATATATATATATATATATATATATATATTTTTTTTTAAACAGATTATATGAGTTTCTTCAATATAATTATGTGTGTATAGATAATATTTTCACATAATTGATTCGTAATATTCCCATGCGGAGGTGCACGAATTCGAGAACGATAACAATAAAAAATTGAAGCCCGATGAGTTATATCCTAAATAATCTGAAATCAAGAAATGGTGAATCCATTGAGTTTACTGTTAAACTTCCCTTTGGTGATTGCTCGTTTCTTTACTTCCATTCATAACACATTTATACTCCATGATATATATTTCATAACACAAATATAATCCCTGGTATAGATTTCCGAAAAAGAGGCAATCCGACAAAAGCGCATACAGGAGCATAAGGAGCGGATTAAACAAAGGGAACAAGAGAGAGGGAAAGAACGAGAAAAGGATCGGACTAGAGGAAATGAGCGCGACAGAGAACGAGATCTAAGACGCAATCGTTCAAGTGACCGTCGCAGATCTCGAAGCCGTGACAGACGCAGGTATTAAACAGAAATGCGGTATGTCGCTCGACTATGTTCACCGGTCAAAACTGCAAAAGATTTCTTGATTTACGGTATGCTTATATGTGGGAGTGAAGAATCTTTAAAATACATCAAATATTTGTATATTTTACATTAATTATTTGAAAAAACAACTAAATTTTAAATGAAACATGAACTGTACACACAATGTGAGCTAATATAATTTTCTATTATATAATAGTAAACATTTAAATTTGTTGGCATAATATAAATTAGAGAAAAAGTTTAATTGATTTAATCTATTGTGCGTCATAGGTTGAAACAAAATTCATCAATAACCTGCAGAGAATCCTTTTGTTTAAATTGAAATAAGTTTTAATTAGTATTCCTATTTTCAATAGCAGCAGGTAACAAACAAACTGTCACTGATAGAATACAACTTACAGTATAGATTAGTGAACGGCTTTTGCATTTGTAAAACTATAATTTATATTCGCACGATGTCAACAGGCTCCGTGTGAGTGTTTTAAACGAAAAAGAAAGTTTTAGGATACCCCAATGGCTACTGCACTAGTAATGGTATAAGTTTAAAATGGTTAAATATTTGTTAATTTAAATAATAAAGATATTTAACACTTACTATAATTCGTCTGCTTGTTTTTTTTTTTATAAATCCTAAAACTAAATTTCTTAATTTTGTAATTTTCAATTGCCATGTTTTGGGCAAATAAGTTTGTCAAAGTACAACCTAGGATAAATCAAATAAAAGCAAATCTAACCACTTTATATATAATACCTGCTCATTGACTGCATTACTTCAACCTTACAACAGAAAATAGGGACAACAACCAATGTATTTTGTAAGCTTTTTCAAGCGCCATGGTCGAAAATAGTCAACGAACATACCCTAAGACTAGATATATATGTACTTAATATTTAGTAAAAAATCGGTGCCTTTACGAAAACAATATCCATGGAAATTCATCGTTACAAACTAGCTTGCGTCTCTATCTCTTCCGTTCTGTTTACTTAAATAGACTGAGTAAGATTTCATTTCACTTGTAACAGTAATTTTGGGATTTACTTCTGAAAAAACTTCTACATCGCAGGAACAAATGGAATTGAAACTTTCGACACGCATGCCGATTAACAATCAAACAAGATTAACAAAAGCGCAAATAAAGGCCCAATTCATTTTAAGTATCAATTCTAGCATGCAAAGCGAAACGAATTGCTTATTCGGGCTGCTATTCTTCTTAATACATACATATTTGAAATTAAGTCGAGTGACTTCAGGAAAAAGGAAGATTGATTGTACATTCTCTCCTTTGAACGTAATGAAAACAGGACAGAAAGGTTGACATTTTTAAATGCATACATGCGATTATAACTAATTTATTGTATGTCGTCCATTACCCCTAGTAAATTAAGACAGCAGTGTTCAGTTAAATCGAAACTTTTGAAACTGTGAGAGCTAAATAGAAAGAAAAATATAAAGCAAAGAGTTCACAGATAAACTCAACACATAACCGAGCTCATGATCGTTCGTGATATAATGCTGTTGACAGTTAACCAATTTCTAACAATAAATTTTATCCTGAGTAAAGGCCGGTATGCAGCTCTCCAGATAAGCGAAAACTACATATAAGAAAAATACTCAAGAAATTTCCTTGAGTCTTTTTTTCTTACGACGTACGCACTTCTCAAGAAATTTGTTTTGGTTTTTGCTACAATTTTTTATTGAAAAGTGAAACGGCAACACTGATTTCGGCATAAAACATATATATATATATATATATATATATATATATATATATATATATATATATAGCCATTTATTTCTTACCCCGCGCCTCCACTGGCAATTTTTGATGGCATGCAATTGGCAATTTCAAGCAAATTGCCCATGGAGACGGCCAATTGCATCAAGTTGGCAATTTATGGCTTACAATATTAAAAGGCATAAATTGCCAACATGATGTGCTGCAATCAGTTGTCATTTTATTTCTTTGGCAGCCTTTTTTCGTGACGCTCACAGTGGCAGCATCGTCGAACATTTCAGTTTTACCGCGTCTATTAAATTAGTTTAAACGCTAAAATGGATGCAGACTGTGCATTTAGTGGAAAAGTAAAGTATGAAACGATTTTTTTCTTTTGAATCTTTATTTTCTTGCAAGGCGAATAACAAAAATCAAATGTCAGTGCTACGAATGGCTTTCAAATGTCAAATTTTCTTGACTACTACTTTTTCACGCACAAGAAACATATGCTATTTTTTCTTGAGCGCAAGGTGAATTTACTTGGTGGCTGCAAGGTGAATATTGTACCTCAGGAATTGTCAAACATAAGCAATGTGCAATCAAAATAAACGAAATTGAGAGGAATGGAGGAATACATAAGAGCTGCTTTAAAAATATTTGAGTCGCTCAGTATCATAGCATATATTCGCAATTATCGTGGGTCCATTGAAAATCATGGTCAATCCACTCAAAATCGTGATGAGTCCGCTGAAATAGAGGAAAAGCATACTACATATACTAATTCATATGCAAGGGCAGCGAAAGAGTCATTCGATTCGCCATTTTCTCTACTTTGCGATATAGCAGGACCGATTGGTTTTTGTGGGGGCTCTGCTTTGTTATAATCGGGTGGCTTTGACATAAAGGTGCACGAATGAATACAACAAAACAGATTGCGGAGGGAATGTCTTAAATCTGTACCGCCATTGTATATACGCCTTGACTTACAGCATATATTCCATGGAATTGCTTAGATTCAGAGATCTTAGCTATATTTAGCAGAGGATATATTCATCAGAGTTAACCAGTTATGCCAAGAAAGCCCCTTGACAAGCCTATCACTACTATCCCTCACACGTGTTATGTACGTGAGTTAATTTTTTTAGATATACAGCCAAAGAGTGATTCGAAATATAACTAAAATTAAAAAAAAAACTCTTCTTAAAAATATATTTAGTTTATTGTTGTAATAAATAATATTACTTATATATTAACAATATTAAAGTTTTTAATATTTTTACTAGCAGGTTTGAAATGGATAACAAAGATATTCTAAGCGATGCCTAATACACTCAGAATGTCATTTAATCATCATATTGACTAATATATTCTTTCCAAATTGTTAGTCGTGCTTCTAATTTTAAGATTTGTAAATTTATGATTATTTCATAATTCAATAATTCAAATTCATAATTAATTAAATTATATGAGTGTAGGCAAGGTGAATTTACATAGACTGAAGGGTGAATTTCGTACTTCCAGAATTGTCAAACATAAGCAATGTGCGGTCAAAATAAACGAAATTGAAAGAAATGGAGAAATGCATAAGAGCTGCTTAAAGTGGCACATAATTTATATCACAATAATCTTCAAACTTCATAAAATAATAATTAAAAACCCCTTATTCACTCAAATCAAAACTCTATTTGCAACTGTTTGCAAATTTGTTTTGATCGCATTTTTCTATAAATTCAATTTTGACAGCTACGTCGGGAAAATTGCTTCAAAAAAATTGCTTGCAGTCACCATGTAAGTAAATTCACATTGCCTTCGAGAATCAAAACTTAAACGTTAAAATGTAAAGCAGCAAAATAAAGCACACGGACATGTGTACATGAGTTCACCATGTATTTCCAGCGGTTAAGTAAATGCACCTTGAGTATAGCATATTTCGCAGTCGGTTTTAACTTTATTCACTGATATATAATCAGCTGTTTTGATTGAGGTATTTATAAAATTACTGCTTCGTGTGCGCAAGTGTGTGGGCTTTTCGTTGAAAATTTAATAAAACCATGGATTGGAAAATGGAAAATAAAAAACGGGTTTTCTGGAAACGTCGTGAAATTCAGGAATTGCTTTCCATAATAAAAGAAAACTATGTGTGCAAACTCTTTGATAAGAAAAACAAGCGAAATAAAAAGATCTTTGACTGCGTTGCAAAAGAAATGATGCTAAAAGGCTTCAACAAAAATGGAATCCAAATCCGTACAAAGTTTAAGTCACTGAAAAGGGATTATTATAAATCAAAATGCAGCAATAACACCATTGATAATCAGCGTAATTGTTGTGACCACTTTGATATTTTAGATGCGATTTTATGTCAACGCCCGTCTGTAAACTGTGCTGCAGTGGACACGAAGCTAAGCCAAGACGACGATACTATCGCTCAGGAAGACCCTTTGGTATATATTCTGCCTGTACCAGAGGTAGTATTGGGATCAAATGAAATTGCCAGTTCATCCATTTCAGACAATCAAGAATCAAGTCAAATCTCATTCAAAACTCGAAGTAAGTTAACAATATTGCGTATAAACAATATTTGTTTGCAATGCTATTTGTATATTTCAGAGAAGCAAACTTACCGAAGGGTTGTGGACTCTTTCACTAAAGAATGGAAGAAAACACAAGAGGACCTTCTGGAAATAATGAAGCAACAGGATCTGCAGTATTTGGAGAGTATAGAAGGCCAAAATAAAAAACAAGAAAAAATGTTAGAAACTCATCGTAAGGAAACGGAACGTATTTTGGAAAACGATCGACAAGAAACTGCTAAAATGCTGACTTCTTTCATTAATATTCTGCAACCACGACCATATTTTCAACCTGCTCAGCAATTCGAAACTTCCCATGTCCATTGTAATCTAACTTAGAAAATGTACTAAACTATTTATTATCAAATTTATTTGTAACCTGCATAAGTTAATTTGGCGACATAAGTAACAAAGATAGCAATAATACATACATATTTAAATCTTTAACTGCATCTTTATATTAATTAATTAACCCAGGGAAATCAGATTTCCCATCACTATTTTCTGTATGCTTTAATTTTTATACACAAAATTTAATATAATGAAATCTTGAAGGCATCAGACATTCGTTACTTATGTAGTTTTTCGCACCTCTATATAAAAACTGAATTATTCAAGAGTTTTGTGGCAATTTGAACATATTCAGAGAGCTAATATTTTATAATCCAGCACTCAAATTTAGTAAAGGCCCCTTTTTAGTGGGTTAGTGTATGTAGTCATCATAGTATGCCTAATTTCCTGCAGGGAATACATGCTAACCTCATATACACACGCCCGTGTGCTTTATTCGCTCCTTTGCCGTTCGACGTTTAAGTTTCGACTCTCTTTTTACTCTCATATTTAAGCTGGCCACAGACGACACACATGTTCGTTCGATCGGTGTGAAAATTGATCGACATACAAATCCATAAACTTTCTTTCATGCTTGAGCGTCATTGAGCTAACATGGCTAATTGCTAGTTGCGGATAATGCATTAGTTATTAAAATTTATACAAACAAAACAAAAATAGAAAATAAACAGAAATGAATGGAAAAGTGGCTATATTAAAGAAATAATAGTTCTCACGTAAATTTGTTAAAAAATGGCTGTTTCACTTCTTATTAATTCGTTAAATTGTTCTAAAAAAGAACTCTATTAATCGCTGTCCGCTGGTTTTATCCCATGTATACGCTTTAAAATCTACACGAAATGGGCAAATGTGTGCACACGACGCCACAAACGACAAACTAGTGAGAGAACAATTCAGCAAAAATCATAAGTTGGATTTGTGCGCACATCACGCCACACAAGAGTAAAATTCACTCCAGTACACACCGATCGAACGAACATGTGCGTCGTCTGTGGCCAACTTTACTGTGTTTCTGGCTTTATATATGCCAGCGGAATTGTTTTCAGCGCACTTATTTGACATTCAATTTCACTACAGTAACGAGTGATTTGTTTGACAGTTCTGCTACAAAATGTTTTGATTGGTAATTGTAAAAATTAGAAAATGTGGTCCGATACGTTTTTAATTGTATTTATTTCCATATGTACAGCTTTGCTGGGGGAAGGTATGCATTTGATAGCTGACAATTTATTAGTGAATACTGATTTTCCTTTAAAGGTCTGACGTGGGTTTTGGTATACAGAACTGAAAAGTACCAAAAATTGAAGGGAGAGGTGGAAAAACAGAGTAAAAAATGTGAGTATATTAATTTGAATATATTAGGCCACGTATGTGCTTGTTTCGTTCGGACGAATAAAGAACACAGCTGAGGCTGTTTGTGCCATAATTTTGATCTGATTTCAGATTGAACATGAATTCATATACGCCTACGGCGCTTCCTTCGGCGTATTTCAAGATAGTCCCGAGTCGATATTGATAAAAGTTGAATTTGCGATTTCCACGGCATTTGGATGATGTACATATCCATTTTCCATAAGAGTCAAAAAGCAATCTTGCGGATTGAAGTTATCTCTAATACAATGAAAGTTTTCGCTCCATTTCCACCCAGAAATTAAATGCTATTCTGAATCGAATCTTACTGAAAAATTCCATCCGTGTTTATAAATTTCTCTAGTATTCATTAATTATGTTCAGAATAAGTTCCATATTTTAGCCAAAGAATGTACACTCTTTGGATCAGTTTTGCCATTTAATTTTGTCACTAAACTATATGCCTCAGAATAATTGGTTCAACTGCATCCATAAATCCCATTGTTATAATTGAATCACCATGATTTTTGTAATGCGATATTAATTCAATATTTTGTATAATTTTCAATGACAATATTTCTTTTTATAGTGGAGAGAAGAAAAGAAATTCATGGCGATTCCCTGGATAAATCACAAAAGAAAAAAATTGAACGAGATGAAGAGAAGCTGAAGAATAATAACAGGGATCTTTCTCTGGTAAAAATGAAGTCCATGTTCGCCACGGGATTTGCATTTACGGCACTTCTAAGCATGTTCAACAGCATGTAAGTTCTATAGCCACGCATTTATTAAAATTTCCTCATAATTATTTGAATTTTTAGATTCGATGGCCGCGTTGTGGCGCAACTGCCGTTTACTCCTATTTCGTGGATACAAGGCCTCAGCCATCGAAATCTGTCGGGAGACGATTACACAGATTGTTCATTTATATTCCTATATATACTGTGCACAATGTCTATTAGACAAAATATACAGAAGCTGCTTGGTTTTGCTCCTTCAAGGGCTGCTAGCAAGCAGGCTGGTGGGGGTTTCTTCGGACCGACTCCCGGCCAATTTAAATAAATTTTGATTTTTGAGAAACAATATATTTCATTTGAATATATAAAATACAAAACATACACAACAATATTTAGCGCAATGTCTTAAATAATATATGTTAAAAACAATTGGCTTCAAACATGGGCCTGTCTACAATAATTCGATCGAAACCAAGGCGCGACAAATCAATTGTCCGAAATTGGCCATCTATTATTAGCTCAGAAATAGCTCTGCCAACCGCAGGAGTCTGCTGAATACCATGACCACTAAAGCCTGTAGCAATGTAAAAGTTATTGTAGTATGGATGTGAGCCGATTATACCATTCTCATCGAAACTATTGTATTCGTAGAAGCCAGCCCAACTGCTGCAGACTTTAGCCGATTCAAATGCTTTAACGCGATGCGCTAACGTAGGCCACACGTCTGACTGGAAGTATTCATGATCCACATCCAAATTATCGATTGCCGGCTCAGCCGAATTGGACGGACTGCGACCGCCAATAAATGTTCCTCCCAACCCATCACGTCGGAAGTATGTGCCATCAGGATCAATAGTTAGCGGTGTATTAATACCGGGCGGATTGTGACCTTGTGTATTAAAAACGTAGACAAAACGTTTTCGGGGTTCAACTGGCAGCGGTATGCGCAAAAGTCCTTCACCTGTACCAATTTTAGCCAACCGCGCTACTTGGCCAGAATATGCGCCAGCCGCTAGCACACAAATGGCAAATTTAATGGTTCTAGTCTCGTTATTAGGCGTCTTTATCACAGCTTTATTAACGGCTTGGTAGTTTCCCGATTTAAAATTCGGGTCTCCCTCAATCACGATATCGGTCTGATTTTCAAATTCGAAATCAACGAGTTCCCCGTTAATAAAATGAGCCCCAAACTCTTTTGCCTTTGTTTTAAAGCCCATTAACAGTGCCCAGGGGTCGAACCAACCTTCTTTCTCAAGTCCGTGGCAACCTAATAAGGAATGAAGTAGTGATATATTAATCTATGTATGTTATAATATATCGTAATTATTATAGTCTGTTATGTTTGTTGGAATTTTAGTTAGTTTTGTTTTCTTTTGGAGAAATGAAAACCAACCAACAAAGACACTTTAGTGAGATAGCGACACTAATAGGTGCTTAGTTAATAAATGTTTATAAAATGTATAACTAAAGTATTCCATAGACAGATAATTTGAAATGTAAACAGATTGTGCAATTAAGTAATCTTGAAAGTTTTGTTATCAATCAATAAAATTAATCCATCAAATGTGTAATTATAAAACTGCTTCAATGTGACTCTTGTCTAGTTGACCAAACAACGTATTTGCATGATATTTGAAGCAGACAATGTACACGGCTTTACTAAGCTTTTGTCCTTGTATACCCTTTTTCTAAAATATGAATTTGTATCGTGAAGGGATGTGTGAGGTTAAGCAATTATAGAGTGAAACTAATTTGATACAATGTTTTCAAGGCTTGGCATATATGCCAGCGCTGCAGAGTTCTATGTGTGCGTCTTTTCTTCGCTTGCATCTCTTATGACTCAAGTCTCTTTAGCGAGATCTTTCGGATATTGACCATGGGCTATTTTTTAGTTAGTCAAGTAATTCTCAATATTAAAAAAACACCGGTATTATAAAATGATTTGAAATTTACCCAATTCTATTCCTTCGGTGTTCAACCAAGGAAATTTTGCCACTAGACGCTCTTTGTTGAGGAGCTCATTTCGTGCACCTAGCTCGTTTTGTAGCTTGGAATTTCTGTTTAGTGTTTCCGCTCCCTCTTTTGATGCTAATACAAGATAACCGTGTGGAGTAAAGTTGAGATTAACATCGCCTAAATTTTCCTTGGCGTTGCGCATGAAATCAGCACCAAATAGTGACATTTGAATATTCTCGGGCAGTGAAAATTGTTGACGCAAACCGCCAACTGAAAGCACTGTGGAGGCTCGACTGTACTGTAATAATGCAAAATTAGGACAAATAATTAAAACAAACAATTATCCCACCGTTGGATCGCGTTCCAGCACGACTACATTGAGACCTTCACGCGCTTTCTTTTTAAGCCAGTAGGCCACAGAAGAACCAACACCGCCTCCTCCTATTACCAGTACATCGCAGTGACTTTGAAACTGTTCATCAAATGTCTGTTTACTTTCTTTCCCGCTGTCCTGGCTAGGTTTCAGAACATTCCTTACTTTGCGTATATCATTTCCCAACAAATTTAGGGTTCGCTTTATGGGATGTTCCTTTGGTGTGTTTTCACCATGGCCACTGTCTCCTCCAGTTCCAATAGAAAATTCTCTATAGCTTCTGCGTAGTGGCCCAGTAATGTGTGCGAATCGCAACATGATTTTAGTAATACTTCGCAAATATCTAAAGCGTAGATATTTCAACAATTGAAACCCACTTGTAGCCCCATTGTCCAATTGAGATAAGTGTGCTTAATTATTGATAAGGATAATTTATACTAATTCATTCACTAGTGTCTTTCTATTGATAAGCCATTCATAATCTAACTGCCCACACGCGTGCTAATAAAGCAGGAAGCAGAATGACGTCGGTGCTGGGCAATCTTTTAGCGTTAATTTGCACACGACAGTCGCATTCTTGGCACTCAGCGATAGTCAACTGATGAGTAAATTTTAGGAGTACAGTCCGTAAGTGCGTTCGCGGCGCATGCGAGTTCACTTCAATTCAGTTATTTGACGTTTGCGTCTCGAACAGGAAAGCAGAGAATAGAGAGAAGCGACACTAAACGTCAAATTTTCAAAGTTTAAAAAATGCGTCGTTTATCATTAGTGGGCAATATGGATTGGTTTGATTATCATTGTTTCTGAAGGAAATTTGTCATACTACTACAGTTTTGTGTATGTGGAAATGTGCGCAAAACGGGACACGTTTATCTGTATTCTCTGCAGGAAAGTGCTGTTTATATTAACAAGTTCTGCTCAGAAAAGTGATTTCGATAATCATAAATTATAATTAATAAAATGGAAGGATATAATAAATAATAGATATATTATAAATAATTGATACATTATTAAGTAGTTTTGTCGAAGAGGAATAAGTGGAATTACGTATTTACAATGGAAATGATAATAATTAATTATTTTTAATTCAGAAAGTGAGTATTTTATATATAATTCAATTTAGAATTGTGGGAGTAAAGGAATAAAATTCAAAAATGTTCGTTCCTGGAAAATTTTTATTGATTTATTGATTGTGCTAAAAGGTTTTCTTTAGTTATTAAATTACTTTTAGATTTATTAAAAGCAATCACTTTTTACCTTTCTTTAGCCATCGCGTGCAGTGCTGACGCTACGGCTAGCTCACCTTTAAGCGCCAGCTAAAATAGACGAGACGACAAACGGCTGCTACTCGTCACTACAGCTGTTCGGTTGACTCGCTTGTTATTTTCACAATTAAAATGACGGAATTTAGCTACGATTTAATCGCCGTTGTAAGGGATGAGCTCGCAATTTATGTAATGTATGTCTAATCGCTATCGTTACGTGTCGTCTATTTTGGTTGGCCCTATAGTTGTGGTTCTTCGGCAACCCCACTACATCACAGGTGGACAATACATCGCAATCTTAACTATTTTTGTCAAATTATCTTCTTTTTTAATTAACAGGACTACGGCGACTATCCTAACTCGACTACTTCTGCCGGTACCGTGCTCCTCCACACTACCTGTCTATTTATTTTAATTAAATTTTCATTTTATATATCTTATTATATTTTTTTATTTTTTTACTTTCTTTTTATTTTATATATATGGATGAGTTTATTTCACTCCCTCCCTGGGTCTCTCCTCTCTAGCTAAAGCTTCCAACCGTTCAAGTTACCCTTTCTGTTTGTTTCGGTTTCTCTTCCAGAGGGCTACCCCCGAGGTTCACTAGCCGGATGCTCTCCGACGAATCCACAAACCGGCATTCCTCAGGCCCCCCCTTTCCTGTTGCTTTTTTGAGGACGGCGAACCTGTCGTCATTACTCCTTTACTGCTCAGAAATTTAACCAAACTAAAAAAAATTGTTTCTATTCATTTTCCCTTTTTTATATACTCGTATGTATAAACCAAATAAATTCTATATGTATATATATCTCTTAGAAATGGCGAGGAGTGGCTCCTCCGACTGGATTTTCTCTTCCACTGTGTGCATATTTTGCCGACGAAAGTCAGTTTCTACCTTCCACATCCAACTTTCTTTTAACTGGATCTCATCAGAGCTCCTCTAATACCGCTTCTGTTGACAATATACGCTTTATATGTCAAGGCGGATACGCAACTTATACTACACAAAACACAAACTTAACTAATAGCGCACTGATGATACCTGTTAGCCCGTACACCAAAAAATTAATTTTCAGATGATTATCCTCTCGTTCATGACATAGGTGCAGTTAAGCCGGGATTATTTCCTGGTCTAAGTCACTGCTACACATGGGTCTCTGCGGTGGCCTATTCTCCGCTTATTGGCATTGTACCAGTCGTGATTCAGACAGCCTGTGCTCACTAGGGTCAACTAATTTGTCGGCCTGTCCTGCGATCTGCAACAACATCGTTTACTTTCTTCGTTTTTTTCTGGCTCTAATTGCTAGTCCGGGATTGTGAATTTATGTTTTTTAAATAATTTTTCGACATCATTATCCCTTAGCCATCGTATGCGGCGGCTACGGCTAACTCACACATTGTTGCGGTTCAATACTTCACAGTCCCTTTTTTTTTAATTGAGATTTACCAGCTCACTTCATTTTTTACTCTCCGGACTACGGCGCCCTTCCGAAACCGGAAACCTGTCGACGTGGCGTTGCTCTTCTTACACTACAGCGAAAAACGCCAACTACAAATGAACGCTGCAGTCTGCTGCAACGCGAGCCTTGCACCCATATGCCCATTTTCTCCGCGGAGGTACTGCGTCAGTGGTTTAGTGATCTGCGCATAGTCCTTTATAAACCTTCGGTAGTTCCCCGCCAGACCCAGGAAGGACCTGAGGCTTCGCAAGCTATTGGGCACCTCGAACTGCACTGTATCCCTCACCTTTCCTGGACAGATTTTAAGCCCTCCTTTGACACGATGAAGCCAAGGAACTCTACTTCCATTTGTAAGAACTTGGATTTCTCCATGGTCGCACGGTTTTTGGCGTCGTACAACTTACCGAGAATCAGTCGTATGTCTTCGATATGGTTCTTCGTGCCTTGGGACACTAGGATTGTTGCTGTTCGTGAAAACCATAGCGGTGATACCGCAACAAAGAGGCAACGGCCCTCAGATGACGTCCGAAATGCATCCAGAAGAACCAAATTCTTTATTCAGTGACGAACGCTAAGGTAAGAGAAATTTGGTCAGGTCCAAATCCAGGGCCTGATTCCTGAAACTAATTGAGCCTGCAGCCCTAGCCTGTCTACTAGCATTTGAAAGGTGAGTGAAGCTAAAGTAAAAGCCTGGCTTGTGGAAAGAGGAATCGCTGGCTCCGCTAGCGGCCCGAGGAGGAATAATAAGCTCGATTGCCCTTAAGGTCTATCGCAAGGATAAATTTGAGGCCAATAAACCAAAGGAGTCCTTCAAGTATATGAAGCTGGTTCCGACTCCATGAACGTTGAACAATCATCCGGGTTGGACCGTGACTTTGACGTATAATCCACCTCAGGACGGGAATACCAAATGTAAAAATAATAATTAATAAGTTTTATTTCAAACTAACTAAAGTCGTAACAATTAAAAAGCACTAAACAATGGGCATAACACAGTCTAGAGTAGAAAACTAAAGTGCAAATGTTATAAACGAGGCAAAAATGTATAAAAATAATAATTACCATTTTCATCATCGTAAAATTCATGATTACAATATACAAAAGGTACTAGAAAAATACATTTAACTAGAACGAGTGACCAAATGTTAATTAATGGAAAATAAATGGGAGCCAATCCTACATAAAATTGAAATCTCAAAAATTGAACTTAAAATGTCATGAAAATTTTGAAACAAAAAAATTACAATTCCAGAAGAAACAGTGACAAAACATTTATTGCCACTGACAAAATGCCTAAACGACATGTAAACTTCATAAAACTAACACGGAAAAACGAAGCCAATATAATTTAATGCAGCTTCAGGGACTAATTATTAGAAGTAGCCCCCTACAAATAGAAGTTACTCTAGAAGAGGAAACAGAACTACAAATAAACAAAGACGGACAAGAAGACAGTGACTATGAAAGTAATCAGTGCGAGCAAATCGGAAAAGAAAATGTTATGATGCCTCAAACAGTTGTTGAATTCCTAAACATTGCCTCGAAGATCATTCCAGACTTCGGTGCCCACATTTACAAACGGTTATAAATGCTCTAAATCTAGTCAATTTGGTTGGAGTAAACTGAATTATAGGCTCCGAAATAGCTCTTAGCGAGATAATGCATTGGAGCTAAACTGATGAACTTAAAACAAAGTAGCCAATAATTATGCAAAAGAAATAGAAGAGCTAACAAGGTGCATATATTACAGACGGTTTATGAAAGACCTTCGCAGAAAAATATGCCAAAAAAACACACAATCTTTTCGAGGTAATACGGAAAAAATATGGAAATTAGAGGAATCAATAAAAAGCTAATAGCAGACAAATTTCCATACCAAGGATAGATGACAGTCTTCATAAACTATATAGAGACAAATATTTTTCTTGTGGTGACTTATTGCCAGGAATTTACCAAATTAAATTGGGAAAGAACAAAAAAAAAAAAAAAAAAAAAAAATCAAGAGATATTACTTCCTTTCCAACAGATAAAGGTTCATTTCGTGTCAAATGTCGTCCTTGTGGACTAAAGATGACACCAAATTCTTACCAACGATTGATGACAATTGCATTTGCTGACCTATCCCCAGCACAATCTTTTCTTTATATGGATGATTTAGTTGTATTGGGGCGGTCAGCACAACATATGTTAAATAACTTAACAGATGTGTTTGAGACACTTCGAAAGTAGAATCTGAGACTCCACCCAGAGAAGTGTTCATTTTTTGGTCACTAAGTAACTTTTTTAGGCCATAAATGTGCAGACGAATTTTTACAGACGATAGCAAATTAAAAAAATTCTAGACCTATTCCTAAAAATGCCGATGAAACCAACCTTTCTGCAACTACTATAGATGTGTTCTTCAAATTTCGAAGAACACTCACGACTCTTAGCGAGACTTTGAGAAACACAAAATTTTCAAGGACTACAGAATGTGAAAATGCATTCCAATATTTGAAAAAGGCATTAATAAGTCCACAAAAACTCCATTATCCAAAATTTCAACAACAATTCTCTATAACAAGTAATGGAAGTGATATGCATGCGATGCAGCTCTCAGTCAAGAACACAATGGATTTCAGCTACCAATTTGCATATACATCAAGATCCTTCTCAAGCAGTGAAAGTAATAATTGCATAAGAATTGGCCGCAATTCATTGGACTATTACAAATTTCTGACCATATATCTATGGTACACTATCATATTTATTTGCTATGAAAAATCCATCTTCGAAACTAACACGAATGCGAATAGATTTGCAGGAATATGACTTTACCGTTGAGTACTTGAGGGGAAAAGAGAATTATACAGCTGACGTTTTGCCGCGACTAGATTTCATTCCCATAAAAATATAAAAGAAAAAGTCATCACATACTTAGACACCACAAGGCAAAAAGAGGAAAATGACAAAATTCAGTAGAGTCCATATCCCTGCAAATAACAGCTGTATTTCTATCAACGCGAGTGTGAATAAAATGCCACCCGTCGCTTAACAGTTTATAATTTGGCAACATTGGTTTTGACAATTAAAATGCTTATACATATTGTAAACAAGTATTAAAGAGGAGAACAGGAAAAGTTTAAAATGGCAAATCTGAGCAAGCGTTGGTAATTTAACTTTAAATGTGTACATATTAATTAATACACGATAATATACTATATATGTGATTATTTAAGTTACAAACATTTTATATAATTACAGCCGTTTATTCTTGGTTTACTCTGTTTCTCGTTCACAATAGACAACAAAATGGTTTTGGCAGCACTTCTGTTTGAGTCGCTAAACGACTAGCGAATACAAACAGCTTTCTTTAACTAAGTGGTCAATTTGTATGCATAAGAGATCGTTTTATTCACATTCACGAGGAAAGAAACACAGCTAATGAAAAGCTATCAAACATAAAAATACACGTTTAGTGCAAATATAAATACAAATAGCGCCAAGCTAACAATTAATGGCGACTGTTTATATGTATATTAAAAAGAAAAAAGTCTACTATAAACAACGGAATAATAAAGTGATCACAATAAATATTATCAACAATGGAACATTTGACTTAGATCAATTATTTCCAATGCTCGACAAATTAGCAATTCATAATGATATTAAAAAGATGCAGCAGTCATTAAATTACAATATATTTGAAAAGATACGGATCAGCATATAAAGAAAAAGGAAATAAGATTCTCGAGAACACACATATAGAGCTGACGCCCAAAACAACAAAAGTAATAAATAAGGTGGCCACTCAGGAATCACTCGTACACTAAAGAAAATCGAACAAAAATATGAATAAAATATAATAAATGTGACCATAAAAGAAGCAAGTCACTAAAAATATAAAACAAGAAATGATCATTACAGATACACCTGCTTCTGCATTCGATATAGTACAAATTGCTACCATTGGACCATCACCAGGATTCGAAAATGACAATGTGTATGGAGTTACTACGACAAATGACAATATGTATGCAGTTACTACGAATATCAAATGTGATTTAACAAATATTTACTTTCAATAACAGTCCCTAATAAAACCGCCAAAGCAATAGAAAAAGCAAAATTTGACTGTTCATACTAATTTATGGGCCCATGAAAAAATAATGACCGACCTGGGTACCGATTATAAAAACAAAATTTTAGACGGTGTAAATTATTGAAAATAAAAAATATATATTCGATAGCTTAGGTAGGTAGGTAGGTTGGGCAGCCGCATCACCAATAAACCAGTAATGCTACTTAGATCACCAGTTGGATCCGTTGTGAGCCGTGGATGCAAGACATGGCCCCTAATGAGCCTTTTATAAAGCGAAGAAGGTTTTTGACACCTGAATGGTATACTTGTTAAGAAGTGGGATCCTAGTAAACGTTCCCAATTTCTAGCAAAAGCTGGACATGTACAGAAGAGATGGTGAATCGTTTCCAGTTCCTCCTCGTTTCTGAAGCTGCGACAGAAATCATGCGTATAAACTCATATTCCTCTTGCATGATTTCCTATTAGACAATGTCCCGTGAGGGCTCCTATTATAGTCCTAATTTCTATGCTATTGAGTCTAATGATATTCTTAGATAGACGCAGATTTAGGCTCGGCCATGTTTGCCTGGAGATTTCGCAGGTAGTGGCACAGATCCACCTTTGATTGGTAGAATTAATTAGTGTTTCCTTTATAAGAAGCTTACAAGTCGCGAGAGGAATACCTATATGCCTACTGACATTTGGCAAACAAGTTGATCAGATCAAAATATATACTTGCTCTTAAATATATAAAATAAATAGAACTAAAGTTTAATGTAAACATTTATAAGAATCATTATAATTAAACAAAAAAATAAAAATAAATTATATGCACGAATAAATTTCAGATATAAATTCACTCTTATAAAAAAGGGAGGTGTAGCGTGTCCACATATGTCTACAAACTTGGAGTAGAGTCCACTTAGATACAAACATGCATACATGCGTAGAGTAAACAATATCGAATAATAATACACCACTAATTTGTTGCTGTGCAATTAATTTGAGCTCTCGCATGAACGGTGTCCTATTGCACCAACATGTAAACCAGGCAACTTGGTACGCCGCAATTATTGCTAACTCAGCATTGCTGAGACCTTCAACGTCATGAACTTGCTTGCGTGTGTGGTGTGTGAGTGTGTGTGCCGCATTCTTCATCAATACCAAGCTTTCATGTATAACAAAATTATTAATAAAATTCAATTCGAATTTCAACCACGAACCTACTTGGTATAATTTCCTCAAGCGCTTTTTTCGAAGCGCTTCCCCAATTAGGACCACCATTGTAAACGGTCCGAAGCGCTAAGTGGGCCAATGCTACACAGTACTGCTTCTTTACACCTGAAAACTAGCTATCAGTATGCCTCACTGATAAAACTCATTCTTAAGTATGGAGTTTGGTGGCCAGCCCTAAAGAAACTTACATACGTATATCAACTGGAAACAATTCAGAGAATGACAGATCTAATGATAACATGAGCCACTAAGTCCCTGGAAACTGTATTAAAGCTGATTAAGAAATGGCATCCTGCCGTGGAGTAAATATCGATATGTAAGATTTCACCTGGCTGTGAAGGTATTGGCGTTACCCAATGTTCGTGGCCTTAGATCACGTGGCAATATGCCCAGCAGCAATACTCAATGCAATTATCCCATGGAGACAACTACGAATCTGTCATGCCAAAACTGTCCACCACTTCCCCTTCAGAATAGAGGAAATGTAAGTATCACTGCAAGAGGGGAATCGTTTCCCTTCCGGAGGAAATGGGGCAAATAGCAATATTTTACACGAATTGCTCAAATGACACTCAAATCCACTTTCGAAATATTCTACTAGAGAAACAATCAAACATTTATCCAATATAAATTGAAGAATTATATTGATTTTGCGATATTCATAGTAACTATGAGGGCTGCTGAATAGAAGGCCACTATGAGAAGACCTGCCATAGAAAGTTCAATAACCAACGCATATTGGACGCAGCGTTAGAATTTTTACCTTCAAGGTGGCTGTTTCTATGATATTTGAGAAAATCAAGATGGCAAAATGACTTCGAATCAGTCAAAGACTAAGGTCAGCTGAAAGAAGCGTGAAGATGATACTTGTCCCAATGGAGATATTCGTGTTTACTCAAATTTTGTAAAACTGCCCCCATTTAATCTTTTATTTTGCCACAGTTTCAGGGGGCTTTTGCATTTAGCATGCCACGTCATTAATAAGTTTAATATCTTTGCATGAGTCGTCCAACCGTGGTCAGAAATCTTGAAGACAAGTCTTACTTCCGTTTTAGATTGTTGAATGATCACAGTTCAGTTTTCGAAAACTTCAATGTAGTTGTATTTTACAATAAGTTGCTTGCGATTCAGTAAGTCGGTTGCGATATAATCATATCCTCCGCAATATCCGTAGTAATAAACTCGTGTTTCACTGTTTTGGACCCAATTTTTACTGAGGTTATTATTTGCCTATTCTTCTTGTAATTCTTGTTACTTCACTCATCGACTTCATATAAGTAATACCTAAAATATTCTACATTCTTATCCATTAGATCACGTGCCCAGTATAGGTGTACATGGCTTTTAGAGGTCCCTCATGCTTTGTTGAGTTAAGCGGTGATTTTCGCTTAGCACTAATCAGCTTTGAAACTGCTTTTGCATTTGAACCATTCACTTGTGGCTCACGAACTTGCTGTTCCAAAGATTAGATTCAGTTTTATTCCCGTATAAATTTTACACGTGTCAGATGAGACTAAGTAAATTGTCTTACAGTATGGAGGTGTAGGTTAACAATAAATCAAAATTTACGATCAACGGTTTTTTGCTTTATAATAATAATTTACAATTTCAATTAATTCCTACTTTAGAATTTCCGAGTTATTAAATCCGTCGGTGTAGGGCGTTTGAGTTGTCTCGGCTGCTCAGTCGTCTTCATTGTAGCTGCCTTATCTTGTGTGTATATGCTTTATGCTACATGCGCTTCATGTACAGTGTCAATGAGATCACAGTGGGTCATTTGGTATGTAGCCCGTAGGATGTTTATATTAGATTTGCTTCCAGTGCCATAAATATCTATTCCGTACCTCCAGGCAAGATTATTGTCTTGTAGATCAAGATTTTATTTTGTACTGAAAGATTCGATTGTTTTCCTAACACCCAGTACAGTTGTCTGAATCTAGTTTTGACTTCGTTCCTCTTTTGTATTCTGTGTTCTTTCCGTAGTAGATTGCAACAGTTGTCATACCGAGGTATTTAGCTTTAGTGCGCCTTGCGTCTTGCTTGATGGTAACCCTTCCGAATTGCAGCAATTTCGTCGGTCCATCCGTAAGCGGCAGTGCTTGATGCTTCGCCGCATAGCCGCATCGTATGCTTTCTCAATATACTTCACGATTTTCGCGGCCATGATGGTTGGAGTTTCGCCTTCGATAGACGCTGACTTCCGCTTACGCACTTTATTCGCTCCATGTCTATTATAACGGGATTGTGATCGCTACCCGTTTATGCATAAAAGACCTTCCAAATTATTCGACTGCCAGTTGCGCCATCCGCAAAGGCTAGATCTATGAGGGACCTGTCTCTGCCATTGTCGATTGTGTGATGGCGTGGCATACTTATACTACTTCCGTCAAGAGACAACTTGCCCATTGTACTCGCAGATATTTTAGCGCAAGTGCTTTCTTGCCACACTCCACCGGCAGGCTTAAAAAAGCCATCTGTGTGCCACCATAGGCTTTTCGCAAGTTTTTAATGGCTTCCACCCTCATCTCGTTGTGCATCGCAAATCCCCTCTTTCGAGGAAATTTCCGCAATGAGTTCCTGTCATTTCCTTTACCACGCTTTGAATGGCCGTCTGGTATGTGACTGTGTTTATTTCCTTCGTTCGCTTCGGCTTTATCAGGAGCTTCCGACCTTTAGTTTTCACCACATCGTCTAAAGGCGTCTGCAGTTCACTTACTTTCACGCTGCTTACGATATTAGCGAATGATATTCCATCGTTCTTCGGAGTGATAATTGTCGCATCGACTTTTGGTTTAACTGCTCTTAATTTAGAATTCGGTACCAGTATTGGATTGGGGCCCTGCTGTAGCCCCCAGTTTTTCCGTCGTCATTTGCTTCGTTGTTGGTGGTTTTGCCACTGGTTCCTTCGCTTGATTTGTCGTTGGTTCCGTCGTCTCCTTCCTCGTTAGCTTCAGAGCTTATTGCTCAGGCGATCCTTGGAAACTCATAGACCGCTCCGGTGTTATTTACCTTTAGCAGGTACACAAAGCCTGTAATTTGGATATATATTGTACATTAGTTGTTTTTTTCTTTGTTTGCTTATTACAATATTAACAAATTCTATTTTGCACTTTCTTTTAAGCCGTTGTTTCACTCCATTAACAATTAATATGAAACACTTGCTCGAAATGACACTCCAATTCTACAAAAATTATATATAGATTATATCAGAATCGACCCCTGATCCCACTCTGCTCAGTATTGGACCGTTCATCCCTCTACCCCGGAAAGTGCGTATCTAGGAGCAATTGCGTTTTCTCTCAAACACGTTGTCCAGGAGCCGTCCGACCTTTTGATAAAGAAGGGATTTGTGTGGTCCATGTACAAAAATCTTACCTTATGGCATGGTGCCAGAATATTTATTTCAAATAATATCTACGAGTTATCAGAGAAAGTTCTCTCTTTGGATACTCTCCATTTATTTGGTTATTTTCAGAAAGTTGTGCAACATCCAAAACTATATAGCCATATTTGCTAGGGAAGGAAAAAGTGGGGGTATTACCCCTATTACATACAATCAGATTAGTATTAATGAGGACTAAAGATACTCCCCCGTTCATTGTTCTCAGCGCTTCCCCATATGGTATGCCTCGCAGTGGCATCCCACTGTAACGCTGTCGTTAGCCACCATGTTCCTAACTTCGTCCATTCTCAGTCTCACCCTGTCAGTTGCGTCTAGCTCAAGCACCATGGTGTCATTAGTGCTGTGATGAGGTAAGAGATATATGTTAAAGTGTCTTTTCGCAACATCCCCTAGGTTTACCCTCTGTTCATTTATATAACATATTATAATTGCTCCTCGTGGACAAGTACTTTCGGGTATGCTGTCAGGTTTTCCAAAGCATGGTCCATTTAGAACAATCAGGAGTCAATCTCTTTCCATCTCTCCTGGACCTCTTTGTCCCGGTTAGTGTCGGCGTCCACTATCACCACGGAACCTACAGGTGGTCCCGGAACACATCGCTGTAGACCCTCTTTTTTATACTCTCTGCCTCTGTTGCCCGGCAACCTTGTCTTTTTGGGCTCTTTGTCAGAGTTATCTTGTTATGACGTGTTTCGTTTTACCGCTTCGGTTTTGGGAAGTGTCGATTGGAACACCATGTACTCGTCGACGACCTCCTGAAATCGTACCCTATCCTCCGCGTTGTTGGAATGAACAATATCAGCAGATCCTGCTGAGGATGGTACTGCTTATAGACGGTTTCCTTGGTTTCGTGTTTAATCTTCCTTTATCGAGCCAATTATAGTTCCCTGTTTAGAAGCCTGGAGTTCGTCCCCCAAGGAAGTACCCAACTGCCTCCACCCGTCCTTTCCTAATTTAGCCTTGTCCGTTTCTTTGTCTTTTTGCTATCGTTTCTGTTATTCCTGTTATTGTTTTATCCGAGGCTGTTTTTGTGTTGTTCATTTTCATCTGTTTCGTACGGTCACCTGCCCAACTATGCAGGCTCTGGGTTCCACTGGAGTGTTAGCACGGTGACCTAGTCAAAAGAAGGGGAAAAGAAGATCAGTCACGGCAGCACCCCATATCGTGATTCTTGAGGTAGCCTGGTAACAGGAAGGTTCCGTAAAAGTAAAGCTGGTATACTCCCTGGCTGCAAACCATCCGATATGCATGGGTCGCATAACACCTTGAATTCGGGAGGTTTTCACCGAATCTACCTTAGCTGACCGTATCGAGTAACCAAATATAGGTGCAGCAGATATCAGTCGTCACCACTTGGAGATGCTAACTCATACTCGGTTACGGCACATACACCTACTGATAATACATGTTACTCCCCCTGAGTGCCTGACGACCTAACGAACAGCCCTTTTGCACCAACGAATTATCACTTACCACTTTTCAAATGTTCGGGAAGTAAATTTTTGGATTAATACTGTTGATGAGTGTTGCAGAAAATAAGAATAAAAAAATGTAACAATTTTATTTTGTTGTTTTGTTTTTGTGAGATGTACTCGTATACACGTAAAAACTGTAAAAAATGTTCCATTGTACTCGTAGATCAGGTGCTATGCCAGACGCACGGGTACGGCGGGTGGCAAAACAACAACGTACGAGAGCGGATTGATATTAAAGCTACCTAAGTAGGAAAAAAACATTTTTTTTTTCAAAAACCATTTATTTCTCAACATAGTGTCCTTTTACTTCGACACACTTAGACGATATTCCAACTTTTTTATACCATCTGAATAATACGATTTCGGGAACCCCTCAAAATACGCGTTAGTTTCGGTAATCACTTCTTCGTTTGAGATGAATCTTTTTCCTGCGAGCCATTTTTTCAAGTTTGGAAACAGGAAAAAATCAATAGGAGCTAAATCTGGACTATAAGGTGGATGATTAACCAATTCGAAGTGTATTTCACGGAATTTTAGCATCGTATCTAATGCTGTGTGAACCGGTGCGTTGTCTTGAAGACGGAGCATTTTTTTCTTCCTTAAATGTGGTCGTTTTTCCTTGATTGCATCAATCAATTGATCCAATAATGCACGATAATACTTTCCTGTGATTGTGGATCCTTTTTCAAGATAGTCGATGAGCAACATTCCGTGTGCATCCCAAAATACAGTGGCCATAACCTTGCCAGCCGATTTCACTGCCTTCGCCTTCTTCGGAGCACTTCCACCAGCTTCCACCCATTGTTTCGATTGATTTTTGGTTTCAGGTTTATCATGTCCAAACACCGCTGTGAAGTGGTCTGTCGAACTCGTTTTTGTTCGACACTGAGCAAACGCGGCACCCATCTTGCCGATAGCTTTTTCATATGCAAATTTTCATGCAAAATTTTGAACACACGTTCATATGATATGTTTACCATTTCCACAATCTCACGCAACTTGACTCGGCGATTATTCATAACGATATCGAGGATTTTCTTGATATTTTCTTCAGTAACCACCTCTTTTGGCCTTCCTGTTGATGGTATTGTTGTAGTGCTTGTTCGGCCGCGTTTAAATTCAGCAATCCAATATTTTACCATGTAATTTGACGGAGCAGACTTACCGTAATGTTTATCGAGGTTTTCTTTTGTCTCTTTCGCCGTTTTCCCTTTCAAATAATAGTGTTTAGTCACTGCACGAAATTCGCTTTTTTCCATTTTCTCGTACGATGCAGTGGACAGCTGTATTTTAGATATACTTGGGAGCGACTCGGCTGTAGTAGTTGGACTTACGCTTCTGGAGAGCGACGGTGTGGAGTTGAACATGAAATCGACAACATCCAACACCGAGTTGCTATTAAGCTCAAGCGAGGAAACGAAAAAGCGACAATTGCGACGAAATAGAGCGGTTGAAGATTGCGGTGCTGCAGATGGAACTGTATAAAAATAAGCTGCAAATATTACAATTAGAAAGAAAACTTAGCTCTCAGGCCCTCCAAATACACAACAGATTTAGTAAAAGAAGGAATACAAGTAACGTAATATTAGAAACCACCAACCGTATTTTATGTCCTTGGGAATATTCATTTTTTTTTTGAATTTCTAATTATTTGTATGGTAGATAATAATTGGTGCAGTGGGCTCTAACAGTCATTGCTTTCGGATCGATGGTTAGAGATCCGCCCCAACTTTCAACAAACCGTTTTCAATTTCAGTGCGCGTCAAACGTATTTTTTCCAAAACATTACAATCTAAATGTTTGTTAATCCTTTCCTTTATAACTCGTTGTCTTGGCTGGTGCTCACAATTTCTCAAAGTAAACAGGACCAATTTATTTCTGTTCTTGGTAATTCTGAGACACACAATGTATTTTCCGACTGTTTGCACGAAAGAAAATCAACTCTCAACGTTTTTACAGGTAAAAATTGGAGCTAGTTCGTGATCAAAAAATCATACATGCATGAGGTGTATAAAAAGGGTGATATTAGATAAAGCTGGCCATGACGGTGTGGCGCAGAAGTTGTATCGTCTATGTCAGTTTTACTTTTAGCCAGGTATGGAATATGGAATAGGTGAGTAGCTACGTCCAGAGTTGTACAATATGCAAAGAAATAAAGCCAGTAAAAAAGTTACGCGACTATTTATGGAAGAGACAGTACGCCCATTTGAGAAGTTGTACATTCCTTTTTTGGGGAATCAAACGGGGTAATGCATTCGTTGTAGACGACCGCTTCTCCAAGTTCACATCTTGCAAAGGTACGCATGATTCGACAGTCCGAAGGGTAGTAGAATGTTTGATTCATTAGGTGATTCGTGAGTTGTTAATAGCGAAGGAGTTCCTGTAGATGACAGAAAATTACAGTAATAATAGCAACAAGCCGAGAGTACAGTAGACAAACTGGCAACAACAACCTTCCGGAAGTGGAAAAACTTACCACTGAAGCCGGCTAACCATGAGAGCAATACAAGGAAGCAATACAAGGAAGCAATACAAGGAAGCAATACAAGGAAGCAATGCAAGGAAGCAATACAAGGAAGCAATACAAGGAAGCAATACAACAATAGTTATGGCACACAACTGGTTAAGTTTCACAGCAAATCTTATTCAATTTTTGACAGTTGACAGTTTCGAATTTACCACTCACTTTAAATATTTCAGAAATTCACTCCTGCAACAGGACTAGTTACGCTAAAGAAGTTATGGTTTTAACCAAATTTTGCTAAGGCACCCGACCTCTTCCTGGTGCCACACGCAAGAGAAAGTGACCTCTTACCTTTGAGTGCATTTAAGATGACAGATTTGGGCATGGATAAAAGTTGCGTTGTACTTTACATCCCCTATGATAGGATGGCAAATGAAACTTCATTGGATCAATCCAAATACAGACGACGAATTTTTAATAAATTTGGCAAGAGTGATTCAAACCCAGCTTCCATTCCAAGCAATAGCAGCCAAAAATAATCACCAAATGTCTGCAGTGAAGGCGAGCAGCTGAGTAATTTACCAGAAAAAGAAGGACCTGATTTATGATCCCTTCTGTCAACATGGTAAAGCACACTGGGTAGAATGGAAGCGCATGCTTATGTATTTAAAGCGAACTATTGCTTTTAAACTGTCTTATTCCAGATGCGACGAGCTTAGGGAGTTCAGAGATGCAGAATGTGGTCTGATATTGTAAGTCCATGGACCAGTATCATGGAGAAGCAAGAGGCAATAAATAGTTCCATTAAGGTGGAGTATATGGCGATATGGTGCAAAAAATTCGGTGTAAAAGTAGAACCCTTAATTGAGACTCGGACAGAGTTCGTTGTATAAGATAGGCAGGAACAAATTTGCAAAGATGGGAAAGTTGTATCGGCATATGAACACATATTTTGGCAAATCCTTCATTACTTCGATTATATAGTACTTTAATCAATTGCAATACGTTTTTGCTTCAATAAGTGGACATGGTTAAATAGAGTAACTTTAATTATACTCTTTACCCATAAAAAGGGAAGAAAGATATACAAAGTGTGTGCGGTTGAGCTAACAGCAGGCATGGAAGGTATGGACAAAAGTATACAGAAAATAATCGCTTTCTGAGCTATTTTAATTTTGTCCGTCCGTCCGTCCGTGGCCACTTTTCTTCCACACCATTACAGATATCTTAATGAAACTTTGCAAAAGTATAGTCTGGACCAAAATACAGAACCGGATTGCTATTTGAGCCCATTTGGAGCAAGATCACGCCCACCGCCCATATATGCAACTTTAAGCATTTTTTTAAAATGACTACAACTTCGAATAGTCTTACGAAACAGCAAATGAGGTTGTTCAGAGAAAGGATACTCCCACTTTCCATATAAGGAACTTTCGGGACTAAAATTACAATTAGCCTAGTTCTACTCGTACTGATGATAATTGAATAAAAAAATAAATAATACGGCAGTAATGAACATTGGTCCATATCATATGTGTGCAAAATATGGGTAGAATACACAGCCACGCCCACAATTAACCACAAATTGAAATTTCACTCAAGGGTTTAAGGCACTATTGACATACTTGTATAACTTGTGGCGTATACAAAATGTGTGGACGAAAATTTATTCGAATATGTCAATTGACGCTACAAAGCCATACACAAGAAATGAGGTCGATCAGATAAAGAACACGCCTTCTTCTCATATAATCAACTTTAAGGAACCCACTTAAAGTTAACCTAGCTATGCTCCTAATGATGATGTATGAAAACAAATTGGTAGCAGTACTAATGGGCATGCATGTTCATGTGTAATACGGGCAGATTATTACTAGTGCCACGCCCACAATTAACCAATATTCATTACCGGTTCCTTAAGCAAAAATTATGAACGAAATTTCACATAAAGGTTCAGAGTAGTATAAACACGAAAAAAATGGGCGGGAGATTTTCAGAGCTACGCCCTCTTTGTATCCATGTT
Source organism: Clusia tigrina (assembly GCA_920105625.2). Taxonomy (NCBI): domain Eukaryota; kingdom Metazoa; phylum Arthropoda; class Insecta; order Diptera; family Clusiidae; genus Clusia; species Clusia tigrina. The sequence goes on along the minus strand of OV050033.1, from coordinate 36,926,123 downwards.
TAAAACTTAGGACCTATGCCAAATTTTTGGACCAAATTTTATATAATTATGTATATTGACGCTGCAACGATCAGATAACTGCCACGCCTCTGTCCATTGTACTCAGTGCTTGGATATCCTACCAAAAATTACCCTAGATATACTTATAATGATGAAATATGAATAAAATGTACATCGCCACGGTTAAAGGGTATTTAGCTGTTTTTATTTAGTCTGCATTAAAGAAATGGGCTTTTAATCCTCTCGCATATAGTGCGGTCTCTTATAAATGTTCGTGCCGAGGGTTTGATCCTTATTATCCAATTTAAGTTGCTGTGCTCCACAATGCAAGCGTTTCTCGGGCCATTAATTCAGCCAGACGAACGTTACCATGTAATATATAGCTGCATTAAATTGCTCGAAAGCCAGACCACATTCAGCTGTCTTCCGCGCATGCGCAGCATGCCGTCTTGCATAAACAGCTATCAGTGCTATTGGACCTGAAATTCGGGATCGACCATTCAGTACCAAAACTACTCCTGTCTCGAGCAGTCTCGAAAAAGCATTGTGCGCGCATTGTACGCAGCCATCATCAGGGACCACTTGCAAGTTGCATTGTTATATTAGAGACAATTCAGTTTGATTAATTGTTGCTTTGAGTGTTTATAACAACAAAGATTGGTTTAGTGTTTTCTTAATCACATTGAAATCTTTAAATATATCAATTAAATACCAAGTTTCGAAGTAGCTTTTACAAATGAACATTTTATGCGGGAGTTGCCTGTATTTTTTATTACCAACTATTTTAATTCAATATAATATTTAGCTCAAAGTACATATTTTTCTGACTGCACACAATAACACGAAAACAATTTAATTTAGTAGATGTTGAAGGCATTGGTACCGTGCTATAAAAGCCGACAACCGCACGGCAGTACCCATCAGTTGGTTGTAGGCTTTATTATATTCAACAAGTTCGTTTTGTAAGTCTTACGTTAAGTTTGAACGTACTAAAAAACTCAACTGGAAAAACCGGTCCATCCGACATTGCATATCGTAGTTTGTGAATAAAATATCAGTTTAATTTTAGTACTCTTCGTAGTGAACAAAATATTCAGTATTGAGAAAAATCATTTTGAAAATGACCAATATAAAATCAGCAATTAACTCATACATTTAATTCGTAGAAAACATTACGCAAAGATTTCTTAACTGGAGATATGTCTTGTGTCGTACGAAAAGCTTTGGCAAAATATATATATCAGTATATATTCGTTTATAAGCTTTTAATTGCATAACATTTTTTTATTTAAAGATATGAACTGTGCTCTTAAAGTAGTTATGTTAATATGTGCATATATTAATATGAAATCTCTTCCATTTCGTTTTAGTGCAGTTGAATATGAAGGTTTTAATTCTGGCTGCTATTGCTACCTTAGCTGTAGTTGTTGTTGCTGAGGACAAATACACAACAAAATACGACAATGTGGATGTCGATGAAGTCCTAAAGTCTGACCGGCTTTTCACAAACTATTACAAATGCCTGATGGGAATTGGAAATTGTACTCCAGATGGACGTGAACTTAAAAAGACTCTGCCCGATGCTTTGAAAACTGAATGCAGCAAATGCAGTGAGAAGCAAAAACAGAACTCAGATAAAGTACTTCGATTCGTTATCGAAAATAAGCCTAATGAATGGAAGGACCTCCAAGCTAAGTATGATCCGGAGGGAATATATTTGAAGAAATATAAAAAGGAAGCAGAAAAAGCTGGAATTGCATTGTAATAAAGTTTCTTAAATGTAGAATATTCGTATAAATAAATGAGTTATCTTATCTAAACAATATAGCAATTTTCTTTACTTGTAATATTATTAATATGTGCATACATCAGTACATACATCAGTCTGTTCCAATATATTATGGACTGCCGATCAACTACCATGAAAATCTATTTTCAATCACGCTTTTTCTGAGAATATTTTGCGGGTCATTATAGACAACTTTCGTCTTCAGTCCACAGTGCAAAGTGCTATGTTGACAATACGCACACAAATTTAAATGTCTGATAATTGCACTTCACTAATATTATATTTGGATATGTAAGTTTCATCTTCAGACCATAGTACAAAGTGCTGTAGTGATAATTTAAATGCTTGTTTAATTGCACTTTACTAATATTATATTTGGATATGTAACTCTCATCTTCAGTCCACAGTACAAAGTGCTATAATAACAACTATTTGCATACACATTCAAATGTACGTATCATTGCACGTTACGCATATTACTCATCTAGTTGGATATGTATGCGCATATGAATGGCAAACACCATTCGTATTACCGGTAATAAAACTTTCCATCTCACAATGTTAGTCTTCTGAAATACTTATGCAATTATGACCTTCATAAACAGGTATAATAAATGTGTACACAATGATACACTCTAAACACGTACATACTTAAAAGCAAATCTCCGGTGTTCATAAATAATTCAATAGTGAATATATTTTAGACAAATATTCTATTATTTATTAAAACAAATTAATTTAACATTACGGTTTTGAAGGAATGGGGTGAAATAGAGAATATCAGGACAGTGGCGTATCGTGGTGGGGGCGACACTTTCGGGGGCGGAAAAATTTCACAATAAATAATAATAATATATCTTATAAATATTTGAACCATTTCATTTCATATTTATGTCGCACCTTGTCCTTTCTATTCCTTCTTCTGTGACGAAACCGGGGAATCCCTTTCTTTAAATGAACGTAGCCACCTTGCCAGCTGTAGCGACTGGCAACACTGTACTGACTCGCAGTGATTCCCCGTGTTTTATTTTGTGCTCGGATTGTTTAGGACTATTATTCAGCGAGAACGACTTCTTTCATATAAAGAATAGTGTTCAATATTGGATAACACCTGCAAATTAGGTCTTAGTACTGATAAGTCTATTCGGGTAAGTTTTGATGCTTTGACAATTCGAAGAAGGTTTTATTTATTGCTTGATCATTAGTCGTACAATTCACATTAACTTAATCGTTTATATGTAAACGCCTTCCAAGCTATGATTTTAGTGCTCATAAGTACGTGTTTTGATTGTTAAATTATTGAACTAAATTAAACTAAATTAAAAACATAGCCAGCAACGTTTCTTGGTTTTTAATTGTCGATTTGTTTGATTGTGTCCTCCCCTCTGCCGCTGCTCAACTACGGAAATGTTTTTAAAGAATTCCCCGAATAAAATGATGAAAGCCTACAGAACACTCTATAGTTCGCATTGACTGTATCGCAGCATGTTTGTTGCACAGGTATACTTAGATCCAATACATATATTACCTATTTTGATGTTTATTAAAAAAATTTGTATACTAAAGTAAAGAGTTACAAATATATTATACTTATAAACATTAAAAAATACCAGTTTATGCATTCAATAACGCATAAATTGCTGAAAAGGGCTAAAAAAGTAGACCGCGTCTAGTTTGCCGACTGTAGCTACTTCCAATTGGCAGGAAATAGAAATTCACAACAACAACAACAGCAACAAATTCCAGCTAACTACACCAACAGTGATCTCGTCTCGAAGATCACAGGTGACCACAATAATAACGACAACAACAGCAGTTCTTCTCAGCAACAACACAACTCAGTTGGTTTTACTGCAAATTATGCAGAGGGAAAGAGAGGTAGGAACAACTCGACAGAATTAACTGACTGCGCGTTGCTTGCTATGTTTTCTGTTCGCCTGGTACTGAATCTGAAATGCAGGCAGATGTGAAATTGACAGAGAGACATATTTCTATTGACGGCATGCAGCTCGATGGCGCCGCAGGTATATACTTATAATAATAGTGCTGAAGGCTGTTTAGGTTAATTAGCAGCAATACAAAACTGCAACGGTCAACCTTTCAGTCATTAGGAGAAAGACGTCGATATCACTTATTCAGGAGCACTGTGTGTGGAGCACAGAGATGAAGTGACTCCAAAATAGAAACTTCAATATATTTTGCAAGAGAACACAAGGTAGATCATGGGCTTACATTTTAACTAACAAAGCATTTTACTGTTTTACTTAATCCACAGCTGACCTATGCTACCAAATATGACGGCCGTATTAATGGAGGCAGATTCAAACTACTATCAGTGTATATGACTCTTACTGGAAGATGTACATCGGCTGGCCCAAAGAAACCTGATATATTGCATCTAGGTTGCAATGTCAATGCTAAGCGTGTAATCTGGGGAATCTCGGAGAATAATGAAATAACATAATAAATACATATTAACTGTCGACATTAAATCAACACAACTGATTGACGTATTGACGTCAATAAAACCAAAAGGGAGGCTGAATAAAACAGATTAGCCACCAATATTACCAATAAATCAAAATTTAAATTTTACTAATCTCCACAGTTAATTTATCGAAATTTTGAATCTTAATAATTTGAATCATCCAAACTCAAGACAAGTTTCTCAATGATTAATGTCAATGTTAACTGTCAACCAAATCCAGAACGCCGAAATTGTTATACGGGAAAAGGTCGAACTACAATTTGAAGAAAACAAAACAACTGATAAACAAAAACCGAAGGGATGTATCAAGACTTACGGGAGTCACAACCGTCTTCAGGCCCTATCGGAATACAATCAGCCAGTATGGGCATCTCTCATAACGTTTACTGCAGAGAAACTGTAAAGAATCAGAGGAAAAAGAAACCATAACCCAGTTTATTTACAAATGCCCAGCACTATGGTGGGATGAATACCCTGGGCAAATCAATCTTCGATAGCCTTGAAGAGGTATCCGAATCTGGCATTAACGAGCTGCTTAACTATCTAAACCAGACGAAATGGTTATAAGACGCACCAATGCGTATTTTGTTTAGTCACACGACAATCCTTACAATGCGGTAACTGAGGAAGAGGCAATAAAAGGGCGCACAAGAGCTAATTAGGTTCGTGGAACGAAAAACCACTTCAACCAACCAACCAACAGGGGAAAATCTGCAAGCGATTAAGAAGAATTTGAAATCTTATTTCCATGAGGCATAGTCCGCTCATCAGACAGCGCAGAATCCAGACCTGTTAGAGAGGGTGCGGAGACTACCTCAAAATAAACCTTCTCACGCAGCTAGAACGACATAAAGTCTTGTAGCTCGACTCAATTGGAATAAAGTTTTTCGGCAAAAGAATTTTCTGAAATATCTACATCAACACGGTTACTAATTCATGCCAATATATCCAGACGACATCGAAAGAACAGCAGTTACTATTCCTGGGCAGGTTGTGGTAAAAAAAACCAACACAAACTTTCCACTTATGCCGTTTCGATTTTCCGACATTTTTCGCAATTTGCTTTCTGCTATCTCGATGATATCCTTATTTTTTCTACAACGAAGATGAACACAAAGAACAACTGAAAATCGTACTTGAACAACTCACCGAAGCAAAACTTTCAATTGATTTCGCAAAAGATAGTTCTGTGTATCTGAGTTATTGTTCTTATATCATAATAATTAATAATAAAATAAGACCTCTAGGATAAAATGGTAACCCCATCAAATTCTACCAAAATCTAAAAACTATTCAAGACCTTCATAGATTCTTCAGAAGCCCTAATTTTGCCAATAATGCATACAAGGCTACATCTCCTCATAAACCGTTGAAGACCCCATTTTAAGAATTTGAAGGCAAAATTACAAACGGAAATTGTCTGGACAACAGAACTCAGCATACCCTTCGAGATCTTCAAGTCAAGCATCGTAATAGCACTAAAACTAATTTTCGTTTCTCCAAAAGCTCCACTTTGTATACGAACATACACATCATCATAGTCGGTGCACATATCGAAAAAACCTTCCAAGGTATCATCATTAAAAGGATACAGCGACTAGGATAGAAAACTGCTGTGTATTAATCTAGTAATAATACCTTTTTGTTATGTGCCACAAGGTAGAAACTTTGTCATCAAAACGGATCATATACTGATCATATTTGCTGAACTAAAAACCAGAGAAACCAGCATTCCCGACCGATATATAATAAATGTCACAGGTTTGAACAATGGTGTCGCTGATCACGCTGTAACAATAATCATGCCAAATGATACCATTGCTGTTCCAGTGTACAAAGATTTCAGGTACTGTATCACGCTGGCCCGCAATCGTTCAAATATCAGCATATACTATAGAGCATATCTACTGATACTATTGAAACAATATTCGGCGCAACTTGGATTCACGCTTTCGAACACAAATAGTAATTTCAACTGATCAAGGCTATAAACCGAAACGTCTACAAAATTAGAAGGCCCAGCGCATTCGAGCATAACCAAATCATGCTACTCCATGATAGCGTATTCACATCACTTATTTCAAGCAGAATTCATTATCTTTATACTAATTTACAGCGTCAGCCAGCAAGGACTAAAAGGGTAAGTATTGAGACAGCATTGTAAAAACAAATAGTAATCCTTTTTTTATATATTAGAAGCTAACATAACTATTTATAAAATATAAGTTTTGAATTAATTAAAACACAGTTTTGTATCTTCCTACTATGTAGGACTGTTTTTATTTCACTTAAGTCTGAGCAGCCGAATTAATTGAAGCGAATCAAAAGACTAACTTAAAACAATATAATTATTCAAAACCTAAAGTAAGTCAAGCTACCTCTGCTGGCGTACCTCTGCTGACATTCTTAGTTTGATATTGTTGTCGTCGTTATAGTCATGCGCTCACCTTTAGGCATACCGGGTCTCTTGTTGTTCTTGCTTCGTATTAGTGTAATACGAGTGAAGTGGTTGTCGTTACCATAGAGTCAGTAATTTCGTGGTAGTGGAATTTTGGACGGATGCACGTGTATCTTGTTGTTCTCTTCATTTATGCGGTGGTGCTATATAACGGAATATCTTCTTTCTTGTTTCAATCAAATTTTAATGGAATTATTCACGAGAAGCTTATGTCTGTGATTAATAAAATGACATCGCGTAAAACTCCACAGACTTATATGTTAGTTTGATATATTTTCTTTTTCTGCTTCAAATAGGAAAAAATTACTGATAAATACACTTTGTAATTAACACATGGTTGAAATGTGAAACACCCTGCGCACTAATTTTTCTGAGTGTCGGTCGACTGGGTTCCTTGTTTCGTTTCTGTTTTGTTCCATATGTTTGTCAATTCTGACGGCGAGCATTACTTAGCAAATTTAAAGACAGAAATTTATTACTATTGGAAGTTTTGTTTTCGTTTTTGCTTAAGGAAAAATAAATTTTGAAGTGACGGACAATCCGCCAATATGACCAATAGCACAGATATCGCTTTGCAAGATGTGGAAATGGAGGGAGATTCGTCTGTTGAAGCTACCGACCCTAAGAAAGACCAAGATGTGCTGACAATTCTAGAGGTCAGGGAACAAATTAGGCAGATTGAAAAGGCGGTTTCGTCAAAAGAAACCCGGTATGTGTTACAGTTTCATTATTTTATCTAATTTTTAAGAGTTAATTAAATATTTTTAGTTTTATACTGAGAGTTCTGCGATCACTGCCAAACACCCGGCGGAAACTTAATGTTGTAACGCTTCGCAACATCGCTCAAAATATCTATCCCCCAGGAGCTGATCGTGAAACAGCACTTGCTCTCATCCCCGCACTTCCAGCGGGCACTATAGAGCCAGAAGTCCCCAAAAATCGTCCAGCTACAAAGTCTGCTATTGCAGAGGTCGATGCCTATTTTCACTTGCTTTTATTAGTAAAGTTGATCGATGAAAACGACTTTAAACGCGCGTCGTCTTGCTCTGAGGCACTAATGTCGAAAATTGTTGGACAAAATCGTCGTACTTTGGATTTGATTGGTGCAAAATCATATTTTTACTACTCTCGTGTCGCCGAGTTAAACAATGGGTTGGAGGGCATTCGTGCGTGTCTACATGGCCGTTTGCGGACAGCTACACTTCGAAATGATTTCGAAGGTCAGGCAGTTCTAATCAACTGCCTTTTGCGAAACTATTTGCACTACGCACTCTATGATCAGGCGGACAAGTTGGTTAAGAAGTCAATCTTTCCAGAGTCTGCAAGTAATAATGAGTGGGCACGATTTCTTTATTATTTAGGTCGCATTAAGGCTGCAAAGCTTGAATACAGTGACGCCCATAAGCATTTAGTGCAGGCTTTGCGTAAGGCTCCGCAAACTGCAGCTGTTGGATTTCGCCAGACGGTGCAAAAATTGATAATTGTAGTCGAGTTGTTACTTGGAAATATTCCTGAAAGACAAATATTTCGACAGGCAGCTCTGCGTAAATCACTGGGGCCCTACTTCCAGTTAACACAAGCTGTACGCTTGGGAAATCTGAAACGGTTCGGCGAAGTTGTAGAGAATTTTGGGCCGAAATTTCAACAGGATCACACATACACACTCATTATTCGTCTCCGACACAATGTTATTAAAACCGCCATACGAGCTATTGGACTATCCTACTCACGCATTTCTCCGAAAGATATTGCCAAACGATTGATGCTCGACTCAGCTGAAGACGCAGAGTTTATTGTTGCAAAAGCAATTCGAGATGGTGTTATTGAGGCCACTTTGGATCCCGAGCAGAATTACATGCGCAGTAAGGAGAGTACAGACGTTTATAGCACCCGTGAACCACAGTTAGCTTTCCATGAGCGCATATCATTCTGTTTGGACCTACATAATCAGAGTGTTAAGGCGATGCGTTATCCTCCAAAATCATACGGCAAAGACTTGGAAAGTGCAGAAGAGCGCCGGGAGCGCGAGCAACAAGATTTAGAATTGGCAAAGGAAATGGCCGAAGATGATGAGGAAGGCTTTTAAACGCACCTTCGCTGTAAGCTAATCAGTTCATCTATACTCGTTAACTACGATTTAATTGATCATATTTTTTCTAATATACCAAGATTTGTCCATAGTATTTCTAATGTCAACTAAACGAAAATGTGTTTAACCAATTGAAATTTGATCTTTTAATTTATACAAATTATACAAATAGAAAATAACAAAAAATGTTCATTTATATTCATTGCTGTAACGCTCTATTCCAAAGTACCATTTTACAAGCAGCTTTTTGGGTGCCTACGTGATTGCGAGTACAACCAGCTTCAGGGCAAGAGTTAAATAAATATTAAGCAATCAGTCCCGAAGTTTCTGCTGTTTAATAACTTCTTCCGTATATATAATTTATCATATGACGCTGTCCTTGGTCTAACTACCACCATCCGAAGTAAGAGAACTTTTTAGTCAGAGCTTGAACGGCGCCACAGAATGACTCCAATTAGTACCAATTGGAAACCTTACAAGCTTATTATAGCCATCTCCTGCAATCCAAAACAAATATTTCGCTATGCATTTGGGAAGCATAGAATCGCCATATCTCATCTAACGGATTAAAATTTTGACTTCTAAACTATTTATTTGATTAGCGATGAATAACACATTTTAATAAATACTTAAGCCAAGTTTAATACTTGGTTCGAATCACTGGATTGTGTGAATTAAAGCGAAATACTATTGCTCAATTACATGTCTTCAAAAAAGGGTTGTGACTTAATAAACGAGACAATTGTAAGTTAATACAACAGTTCACTTTTACGTCTTCAGTAGATCTTCGATTATCCAGGATTCTGTTAACTGGAAGCATTTGGAAATTCAGTAATTCTTCCTTGCCTATAAATCTTGATCTAATGCTAAATAAATTACCGCAATTCCCATTCCATATTGTTGCAGAGCTTTGTAATCGTCCTGTTCAGTTTATACGTATTAAGTTTGTGAAGATCCATGCCTTATCGTTAGTTAGCGAATAAAGAACATTGTGAAATACACATTCCTCTTGTAAATAAGTGCAAACTGTGTACGATATGTTAAAAAAAACTAAAATGGAATTTCATGACGAAATATTTGCATGAGTTTGCTTGAAAAATAAAAGCCACAAGTAAACGGTGCAACAAAGATTTAAGGCCACTCGCATTACTGGGCAAATTATAATTGAAAATTGTGTATCAACTTTGTTCAAGATCTCTATGAATCAGAAAATAACAAAAAAGCTAACTAGCGGGCGAAACCCAAATGCTGTTGAGACGCCTTTTTGGAATTGGTTGCCACAAAACTCTTTGGTATGCAGTCATGCATAATCTATTGAAGTCTATTAAGAACCTGTAGCAGAAGAATTCTTGTTCGCGGCAATGAATCTAACGTTCATAAATGCGGGTTTTGAGAATAGATAAAAGGCTCATCCAGCTTCACGTGGTCTTAAGGTCAATGTGAAAACCTGGATAGCAAATACATTTTTGAAGTTGTTGGAAGCTGGAGGAACACTTCCGTCGTACTGCTATATTGAGAAAACTACGACAAACTTTTACTATTGGACAACTACATTGCTCATTCCGATGTTGAGGTGTTCAAGGAACGCACATTTTCTCAAGTTTCCTCCTACTTGCATATTGTTATTATATATTACACCATAATTATTTATGAGAGCAAGGTGTTGGGGGAATGAGTACTAGCTACAGAGGCCTTTGACTCAAAGAGAAAAGGATTTTATAGAAAGAAGAATTTTGGAGACCAAGGCCATGACAGGATTTGAACCCAAGACCCTTGCATATATTTGATAGCATCTGATGAGGCATCATAAGAAGATTGAAATTTTACTTCTGCTCAGATGTTTTGGACAATTTAAAAGTTACATGGAAAGTTTACTATAGAGTTGTAGTTTAGCCTGAACGCTTGAATCTCGGGGGATATTTAAAAAAACTTGTGACACAATTTGCTTTTAGCGGCAATGAATTTTATTTCATAGTGTCAAATTAGATATTCATTGATTTTTACAAGTTCTGAACTAAAAGAAATCACAGAATTGACAGTGTTTTGACGTCGACGACATTAAAAATTGGCTGACCTGCGATGAGAACACACTTCCGTTTTTTGTTTTGGTGATGACGACGTTGTAAGACTATATTCAAAACTGTCACTGATGGAGCTCTGAAAGCAAGTCCCAGTTTGCTAGAATTTTAGAAAATTCGGTACTTCCTGGAATAACAGAAGATAAGAAATCAAGTTTTTGGCATTTATGAAAACTTAATTAAAGCGATTTAAAATTATCAAATAAAAGACATTCGAAAATTTAAGATGACTAATGTAAATAAATAAACGCAAACATCAAATAGAAAGTTATAAATTATATAAACAGGGATTTTGGAGTTTCCGTGATAACGGTTCCAAGTATTCCGCATAATTGAAGACCACTTTTTATCTCCGCTGCGTGCAACTCACAACTGACTTGTTGATCTTAAAGTGTGTTCTTTTTATAGTCGTATTCTGTTACTAGACTCGGGACTGACTCGTTCTTTAACTGTCTTTCTTATAGTAGTATCAAAGAAGTATTCTGTTTCTATAATGTTCATGACTGTAAGAGAAGGTTTTCCATTGCAAACGAGATAGCTTAACAGTATGGCAGAAGGAGACAACAATACGTATGACAAATAGCACTACGGAGATAAGCAGGAACAGCAGCCCATGGCGATACAACACGTTACTTCAAATGAGATGTTCGAACATCTTTCGGCCACATGGATTTTGGCAGATTTTTCTTATAGCGAGTCAAATGCATACAATTCATAATTAAGTGCAAGAGTAAATCATATTCTTTTATAACACAAGCGTCTGCAACTTATGAATAGGTACAAGAATATCAGTACAGAAATACTTTACTTATTGCAGAAGGCTTTAACATATTTTCGAGTTGCCTCCTGAAAAAAATTGTACAGCATCTCTCTTAACGTTATTGAGTTCTCAATAAAAATACCGCTTTACGTTGCGAAAATGATTTATTTTTAGGGGAATTCCCTGATTTTGGACATTCAATTCAGTGATGATTACATTTTTCAGCAGACAATTTGTTTGTGAAAGGTTGTTATAATCATGCGAATTTTAGTTTTAGATTTTTAATAACATTTTGTGTACAAAAACATACTTATTTATATTATATAAAGGATGTAAATATATATAAAAAATTCTTCTAAATTATATAGTTATCCGATATTATAAAGTTATAGAAAATTTAGTGTAAAATGGGATCAAATCGATGTAAGGTGTGTTTCAAAAAACGAAATAGCGGCATTTCATTGAAAACAAACTTATTCAACACTTGAAAAGGACAGATCAAGGTGAATTTACTTACATGGTGACTGCAAGGTGAATTTCGTACCTCCGGAATTGTCAATCATATGTATGCAATGTGCGAATAGATATTCTTCAAAATAAACGAAATTGAGAGGAATGGAGAAATGCATAAAAGCTGGTTAAAGTGGTACACAATTTATATAAAATATATTTAATAGTTAAATACTCATAATTTCTTCATAATGTTCAAACTTCACAAAAATAACAAGTAAAAAACTCTTATTCACTTAAATCAAAACTCTATTTGCAATTGCTTGCATACTTTTTTTGATCGTCTTTTTTATAAATTCACAAGACAGCTACGTCGGAAAATTGGTTCAAACAAATTTGTTCTTCAGTCACCATGTAAGTAAATTCACCTTGCATTAGCCTCAAAGAGTCGACTCATTTTGACATGAGTCCGCACTCTCGTGTTCATACTAAACTGTCTAAATACCGCCGCATCATTTTGACGTTTGCAAGTTGTCTGAATATTTTTATTTTCCTTTCTATTGTAGAAGAAAATAAATAATTAATTTAAAAACTAGTGATAGTGAGGAAGAAAGTATTTGTGTTTTAACATTATTAAATAATGCTAACGTTGCTGCTTTGCATCTATTAAAAGATAGCTAGACTTTCAAAAAAATGTGTATTCTTCGAACTTCGTATTATACTTTGCTCAGAAAGCGGTATGAGCTCCATTGTTTGTGTTCGGTTCCAATTCATTATTTAAAAATTAATATTATTTTGGCGTGTTGATACAAATATTACACCAGCAAATGTGAAATCAGTAAATTTCACATCAACAAATGTCAAAATGAGACGAGATATTTTTAACAAAATAAAAAATCTCGTCTCATGTAACTTTTCTCCTCTGAGGCCAATGTGAACATGAATAAACTCCCATAATTCGAAAGTAATTCTGATATTTGAATTTATTCTGTTTCTCGGAAATGGATTCAAATATTTTAACGGTAACATATGGAAAAGAATTGCAAAATAATTAGGGATGAAATTAGAATTAAATGTATATATGCTCCAAATAGAGAAATTCATTCTTTTGATTTTTTTATGGGGCTCCACTGCGCAGCAACTTCATTAACAGATTATTTTTAATTATTGAGAAATGTTTTTTACAACAATTTGTTGATATTGCAACACATTAAAAATTATAAAGTTATTGAAGCCTCCACAGAAAATTTTACAATCTTTTAACCTGTAAAAAAAAAATCCTCTTCGTTGACATTTCATTTAACTCATAGTTTATAATTACTCTTTCCTGCGCTATGTTGCGTTACTCCCCGTGGTTATAATTTTACATTTACAGATTCGCCACAACTGCATTACAATACGATTGCACACTAAGCATGAAATTCAACGATGCAATTTGAATTACACGCGACAGAGACTGCAGTATATGCGCCATTATAATATAATATCTTCTGATTCATATATTTGTATTCGCAACCACTTCTATATTTATAATAGTATATGTATAAATATATTATTTTTCTGGAAGCCACCCTCTGTGGTCTAGTGGTAAGCATGCTAGACTCACACCCAGAGGGTCGCAGGTTCAAATCCTGCCACGGGCTTGGTCTCCAAAATGCTTATTTCTATAAAATCATTTTCTCTTCGAGTCGAAAGCCTCTGCAGCTAGTACTCATTACCTTGCAATCATAATTAATTATGGTGTAAGATATAATAATAATAATAATATTTTTCTGGAACTCATTTGCTGAATGACAGTTTTCATCTTCCTGTCTCTATTGGTATTGACATGAGCCTAATCAAGAAAAAATACTAGTATTATTATTATATAATCCATCTTATATTAAAATTTCAATAAATAAATAAATATGATGTATAATTATTTATCAGCATCAAATATAAAAGTAGCATCTATAACAGACATGAAGACCGTGTCAGTTAAATAATTCAATCCTATTTTTCAAGTAATAATAATAATAATAATAATGGATTCTGTAACTACAGAAGCCAACTTTTCCCATAAATTTTGATAGGATTAAGACTAATAATATATTATACATATGTCATATAACCTGACTTCTTTGCATTAAGCCAAGAGTATCAGTTGTAGTTGCATTATAAGTTCATATCTATGTTAGTGTCAAAATAGTTTTATTTAATCCAAGGTGAATTTACTTACATGGTGACTGCAAGAACAAATTTTTTTGAAAGAGAAAGAAACTTAAACGTCAAACGGCAAAGCAGCGAAATAAAGCAGACGGACATTGTACACGAATCCACTCAAAATCGTGGTAAATCCACTCAAAATCGTGGTAAATCCACTCAAAATCGTGGTGTGTCCGCTACGGACGCTAGCAGCGAGAACGACTTTCTTCTCTCTGTATTCTCTGGCCACTAGACGGCCAGAATGTGCCCATTGAATATGCTATTTTAGTCAAGTTTAATTTGAAATTACATTTTTCAACGTTATTAAAATTTACCGGCCCTCCATTCGAGGTCTAAGACACCTTCTTCTTCATCTATTTAAAAATTAAAATTAAAACGTCAAACGAATCAACTCCGTAAAATTTTAGTATCAAAATGCAAAAGTGTTCAAATCTTAATAAATACTTTCAATTACAATTTGCTTTATATTCACAATGTAGTCTATCAAGTCAACCGATTCGTATTGCATTTCAGCTCCGAACGCAGTCGTTCATTCGAAGTTAAGAGAAAATTTCGACAAGAATAATCGATATCGATAGCCATTATTTGTACTAATGTGGCAGCTTTGGCATTATACATGTCGACTTAACGAGTAGGATTCTTACTATTTTCACAGTTGTTAATCTGTAGAAGGTATCTGATATATCTATCAAAAAAGGTGTTCTACAGCAAAAAAAATTAGAAAAAGGAGTCGTATTCAATATTAATTAAAAAGGGTTTGTTTGTTTAGGACAAATTTAAAATTGTTTTAAGTGGGAAAATTGATCACATATCAGCGCAGGAAAAAAAAGCAGCGAGAAGAAAAATTGCAAAAATTATAAACGAATAGCGAAGAGGTAACACAAAACGGAGCAGCGGGCCACCGAGAACCGAAATCGAAAGTGCAATCAGGCGACGGACCACGGACGGATAGGAAGGAACAACGAGTGTTCAACGGCGAGTAACGAATAGTCACTATTAATGCAAGTGCCAATGTGGTGCGGCCACCGATTGTCACCGTGAACAATTTTACACCAAACTAATAAGAAAGTCCATATATTGGCAATATAAATTGTTAAAATTCCTGTTAGGCCGTGCTCCGAAGATAGCATTGATCAGATATAATTGATTTACGCCGCTGTCTGCGGCAGTGATGCAGCAGTGTTCTAGCCTCTCACCAAAACGAGCGTAAATCATATCAAGAAAATTATCGCTGCATTGCGGTTTCCCTAGTTGAGGCTGTTAAGTCGATGCGCCTTCGGAAATGATTTGTAAGAAAGACGTCATCTTATGGTTTAAGGAACTCGAGAGCTACAAACGGATTGACACTATGTGTACTTTGCTAAACATGTGTCTGCCATTTGAGTTGCGCTTTTTGGGCACTTGCTTAGAGGAGTTGGGACGGCGTGATTCGCAAGAGTTGCGTGGCATTGAACTAAGAGTTAATAATCCACAAGACTTGGCAGCTGATATGGTCGCTTGTCAAAAAGGTGAGCCGACGGATAAGAAAATTCGCAGGAAAATGGCGCTCTATCTTGCGCTTATTCGCGCCTGCAATCGAACGTGTGTGAGTGAAATATTTCGCACTTTAGATGGTTGGGGCGAACGTGACTTCCTCAGTATGAATGACACGGACACATTACAGGAGTTGCTACTGGTCTACACTATGGCTGCCAATCACCCAGTCTTCTCATTTGATCAGCACATGAAATGTAATGAGATATTTGAGAAGATCAAAGAAAACAAACTAATGTGCGATCAAGCACCATCGGGACACCAGCAGTCGGACCAGGGAATGGGTATGGGGCAGCATCAACAGGATATCCGTCAACATCTACCGCCTACCCACCCGGAAATGCTACATCAACATCCACTGCATGCAATGCATCTTTCTGGGCAGCACCCTCAGCTAATGGCAGCGGGACCGATCCAGGTGCTCCCTCAGGCATCCATTCCCATGAACTTTCCCCAGGCACATTTGACAAAGGTACGTTTTATGTTCTAAAAGCATAATCGTTAGGAAGCCAGATGATCTAAAAATTAAAGGTAGAACTCAATTAGTCGCTACAATTTATCCTGAAGGTTAATTTAAGCACAGAGCGAGGTGGAGTCAGTCTTATCTTTTGTTGTATTTTCCATATACCAACATTGCACAAACTAAACCTCGCTTTTGAGAGGGTTTAATGGATGAATATCTGATTGGATGCAAACGCTCTTAAGTAATCAGCTCTTGTGAATGTTTCCACGAAATTTAAATGAGATTCCTTTTGTTTTGGATCAGAATAAGGAAATTTAAATTGTGTTGACTTGAAAATTCTGTCCGAAGATTTACATATACAGAAGATATAATTCGTTTTAGCATATCTGGTGTGCTTTTGATTTAGGATGTAGATATTGGAATGGGATATATCCAGAAATTAATAAATTCTTAACAACTCGTTTCTCTCCTATTTGTTAGAAATATTTCGGCGTAATTGAAAATGTTTATTAAATATAAATAATTCAATTACATGTTGATAATAAAAATTCAGGTTACACCCTTAAGAAAGTTCCAAACGATATTTAAAAATTATATTTAATTTTGAAGTTGGCGAAACGTAATTATTGAAATCTTATAACTATTTTAGTTAATTCCGGGCGATGGCAGCATTCAACATCAGATAACAGTCGATGGTATCCCACACATGATATCTTCAAACATCACCATTCCAGCAGATTCTAACACTATTCTTGCACATCCAAATGCTACTTGGACACTGCGATACCCACCGCCTGGGCCTTCTCTTGAGGTATTTAATAATCAGTTGATTTTGATAATAAAAATGTCTTAACATCTAAGAAAACAATGTGCCTATTTTTATAGCAACCGCCGCAGTCATCGTCACCTATGTTGAGTCAGCAATCTTCGCCATCCAGTAGTCGCGCTACGAGTCCCAACCGTACTCCAACTAACAGCATGATGCAGCAGGGCATTCAAACGCAACAGGTCAGAAATATTCCACAACGGATGAGTAATTCACTCAAACATGCCCGTCGACCATCGGCCGAAACTACTCCCCCGCCAATGTCGCAGCAGCAGCAAATCATGGGAAATGAAATTCTTATGCCACAGAATATGAAACATATGGACGATGTAAGTTACACATTAAGAACTGCTCATAGTTTTGAAATTATTCATTGATTAGTTACTATATTGAGTATTAGTCAGCCATTAACTCCATATAAACTGATTTAAACAGCTCTTGATAAACTAAATTCGTTTTACTTAACAAAAACAATAAGCACGGATAATTTTCTAAGTAGTTACGTGTTTCAATACATTATTGTATTATTCATCTTTCGAATGGACCGGGAGTAGGGCGAACAAATAGTACTAGCTTAATAGTGTAGACTGTAAATAGTTGATAACTGTGTTATCTTTAAAACATTTACGATAAATTGAAAGGAAACTATTAGGCTTAAACTTTTGGAAGGTGTTAAATACGGTGACAAGTATATCCCTAAAATATCGTTGAGATTTATATAAAACTAAGATTATTTATATTGCTATAATCATCTATACTTTTCTTTCGTCAGAAACGTCTTCAAACTATAACAATAAAGAATTGAGATACCAAGTTTTTATGTAGTTATTCAAATTATAAATTCCTGAAATATAAAATATTTCGATCATAATTACAAATTATATTTGTTATTCTAAAAAAAATCGAATAATTTCATTCAAATTGATGAGCTGCGAAATCGTACCGACTTCTTTATGAGAACACGCAATTGAGTTTGAATGAATAAAATAGGCGACCGGTTTGGAACTCGAAAATATTTGTTTACAATCTTTCCAGATTGGAAGCTATTCGAAACTACAAACTTAAAGACTTGAAATTTTCACGAATTAATCAAACAATTTTTGGATATTTCGATTTGTTGGAAATTCCGCAGGAGTTTCTTATATAGTTTAATGCTTAGAATTTAAAAAAACTAATAAAAATTCGTGACTACTACCAAAAAAATTTAAAAATTTTACGATTTCGTTTCTACCTCTAAAAGAAGCGGATTATTCGAAGTTAAGGAATCATAAGAAGTTTTTTGGCTGGGAAGCTATATAGTAAAAGCCGACACAAATGTTTCTATACTAAAAATAACGAAATATTTATTTTATACTATCAATAATCGTTTATCGTTATATAAAATAATTGCTTTTCAAGCCAATGCAAGCAATTATTTGTATAAAAATAAATATATATCCATCTTCAAGTGAGTGGCAAAATCTGTTGTTGAAAATTAACCTTTAGACTTCATTTAAAGAGCTTATGTTTGGTTTGGGTTTTAACCCTCTGGTTTGTGAGTATATCCCAATCGAATCTCTTATTCCAATGCTGGTTCATTGTGATATTTGGGGTAACGGTACATATAGAATATATAATAGATCATTTATATATTTTAATTGTGACAAATTTCCCATGTAATGAAAAAGACCGGGGACTAAACCTCGTCGGATTTCCCAAAAACCCAATTGTGATATTCAATGCAGAGTTTTATTTAAATTTCCAATGATAACCGGGATCAGATCGGATAGTTTTCATATACGATTTAAAAATAAATTAATTTAAACACATAATAGTACAAATTCCATATCTTAATTTATTAAAATATTCCACATTCACTTATTTTGGAGGCGAAATTTTACTCAAGTGTGGCAAAAGGAAGAATTATCGCGATTCTTTTTTGAACATGAAGAATGATTTATTTTATTACTTATGATTTTTTATCTATGATTATTTTCGTAAAAATATATGTACATATATATTTCAATAATTTAATAATTATCGTATTTTATAGGTTGTTATGAATAATGAGGGTTTAGGCCATCAGCTTCAAACATTAATTAGAAATGGATTCACAAGAACAGGGCATCATCTCAGACTCAAGTCAGGCAACTATATCCCTCCACATCAACAGCAATCGCCGGTGAACCAACATTTTCAACCTATGACCTCGGGGAACTTTACAGCAAACACAGGTCTTACTTATTGCATGCAGAACATGTCCATGTCAGATGGCACCACTGGAGCGATTCACAACGCAGAAGTAGGAGGAATGATGGGCATGAATTCTAACAAGAGTGGCGGTAGTGATTCCGGGAGTTCGATGGGTTCATCTGGAGAAATATCCCCACCTGAAACTCCTACTCTGATTTCAAATACTGTTACGAGTTTAGGTGGTATGCGATTAAACAGTGATCAACAGCCAACGCAGCAACAGAAACATCACCAGCAACAGCTGAGCTATAATAAACAGATGAACCGTCTAAACGGCCGTTCTGATAAACTACTATCAGTCAGTGCCGGCGGCAACTGTAACGTAAGCACAGGTTCAACTATTATTTATGCGCCATCTTCAACGCTTACGAACACCCATCAGCAATTATCTCAGCAGCAGCAGCAGCAATCGCAACAATTATATGGCACAGATATTATATTGGCACCTGGAGGCAACGCTGGTGCCACCAACCTAATGCAAACATCGTTATCAAACAATAACAATGGTGGTGCCGGCAACAACATTGCTAATTCAAGTAGTAACGTCGCTTCTAGTAATAATAATATGACCACCAATACAGTACTCATTAGCACACCGTCCGGTGGCGGTGGAGGCTTAATAGGAAATGTTATCACCTCTAATTCGGTCATCCTGCAGTCTCATCAACAGCAGTACAACGCTGCGTATCCCTACCACGCAGCGGCGGCTGCTGCTCAACATCTCGCTAGCACATCGAGGCCACCACTTATAACTCACAATCCAGGTATGGCGCCACCCCCGCCTGGTACCTTTCGGTTGCCTGGTTTCCAACTGCCACATAATGGAGAACTGATTTATCCGGCGTATCATCCAGCTGGTTTAACATTTCTGTCCAGTGGTGCGCCGCCAGTCGCGATGCGCTCATCCAATGCCGCCCCTGTTAATTCCAATACATCGGGTGGCGTTCCGCCACCACAGTTACAACAGCAACCACCTCCCCCACAGCAAATGCAGCCACCGCAGTCAATTGTACCGAATGCAGCGCTATTGAACGCCTCATCGTATAGCACGGTTGCGGTGGGCGTTAATAAACCTATGTCCTGCTACAACTGTGGCTCACAAGTGCATTGTGGACGCGATTGCCAGGAGGCTTCAATGGACGATGTATCGCGCAGCGCTATTTATAAACTAGACTACTCAGTCTCAGCCTCGAATGCCTCCCCTACTACCATTGGCGGCCCCAACCTGGCTGCAGGTGGTGGAAATGACACATTGTCGTCTTCGCACCATCAAAAACAGCATACTATGGATAGCAATGTTGCTGGTGTGAGCGCGGCGTCTTCAATTTCTTCACATTCGTCGACACCTGGTGTGATAAACACAAAGTGAGCATAGCGAAATGCTTAAGGACAAAGCTTGGGATGCACCAAAAGGCAGTTTATGGTGTGTGTGTTCATGGCTCCAGTATGTCGACGGAAGACTTAGAAATTTATAATATATAAGAGGCGGAAATTAAATTTCACGCTTTGTTTAGGATAAGATTTAAAATTAACGAACTTTTAATAACCAGGATAATTATAACTCAATGTTAAAGACTTATTATTAGCCGAAGGAGCAGTAATGTTTGCAATTCTGTGTAGTAATTTCTAATTGTAAAATACTATTTATATACATACATATACATACAAATATACTCGTATATACAATAATTTATAAATGCACATATTGAAATCGGCGCGTATTCCGATGGATGAGCCGTCGTGCCATTGGATTTGTTGCGATGCAGTCAGAGTCAGTCACAGTCACAGTCACAGTCACCTCCAGTGAAAAATGAGATATTCACGCAAAATGAAATCAAGTTAAATTACGGCTCATTTGTGTTTTACTGTAGTCACGACTCTTCTATGTAGTATAAATTATACTTAAGCAGAAAATGTTATTATTGTTAACAAAGGAAGAAAAAACAAAATTGAAACAAAACCTTTGGTAATATATCAATTAATTCAAAATCTTATAAACCGATAATGTGTGCATATAGATCATATATATATACATATATCTGTATATACATATATACGCACATATGTATGAATTTATGATATTGTGAGACATTTTAAGAAACCATATTACTGCAAACACATTTCAAAACATTGTATTTAGCTAATTGTGAACTCTTAAAAATTATTAAAAAGATATGTTGATTTGTGCTTTATACAGCGGCGACATCTTTGTATATGTAGCTATATGTAGAATGCATTCGTACAGATAGAAGAACGCATCTTAGATATCTATTGTGTAAATCATTGCCCTCACTTAAGTTTTAAGTACTTGAAGCTTCTTCTTGACCATTATATTGTAATCGTCATTTCTCTTAATATTTTTATTATTTTTTGTGGACATTTTAATTGATTAATTTCGTATTTTACTTGATTATTTAATTTTATTATTATGAAATTTATGTACATAAGATTACAAAATATAAATGGATATAATTCAAATAAACTTGTATTATGTTTCACTCTAATAAATTGTTTCTTAAAGTTCTGTAAAATATTTATATATATATATATTTTTTTTTAAAATTTTAAATGTGTATTGAGAATTTGCTATGTCCAGATTCGCACGCATTTATTTCAGACCTGAAGAATAATGTTTTTTTTGTTGATTTTAACACAACTTCTTACAATTGTTAATATTTATCATCTGAATACATACAAATACCCGAAATAATATATCGCCAGAACTGGCACGTCTTATATGAAAATTAAACAAAAGAAACTAATTAAAAATTTATGTTTTCATAGCACAACATTTTATTTTTTATTCTTTATTATAAAGGGAAGAAAAAGTGTAGTACAATATCGTTTCTGGGTAAAACATTTCAAGTGGGCTTGGGTAGTGAATGACCGAACGAACTAACTGATCTGTTTCACTGAACTGAACTAGTTTAGATATGTTAAAGAAAATAGTTCACTTGCTCCAGAGAATACAGAGAGTGACTCCTGTTTTGCGCACACTCTCACATGTGCAAAACTGTAGTAGTGTGGCTGAATTTCTTCAGAATTCTGGTTAACCAATGATAAACAAACCTATCCATATAGGCAAATAATGATACACTTTTTAAACGTCAGAAAATTTTACGTTTAAGTGTCCCTTCTCTGTGTTCTCTGCTTGCTCACTTGCTTATTTGTTCACTTATTCATATATATATACACACAAACATCTCGAATTATGTATGCATATGTGATTGAATGATGACATATGTATGTATGTTAGTTCCAATTAGAACATCAAGGCACATAGGGATTTCCAAAATTTGGATACTCTTATTTATAATTTAAAACTGTTTGCAGTGAATGTGAAATCGATGAAGTATTTTAATAATGGCGCCTCGAGAAAAATATAGTGCTATATGGGGACATTTTGTTAAGAACGCAGACAAAAAAAGCGCCAAGAGCAAGTATTGCTCTCTGCTTCCTTCGAATTCTTACGAACGAAAGAACGATCGAACGAACGAAAGAACGATCGAACGAACGAACGAACGAACGAAGGAACGAAAGAGTAAATTGAGTAGGCGAGCAAGTGACATGTTTTAACAATCATGACATACTGAGCGGAACTGAACTAACTACGCAACTGAACTAATTGCGCAACTGAACTAACTGAGCAACTGCACTATGTGAACGACCTAGTTCAATGCGCTCAGTGAACGAAAATGAGCGGATCAGTCAGCTGAACGACCAAGTACCCGCTTTTGCCACTTTTATCAGTTTTTCTTTTGTTCAAAGTGACGTGGAATTGTGAAAGATGAGTTTTCTTATTTTATTTTTGTATATTTTAGTTTTGTTGTAAGTAACGTAGAATTATGAATGATTAGTTTTCGGATTTTATTTTTGTAAATTTACAAAAATTATTATTGGTAAGAATTCGATTTTGCCAAGCAATACTAAATACTTTTATTTTTAACTTGAATAAATTAGCTTAATTAATATCATTCACTTAAGAAATAGTTGACTAAGTCTAATTCAATACAACAGTTTATAAAGTTCACTTTTAATTTCATATCACGAGAAGAGACTCGTGCTATGAGCTAGCCGGGCAAGTATACTCTTTACTTTCTTACTTACACTCTATAATACTTATTAACTACTTCGTCTTTCCAGAACCGCCAAACAACAAAAATAATAAAACCGAGGACCTCTCTTTCTTTCAGAAGTCACTACCCTACACCCCGCAGACAACCGGATACAACTGTAACGTCACGGACTGATGTAAGTGTCTCTGAAATTCTTGAAACCTACTAATCCTCTGTTCAATTCTAACTATAATTCTTGCTACCGCTTCATATCTTTCGCTTGGGATACCCCTAACGCTAACGGTTTCCCGCTTAAATCTTCGAGGAGGTACACCCAATTGCCCACGGCCTTCACCACCAGACACTTCTCAAACTTCCTACAGAATTTCGCGTTTATATCACTCGTGAAATTACTTTGCGCAAAACTACGTTTGTAAACCTCTTGCCCGGATTCAAAACAAACTTTTCGAGCCCGCTTGTTGTACAGGCGTGCTGCTCTTTCATAAGCTACGTGCAACTTTTTTTGCACCCGATCCAAAATCAGTCGGCTTCGATCCTCTCGTGGGATACCACCTATATCTCCTTCTTCTAAAGTCCCAATTTTCGTGCCAATTTATAGTCCGTTCCACACAAGAACATATGTTGAGCAAAGAGGCTGAAGTATGGTAATATATCGGTTGCTGCATGTAACAAACTACTTAACGCGCATCCTATTTCTCAGAGATACTTATCCCAGTCTCTATGGTTACTGCGCATGTAAGCCCAAATGGCGTTCAATACTGACTGATTTACTCTCTCAGAATCATTATATATTTTTGAAGCGTATGTTTCGCAGGATGGGAATATGCGATTATAGTTCCAGGAACATTAGCCTCTATCCCATCTAGACCGATAGTGTGTGGCGAAGAGTCACACTCTGCCCGAGGAAACCCTGCTATTCATAACAGAACACTACTGTATACTGAGGAATAAACATCTCCCTGGATACAGGTTGCGGAGGAGTTAACCACTTTAAAAAACCTCTGGGTTGGAGCAAGATGTCATACGACCCGTGTCGATGCTCAAAACACGTCGGTCCTTCTAAGCAGACCTACTATGATAGGAAGGAGGCCATGAGGGTTATGGCCAAACACGAGGCTCTGTCCGCGGACCAGCACATTGAGGAGCAGGCATAATCTGTAGAGTGGGCAAGAGGGGTGTTATCCGGCTTGGGTAACCTGGCGAGTATTGCCCCAAAGAGGCAACGAAGAGACAGGTTTGGGAAAAGTGGACCGCCTGGGAAAAAGATACCCGTCTGACAGCGACGTTGTCAAAGGTGTGGCGAGATGCTAGTCATCATAGACCGAAAGGAGGAGGAAGGGGTTATATCTAAGCAGAAGTGACGGTGGGGGGAGCAACCGATTGCTGAAGTCTACCTCCAGGTCTTAACCCTGGGCCTTTCTGTCACGATGTTGGCTGGTTTCAGGGCAGGGCGAAGCTCATCGCGTGCCGTCAGCAGGTCAGCTATGCTGTATAAGATTGCGGTAAGGTAGGTTGGCGATATTTGACCGGGAGCCAGGCTAGAAGCCGTCAGGAGGGAAGAAGTTCCCAGCAGACCCAGAGCTCGAGTCTGGATCCCGATTAACCCAGGTGAACCGGAAATGATAGAGGAGTCAGTGGAGAGTTTAAAACAGGTGTTGTTGATCCTCAACGTCGAATCCCTTAGCCCACTGGCAGAGAGGAAAGGGTAGTCACGTTCGGGTTCGTTGACGCAACCATTTGGATCTATCGCAGCGATGGACAAGCTTTGGAACCGGCGGAGATAGAGGGTGAGAAAGCTAGCGAGTGTTGCGTTGGTGAGGAAGGGTGGGCCAGCAGCTGGAGGTCAACAGACTCAGAGCAGCTATTTATTTGAGGAAGACGACCTCCTTGACTATACCGAACAAGAGGAGGACGCGGACGTTACGATGGTGGAGGTTAGAAAGATGGAATATCATGAAGCTGCTCCAACTCAACCTTTATCATTCTAAACTCTCCTTCGGAATTTGCTGGTCCGCTTGGGTACCTCTTATGTCAACCCCTCGACCCGGGCTTATAGGACCACAAGGGCAACCTTCGGAATCCTGAGGAGACTGGAACAAGTCTACACGAGTGAAATCTCGGAACGGAACAAAGTTTTCCTGGAAAGGAGTAGGTGTGTTATTGCAGTACATAACATCAATATTACTTCCCATCAACCCCAACCAGCTCCACAATGGCAAAGGACGCAA
The DNA here is from genome assembly GCA_920105625.2 of Clusia tigrina. Classification (NCBI taxonomy): domain Eukaryota; kingdom Metazoa; phylum Arthropoda; class Insecta; order Diptera; family Clusiidae; genus Clusia; species Clusia tigrina. Next base: position 36,900,448 of record OV050033.1, on the reverse strand, counting down.
AAGCAGGTACAAATCCTAATTCAGGTTTAGCGGCCTTCGCACCGAAACCTCATCATCAACTTCACCTCTAACCTTATGGGAGAGTTCTTCAATAGACTTGACCTCCAGACGAACGAGGACCTCATCCTGTATGAGTTGGATGATGCGGTTGGGAGTGAATGCGACCTTACAATGGTCGGCGTTGTTGAAGATAATTCGTGTTCTTCACATTAACCTCCATCATTCCAACGCACCGATGACAGAGCTGCATTTCCATTTGTCGCAGGAAGGGGAGAAGCTAATTCTGGTCCAGGAACCATGAATCACAAATGATCGGGTTCGTGGGCTCAACTGGCAAGGATACATAACGGTATTTTTCGATTGTCAAGGTAAGCGCAGGGTCTGCATCATACTTCGGAGCGACCTTAATTTGTTCGTTGTTTTTAGATACTGTGAAAGAGACTTTGTGCTATACTCTTTCACAGTATCTAAAAACAACGAAAAAATTAAGGTCGCTCCGAAGTATGATGCAGACCCTGTGTTGGGTATTGTTGAATTCTCAGGAGTTCTAGATTATTTTCAGCTGTATGACTCACGATCATTGGCCGTCACCTCCCAATGAACTGAGGAGAATCGTTGCGATTTCAAATGAGCGAGGTGCTTGTGAGAGCGGATGCCAATTCTCACCATAGCTCGTGAGGAAGTGGTGGAGAAAACTAACGAGCGAAGTCACTATTCGAGTTCATTCTATATTATATAGAACTGGAGAACCTCTTATCATTCACAGACACTAAAAATTAAAAATTAAAGTTAAATGGAACTAACAAATCAATTTTAGAAAAATCAATACAAAATTAATGGCTATTAGGAGAACGACCAACACGGCGGCCCAGCTTAAAAAAGGAGCGGGAGAATGCCGATTCATTGACCTGTCGGAAATACTGAAGGTCATGAAGAGGGAGTAGAACGTCAGGGAATTACCATATGGGAACAGGCAGTGAAGCGACGTGGTCCTAGAGGTGTAACAGGAACTGTACCAAGGACCCGTCAATTATTCCGGACACCAAATCGCCCAAACAAGCAGGATGAGATGCCATCGGTACGCCCGAATAAGAGATCGGAGGAGGACTTAGTAGAGATTAGAGGAAGACTCGACAATTTCAAGGGGATAATAGATAAATTGTCTAGGGCTCTAGGGCGGTGAGGCCTTGATCATGCATGGGACATATTGAGAGGCTAGGGTGCTATAGAGGTGAAAAAGCGGATGAGCGAAGCCTTAGCAGGAACAGTTGCCTCCTTATCAAGAAAGAAGGGCAGAGCCCTAGGTATGGAGGTGGGGCAGTAAAAGTAGACAGGTGGGATCCTGCCTTTAGCGGGAGTGTTAGGGATTTGTCAGTAGAGGACTTGATCTTTCGACTGGAACACCTTCAGGCACAATATAGGATGCCATGGGTAGATATTGTGAGGGATGTTCACCAACTAGTGAAAGACTCTGCTAAGGAATGGCACTGGGTCTATGGGCGAACGTGAGGATGAGTTGGCAGACCTTGCAGGAGGCCTTTCTGCGGCAATACCGAAGTACAAGTAGTGACTTTGAGCTGATGCGCTTGCGGATGGAGAGGAAGCAGCTACCGGGGGAATCGATTGACGTTTCTTCCACGAGCTGCAGAACAGACAGTTTGATCTCATCAAAATAGATAGTTAAAAGAAAATAGCTGAGAAACGAGTGCCACGAGGTAGAAGGAGCCTTCCTCAAGAGGAGAACAAGGTCAGCAGTCTCTGGAAACTATATGCCCCCGGAAGATGGCTAGTCAATGATGGGAGATGGGCGTTCCGTCGAGGGAGAGGTGGTGGTCCGCCTGCAGAGAGGCAGGTGGAGGAGGTGTAGGTAAGAGCATCAGGTCGGAGTATGTCATCCAGATGGGCTGAGTAGTGTGATGGAATTTTAGAGTTAGAGGCCTTGGATTCATAAAGTGTCCTGAAGAAAGGAGAACGATCTTTTGTTATCGATGTAGATTAGAAGGGGTGGTGACTCCGAAGTGTCCAAGGTGTCGGGTGGGAAACGGGTCTTGGAATGCGGACAGTGCAAGGAAATATGTGTTCCAATCGGAAGCCCGCTGAGGAGTAAATACGAGAAGGGGATGAGTTCACAGCAAAGTTGTCATGACGGTCAGGCTTTTTGGGGAGTATCGAGAGTAGAAAGGTAGCGAGTAACGAATAGGGTGAGGAATGCTCGGTAGAGGTATCGGAGGGGCAGAATGGAAAGGAAGTAGGTGGTGGAAGCTATGGAGAGTAGTGATAGGGGAGAGAGTAGGCCATTTGCGAATGAGGAATATGGGGAAATGGGAAAAGAACTACTGGATACAGGGGCGTCGGTGAGCGTTAAGGGAAAATGGTGTGAAAAATTAATGAGGATATTGTGAGTAGTAGTGCGAAGATATCGGACACGTGAGCATGGCTGCAGGGCAACAGCAATGTAATCGGGTCGGGTGATATTACCGGTGGTCTGTCAAGGGGAGAGTAAGGAGGTGTACTTGAGAGTTGACTTCAGGAGGAAGTTTATGCTAGCTCCGGAAGTGTTAGGGGTGAGTGAAGACGTGATGGAGCAGGGTGAACGAGAAACGGTGAGAAGGTGGTAAGGATGCAGCATGAATTGCCAAAAGACCAGCAAAAGGAGTTGGCCAAGGTGAAAAGTCATTTTGAAACCTTTGAACAGGAAGGATCGGTATTAACCGGTAACTCCAGCTGTGCAAGAGTTACTTTATGTTGTGGTGGATGCTATGTTAGAGTTGGGGGTTATCGAGGAGAGCAAGAGGCACTGGAATAATCTGGTGACGCTTGTGAGGAAACCCCCGAAGAACCGACTGTGTCTAGGTGCACGGAGGCTAAATACGCTTACGGTAAAGGATGCGTATCCGATGCAACCCATCGAGGGGATTTTGCGTCACGTGGGGGAGACGATTTTTATAAGCAGTCTTGACTTAAAGTTCGCTTTTTGGCAAAGTGAGGTGGATGAAGGCAGTATAGAGACGACGGCGTTTACGATACCCGGGTGGTCCTTATACAGGTTCAAGGGGATTCCATTTAACTATGTACCGCAGCACAGAGGCTTTGTCGCCTTATGGATAAAGTGATTCCACAGCGGCTCAAAAATTATGTATTTGTTATCTGGACAACTTGTTGGTAGTCTCCCGGAACCTCGAAGGTCATATGAAGTTGTTGGAAGAAGGGGCAGGACTTTTGCGGAAAGCGAAGCTAACGGTTACCTTAAAGAATTCAAAATTTTGTTGCCGGGAAGTGAAGTACTTGGGATTTGTTTTACGTAATGGGCTGCTGAAAACAGATCCAAAGAAGACAGAGGTAATAAGGAGGATACCAGAGCCTAAGCCTAAGACTCGTTGAGACCGCCGGATTGCCTAGGCACTAACGAATTGGTCAGCCATTCGGGGAACTGCGGCAATTCTTTTCAGAGCATTGGCCCACTTTCAGGCCCTAAATGGTCTACAGACAAAAACATGTAAGATGATCTACGACAGTAATGTTGCCCGACCGAGGGCAGCGATGATGATCAACAAAAATATTAAATTCCTCCCAATTTCAGAGCTTCTACAACGTGATCTGGTGGCAATTCAGGCAGAAGTCCCTAGTGCCAAAGTGAAGAGAACAATAGTCCTGGCCTCCATGTACCTACCTGGCGACACAGAAGATGCGGTATCACGTGAGCTCCAGCAGCTTACTGAGTACTGTCGCACTCGTAACTTACAGTGGGTGATGGGCAGCGATGCCATTGCGCACCACACAGTAGGGGGAAGTACGGACACGAACGCACGAGGTGAGTCGCTTCTTGATTTTATTACTACTAACAATCTGGTGGTGGTACATAGGGGTAACGAGCCCACCTTTGTGAATGCGATAAGGGGGAGGTGTTAGATATCTCACCCTAACTAGCGCATTTATATCAAATAACATTTCAAATTGGAGGATGCTTGATGAAGTCTCCTTGGCAGACTGGAGGCACCTTCGAAATAAGAAATGTTAGGAGGACCAACTTGTCGAAATTTAACTTTTACTTAGAGCAAAATACTGCGTGCCTTAGTGAAAAAATAAGTAACTCTCAGGAACTAGATCTTGAAGTTAAGAATTAAATAATATGATAATAGAGGCTAATTGGTGAAATACTTCGTAATTTATTCGACAAGTCGTAGAACAATGGACTCTCGTATCATTCTACAAAGCCGTGATGATCAAATGATTGATATTATATATTATCCTATAATTCATATAAAATTTGTGAAATTGTCTATTGTGATTAAAGAAAGCATATAAAATAAAATTTTCTAGCTTTGTTCTTTTCTCTCCACTGATTTTCCCAAATTTATCATTAGAGGAATACTTTTGGAATTGGCCTGAGGTATGTTCTCTGATTTAGCTATCTTCTGTACAAGAACAAAGAGAATGGAAATGAGAAGCATTTTGATTGATGATCAGAGAATACGAGATGACTCTTTTTTATTATCGTCAAACTGACGAGTGAAACATGTTAAATTGGTTTCTCGATGAAAAAACCGGTGTTCTATAAGACACTCATCCTACTTAAATTAACTACAAGTATAAATATATATATTGTTACGAAATTGCCCTCTTGACAATTTATACTGTTACGAAATTGCCTTCCTGACAATTTACTCTAACTCTCAATACTCGGATTCGTACCAGTGGATCGTACCAGTGGATTGCAGGTTAAATTCAAATAATTAACTTTATTTAATTATTGTAATTTTCACACTCCACTTTAATAGTATGGTGGCTTATATACCTTTTGAATGGTTGCAGTAGACAATTCTTGAATCTTATATACACCTCGAAAGAGGGTTCTTGAGTAGGCTTTTATTTTCGAGAACATTCTCTACACCATTATCTACACCTCGAAATAAGTTTTCTGCATGGATTGTGTCTTGGCTTCAATACATAGGGTGGTGCACTTATTCTCAAACTCCAGATGGGATCCTAAAAGTATGCAATAAATTATGTTTCAATATTAATAAAACACTCTACGGACGAAATTCACACATTCAGCATATCTAGTTGGCTTTTTATTAGTATTTGTAGCCGCAAAAACGTGTCCGAACGTTTTTGACTATTTTCTTTTACGATAACTTTTTAACCTTGCTTTTGGTTAGCAAATCGTTGTTGTTTTTTTACCGTGTAGATTGTTCAAATTTCTGCTCAACGGTGATTACTCCATAAAGCACTTACTCAATACAATCTGTGCTTCTTTACCCTCTTTCGAGTGTGTAAGGCAAGTGTTTTAGTTGCAAGTGCTCTCAGGCGGAACATTTTGCTTTGTAAATTGTTCAGTTTAGTAAAGACTTCTCAAAGATTTGGTCGTGAAAACTTTATACACACATCATATTTCAGCAGAAATATAGTTTTTGAATCTATTAACAGTAAACTCCCAATAATTCTATTTTAAAGAATATTAAAGCAAAATTATAAGAAAATATAATAATTACACAATGGAATAAGCGTTCGTAGTGCAAGTGCATTGTTGTTTTATGTGGTATATTTGGTAACTGAAAATTGTTCATGCATGAAAAATCTTACGAAAACGTTGCACAGAAAATGACGAAAGCCTCTAAGGAGGCTACAGTTGAAATGAACAAGTCCCAGTTGAAAATAAAATCAAGTGATACTCTAAAAACAAACGGTCCCCATGGTCCTCCACTGCAGCAGTTCAGCTTACAGGGAAATCAACTGTGCAGCAGTATTCTGATAGGCAACTACAATGTAAAATATGTTCTAGAGAGGAGAGACGATGAGGTTCTAATTTTTAAATTATCTACATTTTTCTTATTGTGCAGTATTTGACCCAATTGGAAGTGAGTGAAAATGAAATGGCGATTTTGGATTTGAGATCTTTGGTGCATTTGGAGACTTTAAAGTGCAGTCACAATAAACTGGAGGAACTGATGATCAATGGCAGCAACTTGAACTCGCTTGTAGGCGACCACAATGGTGAGTTACTTTTAATTACAATCACAATATACACAAAAGAAATCACTGCAACTACAGTCGATGTAATTGCAACATAGTTCTTAGGGTATTCTTGTGCCGAATCAGTCACAGTCAGTTGTTTGTGCAGAAAGATTTGAATTTACAAAAATGAAGGTATAAATTTCAGTATACTTGTATACATGTATATATATATATATATATATATATATATATATATATATATATATATATATATATATATATATATATATATATATATATATATATATATATATATATACGAGTATATAACCTTTAAGAATCTGCATTATAATGTTGATTGTTTTGGGTGCACTTTCATACATAAGTTCTAAAGAATATATTATCATGATGTAAACACCACTCGGAGACGCTCTCCTAAGCTATCATACAGAGAGGAAGTTATATTCTTAATAAGGATCAAGCAAGTTAATTTACATTGTTTCCTTTGTCACCATTTTAAAATGGTAATTATTTTGTCAGGTTAAAGTAAATCTTTACGAAATATATAAAGAAGAAAAAGTGGTCACTGAGGGCAATTCACAATAATTCATCGCATTAGTACTCGTATTAATTATTTGGTGTTTTTTTACAACTGAACGAATTGATATAAAATCTTCCTAGATAAATTATATTGAATAGGAATATAAGATATAAGAAAACTGATTGTCTTACTCTTCTAAATCGTTCGTCATTCGCTATATACAAAGCACTTCTTGCCACTTGGGCGATAAATTTTAACAAGAAGGTAATGATGGAATGTACTTTCAAGTTTGATAAATGAGGTAAGTCAATAAGCTTTATTCAAGAGTCTCATTCCGAGGTCCTATATATACACTTTTATATAGCTTTATGTAATTCATTGGAGTTCAGTAAATGCTTATAACGTCCAAAAGGAGGCATAGCATTTTGGGACATGTATATTCTCGTTCAGTATATGTTATATGCAAAATAAGGTTCCCGGTATCTCAACTAGAAAGTTATGCACAAAAATATATTAAAGACATCTAAATATATGTAAAAAATGAATATTATGAACATTTCTTTATTTCTAATATTTCGATTACTGAATTGTAGAAAAAAATAAATCGTTTGATTACACAATGCACAATAGTGGTGTTAAAACGGCGCCGAGGCGCCAATTGTGATTCATGCGAGGATGCCGTGGTTCAGCCACCTGAAAGAACGAAGATAATGTAACAGGCATTTTATTGCGTCAGCCCAGGAAACTCAGAAGGCAGTATTTGCATGCGGCAATCATCACAATTTTTTTATGGCCTCAATTATTTTTCACCCTTGAGACTGATTTTGAAAAAATTTTCAAAATGTGCAAATACCTTATTGAACGGATTAGAAATGTTCTGCGTCTTGCTCGCTCTTTAAATCTTGATGCTTGTAGAGCTGCCAGCTGTTGATTAATACCTGGCATTGCTCGACTAACTTGTGTCTCCCCCGGTGATGTTCCTCCAACTCCCTTTTTGAATTTGGAGTCTTTACTCAGATTTACACACTGCGAGTTCATTGCATCAAATAATCGCCATCTTCCAATGGTTCCTCCACTACTTGCAACCAGCTCCTTCTTTAAATGTTCTTTTATCGTGTGAAATTAAATTTTCTTGCTAGGAGTTCGATCACTGGATTGTGTCAAGTAATACGAAAACCTTTTTTTAATTGTTAAGTTAATTGAATTCAAGATCAAGTCGTATCGGTTTCGATTGAGAAAATTTAATTTACAACATTTTAACTAAATTCATCATCATTCTTTCATTATTTGTTGCTGCTGTTTACAAGGCGGAACTGAAATTACAGAGTTCTTCGTTGCCCTTATTATAGTTACCCTCTAATTTAAAGAATATTTTCGAATGTACGAGAGCTTTGTCAATTAGTGCAAACGAGCTAGAATTATTGTGACTGAGTTATCAGTAATGACTTTTGTATATCATTATGGGGAACGGGATAACGTGCAATAGCAACGCATTTTGAATGTAGTAGAAATAATTTTAATATAAATTTCGTCAGAATATAAATATAAAAACATTAGGAAGCTAACAAAAATACAGACGTTCTCTATTTGACTCTAAGTATTCATATTGTTGGTTGAGTAGAATTTTCTCGGTGGTTGATGCTTGAATAGAGTATCACTATATTTTATTTATAAACATTAAATGGTTCTACTGAGAAAGTGTGACACAGAATACTTTTGTTCGGACTGATCGAGCCAACCAATCAGTTGATTTGATGACTAACTAAAATCAAAAATAGTTGGCCGTACCGACCGTTACCAATGAAGGACACCTTTGTAATATTGGCATTTAACTACTGCCTTCGAACCTTCGAATCTACTAGTAAATATCTGGTATGGTGTATTGGGCTCCCTACTGGGATGTCCTTTCTTCAAATCTGTATTACATACTCGTATGTAGGTGAATTAAAGCTGGGCATGTCGATTGTTCTATAAATACAAAATTTTACCAGATCATCCCACTCTGTTCATACTTACTCCATTGCTAATCAACCATTGTTATCCGTTGATTATATGTGCGACTTAGGTGTGACCTTTGACCAAAAACTTACTTTTGGTAAGACCGTTGTAACAACAACTAACAAAGCTTATCTGACTCAAGGCTTCATAAAACGATGGGCAAAGGAGTTCAAAGACCCCTTTATTACCAAACGTCTGTACAGTTCCTTGCGACGCCCATCATTAGAATACGCTAGTGTTGTTTGGTGTCCTAGATATGCCTGTTACTCTGACTGTTACGCTATTGAATCAGTTCAAAAGCGGTTTTTATTGTTTTGCCTACGTTCCTTTACATGGAACTCCCATTTTCAACTTTCCTCTTATGTGATTCATCTTAAATTTATTCGTCTCCCCTCTCTTAAAACCCGTGGAACTATGCTTACTGCATGCTTTGTGTTAGTGGTTTTATATCGAATCGTTAACACGTAATGTATTTAAGGATCATCCTTTCCAGATTCAGTATAATTGAGTCACATCAGGAGGACTCGAATAGGTGAATAGCAATAGAGAAAGTTTTTAAGTAGTAAGTAGTAGTAAAAAATTATAATAATAAAAATTGAATTGTTGACAAACTTTTGACGAAAATGCAATCTTAACCACAAGCTCGGCTCCTGTTGACGTTGGTCTGTTGCATTTCTCAGACATTCGAAGCTCCTGTATAATGTTCCCAGCGTATGGGAATAAGCCGCATAGGGCCGGGCACGCATGCGTTGTGTTCCTGTGGAATTCTGGTGTCTTACAGGCGTGTGTTTAGTGTCAGAGTCACATTTTATGTAAATCTTTTAATAAGTAAACTGAACCACGACGTGATCATTCATATATGTATCATGTGTATATATGTTTTGTATATATATTAATTGGAAGTGAGAATAGCAAGTAACTAATTTTTACCATTGCAGGTCTACGCACAATATCGGTGTCGCTGACGCCTACTAAGCTGACATTTTTGGATATTTCCCACAACTATTTTACTGAGCTGCCGACATGGACAGCATCTTGTTGCAATTTACTTACACTGAATGCGAGTCATAATCACCTGCAAACCGTGGCGGAGTTCTTTTCGACCTATAAAATAAACGCATTGCGCATTTTAAATATTGGCTACAATAATGTGCGAATTCTAGGTAAGCTGCCAGAGAAATTTGCTTCAGTCGTGCACTTGCATCTACAAAGCAACGAGCTACAAAGCCTGCCGGAGAACTTCTTCGCAGTTACATGCAAAAGCTTGAAAACATTAAATGCCTCATGCAACAAGTTGAACACAGTCTCCAGATTGGAATTCAACGATGCAAATTCTCTGGAAGAATTGTTAGTATCGAATAATAATCTAAATGAAAACATGTTTAATATATTAATGCAAGCTCGAAAATTGCGGGTCCTGCACGCCGCTTACAATAAGATTGGTAATTTGCCTGAGACGTGCCTGCGGAATTGGCCCGAATTGGAGGTGTTGGTGTTATCGGGAAATACGTTGCAACATCTGCCAGACAGCATATCGACATTGACAAAGCTCCAGGTGTTACGTGTGCACTCGAACTTGCTACTATCGACACCAGCATTGTCGAAACTGAGCAATCTGAAGGTGCTTGACTTGGCGCACAATCATCTGGATCGCATTAATTTACTGAACATCATGCCGAAAAGTTTGAAATATCTGGACTTGTCGTGCAATCTTCAGTTGCAAGTGGATGAGAATCAGGTGAAGGTCTGTCAAAGCCAGAAGAACTGGAGCCTGGTGGATGTTTCAGGCAAAAATCGCTCCAGCCTGCCGACGAATAGACTGGACGATTTCAAAGTGACGACGACGGGGGGCAGTAATATCATGCAACCGCCTTGGAGTTTGGGATTTACAGAAACACCTGGCAAATGTCGCAAGCTGTTAGTGAGTCAATTGCGCTTGTGTAATTTCCACAAAGACGAAGCTCTCTTTGGGATGTTTGAAAGTGAAATGTCCAGTGCAGCGGCTGCCTCACTCTCCCAACAAATACCGAATATATTGCAACAGGAACGCACTATAAAGGAGACAATAAGTGAGTACATGAAATACACGCTGCTGTCAGCGCATCAGAAACTTGCTGCCGCTGGAGAGTTGCATGAAGTGGGAGCCGCACTGTGCCACATATCGAAAGACAGTCCGCGAATCAAGGATTACGTAAGGCCGCAGAAAACTAAAAAGTTTGTTTTGCGTGTGGCTAGTATGGGAAATATTGGTGCGTATGTGGTGCGTAAGACAGGGAATGTTTGCCTCACCGCAGCTTTGTGTGACCACAAACGATTGCCTGGCAACTCACTCAATAACGCTCAAAACTCTTTCATGTTTCCGGACCCGGAAGTAACTGAAGTAACTTTAAGTAACGAAGATGAGTTTTTAGTGATCTGTAATGGAAATATTTGGGCTGTCATGGATATCGATCGAGTAGCAAGAGAGATACGAAATGAGGAAAATGTTATACTTGCAGCTAAACGGATACAAGACATCGCACAGAGTTTCGGTGCCGATGAGAACTTGAGCGCAATCGTAGTAAAGTTTCGAAATATCGGCACCGATGTAGATTATCTCATTAAAGAGTTAAAGCAAACAGTGCGCAGGAAGCCAAATATCGTTCTGCCAAACGTATGTAAACGAACTTGTTGCGAAAGAAACAATGCGTGTCGTCACCAGTTGATGGAACAACAAAGCACTGTATCCCCCCAAAGGCAAATATTAGCCACTAGAAGCGAACGTTCATCGCCCAGCGGACAAAGTGAACAAGCCTTCAACCCCTTACTGAAGGATATCGATGCGAATGACTATATACTGGCACATGCACATGTGCTGGAGGAAGAAAATGAGTTTGAAATGTTGGAGGAAACCGACTCAGTGCTATCGGAAGAACAGTTTAAGTGCTGGGAGTACATGCTGGAGCAGAATACACAGCTACTCTTCGACAAGGAATTGAATACGATATCAAAATCGTTTACAAAAAACCGAGTTAATGAACGTCAATCAAACCCTATATCAGATAGATTGGAGTACAAGACAAATTTATTGAAAAACGCTGGTAGCAAGTTGATATCAAACAGTTCTCCGCAATTGCTGTACAGCGAGGTAAAGAAGCCATTTTCGCCTTTGGCGTATCAGCAACAAATGTCATTTCTGTCCAAACATTTTGGTAGTAGTCGATCTTTTCATGCATCTACCGCAAGTGAAGGCTTCAATTTCTTTGAATCCAAGAGTCGAGACTCATTAACAGTTGGTTCACAGGCCAAATTAAGTGGCGGCCCAAATGCAGCCTACTTTGGCTCTCTTCAACGGTTAATGCCCTACAATTTGGAGTACGATTTCGCTGTGACCCAAGAACGATCGATTTTGGACGATAACGACGAATATGCTGAGCACGAAAGTCGCATTCGGAAGTATTGGGGAGTAGCAACAACCGAATTGTAGCTATGTGTATTGAAAATGTATATACAGGTTCGTGTACAAGGATAAATCGCAGTACTCCTGGTACGAAAATGAATAGTTGTGAATGTTTTTTTTTTTTTTTTTATAGATTTTTATACCTATCACCACAATGAATTATGAATGCAAAAGGTATGATAGATTGAGTTATAAGGTCTTCGCTGAGAAAAATTTTTAGAAATAAGCATTTCGAATCAAGCCCACAACCCCCCGACTGTAAGACCAGTATGTTTACGGCTAGACCACGCGTGCAAAACAAGAGTGGCACATTTTTGTTTATGAGTCAGTATTATCGCTGCTGGTTTTAATTAACAGCTGTACTGCTTGTCAGTCTATTTTTTTTTATCAGAGAACACAGAGAAAATAAACTCTTTTTCGTTGCCAGCGTCCATAGCGGACACACCACGATTTTGAGTGGATTCACCACGATTCTGAGTGGATTTACCACGATTTTGAGTGGATTCATGTACAACGTCCGTCTGCTTTATTTCGCTGTCGCTGCTTTATTTTACCGTTTGACGTTTAAGTTTCTTTTCTCTGTATTCTCTGCTTAGGACACTTGCGACTAAATATTCACCACACAGTGTGGGGAAACCAAGCATATAATCCGTGTCTGCGATGTTTTTGACAGGGTTGTCAAACATTGTAAGTTTCGTAACTGGTTAACTGTGGCAGCACATCGGGGAGCTGTCAACATTGTAGAGCAACCAAGTTGTTGTAGTTAGCAAGGTTAAGTTTTCTCCTCATTGACTCTATTGCCTTATCTTACCTTGGTAGTCGTAATGTATTCGCAGAGAATACAGAGAAATGACTCTTGTTTTGCGCACACTAACCCATGAGCAAAACTGTAGTAGTGTGGCTGATTTTCTTCAGAATTCTGGTTACCCAATGATAAACAAACCTATCCATATAGGCAACTAATGATAAATAACGACATTTTTCTGAAACGTCAGAAAATTTGACGTTTAAGTGTCCCTTCTCTGTGTTCTCTGGTATTCGTATGTCATTCTACGGATACTTATTACGATTCTTCTTTATAATAGAATCCACGAGCGTTTGTTATGAAACCCTGACCTATTCATGTCTGGGGATTGATGGAGGAAACATTGCACTATATTGCAGGTAGATAAGCTTAGTCTTTGAACAAAAGTGCTGGTCTTAAAGATGAATCATTCTTAACAATTTTTATTCAATTCTTACGTGTCAAATAGTATTATTTATTACGTAGTTAGATATATAAACATGACATCACTTTTTGTAATTGATATTTACTAGTTGTATAAAGCATATATATTAATAAATAACTTTTCTATATTCTTATTAATAAAATATTTATAATACACAAATATACATTATTTACAGGAACAAGAGTTGTTTTGTATTGTATTTATAAAATAAATGTAGACATTTGTCGTGTAGAAATCTTTATAAAAATGTGATCTCGAAATTTTAGTTAAATTAACGCGTTCTTTATCTTGCTTAGCATTTTTGAAACATTTGAGCAAATCCTTTTAAAGAAATTAAAATACTTTCGAATATATATCAACATATCGTTTTGTGGAACTAATGGAACTGTGTGGAATTTCAAATAAAACTAAGAATTGAAAGGCTTTAAATTGGTTGAACTTTGAATGTCTGCCGTAGAACGGTTGTGTTATGAGTTCTCAAGACCTTTGTGGTCGAACTGCAGGCTATAACCATTCCTAGCCAAAAGGTAGTTGCATGTCTGCATTTGAAAATATCTAAATAAAATGTTCGAGTATCAGTAATGTGTGCCAGGCGTAGTCGAATTCGGGTTGGATGTGTTGCCCGAATCGCCGAGCCAGGAGTCAGGACTGGGGGGGAAATCCGGATATCCTTGCTCAGGGCTGGATTCATTACTCAAATCGGACACTGTACTGCCATGCAAACGATGCGATTTTGAACCATGCATATTCGAAGAGGCATTATGATCTGAAGGATATATATAAACACATTAAACATTACGAATATTCTTCTCAAGGATTATTGTTACCTATATTCGTATAAACTATATTGTCTGGATATGAGCCGAACGAGTGACTTTGCCCAACTGGTGGCGGAGAACGACTTGAAGGATATTGAGGTGGACTGGAACTCCCGTGCAAATATGATCCACGAATGCTATGCGGGGACGCGCCTTCATCTAAACCCAAGTTCACCGTGCTGTAACTGTCGTTACTTAAATCTGTGCATGAATACAATTCGTGTGCTTCAGTAAAATACTAAGTAGGAAACAATGCGTTTGTATAAAATACCATGATGGCTGAAACTGTCGTAGTCCACTTTCAATTCATCTTTATCGAGGAATTTTTCTGTGCGTGGCGAACAACTTCCTTTCATTGATCTGAAATATTGGCTCCATCGCGTACGTCCAGCGTCTTTTTTTAGTCGTTTTTCCTTCGCCCTCCTATAAAGAAATATTTTGGGAATTGTTTACAGATTCCAGCTTTTTAAATATTTTAAATATATATTTGTTTTATTTATTTATTTGTTTATTTACATTTTGTAAACTTATTTACAATATATGTCTGAAGGTGCTGGGCTACGACGGCCATATTGGCATAAAATAGTTTTATGTAATAGACACGATATGACTGTTTCTCATGTGCTGGTTCCAATTTACAATAAAAAGGATATTCAAATAATGTATGCCGCAAAATTAACATTGTTACCTGTTCTGAAACCACACTTGCACAACCCGCATATCCAGTCCGGTATCCTGAGACAGCTGCTCGCGGACATGTCGGGCTGGCTTCGGGCTGTTATTGTAGGCGGTTTTAAGCGTTTCTAATTGCTTTGCTGTGATAGTGGTGCGCGGCCTTTTATTGGGTTGATCGCCATCTAGGGAACCATCCAAATACAGACCTAAATCAATGACAACACAATTCTATTAGAGAGAAGTGAGTTAACGGTGTTTCCCATGAAATTACCTTTGGCCTTGGCCTCTTCATAATCCCGTTTACAGACTAGCTTTCTATCCTCCATAAGATAGAACTCATCGCCGGTATTTAATGTTCGGGAGCACATAGCGCACAGGAAACATTGCAGGTGATACACATTGTCCTGTGCTCTTCGGACTACTTGCGTAGGTGGAATTCCCATATCACATGCGGAACACTTTGTTCCATATCGCCTGTTAGACCCAAACATTGGAACATAACAAATATTATTATTAATCAACAGTTGCATTATTAATTGTATTTACTAAAGAAGACATAGCCGGCAATTTAACATCTTAGGGGTGGAGAAAAGAATTAAACAGAAACAACATTTTTAATTTTCATATGCCAATAAATATATCGCAGATAATGGGATTGTAATAATATATTGAAAGGAGTGCAAACCATAACAGCAGTCTTGGATAGATTTAGAAATAGAATATTGGAACTCATTTGCTTTAATAATTAAAGGGGAACTTTCAGGATATGAAAGTGTGAAAAAAGTTTAAAATAGCAGAGGATTAAGCTGGGCCTTAATACAAACGATTGCTGTAGTTTATTTGTATCGGTCAAATTGACTGTACTGGACTTAGGTACAACAGAGACTGGCACCGCAAGTGCCGATTGAAATGGCAAAATACATTTCAAGTTGAACTAGCCGTGATATTGCTCGATTAATCTTCTATACTACGAGCAACACGATTTACTCTTATTTCTTCGTAGAATATGAACAAAATCGAATACTTCAGAGTACTGTCCCTGACGAAGGATGTCTAAAACCAGATATCCGGATTTTGAACCATGCATATTCGAAGAGGCATTATGATCTGAAGGATATATATAAACACATTAAAGATTACGAATATTCTTGTCAAGGATTATTGTTACCTATATTAGAATATGAACAAAATCGAATACTTCAGAGTACTGTCCCTGACGAAGGATGTCTAAAACCAGATATCCGGATTTTGAACCATGCATATTCGAAGAGGCATTATGATCTGAAGGAAATATATAAACACATTAAAGATTACGAATATTCTTGTCAAGGATTATTGTTACCTATATTAGAATATGAACAAAATCGAATACTTCAGAGTACTGTCCCTGACGATGGATGTCTAAAACCAGATATCCGGATATTCTGTAGTCTTACTGATAACTGAGCAGTCATCCTGCATGTATACACATTTTGCAGAACAGAATATGGCGTTGGACAGTTTAATTTGTTGATTGACTTTTTATAAATAAAATGTATGCCAACAACGGAGGACATGTTGGTGAGGGATTAAATGGAATTCAGTTAACATTGTTTGCTCTAATATACTATATTGATACAATGATAAAAGCGCTATTCGCAGTAACAACGCAATAAGTTAACGCAAAGGCGCTTTGAATCGATAAATGAAAGGGCGTAATTTCCTTGTAATGTCACCATTGTTTTGCATCTATTGGAGAGAAAAAATACAATCTGGAGTGCAACATCTTTAGATCAAAGCCTCCAATTATAATTAGCTCTTGGGTCAAGAGGCAAATATGAAGTCAAAGTGGGAAAATCACACCCATAAATGTATGCGCGTTTAAATACAGTTATAAAGTCCATTAGACTAGTAAGTAGATTCGAGTGCAGATTATAGGCGTACAGCTCTTTCACATTCGTTGTAATAAGGAACAAGGATAACAAAATAGGGATAAAATAAACCAAATATTCTAAAATTAAGAATATGATAAACATGGAAAATATGATCCTGGAGAATTGATTGGAACGGAGTTTTATGCTCTTTGCATAGTTATATTGATTATTAAGTGTAGTTGATAATAGTAGGTATGTTCGCGTGCATGAACTGGTATAGTATGAGTTCACTTTCAGTTTAGGTCTTACACTTCCAGCATATAGAAAATGGCAGAGACTTTAAAAACAAATGCGAAGTTAATGCGAAAATTGTTTGTAATGAACTGAAATGGAACTGAAACTGAACTGAAGTTCAATATCCGAATGCAGTCCAAGGCTATTAGTAATGCAGGTCATTCATGTGCCGAAAAGAAATCATCAAAGTAAATAAGGAAAAGGAAATTTCTTCAATAATGTTTCTCAATAATATACTAACTTTATGGGTTAGGTCTTTGGTTTGCAGGCTATTGCGGTTCCAAAAATCAAAGAAACAAAAAAAAAAAATGCAAATAAACTTTGGTTTATGTCCAGTAATATTGGACAGAAGACAGTGTCATCAACAGCCAATACATAGATGTCAAGATTTTTATTAGCGGAACGATAATACCATCAAATGGCGTCAAACATGTACAAATTCTCAACACTACGGACCAAGAAATTACAACGAAGCTGCAGATAGAATCATTAAGAAATTTCTATATAATAATTTACAATGAGCACCACACACAGGACAGATAGAGGTGGACTGAAGTTCAAGAGGCTCTCACAAAACACAGTCAGAAAAACAACATGCAAGTATCAATCATCGAAATATGTAAAGATTTTCAGTATATTTTCTATCTAGAAAATGAGAAGTTATCAACAAATAACTTCTACAAACAAAGAATAACACTAGAAGATAAAACACCTGAATACATCAAGAACTATCGCACTCCACAAGTAATAGAAAGGACTCTGGTCTCTTGAGCGCCAGACTGTGGTTTGTGTCCAGTAATAGAAAGGACTGGTCTCTTGAGCGCCAGACTGTGGTTTGTGTCCAGTAATAGAAAGGACTCTGAACTTTTGAGCACCAGACTGTGGTTTGTGTCCAGTAATAGAAGGGACTCTGGCCTCTTGAGCGCCAGACTGTGGTTTCATGTATGCGAGTATACTAGTCAAAAGGCACGCCCCTGTGAATACGATATGGTGTTTCTAGCTTTGATCTTAGTAGCAATGTCGGCATGCAAATGAATTTTTGACTTGAACTCCATATTAAAGAATGTTTAGCGATGTAAAAATATAAATTGTGAAATAAGTATTGGAAGAAAGTATCTTGTCTAAGATCAATAGCATTTAAGAACACAAATGATTCGAGGTAATAAAGATAACAAGTTAATCGAAGAAAATAATTGAAATAAAAAGGGAAAAATGTGTGTAAATCAAACAAAAGCTGTAGGATATGTTGTAAATATGGAATGCTTTTATGATTATTTAATCAGATGAAAAAACTTACTAATAAGGAAATGTACTAAGAAGCAAAAAATATACGTTGCCAAGTTGGGGAAAGAGGTGCGGAAATTTACTTACTTAAAAAAATCATCTTTGCAAAACAGTTGACCATTCCGCGAAAAACATTTGTCGTTCAATTGGGTGTGGCATTCGCTGCATTGCAGACACTTCGCATGCCACGTTCGTTCCAGTACCTTCAGTATAAAACGATCCAATATAAGCTCCTGGCATCCACCACATTTTGGGATGGTTGCTGCAAAGAAAAGTAGTAACAAATTGAAATAAATATATATAATCATGAGTATAACTAATTAGGTACATAAGTATGGACGAGTACATGTTCACTTATTACTTAAATAGGATTCGATATTATTGAGCTCACAATCCAAAAATTTGCAGGGAACTTTTCTGACCTGAAGTCAGCCGTAGATTTACTCTTTCATAATAAGTCTCACATAGAGACTTTTTGCTATGTATATATAGACTTTGCTATACTCGTATATTTATATTTAAAAAACGCCATTCGAACAATTTAAGACATAGAAGGAATACTTAACAGCATCAGAGGGCACGTTGGCCATAAGTGGCGAACTACAAGATAATATTTCACACATTATTGACAAATGAAGCTTTGGAGTAGCAGATTTATGCACTGGAAGAGAATTGAATTTATTAAGGCACAAATGACTGATATCTTCAAACTACAGTTTGAAAATACGGCGAGAAAAAATCGGCGTGATGAAGAAGACAGTCCTGCGGTGGTGGTAAGTAACACTTTAGTGTGATGTAAAATACAGGATTTAGGATCCTGTGGTAACCAGACTGGGTGATGCTAAAATTTCCAATTCACAAAAGAATTGAAATCGGACGTATCGCATTCAATCAGAAGTGTTATAATTGACAAAATATATACAAGTAGCTTTTCCAAGTTCAATTATTCTTGAAGTTCAAAGACTTTGAAATACTGAAGAATAATTAAAGCATTTGATATTGCTGTTCTGACTTACGCTGAAGAGAACTTTCTGACAAATTATTTCCTTTGTATCTTGGATTCCATACTATCTTGAGCAAGACTATCGAAGAATAGAAGAACAATCAATATACGAGTATCTACAATGTACATTGTACATATATAAATTGGCTTACGGCAAAAAATTTGTGAAAATATTTTCCCTTTCAAAATAAAATATCTATCTCCTTATGATAAGTTTATATTTGTATACATATTTGAATCCCGCGAAGTCTTCAGAGATTGTCTGTAATAATATTGTTGCAGTTTTAGAATCCGTTGAAGTATTTAATGCGTTTTGTTCTCATTCTGTATATATGTATATATACATACTTACAATATTATTATAACAATATCAGTTCGTAAATACAGTTGTTGTTATAATTATATTATAAACGTTTTACAGACTATATTTAGGTTATTTGCTCTTGTCTTCAAATTTTACATATATAAATCTTTCTTTGCATGCGACATTAGGTTAGGATAATAAAATCTGCAAACAATATTATTATTGACTAAAAATAAAAGACTGATCGAATGTGGATACGATTTAAAATATTCCGGAAAATTCTCGCATACCAAATATATATTGTTACGAAATCGACACACCATCTGATTTGTTCATGGTTTTAGGTTGAGCGTCGATTTCAACCCCTATAAATGCACATGCGAGAAGGTATGCGACGCTGTGTTCGGAGGCTGGTTGAGGTTCTCGTGTGCAAGAGGTATATAAGCGACTACACACGAGACATCGGTATCAGTGAAAAACCGAAAGTGACCAAGTGAACATCGAAGTAGAAGCAGCAGTGAAACAGTGAGCGTAGCCGAAGGTGAACATCGTAGCAGTGGCAGTGGCAACAGTAATCTTAGCCGAATCTTGAGAGTGACAGCAAGCAGCGTGAGCGTCGTATTAGCAACGATAGTCAAGAAGTGATAGTCGCAGAGCGATGTAAATAGAAAAGTGTGGTGCAACAACTGACTAACTGAAGCACACTATAAGCGAAGACACACACACAGCACACTGAGAAGCGATCAGACTTTTAAAGCCAATAGTAAGTTGGACGAATTCTAATAAAGCCCATTGTTCTAATTGGAGAAGGAATTGTTTGCTTAGTACACAATCCAGGGATACAAATCGAAGTATTGAGCTTAGTATAAATTTTTAGAAAGGCAATTACGTAACAATATATAAATGTTAGTGTTTTAGAAAAAGCTGAAGCGTGTGGCATCAATCCAACCAAAAAAGGGACAGTGCCTGAAGGAAAGGTCACTGATTTTATACTGGGAAATTTCGAAATTGAGGTTAATATTTAAATTAAAAATACTTAAAATTTTATACATTTTAATATTTTGGTTTTAAGAAATCAAACGTTTAAAATTAGTACTTTCGCTTCACAAAGGAAAAAAGCGATCCTGAGGAATGGACGCCAGTGCACTCGAAAGTGCAAGTTCTTTTTGTCAGAACAGCATGCAAAGTAACCTGTCAACACTCCTACCAGAAGTCTGCAGTTTTTTCTACCAAGTGACAGAAGAAATCTTGACGTTCTATCGGAAATAACAGGTAGCATAGCCTTTGTCCATCTGCTGCCACTTAAGATTTCCCATTCGCGGTTCTGTGCTTAGGCAACTCAATCTCTAATAAGGCTCCTAGTGGTGAAGTGAAGAATAGGTTACGGGCCAGTAAAACTGGTCTCAGATTCTTTATTCGGAAGTTTATTCGCGACTTCATTCCCCATAACGCCCTGAAACCCATGTTAGCATCAGATTATTATGCTTTTCAACATAATTTAATCTGGATTTACACAACAGCACTAGCTTGCAATCGACAAAGGGGGCTAGGAAGACCTTCAGCGGAGCCTGACTGTCACTGCAGACACAAATACATGTATCTATCTGCCACACCATTTGCTTTCCACCACATTGGCGCTTAGGATAGCATAAATTTCCGCCGGAGACAGAAGCATGACGATCAAGGGCATAATGGATGCTCATGAGGTACAATAAAGCAAAAGCTCGGCGTCAGTATGGAAGGGGAAACAGAAGAAATTACGTTATTGGCAGGCTCTTTTGTCGAAGGCACATGACTTGCATTGCAGGGCAAGATTTTATACGTATCGTATTACTATCATTAGATTTCTTTTGAGGTACTTGAGTCAAAATGTGCATTTTATAAGGTGAGCTCGAAAATATTTTCATAAGCAGAATATTGGATACTGGGGTTAATGAGGAAATTTTGGCGTCCCTAACGTGAAATATTTTCAGTTGAATGTCATTCGATTTATATTGGGAGTCCAGTGACTTCAGTTTTTTTAACGGCAGCAATGACTTCTTACACTGTGGATAATTAAAATGTAGCTTTCAGCAGTCGTGAAGGCAAATGCATCTTCTAGAACGGCAGGGCCTGACACCAACCAGATTCATTCGGAGGTATTGATTCAAGAATCAGAAAATATATCAGGATTCAGATTTAAAGAAAAGACATCTCAATATTAAATAGAGGGAAGCTCGAAGCGCTCAAAAAGAAAGAAGCTGAATTAAATGAAAAGGAATATAGATATTATATATATAGGTGCAAATACATATTTTAAATCGTATGCTATAAATTAGGCGTAATTTAATTTTCTGTCTATTGAGATTTAATCGATAGTTCTAAAGTGGAGTAAATTCGAACTGTTAAACAGACAATTCATTTTTGTTATTCTGCATATGTGATGGAGAAGCAGTTACAGTTGGCAATCGAGGAAAAGACATGCCAACAATTTGTTATGAAACAGCAGCAGATTAAATTGATTAAAAGAATGGTCAGGATGCAAAAGTTCCTTAGCAAGAGACGCCTGCAATTTATACTGATAGAGTATCAGTAGAGTCCGATGCAGTTCATGAAGGAAAAGTTCAACGAAACTCATCAACTTTCCGAGGTGTTGTTAAAATTAAAGAAGAACTTCACAGTGAAAATTAAGTGGTTCGAAAATAAATGTGGTTCAAGAGGTAGTTGGCGTTAAAACAATGGTGCAATCGGCTTTAACATCTTCAAGGAAAATCTGGTAAAAATCAACTGCATAATGAGAGCCATTGGTGGTCAAAAATCCTACAGTTGATTCCTTGTTCGAAGCAACTACTGAGTGAAACAATTTGATAGCATGAACACATTGTATGTTTGATGCTGTTGTTGCATCATTCCCTTTAATGATATAAGCTAGTAGTGGTATGTCATTGGTTAGGTTGTCTCTTCGTCGTATAGTAGAAGAAATAAACGATGTTTTTTCACTTTGTTACTAGTCGACCTCTGGTTCTGGAATGTTTGGGAATGGTCTTCTTTGAGTTCAAGGCCTTCAGACACTTTAGTTGGGACAACACATTGAGCATAAATTGCATATTGTTGAAAAGTTCACATCAGTGCAAAAATAATTAGAGATAAATTGCTTAGTTTTTGTGGCAAAATTATCAAATGACTGCAAGGTTTGTTCTTCATTACTCCTACTTATTTTTTGGAGTAAGGTTTTCACGGGATTTGCGATTTGAGAAAATGATTAGACAAATCCTCGAAAATAGTCCAGTGTTCGAATGATATTTTCCGATATTTCAGATACGGATACACTACATCCTATATATCATATAACCTTTTGCGTTTCAATCATTGACCTATAACACTCGGACTGGTAACACTTTAAAATTTGGGTAAAAACTGAAACAAATAACGGCCTAAGAAAAGTGTATTGAGGTAAATGTTACGCCCCTTTTATTAACCTGAGAATATACCGGGATCAAGGCAAAATAATGTTATATTAGGTGTAATCGTTTTACCAACTTGTATCGAGCTTGCATCTGGTTGTGTGAATAAAACAACAAACAAGTAAGTGGTGTACTTGGCAGCACTGTTTCAAAAAAAGTACTGAAATATAAAAAATCCCAGGGAAATTTTCATGGGTAATTTTTAATCTCGTTGGATTTCGAGCAATTTTCAATTTGGAAGCACTTTCTATCGAGGATAGAAAAACTCGCTCGTTTGATCCGAGTGCATGTTTGGATTTTTGCAATTTTTTAGATGAAATTCTTTTATAAGATGATATAAAAAATTGTGAACAAGCCGATTGTGCGCAGAACACAAAAACGGCTGCACAACTTACGAAAAATTAGTGCACCTGACCAGTTTAAGGGGAACTTTGGTCACAATCCGATGCGTTTATTTTCATGGGAATTGGGAATTTCAGCCAACAAAATCAACCTCGTGTTGGAAAATCGTTTAGTGACCTATATATAAAACATTTTATAAAATATTATTTGATTTTCTGTACCTTAACATATTGAGGATCGGAAGCACAGTGTCATTGTGGTTCCAAACAAATTGTCTTTCCTTATACGAAATGTACTACAGAAGCTTTGAAATATGGCAGCCATGAAGTATTCTTATGCAATCTGATATTTCCATGGTAAAGTTTGACAGCACACATGCTCAGAACGTCTTGTCACACGGTTCCTATTTGTGTCGCTGACAGTAACTTGAAGACTACTTATCAGCGAAATCATGTAATTAAAGAGGACGGTCCTGTTCGTGTCGGCGACGACTACCGTATTCGGTTGAACCATGAACTGTACGAGCTCTACGCTGATGTTGACATAGTCAAACGCATCACTATACAACGTCTGCGCTGGTATGGACGAAAAAGCAACAGCGAAAAAGGTGTTCGAAGCGGAAGCCGCTGGACGACGACGTAGGAGACTACCATGCCTCCGACCACGCTTGGTATAATAGATTGGAGAAGACGAGAGCAAAGCAGAGCCGCCTGGCGAGCTCTGATAAGTTCGGCCGTAAGCCGATAGCGGATTGTTTCGCTGATGCTGCAATTAGGCCACGCAATTAAGTAAGTGGATAAAGTGTTCCAGATTTCCAAAAACTAGAAGCTAATATGAGTGTCAAATTGCCTTATTTGCACAGTCATTTAGATAAATTTCCTGGCAACCTGGATAATTATAGCGAAGAACACGGGAAACGGTTCCACCAGGACATCAAGATTATGGAGGAAAGATATCAAGGCCGTTGGGATCGCCATATGGTGGCAGACTACTGCTGGAACTTGCAAAGAGACTGTCCAGGGCAAAAACACCATAGAAAATCCCATACAAAACGTTTCCTTAACTCTTATTGATGTTTTTGCTTTCTATAGTTAATTTATTATTCTTTGTATCAATTATAGCACTTTGTTTGTTTGAAATCATTTGATAATTTTAAAATAACACGGAACAGATTGACCCAATACGGTGACAAAACTTTTTGTTGTTCTTTTTGGTGTGTTTCATTGGAGACTGTAACCTGCTAATTTAATTGGGTATTGTTGACTCTTTTAAAACAACTGCATCGAAGCATCTTAATGTATTTTTTAATAGTTTAAATATGGAGGCGTTCATTTCCCTGAACCGGGAGACACCATTCTAATAATTTTATTGCACACTCTGTTCGCTTTCGAGCTAGTTTCCATGAGTATCCGACAATTCCAGATGTTTAGCAGAATATATTTAAATAGAACCAATCAAATATTAGTTTTGAGTTACCTCCTATTAAAAACGACACGATTTCAATGTTGAATGTGATATATTCTTTTCGAAGTGCTATTTTTATTACTTTATCTGTTTATTGTATCTGTATTTGTACATCTTTCTGCAGAGCAATAATCCGGAAATTCTGCGTCAATAATGGTTTTGTGTTCGTTTCAAATTCTGTGTTAGTGTCCATGCTTTGGAGCACAATACGTCAAATGTTGAACTTTCATAGGATAAAGTTGTGTGCATTGTGAGGAATTTTCAAGGTTGATCTATTACTCCAACTAACGCGAACAGCAACAATACAATGCACAGGTGTTGGCCAAGCACTGATTT
Source organism: Clusia tigrina (assembly GCA_920105625.2). NCBI lineage: Eukaryota > Metazoa > Arthropoda > Insecta > Diptera > Clusiidae > Clusia > Clusia tigrina. Next base: position 36,875,470 of record OV050033.1, on the reverse strand, counting down.
TCATAATGAATTCAATCAATGAGACGGCGGACATAACTTCCGGGTGGACGATTATGGCAATCATAACGTGCATGTGACTGCCGATACATCAACATATAGAGAGCGAATTTTCGTAATAATCTTGAATTATTTCCAGACATTGCTGAATTGTGTAACTTAGAGAAAGAGCAAAACTTACACAATATTTACATCTCCAAAGATGTCCAATACTCTCAATGATTATTAGTTCCAGGAATTACAAAATCTGAATATTCACATAGGAAATATATCAACGACAGAGGAGAAGAAGATTATTCCAAGGAAAGGGTTTACCAAAATAGACGAGACGAGACGTAACGAGTAAGTTTAAGCATATGTGAATCAATGTTAATAACCAAAATGGTCGTACGTATTTTATCGAAACTGAACGAAGCATTTAGACGTGACGATCGGTTCCATAAGACCCGAACTGCAAACGTCTGCTACTCGTCACAAGAGCTATTTTGTTGACACAATTGTTATTTTTTAAAGAAATTAAAATTAAAATTACGGAATTTTGCTACAATTTAATCGCCGCTGTGAGGGATGAGCTCGGAATTTGTGGAAAAAGCCATCAATCGATGCTTTGATAGCGTTACATTTTGGGTTAAATGTCAAAATTGACGCAACGAGTGCAGACGTTCGTCCAATCGCTATCGTTACGTCTCGTCTATTTTGGTCCTACCTAAAGATGTTTCTGTTTGCCGAAACTGAAAGTCTAATTATGTGAAGCAACTGTTGCTGCTGCATCCATCATTTGTACAATAAAAAGTGTTGCAATGATTTTAAAAAGAAGAAATTTCGTCTCTTTGCATCGTTCCCAGCTGAGAGATTTAAGATGAAAAGTTTTGAGTTTCGTGGACGAAAAATGGAAGAAAGATGAGAGAATTCTCGCATGCGAAAGCTTTTTGAGTTTTTATATGTGTTATAGTGGGATAATAACAATTATTGTTGTGGTTTCCACAGATGTTGGTTCACATTTCAATTTATACATTTAATTGTAAATATACAGATTCACTAAGTCATTGTTGGCATATACAGCAACCATCCATCTTATCTGGTAAGCACCATTAATTTAGTTTAGAGATTATAGATCTAGATTATAGACATAGCAACATAGATCTAGATTATAGACATATCACCATAGATTTAGATTATAGACATAGCACCATAGATCTAGATTATAGACATAGCACCGAATGCAATTTTTTGGCTTTGATCTTCTCCGTGCATGGGCGCCTTATAATATTACCGGAATATCATATCAAATGTCGATACATACGTCCAATAGTTAGATAATCCCGTATTGTGTTTCCGAAAGTCGGTTTTTAATCGAGGCATTACATAATTGTTCATAATAATAATCGCACTATAGTTACTGTAAATGGTAAGGTCCTTCAGAGGAAACTAAGATTCATTGAAGGCAACATATTCGGCAGAAGAGCTCGGATTGTATTGATTGTTGTTCTCCCGTCGAGTAATTGATTTTAGGATCTTATAATAGATGGTTTACGAAAACTTTCTGGGCTTTGTGGCTTTCTTCATTCATGTTAGAATTTATTCCACCAATATAAATCAGCAGTTTAACGAAGTTTTTGTTGCATCCATATTTCTATTTTCTATGGAAATCTGCCTCCACATATTTTTTAAGAATTTAATTCATTCCTGCTGTCATAGCATTATTCTATTCGCATCCCTGCATTATTCTGTTCGCATCACTGCATTTCAAATTCTACTTTGTTGGTCCAGAAATGTCGTCTCTCCTTAATTGATTATTTGAAACTTTTGTAAAGGCGGTTTTTATAGTTATTACACACTCTCTCCAGTATTTCCAATTGACTTTACAAATGTTGAGACAATCAACGTTAACTTTAAAGTCGATACAATATTTTTTATAATCCAGAAACACAATATCGGAAGAATAAAGCATTCCAAGGAACTGTATAATTTTTATTTAATGTCGAATACTGCATGGATTGCATCTGATATTTGGGCAATGAAGCTTCAATTTCGGACAAATTTATACCCTTCTTCAGAATTATTTGACAGCCTTGAAGTGGGTTTCAAAGAGGAGAGCAGAGGGCGCGTTTTTGCGCCAATACACGAATTTATTTTTGTTGTCAACTAATTATACATGTGTGTAGAATGGTCTCTGGATTGTGTATGTGGGTCCATGATGTGGCAATAGTGAAATCTTATTTGTTTAAGAGTACGCCAACCAAGTAATATTTCCTCAGATATTTGTTTACTTCATTAATGGACAAATGCACATATCAATTGCACGCAATTTGAAACTGATTTAAAACTCGAAGTTGCACTGAAATGGAGCCTGAGAGAGTGACTATTAAACACAAGTGAAACAACTTTTTGGTAATGAAACCCGAAGTCTCTTGATAAAACATTGTAATGCAAATGTGAGCCTATTGGGATTGGGAAATCGTCCTCGTCGTGTTGTCCAAGTAAAAGTGAAGCGGTAACTTTTATTATCTACACACACATATTCGGATTGATTATATTGAATTCCCTGGATTGAGCTCCAATTGCGAATTATTTTTCCTCACATAAGAATCATCTGTTGAACCGACAAGAACACTTTAAATTCAATTTACAATAATACACAAAAAGTGACTTTAAATTGATATATATTTAGATTATATATACACATATACTCGTATGTACATACTTTACGATATAACTTTAACTCTTCTATGACCTTATTGAAAGGTGTTTTTGAACCTGATTATGCACCAATTATTCATGTTTTGTTTTCTCAGCATTTACGTGTACTCGTACAAACCAATATTAATATCGGACTATTCAAACATAGAAAATTAGAGTAATTTGCTGGTGTGTTTGCTTGTAAAGGACGCAGAGAGGAGTTAAACTCACTTACACAGTAGAAACTCCGGCAATTGACTTAAATTGATAGGCGGGACGCGATCATCACATTTGTTATTGGACAAGAAGTCGCTTTTAAACATCATCAGTTTCAAGAGTTCCATGCTGTAACTTTCGATGCACACACTTCACACTTTCCACATCCACATTCAATTCACTTTTGTGTTAAGAGGGCGGGCATCTTTCAAGATATTTCGATACGTGTTGGTGCAACTGTTGGTGCCACAACAGACAATCAGTCAGGTCTAATTTGTATCACAGATATTCTTAAATTTTTAAATGATAAAACTTGGGTTCCTGACGTTGAGTTTGTTGTGACGTTGCCGCCGCCACGAGTTCTGCGCGCTTGTAGAAAATTGTTATAAGCGAGTGCCCAGCACAAACCGAACTCAACGCACGCACGGTTGGCCGACCTTGTTGAGGTGAGGAGGAATCTATAGCCAACAGTCAGCAAGTGCGTTTAGAATAGAACTAATGAGAGTGAATGGATGGTATGCCGCAAACCCGTGCAGCGGGCTTTTAATTTTTTTGCACGCGACACAATTCAGGGGTTACAAAGCGCCTGACTGCGTTGCTGCTGCTCACGCCGCTGTCGCTTGCTGGTGGTGTCGGTGTCAGCCAGCTTGCTGACATCATAATCACAGCCCTACCCTTAAATTCATTCTTCACCCAATCTGTCTGTCCGGCCATTTCCAATGGAAAAGCAAGTGTGGAGTATCGCTCTCCGCAGCCCGTAAGAGAGGGCCGCCACAGTGTGCTGCACCCTGTGTGGAAAGTGCTAAGCGCTTTTTGCAGACTGCTTCTTGTGTTGGTGTTTTTGTTGGCTGTGAGAAAATTACTACAAATAAATAAAATGTTCATTTTGTACAGCGCCAAACAGAAGTCGAGACTTTAGTCGGGTCGGGTCGAGTTGAGTCGGAACAAATAATTTCCGTTTGATTCAATAGATGCGAATATAGATACAGATACAGCAAGAGTAGAGTATAGAAAAGCGGAAATAAACCGACGGAACAGTGAGAGCATTCAGTCTGGATTGGTTGTTTTTGTGGGTTGAATTTTTTTCGGGGAGTGGTCTTTTTAAATGAGTACATTCGAGAGCTGTGAGTCAGTCGTTTGTAAAATACAATATTTGTGCTGTAGCAGTAATCTACGTGCATATGCATATGCATATTCGTACACAAAGTCGTTACGTCGCACTAGGCTGGTTGTGAATGTTTGCATTGTTTGCAACTGCAAAATGACCTTAATGCAGTTGTGGATGGTTGATAGAGGTTCGTGTCAGTATTTACAATATTTTATGCTGAATGTACTTAATACACAATTTATTTACAATAAAATAATACTCAAAAGTGTCGATGGTTATTTGCACTTATGCCTGAATATGCGCGGCATGAACTGTGCTCCCCACCAAGACCGCCACTTTGCCTGACGAACGTTCCATAATATGGCTTGAGAGCCTTTAATAAGATTTTAAAGTGTTATAATTTTATTCATTTGTAATTTGTAGGATTTGCTCCTTAACTAGCAGTGAGGCAGACACCTAGAAACATATTCGCGAGGCAATGACACTCTTTAATTTTATGGAAATATTTGCACATTGGTATTTAATTAGAAATTCGTGAATTGTGTTATTTAATCATAGATCGGACGTCGCCTTACTACGAAATCAGTGTTGACCCTGTAATGCAACCAAAATATCCAACCTATAGTAAAATTATTACTAGGCAAACGCAATTTGCACAGATGTGTGCTTTAAAAGTCAAATATTCGTAAAGAACAACAAATCCACTAAGATACCTTCTATATCCTGTTAATATGGCTCCAATTAAATTGCTTTGTTCTAACAGTCTACTGTTATGTTGATATAGGTTGCGAAGGCGTGTGCGGATGCGGTATTCGCACTTCCACTCGGAGACATCTATGTCCCTTGTGACTGCCTTCAAAAATGCAAAAAGGAGGCATACTCGTCCTTACCCTCGATCTCCGTATACATTGGAAGCATCATCCCTATTAAACCATTTGGTTTTCCAGATGAAAGTGAGGAGATCCGATAAGTCCACCTTTGTTATCTCTGTCAAGCTTGTGAAGAAGCGCGACCCCAAACATTGAAGTCGTTTCAACTGTAGTCCTGGACATTGAAATAAAAAGTGATGAATCGATTCTATCTCTTCATCATCATGGCAACTCCTGCATAGCCCGCTCGACGGAATATGATATACAGTTCTCCTATAAGTGATGCCTCCGCAGGCTTTTACCTGGTATCGATTTTGGCATGAAGGAACCATACGGATTACAACAAGAAAAACTCCATCCATAAAGTGAAATACTATTATGACCTTTATAATTGTTTCATCTTATACTTAGTACTCGTATGCACCTAGGCAACAATAACCTTCATACATATTTCAAATAACTCCTGCTTGTATATTATAAGATCAGCTGAATATAATAATATAGAAATGTTTTTAATGAGGCGCCATTATGGATAATAATTTTCTTCGTAGAGCCCAAAAGGCCCTATCCAAAAATCCACCCGGAAGTGATTCTATTGTTAATCCAAATATTAATCGAATAGAAGAAATTAGGAATACTATATGCCATCCACCTATACTTAAATAAAGGAAACAACTACGAGTATTGTAATTGGTCGTACCGATTCTAAAAACTGCTTTACAACAATGAAAAGTCGTGTTATTCAGAAATAAAATGATAATATTCCCCTTCATTAAGTTTTCAATTGTGATATTTGGATATTATTGTGCTACAAATATCGGATTTCGAAGTATCATTAAAAAATATACATATGTATACGATTATTATAAGATACTATGACACCAGACATGAAATGTAATAAAATAGAAAGAGAGACTTAACGGAATAAATGAGGGGTAATAATGAGACAGAGTTGCTTAGAGTGTGGTGTGTGACAATCCATGGACAGAATTTGATCAGTCAGTTCACCACCTGCAGATAGAGTAGTTGTCTGGATGGACAGATTACAACAGCTGAAGGCCCAGGTTCGATTCCTGGGAGGGTTCATAGTTGGTGTGCTGTTGATTTCTGAGACATTGAAAGATCTCTGATGAGGACAAGTGGCGTGTCCGAAATAGTTATAAGATCTGCCATAATGTTTCAATAATTCTCCTTCTGAAAATTATGACGGTAGCATAACCACACATACACATTGCTACTACTGTGTGCAACTTGTCTGGTCAATAAATACGCTGAGAAATTATCTTAATTTATATTATATATGAAATAGGCGTTCTGCTGTTAGATATGCACCTATATTTATTTGGTTAACAAGGATCTGCTCTAGCATCCACTCTACCATATATTCTCTTTAAAAAAAAAAAAATGTTCATAAAGTGGGCGTATAGCAAAGCTGGTGTGTAAAAATGCTTGCATCTTGAGATATCGTTCCATTTTTACCAAGTGGAAAAAGCAAAGCCACGCGAACAGACACACATCTAGCAAGCCATCTTTTATAATGTTGATGGGAAGACAGATTGCAAAGTTTAGGATTTGTAACACTAAATTAATAGATTCAAGAATACTAACTTGGAACATGGTAAGGTTTTAAAGTTTCATAAGTATTTAAAAGATAACTCTATGGAATCAACCGGAAAGTTGAAAGGACCGCTCCTAGTATTAAACATGTAGCACTCTGTCTATGTTTATAAAAACATTATTTTTATTATTATTATACCTGATATCATAGTTAATTATTTGCGCAAGGGTGTGGGAGAATGAGTTATAGCAACTAATGCCTTTGACTCAAAAAGGAAACTAGGAAGCATTCAAAGTCGCGATCTTAAGACTATCAGGGTAGCATGTACGGAAGAACTCTGCAGTTGAAAATGGATGCGAGTACTTCACTAATTTCCTGAAATTTTCGAGGGTGGTTTCTTCTCGCATATTGTCGCGTTAGAGCGTCTTCGGCGGCTTAACCGATAACTTTGCTACTGTGGCTGAAAGTGCAGTGAAAACTGCAATTTAGCCATTTCAGGAAAAATATTTGGTCGCAATTTTCTAAAATCCTAATGGAAGTTTTCTCAATATAATGAACCTTCCCTAGCGTAGCAGATGCGGGCATTTAACTGGACATTTTTGTGTTGGACTGCACCACAAATATCGATATTTCGAAATTTCATTAAGAAACAGATAAATCAATTGCTATATTTGTACTATATATGTTTTTCACACTTAATCGCAGAGATCGCAAGTTTAAATAAAAATATGACCACTGTTTCTGTTAATTGAAGATTTGTGAACATACTTGAATCAACAGAATTTTAAAGGAGTACAAATATAGGATTAGTTCTTATAATAAGTTCACATTTAGTGCATTAAAATGCGTCGGTATCCTTTTGTTTCGCAGAGTAAAATATATTTCAATTGGGTCAAACCGAAAAATTACACGGAATTAATGATGCATATCATAATGTGGAGTGCAAGTTGATTGATTCTATGCACAATTATCTGATATCTGTTTCAGTGCTGTCATATTTTAAATGCGATCATCTTAATTTGATAACAATTGACTCAGAGTTTCATCGAGAAGACAAAGAAAAGTGGATTAACATTCAATCCTTCTAAAATTATTTCCCCTTTCATGCCTATATCGGCACCACATTGGAAAAATATGTTCCTGTTCCACAAGGAGTGTTTGATTGTTGTCATATTTCAAATACAATCAATATATTTGATAACAATCAATGAGTCAATATCGATTAAGAATTTCATCAAAAAGACAAATAGGGGTGGGTTTATGCTTGGATAATATTCAATCCTTCTAAAACTATTTCTCCTTTCGTGACTTTATCGACAAGTCTCCTCATTGGAAAAATATTGTGTCGTTCCACGAGGAGATTTGCCGTTATCCATACTTCTTTCCTTAATTAGTGCATTTGTTTCCAGAATAATTCGCAGCAAGACTAGGCCGATCTGTAATTAAGATTAAAAAGCTAATGGGAAGCTGGGATGAGGATCAATTGACGAAAATTTCAAATATCATAAAATACCGATAAATATATTTTGAAAATTGAATCCAACTAAACTAGAGTTACGCAAACCATAGGATTGAGAATATTCGATACAATTCGAAATCCAGCAAATTGGTGATTGGGTGGAGAGAGCAGTTTTTTGTTGGGTTTTGATAGTTTATTGACATAATAGGTAACAACAATTGAATTACTAATATTCAGAATGTGCAAGGACACATAGTAATCGAATTAGTAAATTGAGAAATTGAATTCATAACTTGAATTCTATTTAAAATATCAGCAGCACCGTTTCATAATTTACGATATCATATTGGATTATGGACATTATGGAGGAAATTCCCCTGTTTCTTCATCATCAAGCAATCGATCATCGTGACCTATCACATCGTGACCAAGTCACATATCAAATGATGATTAGAATCGAGGTAACAAACATTTCACGAGCGAGTGGGATAAACAACTATCGATAGATTAACATATACAGCTAATGCCGTGTTAAAAGAACTGTTTATATATGTACATATATAGTACTAATTATCCAATGACTATTGGCTTCGCTCCATTTTGGTTTCATGTAATTCAAGAAAAAGGTTTTTTTATACTACAAACATTTATTTTTCCATCGAATTTCCGATCTTGGTGTGATCAAACTTGAATAATCTTGCATATTGATACTTATTATTTTATGAATTTGGTTCTGAGAGTCTGTGGGTAATACGAATTGAATTTGCTTAAACATTTTACACTGAAAATATCAAATGTTTCTTCGCAGGCGATCTGCAGAACTTTAAATTACTGAACCACATTATTGAAATTTATTTAAATCTTTTAACTAAAACACAAATGCAAACCAAACTTAACCCTAACAAAAAAATCTAAAGAAAAAAAATGTGTGTCTTTTTGATATGATGATTACACAGTACTCCTCGCCCGAAGGAATAAATTCTCCGAGCGAAATCAAATACTTAATCGCTATTCAATCAAATCAAATCTCAAATTGCAGTTTGTTTTGATCGTATTTTTCTATACATTAAATTTTGACAGTTTATGCGGGAAGATTGGTTCAAAACAATTTGTTCTTGCATTCCTCTTAAGTAAATTCATCTTTGGTCCTCTCCAATCAGAATATAATTCTATATATTGAACAGGTCATAAAACCGAGCATCCAACTATGGGGTTGTGCCACATCAAACCACATTCTCTAAATTCAGCGTTTCCAAAATGAAGCATCTACTACGACAAATTGTTAATTTACTTTGGTAAATTCGATCCACCGTGACTTGAAAGGTCAGTATATGAAGAAGCATCACGCCTTTGTAATACGCCGGGGACAAGACGCCTTATAAACATCAAAGCCTGCGCTCTTATTGGGAAAAATAGATATATTTTTTAAATATAACTAACTTTTTTTGTATTTAAAAAACTGCTGCTTCGTATTAAGACTGGTTGTAGTGTAAGGAAATATTTTGTGTATTTTGAAAAGACATATTAATGAAGAAAAAGAAACCAAAATATACTTATTAGAATTCCAATTAAAATCACCATATAATAAACATTATTTTCAATTATAATGTGAGTTTTATTCAAAATCGGAGTTTTGACTATGTAGACCTGGGACAATTAAAATTGGAGAAGTGTGGCAACGCTGACCACCAGTAATGCAATCAGAAAACACAGAGAAGTGACACTTCAAATTATCTGACGTTTAAAAAAAAACCAGTATAAGATGCGCAGAAGAAGTTGAGTTAAATATATCGCCAACCAAGTAAGAAAGAGTAAATAAACTATTCTATGACGTTCTGCGATGCTCTTGCCTGAACCCATCGATACAAGGGGTGGTGTCAAAAATTCTCGTTTTTCCAAGTCTTTTATTTTCTGTAAATTGTATATAACCCTTTTAAGTTTTTATTTTTCTTAACAAGATTTTTGGGAGTGTTTGGAAAACGAGATTTTTGGGCAAAAAGAGTCCTTCGAGAAGTATCCATATATAACTTTGTTTAATGACAACATAAACGATTTGACAATGCAACGCTATTGATTCCGTTTTACTTTACTTTCAATTGAACGTAATAAGAGAAGTCTTTCGCTATTTTCTCATTGCCGTATGACTCCACATCTGTGAATGCGGCACTGTGTACATCCAAAACCCTAAAATATTCACTTTATCCAAAGTGAGGCAAGTATTTCGGAATTGTTTTTTCCAGAATGACACAAATATTGAAATAAAACGAAAATGCGGTAAATGTGCTTAAAAATAAAAATAGGAATCCATTAATACTAGAAATATATTTTTACACAAAATACATGGCTCACCTGTGTCAAAGGGCTTTAATCTAACGTAAGCCACACGGTAGTGCCGAACACTTTGGCTCTGTTTTGCAAGATGCGCAAGTGTAAGGCCATTAGTCTCAATAAAAAAGTGAGTTAAGAGCACCAGAGCCGTCGTCTGTGCACATACATAGATACGTACGCCACAACTACAACCAAACAAAGCACTTATGTGGGTAAAGGCGTGCCCGAACACCTCCCCACTGTTTTGCCACTTACAGGGGATGATACCAGTCGCAGTCGCTGTCGACGTCGGAGTCGCCGTCGCAGTCGCCGTCACCGTCGCAGTTACAGTCGCAGAATGTAGTGAGCGGATGTCCTGGAAAGTTGTGCATGTGCTGTTGATTGGAAGGGTGGGTTAGTTATATGGGCTGTGCGCGGGTGTGAGAAATGAACGGTGGGCGTAGTGGGGTGGGGAGCATGGTGGTTGCTGCAGTTTTTGGGACTCCGTTTTATGCGTGCGTGCGAATTAAAAGGTATATAAATATATTATGCAATACATGTTCACTTTCTACTAAATTTTATGCGAAAGGGGCGAACAGACGGACAACTGCGAGAATGATGGAGGTCACGACCATAGTTGAATTTGAGCCATAATACCCCACAGTTCTTTTTCCGATATGAGTTCATTTAAGAAAAAGAGACACTTTCGGCAGCCATTTCAGGAAAAGCTCCGAATTTATCGAATCTTTGCCACGCAGCCCTGTTCGATTCGCAACCAAACCACATTACGAGCATGTATTTGAAAAATACTGTTATGATTTGTGTGTGTCTACACTTACTTTATGCAGTCTGCCGAGTTGCTCTCTCGCACTTTGTAAGCAAAGGCGCCATGTTTGCAAAATGTTCGTTCGTTTATTGTCTGCACAACACAGGCACAAAATGGCGGTGGAAGCACCGAATCAAGTATTATGAAAACGTCAGGGAAAAGTAGTACAGGTACTGTCTGCCAGATTTTTGGCTTATTTAAATGAATTCAGAAGGTGCTCGTTTTCAACATGGCAATACGGCAACGATTCAATGGCGTTTCTAGGTCACATTGGGAGTGATAACAAAATGAATATTGGATGCAGCAACAAATGAAGAACATTTCATTTGTTGCTGCATTTCATTATTTCGCTCGTGTTATAGAGGAACTATATAGTCAAACTCGCATACCTATAAATATATGTGTTAGTAATGAAGTCACTTTTAAGTCACTTTTGACGACATTATTTGTATTTTGCACTGGCATGAAAATGCATGAACATTTTCAATTAAAAATGTAAATACTTTTAGTCTTTCTATAAATGATTCATCAACGAAATTTCATAGTGCTAGTATAAAAAACCAGAAGCAAATTGCAGGATATTTCGAGAGCCACGCCCATTATTGACACATGTTTATAACTTAAGACCTGAACAAAACTTGTGGATTTGCTGTGAATATGTATATTCACGCTATCAAGCCATACACTAGAAATGGAAATTATCACGCCTTCCTCCCACATAATTAACTCTGGGAGCCCCACTGAAAATTACCTTAGCTTTGCTTCTAATGATGATGCATGAATAAAATTTGGCAGTAATGTCCGTTGGGATCTACAATAGTCCACATGTAGAAAATGGAAAGTGTACTTATATTGCTACGCTCACAGTTGACACATGTTCCTTACTGGGTCCCTATATGAGCTTCAATGAAATCACACAAGGCGAATCACAGTTCCATTATAAGACGCCGGTGGGTTAACTCCAATGCTACTTATTATATATGTATGCATAACTCGAGATCTTTATAATATTTATATGAAACGTTTGATAAAAGGCACAACACTTCATTATTCAAAATATGCGTAACGTTTTTAGTGTGAAAAAAGTGATGAAAGATAATTTTTTTATGTTTTATATGAAAATCATCTTATTCTTCATCCCTCAAATGGGATTTGGATCGTTTTTCTTACATCCGTTGCTTTTTATGTCCATGAATATCTTTAGTCATCAGCTATGAATGCAGTTTTCTTAAATTTTTGGCCTTTGAATAAATCTTCGTTGATATGAGGCGTATTCGATTTGTAACTTGTATCGAGCTCGTATCGAGTTGTGCGAATAACTCAGCAAACGAGTAAGTGGACAGAAGGTACTTGGCAGCACTGTTTCAAAAAAATCACTGAAATATAAAAAATCCCAGGTAGATTTTGATGGGTAATTTTTAATCTCGTTGGTTTTCAACCAATTTTCAATTTGGAAACACTTTCTATCGAGAATAGAAAAACTCGCTCGTTTCATCCGAGTATAAATTACTCGATAACTCTTTCCATACAAAAGTCTGTCCCCGATAGAGTGCCGAATCGACTACCTACGCCTATAGTCACACAGACAGAATAATAATATTAGTTGACAAAACCGATAGAAAGAAAGAAAATCTATTTTTAAACGAAGCACCTCCGTTGAGTTCACTTGTATGAAAAGGAGACTCCTGCATTTCTGAAGAGAAAATTCTGTTATTTCTCAACTGCAGCAGATGAATTCAATAGATAGAATCATTCGCTTTATAATTTGCGACGAAATAGTCCTTTCAGTATTCCTGAGTGAACATAGTTGAACTTGAATTAAAACTATGTACAAATATCTGTGAGGCTGTTGATATGATTATGGTTACAGACAATTTTGGTAAAAACTAAATAAATGTAACATTTCAGTATCATATTTCACATTCAATAATCAACACATAACTTTGATTTTGCTACTTTTGTTAAATAAATGAAGTCAATTTGAGAAATGAATTTTGTTGTTTTTTTCTTTTCTTAATTTTATGGAAGAACTTTTAGAAGTTGAATAGATAGGATCCGAAATAATCAACGTTTTCGTACCGTACCATAATTTATGAAGCAGTGTGTATAATACTTATGAAATATTGGAGGTCCCAATGACTGATCACTAACAACTTATAATACAAGCTAAAAGGAGATAACAAAAACACTATTTTAGGATATTACACATGTGAGTGGAATTTTACACCTATACTCATATTTTTTAATGTAAGGTTTATTTATGTTCCACGAATGCTAAAATGTATATTGTTCTCGTAGTTTACAACCACGATTTATCTTTATCTGTTTTTCTTGATCTCTTTCCGTCCGATTGTTTTGCTTCTGTTACCTATTTTATACTAATTTATGTCTAAGCCAGAAGTTTCTGTCTTGCCAAGATGTTTATTAATAAACCACATCTGGTTTATGTGTTGCCGGCGATTGTTTTTAATACTTTAAAGTGTGATTATGAAATCGTACCTTTCACTTAGAAGCAATTTCATATATTATTTTAGTATAGTACCGCATTTCGGGCAAAGGCATGAATAAACAGTTGGCGATTTTATTTTGATAAAATCTTAGAAATCTCTTTTGTAAGATATGGGAAAGCACAAGCAAGATTATTCCTTCAATACTAACCAGTGAAAAATATGCGAGTTTTGCTAGATTAGATTAGATTATATATATTGCGAACCTAAAATATCAATTGTGATGACCATCTTCACTTAAAGTGATGAGGATAATATCATATATAGTCAGGTGCATTGCAGGCAGGAACTTGTATATTTCGGATCAAGTTGAGGAATTTTACTCATATCATAGATGTATTCCCCAAAACACATATGTCTTTTATGTACCAGAGCTCCGCAGTCTGTGATCAGGTGTAGTGAGCTATGAGTTTCTCCACAGAATCTACAGATGGAATCTGGTGCCAGAACGAACTTATTCACATAGTAGATGAGTCAACATTGACCACTCGAAATGCCGGTGATGACTCTTTATTTGCTCCCAGATCATATCTTAGGATTTTTAGGATTAAAATATCGCAGTAGGACTTTGGGTGACCTTAATCCATGAAAATTCTTCCAGGATTGTTAGTGTTAGGTGTCCGATCTGAAACAAATTTCGTGCCATATTGTGTCCGTTCACTTTGAATTTCACCTTTGAATGACGGTTTTGTGTACATAAGCAGAATTTGAGCAAAAGTAGCAACCATGCATGATCGTCTGTACTTTAAACTATATTATGTAAGGCAAGGCAATTAAAAGACAGAAAAATATATAATGGCAAGATCAATTTACCAACCAAAGTATGAAAAAATGTTTAAAAAAATACAAGAAAGTAAACTATTTTAGAGATATTATAAACAAAGAAGAATTCAATATTTTCGGCTATAATTAATATTTTCAAGATTTGCATAAAGAGGAACATCATTTGAATCATCTGTATAGTTATGAAGGTCGTGTAATATTGTGGGGAGCCATTTCGTACTATGGCAGCTGCGATATTCAATATCTTACATCAAAAATGAATGCAATGTATTACAAACGCATCCTTGAAAAAGCCTTTCCACACTTTACTAATGTCTTCGGGAGACTTTCATGGACTTTTCAACAGTACAATGCTCCAATTCATACAGCAAGAGAGGCCAAACAATGGATTGGAAGCCAAAATGTCCCTCTACTGGAATGGCCTCCATACTCCCCCGACCTAAATATCATTGCACATGTATGGGGATTTTTGTAGCGCAAAGTTTACAAGTCGGATCGTCAACTAGACAATAAGAAGCCTTTAATAACGGCCATAAAAAGAGGTTGGGCTGAAATTTCTTTAGGAATATTAGAGACAGTCCCTTCCAAAGCGACTTTATCAAACAATAACCTACCTCCATGCTGCGAACATTTAAAAAAGAATATTCCGCAGTGCCCACGAAACCATCCTCCAAAACCACAATAAATAAATCCCATAATGTGGCTTGGTTGAATCCCGAATTAAACGAGGTAAAGAAAAAATGAGAAAGCCAAAATGGGGATTACTAACAACATAACCACTTGCAGCCTTATAGAATATAGAAAAATCAATATTAAATGCCGACTTGAGATAAACAATATAAAACGTCTTCAATCAACAATTTTACCGCAGCAATGAATCCAAACCCCCGCATCCAAAAAATCTGGTTCAATTCAAACTATTTTCTGGTCTTAAATCCACATTCACACTATTAAAAACGACACTACCGACGCTTTGGCTAGTATCAATCCCGAAACCATTGCAGAAAAATTCGGTACACACAGGTCAACACGATATATTTCACAATACTTTTATTAATTGTAAGCAATCCATTTCAATACCCACCATACAACAAATAACCGCGCACTTGCAATAGAAACAGATTTCAGCTTATTGGAACTCAAATCTTCCCCTCTTAAACAAAAATGAGGCACTGCAGGACTTGATCGTATTACATACGCAATGATAAAACAACTGCCCTCTCCACTCCTCCACAGACTTCAGACACTTTATAACAATATTTCCAATATTTACATATCTCGTTTTCTCGGTCAACGAAGGTAAATGTGCACACCTAACATTCACCTTAAGGAACGACACGTGCCCCCCTATTCGCATCAATGGTCAAAACATTCCACAACGCTCTGACATAAAGTACCTGGAAATCAGACAGACGATTAACCTTGACTAAACACATCGACTCAAAATGAGCTCAGATCAAATTGAAACTCCATACCTTGAACTGGGTACTATATAAGCATTCAAACCTTGCCTTAGAATATAAGGTGCTAATTTTTACTTGTGTCATTAAGCCAATATGGACATATGGGATTCAGTTGTGGGGCACCGCGTGTTCGTCAAACAGGGAGAAACTACAACGCTTCCAATAAAAAATTTTGAGAATGATCACCGGTGCTCCATGGTACCTGAGGAACATAAACATCCAAAATGACCTGAAAATGAAATGGTGAACGCCTACAAAACCTACGCTCTTAAATTGGAAAATCACCCGAACTGCTTGGCGAGGAACCTACTGAACTTCCCTCTACAAGACGCCTCAAAAGGACATATACCTTAGACCTGATTTAATGACGTCTTATTACGTGCTGTGGAAACACCAAATATTCGATGCAGTGGCTGAGGATATTACCTAGATATATAAATATAGTCTTGTAATCTTAGAAAAATTGCTGTTAGTTTCTTAACAAAGACAGATTCGGTAAATAAAAAAAAAAAAAAATTATATCTCGTGTTGTTGTTCCTCAATCGTTGTATCGCGATTTTCACTCTTGTTTACGTGATTTTACGAGCACATCCTCGGCACGAGTTGATTGTCTCTATCTTTATTGGTGTTGGTGGCGACTTCACTCGACAGCAAGGTGTGGAAAAAACTCCCTCCATATCTACAGCACTATCTGTCCATCTGTAGCCAGATTCCTACTATTATACTTACAGGCTTAAAACATTCGGTGTGACGCTTGACTTGTTGATGACATTTTTAATTCATCATTCCTGTAGCGGAATTCTCAAGTTCCTCAGGCTCGCGCCTTTATTTTTCTTGTGTTTTGCATCTAATGAGGGGTCGTGGTCTCAAAAATTCTTCTTAACATATATTTTTCTATTCGGGTCACAGGCCTTAGTTGCTAGTACTCATTTCCTACACCTCGTTGCAGACATAATTCATTATGGAGCAAGGGACAATCATAATTATAATAATCTCTCTTCTCGCGGCGATATCTGTCCTTCACAGCTTGTGTAGCGGTAGATTGCAGGGTTCTTATGTAGAGTGCCCTTTTCTGCTGTAGCCACACGGAACTCGTCATCGTACAACGACATCTTACGCAGAAATGCTCATTGCGTGGAAAACATGTTCCCACCGCAACCGTACATCATTGTTCGAATCTTCTGGTTTGCCGTAGAAGTTTAGAGAGTGAGCCGAATCGTCTATGGTCGTCTGTTGAGATTGCAGTTAATATACAAGTCTATCAAGCTTTCGTTGCGCGTATAACATGATAACAATTCTGAAAAGATCCTGAAGCGTCCATTTTATCTGGAGAAAGTTACTGTATGGTATGGTAGAGAGTGAGGGTTGGAGGAGTCATCGGACTATAATTGTTCTAAATCGATTAACGAATTCTGTGAAGCGTTTAGTTCATAGGGAACTGAACGACAACATTTTTAACAGGACGGCTCTACGTAGAATTCCTTAATTGCGATAACGTTTGCCGAGGCACGTACTGTCACCAATCAGAGACGTTTATTAATACGCGCATGGTGTGATTTGTTATCTCACTTCTTCATTCTGTGGAGCTACGTTAAGGCACAGCTCGTGTGCCGAAAAGTCAAGATCTATTCAGGGGCTGAATATAGGGATAAAGGAAATTGTGACTGTGTATTTTCAAGTGTGGCAAAATTTAACTTATAATTGACTTCAGTAGTGCAGCGAACGATATTATTTTCCACCGACTACCAATATATTGAACAAATTCCATTGCGTTCAATCATTAATTAATTTCAGACACTGAATGTGTTAAATGTCTTAGTTTAGTGAAATATTGTTTACTTTTCCAAGTCATTAATTATATATGAAAAGTCCAGACGGATGATTGCTGGAGACCAAATCCTTTGAATCATAGACATACCAGACTAGAAAAGGCGTCGTCATATCTGGGCTGGTCTCAGTTTTGTCAGGATAGCGCGATTACCTTTTAATTATACGCTGTTCATATTGCACGAGAAAATTCGTCCAGTGTTACAGAGGGGAATGCGTACTTGAACCAGCACACTCCTGTAAGTATATGAGAATTACACAAAACAAGAGTGTTGAAATTACACAATCCCCACTGCACTTATACGTACTCGCACTTCAAATAGTTATTATGTACTCAATGGATTTGCTAGTGTTGTTATTCTAGCTGGAAAGGGTAAAACAACTTCTAACTCCAAATTATGGGTATACTCGTAAAAGAAAATTATCATGCGTCATGTTACCGCTGTCGGAAGAGCACTGCATAATGCATTATGTTCCGCACACATAGACACACATGAACACACTATTGGAAGTACGTGAACTTTACACCTAGCCATCTGTTGAGAGAGGCCACCGGCAAAGTGACATGCACTCCTAATACCTAATAGACATGAGGTAAGAGCTCATCGAGCGAGCGCTCAGTGCAGAAGCTAAAAATCGCGTGCCACGCTGTCGTTTATTTACACTCACGAATCCATTAGGACACTGATGTGCCTTTCAGGGTTTTCTCTTTTTGGTGTTCGTTTTTTCTGCTTTTAGCTTTGGCTTTCGCAGTATTTTGTATTTAGAGTGGCTTTAACTAAAATTGAGCACGCGCCAACACTTTGTTCTTAGCCATTAAATTTATGCCGTAGACCTTTGAATATTTTACCGGCACTTATCTGGCAATATTATCTAATTAGAGCATTTCAAAATTACAAAAAGTTATGCCATTAAGGGCACCATAGTATGGCCAAATGTTGAGGGGATTCAATTAGATTCACCAGACAACAGGATACTCGCAACTTTTTCCATTTTGTGGTTACGGAAGGACTTTTGATTACGTATTTGTGTGGATTGCAAAACTACATTAAAAGTTCAGGTAAAAGGGTTACAAGTAAGATTGATTGGTACTTTAACCGGGCCTTGTAATATATGTAATCCCCACATACACTGAATGATCATGGTAGTAAAGAATTTGAAGTAGGTTCTGAATTATTATAGGACACTCTTATCTTATGAGAACTAATCAATCCATACACATGTGAATCTGCTGGATGTTTTTAACTTCAGTTAGATCGATAGATATATATAGATTTTTTATCGTTGGTTGTTGAACCGCCGTAGAAATAGGTCTCCAAGTACTCAGGCAAGTCATGCCTATTCACAGCAAATTCATGGCTTAATTAATTTATTAATTTTCAACGTGATTGTTGTAAAAATAATAAAATAAATACAAACCTTCCAATTGGAATTCACACTATCATACTTCAATAAAAATATTAATAAATATTGGAACAAAATCCAGTAAATTCTCGAATAACCTCATCTTACTTAGATGGCACATCACGCTAATCCCATAAGTATCGTAAATCGAATGAACTTAGTAAAACTACCACCTACAATTCGAATGAAAATGCTATTGCAAGTATTGCAATAGAAAACACAACAACCCTCATTGCACCACTCCTGATGGCGCTGAGGGACCAAAATATAATCTTCACGAATGCAACAATCACAATTATACTGCAAGTGTGCTGAAATCCTCATCATCAAAGAACAAAAATTAAGGTGCATTGACAGCGGCCGCAGTACCAGCGATAAAGAGGGCGAATGTACAACCAGACGCTAAAGTTAGCCACAGAAGAACAATTGCTTTTAATGCCGCCCGGGATCAATCATTGAAACCATTCACTGGAACCTCATAGCAAAGAATAACCACGGACATTGGGTTCTCTATTATGACGACATATCAGCTGAGATCTGGCCAAGCCATATTCTATTTCCAATGAACCAATGAAGAACTAGAAAATTGAAATGGTTCTGTTAATATTGTAATCAAACCAAACTCCCACATCCCAACAACAGCGGCAAGTACAAAAAACACCCATTCAGGAGCTTTCGTTTTTCGGGGATCATTAACCCGTCGATATACACATCCGCATTGGTAATGTAATGTTAAGGGGTTGGGCCATCGCCCTTAGGCACTGCGACCACAGAGGTCTATTGTGCCAGCCCATTCATTCAATGAGTGCTTACTGTGCTCAGGAATT
Organism: Clusia tigrina; assembly: GCA_920105625.2. Classification (NCBI taxonomy): domain Eukaryota; kingdom Metazoa; phylum Arthropoda; class Insecta; order Diptera; family Clusiidae; genus Clusia; species Clusia tigrina. Next base: position 36,855,640 of record OV050033.1, on the reverse strand, counting down.
GAATTAGCCCATGTTTGCGATGTATGCATCAGGTCGTTATTTTCGAGGTGCCTTACTCTTGTGCATGGGCCGGGCAAGTGGCGACTAGATGCCCCACAGACTCATCGTCTTTTTGGCAAAATCTACATAATTTGGTATCAGTGAGGCCCATTCTGTGCAGGTGCTCATTGCAGGGAAAGTGACCAGTCAACGCACCGCACAGTAGCCTCAGTTGATTTCTTCTCAGTGATAAGGCCAATTTAGCCTTTTCTGCGTTGAAACCCAGGAACCTCTTCGAGTGCCTCAGACACTCTAAGCTGTTCCAACACTCATTTTTCCGCTGCGTCATCCAATTTTTTAGATCCAGCTTAAGACCATGCTTATTGAATCCGAGCATTGGACATGGTCCTATGTAGGGGTTGTCTGCCTCTCCTTTAGCACGTATGTCTGCTGCTTTGTTGCCTGCGTCTCCCTCATGGCCTGTATCCCACACCAGAGAAAGTCTGTTGTGTGTCGCCAGTCTGTTGAGTGCATAGTGGCCCTCCCAAAGTGTTTTGGAAGTGTAAGAGTATTTGTTGAGCGCTTTTAATGCAGCCTGACTATCTGAGAGTATATTGATTTTAACTCTTATAGGATGTCTGCTGCTTTGGATGTTCACCGCCTCCAGGATCGTAAATAATTCGGCCTGAAACAAAGTCACATCATTGCATAAGGAGAGTAAGGTGTGTGCTCTAGGGCCCACTATCCCCGCGCCCACGCCCGTAGACGTTTTTGATTCATCAGTGTACCACTTTTGTGAGTCATGACGGACCTAGAGCCCATTGCTGCCTTGTTGGAAACAGGACTCTGTACCTTCTTGTAAAGTCGAGGGCTATGTGCATTTGACATAGGGTTTTTGTTTTGTGGAGTATGTCCTCTACCCTGTTAAGTATTTCGAGGTGACCCGTGAGGCTCACTTTCTTGTACCTATATTCTACATATAGCCATAACGCATGCGTTGCTGCCTCCTCTTAAATCGAAAAATGCAGCGGTGTTAAGACGAGTCCCGCTTCCATGCCCGCAGTCGGGGTCGTTTTCATCAATTTGTAAGTAACCTCTCTCGGAAAAATCAATATAATTTTAACACGATGTCTTAAATTTGCTCAACTTTTCGGAGGAAATAAATTTCGGGTTTTCACCTGCCTGCCTCAAAGCTCGAATTCGGGATCATCGGGAAGAAATTGAAATTCCTTCACACAGAGTAGCTCCTCTTGTAATTTATATAGCATAAATAAGCAATCATTACTGAGAAACTCCACTGACAATAAAGACTTTGAACATCGGAAACTACCGATATTCACACTTTACAAATATCATTGGTACGACTACATGGGGAAGCAGAAATTGGAGTCCGTTTCACAAGTTTCTGCGAGAGTAACGATTTATAAGTTTAAAAACTCTTTGTTAGTTGTACTAGTTAATTTTTTTTATATTTACTCACTCAAAGAAAACAAATAACAAAGGAAAAGTATCCTATGAAAAATGCGAACGAAGAGAATCAACAATACTGAAAAAAGCAACGACGACATTTAAAAATAAAACTTTTCGCGTTGGTAAGAAAGAAAACCCCCCTAATAAAAAGGAAGAGGTGAGAAAATACGGAGTGAAATTTAAATGTAAGCAATTCAATGAAACTTGAGCCACAATTTAAACAACTGAACAGTCGTTCTAAAGAATTTGCTTCCAAAAAACTATGCGTAAAAGTTGTCTTATAAACTAGAAGATACTTACGTTTAACTCCAGTGAGACCGTAATAATATATTCTGAAAATACGCATGTTTATTATGATATTTAATAGGCTGTAAGAGCACCACGACCTGAGAGACCTATTGTGCAGCCTCGTACCCAACTATAGCAATTCTCGACTATTTATGAATCTCGTAGCAGCTGTGGGCTGAATTTTAACTAGGTGATTTGGAGCTAAGAACCCGCTGCCTAGGTAGATAATTCGGCGTCTTGCCACCGCTGGGCAAGGACATAGAACTTGTTCTGCTGTTTCCTGCTCCTCTCGACAGAGTGGGCAGGAATCGTTTTCTACCACACCCATTCTCTTCATATGGTAATTGAGTCGACATTGTCCTGTTAATAGTTCAGTAGAGAGTTTAATATTATTTCTGCTGAGGTTTAGAATAACATCTACCTTGATGTGTTCAGGGTCAATGAGTCTTCTCGACTGCCGCATGCCTTTTTGGGCTCTCCAGTTAATCGCATAGACCTCGTTTTTCCCGTTCGCACATCAAGTTATTTATGAGACTACTGCTACCCCACAGAAGGGTTCTGAATGTAGTCCCTGCGCCCTTTTTTACTAGCGAATCTGCCATTTCATTTCCTTCTTGTCCCTCATGTCCCGGTACCCACATTAGCTTAACAGAATTCCGCGCTGATAGGGTATTGAGTAATTTAAAACATTCGCAAACCAGCTTTGATTGGAGTGAGAAGTTTATTAATGATTTTAGAGCTGCCTGGCTATCTGAGAGAATGCATATTTTGGTACTACGGGTGCCCCTACGTAGACATTCTCTAGCACATAACTCTAAGGCGTGGACCTCCGCCTCAAAAATGGAAGCTACTTATCCCATTGCAATTGCTTTGCGGAAATTTGGCCGTACAATTTCCGCTTCATCACTGCCAACTTCCATTTTGGACCCATCAGTATACCATAGTTGTGAGTCCTGTTTTAGGATTATTTCATTATTTCTTTATGTTATTCTATATATTTTCCCGACATACACATTTAAAGCATCCCGCTGACACAAGCATAATCACTCATACAGACTTTTAATCTTGTATCCGGTGAATTGTCTTATATTCTGCTATCATCAACCCCTAAATTGGCCAACGGGATTTCGAATTATGATCCTGTGATTATACTGTTAATTGCATTACGTTCTGTTAAACTTGCACAATCTGCTGGCTTCGAGCCCACTCGTTCAATTTTTTCTAACTGAGTCAAGACTGAAGTGATTATAAGTAACTGAGTGGAATAAATGGAATTAATCTTTGCACAAGTGATTTATGTGCATTGAATCGGTGGCTCAAGTTACATACGAGTATGAAGGTTAGCAAATATCCGCGATCTATCTCAGTTCGTTTAGCCTAAGACTAATTTTTGATCTTCATCAGATGGTTTGAGGACCTTCCTAAAATGGTTTTGGTAAAAGAAGTTTAGGTTAGGCTACCCAGGTAGCTTGCGAGTTGCTCAGAGACCCATTGGCCCATTGTGATACCTATTTGTAGGTGGAGACCACTCCCCCTCCCCTATCCTCAAAAAACCCTCAGCTCCCTGTGATCCTAAACCAGCCAGAAGCTTTTGTGAAGTTGAGAATATCAGTTAGTTTCAGCTCGGCTAATTCTTGTAGTTCTTCAAAGAAGGCCGAGCCCATATACCTGGATCGCCTCTTCTGAAGACCCAGGCAATCACAGAGCAGTTGTTTAACCAACTCCTCCCCCTTGTCAATTCCTACAATAATCTCTGATAGGAGCTCCGTACTTGGCTGCCATTCGGCCCATGATGCAGTGCCCTGTCAGAGCCCCCACGATAGTCCTGAGTTATCCTCTACTGAGCAGAAGAAGTACGTCAGTCCTATTTTGGTTCAGTTTTCGCCACATGTATCGAGATGTGCGACAGTCGGCGGTCGTTAATCTTTTTACAGTAGTTTCGATTGTGCTTGTGAACTCCACGAGATGTGGAAGGATGTCCTCCATCTGCCTCTTTTCCGGCAGTTTCGATCCGAGTCTGGCACATTCGTCAACTTTTTCGTGGATACCCCGATGACCAGCGACCCAGCATAGCTCTATCTTGTGATGGTAAAATAACCTTTACAAAAATTAAGCTTATTACTTCTATTTAAGACTGTGCTTAATATTTAAAGTTTAAGTATTTTTTTTGCAAATTGCGGCAATGACTGTGAAAAATAGAAATGTTTTAAGTAAACTCAACTATTTATCATAATCCATGATCCATGGCTTATTATGTCTCAGCAGTAGTGGCATTTGCACATAGTGCACATCTGTTGCAAAGCATTTATCAAAATGTCAATGCGGCCCTTAAACTAAATCCATTAAGTAACTTATTCATTTACTGGCGGCCACTCACTGGCAACTGAATTCAGTTTCAACAGGAACGATACTTATCCGCATCAGCAAAATCACCCGTGTCCGCACCCGGAGACGCAATCGCTGGTAATCCTTTAAGTGTATGCAAGTGCAATAATTTGTTTGCAGTTTCCGTTAAGTGCTCTATTTAGTCCAAAAGGAAACATCTCATAACACAAACAACAAAACAACAATAGCAACCCACTATGCCTTATCACATCATACGGTTGTTCTATTCCCGTCGTCTACTCTTCCATACCATGCAATGTCATACCAAGCCGCACCACACGGGTCTGCATCACACCAGTGTACACAATTCAAGGGTGTTGGCGTTTCCTTAACGAAATCAATTCGAAAAGTCAAATAAAACACTAACGACAGTTGGACGGACGACAAAGGATAGCACGAACATGCGGTTGGACGGCGCACAGTGGGCCAACGAATACATTATATTATTAGATAAAGCCAAAATTTAATTAGAGCTAATAATCAATATTATCCCGCTATTTGAAGTAAGATATGTTGATAAAATATGTGTGCGCACAATCAATTCGAAACTTTATAAAGAAATTTGATGAGAAATTGATCACTTGTGAATACAATAGATATATAATAGACTGTGCAGGACGATAAATAAATACATCTAGAAATTGTACTTCAGGTTGGTTTGAGGATCTTCCTAAAAGGGTTTTGGTAAATGAAGGTTAGGTTAGGTTAATCAGGTAGCTTGCGAGATACGCGGAGACCCATTGACCCATTGTGATACCTGTTTGTAGGGGGGAAACCACACCCCCTCCCGTATCCTTCAAAAAACCCTCAGCCCCCCGTGATCCTAAACCAGCCAGAAGATTTTGTGAAGTTGGGAATATCACTTTATTTCAGCTCGGCTAATTCTTGTAGTTCTTCAAAGAAGGCCGAGCCCATATACCGGCTCGCCTCCTCTGAAGACCCGGGCAATCACAGAGCAGATGTTTCATCGACTCCTCCTCATCACCACAACTCCTACTTTATAAAGACATTTTATTTTTACCTTTAGCATTGGCTGATAAATTGATCACTTGTGAATACAATAGATATATAATATATATAATAGACTGTGCAGGACGATAACCAAAGACATGTAGAAATTGTACTTCAGTTTTTCTAAAATATGATTTCAGTATAAGGTCCGAAATATTGATCAGCATCTACAGATTTTGGTATTAGGTTAGGTTAGGTTATATGGCTGACTTACTTCAAGTCCTGTTGTGGCCACTAGAGCTTTTTTCCCCCTACACCTCCGGATCCTCCTTAAATCATCCAGTGGATTTGATAAAAGTAGCCACTTTCGTTAGCTTCATCCGGGAAATCTCCTCAATGCTGTCTAGAAATGCAAATCCAAGAGTGGAGAACCTTTTTCTGTATAGAGCAATGCACTCACACAAGAGGTGTTCCACTGTTTCCTCTTCCTCGATATCTTGAAAGCTCCTACAAAAGTCATAGTTGGGTACCCCCAGTCTACTTGCATGCTTGCCAACCAAACAGTGACCCGTCAGTACCCCTATTACAAATTTCATATCCTGCCTCTTAAATGTCAACAGCAGTTTTGAGCGGCCGCGATTCCATTCCGGCTAAGTTTGTCGACTTGTTAGGCAGGATTTTGGTATTAACCCTTTTCAATGTCATTTACGATAGTGAATTAAAGACATATTTTTCTGGGCATTATGACACTTAGATCCACTGCGCTCCTAACAAGGGTTCTAAGTTCTGCCTTGAGCCTTATGGATATATATTATATATAAGAACGAGCTTAGTTTCGTGACATTTCTCATCGCTAACAGAGCCTTGGTAGGTTTACATGAGCGGGGACGTATCTTTCTCCACAATTGGTTGTTATGCTTAGTGTCCTGTTAGCAAATCTGTCATCATTAATATACGAGTATATATATATATATATATATATATATATATATATATATATATATATATATACTCGTATATATATATATATATATATATATATATATATATATATATATATATATATATATATATATATATATATATATATATACTCGTATATATATATATATAAAGTTTGAGTAACTTTTTCGTGAAAAACTCCACTGTAGGTGTACCCATACATATTCATTTGAAAGCTACGAGCTCACGGCAGGGAGTGTGTGGCACGCCATTAAGCAGCCGCATTCACATGCCGTTTTTATTTTATTGTTGCCTTCTCTCAGTTAAACGCTTACAACTGCGCGAGTGGAAAAGTGGAAGAGGGTGCTGGCGTAAATGCGCGTATCCTCAATGCACAATGGCACTTCCTTACGGAAATCTCGCTGTTTGTATATTTATTAACGTGCTCCATTTAATGCACCCTATCGTAGTTCTGTGACAATAACAGCGCTCGGTGTGCCGGTTGTTTTGTCTGAGGGTGTCACCGATGCGAATCGAGTTGAGCCGAGTCAAGCCGACTGGGAGCGTTGATGGTATATTTGTGAATTACGTTAGTGTTGCGTTTGCCCTACATACACACAAACACTCTACTTTAAACCTTTTAATGAAATACAATCCTTCAAATTTTGTAGTGGGCGGTTTTTCTTCGCCAGTCTAATGGACTGACTTCATTCGAACACTGGAACTATTAAAACCATTATGAAGTAATGACTGTTTCTTGAAATGTTTTAAAATCATTTTGGAAAATCAGTTAAAAGCAATATTTCTTTTGGGTGTAATGGGAAAATTCACCAACAACATGAAACAATTTTCAAAGTTTCCAATATTGTGACTTGTGTATGGTGTCATTGAATTATTAGAAGAGTGATTGAAGAGAACATAATTGATATCCTTTTGAGATGAAAATATGCGCAACAGCGTCCTGGACTGTACGAGTATGAGTTGACAGGTGTTTGTTATTTCTAAATGGTCGGAGTGTAGTTAGGATACGTATTTGTTGAACGAATTATGTCAATTAGGCGATATCAAAAATATTTCCATGTAGAGCAATACGTCTTGAAGTTAGTTTAATAATTTTTTCATTCGTATGAATAATAATGAATAATTTTATATACATACATCAAATTAGATGCATTTTATGATGGCACATACGTGAACATCATTTTCACGGTCTCTTTGGTGACTGGGGTAATTTTCGACGACTTTTTCTCATAAATTTGGCTGTATTGATATTACTCTCGAGCTTTCGAATAATTCTTGGCTTTTGGCGTATTCAAGCGATTTGACTTAACCTCATAAGAAAGAGTAAAATCATCAACCAGTTGTGGCCAGTTGATATCGCATATTTTCGGGCAAATAGGGTGAATGTTTTGAATGATATATGATGCGTAAGATTCCTACTTGGGAAACAGTGCCAAAAACAGTGTGTATATTACGCGGTGAAGGAAGTCCTTCTTCATGTGAACGCAGGATAATTGAAATATTTAGGATCTCATGCGCCCTCTCGATAATGACCGCAATTTTAGTCGCAAAATAAGAACACCAAACACTTTGCTTACGAGGTATATAGATGTATGTATGAGAGAAATGTTCGGTTGTGTAAGCGACCCAGTATTTACTGTGAATTATGGATGTGGGTGTGAAGCAAAAAAATACGATATACTGTACACATTTTTACACCCTTTTCACATAAGAAAGGAAAAAACCTTACATAAGAAAGGAAAAACCTTACATCGCCATAAACGCGTATTTGAAGCGACGTATGGAAGTCATTTGTGCCGCTCCCTTATGTTTAAATAGACAATACGGGGTGTTACCTGCTCGAATTCGTCAAAGCACAGAAGCTGCAAATAGTCGGGCGTACATAGTCGGTGCATTACGAAACTTCTACGAGACTATGACGTTGCGCCCCATATGCAGAAGGCCAAGTTGATAATGTTTGAGTTGTGCTGGTAACGTCCAGAAATAAGCTTGGCAGAAATTGGCATATAAATGCTTCATCAGAGTCACTTCCTCAATCGATTTTGTTATGTCCATCCTTCTCTTCTGTTCATAACGTTGAAAAATGTTGGAAAAAAAATTATACAAAATTCACTGGACATTTAGATAGAGGCTTGTGGCTATGTATACGAACCAAATCGGACAAGCATGCAAGGTTAGGTTGCGAACGAGTGCGGATACGGTATCCGCCACTTCCACTCGGTGACATCTATGCCCATTGTGACTGCCTTCAAAAATGCCAAGAGGAAGCATACTCTTCTTTACCCTCGATATCCGTGTACATTGGAAGTACCATCCTTATTAAACCATTTGGGTTTCCAGTTGAAAGTGAGGAGATCCGATAAGTCCACCTTCGTTAACGTGCAAACTTATCGTATAAACTCTTGAGACCTAATTTAAAATATGCCCGGCTAACTTTTTTGATGATAAAAATATAAATTTTCAGTAAATCACAACTTCTCCATAATAGACTCCTTACATCCATTGCCACGCCTACAATTCACACATTTTTTTAACTGAAGCTCTATACATGATTTATAGACGAAATTTTACAGTGCCATTATAAACTACTAAGCAAGAAAGGAAAGATTAGCTTGAGTGATACGTCCACCATTGACGTGAATGCATAACTCTATATTTATACAATATTTATAAAGCAAAATTCACGCCCATTTACTACCATTTATGTACAATTCAGCAATATTCAAAATGTAGTACACCCATTTTATTTGTAGGAGCGTAATTTTATAAATTATATTTATGGAAAGGGCACCTCGCAGTGGATGTTATCCGATTTAAGCCTTCCTTATTGGGTTTATGGGTGGCATCTTATGTACTCGTATAGTTTATCCATTGCAATGCAATGCAAATTCATCAGCCCCTGTGTAAACAACCCTCCAGGACAATTGCCAATATTTTACGAAGTATTGCATAGTAATTAATCCGGTTTTACCGGTAGACCCAAACTGTGTATTTGCTTTGCTTATGAATATAGATATGGATCTGCATCTTGACGTTGGTGTGAATCAATCGAATTTATGGAAATTTATTTGGATGTCATTATATCCCTACTGTACAAGAATAATTCCCGTTGCTTACATGCAACAGTACACAACGCAAAGTAATTTTGTTATTGTCTTTATTTACAGTGAATGCAACAAACCGCTGCCAAAGTGCCCACAAAAGTACTTTACATGAATGAATTAAGACAATTGTATTATATATTCATGTTGTACTTTAGACTTCCTTTCCAACTTCCATTCAAATTTCATTTTATATTGCACTGTGCCATTAAGACACACATATGAGTCTGGAATTCCTTTCCTTAAGCGACATTGGCAACTTTTTTCTTATCCTTTTAAGTTGAACATAACATACATACTCGTAAAGTGCGTTCAGTATGGGCATAGGCAGGTAGGTTAATATTTCATAAGCTACATTTTTAATTACGAAGCACTAAAGTGGCAAAAATGTTCACTTTATGGCAAGGACCTTTGGTTAAACGATTGTTGCCCCTATTAGCTTAAACGCCTTTTCGTTAATGGAAGCTCATAACCTTTGCCGGTGTTGGCTGGTTTGTGAGGGGCGCATAATCCTCGTATTCGCACTGCAAGCAGAGCACTTACGTAGGCACAGTAAAACGTGGCAGAAGGTTAACGCAAGTAATGAAAGTGCTTTTGCAACGCTCTGTACGGAAGACGTTTTATCGTGTGCTGTTAACACGGCCTAATTGTCAGTGGCTTCTTTGGCATAAACAGTAACAGAAACACGTCACATGCAGCTCACTTGCCTGTATACTCGTGTACTCGTACTAGTGTCCTGGCATGCCGGTGAGCGTTCTTGTTGTGTATTGAATTACTTTAATGGCAGGCACGTGTGCAGCGCAGTAGTATCGCTTAGTTGGCCGTTTAAGGCAAGGCAAATGCGCAAAGTTTTGTAATTGACACCATCGATAGGTGGATGGAAGGTATTCAAGTAGAGAAGCAGAACTTAAAAACTTAAACAACTTACATCAACTTCACACTTTACTGTAAGGGATTTAGAAGATAGAGTGCGCTCACTTGAGCTTGTTTAGTGAACGTTGCAGCAGTTTGTTTATCTATAATGACTTCTTAAATGGAATTATTTTTGAAGACACATAAATTGAGCAAAATGGCACTCTCGAAATAAGTAATTTCGAGAGCAGAACAACAATAATATAACAATTGTTATATACCAAGTTGATAAAAATGTACGAAGCTTGAATCTAAGAGCTAGTCAAGTGTGCAATAAAGAAATTTGTATGTGTAAAATATCGTTTTGACTGAAGAAAATAACTAATTGAGTCTTGTTCGAGTATTCAGAAACCCGATATATAAGTGTGCTGTAAAATATGGAATCAGTAATAAGGTAGGCAGGTAAAATGGCTGGCCTCAATAAGCAATAGTGCCGTTTTGTTGCCATATCCTGGAGGGGCCTAAAGAAAATGGTAATATACTTTTGTACATTTACAACCATCCGGAGTTGCTAACAAATTTGGATAGGTCTGAACGTTCTAAGCTAGAGCAATGCCCTAGACTCTCCAGAAAAGCACTTCCGAGATATTTGAGTCTCAAGCGAGCGAGGGCTGGGCAACCACAAAGAAAGTGTACGACTGTTTCTTTCTCCTGTGAGTCCTTACAGCTGCTACAGTGAGCATTGAACGAAATACCCATTTTTTCAACGTGTGTGCCGATAATCCAATGACCTGTGCAGATAGCTATAAGGTTGCTAATTGTATGTCTTGGCTTATTGAGAAGATGGTTAGTTCTTTTTGCACTGTAATCAGGCCACGCCAATCTAGAAATGGCACATGTCGCAGTGTTTTTCCACCTCTCGCGAACCTTGCGGAGGAAGTGATTATAAATATTTTCCTTAACTACAGTTAGGGGGCCGCCCACGTCCATAAAGGAAAATACTTGATCGGTTTCCGATGAGCCTCTTCGTGGTAGCTCATCATCCCTCTCGTTGCCCTCAATGTTCCTATGTCCCGGAACCCAGACAAGTGATATTATACTCTTTCCTGATAATGATTTAAATTCCTCCTTGCAGAGGCCGACTAACTTAGTGCTGGTAAAAGGCGGCGCTAGCACCTTTATTGCCGCCAGGCTGTCGGAATAAATGGATATGTTTTTGGTTAGCTTGTGCCTCTGCAACGCCCTGCTTACCTGCCAAATTGCAAAGGCCTCTGCTTGAAAGACACTTGATGTCGATGGCAATTTGAAGGTGAGCAGAAAATTGAGAGGTTCTGAAATTATTTCCGCACCCACTCCAGATTCCATCTTGGAACCATTGGTGAAAATTGGCGTACCCCCTTTCGCCAGCACCTTTCCCTTCTTTCAGTCATTCCTACTTGGTAGAACTGTGTTAACATAGCTAGCAAATCCAGATTGCGAACGAAGAAGTCGGTTCTCGAGGATACTATGTCCGGTAAAACAAAATTGTTTTGCACGCAAACAAAAAACAAAGATATCTAAGGAAATCAATAACCTCGTTACTTAAAAGTTGTACTTCCAAAAAATACAGCCAGCACTCAACCAATATAGACAACTGGTATGTAAAGTTTCTTATTAATACGACTTTCGAAAATAAATCAATATCTCAGAAAACGTAAGTATGGGAAAAACTTGAACTACTCCTGATCGTGGCATCTCTCAATAAGTAGTTTATGTATTCCGCGCGTTGCTGAGTATGGGACCAGTTGGTATAATGAGAGTACATACTCATATTTTGCAAAAGACAACATATAGTTTTGGGAACAGCTTTTATCAATTTTCTAACAGTATATTAAAGAAATAATGCATGAGCAGCGTGGCTTTATTAACCCTGTATAAAGTATTATTGGTGGTATTTATTAAACAAATAAGTCAAAGACAAAAAGATGTAGATTCGAGGTATACGCTTTTGATCTGCAATTACAGTATTAGGAAATGGCAAGTATACCAACGTTCTTATCGTTATGCTCTTATATGGTTCTCTCAGTGTAAGCATCTTTTTAAACTGAATTTTTGAACTTTGTTATGCACTTTTCCATAATGTTTGCCCAAAATACTAATAGTAAATGTTTCCTATTCGGTATTTTGAATATATACACAACAACATATGTATATATATATATGAGCATCCTTAGCGAACACGGAAACTCTATACATAAGAGCTGAGAAGTTGTAGAGGAAAGGCACCATGCATAGTAAATGTAGGTCTCAAAATTTGTGCAATATGTTGTTGATGATACCATTGGGAAAATGTAAATGACCTTAATCAATTTACAAATTCACTCCTTCTCCTGCTCTCAATCCGAGAAGAAGTCAACCATATCCGAACCGAGCAGCCTTTCATCCGCGTTCCATGTAGCAGATTTCGTGAACGTGTACAGGAGCAAGCAGAAGTTGCAATATAATCTGTTGCACCCACAGCACTTAACACATACTCGTAGTGTGCCGACAAAGGCCAGAAACAGGCACTAGCTGGCTTGCTGGCTGGATGGCTGGATGGCTGGCTGGATTATCGTGAATGTGTCTGGTCTTATTGTTGTTGTAGTGTGGTGGTGGTAGAGTTGTTGTTGTTGCTGGTAAATGCCATTAAATTACAACTTTGAGTACCGAAACAAAATACACTAATACCGGCGATAATAAAAGTTTCGCGGTCGGGGCAAAACGCAGTGAACAATTTCCTTAAATAAAAATCAACCCTTGAAAATGTTATGAATTTAAGTAAGTCGTGTATGAGAGATATTCTGTGGCTTCATGATAGATTTATACAGCTAAACTAGAAGAGGGGGAGTGGAATGTACGGCGGCAATTCGCATATGAACATGTGATTCCAATTTGAAATAGTATATGCGTGGAAATTTCGACTTGAAGTAATTTTTAGAAGGCAACTTGGCTATAACAAGGCCTCCGGGGGTGAACTTCTATGAGCTCTTTTCCATTTAGCGCAGTCAATGAATAACAAAGGCAAATCTAAAAAAAAAAAATGTTTTTATACAAACGCAGGCTCGTACTTTCAGCCAGTAAGATGCCGTCCCACAAAGGAGCCAGATTATTATTCTTTTTTGTTCTCGCTCGGCTGGTAACATTTTTATGCACACAGGCAAAGCGGGAATACACAGAAAAAATGATGAAAAGATAAGGCTTACCTGGAGCGTAATCTTACTCTTAGAGACAAGTTATTATCGCACGAATGGTGCAATGGAAGGTAGAATAAATTATGTTACGAGTTCATCTTAAGTTCAAAAACTGAAGATTTGGTATTTTGGTTCTTACAAATGTCCGTGGATATACTTATCCATATACCGTATAGGGTAGGAAACTAGAGGAAACTTTTGAAATAGTTTTTATGCTATATTTACATTAAATGTGGAAGTGTTTCAAAAGAGTTAAAATAGTTCTATGAGTATATATAGGGACAATTTAACTGAAACTCAAATGTAGCGGCATATTTGAAAACAAATCAAGCATATATACTCGATTGATATTCAATTAAAGAAAGCAGACCTTTAATATGTATATGTAAAAAATTTTAAAAGCTGAGATTTATTTGTGACAAGATCCTCCCACAATCGAACATAAATTATTGGAATAGAATAACCAAAAGCGTGTAGATCATCTGTTCAGAGACTTTATTTTATATCGACGTATATAAATATACCATATAATGAGAAAACAACTACATTTGACTTTGTAATAAAGTTTAGTCTATTATGTGTAAATAAATATTTTAAGTAAATAACTAATGCCACCAAACCACAGAATGTGTTCAACACAAAATTAACTTAGCTTGAAACAATGCCGTCTACATAACAAACAATTTGGCAATTCTTACCAAATATCACCTCAAAAGCCGTCAAGAGCTGCCGCAAATCTTTAGACGACATGGCTAAGCAGCCCCGTCTGCATCTCTCCAGGGATCCAGGCCACAGAGATATACCAGGGAATTGTAAAGTGGATGAAGTTGCCTGTGAGGCTACTACCATACCAATTGAACCAGATAGGTCGAACTTCGGTATTTCTATTGCCACATGTAAACTCTTAATTAATACAATTTCCTTAAGCACAGCGGGCAGGCTCTGGTCTGAAGGTGCAGGATGCAAAATAGCTAGACAAACCTGGCCAGAAATAAATGTCAAGCTCTCAGAGGACTTAGTGCCTCTAAGCAGATTATGTATAGGTTCCGTAATTAGTGTCCTAACGGGACACTGGACCCTGGATAGATAGATAGATAGAAGTGGGGTAGGCCGGAGAACCACCGTAGAAGGAGGCCTCCAAACACTCAGGGATTGATGCCCATTGTACTAAGCCTGGAAAAGCATTAAAGGAAGGGAGGATATAGAGGAGTTTGGAAACGATGTTACACCTTTTCAAACTTCTTTGACTCTCTTATGAACCTCAGAGGCCTGTCCAGGGATACGGAATGTTAATTATCCATTCCCGCACCCTGCGTATGGTTGAAGGCTGGGGATTGCCGCTAACGACTTCTGCAGGAGTTGCATGGACGAGGAGGAGCAAGAATCCATTGAACACCTGTTATACATGTGTTCAGCGCTGTCCAGAAGGAGGCACACTTTCCTAGGTGGCCACTTTCTGGACTCTTTGGTAGATATTCCAAATAAGAAGATAAACTCCATCAACTGCTTCATTAAAAGTTCTAAATGGCTCGGCCTTTGAAAGGGATGGGACCTTGTGTCTCATACAGTATCACAAAGGGTCAATGATGGCCTAAATGCGCCCGCTTCACCTACCTACCTACCAAATATTGACTGAATTTGTGTGCTTTTCTATCTTGAAACAATCAGAATAAAAATCAGTGTCAACCATTTCTTCTTTTGAATTTACATGTTGTTTCGACAAATTCTCGAGCAGCATCTTAAAGCTAGGAAAGAGAGATAATTATATATATTAATTTGCCAATGAAATCGTAACAATTAGGGGAGTAACATTTTATATATGCAAGTAGACAACTACCTACATTGAGGCATTAGAAAAATTTGCGCAAAATTAGTAACTTTTTAAGAGTTAAAGCAGTTCCCGGCAAAGATATTTACTATCAAAGAAGACAAAACAAGAACTGTATTATAATTATATTGATTTTAATTATATAAATAACGGCTCTATCAGTCTTAATTTGCCAAGAAATTCGACTACTTGCTACTTCAAACTTGTTGTTATTCTACATTCCACCACAGAACCACTCCTACCTCGATGTACCCTTCTTATTATGTGCATTCAGTATTAATTGTATATCTAATCTAGAACTAACTTTTAATGGGTTGTTAGTGAAATCGAATGAAAACTTAACACAAAAGGTAAACTTGGACCAAACTGATTGTGGTAATATATTTTTCCGAGTGTTCTTTTGTGCTTAGAAAATCCACTCGTAATTATCAATCATTCAGCCGCCCGCAGTATAGTATCCTCTGACCGAATAACTACTAAACCGTTCCAGCATTGCCTTACAATTGAAAAAAATATTAGAGGACCAAGCCCAAGTCCATGACAAATACTTACTTACTCGTACAAATAAGCCAGCAACGATGGATACCATGTTGCCCTTGTTTCGCTTCTTTTTCATTTTGCCCACTTTTTATGATTATTTTTGTTTTTTGGACCGTTGGAAAATTCCTTTTTGTATTCATCGAAGAGCTTCAAAGGTTTATTGAGGCCTCCATGAAAATATTCACAGGGGATGATTTTGTAAGTTTTTCGACTTGCTTTTTATTTGAATTTTTTTTATTTTATTTTCTTTATGAGCAGCACACAAAAAGTACTTAATAATAGTAGTGAAACGCAGCCACAAAATAGTCGCAGTATTAGAGAGTCAAATATTCAACACCCACACAACTCCCACCCATACACTTCGCTCAACCATTTAGCCCCTTTTATTATTTCCTTCCCTTTTCCCACCTCCTTAGTTGGGTTTCTGATTTAGCTACGACTACAGCTTCATATTCAGATTGGGCTCCATTCATGTGCGACTTTATTTTCTGCCATTTCGCCATTGTGAGCGCTATGAATGCATGAAATGCTTGAGCGAGTGGGAAACGTTCGATGGCTTTGTTGGAGGGTATATTAAGACGAATTATCTGCAGCTCAAGTAAATAACCACCGCCTTGATCCCTGTCATTGCAGCGTGCGACTGAATGTATGTAATTTGTAGTGCTTCGTGCGCATCGTCATGGGGTTTAAATGCGAGTATTTTCTTTATTTCAACGTCACTCTCAAACTAGAAAAGAGGGTGAATTCATTGTTCCAACGTACTTCTACCGACTGCAAAATAAAACAAATCATCTTCCATCATATTCCTTTGTTAAAGATTTCTTCCAAATAGAAAATGAAAAATTTTAAAGTTATGAACATTTTACATAAACTATGGAATTATTTTGTATACGATTTAAAACAAAAATCTGGTAAGAAAGATGGTCAGAATGGCAAATTTATAAAAATAATATTTGTAAATATCAAAATTATGTGTTAAGTTCCTCAAGAATTGATTGTTTAGTTACTTTTATATCTGCTATATAAGTATTTAGGTTGATCAGGTTAACCATATATCTGATCATATTATAGAAGACACACTGAATATTGAAGCAACTATATACAATTATGAAAAAACAGTGCCAATCCAAATAGGCCTTGGCAAAAATGCCGTCGGATTAACTGCAATTCCGTTAATATGCTACAAAATTAGCAGTGAGATGCAATTTAACAGCAACCCTTAAAAATTGAAATGAAAACAAAAACTAACTTGGAGAGATCTTATAATATTTTAACGAAATTGCCCTCCTGACAATTTATACTGTTACGAAATTGCCTTCCTGACAATTTCCTCTAACTCTCAATACTCGGATTCGCACCACTGGATTGTGCATTAATCAAACAGTCGCTGGTTAAATTAAAATAACTAACTTTATTTAATTATTGCTATTTACACACTTAATATTAGGCTTAAAGTTTACTTTATTACAAATTGCACTTTATTTAATAATTCATTTATGACTTTATTACTTCTTAATACTGTAACTGCTGCAAGTGAAATGCACGATGTACACACTGTTACGATTAAAATTCAACTGCGTTCCCACTTTAATAGTGTGGTGGCTTATATACCTTTTGAATGGCTAAAGTAGAACATTCTAGAACATTCTCGAATTTTACCTACAATTCGAAAGGGGTTCTTGAGTAAGCTTTTTCTCCAAATAGATTGTGTCTTGACTTATTTACACCACTCTCGTAGTAACTAAACTTAATCTAAACTTTAAATGGAATCCTAAAAGTATGCTATCATTTATGTTTCAATATTATATCGTTTTTGTCGACAGGAAGGCTCCCAATAAAGATATTTCCTATGTACATAAATATTAAAATAAAATTGAAAATCTTTCGATTCTATTTCAAAGACTCCTGTTTCCAATTATTTCAGGGTTGGTTGAGAATCGCAGAATTCATTTAGTTTTCATCATATTTCTCCTGCGATTTTTGTTATTCATTTGCTTAAGGAAAGTTGTATTTGTAAGCAGCCATCAAATATACAAATTTCACTACAGTTCTCTAATTGCCCCTTTTTAATGTAATATTTAATGTTCATTGGTGTTGGATAAACAACTTGCAGAGAACCCGATTTTATATTCATTCAGGTAAACACACTAAAATATATGATTTGTACTTTCAGTCCAACTGCCGCAATAGGAAGCTCTAAAAGCGGAACGATTTAGTGAACAATTTTTGCAGACGACACAGATAGAGACCAATAAAGCGTATGTCACAAATTACGGGAAATGCAGTCAGCGAAATGATTTTATTTCCCTTCGCCATATGTTGCGAAAACACTTTGACATTTCCGGAAGGGAAGCACACTCAAATACAGCGAATAGCCTTCTCTTCGTTTTGCGCGTACACTACGAATTGTCAATGGGTGGCAAATTGTTTTTTATTATCTAATGGGCCAAGGGGGTTGCAGTTCGCTACTCGGCGTCGTTCCCGACAAGCTGTCGAAAGCCTAATCCCCGATGCGGAAATAAAACTTTAATGGAACGACAAATCCAGTTGTTAGTGCTAATGTAAGTAATTGAGTGCGAAAATGCTGTCGCATTTAAATTGTTTGGTCTGCCGTGGTATTGATTGGTGGACGAACAGAAACTTAAGTTTTTTTCTAATCCGGAGAAGAAAAAACCATTAAAGGGTAAAGTAAAATTGTGGAAGTGATTGTAATGCGTGGAAGTTGTATTTATCACATCCTGCGGCCAAGCAGGTATATCAGTCTGTGCGTCTTGCTGGCTGCGTGCACTTCGATGGCATAAGCTTTGCTTGGACTATACGACAGCACCAAATTGCCATATGGACTAAAGCGGACTAACACTCCGACCTCGTATATTTAACATGATTGAATCTTATTGCAAATTGCTGTAATTTCATTTTATGTATAGCAAAATACAATCTTCTAATAATATGCATTCAAGCTTTACGAAGGATACTCGTACAATTCACAACCATATTATATGGGCAGGATTATAAATCAATACCACAAAAACAGACCCCACATAAATAAATCGAAATATGCTTAAAAACAAACTCGTATTGGATGTTCATGAGATTTCTGAATTAGTGTGCTAGGTTGGGTTAGACTGGCTGGCCGTGAAGGCCACACATAGATCTGCAAGTTCCTTTGCGGTGCCCGATGGATATCCATTTAAGAGCTGTAGTATGAATCGAAAAACAGAGGAACGCTCTTAGCAAATCTTAAGAGCGAAACTATCGCTAGTTGTGCGACCTCTTCTAGTCCTTCAAACAAGGGATCTCCCATGTGGTAAGCGCGTATTAGATATTGCAGGGCATACGAATACTAGATGCTCCAAAGTTTCACCTGCTTCCCACATTTCCTGCATTCATTGTTGTTTGTGAGTTCCATCCTTTTAGCGTGTGCCTGTGAGTATTCCTACTACAGTTCTGCAATTCTCCCCCGGAAGTGCTAGTATCGATTTTGTCTGAGTGCCGTACGGTTGGCACATGAGCCTTGCGATTTTGCACGTGGCAGTATTCCATTGTTCTTTCACCTTTCTTATCATGTCATCATCAATTCGGTATTGATCATTCTTTGAGGCATCAGTACGTTACTTACTTGCTTGTTTGGTAGTAAGATTCCGCTTTTTGCAATGGCATCCGCACTCTCGTTTCCTTCAATGTTCTTATGCCCTGGCACCTAGATATGTAGCTACCGATTGGTGGCCAGTCTATCCATTGCTGCCTGGCATTGCAGAACATTTCTGGAAGATGCACAGTATGGAGTTATCGCTTTGATCGCAGACTGGCTATCTATGCAGATGTTTATTTGTGGAGTTCGTAGTTTCTGCTATGCAGGCGAGCTTCCATGCTGCAAAAACTTCCCCTTGAAAAATGCTGCAGTAATTAGGTAGTCTGAACGGCTGTTTGATATCTAGTTCAGGGCTCCAACACCGTCCTCCATCTTCGAACCGTCCATGAATAGGTTGAAGGTTTTGCATTTAGCATTCAGGGCTCTATGCCATCCCTCCTTTTCAATAGTTGTTTATTTTTCGTGTGCTAAAATAATATTTCTACCCCCACTTCCCCTAAACTATAGAAGTCTACATCTGAAAGGTGTAATAATACGAAAATAAGTTCGAATATTGAATTTAAAGTCCTTATCTTGAATGTTGCAGACCCAGTTTATTTCTAGGAACAAAGATTAATACACACTTCAAGATTAGGTAAATAGAATAGATAATAATTTCAGAAGCAAATGAAATGTCTGGCGGCACTTTTGATTACACGGAATGTGTGTTGATATCTACTCACACCTTTCCAATAATTTGGAGGTCTGGCACTAATATTACAAAACGTTTAATATGCAATACCAATTTCATTTGTTATATTATTGTCTTTCAGCATGATTCGGGCACACATAGTAAAATTTTGTAAGTAATGAATGAATTATAATATTTTGTTTACAAGGATTCTGGTGCAAAGTTCTAATAAATATTGTAAATTAATTTGGTAGGAATGCATATTAGCGAATCTCGAGATAGCTAGCCAGAGAGTGAGCTTCAAAAAGACTTTGTGCCAACTAGATATATGCATACCGGCGATTCTTCTGACAATCTCAGCGTAATAACTGCTATAAAAGGTATGAGGTTGGGGAGTCTCATGCTCGTTTATAGAGCTAATTTATATTAGCTCTATAAATGATCATATATTAGCAGTTTATATATAATATCTCACAATGCTATATTATGTATTAGTTTCACTTATAATTTATTACAAGGTAAAGTTTTTTCCATTTATCGAATTTTAGTTACTTATGAAATATTCCAAGTACCGGCATCATGATAATTTTCGATGCCATAGAAACGAATGCGTTCATATTTGTCGACATTTATTTAGCTCAATCGTGGAACTGCACAGACACGTCTTTCGTAAAGGTATATAAAATCATACAAACTCCAGTTGAGATTCAGCAACTTCTTGTGAAATCATTTTAAAAATATAAATTTAAAGCGGAAACCGTAAAAACGTTCTCTCAAATCCAAATCCCCCGACGTGCAATTGCTCGCGTGACCAAACTTTTAGGAGTGTTCTCTACGATTTTGTCAGAACACATTTTTGTTTTGCACTTGCAGGATATGTTTATGTGTGAGTGACTGCATTTGTGTGTCGGTGTCTGCATGACTGTGCCACATC
Organism: Clusia tigrina; assembly: GCA_920105625.2. NCBI lineage: Eukaryota > Metazoa > Arthropoda > Insecta > Diptera > Clusiidae > Clusia > Clusia tigrina. Next base: position 36,834,878 of record OV050033.1, on the reverse strand, counting down.
ACCGAATGTAGATGCATTCTGAGGTGTTGTTAATGGCTCAAAGTAACAGTTGAATGTCAGGCTTCATCCAGTATGAGCTCATAATCAACTTTAGTTATTAGAGGGGAATGGTCAAACTCCCAATGCATCCAACGGTGAAGTTAGAACATATTGTTTGGTCTAAGGAAAGAACTAGTATCATATAACAATTTCTTGTCTGGAAATGACAACAACGACCACCACCTATAAAAAGGCAGCTTGTAAAGCTATGAAAAGCGTTGTTATGCAGGTATTGATTTAAAATGTGGGTTAGTTAGTAACAATTTGCTTGATGACCTAAATTTCCTAGCAATATACTTTACTTTAGCCATCCCGAAATTTGCCACGTCGTACTTGTGAATTGTGCATAGTCCCATAACCAAAAGAGACTAAAAGAGATTGGGCTGACATATAAAATGCTGTATCTGAACGCTATAATATTTTTATCTGCTAAGATTGAAATAGTATCATCAGCAAAAGAAGATATTATGTTGGGAATATCATACAAAATGGGTCCATCACTGAAGAGCATTCGTATTTGTACCTTATATAGAAGTGTCTACTCCCAATGTAGCTCTTCGATATCAGGAAATAGCTTGAGGCTAATATATTATTTAGCTTTATTAATAATTCTTTGAAATGCTTTCGCAACATCTAAAAATACCCCTGCTTAATATCTTTTGTCATCGATGTCTTTAGAAATTTTCAATTGTAGAATGTTTGGCTCAAAATGCAAATTGATAATCGGAAATGACTTGGTTTTCTCATGAATGAATGAAAATAAAGAGGGCAAATGTATCTTGACCAATTTGATCCATTGTACTCCTCCTGCATATACCTATTAAAAGTCTTCTATTAGTCCAACAATTCTAAGGAAACTTGAGTTGGGGCCCTTTGCTTTAATGTCTCTGCCCTCGGCCAGTAATGCCCCAGATATTTCTTCCTACTGCGAGCTAAGGCTTCGCAGTTCATTAGAAGGTACTCTGGTGTTACTTCTGCCTCCGTGCAGAGCCTACACATGTTTACTGGTGAGAGACCCAGTTTCATGAGGTGGCTTCTTAAACGACAGTGGTCTGTGAGGTGATCTGTCAGAGTTCTTAAATTGTTTTTGCTTAACTGTAGACATAGAGCTGCATGTTTTTAGTTGTAGTCCCCAATCATGAGCTTGGATCGTCTAAGTTTTGCTAGTGAGGCCCAGTAGCGTGATCTGGATTTTTCCTCCTGTCTTAATTTATATTGTTAATCATGTACTTTACATACTAGTCGAGAGAATTATAAAAGAGAAAATGTATATAATACTGTAAAGAAAGCGCAGTTTTGTATACATATTCTTATCAGTGTTTACTTCTCCAGTCGATTTAGCCATGCCCGTCGACTGCCACTTCTTTTAAACATCACAGTTCAAAAGGAAAAATCAGATTACACTGAAATTATCCGTAGTCCAGTTTAGCATGTACGAGTATTTATGTCACAGCGTCAGGAATGTGTAGTACTTGTTCTTCATTTGCTGTAGTTCAATGAGTGATTGGACCTCTGGGATAGGTGGCCACCTTAGTGCATGTTGAAGGCTCAATTCAAACGTATAAAATGTTTAATTGCGAAGAAACCCGTTTATGAATATTTGCAAATATAAATAGGACATTTTTTGAGGTTTAAACGCGAGATTTTTGTTTTCAATTATTATCGACAGATTTATAAGATTCATGTTCTTATGGATGCACCTGACTTTGGACCTATTTGATTTCCGCATCATTAGATTGGCTAGAATAAGTAAACCAGTTTGAATCCCAATCTGACGAAGATTTGATAATTTTTGTTTATATTTGTTTATAGTGCCAAAAGTTAAGTCTAAAGATAGTATCTTATTTCAATTGTATATAGTGTAAAAACCGATTGTATACAAGTATTTTTAAAGAACTGTGGGTATTGCATCACAATGGCACAACTTGCACTATTTATTTATATAACTCTGAAACCGTACCATTCAGATTTTGCTCTCAGTGTATGAAGCGCTACTCACACACCCCTTTTCACTTTGCGTTCCTTTGTTTAATAGTTGTTGATTCCGCAGCTTTGACAGATGATCATCCCCAAACTGTGTAAATGCTTTTAATGTGGCAAATGGTCGAAAATCTCTGATTATTTTTCCCCCGAACGTGTCTATTGTCTTGCACGGATTGAAACAGGTGGTCTCAGCATGTATTCAACTGAACTTTTTTGTGAATAATTCTTTGTTGTTCTTGTTTTTCATGGGTTTTGTTTGCCTGTTTGTGTATTTGTTCTGATGTTTACCTTTCAATTTGAATGAACTTAAAAATTCATTGTTTACGATTACTGCGGATGCTCGTCACCGCAAATTAGTCTATGAAATACCTAAAAATTCGCTCTACTCGTACATTGACTGTATACACAATTTTTCAACAAGTACAATTATGTCATATTGAACTTCTGTACCAATTGAAACTATTTGAAGAACTGAAGTTTTTAATCCGGTATCCCAAACACAGTTCATCAGTTACTAAAGATAAATATCATGCTGAGCGACTTTGCATGTTCAGTGAAATGCTTTGAATGCTGTTGTTATGAAAACACAACCCTGCTAATAAACACATTATGACTTCAATATTATTTATTTGTATATATTCAGAACATTTTTTGTTTGATGTTAGATCTATTTAACATGTTTCTTTGAATGCAAAACTTAATACATACGTGAAGTGATAAGTAAATGTACATAATGTAAGTGAGCGATATTTCCGACGGTTTTGTTAAACGACCTAAGTTTCTTAACTGGGTAACTTTATCCCAATGTTCGACTATCTTATTTTCTTAAAAACGAAATATTTCAAGTAACTTTAGTAGCCTAGAATTCTACATAGGAGAACTTCTCTTTTGAACATCTTCTTTCTGGAACATCTTTTAAAGATATATTATTATATTTTGCTCATTTTGTTCCGGTTTATCATAAAAATCTACACAACTGAGAGTAGAATTTTTCTTTAACTCTTTTATTCGTGTTCATTTCTTACTGATGAAGATATTTTTGTGGCGAGGTAACAGTGTCCACATATACAAAATAAGAAGAAAGTGCTCGAAAGTGAGCCACGAAAAGAAAAGTTGTACAACGAATATTAAGGCTATGGTCGCGGAGATAGGTGATGTTAAATGCAATGCAATTGTTCCTCCGATAATGCAAGAAGTCATCATGGATAGTGGCATACATCACGCTTTAGTCGATACGGGTAGCGACTACTCCTTAATTAGTGAGACAGCAATATCGTCTGCTATGCCAAGCATGCCACCATATAAACGCCGTAAAGAGTTTCGGGATTCGATCATTGAATCCAAACGCAAGGTTAAAATCGAAACGCGAATCAACGATGAAATCGTGAAAGATAGTTTGTATGTGATACCAGCTGATGTACAAGGTTAGTCATCGACAACGGCACTCTTCAGTTACAAGTTAAGGGCAACGATTTTAATATTAGCGACAACCTTACCGAGGCTCAACGAGCCGACATCAATAAATTACTCAACGATTAGTCCGACTGTTTCACCAAAGATATTTCAAAGCTTGGCAAGAATAAAAGTATGATGATGGAAATTAAGGTATCGTCATAAGATCCAATCCTACGGAAACGATATCAGGTCCCGCTATCGCAACTGCAGGAAATATTGGAGATTTTGAATAATCTTTTGACATACGAAACTATTCGACTAGGTACATTCACATATGCAGCATCAGCGATCCTAGTACGTAAAGCCAATAGAGAGAATCGTATGTGCTTTGACTACAGGGCATTGAACACAGTAACAGAGAGGAAGAATTTCCCAATGCCTGTGGTTGAGGCACAACTTTTTAACGTATCTGGTGGGAAGTTTTCTCAACGCTTGATATGACGGCAGGTTATTACCAGATCCCAGTAGCAGAGAGCAGTAAGAAATATACCGCCTTCCTCACTCACGATGGTTTATTCGAGGTCAACGTCATGGCGTTCGGTTTGGTGAACGCACCGATGTACTTCCAGGAAATGGTGGCGAAGTTAATATCGAGTTTACATCGAAGAGTCAAAATGGTGAGTTATGTCGACGAAATCATTATAGCTACGCCTACGGTGGAAGAAGGTCAAAGGGTTTTAGATGCAGTGCGTCAATCGGGACTAGCGCTAATGCCATCAAAATGTAATTTTTTGTCAGAAATGTCAAGTTTCTTGGTCACAGAAGCGATAAAATGTATTAATGTTGAGAGGCAAAAATGGAAGAAGAGGTACGATAGAGCACAACCACATCCAACGGAATACAAAGAGGGTCAACTTGTGGTAATCGATATACCCAATACCACCGGTGAGACTCACAAACTCGAACCGAAATTCAAAGCTCCATATGTCGTTAGCAAGCAGTTAGGGCACGACCGATACATTGTAGGAGATCTGCCAGATGCACCACGTAACCAACGTCAATATTACAATGTAATCTCAAGTGACCACATGAAGCCCTGGTGCAGGATAAGTAGAGATCGTGAATGTGAAGATGACGGGATCAATGGTTCAACGGACAAGGAGTCGTCGAAAGGAAGGACGAAAGTCAGGAAAGGCCGAGCTGTCAAAGACAGGACAGTCGGGTACGAGCAAACGAACCGATCGGACGTGTGAGCGCTAAATTTCTTAGCATCATCAAAATTCGTAGTTTTCATATTCATGCCATTACACAAAGAGTTTATATAAATTGGTGGTTCTGCTAGTTAGTTAGGAATGCGTGAGGATTGGGGGCATGACAATAGATTTTCCCTGAATCCTCTGTACCAAATATACTAAATTTGTCCTTTGTATTCTCGGGCCGAAGCTCTTCAATAACTTGAAGTCGTTATTAGACCGATATTGATCATATGTTAATATGATTCCGCCTTACGGACCTAGCAATTATATGCCATGTTTCAGATATTCTACTCATATGAAGAAAGGTTACCAGAGAGAGGGGCGCAGATAGGCGGATGTGATTAAATCGACACAAAAATAGATTTCCAAAAAATATATAATCTAAAAAAGAAAATGGCAGCGTTTGTTTTCTGAACATAAAAATATGCGGAAGAGACCAAAGTAACTAAGATATATTAAGTGCGAAGTTGGTCGCAATATCTTTTTACAAATGGATTTAGAACATAAACTGAAAGAAAACTATCACCGGTTAGTAAGTTATACAAAATAATAATGATGACAATTGATGATCTCGTAGCGTACAAATTATAATAATCATATTCCGCCATCCTCTCGTATCAGAGCAGCAATTGTCCTCATATATTTATAATTGTTCGAGTATCTTTTCTTCATTTCGGAATTCGCAAACTTTACGATGAACCTAACTCAAAGTAAACACCGGCTACTTTAAAGATAGATAACACTTTGACTTCTTTTACTGTAACACTTACGCCAAGAAGTGTCGGGCATTCTTTTATCAATTGTACTCTCTGTAAATGCGTAAGCAAATAAATAAATAAAAATTTCGAAAAGGTAGTCGGCAACCATTAAACACCTTAAGAAGGCAAATAAATAAATTCTCTTTACACAGCAATAGAAACTGTCTCATTTCAAAACAAAATTTCATATTTGAACTTAGTGGAAGTGCTTATCAACTAAAAAAATCGTATACTTGAATTTATCAGAGCATACGGGGTAACACTGAAAAAAATTCCAGTGAAGGACTGTAGCGAATTATCTGGAATTTCAGAGTACTCAACACATTTGTCATTCTACAAGTATTTGTTAAGTTGGATATGTGAGAGAACATAAAAATGCCCAACTTTTCTAGTGAGGCATCACTTTGTGTCAAAGAAAGGTTTGTGTAGGATATTATAGAACAGGCTACTATATTAGTAAATAGAGAGCTGCATGGTATTAAGAAACAGCTGAATGACGGAGTGAAAAAGAATACCGATTATTTCACCCTTGAACTCCACTAAAATGTGAGATATATGCGGCGTCTCCCATTACTGCCTTTATTTTGCTCTTAAATTTGTTAAGTGTACAATTCATTCAAGTTTTATCGCATATCTCCTCAAGTCTTCAGTCGTAAAGAGATAAGAAATAATCGCACCTATTATTATTAAATATTGACACATTGAGAAGTATATTGCTCTATAATGACAATAAGGCTTTTTTTCAATCTGAAGCAGTGATTTTATTTTGGAAAATTTGTGTGCTTATAAGACACGTTTTGGAATAACAGTGAATCAAGCCCAACTATCTTGATTCATAATTCTAAAGATAAAATATTGTTAAGCAATTTATATAACGTAAAAAGAGTAACTTGAATATTATTGAATTCAATTCTTTTTAAGTTACCGATATGAAATTAATACCTTTATTGTTAGAAGCTCAGATTATCATTCACAAAGTTTTGGACTCGGAGCATAGAGATAAAATCAGTATAACATCCATGGAAAGTTAAACGCATTTGGTTCAATGTTCTACCCCTACTCCACTATCTTCTAGAAGCAGTCTCTTTTATATTCTCTATATTGACATTTGCCATTTCCTTTGCCCCTTTATAAAGCCACTATTTCTGATTAGTTATAATTTTTTTTAGTTTTGTAAACAAGTCGAATTTCACTCAAGCAATATTGGACCTGACTATTTTCGGTCTTTCCTAGTGATTGGCTGCAATTGCTATCCTCAACTGATGTACGAATTATTCATAGCAGGGAATAGTAGATACAGATTATATCATTTTAAAACAGTCGATGATCAATACTTCTGCAAACTTTGAGCAAATTCACAATCACAGTGGAAAATCGGTTACATTACGAAACGTATTCCTGCAAATGGAAATGACACATTCTAATAAGGCTTCTGATATGTCTGCAATCCCTGATATTCTGAATAATCTCTAAAGCTGTTTCATCAGAATTGTAGAATGAACCGATTTCACATTTTGTAGCTTGATAACCGGAGTTAAGAAAGTAGAAATGTTTAATGATTTAATAAGTTGGCAAGTCCAGTCTTCTAAGATGTGTGCTTGTCCTTATTTGTTCAAGTTTTTCTTTATATTTACATTTTATTTAATTAATTTCTGTTTTGATCAGTGGGATTTTAAGATCATTGTGTATATTTGTGTTTTTTATACCATGGTGCGCCTGTGATGGTTCTTAGAATCTTTGACTGCGCGCGTTGCCTAAGCTCGATTCTCGACGAGCTTGCGTTTCCCCATAGTTGAGCTCCATATGTCCAAATTGGCTTAATTGTTGCATTATAAAGAAGAACTTTGTGATCCAAACGCAGTCGGGAATTGTAATTTAAGAGCCTGTTTATTTTTTGAGCTTCTAGCTTGATGTAAGTCCTTTTTGCCTCAATATACTTTTTCCAAGTTAGTCTGCGATCAAGATGAATATCCAGATGGGTCACTGTGGTTGCTTGAGGAATACTGATGCCGTCTAGTGTAACGCTGGGACAAGTCTCTTTGCGGAAAGTAAAGGTCGCGTGCGAGCTTTTATGTTCATTGACCATAATTCTTCAGTTTGCTAGCCAAGGCTCTACTAATTTGAAATGCTCGTTTAGGTCCCTCGATGTAATTCTTTGATTTTGATGCGAACTTACGATTGCAGTAACATCGGCGAAAGTTTAGATCAGTAGTCGATCATCCGGGGGTAGATCTGATTAATTAATTTGTAAATATTTTTCATTCATATGAGCACCATGGCTGTTTCCGCAGAAGGTCATTCTGTGAGAATATTTTTCTACCACAATTTCGAGTAATGCAGACTACATGTACTCAGGTGTAACTTGCACCATGTTGGCTGTCAAAGCGATTGTTGCCGGTTTGCCAACATAAACCTTAGACATCATTAAGTATAGTTTGGTACCATAAACCGTGAGCTGCGCCTTTATATCTGAAGAATTAAGTACTACGATGCTGCAAATGGTGAATTTTCGTGGATAAATTGAACTCTCTTCAATGGCGTTTGAATTGGTTTCATTTCATATGCCGAAATTTATCTCATTGAACCGTTGTTGAGCCAGGAATGACACTCATCGCTGAACACAATCTGACAACTCTTGATTTTTAAAGTTAATTTCTAAGAATTGGTAACATTGCTTAGGCATGAAAGGCGTCAACATAATTTGCCAAACTGCACTGAACGTTGCAAATTAACAGCTAACTTGTCATCTGCCGAAAGAACTACCATCAAAAAAAATGATGCTCTTGCATTATTATATAAACATAAAAGAACTCTCAATTTCCTTTATCGAAAAACCATCTCACCCATTGAACAATTGAATTTCTGTGGAAATCACTAATTTGACAATCATAACCAACATTTTTGTTTGGCTTTTCCATTCCATGTATATAAAATTTCTTACTTAGATCAACTCTCTGGAATCACAACATTGCAGCGTGTATTTCAAGGTGTATTTTAAGTGTTTCCAAATATTTGTAGTTGCTAAAATGGGTATGTTACAGCAGGCACCATTGCTGCTGCGGTTGCTGTCGCCGATAAGGAGAACACGCTCGAACTAATTGCATAAGATAACAAATTTTAGATACATCGAACGAAAGCATTTGAAAGATATCTTCTGTTTACTTGGGCTGGAAAATTGTATAAATATTTAGAGCAAATAATGCAAATATGCCTGGTACTCGGTTTCACAATAGATTTCTCTTTAGCACAGCATACGGGTGCGGCTAAATTGCTGACTGAGTTACTACGGATTTTGCTTTCCATGTGGTGGCAATTTTTAGGGCATTTGTATAAACCTGCCCCTAAGGAATTGCTTCTGCCGTAAGGGAGCGCTGGCAATGTTGCCAACGAGCAGAATTACGGTATTTACAACTGCATGGCAACTAAAAAGGAAGAGAGATTGTGTTCCAACATTAATAACGACAACGACAGGGTAAAAAATAACTGTCAAAATTATGTAATTTAATAAAGCTCGCTGCTGGAGATTGTTTCACGCACCCCTCCATCTGTTTATGTGAATACGTACTATCGCATACGTCAGTGCTAAGGCACAGATCTGAGGAGGAAATGTGAAGTTTTTGGCGCAGTGCATTCGTGCACCATCAAATTCATACATAAATATTTTCAAATAGACACACACTCCCAAGCAAGCATGTTCACAGTTGTGTACATAAAAATTCTCCTAACCAAAGCACCATAAAAATATTTTCGGTAACTTCGTAAATGTTTTCTTAGTACGCCCTACACCCTTCGGGTAGAGGGCATATTCAGTATGTGCGAATGTGTGCTCGAACGCTCGAAGAGATCAGCGACAGGTATGGAACATATGCTTGTATTTCTAATTCGCTTCACATGGTTAGTGGAATAACTAATTTGTCAGTGGCATCAACTTTCGTTATATGGATTATAATATATGTAGGTCTCATCCCTAAGATATCAACACCTTTGAAGTATTTTAAAATGAGAACATGAGAATATCCTATATCTTGTATGTCTTTGTTGTTGGTTCAGTTTGAGTGATTTTAGTATTTTATAGGAAAGACGTGGAATTCCCTCTACATTTCAGTTTATTTCTATAATTCATGCATTATATATGAGTATATTTTTGAATTTTCCCAATTTTTATGGGTCATATTCCGTTGATATAATTGTTCATTCTTCTACACCCTAGAACCAACGCGGTTCTATAGCTAAATTTGTTAAGTATTAAAGTTGATGTTAAGGATAATATTCCTTAAATTTTTACAAAGAGAGTGTGTTTGATATGAATCAACTTCTAGAGCTCTAGGATCTCATATATCCTCAAAATATATATTACTGCAATTCTTTGCTGCTCATCCTTCAAAATCAAAAATTGTTCAGTCATATGAGTGAATCAACGTATCCCCTTGACGATATGGTCGAAGTATTGGGTACACTGAATACCTGAACTTGTACATTCCTTTCTCATGAGGTATTTCAAGACTTATTATATAAAACAGATGAAGTCAATTACCAAAGAAGTACATATCCCAGATTCTGGTAGAATCGTTATATTATTCCTACACCCATGAATAATTCTGACACTTCAGCTAAATATGTGGATACCATTTGAATGATCAATGATTGATACCGAGCCTTGAATTTTATATCGTCTTTCGATTTCACACGATGTTTCCGAGGCTAATAAGAGACAAACACGTTTCCGAGGCTAATAAGAGACAAACCCATAAATGTAGTGCATTTGTAATAGTCGGTATCACCGGTTGTTTTATTTTTATTTGTAAAGTATACCGAAGTACCTTTTCCTTCTACTTTGCTTTACAAATTTACTTTATTACGTAAAAGAATACAAGCAAACATTTGAGAATATGCCATTATTTATTTACCGAAAGGTAAATACTGTGCAAAGAAGCCGCAAAGCGCACAGCATCAGCCAAGGAAATGTGCTTTTAAGGTACACGTGCTAAAAAGGATCTGCTTATGCGTTGTGAAATTCAAATCGTTGTGTTTGTGCGTTGCTGAATTCAAATGCTGCAATATTTCGTACATGAGTGGTGGAATTGGTTAATAAGCAAACATAAACAATTACTTCATATTTTTTAAGCTCCTGGTTAGAAATAAGTTTGTTGATTTACCATTACCCACAATTCACAATTGACTCACCCCGTAAAGTAGCTCTGTTTGTACGCTAAGTACACACTCGCTGTAAGTATTTTGAATTGAAAGCAAATGCCGTCTTGTTAAATATTTTGGTTCATCCGGAGAGGTATCCAGAAGTAACCGTTTGCATGAGGTGTGCAAGGTGGTCACAAGCTGCAAGGCCATAAATTGCAAGCAGTCATTTCTGTTGTCATGGAAACAAGCAGATTTATTTCGGTTGTCGGCAGTCAGTTTTGGGCTACTAAGCAAAGGCGGCTTTATAGTAAGGAGCGGCAGACAGTCACACCGACATTTTATTTTATGATATTTGTAGTATGTTTAGCAGACGAGGGCAGGATCATAAATTCTTAGAAATTCCAAGATATGACACTCGTAGGATCGAAGCAAGTTTCTTTGGGATTAATACATCTTTGAATAGACTGCTGCCATATCCATCCCGTCGTATCATTTCTAGAATCAATTGACGCACACAACTTTTTTATTTTCAGGCAAGAGAAGCATTTGAAAAGGAAACCACCCGCAAGAAATCAACGTTCAGTTAGATTAATACATAAGATATCTGCACCAGACTATTTACAATTGGGTGAATTAGTTTAAAAGTGCTCTATTAGAGGCGAACATTCTAGAAATTATTTTCTTCTCGATAAGTTCCTGATATATGAATGAGTCAAAATGCTCGAACTTGTTTAGGGCACATGCTTACATGCCTCACTGATTTCACATTAGCCTGAAAAAGGACTCATCTGCATGGACTACTTGAAAAAGCATAAACGATATATGGAGTCCCACAGTACCAGCGCGGCAGGAGCCTGCTGGTCTCCATGAGGATTTTACGACGCCCAACGAAGAGAGAAAAAAAAAACGATATATGAAGAGAATTGAGTGTGAGATCAGGATAAGAAAGTCCACGTTTGATTAACCTGGGCTGTTCCACATGAAGTTATTGTCCTGAGAAGTTTCAATAGTGAAATTTCTATAATAGAAGTTCGCACTGTTGCCGCCGCATCCATCGATTTACCCGATATGGCGCTCTGCGACTTTTTCGTGTTTCCATACATGGAGAAATTATTGGCTGTGAAGAGATCCACGTCGAACGATGAACTCATGGCCGAAACAACTACTATTTTTGAGGGCCTATCGAAATATTGACTTTTGGGAGACTTAAAAAGTTTGGTGAACGCTGGGTGGACTGACATTAAAGAAGATTATGTCAAAAAATTAAAATTAATCAATCCAAAATAATGTGATTTTTATTCTTTTGTAAGGATATTTTGTCATACCCTCATTCTTACATCCTATTCTAAAGGAAAACAATATATATATTTTTGAATATCATTCTTTTAAAATATGGTGTAGTCTGTAAAATAGAGCTGTCAACACCTCTGAATAAACGAAAACACTGTTGTTGCGTTAAATACGAGCGTAAAGCGGATTTTGTATAAACTGCTTTTATGAAAAATGAACACACATCATTCGTAAGGACAGGATTCATTAAGGCATTAATTCACATACTCGTACACAGAACTTTGGTAGTTACACCGGGTTGAATAAACCATTTGCGGAAGGAACATAAATTGTCTTCGTTCAGTGTCTTCAGTTCGAGTTGGAAGCCACAGATATATACCAATCAAATTCGCTGAAACCTTCGATACCTGAAAAGTTAATTGTACTTGTATTTCTAATAAACTTTCTGTAGTCTTTTAAAACGTTAAGCAAATTGTCGGATGACGGGGCAGACTTCAACGAATTGTTCGCTCTCAATTGATCTTTCATTTTTAACATATGGAAAAAGTCGCTACGAGTCGGTGTTTGCCTATATTTCATCTAATAAAATGCTATAAGATTCTACCTCATTTTGGTGTCGTACTAAAGATGTTACCATAGCCAGTATTTCTTTTTGATTTAAGATGCTTCTTTTTGAATTAACATCCTTTTTTTATTAGTGTTCAAATATATTTGAAGCAACTCATGCTTTGTATTTACCCTAAATCTCAATAACGAATGATATTTTCCATCTCTAGTGCGGTTCTTTCCCAGCTCAGATGCAGACGAGTCTGCTTAGCTATCTCGTCTATAGATTTGCGGCAGCTCTTTCGGCTGATTATAGCCGAATTCAGGAAGCGTAAACCCGCTTGGCTGTCAGATAGAATGCAAAAATCTTGTATAGATATCTTGTCAAGATATCTACACAAGACAGTGCTTCCTCTATAGACGCGGCCTCAGCCTGAAATACGCTGTAGTGTTGTGGAGCCTAAAGGACACAGTAATGTCCAGTTCATCGGAGAATATAAGGAGGTTGGGAGTTGGCACCCTTCCTTATAGCTTGGGTCCATCTGTATAAATATGGATCCCTTTTTTGGGAGGGAGTACCGTCCTTCCATTTGTTATTAAAAGGAATGGATATTCTACACTTGCCATAGCATGGTGTGATGTAGTCAAAGTAGTCAGGAATACCCTCAAAAGGTCGTCAGATAATTTCATGTCCTGCATCGCTAGCATTTCATTGATGCGTAGCTTCTTGACTAACAGCTTTAGCTGAATTTGAAACCGTCCTTTCGCCAAAAAACCTGACAGCCAGCAGATAATTGTATAATTTTGCTTCAGGCGACAATAAATTCAGTTTTTATTCAAATATTTTTTATTTGATGGCCGTTTCGAACAACGACTATTAAAGTCATTAGAGCTGTATCTTTATTGAACAGTTGCCCCAATAGCTACACACTGGCCGAAACGACCCAATCTCCGTGGCTGAATGTCTTAGAAATTCTTATTTAGATCCATATTAGTAGCAAATTGTATACTTTTAATGTATTTCTGCGACCTATTTTCTATTAATTTGTTTATTTAAAATTTAGTAAGTGAATTGTCGCACTTGGCACGTAATCGCAAGCACTTAAAAGTAACCCCACTCTAATTTAATAACTTTTAATAATACTAATAACAATAAAATCCCATCCTCGAGTGTTGGCTTAACTCAAGTATCGCACTTATCAAACATACGTACCCAGCAAGCCCTGCGAGCAGGCCACACAGCTCAGCTACGAGCACATTTGTTGAAATCCAACCTGACGTGGTTGGTATCAAAGCGGACGAGCCCAACCAACCGAACGAACGACCGACCGTAACCAACCGAAGTGAGGATACATTGTTGACACAAAACAAATTACGATCAACCCCCGCAGCAGGCCATACGGGGCGCGATGGAACGCTGCGGCAAGTGCAGCAAGTGAACGACAAACATATTTACTCAATTTTTGACAGTCAGCAAACAATTACTCTCAATCAGCTAACGGGTTCGTACGAATAAAGAAAACACCACGGATATCGAATGGGGACGGACGTAAATATAAAATGTTTGTTTCTGGTTACAAGTTTCCGGTTACACAAAAGCCTTAAGCAAACATTTCAGTTTTTCTGCTCGCTTTGCGAAACGAAACGAGACGAGACGAAACTGGCAGCGCTCATCGAATCCATTGGGATTTAATGCTGGGAAAGAACAAAAATTAACGACACGTGCCTGTTGATCCTCTCCAAAGCCATAGCCAAAGAAAACTACGAGCGGTCGAGCGGACGGCGCTGCGAAACAGGTCACAGGCGTCAAAACACAGAAGTGTGCCGGGGTGTACAACCGCAGGGAGGCTGTTTAACAAGCAGACTGGCAAAGAGCGTGCCTGCGAAGTTGTCAGCTTTGACGATGTGCGCACCACTTACGAGTAAAACCAGTTACGTACCTAGCAAGAGAAAAGGGACACAATGTTACAAATGTGAGTGGGGGGGACGGGGCTGATGTTGCTATATTGAAAACATACAAACTACATTGTTATTTTATTTTATTATTATTATTATTTTTTTATTTTTTTTTTTGTAATTACAGTTGTAATAAAATCAGCTTGCCTCAGCTGCGACGCATTATCGTCATTCTTGATTTTGAGTGTACTTATCGTGCGTCGATAGAAATCATTTCTTGGCTTCAGTTTTCAAAAGAGCACAATGAGAGCCACGTGAGCTTGTAATCCAGGGGGTTTCTGCTAAACTGATGCAGCTAAGGGTCTATTGTGATAACAATGGGTGCATTAGTATATAAAAGTCAACAGGGACGGACTGTTTTAAACACAGTTGCTTTCAATGGATTCGTTGAACTTTTAAATACTATGTTATATGTATGCCTTTTATATACAATATTAGGAATATATGTGCATTTTATACATTATTTAATTTTGCTAAATATTTAATGTAATAACGTATTTTTCATTATATTAGGGATACAATTCTATCGAATTTGGAGTCTCTGCAACATTGAACTCTTCTTTTGTAGTTTTTGATCACTTATACGATCATTCTATAATATAAGACTCTGCTAGGAAATCTCTAGCAGAACACAAGAAATTATCTCGAGGGAATCAAATCACACCACCACCTAGTCACGATGAGGTCCGAGTTGCTCTTCTGCGACTAAAGAACAACAAATCAGCTGGTGCCGATGGACTGCCTTGGCGATTGGAATCTCAGTGTCCTCTGTCCTGTATTGAAGAAAGGTGACCTGATGATATGCGCCAACTACCGAGAATCAGTCTAATTGCCATCCCTTATAAGGTTCTGTCTAGGGGATTGTGTGATGGACTAAAACCATATGACGTTATCAGTGCGGTTTTATACCTAGAAAGTCCACTATTGACTAGATCTTCACACTGCGTCAAATCCTGGAGAAAAGCCACGAGAAACAGATCGACACTCTTCATCTCTTTGTCGACTATAAAGCTGCTTTTGATAGCCCGATAAGGGATTGCCTATAAACCACCATGTCTGAGTTCGGTATTCCTACAAAGCTAATACGGCTCAGTAGAATGACATTGAACAATACGTTCATCCCTGTCAAGGTAGGAAGTGACTTCTCCGAACCATTTAATACCGTGCGATGTTTCAGACAAGGCGATCCACTGTCGTGCGACCTCTTCAATTTCACCATGGAAAGGGCACTTCGGAAGGCTGGTGTACATTGGAATGGCACTATTTTCTACAAAAGTGTCCAGCTCCTCGAATATACTGATGACATCAAGATGATTGGACGGTGCAAGCGAGATGTTACTGGTGCATTTTCTGCCATTGAAAAAGAATCAGCGAAAGTGGGTATGACGGTGAAAGAGGGCAAGACAAAGTTTATGCTGTCCACCAGCAGGGATACTCGGCGTTTAGGATTCCATGTTACAGTGGACAATTGTACTATTGGAGTTGTCAAGGAATTTATATACCTGGGCTCCGCCATTACCACGGAAAACAAAGTTAGCCTGGAGATTAAACGAAGAATCAAACTTGCTAATAGGTGTTACTATGGGCTCTGTAAGCAAATGTGTAGTAAGGCCCCCTCTCGACAGTCAAACTAACACTCTACAAGACTGTTATCCTACCCGTGCTGCTCTATGGCGCAGAAGCATAGGTCGTATCGCAGACTGATGCAGCCGCGCTTGGTGTGTTCGAGAGGAAAATTCCTCGTATAATCGTCGGTCCTGTTCGTGTCGCCGGCGACGATTATCGTATTCAGATGAACCATGAACTGTACGAGCTCTACGCTGATATTGACATAGTCAGACGCATCACTATACAACGTCTGCGCTGGCTTGGACATGTCGTGCGTATGGACGAAGAAGCTCCAGCGAAAAAGGTGTTCGAAGCGGAAGCCGCTGGACGACGACATAGGGGACGACCATGCCTCCGATGGAAGGACCAAGTCGAGAAAACCCTATCCACGTTTGGTATAACAGATTGGAGAAGACGCGCGCAAATAAGAGGCGCCTGGCGATTAGACCACGAAAGTAAGTAAGTAAGATTCAAATTACAGCCAAAATATATGGGGTAACAATTCAGCTCAAGAATATGGTATACTAAAACCTCACAAACATTTAATGCCAAGAAAATTCAACTTTGTACACAAATACTCGTACAGTATAAAGTCGAGTTGCAAAGAAGAATGGAAAGGTCTAACTGAGATGTACAAAATTAGAGAAAACTCCCTTATGGTATACAGACTCCCCTTATGGTATACAGACTCCCGTAATGGTATACAGACTCCCCTTATGGTATACAGACTAAGACTATGGACGGAACTGAGTATTTTGGTCTCGAACCAACTACTGGGAATCATTGGTTCAAGCATTTTACAAGCGAAGATTCACGCTATTGAAAGATGTGACTAGATCAACATTGACAGGAACATTGTGATGCTATCCGATAGTCAAGCAGCACTAAAAAGTTTCAGCTCACCCTTGACGAGGTCAAAACTTGTATAGGACTGTATTGGGTAACTGAACTCCCTAGGCAGTACGAACAAGCTATCTCTAATGTGGTTACCAGGCCACATAGGAGTAGAGGGGAATGAGAAGGCTGATAGCTTAGCAAGAAAGGCTGCGGTCTCTCATTTGAACAGCACTGAACCCTTCGGTGGATTATCATCCAACACCATTTGAGATCTGATGAAGAAGTGTACAGATGCAAAAAGAAGTCAAACCTGGAAAGCACTTCCGGGATTAAGACAGTCCAAAGCTCTTGTGGGAGATTTTAATCCTAAATAGTTAATAAATATGCCTCGTAGTATATTAAGAATCATCACAGACATTTTAAGCGGACACTGTAGACTCAACTATCATATGAATAAATTGGGTCTATCTTCAGATGCCATCTGTCGATTCTGTGGAGAAAGTGACTTCACTGCACCTGATCACAGACTGCGGACCATTGGCACACAAAAGACTCAGGTGTTTTGTAGAATATATCTTAGATATAAGCAAGATCCCTCAACTTAATTCCTCCAAAATACATGAATTCCTGTCGGAACTTAACCTGACAGAAGATATATCCTCATTTTTCAAATAAATAGGGCATCACAATAGATCTTTCAGATCTCGCGGTGTATAACACCCTTAAATAAATCTATCTATCTATACGAACATTTGTTTCGCTTTTTCTTGGCTCAATAGATAAATAAATAATAAGTGAAATTGTCTAGTTGGGGATTAGGAGAATGATCCTGTAGTTAATAAAGTGTCGTTGCATTCTGTGAAAACAATAAAAGGACCACCGCCTTGGTGTATGGCGAGCGCATGATAATCGCTTGTATATACAAAGGTACAGGAAGGAAAGTGGCCCAACTTTATAGTACCCAATAGCAAATAATGTTGTCTACTTTAGCATACCTAGTATGAAAATGTACCTAAGTATGTGATCAACAAAAATTTGGAGTTCATAATGATAGTGCCAAAATAACGATTATTCCAGCACTATCGAAGTCAGTAACTGAAATGAAGAAATTCTGGATGGCAGTACAGTCCCACCATTGAGCGGATTTTAACTGAAAACATTACATGAATGCCGCACACGTACTTCAGATAATATAGTAAAATTTTAGATAAATAAAAGATACTTCGGCGATATTTTTAGGATTTTGCAAGTGGTAATTTCTTCAATATAATTCTAAACAAACTTATACAGACAAAATATAGGACAGTTTCAACGGAATCCTTGTAAACTGGGATTATTATTATTGACAGGCTAAAAGAACACCGCGACCTAAAAGATCTATTGTGCAGCCTCGTACCCAACTAAAACAGTCCTAGACTGTTTATAAATCTCGTAACTGCTGTGGGCTTAATTTTAACTAGGTGATTTGGAGATATGAACCCACTGCCTAGGTACTTATGTCTGCGTCTTGCCACCGCTGGGCAAGTGCACAGAATGTGTTCTGCCGTTTCCTGCTTCTCTTGACAGAGTCGACAAGAATCGTCTTCTACCACGCCTATTTTCTTTAGGTGGTAATTTAGTTTACAGTGTCCTGTTAAAAGTTCAGTGTATAGTTTGATGTCATTTCTGCTGAGGTTTAAAGAAGCATCTACCCTTATGTGTTCAGGATCAATGAGTAGTCTCGACTGCCGCATGCCTTTTTGGGCTCTCCAGTAGTTTAGCAGACTTCGTTTTTCCTGTTCGCACAACAAGTTATTTGTGAAGCTACTGTTTACCCCACAGAAGGGTTCTGGGCCTATAAAGGCAGTGTCTGCACCCTTTTTTGCTAAAGAATCTGCCATTTCGTTGCCCTCATGTCCCTCGTGTCCCGGTACCCACATTAGCGTAACAGAGTTTCTCGCTGCTAGGGTATTGAGAAGTTTACAGCATTCCCAGACCAGCTTTGATTGGAATGAGAAGTTTATTAATGATTTTAGAGCTGCCTGGCTATCTGAGAGTATGCATATTTTGGTGTTGCGTGTACCCCTGCGTAGACATTCTCTAGCACATAACTCTAAAGCGTGGACCTCCGCCTGAAAAATGGAAGCTGTTTTTCCCATTGCAATTGCTTTTTGGAAATTTGGCCCTACAATTCCAGCTCCTGCACTGCCATCTTCCATTTTGGACCCATCTGTATACCACAACTGAGAGTCCTGTTTTATTGTTATTTCCTTGTTTCTCCAAGCTGAACGGTCACTGATGACCACTTTGAATTGCTTTGAGAAGTCTAATTTTCTGTCCATTTTGTCGAAGACCATGAGGCACGGAGAATTCCAGACAGTGTCCAGAATCTTTGCGTGCCCCGAAAGGTTGCCTTCTTTAAGATGGGCTAGATTAGGTAGCCTTAGGGCCGCGCTGGCCGCCATCCTTTTAACTACAAGGTGTAGAGGAGTCAGTCCAGTGATCACTCCCAAAGCTAGTGTGGGGCACGTTCTCATTGCTCCCGTCACACTCAAACAGGCTATACGGTGAATCTTGTTAAGAGTCCTCTGAGCTCCTGTTTGGTTGACTTTTGGCCACCATACCAACGACGCATAAGTAATCATTGGTACTATTATTGTTTTATATGACCACGCCATCATTTTTGGCCGTAGTCCCCATGTTTTACCGTACAACCTCTGGCAAGCATAGGTTGCTCTTAAGGCTTTACTAGTTATGTATGATAAGTGGTTTTTCCAAGTTAGAGTTTTGTCCAGGATTACTCCCAGATATTTCATTTCATTGGACATTGTTAAGTTTGTGGTCCCTAAACTTAAAGTCCCCAGATTCAGTTTCCTTCTTTTGGTGAAGGGTACCACGTTTGTTTTATTCGGATTTATCGATAGTCCTTTCTCCTGACACCAGTTTTGAGTGATATCAAGAGCTAGTTGCATGCGATCTGTTATGGTAGAGTCAAACTTGCCTCTGACCATAATTACCAAATCATCCGCAAAGCCCTGAATTTCGTATCCGAGGTCATTGAGAGTTTGTAAGAGCTCGTCGATAACCAATAACCATAGGAGTGGCGATAGGACGCCCCCCTGGGGACATCCTTTGGTTGACCTGACAATTTGCTTTGCTGTCCCTGTTTCAAAGATTGTCGTTCTGTTTTTCAGCATGTTGAGAACCCATGTTATGATCAGTCTTTGTATACCTTTCCTGTTCATCCCCTCCTCAATTGATCTGAAAGTAGCATTGTCAAAAGCCCCCGTAATGTCAACCGATGTACAGAGAGCTATTTCTTTACCCTCAAACGCCTTTTCAATTTTGCTTGTTAAGCTATGTATGGCTGTCTCAGTCGATTTGCCTGATTGGTAAGCGTATTGTTCAATATGAAGAGGAGAATCTTTAAGATAAGTTTCCCTGATATATTGGTCCAGAATTTTTTCCATAACTTTTAGCAGGAATGACGTCAGGCTAATGGGCCGATAGGCTTTTGGCGTGTGGTCCGCCTTTTTGCCTGCTTTCGGTATGAAAGCCACCCTAGCCTTCGTCCAAGGTTTAGGCACTATGCCTAGCTCCAGGCTTATCCTGAAAATGTTTGTTAGCACAGGTGCTAATACATCAACACCTTGCCGAAGTAGGCACGGTTGTATATTATCGACACCTGGCGATTTGAATGGTCTAAAAGTGGAGATAGCCCATTTGGTTTTATTGACGGTGAAGATTCTGCGAGCCAGTGAGAGTTCCCTCCGTGTAGGCATCAAGAAACGAGTATTCTCGATGATTTCACTATCCTCTCCGCTAGTGGCACCGCCTGGAAAGTGAGTGTCCAACAAAAGCTGTCCCGTCTCTTCCAGGCTCTCCGTAAAATTTCCGTCAGGCTTCTTGAGTGTAGAAAGCCCGTTTGAGTGATCTTTATTGAGTGACTTCTGGAGTCGGGTAGCTGCTGGGAGGGTTTCAATCTCCTCACAGTACTTTTTCCATGAGTCTCTCTTAGATCTTCTCAACTCATTATTATAGGCCGTTAAGGCACTTCTATAAGATGCCCAGTCACCATTAGACTTGGCCCTATTAAAGAGTTGACGGGCTTTTTTGCGCAAAACATTTAGCTCCCCGCTCCACCAGGGTACGTTCCTAGAACGTTTCTTCACAACTAAATTGCAGCTACTTTCAAAAGCCTCGATTATTATATTATTTAATTTGTTAACTTCAAGATCTAGTTCCTGAGAGTTACTTATTTTTTCACTAAGGCCCGCAATATTTTGCTCTAAGTAAAAGTTATATATCGACCAGTTGGTCTTCCTAACATTTCTCATTTCGAAGGTGCCTCCAATCTCCCCCCCCAGATCAAAGCAAATGTACCTATGGTCCGACAAGGAGACCTCATTAAGCACCCTCCAATTAGAAATGTTATTTGATATGAATGCGCTAGTTAGAGTGAGATCTAACACCTCCCCCCTTATCGCATTCATAAAGGTAGGCTCGTCACCCCTATTTACCACCACCAGATTATTTGTTGTAATAAAATCAAGAAGTGACTCACCTCGCCCGTTCGTGTCCGTGCTTCCCCATACCGTGTGGTGCGCGTTTGCGTCGCAGCACACCACCCACTGTAGACTGCGAGTGCGACAGTACTCCGTAAGCTGCTGGAGCTCGCGCGATACCGCGTCCTCTGTGTCGCCAGGTAAGTACATGGAGGCCAGGACTACCGTTCTCCTCCCTTTGGCACTAGGCACTTCTGCCTGTACTGCCACCAGATCGCGTTGTAGAAGCTCTGAAATTGGGAGGAATTTAATATTTTTGTTGATCATGATCGCTGCCCTCGGTCGGTCAACATTATTATCATAGATCAACTTACATGTTTTTGTCTGCAGACCATTTATGCGCCCATTTGTGGCCCATGGTTCTTGAATGGCTACGAAGTCCAGACTCTGGTGTTCCACCAAGGCACTGAGCCTGTAAGAGGCTGCTATAGCCCTGTGGAGATTTATTTGGAGACAGTGAAGCTGCTTCCAAGAGTTTTGCGTTCGTGATGGGGCCTGGGACATTATTTCCCAGACCGATCCTTGCGGATCTTACCACCCTTTGTGCTCCGCAAAGTTTCCGCAGCCTCCGGGTCTTTTCTCTCCCATTTCCTGAGCCTACCAGAGAGAGCAGATGGTCCTGGACGTTGGGCACGTGTGTTGCCTCTCTCCGCTCTCGGTACTGGCTTTGTGAAAATGGGCCCCGTTTTCGGCTTCTGGCTACTCTGCTTTGCCCGCGCTGCAACAGATGTTGTTGGTTGCTCTTCAACACCAACAGCAGATTTTGCCCTGTTCCCCTTCAGTCTAGGTCGGAGCTGGGCACTGCCAAAGCCATAGTAGACCTTGTTACCCAGTGTGTCAACCCTTTCAGACGAGATGGGGTCCAGAGCAATTGCCAGCTCGACCTGGTCACCTTTTTGTAGGCGATGGAGCACCCGCCACTCGCTGACACTAATGCCCGAATTCTGCGACTCCACTTGCCCCAGAATTCGGTCATTTTGCCAAGATACCGAGCCGGGAAAGTAGCCAACGAAGATCTTGGCCTTTGGCACTTTTGCCTCGTCCACCACCTTCAACTCAGCCCCCTCCCATGGCTTCATGGCTGGTATCCATTCTTCAGCCCAGGCTACGGTTTCGTCGTCCAGACAGTTGATCGTCAACCATCCAGGCTTGAAACTACAGCCTGCAAAGTGTGGCTTCACTGGGCCCCCACGAGTCTCGAACATCTTGTCGAGAATGCACCGTTGTACCTTCCCAATTTCTTCAGTGGACCATATGCCCTCCGGGAAATTGCTAGGTATAACCCCTATCTTTTTGGAGCAGACTGTCTCCGCTAGAGTAGGCTTTGAGCAGGGGACCCCCAAGGAGGCTCCCTGCACGCCATGTCTTTCAGAGACACTCGCCACCCTCTTACTGGGACCAGGTTCGCCCCCAAGTAAGGTCTCCGCCTCCTTCATCTCACCACACACCGGCGGGTCCGCTGGGGGCACTATTGACATTTTATCAATGTTTTTGTTGCCCTCTTGTGCAAACCGCTTTGTCGGCCTGGAGTTCGATGTCGGCGTGGAGCCATCTGAACGGGATCTTTTAGGGGTCCATCGCGCAGACACGTTCGCTGGATTTGCCGCCAAGGACCGAGCTGTTTCCAGCGATATGCCCCTGGCAAGCAAAGCCTTAAAACGTTTACGTCCAGCTCCGGACAGCTTCACCCTAAGTTTTGGAATCTTCTCTGGAGCAGGTTCAAGAAGATTTCTCTCCTGTTCCGAGGAGATAGACACCCCAGCCGATTCCTGGCTAAGTGGGATGTCCATCTCCTCCGGCCTGTCGGTTAAGGGACCGGGTGCCCCCCCCAACAGGTCGTGCTCCATGCTTTCATTGTCGATGGGACCAGATGCCCCCTCGGCCAATGATGGCTGTTGGCTCATTGTAGCCACAATATGCACATTTGAAGGTGTGCAGTCCATTTTTTTTTTTTCATATAGGCTTAAGTTTTCCATATATTTTTTTTTAGTTTTCTTTTGCGTTTTGGTCACCCACGGGCGCCCCCGTGGTAAGGCTAATTAAAACCGTAGGTTCGCCGGACCTCGTACGGAGTTCGCTATTAAGCTTGACTCTACCCCGTCAAGCAAGCTCACTGGCATAGCTGTTCCACCGTGAATTTAGGGTGTTTTTTTTTATGGGCCAATATGTCTGGTGAACCCTGCCCCAGGGAGTTTTCTCTCTCCCCCGCCCGGCAATCGGCGACCCAAGTCCAGCAGAGACATGACCGTACTGAAAGTGGGCCATTGGTCTGTAAAGTAATTGCCGCACTTCCCCGAAGGGCTGACCAATTGTTAGTGTCTAGGCGATCCGGCGGTCTCAGTGAGACGTTCGATATTGGCCAGTACGACTACTAACTAGCCTTAACGACTGAGCAGGAATCGTAGAAAACTACTTTCAACCTGTGCGTTGAAGGTAGTTCTTAGTTTGCGTAACTGGACCATGTCACCGTCTTTCATGTGCCATGTTCCAGCACACAGTAAGCCCCTACACCGCAACAAGGTGACTACCCAGCGTAGGGGCTGGGATAAGTTGCATTATGATTAATAGCAACTTGTCTGCTCAAGATATTTGGCTGAATATAAAATTATTTAGCTGCAAGATGCACGGAGAGAATTACGTGATATGATTCCGTTTTTGATTTGATTTGCACATCTACGTCATATAACGCCAAAATTGTAGAAGAGCACAAAATGGAACCGTGAAATTTATGATAAATTGTTGCCAAGTGACATAAAAATTTGAGAGAAGCACTCAAATAGACACAAGCACGTGTTTAGAGTATGAGCCGCTAAGACAGGAAATATCAATAAACCCACTTCCTTCTTCTCACAAACCATCGATGGAGGGGGAAATTCAGAATTGCACATTGCACTATTGCAAATGATAATATATCCAGACAGTTAGGAGAATCCAACCAAACGTTAAATGTTCACAACATCCTCCTGCTGGGAATTTGTTTGTTAAAACTGGATAGAATTTTTATAGTACCAATTTTTAGTGTATAATAATTGGGTGTGGATATTAATATAATTCATATTATTCTATTAATTGAAATTTGACCAATTTAGATTTTTCGTTCGAACTTGGAACAAAAATAAAGACACACTCCTCTAGAATGAGAAGCGTGGAGTTAGGGGCTGATACAAGTATAGCAGTGTTGCCACAATATATGCAGCAAAAAAATATCGCACTTACATTCTAACAAACAGTTCTTCTTCGCTTAAAGGAACACAAAGAAAAAAGATACATCAAAATGTGATATCGTAAATTATTCCGGGAATATTGCAATGAAGCAACAAATAAGCGAGCCAGCTTAATTTTTACTGACGGATCCAAAAGTGATAAAGCCACATCTTATGTTATCGTTGACAATGTGGGTGACTGTGCTTCAGCAAGCCTTCTACATTCTTGTTGTGCAAACTTCCCAGCAGTAGCTTGTGAAGCTGTAGAATTTGCTCCAAAAACTGAGAAGATAACCATCATTTGCATTGATAGCAAATCTACCATTGATGCAGTAAAAACCCCCTTAAAAACAATTTGATTGCTACTCAAATATGCGATAAACTCATCCAGCATACAAACAAAATAAAAACTACGTGGATACCAGGACACGTAGGAATCCCTGGTGCCGAGAACACAGGCCGTAGAGCAAAACATGCGCTGAATGAACCTATGCACACACTTCCACCCATTGAAATAACAGACAGACAACGTCTCATTTTCATATTCATGGAAGCAAATGCCACCGATGTTTGTAAATCACCAACCAAAGATATAAACAATTAAACCCAAATATTATTAGACATATCTAACTGGCCCGCTGTCATCAGAAAGCTCTCCAGGCTTTTATTCGTTTGAGATTTTGACTTGGTAATATGAGTCCTGAGCCAGGAAAAATACGTTTCAAACTAAATTGTAGTTCGAATTCAAACCGAACCAGGTTGGCTAACTAGAATATTATTAAATCAGTAGATACAAAATAGAGAAAGAAGTTTGAGATAGTACTCATAGCTTAGATCCCACAGGACCCAGACCAAGACTTACAACAAAGAATTAACCATCACTAGTTAGATCTGGTCTCAGGATGAACACTTGAATGACTAAAAAAACTTAGCTTAGATTCCTAAGTGAATGTTGTTGTTCACATACATGATATATATGATGAGCCCTCCATTGATAGATCTCTAAAAAAGAACAGTGGCGTGTCCGCAATACCTAAAACAGCTCTTTATAATATTGGTTGAGATCTTACTCTATCTTACATCTTGTACCGTATCCAGGCCACTGGTAATATTAACATTATTAGTCAATAAAATGAATCTTAAGGAAAAATCATTTTTAGGTCTCATTTTATGACACAAGAATAAAAGTCAACCTGTGACACCTGGAGAATAAAAGTCAATGAGACGAAATGTGTACACATCACATTCCCTCTATGCAGAAGTACTTCCCCCTGTGAAGATCAACTGCAAGCCTATCCTACAGGCTTCTGAAACAAAGTACCTTGGAATGTACCTCGATCGCAAACTTACTTGGCGAAGCAGATAAGTGCCAAAGTCACCCAAATCAGACTCAAAGTTAGTGAACTGGCAATCGAGAGTCCAGGCTCAAACTGGACTATAAGATACTGCTCTATAAGGCAACAATTAAACCCATATGAACATATGGAATCCAACTCTGGAGTACCGCATCACCGTCAAATGTGGGGAAACTCCAAAGAGAACAGTCAAAAGTCCTGCAAATGTTTACTACCGCCCCTTGATACATAAAACGCTCAAACATTCACAAAAATTTACACATCCCTAGTCTAAAGGAAGAGATCTCAAACTTTGCTAAAGCTAATTAGCTATACTAGAAAAGCATCCCAATGCTTTAGCGAGACAACTACTGCTAAATCAAGGTCACATCACACTGAGGAGGAAGGACGTGCAGCGCTTAATATACAATTAGATTTTAAGTTTTTGTACCATTACTATTTAAGTATTCCGCTTACGTCTTTTCATATACCCTGACACCTCAAAGAACTGGAGAGCTTGGTAATGAATAAATGAAGATTCAAAATTAATAATTCGGAGAAAAGAAAAAAAAACATTAATTAACGCAACTGATCTGAGCTTTCCAGTTTTCGTGATCATACCCCTGCAATCATGAACGCTTTATTAAATGGAATCGAATTTATAGGTATGCCGCAGCCAAATGATGACACTACTAGTGCCACATCGTATTGCAGACCAATCAATTTATTACTTATCCTATCAAAAATTGTTGAAAAGTAGCTCTTTGCCCATTTTGCAAAGAAGCAAATGAATCCCTTGCCACCACCTCGCAATGAAACGCGAACATTCTACAATTCAACAAGTACACAGACCGCAGAGTGACATAAAACTGGAACGGCAACAGAAACTGAAACAGAAAAATACTTATTACTAATTCGATTGTTGATTTTGTTTCTGTTCCAAATGTACTGAATTCTGAGGCCGTTTCTGATTTATGGCATACCGCACCTTAACACCAAAAACCGCACCTGAAATTGACAAAAAGAAAACTCAGATGGCTACAACGACCTACACTAACTCCAAATTTTTGAAGAATCCCGTGCGTTCGAGTTAAATTATAGCGATGTACATTACCACCAAGTTTTATTCATATATCATCATTAGTATCGTAGCTAGAATAATTTTAAGCGGGGTCCCTAATGTTGATTATGTGGGAGGAAGGCGTTTCATTTATGTGATCGACCCCTATTTTGTATAGATTGTAGCTTCAATATACATGTATTCATGTAACACTTAATCCACGGAAGATAAAAAATGTGTCAATAGTGGGCGTGGCAGTGAAAATAATACGGAAATGTCCTTGTTGTCTTTAATTCTAGTGCCGTGAACACTGGAAAATTGAAAGTCCTTTGCATCATTGTGAATGCTTTATTCAGACCAAAACCATGCGGTAAAAACTCCACATAAGTCAACACAGTAGATCCTGCAATTACATTTATATTGAGTCTATTTGCATATTGAACGCATGGAGTAGCAACTTATATACATATATCAATCTTAAAATACCGACCGCAAAAAACTATTGATCTTAATAAAACTTATTCCGGGATTTATTCGCAGAATAACTCGTATATAATCCCTAAAATAAACACAAATTAACCTCCAATCGACCTATTACGAGATGTGGTCCTTGAACTACTGCTGTAAGTAGCTATTGCTGATTGCAGGGATACTCTTGACACGACTAGGATCTGCAGAGGTCATAAGGCATAATTGAGTTTATATATTCATTCAGAAGTCTACTAATACTGAAATATATGTAAGCACTTGTGAAGTTTATTTGTTATTTTCACGAAGCCCATTCGCAGAGTCGAAGAAACATCTTGACTAACGGATCTTTATGGAAATCTAAAAGGACCTCTCCGCTACGTTTAATACCGAACTAGATTAGATTAGATTAGATTTATTTAAAGATGTTATACACCGCGACCTGAAATATCTATTGTGATGCCCCTATTCATTTGAACCATGAGGATAGTCTCATCTATAAATCTTCTGACAGGTTAATTTCCGACAGGAATTCATATATTTTGGAGGAATCAAGTTGAGGGATCTTGCTCATATCTAAGGTATATTTTCCAAAACACCTGAGTCTTTTGTGTGCCAATGGTCCGCAGTCTGTGATCAGGTGCAGTGAGGTTTCGTCACTCTCTCCACAGAATCGACGGACGGCATCTGAAGATATACCCAACTTATTCAAATGGTAGTTGAGTCTACAATGTCCGCTTAAAATGCCTGTGATGATTCTAAATTTACTCCGAGGCATATTTATTAACTCCTTAGCTCTTTTAGGAATCTCCCAGAAGAGCTTTGGACTGTCTTAATACGGAACTAAGTGTCAGATTTATTTGAAAGATTTCTTATAATTAGTAGCCAGCAGCACCAACACCAACAAAGTTTGTCTGGAGGCCCACTGGAGAAAAACTCTTACCAGCAGGTGATAATTTAAGTGTGTACTTAAGATATAGTGCTTTCTTTCAACTCACAAATATCACGCTGTATTAATTTCCCATCGAAAGCAGAGGCATGAACGCTGGTCAGTACTGATGAGAAGACTCTGGAAGTAATCGGGGGAAAAGATACCTTGGTAAGGCTATACGAGCGAATGAAATCAAAGCGTGAATTTTGTATGAAATACAGAGGAGGACTACATATTGGAGGGCGTCCGAATTTCCGTGATCGTAATAAGTGACGGATAATCTAGTGGTATATGGAGTTTCCAATTGGCGACGATGTGAGTAGGGCGGGCGGGAGATTGTGCGATTTTATTTACAAGCAAAGCAAAAAAAAAACAAATGCTTGGAACGCCCATTTTATGAGAATTGAAATGGTCTTCTGGGGTATGATAAGCTCTTTATTGGCGACATAGGTAAGTTATATGGCTGTCCTAAGACTCACTTAGGCCAGATCAAGGCCCATTGGCGACATAGATGACGAAACAATTTTATTTCAATTCATAAATTCCTACAATCAATGTTTCTATCTTTCGAAGGATATTGGGGATAACGTAATTTTATTTACAGTTTAGAATATAGAATAGAGATAATCAGTCCTTAGAATTATTTTTGTATATAAAAATGGTCTTCTGGGGTATGATAAGCTCTTTATTGGCGACATAGGTAAGTTATATGGCTGTCCTAAGACTCACTTAGGCCAGATCAAGGCCCATTGGCGACATAGATGACGAAACAATTTTATTTCAATTCATAAATTCCTACAATCAATGTTTCTATCTTTCGAAGGATATTGGGGATAACGTAATTTTATTTACAGTTTAGAATATAGAATAGAGATAATCAGTCCTTAGAATTATTTTTGTATATAAAAATGTTGATATATCCATGGATGAGCTTACTGCAATTCGACCTAGATTATGTACAAATGCTTCAGTTTTCGTTCCAAGGTCACTTTGCCTTTCTGCAATTAATACCTTTCTGTTTGCAGTAGCGCTACTCACAAAAAGATCATTTAGACGAAGCAAATTCGAGACCCTCACTTGTAGTAAAGCGGCCTAAATTTCATGTTTTACATAATCTTTCATCTTTGCTGAACAGTATTTTAACTATATTGAATATCCTTATTTACCTTTTGCATAGACTTTCTATAACTCTCCCTATTGTTAGGGATTTCAAATCTAAAGATTAACAAAACATTATCATTCGTTTCCTTGCAATCCTCCATAATCGTTTCGAATGTATTTCAAGACGGTTCAGAGACAAATAAATATGTATGTATCGATATAGATATATATATGTAGATTAACAAAACTTTTATATAAGACAATTTACACATACATATCCAGACGCCTCTGTACCCGCACTGATACCTTTATTCTTTAACTTTTCTGTAGTTGAATAGCTCCGTTGAATAATTTTAAATTTAAGCTTCTCTCATTCCAAAAAGTTCATCATATTACATCATATCTAACTTATTTGTGGTTCATCGCAACTTACCCGCTAGCGCTCTATTCCTTGAAATTAAAGCGAGCACCATCTCAGGATTTGGGTCATCGTGGTCGATGCTATCTTGACGTTGCTGCAGGCTGCTCGCCAACGATTGTTGCGGCGGCGGAAGGTGTGCTGGCTGTGGCGGCAGTGGATGCGGATGCGGATGTGGATGTGGATGTGGATTTTGTAATATTGCTTCTGTGCTGTGCTGCTGCGGCTGCTGGTGCAGTAATTGTTGCTGGTGTTGTTGTTGATGATGGATATGGTGGTGATTGTCCATGACTGCCAGGTTGCTGCTTAGCAATGACGAGGCTAATGATGGATGTTGCGGTTGATGGTGCAGTAATGGTGGAGGTTTCAAAGTTTGCATCATTGCTGTAACAAGATGCATGTAACCCTGACTCACCGAATATAAGTAATTGCGCTGCACAAGGCGATGTTCAATTGAACTCTAAAGCCGACGGGATGATACGTTGCCGTTGCCAAGAAGTCGGCTTTTTATATTTGCCCCAACAGCACCACAGACAGGCAATTCAATTGAATTACATTTTTTTTTTAATTATGTTATTTCTAATGCATTTTTTGCTTCTTTTTTAACTTGGCCACATTCACAAAAATTGTTAATCTTGAAATTATTTATGAAATTTATACTGTAATTGTAATTCGAGGCACTCGCACCACCTTCTAATTGGAATATAACCCGAATCGATAGTAATACAAAAGCACACTATTTGCAGAGAACCAGCAAAGTTTATCAACTTTTATTAAAGAGCTGAAATGGTGTACGAGCAGTAGTGGCTTCTTATCACCTGGCACTGGAATTTGTATGGTTTTTTGTAAACACACAAGATGCGATACATTCGCAGTGAAGTCTCTTTGTTTGTTCGTTGTCTATATCAGTTAGTTGCACACAAGGCTTTGTCACCCACCACATTGGTTCCATGCTTTTTTGGATCGCGCTCTTATGCAACCTGTTCCACTGTTTAATGCGGTTCGAGTTATTAGCGCAGGCGCATTGTATTTGAAGGGCTGCAGCTAAGGTTGCGTTGGGTTTCTAGCTTACGCACATAGTCACTGATAGTTTCTCTACAATCCGTGTGTCGGATTCACGGATAGCTTTTAATAGTTTCAAGAACCACTTTAAATGGAACACTTTAGATGGCAATCTCAATAAAGCATACAATTTCCGCAGAGGCACGAGGTAGATGCTGGTCCCTTTACAGTTTCGGATTGTTGTATCAAAATAATAATAAAGTCCAATTATGTGCAAATATTAAATAATAATGCAGACGAATGTGTGATTTGTATGAGTTTGTACACCTTCCCCAAACTCTAAACAAGAGGGAAAAATAAGACTAAAGGAACAGAAATAGGATATATCAATGACATGTGTATACAAATATGCACATGACATTCAAAGCAAATGAGACAACAATAGTATTCGCATTGAGTCCTGACTAAAACATAAACAGAGGTTGATTTATGCACTTGACTGCAACTTCCCACGAGCGCCGTATTCTGAACTTCTTATATAAAGTTCGAGAGCATCACAGTAACTTTTAGAAAATTATTTGTTTATTTTTTTATTGATTTATTAAATATGTACACGAAGCACCGCAAAGTCGCATAGGACTGTTAACGTATTGGTTTATAAGAGTGCAATTGATATGTTTACGCGGCCGGGGTACCGAGAGTGTGCTAATATTGAGGCACTATCCCTGCACTTTTTCGGCGTATTTATTTAAAAAAACATCACACATGAAAATAATTGCTTTGTTTATCGTTTTCTTTTCACAATCGTTCATTACAGGAAAAATTCTTAGTTCCCACTTACAATTAATCTCAATTAATCCAGTGAGTTATATCTGATTAACATCGCGTAGCCCAGTCTATATACGACAATATGTTATTTAGCTGGGGTTCCATGCGCACATTCTACGTTTTGATGAACAACTCCTCATGCCCGTCGCCGCGTTCGCACCAAACTTCTATTTATACCGACGTTACGGCACAGAGTGCAATGAATTACCGACGCGTTTTCTCGTGTACGTCGAACTAATAAAATGGCCTCAGCGCGCGACTTTGCAATTTCAAGGAAAGCTACACTGGTCAAAACATTTTGTTTCGAAAGTTTATCAATTGATCTTAATGTGACACAAATGATATGGTATGAAGTAAAATGCAGCACGACCAGAAATGGAGGAGTGTACGGATGTGCACTTTTGGCCAAATACGCAAACAACAAATGTGGCGCCCAACTACGTTTTAAGGACAAAGTTGAAGATGATTTCTTTGTGTATTTGTGCAGCAAGTATCAATGTATGTACATAGGGTTCCTGTTGTTGTTGGCTTTCGTGTCCTTTTTTTGTGTCGTTGCCATAGTATTTACAATCCAAAGTTTGCATTTTTGTGGATTCATCGAGTTCAAATGCTTTTCCTTTTTTCTGCTGTTTTCACTTCCATTTGTATTATATATGTGAGTATACATAGGATACAGATATATATGTATATATGTATGTTTATATATGCATACACATATGTATGTGTTGTGCAAATGTGCGTGCTTATGTGTGTGTGGGTACGTGCGTTTATGCCTGTTACACCCAAGCGTGACACCTTATTCCCAAGTCAAGAGTAGTTAAAGTACCCAGTTTGTATAGGAAGAAAATGTCAGCGAGCGCTTTTCCAATCGTTGGCTCCACCCCTTTCGACGCGTTGGAAAGCTGACGCAGTCAACTGAACTTATCTTATCTGGCAATGTGCAGGGCCCAAGCCGCTCTAATATATCTCAAATTTGAAATTGAATAGTTCCAGCGCCGACGCATTGAAGTGGGTTGTTTAACACCACCGCGACTCGAGTCATTCAGACATTGCGGAATCTGTGCCGGTCATACTGGAATACTCGTGGTATTGAAAGAGCACATGAACATTTTCGTGCTCAGAATATTTAAGTGTGTGCTCGTTTAATACTCACATCTCGACACGATTTGTTACGATATTTTAAACGGGCTCAGACAACAAAGTGTATTCTTTTAGAAAGTTATGATTTTAAAATCTATAATTTGCACGTAAATATAACACTAAACAATTTCTCTTTATTTTCATAATATTCGCAGGTCTCAGTTGAAATAAAAAATGACATACATACGAATACGAAATTGAAAATGTGGAGGATAGAGCGTATTTTGATTTCCTCTTCCTGTGAGCATCTGTTTCGTTCGTTGATGTGGCCTTCGATCAGGGAAAGCTTTTAAACTTTGAGCTACACAAACAAACATTCGTCCTTCTTCGCATATTGTGAATATACATATATTCATATGGATGTGTATGTATTTTGATATACGTTTTGTATATTCGCAACAATTTTGTCCCTAGTTTTTTGGGTACTTATAAACTGTTCTTTAATTAGTGTGTCCTTGATTTGTTTACCACGACAGTTGCAGCTAATAAATACATAATAAGTGTCGCTTGGTTTTAGCCGCAGGTCTTCAAATCAATCGAAAACTAAATAGTTTTGGCCTATTGACTTATCTGTGTTGCAACCGCTGATGAAGCAGGAATTGAGGCCGCTCTCATGAATTCAAAATACTCATTTGTCTGGAATTTTACACATATTTTGAGTTATTTTAAATACTTCAAATTAGATCACGTAATTTTGATGACCTGATTTCATTACTTTTAAATTTTATTAACACTCAAAATTTCTTCAAAAACTATTTAAATTATGTGCGAAAGTTTTTGGAATTTGTTAATAAGGAATCCATTCCATTCAGGTATTGAATGAAATATATGGAGTCATTCCATTCCGCAATTACGAATGAAATATATGGAGTCATTCCAATCCGCAATAGTGAATGAAATCTATGGAGTCACCATTAGTCGACATAACTGTCTATAACTGCCTGAGATTTCACATCGTGTTTCAAGTAAAAGGGATACTAACTGGAAATGTTTGTAAACCATTTATATGATATGATAATTAAATGATCTTCGAATTTGTTTGAAGATCGGAATAGCCGACCGGCCGGAAGGGTTTCTAGTAGTAATCAAAACGTACACAGATTATTGTGTAGGGGAACGCGACCTTTCGATTTATTCTGCTCCCACCAGAGGTTTAAAGTACATCTTTGAGTCCTATCCTCTGGATAAACGTGATGACAAGTTTTGGCTAGAGAGGTTTCACATCACTGGCAGAACTTTGGAAGAATCCCAAGTATTTCCTGCGGGTGTGCATGAGAGCCGGACATTGTGTCAGCATATGCAAAGACGTCTCCTCTTCCTCCACACAGAATCTGCAGGAGCCTTCCGAGATGGAACCCATCCTCACCATATGTGAGTTCAATTTACAGTCTCCTGAGAGTAGGCCTGTCATCATCCTAAGATTATTCTTAGAGAGATTGATGAGTGATTGGAATCTTTTTAGGTGGTATGTCCCTAGCAGAATCTTTGATACCCTTAGGCCTGGTATGTTAACCCAGTGTTTGTATCTATGGTGTCCCCCATCAATCCTAAGCTGGTTGAACAGCTTGCCCTTGCCTACACCACAGAAGGATTCTGAGCCAATAAAGGGTGTTGCAGGCCCCTTCCTTGCAAGTTCGTCGGCAATCTCGTTCCCATCCATGCCAGTATATCGTGGGACGTATAGGATAGTAACATTCTGGCATGAGCCAAGAGTATTGAGTTTGTTGATGCTTTGCCATACCAGTTTCGAATTTACCTGATAAGTGGTACGTGCCCTAATGGCCGCTTCCCTATCCGATAGTATGGCAATTTTTTTGAGCTCATAGCGTTTTCCA
This sequence comes from Clusia tigrina, assembly GCA_920105625.2. Lineage (NCBI taxonomy): Eukaryota > Metazoa > Arthropoda > Insecta > Diptera > Clusiidae > Clusia > Clusia tigrina. Next base: position 36,800,210 of record OV050033.1, on the reverse strand, counting down.
ATATTGAATTGTGCACATCTCTCAAAGGAGTGGATTTCCTAGTATGATTGCTAATGATTCATAGTATTTGTATATATGTCCAAATACCCCGCGCCGGAACCCTCTTCTGTGAGAGACCCGTCGGTATACCAAGTGATCGTGGACTGATCTAGCCTGTAGGTTTCGCTGACACCTCTACATGCGTTTCTGTAGCTACACTCTGTTTTAAACAACTTAGTGAAGCTGTAGCGTGTGTTTGTAAAGTCTTTCAGTATTCAGATCTCTGGAATGGCCTTTGATAATGTTTCGACCATCTGACTCCCGATGAGACTTACAGAACCGTTTACTGCATCATTCTATACAGAGCGCTCTTCTCTTGGATTTCCACAAATATATGCAGGGGTGTAAGTTCCAGTCATCAAAACGTATTCTTCTGACATATTTTGTCTTAATTTCAAATATTGGTTTGTGTATTTGTTTCTTTTTTTTTGGCTCCTGTACTTGGTTTTGTAACCAACTTTCCAACGGGATTTTAGCTTAAAGACGGGTTCACCTTTATTTCCCTTTCCATCGGCGGTTTGTGGGAGTATTAAAAATACACTTCCAGCTGAAACAACAGAAAAATTCAGAGGCAGATACCAAAATTCCTTATTCAAGCGAGAGATATTTCAGTAGATTTTCTAAAAAATATCTTGGAGGACTCTTTGACTGAAATATTACACTCATTATGATCACCAAAATTTCTTATTTCATTTTGTATCATTACAGCATTGTGTGAGTAAGTCGATAGTCGTCAATTCTGTGAATATGAAGATTATTTTTGTAACGAATTTATTGACAAGACAAGTTACAACAGTAGTTGCAATTGCGTATGTGTGGTTATGCCACTGTAATAATTTTTCAGAAGAATTATTGAAACATTTTTTGGCCGATCTTGTAGCTATTTCGGACACGCCACTTGTCCTCATGAGAGATATTTCAATGAAAGGCAATTTTTCCTCAAGCATTTTTTATTATGTCTCAGAAATCAACAGCACACCAACTATGAACCCTCCCAGGAATCGAACCTGGGCCTACAGCTGTTGTAATCTGTCCATCCAGACAACTACTCTATCTGCAGGTAGTGAACTGACTGATCAAATTCTGTCCATGTACTGTCTCATTCCACCACACTCTAATCAACTCTGTCTCATTATTACCCCTGTTTTGTTCCTTTAGGTCTCTCTCTCTGTTTTTTTATTACATTTCAGTGGTGTCATAGTACATTGCTTTTGTTAGTGGCAGGCTAATTAAGCCTGATCACACTAACCTTCTAGGATACATTCTATAAAGTTTACAATTTCTTGTGAAGATTCGTCAGTAGGCATAGATATCACCTATTTTTACCGTATTCATTCTGCACATACGTATACATTCTGCAACTACTGTTGTAACTTGTCTTGTCAATAAATTCGTTGCAAAAATAATCTTCATTATAGCATTATGATATATATATATAAGATCAGGACGGTGGACCGCCTGTCACGCTTCCCGGAGAAGGAGAAGACGAAGAAGCAAAAATCTTCCCTCGGTTGGACAAAGAAATTCGTGAAGGTGTCCAATACTGCCCCACAGCAGGTTTCGAAACCTCAGCAGTCCATAGAGGAGACCTCCCACCCTGACTACAAAAAGGCCAAAATCAAAGTGACAACCACTCCAAAGTCCTTCAACGATGTGCTGTAAGGCTTTTGTTGGAGGTAGGTAGAGGTTAGGATTTCATAATTGTACCTCCAAGTACTGAAAGACAATCCTGGCCATTTTCCTTCCTTTCGCAACAGTGGATGGCATCAGGGCTATGTCAACTTGATTTCTTGTGTTGATCTGAATCAGTAGATAGGGATACAAAGGCGCTATATCTAGTAGAGACATTGCAAGGCGCAAAGATCGAGATTACGCCTAGGGACCAAATCCCTGTTAAACTGGATACTGGAGATTTTTGATATAAGTAACCGAGAGCTCCCGACACAAAATTGGAAAGTGACCAAGATGGAGGAGTCAAAAGGAGTATACAGGTCGGTATTCCTAGTGGTAAACACCAAATCTCTGCTGACTCTTGCGAAATCCAATTGGGTTGTGGGCTACGGTTTCACGTCTACTAGCCTGAAGGTCTTCAAAAAAGATGGACAACCGTCTGTCGTGGATCTTGAAGGTGTGGACCCGAAAGGGGAATCTCCTGATCCCACTTCGCCCTAGAAAGAGCAAGGATGACGTAGTCCTGATTCGGGAGCAGGACACATTTAAATACCTGGTCTGCTGCCTCAGGACTAACGGATACAAGTTGCTGCATATCACGAGTAAAGGTAGACCTATATCTTGCATTATTACCAAAATAACTGTTAGCTCATTTGTTCTCCCCAATTAAAGTAGCAAGTATTTGCTGGTCTGTATGGAGACTTTCAGTATTCACTACTAGCGCAAAACCAAGAAATCCTCACAGAAGCTAACCTGTGGAAGATTCTTGCGGATGCAAAGGCTCAAGGCGTGGCAACTATAAAATGATACGATGTTAATACGCCTCATGGTATCTGAGCCAGCATGGACATCAACTATCGTAGTGAGTTTTTATAGGAGTACTTGATCTACTTATCTGCACTCTGCTGATCTACTTATCTGCACTATGCAAGGGATCAGAACCCACATTTAGTACAGAAGGTCCTCAAAATTATTCTTACCTCCGAATCAATTTGATTTGAAATTTATATGGAGAGTTATTAATTCGGTGTAGATCGACTACCAAGCCCTCCGGCATCAGGAGGGTTAAGGGACCTTTATAAAAAACAGTAATTAAAAGATTGCTTTAGGACCGTACAAGTAAAATATCTGTCAAGGACATTGATCGTTCTGTGGAGGTTCTCACTATTGCTCTTAACAAAGGCCTATCGGTCTCTGGGCCCCTTAGTAGCCCAGGGGGAAATAAAAACCTCCTTGCCTGGGTGCTGAAATAAAGTACAATAGGAAGAAATGTAAGCTAAAAAGGCTAGGGAAAGTGCAGACTGGACATTATACAAAGCTGAACCTTCAAAGGAAAGCTTAGAAAAGGCGAAAAGGAGTCGTGGAGAAATTTCTGCGATAACGCAGAAGATATGTCTGAGATCTTAGGAAGATTCTATCAACTGCTCCAATGACTCCTGGTTACTTGAAGGTGGAGAATGGATCTGGGACTCCAAATAATGAGGAGACTCTAGACTTTCTGTTTGAGACCCATTTTCCAGGTTTCTCGAGTGTTATTCTGCTTGCGGGAAAGCTGCCCCATATGAGCGCAGTCGAGATCACATCAAATATAATCACGAAACCGAAATTGAAATGGGCCATTCATAGCTAAGCACCATGACTAGATGACATAGCAGCAATTGAGATTCAAGAGGCAGAGGATCTGATCTCGGGATGACTGCCTAAAATCTCCAGAAGTTTTCGCATATGTTCCAGAGTAATGGAGACAACTGAGGGCCGAAAAATCGCAAATATTTTTCTCATGTGAATCAAAGAGACTTAAGACCCATAGTCTCCAACTGATTCTAGAAATACTAATAGATATTGACATCAGGTTTAATATAAATAGACAAAGACTGTCAACATCTCAACACGCCTACTTCATATAGATAGAGAGATCTGTAGAGACATCACTACATGCCCTACTTTCCAACATTGTGAATTCCTTGCTTTTGTAGACTAATGTTAAATCAGTCCTGATAAAATTAGCATAACCATATGTAACTATTCGTCGTCTCAGTGATGTGCTTCATTCGGTGGATCCAGCATATTTATTTGACATGGTACCCAAGGAAATACCCGAAACCCCTGAAAATTGAGTTGATATTTTGCAGGATATTAATCGGACCATTAAACCGGGAATTACACACTGGCAATCACCAAATATGCATACATCCTATCCAACCTCATTTTCGTATCAATCGTAGGTGAAATATTGATGGCCGGATTTAGAGTCATAGGCTCTATTTAGGTATGGCTGAAGAAAATCTAAATATTTGTCTTATTACTAGCTTTTTTGTGCATAATTATAACTAAACAATTAACTTTACATATTATTATCAAATGTAAAATATTTGGCCAAAGTCACATTAGCATATTGGAAGTTGGGATGAATTCAGTTGCTCTTTGTTGTCATTACTTTCACTCTCATATCTGGTTCGCTGTTTTGTCATTCAAATTAGGATTTCTCATCTCTTTGTAATGATATTGAATGGTAATGAGAACAAAAGTAAGCAATTTAACAGATTTATTGATTTCAAAGATCACTGAAAGGAAGTTGAAAATGTTGTTGACGGAAGAGCATTTCAGTTAATCGACTGCTGTAAGTCTAAAAATACTGTATCTGAAACTGTCGATAAGAATTATTCAGGAACATTAATGGATTTTAGATGATTTAGGTGGCTTCGCGATAGTGTTCATGCTTCATATGCACTGGAAATGAATTATTTCATTGCTTTTAATGCTCCTGCAAAGAACCAGTTTTCTTCAAAAGGTGCTCTTATAGTTGTTGTTGTTTGACCATTAAAAAAAATATATTTCTCCTGAAAAAATCGGCAATTTAAGCTTTTGTCAATAATTATCATTATTATTAATATGGCCTGCACCAACATTAATTATGTCTGCAATGATTTAGACCAATGACTAATGCTTGCGGCCGTAACTCCATACTTGTGAGACTGGCAGGCTTACCACTAGACACGGAAGACGGCTTTTTCAATTAAAAGTATTTTTATATTTTTTTAATTCATTAAAATTACTTACAATTAAATTTAAAACTAATTATCTAAGCTCTAGGTGCCAGGGCTACCGTAAAACAATGTATGAAGTTTTATTGCAAAGAATAAAAAAGAATTTTATTACATTTACGAGTATATCCTATTTTCAATTCTCAATTGTTGAAGATAACTATACATTGTTACGTAATTGCCATCCTGACAATTTACTTTAACTCTCAATACTCGGATTCATACCACTGGATTGTGTAATAATCAAACAATCGCTAGTTAAATTAAAATAACTAACTTTATTGAATTATTGCTATTTACACACTTAATATTAGCTTAAAGTTTACTTTATTACAAATTGCACTTTATTTAATAATTCATTAATCACTTTATTAGTAGAACTCGAAGGAATTTGCGAGAACATTCTAAAGCATTATCTACCCTCGAATGAAGTTTTTATCTGCATGGACTGTGTCTTGGCTTGAAATCATAGGGTGGTGCACTCATTCTGAAACTCCAAATGGGATCCTAAAAGTATGCAATCATTTATGTTTCAATATTATACAAATATAACCTTGAGAGGGGGATGAAAGAATTTCAGAATAATTTTTATTTGGAAATACTAAGTATCGAATGGAGGATATGGGGCAAGTAGAGAGTAGATGTATGTCGGTGAGGGGTGCATTTTTTCAGAAGTGACACCTGGGTTGATGTTCGTTTTTAAAGCGATGCATGTAGGTTATTAGCTTGTGACCAAATCGAGGTCGCGTGAAGCATTTGCCCATTGTTGTGGTTATTATTTGAGGAAGAGTCAGAAGGATTTTTGCATGGTTGATCATTTTATAAATGTTATAATATCGTGCCTATTCATCGTTTAATTTGTTCTGTAAATATCTCCTAGCAGAGGTAATTATATTTTTCTTCGAAAATGGCTTAATGGAGACCAGTTTAGTGCTTCTTTTGCTGCTCACTGAGCTACCTCTTTTCCTGATATACCTGTATGACCTGGACCACATAATTTTATCTTTCTTTTTTATTAAAATGAGCAGATGTTGTATATCTTGTATAAACTTTAAACTGTTGACATAGTTTTTGGTTGCCTCAAAGACTGATCGACTGTCAGTGCAGGCAACGTATTTCTCCCCTCTGTTTTGAATCCATTATAGGCAGGATAATACGGCTTGGATTTCTACTTCAATAACGATCGATAAATCTGCTAATACGAATAGTCTTCTGGTAAAATCTGCTCTATCTTTTGTACCACTGCGAAGCAGGTGCATCTTGGTTTTTTAAACATCAGTTAAGATTTATAATTATTTTGGTTGAGAGGTCAAATAGAAATTGTGCTTCTTTTATTATATTTTCTTAGTTTATCGAGGAATGACTCACGCATAAAGTCCATGGAGGGTGTTTGACCGATCGTCTTGGTGGAGTTGTATTGCTAGCAAGATGGTTTTAAAGTTTCTAAACTTCGCACACAATTACGAGTTTTTAAAAGTTCTAATTCTTTATATAAAATTGGATAGGAGCTACAAAATAATCGAGATACTACTCCATATTTATTTTTTCTATTATCAGGGTATAGAAATTACTGTAAAATAAAATTTTCAATTATATGCAAAATTTGAAATGGACATTTCAAAAAACCACAGATATAAATAAAATCGATAAACTTCTCGCACTTCCCCGCAATTGCACCCCAAATTTCCAATGATAGCTTTGTAGAAAAGGACTTTGGATTCTAAGCGCAACTTCGATTTTTTTTTTATTAATCAATTCAGGGAGTTGGGCTTTAGTTTCATTTGGGTTATTTTCGTTCCGAAGTGTTTCATCCAAGTTAACCTAAGGTCAAGATGGATTCCTAAGTACTTCACTTCTGTTGCTTGTGGTATTTTAATGATATTAAGTGACATAGTAGGTGATGGTTCTGAGGGTGAAAGTGATGTGTGTACATTTTGCTTCGTTAAATTTGATACGCCAGTTTTCCAGCCACACTTTTACATATTTAAGGTATTCGTCTAGGTTGTGAGAGGCAATTGGCGGATTTTGATGGGTACTTGAAATAGCTGTATTGTTAGCAAAAATGAAAGTGACTAGATCAGAAGTTGATATTAGGTAGAGAATAGGACCAAGGACACTGTCTTGTGGTACTCCATCCAAGATTTGAAACTCAGGCATTACAAATTGCTTATATTTCACATTGTTTTCCGATTCGCTAAGTAAGACTCCACCACTCTGTGTGTTGTAAGGCCGAACGTTTTTAATCAGCCCCAGCCCCGCATGCCAGACTTTATCGAAGGCTTCTGTTATGATTAGAAATATTGCTGAATAACATTTCTTCTGTTCGAATGCCCTTCTAATCTCACTTGTTGTACGGTGCACCTGTTCCATTGTGCCGTGCTCTTTTCGAAACCCGAATTGATGAGTAGGAATAATGCCATTTTAATTTAGATAGGGCATCATTTTTTCCAACAGTAAAAACTTTTCAAATACTTTTGAGAGGGTGGGTAGGCCTTATGGGCCGATGTAAATACACCTGCGTTAGATCTTTCTCGGTTATAGGAATCATCGTTATGGGCGCTATCTTCTATATATGCGAGAAACAATTGGGAGAGGTGTATTCACGCTATATGTGATAATTCCGTGATCATTTTATATGTGATTAGGTCATACCCAGGGGACTTTTTTAAATAAAGACCTGTTTTAATGATGCACTCTCCTTTTTTTATTTTCAATACAAGCGGGGGAGTTACTTCAGTTTTAGGCAAAGTTGGGACTTCGAAGTTATTGTACGGAGCATTAGGTCAAAAGACTGACTGTAGATGCGCAGCCAACGCTGCTCCTTTTTCTTCGACGCTTTTGGTCCAACTTCCATTTCCAAGCCTTATTGATGGCTCACTTTCCTGTGGGCTTTTTGCAACCTTTTTAGCTCTCCAAAGTGAGTAATTTTTGTATTTTAATGGGACCAAATCTTTAATACAAGTGTCAATACTTGCTTCAACTTCCTGTTACAGTACATATCTAAGGTGATTTTGTGACAATTTTTATTTCTTCTTTAAGGCCGGTGACCTATATTTCTGCCATTCTCGTCTTAGGCGAATTTTCTCCTTAACGCGACACTGCATATGAGTTGAAATTATACGACGGGTTGTAGCCTACTCCGTTTTTCCTGCTAGTGTGGCGCACGCAGCTGCTGAGAGTTAAACTCATGGATTGCTCTGTCAATGTCATCCTTGACAGGAGCTTCTAAGCACATATGTATGTGTGCTCACGTTTTTTTGGAGGTCAATCTGGGCGATTTATATATAAGTTCGGCAGATTTATTAAAATATATAATGGCAGGTGACTGATCGGAGGACAAGTAGAAAAGTGCTCCAGAAGAAAACAGTGCTCTGTTTATGTTTTTAATCACAGCGGAATCAATAAGATCAGGGATATTAGGCTTGCCAGCTAGCCAGTATGTAAATTGGCCACTTGAGACAAAATCTAGATGCCTTCTATGATCAATTAACACATCCTACAACTGTTTACCAGACGACATCCAGAAAGTATGCGTTGAATTGTAGTCTGCAGCTGCTATGAATTTGTTCCCGAGTATTTCCAAAAACTGCTAAAATGTTTCTGATGTTACTTGGAATCTAGGCGATCACTATACTGCCGACATTGTAATACTGTACTAAAGGGAGATTGAGGTCGCTTGTAAAGTTGTACTTATCTGTTAAATGGGATTCTGAAATAAGCGTTATGTCAGTTTCGCTGTTGAGCAAACAATTTTTGATTTCTTGTTTGTGTTGCGTTCCAGTGGCATAATTTTAGTTGATTCATTTATTTTTTAGAGAGCAGTGTTTTCATCAGTAGATTCTGCTTTTGTATGAGTTCCTGAAGCATGTTGACAAATTTAGTAATACAATGTGTTAGGTTACAAATCGTTGCTTCTACATTTTGAATGGGTGGAGAACTAGCCAAGGTCTCAGTAGGAGCATTTTTTAATGCCGTTGAGGAGGAAGATGCCTGTATTTTTACTTCTTCATTCCTTTTGGGCTTTAAATCATACGAACTTGAAGCAGTTTTCGTTTGGAGCTTAAAGGAATAGTTTTGCTTACTTTGTCAAAAAATATTGGTGGGGGCTCGGGGGATGTTACTTGGGGCTTCAGACCTTGATCATCTTCTTCAATGTCTAGGAAAGAAAATATATTTTCTATAGACTGAGGGCCACTTAGCCAATATTTGTCGAATTTGGCTTGTTTTTGGGTTTCTTTGGACTTACCTGGGCTATTTGGAAATCAGCAAAATCACCGGAGTAGAATTCGTGGCAAAAACAAAACGACAAGACAATGTATCACTGGCATCTAAGACTATTACGATCCGAGCGAGTCAGTCACTCGCCCCGACAAGATACTGCAAGAGGAACGACCCCGCCCCATCTCCTCAGTCTTAGCCTAATATTTTTACATACAAATCTTCACTCCACATTTATCCTAAATAAATAACGTAGTAACAAAGATTATCCTAATTTAATTAAAATTTAATTTCATAAATACCTTACTCTTCTATAAATAACATACATACATAGATATGCTATCCTATTTTTATTTCACTCAATCTTCTTAATAATCATACAACAGCGATCTTATATACATAACTATATTACTTACCTTTAATTATCCCTCTCCAGATTCGACCGGAGACACCTGCCTGCTTCTTTCTCAGGCTTCTGCTTTCACATTCAACACCACACAAAAAAACCCGAAAGCCGTTTCTTTCTTTTCTTATTTATTTTTAGTTGTTCCAATTAAATCCTCGAACACCCGTACGATTCTAACATTAAGCACTTCTTTTCCAAAACCAAAACGGTCAACCACCGCTATTTCTTATCTTTTCTTATCTATTCAATGCGCGCGGCACCACCACTTTCACTCCCGTGACCGTCCGTTTATCTGTTTTTTTTTAAAATGCCGAACCCCGTTTTTACTCCCGCACTTCCTTATATACATTTATTATTTCCGCTGTTCCTCACTTAGCCGTTTCCTACGGTCAAGGCCGGCCACTATCTCTCAATTTCCATTTTCTATACATGTTCCTCAGGGCCATCTATTTCTCAGTCTTGTCCCTACTTGCAATACTACATTCAGCAGAACAGCTGATTTCTACTCGCAGTTGTTCACCTGCACGCATCGTTACTTCATTAATATTTTTTTTTTCTGGCAGAACCAGGACCGCAATAAGTTATAAAAATGATATTGTTAACGAACCCTGGACATCGCTGAGTCCACTTCAGCTGTAGAATATTAAATAGACCCAGCGTGTCTTGACAATATATATACATACATATGAATACGCGAATATCTCACAGAAATATGTACTTTTAAAATATATAACAAGAGTGACATAGTTCGGTTAATGTCCTGGTGGAACAAAATTTTTAATGGGTATTGGCATATAATCACAGCTCTTTATAATTGGACAACGCATTGTCTAGACATCATAACGGTAAAGTCTTCATTACAAATAAAATAACCACAATAGTTACATGTAAAATGCACATGAGATATACTTAGCTTGGTATTCAAGTGGATGCAGATGAATATTGCAATGGATGCTTCTTATAATTGGAAAACTTTCACCTAAGCTACTACTCCAATTGTAACTTCAATCAAAGTCTTTGCAATGTTCTTGTAATTTAATGATTGTCAATAAATAAAATTTTCCCCAACCTACGCAAAGTTGTGGTAATTTTGGGATTTCCTCTACAAAATTTTTTTCCCATAACTGTAGGAACACTTCACGAATACTAAGAATAATGTTAGTCCAGGAGCATCTGTGGATTCATATAGTTGTAAAATGAATCCATGTTAACTACTTTGTAAATATTTTAATACGATTCAATGATCGACGATGATACGGTATTCATCGTTATAATTCATCAATCGTGCAGGTAAATCCCAAGAAAAATTGTTTTATAAAAATATTCGATACATCAGAACTCAAAGGCTCCCCAGAGCATCGACAGTATATGTGGCTATGGGCGTGGATTCCATGTTCCATGGGCGATGATTTTGGTCCATGCTCCTTATAAACAACCGCAGGGTTTGAGCTTTCCTCTGATTCTAATTTCCGCTATTCTTTCCAGTTCGCTCCAGCATGTAACAAAATCCCATCTCAAATTCTTTGTACCAGAGATGAGTGAATAACGGTCTTACAATGAGATCCAGTAGTAATTTCTTCAATATAAATGTATATAATATAAAATTCGTGTCAGTGGGATACTTATAAAAACTAAATAATAATATAACATTCGATTTGAATGTACTTTCAGTAATCATAGAGAAAATACAGTTCTAGATGTTCAGAGAAATATACAGTTCTGGATGTTTTAGATTGTTAGTTTAAGAGTGTTCATAGGAAAAAAATAAATTTTGATCAATGGACCTGCCTTTCCTTTTTCATTTATATACATAAATACTTGTATATTATCTTAACTTATAAACAAAATAATTTTAAAATAATGATACTAAATATATTTGGATGTTTATGCATTATTTCTGTATGTTGGCTTTCTTATCTTATGCGTTATCTTTGTGTACGTTGGCGTGTATTTAAAAAGGATGCACTCGTGTGATGTACTTGCTGCACTAGCACTTACAGTACCACCCAAACATCCACATTCTCCTCCAAATGTGTCCGTCAAGCTTCGTCATCTCATCATGGCCATTTCACGATTCAGCAGCAACATTAATTTTTATCGGTAAATTCGTGTATAAATTAAACCTGTTACTTCCTCGTTGCCTGCAATCGTGAGTTGTCGATGTATTTACTACACAAAAAATATTCACTCAGCTGAGAAGACAAACACCATCTGCAATACCTGGAAGATGTGACCAAATCAATGAAAATCCAAATGAGAACTAATAAAAAATGGTTACGGTGCGTCGTGCCGAATAACGCAAACACACTACGCATACATTCAAAACTTGTTTGCAAATTTGTTATTTCGAAAGTTGGTTAAGAAATTGAAAAAACTTTATATGGCTCATAAAGTGTTTGTATAAAAGTTAAGTGTTTGTCTGAGCTCTCCATCAGCACTTAGATTACAAATTGTAAGGTGACGTCTGCTCATCAGAAACACTCTTTGACAGAAAACAGGCGACTAGAAAGTGAGTGTTATTGCAACATAATCTACAAATAACTTTATAATGGTGTAGGACAACGAGGCCATTTTTACCTGTTGTATAAAAATTGTTTATATTAAATAAAGTAGGTCATATTTCCTTCAGGCTTCTTTGATTAATATTATGGTGTCTTTTTCTCTGCAGTCAAATATTATTTCGGATGTTTTATCAATTTTTGAAGTGTGGCAGTCAAGCATAATGTGCGAAACTGTTAAAGTTGTAGCGCATTGAGAGCATCGAATCGGGTCCACTTTAGTAAAATAATGCCTAGTGCTAAATATCGTTCTCCCCAGACGAACTCTTGCCAAAGTTATACACTCTTCCCTTGAGAAGTTCTCATTATAGTTCTGTCGAATTCGAAGCGGATTTTGTGTCTTAAGGAAAGCACCTGATTATTCCCACTTGTCACATATTTCCTTCCTTTGATATACAATAAAGCAACTTATAATCAATGTGTCTAAGCAACGAATATTGTTTCGACCCACAAGCGCGCATGGCGGACTGAGAGAGGCTGCGGATGGACGAAAATTATGCTACCCGTTATCTCTGACCAATGGTCACGGTTCCTTCTATCTTTAGGTAGGAGGGACTGCTGTTGGTTGTCGTGATGACGCGCACTTTCTATGGGCTAGGCACATGGAATGGATTGGCATATCAGACAGTGCGCTGTGCCCAGCCTGTGGAGAAGACGAGACGGCGGACCATTTCCTTTGCGTCTGCCCTGCCTTTGCTCGAATCAGGTTTGGGATTTTTGACACTGATGTGCTGAGGAGTAACCAACCTGGCTCCTTGGCACCACAGGATCTACTTCTATTTCTTCGGAGGTCGCGTACATTTAAAGCAGAGTAAAAGGGAGCCTTAAGTGCAGTACAATGGATATATACTGTGTCTGAGTGCTGCGCTTACTTCCGGCAAAAAAAAAAAAAAAAAAAAAAAACCAACGAATATTAGCAACTAATGACACTGATATAGTCTGCTTCGCTGCTGCATCTGCATATTAGTTTCCCAGGTATCCCAACATGTCCAGTTATGCACATCAAGCTTTCAATATATAAATTTCTGTAATTTTAGGCACTTCCTGTTCGATTTGCCAATGCCTTAAGGACACTGAGGCTGTCAGAACATATTAGCGTCTTCTTTTTCTGAATAGTTGCATATTCAACTGCAAAATGTACTGCCACTAACTCAGTATGAAACACACCTGAGTGAAAAGGCCTTGTGTCAGAATTTCAAAAGTTGTATTTGCATTTTCTTGTACATCCGCATAGGAAGATGTTCCTTCCAGATGCGACCCGTCCGTGTAGAGTGTTATTTCTGGCGCAAAAGTTGACTTAACTTCAGAAAAAAGTTGTCTGAAAATCACAGGGTTAGTTCCATTTTTTACTTATTGGCACAAATATGTATCAATGTTGATGTTGGAAATGGAGTTTCTGGTTGTTGTTTGCTTAGGTTCTTGCGGAATCGGAATGTTACGTTCAATAAGCAAAGTCAAGATGTTGTTAATGCCACACCATTTTTTGGCAATGTGGAATGTTTTCCACTATGTTTTAGTTTCTCCCATGTGATTTGAGAGTAAGCGCTTTAGCTCCTAGTCTGATTGCCCTATTTTGAAGCAGCTGCTTAAAACTATGAAGACTTGTTTCAACTTCTAGGGCGTTTATAGGCGTTGCTGCTAGAATTCCAGGAGCTGTTCTGAAACATTTTCTAAGAGCTGTGTCCAATTTCGTTATATTGGTTGCCGGAGTCCAACCATAGACCATAATTATACCATATACTACAAATTCCAATCGCCGTATCAATATGTGGACCCTTTTTTCTAGAACAGAACACCTTTAAAAGATTATTGATCTTACTTAATTTGTTAACTAGATATTTTGTGTGCTCATTCCTTAAAAGTGATGTTGAAAAAATCATTCCAAGTATTCTCATTTGGCTTTTGACTGGAATTTGCTCATCTCTCACATTAATCGTCCGAGTGTAGCAGTTATGTTTACGACAAACGTGTAGAAAGAAAAGAGGACGTTTCCAAGTAAACTCAGGAAGTGATCTTTCACCAATTCCAAGCACATGTCCATACCTGCCATGCCTGCCATGTAGTGTTACAAAGTTTTGCACAAATCGAAAATGCTCTTCAATTGAGTGTAGGATATGAAAACCCCAAAAGCGCGCTGAGTTGACCCGTGTACATACCCATATTACATAATTTGGATGCTTTTAACTGACTTCTTTCTTTCGACCGCTGCTGGGGTTATTACATAAATTACTGCAACGGCACGGCTTAAGTTATTCACCTTACTAATTCAAAATGCAGCGTATGCACATTTTTACACACCTTGCAGCTTGACCGAATGACCGACTCTTTTCTTTGTTGTTTTCTTTTTGTGGCACAGACGAGTGCATACACGCAGTTTCATTGGTTTCGCTGACAAGTTTGGTTATAAAATTTTGTCCAAATTATTCGTATTTTTGGTTGTTAAAAATTGCCTCCATCTCGGACATATCTGCATTAGCGCAAGATCAGTGAAAGTGTGAAGTGAAAACAAGTGACAGTGAATTAGACACCGAAATAAATTGAAATAAAATGGACTTAAAGGATTTCCGAGAGTTTGGCCACGCTGCTATTGAATTTATAATAAATTATTTAGAAAATATACGAAAGCGGTGAGTCTGAGTTTATTTATTGTGTACAAAGAATAAAGTGTAAACGTGTGCCCACAGCGATGTCCTTTCGACCACAGAACCGCGTTCAATAATTCACAGTCTTCCCGAAGATATTCCCGAGCAACCAGACCACTGGAGCGATATACTGAATGATCTGGAACATATCATACTTCCCGGGCTTACGCATTGGCAATCGCCAAATTTTCATGCTTTCTTTCCATCGGCATCGTCCCCAAGCTCAATTATTGGAGAACTATTAATTGCAGGCATTGGCGTACTGGGATTCAGTTGGGTATGTGATAAACAATTAAAACTGCATTATTAATTTATGCATACAATATTAATATGCATTTGTGTCAATATTTGACATTTTATGGTGATTCGTTATTATCACAGATATGTACCATAATTGTACCTCTGTAATCCCAGTCAGTCCCTATGAAATTCTCTTTTAAACTCGCAGTAAATATTGTGTAACATGATGACAGTGTAACTCGCTTACTGTATCCATTACTGGCGAGCAATATAATCCTCCAATCCACTCTTTTGGTAGTAGAAAATTATGCGAGTATAGGGAAAAAGCGCCCATATTGTTTACCAGCAATGGGTTCAGAGAGTGGGGTGCAATATCTTTATACTAGACAGTATTTCGTCAGCCAGAGGTTTCAGATAAGAATGGCTTATATAAAAACAGAAATGTGGTGGGCTGGAATTAACCTCAGAGCACTCAGAGCACTCAGTCACAGGCAGAGTATACTTAACGTCAAACGGCAAAGCAGCGAAATAAAGCAGACGGACGTTGTACATGAATCCACTAAAAATCGTGTTGAATCCACTCAGAATCATGGTGAATCCACTCAAAATCGTGGTGTGTCCACTACAGACGCTGGCAGCGAAAAAGAGTTTCTTTTCTCTGTGTTCTCTGGTCACAGGTACCATTGTACTATACCCAGATAGATGCTCCAGAAAGAGTAGAAAGATAGGAAAGATTTTTTGTTTGTAGGTGGGAATAGGAAAAATTTAATAAGGTCTCTATTCTTCGAACTTCCTAGTTTCATTTAGGAACCTAAGAATATCGAGAAGAGGAAGACTATGAACATTATTCATACTCTATACATCACCACCCTACAGCCTTATTTTTGCGAAAGCTAGATAACTACAGAGGAAGTGCTCAGTAGTGCCGTCCCTCTAAAGACAGGATTGACAAGTCGAATCGTTACCCATTATGACCATATGATGACCACATGTGTTGTGCTCAGTGATTACACCTAACAGTAGTCTCTGCTAACTTTTAGAAGAAAAGTCGCTAATTTCCTGTCTGGTTGTTTTGCGAAGAACTTAGCAATCTGCAGCAGCTCAGCTTCGACAACCTCCTTTGTGGACGGAGTTCCCGAAGTCGTTTATCCAACGCATGATCAGTGCAGAACTGATATCAAAGAAACTTTGTGGGCCCGACAGTGAAATTGCGGAGCCTTCCTTGGCCAACTTGTCGGTCATCTCAAACCCTGAAATACCACAATGCCCAGAAACCCAGATAAGACATAACCGATTGTGTTTTGCAATACTGTTCAGTTGTGCCTCACATTCACTGACGAATTTCGTGTAGACAGAGTTAGCAAAGGCCTTTAATGCAGATGCCTATGCACTTCCCGTGCCATCTCTTCTCAATTACCCAGCACACTACGTTCAGGAAAGCGAAGACCTCAATTAAGAAGGCTGTCGTCATCTTTCCTGTGGCAATAAAGTACTTAGTTTCATCATCTAAGTGCCAACCAGAACCGGTACCGTCTGAAATTTTGGATCCGTCAGTGTAGAAGATAAGCAGGTAAGCAACATCTCTAGACTCACCTATTCCACTCTTTCCGGGAATCTTACTTCATATCTCATTCCGAAGCTGACAGAGGGCACCCAATTGTCCACTGGCATCGAGAAAAGTATACACTGTTCCGACATCTGGTGGTGTATCTGGCTGTGCCCAAAGTCTACTCCGTCTTGCCACATTGCGCTAAATCTGAGTCTGTACGCCGCTTTCACTATCTGCTTATGGATCAGAATATCCAGGGGAAACAAATCCAGAATGGCTTAATATATTCTTATTCAAGAAGTTAGCTTTTCGATCAGTTTTAGTAGCATTGTGGCCATATATCATATTCGTAAGCACTGGCTTTACAATGCAACAATTATCATCAGGCATCAAAGTAGCCACTCCAGAATAATGCAGTGATGTCAGATCTCACTATATTAGGCTTGCTTGGCAATCACGGGTGCCATGCGAAATTTCCCAGCCGCTGCTATTGAAGCGATAATAGGATTATCCCCTGCACATCTTCGTGAAAAAATGTGCTGCTAGAAGTGCATTGAAGATGAAAATCTTGTCTAAACAAGAGCCTCCTGACTTTGGTCATATCAATATTCTAAAAAACATACCGGATCAAAAAAAAATCTGTTCAATAATGATGCAAGAATGCTTCAATAACTTACAATCTATCCAGTTGTACAAATAAGCAGACATATACGAGTATGTCGAGTCTATTTTGGAAGTAAGTTAATCATCGAATTGTTCCTTCAATATATTCATCGCTTCTTCCGATGTATTATTGAAATACAATCTTCTTCTTATCACTATGCCAAATTTCAGTGTCGCGATATTGAAATAATATAGTCCCATTCCAAATATGTCTGCTATCCCATTAAGCCAGAAATAAGCTGCATCGCTGAACAAAAGCAGTCTATGAACATTTCTAACTAAACACTTATATTTGAAATCAATGTTGATAATAGACGAATGTTGCTCCAATGTCCTTCGATCAATAATGATTTGACCAATTTTAATGACAATAATGACAAATTATTAGAAATACTCCCAATTAAAAAATTTATTCGGCTCTCGCAATCTCTTCGTATCGTAAATCTCTTCTAAAACATCTTTATTTGCGTAGGTTGGGAGAAACCGTAGACTATGTCCAGATATACCAAAAACTCCATTGGACTATTTACCTTTAAAGAAGTGTTAATAATACAACAGTTTAACAAGGTTCACATTTACCTCTATGTCGCTTGTTATTACAACTTTCAACTCGTTACTCCATCAATTCTAGCAATGCGTGACCTATTATTTATGTCTGTTGTTTACTCAATCATTCTAGAATTACGTTCACTTCTGCAAAGGAGGGAGCACATGTGTTTATGTCTCACATTATGAGAAAAAAAGACAACACTACTAACGATTTACAGCTGCTCCTCATTAGAAAGAACGACGTGGCAATAGCAAATGTTCTAGACATTTTTTTAATAAATCAGCTACAATTTTAATGTGACGTCTTTTCGAGTGACCCGTTTACACTGGAATTCGTATTTCGTCACAATATCTTTATGTAGTAAGATACTTTTTCACATATGTATAGTTAGTTGTCGAAATTAGATTTCTACTAACGTCAGTATAATTGTACAATTTTTACCATCAAGTGTCTGTAAGCAGATGCGGGTTGGCAAGAGATGGAGGTTACGCCCGTATGTTACTCACTGCCTATAAACGGCAATAGTATGACCAATTTTAACTTACGGTGCAATAGTCTGGTGGCCAGCTTTAAGCAGGAGCTATAATGGTCAGGAACTCAGTAGAGTACACAGAGCAGCATGTGTGGGCATTACAAGAGCTGTGCGTACTTGTCCCATTGATGCCTTGAACGTGATGCTTTATCTCCCCCCTATTGACATATACACAAAAAAAAATCGCTTTCAATAGCGCGGTGTGAGGCTTTTGACAACCGGCTTTTATGCGCAGTGAACTAACGGACAAAGCAAAGTCCTTGACACAATACCGAATTCCCTGGGCACGGGAACAAAAGATTACATGATACCACAACGGATTTTCGGATCGACTTCAAGGTAAGACTGCCGACATGAGCCCAGTGAAAAGGAAACAGTTTTCTTGAAGTATACGATATTCCCATATTCACAGACGGATCTAAGATGGATTGTGAGGTAGGTGCGGTCGTCCACTCACCACAGGTGGCCATAAACCAATCTATACGGTACCTAGAATTGCCACGGTATTTCAGGCAGAAGTTCTGGCGATTAGAGAGGTGTGCCGACTAATAGTGTGGCACAACACAGGTAGATGTAGGGTTGCCATATTAATAGACAGTCAGGTGGCAATAACGGCTTTTCAATCCACCACTATAAAGTTGAAACTGATCAAGAAGTGCAGAGAGGTGCGCTCTTCGAATTGGCTTCACCACCCCCAACCGACACTTTACATTCGCAAACAACGTCAAATACAGAAATAAAATCATCGATATTAAAGAAAAACCAGTAAAGAAAGCTGAAACAAGATACCCTTTACCCAGTATATATGCGTTTTCATATAGTACAATAAGAAACATTATCTTTGTAGACACCATTTCCATACTCATCAATTCCTTGTATAAGGTTCCAAAAAGTAAAATTACCATTAAAACGCACATCACAAAACATTCAAACATTGAATACCGATCGATGTTTTTCAACCATCGGTCGTGGTGGTTAGTTAAAATTATTCTAAATAATAATTGGATGTCAAATTTTGATAAAGTATGCATGGATGATATATATCCTAGTACCATCGGATGGAAAAATTTAATTGGTAGAACAAAATTAATGACAGAAGGTGTGAATAAAAAGTTCACAGAAGTACATTGTCAAATGATCAATTCACTACATTAGACTAAGATGCAGGTAAGAACTATAAAATCGTTTTGAATTTGTATTGAGTTTCAAATTATTTCTGCTATTATATAAGAATATGCAGAACCCAATAAAGACATATACAACATCATCTTAAAAAATAATCTTAATAGTAATTATACTCATACCTCGTAAAAACAACAATTTTGCCACTTTTGCATACCAGTTCTGTATTTCCCGTATGACTATTTCCATAGATTTGTGTTAATCTCCCATCCAATTAATCACTCAAGGCACTAACTGATGACTGACCGCAGTTATAGAGATTTGTAGATACATATTCGCGAATGCACATGTAATCGTATGAATTGAAACAGAATCGGCGGGAAAAACACATTAATTATAGCTATTATTAAATTTAGTATCGACCAAGTCGAATTACATTTAGTTTTGCCTCCAATTATTACTAATTAAAAACACACACATAATTATAAATAAGTACGTAATAAATCCAATCATTTTTATTATATTTTGTTTTCTAAGAAACACATTTTGTTTTAAAAATTATAAAAATTTGTTTGTGTTAATTTATGGGCGCTCTGCGTCGACACCATTTATTTTCAGCGCTTAAAATTCTAAAATGCATTTGATATGTAAACAAAAATATTATTAACAAATGAACATTTTGATTGATTTTTAACTTACGATAAGTTTGCTTTGAGGAGAAGTTCCTGGGGTGTTGAATATTTGGCACGTGTCTCTGAGTAGTCAGCGGATTATTTGCAGGTGTTTTGACAATTAGAATCAAAGTACCTTTGGTCAATTCTAATTGACATTATTACGCTGCAGAATTATACCAAAAACAGTGTTCTCTCTGACTCTACATCCGACTACTTTGATAAAAGCATGAGTCCCTCAAGGCAGTGTGCTTGAACCACTGCTGTATTTGCTTTTGACAGCTGATATGCTAATTTCAAATCAAACGGCTATATTCACATTTGCCGATGATACCGCCATACTGAGTACAAACAGCGCCCAACTTGAATCCTCGCAATGGCTACAGAGCCACTTACTGTCGATTGAACAGTGGCTTAACAAATGGATAATAAGGTCCACGAAGCTAAATGTGCACACCTAACATTTGCCTATTCGCACAAATGGTCAAAACATTCCACAACGCTTTCACATAAAGTACCTGGGATTCCACTTAGACAGACGATTAACCTGGACTAAACACATCGACTCAAAATGAGCTCAGATCAAATTGAAACTCCATACCTTGAACTGGGTACTATATAAGCATTCAAACCTTGCCTTAGAATATAAGGTGCTAATTTATACTAGTGTCATTAAGCCTATATGGACATATGTGATTCAGTTGTGGGGCACCGTCAAACAGGGAGAAACTCCAACGCCGCCAATCGAAAATTTTGAGAATGATCACCGGTGCTCCATAGTACTTGAGGAACATAAACATTCACCGTGACCTGAATAAACCCACAATTGAAAATGAAATGGTGAACACTTACAAAACCTACGCTCTTAAATTGGAAATTGGCCTACTAAAGGCTCCCTCTACAAGACGCTTCAAAAGGATATATACCTTAGATCTGATTTTATAACGTCTTATTGCATTCTGTGAATACACCAAATATTCGATGCAATGGCTGAGGATGTTACCTAATTTGTAAATTTAGTGTTGTAATGTTAGAAAAATTACTGTTAGTTTCTGAACAAAGAAAGATTCGGTAAATAAATAGATGGTAAAAAAAAGTGTTCTCGCTAAATTTATAGAGCTCTTTATATATAATTTCATATAATTCCCACAACTGATTCCGGGATTATTGATACATTCCTAAGATATTATTCGTCACGTAGAAGTATGCATAATTATCGCCAATAAATATGTATTTAAAATAAAAAAAATTTGTTGATTTTGCTTTGTATTGCATTGGAGTAAAAAAAAACAAATAACTCACTCTTCAAACCTTTATTTTTGTCTATTTGTTTATTTTTAAGCTAATATTCTTTATTATATATTTTCTATTTTCCCCCTTATATCTTAATATTAAACTTTATTTTATATAATAAACTACCCAAATAGTCAGTTAACTGATCTCGTACAATCATAATTCTGGAGGAAAAATCTTATTAATTTTATTCAGTAAATTTGCAAACGGTACGCAAATAGAAGATCAAAACAGAAGATAATTCTAATCACGATAAATGTGATGTCAAGCTTTTAGAATAGTAAAATATGCAAAAAAGAAGAAAAATAATTCCAACTAGAATAAGCAAGAGCAAAACTGAGAAACATTTTTTTTTTTTACTTATTTTCCGACACGACGCAAATCTAATCAACTTCTTTTGAGGTCTCTCCCCATGCTTCTGTATTCCCTCCATGAACAACGACTGTTTTGTGTTGTTACTTTTGATGCCCCGGACAACTGAGTGAGAGACTTCGGGTGTTTGTTTCTCCTCTGGCATTTCCGTTCATCTTCTGACGCGCCATCGCAGCTTTCGATACCTCTGTAGCCTCTGGCACCACTGCCATGAATAAATCATAGGCTTGACAGGCACGGTTCCAAAGCCATAATGGATAAGACTACTATCCTGATCGTGGGTCTCCGCTAAAATTGGTGGATCAGAAATAACGGAGTCCCCTTTTCCACATTGCTAAATACACTCCAGTATTCAGTTCTTAGTTCATTTTCTTGGTATAAGATGGATGGTTTGAGTGCTAAAAACAAGTTGCCCACGCTACGGCATTTGCTCATATAGTTTAATAGTATCTTAATTGTGTGATCAAAATGACTCCCACAGCAGCATTGGACATTATGTTAGACCTTTTGCCAATTGATTTGCATGGAACGGTTAGGTTAGGGTAGGTAATCGTGGCAGCCGGTCGACGGACCAGCTCACTCAGACCACCATGGGTCCATTGTGATACCACCGCGTAACAACGCACCTCTGATTTCTTCGTCGAACCATTTCGAAGCCCTAATAAAGCGCAGGATGCATGGAAAGCAACTTGCAGTCAAATCAGCTCTTAGACTCAGGGAACTCTACCTTTTAACTACAAGTAGCAGAGGTCATACGACCGTAGTAGAACAATTTCCTATTATTCCCAATACTACAGATTAATGTAATACATTAGAGCGGAATATAAGCAAATCCTTTAGCACCATATTCCCCTCAAAGGAGGATTGGGATAATGGAATTATGATCAATAGGAACGATTAACGATAAGTACTGCACGTTAATCTATTGTTCCCACCACTACTCAGAAAATTAGCTAAAACGATACATATATAAAGATTGTTAGAAGCCGGTTATAAAGGGCATGGTACATACCATCAAAAGTCTTATCTTCGTAACTCTGAGAGGTTATAGTTACGTCACTTTGCAACATACAGAAAAGACATCTGGATGTGGCACCAATCATAAAGTAAATTATATAGACAATG
This sequence comes from Clusia tigrina, assembly GCA_920105625.2. NCBI lineage: Eukaryota > Metazoa > Arthropoda > Insecta > Diptera > Clusiidae > Clusia > Clusia tigrina. Next base: position 36,777,515 of record OV050033.1, on the reverse strand, counting down.
GTAAACAATGTATATAAGAGTCAATGCCAATTTCGTCAAGCATTGTTAGCCTAGTAAGGATTGTTCTTAGCAACCAATAATAAGGCAGAATGAGAATAACTCCCAACTGGCAAAAGTTATTTAAGATTGAATATCATGGCTAACATACAAAGTACAGTATGGGAGAGAGCGCGATCATTCGAGCACACTGTTTGGTTTTTAATTACAATCAACAATAACAAGTAATTAACATTAAGAGATTTATATTTTAAAATTTTCTTAATGCATATTTGGATATTAAAAATCGTGCAATTTTCTTTCCGTATACTTCTAGATATGTAGTCCGGCTTGCACTGAACTTGAGGTGGTTGTAATGGATTGGTTAGCGAAGTTCTTGAAATTGCCAAACAATTTCCTACATTCCACAGATGGCCCTGGAGGTGGTGTCATTCAAGGCTCTGCCAGCGAGGCAGTTCTTGTTGCAGTGATAGCAGCACGCGAACAAATCGTTCGATACGTGAAATCTCAAAGCCCAGAAATAAGTGAGAGCGATATACGTGGAAAGCTTGTCGCTTACTCCAGCGATCAAAGCAACAGCTGCATCGAAAAGGCCGGAGTTTTGGCGGCAATACCCATTAAATTGCTGCCGACCAGTGATGATCAAATACTTCGTGGTGAAGTACTCGAAAAAGCGGTCAAAGCGGATTTGGCAAACGGTTTGATCCCAGTGATATGTATTGCGACACTTGGTACCACCGGCACATGTGCCTACGATGACATCGAAACATTGGGACCAATATGCAAAGAATACAATATATGGTTGCATGTGGATGCTGCATATGCAGGTGCTGCTTTTGCATTGGAGGAGTCTGCCTATCTGCGGCGCGGATTGGATAACGTGGATTCATTAAATTTAAACTTGCATAAATTCCTCATGGTGAATTTTGACTGCAGTGCTTTTTACCTGAAAGATTCCAATAAAGTAGTGGACAGTTTCAATGTGGATCGTATATATTTGAAGCATAAATACGAAGGTCAGTCTCAAATTCCAGACTTCAGACATTGGCAAATACCTCTCGGCAGACGCTTCCGTGCCCTTAAAGTGTGGATTGCATTCCGTTCTATCGGCGCGGAGGGTCTTAGGGCGAATGTGCGAAAGCACACAGCTTTGGCGAAAAGATTTGAAGATTATGTTGTCGCTGATCTACGTTTTGAGATAGTTACAAAGAGTTCTCTGGGACTTGTTTGTTTCCGCGCCAAGGGTGATAATAAGCTCACAAAGAATCTGCTTCAGCGCATTATTGACCACAAAAAAATATACATGGTGGAGGCAACTCATTGTGAAAGGCTCTTTCTGCGCTTCGTAATCTGTGGTATGGACCCACAAGAAAGTGACATTGATTTTGCTTGGTCTGAAATAGAGTCGCAGCTAACAGAAGTGTTAAGAGAAGAAGTCAAAGCAGTTTATGATGACCAAAGCTATACAGAGGCGAAAGAAGCGGTTGCAGGGAAGGAAGACATCAGCGTTATAACCAAACAATTATCTGCTGGTTTACTGCTAACCACAAATCATTGTGAAAAGTATAAATAAACAATTTTTAACACGGCTTTTAGAAATGATATTATTTATTTTCTTTATTATACACGCATATAATTAATTGTTATACAAAAAATATTAGAGCAAAGTGCTAATTAATATGGTCCCATTATTTGAATATTATCAGTATTGTTAAGCTTGATAGTAAATAAAAAAATTGTTTTTCACGTTTTCTGTGTTTATATTATTAAAGAGTTTCGGTAATCAAATTTTAAGGTGTGAAACTGGTGAAAGAAAGCGGGTTTGATGCGTTTTTTGGTATATTGTCTAGCGGCGCCAAGTTAATCCATGCTGACTAAAATTTACAACAAAACCCGAAATTTACCATTATATTTCCTACCTGATTAGGCGGTAACTCCCGCACCAAGAAATTTTTTCATTGGGCATTTTTGAACCAGATTGTGCAATAAGTTTGGGTGTTAAATATTGTACTCTGAGATTCAGTCAGTGATATTGCTAGAATTCTATCTTAACTTCTTTTTCTACCATGACCATAAATGGGTATTTCCCCAACTGTAAGCAATTTTAGTAGAAGATGCTTTTTTAGGCGGATGCTTAGGTTAGGTTAGGTTTTCATGGCAGCCAGTCTACAGACCAACTCACTCAGACCACTATGGGTCCATTACGATACCACCGCGTAACACCGCACCTCTACTTTACAAGTCAAACCATTTTGAAGCCCTAACAAAGCACAGAATATGTTTGACCTTCGCGCCGGACACTTCCGTAAAGAGTTGAAAGCGTATTTGCCTAAACAGCCTGCTCTGCTTCTAGCTAGAGCCGGGCACCTACAGAAGAGATGTTCCACAGTCTTCTCCTCCTCCTCATCCCTACAGCTTCTGCAGCATTCATGAGAGAATACTCCCAGCCTGAGAGCATGCCTGCCGAATAGCCAATGACCAATTATACAAGCCACGACCTTAGAGATATCATCTCTCGACAGGGCAAGCAGGTTTCTAGATTTTCTCCATTAAAATTTCTTCAGCATTAAAATCATGACTCATAAATTTTCAACGAAGAATACCAAAAAGGTGGATCAAAAAGATTTTTTTAACGCTCCATTCTTACAAGATTGTGAAGATTTGAACTCCAAAACTTGTGTGTGGCCATACACGATAAGAAGACATAATAAATGGCTATTAACCAGATACGAGTAATAATAGTTCAGCGTATTTTGAAAACTTGATCTTCAATTAAAAATAATGATTTTTTAGATCTCAACTTATTAGCCTGGACTGATTCGGAAGAATTGGATTCCAAAATATTTGACTGGCCGCTTCTGGGCGTTCGCTTCCTTAAGACGGTCCAATTGTTGATAGCACAGGTCCGTATACAAAGTTTGGCCGGAGGGGAGCAGCTCATAGTAGATGATTCCATACCAATCTCACCAAACGCACAGCAAAACCTTCCTGACCCTCAATCCTGGTATTGCCACCGTTTGCGCGGGCCTACCACGACCGTTTGCGCGGGCCTACCGCGACCTTTTTCGCTTGACGTTATCGTAAGTGACCCACTTTTCATCACCAGTCACCAACCGCTTTATGGGTCGATTTTGTTGCGCTTCAGCAGCGATTCGCAGATGGAAATTCGGTGCTTAGGGTTTTTTTGAGTTAACTCGTGTGGCACCCTTTCTGGAGCTTCTTTTTTCTCCTTCTTTTTGTAGCCTTATTCAAGTGGTTCCAAATGGATTTTTGTCTGCAATGTTTAACTCCTGGGCAATCGATACAGTGCTTACATGACGGTCGGACTCGACTATTTCCATGATATTAACGACATTTTCGACAATTGGCGGTCTGGAGCGTGGTGCATCTTTGACATCAAAAATAACGGAACGAAATCGACGAATCCCAAAATGCGCTTGATTGGCTGTTACAGTATCAGGACCATAAACCCTCACATAAACCATCACATTTTCAGCCGCCTGCCTTGCTTTTTCGCTTTTATCAAAGAAAAACTGTAAAATATGGCGAATTTTCTCTTTGCTGATGTCCATTTTTGAAGCGCGCTCCAAGAAAACTGAGTCAAGAAATGACAAAACCAGCTGAGAAGTTGTTTGGCTATTCTTGCGGGTTTTAACTGAACTCCACTATGTGTGCCATCTGTTTTTTCTGAGTGATTTCCATAATGAAATAGCAGCATAATTTCTGTCTTCTGGGATGAGAAGAAAACACATCACTAGTATCTTATCGGAGCATCAGGGAGACTGAAATAGGAGCAGCAGAGAGTTTTAGATATAAGTGAAGAACATTAAGAATTCGTGTGTAACGTTTATTAGAGTCTACCCGTTAATGTTGAAAGCGCCATTTCGTCGTACCATTAAGTTACTGAGTCCTATGGAGATATATAATGACAACTTATTGCATAAGACACCAATATCAAAAGAAATATACGAGTATATGGCAGAATGACGACTAGCCAGAAAATAGTAGAAACTTTATCACACTACCTTGAGCTTCCAAATATGGCAAGCGAACTATAAAACTGAGATGACTTCATATTGAACTAATGATTGCTAATTTGAGTATGCAGAGTGTAAACGGAAGTCTACAGAACACCCTCTTATAAAAGTTATGTTAATGGGATACTAATTACATTAATAAAATCACCTCTTTGTTCTTGTGCACACATCAAACCATATTCTTCTTATAAGCATGCATGTATGTCATGGATTTCTGTTAATATCAAAGTAATCGCAAGAGCTGCAATTACCCATATCCGAGTACACATGCATGTAATTCCCATGATATAATGTAGATCGCAATCGGTGGAACGAACTCGTCGACTGCAGCTGTCATGAAACTAATTATCAGCAAAGTTTTACTCTCGGTTTTAATTTTCCCACTTACGATCAATTAAATATATAACGTAAGCATAAATTAGTAAGTAATTAAATCAAGAATTTCTTTTTTACTCTATTTTATTTTACTATAAATAAAGACTCTGTAACATAAAAAGCTCCGGTGTTTCGCTATGCGCTGATTTCAGAACTTGGCTCTAAATATATTAACATAAATGATGAAAAGATTACTAACCATCTGGTCTTTAATTTATATGCAGGCGTGATGCAGAAATTGTAATGGGAGATTTTCAACAAAAAAGCTGCCACCACAGATTTCCGATCACGATTATTAAGACTATGGAATACGTACGGGTCTCTTGACGCTACGGATACTTGACACTGTTATTGATTATTTATTTATAATTAAATTGTTTATATTCACAAGAGACATGTTCGTTTATGCTGTTCAATGAAACAAATGCAAAGACAAATTAATATTAATTCCAGATTTAACTGTGACAGCCTCATATATGAACTTATGGTTCTTTAGATGGATAATAACACGTATTGTTACTATATGGACTATGATTATTTTGTAAACTAGTACTGACGAAAAGAAGTGGGAGGTCAAGGTTCACCTAGAACCGTCGAGCCAACAATGGTGATGACTGACGAAGAATGATGCACTACAAGAAGTGGCCTTTAAAATTAAAAGCAGTTTCAAATCTTGCTTGGGACTTGGTCTCAATCTTCTTTCTTCTTCCTTTTTCTTTTTAAAAACATATTTTCTCTTCAAGTCGAAGGCCTCAGTAGCTAGTACTCATTCCCCTAAACCCTTGCAGTCATAATTAATTATGGTATATAATAATAATAGAATTATAATAATAATAGAATTAGAACTAATGATACAAACACTCATACAGATCAGTTCATGAACTCAATGCAAACTGTGATGCAAGAGATAATGAAAAATCGTCCCATGTTGTTACAAGTAATAATAACAAAACCATGAATGGTTTAAATATATGTCACTGAAATGCAAATGGCCTCAGGAACAAAAATTGGAACTGCAAGAATTTCTAAGTAATAATCAGATATATGTCATGCTTTTATCAGAAACCTATCTGACTATAGATTAATAATAACTTTTACTAAGCCAGGGTACAAATTTTAAGACACTAAACACCCTAATATCAAATTATGTCCCAAAACAACAATTCTAATCAAGAATAGAACAAATCTCTATGTCCCCGAAAATTATTGCAATAACTATAAATATTGTAATAACCATCCAAGAATATGGTGATCTAACAGTTTCTATCATGTATTGCCCAGTTTTTTGACATACTAGGTCCAAAGTTCATAGGTGCTGGTGACTGCAAGGTACATTCCAAAGTAAACAGGACCTATTGGCAACAGAAAGATAGATATCTCACTGATGTACTATCAACATTTCATGTCATTTGAACTAATGCTTGGATTTGGACTTGTTGCGAAGGACATTTATTGGGGTTCGAGACTCATAACTCCAAAAGGTAGAACACTCTGGTCAGTGTTATCAAGAATAAATCTGGATGCTCCATCCCATGGACAACCATCTTATTGGCGACTGATCCTTCTGACTGATCAGTTCTGAACGACGTGGCATTGTGAAAAATAATAAGCAGACGATGGATAAAAGGCGAATCTCATACATTGGCGGTTAAAATGGCAATGCCTAGTCACAAACCTAAGGATTATACAATAAAAATAGCCCATCGAATAATCGAAACGCGATTAAGAAGAGAATGGCAATGGAACCATAAATCTCCAAAAACGAAACAGAAATTAGCAGATGATACATTATAAAATATGCTGAACTTGATCTCGGGCAATATCTTACAGGTCTTTGTAACACAAAGGTTTGCGATTATTTAATATGGAAAGCAACCGGAAAGATAAAAATCAAATCACTTTGAATGCACCCATTCAGTTAACAAACGATAATTGGGCCAGAAGTGACTCAAAAAAAGGTGAGGGATTCTCTGAACACCTACAAAATGTCTTCAAACCCAACCCGGAAACTAGAAATAGTCCTTTGTTACCAACTCAGAGCCATGAAAGAAAAGAACAACTGAGATTAAAAATGAAAGGTATAAAAGAAACTATAAAAATATCAATATAAAAAAGGATCAGGCAGTGACCAAATAAATGGCACATAATGAATGGTATTTTGCGCACTACCTACTTTCAAAAAGATTGGAACCCACCACGGTAACCAAGCCTTCAAAAGACCCATCAATCGTAAGCTCTTATAGACTATAAGGCGTTTCAACATGTTTTAGAAACTCTTGATCAAACCACTCTGCCCTATATTTATCTCAAAGAAAGTAATACCCGCTCATCAATTTGGTTTCAGAGAAAAGCACAGCACAGTAGAGCACGTGCACTGAATTATTTCTGAAATTCGGATAACATATGAAAAGAAAAAGTACTGATCTGAAACATACTTAGTTGTTGCTCAAACTTCTGTCAAGGTATGGGCATGACTGCCTCTGGTACAAAATTAAAAACATATCGACCACAGGCACACCTGAAGTGCTAAACAAGTATCTAAATAATAAAAAATTCATTGTTAAATACAATCCTTATCAATCCAATGAAGACCTTATGTACCACTGAGGACTGTTCTTGGCCCAATTCTATAGTTGCTCTACACCTCAAATCTGCCAATGGACACCCGATTACTCACATCAACATTTGCAGATGATACACTAATTTGAAATACTCGCCCTGAATTTAAATCAGCTTCTGATAATACACCTCATTGCAAAGGAGTGGACAACTGGTTGGAAAAATCGAAGATACCAGGGAATGAAACCAAAAGCATACACTTAATATTTACATTGAGAACAGACATTTGCCCCGTTATAACTGTAAACAACCAGCCAATCCCCCAAAAGAAACAAGTAAACTATCTTGGTATTCATCTAAATAGAAGATTATCATGGAAAAAACACATGGAAGCAAAGAGACTTCAGTCAACTTAAAAGCAATGAATTTGAATGGGCTTATACACATTTTCGATTGACTTATTCACATTCGAAAGTCACCTTAGAAAATAAAGTTTTAGTCCACAAAGCAATCCTTAAGCTAATCTGGAGGTAGGGGATCCAGTTATGGGTCACTGCATCACCCAGAGTAGAGAGAAGTTACAAAGAGTACAATCGCAGCTGTTAAAAATAGTTACAGTGGTGCCATGGTTTATTAAAAACTATAACATAGATGTAACGACTCTTTATAGCTGGGGTAAACTCAGCGGCTTCCAGGAATCGTGTACAGAAAAATGTATAAATCGGACGAGTTATATTAGTTTTAACGTATTTTATTTAAATTCGCAATACTAATTGTGGACTGTTGTTAGTCCTTACAAATCTACTTCCTTAATTCTATACCTACGAAAATAAGGTTATATCCTATATGTACTTGTACCCAGTAAGTATGTGTCTCAGCGGCACAGGTACCCCAGTATGAAAACTATTGAAAAACCTGATGTTCTTATTGAGTTGCTATGTCCTGGTTGTGTACGTGACTTATTGAGAAAGCGATTGAAAACCTGATGTTCTCACTAAGTCTCGACGGCTCTGTATCGTGTTTGTCTTAGTAACGTATGCGTCTCAGCAACATAGGTACCCCAGTAAGAAAACGAACGTTATGTAGCAAACGATGAAAAAGTAAGACAAAATATATATTAAAATCAAATCAATAAAATCGTTTTATTCCTGCAAAAACACCACTAACTTCAATCATTACCAAGGTATGTGCCTTATTTTAGTCTGAAGATGAAGTTTGACTGAATCCAAACATATGTTGAAATCGAAAATAACACCTTTCTCTCAAACCGTGAGTAGTTCCCATTGGATATTTGTTTAATACCTTTCCTAAATCGCTATCAGGCCTTTGAGGCTTAGCGCAACTGTTAGGTTAGGGAGGTGGTTTTAGTGAACAAAAATCTCAAACTCTCAGGTGGTACGTACCCCCTCGTGTTTTTTTTTAAAGAAAAAAAAAATTGAATAAATATTGTTAGTTTCCAAGTTTATAAAAACATTAAGTAAATAAAGAGAGTACCTTTAAATAAATGTATATTTATTGTTTAAATAAATGTGTTGAAAACACATCACTTCGGTTAAATTGCACACAATTTCGCAGCTTAATATTATTACAGAGAGTGTGAGTCAAATTTGATGTTCCCGAGTGTGAATCCGGATTTTCAGCTTCCCAATGATGCACTCTGAACCTTCATCTCATTACTGGGGCATACAATGAAATATTTCCAGCCGACGGAGCGCTCCTATTAAATTGCTACCTGCAAACATCCACTTGGCTTTTTTTGTTGTGTCTGGAATCATTCTTTATGATGAGAAGTTTCCATATAACTCATGACAATTAGAATCTTTTCCGGAGAGAACATATTTGTGATTTAATTTTGAGTAAAGGTCAGATTATTCCTGCTGTGAAGTAAAGTAATGTGAAGTAAAGAATTGACAAAAAAAAATGTTGTTCTTAAGTAGAAAACGCCTAAAAACGTTTATTTATGCAGTAAAGTTAAGTGGAAAATAGAAAAAGAGTCTGTAGAAATTTGATATTCTAACAACATGTTACTCCAAGTTTATTAAATCAACTGGTAGTGAAGCAAAATATAGTGTCGGTATATTCACAAGTTTCAGTTACTTATTTTATTGTGACTATGATATTCACTCTTTTAATAATAGTCACAAACAAGTAAATGTGGTTCTATTATTTTATACGTCTCAGTGGTATAATAATGATCCCTTTCTTACAGCACATTACTTTATGTTAATTTTCCTTATTTGACTTCACCACAGGCACCTCTTTTTATGATTACCACGGGCCCTCTTTATATTTGTTCAACGGACTTATGGGTCCATCAGCAAATCAGGTTCGGCAAAGGAAACACATCTAGCATACACAGAATACACATAGTTAGAAGATGTTTTTGTCATACATATTTAGGTGTGTTTTGGCTGGATTTTTAAGACTCCGACAACGATATTTTTTAATGTTTCAGTTTCACAGTGAGAGGAGCATATTCGTTATTTGAAAGTGGGGGCACATGCAATAATAAGTGCGAGCAGCGAAGAGAGAAGACGATTTTGTGAATAAAGAGGCGAGGGAATGGAATGAAAACTGACGTGATCTGACGTTCGATTTTTATAAATTATTTGCTATTTTACTAAGGAGTTATAAAAATACTGGAAAGACCTCAAGGATCGGAAAGTGTGCTTGGATTGTCATCCTTGCACTGCAGTGACTGAGGGGGAATGATAGCTTGCCAATAATGGGTGATATGAATGAGTTTCGTAGTCTTAATACTAGTGCGTCTTTTGATATAGTGAGTGAGCATCTTGTTTGGACTACCAACAATATATTCGAATATTGATTACGGTGCAATGATAAGTTTAAATATAAACAAGTTCACATCTGAATCCGGGTTTAAGTGAAGACCGACAATCAAATGTCGATGAAGTGAAAAAAGTTAGCACCCATTTAGATGCTGTGAACATTTATTACAGGGTTCTTAAAAATATCTTAATAAAATGTATAAAAAGATTATTTTGAAAATGGGGATAGAGAGCGCGGATAACCAAGTAAACATGTGTGATACATGGGTTCTCTGGATTGAAGACTTAATGAAAATAAAATGGAATGAAATGAAAACAACATTACCAAGGTTATTAGTTCTCGCGGATAATTTATCATGAAAATTAGTAGTAGTAGTAGTAGTAGTGGTGGTGGTGGTAGTAGTAGTAACAAGCTCTTTATTTATAAATAAACAAATAAATTAACACAAAATTAATTCATTACACAGAGCCGAAGATCAGCATGGCTTCAAGCCGTCTGCCTAATATTAAGTCTAATATTAAGTGTGTAAAGAGCAATAATTAAATAAAGTTAATTATTTTAATTTTACCTGTGATTGTTTGTTTACTACACAATCTAGAGGTACGAATCCGAGTATTGAGAGTTAGATTAAATTGTCAGGAGGGTAATTTCGTAACAATATAATATTATATATATTTTTCACACTATAATAATTTGCCCATGGAACACCGATATATACATTTGTTTAACTTGAATTCTCTCAGCTTTTATATGAGGCGATTACGATTGGTACGTGACCGAATCATGTCTCGTGATGGAAGAAATTAGTATAGAATAAATTATTATTCTGGATTGTAATGTTTTACAAACATCTTGTAAAAATATAGAAAGCCAAAAAAAATTTTGGACTCAGTACTAGATTGGACCCGGGAGGCTCGCGAATCGTAATAGTGGTACATCTGCGGCTGGTATTAGTATGTCCTGTGGATATGTGATGCTTTGGTGATTTGGGCGATTTGTATATATCTTATACAATATAATCACCGTAATTGCTTATAATCACACTATATTTTAAAGACTCCACACAAATTCGCATGAATACTCAATCCTCTAAGATAACAGTTGGGTTAGCTGACCACTTCTTTACAGCCTTTTTATACCCTTTACCCTTAAAAAGGGAAACAATGTTATGCTAAGTTTATTCACATATTATTTAATAATTTATTTGTTCTTTATATTCAACAAAGTTATATTGCTTTTTTTAATTTCATTATTAACTTTCTCGCAATTAGTCAGAACCTGCGTAAAAAACGAACTAATTTTTAAAACATGTCCACCGCCATTCACTTTATTGTCAATAAATAAACTAATTAAATAATATACTCGTATAATATCCGCACCGTTCATTAGCACCAACCATTTACATTAACTTATGTTATTGGTCGCTTTGGTCGCCCTTTTTTATTGTTTGATTCACCGATCTTGCCCACTGTCAAAAGAGAGCTTTAGCTGTCGCTGCATACTAAACCGACCAACAACTCTTACCATTGTTGAACCTATTTAAAGCAGGCCAGTGAAGCGAGCTACCGTCAGTCGACGCTTGATGTCAGGTGCTTTAGTGTTTGTTTTGATCGATCGAGCAAGATTTCAATTTGTTAAATACAGAAACATAAACATCAGTAAAAAATTATACAATCGGAATATTAGTGTAAATAAAGTGTACGGATGGATGCAAAAGCCTTTCGCGAATTCGGCAAAGCGGCCGTGGATTTTATAGCAGATTATATGGAAAACATACGAGAATGGTATTAAAGTTATATAGAATATATATTAAAAGATTAAATTAGCATAAGCATTCGTAACTTATTGTCGCCTCAGCGATGTGCTTCCTTCGGTGAATCCAGGATATCTGTTTGATCTGCTACCCAAGGAAATACCCGAAACCCCTGAAAATTGGAATGATATTTTGCAGGATATTAATAGGATCATTAAGCCGGGAATCACACACTGGCAATCACCAAATATGCATGCATTCTATCCAACCGCATCGTCGTATCCTTCAATCGTTGGTGAAATGTTGGCGGCGGGATTTAGCGTCATAGGCTTCAGTTGGGTAAGACTACCAAAAATGAAAATATTTTTGTTATTATTAATTTGGAAAGCATAATTGTGTCTAAATAGTTTAAACACACTTCAATATTGCAAATTCCTTGTTAATTAACTTTGCATATTGTCACACGAGCGTGTCAAAAGATTTCATAATTGGCGAAATTCACTTCAACATACGAGTATTAGGAGTTGAGATAAAGACTCGGAGAGATGGCTTTTTGTTTTCATTACTTTCACTTGAAACTGGTTTGTTATATTATCATTCAATTATAAATTTCTCATCTGTTGTAATAGCAGTGAAGGGAAAGGTAAACAATTTAAAAGCTTTATTTAATAATTAACTATTCAGAAGAGGCTGCATGGGACGATCAGTTAAAATCTGCGTATATGCAAATAAATCGTTGTTATTGTTAAACAAATTGTCGGTAAACTGTAGATCAAAGGAGTTTGCAAACCTAGCAAATGTTTTAGTAGTGTAGTGCTTTGTTATCACTGTTAAAAAACTACAGTTTTTCAAGGTATATTCTACAAATCTTCAATGATATTCTAGAACAGAAATTTCATTCTCCCATTTTAATTTTGTAATATATTGAAAAAACCTATTTGAAAAATCTGAAGTGTTTTTGCTGTCCTCCTTTCCGAGCTTATTAGTATTAATCACTGATGCTCTTAATTCAGGATAATGTACATCATTTTTTCGAACCTCATAGAAATAGATCGACTCTATATCAGTTTAGCTGAGGCGAATTCGCCACACTGCGTGCATATAATTCCATCTCTAATTGAAAAACAATGGCAAAATTGTGTTTGTAGAACTAATTTTTTCGTACGGTACAAATACACTTTCCACAATCTGGGGTATGGGTGACACCACTGAAACGTAGTAAAATAGAAAGAGAGACTTAACGGAACAAATGAGGGGTAATAATGAGACACAGTAGCTTAGAGTGTTGTGGAGTGAGACAGTACATGGACAGAATTTGATCAGTCAGTTCACCACCTGCAGTTAGCGTAGTTGTCTGGATGGACAGATTACAACAGTTGGTGTGCTGTTGATTTCTGAGATATAATAAACACTTGGGGAAAAATTGCCTTCCATTGAAACATCTCTGTTGAGGACAAGTGGCGTGTCCGAAATAGCTACAAGAGCTGCCAAAATGATACAATAATTCTCCTTCAGACAATTATTATGGTGGATTAACCACACATTTGCATCTACCGTGTGCAACTTGTCTGTCAATAAATTCGCTGAGAAATAATTTTAATTATTAATCAATATTTACAATTTAGAATCTTTTTTGGGAGTTTGGAATACCAAACAAAAATTTGTTCTTACTCCTTTTTTTATTACAACGCGGTTTTAAGGGAACAGATTCTTGTAGTTTTTTAAATTTATTTGATTATTTATAAGGGTTTTCACTTTTTGGTATAATCTCTATTAATTTTTGTGCCATTTTCCCATTCAATTGGTTTGGATTTTACCATCCTTCTTAGGGACCAACCAAAAAAAGCGAGACGGGGCATCACGAGTAAGTTCAAGCATATGTGAACCAATGTTAATAACCAAAATGGTCGTACGTATTTGATCGAAACTGAGCGAAACATTTAGACATGACGCTCTGTTCCGTAAGAACCGAGCTGCAAACGTCTGCTACTCGTCACAAGAGCTGCTCGGTTGATGGGCTGGTTATTTTCACAATTAAAATGACGGAGTTTTGCTACGATTTAATCGTCATTGTGAAGGATGAGCTCGCAATTTATGTAAAAAGCCATCCATCGATGCGTTTGATAGCGTCACATCTTGGGTTAAATGCCAAAATCGAAGTAACGAGGGCAGACGTTCGTCCAATCGCTATCGTTACGTCCCATCTATTTTGGTTGGCCCTTTGGGGGCCAAATTTCACAGTGCCGGATTTTGTTTCTGAATATGGAGTAATATTGTTTTTAAATATCATTTGAAGCTTAACACTTTTCTAATTCGACTTACTCTTAAATAGTGTATTATTTATTAGCATGTTAATGGATAATAATAAAAATAGTGTTAGTGTACAGTTAAATTAGTATTTAATCCCCGTATGATCAAAAAAGAGTAATCATATTACAAACTAACTCTCCATTTATAGTTTCATATTTTTCAATCAAGCAATCATCAAAAAATTCTAGGAACCGGAAAGCTATGGCAAACAATTTATGGCTGTAATTTTTGATAAATATTCCACTTCTGGAACAAAATACAAAATAAGTATTAGCACCTCATTATGAGACTTTATTTCGGGGTCTGTCATCATCATCATTTATACTGAAAAGTTAATTTTGAACTGTGTGTCGGTTTAATCCTACAAAAAGTTTCTTATTGCTTGCAGGAAATTTGATCTCCGTGCTATCAAAATAATGCTGAAACTTTGCAATTTTGAATTTTTGCATACGTGTGTATCTTGTTTATAAATAAACTCTTCAGTTGGACATTATCGGTAGCTAAAATTAAAATTTTGTGAGGGCAGTTAGTCAAGCTACTTCATTTATTAAAATAATTCCACAACGAATACGTACCACAAAAATGTATTGTAAATATTTGATGAAAACAGAGGGGACTCCCAATCAGAGAACACAGAGAAGAGACACTTAAACGTCAAACTTTCTGATGTTTAAAAAAGATGTCTTTGTTTATCATTAGTTGGCAATCTGTATAGGTTTGTTTATCATTGGTTAACCAGAATTCTGAAGAAAATCAGCCACACTTCTACAGTTTTGCACATGTGTTAGTGTGCACAAAACAAAAGTAATTTCTCTGTATTCTCTGCTCCCAATGGTGAACACGCGCCTCTCACGTTTGAGAATATTTATATCCAAATCTGCTGCTAATGTGAATTAACTTATATATATGGAGAACGAGAAAACTTGCTAATAACTACACTTGTCAACTATCAGGAACTTATCCCATATGGTTGTGACTCGACGATAGTGAAACTGTGATATCGCTTTTCGTAGATACAAGTTTTTGAAGGGTATAATATGGCATCGGTATAATCTGCAATATGTACATACATACGTCCTTATAAACGGCATGCAACTTCACATGGATTTCCTCACACGTCCTCCCATCCAAGAAAAGAAATCTAATCACAGATCGATATTACGCTTTCTCCATGGTTGCAGCGGTCAAAACAAAACTAATCGATAAATTTATCTGAAATTTTAGAGTCATCGTTTTAAAGACGGCAATAAATAATGACATGCACATTTTGCGTCAGTGATGCCATCAGTCGCTAAGCACGGGTACTATGATAAGTACCCGTGCTTAGCGACCCCTCGTATATTAAAGGTAGACAATTTTTTAAAAGGCAGACACACTTCTATAGTTGACTATATTACTATATTCTATAAATATTGTTATTATATTATAAATATCATATTATAAATTATGTTTTTAGCTGCCTCTGCAAAAATAACGAGTTGAAAGTAAAAAGTTTATTCGAAATTACAAAATCTATCATAATAATTTCTGCCACTTCTATACACCCACTTTGTCTACAACATTTTTTTCAAGTGATATTTCGTTGTCACGGGTGGGAAACTACTATAAGCAAAGATATTTAAATACAGAGCACTAATATAGTGTTGCATAAAGGGACTATAACTCACATATAACTATCGGTGTTTGATTTATATTCAGGATATTTACTTGTACAAATGATTCAATTTTAACAACTATTATTATTTTGTTTTATTTTGTTTATTCACATATTTAGATTTGTAGCCCTGCTTGCACTGAACTGGAGGTAGTTGTGATGGATTGGTTAGCGAAGTTCCTGAAATTGCCAAATCATTTCCTGCATTCCACAGATGGGCCTGGAGGTGGTGTGATTCAAGGCTCTGCCAGCGAGGCAGTTCTTGTTGCAGTGATAGCAGCACGCGAACAAATCGTTCGATACGTGAAATCTCAAAGCCCAGAAATAAGTGAGAGCGATATACGTGGAAAGCTTGTCGCTTACTCCAGCGATCAAAGCAACAGCTGCATCGAAAAGGCCGGAGTTTTGGCGGCAATACCCATTAAATTGCTGCCGACCAGTGATGATCAAATACTTCGTGGTGAAGTACTCGAAAAAGCGGTCAAAGCGGATTTGGCAAACGGTTTGATCCCAGTGATATGTATTGCGACACTTGGTACCACCGGCACATGTGCCTACGATGACATCGAAACATTGGGACCCATTTGCAGAAAATACAATATTTGGTTGCATGTGGATGCTGCATATGCAGGTGCTGCTTTTGCATTGGAGGAGTGTGCCTATCTTCATCGTGGATTGGAGAGCGTGGACTCATTAAATTTCAATTTGCATAAATTCCTCATGGTGAATTTTGATTGCACCGCCTTATATCTGAAAGATTCAAATAAAGTAGTGGACAGTTTCAATGTGGATCGTATATATTTGAAGCATAAATACGAAGGTCAGTCTCAAATTCCAGACTTCAGACATTGGCAAATACCTCTCGGCAGACGCTTCCGCGCTCTGAAAGTGTGGATTACATTCCGTTCAATCGGTGCAGAGGGTCTTAGGGCAAATGTGCGAAAACACGCAGCTTTGGCCAAAAGATTTGAGGATTTTGTCGTCGCCGATCCACGTTTTGAGATAGTTACTAAGCGTTCCCTGGGACTTGTTTGTTTCCGCGCCAAGGGTGATAATAAGCTCACAAAGAATCTGCTTCAGCGCATTATTGACCACAAAAAAATATACATGGTGCAGGCAACTCACTGTGAAATGCTCTTTCTGCGCTTCGTAGTATGTGGTATGGACCCGAAAGAAAGTGACATTGATTTTGCATGGTCTGAAATAGAGTCGCAGCTAACAGAAGTGTTAAGAGAAGACGTCAAAGCAGTTTATGATGACCAAAGCTGCACAGAGGCGAAAGAATCGGTTACAGGGAAGGACGACATCAGCGTGATAACCAAACAATTGTCTTCTGATCTACAACTCACCGCAAATCACTCGGAAAAGTACAAATAAACAATTTGACTAGTTTCTAAATATATATTTATTTATTATTAGTAGTTTTTAACTTGTGTTTTATTAAAAATAATGAAATCTTTATATACGGAAAAAAATTAATTGTTCTATTTTTTCCTATCGTACTTTTAATTAGGGACACAGTAACAAAATCGTAATATACTCGTATATAAACTTATCTCTGAAACATTCAGGGTTCTATCATAAATGTTGCTAGTAAAACGATTTATGTTTTGTTGTATGACCAAAAACATAAATTAAACAGATGCGTAATAACGCACTTCATACACTTTGTAACTTTATATTGGATTTCGGCAAATTTTAGTAACGTCCAACAGGTGGTATGGCAAGAATCGGTACATATACATATGTATATATGTTGCTGCACAATGCAACAGATGCAGTCAGTTGTGGCTCTAAGTGTTTATGTTGCTTGTGGGGTTTGCTTCTGCGCCGTGGCACACATTCATTGGTCATGTACAGGGGCCTTCAGCAGTTCACAGTCAGGCTTGGACGAATTGTAGCCACTTCGTTGAAGTGAAATCCAACAATTGCTTACTTGCAAATAATGGATAAATTCAGGGTAGGTTGGAGTTCCTAGCGTGCTTCTAAGGACGGAAACCGTGCTTCCAGAAACTTCAAAAAGTATGCTACCGAGTGCAGTGGGATTTTCTAGTGCTTGTTCTTGGGTTATATGCGCGTCCATTTTTTTCAACACTATGTGGAGTAGCAGGGGACCCCATTCTGCTGTATATAAAGATTAATAGTCACTCGGGCATTGCTTCGTGGAAATCCTTGACGGGTCTCTCTGACAACCTTGAAGGATGATTGATCAAGAATCCGCTTGTTATTGTTGAAGAAATTTCCATGCCGTTTGACAGTTTGTTGGCAGATGACCAATCACTTCTTCAGCCTCACCAGTAAGGTTTGTTTTTAAATACCAAAATTTCTATAGAAACCTGTTGTTCTAGCCACTTAATAAAGTAATTTAGATTCTGAAATTAATAAGAGATCGGGTAGCCTGGACCAGGGGACGTCAACTTATATCCTTAGTCAATCATGGCTCTTCGTACATACGATTCTTGCTCTCCAACGAATATTCAAACAACATTCATGCATAATTCAAAATTATTATTATATCGAAAATTTTATTAGTCAAATTTTATCCAAATTTGTATAAGTTAGCAACATACGTGTTGCATGTCATTGGCGCCGTGCGCTTGCGCAGCGGTACAAAGCATTGTACGAAATATGCTGCAACAGGGTCTGCTGCCATCCGCTGCGCAGGGGCACGATAGACGGTGCTGGTTCTCGGTACGTGAGAAAACACAAGACGGACAGCATTGGCGCCATGCGCTAGCGCAGCGGTGCAAAGCATTGTACGAAATATGCTGCAACAGGTGCTGCTGCCATCCGCTGCGCTGGGGCACGATAGACGGTGCTGGTTCTCGGTACGCGAGAAAACACACAAAAAGAGCATTGGGGCCATGCGCTTGCGCAGCAGTACAAAGCATTGTACAAAATACGCGGCACAGCCGCTACGCGTAGATACGGTACACGGTGATGGTTCTCGGTGCCGGAGGAACATCACCGAGCATGCCGAGACATGTGTTGTATGTCGGTGCCGCCAAGCCCAGCCGTGAAACGCTGTCGCGCAATGCCGCCTCGAAGCGCCGTCACCATGCGATTGTCGGCGGTGAAAACGTATAAAAAGAACCCGAGTACAAGAGCTCGCATCTTTTAATTGACTAGAGCTCGAAGGAGAAGGACGATTATAATAATAAAATTAAAATAAAAATTAAATAATTTTATAATTTCAGATAGATGCAGGAGATATTATATTATATGAATTGATGATTGTTTTTAAAGTTTACCCAGTAATATCAGGAACACAGAAGTATTATTAATAATTCAAAATCAGCAAAAGTTTTCAATACTATTCGGGTCGCTGAACTCGAATATGGATTCAATTTTTTTCATGCCAAGGGTGTAGATTTATAGCCTATCAAGAAGCAGTAATAGGCAAGCGCGATCCTCACTGTATATTTAAATGATTCTAAACTCAAAAGAACAATATAAATGTATATTCCGGCTACGTTATATGATTAGAGAACCATTTGAGCATAATTGTTTCCTAGGTGACTGGAACACCCTATGTTTAGTACTTTTCAATCTAAATTAATCTATTACTTTTTCTACAAATGAAAAAAATGTCCCTTTGAAACTAAACATATGGTTTTGACATTTACTGAAAAAGAATGTTCGTAATAGAAAATAAATGACAAAATTATAAATTTTATTAGCCAAAATTTTTAGTATTAAGTAATAATTCCTGGTCGCCTCCTAAGTAACTGACATGCAATGGTAAGTAAGATACGTAATATCCGCGCCAATTTATTGTATGGTGTCCTATAAATACATATAAACAAAGACAATTTTTGCATGTAACAGTTACGGTATTGTAAATATCGCGCAAAATTGAGTTCATATTGAATGAGCTGAATTTTTAGACACACACAGTGATGAATTTCGTATAATTTTGGTGATATGATTGACATTTATTTTTAGTTTCAGATATGTTGGGAGGAGTCTTTATTGTGCACCAACTTTGAACAGCATTTTGAATGTACCGGCAACAAAAAAACCAAAAAATGATGTGCAGATTATAATTGTAGGAGCTGGACTTGCTGGGCTCTCCGCTGCAAGTCATTTAATCAAAAACGGCTTTAAGCATACGATTATACTGGAAGCAACAGAACGTTATGGCGGGCGAATAAATTCCAAACGATTCGGCGATGCTTACTGCGAACTGGGTGCTAAATGGATACCAATTGATGCATCTAAGGATTCCACGTACGAACTTCTACAAAGAGCAACAGGCTTGCAGAAGAAGATCCAGCAGAATGGAGAGTTACTCTATGTCACCACTCAAGGCACTAAAATTAACAACAATATGCCAGAAGTCGTTGAGTTGTTGTTTAAAAAAGTGTGTTCTGGGATCAAATTGGAAGAAAAATATAAAGCTGGAAACTTGCACGAACTAAACAATGTTCACACATACTTTCAGGCGGAATCTTCTAAAATAATAAAGCATACTTTCAAAGGTGAAGAACAAAAAGTTGCTGGTGACATATTCACTTCACTCTTCAAGGAGTTTGGCAGTCTTATCGGTAGCTGTTTGGAATATGTGAACATCGAGCACTTAATGAACTTACAAAAGCATAATGCAAATCCGATTTACATACCATCAGGTTTAGATAACATCTTGAAACATGTTACCGAAAACATTGAATCGGATCATATGAAAATTGGAAAACCAGTTGGCGAAATAAAGTGGCTTGGTGCATCAAAGACAGACAAATTGAATTCTGTGGGCTGTTTGGATGGCAGTGTCTTCAGCGCAGATCATATCATTTGCACACTTCCATTGGGAGTGTTAAAAAATTTCTCACGGTACATGTTTAAGCCGATACTACCGAATGAAAAGCTCAGAGCTATTAGAAACATCGGTTTTGGAAATCCAGTAAAAATTTACTTCGAATATAACGAAAACATAAAGCCATGGTTCAGGGAGAGCATACGACCTTTGTGGAGTGCGGAAGAACGACATCAAGATTTAAAATGGACAAAACAAGTTGTGGAAATCTCAAAACTACCAACGAGTAGTCGGGTTCTTGAAATATTAATTGGAGGAGCTTATTATGATAAAATTGAGAAACTTCCTGACACAGAAGTGTTGGACGAAATCACAAAATTGATGCGCAGTTGTTTAAATAACTCTAGTATCCCGTATCCCACATCAGTGCTGCGTTCTAACTGGAGTTCTTGTGCATGTTACTTAGGAGGGCGACCATATTTATCTACCGGAAGTACTATTAATGACGTTAACGCATTGGCCGCGCCATTGGGTTGGGAAAGTTTGCTGTTCGCAGGAGATGCAACAATACTGAATGGATTTGGAACGGTTGATGGAGCTCGTATGAGTGGCATTAGAGAGGCTCAACGTATAATAGACTATTATAGTAAATAGACACTTCTAATAGTAGTATTTTCTTCATTTAATAACACACAAAAACTTTTCGAAGCCTTACATCTAAATTACTTTAAATACACGTAATAAGTGATCCATTCATTCGAGTATTAAGTTGTATATACGAACAATGATAAACTTTGAATTACAATAGTTTCGGCCAACAATAAAAATTTTAACATTTAACAAACACTTAAACAGTTAACGAAGCACAAAAAATTCCCTAAACGTGTTTCTCTTGTTCCCTTGGTCCTAAGTCTTTACTTTTACGCCAGCAGTAAACGCAATCAAGCAATCTTGAGAACCTCATCCGCTGCGGTTTGAACTTCCTTCCATGAGTACTCTATGTCTTCTGGTTTCATAAATCGTGAGCAAACCGCCATGCGCAAGAAGAACACATCGCGTATTTTTGCTGGAACCATGTGTATGTTTCCACGTCCATTGATTCTCTTTAGGAGCGTCTCATTAAGTTCATTCAAGCCCTTCAATCTGAAGCAGACTAACCCCATGTTGACTTCGCCAACTACTTCGAATCGGTCATCAGTTTTGCACAACTTCTCAAACTGTTTTGCGAAGCCGCAATGACGCCTGATGTGCGCTTGAAGATTTTCCACTCCATACAAGCGTAAAACAAACCACAACTTCAGTGCACGGAAACGACGTCCCAGTGGAATTTGCCAATGTCTGTAGTCGGGTGCAGATCCCTGCATTTCATGTTTTAAGTATAACGGATCCACGTTGAAAGCATTGACTATCCAACTGGGGTCCTTCAACCAGAAAGCACTGCAGTCGAAGTTAACCAGCATCCATTTATGAGGATTGAAATTGAAGGAATCGGCCTTTTCTATGCCCTTCATTAGATGCCTGTACTCTGGACAAATGAATGCTGATCCCGCATACGCCGCATCGACATGGACCCACACATTGTATTTATTGCCAACAGCGCCGCACTCATCCAAACGATCGAACGCACATGAATTTGTGGTGCCAAGTGTGACCACAACCTAGAAATATTAAACAATCATTTTCCTACTCTATTTGCACAGCAATTCAAGCAATTTACATAGAACGGTATCAATCCCTCTTCCAAGTCTTTCTTAATAGCTAACTCCAATGCCTCACCGCGTAGCTTATTATCTTTGTCTGCTGGTACCGATCTCAGTTTAACGCCGCCTAAAAGACCAGCTCGTTCCACAGACGAGTGTGCCTGTTCCGAGTTGTATCCAACCAATTTGGATATAATAGTGTTCTCATCCCAATCTGGATGCAGTTTCTTGACTTCTACAATTTTCTTCGCTTTGGCACCTAATAATGCTACAAGCGTCGCTTCGCTTGCTGTACCTTGTATTACGCCACCACCCTTTCCACCAGAGCAAGCCAAAAACTCGGCTGGCAATTCGATCATCTTTCCTAGCCAATCTAACATCACAACTTCCAACTCAGTACAGGCTGGACTCGCAATCTGAAAGTAAAGTTAATAAAAAAATGTGAATATAAATAAAGTAGTATTAAGTTTATACAAAGAGCGTACCCAAGTGAACCCTATACAAGCAATAGCTCCACTCAGCATGTCAGCAACAATAGCTGGATAAGAATTTGCTGTTGGAAAGTAGGCGTGAAATTTTGGACTATGCCAATGAGTAACTCCGGGCATAATAACACGCTCGATGTCCTTCATGACATTTTCCCACGAGTCTGGTTCTTGTGGTGCGACATCCGGGATTAACGGACGTAAGTAGCCAGGCTCAACTGTGGGCAATACACGTCTGAAATTAAGAATTCAATCGATAAGATTACATCAGGCAAAAGGAAATAGATATTGGACCCACTATCAATTATCAATGGATGTACTTAAATAGATTGGTTCAATAAGATTGTTTTAGGTACTTGGAAGTGAGATATCTATTGAACAAACCCTGGGAATCATCATGGAAAGATTGACACCTGCCAACCTTTACAAATTGTGGACATTTTTTTTTCAAAATCAATATCGAACTAGAAAATGTTTTAAGAACTTCATAAGATTTATGAGGATTCACTGAAAACCATCAATTTGCAGTAAGGAGAATCCTCCTTTAGTCAGTGCCTGAACGGCGCCACACCGTGGTATCAACCATTAGGTGGGCTGAAGTGTGCTTTTGGGAAACTAAGCTGCCAGTCCCAACTACCTACCTAAGGACAATACTCATGAAAACCAATAGGCACCATTCCATCCAGGTAAATCAGTTTGGTGCGCAATATGAACTGGCTTTTCTGTAAAATAAGACGAGACAGCGCGTTGCCCCGGCTGTGGCGTCCAGTACAGATCCATGATAAGGGTGCATTTTGTTTTCAAAACTTCGAGATGTTGATGGGGATAACATTTGCATTCACGAGAACGGTGACTTCTCCCATACTCGTATATAGAAGAACAATCCATTAATTGAAGGAATAATTCAATGATAACCTTATACCAGAATGGACAGTAAAATCGTGTGCTTTCACATATCTGGATTTCTTGTGGAGATATCGGAAGTCTTTGATAATCTAAAAATATTGAAGCTTTGGAAGCCAAAATGACGAAATACGGCCAGAGATCAGAGTTAATTGTAATGATTTCGTTGGTTATGGAAGAATACCGAAAGTTTTCGTCGCTAAAATTGTATAGTCTTGAATGAGAGAAATCAATTTCATGTCTCTGGAATACAAGATTGTTATGTACCGTTACGGAAACCGCGCAGGAAACATTTTTTGCTTGCTTTCCCATAGACCCTTTGTACTCTTTACTAATTAGGGGTTCTCTCGTAATTCTTTAAACGTTGAATAAGAGAAAACGATAAAACCAATTGCATATTTTTAACTGTAGTTCGCTCCTTACAAACTTTTTATCGTTAGTTTTACCGCTGTTGCTGGAAGGTTACATTTTATCGTATCCAGCATGCCAAAATATCAATAAATATATCAAGCAAGGTAAGCATTCTTTTCTAATACAAGTCGATGTTACCATAGCAACGGAGTTTGCTTTATTAAATATTGATTTTTTCAGCCAAAACTATTATTTTCTTCTACACATTTATTGAAATTTTAACGTGTAAAAATTGAAAGGAGCATCCTGCACTCTTACAGAATCATACTCTTTTCAGCGGTACTAACAGTACATAATTCTGTAAAGGTGCAGAGTGACATTAATCAGAAACGGCAATAGAAACAGAATTCAGTACATTTGCAACAGAAACAGAATCAACAACCGAATTATTATCAGAATAGCTACATAATTTAACGACAGAAAACGAGACTTCGGCGACAGAACAGAAACTACTCATCGTGAGTTGTTTCTGTAGCATAAAGGATAGACATATTAAAATAATTGTTAGTGCTAGCGACGATTTTAAATTTGTCTCGTTCAATAATTATGGTTTGTTAAAAATGCATTTTAATAATTAGTAGTAATTATGGTTTGTTAATTATGCATTTTAATAATTAGTTAATTTTTTTCAATATACATAATTTCCGATTCTGTTTGTAAAACTCAACTTCGAGGTCAACAGAATTTCCCAACAGTAGTGGTTAATTTATTTAGTTAATATATTTAGGAACATTTAATATCAAATATTTCTATTTAAATGCTGGACATTAATAAAAATTTGATTAAAAATGATTTGTCTCTAATTTACAATAAATTTGTTCCTTTTTTATTAACAAAACGCTGAATACGTCTAATTCTTTGTCCCTGTACGCGCTGCAATTTATTTACTTGTTCACTAAATATAATGACAAGATTCTTTATTGTCCGCGTTCAAACGAAATACAATTTTACATAGTTTTCTTGTGAATTCTGTTTCTATCACTGTGCCTGCTTCAACTGTGTATGTGCACCGCAAACAGAAATAGGAGTTAATAATGTTCTATTCTGTTGCCGTTTCTGTTTTATGCCACTCTGTACCTTTAATAGATAATTACAACACTCGCAACCAAATGCTGCATATATCTCTGCACTATCAGTTACATTAGCAGGCGGTTTTCAGGTGGTTTCCCCAGCTCGAATTGTTGTAGTAACATGAAATAAATTATTTGTTTGCTTAGCTATTCTAGATACTTAGTATTTTAAGACAATTTTGATACCAAAGCTTGGAGATATGTCCGTGGTCCATTTGAAAAGCATTTTATGGTTCGTCGAATGCAAGAACAATTCATCAGAATGTATTGAAGAACGATTTTAGAATGCTTGTTTAATTTCTTTTGCTGTTTGTACAATGTTTCTTATATAAATAATTCGCCAGTGCAGCAGAAGCGGTTAAATTATAGTTTAGATAAAAGCTCAAAAAGATGACCAAAGCTGTAAAAGTCATTGGTATTCAACCCTCGGAAAAATTTAGAAGTATTTGAAAATCTGACAGCCGAAAATTAAAAAATAATCGTCAATTGCGAGAAACTTTGTATGTGGGTATGGAGTTTCCGTGGTCACTTATATTGTATTATATATAAAAGTATATCCTGATTAGGCTAAGTAGTCAATGCTAGAAATTCTTTCTACAATGAAATATAGAAGAGGGGCGTGAATATATCGGTCGGATTTGAATAGCACCAATTGCTTGTAGTAAATAAGAATATAGATAGACACGAGAAGTATGCGTGGTGTTGGTGGTCTGATTTTTATCAAATATTATAAAGCTCGGATAGGGGTTTAAATTTGCCTATATTTATACATGTAATTCATATGACAAATATATCTTTTCGTGTTTCAAATATATCACTTTAAGAACATATGCATATATGTAGATAGTAACTTTTCGAAAATGGATTGGAGAAATTGTTGATTTAATGACTCAAAAAGGTTTCTTAATCGATTTTGGTGAGGAGTGTAATATTGCCGATGTAATGTAATGTAATGTAAAAGGGAGGTATATATAAAGTAATGCGACCTAAAAGATCTATTGTACAACCCTCTGCTAATATAGGATAACCCTATAGAAACTCATCCATCTTTGTTATCCTTAGAAATTCTAGGATATCAGCTGGATCTAGCTTTGCTATTTCATTACCTGGTATCAAATATGATCCCAGGCATTTGTATCTGCTGTGCATCAGTGCTCCACAGCTGTCTAATATGTGCTCTGGCGACTCGGTTTCCTCGTCGCAGAATCTGCACAATGAACTTGAAACGATTCCTATGTAGCTTAGGTGTCCCTTGAGCTGACAGTGACCAGTCAAAAGCCCGGTCAGTATTCTTAAGCTGCAAAAGTCAATGCAAAATTTGAATCTTTTGCGGTTAGCCGATGTAGCAGGTACATAAATACAAAAGTATTCACATAATCCTTGTGAAAAATCGATCAGTTATAAATTTGTGTACATACGATCCATTGTCAACAATGAACTTCACTGAAGATTTGTTTATACTTTAAATAATTGAAATTACTTGAAATGAATCACACGACTGTAATATATTTAGTGCGTCTGGACAGCCCGAAAAGCGCAATGCACGACAATGCCACATACTAATTCTATTTATAAGCATTCGTCCTTCGAGTACCTCTGATTACTCATTTTATGGCAAGTGATCTTAACAGAGAATATATTTGTAGGACTGGTTTAAAGAATGTGTGCTGCGATTGATTGAGTAAAACTGTTTAATTAGTTTTTTGTTGTTCTCTTTACTCTGAAACAAATTATCACAATAAATATGTCAATTTTGTCATTCACGACAAAACGTAGCACAGTATTATTCGTGCGAGGTTATTGAATTACATGCTTGAATATTGTACCAAAATACTATATAGTTCAATTTTTGCACAGTATTTACTTTTACAGTTGTCTAAAATAAATTATATTATGTGATAAAATTGAAAAGAAATCTGTGATACAAATAACAAGAACTTGGACTAACTGTAAATGAATGTGGTTAGAGGCGGGGAGGTCTTCTCTTTCCCTTACAAATTTTAGCAAAATATTGAAGCACGGTCTGGCATCTGACATTCAAGCACCCTATAGGAGCGCTACAAGCTTTTTACATGCCCAATATACAAAGCTACAAGCACTATGAATTGTAACATTGTGAAGAACCCTTTGGGAGACCTTGTGGGGCTCTATAAAAATATAAACTTCGAAGCACTATTAAACTAGCTTCCTAAAGTGCTTTATTCAAGAGTATTGAATTACATATCTTGAATGCCTTAAGGGTACAAATAGCTTTACTGCCTAATGTAGCTTTATAATATCTCACAAGTTTCGCGAGATAAAAATATTGTGAATTTGAGATATATTTATGTAGGTATGCATCTACTTCTCTCTCAACGAAACCCGAATTAGGAATCACATCTGTCGACCGCTTCGACCAGTTCTGACAAACCGAGTCGTCAGACAAAACGTAGCCTTGGCTTGTCAACAGGTCTCCTTTCCAGAGGACATGTTCTCTTGTTAAAATAAGTATCTTGTGTTAATACATTCTCGATCTATTCTCTGTTTTGCCTGAAATGCTCCGAATAGTATAATTTAAAAAAATACACAACCATACCAAGAATAGCAGTTGTGGACCAAAAATAACCACAGTTAACATTAGAGAAAATAATCTCGTGAACTTTATACAAAATTTTCGTAATTATCCAATTATTTTTTTCCTTTTCGAACTACGAGTAAAAAAACACATTAAACAATCGTCAGAAGACTCCTTCAAATGTAGCGCTATAACTGGTGTTCAAAAATTTTATGTTTATCAAATTATACTTTAAAAATGGTTTGAAACTATTGAAAAAGTTTTTTTTTACAAGAAAAAAAATTTCTCTTATTAACAGGCAGGCCCACTTTATTTCTATGAAATTCTCTTATGTTATAGGGCTTTTTATAAAATCTCTTGTGTTATAGGGCTTTTTCGTAGTTCTTATAAACACTGTCCAGCTTTCTTTGCGCTCTTTTTCGAAATAATGAATCCTATTTTATGAACATATTTCTTTTGGAAGAACCTAATCGAATAAATTAAACATCATTGCAATATATTTACACATAAAGCGGAACTTGCGTGCTGACTATAAACGAATGAAAGCAACAGTAAAGGTGAACTTATGCAAACAAAAGAATCATCACAGGCATTTTAAGCGGACACTGTAGACTCAACTATCATATGAAAAAGATGGGTCTATAGTGACGAAACCTCCCTGCAACCGATCACGGACTGCGGACCATTGACACACAAAAGACTAAGGTGATTTGGAAAATATATCTTAAGTTAAAACTGAAGTAACTTGCTGTAAGAAATATCTAATTTCTGCAGAATCTTGCATCATCTTACATTATTTTACTTTAATTTACTGTAGACAGAAAAGCTCTGACCCGTAATCGACATACCACATACAGTTTTTACTTTACATTAATTTACTTTACACCTTGTATAATTAGACCTTAACTCTCATAGTATCACCAGAGAACACGGTGAAGCGACACTCAAATGTCAAATTTTCAAACGTCAAAAAAAAGTCTGTTTATCATTAGTTGCCTATATGGATAGGTCTGTTTATCATTGGTTCTGAAGACAATCAGCCACACTACTACAGTTTTGCACATGTGCAAGTCTGCGCAAAACAAGCGTCATTTCTCCGTATTCTCTGGTATCACGATCCCTTTTTATTGAGAAAAAAACACCTCAGAATAAAGTGACGATCTGCCATCAGCAATGGTTTCAAATACAAAATAATGTAAGAACCCTATTCTGATCTTAACTTGTATAAGTCTTGACCACTCCACTCTCTTGTTCCGGATTATATTTCGCTTTAGCTAATTAATTAAAGTAACTATAGTTAATGTTTTATGTATTTTATTGTGTTATTGAACCGTTAAAGTTGTGCAACAGTGCATGTCTGGCGGACACTCAACAAGAACAACAACTGTTGCGAGATAACAATGGGTTTAAGCGTTATTGCTGCTTTTAAAAGTTCTTTAACCTTGAGGTGAGATCTACGTTCGTTTGTTGTAATACATTTAATAGAAATCTAAAAAATGAAAGTCAAACTCAGTCATGCGTTTTGAAAGTATTCGCAACTGCTGGCAGCGAGAACCTGAGATTGAGTAATTTCTTTTTCTTATTTTTTCATAACATTGTTTATAAATGCTGATTGCAAAATGCGGAGTACGAAATCAAGAACATCAGGTTCTCGTGGCCTTCCGCACTTGACTTACTCATGATTGTAAATAAGTAAAATCCCAATTTAAGGTTTTTGTTGCCAACTCGTGTATTGCAAATTTAGTATTAAACAAATGCAATAAATTTGGCGACACTTGTTTGTAAAGAGGAAGTGGATATTTATAAATCACGCAAGTTCACTCACCTATCTCTGATGTTCTCCAAGTAATCGGCTATATAGTCGACCATCGATTTGGCGAATTCCCTGAATTCCGGTGCTTCCATGTCGATCTATAAGTAATTATATTAAGCATCAGAGTTAAACTATGTTCGAAAACTTCAATTTTGTGTTTCTCTTCTAAACATTAGTAGGTTTATTATCACATACATTTTTATATAAATTATTAGATAAGCTATTAGATAAGTTATTAGTAAACTCACCGACACCTTAGGATCCAACTTATTCAATTTAATGTTAGTATCGATTTTAGGTTTATCAGGATTGTCCTGTTCTGAGTTGTTTTTCATGTTAGGATACATTTTTTTTTGCCCTTATAACTTACAAAGTAGCAGCTTTAGGAATAAAATTTAAATTGTAATTTAAGTTGAAGTGGCTTTGTGACTATAAAGTTTATAAACAATTAATGTGCAATAGAAATGAAAAGGTAAACTTTAATTTTGTTACAGCAATTCAAAATAATGTCAAACATAAAAACAAATTTTATTTTACTTCAATTAAACATCAAACATTAATGTGGTGCTCACACATTATTCGCAGTGAGCCTCGAGGCTTATCTGTAAACTTATCAGCAAAAATTCGTATGAACATCTTTGGAATAACCATATCAGATATTATTTATGTTCGGTCACACTCTTGGCTTTTCACACTCTAAACAATATGGAATGGGCAAACCCTCAAATCCTGAATAAGTGCTACGGATCGGGTTTCTTACTGTATTGTCCTTCCCTAATCGGTTCGGTTATTGAATTCACCTCTTATTCCACTTTTATAGAAAAGGTTGAGGTCAAATTTTATTCGTTGTATATAAAATCGGACTACAGTAAGCCCCCTTATTCTAATTGCGAAGAATGTTATTGACACCCGACTGATATTAATTATCTATACTTGTTAATAAGTGGGATCCTAGTAAACGTTCCCTATTTCTAACAAAAGCTGGACATGTACAGAAGCTGGATCATTTCCAGTTCATCCTAGATTCTGCAGCTGCGACCGAAATCATGCGTATAAGCTTCTTCAACAACGCAACTAAAAGACCGAAAATAATATCAACCTGAAGTTGTAATCATTTAAATTTATGTTGGAATCGGAAGACAAGCAGACCAATTTTTGTCCACTTTTACACAAAATCTACGGACATATTAAATAAAATGTATACAATCACAAATATATAATAGATATACATATATGAGGAGTTTGGATTATAATACTTTGAAGCTGGAAAAGTTCAGTAATCACGGCTACAAATGCCCAAAATGAACATTTGCTAAAAAAAAAAGCAACTTAGTGGCACTTCACAGTGTTGTGTGGATGACCAATGGAGTTGGGCATATGTTCTTGACATCTAATAGGGGGCGTGGCAATATTTGAGCCACAGCAACACAAAAGTTTACTGTAATTGCTATAGTCGGTATGATCGACCATAAATATTTATGGCTCGTTTTTTATTGCAATCGACGAGTAAACATGAGTGTAGAAAAAGATTGATAAGAAGTACTCAGCATGACAGAAAATTGCAAACTAATATATCGAGCTTAGTGAAAACTGAGCACATGGACAAGTCAACACCCAGTTCCTGTTTAGCACTTATGATAATTTAGCATTTAGGGCATTTTTTATAGCTATACTATAAATAAATTGAACTAAATGCAACTCCACCTGCAATTATGAACCTAATTATCGCCATAGAAAACGAAAACTTCGAATTTATATTATTATAGTGCATGTGGCCGATGATTGGGGGGTGAAATGTCTGGGGGGGAGGAAATCAAGACCAGTGAATACCCACACTGCTTTCAGGAATGAAAAGTTGAGCAGGTTGATACCCTTGCTTAATACTCTATACCACGAGGTATGAAGCTAGCATTATTGGATGTGTCAAAACTGTCATGATAAGTAGCTTTCGGATATAAGGGCGGAAAGAGGATCTTGCACATATGTTTTGCCTATCTATGAAACTATAAATACATACTTTGGCTTGCCCACAATACTAGATATTCTGACAAAGTCAAACACAAAAAATATGATATAGTATCTTCGCTGGATATATCATGTATATCAGCACTATAAAGGTTTAGGGTATAAAGCACTATATCCAACTTCGTCAGTATACATATAATATGTATCAGCTTATTAGATCTATTTTTTCACCCTACACACCTTTATATATATATTTAAACAAGCCACATATTGATTTATGATGTATAAAAGCTGCTTTTGTCCTTAGCAGATTGCTTTTTCTATGATTGCATATATCTTGCAAAGAAACTTTAACAGGACTAAAAGGGCGTTTTATATGTGCCTGCATTACCTCCCACCATGGATACATACACATTGTTAAAAATCTAAGAAAGGAGAAACTATCAGCACTCTCACACTCGTATGAGGTGGTATTTAAACATGATTTTTGATTTGAAATTCATTTGTAACTAACCAATATTTAATTGAATTGTCCATTTATATATATGTACGAGTATGTATGTGTACATACATAACACAAACTCTTCAATTCTCCTCACCAATCAACGAAGCTAAAAAATATATGCAAACTTGTGGGGAGGTGGAGAAGAAGTCGTTTCAATTAAGCTGGTTAAAATTTCAAATTCTCGTTAGCCTTGATTGAAAACAGAAATTAGTTCAAAAAAAGAAATAAAAACTTAAAATAAAACACACCAACAACAACAAATAAAACAAAGTAAGCAAAATCAAAACAATTAAAGATACTGAGATACTATTGCCAAACTATTCAAGGCGTAATGCAACAGTTTTTAATTGTTCAAATTTATTGAATACTTTTTTTGAGCCACACTCACCGTTCGCACACGATGCTATTCAACAGATACTTGCGTATTGCGATATTTGTTTGCACGCTCTTGGAAATTTCAATTGCAAATTTGGTTCAAACAAGTCTCCAGTTTCTTGTTAAAGAGGTAGCACCGATAATATTTTATTTGTGAACTCCAAAGCAACAGAATACCAACTGAGACGACTCCACTCATTCAAGCGAATATAAACCAAAAGCAGTCACAGGACCGGTTCAACGAACACATTTCGCTCTGCTACACTTGTATCAACCGCTCAAATGAATGCGTCATATCGCAAAACTGTTGCCTCTAATGATTAAAGCGGCTAAGTTTAAGAGATAAGAGATAGAACCTATATTTGCAACAACAACAAGTCAAAAAATTATTTGTGAATTCATTTCTGTCCCTACTCTTATATTTTCAACAATTCCCACCAAAAGCTGTAGAAAATGGTTCAATATTTTGACACCAACATCTCTGCTATATCTCCCATTATTTCTTATTGTAACATATATAGACACCATGATGTTTCAACTATCAAATAAATTAAAATTCAATAATTTAAATAATTTTTCAAACATATATGTAACAACTCTCAGATTACTACCCATTTTTTTCCAATGATATAAATCTCATTTGAATACTTCACAATTAGTTGATAAAAATCTAAATCTCATTTGATGAAAAAAGTACGAAATATAAAACAAAACGAAAATAAAATATTAAATAATTCTGAAAAGAAATAAATCATTTCCCAGAACGGTAAAAAACAAATTTTGAAAATATATATTTATATAAATTAAAGTGTTTTGTTATGCAGAAGTAAGCGAACGAGTCTTTGGATTACGTGACCCTCAAGCATTTCGGCATAACTTATATATACACACATTTGCTGATTCTTAACTATATTCCTATGGAATTGTAACTGTTCACCTTCCTAGCAACTCTTTTGTGTGAAATTCAAACAAGTCGCTGTTTTTTTAAACGGATTCTATACAGAAACTACAAAAAGCCTAAAGTCTTGGCCCAAAGAGCCTTGCAAATAAATCCATAACGAATAAGACCAATAAATCGAAAATATTGAGGATTTTCTATAATGGAAGAACTCCTCAAAACTATCAAGAATAATAAAATAAATCAAAAAATTGTAAGACGCGTATTTTCCCCAAGTCAGTTATAAACAATTACTACTTTTGGCCTTAGTTTCAGGTTTGAATACGCCCCTGTGCCTTATGCAGACAGCCAGTGAAATAGTGTCCTCTGCGCTACAATGAAATGCGACAACTGATTATTCTTTAGCGAACACCTGGAAACGCTTTATTAATTATTCTAAAAACAAAATTGTTTTTCTAAATTATCAATCCAGTCCAATCTTATCAAATGTTTTTCTACTTCCATGTTTTAAAAACTGGCAAAAGTTTAGCACGCACACGTCTGCCTCTGGCCATGTGAGGGTACTGGTTTCGTGCTTCTTCGCATTCGCTAAAATCGACCGTAGCAGAGGGTCGCCATTCAGCCAGCAATTTATTAGCTTAGTTACTGCTCTCCGTGATTTTGTGTTTGGTAGGAGCGTGCGTGTATCAAAAAGTAATGTGATTTGAGGTGGAAGAGGGAGTGATGCTGACTGCGTGCGGCAGCTTCTGTAATGACGCACTTCGCACACATTCTCACACACTCGAGGGGATTTCCTCAACCCCAGCTAGGCGAGCACATTGCAAACTACAACAAAAAGAGAGCGAGAGCTCTTGACTTGGAGCACAAGTGGAATGGGAGTTCACAGCAATGTGAAATCACAATTGTGACTCAACAGATTTTATGGAAATGTGAGTGACATGATAAATGGAATACCCGCCATTATGTTAAAAGCTCTTTAAGTCCTTTAAGTGTTTTATTGGATTGGGGTGCCAGAGGCGGACGTAAAACAATGTGAAAGGATTAAATGTTTTATTTATTTAGTGTGGTTGTACGAGTTTGTCCGTGTGCATAATCAATGGGTCCTTGCAAGAAATAGTATTCTACGTTGAATTTTCCGTACGCGTCTAAAGTTACAACTTTTTCGACTATTTGAAATATGGATGATATAAAAGGTTGATCAAGGAGTCATGGATTAAACTATCGAATTCACAACACAATCACTTA
The DNA here is from genome assembly GCA_920105625.2 of Clusia tigrina. Taxonomy (NCBI): domain Eukaryota; kingdom Metazoa; phylum Arthropoda; class Insecta; order Diptera; family Clusiidae; genus Clusia; species Clusia tigrina. The sequence continues at coordinate 36,743,363 of OV050033.1, read as the reverse complement.
AATTATATATTATATTTAAGTATATAAACACTTTGCAACAAACTTTTGAATAAAAATAAAAAATAAAAATATTGTAAAGCTTGGGAATAATACAATTTATTTTAGTTCCGGTTAACTCTCTTCAATTTTGGAAGGATATTTATCACTTCGTCGAACACCTATATCTCTGTTCAATTCAATAATGTGAAACTTCGCCTTTCTCGTTGGGTGGACTTAGTGATGAACAACAGATGTAATGATTTCCAGCATTCACTACATTGACGAATTCAACCTGATTCTGATGCTTTCCGAATTCCTCGGGCAAAGATGGATTTATTGAGATATAATTTGCAGGTCTAAATTCTCCTCTGTTATATAGGATTTTTCAAAGAGATAATGTATTTTTCAGGAAAATATGTATTATTTATGATATAAAATGAAATATGATTTTAATTTTTTTTAACCTATAGAGAAAGCTTCAACATTGCCAATGAAAAACAATATTAGCCACGACCACTTCTTACCAACCACTGCGTCATCAGAGCTCTTTCAATGAAAGGCAATTTTTTTGAATTATAATTTATTTACTGCTGCTTTAATTATAATTTATTCATCACTAATTTTTTATGTTTTCTAGAAAAAATGTTCTAAAGTTTAAGCTTTAATTTAAAATTCTGAGGAATGTTATCTACATCGGTTGTAGCATGACTATCAACCAGACTTTTTATTGACGTGCTGGGAGTTACATTTTTATCATATCGTGTTTAAGGCTTCCTTAATGTTAATGTTCCCATCAAAACGAGAAGTAGGGCCTTCAGATAGCAACATCGTTCATGCCTCTTAATATTAATAGAAGAACCCAACCACTCAAAGGCAGCACTAGATAGAACGAGAATCGAATATCGAATGTTCTAAACACCATCCAATTGCAAGGGAATCAATCTAAAAACAAGGGGTTTTATGTTTCTATAAACATATTTTTATAAACAGAAAAAACCTGAATACAAACACAAACCAAACCATATTGTCCTCAGGGAGCATAAAATGGTTTAATGGGGCATCAAATGTCGAACTTTGAAAGGAACTATGAAATTACCATGTCAGACATTTTAATCTTTGAGGATGTAACCTCTTGTGTCCATATTTTTTTCTCAGTGTCACTGGAGACATGTGGAAATCAAGAATTATAGAAATACAAGATTTCACCATCAGAGCACTAGAAATCTATTATTTTGGATATCTGTGCTTGAAGGTGTTCATTTTAACATTGTTGATTTTTGCTTCAATCATATTTTCAGATTAGGGCGATTGCGTACTCCTTCTTTAGAATTAGCAAACAACATTCGTTGTGATGAAAAAACCCAATTATTCAGAGCAAGAATCTTCTTTAAAATCATCTCTAACAGCGCATATGCATCTTCTTACTCGATTCTCGTACGGGAACACTACATATATCCAATCGACACTATTGATAGAGTTGGCTTTGGAGTTTTTTCAAAAGAACTGCACTGGAACTGCCGTTCCGTCTCCCCGACCACTGCAGTGTTTATTAACCAGAGGTCTAAGCCATAAAGGAGGTAGCCGTCTACTTAAGTAGACACGCCGTAACAAAAAACATTATATATATCTACTCGGATATAGCCAGGCGGCCATCAAGTCAATTGACTCGGTGGCACTAAAATCAAAGGTTGCTCAGGACTGCCTGTTGCCCTAAATGATATCAGCAGTGGTATCGCAATGGGTCCAAAGTGGTCTGAGTGAGTTTGTCTGTAGACCGGCTGCCACGACAACCTATTGATATGGGATATAATGCTATTCTGTGTAGTTCCAGACAAGTCGGCTAGGGAATAAAAAATAATATCCCAAAGGTCCTCAAATCGTTCACACACCTAGGCATAACAGATCCAGAGAAGGTCTTCGAATATTTCTCTCCCGTTTTCTTTTCTACAGCTTCTCCAGAAAGGACTATGAGGATTATTATTATTATCATTAATAATGGCTATAATTCTCTTCCACTAATTTGTTCTTTTGTGCGAAGTCTAAATTTAACCATCCATATTCTATCTCTTGATAAACTTTGGCACCTTTGAAACCTCATTCTGTTCTTGTTTTTAAAAAAGGCCTAATACAGTCGAGCAATGCGTTAAAAAAGTTGTTCACCGATTTAGAAAACCAATTTAATGTGAAATATATATTAGCGTATCGGATGAAAATGTGTTGGAAAATTTCTTCGGTTTATTCCGATCTAAGGGTGGTATGCGTGATCATCCCGATCGCAAAGAATTCAAATATAGGCTGCGTTCATATTTGAAGGAGTTTTGTCAATCAGCGTTAATGTAGAAGATTTAGAACCACCGCATAACTCTTTGACAGGTACTTTTAACTTGTTTATTAACCGTGCATGGATCAGGCACAATAAATTGCCATTTCTGCCATAGACAATCAGTCTCAATAATCCACTTATTGGACGAATGCCAGCACTTCAATATTGCGAGGAGCAATCTTCTTTCACAAAATCCCCAGTGAGCTGCTAAATAACCCTTCAACCGATAATATAAAAAAATTATATGGTTTTATAAAAAATACTAATTTAACTAATTTCATTTAAAAATACTAACGAAGCATACAACATGTATTAAATGTAAAACACTATTTTACCATAATTATTACACGAGAGCTGAAAGCCGCAGTTGCTAGTGCTCCTCTTACAAATTGTACACTAATTCATTTTTGTACAAATTATAATAATAATAAATTAAAAATGTATTTTTTTAATTTTCACTATTTCACTCTACTTTTCTCTCCCGTTTTTCTATTGAAAATTATTACTGCTTCGATTTTTGCGAACGAGTTTTTCAGTTGTTTTTATTGTTTCCCTTAAGCGAAGCTTAGGTACTTGTTTGTGAACGGGTGTTGTTGTTGTCGGAATCTCGCACGCAATCATTGTTCTTGCTACTTTACGGAAAAGATACGTTAGTGAGGGTAGATTAGTAAAAAACGTATATTTTTACAGAACGGTTTATCATGAGAACCAGAGTCAATTCAAACAAAATAATTTTGTTTGTTCCTCTGTGTTATTGTCGTTTCTCTCTTCCTGGACAGACTGTAGTTCGTACAAACATGTAATGTGCGGCGTGTTATCGTGCAATTTCTATCAAAAGAATCCGCATTCTGTGTTCGGTTTGTTTTAAATATCACAGCAATTTTATTGGCACCATCGGTTGCTAGTCCAACGAGGTTTGCATTACAGAAGATAATTAGTTTTTCATTCTCCTTTTCCCTAAAAGATTTTCAGCTGTTAAGCTTTAACTCTGTAACCGTTTAGTGAATTTGCTCATTTCGAGTCTAACAGCACGCAGGTTAAGTAGAGAATCCATCAACAGGAATGAAATAATTAGTGATGCAAAATATTACCTTAATCTTTTTAAGCTCTACTTGAAAGAACCTCATTGCTTCGGTTCTGTGTTTTCTCTGCTTCGTTATAAATCTTAATAGTAAACACTTACATATTTATTTACAAAAGTTTTGATTCTTAATAATTTAATCATTCACCCAAACATGCTAAAAATTTCTTTTCCACCCACTTGAGTATAGTTTTCACGTTTGTATTTTTAAAGAAATTTGAATTTTACTGGTTTCGATCAGGGTTGCCGCTTTAATTTTTTTATGTATAATTCACAATAAAACAAAGTTAAGCACTAATGAGAACAGTTCCTGCTTTTGTTCCGTGTAAATATAATGTATTTATGCTGCGCATTAAAACCGCTTTTAGTTCAATTAATTCAATTAAATGGTAACCCCAAATGCTGCTTTCATCCAAATTTCGCAGCCTAAAAGCAATTAAAAGCATCATTAATTATTCTTTAAGTGCTAAACCACAATGTGAGGCTGAGGCATGAGGCGCTGTCAGAAATACAACACGGCTTCTTAAATGGAAGGGCACAAAAGGAGAAGCTGAAGCTGATGCTGAGACTGAAGCGCTAGTTAGCAAATTTTGCACTTTGAGTCGATGCAAAAGAGAAAACAGCTGATTATCAAATTTAAAAAATGGATGACAAAACCGTCGTTACCAGACTTGCTTTGTAGAAAACATATACTTATTAGAAAAAAGGAAAAGGTTACATTATCATTACATAAAACTGTTTATTCATTTAAAATAAGTCAAATTCTTAATGTCCCGTGATATTGTACACGAATTTAAGCATAATTACTTAAAATTATTTCACGATAAATATATCAAATATGTGGTAACAACGATAGCTGCAGCTGCGTGGGCTTTATCATTCTGTTCGTATTTTTCGTTTGCAGCAATTCATTTTTTATTGAGCTTCATAGTCAGCCTCATCCGCAAGCTTCACCATCACATTGTGTTTCCTGCTTAAACGTATGCAGGCAAAACGCTTTTCGATAATGTCACCACTACTGCATATTTTGTCATCTCTAGATCAGCTGATTACTTGTGGAACCTTGCACACTTTGATAAAACATAAAAAGTTAATATACACAGGAATATACATACATATATACACATGTTAGCTTAGAAAAATTGCCTTGCGCAATCTGATGCCAAGTGGTCTGTGGAGTGCCACCCTCTAAATTAAACCAATCGACTATTTTCGTTTCTAGAACATCCAAAAGCACGAAATAATATCCATGCTAAAATTTTTATTAAATTTAAAAGTTTCAACATGACAACCAAAAGCACGAAATAATATCCATGCTAAAATATTTATTAAATTTAAAAGTTTCGTAAAAATTGAGGAAAACCAAACCCATCAGTACATTCCTTAATTTGCTCGTTGTTTAGATGACATTTTTTTAAACATGTTGGAAACAATGCTCTCACTCAGCATTTTTGAGACCATGACCGGGGCCTCTCCCAATTAGTCCTGTTGTGTTAGAAAAGAATTGGATACGTATATTTACTTTATTAGCATTACCACCTAATACAGATGAATCTTATTATACTCCATTAATACTTACGGGAACATTCCAATGGAACAACAAATTGGTTTAGATATTTTAATTATTTATTTGTAACAAATTCCTAGTCGAAACATATTCAATAAACGCTTTTCACAATTTTATTTTCTAAAAACGCAAAAAAATGTGCCTGTGTGTAATTTGGGGATTATTAACTTAACGCGGTTGAAAACGAGCCATAAGTAATTATTCGCAGTTGTGGTTTAAATGCATATATCATCATTTGAGGGCATTACACTTGGTTGAAACCAGCCCTACAGTATGATTAACTTTTACATAAGACGGCCCAGAAATGATACTTTATATATAACTGAATCAATAAAATAATCAGTTCAATTTGGAATAAGCGATGATTTAAATACATATTAACTCTTCACCAAATTAAATTATTGCGGTAGAGCTGATGGTAAATTAAGGAGCGTATGTTGACCTCCTGGCAAATATGATACTCCTCTTGACCTTGATAGTTGGTAAGCGATGTCTTCGGCAGCCTCGATACGACGCAACTCAACAAGACCATCGCCGGCCTCGCCGAAAGCTTTCGCCAGTAAATCAGCAGCTCCCGCATCACCCTCAGCAGAAATAATGGAGGCTAATTTTTGTTGTTCGGCTTTTTCTACAACGAAACGTGCCTTCTCAGCCTCTTGTTGAGCAACTTGCTTCATTTCAACGGCTTGAGTAAATTCCCGTCCAAAGGTTAAATGTGTAATAGAAATGTCGTCCAAAATGAAACCAAACTGCTTAGCACGTTCGGTCAAATCATCTGATACACGTTGAGAAACCATCTACAAAATTAAGACATTTATTTTCCAGTACAACAAATTATTTCCAAAACTTATAATTAGTAAATGCAATAATTAATAATGATCTCAATCAATATATCTCATATAAAATTAATTTAATTTTTTTAATTTAAAAAATCTGCTTATATATACCTCACACACTAATTAATTACGTGCTTGATTCGATACAAACTGAACTTGCTCATATTTCAGACATTATACTTAATAATGGGCCACCCATTTATCCCAACTAACTCTTACCACTTATATAGTTTCTCATTGCCACAATCTAACCCACCACTGCCCATTTATATTTCAAACTCCAATAACCAAGATAACTTTAAACCACCCCCTCGACGAAGCAAATATCTTTTTTGAATAAACTTTAAATAACTCATCTAATATTAGCATATAGTATACATTCAGTACACACTATAAGCTCTGGGAGTTGGTGCTATTACACATTTCGTTATAATTTCATTAATAAAAAGGATTTAAATAATTTGTGTGGAAGGGTTTAGGGCATCGAAATATCGAACTATCAAACTATAAAACCTTTCCAATCGAAGAAAAAACATATAGAAAAGGAGCATTCGAAAACCGTATACTGATTGGATTGGGAGGCAAATATCTGACCCCACAACTGTAATATTAACTAGACAACAGATATTTTGAAGAGTAATTTTGTATGACAATGAATTCATACCAGCAAAACTAAATTCAGGATATGTTTGTGAACAATGGCCTCAGTATTGACATGTTTAATGTAATTATTTTGATTACCTCTTCACTATATTTAAAACACATATATTGAAAATTATGAATTGAAAGAATTTTTGAAATGCATTTTACAAACTCACCTCACGCTGAGTAATAAGTTCGCCGGCATCGAACTGGGCAACAACTGCTTTGAGCACTTCAGGTGCAATTGATGGCAGAACTCTTTCGTCGTAATCCTGTCCAAGAATTGTGTAGATTTTAGGAAGTTGGTCGGGAATCGGTCGGTAAAGAATACGCAAAGTTATGTTGACATTTTGCAGATCTTTACTGCCGGTAATTACCGGCACATTACGGGGTTGCGAACGGATGTCGTATATTACCGGTCGCTGAACCCATGGAATAAAAAAGTGTGTACCTTCTCCAACAACACTCTCTTTGACACCAGTGAAACGATCGAATATGACTGCTCGATGGCCTCCATCGACATTATATAATGCTGAATTTATAACACCGCCGACTACTGCCACTCCCAACCCCATTTGACCAATACGATTAAAGAATTGTGCAGTCATTTTTCCAAGCTTCAACTGCACGATAAAGATAGAAATTAAACCCAATAATTAAAATTTATTACAAGTAAATCTAACAAAATCCGCTTCACTATTTAAGGTTAGAAACGATTAATACATATATGCTGCTCAACCGCTCTGATTAAATAGATGTATTTACTTTTCAGAAAATCAAAAAGATTATGAGTAGATGGGTCAATTGAAATGCTACACAATTTAGTACCTCTAAAAACTTAATAAAAATTTATTTCACAAAAAATTGTGACAATTTACACACCGCACGAGCTGACTATCGTTTACGTGTAGAGAAGGCACTTTGTGAATAAATACGAACTATGAAACCATTTGATTGCTATCGATTTTTTAATCTGTTTGTAAATTTGTGTAATTCTTTTCTTTGGTGTCTCTGTGTGTGACAAAACAGTAAATCCCACTTAAAATAGGATTTTATAATTTTAAATTAATAAATATATGAACTTAGATGATATTATTGGCACTGAACTAGTCCATAGAGTACACTAAACCCCTTTCTCACAAATTTTACTTATTTTACTCTTCCACAACCAAGCATCTTCTGTTCTTTGTGGTTCCATCTACTACTTAACCCATATTCCAACTAGAATAAAGTACTTCTTATATCTTATTAGTAAGATTGGAAGATTATCAGAACAAACTTTCGTAGTCTATGTATTTTTGTATTTACAATCATAAATTTCTCCTAGTAATAATCGTAAATAGTTGCAATTCTCATCAAATAAATTGCAGTAGGTAATAAATTTATATTTTTTTATTATTTGTATTTAATATGTATTAATCAAATATTCGTACACAAAGTTCAATGAAGAACACACAAATTCTGGGTTTAAAATTATTTTTTACTAGTCAATATTTCGAACTCCTTCGGAAGTCATCTCCAAGGGTCCTAAGAGATTGTATACAGAAATTATGGCAAGAAGTCAATGAAATAAAAATATAAATATTATAAACATATCACACATACCAAAAAATTTTAAAACATTTTCATTCTTAATTGATGGTATTTTAGAATGTTTTCTTGTTACTTTGCACCGAACACATTAAGACAACCAAATAACAACACTTCGCAGCTATTCTCATATACTCATATTTTTGTCTTACATAATAATAAGTCTGTATATGTGAACACAATCCCAGGAGAGGGGATCATCATCAGAGAACTCCCGGTAGTCTTCAAAGGAAGTTCTTATCGCTCCCTGGAGTATACAATTTTTCCATCTTTTTACATGGGCAGAGATGTACAGAGCGAGAGAACTCCATTTAACATGTTTTGGGAGTATTGTGGAACTGACATTTTATACTCGGAAAGCGGGATCTCCCGAAATTTTTGTCGGAATTGTTAGTTTCCGTCATATAGTTGATTCTCTTATTGTTCGATATGTAGCATCTCCCGAAATTTGGAAGTAAAATTTCTGATCAGCTTCACAAGATGTAATAAGAACAATGTAACGCGAAATCTGCAGTAGAGATGAACGAACAAGAGAGACCTAAATGAATGAAAGCAATAGTTGGAAATTAACTCCATCAACGCCAAAGGGAACACCTACAGAAATAGTCAATATTGCTTCAAATCGTGAAACCGCAACAGATGAATGTCATCAAAGTTACAAGGTAAGCTGAAAAATTGTGGAACAATATAACCTGGAATCGGGAACAAGTCAACCATTCGAAGCCAAGAAGACAAATTTGAATGCATTATTCGAAGAGTCTAAGCACATTCAAAGATGAATGTTTTCAATCAAATCCACAACGGAAAACTAAGCTGAGTTTTGAGTGAATAGAAGCCGGAAAACTGTTTACACTGACATTATAGAACCACTCATGGGAATAAACGAAACTGCATGTGCCCACTACTTACATATATAGAAGACAATAAATATTCTAGAAAACAGAATAGAGCTATAAAAAGTCAAAATGAAAAAACATGCGACCAGTCTTGCCTGGAAACCAGCATTGATAAGAATTAAGATGGAAGTAAAACTGAAATTTGTACTCTTGTATTAAAAACTTGTGACTAATTTCTAAGTGAATTCTTTTTAGTTTATTCAAATCTAATTAAAGCGAAATATAGCCGCCCTCTGTGGCCTAGTGGTAGACATGCTAGACTCACACTCACAAGGGGGTGGAGGTTCAATTCCAGCCGCAGGCTTGGTTTGAAAAAAGCTTTTTTATAAAAATCCTTTCCCTTAGAGTCGAAGGCCTCATTAGCTAGTACTCATTCCCCAACCCCTTGCAGACATAATTATGGTGTAAGATATAATAATCATAATCATAATCATAAAGCGAAATAATCGAAGTTTTTTTTTTGGTATTCGTACAATCCAGTGATTCGAAGTAAAGTAATTTTCGTAAAATTTTTAACAATCCGTATAAGAAAAAACACAAGGAGAAAGCTGGAATCACACCAGGCAACCATAGATTACTCCGCCGCGTCTGCGACTACAATGTAGCTAAAATCCGCGATTTATACGAACTGTAGAATCTCATTTGCCTCTAAAAATGTGTTGCAGCTGAGAATGTGCTGCTTTCCAACCCGATGTCCCAATGTTAAGAGTAACCATCCTGCAAACAGGCAGCGCGTGAGCATCTAAGAAGCTTATTAAGAGAGAAGTGTTTTTATAGTAAATACATGTATGAGATATGTTTATATGTATTAGCTAATTAATAAATCAGTTAACGGAGTGTTGTAAGACAGAAGCTTCTTCCTGTGAAGGAGAAAACTGTAATCTGGTGGCAGGCATCCAAGGCCCATGTAATTTATTGCCGCAAAAAGTCAAGTGTTTAGATTTTTAATTTTGCCCTTGAACAGAAAACCAAATGGCACACGTGAATTGGCGTCCTAAAGGAGCTATCATGGAAATAATGTGAAAGATTCCAGAGCTATTTTTATTTCAGGCAGTGCTCCAGTTGGCCTAAATAGCATGAAAAACTCCTTTTATCATTCGAAGCCATTTTGAATATAAATAAAGGTTCCAATAAAATATAATTTTAATGTCGTTAACAATTATCTATCATGAGTAATTATGGAAAACATTAAAATTATGAACGCTACATTCAAATTATGAACGCTACATTCAAATTATGAACGCTACATTCAAATGACAAAGAGATTTGTTTCAAACAACACAATCTTTGGCGTGCGATCATCTGTACCAAACTCCATCAAATAATAGTTTCAAATACATAAGTTATTCCAGGTGGACTGTAGGGGTCCTTAGTATATGTTCTGCCGAATAGTGGTACACCAGGTGTGGTTCCGATTGTCAAATTTCGTTCATCAAAATCTATGAACTCTCTACCTTTCGAACAGGCACAGTTGGACATGAAAGTATATACGAGTATAACTCAGTCCTGGGATAAGTAAATCCCAATGTCTCTCTGTATCCAAGGGTTAGAAAATTTGTGCACACAATCATTGAAAAAACCAAATCACGAATTATTTTATTGACTATTTGTCTATTCCCTTTGCACATTTATTAAATTTTTAGTTGAAACTATTTTACTGAATTTTTTTTTACTTTTGGCACACTTAACACGAAATGTTTGGTTGATTATAGAAGTTGCGGCTCCCTCGGTGGTTGTAAGAGAAGTGAACTGTCTCTCTCGACGGCTGAAATAGAAGTGAACGAGTTCAGCTCGTAACGGCACGTCGAAGCTGGCTGGCTGTCACAGCAGAGAGCGAACATAGCAAAAATATGGCTCTGGCCCGGCACAAAGTAACCTGTCTTGATTGTTGCCGCTCACTTCATTTAGGCTAACGAGCCCACAAATTTTTACGATGTGGGAGTATGTGGGGTTTATGGGTCCATGGTGCCGTCGCACGCGGCGTGACGATGGTGATGTGCCCTAATGAGGTTCACAATAAGTAAAATACAAAAACTATGCTAAAATTGTATCAAATTGTATAATATATTAAATATAAAACAAGTCTTTGTGTGTCACTCCGTCATTACGGATCTTCCTGTGCCTTTTGGCATCTTTTTATTGGTGGAATCTTCTAACTCTTTAGATTTGTAATAGTGTGGTGCTACCTCGAGAAGCCATTTGCTTTCTATATCGATGACCTGTCTCATATACTCTTTCGTTGTAAAGACCAACTCATGATACAGCACCCACCGCGGCAGTTCCTCGAATAGTGAAGAGTTCGGATGGATCATCACAGTTTGATTGTGTTTAATGGTTTTATAATGTCCACCCTTTGATAGCCTTGCTATGTGATAAAAATAACCCGCTGTAATGGCTTTTCGTATATTCATCGTTTCGGGAAGACATGATACCATATCAATCTCCACACGTTGCATTAGCCCGACCAATTGCTCCCGCACATCTCGTGACCGCCTCATCGACCTGTACTGTATGAAATTTTCGTAGCACCATTGGGTGCTATAATCAGTCTCAACCCATTGGTTGTACACTTGTAACAAACCCAAATGATCACCATTTATGTGGTTGAAGTTCTTGCGGGCAGTATCAGCGTGAATTATTTTATCTTTCGGTCTATAAAAAATTGCACTATTCACGGACAGCATGGCTGCAATTGAAACCACTTCCTCTGAACATTTATATCTGAAAACAGGATAACAATTAAGTACGATATTGAAATAATCTCAAAAGTGTACCTATCAAAATATCAAACTTACTTCTCGCTAGCCAGCAAGATTTTGCCCATCATTGGATCTACTGGAAACTCGGCCATACGGCGCCCTAACTTCGTCAGTTCGCCGTGGTGGTTTAAAGCGCCCAACGCATACAACTGCTCTAGTGCCAAAACAAGCGTTTCATGGGGAGGTGGATCAAGAAAATCAAAGTGTATCAAGTCATTTATGCCGAGCGCTTTCAGCATGAGAACTGCATTGCCGAGATTAATTCGCTGTATTTCAGGTACAGTATTGTCTTCCAATTCGTGCTTGTACGCCCATGCAGTGTACAAACGAAAACATTTGCCAGGCGCAGTACGTCCTGCTCGACCCGCGCGCTGATTGGCCGACGCCTTTGAAATAGGAACCACCATTAGTGACTCCATACCCGTGCGGGAGTTAAAATTGTTTTGCTTGGCGAACCCAGGGTCAATCACGTAGACAATGTTGTCGATCGTCAGTGAAGTCTCAGCAATATTGGTTGCCAAAATCACTTTTCGCGCATTCGGAGGAGTAGGCTCAAATATTTTGGCCTGCATTTCGCTGGGCAGATTAGCATAGACAGGTATAATTATGAGCTCTTTGATTTGACATCCTAAGCGCTTTACACGATCTTGCATAACTTCTTGACACGTCTCAATCTCATCTTGCCCAGTGAGAAAAACTAAAATATCTCCTAAAGGTTGGGTTGCATGTATTTGCAGAACAGATACGCAACAGGCATCAATGTAATCGGCCTCTGGAGCCTTTGTATAGAATATATCGACCTGAAGGGATATAACAATAAATTAAATGTGAAGTGAAACATGAGACTATTTGCAAATTACTGGATATCGTCTGCCGGGTATGCGAAATATTGGTGCATCATCAAAGAATTTCGAAAATTTCTCAGCATCCAGAGTGGCACTGGAAATAAGCAATTTTAGTTCTGGTCTAAATCTCGCAATATCCTTGACAAGTCCAAAAAGAATATCCGTGTGCAATGTGCGTTCATGGGCCTCGTCTATAATCATGACACTGTAGGATCCTAAATCTGGCTCAGATAGAAATTCTCTGTGTAATGTACCATCCGTCATATACTTCAAGATGGTTCTTTCTATTTGTGAATTAATAAGAACAAATAATTTATTATTAATTAAATGTAAAAATATAAAGAAATAATGTTTTTTAATGAAGATCAATGCAAAGGAAGGTACCATCATCAACCTACCTAAGGTGATCTGTTCGAGTGAAAGCACTGACGTGGACTCACGCTGCTGAGCGTGGGAACAAAGTAATTGCACACATTATCAGCTCACACAATGTATGACGCAGTTCATGACCTCCATACAAACAATGATTCAAGAAATGATGAGAAACCAAAACCAGCTCATGCAGCTTCTGCTATCTCCGAAATGAACGTACTTAAGATTTGTCAATGGAATGCAAACGGTGTAAGCCAGCACAAGTTAGAAATCAACAAATTTTTACTCACTAATGAAATCGACATACTTCTTATATCCGAAACCCATCTAACCGATAAACATAATTTTTACATACCGGGATATAAATTCTATGATACAAAGCATCTCGCTGGTAAAGCCCATGGTGGCACTGGAATCCTAATCAAACAAAGAATAAAACACTTCGTTATGGAAGAATACAACAAGGACTACCTACAAGCAACATCAGTTTGTCTGGACGGATGGGAGGATAACTTAACAATATCCGCTGTGTACTGCCCACCTAGATTTAAAATAACAAGTAACCAGTTCTCAGACTTTTTCTCCACACTTGGAACAATTTTTCTAGCTGCTGGCGACTACAATGCCAAACACACTTACTGGGGCTCACGGCTAACAACACCAAAAGGAAAACAATTATATAACTTCATGCTTTCTGACACCAAGATTGATATTATCTCTTCAGGACAACCATCGTACTGGCCGACAGACCCACGTAAGATACCTGACCTTATTGATTTTGGAGTTGCTAGAAACCTAAAACGAGAGCAACTCAAAGTAGAACACCTTAACGAACTCTCTTCAGATCACTCTCCTATTATAATACATCTGAACAAAAAGTTACGCCCTACCTACGAATTCACACCCACTAAAACTAACTGGCTGAAATACAGAAAATACATCAGTAGTCATCTCAGCTTAAACCCACGTCTCAAAACTAACGAGGACATTGAAACATTTCTGGAACAATTTACCTTGACCCTAAGATTAGCTGTGCGCCACTCTGCGGAAAAGCGTGACAACAACTGCAACAGCATCCGGCGCCCACAAACCTCAACCCAAATCGATATTCTCCTTACTGAAAAAAGGAAGACGCGTCGTGAATGGCAAAAATCCAGGTCCCCTTTCCTAAAACGGAAGTTATCTATTGCCAGTGAAAATTTGAGAAAAGCCTTGCGTCTAGAATCAGATCGTTGCCTGGACCAATATATCCAAAACCTTTCTCCAACTGACGTCACCAATTACTCTCTGTGGAAAACTGTCAGAGAAATGAAAGCACCTACACGCGGAATTCCACCGATTCGTACAAAAAACGGAAACTGGGTAAGAAGCGATGATGAAAAGTCTGCTGTTTTCGCCGAACACTTAAGAGATGTTTTTACCCCCAACCCACCTCGCAATACCAATAACCTAATATTAACCCCCTCGCCAGATACAACATGCTCGCCTATTAAATTAAAAACAAAAGAAGTAAGTAATGCGATTAGTAACCTTGCTCTTAACAAAGCTCCAGGACACGACCTCATTACTGGAAAAATGATAAAGGAGTTACCCCAAATGGCCATCATCTTACTTACTTCACTATTTAATGGCTTGTTGCGCTTAAGATACTTTCCTAATGCCTGGAAAGTCTCAGTAATCACAATGATCCCGAAACCAGGAAAAGACCCCTCCCAATCGTCATCATATAGACCGATTAGCCTCCTGCCTATCTTATCAAAACTCCTAGAAAGGCTTTTTCTTGCAAAACTAATGCCGCATATAAACGAAAAACGCACTATTCCCACTCACCAATTTGGCTTCCGCGAACACCATAGTACAATAGAGCAGGTTCATCGAATAGTGAACGAGATAAAAAACGCATTCGACAAAAAGCAATATTGTTCAGCCATCTTTTTAGACGTGGCGCAGGTATTTGACAAGGTCTGGCACGAGGGGCTTATTTACAAAATAAAAAAGCTGTTGCCCACAAAAGTACACAAAATATTGGAATCGTATCTGCGGGGCAGAAAGTTCAAGGTAAGCTACAATAATGCTTACTCTAAATGCTTTGACATCAAAGCTGGAGTACCACAAGGAAGCGTGCTAGGTCCGGTGTTGTATCTACTATTTACCTCAGATCTGCCTACCAACAAATATTTAACAACAGTAACTTTCGCAGACGATACAGCTATCCTTAGCATTCATCCGAATCCCAAAATCGCATCCCGTGAATTAGAAGATCATCTGGTCCTAGTAACAAATTGGTTGGCTGACTGGCGAATAAACGTTAATGAATCGAAAAGTACGCATATTACCTTTACTATAAAAAAAGGTACATGTCCAGCGATAAAACTCAACAACGTTCCTATTCCTCAAGCAAAGGAGGTGAAGTACCTAGGAATTCATCTTGACTCACGTTTGACATGGAAGCGCCACATCGAAGCCAAAAAAAAACAAATGACTTTGAAAGCAAATAGCCTACACTGGCTCATGCACAAAAATTCCAGGTTGAGCCTAGAATATAAAGCACTGCTGTACAAAGCCATCATAAAACCAATTTGGACTTACGGTAGCCAGTTGTGGGGCGGCGCAAGCAACTCTAACATAGAACTTATTTAAAGAGCGCAGTCCAAAATTCTAAGAACCATCACTGGGGCTCCTTGGTTCACAAAGATCTGAACATTCCGCTCGTAAAAAAGGAAATCTTTGACGCCAGCTTAAAATATGCGCAAAAAATCAAAGAGCACCCAAATCATCTAGCTAGGATACTAGCATGTAATAGGGTTCCAAGTCGCCTAAAACGTACGAAATTACCAGCACAACTAACATCGACACCTTAATCATGTACAAAAACTAATATAACATTTATTACAGTAACGAACATATAACATTGTGATTACTAAAAAGCACTAAGCATTGGCAAGGTGTATTAATATTAATTATTTAGTTTGTAAGATATGCTTACTTATTGTTAGTCTAAGATTAGAAGATACAATAAATAAATATATGAAATAAAAAAAAAAAAAATAAAAAAAATTATCAGCTTAAGTCTATCGAATGCCTCACAAGGAAATCGAACAAGCGGGTTTTCGACGGGAACGAATTTGCTTCGACCATGTTAATAGTCGTCATGTTAGAGTGGTACAATCAGTAGAATGGAGTTCTCTTTTTCTTATATTTATCGATTTCCAAAAGGCCTACGAGACTCGACACCACCACTCAATTTGGAGTGCACTAGCTTGCAAAGGTATACCAACATAGCTCTTCGAGTTAACGGTGACAATTTATAACAACGCCAGCTGCCGCACCATGCGTTAAGAAGATCTAAAGAGACGTAGAAGTGTGGACGGGTGTCCGCCTGGGGTATGTGCTGTCGCTGTTGCTGTTTAACATTGTGAGCAAAGCGGAGCACCAGACGAAAGGTATAACGTGAGGTATATGGTTGGCTGGATGATCTAGATTATGTTGACGATATTTGTCTAATGACACACACTTTCGCCGACATGTCTAAGAAATTATCACTGGTGGCAGAAGACGCAGCGAGAGCGGGCCTCAAGGTGAAAAATCAACAGAACAAAGGTAATGCGCGGTTCCACATTGAAGGTATGGAGATTGAAGAGGTGAACTCCTTATGCTATCTTAGCATCATCATCTGCTAACGATGTGTCAAGAAGATTCGAAAACCGGATCAAAAGGACCAAGCAAGCTTTCGGCGCTCTTAAACCGGTGTGGAACTCTTCGATCATCACACTGCGCACCAAAATAAAAATATTCAACTTCAATGTCAATTCCACCCTACTAAATGGCTGGTAGTGGCTGCAGGTACTTATGATCTTCAGGTTTTTATTAACCGCTGGCTCCTCATAATTCTGCGCATCTTCTTGCTCGACACCATATCAAACACCAACCTGTGGTGTAGCACAGCTCAAACACCAATGCTACCGTAATCCGTGAAGGAAATGGGGGTGGCTTGGTGACGTTTCAACAAGAACATCGAACATCAACCGAAGTGCAATCGACTGGAACACACAGGGTACTCTACAAACAGGCACACCTCCAATGATCTGGAGAAGAAACCTTCTGAAATAACTAAAACTAACAAATTCTGGAAGGGGATCAAGAGGTTGCCGCTTGACTGCAGTGAATTATATTATGAATTGTTCCTTGTTGCATCTTTTAGATGCAATTTTTATCTTACCTGAAGTACAATCTTCAAAACGAATACTGTAGCCTACTTCATTTCCCAATTTAACCCCCATTTCTTCAGCTACGCGCGCTGCAACTGACATGGCAGCTACACGTCTTGGCTGTGTGCAACCAATTTTCTTTTTATCTTCTGTGAATCCTGCCTCCACCAAATATTGAGGAATCTGTGTTGTCTTGCCTGAGCCAGTTTCTCCTTCGATTATAAGGACCTGAAAAAAGCGAGAATATATTTAATTTGTTGATTTTGAATGTCTACGGAAAAATACCTGGTGTGCTTTAACCGCAGCAATTAAATCTTCTTTGAATGGATATACTGGCAGCGACGTACGTGTCTCTTCGATGGTCATTCGCTTGCGTTCCACTTCTGTCAACTCCGGTTTTCTTGAAGTTTTACCTCTAGATCCCTCCATTGTAAGAGCCTGGATAAAGTCAATTTGATCTTCCAAAAGTAATTCATATTCCTCTTTTGATTTTGCATCTTTGGCACCGAATTGGAAGCGGGCCGAGGCCAGTTGTTCCGCTTCCCATTTTTTTTGCTCTGAATTGGGTAGCTTTTCGAATTCATCCACTTCCACATACTCTTCTGTGGGTTAAATTTGCCATAAAATATGTACAAATAAAAAGTGAATAATTTACCCTTTTCGCCCTTTTTCATATCCTGAGGCATATGATAGCGCTGGATACGCTCCATTTCACGTGCGCTTTCATGCTCTTTAGCAATGGTCAGCAACTGTTTTTTATAGTCTCGATCTTCCTTCTCCCGTGCACTCAAACTGCAAACAACAAATTCTTTATAATTATTTGCTAAATAATAATATATCTGGCATTACGTACACAGTATCATTGAAAAGGTACTCATCGTCTATGATATCCGCCTCTAGTTCTGCAACTTTGTCATCCTTCCGTTTCTCCAAATACTTTCGTCGCGACTGAATTCGCAGCTGTGGAAGAATTTTATCACGATCCTCATGTTCCAATTTAAGTCGTTTAGCTGCTTCTTCAATAGCCTTGCGACTGGAAGTTGATTCCAACAGTTTTCGTGTACGATCATCATCACGTTTCTTGAGGCGTTGTGCAAATTCATCCCGCTCCTTCAAATCCTGCAGCCGGATCTCCTCTGTGCTGTCGACTTCCTCGGAGCTGGAGCTGGCGGTTCGTTTACGGTGTTTCGACATTTCAAATTTCAGAAGAAATTTTTTGTTGCCATAATACAATAAATTCGCCGATTGAAATTAATTGCAAATTATTAAAATATTCCAATTCGATAACAATTAGTACAGGTAAATCTATCTCACCTTTTTAATGCGTTCGGAAAACATGTAATATCAATTAATTATCACATCAAATTTACTAAGCCGTGATTTCACAATTTCATAGCTATATTTTAAGTTTCTGGGTATTCTCTGTAAAATTGTTCCATTCAAAGTACATATACCCGGAAGATGATTTGAGAGCCTGAAAAATACTGTAGTCTCGCAACAACGCTAGTATTTTAAAATGTTTATATTCTTCTAAAAACTGGATAACTTTGAAGTATGCCCTCTAACGAAGAACAATTATCAGCTCAGCAGAATTTCGTTATTATATCTGGGATATGATTGAACTTTTCTTGTAGAACAATTTAATTCATTTTTTTCTTTTCTCCTAGTGAAAAAATGTACATATATAATTGTATCAGAAAACATTTCATTGGGAAAACTCAAAACAATTTAATTCTTAAAGAGTAAATGAGAACAAAATGCAAAGAAAATTCGTATGCATGACTAAATGGGTCGACAACGGAATGATAATCTATGAGCAATGCTTGCGAACTATTGCTCGATTAAGTTTTTACTTGCTGCAGTCACTTTACTATAAGCACAGAAGCAAAGCAGCGAAATAAAGCAGACAGACGTTGTACACGAATCCATTCAAAATCGTGATGAATCCACTCAGAATCGTGGTGAATCCACTCAAAATCATGGTGTATCCGCTACGGACGCTGGCAGCGAAAAATGTTGTCTGGTTTGTTTATGGATAGTTTCCTTATTTCTCTCATCCAATTATTAATAGGTAAGTGACTTTGAAGCCCCGCTGTATGTGCTATAAGTCAAATTACAAAAAAGACACTCAATAAACAACTTAACGAAAGAAAGATAAATGAATAATTTAAATTTCTTACTCTCAGTTTCACTTCATAAACTAGCTGCAGTTAAATTACCAATGCTTTTTGAAATTTACGGTTTTTCTAAAGACACTGTATTATAATATTAATTTTGGATTTATATGTGCAACAAAATTAGTCTATCTTTGAACCAGCAATCGATTATCGAATACAAACAAGTCCGTTTACCCACCACTAATGCAGATATCCAATTGCATTCGTCACATTTACTTATATTGTGGTGGTGTTGTCTGTGCTATTCGGTGCTATTGAGCTGGGTGATGCAATTGATTTAATAAAATTTCAATCTAGAAGTGATAAAAGACAGTTAATTTATAATGCCAACTGGGGAAATGGAGCAATTGTCCTTAGGTAAATCAATAAAATGTGATACAAGTCGGCAAAATGCGGAAAGCTAAAAGTACCACGTTGCCATTTGCGGCTACAAACTGTCAAATGTTTTTTTTCTTAACACAGGTGCAATCTTCACCTCTGAAAAAATTGGAAACGATGAGTCTGGCGATGGTACCGAAGCGAAACCATTTAAAACAATCCTCCAAGCCATGCGGCATGCTGGAAAAGAACCCTTTCCCACCATTTACATAGATGGTAAAGATCCTAACTCTGCCGAGCGTTATGAACCTGCATCAAAAACTCAGTTGAAAAAAATACAAAAACTGTTTGTGCGTGAGGGCCACAAGAACGCTGATAAAGAGCAGCGTGAAGCCGAAGATGCTGAAAAGCGTGTCCAAAACATGGAGGAGGCCCGGAAAGTGAAAATCGCCGAGGACCCCAGTTGGGCTGCGGCAGTAAAAACTCGCATTTTTGAAGGTGGAGAGCACCGTGGAATACGTGTAAAAATGTATGGTTGGGTGCACCGTCTACGCCGTCAGGGAAAAGGTTTAATTTTTATAACGCTCCGTGATGGCACTGGATTTCTACAGTGCGTGCTCACCAATCGCCTATGTCAGACTTACGAAGCACTTACCTTGACAACGGAAAGCTCTGTATTGTTGTTTGGTACCCTAAAACCTGTGCCTGCGGGCAAATCGGTAAATCTGGCGTAAAATTTATATTTCTCCGTATCATTTTTAATGTGGTGTTACGTATTTACAGGCACCAGGTGGACACGAATTGCATGTAGACTATTGGGAATTGATTGGTTTAGCACCTGCTGGTGGCGCCGAGAGTATTCTTAACGAGGAGGCACATCCTGATGTTCAGCTTGATAATCGTCACATAATGATACGTGGAGAAAACACATCAAAAATTCTCAAAATGCGTTCCGTCGTTATGCAGGCTTTCCGATCGCATTACTTTGATCAAGGGTACACCGAGGTAACTCCACCCACTCTGGTTCAAACGCAAGTGGAGGGTGGTTCTACTTTATTCAAGTTGCAGTATTTCAGGTACTTGTTATGGTATTCTCGTCATTGCTAGTGTCCATAGTGGTAAAAAACAAAGAAAATAGTAAGTCCAGGTTTCCACAGTTCAAAATTTGATAGTCAATTTTTGTACTGAAGTTAATGACTCCACCAAGAAGTTTGTTGTTTTCCTTTTTTTCTCTTCCAAAAGTGAATTTTTTTACTGTCGAAACCGGCTGTAGGATCTATAAAGATTAGATCGTCAGTATGTATAGAAAATTTTAAGATAGAACATACTATGAAGCTATGCCAATCAACGAATGACCTGATGAATGAACCTTTCTTAACTACAGTTATGTCACATATGACTTGAGATCAATTTTGGACAAATGTCCCTAATGTGTTATTGGAATATAAAAATCAATGATGGTATGTTGACGTGAGGTTTCAAAAAGCTTGAACTCCATAACCAATGGATTCCATAATTTCGCAAATATCAAAAGGATTATTCGTTTTCTCTTTAAGAAAAACTTTATTTGACCTTATCGTTGAGTTTAAATCGGTAACTTTTTGAAACAAGTTTTGACAGTTTTAGAATGATTGATCATGTTCATAATAGTGAAAAATAATTTTAAAAACCACTGATAAGCATTTTCATTAATAACAACAAAAAATGCAAATTTGTATTTAAAAAATATAAAACGTTATTTTTTTATTTTAGTGAAGAGGCTTATCTTACTCAGAGTTCGCAGCTATATTTAGAAACTTGTGTGCCAGCACTCGGTGATGTCTTTTGTATAGCCCAGAGTTATCGTGCGGAACAAAGTCGAACCCGTCGTCATTTGGCCGAATACACCCACATTGAGGCAGAATGTCCGTTTATATCGTATGATGAACTCTTGGACCGTTTGGAAGATTTGGTATGTAATGTAGTGGATCGTGTGCTTAAGTCTCCCTACGGCCACCTGGTACATGAATTGAATCCTGACTTTAAGCCTCCAACAAAACCTTTCCGTCGCATGAACTATGCTGATGCCATTATATGGTTAAAAGAGCATAACATAACCAAAGATGATGGAACATTTTACGAATTTGGCGAAGTGAGTATCTGAATTTATAATATAATGTATTTTTAATTATTCGTGGCTTCGTACAGGATATACCAGAGGCACCCGAGCGCAAGATGACAGACGCTATCAATGAACCTATCATGCTATGCCGTTTTCCAGCTAATATAAAATCATTTTATATGTCAAAATGTCCAGAGGATTCGAAATTAACGGAAAGCGTTGATGTCCTTTTACCAAATGTAGGCGAAATCGTTGGTGGATCTATGAGGATTTACGATAGTGAAGAACTTCTCAAGGGCTACGAACGCGAGGGTATCGACCCTACCCCTTATTATTGGTACACTGACCAACGAATTTATGGCGCACAACCACATGGTGGTTATGGTCTAGGCTTGGAGCGGTTATTGTGTTGGTTGCTCAACCGCTACCATATTAGAGAGGTCTGCTTGTACCCACGCTTTCTTGACAGATGCAAGCCATAAGAAAAATAATAAACAATCAGCTGCTTAACATTAATTATATTACTATAAAATATAAAAAATACACTTTCAATGTAATCAAACAAGAAAATAATATGCAAAATACAACTAAAACCAGAGGACAATATCAGAGGTTTATAATTAAGCGGGCCTATTGATCATTTTCGCTTTGCATGCCTTCCAGCAGACCTTCGAGATTCTCACTTAATGAGTCATTTCCATCGGAATCGTCTTCCTCCCCCTCTTGTTCCTAAAAAAGTAAAAAATACATTAATTTTTTTGTATGAATGATTTTTTTTTAATTTTTGTAGGACAAAATTTGTAATTTCTGTAGCAACTTCAGTAAAGAAATTGTTTAACTATCAATGAGCGAGATGTGTTTTATCCATTTTTTCACCTAAATAAAATTAACGAAACAATGCAAAGTTAATATACACAAAACTAAATTTGTTTTCAAGTCTGTAAAATTTCAAAACTTAACTAAAGACCGACGAAATGATTATAAAATGAAATTCTAACGTAAAACGTGGCGTTAGAGACGAAAATTATCACACTCTGAGGATACGAGCCCTCTACCTTCTTGTATTTTCCACGATTCTTCTCTCTATCGATGAAAGTTATACGGTTTTGCACACTGATCTTCAGTTTTAGTATAATCCTCGGGGCACACATAAGACTCATTATACACGATTAGACGATTATGTAAACTTGCCTGGATATATCTTATAAGGACTCTATAATTGAATTGGGTAAATTGTGGGCGTGGCAGTGTTTATATGCAATAAAGTGCATTACTACCAAAATATATTCATATCATAATTAGGAGCAGCTCGAGTAGTTTTAAGTTGGGTTTGGAAAGTTGGTGTGCCCTTCACCACACTTCTTGTGTAGCTTTATGCCAATATAATTATTTACACCAAATTACGGACACAAATTTTTATATAGCTGCTGAGACAGGCGTCAATAGTGTCCGTAGTATCAAGTCTAGTAGAACACACGTACCTGTACACGTAAATTTTTACACTATACCATTAATTAGACCGAAATTATACACATATTAGCAAAGAGTATACATACATAGGGTGTGAATCACTCAAAACTATGTAATGGAAGTGATGGTGAGAGAGATTTTACAAAAATCAGTGATGGGCAAGGGGAAGCGAGATGCAATGAGTGTATTACCAAAGAGCGAATAATCCGTTGTAAAGTGGACCGAGCCATGCCCAACTGCTGAGAACGGCGTTTTTGGGATGTTCTTGGGGACCTCTCAACACTGGCTCGTACGGCAGCGATATTCTCGGCCGATCGCCTTGGTCGACTTTTATTTGGCCTCTTCGGATTAGAAAGAGCCTCACCAGTCGAAAATTTTTCGTATAAACGCTTAATGGTGTTCTTAGAAGGCGCACTTCTCACATTTTTTAAGTTTTTAAAAGCACGTTGAGTTTTCACAATTGACTTATTCTGTTGAATGTAAATTTCAACTATTTCAGAGCGCTCGCGTGGCGTGTATTGTTCCATGGTAAAAATCTGCTTGGACTGACGCTTCAAACGCGGTATGTCATTAAGCGATCTGACATCTCTGTCAAAAGTTATGGCGTTGCCAGATGGGTCCGTCGAATTTGGGCAACCCTGTATATAGAGCTCGCATGACGAACAAAGTTATTGTTGTAAAAATTTTGTTCGAGGGGTTTTCTAGTAATCTAGCATCTCGCTTCCCCTTCCCGCTCTCCGATTTTTGTGAAATCGCCATCACTTCCATTTCACAAAATTTTGAGTGATTCAGTCTCTATTTATGTATACTGTTCGGGTGGAATTACTGTTCGGGTGGGTTTACTAGAATACCCCTCGAGCAAAATTTTTGCAACAATAACTTCGTTCGTCATGCGAGCTCTATATATGTATACTCTTTGATATAAGCATTTGGTTTTGGCAGCGGATATGAGCTCATAAAATCCCACTTTAATCTCCCAAGCAACAAAATATTTTTTCGCACGAAAATGAAACTAAAAAACGCTTCGTTTTGTTTTTATCGAATTATGTTTTTAAACAAAATTAGTTGTTTGTAAACAGAAACTGAACAAAAATGCTTACCGTGTTCTCGACGAAGTCTAACTCAGCTTCAATGTGATCTTTCCGATAGTGGTTGTGCAAGAGGTCTTTTATAGAGTTGCTGACAATTTGCCGCACTTGAGCATCGAATCCAGTAGGTAGCCAGCCAGTTTTTTCATTGCAGGTTGCTCCTGTCAAAGGTGATGGGAGTTTTTCCAGCATTTCTTGAATTTTTGACATGCGGATGTCCAAATACTAAATAAATTTAATAATCATAGTTAAAATAACAAATGGAAATCAAATGCCAAGCAGTTTCTTACACGCAACATGCATTGCCGTGAACGTGGAAGTTTATTTTCTTCTAAATATGGATAATTCAGGTCTTGAACAAGGGTGTTTGCCAAGAAATGCTCTTTATGATTTTTCTTTTTTCTATCTTTTCGGTTGGCGACCTAAGAGGTGGGCAAATTATTGTAGGCTATTGTGTAGTAATTTATCTCTACTTACAAACTCGGCTACGCCCGAGCGAAACCGCAAACGAAAATCAAAAGTTTGATAGTATCTGCTATTGAAGTTTTTCCTCGGATCATACCCATATCGCACATATAAAGTTCGCCATGGTCCGGTTGTGAAATAGTATGCCAAAGATGGTATGATACATTTTAATTTATCTTGTGATACACCCGACTCAAACAACAGCGCAATTCGTGTCCAGATTGGGCATTCATCAAATAACTGAAAGCAATAATATTAGCAGCTAGTTCTTCAAATTGCTCTTTGAGCACACAAGCTAATATTACTGAAATTCCTGACCTTTTTAACCCGCTCCAGTTGCTCGTCAGAGACGTATTTCACCTTCATACGCTTTATAATTTGTGTATCAGGTCGAACAGGGAAGTTGTCAATCATGTTAAAATTAACAATATCCCGGTTTTCCAAGGTAGATTTCTGTAAGACACCCAATACTTCATGCTGGCCATCCTCCTGCGTTTCGCTCCGGAATATTCCAGTGTGAACATTGTCCGATCGAGCGAACAGTTGTGGCAGACATATAACAGGCACGTCATTGCGACTGTGGAGAACAAATCATATATAATTACATTTATCATATAAAACACAAAAGCTGAATCACTTTAAATAGTCGGTGTCTGTCACTGATTGCGGTAATACTAAACTTAATGCGGAAATAAGTTCATTTGTATTCTGTGTGGGGCTCTTATATAAAGGTAGGTATTGAAAATCGCAAAGACCTGCAAAAAAAAAGGCTTTATAGATACATATATGAATGTTCATATATACAAATTTAATACAAACTATCGAATGTGATGCTCTTAACACAATGTCCCAGAAATTTCACCTGAACGTGCGGAGCCTTTGTTGATTTGTACTTTGAGCGGCGTACCCTCACTGATAGCAACAAGCCAGCGCATGGACCACTGTCGCCAGTTGTAGCTTTGTTAAAAGGGTTTTCTGGATGAAAACGCAAGTCCAAACGCTTATGCTCACCATCCAATACCTATAATAAATGATTTTAGCTCCGTTCATAGTTGTTGAATTTGCCAAAGCCCACCTGGGATATTTTCGTGATACCACCAAGAGTATTTACCATTTTCGGCACGTTTACTACCATGCCAGGATATTCAATCAGCCCAAGTTCTTTGGGCGAGGAGAAATTTGCTTGAGCCATCTTGGTGTAAGCGATTTAAATAAGTTGCAAAAATAAATTATTATTATTACAATCGATGCAGTACTTACGACAGTGTATGTATTATTTTAATCCGACAAATTGAATGATCTCTGTAAATATAGTGCACAACTTTAAATCCGAATTCGTTGACAGAACATTTTAAATACCAAATTCCTTCAAGTGGAGGACAACACTATTTTAAGGAAAAATAAGATGGGTTGAAAAAGTTGATTTTCCGTGCAGGGCGCACTAAGGCTGAGTTCACACCATCAGAATGAAATCAGCCATATTATCACAGAACACGAAGAAGCGACACTTGATCGTAGAATTTTCTGACCTTTAAAAAAACTTTACTTGTTTATTATTAGTTGCCTATATGGATAGGTTTGTTTATCATTGGTTAACTAGAATTCTGAAGAATATCAGCCACACTACAACAGATTTGCACAAATGGAGGTGTGGCAAAACAAAAGTAATTTCTCTGTATTCTCCAAGGTGGTTCTTACATAGTGGGTGCAAGAACAAATTTTTTTGAGCAAATTTTCCCGACGTAGCTGTCAAAATTGACTTTATAGAAAAATGCGATCAAAACAAATATGCAAACAATTGCAAATAGAGTTTTGATTTGAGTGAATAAGAGTTTCTTAATTGTTATTTTTGTGAAGTTTGAACCTTATAAAGAAATTATGAGTCTATATAACAATTAAATATATTTTATATGAATTGTGTGCCACTTTAAGCAGCTTTTATGTATTCCTCTCAATTTCGTTTATTTTTATTGCACATTGCTTATGTTTGACAATTCCGGAGGTACGAAATTCACCTTACAGCCACCATGTAGGTAAATTCACCTTGGTATTCTCTAACATGTTTCATTCCGACATCAGTGTTGCCGTTTTCACTTTTCAATGAAGAAAGGTAGCAAAAGCCGAATCAAATTTCTTGAGAGGTGCAATGTACATCGTAAGAAAAAATGACTCAAGGAAATTTCTTGAGAATTTTTTTATTTGAAGTTTTTGTTTTTCTTGTGAGCTGCATACCGGCCTTTAATGTTTAATTTAAAATTTTAATTTCTCCAACGATACAAACCCGCATTAGCACATTTAAGCAATTATGAATGCATGCGTTCGTGTAATGTTTCGATGTGTTTGTTGTCCCTTTCAACCCTGCATAATAAAAAAGCATTAAAAACTTAAATATTGTTATTATACAAGTAATATTATTCATCAAAAAATGTTATATATTTTTAGGAATGTATTTAAGAAAATATTTGATTAATTTCAGTTGTACCTAAAATTGCACTTAATGTGTAAATGCATTCCTGCGATTAAAATAGTATTAGGTTTGTTTGCGTCGCATGAACTGGCTACTCCTTCTGCACTATCTGCACTGAACTGTGTTCGTGTTGCAAAAAGTTAGTTCATTTTCAGTTGGCTGCACAGACATTTTTTAATGCAACTCAGTTCATGGTCTGTTCTGAAAATTAACAAACATATATGAAAATTTTGCTGATGCATATACTTTGTAGTTAAACCATGCTGCACGAAACCGATTGAAATAAAATCGATAAACTGTCATCACTGTAGAGCATTTTTGCATTTACCGATCCGTGATATAGAATTTAGGAATGGGCGCGTTAGCAGAAGTAATAATATCATTAATAAATAAAGTGTTAATACAAAACAAGATTGAATTTTTATTGCTTTTATTTAGGTGACAGGAGACGAAAACAGTTCTGAAGGCTCCCGAACATATGTCTTTAATGGAGAGGGTCACACGCTGGGCAACGCACTAAAAACAATTGTGAGTCGCTATCCAGAAGTAGACTTTTGCGGATATACTATTCCCCACCCTTCAGACGACAAGATGCATTTTCGTATTCAATCCACACAGGGGCGCGCAATTGACATACTAAAACGTGGACTGGAGGATTTAGAACAAATATGTGATCACACTATAAATACTTTTGAAACGGAAGTGAAGACATTTATTGAAAAGTAAACTCAAAAAATTATTAAATAAATATTTTTAATAAGAAAGCAAAAACATTTATAATACATTACGAGATCTTTTTGGATCGTAATTTGGTTTTCGTAGATGGTGATAATTTGGTAGTACTTTCCGCAAAAAATCTATCTGTAACGTCTGCGACTGAAAAGATAAAGCAACTCTTTAGTAACTAAAAATAATGTTATTAGCCGTTAAGTGTATACCCCGTGCTTTTCGAGTGCTTCGCGTTGTTGACACTCGCGTCCATAGATCACAGTATTTTCTGGTAACTCTTGGCTGCATTGCAATCGCACTCCAGAACCCACAATACAGCCATTGCTAACTCTGACACTTGATCCTACAAAACTTTTACTCTCAAATACATTTTTATCTCCGATCCGGTGAAACGCTTCAACAGTGCACCCAACTTCAAAAACGTTATTTGCACCTATTGTCAGAACTGGTGGCTTCTCGTCTGCTGATTCGGCATCGTGATTAGGCGGTTGGCGATGTATGATGGTCGCATATTCTTCCACTATACAATTTTCCCCAAGTACTATAGGACCAGCTTCGGCGATTATGGAGGCGCTGGGATGGATTACACAGCCAGGGGAAATGGTGATGTCACCTCGTAAAATGCTATCTCCACAGACTACCGCCTTTGCCAAAATTTTTATCCTACGTGATAATGGTGACTATATAACAATTATGATATTTAAAAACTTACTCATTTTGCTCGGAATTAGACATTTTCTTGTTTTTTAAATGGGTAGAAAACTTTTCGTTTCAATATTAAGGGAAATGTTGATTATTTACATATAAAGTAATCAGTGTTGCATTGCACAAAACTTAAAAAGTGTGTAGTAGGAATAGTAATAATTCCTGAAACAAAATAGAAAAAATTCAAATCACCAGCAACTAACTCCTAAAATTAATGAACACAAGATTTGGGCATCAGAAGCAGAGAATACAGAGAAAAAAAGTCTCTTTCGCTGCCAGCGCTGAAGGTTACTCTATCTAGTAGTGTGTGCGCTTTTCCTATAGTTCAGCTGACACAAGTTGAATTTCGCACCGGAAATGTCAAACATAAGCAATGTGCGATCAAAATAAACGAAATTGAGAGGAAGGGAGAAATACATAAGAGCTGCTGAAAGTGGAACACTATTTATATAAAATATATTTAATAGTTATATAGACTCATAATTTCTTTATAAGGTTCAAACTTCACAAAAATAACAATTAAGAAACTCTCACTTCACTCAAATCAAAACTCTATTTGCAATTGTTTGCATATTTGTTTTGATCGCATTTTTCTATAAAGTCAATTTTGACAGCTACGTCGGGAAAATTTGCTAAAAAAAATGTGTTCTTGCAGTCACCATGTAAGTAAATTCAATTTGGAGAATACAGAGAAATGACTTTTGTTTTGCCACACCTCCACCTGTGCAAATCTGTAGTAGTGTGGCTGATATTCTTCAGAATTCTAGTTAACCAATGATAAACCAACCTATCCAAATAGGCAACTAATAATAAACAGTAAAGTTTTTTTAAAGGTCAGAAAATTTGACGATCTAGTGTCGTTTCTCCGTGTTCTCTGACAATATGGCTTAGTTCATGCTGACGGTGTGAACACAGTCTTAGTACGCCCTGCACGGAAAATGAACTTTTTCGAGCCATCTTATTTTTCCTTAAAATAGTGTTTTCCTCCGTTGCTTTTAAAATGTCCCGTCAACGAATTAGTATTTAAAGTTGTCCACTATATTTACAGAGATCATTCAATTTGTCGGATTAAAATAATACATACACTGTCGTAAGTACAGCATCGATTGTAAAATAATTTATTTTGGAAACTTATTTAAATTGTTAGCTTACGCCAAGATGGCAGAAGCATATTTCTCCTCGCCCAAAATTTGTTCTTGCAGTCACCATGTAAGTAAATTCACATTGTATGCATTCAAAAAAATTATCTTTTTTTACCAGACATGCATACCAGCAGGTATTTTGGTAGTTTCATTCACAATACATATATGTATGATTCACGTCATATATAAAAATAATATATAAAGAATTCTAACAAAAGGTAAATTTCAAATTTTTATAAGAAATTTGAATAATTTCGCTAATAAATATTTGGACAGACAGTCGTTTACATTACCTTATTTGCTGCAATATGAATATATATATATATATATATATATATATATATATATATATATATATATATATAGATATATATATATATATATATATATATACACATATATATATATATATACACATATATATATATATATATATATATATATATATATATATATATCCATATATATATATATATATATATATATATATATATATATATATCTTCAAGCATATGATTTGCCTCTAAAGATATCCCCTCCCTATGGAAGAAAATATTATTTTTATTGAGAGATGTAATTTATTGCTCAAATTGTTATCTCTATTAAAAAACCCTATAAATATTGAAGTAAATTTAACACCCTCCACAAAAGTTTGTTATCATATTATAATTCGTGTAACCACGTACTCGGCTTTTCATTTGATATAGATTCCTTTTTAAAGAACTTTAAAATCACGGTGAAATTATTGAAACCAAACATTAAAAACTTTAACTCATTCAGTCCTTTATCCATACATCGAGTTGATTTAGTTACGATATTCAATATGTGGGTGTTTTTATATTTTTAAAAAAATGAAAGACAGTACTTCTAAAAACCGGACAAATATCGATGAAAATCCAACTCAATCTTTGTTTCTATCCTCTCTTGATACAGGATTAATTTTCCATGAAAACTCGGAAATTATTTAAACGGACGGTGCCAAGCAATTTGAACGTAAACGTATTTATTCTTTCATTCATTTGGAACCTTGGCCAGCCTACTAAGCAACTAGACTCACACTCGGGGCCGTGGATCCAAATTTTGTCTCAAAATTGCGTTTTTCTAAAAAAATCTTTTTCTATTCGGGTCGAAGGCCTTACCCTCTATCTCCACAGGCAATTTTTGATGGCACGCCATTGGCAATTTCAAGCAAATTGCCAATGGAGACTGCAAATTGCTTCAAGTTGGCAATTTATGTTATGAAATATTTTATGCCATAAATTGCCAACGTGCTTGTTGCAATCAGTTGTCATTTTGTTTGTTTGACAGCCATTTTTCATTTTTT
The DNA here is from genome assembly GCA_920105625.2 of Clusia tigrina. Taxonomy (NCBI): domain Eukaryota; kingdom Metazoa; phylum Arthropoda; class Insecta; order Diptera; family Clusiidae; genus Clusia; species Clusia tigrina. Next base: position 36,712,279 of record OV050033.1, on the reverse strand, counting down.
CTTGACGCTCACAGTGGCAGCATTGTCAAACTAGATTGCTTGACGACATTTTCAAAATGACGATGACATAACATGGCAATGCCAACCATTAAAATATTTCCATTCTTTGCAATGAAATTTGACAGTTGTTATGCCATCAAAAATTGCCCGTGGAGACATGGGGTTACACACTTCAATCGATTGATCTCAATTTTCATATTGCTGAGTGATTCTCAGTATACCGATATGCAAGGAGTGAAAAAGGCCCATTTTATTGTATAAAAGGCACTAGAATATGACATGAAAAAGAAATAAAAGAGAGTTACAAAATTGCAATAAGTTGAGTAAAGTCTTTATTTTTTCTTCATTATATTTTAATTTCCCACTAAAGTTAGCATACGCACACATATTTTTCGCTAAACAATACAGTGAAAATGAGCAAAATAAGCCAAACAGATCCGCACTCAACTCATTTCAAATTTTCATAAATTTTTATTTTTTTTTGTTTTATTTCCCTTTATTTCATACATCTATCACTATTATATTGACACCAGTACATGATTTGACAATTTGTTTGGAAATTAATATTAAAAACACATTTTGGCCAGTGCCAAGGAGTGATACAACAAAAATTATTTACATTAATTATAATAGTTCACTATAATTATATTATAACAATTTATGATCAAAATTATGTTTATGATAATTATTTACATTTATAATACTATTACTAATATTTACATCAATGAGACAAACAAATTTGCACCAGCGCATGTTGCTATATGTTGTTAAATGTGAGAGTGCCGCTGTATTTATAAGTACTAAGACTCATCATCATCTCTGACTTTCTGTTGCCGTTGCAATCGTATGAAACCTAACAAAAATTCAGAAAAAATCTACCATATTTTATATTCCTCTGAGATCTTTCTTTTTTATTCCAGGAAATTTATTGTTTGATTTTTTTTCTCCGAACTTAATGTAAATACATAACACAAATTCAATAAATAGTTTGTTGAATAAATTTTCATGAAAAAAGTTGTAATTTAACAAGTCATTGTAGAGGTGGATCTGTGGTAGAGTAACACCATATTTGACCACTATTTGTATATTGAAAATGACAACACTGGTTATGGCTACAAGCAATTGATGTTCTGTTTCGCTTTCAGTTTGTTTTGTTTAGCTGTTGCGAACGTTAGTATATTAAATTGGTGCGTTAAAGGAGAACTAAAATAAATTCACTGAGTTCATGAGTTAAAAAACAAAGTATAAAAAATTGTAATGAAATAATAGTTAAAGATTAGCAAAGATTAACTTGTAAGATTAGCACAGAAATTTTAATAAAGCATTTCATTATTACATTAACCAATTAAAATACTGTTAAATGTCAAAAACGGTTCTTAACTGAAAAATGAAATTTGGTGGTTCTATTGCCGCCTTCGCGTCATATCATTAAACGAAAGAATGGAAGCGTAAGGAGAACGTAAAAAATATTATACATAGCCAACCCTCCTTGACTGTCTTAACGAATATCGGAATAGCCTTAAAATTGCGACTGTTTCTCGTCACCAAAGGTGTTCTAGGTATACTACAAACTACAACTTATACAATTGCCTTAATGGCGTACACCGGCTCTAATACGACTATAAACTCAGGTTTGTATAGTTTAAGTTAATTGACAAAATAGTTGTCCTTTTGGACATCGCTAAACTCTGTAAAAAATGTGCAATATCGTCCTCGTTGCGCCACATAATTAGCGATCAAACTTGCTTTCGTGCAGCACAAAAGGCGGAAGCATTTTAGAGTGTACATACATATGAAGTGTCGTCGCCATCAGCGCTTGGTTTTTTTCCTATTTGTGTTTAGTTTATGTGTATAGGTGGCGGCTGTAAAATGTGCTGTGTTTGATTTTTCTTGTTCTTGTTTCTCGCGACTGGGGATGGATGGTGACTAATGCAAGTTGTGTTCGATTGCCAGCATGTTCCTCTGTTGCAAGTTTTTTTTTAGTTTTTCTGATTCTAATTTGTATACAATTGCATTTAACGGATATTGTATTTGTTTTAACTGATGATTCGAAACATAAACTTCTTATAACATTGTTTAGTACTGCATCTTATATCAAAGAGCAGGAAGTAAGAGATTGAGGTGCCATTTTGCGGTCGATTTCGTTTTCATTGCGTCCCCCCTAGCGTCAACAAGGAACTTTATTTCGTTTTCTACATTTTCTTTTCAATCATTATGCCGTTTTTCACCCTTCAAGTTTTTCTGTCGTTCTATTCTGTTATTGTGCGTTGCTTTTCTTTTAGCAGCGTCGGTCGTGTGCATGTACATCTGCGTGTATGTATCTCATGATGCTACTTCATGCGGCACACTCACACATATCTAATCTGCAAGGCTCGTTTGGGTTCGGCTTGGTTCGGTGCTTGTAGTTATTTGCGACCGCTCATAAAATGTTTTATTCAGTTTTCGGGGGCGAAAGAAGTAAACGCGCTTTTTGAAAGATAAGCCGAAATATTTTCCGGTAGATAAAGTGCAAATTGTTGTAATAAATTGTAATATTTAAAGTTCAACAACGTCTTTTGGAATAGACGCTATTTTGTGCGCATGTGTGTGTAGGTCAAATTGTAAATGGCTGACCCTTCAAAAAGTTGTTAATAGTATTTGCACTTGTTAAGTGAACATAACGGGTTCAGTTCGGATAGATTCAAACTAATTTATTATAATATTATTGATAAATGACAGTGATATATACTTTTTTTAATACACTAGATCAAAGTTTCTGACTAATGCATATTTAAATGAAGATATGTTTTTAATTGATTAGAATTAAAAAAAATTAATTATATTAAAATTATGATTATGGTATAACTGCAAAAAAAAATCAATAAAAATAAATGCATCATTTAAACTCATATACCGGTTTTATTTTGTAATATAAACAGAATAATCCTTGTGTACTGCATGAACAAAGCAAACATTGTTGTTAGTCTGCTTGGAAGTTCCCGAATGGATGTCGTATATCACAAGTATTAGTCTGCGATGAGATAACTACGGTGCATTGTTCCACGCTCAATGTTTTGGATTTCTACTTTCGGCAGGGATACACCAAAGAGGTAACACGCTATTTTCGCTTACTTTGAGCCTAACTGTAATAATTGAGAATAACCTGAAGAAACGAGAAAGACGGACAAAAAGAGAATTAAAGATATGCGTAATGGGAAACGGCAAAGTGCATAAAATGCACTTTCGCTCATCATATTTGTATTTATTTATTTAATATGTTGGTATACCGTGCACTACAGACCTTTAACCAGCTGTAGAGTCCGCGGTCCACTCTTTATATGTACTTTCCACATTATGAACAGAAATAAATAATTGTTCTCAAATAATTTACTAAAATTTATAATTCTTCAGATTTTTTTAGTCAGTAAATATATGGAGTCCTGTGTGGGTGGGCCTAGGCTACAAACAGAAAATCATGTTTCTAACATAATTTTAAAATGGACTCTTAAAAGTTCCCAAAGCTGATCTGATATAGAAATTTATCAAATCCTTGTCATTATTGACCTAAATCGTGTGCAATCCAAAAACTGCTGTATTCTTAACAATTAATTTTAATAATATGGTTCAAATAAAAGGAGGTTTTCATAAAATATGAAAACTGCTGACACCTTGAACTCAAAGGATACATAATATTTACAAATTTATTATAACAAATACATTATTTATTTAGTTTTAAATTTACCCGAACTGAAGGGATGACCAGTTGTGTTTTCAACTCGCTCACTGTAGCTCTTTAAGCCTAACATTGATTGTGGTGAATTCTCCGCCTTTCTTTTACCTTAGCATGTTTATTCTGCGTTAGACTATCGTAAAATATTTCATTTCGTCTCGTTTTTATTCAATTCTGGTGTTCTTGTACCAGCTGAAGGTAGTTTTAATATTTTGGTAGATAACCTTTGTTCCTGACGTTCTTTTCCGATATTTTGGTGGTTTAAGTATGTGGCTGTGCAAAGAACATTAATTACATTATGAAAATAGCTATTCTATCTATCTTCTATTTTACAAATACAATATTAGTTTTTCCATATGAAATCGATCTGGTTCCGCTATATGGTGTCTTTCCTCAGTTATATATAAATTAAAATTATAACTCTAAACAAAATTTAATGAACCAAATAATAGAACACATATTTGCGACCTGACGTTAAAATTCGTTTAATAAGTTTAACATAGAACAACTGCTTAGTACTACGTGTACTACGATTACCCATTTACAGTGCTAATGATGTCATTATCACATTTTTATAGGTTCCTTGTCCTGCCTATATATTAACGTGTTTAACAGAAATTTTGATTTATAATATATATGTATATCGAACAGTTCAATTGAGTGAAGCACTGATGCATATACAGATATATATATATATATATATATATATATATATATATATATATATATATATATATATATATATTATATATATATATATATATTATATATATATATATATATATATATATATTATATATATATATATATATATATATATATTATATATATATATATATATATATATATATATATATATATATATATATATATATATATATATATATATATATATACATACATATACTACTTACATACATAAAATTATTCTAATGTGAAATATTTCACTCGCTCAGACCAAAACCTGCCACCTAGCAATATTATATTTCAGACGATTCGGAAGAATTTTGAAAGGCCACAGCGACTGAATGCGAGGAGACCATATGCCGTTTATGAATCGTTGTCCTCGTTGCTGACTAATTTTCAGGGTTGTTTGCCCTATTCTGTTTGTCTGGAGTTGTAGCGTACGTGCAAATTATACACAGCCGTTGGCAGCAAGGAGTACGAACAACTGTCAGTGCACAAAATAAGAAGGGAACAAACAATAAAGGTGTATATGTGCGTGCTTGTGGATGTGTGCTGTGTGTGAGGGAGAGTTGAATTCACATGTATTGGTGTGAGTTGTGTGACGCTGATACTAATTTTACCAAACGCCAGCGGAAGTAGCAAGTATGCGTCCGTCTGGGAATGCAAGGGTTTGTTTTTTGTACATTCGTTCGTTTGTTTGTTGAATCGAATTACAGCTGCCAGTATTGGCATTGCCATGGCAAGGGTGGTTACAGCCCTATCGTAAATTTGAAATATCAAAATTTCAACAATACTTCGATACTTTTATGCAATTTGCCTGATGTTTCCTTTGGGATAGACAACTAGGGGTGAGAATCGTGGCGCAGCCAGTGAGCTGTGGGTTTAGCGTTGAATTCAGGCGGCGTGCGTAAAGAGCATCCATCCCCCATTTCATACAATGTGTGTTTGTGTATTCGTATACATACACATTTGTTGTTCGTATGTGTATGCATATACAAATTGGGGTTTTGTGAGCAATACGAAGGTGAAGCACTCGGCAAGCACAACTCCCCGTCTACTTATAGGTCAATAAACTTAGTTGCTTGTAATGGAAACACAGTCGCTATAGTTAAACTTCAATTCAAGTTCTTGTGCAGTGGAGTGTATTTTCTTCGCTGTGTTTCTATAGGCTTTAGTGGGCGTTCAAGAATCACTTCGCAAACTTTTTGATCATTGACGATCTCTTCAACCTATTTTTAGGAACTCTTTTTATATGTTCTCTTTTTCCACATGTACAATGTCCGCTCTACATTTATTTTTTATGCGGTGTATTTTAGGGTATATTGCCAGTACCCCTTTGGTTACAAAATGGGTCGAAATAAAGAGATGTTGGTGGGTGACCCAGCCACAAATATGAAATGTTTGAAAGGATCCTGCACGATCCCATTATTGGTCGAATATAATGAATTTTGCGAAGAAATTTTATACACAGTCAGTCGTTTAGTAAATTGGTCCACTTTTTGAAAGGAAATTATCCCAAATACCAGTTGCTTATGCGAATAAGAGATTTCTACCTCGGTTATATTCTATGAATATCCATGTATGATTTTTGGGACACACAGACCATATCACATTTTCCAGTCTTGTAAATTGGCTAATTCGACATAAAAAATATATTTGTGTTGTTATCAGTGATGGTTTCTGAGCAGCGGTTATATTTATCCTTCTTGTAAAATGGAATTTGTTTATATCTGAATCCTCACAGAAATTCAAATGAACTTTGTTGATGGTTCCGCGGAAACCATCGTCTTATAATTCTTCCTAGATTGTTGCGATCCTACCTTCTACAGTCGAATAGTTAAAATCTTTACAATTGTGCTCCTATTAAAGATTTAATGGACGTCACACTAAAGCCATATAATCAAGAAATAAATACTTGTAACTTGTTAATTTTTTTCTTATTGCTTTGACAATCGGAAAAAGGTGGCATCTCTGCGCTGTTTAACTTTTTACTTAAACTAATTGTCAAGCGATCAGCAGCTGTTTGTTTATTTTCGTTGGAAGAAAACGATTGGATATTGAAATTAAAACCAGAGGTAATTTTCTTTTTCATAAGCTGTGAATAAATATTTGTAATATACAAGTTTGAAAAATTTAGTAAATACAATTATTTTTAAAAGTTTTCAAAGTTTTTTAAGCTGGGTTGTAAAAATGATTTGTTTTTGTCGTTAATAAATAATCAACTGAGTTTGTAATTCAGTTTATTTGCTCTATAGATAACATTTTCTAAAATGTGGAGTGTAAAATGAATGTGTGTTATATTCAAAAAGAAAAATATATCTAAAGCCAGGTAAAACTACAACAACTATTACAACCAAACTACAATGAAAACTGCAAAAATTGGCTTGGCTATACACTAATATTTGGTGGTGTTAAAACCTTTCAGGGGGGTTAAGTGCATATAGGAAATTTTTTGTTTAAATTTTGGACAATCAACGTAAATAAATTCTTTAAAATATCCAAAAGAACTCGTATATATAACATAATTTATTTTACCACAAACGTTTCTATCCTACATAAATGGGAATATAGAATGTCTCGATTTCAGTGCGACAATATTGCTCCTGCACTCTTTAATGAATACAGATTTAGGGGTTGTAATCATACAAAGCAAAGTAATCACAGAGTAGATGGAATATATAACACTAGCGATGAAACGATCGCAGGGAGCTAACCGGCTTTTATGGCCATACGCGAGCAACGTTCGATCATAATCGCTTGAAAGCACAGCTGTCATTATTTTTTAATTCGCCCTTTGGAACCAATTTATTGGAAAACAGTTTTCAACAGAAACTTGTATATTATACCACAATGATTTACGCATTATCATTTTGTTTGTATCTTTATATATGCTACATTGATTTGATTACTGCCCTATCTCACTTTTTCTACTAGCAAGAAATACTGAAATTATAACAACTTCCCGAAATTTAATATATTGTTTAACTGTGGATTCGGCGTCGCATCATAATTTTTGGTGAAAAGGCTCAAGAGTGCCTTCAAATACCTCACTAATAGCCTCCATTTGCGGATAGTGCTCCCCGCTCTCTTATTCCAATTATTTTCAACGTTGTTCCTCCATCGTATATTTTGCGTACCTTGGACTGCTTGTAATATAATATTCTGCGAATCCATGCATTTATTTGGTCTCTGACTTATATAACGACACCTTCATTATAAGTTAAAGTAGGTTGTGTTGGCATATAATTTTATATGTTCCATTTTCTAATTGGCAAAGTGTATTTCTCTCTTGTTAATTTCAAGATTTGTTTACTTATTTCAAAGATCCAGTAAAAAATAGCATTAAAACACAACTTTCTTTCTCTTTGTTCTACTAGTACGTAGTTCAAAGTGTACCTTAGGCGGCTATGTTTCCAATTGGACCCTGTCTTAGATGCACGCTACCATATTATCCAAGTTGAGAATCCGTTGTTGTGCTGGCGAAAAGATCAAAATACTTTTTTAGTGATCCATTTGTTTTACACAATTTTAACAGAGAAGTTTGTTCAGTCGGTTTGCGACAACCTGATTTTTAAAATCCGCTCACTTACTCTGGAATCCTCTTCTCTTTGACATGGTTACTTAAATTCTCAGAAAAGCAAAGCAGCTACATTTTTTGCCTATCCTACTTTATGAGTGAGCACGCAAGTTATCAAGCGTCGTGACAATAACATTCTGCCATCAGCCGTCTATTTCCACTACTTTATATAAAATTCTGGGTTATAAACAAATTTAACTAATTTCGATGTTGGCTTCGCAACATGCCCATAAATTCGTACCATTTGCTTTTCATATAAAATTAATGGTAATTTGTGGGTTGGTAAAAATGTCATAAATTGAGTTTCCTTCCAAGTCCTTTTTTATACGTCACACGAATTAGTTATATCAATAAAAAAAATATGACAATCAAATAATGCTTGTGACTGGGAATGAAATATTTTGAGACCGTGGCCGGTATTCGATCGTGCGAAGCATTCTTACCCAGAGGCCGGGCAATTGTTAGTTTTCATTTTTAAAACATTTTTCCTTATCACGAGAAATTTTGAAATAGTCGTAAATAATTATTTGAGGAATAATATACCAACATAATGAGACTTGGTCGTTCAGCTGACTGATCCGCTCATTCTCGTTCACTGAGCATATTGAACTATGTCGTTCAGTTGCTCATTTAGTTCAGTTGCGCTCAGTATGTTATGATTGGTAAAACATGTCACTTGCTCACCTACTCAATTTACTCTTTGGTTCGTTCGTTCATAAGAAGTGGAAGGTAGCAGACAGCAATACTTGTAATTGGCGCATTTTTGGTCTGCGTTTTCAACAAAATGTCCACATGTAACACTATTTTTTTCGAGGAGCCATTATTAAAATATTTCACGGATTTCACAATCACTAAAAAATTTTAACTTATTAATAAGAGTCTCAAAATGTTGGTATTCCCTATGTCCCTTGATCTTCTAATTGGAACCAACATACATACATATGTCATCATTCAATCACATATACATACATAATTCGAGATAATGTTTGGGTGTATATATTCGTATATCTGCTCATATAAGTGAAAAAACGTTTGAACCATATAAGTAAGTGAGCAAGTGGGCAAGTGGACAAGTGAACAAGTGAGCAAATGAGCAAGTGAGTTTTTTTTGTTTAACCGATCTGAACTAGTTCAGTTCAGTGAAAGTTCAGTTAGTTCCTTCGTCGTTCTCGACCCAAGCCTAAACATAATGAACATGGTATCAAAATATGTATACGAAAAACAAAATCTGATTTGATTTACGTACTTTCATCGAAATAATGTATACTCGTATACTTACAAGAAGGGAACAACTATAGTATATTTTTCTGGTTGAAATATTTTGTCCTCTCGCTGTGACATACGTACATATGTATGTATGTATATGGATGGATGTACTCATATGAATGTTCTTTATGTCTGTTAGTGACGTAGTTAGGATTCCCCCTACTACCAGAGAATAGAGGGAAATGACTTGTTTTGCGCACACTTCCGCATGTGCAAAACTGTAGTAGTGTGACTGATTTTCTTCAGAACCAATGGTAAACAAACCTATCCATATAGCCTACTAATGATAAACAAAAACATTTTTTTTTTACGTTTGAAAATTTGACGTTGAAGTGTCGCTTCTCTGTGTTCTCTGCCTGCAACCTATTCGTGGGATGAAAAAAGGTGGTTATTTTATAAATTTAAATTTACCTATACACAAAATGTTTCATAAAAGAGTACATTTTTCTTCACGAATAATTAAAGTATATATGTACGTACATATAAATAAATTAAGACGAAGACTGTAGCCCTACTACTTGAAACAACAACAATCTCCGTAAGCCTGCATGAACTTGGCTATAAGGAAATTTTGCATACACAAGTAAAATAATAGATTTGTAAATAGATTTCACAATTCTTGGTTTTTGGTTTCTTGGAAGAAAGCACGTTTTGCTGATTTCCGTCGATTTTTTTCTTTTTGTCGTAGTCAGAAGTAATGTTTTTTTTCCTTCTATGGTGTGATTCAGACAAAAAAATTACTAAGCACAGCCAGTCCATGGAAGATGTGAATGTTTTTTTTTTATCGTATATAAAATAATACAATATACTCGTATGTGCTTATGTACAGGTATATATGGGATGTATGTGTATGCCTGTTGCTACAGTGGCGCAGTGTTAAATCAACTGGTATAGGAAAATCACCGCAAAGAAGAGACGCGCACGCGTCGTATACCTTTGACGCAGCCTGATTTTTAAATGTGAATAAGTTGCCATAGGATCCAATTCTGGTTCTCTTCTATACTCTGCGAATTCACAATTGGTATGATTAAGCATTTTTTTAATGGTTGGCCAAAACACAAAACAAACTTTAAAAAAACATTTTTAAATTTTTTTCTTTTTTTATGAAGGTCAATGCTCGTTCTAATGTTGTGAGTCAGTCTGCACATGTGTGTAAATCCAAGATAGCAATTTTTGACTTATAATGTCATTATACGGACATTTTTAGTAGATCCGCCTGAATACTGTCATATCTAATTTAATATACTGACATCAATGGTTTTAATTGTAATTAAATGTTTAAATTGTTGATATTGTTAAGCAAAATAATAAATCAAACATGTCAAACGATATTAATCGCTTTAAATTGGTAGATCAATTGACATAGACCAATAGTTCTGGATATTTTGGTGCCATTGATTCTTAAAATCCTACTGGTTTAGGCAGTATAGACAACTGATTTTCTTCCATGTTATCCTTACAAGTATATAATAAACCATCAGATTTGTTATGGACCATTATCGTTTGTTTTTATATTGATGGCTTCGGTGGTAGTCTTCAAATTCAGAAATTATGGAACTTGTGCTTTATTACTGAAATATTTATATATATATATATATATATATATATATATATATATATATATATATATATATATATATATATATACATATATATTTGTGATATATATATATATATATATATTTGTGATATATATATATATATATATATATATATATATATATATATATATATATATATATATTTGTGATATATCATCATTTATTTTTATCATATCTTGTGGTGTTTAGAACTGTGAATTCATAAAAATTTAGGTTTTGATCTCGATTTCTGTTTATTTATTGGCGATGATATATAGCCATCGAGGCTACGCCATTCATTCTGGAAGACTCGAAACTGGGGTATGTGTGAGTAAATCGTGTATTTTTGGCTTCTGAAGTGTCACTCGTCTCCTGTTTATATGTGGCTTCACTTTATGGTCCTTTTCAATTCCCGCCAAACTGGGATTTCGAAAAGTCGATGCTTGTGGGTACCTTATAGAACTATATTCTGTTTTTTAATATCCAATATTTTTATTGCAGTCTGTTACATTCAATCACATCAGCAATATTTAATAACTTAAGACTAATTTTTGTATTTACTGTATTTTATGGACTACACCCAGTGGTGCAGCCATTGCCTATTAGCACAGGAGATCTGTTGTGGGTTTTCTCTTCAGTCGGATGAAAGTGAAGGGGTTGGAAGTGAGTTCCACCCAGTGGATTTGGGTGGACTAGGAGTCTCAGATTGTGCGAAGTAGAGAGCTTTTTTATTTCTTGAGCGACTGTAGGAACTTTGAGGTCACGATGGATTTGGTTGATTATGATCCGGTAGCAAGCATCATAGTCGTAAATTACATAGCTCCAACTTATGATTCCACCAGAGTGTGTGCCGCAGCTTTGAGTTGGATTATTCAAAATATAACAGTGGAGTGTCGTCAATCGCTTTTTTGATTGATACTTAAACCATAATTGAGACTGAATCCCATTTTGCTATATATAAATTTAAACAAAATAACTGATTTTTTAAATTCTCTCATGATTTGTTCGATCCAGTACAATTCATGTCAATGCCAAAAAATCAGTAGTTCGACATATATCGTCGATGTAGACGTTCGCCAACGTCTCGAAGATAGTACATACACACGGAGACTGCCCGACGATGGTTAAAAGTCAAGCATGCATAAAATGTCGGGGGCATTGTTTTGCGGCCATGAATGATTATCCTTAATAAGCACGATGAGGAACAACTTAAGTCTGACAAGAATTTAGCATCCACTTTGTGTTCACATTGTTGATTTCTTCAGTCGATCGCTAATAGAGAATGTATACAAACCTGCCATGTTTAATTTTGGGCGTTTAATCATTGCCCAATTGCACACAATATAGCCTAGGATGAAGGAACATTCCAATAGGCCCACTTTCATTGATTGTGTACGATACTGGTCTCAAATTGACCATGTGTGCCACTTTTCACAATTGTATGTAATATACACATACATGAAATATAATCTCCAAGAGAAAGAGAAGAGTGTAAACGATTGGCAAACAGCAAGAAGCCTAATTTTTAAATTCCACCTCCTGCTCAATATCGTCACAGGCCAAGGAGCAAAACACTTTCTCGTCCCTGAATCTACCTGAACAACTACCAACTCACATATACACATACAAGTAATTGCGAATTGTATTGGCTTCGCACAAGGACAGGTTGTCGGTCTGTTTGGCCGCTACCCAATACTTCTACCATAGTTTTTGTATAGACATCTGTAGTACTCATACACGTACATTGAGGGGTGAAACACTATTTACCCCGTTTAACTGGTTCTTGCCATTCGGTTTTTATTTCGCATTTCATTTCAGAGCCTTTCATTTTATTATATTCTGCAACAATTTAGTTGCTATTAATAAAATAAAAATGGTCAAAAACTGATGTTGGTCGGTGTTATTGACATCAAGCTAAGCTCAGCATGTTGTGTATTTAATTCAAGACCATGAGTTTTTGGAGTCCGTTGACTTCTGCCTTATTAAAAAAAAAGCCAAACAGAAAGAGTATATAATAATACTCATTCATTTACTGCACACTTCTTCGTTCGCCGTGTTCCACGTTCTTTTTATCTTGTATGCGTTATTTCATAATTCAAGCGCAAAGTGACATGTATTAAAAACGTTTGCTTGCTTTGGCAATTAAAATGTGCGAGTATTTGCTTGCATAACAATTGATTAATAAAAATATATTATGTAATTTACTTTTAACAGTTACTCTCATGAAAATGAACATAAAATGTGCAAATTGTGCGGCGAGAACGCACTAAAATTGGCGTACATGCACCATCCACAAGGAAAGGTATACACATAAGACCGTGATTGGTGATGCTGCTTATAGAGCTTTAATTGCTATTCGATTTGTGAAATGTGAGTAAAATCATAGGACCGCTTCGGCTTTGAGATATCAAATTTTCTTTCCCCTTTGGCAATATCATTTCAAAATCTTGTGCTTAAAAGTTAATTTCGATTGAAGGGTATACATTCCCAGAGCGAGAGAGACGGACAGACAGAGGGATACAGACAGACAGAGGGATACAGACAGACAGAGGGATGCATACAGACAGAGGGATACATACAGACAGAGGGATACAGACTCACAGGGATACAGACAGACAGAGGGATACAGAGAGGGAGAGCAGGCTAAGGGATACAGAGAGGGAGAGACAGGCTAAGGGATACAGAGAGGGAGAGACAGGCTGAGGGATACAGAGAGGGAGAGATAGGCTGAGAAATACAGATACAGATAGGCAGAGGGATACAGATAAAGATAGGCAGAGGGATACAGAGAGAGATAGGCAGAGGGATACAGAGAGAGATAGGCAGAGGGATACAGAGAGAGATAGGCAGAGGGATACAGAGAGACACAGATGGATACAGAGAGACACATACAGAGATGGATAAGCAGAGGGATACAGAGAGAGAGGCAAAGCGAGACAGAGAGATACAGAGAAGAAGTAGTAGAAACATGACAAGAAGAATAGCAAAATGGGGAGAGACAGATGAGCTCACATGGTCCATAATGTAGTAATAAAGGTTTATTTTTTTGTTTGGGGTTTTCCGGAAGTGAGTACTAGAAACTAAAGTTTTCGAATCACTAGACTACCAAGGCTGCTTGATTTACTTTTGACCTTGATCTAGGCTACTATCAAGTGTTCAAAGCAGGTTTCTTAAGAACTTATGATTACTTTGATTGGATGCGTGATCGCCGCTATTCTACGCGTAAACCAACCAACCAAAAGTGATAAATGACGAACTGAGTGTAAAAATCCAGAGAAAGATTCAACATAAAATCGAACGACTTGACACCACGGCTTGAGAAATCATTGATTTAGTGCTTGTTTGCAGGAATATTTTAACTTATTTAGTTAATGAATTCTGCCCTAAATCTTTATATAAATGTGGCTTTAACCTTTCTCTTGATGTCAAAGGTTTTTATTTTAGTTAAACAGTGACTAAAAGTTTGCCAAGTGTTAATTAATACTACTAAATGAATCCTTTATACTTTCTAAAGATTTTCGTGACAAACCGAACTGGAGATATTAATATGTTGAGATATTAATAGATAAGAAACTATTAAGAGATTTAGAGATATTCAGGTTTTTATCCAGCATATTGTAAACATTGATTGGATTATTCGTCCATCTGGGCCTTTATACATACGAGGTGTGATCAAAAGATAACCGTTATTTTCATCTTTTCGTGAGTTACGTATGTTCGATATTCGCATTTTTTTTTTATGTTGGTACACATGTCTGTTATATATGTTGGCAATACCAACCATTTTGGATTGTCAGTTTGTTTTTGACAGATAAAAAGGTTAGTCGTGTTTTGGTGTGCTCTTCGATTTTGTACTATTCGAAAAAATGGATCAAAGAAACTGTATTCAGTTTTGTGTGAAAAATGAAATTAAATGCGCAAGGACATTTGAAATGTTGACTGTGGCCTTTGGCGAGTCTACTATGAGCAGAACACAAGTTCAATTGTGGTATAACCGGTTTAAGGAAGGCCGAGAAGATGTCAATGACGATGCTCGTCCTGGTCGCCCGAGCACGTCAACAACCGATGAAAACATTGACGCAGTGAAGAAAATGAGTTTGGATAATCGTCGAATCACTATCAGAGAGGTGGCTGATGATGTTGGCATATCGTTCGGCTCATGCCAAGCAATTTTTACGGATGTTTTAGGCATGAAACGTGCGGCAGCGAAGATTGTTCCAAAATTGCAAAATTTTTAGCAAAAACAACGTCGCATGGACATCGCTCAGGAGCTGTTTTTGGCCAAAAACAAAACCGTTATCATGCCTCAACCACCGTATTCACCGGACTTGGCTCCCGCTGACTTTTTCTTCTTTCCAAAACTGAAGACACCGATGAAAGGAAAGCATTTTGCTACGATTGAGGAGATAAAAGAAAAATCGAAACAGGAGCTGTAGGCGATACCAAAAAAAGCGTTTCAGAAGTGTTTCGAGGATTGAAAAAAATGCTGGCATAAGTGTATTATATCTGAGGGGAATTACTTTAAAGGGGACAAGATAGTTGTTGATGAATAAATAAATACTTTATTGTTTGATCACACAATAACGGTTCTTTTTTTATCACACCTCGTAGTTGAAAGGACTGGAACAAAATTGAAAAACAATTTTTTTTTTTTTATAAGATTTGAAAGAGCAATTTTTATTTTCATTTTATATCCATAATCGAATTTCCTTATTTTCTGATGAATGATCCTTTCAATTTTTTTTTTTATATTTCGAATTTCATTTTATCATTAATCTCCTTAAAAAATCCTCATTATTAATATTTTTTCGGAAAAATTGAATTTACATCAAAAACCGATACATTTGATTCGCACACGAGTGTTTTAAAAAATCGAATCGAATCGAAATTGTGAAAAAATTAAATGAGCCGCAACAGCACTTGCATATTTTTTAAGAATTGAATCGGAAAAATCACTTAAAGAAATGTGTGAACCTAAACCGGACGTTTTGGAAATAGCGTTGCCCCGGATGTGTAAAAATATATCCATTAATGTCAATATGCGTTGATTTATTAATCTAACCGCTCTTGGAGTCAAGGCTATCCTATATTGGCTACGCTACATGTATAAGTATATGATAATATACCGTGTACACTGGGCAGTAGTTCTTATATACTAGTTTTATTAATGGGTGTTAATTTTGTTACTTTTAGATTAAAACAAAGCACACATGTTGGCTAACTTAATTATTCAATTGAAATTTGTATTTGGGAGGGGGCATAACCATTTTATATTTTGCTCACAATATACATTTAAATAGATACATTTGTATATATGTGTATATACATATGCGTATGTTTTGTATATAGTACATAATTGCGAAAAAGCCTTTTTATATGCAAACTTATCCCAGCACATAGTTCTTTTTATTGTTTTCTGTTGGTAGATGGAGAGACGATCCATTTGTGAGTGATAAAAATTCTGAACTAAATAAAACAAATCAAAAACCACTGACCTTGACTTTTTCAAAGTTTAAGGCCCTTACCAGCACAAACACAAAGAAACAGCAGCCATGTTTTACTAGTCTGGTATATGCGTGTGTGTATACACATAATTATATTCTACGGTCGAGACTGGTTTGGTAAAACGCCACCACCACCATCACCACTACCATCACTATTGAACAAGATCTATTCCAGTGAATGTTGAACACAGGTTTCAATTATTTTATTCTGTTTTTCTCTTTTTAATTCTTTGTGCTTGCTTGAAACGTTTCTGACGACGACGCAAGTATAATTTTTTGACGGCAGCAGGCAGGCCTCTTATGGTCGAAAAGCATATTTCAGCGTGTGGTAAAAATACTCTACGTGCGACAAACTACAATTTTTCTTTTCATCACACCAATGTATATAAGTGCATATGTATACTAATGTATAATAATTTCTACGTCGATCTGTTTCTCTATGTTCGTGTATAAGTGGATATATGTATATATTAACCCATTTTTAATATTATTAATTTTATGAAAGCTATATTTTTGGGAATTTTAGTTTTACTGCCATTATATAAATGATACAATACAATGGAACTACGTCAAAGAACTTATGTATTTGTTGAATTGAAGACGTCAGAGGTGAGAACATTTATACGAATCGAACAAGTGTGACGTAAGGCGTGATGCAGTTGGAATTCGATATGGGCTCAAATGTTTTCACTAATTGGAAAACTGTGGAATAGACTTTAATAATAAAACTCACGTTGATTATTGGTATCGAACTTTGCAACAAAAAAAAATTTTGCTTTAATAAAAACACTTAAAATGAAAAAGTTTTAAACTTTGAAACTTTCCATTTATATTTCCCCACTAATAAACTTACTATTAACAACAATCTCCGTATTATATATAATTGACTGAATATTCCTTGCATCTTCGTCATTCGGTGTAGGGCAGTGCGAGAGGTCACTAATTTCGGTTTGTTTTGACACGCTGAAACGTCGTTGGTAAGATTCTTACTTGTGTTTACTCATTCATATCTTGCACTAACACTTGGCGAGCAGTTCTTTTTGGGAGCGTTATAATTTTTTGAATAAGAGTTCAACAACTTGTTTAGAATAATTTATGTATGTGTGTGTGTGTGAGTTGTATCTAACCAATAACAACAGAAACAGCAATAGCAAAGCAACATCAATTTTAGAAAAATTACACACAGACGCGTTCATATATGTACAAATACAGTGATAATGATGTTGGTTTGTATCCACCTGTGTGTTGGGGCCTAATGCGGAAGAATAGTATGATTTCATTATTACTTTTATACGCTGCTGTTTATTAATCATTTTGAAACGTGTTCAATTCGTAGCGTATTTTGAAATCGGCAACTGCCTAAACAAGCCTATTCCGAGGTTAAAATTACAAAGTATTTTTTTTAATACTTGTAGTATTGAGAGTTTTTGAAGGAACCTTAAATTTAAAAAAAAGATACAGCGCTTATATACATCAGTTTGGTTATATACATACATACATATGTATGTGTCTTTAAGACAGCTTAAAAGGTAGAACAACTGAAAAATTGAAACTGTTTACACAAATAGATGTAGTATGTGAGATGAATTGGTTTACTGTTAGCTAGACACGTATAATTGAGGACACTGATCGATCCGATCGCTGATCGCAAAGGAAATACCTCCTCCTAGTGTATGAATTGTTGTTGAAATCCCTACTTTAGAACTCCAAATGTATCTCAATTTTGCATTAATAACTTCTTCATTTAAATGAAAGAAACAGCGTTGAATGTGGCAACTACGTACATAGTATATGCATAATATATGTATATGACGCACGTCGCTGGCTTTTTTACTCCGAAGCCAATATATATTCTTGGATTTATATTTCTCGCATTCTTTGTAATTTTGCATACGGCAATGATTGGTATATATGTACATACATCATATATACAGAACATGTTAACGCTGTGTTTGTGGTTCTCTGGTGGGTTCAATTTGTTAGCCCTATAGTAAGTATTTGGTCTGTTGCTGCTGCTGCTACTTTTGTGCTGTGTTGCTTCCTACATCATCAAAGTTAAGAAATCTTCGTTCTTTTGCTCGCCGAAGTGGCACTAGCAGCAGCAGGTAAATGTTTCCTTTGTTCTTTAAAGCGCTGCTTTTTGTTATTGTTTTTCTGTTTTGTTAGTTTTTTGACTTGTTATTCCATTGAACTCTTTGCTCTCACGTAAGCATTGTGGTGTTGTCTCGTGTCGGAGTGCGTTGTAGTCTGTCTGCACGCAATTTTTTGTGTGGTTCGTCTTTTGGTTTGTATTCTTTCAGTTTTAACTTATGCATATTTTATGGCACATGCATTTCGTTTTATTTACTTCGTTCCGTCACAACTAATGGTTGAAAACCAAAAAATTGTGTTTGTTTGTTGTATTTTGAGAATTTGTTTATTCAACACAAATAAGAATACGTTCCTAGCAAGAGAGAACTTGAAACCTATGGATTGGAACAGAGAGGGAGGGAGAACGTCCACGAAAGAGATATGGATAAAGAAAGGCTAAAACAAAGTTGAGAAAGAGAGAGGGATATGGTTGTCGTGGTTGCCACTCGTCGTAACAAGTGAATTTTAATAATGAATGGTGGTACTTACGTATTAACGCCACCGCAGCAGAAGTTGCGCTATATGAATCTCAAAGCTGAACAAAATGGAATTCTGCTTCCCTCAAACCAGTTGTCTTTTCTAAGTCCCATTTGCTGATCACACTGTCTCAAATTACATTTCCAAAACTTACGTTTACCATAGAGTTTCATGTCATGGGAATTGGTACATTGTCGTTTTTCTGATAAAATATTTCGCTCCTGAAAGCACTAAAAAATGGCGTAAAGAATCAGCAAACAATAAGGCAACAAGGAATCCAAAAGATAACTGCGTGCCCGTGTGACCAACAACGAAAGTACCTAAATGGTATACCGTAATTTAGTTATTGGAGACTTTGTTTTTATAACTAAGTGTGAATATTGGAAAATATTTTGCTTGAATTTAAATTAAAGCGTACAGGATTTGTTGTTAGCATGTCGAAAAATAAACAAAACATATACTGCTTTATTTTATAGCAAATTTATGACTAGATGGCAACCTTGTATTTTATGGTATGAGAATTGTTCTTCTCTAGATCCATTTCATTTCGCTTGGATGTATTTGTATTTGTGAGTTGCCTTCTACTGCAGATACACACTTCTTGGCGTCGTGTTATTTTTTTTTCGTATTGCCGCGCAAAATTTGAACTCAGGTTGAACCGTATGAACTAAGCGAACAAATGAATTTTGTTGTTGGTGCTGTGTATCTATTGTGAGTGTGTGTGAGCATTAATAATGGCTTTATTTAATTGTATGTATTTTATTGCTTTTGTAATAATCAACACTTGAAAATAATTACAATTTACATTCGGACATATACATAAAGTATTTTTGGCGCGCCTTCAGAATTGGGCGTGGTGAGTTTTGAGACTTTTGTAAAAAAAAGTGTGTTATTCTAATGAATATTAATTTGCACTAAAATATCAGATTTTCGTGTTGTTTGATCCTCCTTTACAAATGTTAAACTCGAATTCTTGTAATATTTAATAATAGGAAATATTCTCGGTGCAATAAACGCATTCTACTGCGCACATTGTCAGTAAAATCTGTACTTTCAACCAATTGCAGTCCAAATACTCTCATTCAATCGCTTACCTTTTAACAACAATTTTCAATATGGTTCTACCACAGCTTTTCTATTGATATATGATGTATGTACTCGTATGTGTATTGCCTGGGAAAATTTCTTCAGAATGTCGCATCAAAATAATTAATTTGCCTTTACTTTTTTATTGTTTTCGTATTTTTGTGTAATGAAATAAAGATTTGCAAAGTTCTCTACAACTGCGACGGTAGCGAATCGGGAATGCCTGCCGCTATTGTTAAAATAAATTAGGTGTTGAAAGTTGTTATTGTCACGAATTCTGGAAGCGTGGTTATGTGAAACTATTGTTTTTGGTTAGTGGCAAACAACGAAAAATATAGGCCAGTCAGTGTCTTGGCCTTAGATTGAAAGTAGTACTGAAAGTATTTTAAATTAATGGTGACAGGGAATTCTTTTTTGGAGGGAAAAAGTGATCAGTCTTGTTGTAAAAATTACACATTTACTTTGTGCGCTTTATTACAGCAAATTTACACTAATAACATACCTAAAAATAGTAACTTACGAACAATTAATTAAAAATGACAAAGTAACCAATTGTTTCAGGAAATAGGGAGAGCTCCTTCATAGTGTCTTCTAAGATTATCTTAAGAAGGCGATTAGTTTGTTCAACCCTGACTCAACATTTTTCAAATCGTTGTATAGTTAAATTGGCGCAACTAAGACACCGACTCCGGCAAAGCGTTATAAAAACTTTATGAATCTACCACTTTTGAGCTGCACTTGTCTTGTAAACCCAGTTAGAAACAAAAATCAAATAATAATGAAGAAACATTATATTTTAATATCCACGTTGAATATCAAAATGGCAACTATCGACATTATTCGCTTCGAAAACTATTTGTATAGTTTTTATGTTTATAAAGTTGGCGCGGTTTCTTAATATATTTTCATAAATCGGTGAAACGATTCCACGTTGTTTCATAGAGGGTTATTGTTTTCATTTGAGAAAGTGGAACTGTAGAACTGTTGGTATGAGTCCAGGCTTGAAGGGAACATTTGAAAGTGAATGTACAGAAACCAGTATGAACCAACAGTAAGTAACGACGCTATAACTACTGAGGAACAGTTCACAGTAACTACTAAAGGAGCAGTTCAACAAGCAAAAGTGAAGCTAGCTATGGTAAAGGTGAATTTACTTACAAGTAAGTAAATTCACCTTGGCTATGGTGGAAACTAGAATGAAAATACCACAAAGATAAAACCGTGAATATGCAGAATCCAATGTTTTGTTGGGAAGCGGCACAGCTATGTGCCCAAGTGCTAGTAACATTTACAATTTACCCGCCCTCTGTGGGGAAGTGGTAAGCATGCTAGACTCACTGACACTCAGAGGGTCGCAGGTACAAATCCTGTCCGGGCTTGGTCTTAAAAATGCTTTTTTCTAAAAATCTTTGCCCTTCGAGGCGAAATCCTCAGTAGCTAGTACTCATTCCTCAACTCCTTGCAGTCATAATTTAATTATGGTGTCAGAAATAAGAATAATAATATTTACAATTTATTCTCAGTGGAAATATTCATAATGGACAAATAAATTAATATTAAGCTTTTCCATTCACTTTCATATTTCTTTTTATGCAGTTTTTGTTAGCTGAAGTGCACTGACTTTAAATGTCGTCATTATTTGTAGACCGCAAGGACTAGGGCCATTCAGTATCAAAAAACATGAGATTTTCGTATATGCATATGTACTCTTTTGCCTGTCCAGCTCCATTAATCACTCCAGTATAGTTATGTATGCGAATTGTTCGTTTCAGGAGCTAATTGTGTTCTAAGCACGTACTGTCAGAAGCGAGTGGTACCTACAAATAAATTTGTTCAGCATCCACAGGACTGCTCGTCCCCGATGCGACCGCAGCACTATTATCTACTTAGTGCTATGCTGAAATTTTACAAGCTCAGCGAAGGACATGTTTTCAAATAAGCGATGTTTTGTCCAGTGAAAAATATGTCCATTTAACTTAACAAATAGAGAAATGTAGCATCGGCCGATTCTTCAATTACTGCCATAGGTGAACGGTGCCAGGGGTGGGGGTGGGGTGTCTAGCCGGGTTGTTGCCATTGTGGTTAAAACTGCGCGAAACGGTTCTGCGCAACCTGTAGCGTTCAATATCAGTGTTCCTACGAGGGGCGGCAGCAGAGAGCGCGAGCTCCCGTAAGAAGAGTTACAGGGGTAGTTGGCACAGGCATTTCTTTCGATAGTGCAGTGTTCGCTTCAGCATTCAACAGTTCGGCTTTTAGCAAGGGTTCACTTTGGGGCTATGCTGGTTAAATTTGCGGAAATAGAGATTGAATGGACGCTGATGCGAGTACAACGCTGCTACGGGGGTGGATGGTAAATAGGAAATTGAGAAAATTTATTGATTTTTCCTGCAATGTGCGATAATAAAACCGTCTGCCTTTGCGAGGATTTTTTGCCTTGTTGTTATTTTGTCTCTTTTGTTGTTCTACCCTTGTGCCTGGGTAGTGTCAGTGCTTCCGCCGCAGCCGCCGCCACCGTTTTTGTTATTGCATTCCAGTGTTGCGTTTTGCATTCCCGCACCATTGGCTTTTATACTCAGATTTCAGCTTTACCCGGGTCGCTGCATAATGCGCATAGTTAGTTTTGCAAGGGCAGCGCTGCCGATGGGTTTCTTAGTGCGATATGTACCGCAGAGTTTTATAAATCGCACTTGTATAATTCTATAAAATTTGTTATCATATTTTCCAATTATATTATTATTGTTTTTTTTAAATATTTTTAGGTAAAAATCGGATTTGAATACTTTTGTCTAAAGAAAATGTATGAAGCCCATAACAGCGAGTGAAACCATACTCATACAATTTTATTAATTAATCTGCAAAAATTAATTTGGAAAGCGCCGATAACCAACATTGAAGGTAAGTAAAACTATCGCACCTCAGTGCGCCGGACCATCCCGTAGCTAATTCTGTGTTTGTTTTTTGGTTTAGAAGTGTCTTCGGTCTTGTAGACTGCTAAGATGGCCACTTCTCCCACACCCTCACTGGATTCCATTCGCGGAACAAACTCCATTGAATCGTACGGCGAACACAACGGTTACTTATCTGACTCCCCACTCACATTGAGCGGATCATCTCCTCCGGTCAGCGACTCAGCCATCTGCGACGAATTCGGTGGCACTGGAAATAGTGCCAACCAGCACCACCCCATTTCAGCGTCTGTCTCATCGTCTTCCTCGTCATCTTCATCCTCCAGCAGCGGACTAAGCGGTTGTGGCAGCACAAGCAGTGCGGCTAGCAGTACTAATGGTAACAGCACTGGCCCTGGAGTCATTGGCAGCAATCTGAACACCGGCAGCGACAAGGGAAGCACGTGCAGTAATATCATCAGTGTCACAACGGCGAATGGTACTAGCGCGCCGCGTTGCACCGCTTGTAAGAGTAAGCAGTCTGACGCCGTAGCCAAATGCTTCGAGTGCATAAATTTTTTGTGTGCGAATTGTGTAACAGCTCATGAGTTTATGCACTGTTTTAACGGCCATAATGTATGCTTGATCAAGGGATTTGACTCGCAGTCTCTAGGAGCAGCACCCACTTATGTTGCCGCACCCAATAATCCAGCATCAGCTGACTTCAAATTTTCTAGTTCATTGACTATGATGCTACAGCAGCAACAGCAACAACATCACCACCACAACCAACAA
This sequence comes from Clusia tigrina, assembly GCA_920105625.2. Taxonomy (NCBI): domain Eukaryota; kingdom Metazoa; phylum Arthropoda; class Insecta; order Diptera; family Clusiidae; genus Clusia; species Clusia tigrina. The sequence continues at coordinate 36,688,583 of OV050033.1, read as the reverse complement.
CAACAACAACAGAACCATCACCATCATCATCCACAGCAGCAGCAGCAGCAGCAGTTACAAAAACAGCAGCAACCACTTTCGCATTTGTCAAAAATTGTGCTCAATTCACACGCCGTATCGTCTGCAGCTTCGGTCTTTAATGATGCCGATCACCATGAACGCAGTGAGGATATCTTAACGAATTTGCTACCCCCAATGCGCTCACAGCTATTCTGCCAGCGCCACAAACAAGAATTGCTGAAGTTCAGTTGTCGTACTTGCTGTACGCTAGTGTGCAAAGAATGCGTCGTTATGGAGCACTCATCAGGTTTACATGAGGTCGAACATGTGCAAGAGCATGCCATGCCTTCAGTTTTTGCTACACTTAATATCCAGAATTCACCGGAATCAGTAGTGCAATCGATAGTCACTGATATACGTGGCAAAATTGGCGAAATAGTCCCGTTGGTGAGCAACTCGGACAATAGTGTCACCAAAATTAAAATGCAGTACCAAAAAGCTCATAACGAAGTAAGTGAGACATACCAGTTCTTTTACTCTATGCTAGACGAGCGTAAGCAAGAGCTGATCAAAGAACTCGAAAATCTCTATAATGCCAAAATCGCCTCAAATGGCCTCTGGCTGCAGCGTTCAAAGGAATTAATCGATAAAGCTGTGCAAACTTGTGACGCTATTGAACGTGCGCCTAAAGCCCACAGCGTAGCTGATATGTTAATGCTACATAAAACATTAGAACTGCAATTGCAGACGGCGTCGCAGGACTTGCAGCAGCCTTTTGAGCTGGAGTTTATGTCGAATTATCAATCCATTCAAGCAGGCGTGCGCAACACCTTTGGTTACATACGAGCTACCACTACCGATGCCACAGGAAATGGCAATGGACACAAACAGCCACCGATTGCTAGGCCAACACAGAGCTCATCCAACAGTAGTAGTGGTAGTTCTTCTCATTTGCCCGGCGGGCTGGGACTTGCAGCTAACTTGCTTGAAACTTATACATCCGCTGGTGGTAATAACAATGCACTTCTTGGTCGAACTGGCAACCATAACCACAATATCGGTAGCGTTTGCAATGGCAGCGCTTTTGAAGATCTCATACCGAAACGGTTCCAGAACACATCGGCGGCATTAGGCCCCTTTGTAGGAGTGCCTGTCAACCCCTATGAAAAGTGGAGCAATGGTGGCACGGATAATCTTTTCTCATCTTCAGATCCATTTTCTAGTGCTCAACTTTTGAACTCACTTACAAATAGCGGCAACTCTGCTGTAGGTAGCAGCGCATTAAGCGCTCTCAACGTCACAAACGGCAGCTCTTCGGCGGATTCGCTCATGGATCTGACATCCAAATTGCTTTCCGCCTCAATTTATCCACCTAAATCTCAGATCAAGCGTCAAAAGATGATCTATCACTGTAAATTCGGCGAATTCGGTGTCATGGAAGGGCAATTTACCGAGCCGAGTGGTGTGGCTGTTAACGCCCAAAACGACATTATCGTTGCAGACACAAACAACCACCGAATTCAGATATTCGATAAAGAAGGGCGCTTCAAATTCCAATTTGGTGAGTGTGGCAAGCGCGACTCGCAACTTCTTTATCCCAATCGTGTCGCCGTCGTACGGACATCAGGAGACATAATCGTCACCGAACGCTCTCCGACTCATCAAATTCAGATTTACAACCAATATGGACAATTTGTGCGAAAATTTGGCGCTAACATTCTGCAACACCCTCGCGGCGTTACTGTCGATAACAAAGGCCGGATTATAGTAGTCGAATGCAAGGTGATGCGTGTTATCATATTCGATCAGAATGGGAACGTTTTGCACAAATTTGGTTGCAGCAAGCATCTGGAGTTCCCGAACGGAGTCGTTGTCAATGACAAACAGGAAATATTTATCAGTGACAATCGCGCACATTGCGTCAAGGTGTTTAACTACGAAGGGCAATATCTGCGTCAAATTGGCGGTGAGGGTGTAACAAACTACCCCATCGGAGTGGGCATCAATGCCAACGGCGAAATTCTAATTGCCGATAATCATAACAACTTTAATTTGACAATTTTCACGCAGGACGGACAACTTGTGTCCGCTTTGGAGTCGAAGGTGAAGCATGCACAATGCTTTGACGTAGCACTGATGGATGACGGCAGTGTCGTGCTGGCGAGCAAGGACTATCGCCTATATATTTATAGGTATGTGCAGGTGCCGCCGATTGGTATGTAAGCCGGAAGCTGCTGTTACAACCAAAACAGATGATTGTGTGACCCCCCACTGCGATTTTAGCTCCCTTAATATGTAGGTAGTGCTCTCAAATAATATTTCTCAATCTCCTTTTCTTTTAACGACAACGACTGAATTTGTCTATATTGATAAAACTAAACTTTATTATTTAATACAGAATTTTTCTTAGCTACTTTTCGTAATTTATATATTATTTCCTCTTTTGTTTTCTATGCATATATACATATTTTTTGATTACAAGTATGTACATATATATAATTACTAAAGGACCATTTTCTAGTTTCGTAATGTACCCACAAATTATTTTTGTTTGTTATATATTTTCATTGTTTTGCATTTTTATATTTATATATTTTGTTTACTACTTTTTTACTTTGTGTACGAGTAGTTTTATTTTTTATTTTTGTGAAATTATGTTACATTTATTTATTTTTGCTTCAACTGAGGAATTTGTACATTCGAAATTTTTTTAACCACGATCTGCACAATGTTCTGCGAAGTGAAATATAATTTGTTGTCAAATGATAAAAAGAAAGAAAAAATAACAAAAAAAAAAAATGGGTGACATTTTATTTGGTTGATTTTGGACATTGATAAAAAGTCAAATGCAGAGAAACTTGGCAACTTCATGAACTTTGCTTCTTCAAGTCAAATACGATAAAGTAAAAAAGAAAACATAATTTGGCAATCAGCGAATAAGACTTATAATGAACTTAATTCTTAATTGTATATAGATATATAAAATCATATATATTTATATTTTAATTGATTGAATATAGAAATTGGCATTTGTTTGTTTTGAAGTAAACCACAATTTACAATTATTGCATTCTTATAATCATGCAAAATATATACTATTATTAAAGTCGAAAGAGAAGATAAGCATATGTAATTATGTACGGAGAAACCACAAATATTATAAATCGTAATTGTAATTGTTAATTAGTACATGCACACATATGCATGCATACTTACTCTATATTTACGATACTACTATTTGCTTGTGTGTTTTACTTAATAAGAAGGAACAGCAAATGCTATTTTAAAAATCTGTAGTAGGGATTAGTTTAGTTATCATCTTGCGTTAAGAACTTTCTTTTCGTTTCAATTTATTATTATTTTTTTTTTATACACGAATAAGCAACTGAATAATATATATAAGTAACTATTTTTTGTATTTACTTAAAAAATTAAGAATCAGGTTAGGAGCTGGAATATCTAATAAGTGTAGTCTTGTGTTGTGGGAACTTTTTACAACGGAATTAACAGACTTTCGATCGATAATGACAAAAATATGCTTAATTCTATGGTTTTTTCTTTCATATTATTTTATTTAATTCTTGAGATTACTAAACGTTAAGACTCTGCAGCCTGTATTGAATTTAGATGCTATTAGCACGTTTGTTTATTTTACATATGTTGATTTTTTATGTTTTTGCACCTATTTAAAATTTAGGCACAAATTTTCTGCTACCGTGAATTTTAAGAATTTTGTTTTTTTTTATATTGAATATATACAGTTTTTAAAACGGGACGTAATCTAAATTCTATATGCAACATACTTAAATCTATTATATATTTTTATATATATGAACTAATAAAAAATGAATAGTTGATATTTTTTTATTGGTGAGAATGTAGGATTTTAAATGTGTTATCAATTAGTATTGCGCTTTATTGGATATAAAAATTATACCTACGGTTAAGTTTAAGCTTCTCTAAATACGCATAAAATAATTTAACATGATAAAATTAAAAATAAGTAAACGGTTTTTAACGTTATTTATCTACTGAACGTACGCGTGAATATTGAAATATATACATATAAATGTATAAACTCATTGTTATAAAATTGCATACAAATTTAGGGAAGAGAACGGGAGAGCTAAGAATTGCCATACGCCAGTGCTGTCCAAACTTTTTTTTGGCGTGGCCACAGAAGTGGCCAACAGATCTATCCAATGGCCACTTTTTCCAAAACCTAAGAAAACAGTGAAAACAAGTCGAAATTTCGTTTTTGCATTTATTTTCGATTGGTTATGAGACGTATGACATTTTTCTATTTTCTATGAGTTAAAATTAACCGAAACAATGATTGTTTATTTTAGATTAATGCGACGGATGACATTCTTTTTTTTCTGTCAATTTATCAAAGTCTGGCTTCGATTGGATTAGTTCGCAACGAAGTTCGGATTCCAAATTTTGTTGCGATATTGCATTGCGGTATTTATTTTTACGTCGCGCGAGACTTGAGAATGATGCTTCACAAACGTATGTGGAACCAAACATGCTTTCATCTGGTTTTCTTTTTCTAATTACGAAACGATCCATATTTCACTGTGAACTGAACACTTATTCAACTCATTTGACAATGAACTAATAAATTGGCAAGTGAATTTCAAATGACAAATCCACACGCAGCCGCGTTCTTGCATTTTCACAAAATACAGTCACGCAGATAACAGTCGCCAACAAATGTAAACATAAACAATTGAAATGCGCGCGCCGCATCATTGCTATACAATCAAGATTTGGCATGATTTAACGAGCGCTGCCAATTCAACAGAAAATAAAAAATAAAGCGACGACGCGAATACAACGGACAATACAGCTAACTACTGTTTGTCTTATTATTGTCAAGATGAAATCGCTTCGGTTAACATTTTAAATCGTTTTTTGGAAAAAATTAGAATCATTATTTGAAAAATATTAGTCTTCTCGTTGGCCACTGAAATTTGTCGCTTGGCCACAAGTGGCCAAGTGGCTACTAGTTTGGACAGCACTGCCATACGCCATTTGCATAGGAATACAGAGTAAGGCCAGAGAATACAGGGAAAAGAAACTTCATAGTCAAACGGCAAAGCAGCGAAATAAAGCAGGCGGACATTGTACACGAATCCACTCAAAATCGTGGTGAATACACTCAAAATCGTGGTGTGTCCGCTATGGACGCTGACTTTCTTTACTCTGTATTCTCTGGTAAGACGTTTGAGAACTTAATTGAAAATATGAGATTTCAAATTATACACACATACATACATACATTATCTTTTCCAGTACATTCCGCCGCTTATATATGTGTTTATACTTAACTCATATTATAGCTATATAAATAAATGTAACAAATTCCAATTAAATTACAGTCAGGAACTGTGGCAAACATGTTTTTCGATTGGAAAAATGTACTTATACGCATTTATTGAGTAAATAATTTCAAGGATTAAATTTTCCATACTATCACACACTTTTTATATGTCTCCGTCTCTCTCTTTCTCTTTCTTATTCTTCCTTTTGTTGTGTTTTTAATGTTCAGTTTAATTATGTAAAGGCTCATATTGAATTAGATGTTTAAAAAATGTATACATCAAATATATATTGCAGTTAAGTAGGACCATTATAGTAACAAAAACTACCGATTGCTGATCGCTCTCAGCTCTACATACACGCACAAAACTTGGATTAGACTTTGGTTACAAACACTGCACCTGCGGTAATGGTACCGACATTGACAGCTTGTCTAGCCACTCCATACATTATTCATTCATTCACACATCCATGTTCCAACGTCTCCGTCTCACATCTATTTTTGTTGCTGCAATGGGCCTACCCAACTGCGAATATTATATACACGGTTATTTGTACAATATTTAAATTGAAGAAGGGGAAGAAAGGAAAATATAACAAATATAAGAAACACCAACACCACCACTACCACGTTCGACTCTCATTGTTAGGCTATGAATGTTACCAAGTATTTGAATATTATTAATTAATATATTACCATTAAAAACTGTTCTTCTAGTTGAATATAATTATGGATTGAAAATTGTTGTTGGCAAATTATGTAAGCAGTTAAAGTAACAGAATGCACAAAAAATTGATTAAAAAAAAAAAACGTTTATGTAGTGTATATTTTTGATAAATGTTATTACAGGAAAAAGAAATACAAAATATTTGGATTTAATGTAATAATATATACGGATGGGTACGCGGTGTGAAGTAAATTGATATATTATGAATTAATGTTTTTTTCGTACTTTTTAATTGACAAAACACTGTTGTTAATTGTATGGAATCAAATTTTATATATAAAACGAAAATAACTATTGAAAGTTTTTAAAGCATGCATTTGTCTATTTAAAAAAAAAGAAAAAAATCGAAATTATAAAATTATAACAAAAAAAACCAATTTTAAGTGCAACCATTTTAAACGAATTAATAATCTTAATTATAAATTAAACAAAAACAATTTGAAAGACAACTTTTTAAATATAAATTCTAAAGAAATGTTTAGCTGCAGGAGATGGCTTCGTAGAAGTGCGTGCTGCAGTGTGCGTAGTTGTGCGTTTTCTATAAGAGCACACCACACGTTGCAGGACACATACATAAGTATTATTAGTTTAGCATGTATTCGAGCAAATATGTATGCACATTTGCCACGTAATTTGGACTGAAATTGTAATTGCAATTACGGTGACTTAAGCTATATAACGATGGGTCCCTGTACGAGTGAGATCGAACTCTATTTATTTATTTATTTTTTGTTTGTTTTATGAGTCAAATATTTGCAAGTAACTCTAAATATTGCAAAATATTAGCAAAAACTATATTGCGAATATCCCATATAAAAATCGCAGAGAAATGGACTTAAATACCGGGAAAATTACGAGAAACGACATGGACCCATCGATATATTGTCTATTATGTATGGCGGCGTATGTATTAACATGTATATATGCATAAGTAAATATAAGGGATACATAACGAGTGTGGGTACATACGCGCAGTAATGTTAATTAAGAAGGAAAGCAATCGTTCTCTCTTTAATCCTAATTAACCACAACCAATTATTAATTGCTACTTTATTACAACGCCGGTTTTTATATAAACATAATAATATTCTAACGCATATTATATAGTAATAATTTATAACACAAATTGTTGTTCTCGCATACAAAACAAACAAAAATGTAGACTTTTACGTAACATACTTTGTAATTTGTAATAATAAGATTTTTTACTAGTGTTTAAAAATTTGCTAATTACTTATATATGCAGAGTATATACACAAGTATGTCCAAACAAAACCAATATCACCACTATTAATAATAGCAACCAATATTATCAGTGAAGGAAGTGCAGTGCAGTGCCTGCGCCGAGCCAAGTAAACGAGCCACAAGCATGGCGGGCGGCGTGTGCGCGCGCGTGCACAATTAATTTATTCTTTGAAACGTAATTTAGATTTATAAATGTATTTGTATATTCCATATAAACTATTTTTATTACAAATATTCAACTCTGACTGATTTTTTATATATATGTAATGTTACTATATGTAATATATATAGATATATATATATTTATGTATATATATATGCTTATATATATATGTATATATGAGTGAATGAATTATAAAACAAACTATCAACGTAATTTTATGCATACCTACCTACATACTTACACACATAGATTTGTAATTGTATTTTTGAAAATTAAGTACTCGCGAGAGAGTTTCACGTAAAAAGAACTTAACTTTCCTTTAAGCATTTTGCCGTTTTCAACTACAAATACACAAACGAACATGATTTGTATGCCGACTTACCTAAGGTAGCAAATTGTTTGAATTACGAATATTTAAATAATTGTAAGTAACTGTATTTTTACATTTAATTTTGAAATTGTTATTTTTTATATACTTTATTATCATTATTGCTATGACTACGAATAATATTATAAAAGTGTGCTTTTTCTTTAAATAATTTCATTGTATCCATTGTGTAACTGAAACCAACAAAGATGTGCGTATTATCTTTATTTGTTTCAAATTAATATTGAATTATTACTTTTTTACGAGTATATGTTTCATTCATCATATGAATCTACTAGACTGCTTCAAAAGAAAAAAGGAAACAAAAAAAAAAACAAAAAGAAAATCAAAAGGAAAAATAAAATAAAAAGATCAATGTTATACTTGTGAAAATGCGACTCGTTTAGGGAATTTTAACTCGAAATCTTTTTACACAAATTGCGACATGAACTAAACTTTTTAATTGATACACATATACACGAAAAATTGTTAATTTTTGTTTTCAAACGGTTTGCAATGTCACGTCTTCGCAGATACTCGAATATCGCAAACAGTAAAAATCTCTGTAATTGGTACTATTCTGTGAAATGTAATTGAAGTAAATTTCTCCGCTTTGTTTTTGTTTTAGAAACGTAATCGTCAGTTGTAATTTTGCCGCATAAATACATATTTTTATACGACATTTGTAGTGTTCAATGAATTGTTGGCTTCTATCGATATATACGCATAGATATACATTACCTACTTCTTATGCATCATGAATTGTACTTTGTAGATATTAACACATGCACAAACGCATGACTGTGTTTGTGTCTGTGTGTGTAATCGCCTACCTATTTGAATTGATGTAACTATTGCTACCGCTCGCTTAGACTTAGAGAGTTTTTGACTAAAATAACAAAGTAACACCAACAACAAACAAGCCATGACAACAACACCAATGTGTGTCTGCAATTTTATATACACAACTTGCATACATACATAATTCAAATTTTCATATTTTTTAAATGTTTTTAATATATACATATATTATTATTTTTTTTTATTTTTTTTGATTATATAATATATTTATATTTGTGTTTGCGCATTTTTTATAATTAATTTTTAAGTGAATTTTTTACATACATAATTACACCTACATACATATGCATAATTGTATACATTTTAGTCCAGAGTTGTTTAAACTGCGTTTTGTTTGTTTGCTCCTAGATTTGATGTGAATCGCTTGTATTACTCTTACTCAGCGCTTAAAATAAACTTTATAAATCGTACAACTCGATTGAGTTGAAAAATCAAACTATAAACATTTTACAATTCTTACAATTAGACCCGACTAGCAAGCATTTTATTGTTATTCAATGTTTGACGTTATATTTTTTAAAGTTATTCTGGAATTATTTTGTTTATAATAAAATTTATTATTGTATTATTATAATGATTATTTTTATTTTATTTTTTGTAATTTTTGAGATTTATGTTAAAACAAATGTAGTAAAGTTATGCAAAGTATTTAAGTATCTATTTGTCTGAAAAGTTGATTTTTATTTTTAATTTTTATTAACTGTTTTTGTTATTTCTTTATGCAAAAGTAAAATTTAATTTTTGTTCAAAAAATATGCGTTTTTCTTTAGTTGATTTTTCATTTCTGTAATTATCCTTGCATTCTACACAGTTTAGCGGTAGAGAAGTATATTTACGAGTACCTTGTATGCTGACGCCCCAAAACGGCACAATAATCCAAAACTAAATACTCCAAACATTTCAGAAGTTGCGTAAGCGAAATAATTGACTTGAGGAACACAGGAGCAGGATCCTGCCGCACAAATAATATAAATATTAGACCCTTTGCTTGTTAAAATTTCAGTTGTTAATGGATTGGACTAGGAAAGAAATACAATTCAGTGCACGGGTAACTCAGATAGTTATCTATACACGATTTTAACACAAATTTGATTGCTCGGAAATTGATAAGTTCACTAAACAATGAAATGAATTTGTACTTGTACGAGATTCCAAAATAGAACGATCGAATGCGTCATATTCTTCACTTTCATATATTTGGTAAGATTATACCGTAGATATAGTATGAGTGTGCAAGTGAGCCTTTTGTCCCATTTATTGAATTTAGTTTGTAAATGTGGGTACTTGTGGACGCTACTTGTCACTTAAGGAAGCTGCTCTGCTATTTGTGAAAAGATATACAATTTTTAGAAACTATTTTCTGTAATAATAATTTTTCATTCAAACTACCAACTAATAGATAGTAGGAGGTACATATATACAAAATCCTTACCCAATTATATACCTACAAATATTTAAAGGTAATACTCGATTTCGTTTTACTCGACACTGTTTAGTGATTAAGAGTGCTATTGAAGTATTCATCATCATTCCAGTAGTATTCCTAATATTGATTCTAGCATAATTCATGTTATGCATGTGGAAGGGTCCTATAAAAGTCTGGATATTTCAATATGTAAACAGATCACAAATTATTCTTTCAAATATATTGCATTCTACCAGTTAATAACATTTAAATTCTCCAGCGATAGTGTGAGAAACGATTGCCTCGAATTATTTAGCTTGGCTTTTTTCGCAAACTCCGTTAGCCATTGGCCCTATTATTAATTGCATAGTTATCGATAAGCAATTTTAAGTGTAAACTTTAAACTGTTTTATCGTAGTCACGCTCTCGTTCTCTTACACTTTTTTCTGTCTTATAGTTTTTCTCTGGTGAATTTACCACGCCACGCTCGAGTTCAAATTCACAGCAACAATAAGGCTGCACTGTAAATCCTCTCAAAATTATATGCTCAAATTACATAGAAAAAAATAGATTTTATTAAAAACTCAGCCTACCAAAATAATGTGAGCCCTCAGAATAGTGGTATTTATTTAGAACCTTTCTCGCTGCTTGTGAAATATGTGTTTAACATTTCAGTGACTCCAAAATAACGTAGGAAAAATTTTGAAATAATAGTATAACTTCCAAGAAGAGGGTGTAAGAAATACAATCCAAGAGTATACATACTATATATATATGGTAACACTAAATACAATAATTGTATTGTATTTAGTGTTACAATAATTGTATTGTATTTAGTGTTACCATTAACTCGATTTTTTTGAAAAAGTGACTTATGCCACTTTCAAAATAAACGGCTCAATCGGGAAGCGAGATGAAATCCGTGTATTTTTGTTCGAGGAGTTTACTAGAAAACCCCTCGAACAAAATTGTTACAACAATACTCGTATATGGATACTATTTGATAACACACTCATTGCATCTCGCTTCCCATTGCCGCTCACCGATTTTTGGGAAATCGCCGTCACTTCCATTACATAAAATTTTGAGTGGCTCAATCTCCATGTTCCTATGCTCCTTGATACAATGCAGTTAAATGCGTCTTCCGCTGCTTGGATAGGTAGGCGTTTGTGCTCATATTGACTATTTGAATGAGTCAGTGCAACAGTCAACGCAACTCAGTCATTTATTCAGCATTTGCGTAGGTAGTGAGTGGCTCAAGAATACTGGTTTTGATGCGGCAGTTATGTTTTTTGATGATTGCATACATTTTTCTTTCGTTTCCTCTGCCTTTGTCATAGACACGGGTTCTGACAGTGTCAGGGCCAGGATACACTGACCAGGTAGCACCAAAGACAAGTTACTGTATATAGTGTCTTTGGTAGCAGTCTTCAGGGAGAGTTTCAATAATATCAAAAACTCGGAGTAAGTGAGAGAATGTTCGTCGTCATTGTAATTTTTTCGCCAGTGTCAAACATTCGTTTCATCGTTCGGTATCAACCAGTATTGTTGAACCATGGTGCTGATAAATTTGAGTTTTTTTTTTTCTGCTATAATCGTGTTCGTTTCCCGAGTGCGCAGATTTTTGCGCATTTATTTTAAAAGTAGTATTTTTATATTTGTACATGAATTAACAACGAATTAATGAATTTATCTTTACCATTATAAAACAAATATAATAATTTAAAATGTGATTTGTTTGAAATTCAAACACATTCCATTCCAAAAAGTTACGAAAATATCAATCTCGCTAGAATTTGAATCCCAACCCAAACATTAGAATTCAAAATGGTTCCATTCAAAAATATTGAAATTTGATGAATCACACACCAGACTTGGTGGATTCATTTTCCGAATTTGATTCATATTTTTGTCTCTTTTTGCGCGCCCTCAAGGTGGCGAAGGCATCTTTTCCGACTTCTTGAAGCTACTCGTAAACTTCAGGGGGTATTTTTTCCTCCCACTGTGTAGAAACAATGCTCTAATTGCCTGTACCAGAATTATCCAAAATGAAAATCATTTTAAAATGCGTTTCTCAGCGTTTTAATATTATTTTCGTGCTTCCATTATATTTTTGATTTGTGTATTGTCTTTCTGTATTTTCCTACTGTAAATTAATTCCGGAATAATTTTAAAATTAGTTGATTATAAAATAATATATATTTAAGCAAACATAAATACATATTTGTCAATTTATAGGGGGGAATGCATGCGTTATTTGTAGTGTGTATTTGAAAGTCTCTTAGAAGTTTGTCCAAATCGTAGCTCCTACTGATACAGGGGAATGAAACAATTTAATACATTATGAGTAAGACATAGTAATAATTAATCATGAGTTATCTTTTATGTTTAATGTCAGTTTAAAAACAAAGTTTCTATTTCTTTGTGAAAGCAAACAGTGCACGAAGTTTGAAAACCAGCTTATTAAGTCGTCCTCGGTTGTGCGAAATAGGACAAGAAGGACGAATGCGGTTTTTAGGGCTTCTTTCACACTTTTTTGGAACTCAATTGTGGGCGACAAAGAAGGTCTCTTTCAGATATTTCCCACGATCGCACTTTTTGACTGGAGTTCGACGAATAGCTTTGGCGAACGCCATGCAAACTTTCTTTAAATGTATTCATTTAACATTAGTCCACATTTCTAGTCACTTCAACTTAATTTTGTATTTAATATGAAAGTAAGTACATAGTTTATTATATAAACTAAGTATAGGTTTTATTTGAATACCTATAAGTGAAACTTTTATACTTATTATTACCACAATTAATATTTATCGTTAGAATTGCTAACGCAACAATGCGATTTATACAGGGTGTTCATTAATTGTGTATCTGCATGTTAATGTGTTACGTTCGATGTACTTTGCGTTCCAGTATTAAATAATAATAAAAAGGTGAATAGAACAAACAAAAAAATTGTTATTAAAATGAGTTCGTTACGATTATGAAAATGATAGTTCGTATTTATTTGCAATTGTCATAAGTATAAAATATTTATTTTATTTTAGCTATCAAATAACAATCTTTAATCGTTAAGTTTTTAAATTAATATTCTTACCCACCTCTTTAAACAAATTTGTTTCCTCAACTCCTCCGTGTCTGAAGTGAAACACCCTGCATACTTTGCTGCATTAAATTTATAAACAATTAAAAAAAAAGCATTGAAACAAAAAAAATACAAAAAAGAAATAAATAATTAACAAAAAACCAACAAAAAAAAACCAAAAAAAAAACAAAAGCAAATAATTAAATGTTTGTCGTTAAACTAAATTAAAATATTGATGAGCAATTATAAAAATTATATTCAAACATATTTTGCATTTATGCATTTTTTTTCAATTTAACAGTAAGTTAATTGTGAACGGTCATTATTGTAAGCGTATTGACATATTTTTATACCTTAAAACTAATTGCGTGTGTGCGCAGGTATTATACATTAAAATTTATTATAAATTTGATACATTAGTAATACCAACCAACAACCAACAGTCTTTTAATGCTTAGGGGCCACAATTTTGAAAAATTATTGTAAGAATTTCTATTTCCATCACAATAAAATTATTTTGTTTTTAAATAAAGCTACATAATATTGCGTTTCATTCATCTCCGCAGTTGGTAGCCACGCAGTTACAGCGAACGGACCTGTAATAGATCCACGCGCAGAGTACCCCACCATCGGAGGGTTCGTGTCTCAATTAACTGTAATGAAGGTAGATTCCACCTCAGGCAAGCTGGTATTCTGTGAAAGACGGCGTAATTAATCACTTTTGAGAGAACAATAAATTAAAATGTGATGTACGGACCTTAATTTCTCTGTTGTTGTGTTTGTTTACTCCATTCTGCAATATTAGCCAAAGTAAATCCATCAGAAGGGAACATGATGATCACGGTCAAGTACAAAGACGAGAACTCAAAATAGCTAGCTAAAAAATGTACTCCTCAGTTTGACTTTTGACACAACTGGGACTTTCTAGACTTCAACTTTAGCAATAATCAGGAATAGCATTCACTTCGAAACAGAAACTACTACATTAATCGAAAAACGTCAATAGCAGCCATTCCCGAGAAGAAGTTCAGAAAAAGACGCGCAGGCAATATAGCACAGCAATAATGTTCATCAGAATCAGAGAATCACTAACTCAGTAGCTAGAATGCAGTTTAAATGTCTGGAAGTAGAAGCTAACTCCAAGAGAAAAAACCCTTACCCTTTGGTTACCGGGTACAAATGGAGCGATAATGGAGTTGGTTACCGGGTACAAATGGAGCGATAATGGAGTTGGTTACCGGATACAAATGGAGCGATAATGGAGTTGGTTACCGGGTACAAATGCAGCGATAATGGAGTTGGTTAACTGAAATAATGACACATTATTGAATTGAAATTTGACGCGTGTAACAATCATAGTCATCACAACTGTCGCAAAACTGGCCTATAAATCTGTTCCCATTGCTGTAAGAATTATTGGGCAAGCTGTTTACTACCAAACTTCCAGTATCTGCCAGTTTACATGAGCTCCTGGAGTTGTGGGATTGTGATTGAAATTTTCGTATGAATCACAAACAATTTGCACAATTTGTAATAGGAAGAGGTACCGCTGGAGTTCCAAAGGGTACGTCTTTAGCCCAGTAATTTCCGTCACCTTGACTGGGCATCGACATTAGTCGAGACGGCAGCTCAGATAAATACACGCAAAGGTTGCAAGAACAGGGAAGAACTGAGAAATATCTATTTGTAATTTCATTTGAAGCATTACAACTGCAAACAACTGGAAATCCAAAACCAGTTATTTGACAAAATTAATTAATTAAGATTATTTCTCAACGAAATTATTGACAGACAAGTTGCACACGGTCGATTCTGGGGAGGATTCAAAGTTAAATACTTGGGGAAAAATTTCTTTTTATTGAAAGATCTCTGATGAGGACAAGTGGCGTGTCTGAAATAGCTACAAGAGCTGCCAAAATGCTTCAATAATTCCCCTTCAGGCAATTATTACGGTGGAGTAACCGCACATTTGCAACCACCGTGTGCAACTTGTCTGTCAATAACTTCGTTTAGGAATAATCTTAATATCACTGAATTGACGACTACTGACCTACTCTCAGAAAATTAATTAATAATATAATCAACTTTATCGCCCAATCACAAATATTTTTAAATCTTATCCTCAAAGTGATAATTTTGAAAAACCTGTTTTCCAATATTTTAAAGACATTAAAAACGAATTTGTTTTGACAATGATTGACGATAAAACTGCCAATTTTTTTACAATCTTGTTGATTCTGTGAATAGAATAATCAGCTCGGCGGTATTCATATTGTTTATTCAGTTTACATTGGATTTTATAGATTTTTTAACGATATTTAACTAGCAATTTCATCTTGATGTAAAACTACAAATCAATATCTCTTTGTACATACTTGACATGCTTATTTTTGGTCGAAGTTTGATCCAAATCCATCCTACAAATTGTGTAATAAAGGGTTTAAGAAAAATTTATATAAAAACGCAAAAACGCGTAGTCTACGAGCCCAAATATTAAAACCCCATTTTCCTGGTTTGTTTTCCCATTAATTTGCATGCATTTCTCAAGGCGACTCAGTTTTTTGTGGAAGCGGTATCCAAAAGTTAGTTTAGTGAATTAATTTCAGTTTTGAGTGGCAGATCCTTTCAGGGTACAAATCAGGTGAATAGGGTGCTGGATATCACAGAGAGTGCAATGAAATCAGAATTAGCATGCAGGTCCGTTGTCGTGTCGCGGTGGAAAAATTTATTATGTGCTGGGTGAAGCAAGTTTTCGCTCAGGATCATCATGCATTGATCATGTAAGCACACAGCGAATATTTATAGTGCATTGTATGATATTTCGATCGCCACTGTATGTGATATTTTCGGCAGACAGAGAGATTTCACATGACCCGACCTATGTGAAATCTGGGGAGGCATACCATAAATAGTACTGGAAAAATTTTGGATTTTCAGTGAAGGATCGAGGTTATATTCTAACACAAATCCTGGTGATATTCAATGCTATCCATGATAATCAATAATCAAATAGTGCGGAATGAGCTCCAGTCTGTACCTGATAAAGGAATCTAATGCACTGTTCCTTACTCCTATTTTAAGTATATGCAATAATCGTATGCAGACGAAGTTTGCGAATAATGGATATTTCCCATATGATAACATGGTTGAAACGTCTCCATAATTAAATTTATTAACAATGCTAACAGGTCGCCTTCAGTTTGTATCGGTGGACAAGCAATTAAGTCGGTGGATAGCGTTCATTGTCCTCGGCTGACAGTTGTGGATTACATTTAATATTACCAAAATAATTGGCGGCATGTTTCCAACATTTTGCATAAGCACGAACAGGAACCTGTGGCTGATCCGTTCTAGTATGAACTCCGCGCTGTACTTGGAAAGTGACTATCATTAACGCTAAAAAGCAGCAGCTATTTATAAACCGTTGCCTGTGCGGCAAACTAAGGATATTCCGTCCAAAAATTGTATCTAACGAAAAGTCTTATTTGAGTACAAGCCAAAAACTGGTGAGTAGCATAATAAACCAAACGACGAAAGTGGTAATGGATAAAGAGGTAAATTCTACACAAGTGGACATGACCAGGAGGCTCCTTAACCACACTTTCTTAAATTTTCTTGAAAAAAGCTCAAATTTAAGACGTGTGGTGATCCCTGCCACAGATGCCAAACAATATTATTTATGATGTATTTATTTGTAGACGTCACAAGACCACTGTAATGAAAGGGTATCAATAGCTCCTCTTAGCTTCTGTTGCTTTAATATGTCCAATTGGAACATAAAATGATATTGTTTTTGATTGCGGGAACCGAAGGCGCCTGCTATTTTGCTTGTACGTGCATGTATTTTCATTATTTGGAACAAAATTTCACCATTAAGCAGAACTTCCATTAGATGAGACAAATGTCGCAATCTTTGTTCCACAAATTTCAGATCTCCAAATTTTGTATTAAATCATTCTTCCTCAGAGAGTCCTTCTTGTAGTGACTTGTTACTCTCAGCAAGTCAGCATGCTAAGAATACATAAAAAACGCTTCCTAGTAACATACTTACTGACAAACGAACATAAGGGTGATATCCTGGAATCTTTCCCTCTGAGTTCACTCGCGGTCAGTGAGGAGAATATTATCATAAATTATAAGCAAAGAGTATGCATATATAGAGCTCGCATGACGAACGAAGTTATGGTTGCAAAAATACACGCATTGCATCTCGCTTTCCATTGCCGCTCACCGATTTTTGTGAAATCGCCTTCACTTCCATTTCACAAAATTTGGAGTGATTCAAACTCTATTTATGTATACTCTTTGGTATCAGGTTTAGGGCATACTGAAGTAAAGGCAAACTGCCTAGTGGTGATTTATGTTAGTATAGGAAATGTGGATTCATTATCCGCATGTATGAGAGAAAACTCTCAAAGCTTTATCATCAGCATCAAAACTCTTTCAACTAGCAATTTATAGCACCTTTTTTAGAGCAGGTTACTCATTTCTTGTACGGGTCGTTGAACCTCATAAGCAGTGATGTTTTCGTATTCTTAAGAGGGTCGGCACAATAGCAATATTATTTACCTTTTTAATGATCTCTCTTTTCTATATGGCTGCACACCCACGCTGAATGGGCTCTTCGGCCGACTGGTCATTTGTTGTTGTTTTGCCTCAAGTTGCTGCTCTTGCTATTTGTGATAATGCAGAAGAGAGACTTGTTGACACATTCTCCTCGTGCATTTCTTTCTGCTGTTAATGAATAGACGCCGGTCTAAAGGTGCCGCTAGCCCAAGATACGAATGGCACAGAGTGCATTCGTAGTTGTGACTGTAGAAGCTGATAAGTATGCCAAATGCATTCTGTGATAATGCTCTTTTCTGCCGAAGCACCAAGATGCCACTAAGCTGGCGAAGTGAACTCAGCAACGCTCGTCTCGCTGCTTGACTTGTAGGGCACTTGAATCGTTTTTGCGTATACTCAGTGACGCTTTATTTTATTTTAACGCAGCTAAGATTCAAATAAAAGTTGCAAACCACGCACTTCGCTTTGTCTCGGCTGCGACCAACCTTCAATTTGCAGGTGCACGGCGTTGTTATTCACGAAACAGAACAATATTCAGAAAAGTTCGCTCAAAGATTTGCGCGCTACTATATTCAATGGTAAAATTTGGTGTTGATTTATATTAAGTTTATACTAGTCTCTAAATAGGCTTCTACTACCACACTTCCTCAATTTCATAGCTTGAAACATAAACAAGATTAAGGAACGAAACTTGGTGTGAAGGATCCCAATATTACAAAGGCATATGCAAATAGGCTGGACATGTCTACCTCCTGCATAAGAAACTCTCCAGATTTTCTTGGATATTATTCAGCTAGATTTTAATTAAAAATATGAAAATTCCATTGGTTAATAATGTACATTATCCCGATACTAGTCTGGGTGCATAAAGGGTCGAATAATTCCACTGCCACCACCATAATTCAAACATTTTTGTAACTGGAGCCCTGGATTTATCCTAGACATTTTACTCCAGTGCAATCTCCACTATTGATTAGAAATTTAAACCTGGTTGGTTTATCAGTTTATCTTTAAAAAGGGTTAACATTTAATTATGAAGATTACTTTAGTAAAATATAGTTTTGGCTATAAAGTTAGTGTAAATATGAAAATCTATTGTGTAATCAGAGCGTCGTTTCCAACCCGTACCACGGTAGATCCAGAGAAAAGTTACACTCAAAAACTGAATTCTCAAATGACATCTTTCTATGTTGTCGTGATTTCTGGAGAAACTCTTCGATTATAGATGTCTTGGAGATCGACCAAGATTATATGTTCTAAGGTGTGCTAATGCCAACCAAGAATTCATCAATTGTAGACGTTTCGTATTAAGCATTTTACCGGCTTGAATCCTGCCAAGCAATCCATCCATGGACTTACTCGTCACCATTTTCATTGAATTTGATTTACTACTACGACTATTTCGTTGGCAACAAAATTGTGCTACTCTTATGAATATATTAATTAATTTGGGGAAATCCTTTAATATTTTATAGAACAGTTAAATTTAGGAAACAATAACAAAATTTAATTAATAAAAATATTGAAAAATTTTTCCAAGCTTGCTCTTGCCTCTGATTTCTTGCTCTTTCCTTTGATAGTGAGAATGAATACGTTCGTAAGAATAAATCTCGCTTGCAAATTTACGAATAAAACTTCTCTTAATTATATATAAGCACATAGTAATTAATTCAGGTCTTACTTAGTAATAATTAAATCATTAAATTGGATAATGTTACTGTGGCTAATATATTTTAATAACTGAAGTCCGCAAGCAACGAAAATTTATGGTTACAGGGCTCACTACTCCCCGGCTCAGAAATCCCAGTTGAGAAGAGGATGAATAATGCTTAAGTAGCTGCGATGCTTTATTTAAAACTTCAAATTAAATCAATTAGTGCAAGAACAACAAAATGTGGAAATGTTCAACAACCAAATACATAATAAACAATACTAGTGCTCTCCAATTTCGCGCAATTCACGATTACCCAAGGGCAATGGTGGGCGGAAGTTGTTAATGACTTTTCCGTTCAATTCGTTGCATGGGCACTCTTCTTTGACATCATAACAATTCAGGTTTCGCATGGAGTCCAATTGCTCGTGAGACACCTCAATTGGTGTTTTGAAAACAATCCAAGTCACCGATTCCGAACAGGGTGGAGTAGTCAGAGAACCTTCGTATGTCCAATAAGTGGTGGTTTCCGGCAGAAGCTTGCTTGGATCGCAACCGTTGGGCAAAGTCACGCGATCGCCTTTGTGAACAACAAAAGGCAGTAAACTAGTTATTTTGTCCATTTCATCGTGGTGATTGCCAGCCTGTGGAATTAAACGAATTTATTGCTGCGAAAAAACAAACATGGAGAGTACCCTATCAACATACTTGCAAAAATACACCCAGCACAGCCAAACCATCGGAGGCTAAAGCTGCTTCTCCAAAGGACTGGTATTTGGTTGTATTCCAGTGCACCAAATGCAATTCTCCAGCATAGGAAACACCATCCACCGTATGCTCCGAGCCCTTAGAATCCATACATCCCCAATGACAATGGAATTGCTCCAGTTTGTAGATATTATCGCCCAAGGGGCCACCGGTCAGTTCCGAATCAGCGCCGTTCACATCAACTCTCCAGCAGTAGCCTTAACGATATAAATCACGTTATTACATATGCATTTATGTGAAGTTTGGTTATCCTTACCGGGATTTATGAGGCTCTTAGTGTTCTCGGGCACATATTGCCATTTTAGCGACGAAACTTTCAAATCTCTACCTCTCTTAGCGCTCGAAGGTGTGATATCCACTGGTGATTGTCTATGGCCAGATGCTTGTGGAAACTGCTTGAACCATTGGGCCGGTCCTGAAAGTAAGAAAGAAAGAAAGAAAGTAAATCTTTGAACACAAGATTGGAATTAATTGTAATTAAGCAATATTAAACTTATATAGTAAAGAGACTATTAATGATTGCCGACAAAATTTTTAGATTGAACAAAATCCGGATTGTACAGGGGAGCAATTTTAAAGAAACAATAGGAATTTCGTTCAATGCAGTCAGGTCTGTGTTTAAGGATTTTTTTCTGACATACAGAGAACACTTTTATAAAACGGGA
This sequence comes from Clusia tigrina, assembly GCA_920105625.2. Lineage (NCBI taxonomy): Eukaryota > Metazoa > Arthropoda > Insecta > Diptera > Clusiidae > Clusia > Clusia tigrina. Next base: position 36,667,754 of record OV050033.1, on the reverse strand, counting down.
ACTACTTTATCTTACCTGGGGGTAATATTAAAACTAATCGGATTAAGCAAGAACGAACTATCGGTTGAACCAGAAATATACTCATTAAACAAAAAGTCAACTTCGTCGACGTACAAAATGGAAGGGACGTATATCAACTATGACCTCAGACCACAAGACATCCGTTTCACCTATATTTGACGTTAAATTTTGATTTTTTTTTTAATCCACCAGATCTGTGGATTCTCAGAAGAAACCTTATCGTTCGGAAATAGCAGGTAGCATAGCCTTTCCCCATCTGCTGACTCCTACAGCCTACCATTCGCCATTCTCCGCACAGGCAACCCAGTCCTTAATATTGGCGCACATGTGTCCTGGAACCAATGTGTTAGCATTAGCTTGGAAGTGACAAGAGGGCTGAGCACGGCCTTCAGGGCAATCTGACTGTCACTGCAGACACAAATACTTCTGCCACACCATCTGCTTTCCACCACATAGTCCAACGCTCTCAGGATCGCATAAACGTCCACTTTATAGACAGAATCATGACGTAGCTGGACCGTAAAGTAGCTGGACCGTGCATTATTAAGCTGAAAATCGTTGTGTTCCACAAGAACCCACATCCAATATATGTTCTGGAGCCATCAGTGAAAATACCACAGCACTGCCTACCGGGCTGCGTAGTACGATCAAACCATAAGTGAGCTCCTGGCATTTGTATGCAGTACCACCTTTCTGTTATCGGAAAAGCGGTCATTGAGTGAAAGGGCTTAGAAAGGATAGCAGAGGCCTAGTCAGTGCCAACAATATCTACAGCCGCCCGACTTGGTCCCATCCACTGCTTTTACCTACAGATAGGTTAGGTTAGGTTAAGCAGGTAGCTTGCGAATTACTCAAGTTGCACTCGGGGGCCCAGTGGCCCATTGTGATACCTGTTTGTAGGGAGAAACCACTCCCCCTCCCGTATCCCTCAAAAAACCCTCAGCTCCCCGAGATCTTAATCCAGCCAGAAGCTTTTGTTGAAGTTGAGAATATCAGTTAGTTTCAGCTCGGCTAATTCTTATAGTTCTTCAAAGAAGACCGAGCCCATATACCTGGCTCGCCTCCTCTGAAGACCCGGGCAATCACAGAGCAGATGTTTCACTGATTCCTCCTCATCTCCTCAACTCCTACAAAAATCTCTGAAAGAAGCAGCGGACCTGGCTGCCATTCGGCCTATGATGCAGTGCCCTGTCAGAACCCCCGCAATAGTCCTGAGCTCTTCTCTACTGAGCCGAATAAGTATGTCAGTCCTATTTTGGCTCAGTTTTGGCCACCTACAGAAAAATTTGAAAGCTTCTCCTTGAATAAATACAACTATGTTAAACAATTAAATTTTAAAGGCTCTCCTTGAATGAAAACAATTAAGGCAGGAATATTCAACTACGCCTCAAGAGCAGGGCCAGAAGTTGTCAGAGAGTAGTACAACCAATGTCCACAGTTCTCTGTAGTCGAGATTGGGCAGACGTCACTCCCTTGAGAGATAATCTTTTCCCACAGACCTCTGATAAGTAGGACATCATGTGCCTGATCATTACCTTATAAATCTTAAATACTTTCGGGAGGCAGCTAAAAATTCTGTTGTACTGCCAAAAAGTTGTCAGTGCTTCCCCTACCTTTAATTCAACTTATGATTTCCAGAGAAGTTTACTATCAAGGACCACCCCAAGATATTTCACCTCCCTGGATAACTTAATTGTGACCCCCTGAAGTGTGTGGCAGAACAAAACAAATCCGACATTATGGTTGGAAATGCCATTCATGAATAATAGTGGTGGCAACCCTGCCATGCAAGTGACTAATGGCAATTGCGGAGTGGCAACGCTGCAAGAATTCATTGACTGGCAGCTGATGCGAGAGGGATTACATTTATTTGTTAAAATTACAATTAATATTAAAATTAATTAAAAATTTATTACAATTAATTAACAATTTCATCAAATAAAACTATAAAAGAACCTGAATTACGTGCGTTGTTACAAAAGTCATACACTGTTGCGTGGCATTCCAGAAGTAGCTGGACCGTGCATTATTTATCTCAGTAAACTATGTTGTATTTTAGAGATAGACTTGCGATCTATGTATGTATATTTAAAAGCAGAAATACAGTAATCAGAGAGAAGAGCTAGAGTGGTTCTAGAACACCCAAAAAGGAGCCCATGCTAACGGGGATAAATGGAGCGCTTCGCAAGAAGAGAGATCATATTCTCCAGTAAGTTAGAGACCTTAGGTTGTTTGGCAACAGGCCTATTATTAGATACGAGAATATGAGTATCATAATCGTACTCGTGTTACATTCTTGGACTGGTGTAGAGTGAAGCAGTTTTCAATAAAATCATTTCCGTTGAAAATTATACACAGCAGCTCGGCTAACGAAGAAGCTCCTTTTGGTAACTAATTGGTGGAGGCCCTTCTATGACAATTTACGTTGATTTATTCCTGTTGTCTTAAGCGCTAAAAAAAACTTAAATCTCCGCCACAATTACAGAGCCAGTTGTAATTCTGTGGTCAATTTACGAAAGTGTTGTTCAGATTCCATTACGTGCGCACAACATTTTTGTTTGTTGACGTTAAAACGTTAATAATGGAATTATGCTTACATTCTGTTTGCTTTTTATTATTTTTCGCGTTTGTTTTTTTCCTGTTATTTTTATGCCGCCAATCGCGCGTCTCATCTATCATCTTTTAATTGATAACATTTGTCTTTACGAATTGAGTGCGGAGAAGATAATGAAAAATTGTGAACGTTCGTGTTCAAATCGCAACAGAGTAATAATCAAAATTTATACTAACAGAAGAAGTGGTTATTATCGGTCGTACCGACTGCTACAAGTGCTCTACACACGCATATGTTTTGCTCTGTTGCCTTTTTCTTTAATTTTACAATGCTTGAATACGATTTAAAAGTGTGTGCAAATTTATTATCCAGAACCAAAAATGGTTACGAACTGAGGGAAATGGCAATTGTTCTTCAAAACATAAGTTTATAGAAAGTGGGCGTTTAGTGTTCAGATTTTTAACAAATTTTTTCCATATAGGTTATAGGTATAGGTATGGCTGTTAAAATTCAACTACACACAATTTTAATACATTTTCATGTTTGGTTCTTGAGATATACTTTTCTCAAAGAGTTGGGAGTGGCCGAGTTAGTGGTATCAACTATGCCTTAAATTTTGAGGCCCAACTCTGTATTGAACCTCATCTTTATGTAAAATTTCAGCTCGATATTTATTTTCGTTCTGGGACTGCTCTTCTTCTTATTAGAAGGAGTGTGGAGAGTCAGTTGGACATGGCTTCTTCGATTCGAAATCGCACGCGATTCTGATGAACTATTTAGCTTTCAAATGATTCGTATTTCTGTTCAGAGATGCAGACTATACAACTTCTTATCGTCCGATAATGGTCGAAAGTTGTTAATAGAGTGACAGAAAGAGGTGTGGTTTTGCAATTTACCAGAAAGGAAGACAATGCAAAATATTTGTGGTATTATCATATTATTTCATCGAATATAATTCGAATACGACATATCTGGAAACTATTTAATGTAGAGTTGTGAATTTTGACACAGGTTCACAGAGCGAAAAGAGATGGGCATTGAACAAGTGGGGATGCAAGCATAATACATAAAAACGTAACTTATACTATATTCAGTCAGTTATCACTATCAAACACAAGGCAATATTATACTAAAATATGTTGAATTTATGTGGTTTTATTTGTTAACAATATATAATTACACACAAAGGATTACTCCGACCAGACAAATATGCACGAATAGGATCTTTCTGTTCTTTCCATTTAATCTTAATACCATTTAAAAACTGAGTTACGCACCTGCAGCAGCGGGTACAAAATAAACTAATTCTAAACAAGAAACTGGGAATAGGCAAAAGCTAATTATGTTGTGCTTTAATAATTCTCGCAATAAAGCAAACAAAAAATTAAGTAAAAAAAAAAGCAAAGAAAAACAGAGCATACCCCTACTGGGAATTTAGGATTGAAGTTTCGTTCATTAGCTTAGCTTAATATGAATGAAATTTGGGGAAGCCAAAATCCCTGCGGCGTACGTACCACTGGTACTCTTCCAAACTATTCCGAAAAATCCGTTCCAGTTTCTGCGCCTCGGTGTGCCCAGCGTGCCGCATGAGATTTTGGATCTCCACCACGAATCCTTTAAACGTCTCCCGTGGTTTGGATATACAGGTCAAAATGTGCTTTCAGGGGCACATTTTCTAATACAATTTAAGTGCAAAATGGATATGAAAAGTGAAGTTTTTCATAAAAGATTCAGTATATAAGATATTTGGATAGGGTTGCCAAGTCGACATTTTTAATAAATTACCAAACTAAACCAAGTAAATCAAATTTTGTTGTCGTACCTTTTATTCAATTCTATTTTTGTTACTGAGGCTAAAAATCCAATTTCATTGCAATGGAGAATACCTGATTTCGACTTTTTTATACGAGCTTAATAGCAATTTCTTTATGAGAGTTCAGTCATGTGTATAATTTGGCATTCTCTTCGGCTAGTTTTAGAGATATCGAGTAGCAATGTAAAATCTTATAATTTGAAATCTTGCAGGTTTATATTCCGCTAATCTAAACCACCAATAATCAATGTACAAATATTTTGATGTTCTTACTCTGGCACATTACTTATAAATCCAAGTGCTGATGGTGACACTGCTTCAATTTAAATACAGGCACTTAGCGAACTAATTATTAACAGTTCAATAAAGATGACTAATGTATGACAACCCTCTAATTATGATCATCCGCTAAATTAAATGCTCTACATTTTCGCCAGAGGGGATTCACATTTGCAGCTTTGTTACGACAAATGCTTGTAAATTTCAAATCGACCGCTGTACTAAGTTGTGGAGAAGAATTGTTATTTTACCAGAAAAATACTTCATTTTTATACAATTTGATACGCTTCTAGGTGCAAATGGGGAATATTTTTTGTGGACCTGCTTTTTGGAGCCCAGCAGAAGTCAGTAAACTTAGGATAAAGAGTAATATTAAAATGTAGGTGCCCGCTTTTGGCGATTCAAAATGATATCAGCTGGTTTAAGAACTAATCGCGTTTAGCACGATCATCAAAGTTGCGTGAATACCCCTATTATAACTGTTTCTTCTTTGAGTACTCGGTATGCTACTTGTTCAAATGGCGCCAAATATGTTGGATGAACCGATCTAAGTTTATGTGGGATATTCCATACATTTGTGTATAAACAATAAAAAGCGTGCAACAATAATCTCACTTTTCATATACAGTAATTATGAGGAATATATCCACACTTTCCTGATAAACACATACAGACATCGCAACTTGCTTTCTGTAAGACAGAGCAGAGCATGATAGGATTTCACAAATGATTTAAACATAAATTCGTCGAACTCTTGGTCATGATCTTTTGCCGGAAAAGTCTTGATAAAATACTCACATTGGTTTGTGAGGCGAATAAATTAAATTTGAACACATCGCTCCGCACGTCCGTTCATGCGCTCTCTTACTTTTGGCTTGGCTGCTGCCTTTGTGTCTGCGACATGGCATTTCTGTACCAGATAAATTTCGTCGCTTAATTAACATGCATTAAGTTATTTGCTTTTACGTATCACTACACCCGCTTAAACCAGTTTGTTCCGATCAGATCCACATCCTCTCAGCTACATCCGCCGTTAGCTTTTAAGAGAGATGGTGCAGCAGACTCAATTTCCTGACATTGTAAGTGTCTCTTTTTGTGTATTTAAATATCAGTGAGTGGGTCTGGAGCTGTGCAACCTATCCCGGAACGTACGGTTACATGTTTATTTACAGATTATTTTATTTGCTAATGAACCACATACTTTCAGTAGCCTCTTTGAAGTGTAATCAGTGAGTGCTGTACTCGTTGTTGTAATGGATGAACCACATTTCTCTGATACACAAAAAAAACAACAATTAACAACTAAATGCATTGACCTTGAATAATTTTCCATAAATTTGATAAATAGATTTATTCTTCAATTGATCACGAGTGGAAACTTTTGTATGTGAAATTGGAGTGATGGTTATATAGCGTTAATAACAATTTAAACCGTGCCACACGTTTGCACCACTCACGATTGGGGTTGGTTTAATTGTTCGAAAGCCATTCAGCAACTATTCCTGCTGACTCCGTATATGACAATGGGCATTGAGCAACATTATTCTCATAAAGGATGGCAAAAAGTGAAGCACTATGTGGTAGAGAGATTAGGACCGGAAAATTAAAGGTGTTACGTTTCCACACAGAAACATGACTTGAGGAAGGGTGGAAGGTAGCATATTAAATCAACGCAATGACGAACAATATGTTCTACATATGCTTAGGAAACTATTAGCTAGAACTACCAGTAATCGCGGACAAATCTCCTATGAAGATATCTAACCTCTGGGATGTTTTGTAACTTGTCAAAATAGGTCCAAAGGTGGCCGCAGTGACTAGGTGACTTGTTCCCGCTCTCAAGCAATCTAATCTAAATATGCCTAGTAAGCCAATTTAACGATAGTCGAAAATCATTAAACAGAATGCAGAGATCCCAGTTTGCAACATTCAAATGCTGTAACTTTTTAATAGAGCGTCATAAAACCTTGAAATTTTGTGACAATAAAGTACTCGTCCCTCTTTGAGATATCGGTCATACCTATGCTACCCTTGAGTCCAAAATGAAACACTGATAAAATTTTAAATGGTTCTAACTTCTATACGGTGCGTTCTACACCTATCACAGTTTGTAACATTCAAATGCTGTCACTTTTTCCTTGTGTAACCATTTCTGGACTAAGGATTATGGATCTCAGTTGAAGTCGATCTGTCTAAAGCGCCGATTATCCTAGGATAGCTGCAGCCACAAATTATTAAGGCTTGGAAAGTGTTTTCTAATGGATTCCTGAGATTTTTAATTTGTACAACTCGGCCTCTGCAGTTTATTGGTAGACAAGCTAGATTTGCACCCAAGGAGCCTCGTGGTTTCCTAAATATTAAATATTCTTAATTCAAATGCAGTATTTCCAAATAATATCAATTCAATATTCCTTACTTCTAGTCAATGTTAGTGGTAAGTATTGGTAATCAAATAAATAAGTTAATTAAGCAGTTAATAATTTAAGTTTTTTCAAGCTATTATGGGTCCTTTTAACAGACTTTTGGCAAGGATATTAGGATGGTCTCTCTATCGAATTTTAAACTGAATTAATTAATTAATACTTCTACTAACAAGCTGACAAATGGATGCCTGAAGCCCCCATAAGCGGTATCACTAGTATACTTTAAATTTACATAAAGAACTGTGCAAATTTTAGTAAGTAAACGACAAGAGACTCGCCCGATTTTATCTATATAAATTATGCCATAAACTTATTTTGTAAATACTTTTAACAAATTCGTAATCCTAAAATTAAAACATGAACTTCAATTGAACTTTGTCAAGCCTCGTATTTCAAATAGCGTTGTTTCACTAGTGATGAGCTATGTATACAAAGATATCGGTGATTTTTATAGCAACAACCTCTTCGACAGCGGAGCAACTTCTGGTACTAACTGTGACCTTCGTTATTAGTGCCTTGCCCACATTTCTATTAGTAATCAGCGACAGAACGAATTGCTTAAGCATGCAATATCAAGTAATGTTAATGCGTTAATCACCGTAAAAGCGAAGTTGATAGTTTTGTGTATATATCTAACTGAAGGCGACTCTTCCAGTGGATGTCAAACTAAGCTCTGCTAAAGAATTTCAAACAATGCGAAATCTCAGCCGGCGATCGAATTTAGTGTTTGAGTTCACAAACAATTTATACATCTCACCAACTATTCATCTGTTGACTATTCTCGCTACTTCCAGCACAGAGTTGGAAGTAATCAGTGACTTTGATCACTGTGTTATGAATTGCAGGTGACTTACAAGTCACTGTAACGAAATCCGCCAAAAACATCTCTGTGAGGTTTGTCAATATTTAAGTCCTACGTGGCTACTTTGGCACAGATAATCAGCTGGAAGACACAATTAGGTCACATAAAAGCCCCATTGTGATACCAGAGTACAATATAATGGGACTTGCACTTACTTTAGCCATTTTGAGCGTAAGGCAGATCTGGCACATTGGCTGATGTGAGATGTCCAGGACATTGAAGAGATGGCATCCTAGGATTTTCATCTGCGCCAAGACAGGGCCGGACTGTGACAGAGCATGTGGACTATTACTGCCTCATTCTTCTCATTTAGATAGTCTTCACAGAAATCCATCCGTCGAATGTCAGTCTGTTGGCATGATGGCCCTCGAGGGAGTTCTGTTCTGTCGGTTATAACAGAGCTAAAATGTTGTAAGTGACCATAAATATTAATTATATTATTAATATCGGTATTCACAAACACAGCAATTTTTACGTATCTGATTCCTTACCAACGTGAATTCGAGGATGTCGTCATAGCAGACTAAACGGTAAGCTTATAAACATTATGTCAGATAGCCAGGCTGCCCTTAAGGCTAGGATTGCATTACTATACGTCCAGAATGGCTGAAGAATGTCATAAAATCCTGGTGCCTAGACATGAAGGCCACGCTGGGAATGAAAGGGCGGACTGCCTCGCGAAAAGGTGGGGTGCTGCGTCCACCCCTTGGCCCTGAACCTTTCTGCTGTGTAGCTATGTGCCACTCTGCAGACTTACTTAGCAAATAGGAAGAATCTCAGATAGCTACTCAATGGCAGCATGCTTCTGGCCAAACACAGATTTCTTGACAGGCAAACAGATTTCTTACCCCCAACCGAAGTATCTCCAAAAGCATATTTACTCTGAACCGCGAAAGTCTTATGACTCTAGTGGGGTATCTGACAGGACGCTGCTGCATAATGTATCACCTTGACGAAGAAGGCCTGTCGAACATTTCTGACTGCAGATTCTGTGGACAGAACTCTGAAACATCAGAACAAACTCTATGTGAGTGTCCAACGATCAAAAGTAAGAGATTAAAATGTTTAGGGGAGTTCTTCACAGACCATCCCACAATTTGGAAACTGCAACCTTCCAAAGTGGTCCAATTCATAAGAAGCCTAAGGATAAAGTGGAACATAGGGGTTAGCACAATAAGTCCTGCAGGCCGCGGTGCTAGTACTCCCGGAAATATTAAATCCAAATCTACCAAGGTCAATCGACTTCAGTAAAGACGACATATATTCGGGCATAACTTCACAGCTGTTCATCGCTGATATGAATTTACTTTTCTTTTTGGTCGCACATACACAGGGCTCAGCATTCCTAACATATTTCCAAATTACGGAAGCACATATATTTGATCGTAGATTGGAATAAGCAAGTATGCTGCCAACGCACATCGTGCAGAATGGTGAAAAGAGAGTCTTACTTTTATCAGCGCGTATCAGTGAGCATTGTTTGCTCGGATACATATGAGTCTAAATGTGTGGCTGCCAGTGTCACTGCCATTAAATGTCTCTTACTAGCAGCTTGTCTTGAATTATGGCATAATTCGTAATGTCAACAAAGTTCCAGCAACAATAATAACAACACTTATCACGTGCGGCGGGCGACGGACAATTCAGTCATGTGACCGGGAACTTGGAGATACGTACCTATACATAAAAGAAAATGTTAACAATTGAAGTGTGAAATGCACCCCATTCGGCGGAGGCACATGCCTCATTAACGCTCAAATTCTATCAATTAATTAAAATAATTATAAAATTGATATCTCATTTGTTTGTCTAGTCACGAGATACTGTGAAGATGTGTTTTATAGAAGTGGGAATTGATACAAAAGCTAAAAATAAATAAAATAAAAAGAACAAACAATTAAGAAAACTGTCGTTTATTTGCTTAGATATCACTTTATAATTCAGACGTAACGTGGCTTTATGGCAGTACGGAGATTTAAAATCGATTCCTGCATACTAAGCCAGGGTATTAAAAAGAAAGTGTTCGTTCGTCAGTTATCTTTGGAGCTGTGATCAATTATGGGGGCTTATTGTCTTTGTTCATGCATGCCTGCATGCTCTGCGCACAGCCCCAACAAGTCAGGTGCACTTCCGAGGGCTTAAAGAATACAAATCACCCATTCTCAATTATTTAGCAAGCTTTAAAGGATACTCACGGGTGTTTATTGTTGCGCAAATTTGGAGGAACAAATAACACTCATGAAGTGATAAGTTTTTTATTGAATCAGACGTGAGTATTAGTTTCTCCATAAATTAATGGAGGCTAAATACGGAGTCGGCGACGGCGCCAGTATGGACTCTGGTGTTGATGACGATTTTACGAAGCCGTTTATTGTTTTGTTTGTGTTCATTTTATTTTTGAGTTTTGCGTTTGTGTCAATTTTCCCCATTATTTAAATGAATTATATGACTTGGCGACGTGAGGACAAAATTATATTTAGAATTGATTTTGATTTATTTGTTTTACTTTATTCACTTTTTATTAAATTATTGGGCAATATTAATAAACTTTTATAAAATATATTTTCTTACATGCAATACTTGTTTTCATTTTAGAGTATTCCAGCAATTCACAATAAGTCTAAATCTTCAAAATATAAACATAAACATCATCGTGGTCTTACAGATGTAGACTTGGTAGTTTCAATTCCATTGCAAACGTTATATACCGTTTTACTCTCCTACTTGTACTCCCCAAGTCCTGGTAAACGTTACAAATGAGGACGTAAGAAAGTATCTCAAATTGGCGGCCTGCATCCGGCTGCCGGAACTTACATGGCCAGATTATACAACCAGGCTATAAAGGAGTGGTACCCACGAAGTACGGAGCAATATATATATATATATATATATATATATATATATATATATATATATATATATATATATATATATATATATATATATATATATATATATATATACACGAGGTGTGATCAAAAAATAAAGTATTTATTTATTCATCAACAACTATCTTGTCCCCTTTAAAGTAATTCCCCTCAGATATAATACACTTATGCCAGCATTTTTTTCAATCCTCGAAACACTTCTGAAACGCTTTTTTTGGTATCGCCAACAGCTCCTGTTTCGATTTTTCTTTTATCTCCTCAATCGTAGCAAAACGCTTTCCTTTCATCGGTGTCTTCAGTTTTGGAAAGAGGAAAAAGTCAGCGGGGGCCAAGTCCGGTGAATACGGTGTTTGAGGCATGATAACGGTTTTGTTTTTGGCCAAAAACAGCTCCTGAGCGATGTCCATGCGACGTTGTTTTTGCTCAAAATTTAACAATTTTGGAACAATCTTCGCTGCCGCACGTTTCATGCCTAAAACATCCGTAAAAATTGCTTGGCATGAGCCGAACGATATGCCAACATCATCAGCAACCTCTCTGATAGTGATATGACGATTATCCAAAATCATTTTCTTCACTGCGTCAATGTTGTCATCGGTTGTTGACGTGCTCGGGCGACCAGGACGAGCATCGTCATTGACATCTTCTCGGCCTTCCTTAAACCGGTTATACCACAATTGAACTTGTGTTCTGCTCATAGTAGACTCGCCAAAGGCCACAGTCAACATTTCAAATGTCCTTGCGCATTTAATTTCATTTTTTACACAAAACTGAATACAGTTTCTTTGATCCATTTTTCGAATAGTACAAAATCGAAGAGCACACCAAAACACGACTAACCTTTTTATCTGTCAAAAACAAACTGACAATCCAAAATGGTTGGTATTGCCAACATATATATAACAGTCATGTGTACCAACATAACAGAAAAAAATGCGAACATCGAACATACGTAACTGACGAAAAGATGAAAATAACGGTTATTTTTTGATCTCACCTCGTATATATTTGCACATAAATGCTTTCAGTTCGGTCATTCATGCCACATGCAATTTGAATTTGATGCCAGACATAAATAATATTAATAAAAACTGACAAGTCGGATTTACTGCAATATGAAGTTATGTTATAGTGTCAAATAAGATATTATTTGTTTTCCATTGTTTGTTTAATGGATGGAGCACAACTCGCAGCTACCTACTCGAAAAATGCCAAATATTAAAATACATTTGAAGGGCGAATGGCACTGGAATTGACTGACTTTGGAATCCCACCTTTTGCAGGACAATTTTGCTTGCGATATAACTCTGTTCACAACTACCTGTACTAAACTATAATCAAGACATTTTTTCCGTGTTAAAACATTCTTCTCTTGAATAAATTCCCTCTACTTCTACATATCCCGGACAATTTACAAAAAAAATTTGTATTGTAGTGTCTTATGAGCAGAGACCACAGAGACGCGACAATTGAACCAGAGAATACAGAGAAAATAAAGTATTTTTCGCTGCCAGCGTCCGTAGCGGACACACCACGATTTTAAGTGGATTCATCACGATTTTGAGTGGATTCACTACGATTTTGAGTGGATTCACCACGATTTTCAGTGGATTCACCACGATTTTTAGTGAATTCACCACGATTTTTAGTGAATTCACCACGATTTTCAGTGGATTCATGTACAACGTCCGTCTGCTTTACTTCGATGTTTTGCCATTTGACGTTTTAGATTCTTTTCTCTGTATTCTCTGACTTGAACGTCTCTCGTTTTGCGCACACTTAACATGCGCAAAACTGTAGTAGCTTGGGTTATTTTCTTCAGAACCAATGATAAACAAACCTATCCATATAGCAACTAATGATGAGGTAGGTTGGTCAGCCGCATCACCAATAAGCCACTGATGCCACTTAGACGACTAATTGGGTCCGTTGTGAGCAAATAATAAACAAAGGTCGATTTTTTTAAACGTCAGAAAATTTGACGTTTAAGTGTCGGTTCTCTGTGTTCTCAGCTTATGAGCGTCCTAACGATTTGACCTGACAACAGATACAGCACGAATCTAGTGTAGGTGATGGATCCGTACACAGGGTACTAAATGATAACTTTTGTACAAAATGCTTAATTCTCTCTTATAAAAAACTGACAAAATTAGATAAAGACTGCTTTAAAAAATGTTCAAAACTTCAGAAATTTCAGATTAGCAATTAAAAAGTTACAAAGCCATTGCAGTGGAAGACATATTTATGAAAATCAGAATCTGATCAATGTACAACTTTATAACAAACATTATCACTTTATCGGTGTTATTGTATTAACTTGTACAAATTTAATGTTAATATCATTATAAAGTACTGAATTTAAGGCCTTCCAAAGTATACAATAATATTTTAATGTTCTCAGAAGCTTTTATAGTAATTACATTTTTTGGAAATTTTGTATAATTGGCACTGGGATTAATATATTAAATTTTACTTTAATGCTCTATAACACTTCACACAATAAGTGAGCCTCTTAATAGTGTCGAGTCTTCAATAGTGATGCATCCAATGTGAAAACAGCTTGTCTTAAATAAGTTTTAGTCTATTAGAACAATATTTGCACAAAAATTAGTACGAATATATATTAATTACCGGGAAATATATCTCATATCTGCACTATTGAAGATTTAAATAGAGCTGACTTTATGAATGAGCTGCATTTTGCTCCTTATCTCCAAAAGTTAAGTAGTTTTCTCATTCTCCCCTAAATTCTGTTAACAAACCATAAGATATAATTATAAAATCTTCAAAACTAATTGAACAACAACCTCAAAGTGACAGTTATAGAAATATATCGTATATATACAACTAACTACATACCCGAATATATAAGTATGTATATTTTGATTGCGTGTATGTAAATAAATATTTCCCTTTATTATTAAAAATTAAAATAGTTTTATGATGATTAATCGATGATTTGACTGGTAAAATTTTTTAAAACTGTGAGTATGTCAGTAGTCGTCAATTCAGTTGAAAATTAAGATTACTTCTCAGCGAATCTATTGACATTAAATGCAAATTGAGTATAGTATCCAAATTAAATAATCAAATTTATATCTATTTTTAATTACTTATAACCAATTGATTTAAATTAATTCGCAATTGTAAAAACGTTAATAATTTCAAACGTATGTATATACATATAAGCTGGTATCTATAATGATAACAAACTGATTGTTTCTTTAGTTAGCCAGCTTCAAATAATCTTCTATAATTCTTACACAAAAAACGAAATATATACTATAACTAAGATATTTCGCATTAATTATTTTGATTGTGTGTAATTTTGCCTCACCAACATCCCTTTCTCCTGAACTAAATACTCGTACCTCAACTAGATCTCAGCTTAGAGTTATAGTGTTGGCAATGTCTGCAGGAGAACTGAAGGATAAAAAGACCGAACTAATTAGAAACAGTCTCAAATAATTGTTGATAAATTCTATTAGTTTAAACGTCGATGTCCATCTAATCCACACTCCCCCGGATTTTGACATATAAACTCCTCTCTTCTACGCTACCCACCAAACATAAGATTTACTTTTAACGATGGTATGGGATATACGATGGCAAATTGATAATTCGTTTACTTCCGAATTTGAAATTTGTTCTTATGCATCCCTGATCTCAAGCAAAGGAAAACAGCAACAATAGTTCCATTTACAGGACTCACCAATGCAAATTAGAGGTTTTTATGCGATACGTGGTTTCTCTCTTAAAACAGGTATCACCATGGCCAATGCGCCTCCGAGTGCAACTTCAAGTTGCGCAACTCGCAAGCTACCTGGTGAGCCTAACCTAGCCTACAATAGACACAAAGAAACAACAACAATTGCAATAAAATAACAACAATACTAAAAGTACATATTTCACTAAAAGAGTTGGGTCGCGATTTAGGATTATTGGAGAGGTCGTCCAACTCTCGAGGGAATAAAATTACATTATGTAGAGGCGTTTTGCTGGCAGCCAAAGAGTATACGTAAATAGAGATTGAATCACTCAAAATTTTGTGAAATGGAAGTAAAGGCGATTTCACAAAAATCGGTGGGCGGCAAGGGGAAGCGAGATGCAATGCGATTGCAACAATAATTTAGTTCGTTATGCGAGCTCTATATATGTATACTCTTCGGTTCAACAATTATATGATTCTCCCAAATCAAAATACTCTCCTAGGTAGGTGCCAGCACAAGCGAACAAATATGACTCAAAACTTTTACTCCAGAGCGGGTCGATGGCTCTTTATGTGGGTACTTTTTGGCAAAACTAAATGAGAGTCTCGTTTGAGTTTCTTCAAATGCTGTGTAACTAATTTTAACTTGTACTGGTAAAAATGACGAAAGATACTCCTATACCAATTTTAGAATTATTATCTTTTGTGGTATATATAAAAACAATACAATCAGATACTTTACTTTTCCATCTTCCAGCACCGATAGCACCGCTACAATTGTTGTTGTGTCAATTACACGAATATAGTTTTATATAATTATATTTCTAATTTGTACATAAATATCTCTCAATTAATTTACATTGAACCAAACTTCATAAATATATCAATATATACATATATAAGTTTATCCAGCTTTCAAAATTTCCATAATTGAGTATGTCGATATTTTGGGTCTTGCGGGTAAGACTGGGACAATTCACACTCCATTGTTGTGGATTTATCAATTGAAAGAAATTATAAAAATAAACACACTGAGAAATATTTTGTTGTTTGTTTATTTTTTCGCTATGAATGCAATTCTTGTTGATTGACACCCTACTTTATCGCTTTCAAGGTGCAGAAAAACAAACATTTTTACCTAATTGAATACTAGATTGGTACTGAGAATTTAGAATACTTTGGTGGATTCGTATGTATGTCCTCGCACTGTCTCGGAACTTGTTGTTTTGAGAAGCTATAAATATGATCAAAGCAGTTTCATGCATTTCGCATTATAAATTTGTCGATTTTTATCTTAAAAGAAAATTTAAATACGCACAACTCACTCTTTAACTGATTTAATCACTTTTTAATATACATAAAATAGTGAAAGGAACTAATTAATGGTTCTGTGGATTTCGTAAGGTGTCAGTAAATTTTTGTAAGATTTATGATTTCAAGAAACAGTTTAAAAAATTCTCATGCGGTGCATAATTTTCGTTCGTTACTTCTAGTCCTGATTTTCTGTACAAGCTCTCAGGGGCAAAAACAAATAAATGTGTTATTATTATTACAAAAATACAGAATATCAGTTCAGAAAAAAACTGGAAGCGAAAAAAACAATAATTTCTTAATACATATTCAAGAATTTTGGTCCGTTTCTCTCTAATAACCAACTTCCTTACTTGCAAACCTCTCCTAAAAGTTTGGTTGCGTTGGTTGCCTAGCAAAGTATTCTCAAGCCATATTTGATAAATATGAAATTGAACCCGCTGTCGCCAATCCTCAGACTTTTCATGGATTAAGCATAGAAAAGAGTTTTTTCATAAACCATAGACATAGACGAATTTATAAGTCACAAAAGAAAGACTATGCCCTACACCTAATTAATCTATTGACGGTGCAACTGTTGACTTATAGAAAATAACACAAATTTATGGGGAGCAACTGGGGTAGAAACGATCCATTGTATGCATGACGCTTAATGCATTAGAAGGAATAAATATTGCACCATACAACGGTCGTGAAAGAAAGAGGAAAATGCGGAAAATAGCCATTACTTGGTTACATCCAATATGTTTATTGTACCATCGGCGCAGTATTGTACTATGCAGTCCATGACCAAAACATGCTTCCCGAGTTGTAATTTTTATAACGTTTGAAAGTTTGCTAAACTAATAAAATGTTATAAATAAGTTCTCATACATATTTGTGTTATGCAGTTATGTATAACGGTTTGCTAATATCTTATATATTATATATATATATATATATATATATATATATATATATATATATATATATATATATCTATATATATATATCTATATATATATATCTATATATATATATATATATATATATATATATATATATATATATATATATATATTTGTTTGTTACCGTGTGTGTGAACTGAGACTATAAAGCAACCCAATGACATTGCTTTAAATGAAATATGTGAGCTTTCCAGTTAAGCTGTTTATCTAGTTCCCATAATTCCCAGGTATTTAAAATTATCAGCACGTTCAATTTCAATGCAAACTTCACGATTTTTTTTAATCAAAAATAGGCGCACACCATTGCAGATGCAATAAATTAATACTGAATAAAATAGATATAAAAGAACGTTTTGAACGTAGGAAAATGACACAGTATACTGATGAGCGGATTTATGTATGTCTATGAATAAAGCAATTGGACTGAGTCATCAAAAGAATTCTATAATTGTGTAAATAATTCTTCGGTGAACTCATTATTCTAAATCCAAAGCGACGATGATATTTGTCTCCAAAAAGTTTTGAATTCTATGATGGACTCATTTTGCAAAAGTTTCAAGAAAACTAACAAGATAGAAATGCATGTATAAAAAAGTCATTATATAATATATTATATATATATTATATAATATAATAGACATATACGAGGTGTGATCAAAAAATAACCGTTATTTTCATCTTTTCGTCAGTTACGTATGTTCGATGTTCGCATTTTTTTCTGTTATGTTGGTACACATGTCTGTTATATATGTTGGCAATACCAACCATTTTGGATTGTCAGTTTGTTTTTGACAGATAAAAAGGTTAGTCGTGTTTTGGTGTGCTCTTCGATTTTGTACTATTCGAAAAATGGATCAAAGAAACTGTATTCAGTTTTGTGTAAAAAATGAAATTAAATGCGCAAGGACATTTGAAATGTTGACTGTGGCCTTTGGCGAGTCTACTATGAGCAGAACACAAGTTCAATTGTGGTATAACCGGTTTAAGGAAGGCCGAGAAGATGTCAATGACAATGCTCGTCCTGGTCGCCCGAGCACGTCAACAACCGATGAAAACATTGACGCAGTGAAGAAAATGATTTTGGATAATCGTCGAATCACTATCAGAGAGGTTGCTGATGATGTTGGCATATCGTTCGGCTCATGCCAAGCAATTTTTACGGATGTTTTAGGCATGAAACGTGCGGCAGCGAAGATTGTTACAAAATTGCTAAATTTTGAGCAAAAACAACGTCGCATGGACATCGCTCAGGAGCTGTTGAACGACGATCCAGATTTCCTCAAAAAGATCATAACTGGTGACGAATCGTGGGTGTATGGCTATGACATTGAAACCAAAGCCCAATCATCCCAATGGAAACGTCCAGATGAGCCAAGACCGAAAAAAGCACGTCAAGTTGGGTCGAACGTAAAGGTTTTGCTGACAGTTTTCTTTGATTGCAATGGCGTGGTGCATCATGAATTCTTGCCAGAAGGTCGTACGGTCGACAAGGAATACTACCTTGAAGTTATGCGCCGTTTGCGAGAAGCAATTCGTCAGAAACGCCCAGAATTGTGGAAAAACCAATCATGGATTTTGCACCATGATAACGCACCAGCTCACACATCGATGCTTGTGCGTAATTTTTTGGCCAAAAACAAAACCGTTATCATGCCTCAACCACCGTATTCACCGGACTTGGCCCCCGCTGACTTTTTCCTCTTTCCAAAACTGAAGACACCGATGAAAGGAAAGCGTTTTGCTACGATTGAGGAGATAAAAGAAAAATCGAAACAGGAGCTGTTGGCGATACCAAAAAAGCGTTTCAGAAGTGTTTCGAGGATTGGAAAAAACGCTGGCATAAGGGTATTATATCTGAGGGGAATTACTTTGAAGGGGACAAGATAGTTGTTGATGAATAAATAAATACTTTTTGAAAAACTTGAAAATAACGGTTATTTTTTTATGAAACCTCGTATATATATATATATATATATATATATATATATATATATATATATATATATATATATATATATATATATATATATATATATATATATATATATATATATATATATATATATATATATATATATATATATATATATATATATATAAATATATATATATATATATATATATATATATTATAATATAATAGACATATAAATATTACATTATTATAAAAAATTTATCTTAGAAAGAATAAACATTACTAAAAATGTCGTCAATCTACTTGGAATTTGATGATTATTTATTATATTAATTTTTTGATTCCCAGAAAAACTTTCAATGAAAATATTTTAGACCGAACGTTTCATATATATCGGCACAATTATATGGAGGAAGGTAATTAGATCTAGTTTAAAAATGTAATGATTGAATAATTCAAACTTACTATTAACTTTTTAAAAATGTAGTCTGCTTATTCAAAAGCTAATCAGCTGTGACCCATTTCTGTTTGCCCATCTACCAGTATTCTGTTCTTCTCTGGCCAAGGCAAATCTATTATACGTAAATTTCCGTAAACCAGTAAAAAGTTGGAATTCCCTATAATTTAAATTCTTGATGAACTGAGAATTTTCATGGCCGAAGTCGATTACACTCTGACCAAAATTGGTGGCAAAGTAAAACCCCATAAATGATCTGGAAAACACATGATTCATTACAGAACTCATATATTGGGGTCACAAAGAACTAAAATGGATCTTTAAAAATTGTTTTGAAATTTCCAGAAACAACACTATCAAACTGATCTGCTATCGACCAATCAACAGTAATTTTAACTCCAATTTGCTTTGACATTCTAACCTAGAGAGACATTTTCCACCCCAAGTGTATCAGATAAAACGTCAATGTTCAAATAGCAAACAAGAACCAGACTGGAGACAATTGCTACGCTATGTATTTGTGTGAGTGCTTTGCTTCACGTCTAGCAGAAATTTTAAATTTCACTCTATTTAAATATTAGGAGCGTACCAAAGATTCAGTCCAGAATGTGTCAAACCTGGCCAGGCCAAGTTAAATGTTTTGCTTTTCAAGTTGACAAACTGCGACTAGGCATGAAATGAGGGGAACAAATTGTATACCAAATAAGTACAAAGTTCGAAAAGTATCCAAGTGAATTTGAATGCACAATACAATTTGGAATTTTATACAGAATTTTGTCGTTCTCTTTTTGAGGTATACGTACATTGTCAGGGAGACATTTCTATTGAGGCTAATCCTATGATTATTAATGCATATTTTCGAAAAATGAATTTTGTATAAGTCTCAAATTAAGATAATAAGTTAATTGTGTGCCAGGCAATATATTTTATTTGACATATTATTTGTTACAAGAAGTTTCTACTCTAAGGTTTGGCAATAAAACTCGGAATGGTAAATTTTATGAAAACCCTCGAAATATGTTTCTTGTCATCTACAAATGTGTGTGGAGTGCCTACAGAAAATGAACGTAGGGGTGTGTGTGATTATAACAGTTTCCTATAAAAATAGTCATCATTTTGTAATGGATTGTGAAATATGTCAGAAATTTATCATTTCAGCCACACGTAGGAATATGAATACATTATATTTTATTTGTTTCGGTAAAGTGGCTTTATTCGGTGGCCGGCGATCAAACGAATTTCAACAGGGTTGAGCAAATATTATAGGTACATAAATCACCTGGGGGTGCCAAGGCTATAAGTAAGTGCTGAAATTATACTAGCTTTAATTGTTAAAATCATGAAATCAATTATATTCCAGGCATTTTATAAGGGGTGTTTTTATTGCAATTTTTAAATGTCTCCTTGTCCTTAAAATCTCGAACGTGTCCGGAGTAAATTGAATATACTTAATCTACTCTCAGTAGATGTCACCTCTATAGTAGATGTCTAAAATTTACATCAGTAGCAAGCTAGGAAAGAAGGCTGCAATCAGATTATTCTTAGGACGATATACACTATACCCCTAGAATGTACCAAACTGCCGCCTTGCAAATATAAAGATTGGGTGAAACGATGAACCATATTGGGGAATATAACCTACTACTTCTTCAATTTTGAGGACCTAATGCAGAATTCTTAATGAAGTTGGGGGTTTAGTTGTAATATTAAACACATATTTAGCAATTAACTTATAGCGATATCAATAGTTATAGTGATGGCACTATAGTTATGGATGCCTTCTTTTTTATATATCCAATTATAAAAGTTAATAGTCACGAAATATTATTATTATATATCAAGAAAAGCTTAACTGCGGTCATTTGCGAGAAAATCTGGAGAATTGTTTGTAGTGGAGTAGGACCTGTCCTTTGTGTAAGATCTCCTTGTTCCTCCATATGACTTTATAGTGCTACTAAATACTCAATAAATTTCGTTTGTCGTCTTATCATCAATACGAGTACAACTGCAGTTCTAGTCATGTAAAATGACGTCGACAGTTGTATTATGAGGTGGCGTGTTTCCTTTCCCCGATGTCATTTATACAGCAATTAATGTTTTTTTAAGGTCCGTGAAATTATAATATATCTGAGTGGAGAAAAGTTCGTCACAGCTGAATGGACAGAATAAATAAATTATTCATTAAGATTCGCTGATCCACAATATATGAAGGGAATGTAATATGAGCTATTTTAGGGATTGAAACCACAGCTAAATCTTTTAAGCCTTCTGTATCCCATTTTAGGTCAAAGTCGCTCTAAGTCCAAAGAGAGAAGTGATTAACAAACGAACGAAGCCACTTCGCCTTGCATTCGTAGTACCCTATCAACGAATATTCTTGGCTCAACTGAATAAACAGTAAAAATAAAAAAGTAAATAAATGTAGCGTTAGTTGGTCATGTCGAACATTTATAATACGCTACACTTGTGCTAATGTGAGTTACGGCTCTTGTTAGACGATTATGGTAACTTTAGAAGAACATAAAGAAAATATTATAATAGAAAATATGGATGTGGCGGGAAGGTGTGGTATTTCAAACGCTAGAAAATTAAAGTTTAAACTTCGAAAAGCCTAACAAAACCGCCGCATAATATTTAAATATCTCTTTTGATTCTGAAGTGGTGTTCTTTGACTGAAATAACGAATTATTGGGTTCATTATGCTATTGAGTAATAGCATTTATATCCATATTGCATTGATGCCACTCCTATATAGTTCGCATACAATATGCACATGTACAGTGCATTAAAACAAATAAATTGAATTAAGTTGATGTCTTATGTACATGTGGGAAGTGCTTAAAAACTGCGCATTGACAAGGTTTTGTAGGGTGTAGTGCCCTATGGAACCCTTGTAAGTGCGCCGTTAAGATTGCATGTGAAATGTATTTATAAGTATACTTGTGTGTGTGGCTGTGTGTGAGTGTGTGTAGGGCAAGCCTACAAAACTGTATTTTATCAAATTTTTCCCGTGCACAGAGTATTAATTTATGTCTCTAAAGGCGGACACGTTCCATTTGCAAATAATGTGCAATTCATATGCACAGCAATACACAATTTGTTCATTACACAATCATAAAAAATCACGAATATCCATTGCAAGTGCAACAACACGCGTTTTGTTTAAAATGTGCCATTTTAAATTTTACAGGATGCATCTTGTTATAGATGAACCGGAGATTATTGCACTCAAGTTACACTGTGAAATAATATTTTTCAAATAAATGCAAATATGTTCATTATTTAGGCGGTTGGAAGAAATCTTCTATTTGAGTATTAGAAATAGCAAGGATTATAAAGAAAGATATTTCAAATCAAAGATAAACTTGTGTAAAAACATTTATTTATAAATTTGTTATAAAAGTTGATATTTCATTTTCACTGTTAACTTTGTTAAATAAATTTTTCACAAGCCAATAAAATAATATAATTAATGAATGTAGGTTAATTACTAATATTAGATTAAATGAAAAAAGGATTATAAAAGTCATTAATAATGTGAGTAAGTCATGACTCGTTCAATTCAATTTCTCAGAAATAATCTTAATTAGTCATTAATAATTATGATATTTCTCACAAAAATACGAGTAGACATGTGAGAATTATGTGTAAGGGCGATACGAAAGTTTATGTAGAATGTAGAATAACTTTTTGGTGATCAGCTTCTCTAAGGGTTCACGTAAATATATCAATACATAATACTATATGCATTAATGTATATATTCCAGATAGTGTATTCGTATAGGAAAAGGCTAATTGCCCAAGTCTATCATAAATTATCCCACAGTACTTAAATGCCGAATTTCACATATGAAAAAATGTTCATTGAATTCGCTCTCTTCGACTTAAATCAAGAGAGATTTTAACATTAGAGATTATTAAACCTAAAAATGTATATACAAATACCATAATATGTACGTTCCCAAGGACGTGAAAGAGTGCATTTGATAAATGACAGACGTCAATGCCGTAATTGATGATAATTCAGCATAATACTTCTTGATATTAGAGCTATCCCATGGTAGCAAAACCTTTGAAATGCTTTACTTGAGCTGAACTCTTACTCGAAAATGGCAACGAACAATTACGGTTCTCTTGCAACTCTGACATTTTTCTATTTTATTAAATATAATATATTTCCTATTGGACTTAACCTCTGATGTGGGGATATGTAACACAAAATGTAGAATTTTTTATCCGTACAATTGGACGAAGGTTTAAGGTGGATTAGTATCATATATGTCTATATTGTATATAAAATAGTATCATGCCTGACCTTCGATTTTCGATTCTAAATCGATCAGTAAACTACTTTTAAACAAATCAAAAAAATTATATGTCGACTGAGAATACTATTGCAGGACCCGTCTCATATGTGTTTATACATTAAAATAAAAATTTGTCAGCTATGTTCCTTACAAAAACCATTAATTTATATCATTCTAATGACTAGTAAATATATATATTCAAGACTAAAGGCACGTATCTACATCCTAAAGAGTTTTACTTGGAGCTGCGTAGCGAAACTACATGAAACTATATGCAAAGTAAGCGGCTATAGCCTTTTTGCCACTTAACAAACCGAGATGAATGCTGGCTGCGTGGCAAAATCAGCTCAACAAGTACCGCCAAACAACACTATGCACAAAATTAAGGATATATAAATATTCCCCAACCGAATCAACTTGTTGGTTTGTATGTTTCATATCAACCATAGTAAAATTTTACAAGACCAAGAATTACATTCAGTTTCGGCCGACTCGGCGTATGAGTGATTTATATCACTTAATTATAAAGTATGCGAAAACTAAATTTCACAATATTCTCAAATGGGACATGAATATTTATAGCCCATTGCACACTGTAGTTATCTCAGATGAAAGTTTTTTTAGAATTCAAACTGCAATTTTATACTCCAACTACGTGTGTCGCAAATTGCTGAACACTGAAAGTTAGGCCTGTACTGCTGCTCTAGCAACTCACTGCAATTTGTTTGTAAACATAATCTTTTAGTATATAAACACCATTGGCAGATCAACAACTTGTGAGGGGTTTTCTTTTAACCACCATTAACAATTAGAGGAAAAGTGGAAATTTCAAGTCGCATTTTCCGTGTAATGACGTAGTATGATTGGAAACCGAAATTAAAGTACTTTAACGCCAGGAACGAATCCCACGCACCAAACCCAAATAAAATTTGAAAGAGGAGTATAGGTAGAATTTCAACGTGAACGCAGCACATATGGAACCCGCCACTGCGGTCACCGATAAAAACGTCGCTGGTGTCATGCTGGCAGGCATGCTGGATTTTGGGATGGTGTGGATTACCGATAATTTGTGAGATGTGCAACAAATTTGCGTCTATTGATGAAAAGAAGTAGTGAAGAAACTGAAAGGAGGTGAATCAAATACGGGATAGCATATAACGAAATACGGAATTACTGTTTGAAGCGCGAAAGTGGGCGACAAAATTCTTCCTTCGCGAGGAGAAGCTGACGAAAACGAAATGCTGAAGAAGTACGGCAAGAAAATTATAGTTTATTTTTCAATCAGTCAGGTAATGTATCAAAATGCCATCACAATATCGTCGACTAGCGACTCGTTCTAATTTTCTCACTTTAAAGATAAATTGCGCGGAATCCATTGAACCTCCGCGGAAGCACTATGAACAACTGTTTAAGGTCCCCCTTATGTATAATGGATCCAGTGCGTTATTGAGTAGGTCAAGAACAAGTAAAAGTGTTCGAACAGATCTATATCCGTTTTCAAAATTCATATTAGTGTGACTCGTTGGTAACTTTCAGGTTCTTTGATGGCTTGTTGTTTGAATCTTATAACCCAAGTTTGAGAGTAGGCTTCTGAATAGTTGGTGAAAATTTATCAAAAGGAATGATAAAACAAATATATACAAACTTGAATTGCTTTGCAAAAACGTGTTAATTTTTATACCATCATTTTTATTTGAATATTATTAACAATTACAAAGAAATCAATCAATTCGAATTAGCTTTGAACCCAGACCAGTTTGTATATGCAACTATATAATGCAATCTTATACCAGGATCCTAATAAATTCAAAAGAACTTTTAGATTCTATATTATTTCAAAGCAAACTCCATATTTAACTATGCATTTTAATAAGATATTATTATTATTATTATTATATCTTACACCATAATTAATTATTATAATAAAATGCTTTTGACTACAAAATAATAATTTTTGTTAGTTACTCTGTTTTCTCCGCAAGGTATTGAAAAAATTCCGGAGGCACCTTTCTGAGGATCTAACACAAAGAGTGATTGATCTGTACACACCGAATATAATGCTAGCATATGTATCAGATTTAAATAGAATAGGTTGCATATTTAAAGAGTATGTTAATTAATTCAGGTGAAATATATTGGATATCAATAAAAAAAAGGCCGAGATTAGGTTAGGCAGACTAAGATACTCTCTACCGTAAGTACATTTTTACACCCACGACCGTAGTAATAGAGATATCGTATATAAATGAAGGGCATATTGTCCACATTTAAGTTAATTTAATTGAATGTTCTATTTTTTTATAATTGTAATTTTATAATCATAAATTTCCTAATACTATATTGAGGAGGTTTTAATATTTTTCCCCACAATAAGTATTATACTTCAATTATGGGGAATTTGTATGGAAAAATCTTGTATAGATTTTGAGTTACTCTTGTAGGCCAATAATGGGCGTCACAACGAAGTTGCGGTTTAAGGAAGATATCGAAAGTTACTTAATAGAGAGGCAGGTTTTTATTGTAAATCCAGCTTCGGTAGTCTAATAGATTGCGGGCTAATCTGCCAATCCATGAGCTGGGCCTTCAAACGCCAATTATTCATTGGTTATTTATACTTCTTCACATTAGTCAATCCCGTCGAGTTGAAGGTCGTCTTTTTATATATATAATTTCACAGTTATTGTGTTAAGTATAATAAATTGAGATTTTTGCTGTGATCTACAATCACACAGGAAAAACAACGAAACAGTAGAAACTGTTCCTGCTCAAGGACGGAGAGAATAGAAAGGTTTCAAAGCGCATTGGAACTTGCAAGCTTTCGAAACTGAGTAACTGTGAAGTAACTTCAAAAAGTAAATGTTAAAAGATTGAAGCCAGCGATTTTCTCGGTTGACCTCACAAACCTGAGTCAAACCGAAGTTATTATGAATGGAAATTGTTTTTCACTGCCATCAACTTTTCTGATCACGCGACTCAGCCAATTATAAGCGTTTAATTGCGGATGCATTTAATCCGCGACTAATGCACAGCACTGAGGAGGGACAGGTCTGTGTGCTGTTTCCAAAAAACTTTCATAATCGCATCAGTTCAGTTCACGTACTTAAGAGCACGGTTTCAAATTGGAGTCAAGCCACGCGATATTATCTCCCGTTCTCACTTCATTGACAACATAAGTGTGTATCTCTTACCATTTTCTTCCGTATATCCCCAGTGAGCACTCATTACGTCTTCAATATAATCTCTTTCGGAATACTTGAATCGCGATGTTTTAACGACGGAAAACAACAACAATAACAACAAAAACGCAACAACAATAAGCCAATAAGCAAAACAGCAGTATGCGGCGAACTACGTGTGCTGGTTTATTTTATTCCGTGCGAGTATTTTCGAAAATTGTTTGCGGTCGATCGCAAAGCAAACGAGCGAACGGGCGAGCGCGAATTATACCGAGCTGAAAAGTGTTCCAGCAAGCTAGCAAGTGAGCGGTTAGTCTGCCAAATGAAGACTGAAAGCGTTTAGAAAATACACTTGACTCGATGTTGGTGACTGGTGAGTGACTGGCGACTGCGGCATTGTTCTAGTATCGAATGTGTCCGCATAGTTAGGGATGATGATGAATAAACTTACTGGTTGGTTGGTTCGTTGGATGGTTGTGCAATGCAATATTGCCGTTTAGGCTTCAGCCCCAGTGTCGGATTTGAGCTTAAATTGTTTGCGAAAATTTCATAGTCGCGTTCAGCACGTGAATGCATGCATATTTAGAATAGCTTAAATTTCTTGCCGGGCCTTCGTTCGCTCACTCAGCGCACACCGCTACGCGAACAGGGCGCAACGGGCTCTGGGAAACGAAGGCGTTGAATCGCATTAAATACGCGCCCGACTTCGGTTCGTTCGCTTGCTAAATTCGCTGCATGTGTGCGACTAAATCTTGTTAGAGGGTTCATTTAATTTAAAGGTACATACTAAGTGGCACTAATGAGCATGAGCGCAATCAAAAGAACGGCTTAATAATAATAATGATTCAATTCTTCGAGTGTCAGCACTTGGACAGCTGAAATTAAATTGTCAATATTTGCCATTTGAATATGCATTGGGCTTGCATAAGCATGTGCGGAACGCAAACCGTCCGCTACAAGCAGAAAATTTTCCATTAACCAATAACATGTTTGCACTCATCATCTCGCAGTTAGTGTTCGCACTGGGAAAAAATTGCTTAAATTATGTTCATAATTGAGTTATTTGTTTTGCAGCAAAATTTAGCATGCACTTAAAATTGTGCTCTAAGAAACACTACGAAATAACGAAACTCGTAATATAAATTAATTTGGAGGATGGAGGGTGTACACCTTAACTTTCTCTTGGGTGCACAGGGTATTTACATACATACATTTACCTTAGGCGATCAGGAAGCATTCGTGCCCAGCCTTATAATTTGTGACGATACTCGTAAATATAATGAAAGTTTAAATCGTATGTAATTGCACTATAATTATTTCTCGCTACAATTTTTATTCAAGTTTTTTATATGCATACTTACCTTACGAATCTGTTTAGCAATACAATCCCGATTAGGCTAGCCGACTCCATATCACAAATATATATCTAATTTATGAGGATAATTTTGTATTTAATTCCTAATTTTATTTAATTATTTTATATATACAAATACCTGTACACACCGATATGATAATAAGACTGCTTCCAATGGTTTTTATACATTCGCTGCTCTCCAGAACATAGCAAAAATAGTTGTTTAATAATGATCAAATATTGATACTGCGAAAATTGGCAGTTTTTGAATGATTTTGAAACAATGTAGCAGTGTGAAGATTTGGCTGCTGGAATGTCAAGTGCGGAAAGACACAGTGTATGGTGCACACTTATAATACAGAATCAATACTAAATCCATTCAACAATCCATCGGTGAGGTCCATCTAAATATGGGTAGGGCATTAAAATCTTCTACGAGTATATTGGACTCACAGGTGAGCACAGAACTATTCAATCTTTTCTCCCACCATAAGCCGTATCTTTTGAAATGTGTCCCCCAACTTGGAATCCAGCTTGTTGCCTCATACTGAAAGCTTGCTGCATTATAAAAGAAGCTTCAAATTTAGCAATCTTCATACCATTCGCGACTTATATAAGAATAAACATTTAGAACTTACGGCCTAACCGCGATACTGAGACGGACTAATACGGGCTCAATATTCATTATAGAATGGAACTCGCTTTAAGAAATGCAATATTTGAGGCTTATATTAGATTTAGTCCACAATCACCTTGAACAATGGATACTGACGATTCCTGCTATCTAAAAATAAATCATTTCACGCAAAATATTTATAATAAAATTAAATTTTCCATGGTATCTTATATTTTTGTCTTTTTCTATTTGTTTTTTACCATTTATTCAAAAAAATTTTGTTTATATTGCAAATTTATGATAATAAATTAAAACACTAATTCCCATAAATTTCGCACAAAATATCAAAATTTTAAATATATTTAAATTTTTATAGAGTTTGGAACTAAGGTGGGATGTGCTGCAGTATATTTTAAATGTGTGGATTTTTCAAAATTCACATAATAAAAATAAATTGATAACTGAAAATTGTTTGAAATTCATGCATATTATTACTGATTATTTTTACGATCCTATAAAATTGAGTATCCCGTTTTTCTCTGCTATTTTACCTTGCCTAATTCCACAACACTGCATCGTCTTGTCAGGCCAAGAATCACCAATGCTTGTGAGGAAAACTAGTAAATGCCAATTAAGTATTTTAATGAATTTCATAGACAACAATTGCATTAAAATAAATGGGAAATAAGAGAGCCTAAAATAGCATACACGAATAGAGAGTAGCCAATAAGATAGTAGAAGGAAATGAGCTTATATGGGACTCCGTCTCCAAAGGAAGTGAAAGACGTTTCAAATTGGAGGAAGCAAGTGTTCTGGATCTATAGAGAGTGTTAGATTCTCTTAAGAATACTTAAATGTACCATTACAATTTTGAGAAAAAATACCAAGAATATAAATTTAGACAAAAAACGCAATAACCTCACGATAGGAATTGCGTACTCTACGTACTTATTTGTATTAAAACACTTGTTGCGTGGTAATTTGAATGGGAATAGTTAAATTTCATCAGTTGAACAAGGCATCATTCAGGAGCTGATCCACTGAGCAGATTTTTGAATGTAAATTCTCCCTGAATAATTGTACACAGTACACTATGTGCGGCAATAATTGTAGAGCCTGGATTAGCACATGCCAGCTTACCGACATAAAACAATTTTATTCGGCATATTTAATTGGCGGCATTCATTTGCAATCTGCTAATTACCAGCATAATGAATATTTCAATGATTCGGCTTTATATAAAAGTCGAAATTGGCCTTTGCTTTGAATACGTGAATTAATCCTATACAAGTTCTGTCAATTGGGGATTCTAGTCCAGAACCATCGTTTAGATGCAAAATATTTTAATTCACTTTTATAAAAGTAAAACTATGGTGAAATTACATTATGAGATTCGGGATTCCTTGTAGCCTAAGAAAATTTGGACACTATTCCGGAAGAAATATGACCACAATCAACTTAATACTGAATATTATTCACCCTTCGCGGTAGTCTTGCGGGACCAAATGGAAGATTCCTATGTGTGAAATATTACGCTCCTATTTAGTATAGAGCCTTATAGCTCCTAAATATATGGATTCACTAAATGATATTATAATATCATAAATAGGGCTAATTTCAGATAGAAAAGAAGGAACGGTGTCTCCCTAAAAATACTCGTAAAAAACAATACAGAAATGATAAAGTAACAGTCGCAAATAATGGTAGCGAAAACTTTTCAGTTCAGTTCCTCCCCGTTCCTTCGTGAACATGCGGCGTTGCCACATCTAACTTAGGTAATTAATAGAACGCGCGGGTGCGGTCGGGGTATGAAAACTAAGCAAGTGAAACAATTTACGCAGCAAATAAAGTCAGTAGGCGGTGTGTTTCTTGTTTTGTCTCGTTTGCTATCGGATCGCGAATTCGACTGTGATTAAAGCGTGCGTGTATGTTTGTACCCTTAGATATGCTAGTATTGTAAACATATCACCTTCGTTTGCCGATTAAATAATATGTATTATATAAAATGCTTTGACTAAATCTAATTATGCACGGCAAAATACAATTATAGTAACTGTGCTTCTTTGAAAGACTGCTTGGTCGAGAAGAGACTTGGATAAATCAGTTTGGACGGAAGTACTTTTGCACTAGATTTGGGCACATGTGTATAAAATTGCACCCTTTTTATATTAGAAGCATATATTTATACACACGAGTCTGATATGCTAAGCAATAAAGGCAATAAAGAATAAATTGGGAAGGCAATTTCAGTTCGTTGGGGCCGCTTTAAATGAGGGTGATTGCGATTTACCCCTCTCGCGGCATGAATGCGCAATTTCCAGCAGCCACAAAAATCAATTTATTAAAAAAGAGCTTCTTCAATAAGAATGGGGTGTGCTAATAAACTTATTTATTTAGTTAACCATACCACACATTTCTCCTTTCGTCAATGTCACTGATGCGCAAATATTAAAATTAATAGCCCTGATTGACCCTTCGCTAAAAAAACTTGATACTCCTTAAATTATTTAAATTTTGTTTTTAAGAAAACGCATTTTGGGGGTATAGGCACGATTTGGAGTTAATAACATTTTGATCAAAGTTTAAAGCATGGCTCGGATAATAATCAAAAAAGTAGTTTATTGCAGATTTTGGAAAGACCCGAAACCAAAATATGACAATATTTTTTATGTATGAATTAATCCAGTTTACAAAGAGAATTTATTATAAATAGTTTTTGATTTGCACTTTACGAAGGAAGCAACATTTTATCATAACACCAAATCACCAAAGATATCAAGTAAAGTTGTCATTTTCTTCTCATATGAGTACAAGTCAACAATACCACGGAGTTTGATTAACACAATTTTTCGTTTTCACTCAGCCCATGCATCTAACGCAACAAAAAAAGGAAGAGGCAAACAGGACTTTACAGGACTAAAAATAAGAACAACAAAGTTTTTTTGATCAAACCGTTTTATTATATTCCAAAAAGTTCCCTTCCGACTAAATACATAGATTTGCTTGGTATAAAACCATGTCGAATGAACGCTTTATATCGTCCTTCAGAATGTCGGTACAAGCCTATTAAATTGCTTCTACATCCACAAAACGTTTTCCTTTCATCGGCAAATGCATTTTTCGATTATGTGTCTGAATATAGGCAAAATAGAGCTGTGTTGTTTCTAACCGAGTCTGAAAGAAACGACACCCGCTTAAGATTGTAGTATTACCAAATACTGGCTTTGGCATTTTAAATCCTGATACATTATACAAGGTCTCCTCCCTAGTCCACGGCTGCCGTTTGCTATTAAACACAACAAAAATAGCCAATTTCAAATTAATTTAAAACAATCAAAATATTTATCGACTTCATTTTAAAACTTTACCTCTATTTTTTTATTAAAATTAAAATTTATGAATTCAATAACTCTTTTCTTGATTCCGCATTTTGATTTTTCAAACTTTCAGCGGTTTTTTTTCTTTTTGTTTAATCTGTTTCCCCGTTCACAATAGATAACAATATAGTTTTGACAGCACCTCTGTCTGAGGGACTTAGCTAACAAGCGGATTCAAACAGCTTGCATTAAATAATCGGTTGTTGGTATCGGGTGTTTTTTCAGACTTCTTAGAAAGAAACACATATATTATAGACGTATATATAGAATATAATGTAATTTAGATGTATATATAGAATATAATAATAATTATTAGTATACATTATTAATGATATCTACAAGATTATGGAGATTACTACTAAGGATTTCTACTCAAAGAGAAAAAGATTCGGAAATAACCATTATTCATACTGCAGACCACGGAGGCCGGCTTATATTTAGAGTGCATAAATATTTATCAGTCTGTCACCCCGCTCATTGGGCGTTACAAGCGTTTTCGCAAATAGACCACACACTGCAAAGTGTGTGTAATATTTACAACAAAAATAAACAAATAGAACTGCACGTATGCAAACAAGCCACAGAAACGGTGAAACTGTCCAGAACCAAGAAACATTTTTCAAAAGATAAAAAAGATTTACGCCTACAGCCGGAAGCGAAATCTGTGCTTTTCATGCGAGCGAACTTTTCATGCGGAACAGAATACAAACAAAATTACAATACGAGTATAAGCTTTATAAGAAAACTGTTTACAACACCGGGAACAGGCCAGCCAGTAATCTTGTTATCGTTCCCGGATATGCTTTATTAAGTGCAACTGTTATATGGGGATGTCATGTCTACATTTCCGATCTCAATTACTATTTTCCCGCACACTCCTCATAAAATATTTGCTCTGCATTCAGCCAATAGAGTTGCATGCTGTCAAAAGGCATTGAAGGAGCTCTATATAAGAGTTATAGTAAAAATGTATTGGATGTGATTTAGGTTAGGTTAGGTTGCGAAGGCGTGTGCGGATACGGTATCCGCACTTCCACCCGTAGACATCCATTGTGACTGCCTTCAAAAATGTCGAGAGGAGTCATACTCGTCCTTACTCTCGATTTCCGTATACATTGGAAGTACCATCCCTATTAAACCATTTGGTTTTCCAGATGAAAGTGAGGAGATCCGATAAATCCTGTAGGCCAAATCAAAAAACCTATATTTTCTAACTATAAAATGTCATTTATAATTATAGTTTTAATATATCTCAACTTAAATTATAAAAATGTGTTTATATGTTTATTTATGGCCCAAAAGCGGAAGAAGGAGTTGGAGCCGGGGTCTTTGGGAGCACCCTAGAAGGCGTCTATTTAGCAATATGGACCAAGAAAACTCAGTTTTTCAGTCCGAGATTCATGCAATAGAATTATCTTTAAGGAACTAGACAGATCGACCAACCAGTGTCGCATCTATATTCACTCCGATAGCAAGGCGACGTTCCCAGCACTTAACGGCTTCGAAATTAAATCGAAATTAGTTTGGGACTGCCCAGTACTTCTCAAAAAACTTGCATCACATAACAGAGTTCATCTTATATGGGTGCTAGACCACAGTGGATAGATAGGGAACGAAGAGGCAGCTGAGCTAAAGGAGCCGCCATTCGTTTTACTGGACCAGAACCATTCTGTGGGTTTCTTCGGAGTTCAACCAAACTTAAAATCAAGAAATGGCTTGTGGGAGAAACTAAAGATATTAGGATGGCTAAAACCTTCATGCCCGAACATTCTTGCAAGAGAACCACAGAGATACTTAGTCTCAGCCGTGTAGTTATTGGCATAGACACAGGATTTTTGACTGGTCATTGCACAATATTGAAAAACTTACAGAAAATGCGAATCAGTCATACTGAATATTGTGTAACGAGGACGAGGAAACAGCAGAGCATTTGCAATACCACTGTAACGACCTATTATGAACCCGACTAAGAAACTTAGGTTCTCACTACCTAGAACTGCCAGAAATTGCGGACAAATCTCCTAAGAAGATCTTTGAATTCTTAATGAATACTCTCAGAGGACCTGTTACTTATTGCGTGTGCCACAATAGGCCCATTTTAGACCGCAATGACTAGGTAGGTGACTAGATCCCTTTCTTTTTTAATCTAATCTTATATGTTATATTATATTTATCTTATTTTTTGCATTTAATTTACTTGCCAAATGTTCAGACGCGCTTTTATTTGACTGCCTTCACATGACTTCACGACTGATAATACGACATTCATCATTTAAAGTCGATTTAACTGATTTCATTTTTTAGCTCTAAAATGAAGTATTTGTACCTCAGATAGCGACTCGACTTAGCACTGAATTCACCAATGATAATGCGACCCGTCGCATTGTCTGTCCAATATTATAAGACTTTTCATATTCAATGTTCCATAAGGGATCTTGCGTAATTCAAATTTAATATAGTTAAAATGTTGATGCTCAAATTGTGTAATAATGAGCCTCCTAACTACAACTTGACGATTACTTATTGTTTAATATATTATATAATATTAATGTAATTGATTTTTAAATAGCTCAATATAATAAACTAGCTCCACGGGTGGGCCGGCATAAATAAACGTTACATTCGAATAACCTCTACAACATTATATATGCGTTGATATCTTCTCCTCCCTAATCCTATTAGATATGGACCATGAACCGTGTCTGTGAAGAATCTGAGTAGTATACTACGGCTATAACACCGTAGAACGGCAACAAGTTCAGTCGTAAGTTGGAAACAAACGCGATAAGAGTTAAAATTAAACGAGTTAAAATGTTGTATTAAATTAAACTTTAAATCTTTCCTAAGTTAATTGTTTTTAAATTAAACTAACTTTAAATAAAGTTAATTTCCATTAACTGGAAAATCCAATGATCGAACTGTGACCTAAACACTATTTTTAATAAGAATTCGTCATCAAAATGCAGTTTAATCAGCTTCAAGTAGTACAGTTGGAGGAAGCGTTGGCCAATACGTGATCTCCCCAGTACAGGAACAAAGTTGCAACTGGTTTTATGCATTGCAAAAGTGACGCATGAAGCGCAGATAGCAAAGGAGAACTTTTATGAGGAAGTTACAAAAACAGTAATGAAAGTGGAGACGACACAACGTGTTCTAACTTTCCGGATAGCAATCAGTTCATAACCAGAGAAGCAGGAGCAGTTCGTAATTTAACAAGAGAAATGCCAGCAACTGACAATAAGGGAGGTGGCCAAGGAAACAGTTCGCGGAAGGAGCTAATAATAAGCTGATCTATGCAATTCACTGAGTACATATAATCAAGGTATAAAAGGAGTTTTCTTGGAGCTATGCAGAAATATCTTATTCAACTCAATAAATATATCGTTCAAATGTTGAGTCTCGGATAAGGGAAGAAATATGAGAAAAACCAAAGGGTAAAGGATGATCCCATTACATAATAAAACACGATATTCGGATTTAATTAGAGTACCGTTTGCAAAGTTGGTTGAAACTCATCCAAAGAACAAAACAAGGCAAAGGAAGACCGGAGAGATCACCAGTATTACACGTTAGCGACGGCCGCAGTAAGTTTGCAATAGCTACAACCAATATACAGAATATACTTGATTACTATAAACAGGAACTGATGTCGGAAAGAGAGGCATGTTTCAAAAGTTGCAGACACATTGGGAAGAACTGGGGAAAATTATGAAATGAGTTAATGACGTAGTTATCGTGTTCAAAAGCATCCAGAAAATAGTGGCAAACTGAAAGTAGTGTACTTGGAAAGGTTAGCGGCGTACATAAACAAGTATCAGAGCTTCTTCGCGATGATATATAATTATAGTGTAACGAAATTCTGATTTCAGTTTTCACTTGGATAAACATTACATTCAATTATATCTAGAAAATTCGATATGGCGCTGCTGGTTTTACCTCGTTTAAGCTTTCCCAATTCTTCTGCTATGGCCAAATTTTCATTGGTTTGTATTTTTTTTATAACACTATTCATTATTTACCAAAATTTTAGGGCTTTGGGTGTATTCGGCACCAAAAATTTAATTTTAAGCATAGCCAGAAGCCGCAGTTTCATTTGCTAAAATGTTTGTTCACCCATAAAAGAATTTTGGACTAAATGTAATTATTATCTAAAGTAGACATTACCCCCTATAAAATGTAATAATTAATACAAAAACTGTTTTTGACAACTTTATTATTTAATTGTAGGTGAGCTTTATTTGTTCATCATTGGGCAGACAATCCTAGGGTATGCGGTATCTCGCATTCAATGTAGCCCGCTTTCCAGAATGTTTGAATGACTTTTTATATACATACATAAACATAACCATAACAAAAAATATCTAAACGTATAATTTAAGGCATTCGATATATAAATATAATCATTATCGGTAATGCTTACACCATAATTAATTATGTGTACAAGGATTTTTGGTAAGGCCTTCGACTCAAAGAGAAAGTACACATATAAACATAAAGGCAATCAATCGCTGCTTTAATATATTTTTATATGATTTAATAATTTTTAATAAATTTAATTCTACTACACTTTATTTTGAAAATAGTCTTTTGGATACGATATTTTAATATAGGCAACCAAAATAATTATTTACTAAAAGTAGATGTATGAAAATATTAGCGGACCCATTATTAGAATGAAGGGAAGTACACTATACACATATATACATACATACATGCAAATATGTGTATACATATATGTATATATATTATAGACATATGTATATAATGTAGACTAGTCTAGTTATAACGTGATTATCGCAGGACTAACTCATATACATAGCTTTGATTCAACGATATTCTTACACGTCTATATGCATGCAATTTTAGTTCTATATATATATGTATAAATATATTAAATATAATTTACAAATACATTGGGCAACAAATGAAGTACATTATTTGACATTTACTATGTTAAATACTGGACCAATGCGCAGAAAGACTCGTCTAAGGACACTTCTCAGTTCGGGCTTCATGTCGAAGCACATCATTTCACAGAGCAGCGTGTAGTAATTGGACACATGCGTAGCGAACTAAAAACAGAACAAAATTAATAAATGATATAATCATTCTATTGAATGCTTTCTTTTTTATTTGAAACAAGAACATGTTTTATATTAAAATAAAATAATAAAATAGCAATTTACGGCGTTGTGGAATGTCGTCGCAACATAAAAACTAAAAGTCCAAAATTCGAAAGACTCCACAAAAATTGTTTAAAGCCAATTTTCCTGTTTTCCTTTTGGAACTTAACTGTTTAAATGTGAAATGTTTCTATAAATGTTTGGCTTTTAGCAAATAAATTAAGAAAAGAACCTGATGCAAAAATGTATTACAACGACGGCTCCTTGAAGAGTGTTCCACACAGTTTTCAATTATATGCCTGGAGAGACATTTTAACATGTATACTCGTATATTTTTATACATTTTAGGCATAACTTAAACTGAAAACTATCAAAGCTCGACATAAATTCGTCCTCCTAGTTTTTTGAAATATTATATTTTCGAAAAATTATTATTTTACTTCAAAGGTAAACAAATGAAGCCGGTAAATTGCAAAACGCCATATACTAAAATTGTATTGAAATATTTACTACATATAAATAAAAGGAGAATACAAAAGTAGAATACTTTACCCTGGCATCGGACATTTTAAGCAAACGCGTCAGTATGAGCAATAACAATGAAGTCCATGCATCGCGGTGCGCCTCACTCTGCAAACTGAGAAAGTAGCTAAGCGCCTCTTTGCACACTTGCACCAGTTCGTTCTCAATTCCCACCCAATCGGTTCGACGATTATCGTCACCATACATTTTGAAGAAAATGCGGAGCACACAGGCCAGCGAGGCCGTTTCCTGCTTCAACAGATTCGGTTTGATGGAACCTTTAAAGCCCGCACGCCAGAGCACATTTCGCTGGTCATGGTCCGCATTAAAACGTTTGGCGAAGCGATGCGATTGCATGAGACAATCGGCCAGAGTCAGTAGGTGTCGTGTACGCAAGTAACTGTACATGCCCTGCTCCTCACGTTGACAATCAAGCAAGCTATGCGCAGCATTGTTGCCAGTCAGATCAGCGGCGGCCTGCGCCAGCGTTTCAGCGTCTTCTTTCCGCGATGTTGCCGGAAAGAAAACAATATTATCCACAGTTTGAATCAACTCCAGTTGAACGACGCATTTTATCAGGAGGTTGTCGAAATGGGAATTATGAGGCAATAACTGCATGTGGTGATGATAAGCGGATGAGTTAGAGCTGGCATCATCTTCATTGTTGGAATGTTGTGATAGACTATTGTTCATATGCTCCTTCGGGATTTTGTTGTAGGAATTTTGCCTAGTATATGGCAGTTGTAGGGGTGGCTGCGTCTGAACGGGATTTGGACACCACGTAAGTAACTCTGTAGGTAGAGTGGCATTAAATATATCCAAAATGCACTGGCATGTCTTATCCCAGGTAGCCTCATTGAATTTAAGGCCGTTGGAAATGACGAGATTTTCTAAGCAGTTGGTACCAGACCGTGCTAATTGCTCATTACTTTGTTGGACGCACCAGTGAAGCTGTGCAAAAAGGTCTTCGAGCAACAGTGACCCCAATATATCAAAATATTGCGTGAATACGTCAATAATTGCATACAGGGCATGATTACATGTAGTTGTCATCCACTCGGATTTTTCGGTGAAATGTTCTGGTAGCTTCATATTGTCAAAGATGCGGAAGATCACGTTAAACAGGTCTTTCCACCAATTCGGCTTAAAGCTGTCGCCATGCGTTTTCACAATCTCGAAGAGCACAGTTAGGCCGCGCGTTCGTACGTCTAGCTTACAGCGGTTGACAACACATGAAAGCGAGAAAAGCATTGGAAACCAGCCTCGCACCCAGACACGGTCCTCCTCTGCTACAGATATATCATTCTCCATGCCTGCATGGTCAGCGAACAATTGCGGGGCGTCATGTACGCATAAGGCGCAGGTGCGCACTAGTCGAATGGCTTCCATACTCGTATCTGGAAAGCGCGCATTACAGGCGAATTCTGACAGACATTTTACGGCATCCTGGAAGGAGTCGACCATCACAGCGAACTGCTTTTGATAAAGTTCGCTAATAATTTTACCCGTCGTTTGGAAAGCCATCTCAACAATGGCTTCCTCGTGGTCACTCGCAGCCAAATGAAATATCGAGAAGATATTCTTCCAGCCGGATTTGATATTGTGAGCTTGGGAATTAACCATTTGGGCTATGCAACGCACCACCATGTCGCGTATGGCTGGTGACTGGTTCTTTTTCATAATGTGCTCAAATGGACGCAGAAAGTCCTTTTGAAAACGAAAATTCGCGAATTCACCTTTCTCCATGAATTTCATAGACAGCTGGCGAAGAGAGTCCAGTGCAAAGAACGCAATTTCCTCGTTAGTATTACATCCCACAGTGTTAAAGTGTTCACCGAGAACCAGCCAAATTCGCGACCACTGCAATCGTATACGCTCCATGTTATAGTAAGATATTTCAACGATCTTTTGCAGGGAAAACATTCGAGGTTGTGCATTTTGTAGCTCATCCACAGAGACCTGAAATCATGAAAATAAATCACTACATAAATAACGTCAAATTTTGCGAGTATGTCCAGTTTTTTTTACTCGGACTCTGATTGGAAAAATTATATTATTGGAAATATCAAAAAGAGTCTGGCTGACTCTTTTTGATATTGCACCAGCATCTGGTACATTAACACCACAAGCACATACACGGTCAATCGGCTGGCACCATCAAATGATTGCGCCAGCATGCTGGTATCGTGTTTGGGCCCTTTAAAGAAGGACTTGTGGAATATTATAATGAAACCGAAACAGATAAAACAGATGAAAGTGAAAGGCAAATTCTCATCATCAGGCCTGGGGAAATATGCAATATGCTCACAATGCGTGAAAAAGCAGCTAAATAAGTTACACATCACCTGCGGCATAAATGATGGATATATCAACAATGAGGTAACGACAACTACACATCGCCTATAACTAAAGGAATATTATTGTCTCCTGAACACTCGAAGAACTTTTAAAGACAATTTAACATACAGTTAGAGCGAGAGCCAAGAGGGTATCATAGAGGTCCTTCTGTGATTGAAAATACTATGATTAGAAATTATCTAATGAGGACACATTCCAGACCGGAATTCTTGTAGACTATCAGGGATAAAAGGCTTTGAATATAAAGGGCCCATTAAAGATTTCAAATATTTTAAATGGCTTTTATCATAATGACTATGACTGTGCACAGACTTAGAAGACAATGAATCGCACTGGGGCCTCACGTGCGCTAAATCATGTATTGGGAAAACTCGTCAATATGTTGTGGAATATATTTGAAATGTTGTTTGTATTTTGTAATATTCATTTCTTTGAAACATTAGAGATAAATATAAAGAAAATTTTGTATACATAGAATAAGAGATCAAGCGATGAAAAAATATGGATCCATCTCTAAAACCCAACAAAATTTACAGGGAACTCGGATGTGTAACTTAAAAAAGACGATTTTGACCATGTAGGTATAAATCCTAATATTCTATTATGTAGCAATTTGTGGTCAAAATGCATTCGATGAAATGAAGGTAGGAGCCTCAGTTGTTAAATCACAATCACATTGAGAAGAAATATTTTCACCTCGTTATTCACCAGTTATCCATATTTTTTGATGAATCTAGTATGCATATCGGGTAATTCATATTTACAATATATCAATATTAGCATACTTTATGATCAAAAGTACGCGGAATTTGTCAATAAAACGAACCGCGCTTGAGATATTGTCAACATTTTTGTGTGAGGAAGAATGTTCGTCGCAGGAGGCAACAACTCGTGGTTTATTCACCACGACAATGCACCGGCTCTCATCTTGTATGCGACTGTTTGACCAAAAACAACATTAATACCGTTCCGCAAGCTCCGTATCCACCTGACTTGGCCCCGTGTCTTTTTTTCCTGTTCCCACACTCAAGTTACCACTTCGCGGAAAGCGATTTGATACCATCGAGACGATAAAGGAGATTTCGCAGAATACCCCCAAGCAATGACTTGTTTACAAAGCTATTATGCGCACACTATCGGGCATATTGCACTCAAAATTGGCATGTAAACAACAGACAGATGTGCCAACCTATAATTTAAGAATAGAAAAGTGTTTGACAATATCTCAATATATTCGTTTTATTAACAAATTCCGGTTACTTTTTGAACATAGGGTACACCCTTCCCTTTTTCAAAATTTTATCATGAACATATTAATATGTGGAGGTTTGGACATTTAAAATGCAGACAGATGCTTATATTGAAGGTAGGCGTATCTTTAATTCGACATTGTTCAAAAAGCATTTTCCTTCAGTCTTAAAGTCCAGACACTGTTTATTGACAGGTTTCATTCAAATATATCTCTGTTAGGGGGAAATGTGGACAACGCCAGGTGGACAGACAGATTGAGGATACTGCGGCTACGACAGTGATGCCGATCAAGAATACATATACATACATACTCGTATATATTCATATCTGTATCTACTCATGTTGAGTATTTCAAAAACAATTACTAACTACACATGAATAAGAACCTATAAATAATATAATATTTAGGAAGCCGATCGCATTACTGTCAAACTGTCTGTCATGTCACCTGATACTAGGCGCACCTCGCGCTTGGTAGCAAAATTAATCTACCTTTCAGATGTGAGGCTCGTGGAAATATTCGCAATACAAATAAACAAAGACATTCTTAATCAATTTCTGAGGTGACCTTTGACCACATTAATCGATTTAGTGATGTATCATTTTTTCATTTCAAAAATAGCACACTGCCCACTTCTCCCATAATTTCTAGGATGAGAAAATTAAAAATGTTAGGACCAATGATAAAATACATGATAACACTGAGCAATAATTTGAGCATGTGTAAATAAATCACAAGTTTTTATCTCTCAGATTAAAATGCATTCATAGAAAATTGTCTTTTTTCTCATAAATGTTTTGAATGCGACAATATCACTTCGACTTTTAAACAATGCGGCGAAAGCTGAATTTTAAATTGCAGACGAACTATCAGGCCGATTTGATCACAAAATTGGAAGAGGTTCCACAGTTGTTCATATTAACTCCAAAATACCGGTCTAAGGAAAGAACTGCAAATGCAATATTAGATTCATCCCAATACAGAGAGGCGATCCTTTAAATATCACCCTACTACAATCATTTTATTAGATTACTTTAGGTGGACACAATAGTTCAAACTGTGTTATTGTCACGAAATAGTAAAGTAACAAGTAAATTTTAGTGTAACGCACAGCAACTGGTGGAGCATGATGGCGAGGGCATCGATATAGTAGTAGGGAACTACTATATTGCACTTTCATTCAATTAGATAAATGCACTTTCTGAACCAACTATACTTGAAGGTACATTCCCAAAAGCTCCCAAATATTGTAATGGGGAACCGTGCAGAGGACAGTGCATCGATTCAATCCGCATGTATAAAAGTGGGTGGCAAAATATGGAATTAATGACATATTCGATTTAGCAACGCGACCTCATTATAATGGCAATGTTTTGGGCATTGCTTTCTTGTGAACTAAAAAAGCGAACTTACCTGACAAAGTGCCTTCACGAAATCCACAATGGCGTCACCGTCCAATCTAATGGAACCTGTGAAGATACGGTCTACAGCCACAACAACACTCTGACTACTGGTTTCACCGATGTGTTCTTTAACACTTGGATTTAGAGAATCTTTAAGGGTGGTCTGGGCGCCGGATAAGAATTGTGGCCTTACCCCTGTACCTATTAGTTGCGCCAATTCCAGCTGACTGATACATTTTACTATATCCAGCCAACTGGAGCCTAAATAGTTGCCATCGGTGTGTGCCACCATAATAAGAGTTTTAATGGTGTCAATGTTCTTGGCTTTCATTTCATTTATAGGTGAGTTGGCGGTAAGCAATGTGAAACGGGCTAACGCCTGCACGTATGCGTCTCGTTCCAAAGTCATATGGAAAATGCAGGCAATGCGTATGGCGCACCGTATACCATCTAAACACAGACAGGCAATTTCTGGATCATCGCAATCCTGTAATCCGACGGAAAATGCAGCCAAAAACGGAGTCCATGCTATTTTAAACATTGGTCGCACGTGCTCCAAATGTTTAGCGGATGTGAAGGATGATTTGACGTGTGATACTGATTCCATAAGGTTTTTCGCGGTGGAAGATATAGCTTCCATCTCCATGTTCCACAGTAGTTTGCGGCGTTTTTCATTAGCGATTATTTGTTTACCTGGCTTATTAACAACGGTATTCTTCATTTTAATCTCATGTCCTGCAATCTCATCGTAAATTGATGAAATGTATTCTTCAGGCAAATCATCCTTGCTATCGCTAATGCCGCGATTCATTTTGATGTACTGCTCTTTCGTCATTTTATTCTTGACTTGCGGAGAATGCAAGTCCGTCGTCAACATTATGATCGAAAATGCCAGTACATACACGGTGTCGGCACTCTGGAAGAGTTGGTTATTCGGATTACATTCACAGTAGCGACTGGCAAACTTTTCCATTAGACGATCAATTTTTTGTGCTTCCCCAGGCAAACGGAATTCTTCCAACAGTAAACGTAATGCGGCCACTACTTCCGAATTGTGGAAGTCGAAGG
Source organism: Clusia tigrina (assembly GCA_920105625.2). Taxonomy (NCBI): domain Eukaryota; kingdom Metazoa; phylum Arthropoda; class Insecta; order Diptera; family Clusiidae; genus Clusia; species Clusia tigrina. The sequence continues at coordinate 36,624,019 of OV050033.1, read as the reverse complement.
CGTCAATGTATGCACACATCACTTCCTTGGAATGATCATCGTTCTCACCAAGATAGTTCCCAATAATCGTCTTATCCAGGCGTTCATCCTCATGCAGCCATTTGGCTATATCTGCACAAGAGGGTCCTAACAGCTTCTTTTCCTGTAAAAACTGCACTCCTTTCTTAGGTTTGCGGTTAAAAATTTCAATACCAGTCTCCATGACCTCTTTTCTCATTTTACGCTCCTCAAGTTCTTCCGGTAAATCCAGTACTTCAGTATTCTTGATGCTACCATACGAGTTCAAGCTATAACCAGAACCGCCATGAGCTGATCGTGTGGTTATGTTTATCTGCGACACTACATCAACATTCTCAACTGGTGTCTGTTGATCGGCGCTCACTTTTTGTGCAGTGCCCTCATGAGCGTTTAAAGATGGCATATTGGGATTTACATACAAATCCTGACTCCACTCCACCATACACTTAAGTATGGAAACCAAACATTCCAGCCCCCGAATTCGCATTGACTTTTCCTGTATGGGATTAGCTCCCAACTCAAGTGCTTGACGCCCCTGTGCAATTTTCGATAGATCATTGACCAAACGCTCAAATAAATTTGCCGCAGAGAAATCGCAATCGTAATTGACATAAATATCCACCACGGATTGCGTATCAGCACAAATACGGGTTAGCGCCTGAATTACCATCCACTTATGTTCGAATGAGCTGGACGTAGTCTCTAGAATGTTGAGAAAAATTTCCTTGAAAAAAACTTCAATTTGCTTCTTGAGATGGATCTTAAAGTTGGATAGCAGTGCCACAAAAATGGACAATGAAAGTTCGAAAACCTCTGGCACAAGACTCACACCATTCTTAGATAGAGCAACGCACAAGTATTGCTTAATGGCCATAATGAACATTTCATTTGAGCGAAATACTGGTCCCGCATTCTGCAGTATCGAAAGTAACAAATGCAGTGACAGCACCTTGGAACGCAGCTCATGAGATTTAGGGTCCGGGTGACCCTCGGGGAGAGGTTTCATTGACAGTTTGCACAGAGCCCGAAATACGAGAAACGCATCTTTTTGCAAAACGTGTGTGAACTTTGCTGTGACGACTGCATCATTTTCGCTTTGCAATTCAACGCTTTCCTCGGACTGAGCATAATTTATATCCGCACTTTTTGCTGGCGCATGATTAGGCACTGTGTCCTTGATGTCGTTTTGAATAGATGATTCCTTAAGAGCTTCCTCGAATGCAGCTGAAAAACACAATAATATTAATTATTTAAAAATTTTGTGATAATTTTTAAAAATGAAATAAAATACTAATAAAATATAATGTAATAATTAAAAGTATATGGTTTAAAAGTGCTTTAATAGTATCGAAGTGTTTGTTTGTAAATATACCACTCAAATAACATTAAGAAATGTGCTACCATTACATGATTTATGGACTATAACGCGCACCTAAATCATTTAAGGGTAAAAGAGACCTACCATGCCATGCAGCAAAATATAATAACAAAAAAATAATAAGATGTTGACTGGTAAGTACAATATGATTTGATATCAATAAGTCTGTTACTTTACTTCTGCCGTCATTAATTCCAAGTTTTTTAAAACCAAATTTTCGCAATTTACTAGTCAAATATGCGCTTACCCGAATGGTACATAACATTATTAATACGTATTACAAATTGTTTCGCACTACCTCACATTTCCTGAGATCGCTATTTTCCTTTGCCATACACCCAAACAAAAAGACTGGTCCAGCCTATCGCGTGGGAACTAGCACACCTGTAAGCAAAATATTTTTGACCGTTTGGTACTTAAAACGGATAATGAAGTAACTATAAACCATTCCGATAACGTCGACAACTTGCATAATAACAAATCATATCATAAGCAAACCTACAGCAGAGCCAAGAACATTTTATGGCAGACGAGTTCGCCAGATGTTGCAAATGGTTAGCGCCCTTTCCAAATAACATAAATAAATGCTGCTATATAACATATAAAGTCTACTTAGGATAACAAATGCAATATATAATATTATATATTAATATTATTTTTTCTTTCTCGAATGCCAAACAAATTTTATCAAACAATTGACCTGAAATATAACCTAGAATGTTTTTTTCAATATTGGCCGATGAAATAATTTCTATTAGCCAATACTTTAGTAATATGACTTCAAAAAAGAAGAAACTAGAAAATTCTCGTATTTATACTTACTATTAAGAACATCTTCCAGCATTGCTGCAGCGATGCTCTCAAGTGTATCGGCCTGTTCGCTGTGCTCAGCAACGGACATGGTACTGCCCGGTTGAGCAGAAGTATCAGTGCCATTTTCTAAGGTATGGGCTGATTGCGAAGCCACTTCATATATTTGATTTTCCATACGTGCAAATATAACATTAAGCATCTGGGTAAGTGTAGCGCGAGCTGTAGTCTGATTAACAAGGTTCTTACTGGACAAATAAATGTCATAGCAAGTACGAACAGCTTGCAATACTGTACCCTCGTGGATCTCCACATGCTGCGATGTGACAACAGTCAGTAGTGCCTTGATTATTTGCAACTGCACACCCTCATCTGTCTGGGGACCATTGAAACATCCACAAATAGTATTAACAATCCGATCGATTAACAAGTGACCTGGACTGGAAGAATCCTGGATTGCACCCGTGAGATGACCATAAGCAATAAGTTTTTGCAAGCAGTCCAATGCTGTGACAACAATGCGTGGGGAGCGACTCTTGCATGCTAATTCGAAGGGCAGGAAATATGTCTCCGCATTTATAATGCTTGCAGCGTCGTTTTTCGGTAGCGGTAAAGCCGCACAAGGCAACTCATTCCCCTCAGCAATTTGACCAGCACTAATAAGTTCAGCCCTGATCTGCTCAAGTGCTGTATCGCATGACTTTTTCAGCTGCGAGTGGTGAGAGCGCCTAATGTCCTTGTCCGCAAGGATTTTTTCTAATGCACGCACAATAAACATTTCTTTAGTCTTTGTAGGGAAACTTTGCATATTGTTATCAAAGTTCCTCGCGTTGAATCGAATCCCGATTGGTTTGTTCGTGGACAACACCTACCAATCAAATCTATATTTTTCGCAGCTCAATGCAGATTGCATATTGTGCAAAATTATTACATCAACTAAAAAATATATTAGATTTCAAGCAAATTGGTTACAAGAAAAATGTCACGAAAAAAAACGTCATCAGTAGACTGACTGTCAAAGGACTTTATAGAGGTGAAAGTGTACTTTTATCTATGTATATCGATAGCAAGAAAACACCATATTAAAGTGGATAGTAAAAATTAACATACACCTCATCATGAATAGCTTGTGTTCAACGCATTTTCGGTAGAAAGAATTTGTAACGTCATTTAAATTGCATATCGATAATTTTTAGTGATTCACCCAGTATTGAACAACATGTTCAATCTTAATTTTCAACAATAATCTTCACTTTTATATCTGTAACTTGGTATTATAAACTAGCAAAACATTGAATGACTGTCAAAATCAGATGTTTTTGGAATAACGTACTGCAAATTATAATAAACAAAATAAATTCTAAAGCCCCAGCGGCTAGAACACTGTTCTGCAGTTTTTATAGATATATAATGTACAAATTATTATAATTAGTATTGATAATAATAATAATAAAATCCAATCATTTAAAACTATAGGTAAACTGAGCACAAAAGCTGATAACCGACAAAACAGTATAACTATTTTAAATATATAACATTTCATATCTCCTGAAAAATATGAATCAAATTTGTTTATAACATTTATCAACTTATTTGAATTCTGTTATTTTTTATTCCTTGTAATTGATAACATAATTACTAGCATATAACCCTCGGTCGCATATAGACTCGCGACCTAATGAATGGTAAACTAGCATACTAAACTTGATTTTGGTTTGAATAAAAAAACTTCTATTATTTTCACAGTAAATATATATATAATTTACGATATATAATTAATATTCAGGGTCTCTTCGTATCAGACACTTTTTATAGCACATCAAGTGTTTAAAAATCAAAGAATAATATAATACAAGATTTAACCAACAGAGCGGAGGGTATGGTCCTTGGGGACAAATGTCAAATGTCTGTTCAAGGTTTATATTTGTAATTGTAGTTTCGGACTGTGTTGGTAATAGTTATATTAATTTTAGCTGTTTTATTTTAAAAATATCAATTTAACTGATTCCAGAAAATATATGTCTAGTGAAACATTTTGAAATATTCCTCTGCCTCTAGACCAACAGAAGAAGAATCTATTGTTAACAGAAATATAAGTCAAAAGATACATTTTTCTTATAATTTCACGCTTTTTTTACAGTTCGCTATTTTTGGTTAGCATAAGGCGCGTGTATATACTACCCCGAAGAATTCGAATTTCGATACAATGGACTGTCACAACACTCGAATTATCGATATATCTATGAATTTCTCAAATTAAGTAAAAGTTATGTGAACATGGCACAAAGTCGGCTGGAGAAAATCGGGACTATATTCACAAGGTAGGATTATAATATATCCACTTATTGCATTTGTTGACATGGTTTATTCCTAGAGTTTCCGGGCTGCTGCGGTCAGAAGCAATGAAACTAGAGGACAAACCTATTTGGTACGACGTGTATGCAGCATTTCCGCCAAAGCTAGAACCTCGTTACGATCGCCCTGTACCAAATGTACCAATTAGAAATATATTGTATGAAGAGGATATTGTTAGAGCGTAAGTTGTGCTAGTCACAAGAGTTTACCACCAAACAAGCATAGTTACAGAAATAACTAACTTGCAGGAAATTCCACAAAACAGCCAAACAGCCAGAGAGTATAAACCTTGCAGATTACAAGCGAGAAACTCAAAGTCAACAGTTCATCGGAATATATAATGGCCTTAAAGCTCAAGGGGCCTTGGATGAAAAACAAATATTTGAGACAGCTCAAGAATTGTTATCGGAAAGAAGACAGAATACACTGAAATCGGAGGACAACACCATTACAAGCAGTTTGTCAGAAAAATTCGCGGAGGCAATGGCTGCAAGGAATGTAGAACATGACGACACCAAAACCACTCCAGTCAATATCCAAAATCTGTTTAAAGAATAAATAAGTTCCAAATAATACTATTCAAGGCTATAAATAACTTTTGAGACTGGTTTTTTCTTTAAATTTTATTATGAAAAGTATTTAGAAATCTTTAAACAGCTAGCGCATCAATACGTGCTTCATGACTTAGCTGCGTTTGTAGGTTAGATAATTTGTTTTTTAACACCTGCACACCCATAATGACGATATTTTCCGGTTTAAGAGCTCCAGATGATTCAACGTTGAAAAAGAATTTGTTGGCTTTCAATTCAAAGTTGTAAGGTGCTTCATATTGATCGTCCTCCAGCTCAGTATGTTCGCTCTTGGGCCACTCGTCGGGTTTGGGGTACAAAGTGTGACGCATAGCGTTGTCTGGATCATATTCAAAGCAAACACCAGCAGTAGGATTCCACTTGGCATGTTCTTTACCAAAGCCCTTTTTGGCATATGCACGTAGTTTTAATTCCTGCCCCTTTCGGAGCTTTATAATCAGAATTTCATCTGTGCTCTCACCGTACTCATTATCCTCCTCGTTTTTATGTCGCGATGTTACAGGTAACACCTTCACATTGCTTGATTTTAAATCTGCTGTAGTAACATGTCTAGTCTGTTCATCGGAGCACTTTACATCCAGTGTGAATTCGACACTACATTCTGGGCAAAAGTCAAGGCAAATGCAGTCTCGTGAATATTGGAGTCGCTCCACAACATCGTCTGAAATAAGTGGAATTAATCCAATCCGATGCGCCAAAAATTCATCCGAAAGTACAGTGGAATTAGCTTCAAGTTGTACCCAATCAATCGCCAGCGTAGGTGTCTCGGCGATAAACACTCTGCGCAAACTATTAGCTACACTCAGATCAGTATCTTCAAGAACAAACTTCACATTATCGTCAGTTAACTCGGTTATTTGCACCGAAGGTTGATTGGCGTACGGCATTTTAAGGACTCCAATTAAAAGAAACAAATCGTGATACGTGCTGAATACCTCTCCGCTCTACTCAAACCGTGGTGAACTTTAATTATTTTAGCCATGGTGAATATAATTACACTATGCTATTAGCGGAAAATTATAAACCAAGCAATAAGTAGAAGGTAATATAGACGTTACTCCGTTGTATTGTACTGGATTAAACAGAGTAGCACGAAATATGCCAAAAGCAACCACACTCCGTGGTTTGTTTGTTTTTTCAAACTTCTCTGTCAAGTTTAGTATTAAAGCAAGCGATACATTCTCAAGAGCGATATTGCACAATTTGTTTTTCACAAAAAAGGGATCATTGTGAAAAATACTCGAGAACGAAAAATTTGTATAATATATGAAAAAACGAAATCAATGAAAGTCCCACTGTCATTCCAATTTATTACTATGTCCTCTTAGCTGTCAAATAAATGGCTTAATTGTAAAAAGCTTCAAGCAATGTTTTTATCGGCTGTTATTTTTGCTTAAAACTTATATTATACCGATTTGGTGTTTTCTAAATTATTATTAAATGAAACGAATTAAATTGTATATCTATAACAACGCACGTTCTTGTCGGAACAAATTGCATTAATACTATATTATACCAGATCGTTGATTATCGTACTGAGTTACGATGAAGAATGGTTTCTAGAAAATATGAAATCATGAATTTTTGCATCTAATTTCCATCTTTGAATTTAGTAAATCTGGCAACACTAACTTGTATACTTTTAATATAAATCCCAACACAATTAAAGCACCCTATATCTTTCTTTTCCTAGTTTTATTATAAATATCAATAAATATCATTGATACTAAGGCATGTTCCAATTATAAATTGAAAATATGCTCCGGTTCGTGAAGTTTCGTAATTATTTAAAAACATTCAGTAGAAATGAACATAATAAATTGTCTGTATGCGAAGGAAAGGAAAAAATAAATTTCAAATCTTTGAAACACATTAGCAAAGTGCCGGCTCTTCCTGTTACTCACGGCTTCGACGGAGGAAGTGAAGATATAGAAATAGACCTTAAAACTATTCAATTATTGGAGCGTCTTTCACTAGTTGATCTTGATAGCAAAGAGGCTTTAGCGACACTTAAGAGCAGCATTCAGTTTGCAGACAAAATTGTTCATATTGACACTGAGGCAATTGCGCCACTATACACAGTACTAGAAACGGATTCCCTGAGCTTACGTTCGGATCACGTAACCGAGGGTTACACTCGAGGCGACGTGCTGCGGAACGCAAAAGTTACGGACGAGGACTATTTTGTTTCACCACCTGGTAATATTCCATTACAGCAGGAGGACAACGGCTTTAGCAAATCCATTAAATAGTGGACCCCACATATAACTAGTAATGAAGACCCTACCGTCCATAGTAAGTTTCTTGCAAAAATCGTTGTATCTCGAAGCACGACTGTTAAATAAGAAAGTTGCTGACATTAAACTTTTGTCTAATGGAGAAAGATACAGTGAACAACTAACTCGCCATTGGCTGCGTACGTCGACAATACCAACGCTTTTTGTAGACGACATTGAAAAGTCTGATTCCCATACAACTAATCGCACAGATTTTATATATTCACCTCAATTTCGTTCAATTTTTAAACGTTTTCACCAAAAAATATTACCAAGCTATCCTGTGGGAATTAAAGCAAAACAATACTGTGCAAGTAAATCATCAGGACATATTGATCCCACTCACAACCTTTTTCAATGCTTACCAACAAATGCAGGAATAACACACCTAGTATCATATTGCTTCTGCCACCCTAATAATGCATTGGAAATGTTTTATAATATTCAACGGGAAAGCAAAATCTGGTGGATGCGTTGCTCAGCGAACCCTAGTCGTTATTGTTTGGATCCTCACAATATATCAGAAGTGCAAAAAACGTTTCCTAGTAATTCGCAATCGATCACAATTAAATCCCGTTTTCCTTTCGGCACAACAGACGTCGAACATGTTACTTTGGTACCCTTATGTGAGGCAAAACTGGAGAACATAGAAGATTTTCAACAGTTTGACAAATCCACAGGAGAACTCATTGCACCCGCAGTTATCCGATCTGTCATCGACGTAGAAATAGCAACTTGCGGTTGGTGTTTTGTTCGATTATTGTATCATTGAAAACTGATTTTTTGGTATTTACAGCGATGTTATTTGATGGCTACTCCCATAATAGAGAAAACACTTTATTGCTTAACCGAAAGTTGGCTCCGTACCAATGTGCCGTCACTTGCTTGCACAGAGGTAAGAAGTAATGAAATGCCTATCTTGCATAAATAAATGTATACTTTCTTAGATAAGAGTTTGGCCGATTTACGTGACCTGTGCTCGCACCTTTCTTTCGTAATTAACAAAGCTGGTGTAAGGCTTTTCAAACATAATATATTTGCCAGCAGCAAACCAGATTTAAGCACAGAATTGCAAAATGCAGACAGTATTGGTATTCCATACACACTGCTGCTTGAGGAGACTACTCTGCAAACCGGGCTGCTGAAACTTCGCAATCGGGATACCACACTAGAAGAAACAATCCACATAAGCGATATTCCGCACTATTTATTAAGTACAATTGGACATTAGTAATAGATAGTTAAGCTACATAAAATCACATAAATACTGACGCACATTGAACCCTACCACTTTGCCGATGCAAAGTACGAACTCTAAACTGACCGTACATTGTAGGCGAGATGACCCATCCATAACGTTGTTTTCGCCTAACACAAAGGTCAGCAGCTTCAAATGGACTAGTGTGGAAATCTGTGACAAGAGATTGCATGTGAGCCCTACCTTATCATCTAAAATGGCATAGAATATGGCTAGCAAACGATCAATGGTAAATGATTTAGGGCCGAGAGACGTCGCCATTTTTTCAGTCACCTGTAGTGAATAAAAAAAAAAGAAAGTTGTATTTAATAAAAATTATTGAAGTAATTTCAAAAAATATAAAATTTTCCTTCGCTTTAGCATTCATGGTTTGAACTCGTTTGCGTTGCTTTCCGTGATGTTTCACGAAAAGACGTTTGTCCTCTTTAGCGGAATTGAAGCTGGCTAAAAATGCTGCTATCAGCAGATATTTTCCATAAAAGGGCAGCTCCAACGACAATGCCATTTTACGAACACTGGGATCCAGTAAATTTTCATCAGTATTTTCCATAGTCTGAAAATGTACATAACTCAAAAAAAGGTACGAATATGCACGTCTCAAATTTTGTGCTTACCTTATTTGGTGACTGATCGAAACGCATGTAAACTTGTGCCAATGCAGCTTTCAGGGGACCAGCAATGTGTCGCCATAGTCTTGACACATCTGAAGCGTCAACACTACCATCTAACACTGGCTCCATGTAGATGGCGAAACACTTGCGAGCTGTTAATTTCAATTCTGGCACATCGCGACAAGCCTTATAAAAAAAGCTTAGAAATATATTTATGTAATTGTTGAAGAAATCAGGCGTTATGGAATTTATAAGCTCAAGCTTGTCCTCATCTGAATTATCCTGTTTCAGATGGGTAAGCATTAACTGTTGAGTATTCCTAAAATCGGTATTGAGAATTCGCAGCATTTCCCCTTTGGTATATTGTGAACTGTAAATCGTGATAATCTCGGTGAGCCCTGTTTTGCAGTGATACTTCTCAAAAGGCACCTGCGAAATTAGTACTACGCATATGTTGAGACCGGTCAATTGTTGTAGGCGCATTAGCGACGGCAGAATATTTGCATCCATATCGCGCAAACGCTCCGCATTGTCCAGAGCAATAATGTATCCATACGGCAATGAATGTAAAAGTTGCAGCTGCTCTACAAACTCATTCAAGTTATCGCAGCGTGAAAATGCATGTCCATCTTCGGCTGATACCAATTCTTCCAGCATGTTTTCAAGCAAAATTTTTGTCGTGTAGCACTCTACGCAATTGAGCATTGCATATCGTAGTTGCATGCAGGCGGCAACCTGATGCAAAAACTCTTTCAAAACAGCCGTTTTACCAGTGCCAGAATGCCCATATAAGTAAATGGCTTGAGGAAATACTTCTGTTGGGTCACCAATTAACTCCGCCAGGGCTTTAATGAGTTCATATCGGCAGGAATACTTCTGCTGAACCTTTTTCCGAACTTTATACATTGAAAAATTTTGCACTACACGCAATTTGTTTACCTCACCTTTCCCGCCTTACGCCACAGTTGCCAGAGTTATATTTCTTTTTTGAAAAATGTATTCCATAACATAAATAAAGACCGCCATATACTATTAATCGATTATGTCATCTACCAAACGTATTAAATTATATTTTTACTATTTAAAACTTCCACAGTGATCTGAATTGTTTTATATAATTCCACTCCGTTTTTACACGAAACGTTGAAATGGTGTAATACTTTCATATAAATTTAACATTACAAGCAAAACACAATTTTCGAATTGCATAATGTTGAACGGATTATACTTGCTAAGATTCAGTATCATAGCGGGCTCTCTGTGTCTTCCCAAGATATATTTATATTTTATAAATATCGTTATAAATTAATTTTAATTCAGAAAGTGCATATTTTATTTATAATTTAATTTAGAATTATGGGAGTAACGGCAAACATTTCAAAAATGTTCGTTAATTTTCAAAAGAGAACATGAACTGAGCTATACTAGAAAAATTTCAGTGCAGGCAGTGTATGAATTAAATGTGGATTTTTTGCGACGCGAACACAGTTCAGGGCAGATAGTGCAGCTTGTTCATGCAAAGCGAACATACCTAATATCAGTTCAAATTGTTAAAAATTGGCCAGTTGAACTATTTTAAATCAGTCAAAATGGCAGCACTATCATCTCCATATAATAATCGATAATTTTGCATTTGGATTTTGTTATCACAATTTTTATGGCACTGAGTCAACTTATTAGCAGAAACTTCTGAAGTTGGTGAATTTGTCGCTAAATTACTATTTATTATTTAGTTAATCGTGTAGACGGCCCAGAGTCCGCGATTAGCTGAAAAATTTTAGTATTTAATTTTTGTTACTATTGTGTGTTATTTTGATTTATTTATATAATGGCTGAGAGATACACATTCGGAGGATCGTTAGCTTCCATTACTTGCCACGCCTGGAATAAAGATCGTTCCCGTAAGTGAAGTTTTCTGATAGTCAACTGCCATTGTGTATAATGATTTGTACTGTTTTGTACAGAAATCGCCTTGTCACCTAATAACAATGAGATTCATGTATATAGCCGTGAGGGCAACGACTGGAAATTGGCTGATGTCTTAAGTGAACATGACTTACGTATCATGAGTATTGATTGGGCTAAAAACACTAACCGCATTGTTAGTTGCGCTGCTGATCGTAATGCGTACGTTTGGACTCAGGGAGATGACGGTAAATGGAAACCAACTTTGGTGCTGCTTCGCATTAATCGTGCTGCCACTTGTGTCAAGTGGTCACCAGCTGAAAACAAGTTTGCTGTTGGTTCTGGTGCTCGCCTAATCTCAGTATGTTACTTCGAATCAGAAAATGATTGGTGGGTGTCCAAACACATTAAGAAGCCGATAAGGTCTACAGTTACATCCTTAGACTGGCATCCAAACAACGTGTTGCTTGTAGCCGGGTCTACTGATTATAAGGTAAGTTGTAATAAATGATGGTGCATCTAAATGAGTGTAAATATAGTTTTTTTAATATCGTAGGTGCGGGTTTTCTCAGCATATATAAAGGACATCGAAGAGCAGCCCACATCGACTCCTTGGGGTAACCGAATGCCGTTGGGCAATTTAATGGCCGAATTTAGAAATTCGGCGAATTCAGGTGGAGGTTGGATCAACGCTGTAAGTTTTTCGAGCGATGGCAATAAAATTTGTTGGGTGGGTCACGACAGTTGTATAAGTATTGCGGACGCCACCAATGGAAACATTGTTGTGCGTTCTAAAACAGAGTATCTTCCATTCTTGGCTTGTGAATGGATATCACCCACTGCTATAGTCGCTGCAGGGCACAGTTGTGTACCTCTTGTTTACACCTTGTCGGACAACAAAATTTTACTTTCTAGTAAGTTGGACAAGTCGCAGAAAAAGGAGTCGAGTGGTATATCGGCGATGCGCATTTTTCAATCTTTGGATCGCAATTTGCGTACAGAGAATTCCGACACTTTTGTGGAGTCAATACACCAAAATGCAATCACTTGTGTTCGTCTATACACGGGCAACAAATCAGACTGCAAAAAAATTAGCACATCCGGAGTAGATGGACAACTCGTTATTTGGGACATAGACTTCGGTCTAAACAACTCTATGAGAAATCTTAAAGTTTAATATGCATTTTTAAGGTTGTAATTTGTTTTTAAAATTTTGAAAAAGTAAATAAACGCATATTCCACAATGTAAGACCATTTTTTTATTAGTACTTTGGATTCCAATACATCACGGTTGTTAGAGTTGTCCCATAAAGCGCCAAATATATGTTTGATTGGAGTACTTGGAATAATGCAGAACTTCTATGGTTCGTTTGGTGATGCAAATATGGAAAGCCCAAATTTTTACGACGCTTTGAGGCTGAATTTCACCAATTGGCTATTTGATATTCTCATTGAGCCAACCAATTCTTATTGGATTGTGAGGCGAGATTTTATCATAACAATTTTCGAAGTTTGGCAACCTTCAGAATATTAAACTACTAAAATAAATTCTAAAAAATAAAAACAAAAAAACATAGATGTGAAGACACCCATACACCCATAATTCCACAGTACATGAAAGTGCCTGAAAAATGATTTTCGTGTAAATTTTTCTATTTTTTGATTGATTTCTTGTAGTACTTGTCGGACCTTTTTATTTTCTGTATTGATTGATTGAAAATATATACTTTTGCATGGGTGGTGTTGCAAAGTTCTGTTATAAGTAAACTGCACACTAAAATCATAATAATGGGTGTTGCTTTCCATATGAGGACGCTTTACGCTCATATAAACCACATCAGGTGCAAATAATCCGATGTTACAGCGGACAACTGTACTTTTGAAGTTGTCAAGGAATTTATATACATTGGCTCCGCCATTACCACGGAAAACAACGTTAGCTTGGAGATTAAACGAAGAATCACGATTGCTAAGAGGTTCTACTATGGGCTCAGTAAGCAAATGTGTAGTAGAGCCCTCTCTCGACCGACAAAACTCTATAACACTCTATAAGACGCTCGTCCTACCCGTGCTGCTCTATGGCGCAGAAGCATGGTTCGTGTCGCAGACTGATCCAGCCGCTCTTGGGTTGTTCGCGCAAAGCAGAGGCGCCTGGCGAGCTCTGTTAAACTCGGCCGTAACCCGATAGCGGGTTGTTGCACAGATTCTGCGATTAGGCCACGAAAGTAAGTAAGTAAGGTGCAAATAAGACCACTGCTCCAAGAAATGTACGTTTCAATCTTTGTTTTAAATGAATGCAGTTATTAAATGTAAATTAAATAAATAGTTTTTAAATAAAATTACCAAATATTTTTAAAATATATTAACATTTATTTACTTATTTTTGAATAAGGAAAGGAAGAAAAAGCTTATTGAGTATAATTTGTTCTTATTTTTACACATGTCTAATAATTATGAAAGCACTACGATATTTTGTCGATTAGCTACCGATGTATACTATATAAAATATTTAAGTAACTGTGATATGTTTGATAAACAATATTTCACAAGTGCGGACTCCTTGAGCCACAAACTAAGTACTTCATACGTTGAAAATAATTAGCATATATGGATATATAGGTATCAAGAATATCATATATGGACAACAGAAAATATGAACAAGAAGAAAATTAGCTAGGAATTTAAACAAAATTATAACAAGTGGTTATATTCGCACTTTAAATATATTGTGCATACTTTTTTGGAACTGCTTCAACTCCAATCGCCATAACCATGCACCCAAACACACATAATTCGAATGTTGCGTTCAGAACAATGTTTACGGTAGGTGTTATGGCCATCAAGGAACATGTATCCTCAACTGACAAATGTGCACCTCCTTGGTTTATGGCTGGAAGAATTGTGGTAAGGAGAACCTGGATGGCTTTGTTGTGGTGTACTTTTACAAGGATTCTCTTTGATTTTTACAATTACAGGCAATTTGTAAACATTCCTCCTAAGAAAATTCACTGGGTTTGTCCTAAATAAAAACAGTTAACAAACATAAATCGTAAAATACACGCTAAAACGAAGTACATTAATAGTTTTGTGGGCATTTTTACATGTGCACTAACCACAGCTGCCAATAAGTTTGATTTAGCGAACTAATTTATAAAAATATGAATGTACATAAGTATAAAATTTATAAGAAATTTGTATAAGTTTCAAGTTGTTTATTTACAAATTGCTTCCCAGCGTTTCGATTTCATTCAAAAAATAAAGCATATCCGATTCATTCAAACAGGAGTTTTGCAACACCAATCTGAAGAAGTTGGGCAATTCGTTTAATGGCTGGTATGTAACCATCATGGAGCCCTTCTTTATCATACCCTCTTTTATTTTAGGAGCAATCGTGTGTAGCTTAGCATAGAATTTCTCATTCCGCTCAGTATTTCTTAGGCTGGGCGGCACATACCAGAAACTAATATTCGTGTACTCTGGATTTTCTAGGACTAATTCGAAACCTGTCCTAGATTTTATTTGATCGGTAACATATTCGGCCATTCTTAGTACATGATCAACATGCTCTTCCAACCCGTTTGTACCTTTTGCTTTCCACATAAACCAGAATTTGTAGACATCAGCTCTGCGACCGCACTGAATATGCTTGTCACCAGTGTCGTACGAAGTATCGTAGAACTTGTCTTTTTGAAATAAGTAAGTCGCATTTGTTGAATGACATTGGCTCAGTATGTCTTTGTGACAGGTTAGAAAGGTGGAGCATTGCTGAGAGGCAGTCAACAGTTTATGAGGATTCCATGTGACTGAATCAGATCTACGAAGTTTCAAATAGAAAATATTCAATTCAATTAAGCTACACAACAAATTCTACTTGAATTGTACCTTTCAATCCCATTCAAAAGATGACGATGCTTTTTGGAAACCAGTGCTCCCCCTCCCCAAGCCGCATCTACGTGCATCCACATATTGTACTTCTGACATATATCGGCAATACCGGTTAAATTATCGAACGCTCCTAGTACAGTTGTACCAGCCGTAGCTGACACCATGAGTGGTTGACAATTCTCGCTTAAATACTTCGCTATTTGCTTCTCCAGGTCCTTTAGATCCATTTTGCCAATTTTGTCAGTACAAATTTTGCAGACATTATCGCCTCCCATTCCCATAAATGAGGCTAGTTTTTGAACTGAGTAATGGGCATCCTCAGAAGTAAAAATAATCAATCGTTTGGAGCCGAAGAGTCCATTTTCCTTGGAATTAAAAAAATATAGGCATATAATTGTTTGTGATTCTGAGCAGTGTGTACAATAAAAATAGTTATGTGTTCAAAACTTTGGATTTCTAAGTATTAGGAAATAAGGTCAGGAGACTATTCACTGCACGGGATTCCCACATGCCAGCTAGTTTATTATTTTAATTTGTATGTGCATATATATGCACTATATACATACATACATGTAAGTTTATTATTTATTGTAGTGGGGCCAGGACTACGAATGGTTTTCTTATTTTCCGTTCAATAATCTAAACGTGTGCCCTTATATATATGCAAACTAAATAATTATAACCCTAAAACTGTTCTGTATATTTAAGCATATAGTTCTTATTATGAACATCGGATAGATTCAGTGTTGGCATTTTCTAATGGCGGACAAAGTTCAAGAGTTTATTTTAGACTTTACAATCACATTCATTTCGAATCAATTGATAAATCTCGCTTTAGTCTGTTGTTATAAATTGAACCAAACTATTTCAATACCCGAACGGAGAAAGAGATGACAACACAATCACACTCTTATCCAATTGTTTTGGCGCCTACTGTACATACATGTGTGGAGTAGTTCGCGACGCGCTTTTATATTTGAGTCGCATATAGTTCGATTGCAGTTCATTTTCCTTTTATTTACATTGAAAGTTTTGTAGTACTTTTGTGTTGGAAGTGTGAACTAACTGTGCGCCTACGGTATATTAATATTGCTATGTATGCATGGAATGATGACGAAGTCAAAGGTCCCTAAGTTCATCTAAAGCGAACAAACCTTAAGGCACGTGCGCATCTGAACATGCAAGTCAGAAAGGCACGTTGACTTAATGATGCGCCTTAATGATCATTTTATATTTAAATATAGCTAATGACGAATGAGACAGCGTATTCTCTTTAATATACGAGTACAGTGTCGGGTGCGATGGCTTTCGGCCGAGACGTCAGTTTATTCGCCTTTCTTCGTTCTTAAATGTTCACACAATGTATGTAACTGGATTACGACAGAAGTCTTGAATTGCATGGGCAACCGCGAACTTGGCGAACTTGTCATTAAATGAAAAAAAAACGTAAGTTACTGCATCATCCCAAATAGATTTTGTATTTGCAAAAATATACATTCTGCACACACAAGTACTGTATTAAAATTTGAAATGAAATTAACTAAATTAATATATGTGGATAATGTATACAGGTCTGTAGGACATGCACACTCCACCATACCTGTTGCATTATTAGATAGATTGGCACAATTCATGTGTATGTATATACATACTAAATGCATATTTACGAATATGTTGAGATGCAAACAAAACAAATGCTTTCAAATAAACTGTTTACCTTTGTTTCTGGTGCTTGTTTGTATCTAGCACAGCTAATTGCATAACCATTGGCTATGGAGCCACCAGGACAAAATATTCCATCACCATAACCATTATTAGGAAAGCCAACAATGCGTCGCATCTCTGCCAACACTTCCTCTTCCATCAGCGTGAAAATCGGTGCCACCTCATACGTGTAGACACTCGGATTTAAAGCATCAGTCAGCCATTGTCCAATTAAGGCGTAGGGATCGACACCAGAATACAATTGGTTGATGAAATATGGGTGTCCAATTTTCACCGAATACTGTATTGTCTTCTTAAGTAAGTTAAAGAGCTCGGCATGGGATTCTCCATTGGACCTCAGTTGAAAATCAAATAATTTCTTTAACTCATTCGGGTCATGCCATTCCACAACTTTGCTGGCACGATTTGTGCCTTCGAACACTGCACTTTTAATTATTTCATCGACGCACTCGCGAATGAATCCCTCGGTTTCTGCCTCTGGATGGCTAACAATTGATGGCAATAGATGTTCTTCACATTGACCATTATTCGCCTCTGATTTATTGTTGTTGTTACTCATGTTGTTCGATTTCTCAAGTTCAACTGGCAACACGCCGCGATTCGCTGATAAAAACCCATTCTGTTGTATACCATCACTTGCTGCAGAGAGCGCAAATGCAGTGGAATCCGTTTTGGCAGTTAGTGCCAAATCTTTGTCAACCTTTTTCAATTGTTGCTTAAATATAGATTCATTATAATGAGATTTTAAACTTTCGCTGGCGAGCATTTTGCCTGAATCTTTATTTATTTACTTATGTTTGAAAGTGTATTTATTTATTTATATTTATTTTTGCACCACCACTTGCTGAATTAATGAATGGGAACCACTTTGGTCAAATCACAGTTTACCGTACATATAGAAAGATATGCACAAGTATTTTTTTTTTAAAACAATTTCAAATTCATCAACGGAATATGCGATTCTCTTCGCGATATAAACAATAATTCTCGAATACCCCAACACACTGATTGTCTCGCAACCAGAGTCGTTGCTTTTATAAATATTCGAAAGGCCAGAACAGTAAGTAAGGCATACGAGACGATACGTCGGCCAGCAATACGTAAAGCATCATCAAGCATCGTGCTGTTGTGGTAACACCTGCACAATCTCATCGCTCCGCTAGCAATTGCAATTCGCCATTAGCCAGAGCCGATCTCAGAGGCTGCAGCAGTAGGAATCAATTATTAAATAATGAGGTTTCTATGTGAATTGTGATACCTTCATGAAATTTGAGTTTCCCCTACTGAGTAATTAGAAATTGTGTAAACGTATTTAATTATACGGCTAATTGGGCTGCCTTTGCAAAAAAAAGTTGGAGATGTTGTGTGCGAACACGAGCACAATCAAATTATACTTAATCATTAGAACCTTATACAAGAACTGGATGAAATGCATCTGTGGTAAAAACGGCCAAAGTTCCCATATTTGAATGTTAATTTTCGAAATTCCTGAGAATGCAGTTAATTAATTTGCGACATGTTTAATTACAAACTAAATAGTCACAAAATTTTCAAATATTTTATTGTGCCGCTTTTCAATGGACGGGCTTTAAATGGCCCAAAGACGTTGGATCGTGTAGAATTTACCGACTCTCGCGATTGCTGTGAATACCAAATGAAAAATCCCTTTCGACGATCGTAAAGAACCTAAAAATTGCAGAATTCGACTGTACTGCAGTGCATTTGTACCTGCATGGGTGAGTATTCTCAAAAATATCGAATTCTGGGGAATATTGAATGGTTTCAAGCGCTACACTTATTGCATGCTGTTTAGAACAAATCAACCTTTAAACAATTTCATGTTTATAGTCTATCTTCATAAATTATCAGACCGTGTATCGGTAGTAGGTATATTGTCATCCATATATTACCGTATATCAGTGGCATGTATATTATATTCTTGCCCAATGTATTCATGTATTTACAATTAACAGTGAATACCAGTTTCGATCGGGAATATTATTTGAAGATTGGTGCATCAGTTTTAATTGTTATATTGCATGATTGATCTTGAAATCATAGGAATTTATTATTATTAATATATCTTACACCATAATTAATTATGACTGCAAGAGATTGAGAAATGACTAGCTACTGAGGCCTTCGACTCGAAGAGAAATGATTTTTTAGAAAGAAGCATTTGAACGTTCGACTCTCTGAGTGTGAGTCAGGAATTTATATTGCCTACATTTGTTCAGATGGTGAAAGAGAGGTACCACAAATTCCATTCAGTTTTTCTATAATAACATTACGCATATCAGTATTGAATGGTAGTATGATGCAGACCTTACGTGGGCGGGGATAGAACATACTCGTATATATGTATGCCTAAGCTCGCTGTGGCTTATAGTGAGTCGTGGTTTTGAAGCGTCGATTTTTCTTTATAAAAAGTGTATCGCAGATATTTTGTTAACAGAAAAAGACAATATTTTACATTGGCGATAATATAAAAAGAGGGTCGAATTGAGCTGACACCACTACGCTATTGTGTGCTTGGGGTAAATATGTATGTGGTTATATTTTTAGGTGCCACTCCCATCTGGTGAAACAGGATTGTACGTCTCGAATCGTTTAAAGTAATGCGCTTACTTTGTCAGTGAAAGGTGTATCCAAATCCCCAGAAGAGTAAATTCGTCCCATAAGTTAAGATGAATTTATGTACTATATATAACGATAATAAATAATGGAGTCAATGGAAATCGAGTAATATATATAAATATATATATATATATATATATATATATATATATATATATATATATATATATATATATATATATATATATATTTATACATGTATATCGACATCGTTTCAGTCGTTTGATAAGCACACGTATTTCCTCTCTCTGATTTGAATATAGTTCCTTTAGGAATATTGCCACATGGTTGATAAGCATCACAATTGTATAAGAGTGGAGCACTGCGTGCATATGATACATATGTGAATGCTTGTAACCTTTTAAATACAAAACTCCTTTGGCCAAGATATTTGTGGTATTTTAATAAAGAGAGTTGCTAATTCAAAGTCATGTATTTAATTTTAAAACCGATTTGATTCAATTAGTGTCGAGCGTCATTGGAGCAATAAACAGTTCAGCTGCAAACAAAAACCAGTCACTTTCATTCCGGAAGTATATATCTACACATGTCAGTATGTATGTACGTGCATATGTACTGATATACGAGTATACGGCATGAGTTTCTGTATTTAATATTGAGATATGTGTACTTACAGTAAGGTTTATATTTATTGCAATATGGGTGTAGCGAACTAAATTTTTAATTTAAAAACAAATTTTTAATTGCAGAATGAACCTGTGAACCTGGTTGAAATACAAGTTTGCTGTGTCTGCTGTTTGGAATGCGTTCTCCATGGAAGTACTGGTGGTAGACGCAGGGAGCGAAGCATTTATTTTAATTGACATTTTGAGAGTAAATGGAAATCAAAGTAGAATGCAAGCAGCAACAAAATCATGTAGTTATTAGAAAAGTGAATACTCGAATATACGCGTATAAAGAGGAAGAAGCTGGTTGTGCCGACTATTAAATAAGAATTAAAATTATACGGATATTAAATATCTATAACAACATAGATTAGGAGCTCTTTATAAAGTGGTAGGAATGTAGATATTCTTCGCTCCTTTGGTTCTTAAGATGTGTCGTTTTACAGAATGTAGGAGAACCAAAATTGTGTGTGATATATTCGACTGTTTAATATGCAGTCGAGTACATGTATATTAAAGTTCAACCAAAATATCTTTGGTTCTTAACATATGATAGCCCAACATACGGCACATGTTTGTCTATCATTGACACAGATATATATAATAATATTTATAATGATATAATAAATATAAAAGGGTGTTATACACCGCGACCTGAGAGATCTATTGTGATGCCCCTATTTATTTGAAAGATGAGGATAGTCTCCTCTATAGATCTTCTGTCAGGTTCATTTATGACAGGAATTCATATATTTTGGAGGAATCTAGTTGAGGGACCTAATTCATATCTATGATATATTCTCCAAAACACCTGTCTTTTGTGTGCCAATGGTCGGCAGTCCGTGATCAGGTACAGTGAGCTTTCGTCACTTTCTCCACAGAATGGACAGATGGCATCTGAAGATACACCGAACTTATTCATATGAGAGTTGAGTCTACAGTGTCCGCTTAAAATGCCTGTGATGTTGATATCATTGACAGTACAACTGTTAAACCTATATATACTTACTTCCTCCCATGCTATGCTTCATTTTGGAAGTGTGTGCTTTTTTGACAGAATCACTATTCCGGACTGTTTCAAGGAAAACAATATCTTTGGTAAATTTATTTTAAATTAACAGCAGTTCAGAATTAGTCAACAAGGTTTCGTTTAATACAAAAGTTGACAAGTTTAGCTTTACCTCTAAATCCCTTGAATCACTATTTATCTAAATTTAGACTAATTTGCTGTTGTTTTACGTTGGCCTTTTTGTAGTCACACTATTCTGTGAGAAATGTTCTCGACTAAACGAGGTTTCTCATTATATATGTAGCATCATCGTTTTTGACTCATGGTATCACAGAAATATACGACATCACTAACGACTTACTACGGGGTGGCCCAAATGAGACCTAGTGATGTTAAACACGTGTAGCTCTTGTAATAACGGGTTTTTTTAAATGATTTATTTTAATGTGTTAAATACATTTTATGGAAATTTAACGTGACTATGCGTGAAATATGACATCAGACAAATGACCACCATTTTGCTCGATACAGGCATTGGCTCTTTTTAGCGCATTTTGCATTACACGGCGTAATGTTTCTGGTTGCAGGCGCCGTATTTCGTCTCGAATATTCTGCTTGAGCTGTCCAAGAGTCTGTGGTTTGTTAACATACACTTTGTCTTTTAAATATCACCATAAAAAAAAAATCGGGCGCGGTTAAATCTGGTGAACGAGGAGGCCAAGGGAAATCTGAATTTCTTGAAATTATGCGTTCACCAAAAATTTCACGCAGCATGTCAATAGTTTGCCTAGCAGTATGCGCAGTGGCTCCATCTTGTTGAAACTACAAATTAGGATGTTGCTCCACCATTGGCCGCAAAGAGTTGTCGATCATTGTTCTGTAGGAAGCCCCGGAGACCGTTTCTGGCGTTTCATCCTCATTCTCAAAGAAATATGGGCCGATGATTTTTGTGGCCATAACACCGCACCAAACAGTGCATCTGATTGGGTGTGACTGATGCTGATGTATTGCCCTTGGATTTTCACTTTCAAAACGGCGAAGTAAACTTGTAATCATGGAAGATGTGGGCGCTGATCTTACGTTAAAAAAACGGCAATAATTTCGCTGCGTCAGAACAATTGATCGTTGAGAAGAATAATAAAATTCGATAATTTTAATGCGTTGTTGTGGACTGTATGTATTCATTTTAAATTTCAGTTATAATCTGCAAAAAGGAAAAATAAATTATGTTAAAAAATAAAAAAGTTATTTGTTATTAGCTGGTTATTTCACATCAGCTGGTCTTATTTGGGCCACCCTGTACCAATCAGATTCAATATTGGGGATATTGAAGTACACATAATTTGGACGTAGCCTTTATAATTCGAATATTCCGGTTAATATTTGAATGAAACTTTCATAATTTCACGTTTAGATATGAATGATAGGAATCCATTTCTTACTTTTTTGAAACATTATGAATACACAGGAGTCATTAGTAATGTTTGCTTCTCTGCCATACTATGAGGCATAAACGATGATTTCTCATTTGCACCGATAACCTTCTCGGACATATTTTTTTTTTATTATTTAAGTTACTTCGGCAGAAGAGAATTGCAGAATTATTTGGCCAAACTTAGAACGTTATAAAGCCACCCCCATAAGATATAAAACACATTAAATTGTATATCACGTCAGTTTTAAATGTAGTTATAAATTCCCTTTGGAAAGTCGATGATAATTATGAAGGCATTGTCTTTTTTAGCTTGGATGAGATTTTTAAAGAATTATATTGCAGAAGTTCTGGGAAAGAATTACTCGGGAAATTGACCCACTCTAATTCTTAAGGCATTGGCAATTTCACAGTTTCCCGCTTCAAAATAAGTTTGTTCAGTGTCTAATGATGTCCTGATAGAATACGAATTAATTTGCTTGACTTCTTTAGCGTTCATGTACATATTTTTTATACCAAGAATGATTTAAAATATTTGGAAACAGTTCTCCATAATTGAGCAAAGCAGCATTCAAAAGGATTCTGTAGAACGACAGAGCAGTTCAGTCATGATTGGTAAGTTTCAGTGATAAGGGTCAATTGGAAAAAAAGTTGTTAATTTGTTGCGATGAATTAAACTTCGTCAGCTAAATATTTCTTAAATAAATTGCTGCCAAATAAAACTAATTCTACTAAAGCTAAATATTAAAATAATGTTTATTCTTCTGACACAATCCAGTGATCAAACTATTAACATGTTAATTAATTCAAATAAACTAATTATCGTACCATTACTCAGCTAATATAATAAAACTCATTATGGCATTTGTCTCCGACAATTTCCAAAACCAACGTTCTCAAATTGTTGAAATTTATTTCCCCAAATCAGTCCTCAATTCAACAATTAATTACTCGTCCCATTCTACCGTATGGCTCGACTAAAAATATGGTAGAAGGGGTTGTGAGTTTTATCAGCACTATTTAATTGTAGACAGAATGGTATCCACGGCTAGCTTCGACTCTTGTTGAACAGATCCTCAAACCAGCACCTTGCAGAATATTCCCTGGATTCGCTGTTTTATTCATTCCACTTTTTTGCTTCCCTCGTCGTCTATTTTCGCCAAGCTAATCCATTCCACCTCCGTTCACCTTTAATTTATATGACTATACTTCAATAAAAACAAGATGTTTTTTTGATTGAAGTATTGTAAATACAAAGAATCACTTTGATTTGCCAATTTTATTACACTTTCGACTCAGGCCAAAGTCGGGTCCGAAGCCGAAAGTGCTTTCTCAAGGCGAAACGTTAGGTTCTTCGAATTCCTTCAAAATAATAGTTGATCCATCTATAATTGGGAAAACTAATAATATCTTAGTGTAAATTAACAACAATTCACTTAAGAAATATTTGAAAAAGTTAATAAAATATACAAGAGAAATCCAAAGTTAATACAAGAGATCCAAGGAAAGGCCTTACATCCAGAAAAATGGTGGCATCATTAAATCTTATTATTTACTTCCAAATCAGTGCAAAAGTTAAAGACTAGGTCACCACAATGCAGACTTTGATAATACTTAAAAGATACTCGAAGGTAGAGACGCTAGAGCGAATCATTGTCAATGCAGCAGTGTACTCTACTTTACACGGAGACACTTCCGGAAGCTCGACGAAATCTCCACCATGCACGACCCGGTTGTGAGAATCCAAATCCATCAGTAGTTTAGATCTTAAAAACGGGTGCTGCCAAATACCCATGGAACAGAGTACCAAACAGTATACTCCCTCTACAGTGCGATTTCCATTGTGGGCACCGATATATCAAGCGATGTATGGATTCAACAGACCAACCATTGGATCCAAAGGCGGTATAACTCTACAGATACCAGACTACCAGCGACAATTATTTAATCTTTTTGGATATGGACATCAGGCACCAACAGATTTGAGAGAACTGAGCCATCGTAGAAATATGATCATACCTGCCTTGTCGTACATTATCTACAAATCATTAGTTGTGTTTACAATCAGCTTCAGGGTATTCCGAACTTAGTCAAATTGTAATAGTCCCAAGTTCTTTGTTCATCTGGAGTTTACACGCCGTCATATCATCTCGGGAAATAAACCACAGAGCATCATCAAACGTAGCAATATTTGAAGTAATTACTACGGTATTTGTGTGAAGTCAATTCACTAACACCTACAGAATGAATTTCTGTGGAACACTTATAAGATGGCAGGTGAGGTGAGCCTATTATATTTACTCTTTAAATCAACGGTTATAAGTTAAAAGTGAGAATTCACTATCAACCATTTGGATTGACACTTAATAATTGCTTTGATATTGCTCACTTTCAAATCATCCCTTGGTTCCTGTTACCAGCAAATACTGTTTTCTCTTCTCGGCCTGTATGGCGATTGATTGTGTTTTTCAATTTACAGATTGGGATTCTTCGGGAGTTGGGATATATTTTTGGATTAGCATTGTGACTCCCCTGCTATTGCCTCATCCCTAACAGTATTCAAAGAATAGTTTTAAGTTTTCTTGTAGTTGCACTGATTATACAATTTTAGCAGACATTGGAGAGACTAGGTATCAATTTAGCTGTCGTTCAAAACGAAAAGCTGACCTGCTCTGACTTTTACATCGGCAGCATCGGAGGCAGGCTCAGTTTGGAATCCGTGACCTTAATACTGATACATACGTATAATTACCATGAACCCCTCACGATTGATAAGTTGGTTGTTTGATACTTTAACTCTTGAGACCATTTATTCTAACAATAGTGTTACACTTTATTGTTACTTTCTACGCGGCCAATATATAATATTATTTACAATAACATAATTTGTTGAGTGAATATAAATTTTCGTCCGTATCACATCGCCAGGCAATAAATATTATTCTTGGTTTGTACTTGGGTAAAGAAACATCGTACCTTTATCTGTGAAAAAATATTAAATCATTCAATTAGATATGAAATAAATAATGTCAGAGAAATCAATCTTGAGAATCCATAACTACCAAGTATAGATAAAGCTATTGACGAATTTTACGTAATATGTCTGCTTACCTGGATTGTTGTAAAAGTTTCCGCTAAGACTAGGTTTTGGTGGAAGTTTGGGGGTATCATCGGTAATTGGAAAGTACTCCTTTGGAGACGAACGCGTTTGAATGCCAGCAATACCCATATGATGCTGATGTTGGTAGTGGTGCTGATGCTGCGAAAGCTGAGTGAGAGTTGACGGCGATTTAAAACGTGATTGATGGTAGGAAGTGTCGGATATTTGGCATCCAGTCGGAATGTGCGGGGAAATAGGTGTCATGGGTGTCATTGGCGATGTTGTGGTAGACGAACTGAGAGCTGGAGATATTGATGGTTCTTCCGATGACACTGCGACGATAGCATTCAGGTGCACTGACAAAGGTGCTGGCAATGTATTGGCCATCTTTAATGACGACGCTGACGATCCTGAAGCTGAAGTTGATGATGAGGATGTAGTTGCCGCTGATCGCTTTTCAATCGCTGAATTTCTCCGGATCATAATACTGCTGGTATTCGGGAGTAATAAACTGTTACCTCCCATAAATTCGTTCGTCTGGTTGCGGGGATATGTGGCAATGGAATGATTGAGTCTGGGAGGTATAGGCGGAGGACTTAATTCACCGTCTCGTGGCGGTAGCTGCAATAAACGTAAATTAATTACATGAAGGAGTGGTAATGTTATGTTAATTTTATTTACTGTTGGTGCATCTGGGGCCTGTCGCTTTTGTGCCGAATCTGCACAACTCTCCGTACGCTCTTTCCTTCGCGGTGGCAAAGGCGGTGGTGCCATTCGATACTCCACATTTGTGGCAGTTGGTACATTTACGTGTGGAGAAACAGGTACCGCTGGATTGTTGAAATCCATTTCAATCAACTGTGGACTTATGCCACCCATAATTGTTGCAGTAGCACCTGCTATACTATCACTGGGGCTATAAATAGACATATAAATATATATAAAGAAAATCTATAATTAATTTGAAGCAAATATTACCTGAAATGACAAGCGGAGCTATTACTGGATTTGTTTAAATGGGCTGCGCTTTGGAATGGAGATCGGTTGCCCGCGGAATGCTTCTCATATCGTGGACTGACTACTACTTTCGGTAGTGGCGACGGTAGCTGCTCGTTTTCTCCACCCAAAGAATTATTATTAGCTGTAGTTAATTGCTGCTGTTGATGTGCGTACATTTCATCAGGTAAATTCCATACGGCGTCCAAACGAGTTGGCCCACTTTCAAAAAATGTCGGGCTAAAGGCTGATTTCTCAGCAATATCACCAGTCCATGTGTGTGCCCCTGTGGCTAGTACACTTGATTTTCTAGGTAACTGAGGCACTGGCTGTGCTAATTCTCCATTTGCTTCATACTGTTCTTCTGCTTTATGCGCAGCTATAGACGAGGCAGCCAGTGATGACGACTGATTCTGAGCCCATGTGCTGCAGGTACGCTCGGGTATGTTGACACTGGCAAAAATAGAGTAAGCATGTGGATTGTTGCTCTGACTGTGTGCACTGTTTCCAGGAGGACTGTGTTCGCCGGTTTCGCAAGTGGCATGCGTCTGTGTTCGAGCGCCAAAAGTAAGAGAGGACTGTATTAGTGATACACCGCTACTGCTGCTGTTATTATTGTTGCTGTTGTTTTGTCTACGTGGTTTTATTCCAGGAGACTTGAGTGTAATAGACGCCCATTTGCGTGCCTGCAAATAATATATTTATAATTTGAAATTAGTAAATTTGCATTATGCTATTATTATTATTTTACTTACAAATTTGACTGGTTGCTTGCAACCTCGGGGCTCTATACGGAGACTCTCATGATATAATAAATTTGAGATTTCCGTGTCCGACATGCCTTTAAATGGGTCCAGATTTTCTAAGAAATTCTTTGAGAAAAACACAATTAAATTCATAATAATACTGCATAACTTTGAAATGCAACACACTAAAGCCGAAGGTATCCAAACAATGGAAAAAGGGACTAAACATAAATTTGTTTGTTCATGAGGGAAATAACCGTTAAATTTAAATGATGAAGTTACAATCAAAAATGTCGGCCCAATCTGCTGTTCTCGTTCCCTTAAGTTATTATTGACGTTTTCTTTCTATCGTGCTATGAGACATGAACGATGCGCCTTCCATTATTAAATAATGGACATACATTCTCTAATGTGTTGAAAACATGAAATTTGTATAACGCGTAGTGAGTGAGTTTCGTTGTGAATTGAAAAAAGTAGTTATAATACTGATATAAAACTAACTAACTAGTTGAGAGTTGCACATTTGTTTTAATCAATTTAGCTTTATTAACTAAATTAGCTAAATCAAATCAATTTTAATAAAGGTCAATAACCCAACATTACTTGATTTAATTTTCCTATTATCGCTTATGATAAGCCCAGTGGTTTGGAAGATGCAAGTGTCTCTATATGCAATGGAAATATTACCGCCCAGTCAACCACCTTTGACGAAGGCGAAACATATTAAAAATGCCCATCTTTGAGGTCTCCTTCTAATCCATACATTTCTTTCTAGGGGATTCCTTCTTCTAATCCACATAGTTCTTTCTAGGGGATTCTTATCAAAAGAACAGTTCTGAAACAATTTTTCAATGCTTCCAAATTGCGCGTTGTGTTGCGGCGGTGCATTTTTTGTGTTATGTACATATATTGTGCGTGACTATGACCGATATTGATACATATATATGGGTTTAAACGATAAACTTATGTTTGTTTTACCATAATTGTACATCTCATCGAGAACGCAAAGATTCGGTTTAGAGGATTTTGATTATTGGAGTCCGTTTTAAATTTATGTGACTACTTATTTACTTTCCATTCACACTGTTTACTGCATTTTCATTCAATCTCTATAAATTTTAGTGAGTCACGTACATTTATAAGAACATTAAAGGAACCCTTTTCATGCAAGTTAATTTTTCCTTAATGAGAAAGTCATTACTTACTCATTACTCAATACTTGCGAAAAGGAAAAAAAACAAAGAAACTTTAATAACAACGTAAATAAGTAATAAACGCATTATATACGAGTTGAAATTGGAGCCGACTAACTTTTTCTTTGAAGTGCACTTAACTGAAAGGTTAAAAATAATAAATACCCTTATTTTGGAGTCCACCATTAAGCAGTATGGTTGATTTTGGTACTGTTGTATTTCCCCAATTATTTCAGATACTTTTCGACGCTTGGAGAAATTTATAAGTTCCGTGTTGGGCAAAAAATCTGGATTACCCTCTTCCAAATGCAGAATGTTTGTCAGGTATCTGCCAAAGAATGGCACACAAGGTGGATTTATGGAACGCAGTCGTTCTTGATATTTTTTTAAATGGCCATCATTGAGTTCCCTGCATTCTTCCAAAAACTTTTCATAACGTGCTGGTAAGCCTTGAAAAGTTAATTTTAATCGATAAACAGAAGCACTGCCCATAGCAGCGCTAATAGATAATATTCCGTTAAAGTTATTCAGCTCCAGCATGACCATCATTACTTCAATGGCACGTGTCACCATTGCCACACGCTCTTCATAATTCTCTGCTTCAGTTATTGATTTCTCAATCCACCGCGTTACGTTTGTGGTATGCTTCATAATTTTCAGCAAATTAGGACTCTTCAATTCCTTTTCTTTTTTAGTCCATGGTGAACCCACAAGCTCAGAGGGTTTAACATTTTTGTATAGTTCGAATTCCAGCAACGTTAACTGTCGGGCCAGCTCAAGCGGATGCAGTGTAAGTAAACTAATTTCAGAGTCAGGAACGTTAAGGTGATGTTCAATCGGTGGTGGACTGTGCCCATAAGCAAATGTGATTTGCTTGTAGCTTCTTTCCTGTTCATTCTGAAAATAACCAACAAAGTTCCAATATATGAGGGTTTAATTAATTATATCATAAAGCAGGAAACATAACTTATTGCGTCGCTCAATGTTAGAATTCACTAAATGCATAGCGAACAACTCTGCCAGGAGTCAACAAATAATAAAACTTTTACACACATGACAGCACAGCAGTTTTGAATGTGTGTGTTTGCATGTGTGTGTGCTTTTTATGACGTATAACAAAAACAGAAGCTTTACCTTTCGCTGAACAATTTTTAAAACCGAATCCACCCATTTTCGCATCGATTTCCCATTGACATTTTCCAAAAAGTGCAGCAATTTTTCCAGAAGAGTAGGATCTTTCTCGAAGTCATAGAAGTGATGGTCGACCCAATGACGCAACACGTTTAGTACACGAAACTGTACGGGCTGCACATATTCCTTTCGGTATCGTTTCCAATCCTCGCGTTGCGAATTTTTGTGCATTTTCTCTGTATCACAATTAATCGCATCCTTGTCTGCCCCCTGCACATTGTCTTGGTACACCAGACTTGGATCCGGAATATTAAAACGTTCAATTAACAATGAAAGCAGATTTTGCGGCGAGCAAAAATAGCGATATGTGGTCAGGAACGTGCGCACAAACATGGGGTCAGCGTAAATGTGGTAAGTTAGGCGCTCAACGAGTTTACAGAGTGTGGCTCCCTATTATGAACGTTTGGATATGAGATTATCTTTTTTTATTAAACAAATATAATAATAGACCAAATACCTTTATCAATGGCACGCCCGCGCTTTCACGTTCTTCCAGCACGATATTGTTAACACTGTCAGGAATTGAAAATTTGTAGATATCGGTGCTGGGCATACGTAAAGGGTGTTTTTTCTCAATATCCAGGAGAATACTGTCAAGTATGCGATCCAACATAGATTTTGTGTTAACCATAATAAGGTCAGCCATCCAATCGTTTTTGTGTTGTGGATTTTTGGCTGTGAGTATAACAGCTGGTTGAACCCGTGGTGCAATTTCGAAAGAGTTTTTCAATTCATCAGTGTCCATGCGATCATTGATTTCCACCCGTCGCATAAAAAATTTCTCCTTGAGTCGATAGTCATAGGCGGGCGCTCCAGTAGAAGGGGCCTGCCTTTTTGTGTTAGCTTTGCAAAGGACCATTAGTCCATCAAAGAGATACACTTTCCGGTCAGCGATACGCTTCCCTGATCCAAGCTTTCCTAGGGAGTCATCTGTTGAGGAAAGGACGGTTAAAAGGGGAATTAAATATATTTAAATGTTATAAGAACCTCTGATAAACTCGTTACAGTTCTGACCAACGTCCTTATCCCAATGTTCGACTGAGTTTTGTAGTTCTCGCGTCCTTTCGATTGCCAGTTGCCTACGTGATCTGCTGCTCATCGGAACACAGGACTCCCTAAGTTCATAAAATTTATTAATAAATTTTCTTTCAACAATGAAAAATATAAATTTTTTTACTTTGGCAAACTAGCTACAATATTTTCCAAATCACAACGCAACGGACGAAGCAAACCTTGCACTTGCTTAAAACTCTCAATGTCTTCCTGGGAAGGACTGAGTTCCATCAATAGTTTTATGTAGTCCAAATACACAAACGCATGCCACACCGGTACTAATAACAACTTGGGAAGGTAATACTTAACGGCATCCCGAAACCCATGCCCAGCCGACATAAGGGACAAAGCCTAGCAAGAGAAATAAAAAATTTAAAACTTTTGATTGCAATTAGTATAAACTCACATCTGGTTTAGACAAAAGCGTGGTAAGTGCCTCTTTTGAATATTGCGAAGTCACTTCTTGCGCATATTTAGTATATACATCAAATTCTTCAGCTTCAGCCAATTCCTCAAAACAGCTTCCAACACACGGTGCGCTTTGTTCTTGCGACATTTCAATGACATCTTCCAAAGATCCTAATAGTGTCACTGTTACTTCATAGATATCCATAATATTTGAGAAAATTGGTTCCAAATCTTTCATATCGCGAACAATTTTGACCAGCTCTTCCCGAAACACTCGTATTATCATGTGTAAGTCACGCTGATACTGCTTTTCGTCATGAATTAGTTCCTTAACAACTTCTTCATATGTCGTACTTGTACGTTGCGCTGGTAACGTGGGCAAAGGGCTGGGTACAACATTAGATTTGATGTCACTTTGATAAAACATATCCATCAGCACCTGCAATTAAGTTTAAAGTATGATTTTAAATATTATACATAAGTGTGAGATGTATAAATATTAGTTTACCTTATCTGCACACATCGCCACTTCAATATCTTCCTTGGTAATTTCACAGTGTTTAATCTTCCTAACATAATTTCCAGCCAATTTTAATATGTCCGCAGAAATGTATTCCAAAACAGCAACAAGAAACACAGTCACGGAACTATCAATTTTATACTGTAGTACATCCTAAAATAAATAGAAAATAGATACAAAATAGTACGAAAATTAACAATATTGAATGCTTATTTTTGCAAATTGCGCCAGAATTCTTATTTAGGATAAATCGTCATTTGAAAAAATTACCTTTTGCAATAGTGAATGCACTCTATCAGTGGGTAAAACAGATTTTCTTTTCTTTGAGTTTATTGTTTCCTTTGCTTCATTTAACGCCCAGTAGTCAATAGGCGCCGGAAATGATTTCCTTACTTTTTCCTCCACATCCTACGTATAAAATATTTATATATTGTATATATGTATATGAGTTTTCAAATTTATATTGAAAGAAATTCAATAAGGAACTTAAATCAATAATTCTATTTAATGATTTACCTGCACAGAGCGCGGAAATGGCTTTGCACACAGCATCGCCAATATTCGCAGGCAGAGCGTTTCGACGTATAGCAGTGCATCTTCTTTGGCGGTCAGCCGAGAATGAACCTGTTCCAGGACCTATAGAATAAAATTGTTAGGGTTAATCAGTGAGCCTCCATTGTTAAACATTACATATATTCCACACTTTTATTACCTTTTTAAGGGATGGTATAAAAAGGCCCCTCCAGCGAGCTGCATTTTCCGTTTTAGTAAAGTCATACCCATCAGAATCGCCGACACCCTGCTGCGTCGAAAACATTTCTGGATGCACACTCAATTGTGAGGCACAGGTATGCTTTTATTTTTAAGCACGAAACATACTCGTTGAATGATTAAGGAATGTTTTCTCCAACAAATGTTTTGGAAATAAACCACTGCTTGGCAAATAATGCTCTGCTCGCTCTTATTCTCGATGAGGATGTGTAATAGCACACACTAAAATTCTCATTATATGAACAAATTTAACGTAATTCGTAGTAAATACAGCTTGAAAAACTTAACAAATACTGAAAAATCGATTTAGTTCTCACTACCGCTGGCACTTGTCAAATTTTAGTACTCATATTGACGCGTTCGGTAAGCATGGTAATTGAGTTAATCACTTCAACAACGGAATGGTAGTGTAGTTCGCCATAACGTTAAATAAATGCAGCTCAGTTCATATACAACTAGAGATGGTTAATGTTATGAATTATTTGGAAGCCTAAAAACGAATGATATGAGCATTAACTGTAATGTTATCTGTGTGACACTTTCCTGTGTATCTCCAATTTAGGAGAAGTCCACTGCGGGTTCTTTACTTTCACTGAAAACTTAAATATGTTTCACAACTGAAAACTAAATTATTTTTTATTACACCTTATTTGAAAATTATTTATAACTGCTCTATGAATATCATTCCATTATACACAATACTTCTCAATTATTCGTTCCAGACTTTTAATCAGAAACAATGTTAAGCCTATTGGTCTGAAACTTTTCGGACCAATAACTTCTCGGCCTAAAGTGGTCCTTCCCCGGGTTAGGTACAAAAACTACTTTGACCGATGAATGGAATATATCCGTGAGCGAGACAAGCAATGAAAATTCTTTTCAGAACCCTCAAGAGCTTTGTCCCTCCTCGCTTAAGCATGATTGGATGAACATCATCGGGTCCTGGAGACTTAAAGTTATCGAATGACGATAAGGTGAACTTTAATGTTTCTTCGGTAACTATCCTAGAAGCTATGAACCAATGAAGCCTAGTGTTAGCGACTCCAGTCGGATCAGAAATGTTGAAAGGGCTCTGGGGAGCAGCAATCCTACAGCCAGAGAAATGTGTTGCAAAGAGTACATTTTTACTTCCGATCTTGAGCTGGTGTAGGAACCATCGGGCTTCAACAGTAAATCAAGCTTGGCTCCTTTTGGAGACCTTTACATAGCCTTGCTGATCTTCCATTTCGCTCCAGAAGTTTCTATAAGAGTCCAGTTTAGAGATAACATTCAATCAAGATTCGCCTTATGAATTTGAAGCTTCTCCAAATGATTCTATTGTCCGGAGTTTGGGAATGTCGCAAATTCTTTCTTCAACAAGATTTCCGAATCGTGTCTAGCCCGCTTTTCGAGGATAATGCCCTGCGGGAGTCGAGTCTATCATGGCCGCAAGCCGAAACTCTATATAGCGGTAGTCCGATTGAGATTCTTCTTTGAGAACTCGCTCGTCGGTCATTTGATCCGCCGCTGAGTTATGTGACAGCGTCAGATCAATCACTCCCTGTCTTCTACTAGTAACAAAAGTTGGACTGGTGCCAACATTCTGTATAGTCAGTCGAGAGGACAGGATGAAATCCATCATCCCCCTGAGGTTACATTTAGTGCTACCCCAAATTGTGTTCTGAGAATTTGCATCACAGCCCACTATTAGGCCTAAGTTCATAGATTCTGCGTATTGTACGATTGCCATTAGCTCCCTCGTAGGAGGACGCATGACAGAGTCATAGGGGAGGCAAGCCGAAACAATAATTGTCTCTACTACCCTTCCCCCTTGACAATACTTTATTTGAGCTGCAATTAGGTTTTGGCAGCATAATTGCCTTAACGTTATGCAGTCTAGCGCTTTCGGCACGACAATGCAGGAACGTGGACGGACCCCCACTTCATTCCTCCTAAGCCCCATATGCATCTATTCGACACTCATTGTTCTTGTATTAGAATTATGTGAGAATTTGTGTGCAGTTTCGCTTGGCTACTGCATAGAAGGGCAGTAGCCGCTTTGCTATGCTGCAAGTTAATTTGCGTGCAAGTAATGTTGAGCTTCCCCACCATTTACTCACATACATAACTACTCAATCATCACGAATCAAATCTCCGATAGACAGCTCTTTACCGAAAGCTCCGGTTCATGTACCGGGTACAATATCGGTACAAAAGCTCTCTATCGTTCCAACAATCGAGACGGGTATAAACCAAAATTTCTTATGGTACCTTACATCCTAAAGCCCTAAACACTCATGACTTCTGATTTAAAACGTTGACTTTCATCAATCAGCTGTTACGACCAAACATATGTAGCGCAGTGTTTCCGAGTGTGTATGACTTTATATATATATATTTTCGTGACTTTCCAACCTATTGAAATAAGATTCGATATGGAAAGTCAACGAAAGCTCAAAAACAGCTGACTGATTTGTTCAAGAAATCAAAGACATGAGTACAAAATTTGAAAAACAGCTTTCGCCTCTCATAAGTTTTGCTCACGGAATCCAAGTCTTGAGAACTCGCTCAACGAAAACAAAAGTTTAAGTTGGGGCAAATTTTGAGCTAAAAGTCATGAGTGTTTACGGCCTAAGGCATTTATTACATTGATCACTTTGATAATCGAACTGCAAGCCGATTATGCAAAACTTATATTTGAGTTCGGAAATCACTTTCGCATATATTGCTTAGACAGAGTCAGTTAGTCACACATTTATTATTATTATTAATTCCATGACATTTGACACAATAAAACTATACTTATGCTAACAAAGTTAACTAAAAGACATAATTATAAAAGAGTCAAATATCGCTCCTAGTCGGAGCATAGGGCAGTCACAAAAGCTCTCCAACGGTTTCTATCAGCAGCCAGGTGTCTTATTTCGTTCCAGGTGGCTCTGTGGTGACTTTCGGCGTGGATAGTGCGTACCCATGTTTGTCGTGGGCGTCCTGCTTTCCGACTACCATGTGGGTTCCATTGAAAGGCCATCTTTGCAATGTTGGTGTCTTCTCTACGCAGAATGTGCCCTATCCAGCTCCACTTGCGTCTTTTAACTTGTGTGTCAATAGGCTCGCTATTGGTGAGGCGCCAGAGGTCTTCGTTCATAATCGTTGTGGGCCAGAAAATGCGGCAGATTCTTCGTAGACATTTGTTGACAAAAGTTTGAAGTTGTCGAGTTATTTGTTCTGAGACCAACCATGTTTCAGACCCATACAACAGAACAGGTTTTATGTCACACATTTATACTGGAGTATAATAGTATTGCTAAAAAATGCTTAACTACTGATTTAAGAGGATTGTGTAAACATTTATGGAATGGTCTTCGTTACCTAATTGCTAATTACTTAAACTAGTATCATCACTTAACTTGGCATTTCTTGGTATTTTGATCTTCCTAATTTACGCCATGCACATGTTGATAGTGAAAATTTGCTGGAAAATTGTATGGATGGTTTCAGTTGCAATGCTTCGACAGCCACGTAGAATCAGTGCGCCGTTTGGAGTTCACATTTATTTTGGAGTTCGCACTT
The DNA here is from genome assembly GCA_920105625.2 of Clusia tigrina. Classification (NCBI taxonomy): domain Eukaryota; kingdom Metazoa; phylum Arthropoda; class Insecta; order Diptera; family Clusiidae; genus Clusia; species Clusia tigrina. The sequence goes on along the minus strand of OV050033.1, from coordinate 36,587,974 downwards.
CTTTTGGAGTTCTCAATCTTCTCAAAGTTTGAGTATATCGGCTGGACCAGCATCTGTCATCCTTTTCCGAATGCTCTCCAATGGTCCAGTGTCATGTAATGACTTCTATTTATTATATCTGTAGATTTATTTTTATTATATTGCGCCCAGAGAGTTCTGCTGATGTTGCAGAATTTCATACTCACCCATTTGCTAAATGTCTTTGTTGTTTGCGTTTCTTATGGATCCTATTGAAGCAGAAATCGTCTCATCCCTACCAAGACAAAGACCGGCGAGCCTCGCGAAGTAGCTCATAAGATCGTTCGTTGAAATGTTAACTTGGAACATATGAGTAAGTTCCTAATTGACCGTTTAGTGAATTTTGAATAATAATCTCATATAAAGCAAATCGTATTTCGATTCAGTCAGATCCTCTACCCTTAGAGTAATCGGTCTGCCGGAGGCAGAACAGGACGATCCAGAGCATCTTCTCTGTGTTTGTCCTTTCTTTGCAAGAATGAGGAAGAGCTTATTAGGGACAGATGTACATTCCTTATCCCTGGACAGACTTCTGAGATTCATCAAAAAGTCACAAATCCTCTATCTCCTCCTTTACTATTTCCATGTTTATAGTACGATGGGCATCAGTTTCCTGAGTGCTGGGAGGTATCCCATCTATACTTTCAAAGCTGTTTGAAAACATATTTTTAACAATGTGCAGCCGCACGTTGACAACTTGATCCCAAGTCACCAATTTGGCTTTTGGAGAAAACATGGAATATTTGAACAAGTGCACCGTATCACCAAAGAAGTACGCAAAGTCTTTGAGTCTAAGTAGTTCTGTTCTGCCATATTCTTAGACGTAGCACAGGCATTCGATAAGGTTTGGCACGACGAAGTTATGTAATAATTGAAGCAAATGCTTCGCGGAATTTCACACTACCCTTGAATCGTAAATACATTAGAGACAGAAAACTGCTAGTGAAGTGCATCGAATCCACAAACATCTCGAATCTGGTGTATCCGAAGGGAGTGTTCTCGGGCCTGTCTTGTATGTTTGGTTTATGGCAGATATACCGTCAGCTGAAAAAACAAAAATTTGTACTTTTGGTGACGACTCAGTAACAGACGCTACATCAGCTAGCCTAAATCGACATTTACGAGAGATATACTCGTACATATATGTAGAATCTTTTTTATTATAATTTCTTTTACATACTAGTCATAATTTTCCTAATATGGGCGCGATGCTTTCGCCAACTATTTCAACTCTCAGTTCACTTCAATCTAACTTTTTTAATTGAGATAAAACTGTTTCCGAAATGCCTTGATAAAATTCCAATGAAGAATTATTATCTTTGGGCAACAACTATTCGGGTTTTATAATTCCGCCGGTATGCTTATGTCCCGCTCTAATATCATGTCAACAACTGAGGTAAAAAACTCGTTTTATCCTTTCGGGATTTATAATTCTACCGGCTATGCTTATGTCTCGCCCTGATATTATGTGAACTGAGGTAAAAAACTCTTTTTATCCTTTCGGGACTTGTAATTCCGCCGGATATGCTTATGTCTCACCCTGATATCATGAAAAAAAGCTCTTTTTGTAGAAAGCTCTTTTTATCCTTTCGGGATTTACAATTCCGCCGGATATGCTTACCTCTCGCCCTGATATCATGTGAACTGGAACTCCAATAGAATTCAAGAGACTGGTAGTGAACCAGGAACAATTTACTATTAGGAAAAAATGTTTTATTTGAAATATTTTAAAATTAAAGATGTACACTCGAATAAAAATGGCAAAGTAACATAACTCTAGAATTCTAACTTTACATAAGGTCGAAATATTATGAATATTTTATGTGTAAATTAAATGATTGTTTTGAAGAATGAAAATATTTATAAAAATAGTAAAAACCAATTTAAATAAGTCTGCGGAGAAAATACATACATAAAAATGCATTATTTCCAAAAACCACCTATCGTAGACGACTATTCTTTTATATGTATTGTATATCGTATCTTAGACAGTCCATTTAACTTGTAAAATAAATTATATTTAAGAATGAGACTTTGTTTTCCAATAATTGCAAACATCCCAGTTTTATACATATTCAGAGTAGCATATTTGGCGCTCTCCTCATCTATGTACAATGCTTAAAATTGTAAAGTAATTGTAAAGTTAATCGTAATCTGCTCTTAAAGTTATAAATAATTAATTATAATTGAAGGTTTAATTTAATTTGAATATTTTGTTTTGGTTGTCCTGATTGCCATACGAGTAACAATTATCATCTGGAATATCTCCATAATTTTTTAAAGCCAATGTTAAAAGTTCAGTTCTGTTTCTTATTGCGACTACTATGAATGCACCGTTTGGAAGAATCTCGCAAGTGGCTACTTCACCCGGAGGCTTGTAAACTGCTAATGATTTGCCTGTGATCAAAAATATATATATTTAAAAATTATTGAATAGAATAAAAAATAATTTACTGTACCTGTGTGTAACTCCCAAATGCGCATGGAATTGTCGCGGCCTTCCTTATCAGTTGACAATAAAACCTTTCCGAGAGGATCTAATTTTAAAAATGTCACTGGTGCATTATGCCCAATTAGTGTGGATCTGCAATTTCCTGTAACCAAGTCCCATATCAATATTTTGGCATCCTCCAAGCCTGCAATAACACAGGCATTCGTTTGAGAAATAGCAATCGCCACAGTATTGCAGGTTGGCTTCCACTTCTTGAAGAGTGTTCCGCTTTGCAAGTCGTAAACGACTATGAAATTTGGAGTGGTCTCGTTTAGCTCTTGTGCTACGACACAAACATATGAGCCTTCATGGGTGATGGCTGACAATGAAGTCAAAAAGTCATGATGCGGAATGCGTAGGTCATACAGCAGTTTCCTTTGCGTCAAATGCCAAACCAACAATGGAAAAGGCTTCTGAGTTTCATCGCCGCATACCAAAATGCTTAAAACCAGAAATCATTTATAATAGGACTTATTTCTTATTTTATATTGAGTAAATGCCTTACCGTCCATCGCCAGAAACCAGAAGCGAATTGAGAAATCGGTCTTCACCTGCTTTGAAAGTGGTCACACAGTCTCCAGACTCCAGATTCATTAAATTGACATACATTCGGTTACGCGAAAGGCAAACCAGATGGTTTTGGTCATGGAGTCCAAAATATGGCATCTTCTGGTTCATGACCCCTTTTAGTGTCACCTGGAATAGAGTAGCGATTGTGTCATTGATAAGCTGCGTTGGGAGCGCTTTTTACTCACTTTAAACTTCCCTTCGTCTAAGTTAATCACTTTGATTTCACGCTTACAAAGCACGGCCGCCGAATGCGTGCCAACGGGGCACATTGCTATGGGTTGTGGTATGCCCTGCAGTTCTCGTACACGACAACAATTCTTAACATCCCAAATACAAATTTCCTCCCTTTCAGTGCTTATAGATGCCACATAGTTCCCCTTCTGTGGAAGGTTTACTAAAGCATCGTAACTAGTCGATCCAATCTCAAGTGTCTCTCCTAAGGTAATATTCATTATTTCTAGAAAGGGTATTTCGATCTCATTGGTGTACTCCAACCAAGATCGTATCATCTCGTCATCTTTCAATGTTATGTCCGCTCTTACTCTAGTTTTCAAATAGTGTTTAATTAAAGTAAAGAATTGTTGACCATCGTAATGGAGCTCGTGCATGTATTTCTCTAAGAAACACTTTAAGAAGGTGATATGAACGAAGGGTTGTTCGGTTGTGTACGTCAACCACTCGGAGAATAAAAGGTCATGCAATAAATGTTCCGCTCCGGTTGAATGAACTTTATCAGCGATCCATTGTAAGTCGGTAAAATAGAAGCAATTGAATAGCACATCGATTTTATTTGGAGTCACGTTATCCTCCATTAAAGTGCAAAAGTGATGATAAGGCAGTTTTAGGAATTTTTGATAATTGTAACTGAAATAAAATATAAAGTAGATAAATCGTAGATTGTGTGCTGAGTTCTGCGATAATATGGTAAAATTAATGAATTTATTAAGAGAATGAAATTGATTTGTATGCATCGAATATGTTATAAGTCTTCTTTAAAAAGACTACGTAAATGATTATCTTTGTCCGAAGAAAAATGTTTCGCAGCTATGAAATATACACATTGAAACATAAATGATTGCATACTTTTAGGATACCTCTATTAAGTTCAGTTACTACGAGAGAGGTGTATATAAGCCACCACACAATGAAAGTCGAGACACAGTTGAACAGCAATTGTAACAGTGTGTATATCGTGCATTTAAATGAATTATTAAATAAAGTGCAAATTGTAATAAAGTAAACTTTAAGCCTAATATTAAGTGTGTAAATTGCAATAATTAAATAAAGTTAGTTATTTTAATTTAACCAGCGATTTTTTGATTACTACACAATCCAGAGGTACGAATCCGAGTATTGCGAGTTAGAACTGGCAGGAAGGCAATTTTGTAACAGTATAAATTGTCAGGAGGGCAATTTCGTAACAATATGTAAATTTGAAAGAGAGTATTTTCAACAATAGCGAAGGGATTCATATAACAACAGAGAACATTTCAAAAGTGTATACGAGTAGTTGTATGACTGATAAGTCTCTTTTAATGATGCTTTCATTCGGAGCCCGATCAGCCACCGAAATTAGTTAAATATTTGCATGTTTACTTTAACCACCTGAAAAAGGACTATGAGCAAAGAATGCTGCGGTGGGGGTCTTGTAAGTCTACCGAACATAAAACTGGATATGAAACATACACAAGTGTGTATTTTCAATGTATGGTATAATATTCTTCATTTCTGAATAGTTGTTTAAAAGTATACTATTTTTTATATCTAGTTACAGAACAGAATTTATATGTATAAATATATTGTTTAATATATTGTAAAATTATTCATATACTTACATTATTGGAGCTCCATGTGGTGTTTTAAGTACATTATCTTGTCTATCAAAATAATCCCGAATCGAGTTATGAACTTGCCATTGTTTATGCACATATTTTGTTAAAATAGCATTGCGAAAAGTTTTATCAGCAATTCGAATGTTTTTTAGGCATAAAAGCATTGGTCCCATTAGCCAACAAAATTTAGACCAAATTTTAAAAGCGGCCTGCGCTTCTAATTTTGAGTGTTTTTGGAAAATACTTAAACAATCACTTTCGCGAATACCCCAGTTGGATACGGATGCTATTAAAAGCATTACCTCGACATGATCCCCTGAAAATTTTGATTCTAATATTTGCAACATTTTTCCGTATATATCCGATATATCTGTGACGGATACGGATAAATACCCTAGCCAAGCCAGCCACCATAGAGATTTGGCATGAAATGGTGTCTTTCCATGAAATTCCTTCCAGTGTTCGGGTAATTTGAGAGCACCATTTGCCGCATAAAAATCCCCACCACCCGAACTCAAAATGTCATTCCATTGGCGGTCTGTAAATTGTTTCATTTTTATGAAATATCTATTGGGTATACCCAAGTTAGAAAGATGCTTCAATAATGCATTATCCTTTGGATCGTTATCTGTTACTGTCAATATTAGCTTCGACATGTGATTTAGGTTTATGGGCAACCAACTTAGATCTCCTCCATATAATATATCATCAACTGAATCAATTATTACGACGATGAAGATTTTACCGCTCTCCATTAGGGTCTTGATAATTTTTGCATATGATTCCAAATTCTGGAAAGGAATGACATTAGAATTAATTTTAAAATACATATATGAATATTATTAATTAAAATTAAATGTTAAAAATTAATGGAATGTCCGTGAAAACTTACGTGATCCGATTTGCACTGGCATCCATTAACCAAAACGGACATCTGATTGGCGATTGAACCCAACAGAGATGTGACATCGGAAGACGGAGCCGTCAGTTGTGAGTATCTGTTGGTATGGAACCCGATATAAAGTCCAAAAACATTTTTTTTTTATAATTTTTTTATTTTATATACTTCTATAATTTTATATAATTTGATAAGCGGAATGTTTCCATGGGTAAAACTTTTTGGCTGAAATTTTCGCAGTATATTCTTTATTACCATGTGCAGATTAGAGGAAAGCAGATACAGAATACAGAAATTCCTATAGGAACTTCAGCTGCTTATGTGTAAGAATCAGAGAGTTGAATCAAACTACTTGGTTTTTAAGCTGATTCGATGATTCGGTAAGCTTGCTCAGCTTAAGTCTTTTTGAATACAATTCAAGCTGAACTAAGCTGGCCTAAAAGCTCCAGGCCGAGCTTACGCTTGTTTGGTTGAATCCAACTCATACCTTGAACTTGTTCGATCGAGCTGTTGCAAGCTTTTCGAAACAGTGAATCAGCTTGAAAGCAAAGCAATTTGATCCTGCTCTCCGCTATGGTTGGTCGCTTTTGTTTGCGTTGTCGATAAGTATTTGAATTCGAAAATTAATAATGGATGAACTAATATAACAGAGCTAGTAAAAGCGGAGCAGGGACGAAGTGAGGCGTGGTCGGTGTTTGGTGAAATTGAAAAACCCGATGGACTCAAACTGCCGAATGCTGTTGAGTGTCGCATCTGTTTAACTGAGCTCAATCATAGCGGGAAGCAAAAGTCCAATATAAATAGACACAAATGTTTTCAGAAGCAGCATTCAATAATTCCATTAAAAAATTGAAGCTAGAAGAAAAAAAGGTGACACTGAAAAAATAAAGACGGTGCTGACTTATAACTTTAACTTTTAATACTTTGCCTCCAACCACAGATATACTTCAATCGTGCATTAATTGGGTTATTGGAGATTGTCGCCTTTTCTCTGCCTTAATGGGAAGTAGTTTGAAAGATTTAGCCCAGACGATGATTAAGATTGGAGCAAAGTTGGATGAAAACATCGACCTCGACGACCTGATACCCGACCCAACAACAGTATCAAGGCAGATCTGCTTAATGGCGCAAGAAAACAAAAAGATGCTTCAACCGAAAATATTGAAACAAGGAGAGACAAATATAAGACAGGAGAAAGCTTCAGTCACTTCTTATGTGTGGATTTGCATTGTTTCAATGATGGGATATTTCCGGAGATTGTTGTCTTAGGGTTAATGTCTATGGACTTGCAAAGATCTACAGGAGAAAATATCAAACAAAAAATTTATAGTATTTTCCTTTAATTCGGCGTTTCTAATACGAGCAAAATAAGTTTCATAACGGACAGGGGCTCGAATATGAAAACAGCCTTGAATAGTCACATACGCATGAATTGTTTCTTTAAGCAGGCTTAGAGCTTGTTTGCAGCAAGTAGCTTAAAAGAGCTTTCAAGCCGATTCATGCAGCTCTGTAGTAAAAATACGATAGAAAACAGATATGAAAAGCTATGAGAGAACTGCAGTTTTTACTTTTTCGTGCGCTCACATAGTGACAAAAACCATGGAGAGTGGAATAACTTAGTCAAATCAACGATGATAGAAACTAAGAGATGTCAAATTTCTTCTCTAATTCAGAATTCAGCCATATATGCCTGATGTTTGCCTCCAGCAACTCTAAACTTTCAGTGAAAAGAGATTAGCTCTTGGTGTCTATCAAGGCGGGTATGTCGTTATACTATAATATGTATCCTTCTTGATTAAAGAAGACCTTTTCGGGTACATCTTCAAGTCGTATATGTACTCCTTTCCTTGGTCACGATATTGTATCTGCACAGCAAAACGGGAGGGCTTTCACTATGAAAGCTGAAGCGTGGTAAATAAAAGGTGAATTTGCCTCAAAAAATAACCCTTTTCAAATTTCTAGAAAGAACGGATATTAAAAACTATCTTAGGCCTCTCTCACTTTACTCTTTGTTGGTTATGATATGATCAAGGTTAGGGGTTAGTATGTTTCAAGCAGTATTAACTGAATTTAGTATCTTTGAGTTCGCCAAATTAATTGTAGTATTTCATAGCCAGATTCAATGTCAACCACCAGATCCAGTAAAGTTCTTAACTTTGGGATAGCAAATTTAAGACTTTATTTCAAATGATTAAGACTTTATTTCAAATGACCTATTTCGGTGTACACGAAGAGAGAGAAGGGAATTTTATGCCAACACACTCTTATAAAAACAAGGCCAGTATGGGGTCGTTGCACTATTTCCGGCAACAGTCCCAAATGTGTGCAGATTTGCTTCAACATTTCCTAATGCGGAGCTTATCAAAATACTGCAAAATATGATTTATAATGCAAGCCTTGATCATTTTTGAATATCAAGTACAATATCGAAAATATTCCGCCCTGGAATTGTCAATTAATCTCACAAATTTAATGAATGCGCACAACGTCGCACTGGGGCCGCTAATAATTAATATTTTATTGCTATTCATGCATTTATTTATGTTTATTTTGTTTTTACGCACCTTAGAATCAAATGGGAATCTGGCTTCCATCTATGAACATTCTCCATTAGTTTGGAGACTAACACACTTTTGCCGCAACCGGTCGAACCTGACACTATCAACGGGTAAGAAGTGCTGTCTCTGATGTATCTGTGTACATTGAATTAGTGATTAAAAACAAATAACTCTAGAAATAGTCAAAATTCAGACCGTTTCAAATCATTCATTATGTCGAAGTTTGCAGAGTTTTGAGCCAATATTTTTGAGTAGTGTCCAATGAGATGAATTTCTTCCAGCAAAATTTTATCTACACCGTTTGTACTAATTGGTATGCTGTTTTTAGTTAAATGTTCTTCAAAAATGGAAGCCATCGATTTATCCACCAAGCTCTCTATTACTGCACTAAGTTCTTCGTCCAAAATATTCATAGAGGGTAAAATACGAATTAGATTCTTTTCCGATAAATGAGTTTTCAATTCAGAATAAATTTTTGTTATTCGTCGTAGCACTTCAGCCTCCAGTTGCGAAAGGTTTTCCGACGATTTTGCATACTGAGGTCCGGTCTGTATCCAGATGCATCGTTTGGCTAGTTCCTGGCTCATCAAAACAGTATTATTGATCTCTTGTTCTACGACAGTTGTCAAGTACGAATCTTTTAAATCATCTGAAAACAACTTCAAAAGCACACTCAGCAGAATATTCAGTTCCCCGTTTACTTCGGTCGAATAAATGTCAACTTGTTGCGTGTATAATCGGTGGCACATTGGTTGGTACGTGTTGTCAATTCTGTACCATTTTTCCAATAACTCTCTTTCGTCCTCTGTTGCTGCACTCAATACGGAAGTAAAATCCTGACTTTCAATTGTGAGTGGTAGCATTGGCAACCCTAAAGTAGCACCTAAAAACACAATCGGAATCACGTATGCCGTGGATGAATGCCGTGATATTTCCGAAAGGCTGTTAGCAGCTTCTTCATGTCCTCCTTGTGCTTCCAATGGATTTTCCGTCCAGCGTCTGACTTCCAGCAATTTGCTAAAATCCTTCTTCCATACCGGATCACTGTCGTGAACATCGGATATGATAAAATCGAATCCTTTGAGTTGGCACTTGCTAGTAAAGTGTTTGTAAAGACTGAAAATGACTCTTTTGTTTTTCCGAAATTCAGGACTATTGTCCGCCAGTATATAAACGACGATTTTTTTGTCTCGTTCAATTTTGCGTCCAGGTGGTGGTTTTCCTTGCAATAAATACATGTTATTTATGGCATATTTTTGAGCGGAGGCATCAAACGATTGAGGAGTATTTGTGCCTACATCTGGAAGAGTAAGAGATGAACTTTGTTAGATATTTTTTATATTTATATATATCTCAAAATGTCGTGTGCTCATAACTGTAAATCGAAATATTGTAAATGTATATTCTATAAGCTCACTTTCTGGTATATCGTTGGAGGTTTATTCGGCATATTTGAGGGTAACTTTGTGATATTGTTTTAAAGGTTCGACTTAAACACTTCAAATTACATTTAAAATGTTCAGTGGTTTATACAGAATAATTACATTTGATAAGTCACCTTAGAACTCTGCTGCACAGACATTGCAATATTGCAATGTCCTGTCATATGACAGGAATTTTTAAAAATAATTATATTTAATTAGAATGAATTGATGCTGTTTGGATTTTATTGGAATTGAACATCATCGTCATTATTAAAAGTCAAGTGTACACACTCAGAATCATGCTTTGCTAATTTGCATATCATTGGTGCAACTTGACAGAAAATCTAATTGCAAACCACCGCAAATTCAGGTACATACAGAATCCTCACCCGTGTCATAGAGGGCAAAAATTTGGGGGTGGGAGAACTAGCATAAAAACCGTATATGAATAAAAACACATCAGTACCATTAACATTGCTTTTATCCACAATTTTCGTTTTCTCTCTTCCCTCATCTGCACTTTTTGAAATATGCTGTTGCCTTGCATCCGCCTTATTTGATATTTCCGGTACAGGTTCTGGATCAGCCAAAGGAGCCAATTTGTCTATATTGGTTTCCGATATAATTTCATTTTCTGCTCGGTTAGCAACCTGATAGGATGGCGAGCTGCAAATACAAAAATAGTTAACGAAATATTCTTAACTGCTGCAAATATTCACATTCTAACATACTCGTCTGATTTCTCTGATATGCTGTCTTTTTTCTTCTTTTGCCCTGAACTGCAAACGTTACCCATTTTTGCAGTTACTTAATTTAAGTGATTGGTTCTAAGTGGAAAATATATCAAATAAAAAAATTTATTCAGATTTTTATTATAAAAAATTCGAGATGAAGGACACTTTTGCATATTTCTCTTATTTTAAGTATACACATAAACCAATTCTTTTCTCTTCATTGTTAATGTCCTTTGGAAATTGTTGATTGAAACTATGTACACAACCAGTGATATATTTCACTTAATATTTTATATCCGTACTTGATCGAATCTTTGTATCACACATTTGTCGTATCTTCACACTAATATTACCTTTATTCGTAGGAAGAAAACTATTTTATCACTAACCAGAGGCGACAGGATAGAAATGAATTGTTTCAGATACCAAGCGTTTTGATGCAGGAAAATCTGTTCGTGCCCAGAGAAAGTGCGAGTACGCCAGTTAAAATATATAAGTATGAATTGATTAATACTTGTATTCGCTTGATTTGCATTTATATTAAGCGTATACAAATGCAATGATTTATTTCAGTTGTTTTTTCACGGAATTTTGTACTAAAGTTTGAAAGAGAAGCGAAACTAGCAGCAGAGTGCACGTTATCCTCTACGGAAATGCTTTCAAGTTTAAATGGCGCTCTTTTCGTTGCGGGTCCTCTCCGCCAGCCACAACAGGTCAGCAAAAACAACGCAGGAGAAAACGCATGCTCTGATTATCTTTGTAGATACTCGCATTTTCTGTTGTACTCGGAAAATTTTCTTGAGGTGTTCTGATTTTGTGTACACACTTAATGCCCACCTTTCACCACTGCAGGATTTTTGATTTTGTTTTTCTTTTGTTAACCATTTAATTTATAAATTAAACATGCAAAAACTACCGACTATTTTCCGAAATGTTCATTTAGGTGTGCTTTTAAGTTTTATTTATAACACATTTAATATTTTTAGTATTACTTTTTAACAATTAGTAGGTATACTACTCGAGAATATACGTTTTTTCTTTTATCTAAAAATAAATTTTCTTCGGAAAACTATTCGAAATTTTCTAATAAATGTTTATCGTATCGCCTATTACTTTCAGATAAGTTTTTATCAGTTTTTATATCGTCGGAGGATATTAAATATTTTGCTAGAATAACGAAAACTCTTCAGTAAATCACCAACACATATTTATATGCATTTTCATTTTTTAACTCTACTAACTTTGTGCGTTTATTCCATTTGAATTATTGCTGCAAAACTGTACAGCTATTTAAGATTTCATTTTTCAAGTGTTTTGCAAATATATTTTAATTTTTATTTAGACTACAACATATTTCAGTTTATTTTCGTGACAGACTGCAACTTTTCTACACACCGATATAGCGAGTGTGTGTATCAGGAAACACAATGTACGATATTTCCTTAGATACTTTCAAATGTTGTATTCAAAGTTCTGAAAGCTTCGATGGGAAAGCTTCTTTCTTCGGCATATGTGGACAAAAGAGAAGTTGATGTATTCGGAAACAGTTGTAATATTCTGCAAATGAAAGCTGAGCGGTGCTTTCTAAACGCACCACATACGAATAAAATAGCTGTATTCGTTCCAGCCCGTGGAGATATTCCACATATGCTCAAGTAGATATATGTATAAAATGGAACTCAATTGTTAAATACTACTTTATTATTATTATTATTTAATAGGCACCGCGACCTGAGAGACCTATTATGCAGCCTCGTACTCAACTAAAGCAATTATAGACTATTATTCATTTTAGCTAGGTGCTTTGGGGCCAAGAACCCGCTGCCTAGGTAGTTAAGTCTGCGTCTTGCCACCGCTGGACAAGTGCATAGAACGTGTTCTGCTGTTTCCTGCTCCTCTCGACAGAGTCGGCAGGAATCGTTTTCTACCACACCTATTTTCTTCATACGGTAATTGAGTCTACAGTGTCCTGTTAATAGTTTAGTATGTAGTTTAATATCATTTCCGCTGAGGTTTAGAATAGCATCTACCTTTGAGTCTACAGTGTCCTGTTAATGGTTGGTTCGTTGGTTCAGGTGGCTGAACCACGGCATCCGTGCATAAATTACAGTTAGCGCCTTAGCGCCGTTTTATAACCACTACCCCTCCTAAACGCTGGAAAATTATGAGTTGTTATGCTAGATCCACTTTGTGGAATTTAGGTATTTTAGAAGATCCTTCAGTTTTACAGTCGAGAGGTCGCATAGTCCTACTAGAAAATAGTTTCCCAGCGGCCGCCAGAACTGGGCATTTGCAAAAAAAAATGTGTTATTGTTTCCCTCTCGTCAGAGACTTTACAACTTCTACAATAGGTATTGAACGGTCTATGCATTTTCTCCGCATGCGTACTTACTAGCCAGTGGCCTGTAAAAACCGCCGTTTGTAGTCTGGTGTCTCTACGCTCCCTGTTTGTAAGATCCCTTGACCAAGCAATATTGTAGACTGGTTAGGTGGCCCGGGATGTATTGCAAGTTGTAACTGCCCTCCATCTTCTACCCGCCAAGGAGAGACAGTGCAAGTAAGTGCCCCTCTTGATAGCACCCAGAGAAAAAGATACTAGTTTCGGATTGGTTAGGTCGAGAGAGGGCCCCTGTGTGCTAATTCATCAGCCTTTTCATTCCCATCGATATTCCTAATGCCTGGAACCCAGATGATTGTGATGTCAGCATGAAGATTTAGCGCCTTCAGTTCATCCCTACACTGTCTGATCAACCTTGAGTTGGTGGTGTTTGACTGTAGAGCCTTTACAGCAGCCTGGCTGTCCATAAAAATGGCAACTTTACTTCTATGACCTTCTCTAATGTATTGGGTAATTTGGCGGTACGTCTCCCTGATTGCGAATACTTCCGCCTGAAAACCTGTTCCCTCATCACGTAGGCGTGTAATTGATGTTAGCGTGTGCTGAAAATACTCCAGCACCTACCCCAAGATCCATTTTGGACCCGTCTGTATAAATGGGTATATCGTATTCCGTTTCAAATTTTCGCCTTGACCTTCTCTTGAAGGAAATCTAACCGTGAGGTCCTTTTTAAAGTTTAGTTGTGGTACTATGTAGTCTGTTGTTATTTGTGTTAGTTCTCTCGGCATTGCGTATAGGATCCTAGCATGACCATACGGTCGCCCAGCAACCTGGTTTTTTTACCCTTATGCACTATTGCAGCCCAATTTTGAATGTAAAGGTCAGTGAGCAGAAGATGTAGCATTACATTGAGTGCCTCTGAAGGAACTTATAAAAGAGCATAGGCACTTAGATAGCACGACGACAGCAGAAAGTGGAGCTATCAGCAAGTCTTCAGGGGACCAAGAAACTGATATTTAATGCAAGTGAGGGTGGCTGAGAGGATTCATAAAAAGGCATGTACGAGTATATCACGATGTAAAAAATAAAAAGTGAAGTAGTGTCACCAGGCGAAATTCCTGCAAAGATCTGTCTAGCAGTACTAAACAAACTAATTGAAAATAGTGGTTATACTTCAGTCCAAATATTTTATGCCGAAGAAACTGTATTATTTAAAAAAAAAATCGGGTGACGTTCATATTGGGTAATACCGCATCTGGCGATAGGATGTTAAAGCCTTTGTTAATCACCCCATCATTCAAGTCACGAGCTTTGAAATGCCAGTGCATTAAAAATCTTCCCGTTCATTGGGTGGCGAATAAAAAGGCTTGGAAGACGACCAATTTATTCAACAAATTGTTGTTCGAATACTTGCCAGAAGCCAAGAAATATATTGAAGAAAAGGGCATTCAATTCATAGTATTTTTACTCGTTGACAATGCTCCCATCTCTCCTGTGCTAGTTCACCCTAATATCTAATTGTTATTTTTGCCGTCTAGTACCACAACCTTGGTTCAACCATTGCATCAGGGTTAAGCAAGCATTTAAATGTATTTTGGATTCAATAAATATGAGTAGAAATAAATATGAGTAGAAGCATGAAAAAATTAGACGTTAATGTATTGCATTATATATGCTTCTTGCGCCATAAAGCAACATCGGACATCTACGGATTTTGCTTGAGGGAAAGTTGGCCAAAATGCTTCAACAGTGATTTTTGAGTTTATCCCTGCATCTGTTCGTCTGTGGCATACCTTTCTCCACATCGTTAGAGAAACATATCTTAATTAAACTATGTTAAGGATCAGTTTCAAACTCGAGATATAGCCTAACAAGTGAAGCCACCTCTAAAATTGAAAATCCAAAAAAAAATTTTTAATTATGATTTTCAAGTTCAACAGGTCAAAATATATAAGAAAAATACGATGGCATTGAATGCACATTTCGGCTGTAAACTAGTGTTATTAGACAATGCAACTAGCATACAACTTTCAGCAGCAGGACACATTTTCCTTAACAGAAATATGTAAGGACCATGTAAGGAGATTTGAGAGCAATCAACCAGACTGCCAACAGTATATTCTGCTGAATGCAGCCATTTTCGGCGGTAATACGTAATAAAATAGTGAAATGTTTAACAATTAAACTATTTTATTAATTTCTTGCCAATATCGACGGATCGCTTATTAAAATACTATAATAAGAGAGAGCTGCAGAATGTTTGAACAGTTTATATTTTAGAATATATAGTAAACTTAGCTAATATACGAGTATAAGTGAACGCTGCTGCATTCATTTTTACTTTTAAGAAAACATTAGTTTACTTCCAAATTATTAATTAATTATTTATTCAAATGTAGAAAAAATATGTTAGTCTATGATATGTGATCATCATCATTGTTGGCCTGACGGTCCTAGTTGAACCTTGACCTCGCTCTACGATATGTATGAGGTACAATGAACATATCGTAAATTCTGAAGTGCTTCGCTCAAAACTGCTTTAATAAGTAAAATCTACAAGTAATTATTTAATAAAATTAATCAACATAATTGCTGAAACTAACGCACGAAACTGATCGAAGGAGCATTTACAAGGATTATGGAAATCTAACAGAAAATATTTGTTTATGGCATTGCGACATTTGTGTTCAGCACATTAGAGCAGTTTTTAAGAGATGCAATATAAAAAATTCCCGTATGGCTAAGAAGGCACATTTGATTAATATTTATTTTATTTATTTTTATTGCCTGTGTATTGAAACTTCTTAAAATAAATTGTATAGCGATCATCTTGAAAATGTTTGGGTTTCAACTATTTGAGTCACCATATTATACCAAAGAGTTCGTATTTGTTTTATAATTGACATTATACTCAACCAAGCAATCAGTTATTGCAACTAATTTTAATTAATTCTAACGTCGTCCCTGACAATTTCCCCAAATTTACCTAGATTTGGATTCGTCTAAAATTTCAAAGATACTAATTTAAGAAAAATTTTAAAGATTCTAAATAATTTTCAGAGTAAAAGAAAATATCTGCTAGAAGTGAAAAATTACAAACACATTTTTCCAGTTTACACTTTTCCAGTATGCAAAGCAACAACTTCACCCTTTACGACAGGACACTTTTGTATAGCATCCGCCTTTTTAAGTTGCAACGGAGAAAAAGTAAATGGACCAAATTCACTGTCATTCATCTCCGTGCATTTCTATGTGTTCCTTCAAAGAGTGCAGTTTAGTTGATTTAGCTCAAAGAATTTATACGAAAATTTAGTTTGATTAAATACCTAAAAAAAATTTAAATATTAAATAAAATTGAATCCTTTTCAAATCAAACTAAATGAAAAATTAAAACTACTTAGTAAAGTTTAAAAATTCAGATAACAAAATTATATATTAAAGGCAGACATGAATCGGTTTCTGATTCACTGTTTGCTGGCAACCATTCTTATATACAAAGGTATTTGAGACACAATCAATTATAATAATAAATTAGCCGTTTAACCAACTTTATGTTTGGAAATTGCAATAATTATATTTTGAGAAATGGAAGTGAAAAATTTACATATATTCCGTGTTATATAAGAAAGCATCTTGTGCGCAAGTCGTAACTTATGCAGAGGCATTTCCAACCGAGTGACAAACGAAAACGAAAAATAACAACAAATCAGAGAAACAACAACAATTAAATAGGTCAATGTTTTTAGTTTATGCAGGCGATGGCACCAATTGCAGAGTAACAAATTATGAAAAGGGTGTTATAAAATTGATAAATGCTCTTAGTGCCTGCCAACTTTGTTCGATTTTGGAGATCATTAAACGAGAGTTTTCACAACAAATAAATTTTCCACTTCCATCATTATTTTTGCCCCCTTTTGGTGCAGCAAATTATTGCATTGAATATTCCACTTGCCCTGCCTCTATACGAATATATGAGTATGTACAGTGACTGTAAAATATATTATTTATCTGGCAAGAATACGTTAAACACGGTAACCTTATAGCGGTCTGCACAGGTCATTGGACTATTGGCACACATGCTGAAAAAATGGGCATTCCGTTCAATACTCATTGCAGGAGCTGTAAAGACCCACAGGAGAAAGAAACAGTCGTACACTTTCTTTGTGATTGGCCAGGCCTCGCTGGCTTGAGACTTAAATATCTCAGAAGTCCTTTTCTGGAGAGTCTAGGACATTGCGCTAGCTTAGAACTTTCAGACCTATCCAGATTTGTCAACCACTCCGGATGGTTGTAAATGTACAAAAGTATATTACCATTTTCTTAAGGCTCGCGACGGACATGGCAACAAAACCGCACTATTGCTAATTGAGGCGAACCGAGGTCGCCAGCCATTTTACCTACCTACATACGTTAAATAGAGCTCTTCGCCCTAAATAAATAAAGCACGTTTTTGGCAAGATAACCACATACACATAATTGAAATACTGTTGGTGAAAACATCTTTTGAAACATAAAAATAATAAAGTTCCTTAGAAGTAGTCACTGTATAGTTGAATATATAAATAGATATGAATAATTCAAATATATATGTATTTGCGAAATCAGTCATTTCAGTACCAACACAAACAGAAGTTCCTCAGGATGACGAAGATGAGGATTGGGACGATGATGATGAATCGTCTGAGGTAGATGACGATGGTAGAGTCTATAAAAATCCTAGAAATTCACCATCAACAGAGTGCCCCAGAGATGAGGAGCAAGCAACGCTACTAGGGCAAAAATGTTTAAGGAAATGCTCGTCGGATGAAGATTGTAAAAGTAAAAAGAAGAAATGCTTATGCGATGGGGTGTGCGGAATGTCCTGCATAAAACCAGGTAAGTGCTTTTGCGATTGTTGACTTTTTTACTTATGTGGATTTATATCTTTACATAATACTAAGGTTAATTACAATGGACGATTTTATATATTCATTTATTTACATACTATTACAACAATGAATTAATATATTATTAATATTAATATATTATATTATTAATTAACATATGAAAAAAATCTTAAAGAGCTGCGGCTCAGACGAACGCCTTTAAAAGTTCATTTAAACATAAATTTATCTTGTATGAATATTTAGACCGAGAATGCCCTGAATTAGCACAGCCTTCGTTGGGTCAAGTTTCCGTTGCTGGCAGACATTTTGGTGCGCGTGCTTCGTACTCATGCCCCCATGGCTATCATGTTGTAGGTCTCCAGAGTCGATTATGCCAAGCAGATGGCAATTGGGCTGGCGCTGAGCCAGCATGCAAACAAAATAGTAAGTAAATTATTCCCTTCCACAAACATGCATTTATATTTTATAAATTAAGACTGTGGGCGAGTTCAATGAAAATTCCACGAAATTCTTAGACTATTGTGAAAAATATTTAAATTATATAAAACAAAAAAATAGTAAACATTTTTCACATCTTTTCAATTTAGGAGGATTTTGTTTTGGTACAACTTTCTATATTCACAATAACTGACGATATTTCATGCAATTTAGGGGATGGAATTTAAATGGATTGAATAACGTTTTGGTTTTCATTTGTAGTTTACTGTCTGAAGCCACCACAAATTGAGCACGCTCGACATTCCGCTTTGCCCGAACAAGAAACGTTCGATTTGGACTCCACTGTGCAATACCACTGCCACACTGGCTACGTTACAAATGGATTTCCCAGAGCAAAATGCCTTGCCATCGACGGCCAGGCCAGCTGGTATGGCCCTGATATACAATGCGAACGTAATAAAAATGAATTATCTTTGTCCAAGCAATTGCACCGTCATTCATTCATTACATTTCAGCCAGATCATGCGGTCAACCACCAGATCCGGCATACGGATGGCATGCTGGCGAGTGCTACACATTCGGCTGCAAGATAACATACAACTGCGGCAATGGCTACGAGCTCGTTGGCAAGCATGAACGTTACTGCCAATCGGACGGTTCCTGGACACCCAAGGAGCTGCCCACCTGTGTCTGTAAGTGAACTTTTATAATACTAACAATTAATATTATAGTATTATTATTTGATTTTCTCAATTGATTTATTTTTATATTATTTACAAGCCATAAGTGATAAAATTGCCACCGTAGCAAGCGAGGCACTATAAAGATTTTGAAACACTTACATAACAATAGAAGTTTTAGCATCGAAGAGACAAACAGACACTCTTTTAAGCAATGACAGGATGCGCTTTAATCGTTGTTAAATTTTAAGAATAATGTTAAAAATTGTTAGGCAAATGTTATTAATAAATAAAGTTACCGCAAATAAAATAAAAGTTGTTTTATTATTTATCGCTAGAAATCCGTTCATAAATTCAAAAGAACTCATTTAAGCAGATTTAGTTTAACTAATTAAAAACCATCCATTTGCGGTAACTTTCTTGAAGTCGAGTATTTAGATATCTGATATTAGCTGTTTTATTAGAACCTAACTCAAAACAAGCCTCACACTATAAACTGTTGTATGCGGCGTGTTGATTTCAAATCCGTGATCCGTAAACATTATTGTCTCCTTTGTGTCCTTACGTTAAGAATTGACCCACATTTTTGAAATCATAACACCGAAGACATTGGAAAATATCCGAGTTCTTTGTCCTTGAATAAAAAGTACAATTTCGATGAACAGTTTAATCAGGGAGATTACGATTAGTTTGGAAAGAATAAAGTTGAAAGGGGAACCACAACAAATTACTGGAATATAATCTGGTGACATTTTTCTGATCTGTAACTTGGCATAGTATAAAATAGAATATATTCAAGTAAAATTCATATAATTTATAAATATTATTGCACTATTGAGACACAAGGGAGTATGTGAAATGTCTATATCATTATTATGTATTATATCTTAAACCATAATTAATTATGAGTGCAAGGTGTTGGGGGAATGAGTACTAGCTACAGAGGCCCTCGTCTCGACAAGAAAAGGATTTTATAGAAAGAAGCAGTTTGCAGACCAATCCACATCATCAAAGCGCAGGACGCTATAATCTCTCCATGTTGCAATATATACAGTACATATTGTTACGAAATTGCCTTCTCGACAATTTATTCTAACTCTTAATACACGGATTCGTACCACTGGATTGAGTAGTAATCAAACAATCGCTGGTTAAATTAAAATAACTAACTTTATTTAATGAATGCAATTTACACGCTTAATATGAGGCTTAAAGTTTGTTTACTTTAATACAATTTTGCACTTTAATAACTCATTTAATCACTTTATTACTTCTTAATAATGTAACTACTACAAGTGAAATGCACGATGTACACACTGTTACTATTGCTATTCAACTGCGTCTCGACTTTAATTGTGTGGTGGCCTATATACCTTTCGAACAGTTGAAGTTTCTGGAAAATTCTAGAATGTTCCTACACTTCGAAAGATGTTTCAAGAGGGTTCTTGAGTAAGCTTTTTTCGAATAGATTGTGTCTTTACTAGAATACACCTCTCTCGTAGTGAACTGCACTTATTCTCAAACTTTAAATGTGATCCTAAAAGTATGCAATTATTTATGTTTCAATATTTTGCCCAGGCTTGAAACGACTCTAAACTAAGTTAATGAGTTGCATACGTAGTATCAAGGATAACACCACTTAACCGAACAGAATTTGATATGAATTTAACATTTTTGACACTCACCTCAAGCTAAAAGTTCCACCCCGATTTAAATTTTGGATTATTTTAAGATTCTTTTAGTGCAAAAGTAGATATTTAATTAAGGTAGATCGAAAATAGATTGGAAAATTTTGAATTTTCCATGCAATTTAAGTCAACTCCCTCACAACCGTAAATCAGTCTCGTTAAAGTTGCTAGACTGGTCTATGCTGATCATCATATTTAGGAAAATGTACATAAGACTCCGCTGTATTATGTACGTCACAAATGTGAAGAAAAGTTAATATTTATATATTTATATGTATAGTAAATCGTTTAAGACAACACTCCATTACACTTATCTAAGCCTTAAATATAGACCAAGGGAATAATCTATTTCCATGTGTGTGATTTTCTTAAAGTGGTCACATCTGTTGTTTGCCCCACACCGGAAAATCCAAAAAATGGCAAAGCGACATATACCACACTAGCATATAATTCGGTGGTAAGCTACGAATGCCGTTACGGATACACCCTGGTCGGAGAGAGCTCAAGTAGATGTGGTGCTGACCGGAAGTGGAGTGGCACCCTACCAGTTTGCAAAGGTAATTCTCATGTTATGCTAGCCTAGGGATTACCCTAACTAAATATAAATAATGACAGAAATCAATTGTGGACATCCTGGTGTACTGTACAATGGCTGGATTGAAAATATCGAAGCAGGCACCGGGTTGGGGGCCAGTATTATATTTCGGTGCCAACCTGAAATGCTAATACAAGGGCATTCGTCGAGTGTTTGCCAAATTGATGGACGATGGCGCAATTCAATACCCGAATGCTTGGCGCCTTGTGTTGTGCCAACTATATCGCAAGGCTATGTTATTCCCATTGAGATTATAACCGATGAGAACGGTACCACCATAATAACACCAACCACCGCTCAGACTCCAACGGCAACAGGTGGTGTTGAGAAGGTGAAGCACGGTACTGCTTTAGAGGTGAAGTGCGACGAAAATTATGAATTCCCAGTATCGCTGCTGAGTTCGCCCACTTGCAACAATGGCACTTGGAGTATTATACCGCGATGTGTGCCCGCTCGTTGTAAGAGTATGCCAAAGCCACCAAAACATGGCATGGTATTGGCACCAAAAACTGAACACGGCATGAAGGCCAGATTTAAATGTAAAGATGGTTTTAAACTAGTGAGTCCGGAGGGTAAAGATGTGACTGATCCCAATGACTATGTGCTGACCTGCTCGTTCGGAAATTGGACTGGAGAGACACCCCAATGCCAGGAAGTATTTTGCTCTTTCCCAGGATATATACCGAATGGGAAAGTTCTGTTAGTTGGAAATATGGGTCTCTACGACTACCGACCGTATGTGAAGAAGGTATTTATTACAATCGCCAAGTCTGATACGTTTCGAAATATCAATTATGAAAGAGGAACAATTATTTAGATCGTTAACAACAAGCAAATAATGTACGATTGCGATAAAGGTTACGTGCTGGAGGTTGGTCCCCCAGGCGCAACATGTGTTGGCGGAAAGTGGCGGCCATTAGAATTGCCACAATGTTTACTAGGACAACATCCAAGACTAAGATGGAACCGTAGGCGGCGCTCGATTCAAATGAGGTACTTGCGCTCCCTGTATCTGCTGAAGAATCAGCGTACAATGAAGCGAAAATGGGAGGATTGCTTGAATGATTCCGTAGCGCAGTTACAGTCACTGCGAAAAGAAATGCGTAAGTATATACAGCAATTTTCTTATTAATTGCATTAGTTTCCAAGTTTTTCATAAACATTCTTCTCTTGCAATTCTTGTGCATCTTTATGTTTAGGGTCTGATAATAATTGGAAAAGAAGGGTTAAGCGCAATCCCACAGAAATTGAACAAGCATATTCCAAGTACTACCAGAAGATCAAGCAGAAATATCAAAATTATGTGAAAAACCTATTGGGTTATAGTAGACTATATAATTCGGCAGACTTCCGAAATCCTACAAAAAAGATACAAGTCCAAGATGGGCGTTGGTACAACACCTATAACAGTCCCGACCTACTTACTAGGTTTAAAGCAACACACAAATCGCGCATATTGGCAAATGACTTCTCTAATCTCGACTATGAGGAACCTGAATATACAAGAAATAGAGGCGTAGCAAAAATACCAATGCCGAATATTAATGAGAATTCAAGGTACACATCACAAAGAACTGCTAATCAAAGTCTAATGAACGACAACAACTCGTTCAACTTTTTCCTGAATAATCTGCGTAACACTCCTAAAGTCAAAAATGAGACCGATTTAATAGAACAGCTAAAATCGCAAATAGTTCGGAGACGCCGCAAACGTAGCAGCATTCATGCTGAAGAAGATTTGATTGATCACGCAGAAGTTAGGGAAGGGGGAAGGAAACGACTGCGTGGTCCATGCGAAGACTTGGACTGGGATTCTTTTGCCAATGTAACGATTGTAAGACCGGGCAAGTCTCCTGGCAGAAATAGCGTGGGTATTATGTTGCATGTGGACTGTAATGCTGGATTTAAGCTAAATATTAAAGGGGATAACGTCACTGCCCGTTGTATACGTGGCATTTGGAAGCCCGAAACTCCGAAATGCCTTTCAGGTACATACAAACGAGTAATGTAATAAGATCCGTTATTAATTTGTTGCTTCTTCTGTTCAGCGCCATGCTTAGTTCCAGCAGTCGAACATGGCCAGTACTACAAGGTGGAACCGCACACAAAGTTGTTGAGTGACAAACCATCGCTGACGCCACTGTCCACATATGAAGAAATTCAGTCGAATGAGTTCATTACTTTAGAATGCGAGGAGGGATACAATACTCAAGTGAGCTGTATATATGTATATATATTTATAAGTTGTATCTATTAACTTGTATGTATGTACGTAGGGCTCAGCGCAGTTAAGATGTGCTCATGGCAGTTGGTCAGTGAACGCATTTTCAGAATGCATATCGATTCCATGCACTCTGCCAAATATACCTGGTGTTCTATATCAGGTATGGAGTTATATATATAAGGATAATTTAAGATTTCTCTGCAATTTGCTTCTTTTTTCTTATTTTGTAAGGGTGGATATCGCCCAAGTTTAACCATAGGCCATGGGAGCTCTGTAAGTGTCCACTGCGAGCACCCATTGAATGCCTTACCTATTGAAATGACATGTAATAATGGAGTTTTAAGTCCACAAACTATCCATTGTGAGTCGGGATTGCGCAAGTCACGCGAGGAACTGTTGGCAAAACTTGAAGCATCTGCAAATGAAAAATCAAATAGCGATTCCTTACCTAGAGTGGATTCTGAGATGGAAGACGTGAGCAACACAACAGACGAGTTGCAAAATGTCACCGAAGAAGTGAAAATGTGTGGACCACCAAGTATCACAGATGGTGCTCTCGTCTACAAGTAAGTTGCATTATTGTTCTTTCTATTATGTGGACTCCACTCACACTTGTGTACATTTGTGGTGGAATTTCCTTATTCGATATATTCTTGGCGAATTTCCTTATTCGATATATGCACTGTAGCATTTTAGCAGTGAAAGTGTTCATTATTATCACTGAATTGATAATGGAATGGAAGGGGTCTCAACCCGGAAACTTATGCTGTGTACCAGAAATTATGGCTGACCTTAGCAGATGGTGACACTCCAAGACGACTCTTCGCGGAGATTCAAAGATGGCCTGTGAGGTCATTCTATCCGATCGCGATAATTATTGAGTGTGTCATAATAGGGCCATTTGAGACTGCAGTGACTAGATCCTGCCCTTTTTTTAATCTTAATCTTATTAGTTCATATGCTATCGCTTCGATACTGCATTGATCTGGGACTCAAGTTAGGTCAAAAGTATTCTGAAGTGAGAGAGCTGTTAGAGCCCTTTTACAGTTTTTAATATTGTCCGATTGCACAAAATCTGATATTATGGCTTCTTGGTCTGGATACTGTTATTATGGGATCTTGCTCTCTATACCTGGAAAGGTTCCCACAATCTTCGCCCAGAAGTCATTATTATGCCCATACAGAGAACTTCTTTTACTGCATTCGTTGCTTGTACTATGGAAACCTGCGCCTGTGTACTCATTCCCTTCTAAGACAGATATCACCAGTACAAGTTCTGCTGTGTTTCGTTATTAGACTGTGACTCAACAGCTAAACAGAATAAGCTAAACATAAATAAACGTTAAATTCAAATTATTAATATCATATTCAAATATTTGACATTACATTAAAGTCATAATTGCAACCAGAGTATACAGAGAAGCGACACTTAACGTCAAATTTTCTGACGTTTAAAGAAAAATGTATTTGTTTATCATTAGTTGGCTATACGGATAGGTTTGTTTATCATTGGTTCTCAGGAAAATCAACCACACTATTACAGTTTTGCGCATATGTAAGTGTGCGCAAAACGAGAGACGTTTAAGTGTCGCGTCTCTGTGGTATCTGGTTACAACAGTCGATATGCGCTACTTTTGCTATCTCGTTTTACATAAAAAGACATTAGTGATAAGTCGCCAGGTATGTTGTCTCTTTCTGTCATATTAAAAGTGTGTACCAGGGCAAACTTATTAGGTGATTGCTAAGGAAAATCACTTTCTGCTTGAGCGTTTTTTACGTTAGTTAATTTTTTTAAGTGTGTTTAGCGATCGGCTGTTTTTACCTAATTGACAGTTACACTGGCAATCGTATTTAATGAAATTGTTGTTGTTGCAGCATTGCTGTAGCCTTAAGGTGCCCATAGACACATCATGCACTGCAAACTGCCGATGAACACTCGTGTACGTGTGAGATTGACGAACTGCGTACACACTCGTCATGCATCATTCTGTACTGCATCGTGCTAGTGTGAACATCATGCGTGCGCGAACAAGAAAATTAAGTGCCGTCGCTATTCAGCGCTTATTATATCCCATAATGCAGGCAAACTCCTGTACATTTCAATTAACACCAAAATGAATCTTTTTTTCAATAATTTTTTCTATTTTATTAATAATTAGAAATACAATTATTAATAACTATATTACTATAATTTGTGAAAAAAAATAAACAGTAGCACTAGCAGCGGGGGTATCGGCTGATTTTATTAATAAAATACACACCAAACCACAAAAAAATAACGTAGTTTCCAAAAAGTGAAACAGGATGTTATTAAATAAAAAAAGGAAACGTCAAAAAAAATGAAGAAATTGACAGAAAACCGCAAAATAACACATAAAAAATGAACAAGTTCATCGGCTGCAGTATGTTCATCGAAAAATATCAAAGCAGTTTTGATATTTCATACTGCATTGTCCGTGTGACTCACACACTCTCATCCTCTCTCAATTTCACTAATACACACTTATTGCAGTTTGCAGTGCATGATGTGTCTATGGGCACCTTTACGGCCACCTTGTTAGTGCTCCCTGGTGTGTACAATAAACATTCAGTTCAGTCGCGACTTGTGTTCCGCAGTAATAAGGAGTTGTTCAGAAGCAAATGCGCAAATGTGAATTGAATCACTCCATCTCAACAGCTTTTTAAGTGATTTTTATTATATAAGTATACTTGTAAAAGAAAACTTTGTTAATACTAAATTAACGTCCTGTTTATAAAATGTTGGCTTGAACTCCACACAACAGAATGTGAAGCCTTCATAAACAAGCACGACTATTTATGAACAAATACTCAAGATTGTATTTCGTCGGTATATATTCGAGATGCTTTTTATATAATATTAATTTTGTAAATCTCCTTACAGAAATGGAGATTTGGATATTGAAGGAGCTTACGAGAGTGGAACTGAAATTTACTTCAACTGCATACCAAGTGCAGCTGGCGAAAGAAATACTTGGAAAATCATCTGCGAAAATGGACAATGGATTGGCCGCTCCTATAATTGCGGTGTGTATTTGGGTATGAATCTCTGAATGTGCTTTAAGAATGTCTTTATTTACAGCTAATGGCACATGTTTGTTTAGGAACAATGAACCAAATGTTGTTAGCTTTTATAATGATTTAGAAATTCGTGAAGACACAGTCGACTTTCCTCCGGGTGCAACGATTATATCGAGGTAGTATTTTATCAGCATATTCTCTGACTTCCATATACTCGTATACCTAATGCCTAATGTGTTTCATGTTATCCGCATTGTATCAGATGCACAGATATAGGAAAATTCGTCATGATCGGAAGTAACGAGAGAACCTGTATTCATTCCGAATGGACAGGCACAAAGCCAGCCTGCTTCGGATTAAATCAAGAAAATGATTATGCAAGTATGTTTATACGAATAATATCCCTTATCTTATGATCAATAATCTTGGAATCTTATGTGAATATATGTAACTTTTTTTGCAGTGGAGAAAGCACCAACAATTCTTTTCCGGCATCAGAACGGACCGATAGCGCAAAGTAATGATGGCAAGTTAATTGTCTATCCGGGAACCACTCTCCATATGGAATGTCTGTGGATGAGACGCTTTGGAAATCCAAAATGGAACGTTAGTCACGATTTCAGGTAAACCCGATTGACTTATATCCTAAAGTAAATATAAATAGAATTGTCTCCCTTTTAACCTTCCCATTAGAAACTATTCTGAAGGTTGGGTTACAGAGGCGGATGAAGGCCGCGATGCGTCCTTAGAATATAGACTTAGCATTTTGAATGCTGTGGATGACGATTCCGGAATGTATACGTGTCAAACCCCAGCCAGGCATGAACATTCTGTTGAAGTTGTTGTGAAGGCAATAAACTGTCCAGAAATACCAATACGTCGAGGTCTCATTGTCAGTACGAATGATACAAAACTTAGCACTCGAGTATTGCTTTCATGCGCCAATGGAAATTCCCTGATTGGAGCATCGGAATTATTTTGTTTGCCTAGCAGTAACTGGAGCGCTCCTTTGCCAGTTTGCGAAAGTGTTGAATGTGGGGATATACCTTTACCGAATAATGTCAGTTCACCTCGTGTTGCGGTTTTATCACGTGAGGTAGGCGGTAGAGCTTCATTTTCTTGTGCCTCTGGATATGGTTTACGAGGTCCTTCAGAGGCCATTTGTCTACCGTCCGGGGAATGGGCGACTCCATTCCCGACTTGTGTTGAAGTACAATGTGACAATCCTGGCGCTCCGCAGAACGGTTACGCACAGGGATCTGCACCGTATCGTGCAGGAGATGTAGTTCAGTTTAATTGTAACCCAGAATATATGATGCAGGGACAGCCAATTATCGCCTGCCAAGATAACGGGCGGTGGTCGGGGGGTCTACCTAAATGTGTGCAGGCTTGCTCTTACCCTGGTACTGTAATAAGCGGTCGGATGTCATCCGTGAAGTTCTATTATGCCATTGGGGAAAGCATTACGTTTACTTGCGATGCCGGTCTCGAGTTGCGAGGAGCAAAAATGCTTAAGTGCTTGAAAAATGGAAAGTGGTCCAGTGCTATTCCTACGTGTTTGTCCATTGACCAAGTAAACAAGCATCTCAACATGGGATGATAATTTAATTAACGTGCTATTAAACAATAAAATATGTTTGTGGTTTATCGAATATTATATGTTAAACATTTTAATAAATTAAAAATTCTAACAAAATAGAGGTAAATTTTTAGTTTGATACTCTGGAGCCGGACCAGTCTTCCGTGTCGTGATGTAGGAGTTGAGTAGGGATAACAAATCTCGGATGAATTTCCAGGGTGAAACAGGAAATTAAGCGTTGCAAATGAAGTATATCGGATACATGTTGAATTCCCGTTGGAGGTTTTCACAGATTTGGCTGTCAGCCTATCGATGAAATTACATCGGTGCCTGAACTACACGAACTGGTTAGTACTTGATTGTCCAGAACATCGTCTGATCGGTACTGTGCGGTACAGTGTCATACAATATGTTGGTACTAAAAAATTGTTAGCGACTCCCAGCCAGTTCAACGACACTAACTACGGCAATATTGTCTGACCGTCGAAGGAGTCAACAACTCAGCCAACTTAGTTACCACCAAAAAACGGGAAACTGATTCTAGAAAAAGCAGGTACATATACAAAACTAGTCGCCTTGCTCCTCACCAACATGGCAATGATCACTGATTGCTAATTGTATTATCTCCCTGTATTAGTCCACGTTATATGACCTGTCTTCAATCTTAGCAGGAGTCTACAGTCCCTGATACCACAGAACACCAAATAAATAACAGATAATATAATAGAAAGGATAGCATGACAGGGATCATTGCAAAAATGACTTCAAGATCCACGAGCGCACCCAACCACTGCCCATTGTGCTTTATTATTATTATTAGGAATTATTTGCGTCATGATAGTCAGTAGAGCTGCACATACTATCAAAAGCACATTCTATATCCACAGATATACCTACAATTCTCCATATGGCATTCTCTATCTTGCCAACAAGCGTGTGCAAAGTCAACTCGCAAGATTGTCCGCACGATATCGGTACCAGCCCTCTTTAAGATTAATCCAGATCTGTTAAGTACTTTTATTCTGTCTCTCCTCAATTCCCAAAGCTGTCGGTCCTACCAGAATACCGGAGTCCGGTTTAGGGACAGCCAGACGGACACAAAGGACTGCTACAAAGCTGGCAGCAATCGCTATGAATGGAGTTTCTCAACCGCAGCCTCCATGAGAAGCAATGTTTTGAATATTAAGAGCGAAGAAAACGACATAGTCGAAAAGCAGAAGCTATTGTACGCGGACCGCGGACGATGTCGTTGCAGTGCCAAAGCAGCTTCCCGACGCAAACCCTCTGAATCCGCAGAATCATTGCTGAATGACGCTGAAAGGAATACAACCGGAACTACCAACATAACGTCTAAATTGGCTTCATTTCTTCTAAACTCCTTTAAAAACTTCCAACACAGTGAACTGCTTAATGCCGCTGAATGGATAATTTGTTGGAATGAATTGAGCTGTGGACAGTCTCAGGCGCTACAAAAAGAAGAGCTTTTAATACAATTAAAATAACAATAATAACAATTTTTATAAATATATTTAAGAAATGAATAATATTGAACTTATAATAATAAAAAAATAGTTAAATATTTTAAAATGTTTAAAAGCAGATGAAGATCGATGAAGATTTTTATTTGAATATAATGAAACCAGCAAAGCTGATATAAAATGAAATATAATTTTAAAAGCCCTTCTGTCTTTTAATTCTTGTTATAATTATGTTTTAATTGCATAAATAAAAATTGTGTGATATAAAAATAATAAATGAATTGAGATAAAATTATATATGCAATACCACTAATCCTTCGTCCGTTGGGCCTGCTACCGAAGAAGACAATAAAAATATAACAGGAATACAATTTTTATAAACAATTTTTTTTTTATTACTGTATTCTTTTGTCCAAATTTATTCGTTGTATTCTTTTGTTTGCTTGAAAAGGGTTCCAATCTACAGGTGGAGCACCCTTTTGTTTTTCTTTTGCTTTTTGTTCATGAGCTAAACAAACTTGAGAGAGCTCCTTCGGGAAACTCAGCATATTGGTTGTGCCTATGTGTTATAGTGTTAATAAAACAAGGATATATTTAAATGTATACTTATAGAGATGTTTATTTAATAGAGGGTAGTCAAGATTTTGTTATGAAAAAGCACGTTGGTGTTACTTCAGTTTGGCTGATGCAATCGTTAGTCTCATTAATGTGATTGCCACACTTCCATTTTGTAATTCATGTTTTTGAGTGATGCCAGATCTTTCTATACTATGACATCCCCTTTGTTTTATAAATATTAGTAAACTTCATAATCGTCCAATCGTCGTGGTAGTTTAGTTTCTCTTCTAGCTCTTTGTATGGGATTATTTTGTTGGTGTTGTGAATCCACATTTTCCGAATCGCGGTGATCTCCGATAGATGTTTCATCTGACTGATGGGTTTGAGGTTCAACTGGTAACTGTTGTAACTGTTCACTTTGTATGATGTCAGATTCGTATTCTGATCCTGAAGTCAAGTCTTTTCTTATGTCCCGTTGTTCCGAGTTAGGTGATATTGATTTCGGCTTCATTATGTGGATGGTGTTTAACCTGTACCTTCCTTGGTCAGCTCTCACTATATATGATCGGTCTGCAGCTTTTTGTTCAATTCTGCCCTTTACCCAGTTTTCATTTGGATTTTGTTTAATAAATACCGGGTCACCTTCTTTCAATTTGCTGTCCTTGCGTGTTCCACGATCGAAATATTTCTTGTTATATTGGCGTTGTTGTTCAATTTGTTTAGGTATGTTTTGTACTATTTCGAGATTTAAATTCGATGATGGTAAGTTACATCGCAACCATCTACAAAACAATCGTTTAGCCGGGCTGGAACCAATTTTGTTTGGGGTATTTCTCCATAAGAGCAATGCTTTGTAAAAATCTGTGTTTGAAGCCACTGCTTTTTTCAGTAAATGTTTTGCAATTTTTACAGCCGCTTCAGCTTTGCCATTCGCCTGTTGATAGTGAAGGCTAGATGTTCGATGGTCAAACTCCCACTCTATTGTAAAATTTTTGAACTCGGAGTTGACAAAATTTGTTCCATTGTCCGTAATCACCTTCATGGGTATACCGTATCTGCTGAAGTTTTTTCTACATGTGTTTATAGTTGTCTTTGCTGATAAATTGTTTCTTTCTTCGATTTCAAAAAAGTCGGAGTAATGGTCTACTGTTATCAGGAAATATCGAGTTTTGCCTTTAACTTGAAGTTCACATACGTCCATAGATATAATTTCGAAAGGTGTAGTTGGAATTTCTGGTATAACTAGGGCTTCTCTTTGTTGTTTCCTTGCATATATGTTGCATATATCACATCCTTGTATCATCTGTTTAATTTCGTCTGTTATTCCTCGCCAGTACACCGTTTCCCTTGCCAATTTTAATGTTGATTCAATGCCCAAATGGGGTTGATGTAATCTGCTTAATATTTCACGTCGCATTTGCTGTGGTATAAGTAATCGGTTTCCTTTAAAAATCAAATCGCTGTTGATGACGAGCTCGTCTCTTATATTCCAGTATTGCTTTATATTTTCATTCACATTACTTTTGTCTTCAGGCCAACCTTCTCTTATTGTTGCCATAAGGGTTTTCATAATGTTGTCGCAAGATGTTGCCTCTTTAATTTTGTTAATCGTTGTCAAACATATTCGCTTTTCGTCGACGTCACTGCATTCATTTAGCTGTTCTAATTCCATCTCAATGTTGTATATGTCGAGTGATTTCTCCAATTGACACGGTGCTCGAGATAGAGTATCGGCAATATACATTTCGCTTCCCTTCGTATATTTAATGTTGAAATTGTAACGTTGTAATGCCAAAATCATGGACTGTAACTGTTGTGTATGCTACCGTACATCGCTCTATCGTTTGCACAGTTAACTCAGTTTCGGCCAGAAAACTTTTCTGCAGCCCCTCGTCCTTCATGCCGCACACAAAACGGTTTCGTAGCATGCGTCTACTGCCAACGTACGCAACGCTGCCATATAGCAGCTGACGGACTCGCCCGCGTGTTGATCACGCTTGTGGAAATGATAAAATGCAGCAATCTCGGATGGCCGAGGAGAAAGATGATCGGTCAATATCTTGTATATTTCTGATAAATTCAAATCACTGACCTGTTTGGGTGATGCCAATGATGTCAATAGATCGAAGAGTGGCGCACCGGCCAGCGTGAGAAAAGCCGCCTTTTTTCGTGTTTCATCTGTGACATCATTGGCCAGAAGATATAGTTTGAATCGCTCCATGTATGTTGTCCATTTTTCTGGAAGACCCAAATCGAAGGGTTCCAAACTGCCAACTCCAGCCATGACTATTAATTGAGTATAATTAGCACTCAAAGTTGGTTTTATTTCTTCAACTGTACTTTCACTATTCTTGACGGCGGCGGCGCTATTACTTGCTTGTTCGCCTAGATCGTCTGCCATGTGCGGTGTCTAACCTCAAAAACTGGCTGCTGTCAGTATGTATTTCCTAATCGTATGATTCTCGCCTCGTTACTGTCTCAACCAGACATAACGGCACTTCACTGTATGTATGTCGCTCGCTTCGCTGCGACGCCGACGTTTCTCTATTCTGTTTTGTCTTCTTTCTCGACAACTTGCGAATTCTTGTGCAAGTTTTGTTCTTTATTTCTTCTTGTAATCGCGTATGTAATATAAGCAAATATATACACGATTCAACGCACGCAATTTAATGATTAATCGCTAATCCCATCCTCGTCGCCAGTCAAACTTCCACCACGCGGCATTCCATTTGCCATCAAAGAGCTCGTCGAGGGCGAAATCAACCGTTTATGCAGTCAAGGTATTTTGGAGCCAGTGGAGTACTCCGATTGGTCAACTCCAATAGTACCAGTTATGAAGAAGGACGGATCAATCAGAATTTGTGGTGATTATAAATCAACGTTAAATCAGGCAGTCAAACCACGCTGCCACCAAATACCGGCAGTCAGTACACTGTTAGCATCAATTGAAGGAGGATCAATATTTGCAAAAATCGACTTGGCACAAGCGTACCAGCAGCTAGTAGTCGACGAACGTTCAGCGTCACTACAAACTATTTCCACGCACAAGGGTGCGATCAAGGTGACCAGACTCCAATTTGGTATAGCATCAGCTCCTGGCATATTTCAAAGCTGTATCGAGGGTACTCTACAGAACATTCCTGGCGTTTTGCCGTACTTCGACGATATAGTGATCATGGGCAAAACAGAGGAAGAGCTGGCTTCCAGGCTAAAGGAAGTATTGTCACGGTTCGATAAAGCTGGTCTACGCTTACGCAAAGACAAATGTCAATTTGGTGTACCATCCGTAGAATTTCTGGGCTTCAAAGTCGACGCTTTTGGTATACGGCCATCTGCGGAAAAGGTCAATGCAATCAATGATGCACCAGCACCCAAGGACAAAAAGCAGCTTCAAGCTTTTCTGGGTCTACTCAACTTCTACCATGCGTTTTTGCCGCACAAGGCAACAGTTGCAGAACCTTTGCACCGCCTTTTGGATAAAAACGCTCACTGGACTTGGCAGAAAGAGCACGACATTGCTTTCTGCAAACTAAAGAAACTTATCACATCAGACGACGTATTAGTCCACTACGCTGCGCAGTTGCCGCTAGTACTAACATGTGACGCATCGCCATATGGACTCGGAGCAGTCCTCAGCCATAAATTATCAGATGGATCGGAGAAGCCAATCGCATTCTACTCACGAACACTGTGCAAGCGATAGAGCGATGTACGGTAGCATACACAACAGTAACCTTTTCGGTGTTTTGAGTAATGGTTTTCTAAAAATGTTTACCAAAGGAGAATGATCGGTTTCTATTGTTACGTTCTTCCTTCCACAAATGTATTGGTCAAATCGTTTACACGCAAATAGCACTGCTAACATCTCTTTTTCTATCTGAGCATAGTTTCGTTGTGTTGGTGTCAGGGTCTTTGAGGCATATATTATGGGATGATCATCTTGTAATAAAGTACAACCAAGCGCAAACGATGATGCGTCCGTCTGTATTACAGCCGGTTTCCTTGCATTGTAGTATTGTAATACAGGAGTTTCCGTTATTAGTTTTTTTAGCTTTTTAAATGCTTCCTCCTGTTCTGCCCTCCACTCAAAATTTGTCTTTACATGTGTAACTCTTCTTAAGGGTTCGGTTACTTCTGACATATTAGGTATAAACTTACTCACGTATGTTACAAGTCCCAGGAATCGTAGGGTATCCTTTTTATCGTTAGGTGATGGCATGTTTATTATGGCACTTATTTTGTCCGGATCGGGTTTTAATCCCTCGTTGGTTAGGACGTGTCCAAAAAATTTTACTTTCTCCTGACATACTCTCATCTTCGTCTTGTTAACTTTCAAGTTTTCTTCACGTAGACGTTGTAATAATTTGTCTAAATTTTCGTTATGGTTCTCAATTGCCTCACTTTTGGTATAACCCTTTCCAAATACTAAAATATCGTCAGCTATACAAACTACGCCTTTCAATCCAGCTATAACCTGGTTTTGCCGCATTTGGAATATTTCCATTGCTGGCTTTATTCCGAAGGGTACACGGTTAAATCGATATTTACCAAAGGGTGTCCAAAATGATGTTAATTTACTGCTTGCTTTATCCAATTCGAGTTGCCAAAAACCATGTTTAGCATCCAGTATGGAAAATATCTTGGCATCTGCTAATTCGGTTAGAATTTCCTCTACCGTGGGAAGCTGGTACTTTACATCTTTGAGAGCTTCGTTTAAACCCTTTGGATCGATGCATACTCTTAGTTTGTCATTTTTCTTCACTAGTACCAGATTACTCGTCCAATTGGTATGTTCTGGTTCTCTAACTATGACCTTCATGTTCTCCATTTCTTTCAGTGTTTCCCTCAGCTGTTCTCGTAATGCTATAGGTATTCTTCTTGGAGGCTCATTTTTGGGTGTTATGCTGTTGTCTATTTCCAATGTTATGTTGCCTTTCAGTTTGCCTAGACCTTGAAATAAATCGTCATATCTGTTAATGATTTTATAAGCTTGTTCCTGTTCGGCAGAGTGACTTTCAACCTTTTTACATAATTCTATGAGCTTCAACGATTGACATGTTTGTAATGAGAGTAAAGGACAGTGATTATTTTCTATTATGTAAAATAATAATATATACTCAGCCCTGTTCCTCTCAATTTTCAACTGTGTTGTTCCGATTGGTGTAATTTGTGTTCCTTCTATGGTTCTAAGCTTCGTTTGCGTCTTGTTAATTGTTGGTTTTGCTTCTATCTCCTTCAAATTGTTGATTCCTATGATGTTGCAGTTTGCGCCGGTATCAAGCTGACATTTTGTGTGATACGCAACGTTGTTGTTGTTGTAAATCTTCAGTTCCAAGTAAAGTCCTTTGCTGTTGTTGTTTAATACGGTGTTCAGTACAAATTCTTCGTCTATTTCTGATGTTTCCTCGTCACTATTGGTTGATGTTACCACCTCTTTGATTGCCCTTGCATTGTGGCCTTGTTTGTTGTTGTTATAAGCTGACATGCAAACTCGAGCGTAATGACCTCTTCTATTACATTTATGGCATGTTAATTTTCTAGCCGGACACTATTCCAATGTGTTGTGATATTCGTTGCCACAAAATTTGCATAATTTGTGTTCAAATCTATTTTGTTTTTGTTGTTGATTTCTGGCTCTATGTGGTATCTGTTGTAGCTTGTTTATATCAAATTGTT
Source organism: Clusia tigrina (assembly GCA_920105625.2). Taxonomy (NCBI): domain Eukaryota; kingdom Metazoa; phylum Arthropoda; class Insecta; order Diptera; family Clusiidae; genus Clusia; species Clusia tigrina. The sequence continues at coordinate 36,552,270 of OV050033.1, read as the reverse complement.
TGTTCTCTATACCACGTAGCTGTTGTTCCGTAGTTTCCTTTGATCTGCATATTTCAATAGCCTTTGTCAAAGTTATGTTGTTGTCGAGCCATAGTTTTTGCTTTAGATCAGGGTCTTTGATAGAACATATTATCTTGTCGAGTAGAAGGTCTTCCTCTAGTGGACCATATTGTGCATTCTTTATAAGACTCCTCAATCTGTTGAAATACTCGTCATATGACTCTTCCGGGTCTTGTTTGGCCATGTTAAATACAGCTCTAATATATCTTTTGTTGAGTTTTGGTGTTAGATTTTTTTTCTAGCTCGTTTAATAGACCACTTACGGTTCGTCTATCCTCATCTTTTATTGGCATATTGGTGTATCTTCTAAATGCGTCATCACCGATGGCTGTTAACAAAATTGCCTTTTTGGCCTCTTCAGATTGTGAGACTAAACCTGTTGCTGTTAAATAGTTTTCGCATTGTTGTTTGAAGTATTTAAAATTTTCACTTATGTTTCCCATTGTTGTTTGAAGTATTTAAAATTTTCACTTATGTCCCCATCTCCTATCTTTAGTGGTCCCGGTAGTGGTATTTGTGGTAGAACACTTTGAGTCGGCTGTGTACTTCTAATTGATGCCTTATTAATTTCTGCCCGTAAGGACGCAATCTGTTGTTTTAATTCTGCTACTTCACTCATTTTACTGTTGCTTTTACAGTAGGTATTAAAATTTTTCTAAAAATTTTCCCACATCTGACACCATAGTGTTAATAAAACAAGGATATATTTAAATGTATACTTATAGAGATGTTTATTTAATAGAGGGTAGTCAAGATTGTGTTATGAAAAAGCACGTTGGTTTTACTTCAGTTTGGCTGATGCAATCGTTAGTCTCATTCATGTGATTGCCACACTTCCATTTTGTAATTCATGTTTTTGAGTGATGCCAGATCTTTCTATACTATGACACTATGTCTGCACCTTGAGTCACAAGCTTAATTAATTTTATTATTTTTGTTTGGTGTTATAAAGTAATTATAGTACATAAAAAAAAATAGTGTGCCAGATTAAACGGTAAATAGAGAAGAATTAAGAAGCGTGATCAAGTTGGCGGAGAAATTTCACATTTTCATCGGCTTGGCAATATTACATTAAGGGCCTGTTTTACAATGCATACTTGAGTCGAAGCTAAGCTTAAGTTATACTTAAGTACGAAAAACAGTATCACAGTGTATACTTAAGCTCATTAACATTGGCTGTATTCTTTCAGCTCATCGGTTGCCTATCGGATGAGTGAAACAGCGCAGTTTGTAATTGGGCTGCTACAAGAAGTTGTCAATTTATACATAAACAGCTGTTCTACCAACAGCTAGGTAACAGTATTAGGTGTTGAGTACGGTAGCGAAGAAAATTTCGGCTGAAAGAAATGGCGTCCGCTGAAAAAAATTCGGAGAATTCTGATCGGGTCGGTAACCGATGGGCTGCAGGAATGCAGCCACTGATGCTTAAATGTCGGCTGATCATTTGATTGTTTTTGAAAAAATTACAGTTTTGACTGACGGTTTGAACTTGGAACATGAATGATAGTTCGGCCAGTACGAGGTCTCATTCAAAACTGATGAATTTTTGACTGTCAAGCATGTTCGATAATGTGTACTTCACTTTAAGAGCAGTTGCATTCACGGCTCTCAGCAGTTGAGTAATTTCTCAAAATTTGACTGGAGCAACCCTGTTAAAGAGACGCTTCATTTAATAATCCATGAAGTGATTTTAAATTTATAATCACCTTTAAAGTGATTCCTAAAAAGTACTTTAGCACAATACACAAATCAATAATATTACATACTCGAATTAACACAACTGTTACAATTTAATGCACAAAATCTTCGCTATACTCCATAACTCAAAATTTGGACTATATTCTTAGAATTTGCTCGTTCGCTTAGTACCGCAATTTTAATATAAAATAAATAAATAAAACAAACTACTAGAAAATTTTGTATACCTCTGTATTAGAAGTCCTTCCTTGAAACTTATATTTAGTTGAACTAATTTTTAACTCTAATTAATGTTAGTTACACTAATTAAAATAACGAACTCGAAATAAAAGAAAAAGAGAATTCATATTAAAGAAATAGTAAAAATATTTCATTCACTAACTCCACAAGTATAATAAGCCACAATTATATTTAGCTAATAATAATAGACTTCTGGATAGTAGCTAAAATAACTTTTGATCTGTTTAATTGCATGTAATATATTATTTATTTATTTACAAGAGAGATAAGAATCAATTCTTATCCTAGATACAAAATTTATGAGCACTAGCTGCCAGTGCTTTCAGCTCGCTGATATTTATGTGAATTAGGAATAAATATTGAAATTCCATAATTTAAAGGTAAGACTTAAAGATATAATATATTATTAATATTGTAAATTAATCTAAATTTTTAATTAATAATATAAAAATACTATTCTATTTTGACCGAATTTATTTTATCTTCTTATGATGAGATACATTTTTGACACAATTTCTCCAAACGTGTCCACTGTTTTTTGATGCATGGAAAAATGAAATGAAACGTTGTGAAATGGAACAAAAATTGAGATTAAAACAGAATATGTTAAAAAAAAGAAAAAGCATGTTAAAGAAATCAGCTGATACAGTTTTTCTTCAATTCATTTTCGATTTCGTTTTCGCTTTCATTCCACGCAGGAGACAATGACAAAATGCGTAAAGATATATTTTGAGTTGTGATTCTGCAATAAAACGGCAGTTTTCGTTTCGTTTAATTGTTCCTTTATTCTTTTCTTACATATATTTTTGTAACATTTTATACGCGTTTAGTGAGTGGTAGCGGATATGTCATGTATGTAACCAAAAAGTGACCAAACTGATTAACGAATTTATTTCTTCTATGTTATAAGGTAAATATGAAAGAAACAAGCTACTTTTCTCTCAAGGGCCGATATAGTAAATGCATAGTAAGGTCAATGGGCTTTGCCTTTGTACGTGTAAGGCAGCAGTGTGTGTGGTGTGAGACGATATAACGGCTTGTTTCCAATTCCAGTACATAACTAGGAAATAAAAAGCGGCCGCGTCATTCTGGCTAAAACTAAAAAAGTCATCGGTTTCGACAAAACACTCGTTTTTTAGTGTCTGACCAAAATAAAATTGTAAAATAGGTCACTAGCATTACATCACGCATGTGGGACCTTGAGCATAATATTACTTTAAACTCTTCATTTTTGAATTTCCTCCGACACTGCTTTTAAGTTACACTTGTTAATGACTTTCGCCAAAATTATTTTATTTAACGAAATAAATTAATTGAGGTCCCACCAACACGCGTGACTGCGATTTTTGTTGGGGTTTATTTGGCTCCATTTAACAGCAGCTATAAAATTGGCCTTATTGTTTTTTATGTTAGTGCTCTTATTCTGCCTTCAATCAGTTCAATAACAAATTAATTGATTCAGTATATTATACATATATACAATTAATTTTGTGTACTTGTAAGTACAATATATATACACACATATACATATATATTATTTATATTTTTCAGTCTGTAATATGCGGAACCAGTCTGTAGGGGGTTACGTTCGGCATTGTGTCTAAAACAAGTTAAATCTCGTGTAGGGTTCGCATGTATAGAATTTGTTATTGGGGCTTTTTGCGAAAGTTGATCGACACTCAATGTTGGAATATTGTGAACTTTGGGATTGGATTTTCTGTACTAAAGTTCGCAATAACTGAGCAGTAATTGCCAACAGTGCGTTTTCGAAGAAGTTCGCAGACAGGGACCATTGTGTCAATAAAGAACCAACCAACTGTTAACATATTGGAGGCACCAGAGCGTGCGCAAACCCCCAATGCGTAGAACAAACAATTGCACGTACAACAAGCACACTTATAACAAATGGAAAATAATAATTCTTCAATTGATGGTTTTTTTCCCAATTCCATTTACTTGTGTACAAAAAATAGAAATGTTTGTGGCATACATATAATAAATGCAAAATTAGTTGTAGTGGAAAAGTGGAAAAATATGGGCGAGATATTTGATTGACACATATTAATCAGCCGAAATTAATGCGGTAGTTCTGATGATCGACTTAGCTGCCTTATCGAAATTGCACACTTCAAAAACTCACTCAATCATTGTTATAAAACTAATGTAGTAATTGTATTGCTTTCTTAAGAGACAACAACAAAACTATTTCACCCGATAAATAATTGTTTCAATGTAGTGTCGCGTGTACGAGTGAATGTATGGGCGTGTGTATGTGTGTGTTTAGGAGATAAAGCGAAATGTTTGAATCTGAAAGTTTTATTTGTTAAATCTTGACACAATTTGAATAGCATGTATGTATGTCGCCAGAATGATTTTCCAAATGCAATACGGTCGACTCTCGATTGTCGGGGTAGCAAGCTATTCAAGTTTTTTTCATAGAAAATATAAATATAATTCTTCATAGGCCACCCTCTGTGGTCTAGTGGTAAGCATGCTAGATTCACACCCCGAGGGTCATAGGTTCAAATTCTGCCACGGGCTTGGTCTCCAAAATGCTTCTTTCTATAAAATCTTTTTCTCTTCGAGTCGAAAGCCTCTGTAGCTAGCACTCATTCCCCCAACACCTTGCACTCATAATTAATTATGGTGCAAGATATAATAATAATAATAATAATTGCTCATACACTTATGTACTACAGAATAAACCAGATGGAACATAGTTTTGATTTATATATACTGAAATTACTCCTAAAGTAGTTTGTACTTGAATAAACGCTTTTCTATTGTAGATGCATTAAAGTGTTTTTTAAGAACTCTGTTAAAAATTGCACCTCTAAATTAACTCGTCAGCTGGATTATATAATCCTCTTCCAACAAACATGTTGAAGTGAATTTGAATGTGTTTTTGTGAATTTTTGAATTCTCCAATTATCAAATGAATTGTTCTTGGCGGCTGGCAGATAAAAGAAAACTCATTGACCTAATTTACACGACAATTGCTATTTTGTCAGTATATAAAACTACGTAAGCCAATAAGCGCCGAGTCCAAATTAATTTGCGTTGCTCTTAAAATATTTAACAATTCAAAATATTCGTTTATTGTGTCATAACAATAAATACATGATTACCGAAGAAGTTGTGTCAAACCGACTACGAGATGCCCTGCACTCTTAATTAATGTATGATGACCCTAGAAATTAGTTTTAATACTGAGTTATGGGACTGGTCACATATAATTACTGTATTAAAACTAAAAATTATATACCCAATTATATTGAATATTTCTAAATGAATGTGTGGGTGGTTGTTCAGAGATTTCAACAAAATTAAGCATATAGATTTGTAATCCCATTAGGAATGATTATGCCAAATTTTGTTAATAAATCTGCTATGGATCGTCAGTTATACATATAAATCCATAGCGGCTGTAGCAATGCATTTAACACACCGTTATTTCTTATAGTGCTACTGGGATCCATTATGCCTATTTTCATAGATAATGCTTGCACAGGTCTCCAGTAATGAATGTAGGAAGGGCAATTGTGATGTGGCAATGGTACATCTTTTCCAGGCTAAATATTTATTAATAATAATTTTTTTTTATATCAATACAACCGATTTTAGCTCCAAATGAAATGGTACTTCAAAAGTGGTTGTTTAGAAAGTGTTCGGTATATCCGATCGAACCCATTTTTGCAAATCACTTTATATTACTGCTATTATTGTCCATACTAAATTACATGCATAACTCTGATATAGGAGTCCTGTTATGAATGAATTTATTATTATGAAATATTTTATTATATTGAATAAATTTATATTTGTCACAAATGCGAGTGGCAATCTATGTATACGCCACAAGCACCGCCACCCACGCAGTCCAATCTGTAACCATATGTGCTTGTTGTAATATGTAATCTGTTAGATATATCGATCAGTAAGAAATCTATACCCATATATGCTAGTTGTGATCTGTGATCAGTTATATATATGTTAAATATATCAATCAGTAGGAAAGAAAAGTGACTACATACGAACACAAGTGAAGTTGGAGCTCAATCACATAAACCTAATATATATATTCTTTTTAGAGTATAAGGTATAAACATCTTTTTTAAATATTTCTTTTACAAAAACGTTTTCAATGCAGACACCCAGTTCCTCACTAATGTAATTAGAATCTGTAACTCTCTTCAACTTTGTTTTCTGATAAATTTCCTGCCAACGTCCTCGTATTAAATACCGTACAGTTTGTGCCTTAACTGCCTAATGCTCCAGCAATAAGTGTGTTTGTTGGTCGTTATTATAAAGAGCGGAAATTTAATGAGAATTTGGTATGCAATATTTCTCTCTTCGGTTTGCGAGCTGCAAATCATACACTTTTCGAAGTCCTTGTACCGAAGTCAGTATTCACATTTCCAAGTCTTTAAATCCGGAGTAAAATGTCCATGTGATCGTCACGTAAAAACTTTTCTGTTCTTAACTATGCAAGTTGATGCTTTTCCCCAAGTAACGACCTCCAATAGAGTCGACCCCACACATCCATTTGGAAGTCCTAGAGAATTCTGTGACTGCTGTACTAATTATACTGAAAATTTTTTATCTACTGAGATGAATCACGTCGCTAGCGCTCCGCTTGACATTTATGTGAAAAATAACAAAAGCAAAAAATAAATTTTAACACTGGCGCGAAAAAGTAAATGTAAAAAGAATACTTGTTTATTTGAATTTTATTTACTTATTGTATTTGTGATATATGGATGCGTGTACACACATTCATATTCTCATATATACTGAAAAAACAGGCCAAGCCGGAAGGAGGTTGGTGTGGTAGTCGATTGGCTTTGATGGATAATCTTTCCACTGGCCCGGAATATCCCTGTACTCCTGAACGTAAATTATGTGTTTGGTGTTTTAAGTGCATAACAAAAATCAGGTTTCAATTGAAAAGTTTTAAGCCCGCCCAGTAATTGAATAGTGAAAGTGCTTGTTCTGTACTAAGTCAGTATGTTGAACAATGCGTTGGCTAGTTCTGCAACTAAACGTATATACATATATAGATGTGTGTATACATTGATCATACGATCACATATGATCAAAAAGAATTTCAGCTATGTACACGTAGCAGTATATATAAACATATGCTTTGAGTCCAGAGATGTGCGTTTACATATTTCCGAATGTAGCTACCAATCAATTAGATTTATTATGGGTTTCCATACAGAGTAATTAGCGGTCAGATGTAATTGAAGGCAATTTTCTCCATGAGTTCAATTAGTACGTCATCACTTTCGGAATACTAAGAACACTAAATTATCAGTATGTCTATGAAAGGGCTTTTATCTTCGCAGTTTTGTATACATATATATCTATATATGCTCCAAACAATTAATTTTAATTGCATACGTCGCATTTTTATTACAGACAATGAATAAGGAAAGCATCATTAGTAATCAAAATTCGAGCAAAAATCACAAAGTTAATGGAGCTACTGAAACAAATGAAAAAACTGGTAAGTTGGAAATGTGTTTTAAAAATACTTTTTAAATACTCACACACTATTATCTTCTTTAGTATATAAAAGTATTTTTGTGTTTACTGCTATGGTTGTTTTTTTTAATGATACAAAAAAAGAAATCTAAAAATGTTAATATTTATTCAAGTAGTTGTGTAGAACTTCTGAACTCAACCATTAAGCATGCTGCATGGTGTTCCACATTGGAACCCAGCTGTATAAGTAAACATCGTGACGAAAGCCAGATTGTTAGAGCAACTAAAAGAAAAGCGTAGACTGCGTCGAATTTGGCAAATGACCAGAAGCCCCTATGACAAAAACCGGTTCAATAGGGCCACAAAGCAACTCAAGAACGCTCTGCGGTCAACAAAAAATTCAGAAATACAAAGTTATCTCAGCAGCTTGTCATCTTCACAGGCTTCAGGTTATTCCCTATGGAAAGCTACAAAAAACTCGGGTGTAGGCTGGGGATGGCCTCTAACGACTTCTGCAGGAGTTGCATGGACGAGGAGGAGGAAGAGTCCATAGCTCACCTGTTGTGCACGTGTCCAGCTTTGTCCAGAAGAAGGCGCACTTTCCTAGGCGACTACTTTTTGGACTCCTTGGGAGATATCTAAAAAAAAAAAGATTAGCTCCATCAACTGCTTCGTTAAAAGCTCCAAATGGCTGGACCTTTGAAAGGGATGGGACCTGTTGTCCCATGCGGTATCACAAAGGGTCAATGTTGGCCTAAGTGCGCCCTTTTCGGGTGGCCGCCTTACCTACCTACCTACCTACAAAAAAACTATAGCAACCAACATCACATGTAATCCTATTAAAACGAAAGATGGCAAATGAGCCAGATCTGACAAAGAAAAACCACCGGCATTTGCTCTTCATTTATTGGATGTATTTGAACCGTTCCCAAGCAATTATCCACAAGAAGATATCAGACTAACTGGACTACTAGATGCTCTTTATGGATATTCCGATCCAGCATTTTTAAATAAAATAAGTTAAAGGAACCATCAAGAAAACGCTAAAAGACAAAAAAGCGCCGGGATATCACCTTATTACGAGCAGAGTCCTAAAGGAGCTACCAGATTGCGACTATAAATTCATTGCCCACTTATTCAATGCGATTATCCGATGTGACCACTTCCCAAGCCAATGGAAAGTACCTCAAATTATCCTTGTTCCCAAACCTGGGAAACCGGCAGAAGTGGTCACCTTATATAGTCCAATAAACTTGCTTCCAATATTATCTAAAGTGTTTGAGAAACTGCTTTTGAAGCGACTCCTCCCAATCATCGAATCAAAACAGCTTGTACCTTTCCATCAATTTGGATTCCGAAAGCATCATGTTACGATAGAGCAAGTAAATTGAGTATATGCATTTGCACGGAATGCACTAGAAAACAGAGAATACTGTTCAACCGCATTCCTGGATATCACCCAGGCATTCGACAAGGTGTGGCACTAAGGCTTGCTGTACAAGTTGAAATGCAGTTACCCTATCACTACTTTGCCATATTAAAGTCCTACTTAGAATGCAGATTCGTCATGGTCAAAGTTAACAGCGACGTAACTTCCCTCTATCCAATCCAAGCTGGTGTTCCACAAGGGAGCGATTTTGGACCTGTGCTCTACACACTATACGGCTGACTTCGCCTCTGACTGATACACCGAAACTTTTGCAGATGATACTGTTGTAATGGTCAGCAACAGAAGCCCTGTGATAGCTTCGAAGCATTTGCAGGTGAACCTGAATCAAATCGACTTCTGGCTAGACAAGTGGCGAATAAAACCAATTACAATAAAAACAGTACAAACGACTTTTACCCTATGTGTAGATAACTCTGTCATAAAAATACGTAGTCATATGGTATCCATAAATGGAAACAATTTATACAATTTTGAAAGGGAACATTTCTTCAAAACTTAATTTACTTTTTGTTCTCCAAAAAATGTTTATAAGGCAGGGACAATCAATATAATTCTAGGGCTTTGTCGTGTTTTAAATCGTAACTGAAAGGCAGCAAATCTTGTATTTTTAAATTGTTGCTATCGCTTTTACTCATTATAATACTGGTTCCTATCGAAATATCAGCAATAATAAAAAGTGAAAGCAGCAAAAATTGTTGCGTTATATCGTTTTATTACATAATAGAGACCTTGAAATCAAGAAAACTCATACGTAATGGAATAACTGCCTGAGGTCGACAACTTAATTTCAGCATAATTTATTTTATTTTATTCTACTTTGCACAATTATTGACTCTGAATTCGTATTTGTAGAATTCAGAGGGCAAAAATCCTTCGCTAGAAAAGAATAATATGAGCAAATCTTAAAAATAGCACTATGGAGTCACTATATATTCATTATATCCCAGGCCACAGCAAAATAAATCTCAACGAGCGAGTCGATAAAGAAGCCAAAAATGCAGGTCATGAAGGTGAGGAAGTTGACTTCCCATGGCCACTCCAAGATGCAATAAACAAGATACAGCATGAAATCCAACAACAATGGAAAAGGGAATATGTCAATCTAATTTCTGAAAAAGGCACGAAGTATGGAGAACTGTTTCCCGATATTCTGAAAAAGCCTTGGTTTAAAAAAAAATAAGAACTTGAATCCTAAAGAAGTCAAACAAATTAACCGCATCCTATCAGGACACGCTTTCTGTAACAAGACGCTGAAGAAACTAAGAGTAATTGAAGATGGAAACTGTGAAGTTTGCCAATGCCCTGAAGACCCAGAACACATCATCTTTCATTGTACTAAATATAATTTGCCAAGAAATTCTTTCCCAGCACTTATACAATTCAACTCTCTAAGAACCCTAATCCAGGCTAAAGAAGACCACGCCTTCAAAATAATCACCGACTTTTTAAAGGATATTGATATCTATATATAAAACTTAAGTTTCAAATTTTATGGTGGTGGCGTTATCACTGTCCAAGTTTGGCCAAATAATTCTTCATCGCTGAAGTAACTTAAATAAAAAAAATAATAAAAAAAAAAAATGTTTATAATTTGATTTATATATTATTGATGACTATTATAATTAATATCCGTTTATTTTGTACCTTTACAGTTAGCTTATTAAAGTCGAAACCAAGTGAAGATAGCAATGACTACGATTTGGTCCCGCCCGATGGTGGATGGGGCTGGCTAGTATTAGCGGGCTCCATGCTGGTTAACATTCTGATACCGGGTACCATTAAAAGTTTCGGTGTTCTTTTTATCGAATTTCTAGAAGCATTTCACGCTTCACCAGTAACAGCTGCATGGATTCCAGGCTTATGTTATTTTCTTTATAGTTCTTTAGGTAAGTCAGTTGATGTATAATATTTCTCATAGACATGGTTATATATTTAATTCACAGGTCCTGTTTCTAGTATTCTCTCAGTAAAATATTCCTATAGAACTGTGACGATTCTTGGCGGTGCTTCGGCAGCGATTGGAATGATTGCATCGTATTGGGCCTCATCAGTTGCATATTTGTACTTAAGGTGAGTGACAAATTTTCATTGAACTCGATTTGTATTGGAAAATGTTTTGTTATATTCATTAGTAATCCAATAATAGAAAGACAGTCGTAAATCAAAATCGTTTATAGCAAGACAAATGCAGCACTACGAAATACAATAATATCACAAACTTGACATATATATTTTCAAGCCATATATAGCCAGATTGCAAGGTCCTTACATATATGCATCAAAAAAATGTTAAAAATGTTTGTATCACCGTTTGATGTTATATATACTCAGAGCTGCTTACAGGGCGGGGCAATTGTAGAAAGTATCTCCCGATCGCGAAATGAAACACAACATTGGCATGTATATTTTCAAACCATATATAGCCAGATTCTTCGCATATTTAACTCAATCAATCGTGAGAGAACTAATTCAAAATTTATTATCCGAATATTTACACAATCAATCATTAGAGAACCAATCAAAATCTAAGAAATAATTGTTTCTCAAGCCTCCCTTAAGTCTGTAAGGTAAGAAATATTTTAAGGTTTACACCAAAAACTTGAAAAACGTGTAAAATAAATTTGAACGGGTTGAGCGATCATGTCCTTGTGTACACTTTTTTCCCAAACAGATCGGAACATTTTCAGGTAACATAACATAAGCATTAGGTAGGTAGGTTGGTAAAGTATTACCCAACCTGATCATAGAAAGAGCATGCAAGAACTAAATTCATTTAAAATAATCATATTCAACGTTTGATACTTTTCCTGGTATCATATGAAATTACCTTTTCCATCGATTCCTCTAAACAACTACTTATCCCTTTTTTTAATCACTCCTACGGAATTTCATCAATTCCATGAGGAGCCCTATCTATATATTTTACTTCCTAACCAGTTAGACTGCATGTATATTAGTATCTATGACTAGTATATCAGAATCGGGCATTTTGTTAATTCTGTTTTACGAAGAATTATTGACTTCTCCACTCTGCAGTAGATCAGTACGACATTCATACTTTCAAAATCCCACCACCACCGATTATCCACAATCATTAATTATATTATAATTCTTGATTTATTTTTTTCAGCTACGGAGTACTCGTGGGAATCGGGGCAGGCCTGTCCTTTCCCCCGACTGTGTATATAGTTACATCGTATTTTGTGAAATTGCGCGGCCTTGCCAATGGGTTATGTATATCAGGCAGTGCACTGGGCTCGATCATTTTGCCGCCCGTGCTGCGATGGCTCTTAGAAACATACGGATACAGGTACCTACGTTAAATTTAGTCAGCGGAGCCAAGAAACGATATCACTCCAATTTCCATTGTAAGGACGTTAAAAGAGGAATCGTTTTATCGGCACAACGCGAAGCTAATTATGAATGAGTGTGAGAGTATGGAATATTTATTTCTAATATATGTGTATGTTATTTAACTTTCAGAGGCGCTGTGTTAATAATGGGCGGTGTAACTTTAAACGTTTTTGTTGCTGCTATTTTCTATGAGCCCGTAGAACAACACATGATCCGTGTTCCAAAGAGTAAGAAAATGTTGGACGACATTGAGGAGGAAGATATTGGCATTGTGCTTAAATTTGAAGCCGCTGACGAGTTGCAGCCTATTGGCAACGATATAGCCCACGAGGATGGCGCTCTAAATAAACAACTGATGCCATATGGCTCGCCACCCGCACAAAGGCCGCATCTGCCCGCTTACATACTTGAAGGTGATGACAATCAGTTTGTACGCAGTGCTTCGGCTGCAGTAGTACAAAACTACGCCAAGAATCAGGACGAATTTGCGCCAACGCGCACACGCAAAATTAGCACACCCGTACGCTTACCTCAACGTAATCAAACATTTACGACGGGTCAGCTGAACTCACAATCATCTCTTTATGCGGTGCCGGAAAATGGACGTTCGAGCAACAAATTGGAACGGTTCCATGCACTGCGCAATAACTCCAAAAATCGCTTATCACGTCGTTCGCCATCAACTAGTAGTTTCCAATACATCAGCACTCCATACCATGGCAGCACGCTTTCCTTTCAACCAAAAGAATTCTCGTCTCACCTTTCACTGCGGTCAATGACCAGTGGTGGTGGTGGTGCCGCTACCACTGGCGACGGTCACTTAGATGAAACGACTGGAAAAGAGCATGAGACAACTACAGAACAACGCACAAAATTCTTCGATTTAAGTTTACTACGAGATCCTATGTATTTAGTAATCCTAATTTCCAATTCCACTAACGCGATTGGATACACGAATTTCATCATTTTACTGCCAGCATATGGAGTCGCATTAGGTTTCGACAAATCCCTAGCTGCTTATCTCATATCAACTGTTTCGGCGACAGATCTCATCGGCCGTATCGGCGGGTCTGCGCTATCGGATTTGGGTTTTATTCCTAAAACATGGTACTTTATCGGCGGATTGGCAGTATCTGGTGCGTCACTGGCAATTCTGCCTTTCGCTACCAGCTACAAAATGGTTAGTTTTTGGTGTGCGGTATTCGGTTTAGCTTCAGGCGTATATGTGGGCATTACCGCAGTCATCATGGCGGACATGCTCGGCACAGAGCGTTTGACTTCATCGTATGGCATCAGTTTATTCGTCAATGGCATTCTGCAGCTTATTGGGCCGCCACTGTGCGGGCTGTGGTTTGAAGCTGTGCACAAATACAATCCACTTTTCCACACTCTTGGCATTATACTGCTTTGTGGAGCCAGTCTCTGGAGTTTCATGCCATTCATTCAAAGACAAAAAGCCAAAGAAGAGAATATCGAAGAAGCGATGATGGGCGAATAATTGCAGTAATTACTGCAAACTTATCATATTTTTTTATTATATTATTTACTTTTTTAAAGTATATGTATACATAATATATACTTAAATATACATATATATACATATGTATATATAAATATAATGTAAGAGCCAATAGTTAAAAGAAAGAGTATTTTGTACACAAATTACATAATTTGCATTTTCATTTTGTATTTAAACATGTGAAATAGAATCAAGTGCATTGCACTAAATCGAAACGAATATAGTTTTAAATGCTTTATTAACGTAAAGATATATGTCTGTACAACACAATTACAATCGCACATGCATAAAATATACTTATATACTAGTCCAATATTTTCAATATGTATTCATTCAAAAAATAATCATTTTTGTTTTTCACATTCAAATGATAATAGAGAAGATGTTTTATTTTTGTTTAGTTATTTTCGGCTTTAAAAATCCCTTGGATCGCATGTAGCGGACAATGAACGGAGTAGCGCCTAAAGTTATACTTATTCTAACTGGTGCAAACACTTTGTGTACTGCGTAGGCCACTACAAATGTGCTAGCTCCGGTCGCCACTTTATTGGTAAGGGCAGATGACGCTAGCCCAATGTATTCTAATATGGGCATCATGTCTATTCCCCTGCAAGAACACAAAGAAGAAACGTTACCACAAAGGTTCCAATTAGCAACTTAATGCCAGCATTCATTCATAGCAATTAAGTATTTGGGGTTACAATATACACATGCAAACGAAAAATAATCAGTAGGAGCAAAAGCACGTCTTGAGAACGTCCTTTCTCTGTTATCATTTACTTACAATTCTTCTTAGTCGGATATTAGAGATTGGGAACAAGGCTAATTTACTACGTACCCGGAAACCAGAAGGTAGCAACCGCCGAGTGAAGCAAGAGACATAGCTACGTGGAAGACAACTATGGTTGTACCATACTCCTTAAAGGCCTTCTTTAACTGCTCCTTTTTAGAGGGCAATGCGGGTTTAACGTTATCATCAACTTTTGTGCAGTAGTTGCGCTTACCCTGGGCATTCCTGTTAATTGCGTGCACTAGTATGGATTAATATGGCAATGACGCACAACTTAATTTATAACATGAGTAGCTATTCTGGCATGCAATACACACGCGTATAAATCGTCCTCATACCTTTTTGGGGGAGGGTGGCGTTCTGATCATAGTCCACCCAATCAGAACGGGCTTTAGCACGCAATGCAGTATAATGTGAGCTTTGCAAATTCTGCGACATAAATTTAAACTCTTGCGACCACTGTCCGCCAGGCATGTTCAGGTGAGAGAATTTGTGCATTCCACCAAATGGGGTCGGCACATTGCTCTGCATCACAGAGTTAAGGCTCACAGCACCAAAACAGTCATAGGACTGTATATGGGGATCGTGGCCACCGGCGGCCATGTTGCCAGCAGCATTCCCAATAACCGAATTATCTGCGGTTATGTCAATGGTAGACAGCGGTGGCGAGTGGCTGTATTGTGAAAGAAGCACATTTGAAGATATATCCCGTGCACGATTCGGAGAGAAGTTGGTGGTCTCATTGACGTCAATATTGTTCGGAATCTCTAGGATCTCAGTGGCTGCATATTTCGGGAGTACACTTGTTGCATATAAACTTTTGGTCACATTCTGGCACTCTGAGAAATAATACAATTAAAAAGAAAATTAAAATTAAAAATATTTATTTATATCAAGTTAACTTATTAAAAGAACAGTGTTTATTCCAAGTATATGCTCATGCGAGCATACACATCTGCTTCTAGTAGCACTATCACGTAGGCACAACTTGTTGCCAGTGTCTTTGTCATTAACAAGAAAATGATTGATATGACCTTTAATTCTCTTTGTGCATATTCCACAAATACGACGGCAGAACACGACGCATTTCTCTTTGTGAAAATAATTGTAGCGCTTTCATACACGCATATCCATGCAGATATTACATATAGTATATATATATATATATATATATATATATATATATATATATATATATATATATATATATGTACTATATTTGTCAGAGTAAACAAGAAATATGGGCAGCAATTTTTATAATTAAATTTAGTTTGTTGACCTCTTGGACTCCAATAGTAATAGTTAAATATTTACGCAAATGAATGCAAATTAAATTAAAAATAAATTAGTATTTTTACAAATTTTATATGCGATTTTTAGAGCTTTTCATTTAGTATGAATTTATTCACATTTATTTCGGCATACTGCATACACAGATGCAGTAATTGTGCAGCAATTACCGCAGGTGTAGGTTAAATTGAAGTTGGTGTGATTAGTCCCAAAGAGTCCGCTTTTATATTATTAGTAAATACTGTGATTGAATATTTCATTTAAAGTTACCTCTCGAGTTTCTTGCTACCAAATTGCGCCCACAAATTGTAAACTTATTTAACATTTTCTTCTGACCGACTTATTTACTGACTGAGTATCTGAGTTATATTAATCAAATAGTTACGAACGAATGAAGTACCACAAGTCCATACATTAGCATCAGTGTTGATATTATTGGGTCGATTATTTCAATTTCTTAAATATCAATTCAAAGTTTTATAATACACATACATTAGAATATGTTAAGATAATTAATAAAATTTAACTTGTATATTGTATAATTACAAAATTATGCAATTTGTGAATTATAAAATAGAAAAGACTGTGTCAAATTAATAGATTATAAGGGGATTTACGGGATAAACGGATAACGCCACCGGGAGAATTTGAATCGAAAAGGTTGTTCGCGTCGCAAGAACTCGTGCAGCGCGAGTTCACTTTCAGTTCTCTTCAGTTCAGTAATTTAACGTTTGCGAAGCGAACAGAAAAGTACAGTAGCAGTTCATAATATCATGTTTTGTTTACAATTAAACGTTGCAAAGTGAATTCGATAATTGTACTTTGTAATTAATAACATGGAAGAAAATAATAAAAAATTGATAAATTATTAAGTGGTTCTGTTGAAGAAAAAAACAGGAATTTCGTTTTTACAATGGAAATGAAAATGATTAATAATTTGAATTGAAAGTGCGTATTTTATACATAATTCAATTTAGAATTATGGGAGTTAAGGAAAATTATTTTTAAAAAATTTTCAAAACAGAACATGAACTGAGCTGCACTAGAAAAATTCCAGTGGAACCAGTTCATGAACTGAAAGTGAACTTTCTGCGACCCGAACAGGAAAGTGCAAATGAACTCGCAACGCGAACACAATTCAGGGCATATAGTGCAGAAAGAGGAGTCAGTTAATGCGTAGTGAACAGACCTATTGCCAGAATCTTTCCGATGTCTCAACAAATTTTATTGAAAATGATGGAAATATTTTAACCCGACGTCAAGACACGTAATTGTCCATTTCATAATAATTAAAAATATTTCATTGAAAATGATGGAAATATTTTAATGGTGGGTATGGCCATGTTATATTATGGTAATTTTGAAAATGTCGTGAATCAATCTAGTACGCTGTGCCCGCGCTCTTGATTCATTGAAAGAATTGTTTGATTTATACGATGAAGAGGAAAGAAGAAGGAAGCGAAATTCTGGGTGAATCCTTTTTTTACAAAGAAGGGAATTGCACAGTCTCCATGGATAGTCTTTTTGAACTTATCAACATATCTTCAACCCTTAACATGTTACGTAAAGAAAATCAGAATACAAATAAAGTATGAAAAATGTTCCTATGGAATGCAACCATGGTCAGGAGCACTGCTACCAACATTCGAAAAGTAATTTCCTAATAATGAAGTGGGTTGGTTGGTTGGTTGCAGTAGAAATAAATAAAATAAAGTAAAATAAAAGTGAAATTTTTGAGTGAGTGAAATTGTTTTGATTCGCGAATTTATTACGTACCATTTATTTCGTAAAATTTTATATACATATCTTTTTCTATGCTATATTTTATTAGCGGTGTTTTAAAAATTATAAAACACACGATCGGGTCTCTGCACAAACCCTTCCAGCTAGCAAAAGTTTGTATTTCGTGCAAAGCGAAGCACTAATCATTAAAAAGGAAGGAGAAGTTCTTGGGAAAAAATGTGATTAGTTTGGATCCATTCCAGTAATATATTTGGTAGAGAAAAACCAGTAAGAACTTGTGAACGTAGCTGTTGTGTGGCTGCTACGACCGCGCCTCCCAAAGAATGGCAAGTGACACTGCGGCCCATAGAACTAGAACGAGCACTGACATGGGCACTACAGCTCACCTAATGGACGAACATGGACATCATTGCGCCGAACGGCTAAGCAGACACGGCAGTCGCCTGCAGTCTTCAAGATTTGCATGTATGCGTTGTTGCGGAAACATACTGACATATCTAATGAGGCTTCGTAATACGCCCGAAGAACTGGAGCAGCGCTACAAATCAAGGGAGATTGATAAATTTTTAGAAAAGGAGAAGCACACATTTCGACGACAGGTGATTCAATAATTTAAAGAAATCTGTTTTTGTTTAAATATCTGATTAGCACACACACACGCACACATACACACTCGCGTTCGTATAATTGATCTGTCGACATGCCCTTCCCTATTATCATTTAATATACGTTGCATGACGTTCTTCGTAATTTTCAAATTATTATTGTTACTGATTAAAAGAAACAAATTCAATTATAAATAGAGAAATGATATTCTGGATGATTTCATAAATATACAATTGATTCCTCAGAATACTGCTAATTGTAAATGTACCTAAATGACTAACAGCAACTGGCGACCCGCATATTCTAGTTTTACAACTACTTATTAGCATATATTTGATATCCCCCAATTGTAAATGTAGGATATAATATCGCATACATTTATTTTGTTCTGAAGTTGATAATTTATTAACACTGAAATCATTCGTCACTTGTTTTTTAGGTGAAATTGTTACTTTTGGGTGCGGGCGAATCGGGAAAGTCGACATTTTTAAAACAAATGAGAATAATACACGGAGTAAATTTCGAGCCAGAATTAATTCGAGAATACCAATATGTGATATACCAAAACGTAATACGAGGTTGGTATGAGTATATTTTATCATTTGTATTGTAAAATTATGCCATTACAATTTAATTCATATATTGCAGGAATGCAAGTATTGATTGATGCTAGGGAAAAATTGGAAATTTCTTGGGAGAACAACGACAGAGAAAACGATGCCAATGACGCTAAATTTATTGAATGCACATCAATACAATCTGAGAAATTCGTTCAATGGGCGTCCATTATACGCAGACTTTGGCAGGATCGCGGTATTAGAAGAGCCTATGAGCGGCGGAGGGAATTTCAAATTGTAATATACTTTTAGCGCTATAACGAAACTATTTGCTTACTTAAAATGTTTAAAATTTCCAGAGCGATTCTGTTAGTTATTTTTTAAACGAACTAGATCGTTTGGCCAAGTATGATTATACACCCACCCATAAGGACATCTTACATTGTCGAAAAGCCACCAAAGGAGTTTATGAATTTTGTGTTAAAATTCAGGTATGCTTTTTATAATTATACATTATTTAATTATTTGTTAATTAATTGTTAAATTAAAACTAAAATCTATAAAGTAGATTTAGTTTTAAAATAGCAGGGAGTACTAGCACCGCACCCCATTAGGACCGATTGTGGTAACCCCTAACCTTAGGCTTTTTATAAATTGAATCAGGTTGAAGTTTCCAAATTGTTGGAGGGTCTGTGAAGAACTCCCCCAGACATTTTAATCTCTTACTTTTGATCAGTGGACATTCACATAGAATGTGTTCTGATGTTTCAGAATTCTCTCCACAGAATATGTAGTCACGAATGCCTGACAGGCTTATATTGTTAAGTAGCAGTGGACTGCCAGATAATCCAATAAAGTCCTAAGACTCGCGGTTCAGGGTTAGTATTCTTTTGGAGATATTTCTGTTTGGGGTAAGAAATCTCTTTGCCTGTCTTTGGCCACAAGCATGCTACTATTGAGTAGCTATCTGAATGTCTTCCCATTTTCTAAGGAGGTCTATAGTTTGACATGTAGCCACACCGCAGAAAGCTTCAGGGCCCTTTTTGCGAAGCAGTCCGCACGCTCATTCCCAGCGTCTCCTTCATGTTCAGTCACCCAGCAAAGTGTGGCATTGTGGTTTTTTCCTAGTTCATTTAGAATTTTATGACAATCTTTAGCCATTCGGAACGTATAATAGTACGACCCTTATTTTGTTTCCAATTTACATGAGAGGGGCCGATTGGAAAAATGAGTTTTCGAACGTAAAAGAATATTTTAAGCAAAATGCACTCATAAATCAAGTAATTATGGGAGATCTGAATGTAAGAATAGGGCCGCTACAGAATCCAATAGATGGCTTTTACAATGACTTATTCGCAGCTGGGCTAGTTGCATGGAATTCCAAGGACTCAATAGTAAACCTTTACGGTAAACAATTTAATGACTTTTGTGATGACCATGGGCTTAGCATTCTTAATGGCAGAACTTTTGGAGACCCTCATGGAGAATACACGTTTTTAAATGCATAGTGGAGCTCTGTTAACGATGTTTGTGCTATGTCCCAAAGCTGCTTGAATGTTGTCCGGAAGTTTAAGGAAGAAAGCAGAGTATGGTAGCACCATATGCAAATATTGGTCGAGTTGCAAATAGAAGCTGGAGGGAAAAAAACTAATTCTGCAAACTTATTGCAACAAATTTTATGGAGAGACTCAAAAGTGCAACAATACAAGGGAATTCTCAATAAAAATTTAAATAACCCCAAAACTATTTGACTTGGCAGAAGTTGTTAAAATCTCCGCAGACTTCAAAAAGCAAAAACAGTACATATAAACAAAAATGGTTTAATATGAATGCCAAATAGCAAGACAACGCCTCCACTGCTTTAGAAGAGTTTAGAAGAAAGACCAAACAACAGAGCAAACATGAGTACATTCAGAGAAGAGGAGTGGCATAGTCTGAAAACACAGTTTATTCAATAATCACAACGGAAAGCTAGTGCAAGTAACTCCAGATTCTTTAGAAACTCTAAAGAACTCTTTCTATTTAACACAAACAAATATTATGATACAAAAACTGATATATGGCAGACGGCTTGAAGCAATGCCGATCTCAGGTTCTCTATAATAGATTAATTTTGTTGAAATTTTTTGTGAATTTATAAATAAAGCGCATATTACTACTAATACTATTAGTAGTACGATCCCAGTGCCTTAAGAGCTGCCTGACTATCTGACATAATGTACATAAGCTTGCCGTTTAGTCTTCTACGAAGACATTCTCGAATACATTCTTCGATTCCAAAGACTTCCACTTGAATTATTGTGGGAGTCTTACCCATAGGGAACGCTTTTTGGAACAATGATCCTGTACTACCGTCTTCCAATTTGGGCACTTCAGTGTACCATACCTGGACACCTTGTGGAATATCGATAATGTATTCCTCAAACTTTTCTCTTGCAGGGATGTGAAGCTTATCGTTTGTGTTTTCTCAACATATTGTCAGATAACCTTATAAGGAGATCATTCAGAAAGGGATCGAGTACCTCATATGACCCTAAAGGTCACCCCTTTTTATGTTGGAGATGTCCTCAAGGCGTTACGCACACAGGCCTCCCTCTCAGTGGTTATGGTTATCGGAGGAATGCCCGTGATGACCCCCAGAGCATCACTAGAGCAGATCCGCATCACCCTCGTTACTCCCACGCATACCAGACCATGCAGTTTATTTTTTTCTTACCGACCGCTGTTTGTCGTACCTTGGGCCACCAAGCGAAAGCTGAATAGGTGACCATTAGTCGTACAATCGTGTTATAAGACCAGTATGTTAGTTTGGGAGAGTTTCCGCATGTGTTACCAAAAAGATTTCGGGATGCAAAGAATGCTCTTGTTGCTTTATTGGTTATGAAACTTATGTGTGACTTCCAAGTAAGCTTTTTTGATAGGACTACTCCTTCTTACTTCACCTCTTTGGAATATTCAAAAATTGTTCCATTTAAGGAAAGTTGTCAGATTGACTTTTCTTCAATTGGTGAATGGCACAATTGTAGACTTCAGTGGATTTAAGGATGGTCCTTTTTCCTTGCACCAGCTGCTGGTAAGACCATAACCACTCATGGCCACCACATATAGCTATATCATAAGCATAACCTTGGGTTCTAAATCCAAGACCATTTAGCTTCTCTAGGAGGTCATCAATAACAAACGTCCAGAGGAGTGGAGAAAGGACCCTCCTTGCGGACAGCTGTGACTCCTTGTAGGTCAACTTTGAAGGTTCTGTATTTTAGCATTTTTAGAATCTAGTTGGAGTTTAGGGGAGAATGTCCTTTCGGATTAATGCATATTTGATTGCGTCAAATGACGTATTATCGAAAGCACCTGAGATGTCTATAAAGTAACTTCGCTGACAGAAGATAAATATTATATTAAGTAAACTATCTTTTTTCTTTAATGTAGATTTGGTTTTTTTGTTACTAATTTATATATTTGTTACTAACTTAGACTTTTACCTTATTACCGCAGAACATTCCATTTGTATTCGTTGACGTGGGCGGTCAGCGTACACAACGACAGAAATGGACCAAATGTTTCGATTCGTCAGTTACATCTATAATATTTTTGGTTTCGAGTTCGGAGTTTGATC
This sequence comes from Clusia tigrina, assembly GCA_920105625.2. Lineage (NCBI taxonomy): Eukaryota > Metazoa > Arthropoda > Insecta > Diptera > Clusiidae > Clusia > Clusia tigrina. The sequence goes on along the minus strand of OV050033.1, from coordinate 36,529,854 downwards.
AAGTTCTTGCAGAAGACAGGTAATCCTCTCCTCCGAGTTTATCTCCCTTATCCAAAGTCTAATCTCTTTATTATTTATTTTAAGGAAAACGAATCGATTAGAAGAATCAAGGAATATATTCGACACAATCGTTAACAATAATACTTTTAAGGGAATATCAATAATATTATTTTTAAACAAAACTGATTTGCTCGAACAAAAAGTACGAAATCTAGAGACTGATATACGCTGGTTTTATCCGCAATTCAATGGGAATCCACATTCTTTGCTTGACGTGCAGAATTTTATATTGCAGATGTTTATGACTGTGCGAAAGAGCCCACAGAGCCGCATATACCATCACTTTACCACTGCCATAGACACGCACAATATCAATGTGGTTTTCAATTCAGTGAAGGACACGATACTGCAAAGAAATCTAAATGCACTGATGCTCTAGTAATAAACATTTGTCACAGTGAAAATTAGTCGCCAGCATTCTACTAATGCTGCACACCACCAATTTACTGAATCTCCCGTTAAGAGGGCGATATGCGAACAAAATAAGTGCCAGCAATCTTTGTATTAGGTCCGCAACTAAATTTACCGAAAAATGTTATTTTCGTATTTACTCTAACGATAAGCAATGTATTTTAATGTATATAAATTATTTATAAACATATGTAATCCTGTATACATACATTTATATAATTAGTTCCAAACATTTAGTATTTTATTAACACTCATCATAATATTGGAGAATAATCGAATATATATGTATATGTATTCCATGTACACGTTATAATAATGAATAACTACTTCTACAACGTTTTGCTACTGCAAATATATTTTTATAAAACCACACGCATATTAAGGTGGCTTTTTAAAGTGTATATTTTATATCGTATTAAACTGAAAATTTCTCTTAGAGGAACACAAACATATACCAATAAAAGGATCCATTTATTTTATTATTAATGGTTTTTCTGCAGTACAGAAATGTTCTTTCAGTCGTTCATAGTGCTTTTCATTATATTTACAAATAAAAGTGAATTCTTCCTGCTGACAAGTTGCACAGCAAGAGATATCGCTACGATTCTGTCCTAGAGACGTCTTAGTGGTGGGGGGCTGCTTCCCGGGTGACCGAGATTTATAACCGTCATAGGAATTCGGTCGACTGTTCGACCTCGAGGCCAAGCTAGGACTGCAGATTATCCTTGGTTCCAACGCCCATCACATCCTTTGGGAAAGCAAGGACGATAACAATCACGTGGTGATTCTCATTGATTTTACAAGTGGGCATATGTACATCAATGTTCATACATAACATATCGTAAAACCACACTTGTTATACCAGCTGGAAATTAGTTGCTCTAAACGCTCTTTGCAACAACGTCTCTTACTGATATGTCTTATGTGGACCAGTAAAAGTTTCGTGCTGAATGTGCCTAGCACGCCTGAAACCACAGTGATCTACTGAATGGGTGAATTATAAAACGAATCCATTGTGTTTTATCTGACGTACCTTGTGTTAGCAAAGAAAAATTACTATTCAGATTGCTTAACCTCTCCTTCCAAATATCCTTTTGTGGATAAAAATATACAAGACACAGAATAATAAACTACATTCATTTAGGACTAAATTTAGGAAACTGTTCAGCAACTACAAATTGAATCAGAGAGTCAGTGGCTGAAAGCAGCAACAATCGCGAATACGAGTATATACTACATTCATTTATATTGCTTGTAAAATTATCTTATTTCGTAGTAGTTTAATCCTTAGATGGTATAAAGTGATACAAATACCTTTGTTTGATTATTTAATATTAAAGAAAGTTGTTTAAAACTAACAGAATTTCACTTAAGAAAGAGTTGGCAAAGTTGAATTACTATAAAAGTTTAATTTTTACTCTAATCAGCCAGGTCGCAGCTGGGTTTAACTCAGGACTGAATTGAATTGCAATGTTTTGGTTATAATTTGAATGTAACCGTCTCGAACCATCCAGATCTTAGGATGAAGCGTATTAGGCATTTGGTGTAAACTCTTGCTATGGTGACTAGGTTGTATGTCTGGTAGACCCTTAAGTATCTTCAACGGTTCCTGCATAGTGAAGGACACGTGGTTAGCAGGTGGAGAACGGTTCCTCTTGCTTTGCTTTTCTGGCGTGACTATCTAGGATGCGGTGACCAGTGATTACCGCAACAACCGCGCTGATCGTACCCCTTTTGAGATTTAGCAGACTTTTAGTGCGTATCCAGTCCAGCTTTTGCCAGATCTGTTGCACTGTCTTGCTTGCCTCTGAGGTTGCTCAAGTGGCGTTGGTCACCAGCTGCCATATTATCAACTTGCATGTACTCAGAGGAGTACCTAAGTCAGCAAATTTTCGGGAGTGTTCCTAGTAGAGTGGTTCCTTGTCATTCCATTTCGTTTGCCCTACAGTTCCTCGGGATACCTCTGTAGCCAGGCACCCATATAAGTTGAAATTTGTGCCAATCTGTAATCCAAGAGTTTCACGGCAACTAACTAATTATACTGTTTTAGATGTCAATCTGTGAGATCACAGAGCCATGATGGCCGCAAGGCTGTCAGAGCGTCTGCTGATCTAATTTCAGTGCCTATTTTATCTAAATATTCTACAGTGGTCAGACAGTATGAATGAGTAATGTATCCCTAACGAGTTTCAGAACACTCCCCCAACTACCGCTCATTCCATCTAGCTTCGAGACGTCGGTGAAAATCTGGTACCTATTGCCTAACGAGGGTACTGTGCCTCCCTCTCAGCCACATCTGTCCGGAATATTGGTGGAGAAGTTATAACTGAAACGGCAATAGGGATTATAATACTTGAGCTTCCCAAATTCCCTTCACAATGTCAATATTCTGGAATGCCCAGTGTTTTCTCCAACCATCGTACGCGTGCCCGAATGACTTAGGTAGATAATATGCCAAGGATTATAACCAGCTGGAAGCTAGTGAACCAATCAATACCATCGTAGCGTCGAGACATATTCCAAAATAAATATTATAATTGCGAGAAGCGAGAATACATGAAGGGAGATGACAATAAACGAAAAATATTTCCTAAATAGGGACAAGAATTTCGTCTGCATTAAACTGGAAAAAATACAGCACTGCCACTGGATGGATATGGGTGCATGCATCGTTCGTATAATGGATGTCATTATACGAACGATGATCTAGAACCACTGATAGTAATAAAGTTGATTCATTGACGAAGAAAGAACTGGAATTATGGGAAAGCTGACCAGGATAGTAGAGATTGATATCACATCAGTCAAAAAGGAGTTCATAGCTGTGACGAGGTAATGATTGCTAGGATCATAAATGACGTACTTAAACAAAGCAATGTTGAATTAACATGGAAAACGGGATATAGCAGCAGCGCCAGAATGAAACAAGTTTTTGCGGAGACTTTGTACACAATTCCGCCTATTCTGCGATAGAATTCAAACGCGATTTTGGGGGAAGGATTTGATTAATTCTGTTAAGAGATTCAATGCTAATGTTTATAGTCGTTGGTACCGAGTCTTGCAATACAATATACATTTATGAGTTACCGCCGTTAATCTATTAGTATCCAAAACAACATGGGACTAGGCATTGCTAGAGATGCTCTCGAAAGGGAAATATCAATTCGGCCGTATTCAACATTTGTTCTCTAAGATTTCTTGTTTTCAATAAAAGCACTATAGAAAATGATAGTGTTGGTTGTCCAACGTGCACCCAACTAGACTCAGCTCATAAAATCCAATGGATATAGCTCCAAAAAGCTCTTTTAGTTCTTGAACTACTTATATCCTTTAATTTCTTTATTGATTTTAATATAAGTTTTATTCATTGTACAAATAAGATTAAGGATGTAACGGTTTAGGAGTCTATTAGCAACAAACAAACAAACTCACATTGAATTATATATATATAGATGATTGTCTTCCAATATAAAATTGTATTTTATATAGAACTATATGAATATTCCCGGAGTGTGTTGCTACGCGGCCAATTTATATTTGAAAAAACCTGTTTAGAGCGTTACTCTAGACTTCAAGAGCAAACCTAATCGCTCTAATTACTTTATAAATCACATCATGCCATATTAGTTGATGGTTCCTCTAATATCTCCTGTACTTTTGGAGTAATTTACCGCGCAAGATGCCGAAAATATATTCCAGCTTTTGTAAAAATGTACCCGTATCGTGCTTTTAAACGCCCATAAAGGTTGAAAACGAAAATTAGCATATGTGTATCTGCAGTAATTATTCAAAATCACTTTCCAATTTGTTCTTTTTTTAATCAAGATTAGTGACCTTTCTTGATTTTTTCTGACTGATAGGACCTTCGTACAAATCAATATTCCTTCATGGTTTTCTTTGAATACTCATATTCACACCTGCACACTTTAATGATATACGGCAGAACAGTTCACAACTGACAATGAATTGTAATATTAGTTAAATAAAAATTCGATGAAAAAATATATTTTTGACTAAAATGGTATTGGCTGAAAATGTGTGTTTTGGTGTATAAGTTCTGACAGCAGGAGCTTTATTTCTAAAAAGGAAGAATTGGTTGTGTTTATGATCAAATTTCTTCCGTTAATTATTTAAGTCGGAATAACGCCATTTACAAAAATGAGATCATCATTCGATCGGATAACTTTGACGCATCCTTTCAGCTTAGCTAAAAATACCATCTTTGGTCGAATTCTGATGAATATTTTTCCCAGGTGCTAAATAGTGTGCTCCGTGATTGAAGAGTAAACATTGTTCAAAAAGGTATTTCCATATACAAATCGAAGCTTCCTGTTCTTATACATCAGATCGTCCCCTTCAGCAGCATCTGTTCTAATTAAATAATTTGTAAGCAAAGTTGTGTAGGATTTGTACCTCCGATTGTTTACCTTTGTCTCATTCTAAATAAAATTCACAAATAGTTACTGTCCATTGCAACACGCCTGTGTCAATATATAGTTCTACAATTTTCACTACGGTGGACCTAAGAATTGCTTGCTACATTATTCGCAAAGTTTGTGAGCGAGTTACCCTTCTAATACATAATATTTACTCAGGTGACACGTTCGCAAGCAGATTGCATAATTTGTTACGGAATCATGATGATTATGGTCTTGTTCTCTTTCGACGTTTGTTAATTGTGACATCGGGCCCCCTCCTGATCCGTAATTCGCAATTCAGTTTTTTTGTTCTCGGCTGAAACTCCTTCAGTACAAATAATATACGTGTACTTACTTAATTTTCTGATATATGTTCAAATAATTAAAAGAACTCGGCAATACATTTAATAATTTTACTTGCATGTTTTCAGGCTTACTATTTATTCCGTGGATGGTTTTTTAAAATATTATAATGAGTGTAATAAAAGTGAGTGTCCACGACAAATATTTTTCATAGTACATTTTATTTTATATATACATACATACATACTTACTCGTATGTACTGTATATGGAATGCGTAATAAATTCACATTTATAGTGTATAAAAATAATTTAAAATACAACAAATTAATTATTCTATAAAATATTTATAAATAAAATGTGCAATTATTATAAAAAATTTAACTTAACGCATAATTAAATGTAACACAGTGTAAAACAAGTTTAGCATCCTTAATACCATTAATTGCTCCAAATTTTAAAGGACGAGTGCGTATGAAACGCCTACATTTATGTGCTGATCTATTGACTAGGATTATTACTTAAACTACTGCAGCAATTACTTTGCGAAGCTTTCGCACCGATATTGCCGAGTCCTATAGAATCAGCTGTGTTCTTATTTGCAGTCGAAGTGTCCTTGCTTCTTGCATGATCTATTAACTCGGCAGCGATTTCGTAAAAAAGACGCTCCACATTTTCAGCCTCCTTTGCTGATGTCTCAAGGAAGTACATATCATGTTGTTTGGCAAACTCTTCACCAATTTGAGTAGGTATTTCCCGGTCGTCGCGATCGGTTTTATTACCCACTAATATTTTCAAGACTTTAGAATTGGCATATTCTTGTATCTCACGTAACCAATCGGGCAAACAGTCAAATGTCGGCTGACAACTAATGTCATATACCAGAATTAATGCATGTGCGGATCTGTAATAGCTTTGGGTTATGGAACGGAAACGTTCTTGCCCAGCAGTATCCCAAATCTGCAACTAAAAAAACTCATTAACCCTTTCTATCCGTAAATACGGTTTCATCGTTTTTGTCGTACTTTTATTTTTTCACCTTCAACTTCCACAGTTTTAATCATAAAGTCGACACCTATTGTGGCGCCCTGGCCAGGTGGAAAAAGTCCTTGCGTAAAACGTCGCACAAGGCATGTCTTCCCAACACCTGCGTTGCCTACTAAAACTATTTTGAAAAGAAACTTGTAGTCCTCCATTTTAGTTGCTTGAAGTTAACCTTTTTATCTGAAAATAAATTTAAACTTTTTTTAGAGCAAAATATTATATTTGATTGAAAAACTATGGTGATGTACTTAATCAATGATGTCATACGCATTGCGCATATCACCATCACATTTTTTCCGTAACGACAAAGCCGTACAGCACACAGGATCCTTTCTCAATCAGCAGCGATTTCAAATAGTGCATTAAATTAGGAAATTTCCAGCAGTTAGATTTTGTTAAGGAAGTTTATTCCAACTAACTATTTAGTGGTTCTTCATCTCAGCATAGGTCAAACAGGTAGGGTCGTGATTCATAGGATTTGTATAGTCGAATTTGGAAGATCCTAGGAAATTGTTCAGGACTATTAAATATGAACAATAGCAAATTGTGACATTACTATCGAATCAAGCCTAAAATCATACTACAATTTTGTGTTGTTATTAACTGAGAATTTCGAAGCAGTTTTATGTTGATTTAACTTTAATAATATGCAAATTTATGACTTATAATGTTAGTATATGATACATATCATGAGATAATACAATTTAACAATTCTTTTCTTTTATGAACATACATAAAACAAATTCCTTTGAATTCGTAGATTTTGCCTATGTTATGAAATTATGACAGGCTTCTTTGCTTGGCATCTAATCACTTATAAAATATGTAAACGAAAAATATGTATATAAAATCATTTGTTTATGAATTGTCCCTTAAACAAGTTGTGCAAGTATTATATTATTTTGTATTGCCACTGGGCGCACCCACCAACATTTTGGGAGGTATGAAGCTACGTTAATAATAGAAAGTGGAAATATTTCTTACCCTCTGATGACTCAACGCTTAACAACAGAAATACGCAATAATTGATACTCCTAGCGTTCCTCCATTCAAATTTGTAATAAATATTATTAACTTAAAGCCAACTTCACATAAGAAACATTTCCAATACCGTTCGAAGTAGGATAAATATGTAAACAAATATAATTAAAAGGGAGTAAACTGATTCTTTCTACAGCGAATCGACCAATTTTTACAGTGACAACAAAAACTTGATCTCAATAATTATCGATAAATCGATTTAATTTTTTTAAGTTTTAAACCACCTACACATCTGAGTTCCAACGCGATGTATATAACGCTAAATGAATAATTCTTAATTCTATCATGCTAAGGCTATTTAAAGGAGTTTGAATATTTTTTTAATAATGCAATTCAGCACTTTCGGGATAGAAGGAGGTTTGGGATTGGTTTGATCATTATGACTGATAAGAATCGTGTGTGATCCAGCCTGATGCTGGTGTGATATGAAAATGTGTTAGTGCGTTGTATAGAATGTAAATAAGGTGACCAGTTAGTTATGGGAATAGTTAGGGTGACCAGTGGTTTGGATGCTGTGTTGCAACTGTTGTCATTTTGTTTGTTTGACAGCCATTATTCATTTTTTCGTTTCGGGAACTGCGGAATGTGTCTATATTAATTATTATTATTATAAACTGACTAATATGTGGAGGGGTGCAAAAATTTGTTCAAAATTCAAACCATCTTCTCTTCAATGCAATATGTGTTATTGATATCGTTGTTTTTTTTATATAACTCTCCTTCATTTCATTGTAATATATCCTAGAGCATTAAGCAATTATTATATCTTAAAACTAAATTTAAGCTTAGAAATATCTTAAACATATATTTAAATCTAAACAATTAGAATATTAGCCAGTGATAAAATTCACAAAAATGTTTACATGTTAGGTAATTAATTTCACAATATCTTGAGTTATATCGAAGTATCGCTTCACTTATATTCGGTATCTGTAGATCTCGCTGTAAAAGTTGGTTTTTACATACCAAGGGGCGTTTGCTATCAGTCGTAGAATCTTTGATTTGTATCTTTGTAGAACCGCAATATTAGAATTTGACGTTGATCCCCATAACTGGTTGCCACAGGTCCATATAGGCTTCAGTATGACTTTATGAACTAGAACTTTATTTTCAATTGAAAGCTGGGAGTTGCGACCCACGAGCCAGTTCAAGCAGTTTATTTTTATGACGAATTGTATTCTTTTAGCAAAGATATACATACTTCTGCCAGGTTAGTCGAATATCTAAGTGAAAACCAAGGCATTTAGTATCTGTTGACTGTGGCAGATCCTTCGTTGTTAAAAAATACGGGGGGACACGTGCTCTTTCTGAGAGTGAAAGTAACTTGGGTAGACTTGGTCGGATTTGCTTTCATTCTCCACTTTTATAGCCATGCTTCTATATTGTAGAGATTTAATTGCAGATCAGCCGATGCTGTCAGAATGGTTGGAATGAGTTGTTACCATAATCAGTGTATCGTCAGCAAAGGTAGCAGTTGTCGTATTTGCTGTTGTTGGCAAATCAGCTGTAAATATTGTGTAGAGCACAGGTCCCAGAACGCTTCCTTGTGGCACACCGAAATTTATTGGATATAATTTTGTGACTTCGTTATTGAATTTGATCATGAAATGTCTATCTTCAAGATAGGATGTCAGTAATAGTTAGAAAACTTGTTTCAGTTTGTAATGTAATCCAGGATGCCAGATTTTATCCATCCGGCCCGGGGGAAGGGTTTAAAGGTTTGAATTGAATACCAACCTTATCTAACGAAAGATATAATGTTGTTATAAATATGAGTTTTTAGTTCGAATCACTGGCTTGTAGCAAACTAAAACAGATTCTCAAAACTAAATTGCGAATTTCGTGTACTCATTAAACAATATTAATGAAGAAATCATCACGCAAATCAAACAAAAGCTTGAAAAGTATTATGGCGACTCTTCACCATAGAGCGGAACCATCCACCGCTGGTTTACTCAATTGCGGTGCGCTCGTTCCACACCAGAAATGGTCGATGAAATCCACCGTTTGATATTGGATGATTGGCGAGTGAAGGCCCGCGAACTTGAAGATGCTTATCACATGGATCAGAGATTTCAGTTTTGCATAAATATTTGGATATGAAAAAGCTATCCGTAAGATGGGTGCCACGTTTAACAATTGACAACAAACGCAATCGTTTGACAACTTCAAAGGAATGTTTGGGGATGTTTAATCGTGTTGAAATACCAACAATATGTCATTCCTGCCGATCTAACATCCATTTTGTAGCTGCATTATACTTTGACATTCTTTATAGTTCTTTTTTCTAAAAACTTCTCTTCCTGCTTGAATCTTAACAAATATAGGCGTAAGAAACTTATCTCCGTCTTTTACTTAAGATAATCGACACAAATTCAATAAATTACAATCCGAATGTGCCGTTTTGTAATGAAACACGGATTCATTACAACACGCCAAAGATCAATGAACAGTAGAGACAGTGGACTTCTCCTGGTGCATCGAAGCCGAAGAAGGCAGAGGTATGTCGCCAACAAAGTCATGTCGACAGTTTGTTGGGATGAGCGCGGTGTCATTCACATCGATTACCTTGAAAAAGGGTAAAAAGGCGTCGATTCGATTATCGTATCTCCGGTACATATTATGATAAGCTGTAGGATCGATTCGACGCTGATTTGGCACAAAAATTACTTTGAGAGTATCAAAAAATTTGAGAAACATTGAATGAAGTGTATCGAGCTAAAAGGAGACTATGTTAGTTGGTTTCGGCGGTTGATACGTATCATAATTAGTGCTGTAGCACAATTTTGGTACAACTTCCCCACCCACCCCGTAGAGTTTAGGTAATATAGTAATTTCTTCGGACTGACCTGCGAGTAGTCCGTTAAGTTGTCAACAAAGTCCGTTAAGTTGTCAGAAACCTATACCTTGCTCTTGCCAAAGCCGGTCATTCGCAAAGATAATGGGAGAGTGCTTCTTTCTGGGTTAAGTCACTACAGCTTCTGCAGTAGGTGTTAAAGGGGATATGCAATATCTCTGCATGGATATTCACGCACCAGCGCTCAGTGTAAACTGTCATGAGCCTTGCCGTTGCAGTACGATTCCTGTTAATTAACTCGCGATTTCTGCCCGCATTGTATGAGAGCCATGTCGCGCATCAGATTGTACAAGATGTTAGTTACCTCCACCTCCTATTTGCCAGTCGAAGATAATGCAGGTAAGCGCCACTCCTCGCGACCCCCGGAGATTCGGCAAGAGAAGCCCCCGGGGACTCGTCAAGAGAAGCCCCCGGGGATTCGTCAAGAGAAGCCCCCGAGCTAGCCAACTCATCAGCTTTCTCATTTCCCGATTCCAGATGAGGGTAATGTCAGCATGATGGTTTAGCTCGGTCAAAACCTCTCTGCTCTCACAGTGCTACCTTTGAGTAAAAAATGAAACACTGATGCAACATCAAAATTCACTAACTTTTATACTGTGCTTAATATAACTAGAGTCTCAATCCCCTCTTATTCGTAGTACCACAGAGGACCAATCTTGGCTTAAATGTGCTTATTAACAGTACTAACTAACTCAGAATTTTGAAACTAACAAATATTTACTTTCGAAATGTTTTAGAAAGTTTAATTTGGGACAAGAGTTCACAAATTTTACTATTGCTTCTATATCATTTCTTTTCACTGCTACTTTCAACTCGAACCTAAACTGCTGATGTTTTATTGTGCCCTTTATATATGTTCTTGTGTACGAGAAGAGTGCCTACTGGGAAAGTGTGCATCGCAGCACCACATTGTATGCTTCATGTTTTTGTTTCGGCCGGTATGCATTCTCAAGAAAAAAGAGCATATTTTTCTTGTGCGTGAAAAAGTATTAGTCAAGAAAATTTGACATTTGAAAGCACTTACATTTAATTTTTTGTATACATCTTGCAAGAAAATAAACATTTAACAGAAAAATTTTGTTCACACTTTACTTACTTTTGTTCAGGCACTATTGTCACTTTTAAATGAAAAAACCAAACCAAATTTCTTGAAAAGTACATACATACATCGTAAGAGCAAATGACTCAAGGAAATTACTTGAGCATTTTTTTTTATGAAGTTTTCGCTTTTTTGAGAGCTGCACACGGACCTTTAGTGCGCACTTTTTTTGTTCTAAAATTACATTACTTTTCGAACGCGTCCACTTACTCCGATTTGGTGATTTTATCGAATTATCGGTTTATGTTTCGTAGAACTTCGTTTTTACTCGTTTTATTCGTGATAAAGAAAATATAGTTTTCTGCGCTACGCACGCTTTATATCCAGTTGCAGCAGAAATAAGCAAATTGGAGAATAATTGCATAATTAAATGTATATTCATTACACGTTTCTAATATTGTAAATTTGGAGAAAATTATTTGGATGGTTTTTTTTATTTAGTGGTCTGAAAAGAAAGGAACGCAATTTCAATATCATACATAACAACATGGAGGACTTTGACGTAGAAGCCATGCTAGAAGCACCCTATATGAAAAATGTAAGTAATACCCGCGTCATGCTGCCCGCTCTCAATGGTCCGATTATAGACAACTGGCAAGTAATTTCACTGCGTATTCCTACGCATGGAGTCCAAAAATTCCCCAAGTTTCGATTCGTTGAATGCCTAAATGCCATAAATATTTGTTGTCTGCGAATGTACAATTGTGTTGTGGGAACGTTCCTTTCGCAGCGTACGAACTAAAGTCTGATACTGCTCATGGATTTTGCTGTTTTTGCCAACAAATAGTGTTATGGTATTGGTTCAGATGAAACTACTACAAAATTGTAAGCTAATCTATTTCCACGAGGTGTTCAAAAAAATTCTATAAATAATGTCAACATGTGAGTCGCAAAGTTTTCAATGGATCCACTTCTCGTAGTAATTATTTTTACGAGTTTGTTTATTATTCATTTCGCCGCTCTGGTACGAAAATGAAATTTAATATAGAAAATATTTTAGTGCGGGAATGTATCTTTTATTTAAATATTCAATACTTGCCCTATCTTCTATAAATTTAATGTGCTTTAATCCATCGCAACTGCTCAATGGATATGAAAATCTTTTTCGAAAATGTTCTGATTATTGGCAAATATGAATATTGACTGACTTTAATTGCTTATTACAAACTAAGACCGATAGGTAATTACTTATTTCAGACAATGACGTACCTATTTACTAATTACAAACTAAGGCTACCACGGAGTCGACAAATAATTGGAATACAAAAGTTATGTATGGTTTTTTTTATTTCAGGATGGATTAATACAGTTGCTGTATTATTATTCAGATAGTAATATCAAAATCAAGGCTGTCAGGTGGTACTTCTTTAAGTTCTTGGTGGCTCCATTCCATGTTTGTTACATTTGCCTGCTAGTTAATATTTAGGACTACATGGAGACAAAAACAACAGTTGTTTAAAAGAAGCATTCGAATTAATTGCGCTTCTGGATGTTGGCGAGGGTCTAAGTAAAGACTTCTTTACGATCTCCTTTAAATCGGCATTTTAAATGTCTCGGGGGGTTCCGAAATTTATAGTACTGAATATAAGGGTCATATGTCTGGAAATTACCCTTTTGTGATTGTCAAGAAACTTTCAGTTTAGACTACTGAATAGTTTTTGGGATATTTCTAAAATGTCAATACTAGTATAAATAATAGGAATTTTCCAGAAAAGTATTTAATTGACTTCTGTGTTTTGTAAGATATTTCACAAATCAATTAACAAACTGCATTTTAAGTGCCAGGGGTTCCGAAAGTCATAGTATTGAATATGAGAGTCATCTGGCTGGAATTACCCTTTTGTGTTTGTCAAGACACTTTTAGTTAAGACTCAAGCAGAGTAAGATATTTCATAAATCATTAATCAATAGACTTGTACTGATGACAACGGTACGGATTAAATTATGCTCCTGCAGATTCTGTAAAAATACCAGTTACTTTAAAATTTACTAAAATAATTTTCCTTTTTTGTTCCACTTGTCAAATTACCAATCGTGTTGATTACAAAATAAGCGGGGGTCAAATCTTTTTAAAATTTTGATACACCGTCGCCAAGAATAAAATTCCTTTTTTAACTAAAATTGATTCTTTTAGATTGTATCGTCTTCATAAATTGCTTATTGATGTATACACGTGTCTATATTAAAACTATCATTCATTTCCATTAATTATTTCGATAAATAACTTTGGGTACTCTTTTAAAATTGAAACTTGTTTTATACAATTTTGCATTGTGTCTACGACGAAGTATTTCTCTCATCCCCAATCACTTTCTAAAATATTTCTTCTGCTCTTTTGTCTAAATATTTGTCATCATTTGGTAAAATTTTCATCTTTTTGAAATCGATTAATAAGCGCATTCGATTCGCCACTGTATCGAGGATAGGACAGATTTTTGTATGGATAAAGTTATCGAGTAAGTAACGCTCGGATGAAAGGAGCGAGTTTTTCTATCCTCGATAGAAAGTGCTTCCAAATTGAAAATTGCTTGAAAACCAGCGAGATTAAAAATTACCCATAAAAATTCCCGTGGAATTTTTTTATTCTAGCTGATTAAATTTAAAGTAAACAAAAATTACTCTTTGGATTTTGTTTTGTTGATTTTAAATATTATTGTTGTGTTGATTTAAATTATATTCAAATGAGGCGTTTGTATAAAATATATTAAAAAAGTAAATGTTTAAAAAGCAGGTGAAACAGTGCTGCCAAGTCTCCCACTTACTCGTGTGCTGTTTTATTCGCACAACTCGATACGGGCTCGATACAAGTTACGAATCGAATGCGCCTAATAAGGAGTATTTGAAAGATACTCAATATAATCGACAAATGTAAAGCTTCAAAATGAATTTTTCTTTTTATAACTTCACTTTATTTTTCTATCCTAGAACTTTAAGCAAATATTATATCTTAAAAAAATATTCAAATCTGAACAATTAGACAATAATTAGAACTGTATTCTGAATTGAAAGCTGGGAGTTGCGACCCACGAGCCAATTCAACGAATATAGTTTTAAAAGTGATAACTGCTATTTCGGGGAGAGAAGGCCAATTTTGGTGGGCAGATTCTCAAAAATTTTATATTTACTAGCACTAGAATGCTACATTCATCACTAGCATTGTCATCATCATCACCTGCAGAATTTTGGATTTCCTCATATTCATTCATTTATGTTTGATGTAACTTTATTTCTTTAAACAGTATAAATCCATCTAATAGTATGTTGCCAAGCCATTTCAGAAAAATGTGAATGGAAATGCCGTCTACAACTTTAAAGGTAACAATTCGTGAATTTGCATAATAGACTGAAAATTAAAAAGCAATCGTCACATAAAATTGTGCCAATTTTTCTTTTTGAAATAGTGGCCACAAAAAGTGTAATTTTTCATATTGAAACTTTCCCACATTTGGTCGATTTTTAATTTTTAGTTGGATTTTTCGTGGTGCTTGCTGTCTTATCCTTGACGGAAGCGCATATGTGTTTTAGATATTTAATTGTTATCCGGGCAATACACTATTTTTCTGCACAATTCGTAAAATATATTGGTCCTCAGTTTTAGGTTTATCGATTCATTCACCAGGAAGAGGCGCCATCGATTTGATAACTTCTTAATAGTATTTTTTTTGTCCACTTTCCACAGAATGGAGACTGAAAGAGATCATCGTTCTGAGAAGTTTTTCCTTTTTAGTTAAAAATCGGTATGCAAGTATTCAATGATTGGCCTACAAACAAATTTTTAAGTCGATTAAAAATAAATTCGCAATACAAGTCTCCTTTCTTTCAACAGATGACGTCAAAAACTGCATCCATCGCTCACTTGTTATATGTCTGGATCATTTTCCAACATAAAATCCAAATAAAGAAACCAAAAATGTATAAAATATGAATTTTTACGACAAGGAAACGTTTTGAAACGCATGCCTTACGCAATGACTGGAGTCTGGCGGAGATGGAGAATTATTAGACAATCCGAAATCAAGTTAATTTGTATAAATATCCCAAACTCTCCCGAAATAGAAAAACTCTTGGATACAGGGAACAATAAAAACATGTAAACTGCGTTCCTAGGTGTCAATATTATTAAACAAAAAAATAATTGTAGCGCGACAAATCTTGATCTATGCTAAATTCGTCTTACTTTTGAACTCCCAAACCCCCGAAAGTAAACAATTTATTCGCCTTTTGCTTCGCGGAAATTCAATGGCTTTTCTCAAGTTTATGAAGAATTCATCAAAACTTTAAAAACTGCTTAACTTATACTATTCAAAATTGTATACCAGTATGACCATAAACATTTTAAATTTATCCCATGTGGAGCAATCCAAAATGGGATGCCACTGCTAGTTTCAATCTTTTAGCATTCCATCAGTATAGGGGCGTTGTAAATAGCGAAGCTCATTCATTTCATTTGTCTATTTTCCATGTGGCATTAAATTTTTTTGTAGATGCAAAATCCCAGCCCCACTACCGAACTGAATCGAACAAATCGTAATACCATAATTTGATTTATTGGAACCAGACGCAAAATTTAAGTTAGCTTGTTTTTTCCTACATTTAATGCGATTAACAAGTTTTGTGTTCGACTTCTTACACAAGTCTTGAAAGGTTTTGAATTTTCAAATTACAGAATTATACAATATGTAAAAATGGATGTGATTTCAATTTCCAAAATTTGTTTGTTGAATAAATATTAAAAAATGTTAACTGATAAACTCCCATGCCTGAGGCCTTTAAGTCAAACGTCCACTTAATGAACGGACAAAGCCTCACTACCTGTACACTGTATCGAATTCTTAAATTTGGATTAATTGATTAATTGGATAATTTTGGATTCGGCTGCGGGGCCGTTAGCTTCTACAACTTCGATAGTTTCTCTGCTGAGATGTTTGAAGGATGGCTGTCTAAAATTTATAGAGAACATATCGAACTTTCACTTGGCCAATAGTGTAAACCATACAACGGCCACTCTGCAAACATTTTCGAATTCGGCTCTGATGGTGCAAATAAATTCCATAAAGAGAAAGCAATGCTGCAGTGTAAAAGTGTAGAGTGACATAAAACAGAAGCGATGAGAGAAACAGAACGCGTTGCTCGTGCAGCCACACATAAAACAGAAACAGACAGATTTGGATTTCCTTTGTAGTGAGGACGATAGATAATTTTGTCATTATATTTATTGAAAAGGTAAATAAATTACTGCGCGGACACTCTAACAAAATTGGAGGTGTACAGTGAAGACGAATTCTTTGCATCGATTTGTTAAGCTTTTGGGATCTAGTTGCTGGGAAAAATTAGCTACCATTTAATTTCCTACCTTAAAAAAGCCAATTAAATAGGAACACAATTATTGTAATATTTTGACAAAAAATTTGCATGCAATGTTTTTATTATTATCTAACATTTAAATATAAATATTTGATATTAAAGGTTCCTGGTTGCCATTTGTTGTTTGGAAATTGTATTGTTCTCGAATTTGAGTTTTGCAAATAAGGTTCAGAAATTGTGTAAATGCAATTGTATATTGAAAAAAAGTAACTAATTGTTAAAATTCTTAATTAATAAATCATAACTATTACAAACTATAAATTTGAAATCATTAAAATGCATTTATGTCGCTAGCATCCACAATTACTTCAATATTTCTGACGATTTCTGCTACAGAAACAACTCACGAAAAGTTTATGTTCTGTCGCCAAACACTCATTTTCTGTCATTAAATTGTGGAGCTATTATCTTAGTAATTCTGTTGTTGAATTTCTGTCTGTTGCAAATGTACTGCATTCTGTTTCTGCTGCCGTTTATGTTTTATGTCACTCTGCACCTTTAAAGCAACGTTCGCATTACGAGCTTAAGCAAGCCGATATCTCTAAATCCTTTTTAATCTACTCCGAGAAAATTAATTGTCTTTCCGATGAGATTAGAATGTAAAAAACCACAATCCTCCAGTTTTAATACCTACAGCGGATGCTTTAAAAATTGCGATGAAAAGAAAATACTTTATGTATCCAACAAAAACCTATACAATAATATTGTCCTTGAAATGTGGCGTTCGCTTGGGAGGGAAATGTTATTACTCAAATTTACTGGCTTTCAATCCATATGCTAAAAATTACGAGTTCAACTCATATATTCTTCAAGAAGTATGTTGTACTTGGGTTCGTGCGTTGACCTAAAAATACAAATTTTCAAAGAATTGTGTCTCATTGTTTCAGTTTATAAGATAAATGCGAACATCGGACCCTAAATATGCCTTTTTGCCATTTGTATGTTATGAATGTAAGAAACACTTCTCTAAAAAATGCATCAAAAGAACTTGTGTTACTATTATTAGTAGGGTGTGGGGATTACGTTCAGAACGTAACAACTGAATACGTATAAATTGAGGCCAATGGTCAAATAATCAATAAACAGTTATTACCTACTTTAATAATCTGTAACTTCAGTTTGATTTTTATAATTATGCTTTTCTTTTCCTCAGCAGTGCCTCATATTAACATTGAATTTGAATTTCAGGGTTCTTTTAAAAAGTTCTAAATGAAATGTATTCATATGCATTTGTCCAAAGGAAGCAATCTTTATAACAATTACGCGTAGTGGTAAATTTGTGTTAGGCGGTAAGACCGTTTTTGAGTTGTGTCTTGTTCTGGTGGGATATAGATACATAGCTCAAACCAACAGTCCTTTCAAACTGTTCATCGAATACCACGAATGAATCTATGCGAACACGAAAAAGTGTGTCCAAATTTTCAAGTGATATTTGACGTTTCGGAGCCGCCAGTTGGTTCAAAATAAACAAAGCGACTTAAGTGCAAAACATTTGTGAATTTTTATCACATTTTAGTTCATTTAACTGGATTAAGTGCGGTTGTGCTGGGCGAGACAAGTAAGCAAACTCTTACAATGCACCGGAAAATGTTACGGGACGTCAGTAATCTTCTAGAAATTGACAATAACCTAGTACGTACACATTTTTTGCTTTTTTCCAGGTTGATAAATCTTTAGTAGGTGGGCCAAGACTAAAGTTCCAATAGTCTCCTAAAAAACGGCCATTTCTTTGATACACTTTGTGAACTCTTGGTTCGTTTCTGGGTACGTTAGAAAATGTTCAGCAGCCGAGTGTACTATTGGGGTGTTGTCACAATTTTAGCCCAATTTAAAAGAATGCAGCATACAAATGGAAACAAACAAATTTTATTTAAAAAATGATTATCCATAACATTATTCACTTGCGTTTTGGGGTTTTTTAAAAATGTTTTTCGAATTCTGTGACAACTCTCTACCAACTTCGTATTTACCTTCGTAGCCTTTCGAGTTCCTACGGTGCATTCTGGATAGAGCCGAATGTTTTCTAACCCTGGCTTGGCTTGCAACTTTATTCACACTCAAAAAGTATAGAAAGAAAGATTGCCCAAAGCGCCTATTATGGGGCTATGCATCTATATCCGCCACAAGTATACATTTTAGAACAATATACAATTATATGTGCTACTCAATTACGGCCTGGCCGACCAACACAAATTTACCACAGCCCGTAATTCTTATAAATATTGCTTCTTATGACAAATACATTTAATTTAGGTCATTTATTAACGAAGCCTGACAAATGTTCGGTGGCACTGCACGAGGCACTCGATAACCTTGAACAATGCGTCAAACGATACACAAAAATCAGATGTCGGTATTTTACAACTTACACGACGAAGTACTTTACTTATCTTTTAATTTATAATGATTATTACAAGTTTTGTGATATTGGAGATTTCTATGAAGCTCACCCTGAGATGCGCACCATATCCAAAATTTGGTACGGATGAATTAAACGTATATTAATAGTGAAGGGCAAACAAGTTAGATTCAGAGTCACGCTACAATGGTATTGAATGGCACATTCACTCGCTAGGGGGAGTTCTTCTTGCTGCCTGGAGTATTCACTTTGTTCTCCTTTTTACATAGGCATGTCATTTCCAGTGGAGTACAGTGCGAGAAGTATAAAAGCTTTTTCTTTCTGAGAGAACTCCATTTAACATTTTTTGGGAGCATTAGGGGACTGCTCGTCCTCAGCAAACAAGTTCTGCAATTGATTATGCATGGCAAACAAAAAACGCCTTTTATACTTGCAAGGAGATTTCTCCTAAAATGTTTGCTGGGAATTTTGTTTGAACGCTACAATTGTATCGAGTGATGCATACACCCGCTAATGCACTATTGTGCCCACAAGACCACTGAACAAAAAATAGCACAACAAAGAAGATGTTGGACAAACAACGCATCACTCACTATTGTGCTGTGCACAATAGATCTCTTAGGTCGCCGTGTTCTTTTAGTCTGTTAAATAATATGTCCTTTTCTGTAGGCACACATTAAAACCAGCGAAACAGTCGTGAGTCGCTTCAAAATTTTGTCGTGAGGCGTCCTTACGCTCAATTATATAGAACCACTATTACAAATAGAGAAGGTTTTTCGCAGGAACAAGGAATTATCACTTGAATTATAATGGTATTCGTGTTGGTTACGATATTTGGTGATTCGGATATCGTATCTCAAAAAGAAGAAGTTGGTGCTATTTGAAATGATGATCTGCACAATTTTGCATGTGTGAGAAGTAGATCCCTTAATCGATCCTGTTATAATAGTTGGGCTCTGTCTCACAAGCAATGCAAACTATATTTAAATACCTCCCAACGGGGTAGAATATGGTCTTTGTGAGTGACGCTAATCCTATTTATATATTAAATTTGTACTTTCCACGCGTTTGCGTAATAATTTGATTGGGGGTAAATAAAAAACAAAGCCGGAAATTAAAGAAAATATATGTGAATATTTGAGTATAACCGACGGCTTCAATCCATCCATGTTACTTAGCGCCAATTTCACAAACAAGGCGCTCAATCGAGATTTAAGGTTGAACTGAGTTTAAGCAGGGGCAAATCATAGCTTAAATCTACCTTACCTTCAAGCTTCGATTATAAACCGGATTAGAATTTCAACTAAATCCGACCCACACTTCTCTTTAATTAGAATGGAATCCAAAGTATTTCGAATACAATCCCCAAAACATGTGCTTTTTATGCAATTTGAGGAAGTTTTTTCCGAATTTCCACACATTTCGATGGCGTTACTAATCAGTAATAAGTGGGTTCGCCATGATCTTGAGGAACAACGAGTTTTAACAGTTAACATTGTATGCACGTTAATTGTTCCTGTGCTCATTCTGCAACATAAAAAAGGAGAGTGTATGATTTTTTCAGTGCGATTGCTCAAAGTGCACTAAAATTCGACTTATTTTATCCGCCAATCACGGTTGGTCATTGCCCAGCGCCAAGGACAGTGACTTGAAGCACAGTCCCAATATTTCCTAATTGCATATGTTAAACACTAGTGGCGGATGTAAACATGCATTTAACTTATCCATATATAAATAGCTCTCGAGTAAAGATTCCTTATAAGCACTTCAAACCAAACATTTTTTCCAAGTCCAAGAGGAAAAATTAATTTTAACATTTCTTTCCATCACATGAAAATGAGATGGAAGTAAAGTCCAGCCTGTCTACTTACTTCTTACAAGTGAAGTCTTGGTTCCAGGACAGTGATGTGGTATTTTTATCTGACCCCACACACATGCTGGAAAGTAGAGGCGAAGGCATACAATGTCGATGTACGGAAAATATTTTTGAAATTGCTCCAATTTAAACAGCTGCTCATGAGGATGACAAACACAATTTGAATCTGATTAATTTTTGCAACATAGAAAATGTTTTCCAATTCAGATGTTTAAATCAACCAACAACCATCAAAAGTTTCCTGCTGCACATGCACATGTTATCTTGCTGCTGATATATTATTCCACTGTGATAAGTTTTCTGTTTCAACCAAACTTCAGTTGGATCTTTCATTTTTTCTTTAATAAACACACCAAATAAACAAAATAATTCTCAAGGGTGACATGTCTTTGCAGAAATCGTATAAGCTCAATTTGCTAGTGATTGTTTTGGTCATTCTAAACACATAAAGCCGGAATCCGTTTGGTAAGTTTTGAATGCGCCAGAGAACTCGCCTACATCAAAAAAAAATTAAATAAAACAAAAAAAAATTTAACTTTGTACCAAATGCATTTTCTATTCTATATCAACAAACATTTTGTTTTCTTTTATCTGATACTTATGTAATTCGTTAAACAAAAACAACGTTATTAAAATACAAACTGAACGTGACCTAAATTTCAGATAATCGCACAAATTTGCGTCCGGGCAGCACTAGTCTTATACAGGATTAAAAAGGCAAAACCATTCACATTATCGATTCTACCCCAAAAGACAATACAATACCACCTCAACTATTTTGCAAAACAATTGCATGAATACTTGTGAGACATTTCGCCGCCGAGCGAGCGAAGATTCCAAATGAATTATTTAAACAAGTATTGAATTGATACAGCAATATGTTTGAACTGACTAAAACAATGGATGGATGCTCCCGCGCTCGTCCATTGTTGCACTTAAGACTTCATTTTGTACTTGCAGAGAATTAACTAATTCCTTTGATTTGCTTTCTCTTATTCAATCAACTTTTTACGACACAATCAAACAAACCTGTACAATTTGACGTCGTTTCTTGCTACGCGTCAATTGTGTACCTTATCGTGCCCCCAATTAGAATGCCGCCGGAGGAGACTCGCCGAATTTCGAGAATGACGAACGAGAAAGGGACCGTGACCGTGACAGGGACCGCGACCGCGGCCGCAACTATAAAGCGTCTACATCAGAGTTGAATGGACGCAAGCATAGATCAAGGTAGGTTGTGGTTCTGCATTTCATTTGCATGAGCTGAGTCTATTTCAATAATTCGCAGACAGTAATTCATGAATATTTTTTCTTTTTAATATAGAAGCCGCTCTGAGTCACCACGTCCCACGGATGATCGAAAGATGCGTAGGACAAAAGATCAGGAGCGGAATAGGGACAACAAGGAGGTTTATCGTCCGCGGGATAAGGATCGGGATCGTCGTAGATCATCGCGGGACAGAGATCGTGAACGTGAGCGGGAAGTACATGTGAATCATTTTAAGGATCGTAGACCACGAAGTCGTTCTAAAGATCGGCGTCCGCGTAGTCGGTCTCACGATAAAAGGGCTGCAGGACCACGCGTAGAACGTCGGCGTAGCCGGTCTAAGGATAGACGCGAACGGAAATTAAGTCCAGTTCGAGAGCGCCAACCCAGCCGCCCAGCTCCAGGCCCAGCCAGACAGACAACCTCAAGAGAGAAAAGGTATACTATCCCGATATTATTCTTAATAGTCGTTCGTTATTGACATTTCATAGTAAACTTTCATTTATATAAAATTAGACACCGTAGTTAAAGCTGATCTAAAGCTATAGCGGCACAATTTAATTCTTTGAGTTTGTTAGGCAGACTTACAAGTCGTTCGGTTCTGGACAAAATTTTAATGTGGGGGGTGATAGAGCGAGAAAAAGTTGTTAATTTTTGATATCGTTCTGTGTCGAAATGATATTCTTGTGTTCCCATAAATTAATATGTATTTGGATTGATTTTGCACTCAAACTTGCAATTTTTTTTCCCTCTTTTTGATGCCTCAAAAATCGGAATTAAAATCTTTATTTAAAGGGGGACTCCTTTTCTATGCGGTGTTAATTGAAATATATCCTATATAACAAGAAATCTATTTTGTTCATTGCAAAATTTAGTTAAAAATAGTACTTTATTGTCCAGGACGTTTATTTGAACGTAAAGTGAGGATTAGAATCAATATACTTAAAATGTACACAATAATGCAGTAACAATAATCAAAATTTTAACCATTGCAGCACTCGTCGTCGCAGTAACTCGCCACGTCCATTTCGACGCGGTCGTACACCGCCCAATGGCCTTGGTGACCACTCACCCCGTGCTGATCTCAGCCCAGAAGAACGTGACGCTCGTACAGTTTTTTGCATGCAACTCTCACAACGTATTAGGGCTCGAGATCTGGAAGAGTTCTTCTCGAGCGTCGGTAAAGTACGTGACGTTCGTTTAATCACCTGTAACAAAACAAAAAGGTTTAAGGGAATCGCTTATATTGAATTTAAAGATCCAGAATCGGTTGCTCTAGCATTGGGTTTATCGGGACAGAGGCTGCTCGGTGTCCCAATTCTAGTGCAGCACACTCAAGCTGAGAAGAATCGTATTGCCAACGCAGTGCCCATATTCACACCCAAAAATCACACTGGACCCATGCGTCTGTATGTTGGTTCTCTGCACTTTAATATTACTGAAGAAATGCTGCGGGGAATCTTTGAGCCCTTTGGAAAAATAGATTCTATTCAATTGATAATGGACAACGAAACTGGACGCTCAAAAGGATATGGGTTCATAACGGTAAATACCTATAATAATCTAAATTTGTATTTAAATGCATTTTGTATTCAATCATGCTCGGATGTATAATAAACAATTTCTATTACAGTATCACAACGCCGAAGACGCCAAAAAAGCACTGGAACAGTTAAATGGCTTTGAACTTGCGGGACGGCCAATGAAAGTAGGTAATGTGACTGAGCGACTCGACATGAATACAACTATTCTTGACACAGATGAAATGGATCGAAGTGGCATTGATTTAGGGGCCACTGGCCGGCTGCAGCTGATGTTTAAATTGGCGGAGGGAGCTGGTTTGGCAGTTCCGCAAGCGGCAGCCAATGCGCTACTGGCGACTGCACCACAACCGGCACCAATGCAGGCACAGACTCCAACTCCGGCCATAGCAACTCAATGTTTCATGCTTTCAAATATGTTCGATCCCCGTACTGAAACCAATCAGTCATGGGACGTTGAAATACGCGACGATGTCATTGATGAGTGCACTAAGCACGGCGGTGTGTTGCACATTTTCGTTGACAAAGCGTCACCTACCGGGAACGTTTATGTAAAGTGCCCCAGTATAACAACAGCGGTACTGGCAGTAAATACACTGCACGGGCGCTGGTTTGCTGGTCGTGTCATCACAGCTGCTTACGTACCACTGCTCAATTATCACTCGCTGTTCCCCGACGCTATAACTGCCGTGAACCTGCTTGCCTCCACCCGGAAAACCGGTGACGAGTAGATGGCGTTTCCGGCATATTCCTTTTGCACTATTTTCAGATCAATTGGTCGGGCATAACCAACCACGCATTCCCGCCACTAGGCTTAGAAACCAGATTCAATTGTCACCTCTCCTGTGCACCTAGTTTTTAGTTACATACATTAACATAACTTCTTTATTAATTGTGCTGTACGGTAATTCTTTGGTTTTCATTTTATTGTATCCAAAAACTAATAAAAAAAATAATAATTACATTATTATGGTATGAGAAGTGTTTTATTCAGTCATTTCACCGTCATTATAAACTTAAGGAACGAAACCAATCTGCATATAATCGTAGAACATTCTGTAATTTTGTTTCAGAGCTTCCAACTGTTTTCCAATTGGGACTGGACCAAAACACTATTGTGAATACCCTGCATTTTTCACTTTGTGTCCCTAAAGTTTAGTTTAAGGCCCGAATACAATAATGCGAGAGAGCGAGACCGAGTCTCGGCCGAGATACCAAAAAGAATTTGTACCAAAGGATTGTATGTGGCAATATACAATAATGCGTCATGCGATACGGCGAGACGAGGCATTTCTAAAAAATTAGAAATTCCTCGCACTCTCGTCAGAGACAAATTGTCAAAGCAATCAATTATTTTTTAATACGCATTTGTTTATTTCTGTTTTGCTGTTTGTGGCTCCGTGTTTATTTTATTAATTAAAAAATTTCAAAACATTTAGTTTTTTAACACGTTTGCTTTTGTGTAAATATGGCTCGCACTTTGTTCATTGTACGAGTATATTAAAATGCGAGACTGCAAAACGAGATCTCGGCCGAGACTCGGTCTCTCCCATTATTGTATTCGGGCCTTTACTCTTTTTCTCGTTCACAATAGACAACAAAATCTCTTGGCAGCACTTCGGTTTGGGGCGCTAAACCATAAGCGAATACAAACAGCTTGTCTTAACTAAGCGTTCCATATGTATGCATAAGCGGGCGTTTTATTCACACCCGCGTTAAAAGAAACAGCCATTGATACCGTATTTCGTAGTCACGGAAGTTCATCCTTTCTTCAGGGACCCGCGGAGACTTATAGGCGAGCAAATCGCAGCAGCAAAAGGAGAGTTCGCAAATCTGCTCCATCAGGGGGACATGGGTTGGTCAAATGTAATTGGTGCTGAACGTGATACTGGTGACTACTGACGACTCAATGGTCCGCTCTCCAACATCATGAGTATCGCTTTACACCGGTGTCTCGGCACAGAACAGTCAAAGAACTTAACCAAGCACCGCCGGGAGCTGCAAGTTCGTTGGGTTATTTTCGAGAAGGCGACTACCTTGCCGAACAGCAATCCGCTCGCATCTGCCCAGCGAAAGCGGGACATACGCACAAAAAGTGGTCAACCGTCTCATCTTCCTCCACAAGCCTGTCAAAGTGCACTGTCCGCAATGCCTATCTTTTGCTTATTCGTACCCCATGAAAAATGACCTGTAATCAGTCCTACCAGAAGTCTGCAGTCTCTCCTACCAAATGACAGAAGAAACCTTGAGGTTCTAACGGAAATAAGAGGCAGCATAGCCTTTGCCCATCTACTGCCTCTTACAGCTCCCCATTCCCGAGGCTGTGCACAGGCAATCCAATTGCTAATAGTGGCCGTAACGGTAAAAGAAGGTAAGGGAAGAACTGGTTCCGGGCCAGTAAAACTAGTCTCAGATCTATTATTCGCAAGTTCATCTGCGACTTCATTCTCCATAACGCCCAAGTGTCCTGGAACCCATGTTAGCTACAGATTGTTATGCTTTCCATAATTCAATCTGGATTTATACAACAGTACCAACTTGGAAGTGACAAGGGGGCTGAGTAATGCCTTCAGTGCAGCCTGACTGTCACTGCAGACACAGTTACTTCTGCCACGTCATCTGTTTTCCACCATATATGTAGTCCGTCGCCCTTAGAATGACATACAATTCCGCCTGAAAGACAGAAGCATGACAACCGAAGGCGTAATGGAATTGGACACCGTTGAGTTCCATGAAACCCCAGAACCCGTTCCAATATCTGTTTTGGAGCCATTAGTGAAAATACGACAGCACTGCCTACCGGGTTCAGTCATAGGGTCAAACCATAAATGAGCCTCTGTGATTTTTAGGCAGTACCGCCTTTTAGTTATAGGATACGCGGGCATAGAAGGGATACCAATATCCATGTCAGTGTCAACAATATCTTCAAGATTCCAACGCCCGCCCACCCACTGCCTATTGTGCTTCAACCTACAGATGACCTTTAGGGCCTCTCCTTGTATAAAAGCATCTAGAGCGGGAAGATTCAACAGCGCATCAAGAGAAGTGCCAGAAGTTGTCTGAAAGGCATATCTCTCAAGATGACTTTAAATCCTCTTTGATCTTTAGGTTTAAATAAGTAATATTGGGTATTTTTTTCATTTAATAAATTAATGATGGCTGTGTAGTTGGGGGGTTCCACTGCTGCTTTTTTATTTCGCTCTTTTGAAGAATTTTCAATTCGAACTCGCATTTTGGGAGTAGATTTAGTGCGTTAGTTAAGGCATTGGGATGTGTAATTTTTTTGGTTGGTTTTCGTGATGTGACACATTTTGGCCAGAGAACACAGAGAAAAGAAACTGTTTTTCTCTGCCAGCGTCCGTAGCGGACACACCACGATTTAGAGTGGATTCACCACGATTTTCAGTGGATTCACCACGATTTTCAGTGGATTCACCACGATTTTCAGTGGATTCACCGCGATTCCCAGTGGATTCACCACGATTTTCAGTGGATTCACCACGATTTTCAGTGGATTCATGTCCAACGCCAGTCTGCTTTATTTCGCTGCTTTGCAGTTTGACGTTTAAGTTTCTTTACTCTGTATTCTCTGATTTTGGCAGTTGCGTCCTTTCTCACCACACGAGGTGAAATCGAGAAACTTTTTCTGTGTTACCGATCCGCAAGAATAAGGTGTTCAAAATATGGTTATAAAGAAAAAGTTGTCAAGTGATACTAGTACGCGGGAATAGTGCTGTTAATGTACTATGGAATCAACACAACTGTCCTATGATTTTATGTGTGATTGTTCATGATATTGTTTCGTCAGCCGTTTTACAGGAAAACACAAACATTTTGATGGGTGCCACGATCTCATATCCATCAAATATATAATCCCATCTTTGTAAAATTAAAGTTATAATAACATACATAAGTTTAATTATAAAAGCCAAACTCCCTGGTATAGAGGTAAGCATGCTAATCTCTAAGTCATGGGATCACGGATTCGACCCCTGCCCAGAGAATGATTGAAATTCTTCTTTCTAAATATTTTTCTCTTGAAGTCGAAGCCTTTAGAAATAAGTATTCATTCCCCAAAAGCTTGCAGACATAATTAACCATGGTATAAGGTAAAATAATAATAATAGTAATACAAGGCGTTTATCAACAATTTATACATTCGTTATAACCTAGTTCCATTTCGTACCAAAATAATAAAAATTAAGGGAAACTTGAAATAATGCCGACAATGTCGAAGATCTCGAGACAATAAAATCCCAGCCCCAATTAACAAGCAAGAGCCATGATAGTGCATTGTAGCGCCGCAGTGTAGTGTATCAGCGCTAGTAAGTAAAGACGAGGTAAGCGCGCAATAACATCACGCAGCGCTGCATTACCCATCTCTACAATGTAGCACGTTCAATTTATTGCTGCGCTATGGTGTTGCGCCGGATATCGTAGCGATATAAACATTCAAACGACCTCTGCGGATACTTTCCGTTTACAAAATTAATCACAGGCTTCATTTCTTTTGAGTTATAAAAATAGTTTTGTTTTTAATAAATGGTTGTACATTACAGGCATTCATTAATTTCATTTGTCAGATTTGCTTTTAATACTATGCGTTTTTCGAACATTTGGTCACACAGCATGTGCGACTTGGGGAGGTTGATATTTATGGCAGAGAACATTTTCTCCACAATTGCCGAGGATGGCAACGGTGTGTTGTACTTAATAAAAACAGTTTTGATTTCCGGATATCGATTGAGTAGTTCAATGTCTTCGGAGGGTTCGTCATAATAATGTGAAATCATTGTCTCAGCCCTTGATTGCGAACTTGCCTGTGTGGAGGGCGGTTCCTCGTCTGAATCCGACTCAAAAACGAAGAATTCGTTTCCTGTCTTCCTCGACTTTTTAGAGCCGTTACGCGTTTGACTCGGGCTGTTGGCAATTTCCTTGGCAATTACCGTCTTAAAAATAGTTTGTATTTCGCTGGCATAAGTTTGGCTGACACAAGACAACCATTTATTTTTGAACTTAGGGTACGAAAGGGCGGATATTGCCGCATTTTCCGCTTCAGGTGTAGAAAGTTCAAAGAAGCTTTTAAATCGAAATTCCACGCTTTGTAGGTATGCAGTGGCAAGTTCGCTGCAGTACACAAACGGTTGCATCTGCATTTTCTGCAGTGTCCGTCGCAATGCCAACAAGCAAGGAATTACAATCCCGTAGAAGCAATAATTTTGGGCATTTAGAATTCCCAATGCTTCCACTACGGGTTCTGTGCAGGTCAAATACTCCTCAATGTACTTGAACTCACAGTCCCCCATATCAATGTTTAAAGCCAGTGATTTGCAGAGTAAAGCGCATTTGTTCTTAATGCCATATATTTGCTTTAAACCATCATATAAGCTGCTCCATTTAGTGGCTCCAGGACGGTTCAGCGTGCAACCGATTACTTTTCGCATTATTTCAGACGATTTTGGACTGCAAGCCTTATTCCAAAGAATATTGCATTTATTCATAACAATTGCGTGCATTTCTGATACCTTTGAATTTTGCGAATTTTCCAAAACTGTCTTCGCATCAACACTTGCACATAGACTAAGCTTATGAGCATTGCATCTCAAATGGGGCGGCAACTCCAGATTTCGGACAGGTTCCCTCACATCCAAATCGCTCTCACTATCGCTGTCAGTCTCAAAATGTTCGAGGTCGCTGAATTCCTCAGTCGTAGTTATTAATTCTTTCTTCACTCCAAACTCCTCCAATGCGTTTGGAAACACATTGCCGCAATCTGTGATCGTGGCCACTATTTGTTCGTTACTTAAATCAAAATCCTCATAAATATCCTTTAGGAATTTACTTATGCTATCATAGCTATGGAGTCCCTTAAAGCGAACACACGCTAAGGCCATCGACTTCCTAAGTAGTTCATCGCTGATCCAGTGGGCTGCGACTGCCAAAAATGACCGTCTGCGTCCGCTCCAAATATATGTTGTTATGCACACATTCGCAATCTTCGAAAGTTCGTACTTAGCCATGGACATTTGATTTGTGTAAATGTCATTAATTTTACGCGAGAGGCTTCGCCGGCTCATTGTCTTTCCCGAAGAGTTGGCATTCTTATTGCAAATATTTATGAAATAGGAGTCTTCAATTGCTCTTAGCGGCACCATGGAATTTATGAAAAATTTCGTGATATCCTCATCTAAGTCTCCTTTCGTTTGTTCAATGTAATTAGAAATGGATTTGGACTTTGTGACCACCACAGTTCGCTTTTTTTTAATTTGCTGTAAATACTTTTTATACTCATCAACAGCGGCATTTCCGTGCTTTCTTTTCAGATGACCAATGAAATTCGACGTGCACTTATTGAAACCCTTGACTTCGACGGTTTTCGGCAGGCATTTCACACAATGGGCCACAATTCTATTGGACGAGCAATTCCTGGAGGTGGCCTTAAAGAAAACACCATCTAGCAACGTCATATTGCATCGGGCAGCATCTGTTGATGTTGACGCTCTTGGATTATTCGACATTTCAATATTTGTATTCTGCAAATAAGAGATTTATTATATTATTAAACTATACGAGTATATTTATTTATGGTATAAAAATGTCTGCAAAATAGATCTTCTGGTTATTGAGCAATGCTATGAAGCTTACAAACAATTGAAGACGGATATGGCTAAAGATCCTGGAGGCAGTGAACATCCTAAACAGCAGACAACCTATAAGAGTTAAAACCAAACCATACTCTCAGATAGTCCGGCTGCAATAAAAGCACTCAATAATTACGCTTACAGTTCGAAAACACTTTGGGAGTGCCACTGTGCACTCAACAGACTGGCGACACACAACAGACTTTCTCTGGTGTGGGTTCCAGGCTTGAGGGACACGCAGGCACCGAAGCAGCGGACATACGGGCTACAGCAGGGGCAGACAACCCCTGCATAAGACCATGTCCAATGTTAGGATTCAATAAGCACGGTCTTAAGCTAGATCTAAAAAACTGGACGACGCAGCGGAAAAATGAGTACTGGAACAGCTTACAAGGTCTGAGGCACTCGAAGAGGTTCCGGTGCTACAACCCAGAAAAGGCTAAATTGGCCCTATCACTGAGAAGAAATCAACTGAGAATACTGTGCGGCGCGTTGACGGGTCACTTTCTCTGCAATGAGCACCTGCACAGAATAGGCCTCGCTGACTCCAAATTATGTAGATTTTGCCTAGAAGATGATGAGTCTATGGGGCATCTAATCGCCAGTTGCCCGGCACTTGGACGAACAAGAGTAAAGCACCTTTTTCTCGGAGATGACGACCTGATGCAAACATCGCAAACTGGTCTGATTCAATTCCTGAACACAGTAATTATTAATTGATTGAATGGGCTGGCAGAGTAGATCTCTGTGGTGGCAGTACCTAAAGTTTCTGCAAAAGCGAGTCCGAAAAACCATACGTTGGTGGCAGCCTTACAAGCAATAATGTCGGAAAAGGGCAAACGTCAACAAAGGAATGATTTTGGAACAACAAAAATTAAAGGCCAAAAGGAAAAGCCACAATATTTGGTCTTAGAATAAGAGAAGTGTCAAGATATGCTAATGAAAGAATGAGCGAATCAAGAGAAGAGCCCTGAAATAAGAACGAAGGAGTTTTTGTTAGATAGAAGATTAAAGTGTTAAAGAAGCATCAAGTGGGATAAATAGTGAAGTTGGTGCATTGAAAAAATTTAGCAAATTAATCCGAAATTTCAAACTTTGGATTCACAGACTTTCACGAGCCACAGAAAGAAAAAGTAGTACAAAAAGACAAAAGAACCACCAGCATGAAGCTCCAATTTGTGAGTACGGTGAGTAAAAATCGTTGGAATGACGAAGATAGTGCTGCAATTTTAAACGTGGTTTTGAAAGGAGGCACAGCTGAAATTCTTCAGACGGTTCCTTTAATGCTTTGAAAAGGAAATATGGAAAGGTTAGATTAGAGTGCAGCTTTCGGGATGAATTCACAGTTAAAGGCTTACTGTAATACCATAATGAACTATGCCATACCCCTAATTACTTCGAAGATCCAATATGAACCTGAATATATATGGATTCAATAAAACTAATAAAGAAATCAATAAATTCTATTGCAGGGAATAGTAGTGCCGTAAACGAAAAGTTGGTTAAATACTAAATAAGTTTTTAGCGGATACTGCTCGATTAGCACATTTGGCATGTCCCGAATTTTCAAGCGAAAAGCCTCACAGAATGAATTGCTGTGTTAACGACGCCGAAGAAAACATAGACGGAAACATTAAGTACTTCTACGAAGGCTGGGCAATGCTATCGGAATGTTTAGGCATTCTAGCATGGTCACCCATGTTGGATTAGTCAGCCTGGAGATGTCAGACTAAGACAGGTCATGACTTAGTGGTCAGTTAAACACTCCTCCCAATCCGGGACAGCGCATGTCCATCGGATCTGTTTGCAGTAGGAGGTGACAGACTATATTTTAGCGTCGCGCATAACTGATATCCACCCGCCTCAGTGAGTACATGTGACACGGATGACCTCTTGTCTGTCCACTCGACTTATGAAAAAACAAACGTTAGAAAAAATCACTCCATTGGCGGGTTCGCAAACGCATCTCAACTGGCTGATCAGGTGGAGTCTAATATCCAAAATACTGATCGCAATGTGCTAACTCCTAAACGGACAAAACCACAGCGCTCTACAATTAGTGGATTGGTTTCTGGGCACACCATTACATTTGGGGAGGCCAGAAGACCGACAGGTCTGAGTGGTGCAGGTACCAAATGGTATCTGCGCTATTTCAAATATGGCTTAAAGCTAGAGGACGCAATGAAGAAGCTGCTCGACGCGCAAAAACACTCCAGGCGTGACGAAACGCGGCGCAAAAGAGATCAGTCCGTCCGATTAAAATTCTGCCAAGAAAAACAGGGCGGATAATAGAACGCAACCTCCACCGAACCCTGAGGCAACAAATGCAAACAAAATTGCATCAGCATCAGGCACAAAAACTGTTTTCGGTTCCAAGAAACCCGGCGTCAGCTATGCTACCGTAACAAAGGGTCTGACACTTGCTACCCTACGGATATCCAATCCATGTACAAAGGTTGGAAATCCAAGCTTAGATTTGAGGGGATTCACTTTCGACCAGGCCTTATACTGATCGATTGTGCAACCAAAGAAGCCGCCGATTGGCTGCAAATAACGACACCGAAGCTGTCCGGTTGGGAAGGCGCAGAGTTATCAACATGCGCCGGAGACAATATACTCGGAGTACACATGATGACTGCTTACCTTCCAAGGGTAGCAGGTGTCGATACAAAAGGTTCTCGATCTGATGATCACCCATTCAGCAGAGTATTCAGCAGCAAAGAGATCACGAATGGCAAACTGCTAACAATCGGAGTCGATGATCGATTCCTGGAGGCGATTAAAGGCAATAACTACAGAATGGGGTACAGATTCTGATCGATCCCAGTCCATTTGTACAAAGGACGTGGGGCAGAAATACCCGCCGACGTAGCCAAAAAAAGTGGCAGATGAAGCACCCAGGAACGAGCCGGTCAAGGAAACAGATGTACCACCTCATGAAAGAGAGGACATTGATGACCTTGGCTTGACCTGGTCAGCTTAGACAACTCCGACAAAGTCTTCCTGATATCTCGATGGTGTTAGGGCAGGGGAATAATAGTTGGATTAAAAATGGAGATGCCCAGCACTAAAATTGCCCAAATAAATCTTCACTACGCGAAAGCCGCTTCGGCGAACATCGCCTGGGCAAGACTCAGGTCTAAACTGGTTATAGTACTTGGTTCAAGAACCCTGGGTCCATAGGGGACAAATCAGAAGTTTGGCGGTAACAAAAACGCAGGTAATATGGGACATCAGATGTGATAACTCTAAAGCCTGCTAGGTATTGACTAACAATATGAATTTACTCAGAGTTTCTATCTCGAGACCTACTAGCGGTGGAAATCCCCATCAAAATGTTAAATACCAGATGAGGCACCGCCAGAGTTAATCAACAGAATTGTGGAATACTGTTAAAAAAGAAAAAAAAAAGAAAGAAGCTGTCCATAATACTTGGATGCGATGCCAATGCGCATAACGAGGGATGGGGAAACAAAGACACCAACAAGCGGGGCGAGTACCTTCTTGAATATATTATCAGTAATAAATTATAAATACTTAATGTAGGTAGCACATCACCATTTGTAGCATGCGTACGTGGAGAGATCCTTGACATAACCACAGGAGTTGGATAATATCCAGTGAACCCTCAATGTCTCATCATAGAATAATAAGATTTAACATTGAGGGGACCCCAGTATTAACAGAATATTAAAGTCATATTGGGAATTCTCATATCTTATGCGAGTCCTATATCATATGAAAATCTGTTTTATATTTGTCACATTATAGTTCTAATGAAAAAGGTTCTAATATTTGATTGGATTGGTCAAACATAAGCAATGTGCGATCAAAATAAACGAAATTGAGAGGAATGGAGAAATACATGAGAGCTGCTTAAAGTGGTACACAATTTATATAAAATATATTTAATAGTTAAATAGATTCATAATTTCTTCATAATGTTCAAACTTCACAAAAATAACAATTAAAAAACTCTTATTCACTCAAATCAAAACTCTATTTGCAATTGTTTGTATATTTGTTTTGATCGCATTTTTCTATAAATTTCATTTTGACAGCTACGTCGGGAAAATTGGTTCAAAAATGCAGCCACCATATAAGTAAATTCACCTTGGTACCACCACAGTCCAATCTTAAAATGTTGAGCGGCCCTGTTCTAGAGTATGATAGACATAACCATTGTGGAGTTGATGAACCCAAGAGAAAAAGCTCGCGAAACACGTGTCAACTTATTTGCTTCTTATCTAACAGTAATTTTTACGTTTTGTCTTATATATTTCGGCCATATTCTGATTTTATAAACCGTAAGAACAACGACTTCAGAAATTTAATCAATGCATCTGAAGCTGAAAGTAGTTTAATTACATGTTGAATACATTAAATATGAGTTCCTAACGTATGAGGATATTTACTGATATTGTGTGTGAGTAAATTGAAAAGAAGTAACAAGTATGTGTTGTTTTTACCTCCACTTTGTTTCACACCACACTTCGGAGCTATCAGAATCGGGAAAAATAATATTTTCATTGAATTATTCTAGCATCAGCCCGATTGACTCGTATAGCTTTTTATGAATGTATTAAATAGTTTGATCAGAACTGCATGTTCGACATTAAATGTTCAATATAAATTCTGGCGCAAGGAAACCGAAGGACAGACTTTCCTTATTTGCACATGTAAAAATTGTTCTCCACTTGTCATTTATACTTTTCACTTAATCTTCAATGGAAATGAAAATTCTAAAATAATAAATTCATAATAATTTCATTCGTTCGCAATTCAACCGTAATAAATTATGTTAAGCTAAGTTAGCATAATCTGGCTTTTAGAATACATTGAACTTTGAGATTATTGAAATTTTTTCAAGCATAATGCTTTCATCTATCCAATCATAGCAATCGAGACAAAAAAATTTCACATAGCAACTGATTTTGACAACAGAATATCTTATAGTACTGAGTTTTGGTTTATCATTTAGAACATATTTTCTATACTATATATGGAATAACTGGGAAGCGTAGCACAGCAGATAATTAGCACCTTATTAACATTTAAAAATAAAAGGATACTGGAGAAAATGTATTGAATTGGTCGGGGAACTCAAATTTTAATTCATAATAATGAATGGAATAATAAATAATGAAAAAAACAATTGAAATAATAGAAAAGAACAACACGAAATGTCAAAACCTGCACACAGCTCAATTAAATTAGCACCTCACCACAACACTCTGTTTTTAGCTTTTTGGTGTGGAGTTGTTAAGGTTCTCCGTAGATATAGTACCTAGTAATTGCATCACAGGCGAGACATATTCTTGGTGTTAAAATAGTAATTATAGCTTCTGCTCCTGTTAAGGATATTAAGATTTTCAAGAACAAGCATCATTTGCATCGCAATTCAATTTAATTGGTTTATAAATTAATTCAACTGAACTTATGCAAATTAAAAGTAATACAAATTTGATTCCGCACATTACTTGTAATTACATTTAATTGTAATTAGATTGGGTCATTAATTAGAAATTCGAATTAAATTTTGTCAGAAACTAACACTAAAGGCTAAATTTTTTATTTGAATTAAATATAAATAAATGAACAAATTGTTCTGAACAATTTTCACCAACACTATATTTTTACCTCATATATTAACACAATTTTCCACAACTCTGTACACTGGATTTAAAATATTTAAAACCCGTATAAAATTTATTCTTGGCCGAATCTTCTGCGCTAGAAAAACTATCAATTTTGCTAAGAGCCAGTGTTGCCAACCTTGGTATGCATTATCGTGTTATCGTTTTGATTAAAATTAATACCGTACTTTTATATACGGTATTTAGACTGCATTGCCAGGCAGAGATTTTTTTGTTATTTAAAGTCTCGTATACAGTTTAATGTACTAAAAGAAGATTTTTATTATTAATATTACATATATGATAAAACCATATATAATATTTGTTTTCGTTGTAGTATTGCTTGATTTGTGTATTTGTCAATTTGCTATAATCTTTTTTCCACTTATAAAAAGTACCTATGAATGTTAACCAAAGTGTGTTGGCTTGAAAATCAACAAAAGATTCATACATCGACTTGCTGTTATGTATAAATATGCTACTAAAAACGCACCGACTTGAAAACCAATTAGAAACAAGAACTGGCAGCAAATTGTGAAATATGTACTATTTTCCCAACAAACAAAAATTAAAAATGATACACTGAAGCGTAAATGTCAAGGAACAGTCGACAGGAGCTTGACAGAAGCCTAAAATGGAATATAGCCACCGCTCTGATGACCATTCATAACGTGCACTCCCTAAATTATATTTGTAATAATGTAATGTGGTTCTGCAACTGCAATAATTATCAGATACACAATTACTGAAAAATATTTGGCAGATTTTATAGTTGTTTCGGACAACCCAGAAGTCTTTCAAAGACATGCAATTCTTCCAAGTAGATATTATGTCTGTGAAATCAACAGCACACCAACTATGACCTTCATAGTAATCGAACCAGGACCTCCAGCTATTGCTTGTTCCTATCTAGCCAACTGCTCAAACCAGAGGTGGTGAATTCCTTTGGCTAAGTCTGTTCATGTACTTTATTAGTCCACTGTACTCTAAACTACATGCAAAAGCATGTGTTTTCGAAAACCTCTGTAATTTGTTGGGAGCCTAGAGATCAAATTTTGTTTGTTTGCTTGAACTGATAGAGTAAATAATATACTATTGTACTTTGCCATACACATACTAGATGCTTCGCAAATGTCAAATTTGCTCCCGGTTTCGCTTAGTGAACATCTCTTATAAATGACGAATTAGATAAATATCGTTACAGCTCAATATAAAACAACAAATTCTAGGCATACTTTGTTGGCATCGCAAGAACTAGTTCTGCAGTTTCAGTTCAACTATTTAACGTTGTGAAGCGAACAGAAAAGTGTAAATAAATTTTGCAACACAAACACAGTTACTGTGTTAGATTTATTATTTAAAAAAAGCTTTTCAAATATAAAACTTTAGCTTTGAGAGAAATCAAAAATTTTATAATAATTTGAATTGTAATTAAGAGCAAATTTTAAAGGAAAAGTGTGTTATTCAAAAGTGAAAGAACTTAATATTAAAAAATCTAAATTTAAATTTTTATGATTTTCCTTATAACAGTTACTTTTCCAAATCATGTGATTTAAATATTAACAAATTTTAAATCATTTTTCAATTAACTATATCACATTTAAGCGTCTTAAATATGTTTTCGTTATATAAAGTTGTCAATTTAGTACTTTGAATACCCCTATTGTCATCATATAAAAAACCCAGGGTCAATTATCTCAAATCAGCTGGCGTGACTTTATGCACGATCTTTCAATTTTTGACATAGAGAATTTGACGCACATTTTCTACAAATTGCACTTTGTGAATGAAACATTGCTTGTGAGTCATCCACAATAAACACAGCCAAAACTCGATACTGTGAACGGAACGAGCCTACCAGTAGTTTCGACTTTTTTCGTTGCCCTTACGCATGCAATAATTTTTATTTTCTTACAAATTAATATCTGAGATGAAGACAGAAAAGTGAAAATGGTTAAAAAAAATTCGTGAATTTTTAATTTTTATTGTTTTGTTTTAAAACATAGCACGTTGAAACTCGTCATATTTAGCAATAAAGTTTTAATATATTTGGATCGGAACCGCGACGTGAGGAAATAAAAAAAAAATAAACATAGTAAATATATTGGAAATGGAGAAGGAAAATTCGATATTTTCCGCTGTGTTGCTACAACGCTTATGTTAACTATTCATGCATCTCCAAGAGAAAAGAAAACCAGTTGCGGAACAAGTATTGGTAAAAATGTCTACTAATTAATAAAAAAGCAAATATTATTTATTGAAAATTATTGAAAAGGCAGTGGTTTTATAATCAGCGGTACACAAACACCCACGCTCAGCTGTCTCGCCCACAGTCATTTCAATGAACCTCTGATGACCTTTTTAACACTTACAAATTTTGGACTAGCTACCTAAATATAATATTAATCTGTGAATCTAACAGTGAACTAATTTTTCTCGCATGTGTGTACAGTGTTTCAAATCCAATAATAAATGCTAGAAGAATGCAAATGTTTAGAAAGTGCTTTTTATCTTATTTCCTTGCATTATATAAGCAGCATGGCTAGAAACTTAGCAATTAATGTGTTAATTTATTGTTGTTATTAATTTGTTGTTGCTTAATTTGTCTGCTAAAAAATAGACCAGGTTTGTTTTGGCACATCGCTAATGATGGCAAATTAATTTTAGAGCATTATGCCATCTACTCGACTTATTGTGTATGTTCTATACGCGCCACCTCTTCCACTTTGACAGTTGACGTGCTTTGCGCGAGCGAGCATTCTGCTTGCTCTTCATAAGATTCCGAATCAATTTATTTTCTGCACAGAGTTACGCAATTGGAACCCAGCGGGAGGAGGTAAATGATAAATTTTCCGTTTAATAATTAGCAAATTACTCCGCTTAATTTAACTCCAATTTTACCAAAAATTATTTCATAACTACGAACTAATTTTTAGCAGTTGCCTTATCAGGCGTCCACGGGTTTCTGATTTTACGTATGTACACAGTCGGGCCTGTCAATTTCTTAGATAAATTAATTTGTCAAAAGTAAATAAAACATCATTCTATTCCCCTCCAGTATACTCGATGTTTGCATTATTTATTTAATTGCTTAAAAATTTTATTTGCAAACAAGTGGGATTTATCAGTGACAACTCTGCACGTAAAAAGTTTCAGCGTTCAGTACACACACACATCCACACAAATTATATACAAGTTTGTCCTCAAACGTTTGTGTTATTTTTTATTAGCTTTCTTTATTTTAGAGAATGGTTCCACACAAATTTGTTTTTATCAAAAATGTTTCATTCATTGCTGACACGATTTTTTCGGCTAAGGTTAATTATTTACATTCATATGGAAAATTGTGTATGTATGTCAATATGTGAATGCACTTTTAATATAAGATCTGTGGAAGGAAGCTTACATAACTGATATTGTGAAATCACACGGCAAATTAATATTCTTTGTTTTATAATTACTTGTCAGTCTTACATCCAAATAAGAACTGTTTGTTGGGTTTAGAAATATAGTAATAATTTCCAAAAAGAGCTTAATGATATGAGTCCAACGCTGATCATTATTTTATTACGCAACATGAACAAAATTGTAACAATGCATTTGCTAACTGTAATTTCCCAGATTGAATAATAATTTCGGCATTTGTTTGGTATTTAAAAAGATAATTCATATAATTTTCATAATAGTTTAATAAAAATTTTGATCATATGGTTGTCTTGTTTCATCATAGATGTAATTATGTAGCCGGTCCACTACACACATATTTAATTATATTTTATAATACTTGTTCTTCCGAAAAACCGATTGAAGAAACTGATTTCAACTTATCGCTCTGGTGGTAAATTCCTCATGAATAATGAATGGAAAATGAATAGTTCTAACGGAAATTATGATTCTATTTTTAGTTCTAATGGCATTTATTAAGAAAATGGATACTGCGGATGTTGTAGAAAGTAAAGAAGTTATTATACTTTTCAAATATATATTGCAGACATTGTGTGTGCAAAGGAGAATCACCAACTTTCTATAACTAATTTGTTTGAAACGAACACTTCTTAATAATCAAGAGGGCTATAAACGCGCCTACGCATCTATTTCCCTGTGCTCGTGCAGACCATTTCTGAAAACATCTCCCCTCATGTTGTTCTGGATAATAAATGTGCATTTGGACCCAAATCTTTTTTACGAGGTAAAAAAGATAAGTTTCTTGTAGTAAAATGTGGGATATGTAAATGTCATCCAAAAGCCATTTAAATGAAATAAAAAACTATAATTAGTTTGGAAAACCGTGAAAAAAGTGCTGAAAACTGGAAAGTTGTCTAAAAAAATGAGACGGTTAGTTTTGGATCGTTAACTTCAAATTCATGTAACAAAAAGAAATCAATGCATAGTTGATTGAAAGCAGTTCGAATTATTGTAAAGTTGATCAAATAAAAGAGCTCCGACGATACACATGAATGAGTATGTTATATATTTCTATTAATCTGCACAATATTAACTTTATAAATGTTACGATTGTCCAATTTTTTTGCGTGAAATTCCAATTTTTAGAAGAGCAAATTCCATCATATGTAGACCAGTCCTTTTTTATGGGGTTCTTGCTTGGTGGAGAGTCCTAAGTAATTCCACATACAAGAAGCTGGTAACAAAGGTACAAAGAACTCAGCTATAATCTTAAAAGCTACGTATCAATGGGTTACCAGGAACGTAGGTCAGGCGTCTATTTTAAGACATTTTGAGGGTATTCCTGACTCTTTCGATTACATCACACCAATTTATGCCTTCAATGGCATGTGCAGGATCTCCATTCCCTTCAGGGACGAATGCATTCCTCTCATCTAAAAGGGATTCACATCTACACAGATGGATCCAAGTTACAGGGAAGGGTGTGAGGTGGTGAATGCTCAGATGAGTCGGAAATTAACATGTCCTTTAGGCTTCCCGACCACTGCAGCGTTTTTCAGGCTGAGGAAGCGGCTATAGAGGCAGCACTCTCTTAGCTAAAGAAGATGTAATCTACCCGACAGCCAAGCAGCTTTACGCTCCCTGAATTCGTCTTTTATCACCTCAAAAGCCGTCAAGAACTGCCGCGAATCTTTAGACGACGATAGCTAAGCCGAACCGCCTGCATCTATGCTAGGTTCCCGGCCACAGGAATATTCCAGGGAACTGTAAAGCGGATGAACTTGCCCGGGAGGGTACTCCCATACCGATTGAACCCCCCATACCGGTCGAATTTCGGCATTCCTATTGCCAAATGTAAATAAACGCTTTTGTTATGTATGAAACGCCGTGTTGATAATTGACCAGTGGCCGCTCCTCGTAGAACCTGGCTCTCAAGCCATCTCTGATAGATATATAGAGAGCGTATTGAATACCCTAGTCATTGCGGTCTCCTTGGGCGAACTTATATCAACTATTATTTGAACGATTAATTTATAAAATCCTTTCTGTTAAAATGAACGTTTACATAAACAATTACAAAAGAAACGACGTCAGTTTTTTCGTACTTGAACACATCTTCTGTCGTTTGGATTTAGTTGGGCTCGGTTTCTAGTTGTGCTAATTGCAATGGACGATTGTAGTTGTCTTAATTTGCTATGAAATTGATTCCAGTGCACCACTTGTTTCAGAAGTTTATTTAAAG
The DNA here is from genome assembly GCA_920105625.2 of Clusia tigrina. Lineage (NCBI taxonomy): Eukaryota > Metazoa > Arthropoda > Insecta > Diptera > Clusiidae > Clusia > Clusia tigrina. Next base: position 36,488,292 of record OV050033.1, on the reverse strand, counting down.
CCATTCTACAGCCGGAGAAGTCTATTGTACTCAAAATTTAAGCCATATACTATTGGCGCAGTTTTTATTACGGCGATAAGAATGATAAGACAAGTCAAAAGAATGAAAAGGTATTAATTAATAATAAATACAAAAAACAGAAGGCAATGAGTTTAGCACTTCGGAATAATTTTGTACTGTTTTTCTAAGGGTGCAAATTTTGCTAAACTAAAATGATGTCATTATTACTAATGTATCGGTAAAACAGTTTCGGTATCGGTTTTCAGAATTTCCAATAATCACGTCATTAATAATTTTCGAAACACTTGCATTTAATCTAAATTGAAACAAATGAACTTTAATGATTAGAACCATGACAAAATTGACATCGTGTATATAAAATTAAGTTTATTAAGTCAATTTTGTTTATAACCCAAACAAAATATTGACCCACTTACACAGATCTTTGCTTTTGTAGGTTTTATAACCGAATACATCTTTTATTTAGTAGAGCCCCAAATCATTAACTGCCCCTTGTTGATGGGTAATGACATTTTCAGTACCCTTTTCCCTTCTACATGTCTAGGAATGACACCAGGTGTTGTTTTTTATAAACTTTTTTTGGGTCTGAAAGTTCTAATTTAGAACAATGCTCTCCAGGAAAGGTCTTCCGAAAAATGTGTGTTTCATACGCGTGAAGCTGGACAAGCTGCACTGAAATTAGGCCATGTCTTTCTGGAAATGACACATTTCGCAGTGCTTTTCCACCTCTCCTGTGCTTTGCGGAAGAAGTGATTGTATATGATAACGATTAGGGGGACGCTCACGTCCATTTAGGACAGCTCGTCGACCCTCTTGTTGCCTTAATGTCCCTGAAACGTTCATGTTGTTCCGAAATCTGAATTTCATAATAATATATATATTTAATGCACAGGTATTTAAAATGTCCATATAAGTACACAAAATAGAGAATTTAGATTATTTTCTCGGTGAAAAACCACATAAAATACTCATTTATTGATTAGATGCAGTTATATGAGTATTGCTTATAACGTTTGTAAAGAAACTGCGTTAACAATGTTAGTCACTTGAGATGCGTTTCCCATTTCGGAAGTTAGGATATAATTTTAATGCATGGGAATGTTTTTGATATGAATTTTGGCAAATTTAAAAGACGCAAAAGTTTCATATTTTGAAAAACTTCAGCTATAAAAATTAGGCTTATGACTCCAATAAGAAATTAACTACTTATAAACGACCGTCAAGGGAGGCCGAAGGCACTCTAGCAAATTCCCTTTGAGAGAGTGATTAAAATCTTGTCGATCTCACTGTGTGATCCAAATTGTGATTGTTATACAGTTTGGCCTTTAATGACCGAATTGAGTGTTAGTGGCCAAAATACAAACGAATTTAGTCAAATTCAATTTAAGCCCGTCAAACTTTTATTTTGTAATAATACCCCAATCAATCAAAAGGCAGCGAAATTTTATATTTTAATTTTTTCCCTTTCATAATGGCATTTAAACTTCCAATTACTGTACTTTAGAGTTCAGGCTTATATATGCTGTCAACAACTCTAGGGGCATCCGCCCCGCTTAGTCCGTCAGCCCAGGCGACTTTAAACAAACATCTACCGAAATTGTCAACGAAACGCCTTCTGCAACAACAGCCCTGCGTGAAGCCGAATGTACAGACTGCTGAAGTGGGTTGCTTGACAGGTATTTTTTTGAAATTACTTTAATAATTAATTAAATATGCTAATTTTTGCTATTCTCTCGTGCTTATGTAGAATTGTGCAGTAGTGAGAACCTACCGGAAGTCGAAATATTTTCACTATTAGAGGAACAAATTCCAAAATACAAAGTTCGTTCGGATTTTTTAACAGATTTCACCGGATATTCTAACCAGGATTGGTATGTTCCAGCGCCAGCTCTTCCAATTCCTCCTGATGGCTTAGGTTTAACAAAAGAGCAAACAAGAGAAACACTAAACTATTTTCGTGAGTATATTCTTTGCTTAAGAAGTGTTATTTGTGTTTGTTAATAATATTTATATAAACGGTTATTTAATAACAAAAACTTTGTTGACAAATATTTCGTGGTTCTGTCCATATGATCGTCCAGTTGAAGTCACTATCGTCTCTATAGTAGATAAACGAACCCTCATTCAAACGGAAACGTACCCGCTGTTGGATCAAGTGTGTGTGAATCCCCCAAATCTCCAAATTCTTTTTCATTCCCAAGATTTGGTGCATTCGCAGCCTTTCATCGCACGTTGATAGATACGGAATTTCTTTTGGCCTCGTTTGCAAGATAAAGATCTTAATGACATTTTTTTCATTACTGTGCTACGTGCCATGTGTCACGCCAAAAATTCACAGATACCATAATTTTGGCGGTATTATCAACCTTCTTTTTAACGAGCCATTTGACTTCTTCTTGTGGTGGTAAGTGGAATTGTTCGTCTTTGCCAACAAACCTAGATCCATTGGAGATGAGTGCAATACTCATTTTTACAAAATGTTTCCCGTAAGCGTATCACGACAAACCAGTTGAGGCTATTTGGCAGATATAATGTTCCATTCATGATATCAGGAATTAACTTCAAGTTTTTAAGCGGAATTATGGGCGTTCCGATATTTTCTACGCTCCACATCGCTTCTCCAGTTATAGGCAAGGGATCAAGAAAGACTTTAAATTACTATTGGGCAACTCTATCCACAAAAGATTTGGGTTTTGCATTAGGTTGCCCAAAAGCAGTTTAGAAATGCTAACCGGGCTTTTGACCGATCACTGTAGGCTCAAAGGACACATGAGCAGTATTGGAATTATAGCAAGCCCATTGTGCAGATTCTGCGATGAAGAAAATTAATCGCCAGAGCACATATTAGGGAACTGTGGAGCACTAATGCACTTTAGAAAAAAATACCTAGGCTCGTACCAAATACCAGGTAAAGAAATAGCAATGCTAGATCTAACCGACATCCTCGAATTTCTAAGGCTGTACCTGTTATACATCTAAATCACACATTAACATTACCGCTACTCCAGAGGATACGTTCCCAAATTTTTGAATTATCCTGATGACTAAATTATTCACTACTAATATCATCTCACTCGTATAAGCCGAGTAGTCCATCCCTAGATTAGTCGCTTTGAAATCAAACATTAAATACAATGTTTTTAGGTAACTGACCCAAGGAATTTTGTTTCTTTTCCCTTTGAATTTCATATAAAGTTTCAAATTCATACGATTTGGTTTATATTTCATATATTAGCCAGTGATGAATAGAATGCAATGGTATATGATATGTATTCCTATTGACGAAAGGGAGTAGTTCTCTGTCCTCGTATCATTGTTATATTATTTTTTATAAAATTGTATTTACTTTGAATATGAAGCTGTGCCATTTTTTTAAATTTATATTGCCTCTATTTAATGCTTTCTTGCTTCTAAATATTTGACCTGTAATATAATTAATATGTACGTTAAATATGTATTGTTAAATAATAGCATTATCAGCCACCAATTACTTAACCACATGTCTACAATGGGTCCAAACTCGCACCCTAATTATGTGACAATGCAACTTTTTTACCCAAGTGGAGATATCTCGTAATAGAATTCCAGGCTATGTACGGCCAGTTCCAGGATATAATACAGAGCGTTGTCCATATGATGATCTCACAATTTGTTTATGTATCTATTGTATTCAAATATTTGGTTATTTTTACATGTTTCTTTGTTTATTCACATAACACAAACATCGGCTGATAGATGTTGAGATTTCCACCGTAACATATCAAATAAATCAACTTTACAGTATTGTGTCTATATAGTGACAGAATTTCATTGGTTCTCTCACCTCTTGGGGTAGAGAGTATAAGGGCCCAGGCGATGTCAGTACCAATAAACATACAGACAGCGGGGAAAACAGTGATACGATGTCGCTTATTATTTATACAAATGCGCAGCCACAAGCATAATCTACTGAAATAAATATACTTTATCTCCTTCTTAATTATTCAGTTGGCGAATATTATGGCCGTGAATATTTTTTATTCGTAAAAAAATTGTGTTTGGGTTGCGAAAAGTAATCTCTTCCGAGACCAAAAAATGTGAATGAATAGTCTCTAAAAGAGTAAAATATATATTTGATATTTGCCTTCGTAGCGACAACGGCTACGGCTTAAGAGAAAAATTGTGATATTTTTTCAGAATTTATTAAAAACATGTAAGAAAGGAGAAACGAACTACAGAAATTAAGTTTTTCAGTGCTGCCAAGTTGTAACAGAAAGGTGACATTTCATTTGGTGTTCCATTGGGTACACCATTCATTCGAATGAAACAATTATAGTTTTATCATTGTTATACGCACAATGTAATTACCCTGTATACTTACACTTTGGTATACCATTCTGGCATTAACGGCAGTCAGTGGTATTCAGGTTTTGAACAAATGCTAAGAATATTGTCATATAGTTTGCGTTTCCTTGCAAGCTTACAATCAATTGTGTTAATTAATTGTAAGCTTGCAAGTTCTAAATTGATTTGTGAACTGTTGTAAACTATTCATATAATAAAAAATCATTTATAAATTCAATCAGTAGTTAAATAACATTTAATTCTTTATTAAATGTTGTGCCGAATCATAGGAAAGACATATTTTACATGCGAACAAAAACATCGCTAATGTGATTAATCACATTTCGTTTATTATTATTAATTCCATGACATTTGAAACAATAAAACTATACTTATGCTAACAAAGTTAACTAAAAGACATTTCGTTTATGAATCTAAGCAAAACTAGCAACATTTTGAGTTGATATATAAATTAATATCATGAATCTTGTGTCTTCTTCAATTTTGCACTCGAGAAGATGCAAGAGGCTTGTTCATCAAATGTAGCTCAACATTCATAAATGGTAGGCAAGAATAATTTTGAAGTTATAAACGAATTTACTTCTCTTACATCGAATACCAAATAACGAAACCACTAAAAATCCATACGAGTAGCCGCCATAAACTTGATAAATGTTAATATGGCTTTACAAACCGATAAATGAATAGGACTACGAAATCAAATCATATTTTATATTTCTGTTCTTAACTATACAAGACGACCATTACATAATACAAACAGGACGGAACCGGGACTTGGTATATACGAATTAATTTTTCCGCATCGCAAATTAGTTCGAATGGGGAAAAAATGTATTTTTTTATGAATATTGGCTTTTATTACGACATAAAATGTAAAAAAAAATGTTCTGAATGCTTAACGCACGTTTTTTAATTAATAAACCAACAAGTTATTAATGAAAGATCACATTCTATTGCTGAACAGCTGCTGACATAATATGTGTATATATAATTATTTTTTCTGTGGAGAATTTTACTCTTGAGAGTAGAAAATTCCGGAGACAAACTCAACTACAAACTACGCTGCCAAAAAATATGCTATGAAATTTTAAATACATTGGCAAGATATTTCATAAAATACAACGCTCATTTTATGAATGCAAATTAACGTTTCATTTGATAATTTAGTAAATGAGGAAGGCGTTACAAATGATCTCTCACTCCCATTTTTTAGTCTTATATCCCGAATTAATCGTCAACAATATAGCGCGATATCTATATTTTAAGGATATTTGTCGCATATTAGATTTTTCAATGGTGCTCGGGGTAATAAACCGTCAAAGCCAGAATTACGCCAATTTTAAACGGAAAGTAAACTAATCCAAATCTTATAACTGTTGTCTAATGGTTTATATGGTCAATGGTTGGTGAATGTGTGGGTAATGGAAAATAATACAACCTAGCTGAACTTAAGTGAATGTTTAGCTATATTCTAAACATACATCTAAATGCCTTGATAGTTTCATCTGAACTGAAACCTCAACAGTCTTAATATAAATGCCTTGCATATTTTTCCCAAAGAATAAATATAAACCTAATAGATTGTACATGTATACAACCCAATGTGTTATTGACATTCAAACAGTAATGGGAACACTCGAATAAAAGACTTATTCGATTGTTGTTATTTATTATTTATTCAAGCAATAGTTCTGTAAAAATTACTTGAATGATTTCTTTAATCAAGTAAATTTTTATGTGTTCGTCCTTTCGAAACTTTATCAACTTTGAAAAAGTATCCTGTAAAAATTACTTGAATGATTTCTTCACTCGAGTAAATTTTTATGTGTTCGTCCTTTCGAAACTTTATCAACTTCGAAAAAGTATCCTGTCCAAATAATAAATGAGATGAGAAAATTTCTTTTAGGAAAAAAATTTGAAAAATCTTTTCACAACAATTTTCTTTTAAGATCTCATCAAATAAATACAATAATTAATAACCTTCTTTTCATTGTTGTAATACGCGATTGATTTTATTATTAGTTTATTTTTAAAAAAGCATTTTTTTGTTATTAGAATATCACTCACTCGATTACTATTTATTCGCTTGTTCAAATAATCACTCGATTGTCCATTCAATGATGCATATGTCAATTGAATTTGAAAGCAGCCTTTGGCAGAATTTTCGTTTCATTTTTGCTGCCTATTCTTAACTCCTTATAATGACTAACGATCTTCTTTCACATAGCGATATGCCAACACTGCTAGTACCCCTGACTGGTACACGACTTCATAATCATAATCACCGGTCTATATATTCTCAAAGAAAAATTTATCGAATAAAACTGTCAATTATAGTCAAAAAATGAATCACACGTGGTTGCGTCAGGATCACTCTTTCAAGTTTTATTAAGGTATAAAAATCGACTGAGTGGTAGAATTGCAATATAAATTACTTTTGAAGCAGTTTATTGTTCAGATGTGGATACATTTTGGGAAAGAAAAACCCATTTCGCACTTTCCATGTTCCTTAGCTCAATTTTCAATTAGATGTTTAACATTGTCTTCGCACGTGATATCCAAAAGTTACTTCAATTTTAAAACTTGTTCTAAACGCTCACTATTCTGTATTAAATAATGGGTGTGTTTGACTAGATACATTTTCCGCTACTTTTTTATGAAATTATTAATTATTATATACTCTGTACAAATTAATGGGGATATTCCCATCACTTCAGAAATTTGTTAGGTTTTTTAAGAAATATAATTTGATAAACAAGTTTACAATTTCAATATAATATTTATGTATGTTTACTCATGATTTCAATAAGAGTAATGGCTATTTCGTTAAATTATAATTTAAATATTAGTTATTTTGCAAATACTGAAAAAATGCTTGTGACATCAAAAGAGAGTGTACCAGGTATGGATATATACACATTCTTATACATCAGTATAACTTCATCAGTCGATTTAGCCATGTCCGTCTGTCCTCTCTTCCGGTAATAGTGGCCCAAAAATGAAAAGAGACTAAGTTAATTTTTCTATGAAGATGAGGTATATATTTTTTGGGACAGTTTGGATCATAAATATGTAAATACTAGAATCAGAAAAGCTAATTTGCTAAAAAAAAATGAAATCTACCTTGAACACCCATAAGAACTGAGTAAAATTTCGTTAAAATCTAACTACCACCTCGCCTACTTTCTATACTCCTACCTTTTTAAAAATACCAAGAGAATTATTTTAATTAAATTATAAATGTAGTTGAGTTCAAACATATATTTTGCTTGTGTTAATTTCGGTGAAAATCGGACTTCCAACAGACAATGTTTTTTTTCGATGTCACTGTGAAGCATTGCAGGCCGAGTAAGAATGTTTCAATTATAATAAATTTATATAAAATTGTTTCCATTTTTTGTGCACTTTGCTCTCATTTGTGTTTTCAGTGTAACTTGACGAATCTATAAATATGCGTGCCAAGCACTTGAAAAAATGTAGTCATTTTGACAACACGAAATACAACCCTGTTTGTCACTTCTTTTAATCAATGATTCATTCGTGTATTTTGTTCAGTTTGAAATTGGATTGCGTTCAGGCAGTTTCTTTCCAAGGTTTATTTTGAGTGGCTGGCATTGTTCGGCGGCAAGTTGCAATTGAAAATGGATTGTGACAAAAGAAATTATAATGTATTTGTAATGGAGTTATGAAAATATTAAACATAATGTAAAATTGAAGATCAGTGAAATATATTGCCAATTTTCATAAATCGAAAGTAGTGAAAAATAAAAATAAGTCCAAACTGGGCGTCATGAGCACGAAACGTTAACGAGGAAAACATGCAAATATACCCAACAGTTGGATTTACACCGAATTCGTGTCATCATCGTTTTTCTTATTTTCTATAATTAGGACACCGCCACCCAACGGAATTATGAAAACCGCTCGTCGCGTTCCGTAAACACAATATTTCATTTTTCGCGTTCAATGTGTTATGTAAAGCGCCAGTTCTTTATTCCATACACCACTTCAATTTGCGTTCGTTTAGTTGTGATAACGGAACGAGTATAAAGAAAAAGAACTCTTAGCAGGTGCATGGAAAAAATAATTTCTCTAAATTTCAATTGTACACATATCTAGCCAAGTGCAATCAATCACTAAAAAGCGTAGTTGTCTGAATTATTTTGGCTAATTACTGCCACTTTCTTTTCAATTTGTGGGCATACAAGTGAATCATGTGGCCAATGAGTTCTTTCGAGTTCGTCCATTCCACGAAAATAATTCCCAGGTGGTTCCGTTGTATGACATACTTCCGTTGCATAATTAAAGGACTCATGAGTTGAGCATTGCCGCAAAAGCTTATTATTCTTTTCTTTCCTTATAGCCATTTCAAAATGAAATCTAAAAGAGCAATGTGTATGTTCAAATTGTGATCGTTTTTTTCGAAACCTTGAAAGAAATTTATACCAAAATCCATTTTAGGTGCGTACTATTTTAAAATCAAGAGCGAAATTCATATAGAACTTTTTTAGCAAACATGTTAAATTCATTAAAAACTCAGCATTACCAAATACACAGAATAACTAACATGCCATGCCCGTGCAACAATGACCATTTCCAATAAAAATGCAGAACCAAAGCAATAGCTCAAGTGCCGCCTTAAAATACGGCGATGGAGATGTAAGCTCCAAGCGACGAAAACCAGGGGAACAGGAGCATCATACGGACAATTGTGCAGTGGAAAATAAATATAGACATTTCGAAAAGTTTGCCTATGATAATTGTATGAATAGTTCCTTTGAACGGAACTCTAAACAGAGCTTAGACTTTAAAGGAGGACTATTGGAATCCTCAGAATCCCTGCCAATTGGTAGAGAAACTAGTGCCAAACACGATTTAATCGTATCATCGACACCGTCACGAACCAGCAAAGGATTCGAAAACACATTCAAATTATTGCAAAGTCAGGTGGAAGATAATAGTCAAAAATCAATTAGAATAATGCAAAGTATAAAACCGGATTGTACAATCAGTTCAGCCACCACATCCATTACGAGAGTCTGTGATGAAGACCTTACACCTAGTCGTTTAGACTTAGAATTGGAAGCAATGCAACGCATGCAGGTTTTATTGTCCAATATAAAGCCGGAAGTCTTTTTGCATAACGATGTTGAAAGGTGTGATTTAATAGCTACACCACTCCTTAGTTTACTATGTGATTTTGCTTCAAGAGGTTTTCCTGAAGAAAAGCCGGCTGATGATGTCAATCCCCAAACAAATTTTGTGTATGAAAATGTGGATATTAATCCAAATATTTTGTATCATGCTGCTAAAGGACTCGACGGGAGAAATTGCCTTCGGATTGTGCGATGTTGGCTTTCAAATAAAGGTATTAACATTATTGAATATTTTTCTACACCTTTTCAACGTGTCTATAGACATATGCAGGTTTATTTCCATTTATCAAATTGATAGCTTTGCACTGGAAACAATTAACTTATCAATAACAAAAAAATTTAAAGAAAGCAAAGATAATTTCTTCGGTGGAATCCAATAACAAATCGGGATTTATTTCTATTTTTTATCAATGTATTGTATTATAATCGGAGCTTTTTTCAACCTTCTTGCAGACTATTCCCCTTTCTCACAATTCTATGGGCCGATTCGCAGTAAACAATACAGATAGAGTATGTTAAAGATTTGGAGTGTTTAATTAAATTGCATATACGGATAGTTAATTTTTAATTCCGGTCTACTTTGAAATGGCACTGTCATGTGCTATAAGGCATAATAATATAGTTTGGTTTTAAGCATTTTATCGTTTAAATAATATCTTTTTGCTAATTATTGTTTTCAAAAATACTTAAATCAAAAACTTTCTAACTCGAGTTTTCTTAATATTGCTTGTTATCACAATGCACGTACTCAGCTTTCTGCTTTGCAAGTTTCTGAAGCGCTCTGACGAAGATGTGTTAATATGTCAATCCCAGTACTTATCAGCAGTATATAAACGGTGTAATATAAAGGGTTTTTGAAAAGAAACGCTACAAAAGTAAATCGATAGTGACAGCAAACGACGCCATATTTTTTCCCGCTCTTTTGACATTTCTCTTCAGTAAGGTTTGCCATTTCATCATGCAAAGATATATGAGCCAACAACGAGTCGAAATTATTAAAATTTACTACCGAAATTCGGAGTCAGTCGCCTCAACTTGAAGAGCGCTACGTCCAAATTATGATGAGGCTCATTTCTGGCTGAATGGCTTCGTCAATAAGCAAAATATGCGTTATTGGTTAGACAGCAATCCACACGTACTCCATGAGTCATCATTGCATCCCGAAAAAATTACGGTTTGGTGCAGTTTATGGGCCGGCGGCGTCATTGGGCCTTACTTCTTCCGTGATGATCAAGACCGGTACATTACTGTGAATGCGAATCGCTACCGTTCAATGATAACCGAATATTTTTGGCCCCAATTGGATAATATGGACTTGGAGGAGATGTGGTTCCAACAGGACGGCGCCACACAGCCAATGCCACAATCAATTTACTGCAAACCAAGTTTGGTGAACGTGTTATCTCACGAAATGGCCCAGTCGATTGGCAGCCTCGGTCGTGCGATTTGACGCCATTAGATTATTTGCTGTGGGGCTACGTCAAGTCTATGGTCTATGCCAACAAGCCAGCGACGATTGATGAACTTCGTACGAATATCGAACGTGAAATTGCAGCAGTATCGGCCGATTTATGCTTGAAAACCGTTGAAAATTGGGTTCAGCGTCTGGACTTCTGCAAGCGTGCTTGTGGTGGCCATGCAAAAGAAATCGAGTTCCATACATAATGGCATCGAACGTACTTTCACAGGAATAAAGAATTTCATTGATATCTAAAACCGGTTTTGTTTTATTTAAAAAAACTTTTGTAGCGCTCTTATTGAAAAACCCGATATTACAATAAGGGACTTTTGAAATATAAAGTAATTAATTTAAGATTTGAAATGCTTATATACTAAAATGTGTGTAAAATGTGTAATCCTTATATGTCTATAAAATAGGTGTGTATTGGGGATATTTGTTTATAAACTCCCATATCCATTAAACACGCTTTTCTATTACTTGTGACATAAATAATATTTATTGGTAGAATTTCTATAAGAAAGATCATATTTTAATTAAAAGGACATACAAAATGAGTGGTATCAACGAAATATACTCGTATCACCATCAAGAACTTATTTAAAATGATTCCAGTTAGACTTCTCTCGATGATCTGATGAAAAATATGGAAAGAAAATGCATTTGATCAATATTAGTCTGCTTGCAAAACTGGGCTGTAGCTCTGCCCACAATGCACACATATTCATTAATGTGGGGGTTCCTTAACGATTTGGCTGAACGAAATTTTAATCAAGAGACAAACATTTCTTTCCAAAATTGCCATGTACATAATCCTAAATGTATACAAAATTTATGACCAAACTTATTCTGTGGTGGTGTAGTATTGGAATATGAATTTAGGACCCAATGCATTTCGAATTCTTCTAAATGAAAATTGGTCTTACAGATAGCAAATTTTCAGTGTTAAATTATTATGGATCCCATATTTTGATGGTATACCTCGCACAGTTTAATAAATTATGGTAAAGTGTTACTCACAGTCGGTCTACCCGGACTTCAATCTTGTTTCTTGGTTATTGTAAGGGCAGTTTTCATGGGACTTACCACCTAAAAATATTCGAATCACTCATCAATATCTCTAAAAATAATTTTAGGATGATGACAGGACACTCTAAATTTAACTCAAATATGTTGAGGATGGGGTTTACCTCGGAAGGCTCTTGCAGATTCTGTAAGGAGAAAGAGGAGACGTCCTTGCATGTGCTGACACAATGTCCGGCCCGCAGGAAATACTTGGGATTTTTCCAAGGCTCTGCTAGTGATGTGAAACCTCTAGAACCAAAACTTGTCATCACGTTTATCCAGAGGCTAGGACTCAAATATGTACTTTGAACCTCTGATGGGGGCACAATAGATCGAAAGGTCACGGCGCTTTAAATCCCCTACTCAAAAATAATACAGATCGCGTACAAAACGTTCAAACGAATTAGTATTAGGTGGAATCTATGCTGAGTATCACCATCTTGAAGTCAGAGAGTTTTAGTGAGTACTTGAACACCGCCACATCGTGGTATCACAAGGGACCATTAGATGTGGCTCTAACCTAACCTTAGGTGGAATCTGAATTCCTCATCTTCTGATATAAATCTAATCTAAATATACACTTTCTATAGAATATAATTTTAGCTGTCCTTTTCCCACTGTTTCTATTATAATTGATGGCTATTGCTATTGATTGTAAATGTTGGTGCACGTGACATGATCTGTTGTCTTTAATGCTTGAGTAGACCCCTCCCTTTTCGGAATAAATTGACAAACTCATAACAATCAGTATATTATAAGTTGACTGGCAGCTCATTGTAAGTTTCAGCAGTAGCAATCGGAATAAGGCTTTTATAGACATTACTAATAATGACTTAATAACTATAATTCAGTAATCATAAAAACAAAGATTTACTTCAGTTAAATTTCTCGATTTTTTTTTAGCAAAACAGTGTAGAAGTGCGCACGAGAATTGGTTTTACTTAATTTTTATTGTTTTAGCTTCGTATATAATATAAAAATGCATATATAATATACAACCGGTGAAAATAGGCACTTTGCCCACTAGGAATAAAAATATCATTTGTTGTTCTACGCAGGTTTTGCAGATAGTTTAAACCGTGAGGAAGTTGTAAACTTTTTTAATACATATATCCCAACTTGTATGGCATAATTTTCCAAGTTCACGCTCAACTGATCGGTGGCTTACAGAATGATTGTAATCAACTCAACAAGTTAATTGAATTATTTTTATCGTCCACAATCAAATCGTACTAAATAAGTTCGCATTATCAGATGATGTTGCTTAGTATATGAATCACTTGGACTGGCCAATATATAATTAATTAGCTACGGGATTATATTAGCTCTGACTGATGGCCGTTCATTTCAATTAATAGTATCTTTAATAATAATAATCCATCCCCTCAGGTCACTAAGACCTCGTTCTTTCTATGCAATAGTGGAAGAATTACAAAAACGATTGAACTTTAAACTACTTTAACAAGTTGAAGAGAAACTGCAGTTTTTTGGTTAATGGTCGATAGAAAATTTAGTGACCAAACTTGTTTTTGTTTGTGTCAATAATCAATCAACGCTTAAATCGAGCTATGATCCGAAGCTGAAAGCGTTGAAGTTATTGCGATTGTATAAATATTTAACTTCAACTGTTTTCCTTTATCATCGGAGATTGAAGTTATTGCTGATTAGCACATATACGCCAGAAAAAAAATTGTATATATTTAAAAACTACACACAAGAGAATATAAAATTTAAAAAATAAACGACATGGAGACCGAACCACTTCAACTTTTACGATATTCTTTTTAATATAACACTGAGAGACAAACTTCTATGATTCCAAAATCTCCAATTTTATTATTATATTTTATATCGGTTCTCTTACGTAGGAGAAAACATGATTCTTTAAAAAATCAAAAAATTAATTTCTCGGTTCGTGCAGAGAATACAGAGAAAAAAGTTGTTTTTCGCAAACTTACACGTGTTTGTAGTGTGGCTGATTTTCTTCCGAACCAATGATAAACCTATAGCCAACTAATGATAAACAAAGACATTTTTACGTGTCGCTTCTCTGTGTTTTCTGGTTCATCTGAATTAGCTGATCTTCACTTGGACTGACTTCATTGATCAAAGATCACATATTTTTTACAACTCTTAGTACACACATGGATAAAATGTCACCATTACATAATCTCCTTTTCTATAACATCTAAAGTTACAATCACTGTATATCAGATGCCAACAATGATAGATAACAATATTTCGACATCATACTCATACAATCGAAAAATGTGTTTACGATTTGTTTCCTGTTTGTGTTTATTTTGTGATTGCTGCAGAGTTGTATTTTGGCAAAAACATTGAATTTTAAAGAGTGAGAACAAACAGAGCTTCTAAATATGTATTTTTCACACAATAAACAAAGTTAATCAATAGTTCAGAATGTCATTATTGTATGCTCAAACATTCGAACGCATTTGACAATAGTCTCCAATACAATATGGTTGCCAAATATTGTATTCTGTTCCTGGTCGCATCACTTGTGCTCTTTTAAATTTTAGAACTTGTTTTACTATTAAAATAAATGTAAGAGATATATTAATTGCAATTCCAATATGGCTTCAAATTGAACAAAAAAAAAAAAATTGAAAATTAGTCCCAACCCAAAAACACGTTTTTCCGCACAACCTCAATGTAATTTTTAATACAACCATGTATAAATAAATGTGGATTCTAAAGAGCAATGTGTATTGTGGAAAAGAGTCAGGGATGCTAAATGACATAATTGAGACGAACACTTCAAGAGCAGTTGTGGTTTTACTTGTAAAAGTTCAGCTGTCAAAAGCTGATTTTGACGATATGAGTGAAGAGAGCTGAATCCAACGTCTTGACACGCAATTTTTCATTTCATAACAACTGTAAAATTTCATTGAAAAGGGTGGCAATATTTTATATATTATAATAACATTGCATGTATGTTATCGTCATTTTAATGTCAAGCAATCTAGCACGCTGTGCCCGCGCTCTTGTTTCATTGAAAGATTCTGGGTAAATCCTTTTTTACAAAAAAGGGAAGTGCACAGTCTTCATCCATTTTAGCGCTTTTATTAATTTAGTAGAGGCGGTAAAACTAAAATGATACACGATGCTGACACTGTGAGCGACACAAAGAAATAAAAAATGGCTGTCGTACAACCAAATGGCAGCTCATTGCAACGTAGCATGTTGGGAATGTATAACTTGAAATATTTCAAACCGTAAATCGCCAACTTGATTCAATTTGCAATTGGGAATTTGCTTGAAAATGCCACTTGGAAGCAATAAAAAGTTGTGTGTTGGGACATGGCGCAAGCTAAATATTCACTTGACACATTGAATGCAAAATGTACCCAATATAAAGTAATTCTTCAAACTATGAAAGAAAAATGTTTGCAAACAAAGTGAATGAAGGGGGCATAGCGTGCCAGTTTTACTACGCCGTTATTTCGGCATCATAAAGTGCAAATTGCGAATGCAGGACAGCGTAATTGAAAGATTATATGATGCACATCTAGATTAAATGAAGCATTCTGTATTGAATGTGTGAAAATATTCTAACAATTTGACATGAAAAAATTATATCTTGTGATAAAAGTAATAAATCTAACCTCAACATATGACATTGCCATTTTTGGCAGCATTAACAAAATTTTTAAATTTTGATAAAACAGAAATTGCATTGCACTAAAACATACTATTATTTCGTGTATAAATAGTATTGGGAAATAAAAACACATGGCCCACATCTGCACATACGTTTTCGTGCAACACAGCTGTGGAATGTATTCATTTGTATATTTGCAAATTGGATGGAAATCGATTCGTGCAGCTGGGTATCTGCAACGAAAAGTACTATTGTTGTGAGTCTCAGAAATATTTTTTCGCATTGAGAAGAAATGTTTGTAAATCAAATGTAAACTTCAAAAATAAAAAAAATATTTATTTATATTCGTTTTGAATCCATCATATCTAATCAGTGAATATTGTGTGTCTTGTGTAATATAATTTTCTTGCGGCCTCTAATGCGTCACGAGCTCGTCAACGCTGGGCAATAAGATTGGCATTCTCAAGCGAACTTTGGAACTCCGATTTTTGCCATGGCCTTGTTTTAGAACGAAGGCTCTGCATTAAAACTAGCATCGGATAGCGATTATCTAACTTTTCGAAGTGAGTTTCGCAGTTTCTTTAATTATATTATTATATATGTGTATGTATGTATTACTTTTTTGTCTCAAATAATTTTTCATTGTTTATTGATACATATTTTGGCGAAGCACCACGCCCGTCGTCCGTTCCTTCGTCTGGTTATTAATGCGCAAACTCACCACTTCCTCCCCCAAACATATTTCACGAGAGCGAGCGGCAGCTTTTGAATTCAGACTCGAATTGGCGTTTCGCTTAATTAGCATTAATCATAAAATTGTTTTAATTTTTTGTAGTCGCTGTAATTCAACGTCTGTTTGCGACATATGTAAATTATGTGTTTCCCCAGTCATGTGATAAAATAAGCAAAAGTAAATAAATCATAAATTGAGAATGGTGCGAAAATTTCGGTTACTTGCACTCCATTTATTTACAATTGCAAATAGAAAAATTTTAAAATGGAATTACATAATCTACCGAATTTTAAAATATTAAAATGTATGTAATGAACATATTTATAAGGATGTCATAAGCGGTCCAGCAATAAAACGGTGAAAAACGTACATCAACATTATTGAAGTGCTTGAATCTTGAGAAAATGTCCTTCCATACTGGATGATTGTGAAATTAGTATGGAGGGGGTTGACAATAACACCGATAACAATGACGTTGTGGCGCCAGTCACTGCAAATCGATTTTCCCACCCTACAAATGATGCTTTGTTAGATGATGTGTCTGTCGAGGCGAGCTCATTGCTTGGACCCAACACATCTGCGGCAGAAAATATCCAATGGATGCAATTATGCGATGAGGAAAGCGCTCAGTTGGAATATGAAGATGAACTAATATTTACAGATACAACAGAGAGTTTATGTGGCAATGGAGCCAGACATTTAGGGCAACATGAAAATGTAAATTCAATTGAGAATGAACAAATTCTTTACGAAGGTATCCATTTAGTTTTCAGAATAAGTATAAAACTATGTTAAGGGAATATTTAATGGTTTTGTGGTTTTGAAAAGAAATAATAATTCCTTTTCAGAAGTATAATATATTTATTAGTATGAAACAGATATTTAATATACGACACCAAACCAGCTGAACGATACTTTGTTCTGGTCTTCTTGCATCCACCGCGTATAATACATATGTACCTATTGAGGACAACGAGATCTTCAAAGGATTGGGAGAGCGGATAGGAATTGTCCACTTTCAAATAAAAAAAATTTTAGACAGTAATTTTTGCGTATATTTGCACTTTACCACTTAGTAAAAAATCTCACTTATATAAATATTGTTATATATTCTGCAGGGTTATTGTAACTAGATTGGGATGAAACGGATTTGCGTCTTCTCATTGCACTATGCTAACTATTTTCTGCACTCAATGGAAGTGCGCAAACTCGACGTCACAAATCAAATTGTTTCTTGTAATTTCATTAGGGCTCTACATTTATCTATTAAAATTATTGTTAGGGTGTCCTGTCCCTAAATTACAATTTAACACGTAATTTTGTACTTTCTTCAAGTATTTAATGGACAAATGTATTCCTTACCTTGTTTATGATATCGTGGGATATAATAAACTTTAAACCAAACAAGATGTTTAAACTCCAAGCTTGAGAAATTTCAATATAATTTAAAGTAACCATACTTGTAACTTATAGAGCTCTACAGATCAAGTTTTTAAGGCTATCACACAAAAATAATAAATTTATTTTATTTTTCTTCTTTCAGTTCTATGTGGTAATCGTGTAAGCCAGATGACTCGAGCATATGATGATATTGAAGCCGTGACGCGTCTTCTCGAAGAAAAGGAAAAGGATTTGGAACTAACGGTTCAAATCGGGAAAGAGCTGCTTACGCAAAACAATACGCTAGAAAATAGAATCAATGATTTGGAGTCAGATCTGAAATCCTCTAACGACGATCGGGCACAATTAGTACATGAATTGCACAAAAAAAATGAACTGATCGCAGTGCTAACCAACGATGCAGATGATTGCAGTGATATTGGTAAGGCATTATAATATATCTACACTATTATGTTTATAAAAAGACGGCGTTTCTTTGTATGATTGCTCTTTTCTCAGAAGGCGCCCAATACAAGAAGTTTCTCGAGATATTAACCTTTAGTCCTAATGTTTAACCTGAAGTAAAATAAGATTACAATCTGACCAAGTGCAAAAATTCAACGCCAATATCAAATAAATAGCACTAATAAACTAAACTGAATAGAATTGAGCAAATATTGAGATCCCAAATGCATAAAAACTGTCAAATGAATACAAAGAATAAGTCAGACTCTGAAACAAAGTTAATCCCTGGTAATTGAAATCCAATAGAGCGACAATATTAACTGAAATGTTTGATTCTCGAATCAGTTATGTCTTTTTACCAAAATCTTAAAAATTGCCAAGAACTCCTCCAATGCAATAAATTCACAGAGCATTGGAGGTCTAGTGGTAAGCATGCTAGACTCGAGGGTCGCAGGTTCAAATCCTGCCACGGGCTTGGTCTCCAAAATGCTTCTTTCTATAAAATCCTTTTCTCTTCGAGTCGAAAGCTTCTGTAGATAGTACTCATTCCCCCAACACCTTGAACTCATAATTAATTATGGTGTAAGATATAATAATAATAATAATAAAAGCCATGGAAAGCCATAATCTGTTACCGGTGGCCCAAACAAGGTTTAGAAATAACAGAACTGGCGCTAAATTAAATGGCTTTGTAAATGGAAGGAGCAAGGTAAAAAAGTATATCTGTGTTTATTGATTACAAAATAGCGTTTGCGGCAATAGATTGTGAAGTACAAAATCGATAACTGCATCGGTATGAGCTCAATGTTGTTTATGTGGTTATTTAATGCATGTTATGTGGCACGTAGCGTCCACATGGAAGCCACATGTTTCTTAGTTCCACATTATCCAATTTGCACTACCAATAATCAGTTATTATCGCCGTATAACTGTGGCGGTTGACAGTGAGGGTCCCGCCTTGGTCATCTTCGATAAGCCAAGCAGACTAAAAATCACACTAAATTGCTATTTGGAATCTTGGGTATCTCTTGCTGACAAACTTATTTATCGGTTTGGAGTTGATATATCGTATAATATAAAGAAAATCAATATCAATTATCACATCAATGAGAATGCTGTTCATTACCAATTTAGCTATAGTTACAGATTAAACACCGAGGTCACGGAATAAATATGTAGTATTAAATGGAGAACTAGAATAGAAAAAGTATTATTCGATTTATTGAAAAAACGTGAAAATGTTTATGGAATGTGCAAAGTAAAAACCTAGAATAATTAAAAAATTACTAACGTCGCTAATATAAAAATTAAAAATAGAGTTTCCAAAAAATTTCCTTTCTGCATTGTCCCCAACACCCCTACAAGTATAAAGTTTTGTTTTATTTTTGACCAATGAATGGCGTAGTATTCTGAAACTTAATCTGATCCAAAACTGGGTTCTCAGAAAAACTAGTGTAGATAAAATTTCTCAGATAGGCCTTTTTTGTACTCCTCTTGCATGTTTTCACATACTAATTACTTTTTTTTACACTTTCAGACACTCCGACGTTCTCTAAATCCATCACCCTGGACCTATTGCAGAAGAAGATTACTTCATTACAGGATGAAAATAAATCACTAAAGATGGAAGCTTCGCAATTGGCCTTCCAAACGGATGCAGTGGAAGCGCATGAGCGACAACTAATGGAGGATATATCAGTGCAGTTAAATGAATCTAATAGCCAATTCGACAACCTTAATTTAGACCTAGAACGCCACCGTGAAGAAAACCGACTACAACATGAGCAAATAGTTAGTTTAACAGCGCGTCTATCTGAAGCCGAGATGAGACTGCATCAACTGACCCACGACAACGACGAACATGTAACTCTCTTGAACATTACTAAAGAAAATCAGAACTCGCTCGCCTTGGAGCTGGTCGAATTTAAACAACGCTATCAGGAGGTACTGGCTCTACTGCAGGAAGCTCAGGAGCAACTTCGCAAACAACGAAAGAAGACAATGCCCCAAGCAAGGAGTTCATTTATTTCTAGTATGAGTTTGCTGCCACCGGAATCTCTGCAATCCGAACTGATGGAGTCATCATTGTATTCTGAGAATAGCTTAGATTCGGGTATTTCAGGGGATAATCAACGTATGCACGATCGCATTGGCAGATTAATGACACAGGTGCCAGGCGTTTTCAGCGGTTCGGCAGTTACAGACGCATCAGCATGCGCTCTAAGCGGTGGTGTAGCTGGTGCGGCTGTATGTGAAGTTCCGCCATACAAACGCGTGTTCGAAACTGTGCGATGTGCCACGAAGAACGCCCACTTTGCAGATAATAGCAATATGTCCTTGTCACAACTGGGAGCTATGTCCATGAGCAGCTCATCAGGGCCCCGCATGTCTGCAGCTGCGTATGGAAGTTCACTAAGCGGTTCCCATCCAGCAGGGTCCTTTTACCGCTTTGATAACAATTCAATGGGTGTAAAGACATTGTCCTGCGAAAGTCTTGCATCTCAGTCGGATGATGGTTATCCGTCGCAACCATCTGGGGTGCCAGGTGCCCCAGGAGCTAAAGATTTAGAGGCTGCTCTCAAGAGGCTTACGCCCGCGGAGGTGTTAGCTAGGCGTGCGATGTTATCGTATGCTCCTCTTGGCACATACAATTATGATGAACAACCGCAAACGCTCCCACATGCGCACCATCTGGGCATTCGAACCCCAGATAGCATCATGTCTGTAGGTTCGTCCGGGATTTCCTCTTCAACGAATATTTCGTCGTCGTTGCACCAGTGGCGTCTTCCAGAAAAATTGCAGATCGTGAAGCCTATCGAAGGATCGCAGACACTGCACCATTGGTCACGTCTGGCCACACCTACACTAAGCGGACTATTGGAGGAACGACCAGGCGTCACAATACGTGGTGGTCGCGGTCTTGACGATTTAGGCATGCAGTTATACACTCTTTCCGACGTTGAAGAAGACGTAAGTGAGGATTTGCCTGGAAAGCAGTTTGGTGTACCAGGCTGCACATATACGTACACAACGAGTATGGTTATGCATCCTGACGATGGCATTGTGAATGACCTATCATTCTTGTCTCAGTCTCAGATGTCGTCACGCATGGCGTCGGCTTCTACGTCCCGTCAACCCAGGTAAATATTTTATTATTTCGTGTTTTTTCCATCTATTTCACAAAAAAATTCTTGTTTCATTGACGAATATTCCATCGCAACTTCTGAGAATCCTATTTTTGAATTTTGCAGTTGTCCACCCACTCCTCGCGCTGGACTTTCACGGAAGAACTCTTGCTCTACCTTCTCTGTGAATTTGGGCTTAGCATCCATGTTAAACGAGCGTGGCATTAAAGCAGTGACTCCAAGTGCTCTCAACACACCCGCAGGTCCTAATTACACACCAACTGTCACTCCTTGCAACAGCCCAGGTGAGCATATCGTCTATAGATGACAACTTTCTCTAAAGTAAGGTTTGAACACATTTAAAATGCTTTCTTCTATCCCGCAGAGGGTTCCCCTACTAGATCAATGTCGCCGGAACCACTTTTTGGTCTTCTAACATCGGGTGCAGATTTAATTAGGCGGAAGTTAGTTGGAGGTGATATCGAGCGTCCCAATCGTAATAAACAAAGGCCGCAGAAGGTTATGTTGTCACGTTTGGAGCGACATGCTTTGCGCTCATTGAAGCTAGTGGAGAAAGTGGAAAGTATAGGTTTAGAGAATATTATAGCGACACAACCAAATGTTATGTCACAGTTGGCAAGTGGTATCGCCAATCGCAATTCTAGCCCTATAGCACAGCTCACTAGCTTAAAGCACATACACACCAGTTCGAACAACATTGTTAACGACATTCACTTCGATCGTCACCAAATCAAGGGTGTCTTGCACAAGGGTTTGAAATCACCGGCAGCAGCTACCACGGTGACGACTGCGTCTGATACTACGAGCGCTTATAGCAGTGATAGTGATGCGAGCGGTGCTAGTGAGAACATGAAATATACATCTGTAGCACCGAATCCTGCGCGCGCCATGGAGATGTATGAGGGTAACAGCTCGGCCTCCTCCGCACAAAGTACCACAAGCACAACTTTGCAGCAGCAACCATCCGATACACGAGTGAAGCAGATGCAACGCCAAAAATCACGACGTAACCTCAAGAATGGGATGGCAAGTCAGCGTCCCGATTTAGGTACAATCGGCGGTGGGCGTGTGCGTCCCGACTTGGGCAAAGTGTCAGCGGCTAAGAGCAACCAATCTTCAAAGATTGCGAGTGCAAAAACGACCGATGGCTGTGATGAAAAAGCTAATAATGCTCCACGCGAGTCGCAGAGCATTACGCAATCCTTCGTAGGATCAGTGAGTTCCTTGCTGTTCGGTCGCAAGGGAGGTTGGCTGTAGGACAAAATAGTTTATAAAATAAAGTTAGTAGAACCGACAATTGCAATAAGCGCGACAGGTACAGAATTAGAAAAATATATTTATGTATATGTCCAGAGCCCCTCAGTAAACATATAATACGGTGCACTTATTTAAAACACGCATTTCATTATAATATAATACAGATACTTGCTACTTTCCTGATTAAGAAGAAGAAAAAACAATAACTGCTCGGAAAGCGACCTAAATTAGGAGGAAGAACTTTTATTTTTGATTTAATTATATTTTTGTAGTAGTTTTTTTGCAATGTTTTCATTTTATGTACATAAATTATGAAAAATATTTTCAATTCCCATTTTTAATGTGTGCGTTTTTAATTTGTAGTTTATTTCCTTAAGTCTAAATGTTGTATTTTTGAAAGGTGCTCCTTATCAAAACCTCTTGAAAAAGGTTTTTGGTAGGAATTCGGTTGCTATGTAACTTAGATGACTTTCTAGTCTGTTTTCAACTATTGTACACACTTAATTATCACGGTACCGTTTCTTTAACCTTACTTGTGAATTCTAGACTATCAAAAGAGACAAGTAGTTGCTTAAAGGCTACGTACGTACATTGTATGTATAACACAACACTACACACACACACACACACACATTCATTTATTTATTTATTGTTCCCAAAGTCTTCTCCAAACTACATACTGACAAATGTAGTGTGGATGAGGAACGTATGGGAACGGAATTGCAGCATTTTTTAAATGTAACCGACAATCTTGTCGTTGTGTTATTTGCACTTATCACCGAGTGAATAAAAACCCGTGATAAATTACAAAAATTCTAATTCTATTTTGCCATTTTCGTGATACTGCAATTGGTGAAGCAAATTTGTAAGGAGAAGATACATTTATTTTCGTATGTTAAGCAATTATTTATAATTAAGATTTTGGCGAAAATTTTTATTGAAAATTATCAAATTGGAGACACGCTTATTAAAGAACACAACAATAGTAGTTGAGATGTAAAGAAAACTTAATACTTTATGTTATAGTTCTTAATTATTATTTATATGCAAATAAATCCTTAAAATCGTTAAAGATATCAATTTCATTCTTTAAAATTCATACACCAGCCCAATTGTTGGTTGGTTCTAGCGTGGTGAAATTAGAATCAAAGAATCGCTGCAAAAAACTTCCTTACCCGAGGAACAAGAAAACTATTTTCACCAATTACAGGACGAATGAATTTTGATGTTACGAGTACGTGTCCAGTAGGGAAATAAAGCACACTGCATATTGATAAATGGAAAAAATGCATGTTCCATTCTTCGCATCGGTGGCCAAGGCTACATTAGCTTTCCGTAGAAGTGATTATAGGAGCACTACTAAGAGATTGTTATATAGGATATCCAGGTGTTTTAATTATTATGCAACATCCAAGGAAGCGGTATGGTAATGTATTAAATTATTCTACAGGGCTCACAAAATTCAAATTATTGTGGAAACTGCTTATATTTTTATTGAATTATAGACAAATATATCTGAAATATATTTTCTAGGTTGATAAAATTTGGATATCAAGTAATATGGGGCACTGAATAAAACAGCCAGGGAAAATTAAAAAGGGAGCCTAGCCAAATTATTGTGAATCGCTTGTTTCATGGGTGCTTACAAAAACAAAAAAATTCTCAGTCGTTTTTATTAACTTGACTGATGGCGTGGATGGTTAAGATTTTATTATAAACTATTTCCCCGATATTTGCTATAATCAAAAATTAGAATTAATTGATATTGGTCTATGTTAGCCTCATTTATATCAGCAATGCCCTGCTAAGAACACCGCAAAAAAACAAGTGCTGCTGGACTATGAGATAGTACCACGATGTTTTTTCGTCGATACTTCATGTCAATGTTGATCTGGGCGCACATCTTTCAATAGCGTGAATCTCTGCTTGAAAAATCCTTGGGGAAAATACCCATTGGTTCTAGGCCCAAATACTTCTGTCCCAGTTCCGTCCACAGTCTTAGAATCGTCTGCATATCATAAGAGGGAGTTTTCTCTAATTTTATACATCTCAGACCTTTCCATTCCTTTTTCCAAATCAACTTTGTATTGTGTTTGTGTACAAAGTTGAATTTTCTTGGCATCAATTTTAGTGTGCCGTGTTCTTGAGATGAATATGTTTTGGGTGTAATTTGATTCCCTCGAAAATTTATGTTGTCAAGGGTGGGATTTTGAAGGATATTGCATTCAAGAACAATTTGCACAAGATCCACAGATATTTAAAATTTTTCAACAATTATTTTTTTAGTATTGTCTAATAATATCTACCACGGGCCTTCGAAAACATTTGACTATCGCGAGAGGTGGATGTCGGTTTGGTGTACAGCACATAAAGATCATCATGTTGGAAAGAGTATTCTACAAATTGATAATTTATTTTGATGGTTCGTTGAATGGATCAGAAAACCAATTATAGGGAACCTTGAGGTACCCCGTTATGCATTTAGTATATATATAGTACCCAATCCAAAGCTCATTGGGCGTCGCGAACTCCTTCCGGAGATCTATTGGCGCGTTCAGTTCTACGCACGTATTCAGTGTATTGCAACGTGCTCAGAATACTCGCCACTACAGCACATTTGGCATTCCAGTTCTCTTTATCCTCGCACATTTGTGGGACCAGATTGTACTCCGTCAGAGTTTCGCCGAATGCTGTTTCTAGCTCTATTAGTTCATTGATGAATCGCGGGCAGCGCAATAACACATGCAGCGCGCTTTCCGGTGTTCTTCTGGGCATACAGGATAGTAAGGGTCGTCTTCACGATAGAACTTGTGCAGGTATTCTTTGAAGCAGCTGCGTAAGATGATAGTCAACCTCTTCGTGTCTTCGGTCCATCGCAATATTATGAGTGAGTTTCAACGTCCAGCGACCTTTCTCGGATTGCTGCCATTCCGCAATTGTGCGCAGCCCTTCTTCCTTTTTCGCCGCAATTGACGGCCCACGCCCGATAGCGTTATAAAGCCGCTCCATTTCGCAAGCGAGCAGATCGATGGGCACCTTCCTTGCAATGACACAAATGGCATCATCCGAGACGGTACGGTAGGGATTGGCCGCTCACATAGCACCAAGCCTGTATGTGGCTTGGATGTTTTTACAATAGGACTTCTTCGTATTTGCCCAGATCGGCGCTGCAGGATCACCGAACTTGTCACTGTCGATAGGAGTTTCCGTCTGCTAGCTCGGGGGCCACCAACGTTAGGCATTAGTCTCGTTAACGCACCATTTATTCGTGCGGCTTTGTCGCTGACTAATTGTATGGTGCTAGAAGATCATCCGGGTATCAATTACCACTCCAAAATATTTTAGGAACGGTTGAGAGGTAATGATGTGATTGGTGATGGTTTTATTGGAGTACGCATCTCCATAAAAAATGCCAATCGCTCAAAAGCTGTATGCAAGTTTAATTACCTTTCACTTTATTTCCTTCAATGTTGGCGCATTTTATCGTTTGTGAACTGTACACTAACGGAAGAGATGTATTTGCCACTATTCCCTTGTTTATATAAACAACTAGCTACGACCTTACAAAAATATCGAATATAAATATTCTCTAGTAGTTTTTACTTAAACCTAAGTGTTTATAGATTCTTTACAAATCTGACATAATGATATGACTGAGTTGAGAGCATTAACCAGTCGGACCAGCTCGACAAAATGTAAAATGTCGGTTTTGTTTCTTTACCGTTTTGAGTTAAAATGGGTCCTTGGGTTTTTGGACTGCTCCTTCCTTTGTTAGAATCCACTTCTCTATATCTCCGAAGCAAAATAGGTACAATCTTTTTAACTAACCAATCGGCAAATTCGATATATTTACATATAAATTGTAAAAATATACTTATGGAAATGTGTCAATTTTTTAAAAACCAATTACAACCATTTTATAATTTTATTTAAAAATGCGTCGCATTTACTAAAGCAAAATTAGTATTCCCATAGAGGAATGGGTTCCTATCACAGCGTAAATTACAAACTCGTCTAAGAATATGTTATGCTTCATTTCTATGTAAATTGACCGATGGCGATAGCGTAAAAGAGATAACTACCTTGACATTGACCTGAGTTGACGAAATGCGATGTGGCTGGCATTCTTATCTGCTCTCGGTTGAGATAGAGTAGTGAACGAGCATATGTTTGGATGCTCATCTGACATTGGTGTAAGGAAGAGATTGCTTACATTCACGGCTCACAACAATTGAGTCCAATGCAAAAGAGAGCGGTGCCAGTCCTGTTAATTTCCCCTACCGATTAAGCGTTAGCTAATTACTAAATGACTTAATTATTAAATAAATACCAAGATTATTTCTCTTGAATTTATTGACAGACACGTTGCACACAGTAGATGCAAATGTGGGGCTATGCCACCGAAATAATTGCCAGAAAGAGAATTAATGAAATGTTTTTGGCCCTCATCAGAGATCTTTCAATGATTTCATTTGTATTTATGATGTCTCAGAAATCAACAGCACACCAACTATGAATCTTCCCAGGAATCGAACCTGGGCCTTCAGCTATTGTACTCTGTCTATCCAGACAACTACGCTAAATGCAGGTGGTGAACTCACTGATCAAATTCTGTCCATGGACTGTCTCAGTCCACCGCACTCTAAATTACTGTGGCTCATTACTACCCCTCTTTTTTTGTTTCGTTAAATAGCTCTCTCCCACTATTCCATTTGAGTGGTATCATAGTACATTAATTTTTTAGTGGACAGGCTAATTAAGCCTGATCGACACCAACATTTGGGGTATTTTCTATAAAGCTTACAATTTCTTGTGAACGTTCGTCATTAGACATTAGATATCACCTTTTGTCCGTATTCCTTCTGGCAATTGTTACGGTGGCATAACCACACAGTTGCATTTACCGTGTGCAACTTATCCGCAAATAAATTCGAGAGAAATAATCTTAATTTGCAACTGAATTGACGACTCTGACCGACTCTCATTAAATAAATACTCCACAATAATCACTTACTTATGTGGCCTAAACACAGAATCTGTGAAGACAACTATAGCTATCGGGTTACGTCCGAACTGAAAAGCGATTGCCAGGCGCCTCTGCTTTGCGCGCGTCTTCACCAAATAGTTACACCAAGGGTGGTTAGGGTTTCCTCGTCTTGGTCCTTCCATCGGAGGCATGATCGTCCTCTACATCGTCGTCCAGCAGCTTCCGATTCGAACACCTTTTTCGCTGGAGCTTCTTCGTCCATAGGCACGATTTTTCCAAGCCAGAACAGACATTGTATAGTGATACGTCTCACTATGTCAATATCAGCGTAGAGCTCGTACAGGTCGTGGTTCATCCGAATACGATAGTCGTCGCCGACACGAACAGGATCAAAGATTTTACGAATAATTTTCCTCTCGAACACCCCCAGCGACTGCATCAGTCTCGGCACGGCCCATGCTTCAGCGTCATACGAGGGATGTATGATAAGTCCCCGTGTTAGGCAAGAAAACGCTTTTTTCGAATTTTTGCTTCTTATTTCTCAATATAGTCTCTTTTCAGCTCGATACATTTAGTCCAACGATATTCTGACTTTTTCAAGTCAACCAAAAAATATGATTTGTGGAACTCCGCAAAATAGGCCTCTGCTGCGGCGATGACTTCCTCGTTTGCCGTGAACCGCGTTCCACCAAGCCATTTTCCATATTTGGAACCAAAAATAAATCGCAAGGGGCCAAATCTAGAGAATATGCTGGATGAGGTAGCAATTCATAGCGTAAGTTCGTGAGTTTTGCTGTGGCGGTTGTGGAAGAGTGAGCTGATGCGTTGTCATGGTGAAATACCATTTCTTCGTCAAATGGGGCAGTTTTTTTTTAAATCAATTCAGCGTCGAATCGGCCTAATAAATCAGCATAGTACTGCCCCGTGATTGTTCTTCCCTTCACCAAATAGTCGGCAAAGATGATGCCTTGCAAATCCCAAATAATGGTGGCCATGACTTTTCCGGCCGACGGAACCCTTTTCGCTTTCTTTGGAGCGGATTGGCCGGGTGAAGTCCACTGTTTTGACTGTTCATGTAGTGATCGATCCATGTTTCGTCCACAGTCACGAAACGTCGTAGAAACTCTTTCGGATTGCGCTTAAACATGCCCAAACAATGCTCCGAAGTTGTCATGCGATTCCGTTTTTGCTGAATGAAATAGCTAATAACAGAGCTAACTGACAGCTGCAGAACATCTAAGCACATTCGATTGATAGGAGAGGAGCGATACATACAACCTCACAAGCAAGCACCTATCACAAAAGAAAGCTATTGACGGATTAATTCTCAATAGCATGATTCCCTTCTTATCAACACAATGAAACCACTTTTCCTGAACCCAACGTCTTAATAAGAGTTCAAGATTTGTGTACGGCTTCGGCGGATTGGTCACTCCAGCTGGATCCTCCTACATACACTTAAAGGTTTCTACTCCGTATGCTGTGTCGAATGTAACCAGATATGATCAAATATATTCCCAAATTAAATTCATTCAAAATCTTTAAAATTAGTTAATAACAAAAATATATTTATAATAATATGTGATCTTTAATTGGTATAAGCGAACTGAAGGGCCTGGTAGCTAGTGCTCCTTATTCACTGTAAGATAATAATGAAGATATTATCTTTCAAGTAAATAAAATAACTTTTATCTCTAGGTCGGTGGATCGATCGAAAAGTGAGGAAGCATAACGGTGGCAGACGATTGGTTGTTTACTCGCTCGAGGTTCCCTTGAGCTGCCACTGCAACTCACTGTTGGCGTAAAATTATGCGCTGAGTACAGTTTTCATATGGTGATATTACGGCGCATCAATCCAGTTGTATTGGACGAACTGAACAAAATCATACTACATAGACAATTTCTATCCTTCACCACTTTCTAAGGTATTTCTACAGAATGTTGAATTATGAATGTATACAACAATATAAAACCCCTCTGGACATATGAAATGCAGTTATGGAGGGCAGAAAATGAAATTGCCTGAAAAATATTCATAATATTGAGATCAATTACTGGGCCCACAGTTTTCTCCAGCACTACCAATAGTTGAAAAAACTTTATGGAAATAAGAAGAAATCTCCAGAGCCTTCCAAATTGGCAAGGAACCTTTTCTAGCGACGCCTGAGGTCGACCGAGGATACTCTAAAATTCTTGCTTACGTACATATTAGGAAGGTTACTTCTCATCTTTCAAGTTGAATCCATCCCGAGGTAATTGAACAAGATCATAAGTTAACTTATTTTTGGTCTTCACGACTTAAAGACTGACTTTTTAGGAATTGTTGAAGGAGCTGCACAGCAAGCTTAGAATCGCTGATAGTATTTATTTGCTTTCATGCACAACACACAGCTTTTAGGCCCATGTCTCTAATCGCAATCTTTAGTTTGAATCAATACACTCTTTTTCGCTGGAGTCCGCTTTACTATTATATCTTCTTTTATAAGAAATAACTTGCTTGTTAAAAGAAATACCTTGCTTGTTATATGAAATGAAATAAAACAAATATCGAGTACATTTTCCGAAGAAAATGTCGTTCAACTCCTGGTTGAGTAACTTAAAAGAGCTTTTACGAGGAACCAAATTACGTGATTATCTGATATTTTTCATATATGCAGCCCTTTTCTAAATAAAAATTTACCCATACTCCCCTTTATTCTGAATTTCTGAAAAATCTAGAGGAGAATTTGTTCTTTTCCACAATCCTCTTCTAAGCAATTTTCGAATACTTATTCTAACTCAGAGATAATTTTAATTAATTCCTGTTCTAAATGTTCAAAAAGCAGAATATTTTCGCTCGACTTATTCCTTGAAACATAAAATTCCCATGCAAGTATATAATTTGTTTTCAGATATTTACAAATTATAATAAACTAAAATTGTTAATCACAGCGAAGCTTTTTACATTTTATTTTGCATCAATTGAAGTGGGTTTTAATTTATTTCCCAAGAGTTCCTATTAAAAACTAGCTTCAGGGTCCTTTTACAATGTTTCCTAGTTTATTTCTGGAAAAGTCTGGACTGGTTACAAGAATGTTCATATATGAAACAGTTTTGTCTGGAAACGTGCGCTTCTGTAAGCAATTTACTACAACTGGATTACTCCTGTTTGACATTCACCCTTATCAAGGCTCTACAAGTATGCACTCAGCTCTATAATGGAAGAAGAAACTGCAAATAGCTTTTTCCTGTTTTCTTTGTTTGCTCTGCAGTTCGCTTCAAATCTACAAAACAAAAGGTTTCAATGTGTACGCATAAATAAATACTATGGGTAGCTTGAGACAATTCCAGAGGATTTATCCCTTTATAGCATAGTTCTTTCCTAACGAAGGGAGATTCAAAATATTTACTTTAAGACCATGTCGTTGCTTTAAAAGAAATTACTTCAAATTTGGTTACTTTATTAAAATTTTATTGTAATTAAGTTCACATTAGTGTGATTTCTTTTGGCATAACATTTATTAAATGTGTTATAGGTTCGTTAACCCCAAGAGCACATGTTCCCCCGTAACTCTTACGTCTTCTTTTTACTACGAAAACGTTTTTCACAAATAGTTGCAATCCGAGCTTGACAATTCTGCGGCACCTGCAGAATACGCCGCAGTCGCTATTTCAGCCAAGAATGCACAAATCGTATTTCACAAGTGCTCATCGGGTACTGGCATTCAAATTCCTATCGAAATTGTGGCTATGTCCATCTTCATTGACTCAATTTCATATTTTTAGCACAAATGCATTATAATATGCATAGACAAAAATATGGCAAACTGATACTGAATCTCGCTTATTCACGAACTTATGTTTGTAAATTCTTTCCCGCCCATCGATTATTTCTTGGTGACCCCTTCTCCATACTCATATTACAAATTCCATTCAATGTTGATATTCCCCTTAGAAGCGAAATGAGATAGGATTAGAATAAGGGTCTGATTATATATTCTGTAGAGTAAGGCATAGTAGTTATGTAAGAAATCGACCACCATGTGCCTATTATAAGAGAGAATACCATAATATCAAAAAAAAATTGTATATAAAAGAAACTTTTGAAGCTGCCGCCCATGCATTTGGCTTCCAAAAGAGTTGATTTGTAACATGCTCAAAATATCCAATTTTCTTAGAATCTTATTTTACTTTACTGCATACATATGTATGTATATGAATGTCCCTAACGCAAGTACTCCACATAATTTAATTCTATTTCACAGTTCTTACTACAACAATACTTTACAGCATGCACAATCAGACCTTAAGAAGCCCTAAACTAGGCTAAATAAAATGTATCCTAAGATCAACTGCAGCGGAAAGAAGAATTATTGAATGACGATAAAGGATGCAATTGTTTAGAGGAAAAACTTGATAGGTAAGTGCTGACTTTCCATATTGGCATTGGAATCTGGTGAGGAAAACTATAGCTTTCTCTGAAGGTCATCGAAGAAACATATTAGCTAAGCAAAACACTGGTGGTAATTTATGAAGTAAATCAATAGATCGTTATCAGCTTTATTGCAGTTATTTGCTTTCATAGATGCTCAGATTAAAAATGCAATTCACGATGCTGACGAAAACGAGATAATAGAGTTAGGAGATACATATATTTCATAAGAGTTGGGAGATGTATTTCATAAATGAATAGCCTTCAAGTGATTATTACCTCATAAAGAAATGTATAAAGATATTTCAGCTAGAAACTGAAGAACAACAACGAAATGTAATTTTTTGCGCAGAGCACAGAACTCAAGATAGTGCTGAAGTTCAGAAAATTAGCATATTTATTTATCTTAAAATAACATAAAATTCTAATTAGAGGCTACTTAGGAAACAGCTATAGCACCACTGACCTTCAGCCAGAGAATAAGGTCTAGTCCAAAGTGACTAAATGTTCCCCCCCCCCCTCGATTAAATGTTCATTAGGAAAGAACCGAAAAAGGGGCGAGAAAACATTTGTTGAATATAAATATGCAATACTTTTGATGAAAATCGCGTGTTAATTATAAAAATATAATCCAATGTGTCTCAAATTATTTTCTCCTTTTTTGCATAATTTTGTTTTCTTATAACACTAACATTTCTTTGAAGTGTAACAACGGCTTATACGGGGCTATCTGTACTATACAACCTAAAATGGCATCAATTGTTGATCAAACTGGTATTTGGGGCAAATAAGAACTGACTGAAAAGTATTTTTCTGCCCACACCACACACCCCTGGCGTAGTCGCGCTCGATAGATAACATTACCGGGTTCGGGTGAACAACCTCTGCAGTAAACAACTCTCTCTACCCTCAGACCAGAGAACACAGAGAAGCGACACTAAAACGTCAAATTTTCAGACGTCAAAAAAAATGTATTTGTTTATCATTAGTGAGCTATATGAATAGGTTTGTAAATCATTGGTTCTGACGAAAATCAGCCACACTACTACAGTTTTGCACACGTGCAAGGGTGCGCAAAACAAGTCATTTCTCTGTATTCTCTGCCTCAGACTGCAGGGCATAGAATTCGGTTAAAATATAGAATGCGAATTTGAAAGGATATTTTTTGGAAATTATGTGTATACTTTATTTTGCATATAATCTTGGATTAGGGATATGAAGTTGTACAAAATGATTAAAATATGTAAATGTTAAAAATGTATTTTTCTCTTCTTCTTTAATATATGTATATTATTATAATTATGAGTAGGATTATTCGCATGTAACGGCAAGATCCTGTGTTGTAATTTCTGCCGCAGCATTCTCCTTCAAATCCTTAGCATTGGCGATCTCCTGAAAAAGGTTAAGAAAAGAAAGCAGCAAAATTTAATTGGCATGAGTGAAAGGCAAAGGCGAAACGAACGTTTACAACCAAGAAACACAACTCAACTCAACAAAATATAAGAATGCGTTTGAAGATGAGAAGCAGTGTCGCTGCCACAAAATGTTAAAATGGTCGCGTCTTAAAATTAATTGAACATTTTTTATGTACGTGTGTTTGTGGAGAACGAAAAAGAAAAGCAACATTAAACTGAGAAAGATTATTTTCAAAATTATTTACGTGTTTGCAAGAGGCGAGGAGGAGTTATACATGTATACAATTTTTTAGCGTTCTACCAATTTCGAAAACAAAAGTTTTAGTTGAATATGGCGAGATTCTGTTTAAATAAATATTTCCTGAACAGTGAGTGAGTGAGAGAGGCAAAGACAAAAGGAGCTCCATTGTGTTAGTGTAGCTGATACGAGGAGTACGGGGGATGGATACGTTAAAAATTATACAAAAAATGTTCGCTAAATTGCATTTATACGTCTATATCATGGGACGGATGAACACCCATAACGGCATATGAATTTTATAAAGAAGTAGAAGTAATATGATTAGTAACGATTCAATAAATCAGTGAATCAATTAATCAATCAAACTATGGAGCTATGATCATGCAATTTGTAAGCAAAACACATGGAAGTAGTATATGTTTCTATGCGATATCAACCAATCTGATCTTTGTAGTAGTATTCACCTTAATTGGGTTAACTAAATCGAGCAAGTGCTCATCGCAGTCCTCGTTCAGCGAAATCTTTTCAATCTGAGCAATCAAGGAGCAGTCTTCATCATTTTCATTAAAAGTCTGTGGAATTTCATATTCGGCGGAGGTGGTATCGTTTTCGGTCTTATCTTGCGCAATTGTAGGCTCAAGCAGATCTTCTGGTGGTGGTGGTAAAGATGTGTCTTGTTTGCAGTTATCGTTTTCTAAAGCTGTATCAGATTCAATTTTTGAATTCACTTCCTCTCCCTCCATCTCACTATGCCGTTCTAACTGCGTTTGTTTTTCCTCCCGCTGTTGCTGCTGCTGTTGTTGTTGTTGCTGCTGCTGCTGAACTATTTCGGCAGCTTGCTCTGTGATTTCATTTATTACAGCGGTAGCAGCCATTAAATCCTCTCTTTTAATCGAACTCGCCTGCTCTGTGCTTAAAATGTCTTCGTCCATAGCAAGCGGTTCATTTGCAGTGAATTTGGAGTCTTTGAATTCTTCGGCCATTATTCCAACAGGATTTTCATTTACATTTATATCTTGAGATTCTTGCACAGCAGGAACATCATCATCAACAATAGGGTCATCGGCGAGGGACTCCACTATGATAGGCGGCACCATTTGACATTCCTTTACGGAACATTCAACCTCAGCTGGAGGCACTGGGCAGGACATTTGAGAAAAGCCAATCACCTGTGTATCTATAGTTTCATCAATTTTTATTTCTATTTGACTCTTTGACTCAGAGTACGACGAAGAAATTGTGGTCGTATCATCCTTATCAATGGCCAGCACTTGAGTCTTAATATCGCTAATATCTGGTGATAAATGTGATGAGTTATCTTCTTGTGCAACTAAAATTGCATCAATATCTTTAGGTGTCTGATCCTCGGAACCGGTAAATGCATTTTCTTTCACTGAAATTTCGATTTCGGACTGGACTTCATCTTCAGACTTTACGTTTTGTTGAGATGATTGTGGTGGCGAATGCACTGGATCCGCCATAGTTGTAAATTCGTCAACGCCTGTGTTGTCGTTTAGTGCAAAAAACGACA
Organism: Clusia tigrina; assembly: GCA_920105625.2. Lineage (NCBI taxonomy): Eukaryota > Metazoa > Arthropoda > Insecta > Diptera > Clusiidae > Clusia > Clusia tigrina. The sequence goes on along the minus strand of OV050033.1, from coordinate 36,453,059 downwards.
CCTGGGAAGGTGGGGGGGATACAGGAAGTGGAGGAGGTTGGGAAGCACAGTGTGCGTTTACCCCACAATCCTCTAGAGGCTCATCATTTGCACCAGCAGGGGTTTCGCTAACGGCAACAACAACGATGTCTGCTTCTTCTTCTTCTTTGTTTGAATTACTCAAATTATTTAAATTATTGGGTTGGGCGATAGGATTGGAGGAGGTACAGTAGGAGGAAACTAAGTTTTCTGCGGGAGTAAAATCAGTGTGGACGTTTACCTCAATTTGCGATTTGATTTTTTCTGCTTCTTCCAGTGGTTCGCCTGCGTTCGTACCATTCTGATGGGGTGTTTCGTCAACGCAACCGTCGTTAATAACACTTGGAATGGTTTTCTTGCACTCAGCGGCAACGGACATTTCCGACTCCACTATCTTTGTTGCTGTCTCCTTGGTATCTTCGGCTAATGGCGACTCAATACCATTCTTTTCGGTTTTTTCGCCGTTGCTTATAACCGCTGCGGCAGCACCAGGTGCATTATTAATGGTTTCGGCTGAAATGGCGGTTGGTTTCTCAGTCTCCTTTTCGATGGCAGTTTCATTGCTGACGGCGGGAACATTTACGGATGATATTGCGGTTGTAGTTGTGGTTTCATTGGCTGATCCGGCCGGTTTTTCCTCAGTGGGTGTTGGGCTATTTTGACCATTTAGTTCCTTCTCGGTGGCATCACCGTTTTCTAGTTTTTCGCCCGTATTAGCTTCTGCGTCACCAGCACCTTCTTCCTTCTTTGTTCCCTCAGTTGCCTGCAAGAAAAATGACGTTTCATTGTGATATTTTTATATGCAAGTCTGAGAAGCCAAAGTCAGCAACACAATTTTTTGAAGAAAGTCTATTCTAACTAGTGGTGAACGACTGCTCTCACTTTCTTGTGGATCTTCTGCATACAGATGCACTAGATTTGCTGGTGCCTAAGCGAGATAATTTCATTATAATAATCTTAAAAGTTCTTCAGTTGCAATTGGATTTATTCACCAAACACTTTATCTTTAACTAAAATGTGAGCTATCTACTTGAATTTCTGAACTATACTCATAATGACTATCAACCAATAAATTAAAAGAATAAATAGTTAATGAATATCCAGAACGGTAGTCAACGGTGCAAATGAAATTTACGCCTGTGGTACCACAAATATATATTATATTTTAAAACACTAACCTCTTCAGGGCCCCCTTTTTCCGTTTCACCATTTGTTGCTGCCACATTCTCAGCAGTTTCATCACTTTTGGATGGTTTTTGCTTGTCCTTCTTTCCAAAAGAGATGCTACGAAAAGACCATTTCTTTTTGAGTTTTTCCTTTTTCGATTTTTTGATGCTTTCATCAGCTAATGGAGAAATCTCTTCAGCAGCAGAAGCACTTGTCTCCTCTTTTGGTGAATCCCCCGCTGCGGCAGTGCTGCTATTTTGTTCTCCATTATCACCACCAGCCTGAATGAGTTCAGCACTTTTTTCGGTAGTCAAGTCTTTATCGTTTTCCGATTCGTCAGCATCTTTTTTCTATAAAAAGTACACACAACATTTTATGTCATACAAATGTAAATATTTAAATTAATCATACATCTGCATCATTGGTCTCCTGTGGAGTGGCATCACCATTCACTTGCTTTTGATCGAGATCCTCGATTTTCTCCAATTTACCTGTAACCTCCTCTTCGGGCCCCTTTTTACCTTCGGTGGTTATATCAACTGATCGTTTGCTTTGAGTTTTACCCATTTTGTCTAAATATATTGTAAAATATAATTTGTTAGTTTTGATTAATTTGGAAATGCTTGAAAAACGTATAAAATCAGTAATCCACCTTATCAGACATTTATCGGAAAACAAACTAGTCGGAAACCCAACACAAAATGTACCGTTCGTTTTATCTTCCAACGCATGAACTCACTTGCATTGTTCGTTAAAAATATATATTTATTTTTAAATGACATTTCAAAGTAGCACTTATCGGACGGACCCCTACGCAGCGCAGCAGCATATGTGCCCAAGTGCAGCAAATAGAATTGGAGACGCGCCGCGCCGCTCACCACAAATCGTAAATGACAAGCTTAAGGACTGTATTTACATTATAATTGAAAAAGAAAATGTGTCTGCGTGGTGTATTCTATTCTTTGATTTAAAAGACTTATCTTTGAAGTAAATGTAATTATCACTATCTTGTGCTTCACATGCCTCCACAGTAAGGTTTCTTAATCGTGGTTTTCAGAAATCTTAGTATAATTCAAGCGGACATGTGGCTTTGTGCTTCTCCCCACGAATGTTCTGGACTTGCACATTCAAGTCGAGTCCTATTTTTTATCCTTTATATGGCAACACTGAACTTTCGACGGTTTTGCTAAGTACCTGAAGTTTCACTTGTTCGTATGCAGGTGTGTAATTAAAAAGCAGGTAGAAACCACACCATAATTGGCAGTGCTGAACACGCTGTCGCCAATTTTATTTCAACCACTTTTTTTATTATGTAAAAAATGGGTCGATCTCTGATGGGCGTTGACAAGATTTGAAAGAAATTTTAGAATTTTCTTTGTATTCAGTACAAGTGTGCCTTTGTAGTTATCATAATCCATGCCCTACAAGTTATACGCTTTCTTCTGATAAGGATACACTTTTGAAAATGAACAATATGGGTATATATGTATATAAAAAAGTAGGTGTTATACGGTTGAAAAAAACCGACAGAAATATCGTAAACCATTACTAGGAAAGGTTTCTACAATCATTATTGTCTGCTCTAAAATTTGCTTTCGAAAAACCAAAGCAGAATCCTGAATCAAGGAATCTGGAAACAAAAAGTTAATTTCATGTTAAAATTCGCCGATAAGACACACATCTTGGGAATCCATCCCGAACACCGAAATTATCAAAATGTATATGAGTGGGTATGTTTACTTTTATAAATTGAATTTGAAGGCACAGTTAAAAAAAAATGTTATCGACGGGAAAGAAAACACAATTTTTCCATAACTTATCAACATCAGCAATGACCTGCATTCATGCAACCCCAATGATAAGTAATATATACCAGCAATAACATTTTAGGACGTGAATCATGCACCAGTTACAAGGAATTGCTGTGAAATAGTAACTGAATGCGTCACTTACCCGATACCAAGTCGCTAGTATATTTAAAAATAAATACAAATTCAAGACTTCACTTATCCTACACACACGTACATACACGTTTGCATGCATCTGTACGTATTTAAGAAAATATAGTAAAAAAATTTTAATAAATTATAAATTGCAGAACATGTGCGTTTGTTTACTTCCCATGAAAAACAAACACGGAGAACAGAACAAAGCATACACCAGATACTATACTACTAATAACCGTAGCCAAGTTGCTATGATTAATGCACAGAGCTTGGCCGTTTTTCATCTGCATGATTCAGGCGATAGCTCCCTCATGGTTGACGTGGTCAGGTGGTTAACACGGGAGACGAATGCTATCAGCCAAGGTAAACACATACTAAAGGTGATTGATTGATTGCACATCAACAAAATTTATTGATCTCATTTGCCCTGATCAAAACAAAAACTCTCAATCAATTTCAACTGATAAATGATGAGACTGGAAAGGTCCATAATACTATTTTAAACTTTTCAAATTTCACTGTAACAAGATGTAATTTTGATTGTAATCTTTTCATAGCAGTGTTTCAAAAATGTGGGCTACGCCGGGCTCACCAGTTCCACCACGCTTCCTTTCTGTACTTTTGTACTATAAAATTGGAAAAAGCAAAATTCGAGCCATGGAAAATTTTTTCAGAGTTTGTTAAAAGGTACCTTTGATGTATGTAGAACTTTAAACCAACTCAACAAATATATAAATATGAATACACGTGTACATAGTTGCCACGCCACACCCTTTTTATTGAGGCTCCAAATCTAGTCGACCGAATCCTCGCGATTATCTCTCCTCCGTGTAATATTGCACAAGACTTCACAAATTTCCAGTTCTTAACGTTACAACAATAAAGATAAAGTCCCGCCACCAGTGAAAATTTTTGCTGACGCAACAACAGGATGGAGAAGTGTGTATCTATCCTGGCAAAACATTAGAATCCTAAGCGACACAATATAAAAAAACCGCACACGCAACCAACCACTACCACAATTTTCGAATTACAGTTTTACGTTGGTCATTGTCGTTGCCGTGGCAATTTCTATAAACGATCCCTTTAAAAACATTATGCATCAGCATAACACGTACATACGTACGTACTTAGTATGGATGTAGTGTGTATGTAGTATGTATGTATATCTACGTGGATAGATAGAGAAATGTAGCAAACACGCAATCAGAGTGTGTGGATAATAAGTGATTGCTTTCAGTTTGGATTTGCACTTGACTCTTGAATAGTTTGCTATCGAAAAAGAATACTTCAGGAATCACAATGAGAGTTAATAAATAAAATAACTTTCAATTATATTTCAATTTTGACACTTATTTGTCCACACAAATAAAATTTTATTATTACATTTTCTTACGAGTTGTCCATCACACAAGTACAATGGCAAAACGCCGGTTAACAGCCGCGACGAGATGAGTGAGCTTTATAAATGGAACAATGGGGCGGCCTCGCACAACAACGAAATAACGTCTTTTGTGAATTAATACACATTCTTGAGTGCAGTGCTCAGATGAGGATATGACATTCTTAATTTATTTGAAGTAAAAATTTATTAATATAAAAAATCTTCTTTTTTATGAACAAAGTACCACTGGGAATTCAGTTATTCTCAGTTTGAGTTTGACTACCCTGCTCGCACAGGCAGAGAATGCAGTAAGCGACTCGTAGCTAGTCGTTGTTATTTTTACCCACGACACGCCCAATCTGTATGGCACCCTAAAATGTAAGCACCACCAACTATGAATCATATTCACAATGCAATAACAACAACCACACAATAGAGAACGTCGTCGTCTTGCGTCCATTGATGATTACTGCAACAGTGCGTTTAAAATGCCAAACTGAATTAAATGAAGCACTTTAAATTATTTGTATAATTAATTTTCATAAATTCTTTTCTTTTTTTTTGTAATAATTGTACATACATACATATGTACTATGCATGCGTACTTCAAATATCTTGTACATAGTGCATTTGTATGTATTTGTACGCATACCTCAGACAATGGAAAACTTTCAATGCAGGTTCACTATGGAATGGAATGGGATGTATGTATGTATGTATATAGTATGCACATTTGTATGGATGTATATGCAGTTTTTATATCAGATGGTTTCTTTACATATGCGTAAATAGAATTACCACCATCCGAGTCGATTTAGCGAAAAATGACAAGTCGTGACAATACTTCCACACAATTAACGAGGAAATGGGAATTTCGTGTCTATAAGAAATGACATGATATGTAGAAGAGCATATCTGAGGGGCCCTGATAAACAAAAACTGCTAATATGTAATTTTAGATGGATTTTGCTTATCACCCCAGAACTCAAATAAATTATTACGTATAATTGCCACAGAATTGTAGGTATGCACGTATACGAAATCAAGACCCGCATATAGTATGTACATGTGTGTGTATTATGTACATTGCCCGTTGGAAGTCATTGTTATTGTAATAACAATTAATACTGGAATAAGCCGAGTGATATATTAGCTTAATTTTATTCATTTTAATTTTGAGTTATTGGAACAAATAAGCTACATATAATATGAACGTATCGCGATGGTTTCGAGCAAGAGCAATCTAAGCAGCGGTGCCCGTGCTCACCTGGTGAAAAAACGCTGGCACTTTTCTACAAATGCAAGAAATGCTATTATTTCGTTAATTCCCATTATTTAAATATAATATCAACTTTTTATGTCTGTTCAACATAGTAAAGCCGTATTTTTGTTGAAAATTTTCCCCGAAATTAAAGGAAGGTCAAAATTAAAATATGTTCTTGTAAACAATAAACTGGGAAGCCCGTAAAGGTGGGAGGAGGTTTTAGCGGAGTTACAGTCCCGCACTGACGGAGTTTAGATGTTTTCCTCCTCGTTAAATATAAAAAAAACCTCTAGATCCATCCGAGATGCTTTTAAGTACTCCTGTATTACGAAAACTAATATAAAATTATATCACAGCTTAAAGGTAAAAGTACAATTTTAGGTTACGCCCTTTCCTGCAAAGACATGCGTTTCTTGTTATCGAGAATGTCATCTGCAAAGATTGGTTTTTCGGGACTTTTGTGGCAGATTATTTCTCCGTAAGAAAATGCATAGTCAAAAATATACTATTGTTACATATTTTAATGACTTAGTTTATAAACAAAGACTGTATAAGGAAGTAAAAACCAACAGTTTAATCAAATTATTCTACGGAGGGTTGTCCCAAGCCCAAAAACTATAAATACAACAATTTTTAATGGGTGCAAATTTGATACAAGACTGAAAATCCAACTAGCGCCGAATTGTGTAAGCCCGAAATAAACATTTGCTGATTTTTATAACACTCAACATAGGAACTATTTTTTTAAATTATATCATACATAGTGTAGCTTCCTAACAGCAACATTGAGTAAAGAACAAAATTCAAACAAAAATAATGCTGCAACACCAACAGTGAAAAGTAGTGCAATGCCACGCCCTTATTGATGTGTATGCATAATGGAGACTGCGTTAGATTTAAAACAAATTTTACTATATAGTGTATAGTAAGCATTTAAATGTGGGAGTCAATACCACCCACATATACATACATATGTATGTATACACATATAATTTATCCGATCACAAAAGTACAGAATTTATTAAATAAATTTTCTCTCACACTTCTACATAGTTCGATACATTATTCCAAAGTATACAGTTATCTTGTAGACGGTTTAGCGTAAGTCCACTTTTTTTACTTTATTGGTTTTCCTGTTGTTGCTATTAATCTCTTTATTCTCAGCATAAGGGACGAATGAATGGGTTGGTTCCCCTCTTTTGACTTCGTGGAGTTCATTTTTCTGTTTCGTCATTTTAGATTTTGCTCAAAACGTTAATAACTAAATAAGGTGTCTGTCTCTAGCCAACACCTTTAATTCCACAATATTGTAGGGTATAAAATTGTCGTTTTAAGGATATATGCATGTAGTGGTATATAATAATTTTGTTACTTTGGTTTCAAATTTACACCATCAATGACTGACTTAAATGAATGGCAGCATGCGAGCAAAACTAATTGAAATAATTTAAATATTATTCATATTGTAGGCACGTACCGACTCGAGGAATTTTTCACTTAAAAAAATAAAATAATACGTATTAACAATACAAAGTTGCGAGATTAAATTGAGTAGCCAAATTTTAAATTTAATTTTTATAATTTTTTCTTCGCCGTTATTGATCAGCGGAGGGATACAATATCAAAAGTTCTCAGCTAAGCATTGCGGTTACATATGTACGTTCTAAATGAACAGCTATCGAATGTGTTGTATAATGAAACTTCTAGTTGAATGAATGTTGTTGCAACTAAATCTGTACTTTTTAATAATTCATAAGCAATAGCGATACTTCCGGTTTAGACAACGAATATGTACTTACAGCGATGAATACTGACGAACCACACAAGCTGACTACTGCTTCATGCCGGGAGAGTACTTAGGATTATGGTTCGGGCTATCCGCTATGAATAACGCTGGTTCCAACAACAATTAACGAACTCAATTAATTACAAATAAAACACACTCAAAAATTCCAGCAAATGCTACGAATTTGGTCTAGCAGAACCGTTAAAGACAAATACACAAAACAGACTACTGGCGAGCATAACGTGCGTGCGCTTGGAAACTGCGGGCCACCACCAATACACACAAATTTCCAAAGAGTAGGTGTCGGTTGTGAAAACGCACATGCCGGCAAATCCAGTAGTAAGTCACTCTTATACATAGAGCAGTGCCGAAAATGCGGGCAGACGCAGACATTGACCATCGATTAAACGACATTGAACAAATTATATACCCACAACGAGATGCAGCGCGCGAATAAATATATAATTACTTATGTAGACATTCATATATGCAGTTACAAAATGCACTGCATTTAATTAATAAGAACTACTACTTACAATGCGGTTGGATGGTGAGCCAAAATAAACTTTCTTATGCTCCCAGCTTATAAACCTTCATACACACACACACTATCATGCATACATACATATATTAAATTGCACGCTGGCATATGTATTTGCAATGGATACGTGCAGTAATTGCAACAAAAAGAATGAGTATTTTAATACCGGAAATACTTACTTCCACATACCTAATTTATTTTACTTAGATCTAAAAAAGTAAAAGAGCCCCCCCCCCTAACACGACTAAAATTCGAAATCTGTATATTTCTAAAACTTATAATCGCATTTTTACATACTTTCACATACTTGTATATAATTTATTATTTTATACATACATATACATATATATATATATATATATATATATATATATATATATATATATATATATATATATATATATATATATATATATATATATGTATGTCGAAAACGAATGTAAATACAAAAATATTTTAAAATATATCTGGAATGCAATCCATATTGGATCGGCAGGGCACAGCTTATCAGCACCAAGCGCTCTGTAACAGATACAAAAGCAAAGGGGCCACCGCCCGTTAAGCTACACTTACTGTATTGTTTATTTCCATTTTTATTCATTTTTTAATAGAGTAAATAAAAATAAAAGAGTAATTTAATACGATTCCATTTGTGTAAATTCTAGCTTACGAAAATAAACAGAAATTTAAATCGAGACGATTGAATTTCTGCATTAAAATCAGTTTTCGATGTCGCACCAACCCCCACCCTTTAGATAAGAACGAATTCAACCCACTTGTAAAACCACGATGATATAGGGTCGGTCAGGCGATGGCGCAGGGGCGGCGGCTAACTGCGCAGCACACATACACACTCCTCTTTCGTTAGTTTACAATAAATACACATGTGTACACACATAATATATAGATATATATGTGTATACATATATATATATATATATATATATATATATATATATATATATATATATATATATATATATATATATATATATATATATATATATATATATATATATATGATATATTCTTTTTTTTCACAAGTTAATTTAATGAACACTGATCTCCGAGAAAAAGAAAACGACTTACGACAATTGCCTTTGTTGCTATTTTCAAGGAGGGCAAAGGAAAAAACTAGTAACTGGAAAGTATAAAATTACAAATATATGGAGAAAAAAAAACCTGTAAATAAAAAATAAAGATAACTGCGACCGTAGCACAAAGAAGTAGCCCGATTCGAGGCGAAATTGCAGAAACGAATTGCAAAGGGAGAAGTAACATTACATGCAAATACCAAATGCGAAAAACAAAGAAGGAACTAAAATGACAGGAGAGTAGAGGACGCAAAATTGCCAACGACAAGACCTCGCAGCAACGAGTCGAAACACTAACGAGCAAAGCAAAAGAAAAATACGAAAAGTAGAAAAAGACCAAAAAGGATAAGCAAGCAAAAGGAATAAGCCACGAAGAATAACGACTAAAATAAACGAACCAACGAATAAAAAACGAACGAACCAATTCGACTGACTGCAACAAAGCCAGCCAGCCACAGCCTAGCTAGGCTTCAGCCAAACCGGCGGCTGCGACGGCGCCGCAACTGCGGCAGGCACACCCAAATTGAATTGAAATAAACGGCAGGGACATAGAGGGGCAAAACGTACATACAAAAACCGCACTTTATACGCACCCCTACAGAGCGCCGATTATTGCCTACTAACAAACTCATACTGTGCATTCGACGGAGTCCAAAACATTTTTTAAATACATATACATATGTATGCATACACACATTAGTATGATATGAATATACTTCGGAAAATCATAGCAAATGCCTGAACCCTACTTAACAAAATCTTCATTTTCCCAGATCCTGCCCGAAAAATGTATACATATTAAAAATATGTTTCCGCCCAATACCACAGATCCGATGAATGAAAAAAAATGTTGCGATTTTCCTGTTCAACGGAAGCCATCACACAGTATCATTGTTATACAGAATTTTAATTTTCCCCAGCTTCACACTTGAATCTTAACCATTTAAATCCATTAATTTTGCATATCACAATTTTTATTTGTATTTACCTGCTTTTCTTTATGTTTTGCAAGCCTCCTTTTATTAAAAACTATCCAAATATTTTCACTTTTCACTCAGATTTTGAATTTTTTATTATTTTTTTTATAAACTTTTTCTTGCTTTTTCTCCTTCACTCCACTTTCCACTAAGTATTTAAAACAAAAATGTCTGCTTATTTAAGCGAGCGTAACTGAAGAATGAAATGCTGTAGGCTGGTCCTAGCGGCGGCGGCACAATGCAAATGCTGCTACAGTAACGTACAAACTTACTTACTTTCATACCAATCTTTCAACCTTTTTCAATCCAACCTTTCAACTCGACGAGTGGAACGCAATGCTTTAAATACAACACTGTGTACCAATAAAGTTAAAATGTAAAATAGCGCCACCTATCGAATTATTCTCAAATTAAAATCTTTTATGAAATGCAATTCGATTTGTACTTTAGTACCAAACCAAAATCCAACCAAATATTTTTAAATGTAGTTTAGCAAATTAATTAAACCAATTAAATAGTTCATATATTAAATATGCAGAGTGCACATAAAATGCTCCTTAAGTGAATTAGCGCCTTACAGAACGGTTCAGACAAGTATTATCTAAAAATGTTCAAATTGTATATTATTGGTAAAGATGTTAAGTCTATTAAGAAGTGGGGTAAGCCGGAGAACCGTCGAAGAAAAAGTCTCCAAACACTTAGACAATATGTTCGTCCCCATTTATAATGATTGAATTTTCGAACTTGGATACAAAATAATATAGTATAAAAATATAAACAGTCAAAGGATTTCATAAAATCAATATATTATTTTTATCTATATAATCCTATAGTATGTTCACATTGGTCAAAAGTCGTGCAATTTCAATTATTTTCCCAATTTGGGTGCAAATTGAGATTAATCAAATAACATTGATCCAACTATCTTTTATATAAACTGCCATGCACCTCTACAATTGTAACAGATTTTTTCTATTTCATCTATTACAAAAACTAAGGTAACAAAAACCGGAAAATTTGAACTGATATATTTGAAATGGAAAAGCGACAAAAACCTTAAAATTTGGAAAAGTGCACATACCTAAAATTTCTTACCTTAGTTAGAGCAAGTTAAGATTGAGCATTCGGAAAGAATAATTAATATTCGGACGGTTTCAATTTTTATTGTCAAGGTTTGGTTTTAGTCGACACTCAATCTAAAAATTAATTTTCATAAGGGAGGGATCAAAATGGAGTTTAACCAGATAAAAGTTTAACAGTTTTAGATAAAATTAAAGGTATTGACCAGCCAACTAAAGGATCTAATAACGAAGTCGCGCCTTGCATATGAAATAGAATTTCGTTGAGAAAATTGGGGTCACAGTGATTAAAGTTGTGGAGACGACTCGAGCTGCCCAAGTCATTGCATAAACGAATCAGTTGCGGGTTGCACAACGAACATTAATGAATAGCAGCAGGAGAAGCAAGAAAGGTTGGCGATTAAACAAGTGATGCTTTAATAGCAGTCAATGGTGGATCAATTTAATCAGGGCATAGTCCAGTTTCTTCAAGTTGCGTAAGAGTTAAATAGTAGAGTTGACGATATCTTAAAAAAGCTTAGAAACGCCCAGTCACACGTTAGTGAAACAAAACAGACGTTATTGGAAGAATTGAAATTTTGGAGCAACCAGTGTGTGAGCTACAATTAAGTGTAATAGTGTTGTTCGAGAGGTACGTAGTTAAGTTAAGACCATCATTTTCCGATATTGATCGGTTAAGGAACTCAACACTAACCAAGCAGAAGTCCTTCATTACCGACGTTAAAAAAAAATGTAAATAGTCAGTAATTCTCTATTTGGCAATAGATATATGCCAACAAGATCACAGGGTACGTAAAATAGATGTGGATTTACACTGAGTTTAGTATGGCATTTTATGTCGTAAACCCAGACTTCTCCTCCTTAAACTCTCGAGGTTTGGTTTCCCAACAGGTTCTCTTTAAAGGATTGTTATCGGATAAATTTCATGCGTCTTCCGACATTCCGCAAGGAGTCTACCTTGGTCCCTGACTATTTTCAATTTTTATAAACGACCTTCCTTCACGTATATCCCATTGCAACATTCTTATGTTTGCTGATGATGTATGTTTCATTTATTTGATAACCCGCATCGCATTCAATAATCAGAAGTAATCTAGTCAACGATGATGTTGATCCACCCGTGCGAGTAAAGCTGATAATGTCGACAGGAGAAACACTCCAGTTTTTAGAAAAGTGAGTAGGTTATTGATATCACAACAGTTCATAGTAACTAGTATTCTGATTGATTTTATGGTACGGTATCGATTTACTCTTGACGACGTCTTTTGACAACACTAAATCATCATTTACTGCGGGATATGACAGCAGCGTCGACGTTAAACAAGTGTTGCAGGATAACACCAAACAATTAAATGAAATTCTGAGGCAATAACTTTGGGAGGAGTAAGCTGTGGCCTATTGAGAAAAATCCAAAACCTAACATCGTATTTGGTAAATCGCAATTAAAACAGTAAGAGCATAACAGTTCGTTTACTGAATCCTGCAAGCACCCTAAAATTATAGAGAAAGGATAAATGATTGGCCAATGATGGGTTGTGTCTACAATGGCTAACTATGAAACTAATAAAAGTAAGCGACAGTCTAGAACCGAACAATGTATTCTAGAAAGGCAATGTCAACAGTAGAAGACTGAAAAATGAACGTTGGTGTGGTGAAAGAAAGAAAGGAAAATACAAGTGGAAAACATAATTCAGCTTTGCAGCCACGGTCAAAAGCAATGAGAGAACCAAAATTCTTAAACATCACAATATACAGGAGACTACTTGCGAACTATGGCGGAGTAATGCTGTAGAAAAAATAAGCATTCAATCAATTTAATAAGTACTTGTCTGGTCAAAAATTCTATGTGAGATCAGACCATATGGTATATAACGTATGTTTTATGAAAAGAGACCTCTGTTTCTTTTTGAGTTTGGTTCATCGTCAACTGTTGCTCGTACTCACAGAATATTTTTGATATTTTGTTAGCAATAGAAAAGCGAAAGAAATGGTAAGGCAGGTTGGTAAGGTGACTGCCAACCATCGGGTCGCTCAAGTACCACTAATGCCGTTTTGATACCATATTCTTGCGAGACGAGATAATGATAGGGTATGGATCACACTACCCGGAGTTATTTATATACTTTGTTAGGACTAAGACTTTCCACAAAAGGATTTCCGAAAAATCTGTCACATGCGAGCGGGGGCTGCGGAATCACAAAGAAAGTGGGGAACTGTTTCCATCTCTTTTTGCAGCTGCTGCAATGGGCACTGAACGGAACTTGAGAGACGTGTCTTCTGGAAGTCCTACACAGATAAAAAATGATAAAATTAAATAAAAAAAACTTTGAACCACAACTTTCGTTAATGTTTTCGATGTAAAAGTGGAATTAGTAGAAAGGCATATACAAATATTCTATATAACTACACTGATATTTGATTGTTTGATATTAAAACGTAGTTAATTGAAACACGTTTTTATACAATATGACTGTAGAGAGGTTTGTTTTTACTACTTTCGTATTTATTGTTCTGTAAAACTAATTAAACTAAATAATCCGTATTCAAACTGAATACATCCGTTTTTGATTGTAAATGCACCGCATTTCAATCTACAATTTTCCCTATTCAGGAGGAATAAATTACACACTCGTTTATATTTTAGTTTTTTATTAACACAAAATTATATATCGTAAAATCGTATATATATTTTTTTGCAACAATGAAGAATGTAATTATTATATTAATATTAAGCTAAAGAAACTTATTTTGAACACATGTTTTTCCATTATTTATCTGATATAAGAGAATATTAGAAGAAGAGAATATTATTAACGATTTCATCTCTTGCTTTTTTAATTTCATAAGATTGCTAATGCTCTGAAAAACCTTTCACCACAATTGGTTGGCAAAAAAACATGTTTATTATATTTTTCATAAACAAAGAGAAGTGTTTTAAATAATTCAAAATCTTACATGACCGTCGTAATAGGTTAGGTTGTGAAGGCGTGTGCGGATACGGTATCCGCACTTCCACTCGGAGACATCTATGTCCATCGACTGCCTTCAAAAATGCCAAGAGGAGGCATACTCGTCCTTACCACGATTTCCGTATACATTGGCAGTTCCATCCCTATTAAACCATTTGGTTTTCCAGATGAAAGTGAGGAGATCCGATAAGTCCACCTTCGTTATCTCTGTCAAGCTTGTGAAGAAGTGCTACCCCAAACATTGAAGTCGTTTCAAGTAGTCTTGGACATTGACATAAAAAGTGATGAATCGATTCTATCTCTTCATCATCATGGCAAGTCCTGCATAGCCTGCTCGATGGAATACGCCAACGATGAAGCATTGGTGCGATAGCACAATGCCCGGTAACGACCCCCGTAAGCACTCTTACTGTAGATTTGTTGAGCCCTAAGAAAACCTTCGTTCTCTTCATGTCTAACCTAGGCCAAAAGGCTCATGAGGCTTCACAGGCGTCACGATTAGTCCATAAGTTGTTTGTCACCGCAATAGTGAATTCTTCTATGCTCCTAAACAGTTCACATATCGGGATTTTTATTATCTGCTTCGTTAATGTCCATTTCAGAGCCCCTTATGGCCATCTCGTCCGCTAATTTATTCCCTTCTATATTCCTGTCCGGCAACCCAGCAAACTAGCCCTTTTGGGGTCCAATATTCAGTAATGAGGTACGACATTTCATTGCCAACTTCGATTTAACTGTCTTGGATTCTATTTCCTTAAATCAACCATCGTAATAAGTAACAATTTTTTTTATACATAATACCTTTATATTTAACAATATCAGAAACACTGGCAGAGTCATAATTCAAATCGTCTTCGTAGCAAATGTTCGAAAAAGTTTAGATTTCTTATATTAACCGTTTTAAATTCAGTAACATCAATAAGAGGAGGAAGCACTTAATCAAAAAACTATAAAATTTTAGAGAATAGTTGTCTGCAATTTTTTCTTGACGTTATGTTATTAAAAAAAAGCTTTCGCATCTTTATGCTTACTTTCGAATCGCATAGTTCATGACTACTTTACTGGTCCACAATTACGTATAACGCGATGCTTAGGTTCAAAAGTATTGCCATATAGCTCAATATAAAGAGTTAAAAAAATCAAGATGCAAAGGCTGAGCAATTTTCGATCGCTGAATCTCGGTGAATTTACTTACATGGTGTCTATTTAATAAATATATTTTTTATATAAATTGTGTACCACTTTGAGCAGCTCTCATGTATTTCTCCATTCCTCTCAATTTCGTTAATTTTGAACAGTACCGTACCTAATCGCACTTTGCTTATGGTTGACAATTCCGGCGGTACGAAATTCACATTGCAGTCACCATGTAAGTAATTTCACCTCGTAATCAAATATTTCTTAATTAGGGTTGGCAACTGTAGTATGTTCTGATGTTACTACAACGCGGTATTATCATGCATATCCACCTAATATAAAAGGTGCATGTATCAGCCATTTTTTCTGATGACTTATGGATCCATTAAATGCGGTACACATTATCGAACATGCTTGACAAATTTGGTCAAATTACGCTTGCTTGTGGCCGCTCTTTTTCGTCAGTCAACAGACAACCACAAAAATGTTTGTGGTTGAGTGACAGGCAGCGGCCATATTGTTTTTAGACAGCTAGTGTGTACTGGAAAGTGTGATTCAATTGATATATTTGCAGAGTCAAGATGGATGCGGATAACGTTTTTTGAAAGAATTCGTATGTTGTTACGAAATGCAACGTTGTCTCTGGGACATAACAAGTATAACAAGAGTACATGTTGCGTGACATACAAACAAAATCGTATCAAGAATTATTAAATATAACATAAATATTAAAAAGATTTCTTTTGAGGATGTAAAAAAAACACAATAATAAAGCGCGGTAATTAATAATGCGCACCCAATTTTCTTATTTTTCTTGTTTATTTTTAAAATTTCTCAACTTGACTGACGGTTTGAACTTCAAACATGAGTGATGGTTTGGCCACTGTCAAGCAAGTTCGATGATGTGTACCGCACTTTAGAGCCCCATAAAGAGTTATGAAAATACAAGGGTCTTTTTACGTTTACCAAAAAACCGAATATAACAAAACTTGGTAATGCATCCACCTTTGCAATAAATTCACCTTGTTATTAACGCATTTTATGTGGAATGTAATTTGCGCATGACTATTGACCATACTCATTTTACAACACAGAAACAAAGCTGCGAAATTTTCCTGATTCTGTAGTTGGTGGCATCGCAATTCCGAACAAATTTCTGTACTTATTGCACTTATTTGGTAAGAAGTGCGAGATTGTGAGTGAGATACAATTTTGTCATCTATGTATTTAATGTCGCTTCTACACTGTATTTCTGAATTACGAACCGATAATGTCCATTTTTCGGTTTCTTAAGTTATTATTGGCGCAAAGCGTGCCATTGGACTTTTGCCTGAATATATACAAAAACAAAAATATGGAGATAACACAAATGATCAGTGCGGTTGTGAAAAATAAAGAATGGGATGCATAAATAGCACAAAAAAAATTGCTGACGACGTGTTTCGTGTGCGTGCGGTACGCCTGCAACCGATTCCTGTCAACGGAGTACTGGAGTTAAATACTCGAGAGCTGGTTTTTGTTGGAGGTCCACGAGTACCCAACGTTGTGTGGTCGTTACAACATCTTCGTCGATATGGATTGAATGGCGATGTTTTCAGTTTTGAAGCAGGTTGGTTAAAAGTCATTGCATCCCTAATCGTCCTTAAGAGATGCATCAATTATAATATATTTATTTGTAGGACGACGCTGTGCAACTGGTCCAGGTATTTACGCATTTCGTTGCAATCAAGCAGAGCGCCTTTATTATCAGTTCCAACGGTATGTGAACGCCATTTCTATTGCAACCGATGAGATTTTTAATTTTGGAGATCGCGATCGAGAACATCCTTCGCACACATTCGGACGGCTTGATGTAAACCCCAATGCTAATACTTATTTGGAGCCTACTCCTATAATAACTTCTACACTGCGCGCAGCGATGAGAGAGTCATTTAGTAATAGCCCCCTTAGTCTTGAGCTGGACTCGCCTCTTGATTCTGTGCCTAGTCCATCTTTCACCAATGAACTGCACTTTCAAACTCAGCCCTCCACTCCAGGTGCTTATACTAATGCAATTGCCACTTCTAACAGCAATGTTTATATGGTGCAACCAATGCGTACGCACATGGAATACAACAACAATACTGCTTTTGTCAATAGCGGTGGCGGCAGTGCATTCAGCACCCTGTCTCGAAAATTAATAGTAAAACGATCTTCTTTGGATGTACCACCAGAGGAATGTGCTCCTATGTTAAATTCGGGAATGTCGGATTCTACGCATATGTATGCTAATGTAGAAGGTCTAGGAAAGAATTGTTTACGTGAACTTGATCGAGACAAAATAGTAGACCCCGCGGAGCGTTGTTACGAAAATCTCAGTCGCTTGGATTTACCATTGCTATTGCAACCACCTCCAACAATGAAAAGAGATGCATTACTCGAGCAGCCTACTCCCATTAACTACATTGTACTGGACCTAGACCAACCTCGCAGCCCTGCACAATGTTCGCCTAAGACTTGTTTCGGCAGCGGGCTTTCACTAACGGGCGAACACATTGAGACAACAGATGCTAGTACCGAAGCACAGTCTTCACCTGCAGTACCAATAACAGTTACCGCAGCACCAACAAACCAAGAGGAGTGCCAGTCCCAACAGCAACATAAGTCAGAGTCCTCACTGGGTTACTCCACCATTGACTTCATTAAAACATGTGCTCTCATTAAGTCGTCCACCCATTGTGCCGATTTTGATCCCGATCATGACCAAGAGGAATCGCGTATTACCCGTCACAGCAAATGCGTGCGGAAAGCATACTCCATTAGCGAGTAGATTAGCGAGTGTTCCACAAAAACAAATCAATATTAAGGAATGCTTTGAAAAATAGTTTGTAGGCGCAATGTACGAGTTGAGGTTTGGCGCTGGCCATAAGAATTGCACACTTCGTTATCAACGAATTTAATAATATACGTATTTTCATACAGTAGCTTTTTAAAGGTATTATTTAAAAAATTTTAATTTTTAGCACAATTTTGCTTGCATTTGTTTATGATTAATTAAAATTTTTGTTGCTGATGCGCCTAGATCTAGTCATTTGAAAATGTGCCAAATTCAGTGCTTAAAGTTAGTTGTATTTCATTTTTTTGCTAATTGTTATTAATATTTTAGCGTTAAGTGAGAGAGTATGTTTAATGTAATAAAATAATTTGTTTAATCAACTCGAGTTTTTCTTACGAGCTGTTAAATCCCTGTTTGTGTTTCGTGTGAGACTTTATGGTTGTCTGTTTGCCGCCTTTCACGCGTCTTGAAGGTGCGAGGTTGTTGAACTCTCAAACTTGGTTGCTTTCGACTCTTTTGAATAGGTAGGTAAGTAGGTAAAGCGGCCGTCCGAAGGGTGCACTTAGGCTATCATTGAACCCTTTTGATATCGCATGAGACAACAGGTCCCTTCACTTTCAAAGGTCCAGCCATTTGGAGCTTTTAATGAAGCAGTTGATGGAGCTAATCTTTTTATTTGAGATATCTCCCAGAAAGTGGTCGCCCAGAAAAGTGCGCCTCCTTCTGGACACGTGCATAGCAGGTGTACAATGGACTCCTCCTCGTCCATGCAACTCCTGCAGAAGTTGTTAGAAGCAATCCCCAGCCTACACCCGTGAGTACCCAGGGTCCAGTGTCCCGTTAAGACACTAATTACATAACCTATACTTAGTATATTCAGATACACTAAGGGACTCCTTTGAATATCATTGCAATAATTGTTAGTTAATTTGAATTGTACAATAAAAATTGAAATAACTACAGCTATCTTACATATAACGTACATAATAAGCATATTGCGACTAATCCAGTCACTTATACGACTATGGACGAATCACAAAGGCTTGAGAATGGTACAGATAATTATTTTACCAAATCAAAGTAGTTCAGCTGTACTACTCAAACAAATCCTTTGGGTAGAATTAATTAAAAAGCATGCGTTCGACCAGTAAATGCCAAAGAAATATGTATACAACTAATATTCTCTCTTCTTAACAATATCGACCAGCTCTACGATACGGCGTGTACTTACTTATACATATACTAGTATAAAACGACGGAGATCGGTTGGACGCAAAACTTGGTAATCGGCAATACACCTCGTTGCCATACGACCGGTAAAAAAGACGAATGCGTTTTCAGGTCAACAATTGACTTAAAATACGATATGAAGCTTGTGGTTAAAAAGCTGGGAACTGGGAGACAACATATGTTTGAATACTGTAATAATTTTAAAAAAATATATGTTTGATAATTGACGAATTCAATTTCAATTAAACGATAGCTGCTCACTCAGTAGTTCGAGTAATCAATTAATTTATACTCGAGGGGAGTAATGACGCACTCCAGAAAAGGAAGTGCAACACTATTCTATCTGTATAAATTAAAGTGTTTTTGGGTTTGCTGTACCAAATTTTTATTTTACATTACATTAAATGTCAGTTGGGTTTGAATTCCTATCAAGAACTGCTACTTAAAACTAAACTTGACTAGACTAAAGATGAACTCCGCGTTCTCTCGCCTCTCGACCATTTCGCCGTCGCTGCAGTCAGTGCATATTTGCATTATCGCAAAGATGGGCGATACAGTTTTTTGTTGTTGTCTCTTTCCCAACTCAACTTTCCCAATGCTGAAGCTCAGCTTCTCTGCCGATATGCAGAAGTAAGCGAACGAATCTTTGGATTACGTGACCCGCAAGCATTTCGGCATAACTTATATACAGTCAAGTATCGCAGTTCCCTTCATCCACAGTATAATTTCACCTAGCCTTAACCTTCGTAGCGCAGTGGCCACGTATTTTGTGTTCGTCCCTTGTTTCAGAGCGGCAACATTGGTTGAACAATACATTAATTAAGTACATTTCACTCAACTACAAACTAATTTCATTTAACAAAATTATTTTGTATACACAAAAATTTACCAAAGAGCATTTACGCATAGAGAGCAAACAGTTCCATTTCTCTGTTATGAAAATAACTATTTCAGGAACTAACTAAATCAGCTTCCCTTTTTAGTAAATCCTCTTTGCATTGACTGCCCGAAGTATCCAGTATAAACATTTATATATTCATTTCCGTCGTTCTCCCTCTATGTACATTTTTTTATATACATATGTACTAATTTAAATCTTCACTTCAATGACAGCCTAGCGATAATCCTAAGATCAACTATTTTCTCCCTCATAGACACACACTCGCATGCCTCTCATTTCGTTTGTGATTCGTCTCTGTTTAGATTCGTTCGCTGATACGAGTATGCTTGAAATCGCATATCTATGTATGGAGCACACTCGCATGCATGATGTACATACACATAGAATTAATATGAGTCTTCATTTGTTGTGTCCCTTCCTCAATTTCACTTTGAACGCACATTCATTCAGTAGAAGCGCATTCTCAACATAACTGGAATGGAATTTTTTGCCAAATATATTGTGGTCCTAATATTTTTTATTATAAAAGGTTAGTACGCGTAAACTGTTCACACACATATATACATATGTATATCCTTTTATCATGTATGTATATAGAAGCGATCGCATAAATTGCCACCGATTAGTCCAGTGAAGGAATTCCGGTGTTTTAGTAACTGATTTGAAGAAATTATCAATTTTATTCAGGTTCTGCTCTTCCGAAACATTTGCTTCCTGAAACTCCTCCCGAAGTCCAACAAAAGGCAGTGCAGGACTTGATCAAACGAACTGTTGGAGAAAATGACTCTCGAAGATTTGAGGCCTTACTGGATTCATCGTTGCCTTTCAGAAGTTATAAGGTCCGATATTTTGGGGTAAAATAAACTAAGACAAATATAATTAAAGGGCATGTTTTGTATTTTAAATATAGTTGAGCAAAGCAACCGACGACATTGTTTCCATAATTGGGTCGGATGGTGTTTCTGTAGCGAAAGGGTTCCATCACTACTTGAAATACTATTTGCAAAAAGATGTAACTTGGACGAATACTCGCGTTGAACTTTCCTCCAATAGATTGCCGAATGTTACAGAAACATCAACGTCGGCGAGTGCGTTCATATATTATCAGAATGTTTGCACATGGAGCTACAGTTTTGCTTGGTGGGATTGGTCAGCTTGGCAGGTCCATATCGACTGGATGGCTTTGATGGGGATAAGTTTAACAATTGCACCAATACAAGAACAACTCTGGCATGAAATCTATTTTAAAATGGGACTTACTGAGGATGAGATAGGTGAGCATTTTGCGGGCCCAGCATTTCAGGCCTGGCAACGTATGGGCAATATCCGTGGCTGGGGAGGTCCACTACCAAGTACATATCTGCGCATGCAAATGCTCCTACAACAGAAAATTCTCAAAGCTCAGCGAGAGCTCGGAATTAGTGTAGCCCTGCCAGCTTTTGCGGGGCACGTACCTGCGGCAATGTCTCGGTTGTATCCGAACGTAAACTTCACAGCTGTCGAACGATGGAACCATTTTCCAAACAAATACTGCTGTGGCCTCTTTCTTGATCCGAACGAGGCAATTTTTCGCGAAATTTCGAAGAATTTCTTGCAGAGCGCCATTGAGGCGTATGGAACCAATCATATATACTTTGCGGATCCATTTAACGAAATTCAGCCCCGACAATCCGATAGCACTTATCTGAACATGACGGCTTATCACATTTATGAGTCCATACATGCTGTAGATGAGTCGGCGATATGGCTACTGCAAGGATGGATGTTCGTTAAGAATATGTTTTGGTCAGATGACTTAATCAAGGCCTTTCTGACGGCGGTTCCCAGGGGGAAAATGTTAGTTTTAGATTTACAAAGCGAACAATTTCCCCAATATAACCGAACACACTCTTTCCATGGGCAACCGTTCATTTGGTGTATGCTGCATAACTTTGGCGGAACCCTCGGCATGCATGGCTCGGTCGATGTGATCAACACACAGATCCGACACGCACGAAACATGGTTAATAGCTCAATGATTGGTGTTGGTATAACACCGGAAGGCATTAACCAGAACTATGCCATATATGCATTGGCTTTGGAACGTGCTTGGAAGCAGGAAGATTTTGATTTGCGAGAATGGTTCTCACAATATGCTATTGTGCGTTATGGCAACGACGATGTCCGGCTTCAGGCGGCTTGGCTACTTTTGCAAAAGTCAGTATATTCCTACTATGGATTGAAAAAGATGAGGGGAAAATATACAATTACACGAAGACCTTCACTTGATTTGCAGCCCTGGACATGGTACAATACGTCATCTATACATAACGCTTGGTTGCTGCTTCTCGCCGCCAATACCTCAATACCCCAAAACACGCTTCACACATATGAGCACGATCTGGTGGACATAACTCGGCAGTTTCTGCAAGCAATGGCAGATCGATTGTATGTGAATTTGATTTCTTCATATAAAAAGAGACAGACGAGTCGATTCAACTATATTGCAAACAAGCTCATGGTTCTCTTCGGAGATTTGGAAAATATATTAGCTACCAATGAAGACTTTTTGATCGGGCGCTGGCTGGAAAGCGCTAAACATATGGCGCAGAATCCGGTAGAAAGGCGCCTCTTCGAAATCAACGCTCGCAATCAAATAACTGCGTGGGGTCCGAATGGACAGATTCTTGACTACGCGACAAAACAATGGTCTGGTGTGGTTCGCGACTATTACAGCTTACGTTGGGCTCTTTTTCTGAATATGATGCAGAAGAGCCTAAAGGACAACACAAAATTCAACAGTACCGCTTTCAAGGAGATCGTTAGCAACGAAATAGAGAATCCATTTAGTGTGCAAATGGTCGTGTACCCCACCACAGTCACGGGGAACACTTTCCTAGTTTCCCACCGTATTTTCACCAACTGGACATCTTTATTAAAAAGTCAAATCTTTTCTCACAACCTTCGTGTACATGTAAGAATGGTTTAGAAATGTATTTATAAGCGTACGCGAATATAGAACAATTAATAATTATAATATATAATTTAATGAAATGAGCATTTTTAGAATGGCCGGAAGGATTATTTGTGCTGTGGTGATGCTTTACTTAACACATGTATTCTATACTGTTAGTATTATTAAAGCCTTGAACATATTATTGTAATGCCAACACTGTTTTATAAAACGATCCGAAGAAAAGTTCAAGTAAACTTTTATCGAGTGTCACAAGGAAATTTCTCTCAACATCCTTCCGAAGAAAATGGTCATGGTGGAATCATTTTTATACGATGGTGCATTAAGAAATAGTTTCCTCGTTCCATGAATCATATTAAAATAAAGAAAAATTCAGCGAGAATATTTATTTAGTACAAACCTGATCCTTATTTTATTATGAATGTGTGAAATTCAATTGGCTTTTATTTAACTTGCTCTAATCTCGTCTAACAGAGAATATCCCCACTAATATATCTGATAAAAGCTCTGAGCTACCTGGGGATGGTGTTCCAAAAGAGCGTGTATTATGCATCCTTCATTTTTTATAATGAAGAATATCAATTGACAGCAATATAAAAACAAGTCTTTATGCATGAAATTACACACATTCACTACCGTAGTTGAATTAAGAGAAACGAAACAAATATTTGTTGTGAAATTAGTTCCAAAGTGTTTATTTCTCGTTACTAATTATTACTATGGTAAAATTCAAATGGTAAAATTGTTGCAAACGTTTCTTTGCTTTCACTTCTAAATGAAAATGAAAATGTTTCAGTAAAACTTTTTTTCGTTTTTTTGTAGCAAATTACAATACCACACGTATATATTAAAATCAGCATTCCAATTTTGTTTTGTTTACATACACTTGTGTTGATATAACAATAACTTTTTTATTATTAATTTTAATGTACAAACTAACTTTAAGTTTAATAAAGAAACGCAATCATTCGCTTTACTGTTGTGTATATTAAATAGTCTAGCAATATTTATATAGTAATATAATATGATGCTGAATAGTATTCATTTTACATTCATACTTCGACAGATATTCATTTCAAACATAACTTTAGAATTATTCAAGTGTCTCATATTATAAAATTTAAATAATTTTGTTTTCGTGTGTGTGTGTGTGTGTGTGTGTATTAAAACTTATTCATCCTGCATATCTTCTGGTAACTCGTGCGGATTCAACATACCGGGAACGTTTCTCTGCATTACACGCTTATTTGCCTGCTCTTCACGTAGTGCTGCCTCTCGTTCCTCCAAATACAAATCAGAGTCATCTTCGCCTGTAACTTCCTATAAAACAAAACATGAATGAAGTAGGTGAATTTTCTGCGTAGACTCCTGCTCCTTGGTACATATTTATATCTACGAGTGTAACAGACTTAAAGAGATACATAAAAAACAATATAAGACATACAAGTAATTGCGAACAATTTTATGTAGATGTGTCAAGATGTGCCACGGCTCGCATCCGTGGCTCACAACGGACCCACCTGGTTGGTGTAAGTGGCATCACTGTTTTCTTGGTGATGCGGCTGCCTAGCCTACCTACCTAAACTATGTATCAAAACTTCAACCAAACTAAAGGGAAAGGTTTGAAATTGGATCTCAATGGTATTATTGTTTAAATTTTGAAATCCTTCAGCCTTGTACCCAAGACGCACTTATTCGGTGGTCGCAAGGGAATATTACTCTTGATCCTTTTTTATGTTCATTAATTTTTTTAGGGACTTTTTAGCGATCAACTTTTTTTACCTAATTTCTACTAAATTTTACAATTCAACTCTTGCCAATTTCTTACTTAATTTTACAATTCAACTGACAATCTAATTTCATAAAATTGTTGTTGTAGCCTTGCGGTCACCTTATTAGTGCTCCCTGCTTGTACCTGATTCAAATTTCAAAACTTCTCACAGAATGTAACGAGTTTTTATTACCCTACGTCTCCACGGGCAATTTTTGATGGCATAACATCTGTCAAATTTGATTGCAATGGTTGGCAATATTTTAATGGTGGGCATTGCGATGTTATGCCATTGTCATTTTGAAAATGCCGTCAAGCAATCTAGTTCGCTGTACCCACGCTTGAAAAAATTTTTTTATTTATACGATGAAGAGGAAAAAAGAAGAAAACTGAAATTCTGGGTGAATCCTTTATTACAAAGAATGCAAATGCACAGTCTCCATTCATTTTAGCGTTTTTATTAATTTAATAGATGCGGTAAAACGAAAATGTCCGACGATGCTTCCACTGTGAGCGTCACGAAAAAATGAAAAAAGGCTGTCAAACAAACAAAATGACAACTGATTGCAACACAGCACGTTGGCAATTTATGGCATAACATATTTCATAAGATAAATTGCCAACTTGAAGCAATTTGGAGTCTCCATTGGCAATTTGCTTGAAATTGCCAATGGCATGCCATCAAAAATTGCCCATGGTGACGTAGGGTTAGGCGTATTCGATTCGTAACTTGTATCGAGTTGTGCGAATAAAACAGCACACGAGTAAGTGGGAGACTTGGCAGCACTGTTTCAAAAAAAGCACTGAAATATAAAAAATGCGAGGGAAATTTTCATGGGTAATTTTTAATCTCGTTGGTGAAGCAATTTTCTATTTGGAAGCACTTTCTATCGAGGATAGAAAAACTCGGTCGTTTCATCAGAGTATAATTTACTCGATAACTTTTCCTATACAAAAGTCTGTCCTATCCTCGATAGAGTGGCGAATCGAATACGCCTATTATAAGGTGTGCAGCTCGCTCTTTACGAATTTTTGGACACCAGTTTTGGCGCGGCTGGTGGGAGGCAACATTTCAACGCACTCACTTGCCAATCTTCTCATAAACTTGCAGAATCTTCTCATAAACATCGATATAACCATATCAACTGGGTTTGTTCTGGAAAATTTTCCTTCTTCAACCAAAATTATTGTTATCTCCTTCTCGCCGCATCAAAATATATCGTGTGAAAACTCAAAAGCGGACTGCACTTCTCTTTGCATCAATGTACATCGCAGAGTTTCACTTTGCTTTTATCTTTTATCTAAAAAACTAAAAGCGAAGTTAAAAAAGGACCAAATTTTAAGTGGATAGATGCAGTTTGTCCTTTATTAAATTTTACCGCAAATATTTCTTCCAAACAAATTACGGTTTGATTTATTCAGAGTGGATGAGTTAAAAATAGTACTGGGCACTGGACAAACTTCTGTGGGCCACCGTGACGATGAGCTCAACTGATTTTCAACATTTTACATATAAGAGGCAAGCTAAGGGAATAGATGGATTCAGATGTGCAAATCAATTGGAAGATCGTGATATTAGAAGAACACAAGTGATCTCGTTGTGCCGCGATCATCGTGAACAAGGAGTCCCTTGACCCCCTAGGGAAATCCGTTAGTGTGGTGGCCTTCAATTTTGAGTACATCACGCTAAGGGTCTACAAAAAAACACGAACCCGAGACCGAATCTTACGATAGTGGTCAGCCAGGGTTGTAAATGGCAGATACACATTGAAAAAAAAAAAACGAGAGGGCAAACGACCAGCAATCTTCAAAGTAACAATACGCCTATCCTGGGCAGAAATACTTAATTTTGGTTCGGAGTTAACGTCGATCTTCAGGAAAGTATAGAGGGAGTCTGAGCTACTCGAGGAATCGCTCGAGGATCTGGTCTCTACGATTGTAATAGTAGAAGAGTAGAAAAACGAAAAGGACCATGGTCTGAGTAGTTCAGATCTCCAGCATCAGCTCCTAATTCTCCGCCTGTTGAAGGGTGCAGAAGATAACCCTATCATCCAAGAAACATGTTCTGTGGCCGATAATGTTTGTGGATAACCAGCGACTAACCATAGACTGATTCAGGCTAAGAACTTACGTAGACTAGTGTCCTATATCGTGGTGAAGAAGTCACTAAAAGCGTGTCAAGTTCCCAATTTCAGCAACAGAGGACCATATCCTTACGAATCAGACGGTGTTGCCATTGGCTCACGACCAACCTGACCCTCCACAGAAACTTGCAAAAGAACTGTTAAAAGAATCCAATATAAAGAACGTTACCCTCATTATTGCGTGTGACTGCAATTCTCATCATTGTATCTGGAGAAGTTCAGATATCTCTTCTCTTTTTCATTACAACAACCACTAATCTTCTAGTATGCAACAATCACCTTTATTACTAGAATTACGAAAGGTTCGAGACCTTATTTTTGCCCTTGCGGACCCAGCCAACTGTATGAAAAACTAGAGGATTTCTAATGAATATACCCTTTCTTACCATAGGTACATACAGTTTGCGCTGGCCACGGAACAACAGGAGCCCAGATATACAAACTGGGAACTGCTCACTCGTATAATAGATAATCATACAAATTCAGGACACTGGAATCAGAAGTCAAGTGGCGCTAGAGTCGGTTCTTTCCAATAAAATCGCCTGGGCCGAAAAGCATCTCTAGAATATAGGGCTAATGATTAGCAAGCTTTTCTGCCTAAGGTTGAACTACATTCTTACGGAATTGCGCAAAGTAAGAGTGATACTCACCCCGAAAGCTGGAAAACTCTCCCACCAATCCCAAGGTCTACAGACCCATCAACCTCTTCTCATTCCTTTTGAAAGCACTGGAGAATCTATTGGACATTCTCTTAAGACAAGGGATAGAAAATGGGCTCCCCTTCCAACAACAAGGGCAAGCCCGTAGACAGTGCCTTACACTGCCTTACCCAGATAATTGAAAAATAGGTAAACTCTAAGGAATTTATGCTAGCCACCTTTCTGGATCTAGAATAATTAACAATGTTGAGCTCAGAGCCATCATGGAGGCGCTAATCAGCCTTGGTGAGTGAAACGGGGCGTAATAAATTGGGTGCATGCACTTCTACGAAAGAGTTATCTGCGCTGAGCAAGGCGGATCAACCACCACGAGAGAGTTAAGTTGAGGGGCACCCCAGGATTAATTTTTAGGCGCATAGGTTTTACACCGCAATCGTTCGACCCATCCTAACTTGCCAATGCCTGGCATGATGGAATGTTTCAAGCAAAGAAAATTACTTAACCCAACTCTGCAAAGCCCAATGTATCCTCGTTAGACCACCACCAAGTCTAATCGTAGCTTAATATATATAATGATATCTTAACTTAATATATATATAATGATCTTTATAATCTAATTATTTACTTTTAATTTCAATCCCTGATGTAAATTTAAATGCTCTTAATTTGACTTACCCTGATTTGAATGAGAAAATCTCTCAAATGCTCTTTAAATGCTTGCACATTCTCGTCCAGATTGAAGAGACCAGTGACGAAAACCTTGATCTGATTATCCGTGAGATGGCTAAAAGCGGATTTAAGCAGCGAAGCTACATACTCTTGAATGAAGATTGTGTTGTCTGGTATGGGCCCAAGGTTTACTGTGATCTTATTATTTTCAACCAGTGAGAACATGTATGCCAGAATAATTGCGTGATTCGCCAGACCGGCTGTGTGCGAAGTGTCCGTTACGACGGAAAATATCTGCATTAATATGTCTGTGAAATAAGTCTGATAGAAGCTCTGAGCTGCCTGTGGATGCTGTTCGAGATTTTGCAGCATCTAAATTTTAAAAATTCGGTAGGATAAGAGGTCATGCCTAGGTAGGGAATAACGACACTAAATACCTTATACAGTATATTAAGGCCCATATCGGCGACATTACGCATTGTGTGTTTGAACGCCCAAACTACAGAATCGAAAACTAGTTTAAATTGCGCCGGCGGTATATTGAGGAACGCCTTGAAGCAATGAGCGTTAACAGCCTGAAGAAGTTCGTAAAAGCTGGTGCGATGCTGGGGGTAGTCCTCAAAGTTCTTATTTATCATATCGAGGGTGCATTCAAAGACGGCATCGAATATTTTTGGTACTTCGTTTGTAATATGATTCCGCAGTTTATGCACTATCACCGCCATAGAACTTAGTACTTTGGGTTCCCGAGCTGAGGGTACCTTACATCGCTTTAAAAAGATTTTATTAGAAATTATATTTAGGATTTTTTTAATACGTATTTACCTGGTAGTCAAGCAGCACGGCATCCAACAAAGGCGGTATAAAATTGTCCATTACTAATTGATTGTCATTAGACCGTGAAACCCATTCCGAGATCAGATTGAGAGTCTCTTTTTTGACTACGTGCATAGCTTTGATCAACGGTTGATTGTTAACATTAACGCCGTTCAACTCAATTGCTTGAATGATATTCTCCGAAGTGATCTTATATACATTCAGCATATCTAAATAGATGCGACCCAATTGTATAACGTAACCATGTCCCAGAGCTTTACATGCAGCAACATTAGTTTTGAGAATGCTGCCAAGCTGCTTCACAGCTGTCATATTCTTCAAAAAATCGACATTTTTTGACGCACGTGAAATGATCTCGTCCCACACTTGGTTTGGCAGAAACATATACTTTTCAATTAATGCATCTTGCTGTACCTGGTCTAGCTGTGCCGCAATCATGTGACCTACAGCTTCATAAAAGGTATGTACCTGAAAAATACTGTTATATAAGACAGGAGACTTGTTTAGGCATTAAAACTTTTTAACCTGTTGAGGCTGCAGATCACAAATAATGCTACTCATCGTGCTGAGAATCTCATCAATAAAGGTGCATGCTTCGTTCGGTTGTATAGTTACAAAATAACGCCTACATTTGATAGCTATCTTTATAAAAGTATCGCAGGCCATATCCTGAACGCCGTCATGCGTTTCATGCATAAATTCGAAAAGCTTATTTACGACAGTTTTGAGAAATTTCCAGTGGGCGCGTAAAAAACGAGGGTACTGACCAACTACATACATAATATTCGATGCGATGATTGCTTTGTTATCCTTGCCCTTTTTCTGCTCACACAACCCCAATAAATCTTTGATGACAGTTACCAAAAATCTCTTCTCATCTTCCTCGCAAAAAGCACCTTAAAACAACAAAAAATACGTTTCATATGACCTTTTTCAACCGCAATAATTTAACTTTAATCTTTCCTTTGTGAGAATTATTAATTCCAAAGAAGTTTTAACTATAATAAAAATGATACTTGCAATATAAAATATATAGATACGCCTCGAAACAAACACAAATTGACACCGGGAATGCATTTATAATGTTTTGCACTCAGGGGGACTGATGAAGTTTATTATGAAGTTAAGTTTTTAGATATTTTCAATATATTTCAGACAACTTTTGTTCTTATTAGGGGATACATTTAGAAAATATCAAATTTCACATGTGAAAAACCCCTAAAAACATTGATTGTAATCCAATAACCGGTCTGAGTTCCAGACCTTTGTACGAAGGTATCAAATTAAATCGGAAAAAATAAAAATGTTAGAATTTATCTGGTTAATTTAGTAATTTATATTTATGCAAAACCCGAATTAATTATATTAAGCATTTTATAAAAAAAAATATTTTAACAAAATAAATTTATAATGAAATGACAGTTAAAATATATTTTTCGATTGAAGCACTTTGTGCATATATATATATATATATATATATATATATATATATATATATATATATATATATATATATATATATATATATATATATATATATATATATATATATATATATATATATATATATATATATATATATATATATATATATATATATATATATATATATATATATATAATGTACCTGATATAGATCCAATAGCCCAGCAAAGTGTATTTAAATTCTTCCATGAAAATTCAGTTCCATTAACCTGATTCATAAGCTTCAAAGTCATTATACGTTCAGTGTCGGCATAGTCCAAATGTGTAAGAAAGACGAGGGTTTCACGCATATTCTTGTACAGATTAATGGCGTTCGTATCCTTCATGAACTCTCGCACCACCTCTCCATTTTCGTTTTCCACTACTAGCACCTCCTCAGGTTTAGCCATGCGCGATATCATAATATACCGAACTTTAGACAATATATTACCATAAAATCGACGTCGTGGAAAGGCATTTCGTTTCGCAATAGCGACTGCTTCTGCTTGGCTGAGATGTGCTCCTGCAGTACCGAACGATTCACTATTATACAGATCATCCACAAGACTGTTCCAATATTCAAGACAGATCTTGAAAACTTCTACGTCCTCTACCTCGGAGATCATTACCAGATATAGTAGTGCCTGACTGAGGTAATCTACGTACTTAGCGTCTTCAACAAACTTGCCGTGATCCTTGAGGAATGTACACAGAAACATAGCCAAGTTTTGAACAAACTCTTGTTCGGTGTCACTTCCGTTTGCATATATGTGATTCATATTGGTATTTTGACCAATCATCTGGTCTAACTGCACCATTGTCTCCTTGAATAAACTAGCGAAGTTATCGTTGTAGTCAGGCACTGTCAAACCAGCAATTTCCGACAGGCACTTGAGCGTCACGTTGCGAAACATGGGCACATTGAGGAACTTAAATATAAGCGTTTCGATCAACGCAGTCTCGAAAATGTAGCCCAGAGGAATCCAATTGAGAAACCGCAACAATGTTTCTAACGTCACTTGTATTAAGGGCGCATTCATTGAACTCTCCAGCACAAAGGAGCATAGCTGGAAAATTTGTGAGAATTCTGAGCACATTGTGTCCTTTAAATGTTTTGCTTTCGTTTGTGTAATTTGACCCGCAGAAAAATCGAATACCTCTTCGCTGAGGTTCTTCAGAATCACCATATTGTTTTTGCATAGGCTTTCATTCGTCTTTGATGCACCCACAATATCACTAATAAAAGTTTCCCAGTTACGGGGCCATTCGCGCTTCAATATCTGCACCAAAATCATATTCAATTTATTCAAATACACTTTGTTCGCCTCCATAGTGACAGAGTCTGAAGAAGTTTTAATTATCAGACCCACAACATATTTCTTGATACCTTCACATTGGTTTCGCGGTAAAATTTTCCAACGAGTTTTGATTACTTCTTCTAAAATTTGCAGTGCATAGAATTTAGTTTGTTGATTTTGTGAAAATTCAAGTATGCTGTCTACTCGGGTCCAAGCGTCGGGGTGTTCTTTAAGGGTGGTAAGAATGTCTTGAGCTAGTCGTAGCTGTTCACCTTGCGACGTATATAAACACTCGACAATCTTATCGAGTAAACTTATATCCAATTTTTGAGAAAAATCCAGCAGTTTGCTGGCCTCCTCTGTCGAGAGCATCGCCATTGCCTTATAGTAGAAGCAACGTTCTCGCCTGCGTCTATTGGTTATATCGGCGTTAATCTTGTCGTATAGCGTCTATCGGTTATATTGGTTTATTGAATACACTCAATTTTGCCAATTTTCTAAATACTCTTCACAATTTCCGAAATCTGAAAAATAATAGAAAAAAAACTTCAGAATACAAGACACCGGCAATTTTTTTTCATTTTTGACTTAAAGCGGCAATTTGTGACACCGCGCGTCAAACACATGCACTCTCCATATTTTGAGATGTAATACGCATTCAAACTGACCTTATTTTTTACTGAATTATTGTTTCAGTAAAAAATAATTTTCTATACGTTTTCATTTCCATTCCTTTGCGTTTTACGCACTAAAAAAATTCCAAAATGTGCGACTCTCCTCTTGCGGCGCCGTTGCTATTGATGATAGATGATATGTACTTACCAGTAGACCTGCTTATACTCGACTTCTCCTAAATTGAAATGCGAAACAGAAAAAGCAAAAGCAACCGAAAAAGAAAAATTTCGGCAGACGTCAAAATTTCAACAGCAAAAACTCATGAAATCTGTAATCACCAAACGTGCTCATTCAATTCTTACTCACAATATTATAGTTATCACAAAACATACACAATTATTTATAAAAAAATTTAGCGGCGAAATTCATTTACTGTCGCAAAACTCACGATTCCAGATTCAGAAAATTTCTTTTTTGCAGTTTTTTCTGTGCTGTGATGTGAAGTCTGTGAGCAGCGCGTCCCCTAGTCATGCGCAGAGCATGATTGACAACAAATTTGCGGACAAGCAGGTGCTTGTGTGGTAAAATAGTATGAAAACTGTTGGCAACTTTAATACTATTGCCAACCTCAAATGTCAATCTCTCATTTTCAATGCACTACCCGCAAGAGTGTTCCGTACATTATATATTAATACAAGGAAATGCCGTTTAAAAGTTTTCGATTACAGAAAAGTTGCACAGTATTCTAAATCAATATTATCATCAATCAACATATTCTCCAAATTATATTTTGTAAGAAGCATTTCATTAGTTCGTCGCACTAAAACACTTGAAGCCACATTTTCTAATGACAACTATTTCGTTGATGCCACCTTAAGAATTTCAAGTTTTTAAACCTTCAAAAATTAGAAATATGTATTACAAAAATAATAATGTTGATCAATAATATTATATAAACTGTGGAAACAAGGAAAATAAGCAATGAGCTGTACATTTAAAATTTATTATTTAAGACTTTAATTATATGAATACTATACAAATATAGTGTAGTTATAGCTACGAATGATTAAGAGGAAAAATGAATATAATTGAGAAAGTATGCATTTATGTAGCAATCAGACAATACAGATAAATGTCTCTCGTTTTACGCACACCTACACATGAGCAAAACTGTAGTACTGTGGCTGATTTTCTTCAAAACCAATGATAAGCAAACCTATATAAAAGCATTTTTTTTAAACGTCAGCAAATTTGACGTTTAAGTGTCGCTTCTCTGTGTTCTCTGGTAGCAATAATGGGTCAAACAGAATATGAACTGAGCTCCACCACAAAAATTTAAGTACAGATTGTTCACAAACTGAAAGTGGATTAAGTGGGTCACGAATAGAAAAGTGCAAATGAACTTTGCGATTCGAACAGAGTTCAGTGTAGACGTGAACAAACCTTATATGTAAGTTATTTGGGTTTACTATGTATGAACATATTTATATGTACATATAATATGAAAGTTTCCGCATCGTTTTCATGTTAAAACTGTGCAATTGTACATCCATACTATACCACAAATACAAAATTTGTTATTCAATCTCAAATAAAATGTCAACCGATCAGACTTACTTAATTACTTATATATATATATATATATATATATATATATATATATATATATATATATATATATATATATATATATATATATATATATATATATATATATATATATATATATATATATATATATATATATATATATATATATATATATATATATATATATATAGTTATGAAATATTAAACGAAAATAATAATAATGTTGAAACTAATTCCTAACAAAAAATAAAGGAGCTCAACTAAAGCAATCGGTTAAAAAATTAAAGCTGAAGAGTGGCTGCATTTTAGAGGAATCG
The DNA here is from genome assembly GCA_920105625.2 of Clusia tigrina. Classification (NCBI taxonomy): domain Eukaryota; kingdom Metazoa; phylum Arthropoda; class Insecta; order Diptera; family Clusiidae; genus Clusia; species Clusia tigrina. The sequence goes on along the minus strand of OV050033.1, from coordinate 36,418,434 downwards.
AATAGATGAATTCGAAAATTGGTTGCTGCAATTATGAAATACTAGAAAATACATTTTAAACAAAATTGTGTATGTCGCTGTATTCTATTTGTAGCTTTTTGTAAAAAAATCGGCCCAAATTGAGAGAATGCTCCTAATTGTGAGATTCCAATCCAATGTGAGGAAATTATAAATAATTTTGTGTGAACTAGGTAATATCTCTGTCAGCCATTTTGTTTTAATTTTTTTATTGCTTGAATTCAGCAGTTGAGAAAATTCTAAAAATGTGTATGCTTGCAGTGCATTTCAAACTGCACCAAAATTTAACGATATACAACACGCCGTCATGCAAAAAACATTTATACAGGGTAGTCTGGTCCCTTTTTAAATTATATGTTATTTAGACTGGCAGCTTCTTCACGTTCAAAAAAGTCACGTAAAGTTTGGTCGCGTCGCATGAACTCGAGCAGTGCAATTTCACTTTCCGTTCACTTCAGATCAGTAATTTGACGTTTGCGACACGAACAGGAAAGTGCAGTAACAGTTCATAATATCAAGTTTTGTTTAAAATTAAATGTTTGAAAGTTTAAGTGAATTCCATAACTGTAGTTTGTAATTAATAAAATGGAAGAAAATAATAATTGAAAGATGACTTTATTACGTAGTTCTGTCGAAGAAGAAGAAGAGAAATTTCAAAACAACATCAACTGAGCTGTACTAGAAAAATTGCAGTTCAAGAACTTAAAGTGAACTTTCTGCACCGCGAACAGGAAGGTGCAAATGAACTAGCGACGCGAACACAGTACAGTTTATTTAAACAAGAAACCAACCGATGGTTCACTCATTAGAATAGTTCACAACATTGTGGTGCAAAAACGTAGTTCCACTATAGCTCCTCCATCAGAAAAGTACCTGGCGTGCAAGGTTTTGGTTCAAAAATGTTTGTTGCCACTTCGCCATCCCAAAAAAAAGCAATATAATGTGACGCTATCAAACGCATCGATGGATGGCTTTTTACATAAATTCCGAACTCATCACTCACAGCGGCGATTAAATTGTAGCAAAATTCCGTCATAATTTTAATTTTTTTAAAATAACAATCGTGTCAACAAAGTAGCTGCTGTGACGAGTAGCAGACGTTTGCAGTTCGGTTCTTACGGAACCAATCGTCACGTCTAAATGTTTCGTTCAGTTTCGATCAAATACGTACGGCCATTTCGGCTATTAACATTGATTCACAAATGCTTGAACTTACTCGTTACGTTTCGTCTCGTCTATTTTGGTAAGCCCTTTAATTTAAATATATGCTGCGTGTAGCGATATTTAGAAAGAGGTTTCAAATTGGCCAAGTAACACTTAACCAGTTACGAATGTTAAATGTCATTCTGAGGGAGTATGCTTGGATTAGTGTAACGCTTTTAATGTATTTGTTAATAGTTTCAATATTACATAATTAAAACATTAACAACTTTAATTTTTTACTACATAAAAAATCTCGCCTTCCATAGAGCACAAAGTTCTTCTGTATGGTCAACTGCTAGTTCTTCTAATACAGAGAAAATTCAACGAACTCAGTCTAGAATACTAAGAATCATTGTGACGGCACCATGGTACGGGAGAAATGTGAATATTCATCGCGATCTAGACATTGCACCCTTTAAAGAAGAACTAGTCGTTCTGACTGAAAAATACCAAGCAAGGATTCTTCATCATCCGAACTCACTAGCCCAGTTCCTGCAACATACTCGAAGCGTATCACGGCTGAAAATACGAAATCTTCCATCATTATAATATATGTATCTTATGAAGTCAATTAATAATTCGCACATTGGTGCAGAATTATAATATATACATTAAATTACTAATGTTAAGATTTGAATACAATTCTCAATCTCTTGTAGAATATACAATAAAAAACTGAATTTTAAAAAAAAAAACTAAGGTGGTTAATATACTATTAATGTATGTTGTACTTTCTTGTTCGCGTCGCAAAACGTCAAATTACTGAACTGAAAGTGAACTCGTACTGCACGAGTTTATGCGACGCGAACAGACTTATGGACGCCGTTCTTCGCCGATAGTTCTTCTGCCAGCTAACACTCGATAGGGGGGTCAATCAAACCGCCAAGGCCATAATTCGCCACACTATCACACTTACCCACAAACACAATTAATTTCCACAGCAATTAGCTGGTTCTTGCACTTGCTAATCCACTAGTGGAGACTATTCATCCATTACAGTTATGGCCAAACCATTTTCCTAGCCTCCCGTCAACTCCCGACAACTATGTATAGCTGATGACTACTTCTACTGCGAGCGGAGCGCTTGCCAATAAATCCCGACTAACAAACAAAATTGGCTTTGTTGTCCACAACACACTTGTTGCCGTCGTTAAGGAAGACAAAATGGCCGGCATATAGTGATAGAATTGAGAAAGAAAAACAATAAAATACATTGATAAATAAATTTCAAGAGTAATATCTGCTTCCGACTCCACTTCAATTTCAAGAGTAATATCTGCTTCCGACTCCACTTCAATTTGAACAGTAATATCTGCTTCCGACTCCATGACTTCATCCGACGCAATCAAATCAAAACTGAAATTTAATGCTCAAATTTGATACATTTATGGTCAACCGTCAATCACACACATACACAAAAATATGCAATCTTTGATGCGGTGGCACTTATGTTACTTGTGATTTGATCATCTTCTTATTGTGATTTAATTTTGTTTTGATAAATCACAAGCGACAAATTTTGTGGAGCATAAAATTTGTATGTATTTCAAAATGTATCCTTTGTGAATTAAGAAAACAGAAGAAAAGCGCATAGGGAAGTGATCAAAAGAGATTGAACATAACGTGTTTGGCAGTTGATGCGGGTATTAAATGTAATTTTTGATGAATCCACCCCAAGGTGAATTCACTTTACTTGTAAGTAAATTCACCTTGATCCATTCCGAATTAAATTCACCTTGATCAGCATCCAGTTAGCAACATTTTTTTCTTATGAAATAATAAACAAGTCAGAAAAGATCGCAAATATATAAACTGATGCACAATATATAGTTTAAAAGCAAAACTGAGTGATGTCGATATATTTACTTTGTCTAACAACGAATGGAGGATTACCGGTATTTACACGTAAAAAGGGTGACTGCGATAATGTAATAATATTAAATATAGCTCTGTGTAAATTATATTTATATAAAAATAACTTGTTTGTTTTAGTTGCCGTTTTCGACAGTGGCTTCATTAAATGGCTTTCATATGTTTTTTAAATCTCTTGGTGTCACAATGACCACTACATATGCTGAACTGGACTGGATTTATATATGGCGAGACTTCCACAACGCTGTCACTTTAATTATTTGTGGACGCGGCATGGAGGAATCTAGACTGCAGATGCTGGCGGAACTGGTATTCGCAGCATTTGCTTTGTTTATTAGCCGCGATGAGTTATCGCTTGTGTATCCAGCGTTCTTGGAACGCATGAAGAAAGAGGCCAAGAATTACAAACCCATCGTTGATGCGGCATTGGAGGCAACTATGACGCAAATACTCGGTTTCACAGATTGTGTACTTGCCCCGGAAAATACGTATTTACTTCAGCGCCTTAATGAATTCAGCAGCCAGTGCAGATCGCTTTTTTGCAGTATTACTGTGAACCATCGTACTGTAGTAGCAACAGAAGGCTGGTGGGATTTGGATCCATTGGATCGTGAATCGCTATTGCTGCTTCTAAATTCGTCTAATACTCTTCAGAATGATGTTCCTGTGTACCTGTCCAAGAAAAGTCCAAATGTTAGTTGGAAGTAATTTATTTTTCTAACCACAATTCACGAAATATTTCCTATGTTACAGGTAGCCTACAGATTTGTAACGATTCCAGTGAATAATTGTGTAATATGTGTCATTTGTGGTGCAGAACCTCCGTATCGAGACTTACACAACATAGCACAAGAAATTTTCCGAAATGACGCTTTGCAATTACATAGTGTTGAGCGTTGCGTTCCGCGAAGTCTTCCAGAGTGTTTGGAAGTTGATAATAATATTCTGGCGATAATTTTGGCGAACACCGATACCCGTAAATGCGTTTTCACCCGCAATCTGCATCAGAATTCGAATACTAAACGGATTGTTGGTGCTTTGCATCGTTTGGACATGTTGAAAAAGTTTTTTGATCACACCCTTGAAGCTAGCAAGTTTTTTGAAAATGATGGTACTCTTAGCACAGAAATCTTGGATCAGTATTGGTGCTCAGACTATCATAAGTGTTATGCCCAAACCGACGAACAGCGGAATGTGATTTTTTTGCTTTTTGTTGCTTCAGTTCCAACGTACACAATGAAGTAAGAAACTTTGTTATATATAACTACACTATAATTGCCTATATCAAGTATAGTTGTCTGGGGTGATTTTAAAAAATGAGGACTTGAACTAATATCAAAAATGCTCTCTGAATGCGTACTTAATAATATTTATCAAATGTCTAACTTCAGTAATTCAAAGATATGTTTATAGATATATATTATATTATATTTATTCACACATTGAGCTTTTCTAGTCAATTGTGTTGTTCAATTTTCGGCTTTGTTCCGAATTATTTATTTTGACTGGTTTTGTGCTTTATATGTTAGTACAGAACGACAGATTCATTGATTGAATGTTGAATTGGAAGTAGGCTTGGGTGGTGAACGAACGAACGAACTAACTGATCTGTTTCACTGAACTAGTTCAGATTTGTTATACAAAATAGTTCACTTGCTCCCTTGCTCACTTATTCATATGGTTCCACCGTTTATTCACTTATATGAGCAGATATACGAATATATATATTCACACACAAACATCTTGAATTATGTATGTATTATGTGATTGAATGATGACATATGTATGTATGTTGGTTCCAATTAGAACATCAAAGCACATAGGGATTCCCAAAATTTAGATACTCTTATTTCTAATTTAAAATTGTTTACAGTGAATGTGAAATATGTTAATAATGGCTCCTCGAAAAAAAAATACTGTGCTATATGTGGACATTTTGTTGAGAACGCAGTCAAAAAAAGCGCCAAGTGCAAGTATTGCTCTCTGCTTCCTTCCACTTCTTATGAACGAACGAACGAAAGAATAAATTGAGTAGTTGAGCAAATGACATGTTTTAACAATCATGACGTACTGAGCGGAACTGAACTAACTGAGCAACTGAACGACCTAGTTCAATATGCTGTGAACAACCTAGTTCAATATGCTGTGAACGACCTAGTTCAATATGCTCAGTGAACGAGAATGAGCGGATCAGTAAGCTGAACGACCAAGTCCAACTCTACTTGGAAGACCTTATGATCTTTGGGGAGTTACTTTATGGGAGAAGTTTTTAAAATAAGTAATTTTAAAATATACCTGTGTATAAAACTGATACAAGCTTGTGTGTGCACTGAACAACCTACTTTACTTCAAATCGGCTGAAACCCGCAATATGTTCATAAACGAAAAAGAAGTCTCCTTATTACGGCGTCGACAGATTTAGTATGACGAGAGAGTAAGAGACTATTTGAACTGCCTCATTATAGGGCTATTAACGAAACGATCGCTAATTGAATTTGCTATTTATGAATCCGGGAAACTATTCGGAAATCAGAAATATTTTTAGAAAAGTCCAATATATACGAGTATATATATATAAACACTTATAAACAAAAAATAATCGAACTAATACGCACATACTATATTTATTTTTAGATTTCTAGCCCAAAAAGTTCTTTCTTCTATACTCCAGGATAAAGCTGTCTGCTGGTAAGTATATAACTATATTTTTTTAAATTTATATGTATATAAGTTTATTTATTTTTAAAATTACATTGTTATGTTAAACAATTATATATAAGTATATAGATTTATTTATTGTCTTATAAACTTGTATAACAGTATTTAGTAATTTTTATGAGCCGAGTTTGAACTGAATTGTGAGACATACACAAAAATATATGTTTATTAAAAAAGAAGCTCAATATTTATAATTTTTAAAAAAATAAAATATGCTTAATAATATAAAACAAATTTTATAGTTTTGAATAAATGAAGTTACATTTCAAGTTCTGGTTGGGTTAGTGTACAAAGCGGTTTGTAAACGAACCTTTTTTTTAAAGAATATATGAAAACCAATTGGTCAATTATAAATTATTATTAGATCCTAGAATCAACGAACAACAGTTCACCTTAACTCTACGATTATTAAAGGGAATAATGAAGGATTATACTTTTAATTTTCTTTATCTAAGTGGTTGTTGGTAGAAAGCAATTTCTAAACAAAAACATTTGAAAAATTCAATTCCACCGATTTTTGGTCGTTAATCGATTGATCAAAGCTACTTCTCATGCAACAAAGTTTATTATTGAGCACAACAATCAAACATAAAAATCTCATTTTTGTACCGCCTCTATTTCTTAATGCGTTCAGTGACCGTGCCCTATACCGCACTTTTTAAACCAGATAGTTGAAAAGTTATTCTATAATTAGCACTATATTGAAAAGCAATAGTTTTTGAAGATCCCTAATAAGCGGGTAAATTTGTACAATCCAAGTTATCGAAGCCATAATTGTACCACATTCATTCCGGAAGATTAACTAAGCTAGTGCTTTCATGAACGGATTCAACACAGTCCAAAATGCAGCAATCGAAGCGTTTAACTAAAACTATAAACTCCGGATTCTATTGTACTGCAATTACTCTAATTTGGTGTGCCATCAAACATTCAAAATGTGGAGAAATTTAAAAAATAGAGACGTATTTGATGAAATGGAACCTCGAGCTAACCTAAATATATTTAAACGAATAATGGAATGGAACCGCCGAACTAGCCTAAATATATGTAAACGAACAATGGAATGAAATGTGGAAGATATATCGCATATATATTAAAATTAAAATAACAGATTAACATAAATTTATATCGAAGACACCGACAAGTACCCAATTGTACCACGAATTAATGATGGGAAAGAGTCCGAGGCGATTGCGTGCGCCGTTGTCTCTCGATGTACAATTCTAGGCATCTAACTTGATATTTCTTCAATTGTATTTTGCGATTCCCGATACACTCATATATCCTTAAGACAAAGTTTTTTTTATCTATTCTCAGTTAACCAAGTTTTTGTGTACGAAGCTCTTAGAACGCAATTTATATTTACTACGAAAACTATTCCACTGACATGACATACAATATATTTTATAATATACTTTAAATATAAGTTTCAATATATTTGTGTAAAATTTAAAATAAAATAATAAATCTTTATGCAACATTTTTCTTATACCTAATACAGATTCTCCATATTATCGCACATTTAATCAATACATATTGTACTTAACTTATTATTGTCCTTTTATAATATTAATAAAATATTTATTCCCTCCTCTCCACTATTGAAATCACAATGTAAAATAACTAATAAATGTCTCATCTACGTTATCCACAAAATAACAACATAAAATAAAGCTATAATAGCATCATCAAAGTTAACAAATTTAGAGTGCAAAACTAATGGCATTGCACCATTAAATGAGGTAGTTAACATAGTAAAAATTGTATGTTAAGCAGCTGGAAACACATTAGATATATAGGATAAACCAACAGGGCTGCGGAGGATTTCGAAGACAGCTTTGCCTGAATTTTAGGCTTGCTATTGAGAATGTAGGGGCATCTTTTAACACAAGTGTGTATATTTCTGAAGTGAACGGTCCGCAGCCCATTTATAAATTCAATATGAAAAAATTATGATAAAAAATTTGCCTATTAAAAAAACTTTCTAATTAATACTAGGGTTTAAAATTTGTGCTACACTTGCATAAGTGCCAAACACGAAGCCACATACTCCGAATACTAAAATTGCAATGTCCTTCCACAACGTCCAGTTGTAACGCCCGAATCCTATTGGCCAGAATGTGATAATGTTAATAATCGGAGGAGCAATTAATGCCAATGCTGAGCTGCTAACCGCGCCGACAAGTGATATAATTGGCCCTAAGTTAGGTATGCAAGCCGCTAGTATAACTGGGAAGACGAAAAATTTTCAATTTAAATATGCCAAAAAATTTATCGTATGAACATACAAGTGAAGGTCACCAGAACAATGCGTAGCCCAGTAGCTGACAAATCTTTTGCGCGATTAGTTTCAAAATGACTGCGCACAAAGGGCTCAACAATATTAACGGGTACATAAAATTGTAATGTGTACGATAGAAAAATAGCAACAGCCATTGCTATGCGAACCATTTGCGAAAGGCTAGAAGTGAATAAATTAGTATTAATAATATTCTAATTAACGGTGGGCAACCTTTTGTCTTACATATCTTCCTGCGGCAAATTCAAAGTAATGCTGCCCTTCACATCCTCGCCGTATTTGAGGTAGCCGAAGAAACCTACTGATGTATAAAGACACGCTACAATGACCATGCCTGTATTCAGCACACCAGTGGAGCCTCCAAAGTCTTCAGGCGTTTTCATGTTGTTTTCCAACGGCAGTACCACACCAATACCTTCGAAGGCATAAATAGCGGTGCCAAAATAAAGTGGCAGGGTAGCCCACGAGGCTATTGGCTTTACTGTGTCCGTATGGGGCAAATCCTGGAGCATATAAAAGAATGTAATAGCGAGTCCAGTTACAGTTAGAATAGCAGCGAAGAGTGAAACTGGCGTCAGGTACTTTAGATTTCGTACTAAATTTAGTAGTATCATCGGAATAAGCATAAAAATTAAATAAATTCGCACATCAAGTTTAACTAAATAGTGATCAATGACTTCCTTGACGTTAAGAGCGACGAATAAAAAGTATACGCAGCAAAATCCAATTTGTGTTATGAAAAGGAATGTTGTGACCACACGCCTAAAGTCCGTAAATGAGTATATATTAAAAACTTATTAATTTAAAACATTAGCTTACTTTGCCAAACTTGAATAGCGCCTCAATGCAATTGGCCCAGTCTCAAAAGAGCAAAAGGCCACTTCCGAGAAATTTAATGAAGGCTGCTGTAAACGACGACAAAGCTCATGCGAACACTTAACCAACATGTGCATGCAGTGTGTGCAGATAGCACCCATTAGTAGCGTGCCAAAGAGGCCCATGTAAAGACCTGCGTTCTTGAACGCGTCTGGCATTGCTAAAATTCCGGTGCCTATATTTCCCTTAAGCAAATGAATCATCGTATCCAAGTTCGAGGTGGGATGTTCCAGAGTACGATGCATTGATGGGTTGTAATTAGTTTTGTTTATACTCTCAGTTGAGCCCACTGTAAAAATATGCGTACATTATATTGAAAAAATTTGCTTATCAAAATTTTATTTATTTACCACCCAAGCTATCATCACTCTGCACATTAACCAAGATGTTATCTGGTGAATTTCGAATGTCTGGTCTAGGTACATTGCGGCCTTCAAATTCAGTTTGCTCCGTTTGGAGCAACAACGGTTGACGCTCAGTCATTTTCTTCTTTTCCTTTAAAATTAAGAACCGCAATTTAGATTACTGTTGCTCACTTTTAATTAATAATTAGGCAAATCAAGCATCAAAACTAGCTGGCGTGTGTAGCTACCCGCACAATTGCTTATATGGAGTAATTCGAAGCGACTGTGGCTGAGTATGAATCAGACACAAAAGGAAAATGTTTCAACTCGTAAGTAGGAAATTTCTCAAATGCAAAAAGATAAGAATAGCGAAACCATCGATGGAAATTTTTACTTTATAGTACATATTTACACGTATATAGTTACATGGAATGGATTTTGTTATATCAGCACTTTGACATTGAAATTTTTATTTATAAAATAAAGAAGATAAAAATTATAAGCAAATAATTACTTTTACATAACTTTTAAAATGATGATATGCAAATTTGTTTGTTGCTAAATCGAATTAAATTTGGGAATAGTTTGTAGAATTTATTTCTTAAGTAAATTTTGAAGAATAGAATACATATTTGTAATTTACTGTTATAATTAAATTTTCATTACTAGCTGAGTGGACAAAAATCATCACCTCTATAAATATGAAAGACGCAATAGTGGCACATCCAAGTATAGTTCTGAATGGACAGATGATACAAGATAATATTTAGAAGAAACACATTTAGGAAGAAGACATATTTTTCTATTCGATCACTATAGTGCGAATGTTCTGCCCCTTTGAGGGGCCACGCCAAGCTTTTCGGCCACGAACGTTATTAATATGCCTCCTTTCATATATTAAAAATAGAAAACTAATAACTCCAAAATTAATATAAATTTTAAGCTGGATATTTTATATAAATAACATAAATATAATTGAAAATAAGATAAAAACATATATATATATATATATATATATATATATATATATATATTTAATTTCTTAAAATCATAAATATTTAATGAAAATAAAAACTTACTAAGGAACAAAATGATGAATAGGAACAAAATTATGCTCAAGGATTTAGTCTTCGCAAAAATCGTTTACAACTGAAAACAAAATTCCTGAATATTTAGTATATGTATGTATATAATAAATATAGTACATATATTAATGTGTATATATAATTTTCTTAATTAAATAATATATTTTTCCGACCTGTTGAAGGTTTGTTAGAGGCGTTAAATCCTCCATTGATTTTATCTGTTTGCCGATTTTCACTTAGTCTCCGAAGGTCACTATAATCTGCGAATGTTTGGCGATTGTGTATGTGCTCGGGAAATGATTGCAGTACAAAACTAGGTGCGCTGTTAACTTTGAAGCAATATTCCAATATCTAGTAACGAAATTCAACTTAATTAATACTGTACACGCTTTGTCTTAATTGTGGAATTCCAAATAACTGGTGCAGAAACTATGCAGCACTTAAAATATAAAATACAGCTCACACGCCTGCGAGCAAATAAACAATCGAAGTGCAGCGAAAATAAAAACACTTCTACTTATAAATAGAGATGGTAAAAAGAAAGCCAATGATGTCCATTGTATCGAAATGTTATGTTAAATCTAACAGTGTCGTTTTGTAGGTGTTTATTTCATATTTAGCATTATTCGAGGTATCCTGATCAGAGAATACAGAGAAATGACTCTTGTTTCGCGCACACTTACTCATGTGGAAAACTGTAGTAGTGTAGCTGATTCTCTTCAGAATTCTGGTTAACCAATGATAAACAAACCTTTTTAGAGGTGAGAAAATTAGACGTTTAAGTGTCTCTTCTCTGTAACTCTGATCCTGGTGCTGTTATATGGTGTTATATATTGGATAATAGTATTAGTAAATAATTTCAAATGCATAATGAAAAAGTAAAATAATGATATACATACATAAATGTTTTTTTCTCTTCGAATTATTTATTTTGAATCTTCTAAAACTATATTAGAACTCACAATAATTTTTCATAATCGATATATGAGGTACTAAATCACTTTTTTAGATATTCATTTATTTATTAGCAATCTCTCAACGCCAGTGCTTTGAGATGTTACGGTAAATGAAAAGAAGTAAGCGCAATATTTAAATAGTAATAGTACAAAAACCTTAATTCTAATTGTATATTAAACGCTGCACATCCTTCCTCTTCAGTCGGATGTGACCTTGATTTAGCAGTAGTTGTATCGCTAAAGCATTGGGATGCCTTTCTAGTTTAGCTAAGTAGCATTTACCAAATTTTGATAACTTTTAATTTACACTCGGGATGTGTAAATCTTTGTGGGTGTTTGAGTTTTTCGAGTACCAAGGGGGCGGTAGTAAGTATTTGCAGGATTTTTGACTATGCTCTTTGGAGTTTCTCCGCATTTGACGGTATCCCAGAGTTGGATACCATATGTCCATATGGGTTTAATTATTGCCTTATGGAGCAGTACCATATAGTCCAGATTGAGCTTGGACTGTGGATTTAGGAGCCATCCCAGTTCACTTACTTAGAGTCTGATTTGGGTGACTGTGGCACTTATGTGCTTCGACCAGGTAAGTCTGCGATCGAGGTACCTTCCAAGGTAGTTTGTTTCAGACGCCTGTGGAATAGGCTTGGAGTTGATCTTCACAGGGAACAAGTACTCTTGCATAGAGTGAATGTGATGTGTACACATTTGGTCTCATTGACTTTTATTCTCTAGGTGTCAAGCCATTCTTGTAGGGTGTTTACATGTTATTAAATGAGCTTTTTATGCCATTTTCGGATCTGAGTGGGAACATAGGTTGGCTGTATCACCAGCAAAAGTTAAGTAAATAGTGTCGTTAGTTGGCATGTCAGCAGTATAGAGGGTGTAGAGCAAAGGGCCCAGTACACTACCTCGGGGTACACCAGCCTTGATTGGGTTCTCAGTGGAAAAGAAACCTTTTTGCATCACCACAAATTGACGGTCTGATAGATTGCTTTCCAGTAGGGTAAAAATATTGAGGGGTGGGATGGTTTTGAGTTTCGACAGAATCCCTGCATGCCACATTTTGTCAAACGCCTGCTTGATGTCGAGAAATACTGCCGAACAGTATTGTTTTTCTCATAGTCTCGTTACCAGATTTGGGAATCATGGTAATTTGAGGAATTTTCCATGATTGAGGAAAATTTCCAGTGCGAATTTTCTCATTTAAAATATGCAGGAGAGATGCATTTAAGCTGTTGTTAGGAATTCTTTGAACATTCGACCTGTAACCAAATCGCACCCTGGTGATTTTTTGGGATTGGGATCCTTGATAACGTTTGTAAGTTCTTTTTTCTTACTCGATATATCTGTAATGCTCGGAATACTATTGATTGGTGGCAACGGGTTGAAACCAGAAACATTAGGGATAAACACTTGCTTTAAATAATGCTGTTCCTTTTCTACATCGCTTCTTTCCCATTCGTCGTTGGGAAGGCGTATTGGGGACTCCGATAGTGTTGGTCTTTTTAAGTTTTTTGCTGCAAGCCACAGTGAATAGCTTGCAGTTTCTGTATGACAGAGGGTCTTTACATATTGAATAAATTCACAGGCTTTCTTCTCTTTTAAAAGACGACGAAGCTTTTTGGTACAATCTTAGAGTTCCTTTTTCAGATGGGGATCTCAGTTTTTGGCATTCTCGTCTGAGAGGTCCGTTTTCGGAGGGAAGTACTTGAACATCTTGGGGGTGCATTCTTTTCGAGTTGCAGCCTTAATCCGGGATGTGGCTAATTTCACTGCTTGGGACATCAGCTCCGTGAGCTTGGTAATACCAGAATCTAATTCCCTTTCTGACTTCAGGGTCGTGTTAATATTGAGATGTGAGGTTCTAAGCATTTTATATTTGAGCCAGTCTGTACGGTTATATTCGAGACGACCTTCCCTGACTTTCTGTTGACACTTTCCAGAAATCAGGGTTATTATCGTGGGTGAGTGATCAGAGGATAACTCGAGTGAAGATTGCACACGAGAATGTGTACATTGTGAAGCTTTATTATTGCGAAATCAATAAGGTCTGGAGACTTCCGTCTATCTGAGGGCCAATATTTGGGCTTGCCGTTGGAGTTATTAACCGTGAGCCCCAATGGGTGTGCTTAACATTCAAATTTCTTCTCTTTAAACAGTTAAGTTTTTTTAGTAGAATTTGTGTTTCGTAGTAAAGTTTTTGCCTAAGAATTAACGGGGTTCTCAGCAATTTCGTATTTTACCAGAAGGATATATGTAGATATCCATATGGGTGTTCTTGTTCCTTATAAACCAAGGAGCCCCATTATGGTTCATAAGATTTTGGACTTCTAACGCTGTATAAGTTTCTCGTTGGATGAACTGACCCAACCAACCCCACAACTGTCCAAATCGGCTTGATGTCAGTTTTGAATATATGGATTTTGTGCTCCAACCTTTGATTCTTATGAATTAGCCGCTTTAACATATGAGTTTTTTTTGTATCATTTTAGACTCGATGTGCCTTCGCGCACCTCTGCTCACCCGATCATTAAATTTTGAACCGTCAGTGTAAATGCTAATTTCATTCTTATTGTTCATGATTCCATTATCCCAATCCTCTTTTGAGGGAAATATAGTGATAAAGGATCTGCTTAAATTCCGCTCTAGTGGATTACAATAAACTTTAGTATCGGGAATAATAGAAAATTTTTCTACTATGGTCGAATGACTGTTAAAAGGGAGAGTTCCCTGTGTCTAAGAGCTGATTTGACTGCAAATTGCTTACCATACAAGTCAATTGGCAGAAGGTCTAATATAATGCGTGAAGCAGTGTGCACTAAGAAGTTGGCCGCAAGGCTACAACAATTCTACAACAACAACAATTTTTGGATTTTGGTTTGTCAGTGGAGTGAAAAAGCTCTCGATTTTGACAACCTATAATCCAATTTTAGCATCGAACAGGGAGCACAAATCGGTGTACCCTGGATTTGAATTTGAATTAAGATTTTGCGATTTTGATAGTGATGAAAATTAGATAAATGTAAAACAGAGATTTCTGCAAAATTAAATTATGTGCAAAAGTGAAAATGTTTAAAATAAGTGGAAATGTAAAAATGTTTAAATGAAAAAATGTTGAATATTGTGTGTGCTAGCGGATCAGTGGAACAAGTGGCCCGACTACTCCCGCTGTACACAATATTGTGTGGGTGGGGTACCAAGTGACAATGGGCGGCCGCCAGCGGCAGTGAATAACAAAATGCATGTGCAGTGAATTTTAGAAGATGCTTGGCCAAAGGTAACAAATGGTTTTATTATAAAAATGTTAACCTTTTTTACAATTATTTATTATTTAGGAAAAACAGACACGTAATTTATTTATTCAATTTAACGCAAATGCGGCATCCTAATTCAACCCCCCAACAGGAGCTGCAACTAAATGGTATAATTGCTAATTTTCAGACAGCTTAAATTTTTGATAATTATTTACTTACAGTTAACTATGAGGATTATGCACAGAAGCGAAACAATGCACTGCCGAAATCGCAAGAGCCCATGCAAATAAAACGCAGTTCAAACGCATTGGATACCTATAAATAATACGGATACAAATAGACAGCAGGGCCTACTTCCAATGTCAGTAAAGTTGCATCATTTAAAGCAATAATTCTTGTGAAAATACCCCCAATATTGAATATATGTAGAAGTGCAACAACAAGAGAGTATATCCAATAAAGTATTAATTTTTTATTTTATAACATCGTTTTCTTATTAGCAGTGTGCACTAACTATTTAGATGTGCCGTGTTTCAAACTTTGTTTACAACCCTGATCTCAAATAAAAGCTTCGAAGCTTTTGAGGAAACGTCAAAACGAAAACAAGAAGAAGATAAATTCTCCCTTGCGACTATCCTTTTAGGTGTGCCCTGGCGTGAAGTGAGTGTGAAAAGCGTATTAGGTATGATGAATGTAAGTGGGTGGGAGCGAGAGATAGTGATGTTCTTGTATGAAAAGCTGTCATTCAACGAAGTCTTTGAAATTCTTGGCGGCGGTTGGTAGGAGCAATTGCCATGTGCGTTAAGGGCCGATTTATCTTGACGAAACAAAACAAAAATCCCGTAGCCAACAGCTGTTTTCAAACTGTATGCAATGTTTGTTTTGACAGACGCTCTTCTTTTTCTTCATGTCAAAACTAATCGCTAGCATGATACCATCGGTATCGTAGTTGTGTCTGGCTGTGTGTATATGTTAGTATAAGTTATTCTATTGCCCACTGTTAAATATTATAAATGGTAAATATTATAAATATTATAAAACTGGAGGATCATTAAATAGCAAGGTGACGTAATATTTGTAGGATATTCATATTGGGGTAAATTGGTCACATTGGTCACTGAAACACCAACTATCATAAATTATTGTACTACTTTCGATGCAGTGTGGTGGTATAAGGACCGCGACCACCGAGATTGAACTAGCCGTGCCCACCAAATTGCATACGATAAAATGGGATAGGCAAGAAACTCTTAATTCATTACTATTTGCATTCTTAAAGCTTTATCAATTATGGAGGTAACTTCATCACAAGTGAGTGAAATGTTGCATTCACCATCTCCACCATTGTCTTGGCACATAATGTGTTCTCCATTTGAATCCAGCAAACAGGATTCCAGGACCAAATTCCACTCTGTTTTATCGACTTTTAAACATCGCAAAATTACGAGTTATTGAAAGACGCCTTGTGAGAACAGTGTACTATATGATATGGTAATCAGTTTTATTATCAATTTTTGTTATTTCATTAATATAAAACGTTATAAAGCTATAATTTTAAAATTATGACTTGATAAATATGAAGCTATAACTTTAAAATAATAGGCTCATAACTTGTAGCGATTACCTTTATTAAGTATAATAATACCCGTTTTTTATATCCGTTTCAATCAATACTCCTGAAAGTCATTTGTTACAATTTGTCTATTTTAATCAACATTTGTTTGTGAAAAAGACATATACTAAAATATTTAGGAACTTTTTTAAGAATTTATTAATATAAAAGCTTTTAATACTATATAAATGATTTATATATAAATATAATTAAATAAAAGCAACGCTAGCAAATTAAGCGGCAGACTATTCTGATAATAATACCTTGCTTGTAGACCTTGAGCGAATACAATTGTCAAAAAGTGTTTAACTTTCATAAAATATCTATAAGGTAAGCACCATTAAAAGTTTCACTTAACAGGATAAGAATTTTTTAAGAACTTATTTCCAATCTAGTAAAAACACATTGACAAAATTATAGAAACAACAATTGAATATCAATAGGAACTTATTTGATATAATATTTTTCTGGATTTATGGACTTTGAAAATGAGAACCTCCGGTAGGCTTTTACCCGGTGAACAATTGTTTATTGTAAATTTATATCGTGGATGTAGTATTGTAGTTCTCGTTCTGACGTGTCTTATTTGCAGAGCATAGTTTCCATATCTTGTAATTATAAATTTATTCGCGTTGAAATGACGGAAATTAAAAATGTGGTGGAGAAATTTTACTCTGAATATGTCAATAATACACCGAAAAGGTTGAAACTTGTGGATGCATATCTTGGATATATTTTGCTTACCGGCATAATACAATTCGTGTATTGCTGTTTGGTTGGCTCATTTCCATTCAATTCTTTCCTATCTGGTTTTATTAGCACTGTGAGCTGTTTTGTGCTAGCTGTATGTTTGCGCCTGCAGGCCAACCCGCAGAACAAAGCTGTTTTCATTGGAATATCGCCAGAGCGTGGATTTGCCGACTTTATTTTTGCTCATGTCATTCTGCACCTGGTTGTAATGAACTTTATTGGATAAACAAAATATAACCACCAATTAAACCTCGATACGAAAACAAATGTATTAAAATAAGTTTTTTTTTTTTTTTATCAATAATCAAAACATTAATTATTTGACAGTATAATAATTATAATCTTTTATAAATAATTAAAACATTACTTTATTGTACAATAATTATAATTATATACTAATTATAGTACAGCGAATAGCAAACGTGGTTTGCAGCCGGACATTATGAATGAAGTAGTTATAGTGATTTTAAGAAAATGTATTTTATTTTTGAAATTCGAGTGTGGATAACACAGTATTGTGAGAGGAGAGTTGGTTTCAGATAGAGATGACAGTCAAGTAGAATATATTGTATTTTAATAGCCGTTTGCTGGATACAATCATATACACTAGGGTTTGCATTTCCCATCAAAAAGCCGGGATAATTTTGTGTACCACAGGAGTAGGCGTTGACTTCATATTTTGATCCTAGTGTAGAGATTTCCTCAAAGCATCATTTAGTGTTTCAAAGAACAAATTATTTTTCTTAGCTGAGTGGTGACAAATGGAGGTATTCCATATTATTAAGTGTTTCTTGGAATATCAAGATTTGAGCTATTAATTTCCATCTTTTCAGTTAAATTTGTGCATAATTGGATAACGAGCTGGCATTTTTATAGATCTGCAAACTCATTCAACGTAATTAGGGAGTGGTTAG
The DNA here is from genome assembly GCA_920105625.2 of Clusia tigrina. NCBI lineage: Eukaryota > Metazoa > Arthropoda > Insecta > Diptera > Clusiidae > Clusia > Clusia tigrina. Next base: position 36,400,530 of record OV050033.1, on the reverse strand, counting down.
AAGTACAGACTATAAGGATTTTGGTAATAAGTTATGATAATTGGGTAAAAATCACTAATGCATGTGTTGACAATCGTATCTGGGGAAAAGAGTTTCTGTATATCAATGATAGATATGACATGTTTTTTTCATAATTAATGGCAATGATTTCAACTGACAAAATTGGACTGTAGTTGATTATGGTCCTAATTTTATTATGATGGCGGTCTGAACGACACTATAAGGGACGCCATTAGCAGATTTCAAACCATCAGTGAATATGAGAGTGGTGAAGTAATTTCTGAAAACAGGTATCGAAATTGGTCAGGGGATGAGTTAAACTTAGTGAAATTATGAAAGGAATTACTATAGACATGATATAGGTGAATGTATTGACGGTGTAAGGGGTTTAATATGCGAGTCAAATGAAAATAAATATACAAAGTTTCAGACATTGCCCGGAATTAATCATATAAACGCAAGTAGGCTTCAAAATAACTAAAATGCTGTTGAGAAAACTCCTGGTCTATTTCTGGTTCAGGTATTGTGTGATGTAAGACGGGCAGTGGATCTAAGAAGTCGCATAGTTCGGGCGCTGGTGCTTTGTTTGCGGTTTTCACATATTTTTTACCAATGGAAGCTGTTTTCTTTTGCAAAAGAACAGAGTCATTCACGTTAATTGGCAGTAGGTTTTTAAACACCGTCCGACTTGTATTAAAATTTAGTTTCTGTGTTATCTACAAGAGAGGTTTATGTTAGATACACCGTGATATTCTGAAATTGCGACGCATGTACCTTGGGCGCTATTACCGCCTTTGAGCGGGGAGTAAGATCTGATGTTGTTTTGTATTGCACTGGTTGCTGCATTTGCAAAGCTTCAATTTGATTTATTTGATGGAGTGCAGAGTTCAGCCTGGGTGTAACGTACTTTTGGTTCTGCTCTTCTAAGTTTTCTCGGCATTCCTCTTCTTTTGTGGGGGTGTGTGGACGTGTTGTGTGTGCGCAACCATTTAAACAGTTGCAATTTTGTATTGGATGAGGGTATACGGTGCCACAGGTTGGAGATTTTTCTATTGTGTAACGACGTACAGATTTTGGGAACAATCCATTTCTTTTCGTGTTCTTCGGCTTAGAGGCCATAATAATCTCGCAAACAATCACAAATGTAGATTGAATTATTTCAAATAAAATGTCTGATCTTTGTTATCGATTCATAATTATCGGAAGGAATCAAGATAGATTGGTAAGGTATTATTTTTAGATTCCCTCTCAAGTCTGTTTCTCTCAATTGGCGATTCATTATACCGAATTTATTAGGTTGGGGATTTATACGATTTTATACAGAATGGGAAAGGGAAGTTAAATATTATGCATTAGAAAGCGCTCATTTTGCTCCCAAAAGAAATATATATAAATTTCAATCAGTGAAATTGGCACTTAAATCATATAATTAAAGAAAAGTAATCTGCCTAGTCAGATGTTGACAAAAAACTATAATGGGTGCAACCATTCACTAAAAAAAAAATACTTTTGTCTCCTCTTCTTTTTTTCTTTTCTTCCGACTCAACCCACCTTTCAACTTCTAAACTTGGCTAATTTCCTCCATCGTCTCTAGCTCGCAAGGGTTCCCTCTCCACACAACCATAATTAACTAACCTATTAAAATCCTTCTTATATCCATATATATATATATATATATATATATATATATATATATATATATATATATATATATATATATATATATATATATATATATATTCTAACTCAGTACAAACAAAAAATCAAAGAAAAAAAGGTTATAGTGTATGACTTTTTAAATATAAAGTTCTAATAGGATAAGAAATCAAATTATATTTAATGGGCTTTTATTTTATTCAATATCCTTATTGTAATTGAGATATATCGACAACACCGACAGATTGATTGGTCTTTTGCCAAAGTCTAGTGTTAGTTGTGACTTAATATTCAACTAATTTAAACTTTGAATACAATAATTTAATATAAGATACAAAAGATATAATAATGAATATAAGCTACAAAAATGTGAAACAGTATATTGAGTGTTTTTTTGGTAGTAACAATGGTTATTCAATAATAAACTATATATTATAAATTCTTAATTATGTTATTTTTTCATTTAAATATATTGTAACAATCGTTCAATGCTTTTTGCGATAAAATATTGTAAAGTGGGCAATATAACTAGTAAATAAATAAAGATACTAGTTGCTTTTCAATAGATTACATTTTTTCATGCCCAGACAAAAATTACTATGTAAAGGAAAATATATTATATGCTCCGATTCACAGTCGGTTATCAAAGCTGTTCAAAACCCATCACACGGAGACGAAACAATATGCAAAATTCGTGATATTTTAATCACACTTCCCCATAAAACAAAAATAATGTGGATACCGGGACACGCTGGAATTATTGGAAATACCCTGGCCGACGCAGCCGCAAAATATGCTACAAGTGCACCACTTTTAATTCATCCCACATACAGCAGAAGCTACTTAAAAAACCAAATAAATGCATACCATTCTATCCAACGAAAACAAAACTGGACTCAATACTCACACAATTATAAACTAATTAACCCAGACGGGAATGCATCCAGATACCCAAGTAACATATCCAAATTGAACTTACAAAAATACATAAGGATCCGTCTTGGGCACACATTGATCACACATAAATATTTATTTGAAGGAACATTACCACCAACTTGCCCACTTTGCAACTCCCACACACTAACAATAGTCCATCTCATCAACAGCTGCCCGACTGTGGTTCAAAAACAACTACATTTTTTTAAACAAATCATGTTACCACATGCATTACAAAATATATCCACAGAAAACATAAAAGACGTAACTTCACTGCTCCACCTCTGTCAGATTTACTTTGACATATAAATATAAAATATATATGTATATACTTTTATTAGTTTAATACTAGTTAATTTTATTAACAGTTAGGCCGAAGACCTTAGTTGCTAGTTGCCTAGGTAATAAGTTTAGCATTAAATTTATTTGTGTATAAACTTTTTTAAAAATAAAAAAAATAAAATAAATACTATGTAATATAACTTAAAATTTTTTCTTTATTGATAAAGTGAAAAATAAAACTACTTACTCTACCGACAAATTTAGGAGCACTAGATGGCAGGTCTTTCAGCTCGTAAATTTTATTTATTTCCAGTTAAACTACAGCAGAGACCATAGAGAGGGGACACTTGAAGGTCAAATTTTCTGTCGTTTAAAAAAAACGTCTTTGTTTATCATTAGTTGCCTATATGGATAGGTTTGTTTATCATTGGTTAACCAGAATTCTGAAGACATACTTTTGGAAAATTAGCCACACTACTACAGTTTTGCACATGGGTTAGTGTGAGCAAAACAAGAGTCATTTCTCTGTATTCTCTGATTCTCTGGCTACAGGGAACTTGATTTGTCATAAATTATCGATAAGAAAAGATGATTTTTTACATCACTAATATATTAATAGTTGTTGGTGAAAACGTGTCGGTGACTGCCTGCTTAAGCTCGGTTGACTCAAACTGACTTTGTCTGACGAAATTCTGTTAAAATTGCATTTTTTTTTCCTTCTTAAACGGTGAGTTGAACTTGTTTTTATTCCCACGTATAACTATTCTATTTGTCTTTGTTATGCAACTGTTTTGTTTTTGCATTTTACTTGAAAAACCATATCGATGACATGTAAATGAACTTTCTAATTATAATAGTATACAAAAACCAACAAAATTCTGAATGTTTTAGAAAGGAGACGGAATAGGGTTAGATTAAAAAATGCACTTTCAGCCTATAATTGATGATTTCGCTTTTTTCTTCCCATTCGCTGCTAGTTATATACATTATACATGAATAAATCATAATTTTAAATACAAACGACTAGTTAATTTTCTTATCTTTTCAGCCCTAGAAATTTACAATGAAGTTTCTCTCAGCCAAAGAAGTGCGTGATACGTATTTGAACTTCTTTAAGGAGAAGGAACATATTTACGTTCATTCGTCTAGTACTATTCCATTAGATGATCCTACCCTGCTCTTTGCCAATGCTGGTATGAATCAATTTAAGCCAATCTTTCTTGGCACTGCGGATCCCAACAGTGATATGTCGAAGTGGGTACGCGTTGCTAATACGCAGAAGTGCATTCGTGCCGGCGGTAAGCACAACGATTTGGATGACGTCGGAAAGGATGTCTACCATCACACTTTTTTCGAAATGTTGGGCAACTGGTCATTCGGTGATTACTTCAAAAAAGAGATTTGCGCTTGGGCTTGGGAGTTTCTCACAGTACGTTTGAGATTACCCAAAGATCGCCTCTATGTGACATATTTTGGAGGCGATATTGCTAGCGGTTTGCAGCCTGATCTGGAGTGCAAGCAATTTTGGTTGGATTTGGGTCTCATCCCGGAACACATTATACCTGGCAGTATGAAGGATAACTTTTGGGAAATGGGAGAGACGGGTCCTTGTGGACCCTGTTCCGAATTGCATTTTGATCGAATTGGTGGCCGCAGCGTCCCAGAGTTAGTGAATATGGACGATCCTGATGTTCTGGAAATTTGGAATCTGGTATTCATTCAATTCAATCGCGAACAAGATGGCAGTTTGAAACCGTTGCCCAAAAAACACATTGATTGCGGCATGGGATTTGAGCGTTTAGTATCCGTCATTCAGAATAAACGATCCAATTATGACACTGATCTCTTTGTCCCATTATTCGATGCAATTCAGGCAGGCACTGGAGCTCCCGCGTATGGGGGACAAGTTGGTGCCGCGGATGTGACCGGCATTGATATGGCTTATCGCGTTTTGGCCGATCACGCCAGAACAATTACGATTGCTTTGGCTGATGGCGGCACTCCCGATAATACCGGACGTGGTTATGTACTTAGACGAATTCTGCGTCGTGCAATTAGGTAAGTGATATTTTAAGTTGAAACACATTTATTACAAACAAAATTTGCAAATCCAACTTCAGACGAGAAAATAATTTCAATGAAACATATGCTCCCTTGCGAAGTGGGTGTGATTCCATATTAACTATCTTCCTTTTGGTAGTTAATATAGATTCATACATTTTTAATTTTGTAAATAAACTTACGTTGTGTGCTTTTGTTCATATGAATATTATTTACTTTTAGATATGCCACAGAGAAACTCAATGCTAAGCCAGGCTTCTTTGCATCCCTTGTTCATTCAGTGGTTACATTATTGGGTGATGCCTTTCCCGAAGTAAAAAAAGATCCGCAGCATATTATTGATATCATTAATGAGGAAGAACAGCAGTTCTTAAAGACTTTAACCAGAGGCCGCAATCTTTTGAATCGCACTATTGCCAAATTGGGTGATCAAAAGACGTTACCCGGCGACGTGGCCTGGCGTCTCTATGATACGTACGGCTTTCCTATAGATCTCACGCAACTAATGGCTGAAGAAAAGAACCTTCAAATCGATATGGAAAGCTATGAACTGGCGAAGCATAACTCGTATATTGTCTCGCAAGGCAAGGGTGCCAGCAAAATTGCTGAAATCAATCTTGATGTTCACGCAATTTCCGAGTTACAAGAGAAGGGCATTGCGGTCACTGATGACTCACACAAGTATAAATACGAGGCTGTTTCCGATGAACGTGAAGCCGAGTACCGTTTTGCCCCATGCATTGGCAAAATAGTTGCCTTGCGCTATGGTAATGAATTCGTCAAGGAAATTAGTGCAGGCCAGAAAGCGGGTATTGTGCTTGACAAAACAAATTTTTATGCTGAAAGTGGTGGTCAGATTTACGACCAGGGAGTGTTGGTAAAATCATCCGACGAGGCTAATGAATTCTTCGTTGACCGCGTTTACAATCGTGGTGGCTATATTTTGCATATTGGTGTCGTTGAGGGAAACCTTGCATTGGGCGATGAATTGAATTTACAAATCGATGTAGCAAGGCGTTCTTTGACTATGAAAAATCATTCTGCCACACATGCGCTTAATCACTGCCTACTCCAGGTACTTGGAAAGGATACAGATCAGAAAGGTTCACTTGTGGTACCCGAGAAGTTGAGATTCGATTTCAATAGTAAGGCGGCCATGACGATTGAGCAGATAGCTAAGACTGAAAAACTAACACGCGATTTGGTATATGAAAATGTGCCGATTTACGCCAAGGAATCCGTGCTCTCTCTTGCAAAGAGCATCCGTGGGCTTCGTTCTGTGTTCGAGGAAGTTTACCCGGATCCAGTGCGTGTAATTTCTTTTGGTGTATCTGTAGAGGACTTGGAAAAAACTCCAGATAGTGGTGCAGGTGAGAAGACCTCTGTGGAATTTTGTGGTGGCACTCATCTAAGACGATCGGGACACATCGTGGACTTTGTAATTAGTAGCGAAGAGGCTATAGCTAAAGGAATTCGTCGTATTGTTGCTCTCACTGGACCTGAGGCTTTGAAAGCAATTAAAAAATCCGAAATATTTGAAAAGGAAATCCAGACACTTAAGAATACCATTGAAAATGATCAAGACGGTAAAAATTCGAAAATTTTTGTTAAACAAATTGTGGAACTTACCGAAATTATTTCGCAAGCAACAATTTCACATGTAAAAAAAGACGAAATGCGAAATCTGCTCAAAAATTTGAAGAAGGCTTTGGACGACAAGGAGCGGGCTCTGAGAGCTTCAGTCGCTGGCTTAGTTGTCGAAAAGGCTAAAGAAATTTGTCTAGCTGATCCTAATGCCGCGGTTCTAGTGAAGCAGTTGGAAGCTTATAATAATACAAAAGCTTTAGACTCGGCATTGAAGCAAGTGCGTTTATTGAGTCCGGACGCTGCAGCTATGTTCATCTCTGTAGATACCGATTCGCAGAAGATATTTTGCTTGTCGTCGGTGCCAAAGTGTGCCGTGGAAAAAGGTCTTAAGGCGAACGAATGGGTACAACATATTTCATTGGCTCTTGGCGGCAAAGGCGGTGGCAAACCTGAATCTGCCCAAGCATCTGGAACCAATTATGAGAACGTAGACGCAATTTTGCAATTAGCAACTGCTTTTGCTAAAGCTAAGCTTAACGCATAAGGGGTGATGGCATTATGCAAGTTACTTGGGAACGCCTTCATACACTTATAATAAAATGCATTTGGAAATTTTTTATACTTGAAATTATATATTATGATACTGCGCAAAGCAGTTGCTATTACAATGCCATTTGGAATTACTATTTATTAAACTTTATATCCTAAACGTAAATGATAAACAATTTTCATTGTATAACATCCTATCAATCCGTTCTTACAGGCCGAGTTAAACGGTTCGGTTTCTCCTACCATTGAGGTCATAAGCAGTTTCGTAGTTTGTGGAAGAAGCTTGACCTAAAAACCATGTACAAATGAAGTATATTTATTTATATTTTCAACTTTTTTTTTTTATCAAATATTTTATTTTAATAATTTGTAGTTGAGATATTCTTTTAAATCAACCAAGATTTTGGTATTATTTACGTAGCATATTTTTAGGATCTCGTAAAAAATAAAAGTCATAGCAGTCTGGTTGTACCACAGGTGCTTTCCTCCCACCATTTTTTGTAGGCGTGCTCGACGAAGCTACAGGTATTGTAATGTTTCCAGGTGGAGAGATGCATTCCAGGCTTGTGGGGGAAATTTAGCTAGTTGCGGAGTACATGAGCCATCTTATTGGGCAGGCCGCTGCAGAGGGAGTCTGCTTTCAATGAAATTAATGCTCTGTTTAGGGCCCTTTTATTTAAATTTGAAAAATAAATCAAGGTCGGGTTCATGAATTTTCATCATGAGCTGCATGTGGAGATAAGCATGAGAATTTCAGTAATATTCTTTATTTGCTGTTTGCAATTCATTTAAATTCATTTGCTGTTTGCAATTCATTAATAAATCACAGAAAATACTTTTGGCACTCTTTTAGCTTAATGGAAAAACTATAGATTTGGAATTTGAAAAAATAATTAGCTTTTCAAATAATTTATTTACTGGTTAATTTTGTGTCTTTGTGCTTTGGTGTCACTGCTTGCTCCGACGGATAGGAGGCACTTTGCGTCAAATTGTTTTACCATTGGGCGGTGAATGTAATTTTGTCCATCAGTTATCCCCTGTTTATTTTTCCAGGAATGTTGTAGAAATTGACAATAACATTAACTTTTTTACATTAATTATAAGTAAGTTAATATAAACAAATACAATATTCTTTAGTGGGCACCTGAAAAATGTTAAGTTCTTTCCCAACATTGCCTCTTCTTTGGTATATTGTGTGAACCATTATTTCTGGTTTTAGTTGCAAATGGTCCAGCAGCTGAATGTGCTAACAATGCAAACACCCATTTCAAAAACTTTTATTTAAATAATGATTATGCATAGCAATATTCATTCCATTTTGTTGTTTTTTAAGTTTTATCTATTTATTACAATGTTTTTTGTTATTTAAAATGGAATTATATATCAATTAACCTCACTTGTAACAAAAACTTAGAGAAGAATTTAAGAGATTTATAAAAGCACTTTCGTAACTTCCATAAAAACCGATCCTACAATGGTTTCTGTGACAAGGCTGAGAGTCAAAGGAATGACAGTGAAAATAACTGAACGGATACACTGTTAATAACACTGTGATTGTTTATTATATTTTTAACGATGATTTTATTCAATCGAAAACAACAATAATCAATTATATTCTTAAAAAATAAACAAACAAACTTGAAGCCGTTTGCAAACATATTTTTAAATATAACTTCCAACATTTTAGTTTTATACAAATAATAGAAAGCTTTTCCGGTAGTATTTCGTTTAAACGGTTCATAAAAATAGGAAATAATGCGGGTCTTTTCTATATTTCAAGCAAGGTCCGCGTACCTAATGTGCACACTATCGAAATTTGGTAACCATAACGCGACTTATCTTAGGTTGTTTGCCCAGTGGATACGAAATATCAGTACATAGTTGGTTTATCATTAAGCTATTAAAGCATACTTGTGTGAATTTTTGTTATAAAATTAATTTCTTCTAGCCAATAACAATAATACATGAAAATTATTTTGACAAGGCCATATTGTTATGTTCAACTAACCAGTCAACAGCGCTGCTAAAATTATCAACCAACGCTGTTGGTGGCGGATCGACAATAACTTCAGGACGATATTTTCCGGTTTTCACTAAAATCCCCTGAAACCCTACATTCATTGCACCCATAACATCGTCGTTAGGATCCTAAAAATGAAAGAATAAAAAGGAAAAGCATATTTCTTAAATTAATTCGTTTATTTACTTACGTCACCAATCATGACACATTCATCAGCAGAAAGACCAGACGGAATTGCACTTTCGAAGAAATACGAATTAGGCTTTCCTATAAGCACTGCGCTAACACCTGTTGCGTACTCTAGACCCTTCACAAAGCACCCGGGACCCAGAGCAAGACCACTACTACGTTTATAGTATTTTCCCTGATGTATGGCGATAAGCCGATGATGCTTATTGGCTATTAAGATGCTGTGTATGTAATATTGAAACTTACTACGTAAGTATATTCTATTTAGTTTATCAGTTAGTTCGCTTACTTGAAGGCCTTATTAAGGCTTTCATAGTGAAACTCTGTTGGTGCCAATCCAACCACAACAGAATCCTGCGGTCGCAAATTGTTTTTCTCAGGAAAATCACTCCGTGCATCATTGCTCACGAGATAATAGGGGTTCAAATCGTTCATTTTAACATATTCCGACGCAGCACTTAATGAACTGTATATCTCTCTTTCTTCAATATTGAAACCCATATTCTGAAGGCGCTGCTGCAGTGTTTTACTAGATTCCTTAGTGGTATTGGTGACGAATTTTATTGCAATATTACCTTCATTTCGCAATCTACGCTTATATATTCATATACACAAAAAAGTATCAAATTTGAATTTATATTTATAAATATGCTTACTTCTGTAGCGCTTCGACGGCATTAGGAGTCGCCTCGTCTTCAACATGTAAGGTTCCACTCAAATCAATTAATGCTGCTCTAATGGCCATTTTTACAGAAGATTTCAAAGGACCTTTTAAAAAAATTTAGTTAGCTATATATATATATGTATATAAATATAATCCCCTACCTGTGAACGGAGTTCGAAGAGCCATGCACGAAAACACAACTAGGGCTTTTCTTTTAGATTAATTTGTGTCTCTTCCAGGAATATACAGAAAAATCTCTAATTAAAAACAAATTCTCAATTTCGGAACTTCGAACCAATCATAACAAATAATTTTGCTATGGGCCCGATTGAATTCTTAAAGCTTGCTATATACTAGCCAAGATACCGTGGCACAATAATACACTAGGTACAATAAACTAGCATCTAATTTCATACCGCTCCGTTGTCAAATAACGTAAACAAAAACAGTGTTGCCGTATATTCTGACCAAATGGGTTCTTGTCAATACGGCTAATGCATGTTTATTCAATATTGTTGGAAGTAACAAATAGGCATTAGGACACGAAAATTAATTGAGTCTGTGTTGGAGCCGAAACTTTTGTCGTTATTAGCGAAGTGGTTTAACTATTCGAGTTGGGATTGCCTCCCTTATTATGTTTTGCGACTTGAACTGTTATACCTCTTCAGACTTTCGATGGATTATAATTGCAATATAATATGAAGTTGATACAAATAGGGGGAGAGGACGAAGTTGGTTCCAGCAAAGCACGTGAAACGTTTTCACTGCATGATACAAGCAGGTAAAAATATTGCTAAGGGAAAACTGAGCACGAATAATATATGTTGACAGGGTCGGTAGGAGGTGTGTGCCCCTATTTATCAGAAGAGACAGCCTAGAAATCGAATGGATTTAAATACTTCCATCGCGTGCTATTTGATTTTGAAATTTTACCAGACATATTTCAAAAATATGTTATATATCAGATTTTAAAATGAAAATAACAAACATAAATTAAATTCGTATTATGCGGATAGAAATAATATTTGTTCCCATCGTATTGATTTTGACATCAGTGAGGATCAGTTTCTGAGTCGTATTCCTTACCCTACGTCTCCACGGGCAATTTTTGATGGCATAACATCTGTCAAATTTGATTGCAATGGTTGGCAATATTTTAATGGTGGGCATTGCGATGTTATGCCATTGTCATTTTGAAAATGCCGTCAAGCAATCTAGTTCGCTGTACCCACGCTTGAAAAAATTTTTTATTTATACAATGAAGAGGAAAAAAGAAGGAAACCAAAATTCTGGGTGAATCCTTTATTACAAAGAATGCAAATGCACAGTCTCCATTCATTTGAGCGTTTTTATTAATTTAATAGATGCGGTAAAACGAAAATGTCCGACGATGCTTCCACTGTGAGCGTCAAGAAAAAATGAGAAAAGGCTGTCAAACAAACAAAATGACAACTGATTGCAACACAGCACGTTGGCAATTTATGGCATAACATATTTCATAACATAAATTGCCAACTTGAAGCAATTTGGAGTCTCCATTGGCAATTTGCTTGAAATTGCCAATGGCATACCATCAAAAATTGCCCGTGGAGACGTAGGGTTAGATACACTAATATTATGGCGTTTCGCACAGTGAGAAAATTAACATGATTTTAAGAAAGTATTTTTCGGAAAAGTTGTGATTCGGCAGAGAGGCAGAAACACACTTATTGATGCTTTCACCATGCGTTTTAATTTATCATGGTAAGTTACTTCACATGTACAAATCTATTTACCTGTGTTGGGGAATGGGAATCAAATTTGATGTTATTTTTAATTTGTTACAAAACGGAATTATGTATTAAGTTAGTTATTTTTATTTAAGACAGTTTTTGTAAAGATGATTCGAAGGTCATTGCCTTCAATTTGTATAAAATTGATACAGTTTAATGGTACTGGCAGTATAAACCGTGGAGTCAAAACTGCCTCTGTAAATTTTATGCAATCTGCGCCCTTGCGGCCTAAGAAACCAAAGTCTGATCGAAAAGAGGTAAAAAAAGAAAATAATGTACTATTACTTACTAAAATAATTTGTATTTTATAAATATTTTAGCCTAATTACTTCTCGGATGCAAAACTTGTGCGGACAGTCGGCGGGAAAGGTGGAGATGGCTGCATATCATTTCTTCAACTCTGGTGCAATGAGCGCGCTGGGCCTGATGGAGGTACGTTATAAATGATTAAATTCCTATCTTTTTATGTTCTGGTTTTCTTTAGGCGATGGAGGTAACGGAGGCCATATAATTTTCCAGGCATCCACAGACATTCGTAACTTCAATCACATTTCTACTACGCTACGTGGCGACGAAGGTGAAAAAGGTTCCCCCAAAGAGTGTCATGGTAAATGCGCAAAACACACAATTCTTAAAGTTCCTGTTGGAACTATTATACGTGATGAGTGGGGTCATATTGTTGGCGATTTGGATAAACCCAGTTTAATGTTTGTGGCAGCTAGGGGAGGAGCTGGAGGCAAAGGCAATCGGTTTTTTACGACTGCTTCTGAAAATAGTCCTAAAGTTTGTGAATATGGTCCTACTGGTGAGGATATTAGGTATAAACTGGAATTGCGAAGTATGGCAGATATTGGATTTATTGGGTTCCCTAATGCGGGGAAGAGTACTTTATTAAATGCAATATCGCGAGCGAAGCCAAAAGTTGCCCCATATGCCTTCACAACGCTCCGACCACATATTGGCATTGTAGAGTATGATGATCTGGTGCAGTTGGCGGTGGCAGATCTGCCTGGACTTATACCAGGGTCTCACCAGAATAAGGGACTAGGCATACAATTTCTTAAACACGCCGAGCGGTGTTCCGTTCTACTATTTCTACTGGACGCTAGTTTAGAAGAACCCTGGGAACATTACGAACAGCTAATATATGAATTGGGAGAGTTCAGTCCTAATCTTATACAGCGCCCAAAAATCGTGGTGGCAAATAAAATCGATCAGCCAAACACTGAAAAAAATATTGCCGAGTTACAACGCAGATTAGAAGTACCTGTTATTGGAATTAGTGCCAAAATGGGCACCAATCTAACACAATTACTAATCGTTCTACGTGAGCACTATGACCGCTACAAACTAACTTAATTTAGTGTTTAGAACATTTTACATTTAATTATCTTATAATAAAAAAATGACTTGTTATTTATTATATTTTATTAAAATAGTGTAAAAAGTATATTGTATATCCTAAACATTCCTTCAGTTAATGTTTAAATTTTAAAGTCCTTCTTCAGAGGTGGGCAGCCAGAAGGCCATATTGGTGCAGGCTGAGGCAAGCATCATATATTTGGGGTTGAATTGCACGCACTGAACTGGACCAGGGTGGTCTCCATTCAAAACACATATTTTATAACCGGTATCGGCGTTCCACACATGTACACGACCATCTGTGCTACCCGAAAAAATGAACTGCGAATCGGGACTGAAGCTGGCTTCCACAGGTATTCCTTTACTGTTAGGATATCCGGTGAAAGTTTGTAACGGTGTACCATGAAAAGCATCAACCAGCCGAATAATGGAACCGTTAGTGCTGATAAGAATAGTTTTACCATCGCGCGAAAACTTGAGGCCTGTCCAATCGCACTCTTTCTCTTGATTTAATTTAAATGTGACGAAGGGGCCCTTATCAAATGAGCGCAAATCATATAGCTTTATGCTTTCGGAATTCACACCAGCTGCGAAAATGAGTCCTTCAGGGTCATATGCAGCTATTGGGCGTCCAGACAGGTGCATTAGACCTTGACAATTCGGCGATCGTAGATCCCATAAACGCAATGTTTTGTCCATTGAACCGGAAAGGAAAGTGTCTTCCACCGGTGATATACACAACGAGATTACCTTCTTTGTGTGGCCAGGAAAATAACGAAGGTACTTATTATCATGCAAACTCAGATATCGTATAGTGTCATCTACTTTTGTAGAGCTGTGTATAGCTGTATTGTTGGCATGTGTGAAGTGTATCAGATCTACCCCATACTTCTTTGAATTAACCGTGCGGGACTGTGTGCCTTTCTCACAATCGTAAATAACGATCTGGTCATCTTCACTGCATGATATAAGATGTTCACCATTGGGCGAGAAATCGATGGCATTAATTTTGTCTGTATTTTCCCGGAACACTTTGGCCACTCTAAAACTCCTCACAACAGGATCAATTAATTTCATTTTCATCTCTTTTGTATGTGCTTGCTTCACAACTTAATTAAATATATCTTTTCTTCTGGAATTATACTACACGTTGTATTATCACTTTTCTCTTAATAATTGCACCAAAATAAGAAATACAGCTTACAAGAAATTATGTTGTATTATTAGAGATGTGTAAATCCAGTTCTGGTTATCGATAAAAAGCAGGGTAAAGTAACAGTAGATATTGAATTAAATCGAATAAGAAACAATCATGATGATGGGTTTTAATTTATATAAGTACCTTACACCAAGAGTGATAAAACATATATAAATATTAAAAGTTGGCTTTTATTTTAAAATTTTTCTCTTCTTGGCAGAAAGGCCTGCTGAATTAAAATTTGAAAATTAATTTTAATCAAATTATTTAAGCAAGAAAAAAAAATGTTACAATAAAGGTATGGTTTTAAACGGGGCAACCGAAAACACCAAATGCCAATATTTTCGGAACAAAAGTTTAAAATTCATATAAGAACTAATTGGTTAAAAATCCCTTATTTAAGCCGCATTTAGTGTTGCCTTGCTTACATTTTTATGGCATAATTTCCTACCTAATTTATTTTTGTATCCGATTTGTCTTCCAGATAGTCTAGGAAGTAGCCGCCTAGGAAAGTAATTCTCCTTTTTAGACAACACTGTTCACATGTAGATCAGGTGTTCGAAGGACTCCTGCTCCTGCTCATCCGTGCAACCAGTGCAAAAGTAATTTGAGAGGATTCCTAATCTACTGCCCTTTGTACCCAGTTAAGACACTTATCATGTAAATATATTTTATCTACTTAAGGACAATAGATAGTTTTCGGGCTTGACACTCAATTCTGGCCAGATTTGTCTAGCTATATGAACTTTCAGCCCAGCACTCGCTCGCTTTATCTCAGGAGGTTGCGTTTATTCGAAGCTTTCATGTAGGTTTGGGGACACCCAGGTTTGACTTAATTTGCTAAATCGGGTTCATAAGACCCTCTCGGGCGAGCTCATCCGCTCATCCAGTTCCCTGGAATATCCATTTGGCCTGCAACCCAGCACAGAGGCAGATGTGTCTGCTCCGATATCTCGTCTATATATTTTAGGGAGCTCTTGACTTTATTCGATTTTATTCTATCCGAATCCAGGGAGCGCATATATCCTGTCAATATATCTTCTTCTTCTTGAGCCAGGACAGAAGTTCCCACACATATATCTGGGACCTCTGCTTGGAATACGGTGCAGTGAGACGTCTAAAGGATACGTTAATGTCTAGCTGATTTGAAAATATACTACCGCATCCTTCCCTGTAGCTTGGATCCATCTGTGTACATATGGATGCCTTCTACATAGGGGGGTTGCCATATTTCCATTCGTCAGTAAAGGGAATGGAGATTCTGCAGATACTATTGAATGATTAGCATGGTGCTGTGCAGTTAGGAATTCCCTCAAAACCACGTCCTGTATCTTTTGCGAACCAATGGTGAGTGGCTTTTAATCTAACATCTGAATTCGCAGCTATTTTTTCGCCGAATAAAAACTTGCAGAAAATTAATTTAAGTACTTTTAATCATTTGCCCATCAACACTTATAAAGTGCTTACCTGGAAATAGAATACACGCTAGAGATTCTCACTCTTTGCGAGACTGAAAATTCCGGGACTCGTCTGCCTCTGTCAGCTCTTGTTCAAACCAGCTCCTAGCGATATTCATTGCCACGCTGATACTGAGAATTCCCAGATTCATCTGCCTTTCTCGGTGCTAACCCATACCATGAGCTCGTGACATAGTTCACAGCAGAGACTAGAAAGAGAAATCAACACCGTGGACCAATTCGCCGCAACGTGTGATTCTTCGTCACAGCACGTAATTATAATAAAATAAAGAATTATAGCAACTACGGCCTGGTAAGATCTTATAAATCACTGCCCTACTTCATAAGAAGAAGAATAAAGTTATTGTTCAATAAACAAATATTGTAAGAACAACGAGGGTCAGAAGGAAGGCATGCTCCTTAGAAGGTACATTTTTATATTTATTTACTATAAACAGTCTGAAACTTTTAGGATCTTATTTTTGAAAAGTAATAACGATGGAATAAGTCTTCTGCATCTTATTTCTCCAATGACTTGTGTGGTCTTGTCTGCAATTATTTGTACGTGCAAGCTACCAGTCCTGTATTTTCTGACCAAATTTGGGTGATTGCAGATGACCAGACCACGACGATCCTCGGCCAGCAAGATACAATGGGGATGTATGCATCTAAAGGCAGATCCAATACAGCCATGCTCACGTACGGCCACTTCTTTTGCTAAATCCTCTCCCTAGGCAACTGATAGACCAATACTCGTAAGCCGAATTCAAGGCCCCAAAACTGTTCTGTTAAAATATAGTAGATAGGTTGCAATATTGCATTTCGGTATTCAACACTCTCCACAGAAATTCAAGAAGCTCAACATTAAAACAATATTATCGAGATCAAAATATAGAATGCAAATTGTAATGATTGGCCATATTGTTGATCGTGTAGGGACCCTTAATTCCAATTATTAATAAAACACGAAGTTATACATTTTTTTCTGGTAATTTTTTTATAAAAAAAAATGTGTTTATAACGAAGCGTCTTAGCAATTGTTTATTTTGGTTTCGGAGATTCAGGATCAACATAAGTATTTCCGATTAGTTCCTTGGGGTCCACATATACAATGCCTGCCTCTCCTCTAGCATACGGTGTAATGCCGTTTGTTTGTAAGTAGTAATCTCCAGATACACTAAAACAGACAATTCTCTCATTGGATATTTAATACACTTTTTATAAAATTTAACTCACTTCGTTGGACAGTCATGTCCCATAATTGCTTTTAATTTGTCGGTCTCAGCGTATTTCCCGTTTTTAAAATCAGACCAACATTTGGCATTAACAGCTACAAATTGATCAGGAAATTGATTTGTTACACTTTCGGCCCAAAACCACCAAGATCTCCGATGACTCGATAAATCTATAAATAATTTTTAATGAAATGCAGATTTACATGAAATTTGCATGGCATTGATTTACCATTGTCAGTTAGTGCTTTATAATTTCTTTTCGGGCATCCGGGCTGCAAGGTTCTACCTCCATTAGGCCAAAAGTCGGCAGTACCTGTACTCACAGGCGCTCCATAGTACCAAGCATCAGTGTGAATAACATCTACAAATTCGGCATCTTTTTTATTCAAATGAGCTGTGAGTCCGACTGTATAAAATAATGGAAAGGCTGGATCCAATGCCGAAATTCTGCCAAATTAATTAATGCAATACTATAAATAAATGTTTAAAAAAAATAAAGAATTTTTAATCAACCGTTTCAGTTGTGCACTATCTTTGCTCCTTCGACGAATTTCACGGCCAATCACGCCAGCCATTTGACCACCTAATGAGTGCCCGACAATATGGAATTTATCTATATTCAATCCATTATTAAACATGTCCAACAGGTGTTTTGCCAGTACTGTTGCTAGCTGTTTATGGATATGAGTAACAATATTAGATGTGATTTTGTCGTTCGAACGGTTATACCTGTTTCATATTAATATATGCATCGAACATATAATTTCCATCTGCCAATTCTCCCCAATCTAAAACAATTATATTTGTATCCGTGCGTTGGAGATATGCATCAACAATGACATGAACACTCTCCTTTTCTAGATCTTCTAGATATCCATGTAGATATAAAATAGTATTCTTCGACTTGTCGAATTTTGAGTCCTTTAACAAATCTTTACAGTTATCTAGTGTATGAGCGATGTGTGTATCCTCAGAACGTGGCGATGTTGGTCTAAAAATATGGATATGAATGTTAATAAAATGTTCATTGGCAAAAATACCAAAATATATAAAAATTTAAATATATTAATATTGATTGTATTATCGATGATAAATATATTACGCATTGTTGTAAAATAAAGTAAGGTAAAGTAATATAAGTAAAAGGTTTGTAAAATGTAAGGGACCATTTTGTATGAAGTATGTACATGCGAAGCAGAAAAGGACCATATCTACTTATTTTGTAACTTATTTTCAAACAGTGAATACATGACTATTCATTTTTTTTTCCAGTATGCAAGTAACATTCTGTAAGAAACATCTGTTTTTTACAGAACTATACTATTCATTTTTTTTCCAGTATGCAAGTAACATTCTGTAAGAAACATCTGTTTTTTACAGAACTATAACATAATGTAATGCTGTGTTTCCACCGAAAGCTAAACTGCAGTAAGAGCTCTGTTAAATTGAGGAAAGGTCAAGTGTTTCCACCAGTGCATAAGCATTTTTATGTTAGGGGGTGGATCTGAGATTTTCATGTTTTTAATGTGCTTTTTTAAGATTTGCTATTTCCAAATAATAAAAGTAAACACTTCATTTATTGCAGAAAATTTATATATATCTGCTAAAAATTTTTGTACAGAATATGTACCACACAGAATGCAATTCATTTTCCCTTTTGCTCGTTTACCTACGGCGCTGGCTGCGGTTGTAGGCAAGCTGTCAAAATATTTACAGTTGTATATATGGCTGCAGCTGTTAACATAACATTTCCTGTTATCCAATATGTAAACAGCAAAAGTAAGTTAACTACTTAGTATTGAAATTGGGTTAACTTACTTTTATATAAAAACAATTGCATGGGAATTTGTTGATTTAAATGCGATGTTAAATTGCAGTTAAGCATAAGATGCAGTGGAAAGCGTGGTATGGAGCTAGAACTTTATTTTGTCGTGTACTTTTCCCACATAACAGAATTTTAGTTTTCAGTTCTTACTTAACATTACTTGAGAATAACTGAACTTGCATTTCGGTGTCACTAATAACATTTTTCCATATATGTGATAGAAACGCCCGGGGAATCCTAAGGCTCATACACGCAATACCGCCAAATTAAAAATAAAATATATTAATAGCATGTCACCCTTAGCCATAGATATATTCATTTGATTAACTGTATTGTTATCGGATAAGCGAGCCAAGCAGTCAGCGAACCTCGCTGGCGTACGACTGAACGCTGTCAACAAATCCTCTCACCCTGGAAGACATAGACTATGTGGTCGACCCACCATGCTTTCAACACAAGTTCAGCACACACATCGCACGTACAGATGAATGGTTTGAAGGCTACCTCTTCATTCCTAACACAACAGAAGTATTCACTAATGGCTCAAAACTGAACGACTGAGTCGACTATTGTGTATACTGCTTTGTATACTGCTACAATCTGTGAATTAATCTATATATCCGCCTATCGAACTACTTGAGTAGTGTTTTCTAAGCGGAGATCATGTAGATTCTGATAGAGGCGCAAGGTTCATTGACAGACAACGTCAACATCTGCTCTGATACCCAAGCGGCTATAAAGGCAGTTTCTGGGATCTACACTACTTCTATACTTGTGGTAAAGTATTGAGCTGAGCTGGGTGCCTGGTCACAGGGGTGTTGTTGGCAATTGTGAGGAAGGCGAACTGGCGAAAAGAGACACCACACAACAATAATCTGTAAAACTACTAATCAGACAGACATACAGACGTGTAGCTAACGGAATCTGGTCTGAGGAACAAACCGGCTGGATCACCACAGAAACATGGGCTTCGCTTAGTCCGAATAGAACGCAATTACTGCCCATAACTCTCTCGGCACACAATTTGTGGTCCTGACAAGCCACTGTGAGTGGTAGAGGACAACCCAGACTTCATGTGATCTGCCCTTTCCCCGCGAAGAGGAGATTTCCTGGGGGCACCTTTTCTCGAGGATCTTACTCAGCTTATCCTCCATCGAGTATTGAAAGTTAGTATAAATTGTCAGGAAGGAAATTTCGTAACAATATTCTTGCATTTTTTAAATCATTGCAACAACAAAAACACAATTTGAAAAATTTTCGGCTGCAAAATTTGCCGAAGTTTCCAGGATTAGACATACTTCCTCTCAGTTGAACAAAACTGATCTCTTACCTTGGGTAATATAGCACTAATTTAGCAAGTTTCAAATCTGCTGGTGACTTCTTGAGTCCTAGAAGTAATCCTGAAATATGAATATATCAGTTAATAAGCGTTTTCAGCGGGGCAGGATTTACTTACTTGATTTATTTTTAATTTGCTTCATTGTGGTTGGGTCTAAGAAAGGAAGCAATGTTTTTTTTTTTATTAGTAATATGGAAATAAGAATAGTTCTTTTATAAATCCTTAAGAATTACGAAGTATACTATGCTTAAATTAGAGGACACAATGTGTCAGATAACACAACCTAATTTTGTATAATTACAACAAAAAATTTCACTGAAAAATTGTTCTGTGAAGTAATAAAGTTGGAATAAATTATTTGATTTTACTTCAAAGCTGCTACTGTAAAATATTGGATATATATAAAGTGGGTTTTCTACGCAAGTGCCGATTTTATTTATTTTCTTTTCCGACTTAAATCTCAATGGATATGAACTGATACCCGCATTAAACAATGGAAACGATGTTTACGGGCGGTGGTACCGACTTTTGCAATCACATAAGATATACTCGTATATGTGACCATCAGTTTCGTCTTTTATTTATTTTAGAGTAATTGCACCCGATTTAAAATGATAAGCAACTTTTGTTTCCAGACCAACAACGGTATACTCGTATACGAGTGGATTGATAGGAATGCTTCCTTAGATGTAAAATAATGTCCCTAATGAGAGCAATATTTTAAAGAAACCAAGTTAATAGAAGTGTGTATAATGGGTGCAAGATTCTCACCAACGTTTGTACAATCCATAAGGATATTCCAAGTAGATTACATATAAAACGTTTGCTAAAAAGCTGTTTTGGTCTTTGAGATATGGCCTATTAAACATTATAATATGTGTAGTAAAAAGAATACATTATTTTTCCAATAGATGGTTTCGTAATCTGTGTCACGCATTGTATATATGCGATCGGATTACGCTAGATAAGATTTCTTACTAGCAAAACTTCTCAGCTGGGTTTGTCATGTCTTTGTAAGTTTTGTTTGAGCGCGCGTCAAAGATGGACACCAGCAAAGAAAATATACACCATATTTTACGGGTTTTCTTCAATAAAGGCGAAAACGCCAGACAGGCGGCTGAAAATGTGAATAGTGTTTATGGTCCTGATACTTTAATAGCCAATCAAGAGCAGTATTGGTTTCGTCTATTCCGTTCTGGTAATTTTGATGTCAAAGATGCATCATGCTCTGGAAGGCCAATGGTCGAAAATGTCGTTAAAATCATGGAAATGGTCGAGTCCGACCGTCATGTAAGCTCTGTTTCGATTGCAGTTGCTAAACATTGCACAAAAAACGAGATCTTTTTTTAAATTTCTGGGGAAAAATGGTTTTATGGCACTTGGCGACTAATTTTATATAGAGCTGACGAGAGTCGGGCTGATTTTAGCTATTTGTTGTGGATTTTTATTATGTTTACCATCGCCGTGATATCCAAAACCGCGCCGCAACCGTCTCGTGTGAAACCAGGCTTAGTGTGGGTGAGCTGAAACCCAGAGGCGAGCTCTGTCTACTAATATTCAGTTTATTTTTGTTGTTATTTTTTGACTTTAGTTATGTAATGGGATTTAAGCTCCCTACGCGTTTCTTCGAGAAATATCCCACTTATGTCATTGCAGTTAATTACCGTATTACAATTCCTTTATTAAAGAAGATACTGTTAATTTTAGCGATTTCCTTTGGGTGTCAAAATCTGATATGTCAACTAGTCTGAGGTTGTCGGTCTGATTTCGTTGGAGTAACACTCGTAATTTATTGCCAACGCTTTTTCAGTTTTGATGTATTGTAATAGTTGTTATAATTGTAAGATTAAATACATAAATGTCTATGCATATATGTTTATAACACGCCTGTCTATTGACTCACTAAATTTGCACTTATTATGATTTAAATTCGTACCGCGTATACACCGAAAGAAACTGTTAATTGATATATGTATCAATAGAATGCGTTGGAGGTCAAAACGTAACTATCTTTATAATAGATTATTCCGGATTGATATAAAAAATGAGAAACGCAGTACCTTGCATATTTCTATTGTCGACAATACTAATTAATGATATAGTATCCACATGTTTTGAATAGAGGGTAAACAGAGAAGCTGATTGCGATCCGAAAAATTGCCTCAATTGAAAAAGCTTTTCTATGTAAATAAAAGAGTATTCGTGTCTTTTAACAAATTTTATGTAAATTGGAAGCAAAGAGCCCTAAATTGGAACTTTAATTTATTTTCTCTTAACTCTTAATATTAAAGTTTTGATATTGTTTATGTTCTGTGTCTATTTTTAAATCTGTTTTACAACTGCGCAGTGAATTTATCTTCAAAGCATTTAGTGAAGCTGTCGCGAGTTTATCACTCTTTTCAGTAAAGGCAATAATTAAATTTATTATTAAGCAATACTCTTAAAAATCTTTAAACATTATTAATGTGCCAAACAACGTTGTTATAACGGGGAAATTTATTTATCACATTTCATAAGTTTAGCATAAAAAAGCTTTGTTATAAAAAAATAATTCTGAGTAAAAGTTTATCTGTCTGAAACTCAAAGTGAAATCTGTTAATAGAGATCAATTTTTAGCTCAGAATCTTTTTTAATATATATTAGGCGCATTCGATTCGCCACTCTATCGAGGATAGACCTTTGTATGGAAAAAGTTATCATGTCAATTATACTCGGATGAAACGAACGAGTTTTTCTATCCTCGATAGAAAGTGCTTCCAAATTGATAATTGCTTGAAAACCAACGAGATAAAAATTAGCCATACAAATATTTTATTTTTCAGTGCTTTTTTTGAAACAGTGCTGCCAAGTCTCCCACTTACTCGTTTGCTGTTTTATTCATTATAATTATTATTTTTAAATTAATTATTGATTCGGTACTTCATTAAGAGAGGACGTTCGACAAAAAGAGCGAAGCGGTATGAGATTTCTCCAACCTGAAGGATAAAGTGACTTTGATGCTGTTCGAACAGAATCTCACTCTGAGGCTACGGGAAGCTAAGGACTTTTCAAAAAAATAATTAACATTAGTCTCTACACATCAGGCAGTGCTATTTACTATTGAATCGACTTTTTAGGCAAGTGCTGAAGTGGTGAAGCATGCCTGGTTAACCAGCAAGAAACAGTTTTTATAACGCACCGTCAAACAGGCTGAAAAAATTAATGTCTCGGGATGCTTCTCAGAACACGTTTTTGGGACTTTGCTGTACGCACAATTTGAATGCAGAATTCAGGTGCGATCTTCTGAAATCAGACAAGAAGATGTTAGGACCCTATAATAAAATTGGGTTGAATAAAAAAAAAAATGACTCAAAGAAACGCAGTTGTCTCTGGCGCGAGCAGAAGGATCACAAGCGCAGATGTCAACCTTATGTAAAATGTATGGGCCATTATGAAAAGCAAGTTTGTACAATTTGAAGCAGCTCTGCCGAACAATAAGAAAAATATGGCGTTCCCTTTCATAAAGTATGCAGAAAACCTAGTTGCAACTATGCCAAGAAGATTCGCAGCAAATCTCGATGCTGAAGGCGATTTCGCAGTGTACTTAATAATTGCGTCATAACTCTCAATATATACTTCAATGTAAAAAAAACAAAATAAATATCTTTTATGCTTTACAAGTTATCGTAATGTCCCTTTTGTTGAACAGACTATAATTGAAATGTGTTCAATTGCAATCGAAATGCTGAAAGTGAGAGACGAGGTTAAAGGACGCATTGAGGAATACTACAGGAGCACTTTCGGATGAACAAAGCAGGTTGTGGGAAATTACGGCTGATGTCCGGGTCAAGCCAATTATTATTTCCGGTAAAATACTTTTCCGATAATTGAGTGACTGATATTATATCCTATATCTTTAAAAAAGGTAGAAAGGGTATACTAATTTTGTGCTTTTGAGAGGGGTTACAACTACAAGAAAGAGGCGTGATAGGTATGGACTGATATACAAATATGATCAGAATCACTTTCTGAACAATTTTAATTTTGTCTGTCCGTGGCCACTTTTTTCTGCACCGTTAGATCTATCTTAATGAAACTTTGCAAAACTGCCTGGAAAAATATACAGAACCAGATTGCTATATACTCGTAGGCTGATTTGGACAAAGACCAGACCTACCTCCCTTTAAAAATGAATATAACTTCGGTCCAATTGATGGAATAGTGACGCAATTTGATAGTTATGTAGATGTGGGTCCCACTAAATACTATGCAAAAAACTGCCACGCCCACTATTAACAAATATTCCTAACTTAAGATCTATATTGAGATTTATGAAGGAAATTACAGATTACGAGAAGTTGTATGTGGACATTGTAAAGCCAACTGCAATAAGTGAGGTTGATTAGAGCTAAGAAAAATAGGTCCGCGGAGTCAGCAGATTTCAAAAAATTCTGATCGGTGGGGTATCCGACGAGTAGCCAGTCCATAGATTAATAATTAGTAATCTATGGCCAGTATGCGCTCATTGCTCACATTCCATCCGCTTGTGATTTTATTGTAACAAATTTATTTCTATTGATATTGATACTTCCACTAAATTAAAGAGTAGTTTTCAGCAATAAAGAAAGTAATATATATTCGTATAAACATGTTCGTATTGTAATTGTGAACGAACACTAAAGATCACCTCAGTGGATCTGAACCTCAGTTGTAGTTTTGCCATAATAATTACTGCCCTCTCGAAAGGTCATGCACCGAAACACAGGCAACGCACATTTAACTTTGATGTTTATCTAAAAGTTGGCTCCAATTGAGGCAAAGTTCAAGTCGACTCAATTTCGTACATTTAAAAACCTTAATTAGTTTTGCACCAACACATACCAACAAATTTTGATAAAATGTTTATTACCATATTCGTAAAGCTACTGAATAGCCGTCACAATGAAATCTCATATGAAAAAATCATTATTCTCCACATAATATTACAAGCATTTGATATTAAACTTGCATAAAACAGCTACTATATAACTGAACGCTAGCAAATGACTTAGCATTGTTTTGGAGCCACTTGAGTGCATAGACAATAATATAAGACTCACGAGCTGTACTGTATTCTACGTTATCTTCACATTCTTCATTATCTCTGATTGTCTCTCAAAATTATATTTTCCCGCAGCCAACACAACTTTTCTATTTTTGTTCAGTACGTAAATGGGTGCCTACGAATAATTGCTGCAAAGTCCACATGTAATATTTTTACATCGTCTGTCTGTGCTTAATTAATTACAGAAGTTTCAGTTTCAACTGGCGTGAAATTTAATCGTTTTTTCAATATATAGTTCATGCATATACTCCCGATGATGCCTTTGAAACCATGCAAGCAATCTGAACTAGAATTCGAATGACGTAATCTGACCCTACGCATGCAGACAGAATGCTGATCGATCTAAATAGTGATCGCTTTTTAATTTGTGGCATTTATTTAATACTTATAAATTTAAAAGCATATTTTTTCAACGTAGTTAAAAAAATGACAATTCATTTCGTAATTAAATGTAATGGTGTCACACAAAGCCACGAAAATTAGTTTATACTATAGTTCGAATCATTGGTTTGTGAAAAGTATACAAAATATGATAATTAAACTTGAATAAAAGTAGTTTAATTTAGCTACAATTCATTTAACAAATAGTTTAAGCTTTGCAATTCGTGCATATTTGTCGGACGAGGCCAACAATTGACTTCCCCAGTTCTATCAGAATTTGTGTGTGAGCCCTCTGGTATTGGTCCTACTTTTTAACTTCCCGCTTAAAAAGTGCTAAATTCTTCAAGTTTAATCCATAGAAACGGTTCAACTACAATCTGCAGTTTGTTTTCATTATCAAAATGTAACCTCATTAGTCATCGAAGTAAACTTTATTTTCTAATGGAAAGCAACCAAACATTCGACATCAATTGTTCGAATGTGATTGGGGTGCTGCCAGGACAAAAATGCATTGCCGTGAATGAGACACAAACGTTCAGCAACAAAAGCCCCTTGGCCCTTTTGTAAACTTCATCATGCAATTAACTGTTTTAAAGATTTCGAGGGAGAACCATTTTGCGCCAATATCACGAGTTCCCTATTATAGAAAGCGGGTAGTTTCCTTATATCCTTCAGATTTATCAGGTGTACTGCCTTGCTTATCTTTTACTGACATTCGAAGGTTTTTGCTGACGGCTAGTTTACATTATTCTTCTACACATCTACGAACAACTTCATTACTTCACATTTGTTCAAAGTGATACTCTTTTTGGTGTTTGACGAATTGACGCAGTATTCTGTAACTGCGATAATTTATAGCCGAATTTTTGTCTTATGTTTCTCAACCATGCCGTGGTCCTTTATTCTTATATATTTCTTTCAGGATCAAATTGTTCAGTATTATTGTAATTCTCTATTCCTACATGATTTTAATTTGCAGGATTCACAATTTGGATAGATTCTATGCAGACCATTCTTTTTTTTAACTGGGAAGTCTCAATTAATATGTCAGGAATTCTTTGAACATTGTTGGGATAGGAAATTTCAAGTTCATCAATTATATTTATCGAAAAGGTAAATAAATTACAGCGCAGACATGGATTGGCTGTGCGTAGTGAAGAGGAGTTGTATGTACCGTTTTGTTAGGCTAATGCCAATCGCTTTTTTCTGTGGTTATTCTGTAGCTAATCTATTACAAATTTGTTTCTGTTGCAAATGTACTGGATTCTGTCTGTGTTGACGTTTCTACTTTATGTCACACCTCACCTTAGAGTTGATGTTCAGAATATGAGAGACATTTTTTCCTCTTAAAAGCTAGATTACACGTTTTATTCAGTCGATTTAAGCTTACAACCCTATAAAAAAGCCAGTTTAGCTGTTTAAAATCGGGATGATTTATTGTTGATGAGTATAAATTATGCATAATACAGTAGAATATTCACTTCCTAATAAACATTCTAAGGCATTTCTCATGCAAAATTTTGATGTATTAGCAATACTGAAGTGAAATAAACTTGCTTTAATTAAGCTGCAGTACTTGTACTGGTGGGTTCATTATGCACACTAACACCAAAGAATTCAATGCTAACACCATGACAACCATTTGAAGCTGTCTCTACCGTTATATACAGCTAGTTCCTAGGTTTGAAATGCACTGAACACATGCACAGTTGTCCAGATTTGATTGCAAAAGTGCCTTTTTCCAGCAGACATTAACCGGTTATTATTTACTCGTATTTTCTTCAACAAGTTTTTTATCGAAATGAATATATTTAGTTTTATCGCTTACAGTGTAGTAAGCGACATAACATCAATTACTAAAATACTTCAATCCCAGATAGTTGTTGTAAAATATTTAATTGATTTATATTTGTTTTAAATAATATTATAAAAATACTATTGCTCTTAAGTTCGAAAAGAGGCAGTGAAGGCGTGGATTGATTAGCGTCAATTCGACCATGAGTCGATTTTGCTATATCAGACAAACTACTAAGAGGTATTTTATTGAAACTTAGCATATAATGCAATCACAGTAGAACAGAAACAGGCTACAAGAACAGAATCGGACGCTATATACATATAATGTCCATATACTCGTATGTATTGGAATTCATCTGCGTTCCTTTTCATAATGCAATAACAAAATAGAGGAATAAAATGTCTGCACATTATGTCTTGATTTGGTTCTTTGCATATAATAATAAAGTTTATCAGCGATATTTCACATGGGGAAACACTTCTCTAAAAGTGTGTAGGATAACTCCAAGGCCTATCGATATCCAATCATTTGGAATAACAAAAATGAATATGATGGCAGATGTTGAGAGCATGAGCTGAAACCTGAAACTACTCCGTCGCATTTATATCTCTAGAATAGAATAGAATTTAAAAGCTGATAGAAAATGTAATCGGAAATAATCTATGTATATGAGAATGTAATTAAGTATCGCCAGCAATTAATTAGCATACGAGCTTTGTTTGTATGACAGTGCATCGTATGATTGCTTTCTTTACTAGTTTCATTTTCTCCCGCCTATTTCTATATCCCGCCTTTTATTAATCTACCCGCTTCAAATAAGAATTTGCTTTTAACATAAGTTAATGTGCTTTTTAGTATTACTTAGTATTTAATTAGTATATTAAATAAAACGAAAGTAATTATATTTTAGCTCTATTATCAGGCACATATTTACTAAATAAATCAGTAAATTTCCAACCACAACAAAACTATTACGATTTTTAATGTTTTTTCATAGACATAATGTGGAAGAAAGACTGTCTCCATGGTCTAGAAGTAAGACAGTAATGGGGTTGAATGCTGCCCAAGTCATGGTCCCAAAATGCTTATTTACGATTGTCCATGCCCTTGATAGCCACTTAAACCTACGCACCTAGATTATGAATCTAGTAGGCGCACCATTCCAGCCGGCACTAGTGCAGACCGAGTTCACTTTCAGTTCACTTCGAGCAGTTTCAGTTCAACTAATTCACGTTTGAGACGCGAACAGGAAAGGCAGTAAACGTTCATAATATCAAGTTGGGTTTACAAATAAAAGTTGCACAATTTCATTCGATAATTGTTTATTATAATTAATAATAAAGCAGAAAATAAAATAGTTGATACCTTATTAAGCAGTTCAGTTGAAGAAGAATTTTAACAATGGAAATCATATTTAATAATTTTTTTTTTAAATTCAAAGAGGGAATATTTTGCTTGAAATTAACTTTAAAATTATGGAAATAAAGGACAAAAATTGTAAAATATCCGTTAACTTTGAAAACAAGAATGTGCAAAATTGTAACTGACAAAACAGAACAAGAACTGAGCTGCACTAGAAAAATTTCAAATGAGCTTTCTGCGACGCGAACCAGAAGGTAAGTAGGCAGGCAAAGTGGCTGGCGAACTCGGGTCGCCTCAATTAGCAATAGGGCCGATTTGTACTTTTGTGACATTTACAACCAGCCGGAGTTGTTAACAAATTTGGATAGGTGTGAAAATTCTAAACTAGAGCAATGCCCTAGACTCTCTAGAAAAGGACTTCCGAAATTTTTGAGTTCCAAGCGAGCAAGGGCTGGGCACTCACAAAGAAAGTGTACGACTGTTTCTCTCTCCTGTGAGTCTTACAGCTCCTGCAATGAGCATTGAACGGAATGCCCATTTTTTCAGCGAGTGTGCCGATAGTCCAATGACCTGTGCAGACAGCAATAAGGTTGCTAATTTTGATTTTTGGGCTATTTAGAAGATTGTTAGTTCTTTTTACACTGTAATCAGGCCACATCATTAGGGTGACAGTTAATTTCGAAAGTCTTATTTTCTTTGGTCTCATACTTTTTTTGGGTTGAGTTTTATAAAAAAATAATCCCTGTAAAATTTCAGGGCCCTAGGTGGAGGTTTAGGGGTCGCGTCGGCCCCCCAAAGTTACACAAAATGCGTTTTTTTTGTTCTGTTGTGTTGACTTTGTAAAAAATTGTTGTTGACTTTGTGTTTACATGACTTTGTGTTGTTCATTTATGTGTTTACAACAACTTATTCATACATCATTTTTATCTAATGCCAATATTTACTGAAATAAATTTAAAAATGCTCACAATCACCTTTTAAAAAATTTAACATGAAATAAATTAACAACTTTGGTTAGAGTGCATGTTTTTATTGATTAAGTCTAAAGAACTTGGGTCAATGTTTTTTTATTACAATCTGGAAACCGATTCCGATAATCACTCACAATTTTAATAACAAATTGCTTTTGACGTTCATTTTTTGTGAACAATTCATTGAACTCCTCCATCAATTTGACCCCCCTTTCTGCACTGTCATTTACAACTTTAAGTTTGTTCATCACTTCAACCACTTTTTTATACGACTGGTCCTGATGCCATTTTGCAGGATTAAGTTTTAAAAAATTAGTATTTATTTGAAATCTTTCAAATAATGCCTTTGTTGCGACCGAGACGAACTGCTCAATTCCGCCATTGAATATTTCAGCTATTTCTCTACCATTTACATTAACTCGTTTTGTGTTCTGCTCTAGTTCACAATCGTTTTCCAAAGCTGCAACCATTTTTTGTTTTGTAGACACTGGTACGTTATTATCAAAAAATGCAAGACCAACCGCCTCAGGACTTAAGTACCACAAATGGTTCTTAAACTTTTTCAGCGCAACGAGCGATATTTCAGCATCAATATTCTTAAAAATGCCTGTTCTTTTCCGGTACCAGAATTCTATGCAGGTATTTGTAGAAGCTGTTCAACTTGCCCGCTCGTTATTATAATAGGCAGCCTATCAACTTTATCATTTCCCGTCAGCGCTGGCAAAAGTTTTCCATCCCAATGTAGGCAGATTGTATCCAGCTCATTTAATTTTAGCTTCTTTCTCAATGTTGAAACTCTTTCTTCGCGGATTTGTTCCCTTGCCTGGTGCAAAGACGTTCGGTTTAAAACATACTCTTCGATATTGTGGCCCAAAGATTCAGCTACTGCACTTATTATATGAACTGCATATCTGTCACTAATTTTACAGGCGTCCAATGCGGCCGCAAGTTTTGGAGTTATTATTTTATTCTTTCCTCTAAGGTTTTTGGCTGGAGGTTGACTACAACATGGTTCACATTCTGCACTTGTAAAACTATTATCCCCCCCTGATTCAGATGAGAGCAATTCTGCAGTTTCATCTAGGAAAAAGGATTAAGTCTTAAGAAAATAAAAATAAAAAAAAAAACAATAAAATACAACGAACCAATTAATGCAATTTCATGATTATTTCGTTCCACCTGTTTCATCAAATTTTGTTTACGTTTCTCAATTTGGCGCTCTCTTCGTACTGCCTCGTAATCAATGCCATACATAAAGCCTGGGCGTCCGGGGTGCCGTTGACTTATCAAGAAAGCTCTATCTTCTTCAATAGACATCATTTGCAATGCATTGGAATGTGCCACGTCAAAAAGCTGATCCAACTTTTCTATCCACGCTTTCACTTTGTTGTTATGAAACTCAGACGTCTTTTTACAATCTTTTTGCATACTTTGCCATTCTTTGTATAATTTCTCAACCTTACTTATGCAGTGTTGTTTATCTCTGGTGGGAATGCGGGCTTTTTCCCAGAATACAAATAGTTCTGTCACAACTAAATTTGCACTTTCCCGTAAGTTCTTTTTCACTATACGTAAATTAAAAAACAAAACTTTCAACAACTCTAAATTTGATGGAAGTTTATTTCCTGTTAATGAATTTGAACAATATCCGATTAAATAAATTCGTTCACGTAAAATTGTAGAAGACATTGTCGACTTTTCACTCTCAAGTATTCACTGCAAATAAATAGAGAAAAGTAAATGTTATTAATAGGTTTCTTGAACCAACGATATTTTTCGATGGTTTTATATGCCAATTATTATACCGAATAAAGAAAAAAACGCACGGGTTTAAAATTGAAGTACAAATTATATTTGCTTTATTTACAACAACAAGAGAGATTTTAATTGAAGCCGAATGCTTGAGAAACGACTTGACAGCGAGATGAAAGCTAGATAACAACTGAACTAATATCGAAAATCAAAAGGCAATTATGCTCAAGTAGCTTGTTATGTTAACGTTAAGATCAAAGAGAATGAAAAAAAAGAGTAAGAAAAGAATGTAAAGGTTAAATAGTAAATGTATAAGAGAACTATGGTTTGTTTAAGAGCAATGATAATGAAAAGAGATTATTGAAGGCTTAGATCACAACAAGGTTATTTAAATTTATTTCAGTAAATATTGGCATTAGATAAAAATGATGTATGAATAAGTTGTTGTAAACACATAAATGAACAACACAAAGTCATGTAAACACAAAGTCAACAACAATTTTTTACAAAGTCAACACAACAGAAGTTACAAACAATCAAAGTGAGATTTTACTTAAAAAAACGCATTTTGTGTAACTTTGGGGGGCCGACGCGACCCCTAAACCTCCACCTAGGGCCCTGAAATTTTACAGGGATTATTTTTTTATAAAACTCAACCCAAAAAAAGGATGAGACCAAAGAAAAGTAAAAAAAAAAACTTGCCCATACATTTAATTGTCACCCTACACATCATTCTCGAAATAGTACATGTCGTAGTTTTGCCACCTCTCGCGAACCTTGCGGAAGAAGTCATTATAATATTTCCCTTAACAACAGTTAGAGGGGCGCCCACGTCCATATAGGAAGAAACCGTTGAGCCTATTCGTGCTCTCGATGCCATCAATGTTCCTGTGTCCCGGAACACAGACGAGGGATACTATACGGTTTTCCGATAATAAGTTAAATTCCTCCTTGAATAGCGTTGGTAAAAGGTGACGCTAGCGTCTTTATTGCCGCCTGGCTGTCGGAGTAAATGGATATGTTTTTGGTCAGCTTATGCCCCTGCAGCGCCCTGCATGCCTGTCTCTGCAAAGACCTCTGCCTGAAAGACACTTGATATAAATGGCAATTTGAAGGAGAGTAGAAAATTCAGAGATTCGGAAAATATTCCCGCACCCACTCCATATTCCATCTTGGAACCATCGGTGAAAATTGGCGTACCCCTTTTCGCGACCACCTTTCCCTTCTGAACGTCATTCTTACTTGGTAGAACTGTGTTTACACAACTCGCAAAATCCAGATTGCGAACGAAGAAGTCGGATCTCGAGGATACTATATCTGGTGGCAGCTGTTTTAAAATGCTACTATGACCATACAGGACTACTAAGCTACTATGATCATTCATTTACCGGATTCCCTGAGTCTCAGTGCACTTTGTGCGGAAATACAATAAGCATGAAGATCAATAGGGAGGACGTTTAGAATCGCGTCTAAAGCAACCCCGGGACAAGTGCAACAGGCTCTGGATTCTTTGTGATTTCGAACAGGAAAGTGCAACATAACTTGTGACGCGAACATAATTCAAGGCAGATAGTGCAAAAAGTGCAGATAGTTCTTGCGAAGCGAACAAACACAGAGGCGTTAAGAAACGATTTAGTCTTTCGAAAATTCTGCTTAAACGTACCATTTGAAGACTTGGGCATTTAGTCATCTGCATAATTGTGCATTATTGGCAGGCTCCTCATTGAAATCGACACTACTTCTGCAGTCGTCAAAAACCGTTTGATACATTGCTCTACTAATAATTAATTTATCAACTTTTTATACCAAATGAAAACAATTAAAAGAAAATGAAAAAACCGTGGCTACTCCAACTTAGCTCAGCTCTTATCTCTTAGTTCATGCACTAAGTATTCAGACTTGTAAAAATGTTTGCGCACCAGCAATACACTGCACGGCATAGTGGGCCTGAAAGAAAGTAAAGACACCCAGAGCACCACCTAAATTTGTGTTAGTCCGCCTGTCAGTGCGGTTATTCAATGAAAGAGCCATGCATGAAAGACTTTCTTAATGTGCCCCACACTGGAAACATATTAAATAAGACACACGTCTATATGTGAAATATTTGAATGGTATTCGGTATTTTGAAATGTTTGTTATTAATTTGGCCTAATAAAAATTGCGAAAAAAAATTGCAATCATTGACTAATAAGAGTTTCGACTTGCACTGCCAAAAGTAACGAAATGTTTCGAATTAGTCAAATTAAGAAAACCGACAATTTCGGTGCAGCATTTTCAAGACATCCAAAAGAATTTGATTGAGCAAAGTTATATTGCAACCGGAGAATACAATTCGCTTATTGAAACCACACAAAGTTTTATTAAGACTCTCTTTTCTTATAATTAAGAGAGTAGTGATGATGACCTCTACTCAAAGAGAGGAAGCGACGGAGAGAGCAGTAGCGATAGCAAAGAAGACAAAGAAAAGACATTCAATTCCCTCCAAATTTATTTACCGTTCCGACCATTTTTTTTGGTCACACGTATAGTGTATGTGAATTTATTATATTTGTTGTAAAAATATTCCATATCCCTGTAGTGAAAATTATAGGCAGTCTTCAAAATGTACTACTAAATTTAATAGTAAAAAATCAAGTGGTTAATTTAGTAGTTCAAAACTTATTTATAAGATAACCATTTGCTGACTTTTGCGGCACTTCATTGCCGTGTATACTAAATTTTTCCTTTCTTGTCAATTTAATAAAAAAGGAAGTAAAGACAAACATTGGAATTTGAAGAAAAACAGTTATTTTTATAATTTCAATCACTTTTTGTAATCCCTCAATTTAGAGATAAATCTTCAAGTTAACGCGTGTTTTAAAATATCCGCAAGTGTTCGCAGAGAAAAGTAGAAATGCGACACAATGAATTAACATGCTGAATTAATGTCGAGTACACATTATTATATTATATACACACATACATATACTCGTATATGAATTTTACATATAATCTGAGTTTTACTATTACTTTAACTAGTTGGTTTCACTGCTGGGATGTTGTCTAAAATAGCGAATATTCGGAGAAAAAAATCAGGGCTACGTTTAAATTAAACTTTTAGGGGGTCACTTTATTTGTATTTTAGAAAGAACTGCGAAACTTCTAAAAAGAAATGGTTATAATAAATCAAAAAAAATTGTATTTTTTCATTTGGAATTGAAAACTCAAATGTTAACAAGTTCTTTTCATAAATAATAACTATTCTTAATGTAAAATCTGATCCAATTGCTTTCCATTTACACTTCTGTTCACTGTAAACGCACCATAGTAATCATAAGATGTAGAATAATAATTATTTGGTTTTTTGACATAATATTTATTTATTTTATTTTTAAAAAAGTTTATACACAAATAAATTTAATGCTAAACTTATTACCTAGGCAACTAACAACTAAGGTCTTCGGCCTAACTATTAATAAAATTAACTAGTATTAAACTAATAAAAGTATATACATATATATTTTATATTTATATGTCAAAGTAAATCTGACAGAGGTGGAGCAGTGAATTTACGTCTTTTATGTTTTCTGTGGATATATTTTGTAATGCATGTGGTAAAATGATTTGTTTAAAAAAATGTAGTTGTTTTTGAACCACAGTCGGGCAGCTGTTGATGAGATGGACTATTGTTAGTGTGTGGGAGTTGCAAAGTGGGCAAGTTGGTGGTAATGTTCCTTCAAATAAATATTTATGTGTGATCAATGTGTGCCCAAGACGGATCCTTATGTATTTTCGTAAGTTCAATTTGGATATGTTACTTGGGTATCTGGATGCATTCCCGTCTGGGTTAATTAGTTTATAATTGTGGGAGTATTGAGTCCAGTTTTATTTTCGTTGGATAGAATGGTATGCATTTATTTGGTTTTTTAAGTCGCTTCTGCTGTATGTGGGATGAATTAAAAGTGGTGCACTTGTAGCATATTTTGCGGCTGCGTCGGCCAGGGTATTTCCAATAATTCCAGCATGTCCCGGTATCCACATTATTTTTGTTTTATGGGGAAGTGTGATTAAAATATCACGAATTTTGCATATTATTTCGTCTCCGTGTGATGGGTTTTGAACAGCTTTGATAACCGACTGTGAATCGGAGCATATAATATATTTTCCTTTTTGTATTTTGCAATATTTTAAAGCTGTATATATTGCTTCGGCTTCGGCATAATATTATACTACTAATAACTAAAATAATTAATAAAAATTCATTTATATTAAAATGGGGTCCGACTGCCCCAGTAGTACCCCAAGCGTGGCTAAATATGCATGGCCATGAACGAATGAAAGTGCACAGTGGACAGTAAAAATATTAGAATTTGGAACAGAGAGAGACGAAAATTAAGAAATTGCCGGTCAAAAGAGAATTCCACGTTCTTACAGTATTCTCACATATAGCAACAGTTTCAATAATCTCAGAAAAATCTTCAAAATAGGTCAAAAATGCAGCTAAACGAATTAATTTAACCGCTTTATGCTTTTAATTAAACAGAGGTATTGTTTCTTTCTTTAATAATGAAGAAAACAATTTTTTATTTTGTCAAATTAATTTTTTTACTTAAACGCAACTGGAATATTTCGACTTGTGGATTTTGTGGGTTCATTGACAATGAGAAATTATCAAAGAAATTCTATGTTTTCATTTATTTTGAGAAGTTACGTGAATTGAGGAATGACAATAGTTAGAATTAGGGGGGGGGTGCACTGTATTTTTACCACTACACACATCAATTTTAAAAACTCCTCTCAGTAGCAGAGCTCGCACAAATACATTCAAATTAACTGTCTATTCTTGTATGTTCTTTGGCGATAGCGTCGCCAATTCTAATGAAGATTTGGTATCTGTGTCAGTTGTCGCATGTAATCAGAACAAGATTCTTATTCAATATTATTTGTATAAGTAAAAAACACGTACCCCTACGCTGGGTAGTCACCTTGTTGCGGTGTAGGGGCTTACTGTGTGCTGGAACATGGCACATGAAAGACGGTGACATGGTCCAGTTACGCAAACTAAGAACTACCTTCAACGCACAGGTTGAAAGTAGTTTTCTACGATTCCTGCTCAGTCGTTAAGGCTAGTTAGTAGTCGTACTGGCCAATATCGAACGTCTCACTGAGACCGCCGGATCGCCTAGACACTAACAATTGGTCAGCCCTTCGGGGAAGTGCGGCAATTACTTTACAGACCAATGGCCCACTTTCAGTACGGTCATGTCTCTGCTGGACTTGGGTCGCCGATTGTCGGGCGGGGGAGAGAGAAAACTCCCTGGGGCAGGGTTCACCAGACATATTGGCCCATAAAAAAAAAACACCCTAAATTCACGGTGGAACAGCTATGCCAGTGAGCTTGCTTGACGGGGTAGAGTCAAGCTTAATAGCGAACTCCGTACGAGGTCCGGCGAACCTACGGTTTTAATTAGCCTTACCACGGGGGCGCCCGTGGGTGACCAAAACGCAAAAGAAAACTAAAGAAAAATATATGGAAAACTTAAGCCTATATGAAAAAAAAATGGACTGCACACCTTCAAATGTGCATATTGTGGCTACAATGAGCCAACAGCCATCATTGGCCGAGGGGGCATCTGGTCCCATCGACAATGAAAGCATGGAGCACGACCTGTTGGGGGGGGGCACCCGGTCCCTTAACCGACAGGCCGGAGGAGATGGACATCCCACTTAGCCAGGAATCGGCTGGGGTGTCTATCTCCTCGGAACAGGAGAGAAATCTTCTTGAACCTGCTCCAGAGAAGATTCCAAAACTTAGGGTGAAGCTGTCCGGAGCTGGACGTAAACGTTTTAAGGCTTTGCTTACAGCTCGGTCCTTGGCGGCAAATCCAGCCAACGTGTCTGCGCGATGGACCCCTAAAAGATCCCGTTCAGATGGCTCCACGCCGACATCGAACTCCAGGCCGACAAAGCGGTTTGCACAAGAGGGCAACAAAAACATTGATAAAATGTCAATAGTGCCCCCAGCGGACCCGCCGGTGTGTGGTGAGATGAAGGAGGCGGAGACCTTACTTGGGGGCGAACCTGGTCCCAGTAAGAGGGTGGCGAGTGTCTCTGAAAGACATGGCGTGCAGGGCGCCTCCTTGGGGGTCCCCTGCTCAAAGCCTACTCTAGCGGAGACAGTCTGCTCCAAAAAGATAGGGGTTATACCTAGCAATTTCCCGGAGGGCATATGGTCCACTGAAGAAATTGGGAAGGTACAACGGTGCATTCTCGACAAGATGTTCGAGACTCGTGGGGGCCCAGTGAAGCCACACTTTGCAGGCTGTAGTTTCAAGCCTGGATGGTTGACGATCAACTGTCTGGACGACGAAACCGTAGCCTGGGCTGAAGAATGGATACCAGCCATGAAGCCATGGGAGGGGGCTGAGTTGAAGGTGGTGGACGAGGCAAAAGTGCCAAAGGCCAAGATCTTCGTTGGCTACTTTCCCGGCTCGGTATCTTGGCAAAATGACCGAATTTTGGGGCAAGTGGAGTCGCAGAATTCGGGCATTAGTGTCAGCGAGTGGCGGGTGCTCCATCGCCTACAAAAAGGTGACCAGGTCGAGCTGGCAATTGCTCTGGACCCCATCTCGTCTGAAAGGGTTGACACACTGGGTAACAAAGTCTACTATGGCTTTGGCAGTGCCCAGCTCCGACCTAGACTGAAGGGGAACAGGGCAAAATCTGCTGTTGGTGTTGAAGAGCAACCAACAACATCTGTTGCAGCGCGGGCAAAGCAGAGTAGCCAGAAGCCGAAAACGGGGCCCATTTTCACAAAGCCAGTACCGAGAGCGGAGAGAGGCAACACACGTGTCCAACGTCCAGGACCATCTGCTCTCTCTGGTAGGCTCAGGAAATGGGAGAGAAAAGACCCGGAGGCTGCGGAAACTTTGCGGAGCACAAAGGGTGGTAAGATCCGCAAGGATCGGTCTGGGAAATAATGTCCCAGGCCCCATCACGAACGCAAAACTCTTGGAAGCAGCTTCACTGTCTCCAAATAAATCTCCACAGGGCTATAGCAGCCTCTTACAGGCTCAGTGCCTTGGTGGAACACCAGAGTCTGGACTTCGTAGCCATTCAAGAACCATGGGCCACAAATGGGCGCATAAATGGTCTGCAGACAAAAACATGTAAGTTGATCTATGATAATAATGTTGACCGACCGAGGGCAGCGATCATGATCAACAAAAATATTAAATTCCTCCCAATTTCAGAGCTTCTACAACGCGATCTGGTGGCAGTACAGGCAGAAGTGCCTAGTGCCAAAGGGAGGAGAACGGTAGTCCTGGCCTGCATGTACTTACCTGGCGACACAGAGGACGCGGTATCGCGCGAGCTCCAGCAGCTTACGGAGTACTGTCGCACTCGCAGTCTACAGTGGGTGGTGTGCTGCGACGCAAACGCGCACCACACGGTATGGGGAAGCACGGACACGAACGGGCGAGGTGAGTCACTTCTTGATTTTATTACGACAAACAATCTGGTGGTGGTAAATAGGGGTGACGAGCCTACCTTTATGAATGCGATAAGGGGGGAGGTGTTAGATCTCACCCTAACTAGCGCATTCATATCAAATAACATTTCTAATTGGAGGGTGCTTAATGAGGTCTCCTTGTCGGACCATAGGTACATTTGCTTTGATCTGGGGGGGGAGATTGGAGGCACCTTCGAAATGAGAAATGTTAGGAAGACCAACTGGTCGATATATAACTTTTACTTAGAGCAAAATATTGCGTGCCTTAGTGAAAAAATAAGTAACTCTCAGGAACTAGATCTTGAAGTTAACAAATTAAATAATATAATAATCGAGGCTTTTGAAAGTAGCTGCAATTTAGTTGTGAAGAAACGTTCTAGGAACGTACCCTGGTGGAGCGGGGAGCTAAATGTTTTGCGCAAAAAAGCCCGTCAACTCTTTAATAGGGCCAAGTCTAATGGTGACTGGGCATCTTATAGAAGTGCCTTAACGGCCTATAATAATGAGTTGAGAAGATATAAGAGAGACTCATGGAAAAAGTACTGTGAGGAGATTGAAACCCTCCCAGCAGCTACCCGACTCCAGAAGTCACTCAATAAAGATCACTCAAACGGACTTTCTACACTCAAGAAGCCTGACGGAAATTTTACGGAGAGCCTGGAAGAGACGGGACAGCTTTTGTTGGACACTCACTTTCCAGGCTGTGCCACTAGCGGAGAGGATAGTGAAATCATCGAGAATACTCGTTTCTTGATGCCTACACGGAGGGAACTCTCACTGGCTCGCAGAATCTTCACCGTCAATAAAACCAAATGGGCTATCTCCACTTTTAGACCATTCAAATCGCCAGGTGTCGATAATATACAACCGTGCCTACTTCGGCAAGGTGTTGATGTATTAGCACCTGTGCTAACAAACATTTTCAGGATAAGCCTGGAGCTAGGCATAGTGCCTAAACCTTGGACGAAGGCTAGGGTGGCTTTCATACCGAAAGCAGGCAAAAAGGCGGACCACACGCCAAAAGCCTATCGGCCCATTAGCCTGACGTCATTCCTGCTAAAAGTTATGGAAAAAATTCTGGACCAATATATCAGGGAAACTTATCTTAAAGATTCTCCTCTTCATATTGAACAATACGCTTACCAATCAGGCAAATCGACTGAGACAGCCATACATAGCTTAACAAGCAAAATTGAAAAGGCGTTTGAGGGTAAAGAAATAGCTCTCTGTACATCGGTTGACATTACGGGGGCTTTTGACAATGCTACTTTCAGATCAATTGAGGAGGGGATGAACAGGAAAGGTATACAAAGACTGATCATAACATGGGTTCTCAATATGCTGAAAAACAGAACGACAATCTTTGAAACAGGGACAGCAAAGCAAATTGTCAGGTCAACCAAAGGATGTCCCCAGGGGGGCGTCCTATCGCCACTCCTATGGTTATTGGTTATCGACGAGCTCTTACAAACTCTCAATGACCTCGGATACGAAGTTCAGGGCTTTGCGGATGATTTGGTAATTATGGTCAGAGGCAAGTTTGACTCTACCATAACATATCGCATGCAACTAGCTCTTGACATCACTCAAAACTGGTGTCAGGAGAAAGGCCTATCGATAAATCCGAATAAAACAAACGTGGTACCCTTCACCAAAAGAAGGAAACTGAATCTGGGGACCTTAAGTTTAGGGACCACAAACTTAACAATGTCCAATGAAATGAAATATCTGGGAGTAATCCTGGACAAAACTCTAACTTGGAAAAACCACTTATCATACATAACTAGTAAAGCCTTAAGAGCAACCTATGCTTGCCAGAGGTTGTACGGTAAAACATGGGGACTACGGCCAAAAATGATGGCGTGGTCATATAAAACAATAATAGTACCAATGATTACTTATGCGTCGTTGGTATGGTGGCCAAAAGTCAACCAAACAGGAGCTCAGAGGACTCTTAACAAGATTCACCGTATAGCCTGTTTGAGTGTGACGGGAGCAATGAGAACGTGCCCCACACTAGCTTTGGGAGTGATCACTGGACTGACTCCTCTACACCTTGTAGTTAAAAGGATGGCGGCCAGCGCGGCCCTAAGGCTACCTAATCTAGCCCATCTTAAAGAAGGCAACCTTTCGGGGCACGCAAAGATTCTGGACACTGTCTGGAATTCTCCGTGCCTCATGGTCTTCGACAAAATGGACAGAAAATTAGACTTCTCAAAGCAATTCAAAGTGGTCATCAGTGACCGTTCAGCTTGGAGAAACAAGGAAATAACAATAAAACAGGACTCTCAGTTGTGGTATACAGATGGGTCCAAAATGGAAGATGGCAGTGCAGGAGCTGGAATTGTAGGGCCAAATTTCCAAAAAGCAATTGCAATGGGAAAAACAGCTTCCATTTTTCAGGCGGAGGTCCACGCTTTAGAGTTATGTGCTAGAGAATGTCTACGCAGGGGTACACGCAACACCAAAATATGCATACTCTCAGATAGCCAGGCAGCTCTAAAATCATTAATAAACTTCTCATTCCAATCAAAGCTGGTCTGGGAATGCTGTAAACTTCTCAATACCCTAGCAGCGAGAAACTCTGTTACGCTAATGTGGGTACCGGGACACGAGGGACATGAGGGCAACGAAATGGCAGATTCTTTAGCAAAAAAGGGTGCAGACACTGCCTTTATAGGCCCAGAACCCTTCTGTGGGGTAAACAGTAGCTTCACAAATAACTTGTTGTGCGAACAGGAAAAACGAAGTCTGCTAAACTACTGGAGAGCCCAAAAAGGCATGCGGCAGTCGAGACTACTCATTGATCCTGAACACATCAGGGTAGATGCTTCTTTAAACCTCAGCAGAAATGACATCAAACTATACACTGAACTTTTAACAGGACACTGTAAACTAAATTACCACCTGAAGAAAATAGGCGTGGTAGAAGACGATTCTTGTCGACTCTGTCAAGAGGAGCAGGAAACGGCAGAACACATTCTATGCACTTGCCCAGCGGTGGCAAGACGCAGACATAAGTACCTAGGCATTGGGTTCATATCTCCAAATCACCTAGTTAAAATTAAGCCCACAGCAGTTACGAGATTTATAAACAGTCTAGGACTGTTTTAGTTGGGTACGAGGCTGCACAATAGATCTTTTAGGTCGCGGTGTTCTTTTAGCCTGTCAATAATAATAATAATAAAAAACACGTATATTTACATCCATAATCCATGTTCTAAAATCCAGCTGGATGCAGCTAAAGATTGGGAAAGGCTCTCAAAAAATTTTTTAATTTTTTTAATATGTCTGTTTGCGTCTGCTCGATACGGGAATTGCGAATGCCAATTAATTATCGACAAAAAAATAGATATGTACTGAATTTGAGACCAATTTAAAAAGTTTTTGTTGTTTATTACTTCGAGGATATGTTGATATATGGAATTAAAATCAAGCACAAAAGGATTTTTGATTATCCAGCCATTGTGTATAACACAGATTTATCAAAGTTGGTACCAAAAATATTGTTATCCTCAAATCCAAAATAGAAGTAATTGATTTGTTAGCATAACTAACATAACACTAATTAATTTAAATCCAGAAATATAAAACGAACCAGCTTTTAATGATTGTCACAATGTAATTATTTATTATTATTCCAGAAAAATATGCTAAATGATGTGTGATCTTTCAGGTAAAAAACAAATAGTGTTCGTACGAAAAATATATTGTTCAATTTCTTCTTTAATAATTATTAAACTATAATTAATACACATATAAACATACAAGTGCTTGGTACGCCTCGGGTATATTTTACTAAAAAATATAAGGTATTACATTCATAATTGTAGGTTACTATATTATATTTTACTATAATATTTCTTGGAAATTGTATAGAAGTGCGTTCAATTATGAGAGGTCAAGGTTCAACTAGGACCGTCCAGCCAACAATTATGATGATGCGTTCAATTATGCTCCCGTTAATTTTTAATGAATGTGAATGTTGCATGTTGTAAATAAGATATTCCATTGTTGTTTTAATTATCATATAATATTGATAATAATAATATAAATAAGAAAGGCCGCCCTCTGTGGTCTGGTGGTAAGCATGCAAGACTCACACCCCGAGGGTCACAAAGTTCAAATGCTGCCACGGCTTGGTCTCCAAAATGCTTCTTTCTATAAAATCCTTTTCTCTTCAAGTCGAAGGCCTCTGTAGCTTGTACTCATTCCTCCAACACCTTGCACTCATAATTAATTATAGTGTAAGATATAATAATAAAAGAAAGTTTCCAATAAAAATGCAACTGATACAAAATATAAGTTCGTGGTATTTTATGTAAAGGAGCCCAAAACGCCTATAGCCACTTTTTTCGTCACTTTACCCGTCCCACCAGCAACATTTCCTCAAATATTTGTATATCAAGAAAATTCATGTATTTGAAACATACTTTTTATAGTTTAGCTCAATTCCAGCAAACATGACTCGCAACATTTTTGTATTGA
This sequence comes from Clusia tigrina, assembly GCA_920105625.2. NCBI lineage: Eukaryota > Metazoa > Arthropoda > Insecta > Diptera > Clusiidae > Clusia > Clusia tigrina. The sequence goes on along the minus strand of OV050033.1, from coordinate 36,357,071 downwards.
TCATATTTTTTGTGCTCGAACCTGGTCCCCATTGGGAAATATGCTCTGTTCTGGTTTCATATTTCAGTTCAGAATTACAAAATATATTTCCTATTGGAAGGAAACTTATCAACCTAATATTGCAATGGAAGCATTTGATGGTAATCAGCCTTTAGCCGCCCGCGGAAATAACAACTATTAGTATTAACATCATAAAAGGCTAGAGGATATCAACATTACTTCTTTCTTTAGAAGATCTATTTGTGATCGATCTTTGGACCTGGCCTAACCACCCGTATTAAGTCTAACACTAGCTACGCTATCAACATTAGGCCTTCAAAAAAGAGAATCCAATTCCGAAGTAATTTTTAGTGTTATAATCCACACAAATTAATTGCCGGTTTGGTTTAATTTTACGGATTTTTATTTAATATGTTGGGAGTCCCTTTTGAATCCGAGTTATCAGTGATTTATTCCAGACCGACGATGTGTCTATGTTTAATGCACCTTTTAATGTTGGCCAAAATATACTTGCGGATTATACCGTCTCATAAATCAGTCTTAGTTAATATTGAATGAAAATCATGTGTTCCTATTTCTTTAATAAATTAAATGTATACTATATTTTGTACACATTTTTCATCATTTACTGCAATTAATTCCTTTTTTATGATAAACAACATTGTAAAACGTATCAAATACTTGCGTAAGTCAATAAAGTCAGTCTCGTACTATCAACTGAATAGAAAGGTTTGTCTATTACTTCATGTATCAGCGCAGCTACGAGAGCTCACCCAACGATACAGAGTAAAAAAACTTATATTACAGTCCACTAACGTCGTTTCCAAATATTGCTTCATCATGGTTGCCTCGAATCTCTATAAAAACGTTGTACAAGTTCTGTATCAATGTGATACAATGATAAACCACGTTGAATGTTAAACGAACTATTGTGCAGAAAACATTGTAATTGTAGAAAAGATTGCAAATCAACACAAAATTAATTTTCTCATTGAAATATTCAGTTAGCTTTTAATTTTACATTCTCTAAGCTCTGCCTCTCTTTTACTTTAGTTTTCTTAAATGCAAAAATTTCCGAGGACGGTGAAGCAACATTTTATGGCTTTACACTGTTAACCGTATAAAGCTACAAGCATTATAAATTGCATCTTTGTTTATGCAAAGTGTTGGAGCACTACTGGGTATGGAACACAAAGCGAGAGCAGGAAGCAATAGAACACAATTTCCTAGATCGCATTTGAAGCCGTATTCTGAATAGAATTCCGTGGAGATTTTATTAAATTTCCATAAAATCACGCATGGGAATGGACAAAAAAGTTGCTTCGATAGTTTTTATGCAGATTAAAACTTTATAAATGGTATAAGCTTAAAAATCTACAGCGATAGGTCATGATTCCTCATGGACACATAGTTTAATTCTTATTCTTATGAAATTTTCAAGAACTCCATATTCAAAATACATTATTAGATTCCAATTTGCTATCAATGCGTGCAGTTAAATATTCGACAGTTGCCATGCTGTTGCCCGAATAAATATCTGGGTCTCTCTACGAATTCATTCCAGCAGAAGCCGTACTACATAATGATACAGAAAATTGACCCACAACGAACCCCGAATTCCGAAATTACGCGTCTGCGGTACTCAATATGTATCGTAAAAACCACGCTGCCTCGTACAAAAAATTCCAAATTTAAATATCAAGGCTATTTATGCATTGAATACGTTAAGAAACTAGTCTTGGAATCTGTGCCTATAAACAGGGTTGCGGAGAAGTCAGCAACATGGTATGCAAAAATCTCATTCTATGCTATGTATATCCATACCCTTCTAGTGTACCCACAAAATACATAAATGGAAAAACTACTCGCTAAACACGATTCAGGATCGTCTGGAGTATTTGAACATATTGATTGAAATCCCGCATAATACATACTTCGCCGTCTTAAAAGTGATGGCAAGACCAATATGGATAGGCTGAAAGCAAAAAACAAATTTCTGACATGAAAATCAACGTTTCCACGGACAACAACCCAACTGTTTATAATCTCCAGAACATAGTCAATAAATCGTACCTTTTATAATGCATTTGAAGCAAACTAAATGCAAATAGCAGCATAGGAAATGAAATGGCTGAGTAAAGAGGTTAACTTGTCACGCAAACCTGATGATTTGGACTACATCGAATAGGACACTTTCCGTCGTAGCATCCTACATTAAAGAGTAATTAAAGCCAAGACTAGAAGTAAAATATAATTATTTAATCTGTCGCATAGTCGCTTTAGCTATATGAAAATGATAGATTACAAATTTATTTTACACTTCCCTCGCCGATTAATAACAGTTTCTCAAAAGCGTCTATATTCCCAACAGACGTTTTTGTTCGTAGTCGTCAACTTAATAACTGTATCTTCAATTGAATATATAAAAATTGCACACTATTTAAACTACTTCAATTCTACTGGTCTCAAAAGTATTGGAAACATTCCCATATGCCACTCCACCACAATGGGTCGACTTTGGCCCTGCTAACTAGTAACTATAACCCCCGCACCATCTAAAAGCTATTTGTCCAATGTGGTCATGAATCCAGACTATTTTGATTGTCATATCAAAGTAACTCAAATGGACGCATAACAAGGAAACTATAATATCTCGAATGAATTCCTAAGCAAAAACAAAAAATCAATCACCAGAGTGGAAAGAATTTATATTAGAATCGATATAGTGATTTTCACGTCACATTATTACAAACATCTCATTCCCAAAGAAAGTAGTCTGCAGGGGCGCTCTAACAGATCATCACATATTCATCGAAAGCCCCACTATCCATATCGAACCTATTAAAATTGTGATGAAAAAACGTCCTTATAACTAAGGTGGGTTAACACAACTACACGCTTCTTTCCTTGTAGAAATCATTCCTAGCAACATCTGGGCCTGTGTTTTTCTCATATTGACTGAAATCCGTTTCGATTACTGGAAATAGTAATTCCAAGTTTTGTTTTTTGTTTTAAAATTGTTAAATGTAAATGGAACTATTCTTTTCCATACATTAATTCCATTTTTACAAATATTATTTATATAAAATGTACGCTTGATTTGTAAAATTGACATCGAGAATGCTAAGCACTTTAAATTATTGTATCGTTTTCTGGCTACTCAGCGAGAAGGCGAATATCCACGTAGCGAAAATGCAAATTTATTTTAATAATTAATAATTTTTTTTGTTGACTCGGATAGTCGTGAGTCCACTGTCTGCCATTATTAGCATGTAATGAACTTAACTATCAAACTTATGTAATTAAAATAATCGTGTGCACACTTGTTAGATTTTTATATAGACACATATACGAAAATACCAATCCTTGCTGTGTGAGTATGTCCTGTTAGTTTCACTTCAAAAACGTCTAAGCCTTATTTGCAAATGCATCTGTTTAACCGGTCACAAAATATACATACATACATATGTATGCAATCTTTAGCCCGTATTTTATACTATCGAAACTTTTGTTTCAATATGCATTTATTATTTATTTACATACCAGCTTGAAGCACAAGGTCATTAATCGACAGGTTATGCACTGATTGCAAAAAAAACGAAACAAAAAAAGCACGAACAAATGTTGAAACGAACAATTACTTAAGATCAATTACAATTTGAGGTTGAAATTAAAATAAAAATAACATTTAATAACAGCAGCCAATTATAAAAACCGTTTTAGGAATAGATAAAAATAAGAGTTTATAAAAAAATCTCACTTGATGAAGGAAAAATGACACAAAACTCAATTAAAAACACAGAAAGGAAAAGCCACTGACATACCATTCAGCCACACGCTCGCTAGCCCACTAACTTAGTATAAGTACGCTGCCAAAGACACAACTGATCGAGTCTATTTGTTCTCTCTTTGAAAAAGCCAACAAGCTCATAAAAACGATAAAAACTGTACTCGCTTCCAGAGAGTCGATGAGCAGTTTTAATTGCTCAGCGAACTAAAGCGTGCAGAGCTTGATAATTCAACACGATTCGTTACGAATACGCTACACGCCAACAGATGTAAATACAAGTATTCAAAATAGGTTATTAATACATCACCGGGACTACCTTTGAAAACTTAACTTGATGCAGTTTTTAAACTGAATTATTACTTTCAGTTGGTATGATTTAAGAGACGCTACCTACCAAATGTCTAAATTAAACACTCCTAACAATGTCCACACATATCCATGTGGTGTCTATAAATACACTTTTGTACATATATAATGCGTATGCATTTCAATATCACAGTGAACAACTAAACGGATATATTGAATCGTCGATAGGCACTGGTAAAGCTTCGTGTTGCGAGTGTTTTTCCGCTCCTATCCATTGTCTATTCTCAAAACAACGCAGCGATTTGCACGTGCAGGTTACATACGGAAGATACTTACAATACCCGTCAATATATTCAAATCACCCGCGGACAGATTTGTAAAACTACGAGCCTGTAAGATATGAAATGTGATTTCTGGTTTCAATGATATTTTTCGCATACTATTATTTCAAGATTTTTATTGATGAATTATTGCCGTTGAACTTTAGACTTTTATGTTTTCCAGTAATTCAATTAATAATATAATGCATTGGAAAGAATTCTAGTTTATTGGATAATCATAATCATTTGAGTGAAGTGAAGATGTGTTGCCCACTCTGCCATCCGTTCACAAGGCAACAAAATGTACAAATCGTTGCTAAAAAAACATTAATAAAGCCCTTCCACTCTTTCTTATCCCTCGGTAATGTGCTTTGTCAAAAAATTGTTCCTTTTATACATTATTTTATCCCAATTCAACGTGTAATGCACTGACCACAAACATTTTTGAATTCCCATGATTGACTCCTCTAAAATGTACGCTTCTTAGCAACAGTTCTTCACGTGGGTGAAAAAGAAAATGTTCATTTTAATTTATAATGTATTTGCAATTGAATGCTTACTTTAATAACTGATGATTTACCGTAAAAATAATAATTGCATATTTCTTTTTAATATAATGCAGTAGTAATAGTTCTTAAATTATGTTTTCTCTCTTTTTATTTTTCTTTTAATTTAATATGATCTTGTTGACTGCTGTGGAAAACTTGGTTGGGTCACTTCTCCTAATCCTTGCCATTTTTCACTTCAGCTAAATTTAGGAAAAATAAAAAAATGAAATGAAATTGTTATGTGATTACGCTGCAAGTAGAAAGAAACAAACAAATAATACAAATATTTTATTAAAAATTTACGAACAATTGTCTGTTATAAATGGATGAAACAAGCTTTTCTTGTGACTTTTGAGCAAATTAATGAGATGGGATATCAAATAGTTTCGATGTTCGAAATTGCATGAATGTATTATATGAATATGAATGATCAAAATTACTGTATTAGCATATTTAATAATTGATTTATTTCAGCCACTCGAATACAAAAATGAATTTATATATTGACAAAAACCACACATCTGAAAATGTAACAATCTTGAATTGCAAGAATCTTACAAAACGTAAAATTCACAAAACTACACAAAATATTTATTTGCAGTTTCATTTTAGGAACGGTAGAAGCACTGAAATCTTCAGTTCAATTCTGTGTTTTGACGCTTCTGTTGACGTTCGAATCGCAAATAGGAACTAATTGAATGAATACACTCTGAACTCGAAGTGACGTAGAACTTTATTAGTCGTGTGACGTGCACAAGCAGAGCAATGTGTAGGAAGCACGCAATAAATTTGAAATTATTCCATGCGACTATAAAGACAGAGAAATATACATATCTACATCGATATTAAACAATGGCTTTCATAACTGATCACGTGATATACTTACACACCAACACCACAAATATATATTATAGGACATAAATTCCTTCCATACAAGTGGCGTGCGTATTGGATACAGAAATTAAACCAATAACATCACAACAATTCTGTAAGCGACATGTAACATGAAACATTAATTGGCAATTGACACTCGAAACAGTTCGTATGCTGCACAAACAAATATTTCTTTAATTTTGCACTCAACTGACAATCAAATGCAATTTGATCTGAATTTGCAGGCGGTTCCACTGCTATTTTAGAAGTAATTGCTTCCATTTGCAGTTTACCCAACACCGGTGGAATAGCAGTTCTAAACACGTCTAATTCCATTTCTATACGTATACAAGACAATAGTTTAAAAAAGCACTTTCTTTGCCAAATAATTAATAAATATGCTATGATTTTCGAACTGAGTAGAGAGGAAAATGTTTATCCATATTATACCTGCTGCAATGCCCGCAATGGCCTCCGAAGCGAAATGTTTGACATCAACATCTGTGTCTGCATTCAGTTTCTCCAAAGTGGGTTTAACTTGTGAATCGATAACAGCAGCGTCTAAGTAAATCGAAATCTTCTGTAGACTTTTGGCGACATTAAAGCGCACATTAGCAACGGGATCCACTGCCAGTTGTAAGACCGTTGGCAACAATGATTTTGTGGTGATGTCTGTACCGCAAACCTCAGCAAGCATGTTAAGGCAGAATAGACAAGTCATCCCTAAAGGCAATAATGTTTATAAAAACGTTGCTATATACATATATAATTGTTGTTGTCTTACTGTGCAAGTAATTTTTATTCCGAGCCATAACAGTAATCATAGGTATAATTGCTTGTTCGGCCCAAGGGGCTCCGAACTGTTCCACCAGCTTCTTCATATTTAATGTGGCTGCTTCGCGAATGGCATATACATGATCGTTCAACCAACCCATGCACAGTCCTCGTAACTTTTGGTCGAAGAATTCCTGTCCCAGCTGACCAGCAAGGGCGGGCATGTACTCGATGATAGCTAAACGAACACGCCATTTTGAATCCTCGGCAAGCTCAACTATTGCCGGCAACAATGACTGCAAATAATGTATTCATAAACAGATCCATATATTTTCGTTTCTAGTATTCTACTTACTTGTGATAGCTGCTGAATGCCAATTACATCATTAACGCAGTCCAAGTTGGAAATTATATTTAAACGAACTTCTGGGCACTCGTCCTTGAGCTGAATAAGAAATAGCGGCAGTAAATGTTCAACAGTATTGTAAGCTCCTAGCATGGGACTCAGACCCATTATGACCGAAGCCAAGGCTGACTTGACATGAGGATTAGGATCCGAAACAAGGTCCCTTACATAAGGTAGAATCGAAGTCATAATAATTTGCACTTGGTTGCCTTTGTCCAAAAAGCCGCAGAAGTCTTTAACTTTTGTAGCAACAGCTGCACGAACCTCAGCTTCGGCATCTTTGAGTAAATACTAAAGAAAAGTGTCAGAAGAATAAATTTATAGTAACTTTTTGGAATGTTAATTGGTTACGTTGCATTGGAATATATGTTTTCTATTGTTCGTTAAGTTCTGTTTTCAGATATACCAAATATATATTGTTTTCTTAAGTTAGGAAATGAGAAAGAAGTTTGGAGAACACCAATTTTTCAAAATGAAATGTAAATGTTCCACAAAAGATGATTGATGTACTTTTAAAGGCGCAACTTTTCTACGTTTTAATTTTAACTCTGCGAATAACATTGATATTTATTGCATTTCTTTTTTCATAAGTCAAAGCCCCAAGTATGCATTGGAGAAGATATCAATACTTAATCTTGAAATCATTTTTTTAAGCAGTAAAAATGCATTTGAAGGATCCAGTACTCTAGACAGCAGACCATTCTTCATCTTTATGACGATAATTAACAGTGCATTTGATGTTTTAATGCAAAAAAAAAAAAAAATCAATATAAAATTGAATAACGTAATTTTTGTATACACAAGTTTGTTGTACAAAAATCTGATAAAAACATTTAACGAAAACTACAAATTGCACATATTTGTATATATTCATGGATAATGCTTTCCGCAGCAAAATCAAGATTATAGCTCTTAAGCATTACTTACCTGAAAAGCTGGAACTAAATCGACTCGTGTAATTTCTGGACCCACAGCTTTTTGTAAGTCCACAAATTTTTCCGCCACCATGTAACGCACACGCCAGGAGGAGTCGCTAGCACATTGACGAAGTGTTGGCAAGACTAACTGTTAAATTAGTATAAAATATTAAATTATTTTTAAAAGGATCAAGTATAAAAGTATTCATACACAATATTTGGTTAAATCGCCGTTTTTGAAGTATTTAAGGTTTTAGTAAGACAAGTAAATATATGTAGCAAAATTAACAATTAAGAATAAAGAGATTAAAGCATATTATCCATTCACTATCCCGAATACTGTTGAAATTAAGTTTTAACCCTTATTCAAATCTAAATACGACCGAGGCAATAGAACAGTAGACGTAGCATTTAATATTTTTCTCGGTTGACACTATCATGTTCGAAACTCAATTTTTACAATGTTGAAGCTAACTGACCGCTGATATATAAAATTCAGATATAGCCAAATGTTGTGTATAAAGGATAATTATATACATGCGAATAATATATCTTACGTGTTCGATGTCTTCCTGTAGTAATAGTTGTGCGATGCTCACACAAGCTTCTACTGCTAAGAGACGTACAGAATCCTATAATACAAAGCATTATATATTGTTATTTACACAATATATATTTTCTTTCTTACCTGATCATCCTGAGCTAACTGGACAAAGTTTGGAATAAGGTCCGACTTCAGATATTCAATCTCCACAACTTTAGCAAACTCTCCTAATTTACTAGCAGCAGCACGACGCACCATTGGTGTTTCATCTTGACACAATTTTCGGAAGTTAATGCGTAATTCTGCCTTCACCGGTTGTGAAACTCTAGGATAACACACCGAAAATAAGCCGCAAGCCGAAGTACGTGAAGTGAACCAGTCTCCAGAAACCAATCGTTGCAAAGTCGGCACAACATGAATCTCTAAATCTTGAGCACTGTGCTCTGCAGCAACGGTCCGCAATGATTCCACTGCCTTGTCACGTACCACAGTCTCCTCCACTGTGGCTAAACTTTCAAGAGGTGGAATTAAATACATGGCGTATTCCGGACCACCAACTAGGCCTAATAGTATATATAAATTGTAAATATTTGTATAACAATGTGTGAGCAATTTATTTACTGGTGAAATTTCCTAGTTGGTCAGCTAGCGCCAGCAAAACTTCATCCTCATCGTATATAGTCTCGGTTAGAAATGGTATCAGCTCAGAACGAGTGCGTTCTTCACCAAGAGCCAAAGCAATTGTTGAAAGTTTTTTTATTGAGTTCAATCGGAGCTAATAAGAAGATACAAACAAATAAAATGAGCAAATATTCTATTGCACAGAATTCTTCATCATTCTATGCGGACCATGCGTCTGTTACATACACACACATACGCACAAAATCATATCCATATGTATATATATATTTATATATACATGAGTGTATTTCGTTTAACATTAGAACTTCCATGAAATCGCATATGTCGAATAGACATAATGGGTGGGGTATAATGTATAATCATTACACTTTGGAAAAAAAGAATTTTGAAGTTGCTGTGAATAAATTGCAAAACTCACTTGAACATCCTCATTTTTCAGCTCATCGATTAATACCGCGATCGGGTAGAGAGAGTCATCGACGGCTTTGTCACTCGCTGCCATTTTTCCTCAATAGAAATTTGCAATTTCCAAATGTGGGAGCAAATTCAATGCAAAATTTGTTATCTGAATGACTTTATATAGCTTTATCTTATCGCTTTTTGTCGAAAATGTGTTTTTCTGGCTACTATATACTTTTTCTACGTAAAACGATACCACTTAAATGACACAACTTTGCAGCAAACACGAAGGTTGCTCGTTCGCTGTGTTGCTCGGCTATGTTTTTTTCATATATTTCAATATTATCCGTAAGTGTTGGTAAGCCTGTATTTATACAGCGTTGATTATTTAGGTACATATTTTGTCTTTGTGTTCGACAATGCGTTTCTTGTGGTCTACCCACAAAAAGAGTCTATAAATAACAAACATTTATATGGAACTTTTTTATAAAATTTTTCAAGATTAACTAATTTAATTCACAAGTAATGTTTCGAAAAGCTTACTATTTTGAAACAATAAGAATAATTTGTTGATGAAGTTAAGTTTTTAACGGTGAACTCGTTTTGTTCTATTAGTTGTTGCACTTTATTTTATTAACAAGTTATTTTTTTTTCTCTAACTAAAAATCTCAATAACACCCCCGGTTAAAGCGTATATCCGCTTATTTTATAACGCCGCCTTTTTTAGACTCGTTTAAAGTATTGCTATATAATTTTTTTAAATTGAAAATAACCGAAAAATGCTATAGATCCATAAAAAGTTTATAAATACTTTGAGTGACTTGATATAAATTTGTTTTGTTTAATACGTACAATTTAAACAAGGGACAATGCATGTCACTATGCCATAAAAATTTATTATTTTAAACTTTGCGAGGTTCAGCTAATGTATTTTTAGATCAATTAAGAACAAGAAAAAACGGAATAATGGATGGAACAATTCTTCCTATACTACATTTCCTGTTCAATGGAATTCAAATGATATGTCCAATTGCCTCAAATAGTGAAAAAAATAAAATAATTGCTACAATATTAGCGTATATACAGTCTATATTGGGTTTTATATATATGCACAATCTTGAGTTTATAGGTATTCTTCGGTATACAATATAAGGCATTTATTAGTAAGTATATTGTACATTCATAAATATAATAGATAATCGAACAAGGATAGCCTTTTTTAATTTCAGCACTTTCTTCAGGCTTCTGTTCCTAATTATATGTAGAAGCACTATGAAGGCATCTAAGAAGTTTAGTCAAAGAAGATAGATTAATTTTTAACAATGTAATTGAAAATTATTAATTTTTTAATGTTCGTTAGCTTGAAAAACGAATGTTCAAAATGGTAAATGAGAATTGCAAATGTCAAAACAGAACTGTGCTCCACTGGAAAAATTTTAGTGGTACTTGATCATGAACTGGGTGCAGAGTGAACAAAAAAGTGCAAATGAACTTTGCGACGTAAACACAGTTCACGGCAGTTAGTGAAAAAGTGCAGAATGTTCATGTGAGTAAGTATCAACAGTACTCATTAAATCCTCATCCTTGTTAGACTTCTCTGTGTAACCAACAGTTCAAGAAATTATATGTGACGCCTGTCATTGCTAATTGAACTATTGTACAGTTCAACAATGAAATTTCAAAAACCCCCAGAAAAGAGAAAAAACTCATCCTCTTCCAATAGTTTAAATGCAGTAAACTTGTCTGAGTCGTATACCCATGACAAACATTTGGAAAATGTAAGAACACTTGTAAGAGTCCATTTTTTGGCATACTTTTCTTTGATCAGAATGTGCCATACGCATTTTTTGTTTTTAGAAACAGATCAGGTGTAATGATGTAATAAAATATTTTACAATAATGGGCAGCTCTTCGGAAAGGTTAGCTTCTGCAATTAATAATATAATGACCGATGAAAGAAGCAGACTTAAAATATATAACATAGCAGATATGAAAATGAACCCACCAAATTTCTATGTAATATTGTTACCTTGTAGTCACATTTAGAATAGAAAGCATCAATTACAATTTTTGGAGGACTGTGACAACAACGAATGAATATGTTTTGGCAAAAGGAAAAGTTGCAGATAAACCTTTCCTTTTGCATCGACCCATCAAATCTAGGCTTTGAGCCGTTTAATTTTGTTTTATTTTTACCTTTTTTCAATAACGTCACAACATCTCTAAAACGAAAAAAATGCATAAAAGAAAATCTGTTAAAAATTATTTTTATGAATAATAATAATAGGTACAATAATAATAAAAGGTATAAATTCAACCAAAATATTTTGAAAAAATGCGCTCTGAATTCTGAATATATATTAATTCAAATAACATGATTTATATAGTGTTAGTCTATTGTTAGAAGACACAATAAATAAATACATGGAAAAAAACTCAAGTGTTGTATTTTGTCCAACGAAATTTTTAAATTAACCGCGTCAGTTATTCGAACAACCGGTTATTTTAGTTCAGTTAATACCGATGGGTTAATTACAGGTGGACACAATAACCACATTATCCTTACAAACAAATTTTATTTTGCAATAGTGTTATGACCTGTACAGGTCCTGTACGACATTTTGAAGAAGCGCTATCTAAGTCTAGTACTAGGTTCACTCTCTTAAAGTAGCAATTCTGTTGTTAACTCATTCGACGGTTGTGGTGAAAGGACGCCTGGCTCATAATTGGAAAATCTAAACGATAATTTAACGCTGCGAATTTAAAATGTATTCAATTTTAATTAAAACAAAATATGACTTCTAATTGCTATATCGCCAGTTATTGTAGGCCCGTAGACGTTCCATTTCCGGTTGCAAGTTTTATTATATAATTATAACTAATTATTTTTATAAAACTATAAATTGATTTATAAGGAGAAGATGAAATGGAATTCATTTTAATTTCAATTTTCGTCTTGAATAATGGTGGATTCCCTAGCGATAATATTTGTTGGCTTATTGCTCTTGAAACTACATTTCGTTGTGGGTGGGTTTGTAGCTTTCATTCACCTAATATAGTGGTGTGGTCTTTAACTTTCACAACTTTAATTCAAAAGTAGTTTACTCGCTTGTTGCTGCCGTTTTTCCCCATAGTTTAATGTAAAATAACCCAACTATTCAATTTCAGAAATAATCAACCAATCAATAGACAATATTTCCACTTTTGCTTGAATTGAGTTCCAAAGGAATATTTGGGAAGTCTATTCAAATTCGAAATCAAAATATATGGGAAATTTGCATGATACAGAATTGCGTGTTAAGTAACAATAAAAATATATATTTATATATATATCTCTTCTTTTGAAATAGAAGAGTGTATCCTACTATCATCAATAATGAAACTATCCTGACATTAAGAAATTATTGAAATGTTTGACAGCAAAAATCGGCATCCAAACAACAAAGTTTTTATTTATGTTTCTCGGATGTGGATTCCAACCCGCAGACTCACGTTCCGCTGGGACATGTCCTTTGCGAACACCTATAAAATATTTATGAAACGATATGAAGTGATATTTAAATATTTTATTAAACAGTAAAAAAATTTTTAAACCAGATTTATAGCTTTCTTTAGTTTTCCAAAAATGAAACGAATTCAGTTAATTTAAATAATTGATCCTCTGAACTAGAACATGGTTGTGAAACAGTCGGCGGGCGTTTGGGGAGTACTACTACTTCTAGGCCATTACCATCATATATCCATCCAAGAGCGAAGCACGCTTCCTTCAATTGTTCACGTCGCATCTGCGTCATTTGCATCAGATGCTGCTCGTAAATGGAGGTATAGGCAGTACTTACTAATAAGAACACATTCTCCCGTATCTTTTCTGCAAAAAAACTAAAATTAAAATTCCTACATTTTTTAAAGTAAATTAATACGCACGCAGTAAATCATCCATTACTTCTTTAATGCTTTCAGACCACGAAAAGTGGATACTTTTGAAGAATTCTTTAAAACTATTACTAAGCAATGCGCGCATTAGCAACTGCAGCCGCTCCAGCTCCTTATTATCTGATTTTATTGACTGTGGAATGCGCATCCAAAGGTGCTTTGCGTCGTATCTATAAAAATAAAGTCATATTTCTAAAAAGATGCCGGGATGATAGGATTCGACTTACAGCTGATCCTGGTACAAATAAGATGCCAGCAGCTTTGTATACAAATCTGCTCCGGGATTGGCAATCTGCAATACAAAGCAAAATTGTTTCTCCTTCAACAACTCGGAAAAGGAATCTTACCTCTAGCTCTTCTGTTTCTAATGTTTGAATTATATCAGAATATTTATCCATTTATATTGTTTTAAAAATATTTGCAAAATAACCAAAGTGCTAAACTGGACAAAATATGAACTGTCAAAATTACTTGCTTAATTCGACGGCGACACAATATCAAAAGCGACGGGTTGTTAATTTAATTTGCTCGGCCGGGTTGTTTCAAAGTATCTAGATGAAATTTGCTTACATGTTGATTCCACATGATGTGAATAAACAATTCACGGTAATTGCATTGTTTTTTTGCGCTGCAATTGAGGAGATGTAAATAGCTGTATTTCTTTCAACGCGAGTGTGAATAAAACGCTACCCGTCGCTAAACAGTCTAGTATTTGGTAGCGCTGGTTTGACAACTAAAATGTTCATACATACACATTTGTAAACAAATTTTGAAAAGGAACAGGAAAAATTGAAATTGGCAAATTCTGAGCAAGTGTTGGAATTTAGTTTTAAATGTGTACATATTAATTGATACACGATAATATACTATATATGTGATTATTTAGGTTACAACAATTTTATATAATTATAGCTTTTTATATAATTACAGCGGTTAATTCTTGTTTTACACTTTTTCTCGTTCACAATAGACAACCAAAATGTCTTGGCAGCACTTCTGTTTGAGGAGCTAAACCATAAACGATTACAATCAGCTTGTCTTAACCCTACGTTTCCACGGGCAATTTTTGATGGCATGCCATTGGCAATTTCAAGCAAATTGCCAATGGAGACTGCAAATTGCTTCAAGTTGGCAATTTATGATATGAAATATGTTATGCCATAAATTGCCAACGTGCTGTGTTACAATCAGTTGTCATTTTGTTTGTTTGACAGCTATTTTTCATTTTTTCGTGACGCTCACAGTGGCAGCATCGTCGAACATTTCAGTTTTACCGCTCTATTAAATTAATTTAAGCGCAAAAAAATTTATGGAGACTATGCATTCGCATTCTTTGTAAAAAAGGATTCACCTTTCCTTCTTTTTTCCTCTTCATCGTATAAATCAAAAAATTTTTCAAGCGCGGGCACAGCGAACTAGATTGCTTGAGGACATTTTCAAAATGACGATGGCATAACATCGCAATGCCCACCATTAAAATATATATGTTATGCCATCAAATATTGCCCGTGGAGACGTAGGGTAACTATGCGGTCCATATGTATGCATAAGCGGGCGTTTTATTCACACTCGCGTTGACAGAAGCACAGCTATTGCTGAAATATATTTAAAAAAAAAAAATGAAACCGACTTTGACAAGTTTGATGTATGTATAATCACATCTCAAATATTATGTATAGGACGCGAAAGAATTCGAGTCACTGGGTAGAATTACCATAGCCACACGCTGATTACACTAATTCTAAACACAACTTCAGCGGTTTAGCTAAGGCCGTGCAAGTATTTAATAATACTTTCATCAAGGAGTTTCATTTAACAAACTAATTTCAGTATGTGGTAAAGACCCTCAAAATAGCTATAATTAAACCATGAGATATTCTTATCATTCCACATGTTTCTAAGAAAGCGTCAGTATAATATTGACAATCTCCCCACTGCTATAATCTGGGCTGGTATTAAAATAGTAGCCACGTCAAAACTATTGGCAAGAAAACGAATGTTTCTAAAAAGTTTATAAGCCCGTCGAAGAGGAATAATTGATCATTCGTTGCGAGTTTTGTTCAGAAGTCCGACTTCATAATTTATTGAATAAATGAATAAATTTAGTTCATATATCATGAAGCAAGAAAAGTAGGCTAGTCTGTTTCTTCCTTATATCCATATAAAATTTATCCATTTTAAAAATGCAGAAAAATAATGCATTTTGTATCTCCCTCAAGCAGTAATGGATCACTGCAGTGTTTTTCAAGCGAAAATAACCGTTATTCATGAAGCCTTGAATTGGTTGAGGATAAGCGAGGTAACCGTCAAGGATATCTGTATTTTATCAGATAGCTAAGCGGCACTAAGGGCTTTGAATGCATTGCAAATAACATCAGGGAGTTTCTAAGACTGTCGCCGATCTCTAAAAGAGATGGGAAAACAATTCCATATCAATCTATGCTAGGTACCAGGCCATAGGGATATACCAGGGAACTGCAAGGCTGATCAACTTGCGAGAGACGGCACTTCTATGCCAAATGTTAGTAGGCATATGGGTGTACCTCTCGCGACTTGTAAGCTTCTCATAAGGGAGACGCTAATTAATTCTAACAATCAAAGGTGGATCTGTGCCACTACCTGCGAAATCGCAAGGCAAACATGGCCGAGGCTAAATCTGCGACTCAATAGACTACAAATTATAACTTTAATAGCAGTCCTCACGGGACATTGTCAAATAGGAAATCATGCAAGAAGAATGGGGGAGTTTATACGCATGATTTCTGTCGCAGCTGCAGAAACGAGAAAGAACTTGAAACGGTCCAGCATCTCTTCTGTACATGTCCAGCTTTTGGTAGAAATAGGGAACGTTTACTAGGATCCCACATCTTAACAAGTATAGATAATCTATACCAGTCAGGTGTCAACAACCTTCTTCGCTTTATAAAAGGCTCAGGTTTCGTTCTATTTCGAGGGGGAAGCGTAGCAATGCCTCGCATCCGCAGCTCACAATGGACCCAACTAGTGGTCTAAGTGGCATGACTAGTTTATTGGTGTTGCGGCTGGCTAACCTACCTACAACCTATCTCCTAAAAGAAAAGGACTTGATTTTTTTGTATATCCTGAAAGAAAAGTTTAACAATATTTATAAATTGCATTTTTTAAATTGCAGACTATTTCAGATATTTCGATGAAGGGTTATGAAGAAATATGAGGACGAAGTTGAGTCCCACCGCCTTCCAACTCATCTATGATTGGATGTTAATGGAAATGCCCTACGTACATTTTGTATAAAAGTGCGCGGTACCTTCAGATCGGAATTATCAGGTGATCAAATATGGAACCAGTTGTATAGTCCAGAGCGATGCTGAGAATAGAACACTGGTGGCAACTGGCAATAAAAGCAGTGAACTCTGAGATTGAAGTTTTCTTTGTGGTTGTTTTGAAAATGCGTCAGGGACATCTCGTCGCCAAATCCATTCGAACTCCATAAGTATGTGAACAAATTAATAAAATATTTAGTGTCAATCCTGATACAACAGCGAGTGGAAATATGGTAAAAGTTATAGTGAAATTATATAGTAAGCCCCCAAATAAGATATACATATGTGGCTTTTGTAATGAACACAATTGCGAACGGCTGAGATAGTTTTATGGAATCGTCTAGTTTCCCTTATCATTCATAATCATTTGCGCATGCATTGTGATCAGCTTTCCTTTTGTTTTGGCAATGAACCATGAGTGCTCGTCCAGTATTTTGTTCCATCCATATTTTCTAAAATGTAACACACTATTAAATTTAATCATATATCCTTTTAGATAAACGAAAACAGAAGGTGACGGTGACTAAAATGGTTGTATCTTTTTTTCACGAAGCAAAAAATGATGCGGGCATTGAATGATTATAAAGCAAACCACAGGCACATTGATGCTGCACACTCTTTTGCGGTTAACGCACGCCACGATGATTATCGCTCAAGATAGGTGGACTTATAATTTGGATGTGAGTCCCATCTATAGCCCCAAGAATGCATGACATCCCAAACTTTGTGTAGAAGCTAAAATTAAGAAATATGAAATGAAACCTAACGTGATATGAACGAAATGCAAAGCTTACCTCTCCTGGGCTGCAGCTCTCATTGTCACGCCGTTTGGGAATTTTATTATTTCGCCCATAATTTTACAACAAATTAGATTGGTCACTATTTTAATTGACCTGGAGACACTTGGCTGCGATAGCCCGAGCAAGCCATTTTGCTTGTTTGCGAAGCCATTTAACACAGAAATGAGCTTCATCGCTGATATTTTGGATCTGTTTCAAGTTGCTCTAACGCCCAATCTTCAAAATGTCTATGAAATAAATGGTCATTTGGTTTTATTTCTTGTGTCAACTGAATTTGATATGCCTTGAAACGCAAATCTTTTTAAAGAATATTCCCTGTGGTGCCATAAGAAAGTTCAAGTCCTTGAGAACGACTTCTAATTAATTGTTCTCGATTTTCATCCACACTTTGGTTCACAGTATCGATATCTTCAGCAGTACATTTATGTTTTTGAGGGGCTGGATTCTTAACTTAACAAACACTATCATTTTGGCGGGAAACTGAAAAAAATTACAGCTATGCCGTTTAAAAAATTTACATATATCCAAAAACTAGTCCCCAACTAAGGCCTTTGACAAAGTGAATCAAAACCGGCTAGTTAAGAAACTAAATTGTATTGGTATTCTCAGTAAACTTGTACACAAAGGATTTTATTCAAGGATGCTGTGTCAGGGAGAATTGATGTTACTTCTGGCATTCCCTACGGAGGTCATATAGGTCCAGTTATTTTCTTACTTTTCGCTGTTCGCTGACGAAGTTAAGCTTTATTTACCCTACTACTATTCACATGCATTTCCGGATATGGTACAGGATGATATTTCTTCAATGTCGTTTTGGTGCTTAGAAAATTTGATGACACTAAATCTCGACAAATGTAAATATATGGTTTTCTCTAAAAGAGACCCCTTTCGTTATCCATATACTATTTGCAAGAAGTCTCTAATAATCCATATACTATTTGCAAGAAGTCTCTAACATCAGTTTTGTTGATCTTGGGGTAACGATGGATCCGAAACTTCGCTACTACCTTCACATTAACACCTGTGGTAATAAGGTAAAGGGTGTCTTTAGCTTAATAAAAATGTGGTTGGAATTTAACGAGAGAATTTAACGATCCAGATGTCACAAAAACTCTTTATATATTCCTTGTTCGTCCAAGTCTGGAATCCTCACTATAACTGTTATATTTTTAAAATTGAATCTGTTAAAAAACAGTTTCTGTTATTTGCGGTGCGTTCTTTCAAATGAAATCCGGTGCTTAGTCTTCCACCGTACGAACATCGTTTAAAATTATTGCAACCATGCTGCCTCTTCTGTGGGTGTTAAACGTCGCGAAAAGTTGTCGTCAGCCATCAGTTTCCTTATGTCAGGTCCAACGAAAATCCCTTATTTTATTTTGGCGTATAAAATCTTCAGAAACAGACGAGTTTAGTAATGTAAGCCGCCTCGTCTCGGTCAAGCACTTTAACGAAATTCTTCGCTGCCACTGCTCGTATTGGGATCAGAAGTTTCCACATCTCTGACACCTGGACACTTCGGTAATGGATCATTGTGTAAACGTTCAACTGGCTTCGATACTAACGAAACGTCGGCATACTTTATGTTTCGTACAGTTCTTGTACTAATACCAAAGACATTTGTGGAAAAAAACAACAGTCTTTAGTGTGATTTTTCTGTTGTCTCCAAAGCATTGGCGTTTTGAACGACAAATACATTTCCTCGTCCATCGACCATCTGTATAACTTTCTGCTACGCGGAGTACAAAACAATTTCGGCGTCCACGGCTTCTCTAAATCTTCCACAGCGAAACCAAAGTAGTGCAGATAAGCAGTTTTCAGTGAATGTGTTATAACTTTGCCGGTCTTTGCAACAATATAAGAAACGCAAACGTAGCAAAAAAGGTCGGGTTGACTTTGCACGATCTTTTCGACATTTTTATATGTTATTTTTCTTTTACAAATACTTTTTCCGTCATATTGAAGTGAACACGCTACTGATTCAACCAGCTGACAGCTGTTGTGACAGCACAATGCTGCCAACATGGAAAATCTAAAAATTTTGACGGCCTAGCGAAAATTTGGCTACGGATTTCAATTCCGCGCAAAAATACGTTACGAAGTGCTCTCTTCTTCTCGCGTACAAAAGTTGACCCGAATTTGTAATCCTGTGTTATTATTTATTCCGCCTTCACAGATTTAAGCACGTTTATTATAATCTATAAATTACTGAATTATCATTTTAGAGTTATCAGTTAAAATTTACTCTGAACCTGTTTATTACGGCTATTCAGGAGCAGAAAAATCGCCAATTATCCTACATTGCTACTAACTCCATTTTATCAAGCAAACAAATCATACTTCAAATAGTTCCCACTTAATATATAATTAAACCAAAGTGACCGTTTCACCCAATTTTTTATTATATTAGCATGCCTATAAGTAAAACTTGTGTCTTCGGATTCTATATTAAAAACAACATATCCACAGATAAATGAGGTCTTCAATTGATTTAGCTCAATTACTTAATTAGGATTGAATTCCCATTATAAATTGGAAAGGCACAACATGATATTGAAAAATGATTGCATACTTTTAGGATACCTCTATAAAGTTCACAACGAGAGAGGTGTATATAAGGCAAGACACGATCTATTCGAGAAAAAAGCTTATTTGAAACTTCTTTTATTGTGTAGATAATATTCGAGAGATAAGATTCGATAAGTGTAGATAATATTCGAGAATGTTCCGAAACTTCTTTTATAGTGTAGGGAATATTCTAGAATTTTCTACTTCAACCATTCGAAAGGTATATAAGCCACCACACAATTAAAGTCGAGACGCAGTTGAATAGCAATCGGAACAGTGTGTACATCGTGCATTTCACTTCTAGCAGTTACAGTATTAAGAAGTAATAAGGTGATTAAATGAATTATTAAGTAAAGAGCAAAATTGTATTAAAGTAAACTTTAAGCCTAAAATTAAGTGTGCCAATTGCAATAATTAAATAAGTTAATTAGTTTAATTTAACCAGCGATTGTTTGATTACTACACAATCCAGTGGTACGAATTCGAGTATTGAGAGTTAAAATAAATTGTCAGGAGGGCAATTTCGTAACAATATTTATATGGAGCAGTTTTAGTTATGTGTACTTCAAATTTAACTATGTATGTATGTTAAGCGTTAGTGGGGGGGAGGTATCGGAAAAGAAAAACGATTTTTGTTGATTAATTTTGTTTCATATGGAACAACAAGATAAGTTAACTGAACCAAGCTCTATTTTCTCAGTTGCCTGGGAAGATCCCTAAACGCGTCATTTCATAAACCAGTGACGTTAATGGCCGGTAAAATCGCGTGAATTGCCACCCGAACACTTTTTTCAATAGAATAATCTTAAGTCACTCCTCCAAGAACACTTCCGTAGCTACATACGCCATGAGACATCTCGAATGCCC
This sequence comes from Clusia tigrina, assembly GCA_920105625.2. NCBI lineage: Eukaryota > Metazoa > Arthropoda > Insecta > Diptera > Clusiidae > Clusia > Clusia tigrina. The sequence goes on along the minus strand of OV050033.1, from coordinate 36,336,085 downwards.
GCCACTCAAAGAAATAGGGCCGCCCTTCTACATCGATATCAATAATAAAAATATAAAAAACTCGACTCAATGTTTTTTAAAATACAGACATGGAAAACGGAAACTATTATTTTTGGCTACATAGCGGTCAGTTTAGTAGAAGATTACGTAGAAGTATTATATTATGGCCCAAAAGAGGCCAATTAGCCGTGATAACTTCAGTGAAAAGACTAAAATTTCAAAGAGATATTCTCGCATTCGAAACATTCCGAAAAATTCAAGAACATAAAGAAATTGTAATTTTTTGTAGGACAAATTTATTGCATTGCATTAGAATTGAATTATGAAAATTAAACAATTAGTAGTCGCAGAATTTGGGTACGGAAACGAAAAGCTGGATCCTTTAAGTGTTCACACGCAAGCATTGCCAATATGCACCAGTTGCCGCAACTTAAATTCAAATCCTCCGAAAAGTTGCCGTCATTGTTGTTGTTGATTTTGCTGCTGCTGCTGCTGCTGCTACTGTTGTTGTGGTGGTTGTTGTTGTTGTTGTTGTTGTTGTTGTTGTTGTCTGCCTTCTGCATTAACCTTATACGGCGAATTATTGAATAAATTGCTCTGCACTCCAACTGCGGAACATGAATCACCCATCTCCATTAGAAGTGCTTGCTTACTTGCTGCTTAGCATGCCATTTGTGCTCCATGCCGTCGACACAATCTGTGGCGTGGCGTGGCGTATAAATGATGCAGAGGTGCCCCACTCAACAGCTCAGTTCAACTCTTCAACGCCCGCTCGCCCTCTTCACTCGCTCGGCATACATGACGCAGCGGCAAAGTCATTTCAAGTCAAGCGGGTTCTGTGCGACACAATGCTACGAGCCATAACAGGTCTGTTGTTTGTATGTGTGTGTGTGTGTGTGTGTGTGTGCTTCTATATATGTATATATACATATATATATATATATGTATGTAAATGTGTGTATCCATGCGCTTGTGCAGAATGGCTGCGCCACGCCATGGTGTGCGAGTATCCTTGCATGTGCCAAAATGATTGCGCCCAACCAAATCGAGCTGGAGCTGCTGTCAAGTGAACTGAACCGTACCGAAGTGAACCATACCAAGGTTCAAGTTAAACAGACATCCTGTGGCGAATTATACCTTTTTACGATTCCATGTACTGGTTTGCCATTGCCATCCTCCATCTTCCATCTTTGCAATCAGCATCTGTATGCCACACTGTGCCACGTTCGTCTGCATGCATGCGACACAGCTTTGCGAGCTGCCAGCATGAGAGTATACACATACACATACATACATATGTGTGCGACACGCAAACTTATCCTTCTTCCTAGAGCAATCGTCAGCAGACTATACACAAATCCCAAAGCTCCGGAATTATTTTTTTTTTTGTTTTAGCAACACACACATCCACACCCACAAACACACACACGCGCCAACGTTTGCTTGGTTGGTTGGTGAGCTGCGTGCTGCAGCAAGTGTGGCTGGTTAAAGGCGCGACCCAGGACGACACACTCGCATGCACACACGTGCATAAATAAGTGCACTCAAATGAAAAAGTCAGCAGTAAGAAGCATACCTGTCCAGGATTTGCACAAAATGTTAGCAATTACATTTACCCTTTAGAGTGCGGTTGGTCCCTCTTGGGTTTGACCACGCCAACTCACAGTATTTGCTTTATACATATATCGATGAATAGTTGTATATATTCTAAGTTTTTCGTAAGTTTCCAGGAGAAGCCTTTAAGGTTTGTATTCCGCTTCATCATCGGAACGTATATAGAACAACGAAGTCTAGAAACCATTTAAAGTGTGTACATAAATTTCCAGAACCGGTCCTGGAGTGATAATTGGGTGCTAATTTTGCGTTTGTGGCGTTATTTTAACAAAGCAGTAATCATCATTGGGGCCGATGAGGATACCTTTTTTGTGGCTCCCTTTGTGTAAGATCACAATAAGTTTTCTCAACCAGAATATTCTACTTACCTCCAATGGCCACATCCTGAGATTTGATGTGCCATCATGTGTGGTGCAATGAGCAATCCCTGGTACTGCCCATTACTAATTCAGAAGCTAAACAACAACATGAAACATGAGGCTACTACAAATTAGCCGCAATTAACGAAGAGACGCCGCATGCTTATCTGGATTTTAGTTTCACTCTGTTTACTTTTTGTACAATTTCCGTGTATTGAAAATAGAACACCATTTATTTTATTTCAAACAAATTTAGCTGAACGTTCAATAGTTCAGAGAAATTATCGTCAAGATAGATTTCAACATGGACATTTGTTTGAAACCAAGCACTCAGCACCATCCTCAGTAATCTTACAATGATCTTACAATGATCTTACATGGATCCATCGATAGGCATACATTCTGCAAGAAAGTACCTTAGCGTATTCTAGAACAGCGGTGCACAGGTAGTGGTACTTTCCATCCTTTGAGCTCCTTCCGATGTGTTTATAGAAAATACCAAAATGGACAAACAATTCATAAAAAATCAAATTGAGGACACAACAACTTCGCTGAAAGTAAAGATTATAATTTATGCCCTCTGAATGTATGCCTCCCCAAATGTACAGCTTGAACATTTTCCAAATTTCGTTTTGAACCGCATCTTATCACTGATTGTTAAGAAGCTACTCGTATTTGAAGAATATTGCATCGAGGGTCAAACAAACCCTGAGCTTTATTAGGGCTTCAAAATGGTCCGACGAGTAAAGTAGTGGTACAGTGTTACGCGGTGGTATCGCAATGGACCCATAGTGGTCTGAGTGATTTGCTCTGTAGACTGATTACCACGAAAACCTAAACCTAAACCTAGGATCCATTAAAATAGGCGAGAAACAACGTATCAACATTTTGATAACTTTCTTGTAGATGGTCAACAGTATGCATATGTGCATATTTAAAAGATATCACTCCCATCCGATTTCCATAGATGCTAAACTATCAAAGCGTAATTAGACCTTAAGTTCTTCGAATTATTTAATTTCTTTGGGGGTACAGAATGATTGGTCGTTACTATATCTGTTCACACAGATTCCTATCAAATTGAACCCAACCGACGTGCAAATAGCGCAAGCATCAAGTAAGCAACCAACAGACAACGATTGCCGCATTCCAGCCCTAGTCCATGGTGCCAAGGTTTTTTTTGTTTTGTTTTGATTTATTTTTTTTGTTTTGTCTTTTTTCAAAATATACCCAGGAGCACGAGCACTGATGTGATGCTTACCGACCCACTGAATTTTACTACGCCACGCTGTTTTCCAACAAGTATAAAAAATAAAGCCAACAAAAAAAAAGGAAAACCCAAACTGAACCGAAACAATCCATGCACGAGTACAAATCCCCAAGCGGCAACAAAAACAGCAGCGGTAGCAAAAACAACAACAACGCACCAGCAACAGCAGCAACGGCAAAAAAACCTAAAATAAAACCCACACGCCCGCTGGTGTTGGCAACAACCGTCGCTACCGCACCGCGTCAAGCATTTCTCACTCCAGCTCTAAACCAATTTAAGCACCCACATCCACACCCAATTAGTCGCCCGCCGAACACACATTGCCGTCCTCATGTTCAGTGCCTCACCGTAGTTGCCGCCGTCGCCGCCATTGCCGCCATTGCCGCCGCCGTCATCATCATCATGAGCAGCAGCACGATAATCTGGCACGTCGCATTTGTAGCTGCTGCAGGCAGGAAGCAGTGTGGCAGGCAGAAAGCACGCAGATGCTTCACTGCTGTATTTTATATGAGCACCGCACGAGCGCCCGACAAATGCTTCTGAATTGCCATGACATGCCCAAAAAGACACTCGAGTGAATAAAAACTGCTAAATTTTAGTTGCGGACGCTTTATACACAGAGTGTTCCATGGGTAGGTTGTTGACGCTAATTGCAATTTCCAGCAGGTATATGGTGACACTCTCAGAACATAACACATTATCAAGTAAAGCTGCGTAGAAAGGAACTAGCAAATTCATCGACTTATTAGTTCCCATCTACATGACAATATAGGGCCAATCTAACATTGGTTTTGTTGAAGGTTAGGATATAAGTAATTTAGAAAGGCAGCACAACTATTCAGCTATGAAGCTGACACCGATACCGACGCAATGAGGCCCACATGTATTTCGAGAAACTATACTACATTATTGACAAAGATCCTTGTTTTCGGGGAGCCAGTAATTTACATATTAATTGTGCAATGGCTACCAATTTAGGAATCGAAATTCTTGAATACCGACAGGATTTCAGAGGTGTAGAAATATGTGCCTAAACTCAGCCTTCTACAACTGGACTTTTAAACATACGATTCCCACAGTGCCAATTAGATAATAGTACACCATTTAATAAACGAGGATCTAAGCAATCTCGAAGGTAATTTATTGACGTAAAGTAAATATTATTATCTTATTTAAATATGTTTGAGGCAATTGTAACAGGAGAATGCTTTCTACTAAAAATTAGATGTGGACCATAGTGGAAGTATTGAGAACAGAATGAAAACATATGTAAATAATCTGCTTAATTGGTATTATACAATGATATTCCGGCATAGTTAAAGGCTGCTGAAATACTCGAACTTCGATACTTGAAATCCACAACCCTCCTTGGTTCTAAAAACAGCTGCTTCCATAAGGATATTATAGTTTGATTTTCAAAATGTTTTCAATATTTTATGGAGTCTTAAATAGGGCCACAATACTCCAACAGAAGTATCACACAGAGAAGGGGATTAAAAGTTTGCTTGCTTTAACACGCCAAAGAAATCGTTTTTCACACGACTGTTGCAGGAATGTTTTTTCTGAACTTAAATCCTTCAACGACTATTGTTAATGGCAGCGCACAAGCTAAACACCAACAGCCACGCCAGGTTTTTCCATGCGGTTAAATGACTATGGAACAAATTGCTACTTTTTTGCACAAAAATTAAAGGTACGTTTATTCTAAAGTTAACTTCACTTTCAACTTTGGCGGTTTAACCACAATAACAGTTTCTTCTTGACAAAATCACAGTGTATTTATATTCTCAGGAGGATTAGTAGATCGATCAATGCAACGAATAATTTGGGAATTGTCTTATTTCGGCAGTTTAAGGTCTGAAAAATTAGACCAAGAAGTAAACAATCAAGTTAACTTAACTAAATAAACTTTAGAAATAAACATGTAGCAATTATCCGCAAAAAATCAACGAAATTCTGACAAACTCGAGTATGTTTCTTTCAGAGCTTCAGAAATGTTTTGTTAGCAAGAGTCATATAAACAAGAAGACAGTAGAATAATAATTACTGCGGTAAGTAATGAGGTTCTTATGGAATTATATTTTCTACGCATTATATGTTGAAACTATATTTATATATACACGCACTCTTTAAGTTAAGGAATTTATATGCAAAAAACAAAAAACATGTAAGAGCCTTTAAAATGTTGCGCTTTCGATAGATATATGTGTGTATGTAGATATATTCCCAAGAACTGAGGTTAGGTTAGGTTACACTGCGCAGAGGTCCGTATCCGCGGGTAAGGCTACATAGAACCGGAGGCCGCCAAGTATCTGGAGCACTTCGTTCGAGACTGTGCTAGTTTTTGATCTGGGTCCCCAGCCAGGTTGAGCATCGACACGGGTCGTATGACATCTTGCTCCAACCCAGAAGTTTTTTTTATAGAGGTTCGCTCCTCCATACCCTGTATCCGTGGAGGCGTTTATTGACTCTTCAGTCTAGATCCGTAGTGTTTTGTTATGAATAGCAGGGTTACCTCGAGCAGGATGTGACTCTTCGCCATGCGCTATCGGTCTAAGTGGGATAGAGGCTAATGTTCCTAGAACTATAATCGCATATTCCCATCCTGCGAAACTTACGCTTCAACCACTACACTGCACATGGACCTACAAAGTCCTTTACGGTGCCAGATGGTATCCATTTAGGAATCATAATAAGGAGAGAGACGTCCTTAGCGAGTTTTAAGAGCGAAACCATCCATAGAGCTGAGACCTGGTCCAGTCCCTCAACCCAGGGGGCTCCCAAGTATGCCAGGCGCGCTTTTGAGAATACAGGGCATAGTCACAGGAGATACTCTTACTTTGTGCCCTGCTCCCCACATTTTCTACCCCCGTTGTTGTTCGTAAGTCCCATCACTTTAGCGTGTAGCGCCATTACACAGTAGCCTATCGTTCTGCAATAGTAGTGCCGAAACTGCTTTAGATCGCCCATATATGGTCTATAAAGATAAAAGTTATAGCTAAGTACCTATTTTATGGATAGTTGGAATGGGTTAGCTCCAGTCTATATTTCCGAAATTATCCTTTTTGCGAGCACTACTACCATGTTTTCATTAGACCACTGGCTTCGAAACTACTCCAGCTCTACACTCACTCTGGGTGAGTACTGGCACATAAACCAAAGCTAACCAAATTGGGGTGTGCAATTTATGCCACTGTGCACTATACGTTTCCTGCTATCAGACACTTGAACGCTGCCTGCCTTACTGCACGTCCTGTCCGTGTCGTGTGCGCGTGTGTGTTTATTATCGCCCCGCAACTGGGATCGTCGACGTTTGAACAGCAAGCAAGCAAGCAAGAAAGCGTGCCGGAGGCGGTTGCGGCATTGGCATAACGATAGTACTTTTGAAGTTTGAGCTAAGTGACATGCTGTTTATTGTTGAAGGGTGTTAAAATGTGGTATGCGGCGCCATAACATTTTGTGCGCCCATGTGGAGCGAGAAATTATAATGCCAAGCTTGCACAACGGCACGATATCCTGTGGCACGGAGCACACTTATTTTTCCAGCGTAAATATGTCAGTACACTCTGAAAACTGACGCCGTGCCTTAGCGAAATTATATACTTGCTACGCTGGATTCGGCTTCCATTCGATACGTCTCTGTCCAATACTCCGTATCAATTGAACTAGCCAACTAATCAGCATTATAAATTATATACGCATATTTTAGATATGGTGACTTCTCGACTCCTCCCTGAGATGGGCAAATGGGTGCACATTAGTGCTTTTAAAAGAACGATTAAGACCAAAAGTTATTATATACATATACTATATATATGTATGCATATGTATTTGATCCTCTTAGCTTTTTATATAAAAATATTAAAGATTTTTAAACTTTTTACTACAGTTCGTTTGATTTTTAAGTGTAGACTTTTTGGGTTGCTTACCCTCCGAAAAATTTGCTATGCTGTGGATGTGTCTTAGCAAAAATGTATGCAGGTATGGATCCTTATGAATTCCATACAGCTGTGCGCCGTGCAGGGTACGCCGAGGCGTGTGTTTTGATTTTCTGGCAACAGCGCCCACTAAATGCGGCAACAGCACGAATGAACGCACGAAAGAGCAACCAACCAAACAGCGCAAAACTGTCGACAAAGGACCGACCGACCGAAGAAGGAAAGGCGGCTGGCTGGTTGCTCACTCTAATTGTTAACGAAACGACAGACTGACGCTCCGACGGTTGGTAGGCTGGTGAATGGGATGGTGTCATAGGCATTTCGGAGCAGGAGGAAATATTGTGTGTTTGTGTGTGTTTGAGTTTGGCCCGTGGCTGTGTGCTTGGCTGTGTCTGCTTGTGTGTGTGTGAATGTGTGCTGGCAATGGGCAACTTCCCAACTGTGGAACATTGGCATGGCAGGGCATGAGAAAACTTTGGAGCTGAAGACTTGATAACAACGGCGGAATAAAGGCGGCGACTGCGTGGACGGGGGTAGTGTGAGGTGGAAAAAATTGTCATAGGAATCATCGGCTTCGTTAGATGTGGCCTCAATGGTAATTGCGGGGCATTTTATTTCCAGAACTGAAGTTTGTGCTGAAGCTGATTGCGAGTCGCACGTTCAACTAGGCGATACATCCATTTATATAAGGGTCGAGGGATTTGCGTCGCATGGCATTTTATCAGGCATGGCGGGTTAACACTAAGTTGGCATGGAAGGTAGTGGAGTGCGTTTTGTATTTATATTGTTTGCATTGAACTGACATCAAGGGTGAGGCGGTGTAGACTCTGTGGTAGTGGCTGCGGCAGTCGCTGTGGCGTGGCAGTGGCAGTAATGGATAAAGAATTACATACTAAATTGGCTAAAACAGGAAGCGTAGCCGTTGCTTCATTAAGCAGAATTTGAGATGAGCGTGAGGCGCGTGTATTAATATTGCAACCCTTAAAAATCAAGAAACGCGTCGCGTCAATTGTGGCAACTGGGAAAACAAGTGCTTATATGTGAGTGTGTTTGTATATTTGAGAGCAACAGTGAATAGTAAAGGAAATACGGTGTCGCGGAGGGAGGGTCGAGCCAGCCGATGTGGTCTTCGTAAGTATTAAGTGGCGTCAGTGTGTATTGACATGGTTTGTTTGTCAAAGTATTACTCACTCATACCTTAACTCAAGCGATTTAAATGCGGAGGAGGAAAGCACATGGGACGAAAAATCCTTTAAACTTTAAGGTTTGCTGAATATTTAAGGCGTACTGGACTTTAAGAGTGACTTGTGGAAAATTGTTTGTGTGAAAAATGTGTGATGGGTGGAAGGGGGGAATATTGATAGGTAGTGATATGGGAGGGATATACTAAGAATAAAATAGCATAATACGAGATTTGTATACTCCTAGATTCATCATTTTGATTATTTGAATTCGAAATAGTATCCAATAATTCTTTAGAAATTATCCTTGGTGCTTTAGGAGTAATTTCTGTTTTTTCCAATTGCACAGTTCTTCTGGTTTGTCTACAGAGATTTTCATCTATATAGACATGCTTTAATATATTTTAACGTTGTATAAGGATATTTTGATAATACGACTAAAGTTCGAATGTCCAGTACCTCCACAGTTCTATACACTACTTTCTTCATTCCTTCTACTACTGTTTCTCCTACGGCATTACTCATTATTTCACATTGGACATAGAAGATATGTATGTGGATGTCGCTAATACTCCTATTAACATAACCTTAGCCGACTTTGACATAAGCTCGATCTGGAGATATCGGTTACTAAACCTGTTTTCAAAAACTCACTGAACTCTCTTTAGAAGTGTGCAGCAAATTGTAATAACATTAATTAAACAATATTATCAGAGCCGGCTTCGATGGCCTAGTAGTAAGCTTGCTAGACTGATACCCGAGGGGGTCGTGGGTTCGATTCCTAACCCGACCCTGGTCTGACATATGCTTTTTCCTAAATCTTTTTCTCTGTTAGTCGAAGGCTTGGTTGCTAGTGCTCATTCCCACAGCGCCTTGCAGACCTAATTAACTAATGGTGCAAGGTATAATAATAATAACTAATATTAGAATAACACCACCCCAGTGAAGATGTTGGAACTCGGATAAGACCGACTAGGGGATACCCTATACCGTTGGACAAAAAATCTATAAAAATAAATTCGATGTGCTAATTAATGACGACCATATGAAACACATATGTACATATACTGCCACTTACACGTCATACTAAGGCTAATCTGGTAGCGCATATGTGTGAAACCGTGACTAAGTGGGAGTAAGTTTGTTCTACAGTATCCACTATGATGATAACTCTGCGGAACATTGAGTGCGCCCGAACAGCAGCACGCCTAAGCCAGCGCAATGGTGAGGAAAACGTTAATCGAGGTGGATCAAGAAGTAGGACTGAATATGGACAGACCTAAGACTGACGATTGAGCGGTAACGCTCGTAACGGCCTCTCGACGTATTACCTAAAGGTGAAGCCCCGCGAGGATAATCAGGCCAGATATCGGAGGGAATTTAGTGGGTGAAGGCCCCACACTACAGGGGTTTTTGACTGCTTTGAACCTCGTAAAAAAAGAACAAAAAAACTCGTCATACTAAAAATTCCAGCTCGCAACAGTTTGATATACAGACATTTTGATTGACAGATATACTCTAGATCTATGAGTTAAGGTATACGAGGCACTAACTTCCATTTAGCACACAGATTTGTACTTTCATTGCATATGTGCCATTATTCCAATTATTGTATTATTATTTTATTAGTTTAGAGGGAAATAAGAAGGATCATAGGTTAGCAAGAAACACTGCGACCTCTCGTTTCAACGGCCCTGAACCCTTCTGTGGACTATCATCCAATACCATTGGTGGTCTGCTGAAGAAGTGTACAGATGCAAAAAGAAGTCAAACCTGGAAAATTCTTCCGGGAATAAGAAAGTCCAAAGCTCTTCTGAGAGATTTTAATCCTAAAAGAGCTAAGGAGTTAATAAATATGGCTCGGAGTAAATTAGGAATCATCACAGGCATTTTAAGCAGACACTGTAGACTCAACTACCATATGAATAAGTTGGGTCTATCTTCAGATACCATCTGTAGATTCTGTGGAGGAAGTGACAAAACCTCACTGATCACAGATTGACGACCTTTGGCACACAAAAGACTCAGGTATTTTGGAGAATATATCTTAGATATGAGCAAGATCCCTCAACTTAATTCCTCTAAAATTATCTGAAAATAACCTGACAGAAGAACTGTAGATGAGACTATCCTCATCTTTCAAATAAATAGGGGTATCAGAATAGATCTTTCAGGTCGCGGTGTGTAACACCTTTAAATAAATCTAATCTAATCTAGTTTCATTCGTACAAATATTGAATCACACTTACTATGTTTCAGTCAAGAGTGAGTACATGGTAGCTCATATTTTCACAATGCTACTGGGATCCTTCGTGCAAAAGTTAATTTAATTACCTTATATAGAGTCAAATTATGAAAAGAAGCGAACTGTAGGCATGGAAGTATGGCAAGGTAGTTCCGCCCTGATTGTAGGTAGCCGTGTCCTTTGTCCGATTTATTTTATATCACGTTCTGGTTCTGATTTAAAGTAATTCTAACTAGAAGATGGATTTTAATAGCACTAACAGAAGGCTGTTAAGCCTCCAACCAGTAAAACGTGGTGTTTTTGAGATATGGAAGTTCGCAGTCGATCAGTAATCATCCTGTCAGTGTGGGTTCCTTATAATCGTAACCAAGGTTTCTCTGAATACAACTCTTTTGAAGATAGGAAGTAAGCATGATTAGCACTACATCATTTGCATTTTTACTGGGCTCTACAAAATAATTATTCTAATTTCTCCTGCAATTCAAAAGCAATTTTGAGAGTGGTATTAAATAAAAAAAATACTTTCGTGTTTCGTTTGCATTATTAGGATATAGAAAGGGGTGTGTGAGAGGCAGTTTTTTATTATTTCAATCATCGCTCCTTCAGCAACAACAAGCGATTTTGAAATCATTTTCACAAGGGTAACTTAAAATTTGTTTTTTTCCATTACTTTAATTTCCTTTAAAAACAAAAAAATAATAATTACTCAGTATGCGGGCACTTGCACAATGCCTCATGGTTTTAACATAAATTTTCAATAAATGATAAATTGTCAATTGGTTCAATGTTGGAATTTGCCTAGTAAACGAAGGAACAAAAAAGGTTTAAGTTTAAGTAATAATCTAGTTGCGTGGCGGAAGCTTGAAAAACTCTCTAAGGAGTCAATCCCCAAAAACCTTAAGATTTACCGTTCCAAACCAGCTGAAGTGTAGGTGTGGTAAATTGGCTTATGGTCCAATAAAAATGTTTGATTTCAACTAAATCTTAAACTCTGTTTTACTCACGGTTGCAATCATTTCTTTATACATTACGATAAAAAATTCAAATTCATTCAATTTACGATGAGCTGGGGGGCAATCAACGACCGATCGCCTGGACGAATATTTCATCGTGTACAGTGATCTTCTTGCACTCATTCACGAGTGTCATAATTCGGTCCGGTCTGTGGTTCCTATAATAAGAGTCCTACAAATATCCATGACTCGCTTAGGTAGGTAGGTAGGTTGGTAGGTAGGTAGGAGTGGCCGCCTAGTTTGCCAAAAGCACACTTGAGCACACCTAATGGCCCATTGTGATACCACGGTGTTTTGCCGTTCAAGCACTGACTAAAAAGTTCTCTTACTTGGGATAATGATAATCAGCGCAAGGACAGCGCCGGGAAAGGCACGACTCCCCTATTATGTTGCAGGAAACTATCCTGATAGTTTGATGAACTTTGCTATGTCCCTAATATTAGAGGATGACAGCTCTGTCGGGCTTATAAGAAATGGGAAAGGTGCGATTTCTTCTTCTGCTTAAGGATGGGCAGTGACATAAGAGGTGGAGAACTGTCTCGTCCTCCTCCTCCGAACCACAGCCTCGGCAAATTCGTTTGAGGGTAGGCCCTGTCTTTCTGCGTGCTTTCCCAGTATCCAATTGCCGGTAAAAACCGACACAGTTGGCGACAGTGATACGCGATCAAGTCGAAGAAGTTGATTGGTTCTGTTTTTGGGACTCGCTTAAGAATGGGGTGAAATAGGTTCCAAAAGATTGTGGAAGTGTCTTTGTAGCGTATGAGCAACATTTATTTAAAAAAATATGTGCTTAGTATAAATTTACTACAGGAGAGATCACTTTGTTCTTAAAACCATTTGTAGTACTCTTTTATATTATAGGAAAGGTATCCCGCAGTGCGAATAGTGTGTTATTGATCCATTGGTAGGATCTATAAAATAACTTTATTCAATATGTATATTAGAACATACGATAAAGTTCAAACAAAGTTAAAACGATGTATAGTACTCTATTATATTATAGGAAAGTTTTCATGCAGTTTGAATCAAGTATTATTAATTATGTAAATATGATTGCTCACAAAATCGGGTAAACATAATTCAGATCGTTTTTGAGCATAAATTTATATAGTATGAATACACGACTAACGTGTATATATGTATGTACGTATATGAAAATATCCACTATTATAAGCAGATTGCCCTCTGTTTCGCAGACAATCACATTGGCAGGATCTATAAAACATCTTTATTCAATATACAGACGATAAAGTTCCAACAAGATTCACTTGACAAATGAATGATATCACTGTATTTCCCAGTGTTCTCATGGTCTCGGTTGATTTTTGCGGTGGGATTATAATTAAAATCAATTTTGTGGATTAAGACTATGTGGTGGCGCTTGGAACGATGCTCTTACCTTGGTTGGATTAGCTGTTTTTAGCACGCGTGCACCAAAAGTGTATATAGTATGTGTGTATGTATGTAAATAATTATCAGTTGGGTCCTTTCTTCGCCTATTTAAGCTACATAGAACCTGGCATGACTGATATTTTTAAGCGCCAGCCTCGTAAAATTCTCACTAGCGTTTTTGTTCAAATCAATACAAACAGAAGCACGCCAAAGCGAACGTAATAAACAGCAAAACCATAAAATATTCTTACGGTCGCGTTTATATGTGAGGACGTCTGTTTGAACGTGTGTATGTACGTTTGCACACTCCTATACAAACAAATATATATGTGAGTACGTTAGTGCGACTGTGTGTGCCTGTGTACTTGTGTGTATGTGTGTGTGTATGCTCAAGTGTACACATGGATGGCTTGATGCCGTTATACGGCAGGCACCAAAAGCATTTGGCACTCTAGACTCATGGTTCAAAGTGCCGCGATGTCGTGCTTTACAGCCTTTGTTGCTCTGCTCTGTTTTGTTATCCAACGCGCGCGTGCTTTTTCCACCACACTTAATTCCGATTCCGACTCGGATTCCCTTACCAAACGGCGGCAACCACCTACAACTTTTGCCACTTGTCGTCGTAGTCGACGTTGTTGTTGTTTTTCCCATTTTTTTCTTGTTGTTTTTGGTTTTTGCCTCGTTGGCCTGTTTGCTCATTCATCCGGGGGCTTCGTCTGCTGCTGAGCAATACAGGACGGCACACAGCACCGTGTCTGACCGACTATTCGTCTGTCAGTTCGTTCCCACACCGACCATCAGTTGCCACACTCCCACCCACCCATGTGCCATGACGGCAGTCGGCACAACATTAGCATTGGAGTGTGCAAACGACTCGCCCACACACACACAGCCACACACAGCCGCACACAGCCACACAAGCATACACACCCGAACGCTCACGCAAATTCAACATTTTTTTTCACACCCCATTCTTTACCCTTCATCACATACCGCACTTCCTTTGATTTAGTCATTTTTCTCTCTGGTAGCATTTGGTGCGCCCGTTCGCTGCCGTGCTTCCTACGTTCTTCCTGTGGGGATTTTTATTCGATTTTCCTTTTTTTGCCACAACTTTGCAACCGACGCTACTTCCACTGCCGCATAACTTTCTTTTTATTTTTATTTTTTGTTGGTTAGGTCTTTTTTCTGGTTGTTCCCACGGAGTTGCGTCTTTTTGCTGTGCGGTGCACTCTACACCCATAGGCTGAGGGCGTTTAAATTTCGACAATTTTGTTTCGATTGGCAGATAAGACTGGAATCAGATTCACGCATTCGTTGTTCGATACGAACGTGGAAAACGATAAGAAGTCGTATTCCTGGATGATATTCGAATGATCGCACAAAGTAGATAAAATGGCTGACAACCCTCGGGTTCCCCCAATTAACACTGGTGCCGTTTTGATTAGGTAAAACTTTCCAAAACAAGTTGATGTTTATGTATATTGTCCGCCCTATCCTCCGAGTCATAAGGGAACGCTGTAACCCGGAAGTGTTTATAAGGTTTCATAAAAAATCCAGGGGTATAGAAGGTATCCGTATATTTCTATAGTTTGTGGGAGCAAAGCAGGAATCAAACACTTAAAATTTTAACTATTTTAAAAACAATTCAAATTTGCGGGTGATTATATTTGACCAATTGTTGCATTTTTTTAGTACAGAACGTTCTAATGTCCTAACCTGATACGTGTGGTTCCTCAGCTTTCGGGTTGATGCAAAATAACGCCTACACTACATTAGAACACTCGAAGATGTCAATTTGACACAACTTCTCATTAAACATTATTTCCACCTTTGATGACGATCTGTAACATAATAACCTATCATATAGTGTCAAAATATAATAATAAAAATAATTCTTTATTAAAAATAAAGTAAAAAATTAAGCAACTCGATTCAAAAGAAAAATCTCGCTAGAGAATCCTGAATTTGTTCCTTGATATAGTTTTTATTGCCGGTATGCATATTTATAATACATGTGCACGATGTCTGATACTCGATAGAACCGAAAGTTGCTCACTTCTTTTTTATTCTGTTTGCTGCGGGACTTCGGTTCTTGTCGTGCCTCAATGCCTGATGTCGACATTGCGGCACATGGCTCATGGTAAATGGTAGTCAAGTCGTCGTTTGCTGAAGCTTAACATAATGGTCGTCAGTTGTTGGTCGTCGGTCGTTGGTTGTTTTCATCCCAGTACGCCACTTTCGCTCAAGTCGGTAATTTGAGGGGGACAAGCGTGCGGGCATGCATTATACAGTATGCTGGGAGTGTGGGGCTGCGTGTGGCAAAATCAACTAAGCAGCGCTGGCAAGCAGGCAGGCAGTCAGTTTGCGCATCCGCTTGCTTTAGAGTGCATAGCTGGCGTACTCCGGTGCCAGTCGTTGTGTTGTTGTGTCGTTTTGTCGGCGGGTCGGTCGGTAAGTTCGTTTGCTCGTTTGCTCGTTCGGTCGTTGGGTCGTTGGGTCGTTGGGTGGGTGGGTACGTTTGTTTGTCAGTTGCTTTGAACAATTTCATGCGGCGCGCTGCGTATGTGGCATAGGTCGCAACCAACTTGCTTGTCGGTGTGGTCGGTCTTAGAAGGGTGGGTGGGTGCGTTTTTGATTTTTCGTTTGGTTTAAGTGTGAGAGGCGTGAGGCGTGTGGCGTGAGGCGCGGGACGTGATGTGTACCGTAGACATACATATATAAACGCAGAGGGAATTCCACCCTGACACCAAGAGCATAACAAGCGACTCACTCACTCGTACGTGGTGTTGTCGAGCCGTGATATGATAACTACGAAAAGTGCCGTGTCGAGTGTGGCATGGCATGGCATGGCATGGCATGGCATGGCTTCAGCTCAGTTGGCGTTACGTTCGTACATTCATACAAACACACAATATGCACGGACATACGTACCCTCTGCGTTGTGCCGTGCCGTTCAATGCCGTAACTTGCGTTCTGTATCGTCGTGCCTCAAGTCAAGCATTAGCAGTTTTGTGCGCAAACAAGTAAGCAGCAAGCTAGCGTCGTTGAAATCCCGCCGCGTGCCTCGTCGGTTGGTGTTATGATGTGTTTCGCTTCTGGTTCTACTGCTGGTGGCTTTTTTCTGTTCACCGCACAAAGTACTTTGTGTTTTGGATTGGATTGTGTGGACTGTGGCGCTGTTTGTTCGCGTAGAGCCAGACATTGTCGGTCGACGACGTGACGTGTTGTTCCGTGTCTTGCACCGACCGAAACCGACGACTACAGCCACACTCTGTCTCTGCTGGCTAGATTCGACTCTACGCGACGCGACTCGACTCGACTCTCGTCGACAACACTGCACAGGATATTTAGAAGAGCACCAAGGATAATGATTCAGAAGTGATTTAAATTCTGTTAGTTCGTCGTGCGACTTCTTGGTGTTTGGATGCCTTACTGACTGCTCCGCTGTTTCGTCATTGCGGTCGTTTGCGTGTGCGGCGCCAAATTATATTCGAAGTTTTCGTAAATAAATGCGTTGGCGGATTTATTTAGCTTGCTTACGTTGCGTTTGATTTGCGTTCAAGTTTAGAATTGTTTGGAATTTTTTGTGAAAATGACAATATGACAGCAAAACGTGATAAGGAATATACTAAAAATAAGTCATCTGGTAATAAACGCTTATATTCCCCTAACAAAATATGTTGTGTTATTCATTTGAATTAAGTAATTAGGCTCCAACCGGAGGAACGTTCTGTGTGCCCCGCCGCTCATGCACTCATTTTATGTGGCATAGAAAAATAAGGATAAAATGTGCATTTCACTGCTGACTTTTTATAATTGCAAATTACGTGAAAATGCGTTTTTATGAGCGAAATGAGCGAAAGTCGTTATTCCTACGAAATATACTTTGCCTGCCAGGTATGGAGGTACTTTCTTTAACTGAACTTTATCTTCCGAATTGGTAGAAATTTGAAATAGAGTTGCATTTTGGTTTTAAGTTAAATTTGCAGAATTTTGAAATGGTCATCTAAAATTAGAAAATGCCATACAAAGCCTCCTGTGCGACCTAACGAGATTCTATATAATTAGCAATAAAACGATCTATTTATAATATACATATATCACAAACTTATTCGGACATCCCCAGGTAAAGGGACGAAAAGTAATCCGTTAATGGATATTGTACCATTATCCTGCCAGCTAAGTTGCCTGGACCGGGCTCAAGGAGTACCACGAATAAGTTACAAACCCTATCCTCATATCATAAATTATGATTTTTATTGTTTTCCACGTTACTCCAATATAAAAAAAACTAAAGTTCAATTTGTTCAAAGTTGAAGATTCCCATGTAATTTATAATATTTTAGTGTAATAAAAAACTGTCCTCTCGATGGTGTATTAAGGCATGCAAACTACGTTCATTTTAAAATAAGTTTATTTCTATATTTAAGTGCATATATTTATTTTGTTTATATTTTTCTACCAATCTTTCAAATTCACGAGTTGTACTAACAAACATTTGCTCAGCAAACTATTCATTAACTGCAGAAGGATCCTTTTCTCAACCTCTCTCTGATCCATTGTTATCGGTGATGGTTGTCAGCAACGGCAATACTTACTGCACAATAATCAGCACGAACTATTCCAAGACCTCAACTGCAGGACATTATAATTGATATATTCGTACTTGACTACGCCACAAAGCAAGACATTAATTTGAACTTTCGATGACTGCATTCTGCACGGACAAATTACTTGAGGGAAAAAACGAAAAAAAACACACGAAGCGTGGCCCGCCTCAAGTGAGCGGCATGCCGCCTGGTCCTAGGGTGAATAATAAGTAATCCCAGGCCAGGGGTGCCAAACACGTGGCCACGTGTCCTGCAACGTGTGTTGTTAACTTTTCATTTGGTGGACGGACAGTGGCGAATTCAAAATTTTGACAAGGGTTTTTTTATGATAGTACTTCAATGAAAAAACTCCTGTGTCGCCCGACTTGGCGTAGGCCACTTTGTCATGTTCTGTCAATCTGTCAATGACAAATTTTTTTAAAGCAATTTATTCCTAAGCTGGCTCGAACAATAGAGCATAGTTATCTGCTTTATACAATGTACGAACTGTCGACCTGTAAAATAGATGGCAACAAGAACGCCTCTAAGTACGCTGAAATGTGATCGCTGCCATCACTCTGGAGCTACATTAGCAAATGGGAAATGGATCTTCTAAATTCTATATATCCGCAGTTGTATTCATGCAAAAATATATTGAGAGGATTCTTGGGTTTGATTCAGAAGTAAAAAGAGCAGCCTTCAGAAGCAGCCAGGCTGATTCGCACTAAATTCGATAATAACAATTTCGATCCAGTCTAAGCAAATCACTTCATTATTATCATTGTCTATTTACGGTCCTTACTGCACCTTAGTCCTTAGGTGTCGTGACCATATTCTAGGTTATTCTGTGTTGGTATTCATAAAAAGTCGACACGTTAGAAGAAGTTGCCCGTCATAAGAAGTCGGTACAGATTTAGAGGGATTGTGAATTTTATGAAACTTGCTAAAGACAAATTGCATGGTTTGAACTGAAACAGATCCATAGCAAGGTGGTTATAGTTTTCCTATATTTCAGCTAAACCGAACGCCCTCTCAACGACCGGTAGAACAAGAATAGGCATTGCCAAATGGATAGCAAACTTTAACTGGGTATTGGCCCACGGGACAGTCCTTTTATGTAGCATCTTGGTGAACATGTTGTGATAATGAAGAATAGGAAGTTGAGACAGTCATAATCTATTATCATTATTACATTATATTTCGTTAATAAACCTAGGCGTATAGATCTTGAGTTATTCCAGCGTGACTAAGAGGACTAAGAGATTTCCAGAACTGACTCTGCTACAGTATATTTCGGAGATTTCCAAAAGGGACATGTTCTCAATCAACACATATTATTATTGCCATGTCATATGTACGTTTTGTGGCGCAAAGTTGCGTTTATAGCAGCGATTCCATTTGATAGCAACATATTCAATGCATTCTAAACCATGAAATCTGCACAATAGATCTGTTAGATCGCGGTGTTCTTTTAGCCTGTCAATAAACTAGGAAATACTTCGTCAAAGGGACACACTCATGGCATTGTTTTTCTGGCTTCAACCAGTTGCTAAGCTTAAGCCTGAGATATAATGATGCGATTGCATTACGTGCGTCCGTTCAACCAGGGTCTCCCTTGGAAATTGTTTTGAATTTAGATATTTTTATATCGTGCGTTATCTCTATTATCTACAGTGTTATGTCGTTGGGCAAACTCCTCAGAAAAAAGGATTGGGTACGTGTAGTCACCGCGATCAACCCTGTTTCATAAGTTTGAATACAAGTGACATCAATATATGCACATATGAATATATATATATATATATATATATATATATATATATATATACATATATATATATATATACATATATATATATATATATATATATATATATATATATATATACATTTATTTATTTATTTATATATTTAAGTTATATTATTAAAGCAGGTAACAAAACAAATTAATCATCAAAATTGTTATAAGATTCGAAGAGCTGCTCTCATATGTCATTCAGATATTGTCAGTTACATATTATTTGTTGAGTATGGATGGAGATATGTAAAAATTCTACTTGCAGCATTGCCAAGATCCGCGGTTGAAAATGCGTTTTTGACATTTCTCGTGGAGAGAAGTTTGAGTCACGAATGGTGAACAAGGGAAAAAAATCGTTTTCAGAGAGTGCACTCCACACATGTCAAAGTAGCTAAAAATATATTTTCAGCATAATTTTTCGCATGGTTCAAAATTCCATTTTATTTAATTAAGTTTATTAGATTCCACTTCAATCAAATTTGACAATTGGCATAGTTCGAAGCAAAAATTTGACAGTTTCCAAAGAAAAATAATAAAAAATTATTATGTCATTGTGGAGAAAAAAGTAATAAATCGAGAGCTTTCGTCAACTAATGTCCGCAACATAACAAATACATGTGTTAGTGACAGTTGTCATATATAATTTTCGCTTAAACTCTCTCTCTCTCTCTTTCACAATTTCTTCCCATCGCTAGTATTTGACAGCTGAAGCAAATATCTTAAAACTCAGTCACCCTTGATTTTTTTGCAATGCTAATGTCTAACAATGCCGTAAATGGTTTACTAAAGTACTGCCCTAGTGGTAGGTTCATAAATAAAGTCCGAGACCCATTTTGTGCAGCAATAATTACAAGTTGAGCTGTAAAAATTGTCTTTAGAAACAATTATATTTAAATAAAGGCAATGAAGGACAATTTTGACAGGGCGAGGATTTTCTAACATGTTTTCATCATCACCATTCCATTTTCCCGATGAATCGAGACTCATCTCAAAAAACAGGAAGCAATTTTTTTGGATTTAAGGTATACTCGTAGGACCGATATTTCTAGTTTCTAACCAAAGTTATTAGGATACTGAATAACAGATCATATTGAACATTTTACCTAAAATAAGGCAATAATAGTATACAAAATAAACATTTTAACAAAATTTACGATAAAGATATAAATCATCGAAAAAATAGTTTCTAATTTGAATTTTTTTAAAAACAAATTCCATATTAGTAAATACGATGGCGAAAATTACATATGACAATGTCACTATATCTTGTGTTTGCATGAGAGATTTTTATTATATTTTTCTTTGGGAACTGCCAAATTTCGATTGAAATTTGTTATTAATGTTGATGTAATAAAAAAAAAATAAATGACAGAATATCACTAAAACATATAAAGATAAACGGCAAAATAAGCTGTGTAACAAAATGAAAATGAATTTGACAGTGCTCGCTGAATGATCTTCTCTCGAGTTCACCTGATCATTATTTTGTCATGAGCTCAACTACCAGAGAATACAGAGAAAAGAAAGTCTTTTTCGCTGTCAGCGTCCGTAGCGGACACACCACGATTTTGAGTGGTTTCACCACGATTTTGAGTGGATTCATGTACAACGTCAGTCTGCTTTATATCGCTACTTTGCCGTTTGACGTTTAAGTTTCCTTTCTCTGTGTTCTCTGCTTCTAACTATGTTTTAGCAGAGAACACAGAGAAGCGACACTTAAACGTCAAATTTTCAAACGTAAAAAAATGTCTTTGTTTATCATTAGTTGGCTATATGGATAGGTTTGTTTATCAATGGTTCTGTAGAAAATCAGCCAACACTACTACAGGTTTGCACATCTTAAGTGTGCGCCCAACAGGAGTCATTTCTCTGGTTTTGGTTTGATAAAAGTTTTCAAATTGATGCAGCTGGTTTCTACGAATGCCGCGGTTGCGCGGCTCCACATGTCTTCAGAGCATACGAATATCATGTAACTACAGTGATTTTGCCCAATAACCCCAGCTTGTACGGTATCACTTTAGAATTAAACAACAAATCATTGGCATATATTTTAACTTATTATTATTTTTCATTAATCGCTAGTTGACTGATGTGTTACAGAATTATTAAATTAAAGGTTTATATTCGTGAGCAGTAATCCTGAAAATCCTCGATAAAGAAATGTATACTAATTGGAGGATTCCTTCATATGACAGCATTTTCGATATTTGATCACAATTTACGACGTGAAACACAAAGCAGAAAGATGTCTGCGGCCCTCTTTATTATGACCAATCATGGTGTAATTAAATGAATGGAGTTGACTTTTAAAATTATAGTTTCATCTGACAAAAACTGTATAAAGAGAGGCTAAGATGCGAAGAAATGATTGAGAGAGCTTAAATTTCAAATAACATGATACATAGGAACCAATTATATTGTGAATAAGTATTCAATGTCACATCATCTTGGTTTATTACACTATGTTGGTATATAATCTCGCAATATAGAAAATCAGATTGATTTTATATGCCAAAATTTACATCTACCAAATAATTTGGAAAAAATTTAGGCTATGCAATGATCTCATGCATGGTGTTAGTTTCAACAGATCGGCTTCATGACAGTTGACCTGGGCAGGGCTTCGTCTGTATAACTCCACATGTACGTGATGTCTTCAAAAGCTAATAATTATATTACTACCACTATTTCATTTTGCCCAATTACACATTTTTTCATAACAGTATTTTTCGGCGGTTTTTATTGTCTTATGATGGGCAATCACCCTGGGGATGCTACGAAAAAAATTAATAATAATTCATGCTTCGTGAAAAGGGTGTCTGTTAGGTAAGGGATGAAGTTTAGCCACAAATGGTCAACACTTTTTTATAACAGGAGTATCTCGGTCTTTTTCCACCACTTTTTTAAAATACATGTTACCAAAGTGCGCTTGGCGCACTTTCAATGTATTATATATATATACATATATACAATTTAAAAATTAAACTCAACACAAAGTGGTAACATCATTTTTTCACCTTAAACACACAACTGTACATTTTAACATTTAAGGCGAATGTAGATGCTTTAACTGTCAGAAACAGCTGTTTAAGGTTAATAAATGAAAACACTGATATTTGAAATTTGCTTCAAATATATTTTGCGATGGACCACGAAAATTCTCTTTATTTTTCCGGTAAAAACAGCAAATTGTTCTGAAATAATTTCAAAATTTTTTAAACTGGTTAGTGGAAGACTTTTATTTACTCGTACTAAATACTGTATAGGATAGGGATGCGTTGTATGTTTTGTTCGGAGCTGGGAAGAAACAATCTAAATCAAAAACGAAAATTTGTATGCAAAGAAAGTCGACAGAAAGACGCCAATGCCATTAACTGACAACCAAAGATTTGTATGGTACTTGGATTTGTTTGCTGGTGTCAATGTTGATTACTTTGTCCTTTTGCGGCTAGTTTGTACTAGAGTATACAGAGTAAAGAAACTTAAACGTCAAACGGCAAAGTAGCGAAACAAAGCAGGCAGACGTTGTACATGAATCAACTGAAAATCGTGTTGAATCCACTCAGAATCGTGGTGAATCCACTCAAAATCGTGGTGTATCCACTACGGACGCTGGCAGCGAAAAAGAGTTTATTTTTCCTGTGTTCTCTGGTTTGTACCCGCTTGGTGCAATTAATTTTAAATATTTTATATATTCAGTATCACATTGAACTGGCATTTTTGAAAGAGTACACATTCGACATCTATGTGAATCCTAGTTTTGGTGTTCTAAAACCCTACTCTTGAGGAATCGCTGGTATAGTGAGAGAGTTCAAACAATTCAAAACGATGCGCCAACCACGTGCACTCACCACACCTGTCGAAATCGTGTTCCTCTTGTATATCAGATATGTTTACGTTATTTCATTCGGATGTGTTTGTCACCTGTGGATAGTGCTCTCTCAGTCGCGTATACTTCTCTTTTCATCTGATCACATCATTTGATCACTGGATTGTGAGAAGTAAAAACTATAGTTTGAGAATTTAGCTTTACTAAAACTAGTTTTTTTTAACAGTAATTGAGTTAGAAATAGTTTACCAAATGGAAGTCACTACAATAGTTTAACATGATTAACTTTTATAGTCAATCGCTAGTTTACAGATAAGAGTTGCTTTCCAGAATGATGTCGAATATATGGTTAGTTTCTTAATTAATGCGAACGAGTTAGCATTCAGGTCTTACGCCTTATACAATAAGAGAAAGAGCTTTCACGACTTAGTTATATCATTAAGGAGGATGAGATATCAGCATTAGCGCGTTTATGGTGTTCTCTATATAATTTGAAAGCATCTTTGTGTGAGTGTGTCTCTTCTTCAACAGCTATTTCTTTTTTTGATTAGTGAGTCAGTTTTAGTAATTTACCGATTTTCTTTGACAAATTTCACAATATTGAAATCATTTCTCAGAAAACACGTTTTTGTTATATAATGTCTTACGTTCTGTTCATTGCGCGGTCTCCATCTTACACCATATAAATTAGTATGCTGTAAACTCCCGTAGATGTGATGAACGTAAAGCAGAGACCGCTTTCCAATGCCAACAAAAATTGAAGGAGATCATAAAATTTCTGGGGACTAATGAGTTTGGGTGTCGTGTTAGCGAAAACTTTAGTATTCCTTATATTTAATAATAAAAAATAAGAGCAAAATTAGAAAGCAGCTGTAAAGATGAAAATCACTTTAACTCGCTGGGTGCCCTTCTTCTCTCTAGTTTGCAACCCGTACGATGGTATCATCCTCAATTTTACCATAGAGTACTATGATTTTACAGCTGGAGCTCAAAATTTAAATTTGTGCACATTTATCAGTATTGTGCCCCCTTTAAGCATATAGCGTACTATGTTATGATCATCATGCCAAATATCGTTGGCAATTTTTCAGAATCAACAAAACAGATTTTGGCAAAAAGAAAATTTATGAGTATTCGCTTTTTGGGACTGTAAGGTCTTCTTTGAGATAAACCAAATATGATTGTAGGCTCTCTACTATCACAGCCAGGCTACCCTATTTTTGCGAAGTGACCAAAAGGCTACATACAAATGATTCTGTCTTTTTTCCTGATGTTATGGAGACATATATAGCCCGATATAGGGGAGGTTAGGCTAGTACTTCTACGCATCTTCTTCTGACAGCTACGATTAGCGCTTTTAGACTTCAGCTTTGGTCAAACTTTGCTTATTTGTAACTTTGGTCACAATAGCATTGGTACCAAACTTCGTTTTATACTTGGTAAGAAATTGTCGATTGCTCTACTCTCCAGGTCCGAATATTAGATTCTAATTTCCCTCCCTTTTGTCTACATGCAGGTGTGATTGAGGTATGTCGAAATCTAGGATCTCGATCCTACTATCCGAAATATGCTTAATTCCCATTATGAATCTGGAAAAAAGGATTGAATGGTGAGCTATCCATATTTTATCTTATAACCAAACGGGCCTCCTTAAGGCACTATCATCGTGAGGTTTTTCCCCGAAACTTTTCAAATAATGGTAGTCTTCAGCGATTATATACTATAATATGTTTTTCCTGGTACCAGGTCATTGTGACATCAATGGTAATAAGGCCATCAATGCACTAACTAGACAGGATCCATCGACAATGTAGATTGTTCCTGAGCCGTACTCTCTTCTCCTCTGCCTATTTGGTCATTGATATTGTAATTGTCTAGCATTCATTCGAAGACAATAGGTATATTGAATAAGACATTGATCAGATCCAAGTCTGCAAAATATGTTTCATTCTTTGTCACGACATCGCAACAACATTTATCCTAAAAGCGTATGATCTGCTATCTGAAGAAATATATTTTCTTTAAATTATAAAAAATATTAACGTGTTATAAACAATTTTTTTTTCCGGACAGATCCCTGGAGCAGATTTTATTGATTAATTCCAGGATTACCAAATAGTTTCGGAATTGGATCCGCAAATATTCATGGTTTCCGAATTCAGATAAAAAATACTTTGCAAACTTTTTAAAAGCGTCTACTATATAGAAATATATAGCTTATTGATTTGGCATTAATCTTTAGAACTCTGAAAATAAATACATGATCTCTAGTTATTATTTCTAAAAACAATACATACCTCTTTTCAGGAATTGGATTTTCTGCGTCAACTTCAACAGGGAGTGCGAACAGCTCAAAATCGATTGGTATAGTCTCATCCTCACAAAATGTAAGCTCATCTCAAGATATCACAAAGCGAACGAATAAACCACTCATGGAAAAGCGACGTAGAGCACGCATCAATCAAAGCTTGGCTATTCTCAAAGCCCTCATTCTAGAATCAACAAAAAATCAGAGCTCTAAGGGAACTGATGGACAAACAAAACACACAAAATTAGAAAAAGCCGATATACTGGAACTAACAGTACGGCACTTCCAAAGACATCGCAATCTTGATGACCCAAGTAAATAAACATCACTTGGCTGATTAAAGAGATTTTTAATTTGTTTTAAATATTGCAGCAATCAACAAATACCGAGCTGGTTATACGGATTGTGCTAGAGAGGTGGCGCGGTACTTGGCTACCCCTGAGCCCCCACCATTGGCGACAATGCCCACATTATCTGAACCTGGTTCGAAAGCACGTCTACTTCGTCATCTCGATCAGTGCATTGCAGAGATTGATGTAGAAATTTGCCCTCATTCTACAGCAACCTATGCGGACAGTCCTTCGAGCAGTTGCTACGACGTAAACTCCGTAACCAAGAAAAAGTAAATGTTTTTCTTTATCTTTAAAATAATTCCGCACCTTTTACTGTAAAATATATGTAATGTTGAATAATTTATGGCAATATTAGTTAGTTGTATGTGTCGGTTAGTGTCACAGCCCCACAATATGCTCGGCCAAGACAATGGAGTCTGTTGATTTAAAAAGCTGCAATTTTTTGAAGGACTTCAGAACTAAAGTGATTATTTGCACTTGGTTAACTGATTTAACACAGTTTCAAAAGGGAGGTATAGAATGTAGTTGGCACCAAATTTTGACCATTTGCTGTGGGATGGGCCACATTGCCCAGTCTATTATCACCTGCATGCAGAGGGTACTATATGACCAAACCTTGTTCAATGCTGTCATTTGTTTAAAAGGACCAAAACTCTAAAATGAATGAGATGACATCGCGATTTCTTTATTGAACACTTTTTTTTGGAACATGAGTGAACCCGCTGGCCTCCTATATACATAAGTAATGTATTTAGCTTGGAACAAATAATTTCGTTTGCAGTCCTCAGATTACCAGATAACTAAAATTCATTTCTAGCTGAGTCTGAATTTCGCTTTTCAGGGAACACAAATGTTAATGTGGCTATCGGATCTGCCGTTCGCACCAGAGAACACAGAGAAAGGAAAGTCTTTTTCGCTGCCAGCGTCCGTAGCGGTCACACCACGATTTTGAGTGGATTCACCACGATTCTGAGTGAATTCACCACGATTTTCAGTGGGTTTGTGTACAACGTCCGTCTGCTTTATTTCGCTGCTTTGCCGTTTGACGTTTAAGTTTCCTTTCTCTGTGTTCTCTGGTTCGCACTAAGTGCTTACGTAGGGCAAATATAAATTCAAATTTTTTAGAACCATTAAATAGAAGCTATTAATATAATTAACTGTAGGGCAACATTGTCAAGCTATATTGAAGTACACGGCACTGACAAAATCATTACCAGGTAAAAACGCCTGCGAGAGTGCCGCTCAAAGTAAAATGAATTTTGTGTGTGTTCTGTCAATATTACAAATTTTATATTGCTCTAATAAATAATAAAATGAATAATACAACAAATACATTGAGCACAGTTAATTTGAAGAACAGCAGTTGGATCTGATTGAATATTTTACTTTCAATGATTTTGTGGCATTTTAAACACAGAGCTCTACTCGGCTTTTACCTAGTAATTGTTTTGGCTATGGACTTGGCGAGGTTCGGAAAGTTTGCAAATAAAAAAAGGACGACAACAACAATTATTCAACACAAATCTAATTTTTAAATTAAATTTATTTAATAATACAAATTTTAATAATTTTGTATATATTTATTTTATAAGACCCACTATCTAATAGTATCCTTCACTTTTAAGAACTACTGAATATAAAGTTGAATAGGTTAGGTTAGGTTAGGTTGGCTGTCCTAAGACTCATTTTGGCCTGTTCAAGGCCCATTGTGGCCACTAGAGCTTTTTCCCCTACACCTCCGAATCCTCTTTAAACCATCCTGTGTATTTGATAAAAGTAAAAAGTTGAATATTTGTAAATCGTTAAATACTACTTTAAATAACGGTAAAGTAATGAGTACTCCAGAAATGTGTTGATTAGGTTATTGAGGCCATAATTGCCCAACCCGAATACATACTTATTTGCCTAAGCAATCTGCAAGCAAACTTAAGTACAATGTAAAGGTAATTACCAAATTTGCTCTATAGTCAAGTCCAAACGGGTTGATGGGAGCTCTATTATGACAGGGAATATTTATAATATAAAAATTTTATAGAATATACCAATTCATTACGAGGGAAGTCGCCGTATAATGGAACACTTTATATTTGCTTGTTATATTGAATTACCAGAGCCAACGCTTGCACGTGGGCCCCTCATCACATTACAGCCACTGAGCTGCCTCATCTTTCTGTCACTGACTGTCATAATGTCAACATTGGTCGAATTAGAGAAATATAGTAATCGGCCAATGTCATGTCATGTCTCAATGGAACTGAATATGTGATTTACATTACCGTAATTTGCGTTATTTTAGTATGCATCCTATTTAATTTTCGTTTCAATGCACTGGAACAGAAAATAATGGAGCACCGGAAATTATAGACTCGCCTGGTAAAACCCATATTCAGGGAAATGTTGATTATATAGTTCACATCTCCTATATTTAATTTCTTGACTATGACGTTAATCAGGCCTGGTCGTGTAGTGGCTCTCTGCGCTCAGTGCGCTGGTTGCGTTACGCAAAGCAAAAAACCTACGCACACGAACTGAAGCACACAAGCAATCAAACAGACAAGACCTCACGACCCACAAGCACAGAGTACAGAAAAAACAACCAGCAAGCAACAGTTTTCGCGTGGCTAGACGCACACAGTTTTGCTGGTGCGCTCCGTTAGCTTCGACGCCCACCCTTGGTCTAATTGGTAAAATTCAAACATGAAAACTCTTTTACATAATTATGGGCGAATTTTCACATATCCTTTAAATGAGGGTGAAAATATGTTGGTCATGTGGTGAATCAATATGGCGGCCAATATTTAAATAGATAGATTGGACTTTCAGGACACAGACGGCTAATATCTCACTAACTAACAATCGCTAGCACTCGGTAATCAGATGTGTTTGAAATTTACCCTCCGATTTGAATATCAGAACAATACCTGTCAAATATTGCCATTCCTATATGAACGGTATACGAATTCGGGAGATAATTGTCAGGGCTGATTGTGTGATAGATGAAGACTTTATTTCTCCTATGCTCGTTCACTTTAAAACCATTCTATATACGCATTGTAAGTGGTAACTAACGTCGATCAACATTCTCTACCTGCAGTCAGCCGGACGATAATTCATTGGATTATAGTAGCCAAGACTCCAATCCGTTGGATTTTAGCAAGGCAGCTTCGACTATCTCCGCTGTGAAATCAACATTTGTTAGTACTTCAGAGGGAGTGGTAGCCCATTCGACCATATCGCCTGGTTCGGAACGCATGAGCACACAAGTAAGCCAAACACTTTGAATTTGTCATTATGAAGGAATAGTCCTAAACAAAAACATTGTCTATACTGCATTAACAGGATGAAAACAATAAC
This sequence comes from Clusia tigrina, assembly GCA_920105625.2. NCBI lineage: Eukaryota > Metazoa > Arthropoda > Insecta > Diptera > Clusiidae > Clusia > Clusia tigrina. The sequence goes on along the minus strand of OV050033.1, from coordinate 36,306,839 downwards.
CGTGGACAGCAAGATATTGTGTCTGATAGCAGGAATGAAGACATGCGCCAGATGGTGGGCGGTGTGGCTGGTATGATTGACATCACTTCTATACAAAATTTTGATGAACGCAATAAGGTGAGAATTTGCTTTCAAGCACAAAATTCAGTAAATTTCATTTTTTTTAAATATATTTAACAATTCGTCAGATCTGCTCTAATGTGTTGGAAACATACAAACATATTAAAGTAAACGATCCCAATGGCATACTAGTGCTGCCACCTCACTACGTGCAATTGGCCGCTGCGCTGGGCTTGAACACACAACCCATTGTCGACCCAATCGCAACGCGCACAGATTTCGAACGGTTAATCGAAATGAATCGAGTGCAACCGCTGCCAACACAGCTCGCTGGCAAACATAACTCATATAATGTCCCAGCGTTAGACGCCGCACACGCAGCTGCAGCTAGTTATGTCAACATTGGTAAAGACAACGGCATTGTGCTACAAGTGGAGCGACCGGCTTCAGCAGCATCTGTCGCCGCCTCTGCATCGGTCAGTTCTGGCTCAGTCACTTCAGAGTCGAAACTGGCACAACAGTCGCCCTTTTCGGAAAGTATTGCATCATCGGAAACGCTCGATAGCTCACAAAACGGCAGTCTCAGCGGCTCAAGCCGCCAAATGCATCCGGCACAGAGGCTGCAGGAGGCAGTGCCAGTCCGACAGGAACCACAGCAACAAGATGAGAACATGTGGCGTCCATGGTAAAATTTAAAACGCTCTGTAGCGTTCACGCCCACGCGATTGACAGTTTGTAAAAATCTAGAAAACTTCAGCGAAATTGAAGTATCTCACAGCTTTTATGTACCAAGTATATATGTATATGTATATGTGGGCTTCAGTATGCAGATCTGATCTCTCTCATAGAATCATTCCATGCCCCTCCTCATGCTTTTACTTTGAAGCCATTTATTTTTTTATAGACTATAGTAACTGTTTAAATTGATTGTGTATTATTGTTGTTATTTTTTTAATTAGTTTTAAACGAATGTAAATGTAGCCAGTGAAATGCATTTCAAATAAGAGCTTTTATATTCCAAATAAATTTTATCAAGTGAAAATGAAATGAAAAAAATATACGATGAATCCTTCATTCATATTGTGTATTTTACCGGTATGTTACTTCAGAAAAGAATGTTTCCAAAGTGTGCCAGTGCCAAAGAGACTATATTATTTTTTATCTAGCAATCTATCTATATGTACTATTTACTTAATACCAAATAAATATATAAATAAAATAAAAATACATGTAATTTGTTGTTTATTGCTTTGCAGCTCATATATTTTACTCTTAGTAACAATTGCAAATACATACTACGTACTCGTATATTTATGGTTATGTAAATGTTTCCAAAAAATAGTACATATTCCGAACAAATCCAACCAAAAAAGATTGCTCTTCCGTTATACTAGTGCAAGTACACGAATGAGTGAGTGAGTATATTAATTAGTCAATTTGTATTAAACATTTATAATTTATATTGCAATAAAATATAAACTAGTTAACATGTAAATAAATAGATTTAAAAAGAAAACATATATTGGATTAACTATGTTTAAGTATACTGAATCAGTTATTATAATTGAGATGTGTGCTTACAAGTACAAACTAGCTATTTAGTTTTGAAGGAGGACAATGATTTCCTGGGTGCAGATTGTCGCTGCCGTGCTAAAAATGTTTGCCCTTGCCCCATTAACATGGCTAACTTGGAGTCAATAGCATCGCGCTGAGCATTTACACCGAGCCTATTACAAACGAAATTAGTTTGGAGGTACAATAATAGCAAATAACCAGTTGCTGCTTAAAATAACCGAACTTTTTTCAATTTTTGTTCTTTCACTGTTTATTTTATGCAATAGTTTCCCTGCACTTGTTTTATAATCGATTTGAATCCGAGAATCTTCTCTGTTATTCATTTATTGTATAAATAAATTGAAAATCAATAAATAATAGTTTGAAGAAATGGTGTTAATTCGAGCGCTCATAGAGTATAATTAGAATCCTATTCGAAACTCTTAGGGAGATAGATAGATTTATTTAAAGGCATTATACACCGCGACCTGAAAGATATATTGTTTGTATACTTATTCAAAAGATGAGGATAGTCTCATCTACAGATCTTCTGTCAGGTTATTTTCCGACAGGAATTCATATATTTTGGAGGAATCAAGTTGAGGGATCTTGCTCATATCTAAGATATAGTCTACAAAACACCCGTGTCTTTTGTGACAAAGGTCCGCAATCCGTGATCAGGTGCAGTGAGGTTTCGTCACTTTCTCCACAGAATCGACAGATGGCATCTTAAGATAGACCCAATTTATTCATATGATAGTTGAGTCAACAAATATTTTGCATCACAAATAGATGGATCCGTGCCACAAAATTCTAAAACGTTTTTGAAACTTCTCAAAAGAATAGATGAAAGTTGTATCAGAGAGCATGCATATACAGAGCTCGCATGACGAACAAAGTTATTGTTGCAAAAATACACGCACTGCATTTTGAGTGATTCAACCTCTGTGTGTCTATACTCTTTGGTTGTATGGTGATTTTCGGTATATTTCTTGACATGACCTAAGAAATAAATAGTTCAAAATCAAAAGTTTGAAGTCGACTTTTAACAGCCTTGTAGGAAACCATCCACTTGCATACGCAGCCTATGTTGCTATTAGCAACCAAAGAGTATAGTGTCCAGTTTAGTCTTAAGGAATTTTAAATCGTTATTTTTACCGCGGCTGCTGGGATGTAAGATTCGATCATATCCAGTTTGGCAAGTTATCACCAATCAAATCATACAGTTAACGTGCCCTCCCATGCCTTGCCCAAATGCACTATGTCAAACATCAAAAGTGAACTGAACCCTCTTTCAATCTCAGATTCGTTTGAGCATCAATGTTTTCCTTCCTGAACCTTGAGTAATCAATCTTAGATTCCCATCTTCTTTTCTTTTAATAAATGATCACAAGATGTGACCATTTCAATAATAACAATATAACAATAGAACACCATTTCAAGATAGCTTCGTTGAATGTGTTTTGCACATGAAAAACATTTTCCGTTTTTCCGCATTTGATTAAACTAATCTAGATTTAAAGTACATCGTATGATATTCTAAATTAACGCATCTATTCCTAATGCAACATCCAAAACATTATCAACAAACAGGTATATTATTTTGTGTAAAGTTCGGTTATTTTTGCGACACAACTTCTATATTATCAAACCTGTAAAATGCTGTCGTCATTAATTGTTCTTCCATAGTGTTCATTTTTGGTTTATGGTCTTCCTCTGAATCGCTTGCCTTCTCCAATAAATTCACATCCATAGCTGAAAATAAATGCATGTCATAGAATAAGCGCCATGGACATTTCACACAATGTTAGACTACCTGTTGCTATACGCGGATCTAAATTTTTAATAACTTCCTTGGCTTTTTCTACACATTTTCTATACTTGGCGTCACATGCAATCAGCTCCTGTTCACGGTTCGTGAGCGTGTTCTCCAACTGAGTGACTTTGCCTTGTAAAACTATGTTATGCGAGGAAGATTCTTCCAATTGTATTGCTAAAAATTCGAAATAATTCGAAACTGTTTAATAACTAATTTTCTTTGGAAAGAATTTTTAATTTGTATATAAATAAATAAGCATTAGCAAATTGGGCAGATCAAAACAGTTACTACGGAAGCCACCACTCGACCCCAGTAGAAGTGTGATGCTTATGGACTTACACTTTTGTTCGTTCAATTCCATTAGTTGTTTAATTTGTTTGCAAAATTCATTCCTGTGAAGGAGTTACGGATTTATGACACATATAAATATATAAGGATTCAAAATAAGCTTACTCCTTCAGGTTTGGATCGTCGCTTTGGGATGCATGGGTCAATGATAAAATTCGTTCATTTGCCGCTTTTAATTGCTCGCGCACATTTTCGTTACGCTTGTTTGCATCATCCAAGAGTTGCTATATTATATAAATAATATAATAGTATAATACACAACAAATTACAATATAATAAATACACAAGGAGATAAGATCTCTTTCGAAATAGAAGATAAGTTATAATAACTCACCGCCAGTGCGGTTTGTCCGCCTTGTCCTTCACGTAAGGCCTTATTTTCCGCTTCTAAACGCTGAGTTTTCTCAATTAATGCAGTGGGTTGCAACTCCTTGGACATGGTATTAGCATTTAGACCTTGATAAGTAAATAATTGGTCTTTAAAGCATTTCTATGATAGTCAATATTCAAATTTTTTTAAAGAAATCTGATTAAAAAATTTAGAAAATAAAATGCATTTAACGAACTTCCTGAGTTTGTCGACAACTGTCCACACTTCAACTCATCTATGGCTTCTCGTAAATTATCGCGCTCCTTCAACAAACTGTCTTTTGCACGCTGCAAGGCGTTTATGTTGCTATCTAAATTTTTATTTTCAAATTCAAGCTTTACATTTTTACTCATTTCCGAGTCCAACTTGGTGTGCAATTCTTGTATCTGTAAAAAGAATCCATTTTAATGAATAATAATATCCTGAATGAACTCCGCTGCGCCTCCTACTTCTTTCTTAAAAAGTTCCACCTGGCCTTTCAAAGTGGCATACTTCTTTGCATCTTCTTCGAACTGCGCATTCTGTTGAACATATTCGGCACTTCGCTCCTCCAGCACCTTGATGTGCTTCTTTAAATCATTATATTCTTCTAGTTTCTTTTTGTAAGTATCCAATTGTGCCTCACACACAATAAGTTTGTCGTTGGATTCGCGCAATACATCTACTTCATCTTTGAGTTGCGTCAATTCCGCTGTGCTTTTCTAAATCGTTTGGATTTAAAAGGGGGAGGAAATGTATAAATATTGTGTCATGTACTGGTAACATGAGAAAGCGTGAAAATAACACCACACTTACAACTAATTCGTCGATGCGCTGCTGCATGACTTGTAGTTCTTTTTCTTGCTGATGTGCCTTTAGCTTCAAGTCCTCGCGTGCGGTGTCGGAGTGCAACAACTCCTCTTTTAGTGAATCTACTTGTCGACGTAATTCATTGAAACGCGCTGATCCCGCCTGCACAGGTCCTAGTGAAACCCCATCGTCACCAATAATATTGGAGGAAGTCTCCAGTCGTTCCATTTCACGCTGAAGCTTCCCAAGTTCTTGTGACAAATTAGTCTTTTCCTCTATCAACAATAATAACTACAAATATATAATAAAAATTAAATTTAGGTTTAGGAGTGGCAGCAAGAAGCACACTTAGGCACAAATAATGGCCCATTGTGATAGCACGGTTGGGGCGCCGCACACGCACTGACCACCCAAGCCGAGTATAGTTACCGCTTAGACGGTGAGCGCTTGCGCGGCACCAAATACATACAAACTAAAGAGTTGTTATTTCTATTCATATACTTAAATACACACACACCTTCTTTTCAGTTTCAAAGCATTTCTGCGCGAGTGAATCACGTTCTTCTTGCAACATTTTGTAGTCAAAATTGGCAATGCTAATTGAATTGCGTGACAGAGATGCACCTTGCCACGTCGACTCCAACTCTTGCAATGCACGCATTATATTCTGTTGTAGCGATTCTTCCAAACCCATGATTTGACGTATATAATTCTGCTTTGCGACACAATTGACGGCGCATCCTAGAAAAAATTACTTGTTTTATTAGGGTCTAGCTCACAAACGAAAGTAGATTTGGAACACGTTATCTCACCTAGGACAAGTTGCAGTAAGCGTTCCAATTCCGCCACCTCGCACTTTTCGGCTATTTTCAACGCATCAGGACGCGGAAATTCTGCTAATGAGTAACTAAGCACGTCCCCGTAGTAGTCATACAGACCCTCGATAACTTTCTTCACGTTACTCATTTTAAGACGCCAATTTCCAACTGCATCGGTTTTTATCTTAGAGAGCCACACATCTGAAGGTTACACTGAGCGTTATTCCTAAAAGTGGTTATTAACATGTTATAGCCACTTACCTGAGAATGAATCGGGTGCAAATTGATTAAGAGCTTGAGCTAGAGCAACACCATCTGAGAGATCTTCTGCATTGGAATGTGGAGCTTTCAGGTTCAGCGTTTGAAACCATTCAATCAAACTTTGGCACATTTCTCCTTTGTCCATTTCCATCTTATTTTTTATTTTATGTTCTATTTTGCTGTTTTTATTTTATAGAGGTGCGGTCTTCGTTGTATTTACTGGAAAAAATAAACCAATCCAATCTCACTTTTTGGTAAAGAATTGCCCTACACACAACAAACTTTAACAATCGATATAAACAGTTATGATACTGGCAATGTATCGATATTATTTTCCTAATGCCGTCGATAAGTAAACATGGACAAAAGTTCCTCCTTAAACAATTCGATAGTGTCATCGCGGACCATGATGTATATGGTGAAGAAACTTTTCCAAATAGAAGTAGGGAAGAGGTGTTCGACATAACAATAAGGAATTTATACATGACAGGTCTAATTAATAATTGAGAAATGTCTGATGAACTATGTCTGATCATCGAATATAAATTATAACATTGAGGCACGTCCAAATGAAACTAATTGGAAATCCTATTCGAGGAACCAATATTAACCAGATAAACCTGGCTAGGTTTATCAGGAACACATTTGAATCAGAAATAATAGTTGAGGAACTCAACAAAGTAATAATAAATTGATTTGAAGCAAGCTGCTCTGTGGATAGGCTCAAATCCACCACGGATTTGCCTTATTGGAGCCATAAACTTTCTTGTCTCAGGACAGAGGTAGGTTGATTATTTAACCGGGCAAACCGTACCGGAACATGGTCAGAATACTCGAAAGCACTTACTAGTTACAATAAAGAGATAAAAAGTGTCAAACGAGCGAATTATAAGATTTTTATGTATTCTTCACTGAAAGTTTGGAAGCTACTCGCTTATAAAAACATCTGGCCAGGGGAAATGCCACCTCTTCGCTTATTCTCAAAAGAAAACATGGTGGCTATGATGCGAATGAGGAGAAATGGTCATGCTTCTTCTGAATAGTCACTTCCCAAAGGCACGTGAGGATATAAAAGAAACAATACCTATCATTATTTAGTAACTTGTCTACCATAGTGATAGAAAAGGTCAAAGACAACATGCAGGGTGGGGTATTATCCCCTCTGCTGTGGAGTCTTGTGGTGGATGAATTAACAAACTGCTATGGAAATCCCACATCAATTGGGGATAAAAATTGGGCATGTTCATGCGATTAATGTACATTATAAGAAAGCGAGGCAAAACACTACTGCCCAGATACTGACAGGACTACAAATACTCGATAGTGTCTGAATAACTGGGACTATGAGAATCTGTCTTACAGCCGGTCTGGACGTAATACTGGAACTTATACCCTTCTACATACTCGTTGAACTACTGTCTTGCCAGTTCGTCTGTCCTGCAGTTTCTTTGGATATCCCTGTCAGGACCTATATAAGGAAAATGTTATGAATCCCCCCCTGAAACCTCGTCAAGGCTTTCGCAGCAGCTACTCACTGCTTTTCATGTTAATCTCTAAAATCTCAGAGCCCTGATAGCCGCTTGACTGTCAAAAAGATCCCTTGGTGAGATGCTCCGACCCCTTTTTACCCAATTCAGGCCCGATTTAATAACTGAAACCTCTGCCTGAAAACGCTGCAGTAGTTGGCGTTTTGAAAGTTATCCCTAACGAGTTTTGACGACACTACCCGCATACCTCTCCATCCAGCTTCGAACCCTCTTGCCCAGGAAAGCTGCTAACATAAATTACTGTGTGAACTTCTCTAGAGTGAGCATTGGAGCTACATCCAATTATGAGGGCAACGTTCTTCCTGTTGGCTCTATTACAGGGGTCGTTGGAGGCTCAGGTTATTCGTGAGCCATGTATCTGGAGGCGACATGTTCGTTTGATCGGTAAAGCGAGATAACTGTGTGTTTGTTAATGACAATGGCATTTAGTGACTTATTCACCAGTTTACAAGAACTTGGTCTAGATACGTTTTAGTAGGAACCAGTACCTAGTTAGACACTGCCAATCCACAAACCTTATCGGACGCATACTATGGTTCTAGGATGAGAGCGATGTCATCTGCGCCCTCTCACAGGTGATGAATTAGCTTAGCTGATCCTGCCTTAGAATGGTCGACATTGATTTGAACTACTTGGTCCTTTTCGTTCGTCTCTTCCTCCATCATTACTATTGTAGAGTTCAAATCTTTGTCGGGTCTTCGAGGCGCTCAGACTCCCTCCATATATTTCTGAACCCCGGCGTTAACTCTAACCCTGAAGCGAGTCCGCCCGCGATAGGCGTCTTATCGGTTTCTTGGAAGTCTGCTGTTCATCTGCTACAGCTGTAGCTGTTGCTAATCAGAAGTACTGCTTCATTTGAATGAACTCCTTGTGTCACACCATAGCCCCAGAAGATATGTGACTAATATTAAAAACTTATTCCAGATTAATTTGGTGTATTTTTATTAAAATAAAACGAATTAAAAAACGATAATACGCATACTGGACAATTTTTGCATTTGAATTTGAATATATTTATCTTGTTCAGTTTTCTTTACAATTGTTTCTGCCAGAATTTAACACTAAATTGGATTTAATTTTGCTCTTTAGATATTTAAAAACTTTTTTAAGAATATTTTATATTCCATTTTTTAAAAACATTTGCTACTATCCTCCCATTCGTCAAATAATTTAGTTAAAAAACCAACAGGAACTTTGTCACACATTAAACTATGTCAATTTTCTGCCTTCAAGAGCACTGAAATCAATTGCTGCTGACGTGGAATCGGTTTTTATTGTCGCTGTTGACAAACATTTTTCCGCCCAACTCATTTTTTCATCTCGCTCCGATATTTTATCTAAAGGAGTCCAAGACTGGTCATATTCCAGTCTGTAGCTCCCAACATATGTTTGATCAATAGATCTATTCCATTCCTAAAATAAAATAATTTATTAACATTATCGGTATACGGCAATTTCATAAAACACAAAAGAATACCAAATAGACTCATTATAAGAATATTATAGTAAAGGTTTGTTCATTGTAAACATTGCAAGACGGCATAGGATCAAGCTGCAAATATAGCTTCATAAGCCCAAATTCTAGGTCTACAAAATGTATACTATAATAAAAAGTGGTCCTTATTGATAAAAACAACTGTTTGTTAATATGACTACCAATAATGATTGATTAATATTAAATCTTTTTTGATCGAATACGATCTAGTAGTACATATGTAGCTAAAAAGATTTTGAAGCATTTTCTAAGAAAATTGCAGCTATAATGTAAAAATATTCCTTACTTGTGGCGATAACATGCTGAAATAATGTTGCCCTGATGATTTCTTGTAAAGATGGTACACATGTCCAGGTTTTTTAATGAAATTACAGGCGGCATTGTGTAGTATTCTACTCTCTTCAGATTCTTTAAGAATATCCATAGCCTGAGCTTGGAGCATTTTTATCTGCAAGATGAAATGGTTTCATTTGGACTATCTAATGTGATATGTGCCACACGCACCTGGTCGAGAATCAAACAGAGCTTTTGACAGGTACTGTTTTTAATATGTTTGTCCGCCTGGTTTATTTGATTGGCCAGCGAAATTATATCCATTTCGTCGTGTTTAGAAACACGCTTAGGATCAAGAAGACCAACACCATTTGGATGAGGGTTGCGTTCCACGAGCTGAACTGATATTATTTAAACAGTTAAGACTTGTAAATAAGTTCTGAATAAGTTATTAGACAAACCTCTTTTAATTGCTGTTTTGTATGTTAGGCATTCCTCGTCCATTTTACTATTTTTATTATTAATATTATTTTTTAGTAAAAATGTAAACAGACTGAACTACAACTGTTTTAGAAGAGAGGTTGCCAGATGGAAAATCCGCATTTAAATAGTCAATTTTGACAATTCCCTTTGGGAGAGTCCACAAGCAACATTATTAAATATTAAAAAATATATTCAATACGAACACTTCAGATTTATTGTCCTGTAGCTTATTTTAAAATTTCTTAATCGTGCAGATATTAGTACAATGGTCTAGAAGTAAATGAAATTTGTATATATTATATAAAACTATATAAACTTAAGGGTAAAAAAATGTATTAACTTTCTTTATGCCCGGTAAAGCATCCAAAAATGGTTGCAAAATCAAACGTTAAATCAATTTAACAGTTTAAATTATACACATGTATAATTTAAACTGTTAAAATAATATATTATATATATATATATATAATAATTTGATACTGTATCTTATTCAAGAAATTTGTTATGACCCGAACTGCAAAGTTATTCCGAAAATTGTTGTTGTGGCTGTCGTCACCCTTTGTGTTCCAAATACAAAAAATGATACTGGATTTTGCAACCTTGGTTAGAAACTCAAAGAATTAATTTATTGCAACATCTTCCGAACGCATTAGCATTTATCTTTTTATTACTAAACAAATCGCGACTTGCAAGTGACGTAAAAAGGGGAAGTCGAGGCTGGTGTAAAATTTAGTTAAACAATTTTTATAATTTTACTATATTTCTGGAAAAATATACAAATTTAATTTGTGCAAAAGCCTAATAGAAACGCTTTCCAATATAACATCGATTCAATTCATCATAGTGCCTCGCACAATTCTTTATAGTGGGCGTCAATTTTTTTGGCCGAATAGAAAAATTCATTGTGTGTATAGATAAAGAAACAAAATTCTGCGAAAAAAAGTGAAAACCTACAAATTATCAGTAAATGCTATCAAAATTATACGTTTTCAATGTGATCACACGAATTTATTTGCAACAGAAAAAGCACTGCAATTGCATTTATACTTTATTGCATATACATGAGTTAAATTAATCGGTGTGTGTGTGTTTCTAGCTGGTATTGACACACATAAATAAGCACATACACATACTGCAAACACATATGTACATTTCCGGTGCCCTTGCAACGGTCGCGCCTACCGCGTTAATCATCCTTTTCCCACTACACCAGCCCGACTCCTGGATGGAAGCATTGTACAGTTGTAGAGGATAAGCAGACGATCTTAACCTAGTAAACGAATCCAAGAAACTGTTGTGACTAGGAATTACTTGCGTACGCCAAACTTTTATTCCTGCATCCGTTCTGTGCAGAAATTTTTAACCAGTGTTTCGCTGGAACCGTCGCAAAAATAGGTTCTCAGCTTTTTAATATCTGTAAGTGAGACTTGGAATTATTTGTTGGTTAAGTTCGTTATCATTTAATCAACTAAAGATAAAATATAAATTTAGTTCCGCTGCAACACAGTGAAAGAATTGACACTACTAATGTTAATTAAAGAAATTTATAAAAACATATTATTTTTAAACTAAATAGATTTAGCTGATATGATGCATGACCTATTTATGTACTTATGTAAATAATTTGATCAAATATAGTGGTATAAAGTGGAATGTATAACAGTGGCAAGTCCGAGGTGCGAGTATAATTGTGAAAAACTAGGTTGCATTTGTTAAAATAGGAAAATGTGAAAACTTTAATGGCATGTACATACTCTTATACAAGAGTACATATGTACATAATATGTATGTATGCCACATTCTAAAAGTACATTAAATACTTTCTACTACAGCGATTAAAAACAAAAGTGCCAAATACAACGAAGCACTTCTTAACTTAGCTTGAGTAGCATTTTCAAAAGATAATTATTAAATTATGTTCCCTCGTTTGCTTGCTCACTTTGTATTTGGAAGTATTTTAATACTATACTCCCGTATTGATATTAGAGACTTGATTTTTTATGTTAAATACGAGCATGCCGTATTTTCATGTGTTTACTCTTATACGCTCCTTTTGCGCTATCGTTTCAGCACAATGGTCGGTCAGTAAACATAAATAAATTTAGGAATAATGTAAATGCTTATCAATAATTGAGTATTCCGATCCAAGCAGTATATTTGATTTTTAAATGAGTGAACTACTATCGGTAGAGTGCTTATAGATACGAGGATTAGATATATCAAAACATATTCCTTCTCCTTTGTGGTTTCGAACTGGTCGTTTATGTTGATAGAAGAATATTTTAAGAAGTGATTCTGTTACTTTTTTCGTATATACAAGATTGATTTATTAGAATATAGTCCCACGCATATGAATAAAAACAGACAAACATTTGTTTTCCTAGAAAATAATTGAAAAGTTCAAATTTAGTAACAAAAGAGGACCGGCAATCTCCACAGTTACCACAAATATTACCGCTCTATTGATAAGAAATAGACAGTTTATTTGGACACGATTTTACAAACGTCCTCTGTTGACTAACGAGAAGTTGACCCAAAAGTTTTGTGACCATACTTGTAAGAATACAGAGTTTTGCTTGGGGCAGATTTTGAAAAACTTGCTGATTCGCCAATATGATGATTCCATCACGCCAAATTTTTTTCTTGCAGTGTCTCACTGGGTTAAGATCTCGAAAGCTACTGTTTAGGAGTTACTTACACGCCAACACTCTCATAGGCAATATACTTCTTATTTTTAAATATATTTAGTAACAGAATCCATTCCAATACATCCCGAGATTCATTTGTAGCGACGGGGGATTTTTAGTCACCGAATATTAGATTAGATTTGATTGTACTGAGATCGGAAAGTAGTCACCAAGTCACTGTGGCCAAATAGACCTATTGTAACATGCTCTATTTTTACAAATACTCCCCCAGTCTGGTATTCATTACTAGAGAGATACTCAGAGATTTCCTTAGGGGATTTGCCCGCAATATCTGACGGTTCGAGGAAATGGTTCCCTAAGTAACGAAGCCGGGTCCATATAAGACCATTACAGTCACAAAGCATATGTTCAGCTGTTTCCTCCTCTTCGTTACACAACCTACAGAGGTCAATTTGGGTGATTCTCATGTTGTAAAGGTGTTTCATTACTCTACAGTGCCCAGTCAAAAGTCCCGTGATAATGCGAATACCTGACCGAGTCACTGAAAAAGGATATTATACTTGATATTTGCCAGCTATTCATTTTTATGGTTATTTTATAGCTAATTGAGATTAGTTCAGAAGTTTTGTCTCTCAATAGTACTTGAAAATATAAGTAATTTTTATCAACATTACATATTCGTGCAGAGTATTATAAAATTTAAAACTTTTTATCGCTGCTTCTCTATTTGTGTTCCTAACTTAGTTATTGCAACCCTTCCTGAATTTAGCACCTGCTGTTGCACATCTGCCATTTTAGCTGGTTGCTGGTTGGGCACATGCCAGTTGAGATACAATTTCACTCCACCTACACAAATCATGAGATAGATCCGTAGAAATAATACAGGCAAAATATTAAATATCATTATTTACAATAACTAATTATTATCCACATCTTAAACTAATTTTTTTAGAATGATTTAAATGTTTTGAAGCTCTTTTATCTTCATATTGATTGTTGAACTAAGACGGATTGTTCCGTTCTCTGAGAAATTTTCTGTAGCACGTTTCGAGTGATGGAGACATTTTATTGTATGTCGACCAGAATATCTTATTTGACTTTTTACCTGATTTTTTGTTCTCTCAATTACGGCCATTAAAAAGGAAGGGATATTTATACTCAGAGCAGCATTTACATATACAGTGCACTCGCGATAATGTGAACACTGCATTACGTGAACACAGCTTAATGTGAACACAGTTTTTATTAACAGTTAATATAGTATAAAACATTTTATATATACATATGTAGTATTTTTACATAAATCTTCATATAAATGTATGTAAATAATTTTCTTAATAAATCATTTACTTCTTTTATTCTAATAAAATGTCAGTTGATATTTTAATATGTATAATTAGTCTAAACTTATGGCTATATTAATACATTTTGCCTTAAATTTTTGGCATTCGGAAAGGTGAACAGCTCACAAACGTGAACACTCCCGGTTTTAATTAGATCACGTTATCGCGAGTGCACTGTATGTGCGTATTTTCAGACATATGCCAGGTTTGATAGCAAGTTGAGTAATGAAATTCGAGAATAGATTTTTATTTAATATATAATTTGAACTCCACTTCATAAGAATGTTTCGCCAAATTAAACACGAAGAACCACTGAGTTTAAATTCCTATGGCAAATTTGGGTAACGTAACAGCCTAAATCAGAGTTCTTTATAATAGCGAACATGCTTTGAAGTGTGGAAGATCCACAGATACAAATATTTAATAAAAACTGATATATATATATATATATATATATATATATATATATATATATATATATATATATATATATATATATATATATATATATATATATTATTTGAATTGTTCTATTAACGGATTAACCGTTTGGACAGTGTATGTTAGGAAAAATTAAATTTCCAGTTAATTGAAATAATTTAAATTTCTTAACTTATTTAGAATTTTGTTGGTTGTTCTTTATATTGTTGCTTTCAAGAATTTAACACTATTCCTTTATATATATATATATATATATATTATTTGAATTGTTCTATTAACGGATTAACCGTTTGGACAGTGTATGTTAGGAAAAATTAAATTTCCAGTTAATTGAAATAATTTAAATTTCTTAACTTATTTAGAATTTTGTTGGTTGTTCTTTATATTGTTGCTTTCAAGAATTTAACACTATTCCTTTGATAACAAAAGTATGCAATGTAGTGAATTATTATTTATTAATTTATTCACTAACTTAAAATGCTAATATTTAGCCATAGCGACTTAGGCCTTAAGCTTAACTTAGATTGAGTTATTTTGATCTCTATTCATATTATATTATAAAACTATACCTTTGATTGTCCGTTTAAGGAATGATTGCCTTAATTTTTCGTTTCTTCGCTATACTACGATTCAACAGATCCGATAGCCCTTAAACTTCCGAAAAGTTGCCTCTTGTGTTCGAAAAACTAATCAAGTTGTCTTATCGCAAAATTTTGTTCCAAGATGTGGCTCATATTTCTCGTTTAACGTGTATATATAGCAGCATTGTAGTTAGACCAGTTAATCATTTGATGTGGTAAGTAGGCTGAAGGCATCATAGAACCATCTTAAAATATAGGTTCACATTACATTTAATGATGGTAACTACTTAAATATCGGACCATTATTCATACTTTTAAAAATATTCATGATCATTTTGGATCATTACTCGCTTTTCTCCCGAGATAGTCGACGATTTGACTCCCAGAATGGGAACTTTTAATTGACCTTGTTATAACACATCTTATACTCTCATCAGGAATAACCAAAAGAAAAACGGGAGTGGCTCGTTTCGTTTTAGATATATGTAATGTTTGCTTTCATATACATAATGTCTACTGGGATAAATTGCCATTCGTTGGAAGATCTCTGAAGAGGGCGGGACAGTGGCGAACCCAAAGTAGCTATAAGATCTCCAGAGTTTTTCACCTATTTCCCAACTTGTAATGATTGTGATGGGATAACCACGTCTTCCCTACAGTGTGCACATTATCAATAAGCATACAACTATTTTTAAAAAAATTAACAAATTTCATTTCACATAATTTTAATTAAAACATTAAAATCAAAAAAAAATTCCTTACTATTATATTATTAAAATCTGGAAAAAACCAGGAAAGTTTTTTTTAGATAAGAAATATTTATTAAAATTACAATTATATTGATTATTATTATTCTATAATTATATTAAATTTTTCATTTCATATTCAATTTCAAATTATTTTTTAGATATTAAATTGGGCTGAAACTGTATATTGAAGAATATGCGGGCAGCAATACCACCTGGAGTGCGAGTTGTACGAGGTCCAAACTGGATATGGCAGAATCAAGGTTTGAATGCATTTCTTTTAGTTATTTTTCACTATTTGACAACAAATTTATCATTTTCTATATCCGTTAATAAATCTTTTAGAAGGTTATTTGAGATTTAAGAGCCTCTTCGTCCCAAACTGAAGCACACAGCCCAAATATCCCAAAGGACAGATAAAAGTATGTGACTAGGCCAGTTCAGAAAACTGGCCCCCAAATATAATTATCGAAATTTGTGCTATTGAGTGGACTTCATGATGGAATTAAATAATATTCGATTGAATAAGTACTTGGCAAGGAAAATACATATTTGATTTCCATATGTTGCTTTGAGTTTGAGTGTTGAGTTCATGAGAACACAAAAAGAGACATTTTATTGATTAATAGTACTAATTGATATTTAGTGAATCAAAATAGTATAGTAGTTGTATATATAAAAGCTTTAGCTTCCATTATCTTAGCATACAATGATGCAAATAGAAGGAATTTTTCTATATTTACTCTAAATGTAAGTTTAGTAGAAATATATAAATATTTACAAAGTTATTTGAATGCCTCCGCTGTCGAAACACAGAAAGAGATTAGGAACGAAATATATTTTCCACTCGGTATGTTTATAAACGCAAAAGTTACGCTGGCCTACAAGTAAAAATGCTTTCATATTGATCGCTGTTTCACGAGTACTTCATTGAATTTAAATGAGGAAAATTCTTTCGTGGAAGTGTTCACTAACTGTGTGTCTACACTGTTTCTGGGAGGAAAACATTGCAGAATGTGTTGCGCATTACGCCTCGTTTTAGCACTTGCGTAGAATAATTTACATATACGTCTACATATGCGTGCGTAGACAACATATGCATCTATATTTAGAACATTCCAAAAACAATACTTCATCAAATTTTGTGTACAGGAGGTATTCACGAAGCGGCGAGTGAAATTTCGCTTAGGCCAACTTGATTTTAACGCTGTATTTCAAGTGTGAAAATTAAAATTATATGAAATAAACATTTTTGTTTTGGAAAACCTTCTCCATTAAAATCGACGGTTTTTTCAAGGATCCCTACTTCGTTGTTGTATGAAAGGAAACGAACAGCGAGCAACAATGTGCACAGATGTGCACACGTGTGTTTGGAGCGTTGCATGCACATGTGTGTGAGAATAAGCATCTGCCCGTCGATGGCGCGTGCTGATTTCTCGCCTCGCAATGCCGCACACTCACGACATCTAATTTGTTTGCGTTCGTCAAGGGAAGATGCCACAGGCTATAAATAACGCTAGGGCATTCAACTAAATAAATAATATAGGAGACTCGCGTTACCGGAGCCAAAATGCCCTCTGTTTGAGTGGAGCGAGCGCGAGTAGCTGGCGGCCTGCCTGCTACTGTTCTAAAGTTAAACGCATTAATGCTGGGCGCTTCCAGCGGATATTGACAATTCCATAGCTGCACATTTCCGCTTGAAGGTACACACAGCACGCTTGTGTATATGTGCATATGTGAATTGGGGGGGAACTCAGCGCATTCCTTGTATTGTGTATTCGAGGCTCATGCGTACCTACCCTACAAGAATTTAAAAATAGCATTATTAAATTTGTTGTTCTTAATTTCCTTACTTTTCATTTTGCCGTGCATGTTTCGAAAATTTATTTCAATTTCTGTTATTCTTTTATTTCATTTCATTACTTCAGACGACGGGGAAGGTCATGTGGGGACCGTTTGTGAAATAGGACGCTCCGGTTCGACACATTCACCCGAAAACACTGTGGTCGTCAATTGGGATTCCGGACACAGGACAAATTATCGCGTTGGATATCAGAATCAGTATGATTTAATAATTGTAGATAACGCACAAGTGGGTAAGTCGGTCTTCCCTTTAAACGCAATTTTATACTAATTGGTTTTATTTTAATAATTGAAATGTTTTTGCATTTTTTTAAGGTGTACGGCATTCGAACGTTGTGTGCGACGGGTGTGCCAAGGGCGGCATAGCTGGAATTGTGTTCAAATGTGCACAGTGTTCAAATTACCATCTCTGCGCTTACTGCTACGGAGCTGATTTGCATGATACGGAACATCCGTTTATACGTTATACAACTCCAACCTCGTTAGGGTATGAAAACAGCATTCTAAAATCTAAATTAGTCTTATAAACTTAATTTCTATGCTTATTACATTGTTTTATAACACTCAGCATTTTTTCCCGCATATAAAAATGCCAAGTGAATGTGTACAAAGAATACAATTCCGGAATTTAACGTGTCTCTGTCTCATCTCTTTGTTTTACATACAGTTTAATGGATTTAATTTTAGTGTTTCCTTGTGCCAAAAGAGTCGTTGTATAATAAGAAACAATATATTAAGTGATCTTTCGCATATAAAAGCAACCTTATTTTAAAAAATTGTGAATTGTGTAGAGAAAAGGAGAGTTGACAAAATCTTTCCGTGCATTATTAATAATTCCTACAATTATGAACCACCAAAACTTCAAATGGCTCTAACTTCTATACGGTGCGTTCTACACCTATCAAAGTTTGCAACATTCAACTGCTGTAACTGCTGAGCGTCATTAAATTGAAATGTTACAAATTGTAGCAAACGAGAAGATAAATATTTCAAATTTATGTACTAATTTGGAGTTAACTTGAAAATTTATTTAAAAAAAAAAACATTTTGATCTGTAGAGAAATATTAAATACCCGACGATTTTCGTATTTTTCACATTTTCATCTGCACTTGGAACTTTCACAAGAAGCTGTGTTATAACTTTATGTTGACGAAATTCCAAATTTTTTATAAACCAAAAGCCGATTCGATGTAGAATTGCAGTTGTGTTAAAACTCCATGAACAAAAATGTATTTTACTTTTCTTCAATTTTAATATTCACATGAAATATAAATACATTTTATTAAAGAGAAAATAAATAGTGCAAATTTATGGACTACTTTGGAGTTAACTTAAAAATTTATTTAAAAATAAGAAAAATTGAAAATATCATAAAAACAATTGGATTCACTGGATTCACTTAAATATCCAAGAAGCAAGCTCCGCTCAATTCAATACTCGATATCGCGCTAATTTTGTTAGTTTAATTTATGTCTATTTTGGGTATATTACTTTCTTCACTGATGTATTCATCTGTATTATATTCAGATGTAGCAGTCCTTTTTTGACACATATAAGTAGAGTTGGACTTGGTCGTTCAGCTGACTGATCCGCGCATTCTCGTTCACTAAGCATATTGGACTAGTTCGTTCACATAGTTCAGTTGCTCAGTTAGTTCAGTTGCGCTCAGTACGTCATGATTGTTAAAACATGTTACTTGCTCACCTACTCAATTTACTCTTTCGTTCGTTTGTTCGTTCCTTCTATAAGAAGAGGAAGCAAGCAGAAAGCAATACTTGCACTTGGCGCTCTTTTTGTCTGCGTTCTCAACAAAATGTCCCCATATAGCACAGTATTTTTTTCGAAGAGCCATTAGTATAATATTTCACATTCACTGTAAACAATTTTAAATTATAAATAAGAGTATCCAAATTTTGGAAATCCCTATGTGCCTTGATGTTCTAATTGGAACCAACATACATGCCTATGTCATCATGCAATCACATATACATACATAATTCGAGAAAATATTTGTGTGGATATATTCGTATATCTGCTCATATGAGTGAATAAACGGTTGAACCATATGAATAAAGGGCTAACCAAAATAAACGAGACGAGACGTAACGAGTAAGTTCAAGCATATGTGAATCAATGTTAATAGCCAAAATGGCCATACGTATTTGATCGAAACTGAACGAAACATTTAGACGTGACGATCGGTTCCGTAAGAACCGAACTGCGAACGTCTGCTACTCGTCACAGCGGCTACTTTGTTGACACGATTGTTATTTTATCAAAAAATTAAAATTATAATGACGGAATTTTGCTACAATTTAATCGCCGCTATGAGGGATGAGTTCGGAATTTATGTAAAAAGGCATCCATCGATGCGTTTGATAGCGTCACATTTTGGGTCAAAATCGACGTAACGAGTGCAGACGTTCGTCCAATCGCTATCGTTACATCTCGTCTATTTTGGTTCTACCTTAAGTGAGCAAGTGAACAAGTGAGCGAAACGAGCAAGGGAGCAAGTGAACTATTTTGTTTAACAAATCTGAACTAGTTCAGTCAGTTTCGTTAAGTGAAACAGATCAGTTAGTTCGTTCGGTCCTTCCCTACCCAAGCCTACATACATATAAGTCAACAGAAAAGTCTTGAAGTGACTTAATTTAATTTATTTTGTAATCTTTCAGTGTTCGAGTCCCATCCAGAAAGAGTTCAAAACGAAATCAACTCAAAGGCATTTTTGTTGGAGCAAAAGTCGTACGAGGGCCTGATTGGGAGTGGGGCGTTCAGGACGGTGGCGAAGGTAGTAATTTCCTTAGATTTATGTACTGACCGGTTTTGAAATAAAACAAACGTATTTCTGTTCTTTCCCAATACTTTTGTTTGGGACAGACAAACTACGGTCATTTATATTCAGAATCGGGCTGATTGTAATTTGTTATATAAGAGACTACATTGAACTATCTTAATTTATTAAATGTAGTTGAACAAACAGCTTTCATTTTCAGAAGAGAGGTATCGAATCCAAAACAATTCTCATTCTAATAATGGAGTTCTTGGATTATATGTTAGTTAGCTTTAAGTTATATATGCCCAATACCATCATCGTTTATTATTGGCTTAGTTGAATCATTTTATTCACAGCGGCTATTGCGTACTCGAACAGCGTGCTTGTCAGGTTTTTTCTTTTATAAATGCATTTTCTAATATTTTATTTACATGTATTTTATTAAATGAAAATGTTTGTATATTCGAACAGTCTGTGCATTGGACATTAGGAATACGTGTATTGGACATATAGGAATACGTGCATTGGACATATAGGAATACGTGTATTGGACATATAGGAATACGTGCATTGGACATATAGGAATACGTGCATTGGTCATATAGGAACACGTGAAAATTCCCTCCATACTAGCCCATGATAAATGATTATATATATCACATCTTATTGCAAATCTCTCGTTTCAAACATATTCCAGCTAGGCCTCTGTGGGTTAGTAGTAAGAATGCAAGTGTCGCAGTGGTGGGGTTGCGGATTCGACTCCTTCCTAGGAAATAGTATCAACTGTTTCTCAATATTCTTCCCTTCCAGTTGAAAGACTTCATTTTCTGGTACTCATTCCTCCAGATTCTTGCAGGTGTAAATTTTCTTCCAGAATGACATAATATTTTTAATTAATAAAAGCTGAGATTGTTGCATTAATCGTTATAAAAACTAAGCCAAGGCAATATTTTTGTTAAAAGTAATTTTAATTTTTACTATTGAAAAATAATATTCTTTAACTATAAGTCCAATAGTTAGTAATGTAGTATCTCGTGTTTATAAATGGGGAAGAATAACGAATGCTATTTTTAAATGCATTTGTTGCATATTTTTTCTCACCGTGAAATGGAAGTGACTAAGGAAAAGCGCAAAAGTGCTTACGCGTTGAACTATTTGACACATTTTCCAATTCCGGTTTGTTGCAACATTCATGTTACGTGGGCAAAAACATCTTCCAGCTAAATCTGAGTAAAAAATTCCTTTGTTCATTTACAGAATTCTAACGAAAATTTGTTTTTAGCTCGAATCACTAGATTGAGTCAAGTAAAGCAAACCCGTTTGATTAGTTAGCTTTAATAAAATTAGTTAGTAATTATACAACAAATCACTTCGAAAGAGTTAATAGATTAGATTTATTTAAGGGTGTAAATAAGTAAATAAGTTTAATTTAATGCGAGAATTTCCAAGTATAATATTTAAATCACTTATTTTGACTGTTTATTTCAATTTGTGACAGATCGTCTGTTGATTAATACAAACGCAGTATGTTAAACCTTCCTCATTGGCCATAAAATTGTCCCAAAACCTTCAGGAGAATCTAGTTTAACAACCAAAACAGGATTGTTTAAATTGGCCAAATGTTTCTTGGCCACACTTCTTTCCTAAACACATCTTTTATTTCTATAATATTAATTATATTATATTTATTCCTTTATAAGTGAAAAATATTAATACAATTATTGTTTTTACAAAATAAATATCACTATCTGCCAAGACTTTCAGTTCTTTGGTTAATATACAGCAAAATGCGGATGTAAAATTAAATTGTGAAGATGTATTATGAACAATTATAAGAATTTAATAAAGCTATTTTTACTTAAATGATATAAATTGCTCAATTTTGGCTCGAATAAGGAAGTCGAAGAGTTTTTGAATCAATGTAGTGTCAGTGTATTTAAATAAATAGGGGTTAGTATTCAGCGGGCGTGATCTCGCAGTTGAAGTTCTATTGCAGTTTAATAGAATGCGATCTATGTAGATCAATTATATTCTAATTATGTATATACATACTCCTATTTACTAATACATTTGTGTAATATTAATGGCGTAAATTGACTTACATACATTTGCAAGGACCCATCGTTTTAGATATATATTCATATATAAAACTGTGTGTCAACAGTGTCACAAACTCGGGGGCATCGGACATATCAGAAATTAAATTTATTATAATAATGTGGCACAAATTAAACTTCAAGTTCATAAACAATTTTATTGGTTAAGGTAACAGAATAGTGTTCATTTTTCTTCACAGGAAAAACGGGGCGTGTTATGGAAATACGTGGATGGGATAATGAATCTTGCAGAAGTGTAGCAAATGTGTCCTGGGTCACGGGTTCAACGAATGTATATCGATTGGGACACAAGGGCAACGTTGATCTAAAATACACTGTTCCCACATCAGGCGGTTACTACTACAAAGAACACATGCCGGTGTTAGGTACGTGCAATGTTATCCTCTCTTTTTGATTTGTTTCTTAATGGTAATTTAAATAGGTCAACCGGAGGAGCAACAGCCTGTTGTGCCCTCCGTTAAACCGACTTTTTCAGTGGGTGATCGTGTCAAAGTCTGCCTCGAGGTGGACGTTTTGATGAAATTACAACAAGGCCATGGTGGCTGGAATCCACGTATGGTAGAGCATCTGTCGAAGTTAGGAACAGTGCATCGAATTACAGAAAAGGGTGACATACGGTGGGTAATGAAAATATTAGCTGTATTACTATCTTAATTTGTTTCTGCTTTTATTCCAGAGTGCAATATGACAATTGTCCAAATCGTTGGACTTTCCACCCGGCCGCGCTGGTAAAGGTGGTTTCGTTTCGTGTCGGGGATCTGGTTACCATAATAAACGATGCTGGTAAAGTGCAACAGTTGCAGAAGGGTCATGGAGAATGGATTGAACTCATGCGCTACGTATGTTTAGCTCAAATTCGATTTCCCATTATAGTTATTTCCTATTTTCTCTTTAGGCTCTTGGTAAACACTGCAAAGTGGTAAAGGTTTATTCTGACGGCGACTTGCGCATTCAACAGTTGGATGATGGTTTCGAGTGGACTCTTAATCCGAAATGTGTGAAGTTGGAACGTTCTCCATTGGCAACTGCGGCTGAACGTTCTAACAGCATGATGGATCTGAGTCATCGGCGCACAGATCACGTGATGACGCCATTATCAGGGCTCTCGGGCTCTTCTGTGGCAGATAAATTGGTACGCGAAGCAGCCCAAGGCCACTTAGACTTCGTTAAGCAATATCTGGACACAAACTCGGGACAGGTGGATGTGATGAGCGGAGGAAAAGCATGCATTCAAGTGGCGGCCCACCAAGGTTACGTTGAATTAGTGAAATATTTGATAGCTAAGGGAGCAAACGTCAATGTAGTGGACAAGGAAGGAGACTCAGCATTGCATTATGCTGCATTCGGTAATCAGCCTGAAAGTATGCGCATCCTATTGCAAAGTGGAGCTGATATAAACTTTCTCAATTCGAGTCATTGCTCCGCTTTGCATATTTGTGCGCACAAGAAAACACCGCACTGTGTTCGCGAACTGTTGCAGTTTGGAGCCGATGTGAATATACAAGATTCCTACGGTGACACAGCTCTGCATGACGCTATTGGTAAAGAAAACTCGGAGGTAGTTGAGTTATTGTGCAATGCTCCAAATCTAGATTTCACAGTTAAGAACAACCGCGGCTTTAATGTGCTCCACCACGCTTCACTCAAGGGTAATGTAGTGGCGGCACGTCGAATTTTGCAACTGGCGCGGCAGTTGGTCAATGTGAAGAAGGATGATGGCTTTGCAGCGCTTCACTTGGCTGCACTTAATGGCCACGCTCACGTAGTTGAGGCACTGGTGACAGAGGGTCAGGCCGAGATTGATATCCGCAATAATCGTCGTCAAACGCCATTTTTGTTGGCAGTGTCCCAGGGTCATGCTGCCGCCATCGAGAAATTAGTGAGTCTGGGTTGCGATATTGTTGCTCGCGATGAGGATGGTGATAATGCGATGCATCTGTGCGTCATAAAGAAAACCAACATGCAACAAGCCCCGGAGCCGGCGAATGAAGACGCTCCCGAAATACACGCCATATATGTTAGCTTGGCTCACCTTACGGAAGATCGCCTTATGTATACCGTTCTTTGCTATTTGTCGCGACGTGGTTGCCGTGTAGAACAAAATAACAAGGGCGCTAATATATTTGAGTGGATCACTGATAGAAATTTAAAGCAGATGATATTGGGCTACCATCGTTCGGCGACCACACCGGTGGTAGCTATTCAGGGCGAAGTCGCAGACAGTGCCGCAGTGGGGTTAGATCAAGTATCACGGAATATTCAAGCGCTTAATTTAGACGAGTATACTGACACCAGCGCTGCCGTTGCCAGTGGAAGCTCCGAAATGATTTCGGAAGCAATGCCAGCAGTAGCAGTCCATGTTCCTGTGATAGCACAAAGGCAAACGCCTATTCCGCATTTCGAAACCTCCACTGACGAATTATCGCTGGTGAAAAAACTTAACTCTGAACGCCTGGCACAAAATGGTTCAAGCAACTTAACAGCGGACTCACAATATTTGCACATGAGTCCTACTGCTACCACATCTGCTGCCGCTGTGCCGCGGAAAAAAGCCCCTAAGCCACCGGTTGCTGACATAGAAGGTGCGACAGCGGGTCCCATAGAAATTGTACAGCCGTTGTCTATTGCCGATGTATTTCACAACGGACCCCAAGAGTGCATCGTATGCGATGAAGTATTGCAATTAATTAAGTTTGAACCCTGCCAGCATCAAATATCGTGCGAGGAGTGCGGCTTACGTATGAAGAAATGTCTCCGATGTGGTGTGCCAATTGAACGACGCATAGCTCTGGATGGACGCATCATAATTAACACGGAGCAAACACGCGTACCATCCGCAGATAGACTGCGGTATCTAGAGAACAAAATACAAGAATACGAGGAGTCGCACTATTGTAGCATTTGCATGGAACGCACACGCGATGTCGCCTTCCTCTGCGGTCACGGTGCCTGCTCACGTTGCGCACAAACGTTACGCATCTGTCACATGTGTCGAAAGACCATACTCAAAAAAATCAACCTTTACTAAGAGCAGAGCACTTCCATGAATGTAGCAACGTTGGCATCAAATCGTTTGTAAATATTTGCAACCAAAATAATATACATAATGATCAAAAATTATTATGATGACGAATTATTATTAATTAATATATTTTGTTCGTATTTTTATTTATTTACATATTGTGCGGCCAGATCGCCTCAAACCCACACACATATAAACACACACACATACACCATACACCCATCCACACATTTGTACTATAACTACTATAACTGCATCTACATATAATATAAACTATTGAATATCCTCTGGATCGCCACGAAACCCAAACTTATTTATATAATTTATTATTATGCCCAAACACATTTTAAATGGCTACAAATACTTATACAATAATTCAGAAATCATTATCCAAATAGATATACAGTTTTAACATATTAGTACCGTAGTTGCATTCGATTTACATGCATTTGCATCATCACCGTTTACAAGTAAGGCTGTTTTTGTTTTACCTTATCATTTTGTTCACCCTTTATTTATCCATGAGCATCTAAATTACATTTGAAACTAACTTGCGGTTTTAAACTTCGTAGTTGTTTATGTAGCGCCTTGAAGTTTACTTCGAATTCTATTATTTTGAATTGATCTTTTGTTTCTTACTCCGACTTAAGATTTTATCGACTGTCTATAAATCGTATTTTTAACAAGTTCATTAATGAAAAGCGTGAAATAAAGCGTTCGTATTAATAAAAGCACTTTATTCTATTTATTTGCATTTATTGGGTCGTAACTGAAAATGAGGTAAGGAATGAAATGCATGAATCAAACATTTTTTGTATGGGTTGTCATTATATCTGTTATTCTAGAAGATCCGACATAAAAATATCAGCATTTCAAATAAAATAAACATACAATATATAAAATAAAATTTACAATTATAATCTAACTATTTTTTTGTTGTGTGTGTCGGAATAACTAGTCGATTATAGAAATCAGGCCACAAAACATCCGTTTTACTACATTTGACGTTCCAGTTTAATTTTCTTTGAATCTGCCAGATTTGCGAACAAACCTTGGAAGATCCTGTGTCTCTAAGCAGCCAAGGTTTGCACTACTTAAGATGTCAGTGCCAAATACTTCGAACCTGATTCTAGCGAAAGCGGGGCATACGCGCAAAAAGTGGTCAGCCGTCACAGGCCTGGCAAAGTGCACTGTCTGCAATGCCTATCTTTTGCATATGCTTAGCCCATGCAAAATGACCTGTCATCCCCCTCCCCATTCGCGATTCTGTGCACCTGCAACCCAATCACTAATAGTGGCCTTAATGGCAGCAAAAGGTATGGGAAGAACAGGTTCTAGGCCAGTAAAACTGATCTCAGATCCCTAATTCGCTTGCTTGTCCGCAACTTCACTCCCCATAACACCCATGTGTCCTGGAACCCATGTTAGCAACAGATTGTTATGCTTTCCAACAGAATTCAATCTGGATTTACACAACAGTACCAACTTGGAACTGACAAGGGGCTGATTAAGGCCTTCAGTGCAGCCTAACTGTCACTGCAGACACAGTTACTTCTGCCACGTCATCTGTTTTCCACCACTTAGTCCATCCCCTTAGAATGGCATGCAATTCCGCCTGAAAGACAACCAAGGGCGGAATGGAGTTGGACACCGTTAAGTTCCACGAAAACCCTAGAACCAGATCCAATATTTGTTTTTGAGCCATCAGTGAAAATACGACATCACTGCCTACCGGTCTAAGTCATAGGATCCTCTGGAATTTTTATACAGTACCTCCTTTCAGTTATAGGGTACGCGAGCATCGAATCAATGGGCATAGAAGGGATACCAATATCCATGTCGGTGCCAACAATATCTTCAAGATTCGAACGCGTACCCACCCACTGCCTATTTGTGCTTAGACGGGCTTTAGGGCTTCTCCTTGTATAAAAAAAATCTAGGGCGGGAAGATTCAACAGCGCATCCAGAGAAGGGCCAGAAGATGTCGGAAAAGCTCCAGTACAACAAATAGCCACAGTTCTCTATAGTCTAGATAGAGCAGATTAAACCCCCTTGAGAGAACCTTTTCCCCCAGACCACTAATGACAAAAAGAGGTAATTTCCCTCTACTTATGTTTGTTTAGCCCAAATATACACTGATCTTCACATTGCTGGTATCTCCACGTGCACTACGTGCAAATTGGCACGAGTCCTGGATACTTCTGAATGCCAAAATATCACCTCCTTAATTCGTTTGATATATAATTGTTATTCCCAGTTCTTCAGCAACTTTTAAGATAATATTTTCTTACTCTATGGGTTGAATGGGAATGACACCAATTCGCCTCCTCCATCATAACAATTCACCCGTATATCATATCTTCTGTAGTTAATTCCCATGTTCGTCACTTCTTCGGGCCCCACGTCTGCTATGTTTACCGTTAAGCCGAAATCATTCTACTGATCGGTTTTCATTTGATCTTTTGACCATTGCCCCTCTGATAGAATACTTACCAAGCGAACACTGTTGATGAACCATACAAAAATCATAACTGCATAAGCTGTCCCACAGTATTTTTGGACAGCGGCTCTTAGTCTGTTCTCTCATTTGTGGCCAACAGCTTTACATGATGTAATTCGTCATAAAAAGTACACTTTAGTAGCCTTCCTAGACATAGCAGGGGCTTTTAACAATGTTAGTAATCACTCTCTTAACAAGGTAGATGTAGAGGAAGTTCTGAGGGACTGGATAGTTACAATACTTAAGACTAGGATCATTCAGACAGAGCCTGGGAACACAGTTCTCACAAAGCATGTCAGTTGAGGAACAGCACAAGGCGGGGTAATTTCACCACTGTTGTGGTCATTGACAACATACTTAGCACACTGGACTCTATGGGGGTTAAGACGGTAGCATATGCGGACGAAAATAATATTCGGTAAAAATTGGGGACTATGTCCCAATATTACTCAATAGATGTACGAAGCAATCGTACGACCAATACTCACGTACGATTCAATAGTTTGGTGGCCTGCGCTAGATAAGGGATATATTGTTCAGAGACTCAGTAGAGTTCAAAGAGTACCTGGTACTGGTGTTGCAGGGAGCCTGCGAACGTGACCATCGGAGGCAGTCATCATAATGCTGCATCTGCTCTTTTTGGTAACTTTTTCACATAAATCCGCACTTATTTCTCCAACATCACGAATAATGTTGGTTTTAGGGCCATTGAGTGTTTGTGGTTTGTTGGAGTAATCCAATGATTTAATATAATTCCAAAGAAAAAAGTTCAATGGAGTTATGTCGCATGATCTTTGTGGCCAGTTTGCATCGGCATTTCTGGTCATTGAACTTTTCTCTCAATAAATTGGATGTGACATGAGATGAATGGCATTTTGCACCATATATTGTTCAAGCCGAAATCATTTAATTCTTACTATAAAAAATCAGTAATCATGTTTCTGTAGCATTCTCCATTGAAGGGAACTACAATGCCATTTTTATTTTCAAAAATAATACGGTCCAATTAGAGCTCCAGACCATAAACCGCACCAATCTGTTAATATTTGTGGGAATAAACGTTTTTCATGGTCAGCAAGTGGGGTTTCTCGACTCCAAATCCTCAGTCTTGTTTGTTTATAAAGCCATTTAACCGGAAATGAGCTCCATCGCTAAATATGGGTTTTCGATGAAATTGTGGATTTGTTTCCAGTTACTCTAAAGCCCAATCTGCAGAATGCCTATGAAATAAATGGTCATTTATTTAATTTCTTGTGTCAACTGAATTATATATGTCTCGAAATGCAAATCTTTATAAAGAATATTCCATGTGGTGCCATAAGAAAGTCCAATTTCCTGAAAACGATTTGTAATTGACAATAATTATAATAATAATAATTGATTGTTCTAGATTTTCATCCACACTTTGGTGCACACCATCGATATTTTCAGTAGTATGTTTACGTTTTTGATGGGTTGGATCACAGACCCTACCATTTGATACGAATCTTTCAATTACATTACGAATGGTTATGGTGTTGACCATACAATTCACGTATGCACGAAACGTAGTCCGCACAGATACAATATTTTTGTAATAAATTTTAACAAATTCTATACGCTGTGCAACTGTGTATCTTTCCATGGTGATTTGCTGGTTGGAATGAGTATCATTAAAGACACCTGCCTGTTTCGTCCCGATACTTTTATCGATGGCAAAAAAGTTCCGCACTTTATAGTAGCAGACGATGCGTTTCCATTGTGCAAACGCATATTAAAGCCATTCAAAACCAAACCACTCTCAACAGCAGAAAGAATCTTCAACTACAGACTGAACAGGGCAAGGCGTTGCATTGAGTACGCGCTTGGAATTCTGAGTGCAAGATGGCTTTGTCTTCAGAAAGTACTGTTTTGCACCCCTGACCGCGCCCAACATTTTACATCAGCGCGCTGCCTGTTACATAATTTTTTACTGAGAAAGTGTCGCCAAACATATTTCTTATTTGTGATCGCTGGGTTCGACGGCAGCAGAGGAAATTGGGCAACTGAGGAGTGTGAAGTCAATATTCCGCAATATCCCTATCTGTATCAAAATGAGCTAAGCACGTATCTTGAAAGAGCTTTCGATTACGGGAAATACGTTCGGAATGTACTAAAGGATTGCGTAAACTCTGCAAACGGATCTGTTCCTTGGCAAAACAATGCTGATTTCCTATAAAATACCGAAGCTTTGGAAATTTTAAAATTTCGAAGGTATCTTTAATGTTTCAAACCTTTCACAAAATTTAACATAATTTAAATTTTGTTACAACAACTAAATAATAATAATAATAAACCACTAATTTATTTTGAAGCACTATATTGTTGAACTTTCAATAGGAGTGTATTTGTAAACTCCAAACAAGAGTCGTCAGCATCCGACTATGGAAGCTGTTTCAAGAGCCACTCAAAACTGCCAAGTGCTTCTTCAAACGGCGATTCTGTTGCAGCAAACTGGCGAGCTTCAATAAGTTGCTGCCTTTCAGCCAGCCGGTCAAGCTTGCTCCAACGTTCCCAGCTTTCTGAAACGCTTCCAGGACGAATACGTTGCATTTGGTTATTATCAATGGACAGGCTTGGCGCCCTTCTCAAATTTTCAAAATATGGCATAAGCCGATCCTTCTCTTTCCTTTTATAAAGGTACGGGCTCACGCAATGCCGGGGTTTTCTGCGCTTTTCTTTGCCCAATTCAGACACCAGTTCCATACCGGCCATGAGAATGCCACAGTCCCACGTAAAAAAATAGGTCGTCCCTGAAATAATTTAAGATATATATTTGGGTTACGCTCGGGTGGAGCGTATCCAATAATAAAAAGAAAAGAAGCCAAATTAAATTATAATATTTATATTAAATGTTGGACTTAACAAAATTCCTAGAAATTTGCAGAAACGAATATTAATTTCACAAAACGCTCTATAATACTCCACACTAGCTTCAGCACAGAAAAATGAGAACGTGTGCTCTGCTCCAGCGCTGCGAAAGGAAAAAACGAATGGAAAAAACGGAAACACGAAGTGCGTTGCTCCGCAGCCAACACAGGCTAGTTCCGGTTTACCCATAAACGCGCTGTGCGACAGCGACAGCGTTTAGTAGATGGCGCGCGGAACTATCGCCTGCTTGCGTCGGCGTACCCGACAACTAGGTGGGGGTAGTGGTGTCGCCACAGGTATTCCTCCCCCAGTGATCGGCGCAGGAGGCGCGGAGAACGATACGCGTTTCGTCGGTCGACTCCCCGGCTGTGGGGAAGGTTGGTCCCCTGAGCGGGGCGGTGGTTGACTCCTCAGATGACTCCTTGGATGGATCGCTGGCGGGTCATTTGTCGCTGATGATGACGACGGTTGCGGCGATGGCGATCGGGATGGCGATGATGATCGGGATGGCGCTGATGATCGGGATGGCGCTGATGATCGGGATGCCTGCAGCGATGGCGACGATGTTGAGTCACTCATTTCGAGGTGGGCCGGCTTCAAGCAGTCCGTAGATATGGCTTTCTCGACGCCGTTCAAGTCGATGATGAAGCTCTTGTCGTTGACCCGGCGAATTACCTTATGGGGGCCCGTATATGGCGGCTCGAGTGGCCTCCGGATTTTGTCCAGCTTGCAGAATACGTGCGTGCAGGTGCGCAATTCTTTGAAGACGAACGGCTTCTGTCTCGAGTGGTTGGATGCTGGTACTGGCTTGATCGCTTTTACCAGCTTGCGCAACTGCTCGATGAAAACCGGTTGGGCGGTAGGGTCGTTTTGTTGTCCGAAGAATTCCCCCGGCAAGCGTAGTTGGGTGCCGAAGAGCATCTCGGCTGGAGTTGCTTTGAGGTCCTCTTTGTACGCCGTCCGCATCCCCAATAGCACTGTTGGCAAGGCGTCTGGCCATGGTGTGTCTGGACTGCACATCAAGGCCGCTTTTAGTGTGCGGTGTAGTCTCTCCACCATGCCGTTTGATTGTGGGTGGTAAGGCGTTGTGTGAACATGGTTAGCACCCGTCATTTTCGCGAGAGCCGTGAATAGCTCCCCCTCGAATTGACCCCCCTGGTCGGAGGTGATGGTGAGTGGCGTGCCGAAAGTGCAGACCCAACTGTGGAAGAACGCTCGTGCGACGGTCACAGCTCGAATGTCCGGGAGTGGGACAGCCACCGGCCATCGGGAAAAGCGGTCGATGATGGTCAGGCAGTGCGACAGTCCTCTCACCAGCGGTAGCTTGATCAGGTCAACATGAACGTGGCAGAACCTGTCATCTGTCTCCCCGAAGCTTTGCAACTCGGCGCGGTTGTGGCGATGGACCTTCGCGCGTTGGCATGGTTGGCATTCACGGGCCCAGCGGAGCGCGTCCTTGCGCATGCTTGGCCAGAAGTATTTGGCCACCAGATGTTTCGCCGTTGCTCGACCACTCGGGTGGGATGATCCGTGTACGATGCCAAACGCCGTTCGACGCAGGTTGGATGGCAAATAGGGCCGTGTCGCCCCATCGGTAACCAGACAGTAGATCTCGCTGTTGTTGAAAGCGAGACGATCCAGTTGGATACGCGGATTCTCCAGCAGGTGAGGCAGCTCTACGTCAGAGTCTTGCTCCAGGCTGATAGTGGCTTCGTCGAGGATGGAAGGCATCGAGACGGTACAGGTTCGCGAAAGTGCGTCTGCCACAACGTTTTCTCCCCCGGGAACGTACACAAATCGTGTGTTGAACTGGAGGATGTAGTCCATGTGTCGGCTCTGCCTCGGCGTTGCCTTGTCCGAGCGTTGTTGTGCGGCGTAGGCGAGCGGCTTGTGGTCCGTGTGGATTGTGAAGGCGTGTGCCTCCAGGATCCTCCTGAAGTGCCTGACTGCTGCATACACTGCGAGCAACTCCCTGTCGTAGGCGCTGTAGCGAGTTTCTGGGGGACTGAGCTTCCTAGAGAAGAACCCCAGAGGCTTCCAGGCCCCATCGGGTTGCTCTTGGTTGAGTGCCGCTCCGATGGCGGTGCTCGATGCGTCGGTGTAGAGAGCGATTGGCGCGGTAGGCGAGAGGAAGGCTGAATCTGCAGCTGCTGCGATACTCGCCTTGCACTGCTGAAATGCCTGCTCCGTTTGCGTCGTCCAGCTAATCGCCGCCTTCTTCTTCGTTAGGTTTCTCAGAAGCTCGTTGAGCGGGGCCTGTAGTTCCGCGGCGTGCGGTATACACCTGCGGTAGTAATTAACCATACCCAGGAAACGTCTCAGCTGGGTAGAGTCTGTCGGGCTTGGAAAGGCGTCGATCGCCTCGATCTTTGGGTGCGGGGGCCTGAACCCCTCTTTCGAGACTCGATACCCAGCGAATGTAACTTCCTGGGCACCGAGTTGGCATTTGTCCAAGTTGATGCGTAGGTTCGCCGCTCTCAGCGTCTCCAACAATTGGCTCAGATGATGCAGGTGCTCGTCATGCGTCTCGGATGCGATGAGCAGGTCGTCTACGTAGCCCTTCACGAAGGGGAGTTTCCTCAGTAGGTGATTAATCACCCGCTGAAGCGTTTGCGCGGAGTTACGCAGGCCTAATGGCATACCCACGAACTCGAAGAGGCCGAAAGGTGTTGTGACTGCCGTCTTCGGGATGTCAGCTTTGGCAACCGGGATTTGGTAGAAGGCTTTCTGCAGATCGATTACAGAGAATACTTTTCCCCGGCTCTCCTGGATCAGGTCCTCGATGATCGGTAGAGGATATCGGTCTGGCAAGGTACACGCGTTGAGGCGGCGGTAGTCGCCAGTGGCTCGCCAGCTTCCATTCGGCTTTGGTACCATGTGTAGCGGACTGGCCCATGGGCTCGATGATGGGCGTACCACCCCCTTGTCGAGGAGGTCGGCGAACTCTTCTTTGGCAGCAGCGAGTCGTTCACCGACGAGTCTACGGGGGCGCTCGAAAACGGGAGGGCCCTCCGTGACGATGAAATGTTGTACCGGCAAGTCTGGTACAGTGGCCATGACCCCTGCTGGTGAAGCGAGTTGCAGGAAGCGCTGGACGAGCTCTCTATACCGGTCGCCATGTGGTCCCACAGGTGCATCAATGCGAGCCACTGTGGAGATGCCGTAGATTCGAGCCGGGTCCATGCGGCCCGTTGCCGCGATGTTGGTAAGGGGGTCTACGATGCGTCGTCCCCTCAAGTCTACCAGGAGCCCATAGTATGCCAGGAAGTCCGCCCCGAGAATGGCAGTTTGCACATCGGCCACAGTGAACGTCCAAGTAAAGTCCCGACGCAGGGCGAGGTTCAGCTTCAGCGTGAGCTGCCCGTATGTGGCTATCGGCGACGAGTTGGCGGCGTACAGCGTGAGGCTGTTTCGCTGTAGTTTGCGGGCGACCGTTCCCCTCGGCAGTTAGGAGACCACTGAACCCGAGTCCACGAGAAAGCGAGTGGATGTCGTTCGATCCATTACGTGTAGGCGTTTTTCGGTTGGTGGTCGGCCGGCGTCGTTCGCCCAAGTCGGCGTCGGCAGCGCTAGTTTCCAGACGGCGTCGAGGCGGCGGCCACGGCGGCGGCAAAGATACACGGTGGTCGGCACTGCTGTGCTGTCGCCCCGTACTTCAGGTGGTACCAACATTGGCCAGGCGCTGTAGAGCGATCTCGAAGCCGGCTGGGGCTGCGGGTTTCAGCGCGACCCCTATGAAGTGGGGGCGTTATTTTACGCAGCAGCTCCTGATTCTCCCGCGTTAGTGCCACGAGCTGTGCCACTGACTGGCGCAGTGCGGCAAGCTCTGCGTGCACGGAGTTACCCGTCGAATCGTGCGACGATCTGTTCGCGAGTGGAGAGCGGGGTCTCGGAGACGAGAGTGGAGGTGACGTAGCTGCCACTGTACGTCCGTTGTCGACCAGCTCGTCAGCTGCCTCTGCGAGCTCCTCCAGACTGGTGCCTTTCAGGACTTTGAGTAGCCGTCGCGTTGACGGCGGCATCAGGTCGAGCCACTTCACGCGGATGATGTCATCCGTGGCCCGGTCACCCGCTAGGGAGCGCATCTGTCTCAGGAGTTGGGACGGCTTCCTGTCCCCCAGCTCGAGTTGGGTGAGTAGTCTGTGGAGCTGTCGATCCGCCGAGTCGGTGAGGCGATTTAATATTGCCGTCTTCAGCACCTCATACTTGCCCACGGGCGGCACTGTGCGGAGTACATCCGCGACCTCGGAAATAGTCTCCGGGTCGAGCGCCGCGACTACTAGATTGTAGCGGCTGTTGTCGTTGCGCACATGGTGTATTTGGAACGCGGCCTCGATCTGGTAAAACCACAGATCGGGGTTACTCCTCCAGAAAGGTGGGAGGCGACAGCTGCTCACCGCCTCGATCGCGGGCGGCGACGAAAAGGAGGCGTGTCCCCCAGGTTCCCCTGCACGGTGTGGCGGCAGGTGGTGTGTCGGTATCAGCAATGGCGTGGGCATGGCCAGCTGTGCCTGCGCATGCACGTGCGGTGGTTGTGGCTGCTGGTGTGGTGCCGGCGGCGCCGGTCCTGAGGCTGTTGGCAAGTGGAGCATCCTATGCGTGTTTTATATCACGTCGGGGTCACCAATTTGGGTTACGCTCGGGTGGAGCGTATCCAATAATAAAAAGAAAAGAAGCCAAATTAAATTATAATATTTATATTAAATGTTGGACTTAACAAAATTCCTAGAAATTTGCAGAAACGAATATTAATTTCACAAAACGCTCTATAATACTCCACACTAGCTTCAGCACAGAAAAATGAGAACGTGTGCTCTGCTCCAGCGCTGCGAAAGGAAAAAACGAATGGAAAAAACGGAAACACGAAGTGCGTTGCTCCGCAGCCAACACAGGCTAGTTCCGGTTTACCCATAAACACGCTGTGCGACAGCGACAGCGTTTAGTAGATGGCGCGCGGAACTATCGCCTGCTTGCGTCGGCGTACCCGACAACTAGGTGGGGGTAGTGGTGTCGCCACATATAATAAATACAGATTCGGTTAAAATGTATTCAAAACTTACCAATCTTCGTCCATTTCAAGTAACTTAATTTTATAATTGCAATTTAAATTTTTCTATCGAATGTTCATTTTCTTGCAAGGCGAAGAAAAAAATCATACGTCAACGCGGCTTTCAAATGTGAAATTTTCTTTACTACTACTTTTTCACGCACTGAGAACTGCATTCCGGCCTTTAATTGTAAATTGCTGCATTATTGTAGCCCGTCGGTTGCCCAACCGATCAGAATTATCCGAATTTTTTGCAACCAGCTGACTGAGCGGAAATATTCTTCGCTACCGTACTCAACACTTAGCACAGCTGTTTGTAGAACAGATGCTTAAGGCCCAACCAAAATAACCGAGACGAGATATAACGAGTAAGTTCAAGAATATGTAACCCAAATGGTCTTGCGTTTTTGATCGAAACTGAACAAAACATTTAGAAGTGACGTTCTGTTCCGTAAGAACCGAACTTCAAACGTCTGGTACTCGTCACAACAGCTGCTCGTCACAACGCGCTTGTTATTTTCACAACTAAAATGACGGAGTTTAGCTGCGATTTAATAGCCGCTGTAAGGGATGAGCTCGCAATATATGTATGTAAAAAGCCATCCATCGATGCGTTTGGTGGCGTCACATTTGGGGTTAAATGTCAAAATCGAAGTAACGAATGCAGACGTTTGTCCAATCGCTATCGTCAGGTCTCGTCTATTTTGGTTGTACCTTTACGTGTAAAGTGACAAATTTTGATAGCGGCCCATTCACAAACAAAGTTCGCTGTTTCACTCATCCGATAGGCAACCGAAGGGCTGCAAGAATACAGCCAATGAACTAATTTCTCAGTATTTCTCTCTTAAAGAAAATTTGGAATATTTAGTGTGCCATGATTTATTTATGTTGTTTAGGTTGCGGATTTTTCATCTGTAATATTGTATGTCATTCCAAATTCATGTCAATAACAGATAGTTAAATAAAAAGTAATATTAAGAAAAACGTATTTGTAAACAGTTGTGGCAACTTTGATGTTTTGGCAAACAGCTGATTCAAATTTACGGCAATCTCGTTCAAAGGTGTAAAATGAATTTAGCTATATTTCGTAATATTTCTCGGATATTTCGAAGTTTAATAATTTTGAAGTCAGAAAATTCTGCATACTATTGCTTGCATAAGAGCAGTCTGCCGTGTATAACTGCACGTCCAATAAGACAACCTTGTAATGGCCACAAAAGTGACGAAAATGGTAACCGCGAAAATCACCATGACAACACAATGTATGTGGGAGGAGGAGGAATTGCGTCAGCCGCATTCTTATTCAATTTATTTCAATCATCCGACGAAAAAGACGAGACTCCGGAAGACAAATTAATCAACACTATCAAACGTTCTATACTATGTATTCAACGGGAGCAATATGATAAGGCGGAGCAGATGTTGCATCTGGCGCTGCGCATGGCACAGGACCTGCAGAGCAGTGAGGGGATGACTTACATATTTGATGTAATGGCTAATCTTGCAATGGAACGAGAGCAGTTTCGAAAAGCTGAACGACTGTTTACGGATGTTATGAGAAGACTTTTCGCAGCTGGTCATGCCGAGGATAGTCCGCAAGTGAGTATTTTTGCATAAACCTACATCTCACGCTCCCTTTAATGCGTTGTTATACACAGGTATTACACATCAGCTCCAAGCTGGCGCATATGGCACAATTGCAGGGTGAATTCGATAAGGCTATGGAGGGCTTTACGTGGACGTTAAAAAGAATTGAGGACAATATGAAAAAGGTGCCAGATGATAAAGATATACAAGAGCTGTTAGGACTAACAAAAAATTGGTATTAAAGGTGTTTTCTTTTGGTTCATATCTTTTTATTTTGTATCAGTTATAAATTTATATAATTAAGATAATCAAAGAAGCTTACGAGTATTCTACTCATAGTTAATAATTTGAGTATACAGAAATTAAATTTTGAATGGGCTCGTGCCTTAGTTATGTCTCCAGGGGGATTATAACCACATATATTATGATGCGATTGAAATTCTTGCGTATCTTTGAGGCAGTCTCTTCCTTTAGAATGTTCTAAATCTAATTTTTTGAAATCACTACGCTACTACAATCACATGAATGCATTTATAGGAAGTTTCGTTTGTTGGCTGGTCTATCACAATCTGGAGGATAATAGAATAACGGCAACCAATTTATTTTGTTTGATTTTTCCTTATATTGAGATAGACGAAGCGAACATAGTATTGTCTTTGGCCTGATAAACTACAAGCATTGTAATTGGAGATACACTCACTACATATTTTTATTCAAATTTAGATTAAAAATTTTATAATTCCAGATTTTTCATCTTGTTGCAGGTTTGGTCAACTACTTATTAAACAAGGCAAATATGCCGACGCCAAAAAGTATTTTCGGGAGGCGTATGACTGCCTGATAGAAGTTTATGGATCTGTAAATGAGGAAGCGGTTACGATATTAAACAACCTCAGCGTAGCTTGTGTAAATGTAAGAACACATTTTTTAAACTAACTTCAAACGAAATCGGAATTGTGGAGTATATTAGGGGTTTTATTCCTTTCCAATTGAAATTAGTGAGAAACGCAAGTTTTTCGCATCTGAATATTTACACATTAAATTCATATTACACACACCCTTTCCTGATTATAACTTTAAATATCGTCTTAAGTTCGTTGTTTGAAACATGAGATCGCACTTTTGAGATTCCGTACGACATATACTCATCAAACATATTCATATTCACTGACACTTCCATATTGAACTTTATCATTGTGGCTCTCGTATAAGCATTTTCGTTGAAATTGCAATAAAATTTTTTACCAAATTAGATCGAATTCACAGTACAAATCATTTAGAACATATTATAAACGAATATATTGTGAAACATGATTTTTTTCCTAGTTAGATGATTATACCGAGGCAAAGCAGTACCTACTTGAGGCTCTGGAATTAGTAAAGGAACTTAAGGACTCTGCACAAGAAGGTATACTACGAGCAAACTTAGGCTTAACCTTTCTGCGAGAAGGGCTCGTTTCAGAGGCGAAGAGTGCATGTGCGCTTGCTTGGCGAATTGGAAAGAAGCAGAAAAACGCCGATGCCATTGAACAGGCGGAATACTGCCTGAATGAGATCAAAGCTTTTACGATGGAATAAATAAAACTGAACAAATTATATTTCTTCGATTTTTGTCTTGTAAATAAAATTAAGTTTTCAAACAAGTTTAAGTAAAAGTTTTTCAAATTCGTTTATAAGCACTTGTTTTTAATTTGTAACAAAACGTTAACTGTAAGCTTACAATAAAATGATAGATTTAAGGAAAGAATACTATCAACTATTCAAAATTGGCAATAAGTACCATGAGCCCAACGCCCGTCAAGAGCGCTACAATCTCTTTAATAGATTGGCCCAGTTTTGTGGATTCCTCCAGCAATTCTGGCAACACACTCACTGTTGCTATATAGATGAAGCCGCCCGCAGTGAAAGGCAAAATCCACGGAGGTGATGCATTATTAACCCCGGCACCTATTAACGCCAAAGCTGTACCAGCTAATGCACCTAACGCTGTCACCAGTTGCAGAAGCATAGCTTGTCGTCTTGAGCAGCCAGATTTTATTAGAATGGCGAAATCGCCAATCTCGTGCGGAACCTCGTGCAGAAGTATTGTGATTGTAGTAATTATTCCAATGCTGTTTCCAGCTAAATAAGATGCCCCAATAGCGAGACCATCTGTGAAGTTGTGAGCGAAGTCTGCAGCCAAGTTGAGATATCCGGAAATATGGACTTCTCCCTCGTCAGCTTTTTTATTCTTGGCGCTTTCCTTCTGAGTTTTTTCAGTGCCCTTGTCAGACTTTTTAGTAGGTTTGGTGTTAGGCTGTGATCCTGCGGCATTACCGTGATTATGGCTATGTCCACCTTTTAATAGACGCACTAATTTTTCTACAGCTAAGAAGGTTATAATTCCGCCAAGAACCCATAGACCAATAGTCATGTCGTGACCATGGCTGTGACCCTCTTCATGATCATGATGTTGATGATGACCGTGATGGTGATTGTGTCCGTGAGCATCTTCTCCGCCATGTGAATGAGAATGAGTTGCGTGTGGTATTAAATGCAAGAAGGCATCGCCCAACAATCCGCCGGAAGCGAAAGCCAATAAGACTTTGAGCCGAGGTCTCATGGCTTCGCTGTTGTCTAATGGAATTATGTAAAGGAGAACAAAAGGCGCAGCACTTATTAACAACGTTGAGGCAATTGAATGTATCCAGATGCTACGCATATCTATAAATGGAGCAAAACCAATATTAAAGTCGACACATGTACTAAAAATCTGATCATAATTTTTTACCTAACGGAATTTGCTGATGCTCATGATTATGTTTACGGTTGTGGTCATGATCGTGGCCGTGATCGTGTTCGTGGTCATGTTCGTGATCATGATGTTGATGAACTTTCGGAACCGGTGCTTTCTTGGTATCGAAATTCTCGTTTGCATGTCGTGAGTATTTAAAACTAGGATTTTCCTCTTCGTGATCGTGACTATGACTATGACAGAGCGTCGGCAACGACAACACTACCCCACACAATATTACAAAAAGCGCCAACTTCTGCCAAAACTCCATTCTATTCTCATAATCCTGTATTCGCTTTCCCATTCTAATAAATGTGAAGTACACCACGTCACACGTTTTTCTATAAAAAAATGTACCTCTTTTTGATATAAACAAAAAACACACCACTTATTTAGAGCAAATGCGAGGTGGGAAAGTGAACAGCTGTCCCAGCGGCATAATTTCATTGTCCACACGCGTACGCAAGTTATTCGTTAAAATTAACGTGAAAAATCATTACTTTGCTGTATTATCAGAGAATGGCTAAAATCCCCACACTCGAGTGTGGTAAATGCGTTAATAGTTTATTTAAGGTCTGGACTTGCCTCATTTCAAAGTTGAATGAATTAAGAACATAATAAATAATATGAGAAATGCTCACGTGGGAATTTTACGGTTTAATTTCTTCGCTTTGAATTTCTAAAACTACAATAAAATAATTATGAAAAGTTAATCATTTTATACACTAATCTCATTTAATAAATATAAGTCGGTTAAGAAATAAAACCTAAAATTTAAAGCCACGGTCGAGGATATCCACACTTAAACGCTACATAATTATTACTTGTCATAAACTACAGGGCACTATCCACACACTCTATACTTGACCTAGGTATATTCCTGCTTTCTTGGTACTGATGCAATTACTCTTATCTATCATATAATAATATATAATATATCGTATTTGTAAGAACGTAGGTTTTCTGACAACTCACACGAATTATGTACGTGCTTCCCCAAACTGTTATAATTGTCGCATTCATGGCACTCTGCTTTACACATCGGTGTGATTAGATGGAGTGATGTATTGCAGCTAACATTGGCTGCATTCTTAAAGCCCATCGGTTGCCTATCGGATGAGTGAAACAGCGTACTTTGTATATGAATGAGCCGGTACAAAAATTTGTCAATTTATATATAAACAGCTGTTCTACAAACAGCTATTTTAAGTGTTGAGAACGGTAGCGAAGAATATTTCAGCTCAAAGAAATGGCGTCCGCTGAGTTAACAGGTTGCAAAAATTCTGAGAATTCTGATCAGTTGGACAACCGACAGGCTGCAAGAATGCAGCAAATGTTTATGCTCGATTCTATCAGCTTTGATCTGCTATGTTCATTTCGCACTGTTCAATTTTAATTGATTTACGGAATGTGCTAAAGTAGTATTTAGTAATTATAAAACTTAAAATTTATTTAGAGATCTAAAAACGCTTACTGGCTTATTACAAGTAGCGACGTATTCACAGTACAGCTCCCTCCCATCAGCTGATGGCCATTAATGCGACTAATCTGTATCGTATATTTTAGTCGCATATATGTATATATATACAAATAGACATATGTATATCTAAAATAAGTAAAAGGTTTTATTTACATATTTTTTTTATATATTAAAAATATTGTACAATTTATTGTAATACATAATATTACATATATTTTAACTACATTTTAGATACTTAATTTTTATTAGAAGTGTTGATTTGGATAATGTCACATTCGAAGCTTATGCACACTCCTTTCTTTTATCGTTACACGACTTATATCCTTTCATTTAGGCCACACCTCTTACATCATCTTTTTTTTTAACTTCATAGCTAACAGATTGCAGAATTTTATTTATATTGCAGAGTAAAAACAAAGAAATAAACAACCTTCTTGAATTTGTTCGAGATGTCACTCCTGTTAAAAATTGACATACAAAATGGTTTTTAATATTTTATGAGCCATAATAATCGAAAAGATAGGTTTGATAACTTCACGAATACTTATAACTTTGTAAATTATAAACTTATAACGGTTAATAAATACAATTATTTATTAATGGTAATTTTCCTATAAGAAAAAACTATAATTATCATATCATTATATCATATTTTTATTGGTTATTTAAATTGTTAGGAGAGAAACGACGTGGGATTTGTGACCGCCTTCGAGGTTTATATGATATCTTACATAGAAATATTTCCTCATGACAAATAAAAAATGTAAACAACACGAGAATAACGTGAGATGTGCTTGTAATGCTATTCTCTTATACGGAAATATTTTTCTATATATCTTCATAGATTCCACATTATTCACGTTATAACTGAACATTTCACCTTTTTTTATATTGCATTAAAAACGTTAAAAAACTTCTCACTAAACTAAGTGAGAAAACTCAAGCGATGTGGCGTCTTGTGCGGCTGCATTCACCAGTATTCTTTTAACATTGTAACTCATAAGCAAATATTTTCAGTGTAGCAAACCGTTCGATTAATAAATTCTCCAATACCATCTCTAGTGAAAACAAAAAGAAACAACAAACACACGCGGGCATTTTGAAAAGTTCAGTACTTTATAAGTTGTCATATATTTTTTATATTTTGAACTATAATAGTGATCAGTACTGGGAAAATAATTGGAAATGAGTAATAGAAATACGCCAATACGAAATATACCATACGCAAATGTTGAGGGGCGCATTGGTAGTTCAAATACTCCTGCAATTGGAATACGACGGAGGTATTTGTCGCGTACACAGTTATCTGATCGGAATCAGAACTCAAATAGTGAAGAAATTGTGAGTTCTGTACATAACCAAATCCTTAATACTGCATTCAGTAAGGCATTACCCACAACACCGCGCTGCAAGCCTAAAGCGACCGCATTGAATGCTTGTTACACTCCTTCCTCTCTTTATCGGAGTACAAAGTCAACACCAAATAGCATTAGATCCAAGAGTAGCGGCACTAAGGCGACCAACGCTGATGCAGAAGACCGGAATACTGAAATCAGCAACTTGACAGTTGTTGTCCGAGCGCGTCCTCTAAACGCACAAGAATGTACTC
This sequence comes from Clusia tigrina, assembly GCA_920105625.2. Lineage (NCBI taxonomy): Eukaryota > Metazoa > Arthropoda > Insecta > Diptera > Clusiidae > Clusia > Clusia tigrina. The sequence continues at coordinate 36,263,599 of OV050033.1, read as the reverse complement.
GTGTTTCAGTAACAAATGCAGTCCATATACAGGGTAATCAACTTACAGTACTAGCGGGATCTAACGCTGATTCAACTGTTGGCGTTACACATTCATTTTCCTATGACTTCGTTTTTAATTCGTGTAATCCTAATAGTAGTAGATATGCCTCGCAAGAAACAGTATTTTTGGGCACAGCAGGACCTCTTATTGACCGTGCTTTCGAAGGATATAACGCATGTCTCTTTGCGTATGGCCAGACAGGATCTGGCAAGTCCTACAGCATGATGGGTATCGAGGCGTTGGATGACGATGCACTAGACGGTAGTGCTCCACATCCTGAATCTGGTATTATTCCGCGGGTATGTCACGAACTATTTCGTCGCATAGAAGAAGTGAAGGATCATCTACGGGCTGAGATTGAAGTTAGTTATTTTGAAATCTATAATGAAAAAATCCACGATTTGTTATGTGTTGCACAAGCGGAGGTGGCCAATAACGCGAGCACCCCTATGCAACGACAAGCACTTAAAGTGAGGGAGCACCCTATTTGGGGCCCGTACGTTGTGGATCTGAGCGTTCATCCAGTAGATTCGTACCAGGCTCTACGTAATTGGCTGGCTGTAGGAAATTCCCAACGAGCCACAGCTGCCACAGAAATGAACGATAAGAGTTCACGATCCCACTCTATTTTTAACATAGTACTCAATTTAACGGAAATCGACAGTGACATTTCCTCAGACACAGACTCGGTTGTTCCGCCGACAGGCGGACTGCTGCATCAAACGCGTCGCAGCAAAATAAGTCTTGTGGATTTGGCCGGTAGCGAACGCATTAGTGCCGCTGGGTCAAATGGAGATCGCATACGCGAAGGAGTTAGTATCAACAAAAGCCTGCTAACACTGGGCAAAGTGATTGCCGCACTGTCAGATGCCAAGAAAAGTTCTACATTCGTGCCATACAGGGAGAGTGTGCTCACTTGGCTACTAAGGGTAAGTTTTGCATAAGCAAATCTCTGATTTTCATGTTAGCTTTGCCGGTGACTTTTCAGGATCATTGCTTTCGAAGCTTATCAACTGCGACAAAAGCAGAATTAATCAACAAACATTTTCTTCACTTTTATTAAATGTCTGCAATAAACGTACAATTTAAAAATATGTCCCAACCATACAAATTGTTATCAAAAATTTCAACATTCTATGATAAAATCTGTATCAGTCGAAGCTCTTGAAGATAATGTTCTGTGGCGCGAGTTCGAAAGAACAAACACTTTAAAATGGCGGTTACTTGGTTATTTCTGTGTGCACATACTTTTCGCTGATAGCCAAGTGTCAGCTTATACGAGAGCACATAATTATCAGGGATATACGCAATGTGAAGCGAGGAATTTAATGTGCGCACTAAAAATATGAATTTATTGCTTGTGCATGAAAGTAAACTTGGTTGTTCATACTTGGGTTTAGCAGTATAATTAACTTGAAAGCACATAATCCCCAATGTTTGCTATTCGTCTACCATCCCAGATCAAATAGGAATGTGCCAAATTGAGGCCACTGAATTCCAGAGTGTATTATGAAAGTTCAATGCAACAGTTTTTTACTATTTTATGTAGTTTATGATAGTTATGATAGTAGTGATGATAGTTTATGATCTTTCTCACTTGCTTGCAAAACACCAAACATTTCTTTATGAAGTTTCGCTTTGAAAAAGGGTACATATCTGCTCAAATTATGGAATATAGTAAGCATTTGCTCAAGTTTTCATGGATTATTGTGCTAATTGACTTTTCTGTTTGGCAGTATGAATCGATGGAACCTACCAACCCGTTTGTTATCCAATAAGCGATTTGGAATATATGCAGGCATGATGGAAGGTACTGTACATTTACTTTTGAACTTACCTTTGATTAGATGTCAGTATTTAACAACACGAATTTTTACAATGAAAAATAAAACATTTACTGCCTACGTCTGCCCCGTGATAGTTCATATTCATATTTATTTAAATGCATTTTTTATTACATAAACCGAAAAGCGCACTTAAATTGTAATGCCGCTTGATAAGAGTTGAGCGTTCCGCAAGAGCAGTTGCATTTTAGTACGCCTCTGCCTGCATTTGCATTTGTGGGGCTGGCATTTGCACTGCTTGCTACGGGATGAGCCAATTTGAGCTTCGTTGCTGCCATTGTTTTTATCTAAATTGCATAAATATGGTCGGACTTTAAACGCTTTTTATTACATTTGTTTCAACAGATTGGCACTTACTATTCTTCATGTTGGGCCGCTTCGAATCGGCATTTTGATTTTTTTTAATTGAATTCATTATACTCGAAAACATTTTACAATTTTATTAACAGACAATACTGATCAACACAATAGTCGACTCCACAGTGCAAGCGTTCTTTCAAGTAAACGCTGAAATAGCTAGGGCCGCAGTCATAATTGTTTGCATCCTTCGCTTATTTACTTGGAAAGTGTTGTGGTTGCCACTATCAATCTTTCAGCAAACCGCTTGCATGCTCATGCATACTCAACCACAATTGTGTTAATCTCCATTTTATTAAATTAACGTACTAAAATTTGTTTTGGTGTTTTGGTTACGTTAATGTACACACAATATGTTAATGTGGCAAATACTTGGTTCACATTTCCCGTTTTGGTTGCAAACTGATCAAATACATGTGTATTTGATATTCATTGCGGCTACTACTTTAACTCATTTAAGTTATGTGTGCTATAAAGTTGATCTACATGCTTCAATGGGTGAGAGAAATTGTATATTACGGGTACAATCTCCATCGGAAGAATTATATATACCTACATTTTTGCTGTATTTATATGGAAATGCACTCACGAAACTTGCAACGTGATAAGCAAGTTTCCTTGAGGTGCATACATGGAGCCATGGGCGTAGCCACCTAAGGGCAGAAATCGAGCCCTACCCCCCCCCCCCCCTAATCTCAGAAATATCAATGAAACACATTGATTTTTTAAGCAGAAGTATATGAAAGGCATTGAGCCCCTCTGACTCTGGCTACCCTCATGCATGTATGTATCTAATGTACTTTCATGTCTAATGCGCGTTCTATAATGTACTTGTATTGCCCAGGGTTCACGAAATTCGGTCTATTGAAAATGCCACTGTTGTGACCATGAGACATAAGAGTGTGCTTCCAATCACTGGAGCAGCCAAAATTTGTCACATATAAGTCTGAGCAGGATAATATTTAGAGATTATCAATTGTATTTTATATTGTTGAATTCATTTTGGATAGTTTTAAATTAAAACAATAGACTTCGGATTATAAAACACCATACAATTAATCGTGACACACCAACACATTTCTGAAAGATATAAACAAATGAAACCCCGAAAGGCGCACTTAGGCCAGCATTGACCTTTTGTGAAATCAGAAGTAAAATATATGTATATTTTTATAATAAATAACCCATCTTTTGCATGACATTTTACTTGGCACGCAGGACAGAAGAGAAAGCAGAATATTCTAGTACAAGAGTCATAAAACATATTGAAACATTGATAGTGCTGAAGGAGATAATCTCAGAGAAGGCAGTGATATACTTTGCCATTGAATTCTTAGGAGAGACATGGATTGGTGTTTCAAGATGGAAATTCCAGAGTCGTGGAAATAGTTCAAAAGGAAGCTGAATACCCATGAAGTGGTGGTAATGAGACAAGAAGTGCTGAAAGAAGCGGAGGGTATGAAGCTGAAAGACATGGCAGAGAGCAATAGGAAATCCCTCTTTAGGGAAAGGGTTTACAGGAGGGGACCAAGAGATAAGTTGGATGACGAAGGGAATAGGCAATGCCGCATATGCGGACAGGCCGGATATTCGGAAAGGGGATGTCTAAAGAAAAAGCAGGACGATCAAATAAGTGAGTTTAAATGCTTGATTAAAAATAAGTGTAGTGTAGATGAAATTGTAGAGTGGAGAGACCGGACAATAAAAGAAGTGGAGCAGGGGGCTCCAGTAAAAACTAAAACGAAACAAGTTAACCAGCAGATGCAACGGTGCAAGAAGGTATTTCCATAGGTCTTCATTAATGAAATTAAGATGAAAAAGCCAATTGGACAGAAAAATTGTGTAATTAGAACCCCGGCTACGTTACTAGGGACTTAGAGGTTGAAGATCCTGCAAGCAGGTTTGGTGGCGATAAGGAAGCAAATTAAGAGATAAGAAAACTATGCAGTGCTCAGGGTGACAAACTAATATAAAACTAGTGGAATCCATTGAAACCAGTTGGTAAACCAAATGGATCCAGGAGAATTTGAACGAATTTAATGTACTTGAATGATTTGGTGATACAGGATACAAATCTAGTTCCGTTTATGAACATTTTAGAAAATTTACAAGGAAGTAATTGTTTTCCGGTGATCGATCTGAGGGATTATTTCCAAATCGTAGTTGAGGAAAAAAATAGTTATAAAACAACATTTGTATTTGAAAATAAAATATATGAATTTGTGCAGAATGCGCATGGGGTTTAAAAACTCGACATTGATATTCCAAACAATCATGGATGTTGGCCAATCAATTGGTAAGCGAGTAATAGCATACATGAAGACAAAACCATTTATGAAAAAAACGGAAAGAGACACGATAGACTTTTGAGGGAAGGGCTGAAAAGACTAGGAAAGCATAATTTAATTGTCCACCTCAACGAAAGTGCAGTTAAAGTGTTTTTTCATCATAAATTTCCCATCTTTTGCATGAAATTTTACTGCAGATATCATTCAGGATATTAAATTTTCCTTTAAATATATAAGTTGAGAAATAGAGAGTGACACCGTGGTAAGTTGGTTTATTGGAGGGCTGGTTAACGACCATCTCAGGTTATTGACGAAAATGTATGATTCTGAAGGCGGTGCAGACAATTTGTAAACAGATGCTGATTTCTTAGTCTGAGATAATGGACGCTCATGAGGGAAAACACTCAGTGCATGATATACATAGGATGGAATTTGATTTGGATTGGTGGTTATGTCGTTGTTGGAGTACTCTCTCCATTGCACTCCCAGGGTTCTCTTCTCCAGTATATGAATGCGTTCACGCTGTGTGTTAAATAAATTGTTTGCTGTTTGAAGCAGTGGTGTTCAATGTTATTGTTGAAGCGGGCATAATTACATTCTCACCGGAAGTTGTGCCATAAGCCTTGGAACTTAACAAAGCAGATTAATTATTATTTTAATTTTTGATCGACGCTAATTTCTGTTTAAGTTATGTTGTACTAGTATTTGATATTTCGGACGCTAATAGTGACGGAGAAGAGTCTGAGCTTTAATGTGTTTAGTTTTATTTTTGTGTGCTAATTAAGTGCTGTAGTACTGCTTCTGCTTCTACAAGTCCCTATAAAAAGAACTTGTGGTATTGTTGGCAATGTGTACTTCGGAGTTAGAACTTGACGCACTTAAAAGCATTGTTCCTTGTTTTTTATTACCAAACAATTTTCTGTGGAAAGAGTCGCACTGTACGAACAATGAGAGTGATGTAAACCAAACAAATATAAATTGGAGTGATTTAAACCAAACAAACACAATTTAAAAATACTGGGAACCCTAACATTAGTAGTAGTTATCACCTAGTCAATCCCATAGAGCTGAATGGGCCTTAATGATTTTACAGCTAATTTGATCATACTAAATTTTATTTCGGAACTATCTCTTCATCTATCTATCAGTCATAATTTCTGATATCATTTCCAAGTGCCACAATAGACTAGATTCACGCCAGATGGCTCGGCTACAGAACTGTTGGTCTCAAATTCAGAACAAAGCAGAATTATCGAAATACTTCTAATGTATTATTATTATTATACCTCGCCCCATAATTAATTATGTATGCAAGGGTTTGGGCGAATGAGTACTGACTCGACTCGAAGAGTTGTAACAAGAAGGATTTTTGTGCTCGGCGCAGGATTACTTCTAATTTTCTTTTTATTGTCAAATATTAGTTATTTATATTTTTGTTCATTTACACGATATAGTATATATACGATAATAATAATGAAGGGTTATAAACAAAGATGGGTTTTTCGGCAACAAATAGTCCGACTTCAGAAAAGGAGAGTTGTATTTTTACCCTACAAACCAAAAGACAATAATAAACCCTGCTCTAGTATTTTCGCAAGCACTAAAAATCGTTTTATTTGACCAGATCAATTACCAAGTACGGCTTAAAAACCATAAAACATAGTTTTAGAATTTCATACATAAGTGATTAGAAGATTAACGTTCCAGATAGAAATTCGGCACTCATAAACTTAGATTACCCCTAAAATTGCTCTTGAGTTATCATCTTCTTTATGTTTTTTGATCAGAATTTGTAGAAATTATTAAGTTTTCGGGAATTTCGTCCACCCTGGAAGACTGTTTCGGTATTACTTCATGGGGGATTCTCTTTTCTTTGGCTATCTGCCCTCTCGTCGTCCACTTCTTGGCTCGCAGGACCCCTTCTACGTATCCGGAAATTAAGTTCAAGTTTTCTTAGCATGTTAGCAATTTTTCGACTATGTTTTCAGAATTTAGAAATGAAGGTGATTGTACTATATTTATACAATGCTTACTCTGATGCGGGGTTTTAACATTTAATGTTCAGAATTACTCAATTAATATCTAGTATCTATTATGTGAACAACAATTTAAATTGGAGTCCATTATTTAAACAATCACAATTTTGCTATTCTTTGTACATAATGATATATAGAAAAAAGTGAGGATTCCAGGAAACTAAGTTGGGTGGGATTGGGAATAATTAAACAGTTTAACTTAGTGGATAAAGTTTGCACAAAATATAGCCAAAAGATGAAAGAAAAAATATGAAACATTGTCAAAACAATATCGGACCATTAACATTTAGCAATATATGAAATATATTCCTAATTTTATTGTGAAAAGAACCTAGAGCCAAATAGTAAACTGATTCATACATTCGTACTCGGCGTTTTGCCGTGCGTCTTGAGCATAGGAACAAACATTCACAAAACCTATTTAATGAAATGAAAAGACATATCAAAATTTACAAAACATGTACCAAATAACATATATTTATTGTATATAATATAACTTATATATTTAATATTAGTTTTTAAATTGAACATGGTTACAATGCGTTCTCGCGGGTAAGGGTATACACAGTTGGTGTTAGAGGGAGTCCCTCAATATACACACTTTAAAGCACTCGCTCTTTCATCGTTCGCATATTTGTTTTTTAATAATACGTAAATAAATTTAAGAATTATTAACATTCCAGTTGCACTTCAAGAAAATTTACTTTCAACTGTGTATATGTCTAATATAGACAAGGATTAGGCCGTCCAAAGGATATAATAATTTTCGTTAGCGGTACATTCCATTGAAGCATTTACATATATACATGTAAATATATATATATATATATATTCTATTCACAAAATATGAAAAAAAACATTGTAAATACATATTGCACTGAAAACATTTGCATGTAATTCAGTCTCCTACAAGATAATACAATAATCTTCCTATATATAGTAGTTAATATTTAGTATAATAATGGTACACATATTCAAAGTATTTATATGTAAATTATATCATTGTAAAGTATACAATGTGGTTTAAAAAATGAATCAAATATAAACAAAACAAATCAAATCTTTTCGTTAATGGTACTGGGCTGTTGGAAAGGCGCCATATTTTTGACTCCAAATGCAATTCTCCATTGGCGTTATTAGTCTTATTTTCTTTTATTTATCTATTATTTTCTTGGTTGAATGTTATGGTTGTTTTTGTTTTGTTTCTCATAAAAATTTCTTATAAACTTTCTCTTGGATTATTTTCGTCTTTGTGTGCTTCATGTTGCTCGAACTCCTCTTCATCTTCGCAAATGCTTTCGTGGTGCTTACTTGAGTCACGTTTCCGCATATAGGTGATCAGAGGTCGTTTCTTGTGTTCCTTGCAAAATGGACACTCCTTCTTTTGCGCCTTTTCTGACTTTATTTGTTTGCATTTTTCTAGAAATATATAGGTGGGAAAATATCTGTTAAATATAGTTTTTTTAAAACATTGATTTCAAAATAAGAATAGTTCATTTGTAGCAAATCCAGCAAAAACGTTATTTTGCAAGAAGTAAACTTTAGACAGGCTTCACGACCCTACACTTTGGGAGTCTCAAATTTATATGTCTGGTATCAAATAAAATTTTGAAGTGCTACAGTCGATATAAGTGATGCAGATATTTTTTAAAACTCAATTTCGGGATTAAAAAAAGTCACAAGTCTCAAATCATAAATTATTACGTTATTTTTTTCAAAGGCGTACTATATCGCGCACTGTGCATTCGTTCACCTTCACTCTTCAGATACATACATATATGTGAGTACATATTCTTTCCAAGTATCTGTATAAGCTTTTCTTATCATTCAAAGTAGCCAAATAGGAAATTAAAATATTAGTAGTATAAGTTTCTAAACTTTATGTAAGAATGAAAATACATGTTTGCTGCTTTGATAAAGATAACATAAGAAACAAGTGCCACAATAGGCGTATGTTAGCTTCAATGTCATTTGTCCATGTTATAGACACAAGAAACATTATAATGCAACATGATAAAACTGTCTTTCGGCAAGAAAATTCAACAACACTCTCTCTTTAGTGTCTTTTGTTGTTGGTAGATACACCAACAAGTTGTGGGCGCAATAATGTCTGCACACCACAATTGTATTCATTTAAGTTTCACTCATATACGCGTACGTGGATACGTGAGCGTTTGTATGTGGTGTACGTGCAAGGACGCACACACATTAGTCACGTCAGCCAGATGAGTGCGTTCGCTTTTAATTCAAAGCAACAAATAACGCAGCGGGTAAAAATGTGGTCTTTAAATTTGAAATGATTTTTGTGTTCTATTTATGTTTTAATTCGCGCGGCCCCTCTCAAAATGAATTTACATTTAAATTTTAATTGGCGAGTTAAGCTGGTTCCACCAACCGCACCTGTAAACATATTGATAAAAATGATTGTGCATTCAATAAATTGACTGTACACGTGCACTGTTTTCCCTCTGTTATAAAGTTCGTTCAAAGTCACATAAGGAAAAATGTGCATTTCATGCTTAACATTGACGGGGGTTAATTATAAATACGCATTTACAACCTCAATTATAAATATACATTTGTAAAGCATCTCTCTTCCGATTTGACTTTGTTATATTCTTATATTTATACATGCAATGTGCAGATATTTATAAATTTATGGAAATTTTTTAGTGAGATAAAAATTGACTAGTTGGGTAAGAATAACCATTGGTAGCATTTTACTCATTCATATATCAGTATATTCATATATATACATACATATGTACAAAAACAGTATTATAGAAATTTATAACAAAAGTATTCGGGTATGTATGTGCTTGTTAAATTTATTTCTTATATTTTGTTTTTATTTAAGGACCATTTCTTTCATGGCAATTGCACTATTTGATAAGTGTATTATGCGTCAACGCAATTAGTTGACTCAACGTCTATTAAACTATCACCAACGTGATTCCGTCTAAAAAAAAACGAATTTATTTTCTCAGTTGAATCGAGCTAATGACATTCCACTCGTCATATCACTAAATATATTATATGTAGTTCATTCATTACGTTATCTTTACAAAATCTTTATGATTAACATAAAAGTTTTATTGGATCTACTCGTACATACCTTTTTCTTGGTATTATATTTTGTTACCCTTCTTAAAACCAGTAAAAAGAAGTTTGGAGACAGGTTAGACTGACTTCTATATTTCCTTCACATCAAATTAGTTTATAATATCACGCCCTTTTTCAAATAAAGTGAGCATGCGAGAATTAAACATGGGGATATTGGAGCCACATAACTTAATTCTGATTACCAACTTCTTGGAAGTACATTTTTCACACTGTTGAATTCTACATGGAGGTGGGTGTGGCAGTGGAAATTTTACGCCAGTAATAATCGCTAAGTTTCATGCTGTAATTGTATACCATTATAGCATGTTTTGGTGATAAATCCTGTATAGAACCCGAGCTATGCAATGTTCTCTGCAACTTCGTGGTCTGTCTAAACGGGTCAAAACTGGTTTGCTTTACAGATCATTTACTGTAATATGGAAAGAGACAAGACAGTTCATCATTTGGCTTCTAATATGTACATGTATTTTTTCAAATGTTGATGCCGATTTATGGAATATTAAAACTTGCAGTTTCCATGAATCAGTGTCCGTGTGACGCATACGCACGTTTCACTAGTGCTTATACATTATTTGACGTCAAATGATTGTCCGTGTGAGGCCAGCTTAAGTATTGGATGACTGAAATCCCTCCTCTACTTACAGAATAAATATATAAATTTAACGCAGTGCCCGTGATGAATGTAACAAGCAATGCTGTTAGTGGAATAGTTCATATGCTAATATGTACAATGTATGTATACCATATTTGCACTGAACATATTTATGTTTGTATGCAGCATGACCCTCTCATAACAGGCCAATAATTTTTTAATAAATAACGGATAAATATTGTTACAACTGCAGGTGCTGCCTGTGTATTCGTAGTAGTACACTTCAATATTATCAAGTTATTGCGGGGAAGGGGTTCAGCATATCGCAAGCGTTAATTGGGAAAGGCTTATCATTTTAAAAGATTTATAACATAATAATACTTCGTTTGTGCGCATTTCTCGATATGTTTATTTTTAGAATCCGAAAAAAATAACGATAACAACAATTATGAGTAAACAATGCAACGCGACTGCCCCACATCAATTTATTTTTTGCAACAGTATGTGTTGTTTTTGTGTTCTAAATGTGGACATTTTACATTTTCCTTTGTGATTGTGTTTATCAAAAGTTAATTGTTCGCACCATATTAAAGTGTTTTTTAGAGTCTGGCTGTGTGATAACCTGATTTTCAAAGTACCTCTACACGCTCACTTACTTGTTCATATCCCCATATAAAATTATAACCTTTTTCGCTGCGTAGTTCGAAATTCGCAATACTCTTTTTATAAATGTAAAAAATGAACACGATATGGGAACACACATACATGCATGTGTGAGTCGAATACAATACATCTTTTGTCTGTTACCCAGATTTTCTAGCTGTACGTTGTTTACCTTGTACTTTGCTGTAGGGATCTCTTGTATATTGGCTAGTATTTTGCTCTAGCGTACCGTAGGGAAACTGCTCATAGTCCCTGTAGTACGTGCTGCGCACCGAACCGCCATACGACATGGTTGAGTCGCCGACAAACACGCCCCAAACGTCCATGGTGGCTGCTTGGCCAAGTGATTGTGCAAGTGAGTGGATTTATTTTCGCCCGCCAAATTGGCGCTGCTATCTGGGACACTGCGAACGCGTCGATGTTTGACCGTATACAGTTAGTTGGTACGCAAAAAAGGCGTTCGCCCACTCGTATTTAGAAATGAACTCGTTAACTCAATCGTCCGTTCATTGACTTTGTAACGCAACGTTTAAAGTACTTTTTTAATTTTATTGTCGCTTTGTTTTGACTAAAACTTGTAAACATTTATGTTACGCTTCTCCTTGAACAAAGGATATTATATTGGTGTACTGTACACGGTTGTGTGTGTGGTACACGAATAAAAAAACTACAATTATTTTTTCTCTGTTAAAAATGGTTGAATAAAGTGTTTCAAAAACCCGCTGCAATATATCCTACACTCGCATGCTCGATGTCTATCACGAAACTGAATTCAGCTCAACGAAGTTTCCTACAGTTCAGTTCTGTTTTCCATCTTTTTCGTCGTTTTGTTGTTGATTTTCTTGTTTGTTGTGTTGTGCGACGTCTTGTGTGTTGCTTCGTAATGCGTGTTGTTGTTGTTGTACGTATTATTTTAGTTTATCTCTCACTTATGGCTCTACCACGGTTGCGAGTGGTTGCGAGAGTGAACGTTACGTTTCGTTTGTATGAATGAAGGGAGGATGAAGTGGGCGTTGTTAGCCATGGAATGTGGAATCAAGTAGAATACGCTCTATGAGACGGAGGCTTTGTGAATTCGTAGTGGAAAGCTACACGTACCACACACTTACACATATTACTTTATAATTATGTAAATACTTACATATTAGTAATTTAATAACGCAACAAAAGTTTCAATTTTTCGCAATTGGTTTACTAACAACAAGTTTTTATTGCTGCTTAAATTCCCTCATTGGGCTTCTTTTTAGAGGTCGAGTCCTATCTAGCCACTTGATGCGTTCCATAATGTGTTTACACTATTTATTTACTATTTTTGTCTTTTATTATATTTAGCTTTTTTTAGCGAATAATTTACGAGCGATTTGACAGATACTGATAAGCTGAATAAGTCCTATGGAATTAGTACTGTTATTATTACTTAATAAAAGATTACATATGTATATTTAATCATATTTGTACGGGGCGACAAAGTACATCTGAGAGCAGAGACACACACACACTCACACAAACTTCCAAACATACATATATATGTGGGCATAAAGGTGTGTCTTTTAATTATGGTCGCATTATTTTTGGGGAACATAAACTTTATTTTAATCGTATTCCATAAACGGGCAGGCATAAATAGAATTGCTGCTGTATGCAAATATGTTGATGCAATATGCTGATTTACATATTGACTGCAACAATTTGACGTCACTCATATTTAAGACACAGTTTAAGGTTGAAATTTGGCTTTTTAGTGGTCGGTTATTCTAAAACAGTTTCTTTTCGATTGCGAGTTTAATATGTGAAGGTGTGTTGAGATATCTGTGTGGACTGCTGTCTGATTCAAAATACACTTCCATGCTTCTGCTACTGTACCTAGTGTAGGAGTAAGACGCAAAAGTTAACTACGTAGTTGTACAACTTTTTTATTAACACTTTTTTTTAAATAGACAATGGAACCGTTCATAGCAGACCACAAATACTCGGCGGTACTTGCAAATCAGGAAAACAAACAAATGATGTTGTTAAGCGCAGTTTTCTATATAAACTATGTCATTTTCACGTATTATAATTGATTTGAATCAAATATCGGTTTACTGTAGAAGATTTATGAAAGTATATTTTGCATTGTATTCATTACATTCTGTAGTTCTTCTTGCTCACAGGAATCGGAGTCGAGTTGCCTAAAACTCCAATACACGTAACTCATATATCAAGCCTTCAGATTCTGATATTTCAGACTTTCCTTCATATTTGTCTTAAAATTCAAAATATCAAGCTGAATTAACTTAACAGAGCCCTCTTTAAATTCTTCAAGCTCTTCAATTTCATTATATAGTGCTTGAGATTGCCTGATTCTATCTATTTCAAACCACGCATTTTTTCCTATGTTATCCGTTTTGGCAAAAAGTTAGCTTAGGTTCGGTTGACCTGGCTGGCATAAAGCCACACATAGACCGATAGGTCCCTAGCAATACCAGATGAAGTCTGACCTTTATGCAGAATTCCAGTAGACATCTCGTAAGATGTCAACGCTTTTTGCGAATTTAAGCAGTGCTGTCAGCTCCATTCCTGAGATTTCTTGTGGGGCTCCTAAGCATTTTAAGTGCGTTTTTGATAATGCAGAACATATACAAAGGAGATGTTCTACAGTTGCCAAAAGGTTACTTTCATTAAATTAATTACTAAACTACCTTTCCCTGACAATCTCTTTAAGGGAGTTATTGAGATATACGAGAACAATCACTTTAATGATCTTAAACGATAGAGCAATTAATTGCCTGATTTTGTTCTATAATTGTAGGCATCCACTATTACGAATATGGTAGAAAAGCACGTATAAATCGACGGATTTGTATATATGAATATTTATTGGATTTATGGAAATATTCAAAATGAGGCGTTAAAGGTTTCGGCATATATTTGATGTACTTTATATTATTTATGAGTGACGTCGGTGCATCTGGATACTTAGGATGACTGTGTACATATTGGCAAGTTTCGGACAACACACACACTACAAAAATATGAAATTTTGTCAGCTTAATAGTGATTTTTGAGTATTTTGATATGTTATGCATTTTGAAATTTAAACCATTCCATTCGCAAGTCACACACCTATTGGACCACCCATATATTTTATAGACTCATTTGCTATTTAAAGTTGCCTTTTAAGTAAATGTTCTAAGCCCTAAATGGATTGGGGAGAAGTTTGTTCGTTAATTCCGTCTTACATGTGTAGTGAATCTGAAAAGTCGACACGGCCGGTTACATTTTTTACTACTGTTTTATTTACATTTTTATTTGTTTACCCTAAGCACCTGTGGCTTAGGAACCATATCGCAACAAGGCTGCCGAGAATTTTAAGTCCCCTACACATATAGATTATTTGATTTTTGCGTCTCGGTCAAAATGGTTTTATGGGAGAATTGCTAGGCATGATGTCTAATTCGGGTCTTCTTCTACAAAAGATTATTTAAGCCTTTTCCTAGAGGCATTAGTTTTGAGTGTTTTCACTTTTTATGGAGCCAGTTGTGCTTTGTTTTCGTTTGTGAAGTGGATGATTGATTGTAATTCATTGTAATCATATTTTCCGTAGTGTTGACGTTACAACGTCGACAAAGCTGAAGGGAGGGGGCGCGTGTTGATAACTTTTTTGATTTTAATTGCAGAGGCAGCCGAGAAGCCGCTCGCCCCACTGAAGTATGAATTGATTTTGTAACAACAATTTTCCATATTAAACACGACATGTATAAATAAATAATTTCATTGAATTATGATAGCTAGGTTAGGTTATGTTAAACTGGCTGGCTGTGAAGGCCACACATAGACCTACAAAGTCCTTTGCGGTGCCAGATGGGATATCCGTTTAAGAGTTGTATAAATCAAACAAAGAGACGCTCTTAGCAAACCCCTAATTGTGCGACCTCTTCTAGTCCTTCAAACCAAGGTGCGCTTTTGATTTTGCGGATTAGCATAAACCGGATACTTCGGTCAATTGCTTGGCGACTAGAATCATCCTTTTAAACAAATATTGTCCTCGTCAGTGTTTTGTAAATCAAATTGACTATTTGTCATAATATATATTAATAGTTAGTGTCGATTTATCATTCTTATTGAAATTGGACTTGAAGACGAGATTCAAAACATATAATTATGTAGATGAGCTGCATAATTTTTGGGATAGCTCGGTGCATTATCGCATCCACTTTCCATTTGCCTATATTCTTGAAAATAACTATTTTACGGAAATTTTGTATGAAGCCGAAGCCGTTATAAACCGAATCCAATTTCCTCGAAATTTGACCACCAAAACACCCACTATCAAATCAAATTGAGTTGCAAAAAAGTATATCTGAAGCATAGAAAGAGTGCTATTTGGATGAAATTGTAGATATAATCAAGTTTGATCTCTGCAAAGAGTAGTAAAATTTGGTCCATCGAACTTGGTTGCAATGGTTTCCAATCAAGTCTCCAGCCCCGTTGCCCTCAGAAATTCGAGGATTTCGGCTAGATATAGCGTTGCTATTTCTTTACCTGGCATTTGGTACGAGCCTAGGAGTTTTTCTAAAGTGATATGTGATCTGGCGACTCATTTTCTTCATAGCAGAATCTGCACAATGAGCTTGCTACAATTCCTATACTGCTCATGTGCCCTTTGAACTTATTATGACCAGTCAAAAGTCCGATTAGTATTCCTAAACTGTATTTGGGCAACCTCAAATCTTTTGTGATTATAGTTGCCCAATAGTAATTTAGATTTTCTAAGACCTAGATGGCTTATAAAAAGTCCCTGCCTCAATTGTCTTTCTTATTCCCTAAGCTCATGTTGTCGTACTCCTTTAGCTATACCACATTATGGTTCTGGCCCTATCATTGGTGTGGAGGCACCTAACCTGGCGAGCTCGTCGGCCAGCTCATTACCGCGGACGCCCACGTGTCCTGGGACCCAGCAAAGGCTGACTTTATTGTTCTTGCCGAGCTGATTCAGTGTCCTCAGACAATCCCATAATAGTTCCGAGTTCACTTCATACGAGCTTAATGCTCGAAGGGCAGCTTGACTGTCCTAAAGTATGGCTATATCCCGTCTTCTATAACCTCTGTTTAGATTGAACTGTGCACATCTTCCGATGGCGACAATTTCTGCTTGGAATAATTGCATATTCAATGGATTCTGAATATTTAGTCCCACCCCAGTTCCACTATTCGTCTCTGACCCATCAGTGTAGCACATTATTG
This sequence comes from Clusia tigrina, assembly GCA_920105625.2. Taxonomy (NCBI): domain Eukaryota; kingdom Metazoa; phylum Arthropoda; class Insecta; order Diptera; family Clusiidae; genus Clusia; species Clusia tigrina. Next base: position 36,247,428 of record OV050033.1, on the reverse strand, counting down.
CCCTTTCCTTAAAGGAATATTCACCGTTGAGATTGCTCCATTCCTTTGTACAACTTAGCTTTACCGCAAAGCGTTTCTCAAAGTTAAATTTCTCACTAATCCTATCTTGTGGGTAGTCTAGAAGGGTTTTATTGGTATAGTTTCCTAGGTACGATTGCCCTTTGGAAGCTCCAGCTTTTGTTTCAACTTCTGTAGTCCTAACTGTAGTTGCTGTGGCTATCTTCTGTACAACTATGTGTAGTGTCGTCAAGTCCAAGATTACTTCTAGCGCTGCTGTGGGACAGGTCCTCAATGCCCCGGTTATACCTCTGCACGCTTGTCTTTGTGATAATATATATATTGTCATTAAATCTGAAGTCCCTTATAACGAATTGTAACAACCATGCTAAGTCTCACAATTGCTAAGAGTCGGAAACCAAACCAGCACATGATTGTTTTAAAGGGCTTCTTTCTAAATATTTTTCTCACGAGTCGAAGATTTAGTTGCTAGTACTGATTTCCCCAAACCCTGCAGCCATTATAATATAGTGTAAGAAATAATAATATTAATGCTGTTCTTAATTGCTTTTATCTACTTTTAGGAAAATCTTGGTGGGAATTCCAAAACGGTTATGCTTGCCACAATATCTCCCGCAAGTATACACATGGATGAAACCCTAGCCACACTCCGCTACGCATGTCAGGCCAGAACGATCGTTAATCGAGTCAAGGTGAACGAATCGCCTCATGATAAAGTTATACGCGAACTTCGAGCAGAAATAGATCGTCTTAAATCGTTGCGAAATGATTACGAACGCCAACAACGCCTGTCGGGCAACAGTAATCCAGTGCCAAGGAAAATCATCATAGAGACCTCAGTGGATGAAACCGAAGTGGAAGCCTTACGTCAGCAACTAGCTGAACGAGAACGAGAGCTTACACGAGCCCAGAAATCTTGGATGGAGCGATTGGAGGAGGCAGAAGAACAAAGGAAATCCGAACTGCGATTGCTTAAGCGGAAAGGTCTGGCTATGGAGCTATCAGCGGAGCAGAAACAGGCGTGCCTTGTCAATTTAGCAGCTGACCCGATACTAAGTGGAACGCTCTTCTACATACTGCCTACAGGTACTGTGAAAATCGGACGAACCCGTACATCGATATATTGCAGTCAACCGGACATCGTACTTGATGGTCCTCTGGTGGCCTACCATCATTGGTACTTACCAATAAAATAAACAAACGCATTTGATGACAATTTGTAACATAATTGAATTTTATTTTTCGTTCACAGCATCATTGAAAACGAACATGGAAAACTTTTTGTGACACCCGAAAGTAAGGACTTTGAGACGTATCTTAATGGAGAGCTAGTGCACAGCCGGCAACAAATGTTCCACGGCGATCGTTTAGTTATTGGTGGATCGCATTATTTTCGCATTTCGAATCCATTTTGCCCAAAACGAGCAAAAAACTCAGTCAGTACAGAAATTTGCTACTTCTTGTGACACTTCTAATAACCAGAATTTCCATTGTGCAGGTGGTCGACTTTGAAATGGCGCATCAGGAAGTTTTAGGCAAGCAGGAGGAAAAGTTGCGTCGTGAGTTGGAGGAGGAAAAGCGCGTTGCACTGTCCCGCATCGAGTGCGAGCGGGTGGAGTATGAACGAAATTTCAAAGAAAGTCTACAGAAACTGGAATTGGAGCAACTGAAATTAAAGTGTAATAGCGAAATGCTGGAAACTGAGCGCAAGGCACTGCAAGAGGAAATGCGCACTAATACGACTGACGTGGAGTCGTACACGCCTTCATACAAATCGACGTTGCTAGAAGACATCAATCGCATTATGCAGAATCCAAGCGAGGAGAGCCTGCATAAGACACAGCTAATGGTGAGTGGCCGATATCTGTTTTAAGAAACCTATATTGTAAAAATATGTTTTCGCACGTTAACCACCTTCCGTATTCTATGTGAAATTAACATTTGTCTCCTCTTAAAGGTTAAAGAAGCGACTCAGCGTTGTCGGCATATTGGTTTAAAATTGGAATTTAGACAGTCTCAGGTGCTGGATGAGTTTGGTATGTTTAGCACTGTGGTGCTAATTCTGGACAAGAAACTGGCACGAAAAGCGGAGTGGCCTGTTGCTCGACTTGGTGTTTGGTTGGGCATGCTGCGGGATTGCGACAATCTTACCGCGGAGAACGTATTTAACAGCGTTGATATTCATTGGGAACCGATGGAGAATAATATAAATGACACACTAAACGATTCACTGAACTCGAGTAAAATTTCGCTCAATCTTAGTATTGTAAAGGAAGCATTTTCAAAACAGCCGCTGCAAAGTTTATCGAATATATTTTCCTCCTCGCAAGCTGGTGGCTCAAGCGGCTTAAGGCACTTAAATCTAAAACATGCTAACAAATCCACAACACAATTTAATACTCCGCGACTGCAACTACAAACAAAAAAGAAACTTTTCTTTGATGAAGAAGTCGCTGATACTCCTGACAAATCAGCAGTATGTTCCACCTCCACAAGCCCATCGTCTCACAACACGGAAGAAAGTTTTGCTGTGCTCGCTGCTGTGCAAGTGCGTGATATGCAACGTTCAGCTCAGCGACTGAAGCGGCTGTGTGAACGTGCAGATCCACGTGAAAATCAGGAGAACGAGTCTCGCAGCAATGTGACCAAAAAGACAATACGCGACTCTGTCGACCGCATTGAGACTCTACTGCAAAGTATTCGCTCCTGTGTGGAGCAGAACGTGGTGGCCGAGAGTGTTGACATATTGTCCGCCAAAACGCCGAAGTCCGTACGATTTCTGATAGACTAATTTTCTGTTTTTTATGTTTATTTTTTATTTACAAAATATGTTTTTTGTGCGGAGTAGTTAATTTGTGCTGACAAGCACACGACAGCTACTCATAAAGATTGTCCAATCGGAAAGAGCTTTTGTGTGCGCTTGGAAAGCATACATTTTTATGCGTTAATTCTTAGTTTTAACTTTTGTAACAAATGCTTCAATATTTTATTAAATATAAAGTTACTACTAAAAATCATTTTAAAACAATATGAAATTCTTGTTTATTGTACTTTATGAAACTAATTGCCCAGCAGTTAATTTATTTTGCGTCCCAAATTATTCATAAACAAATAGTGATGCTAATTAAGATTACAAAGAAAAAAACCTTTTGAATTTGCTCAGGTTTCCATTACCTCGACACAAATGCTTCTTATATATCACTTGGTTTGTCATCCCCTTGCATTTGTGGACCCTCGCAGAGCTTCGAGTTGAGTTCAATCACCCAATTGCAAAATTGTCCATCCTTCAAATTCACAAAATCCGCAATGAATACGTTTACCTTCGGTTGGTCTTTTTCGACAACCGGTCCGGGGATCTGGCATTCGATCCAAGGGTGCAATTTTGTGTCGACTTTCTTGGCTGTTCTTCTAAGAGAGGATACGAATCTAAACGGTGCGAAAATCAATGTAGTATTGCTGCGAAATATGTGTACTTTACCCACCTACCTAAGAGCGATGTATCGCCCCGAAGGTGTCAACACACATTGAGTGACATATCCCTGTGAAGCCCTGCGGGACAACAATGCATCCTGTAAGAATTGTTGGAGCTTTTTTAACGAAGACACATTGGGCCACGGTGTGGGCCAGGCATAACTTGGCCAAAATTCATTAGGAAGATGAAGCGGACAACGGCGATATATAATCACCACTTGTTTGCCAAGAGTGTCACATCGATTAAGAGTGCAATTGGACAACGGACCATCGGTTGAGCCATACAAACGAGAAGCAAATAAATTTAGAAGTTGCGCATGCAGCCGTATGTGGTGATCGACTTTTAATGCGTAGAAATGTTGGAAATCTATGATAACAACTTCACCACGATTTTGGTCCAAAAACTGTTTGATTTGCTCCAGTGGTTCAAATATTTCCATTGCATATAAGCCATGAGTGTAATAAAATTGTTCATTATTTTGGCAGACCCGCAAATCGAAATAGCGCACTCCCAATTGTAGCTGCTCCAATACAGTGGCCGTCTGCGTCTTGGCCCAACGACGAACAAAACAGGGAACTATACGATTGAGGCGGCGTGTGGTTTTGTTAGCGTCCGGCGCTGCCCTCGCGCCAGACACAATGCCATATGTCATGGAATTGTGGGACCCTGTGAAACATTTTATTTTAATTATACGCGTCACGAATGATCTCATCTTCTCACCCACCACGTACCAGGTATTGCAATGTTTATGACCGACAGATTGCGCACCTCCTCAGGTAGCCTGGTCATCCAGTCCTCGTTCCCCATTTGTAAGCAGTTTTTACAGAAAATCCTGGCAAGTGGCCATAAATAAAACGTAAATAAAAACGGATAAACAAATACGTAGTGATCGCAAAAAATAGATTGAAAAACTTATCGAAGTTTCTACTGGCCCATTTTTTAAATTGTACCATTACTAGAATCACAGTTCACCAGTTACCAAACGTAGACTTGTTCAGAAAACACACTGTGTTGAGTTTATTATTCAAAGAATATATTTAGTTACAAAAAATATGTATAAAAATATATATGTACTTAAAATATAATAATATATGTAATAATCAAAAATATATAGGAAAATTATTGAAGTTATAAATATTTTTATTAGAATGGTTGCAATTTCATAGCAAGTAGATTCATGCGTTCATTTAACCATCAAAATGAAGGCCCAAATAAAATGACACGAGTGCCCAAGGCGAGTGCGAGAGGTAGTCTCGGATGAAATGCCAAGAGGAATTTATACAAAAGAATAGTATGTGGAAATATACAATAATCCGTCACGCGATAGAGCGGGGCGAGGCATTTATAAAAAATTTGATATTCCTCGGCTTCTCGTTCGAGACAATTTGTGAAAGTAATCAGCTGTTTTTTTGACTGCGCGTTTATTTTATTTAATAAAAGATTTCATATTTATTACACGAGAGCTGAAAGCCGCAGTTGCTAGTGCTCCTCTTACAAATTATAATAATAAAAGATTTCAAAACATTTAGTTTTTATTGCTTCTTTAGCACTTTTGCTTTTGTATAAATATGGTTTGCACTTTGCTTATTGTATATTAGAATGCGAAACAGTGCAAAACGAGATGTCGTCCGAGACTAGCGTGTTATTGTATTTGGGCCTTGATCAATATAAATGGAGTTTAGTGGAATGACAGTTCCCACACGAAATAAAATTAAAAAATTGTCAATGCATCTACCTTTAAAATGAATTCGGCTTGCAACCGGCTAATTTGAATTTTGGCCTCTCACAGAACAAAATTGTTTGAAGTTTATTTATCGATATAGTATATCGATATAGTAAACAAGGCTTGAAGACTTCTGCGTTTATATGTTAGTAACAGGCGTCGTCGGTTGCAAATTTGATTGAGTGTCAACGTTTATGTTATTATTTTGTTTCATAATTAGAAAATATGGAAGTGCATGAATTCGATAAATGCTTACTGGATCGGTTGGAAGAGTCAATGAATGTGCTCTCATGGAAGGATACTGTGATTCCTGCTTCACAAGTTAATCGTGAATGGTCTTACTTTATTGAACTGCAGATTGAGCCAGCGGGTGGGTAGTCATCCTTACATATAATTCGCCGATTATATCTGTCCCGAATTATTTTCGTATTCTATTTAATTTAGGTTGGCAGGCATTATGGAAGATTCCGCGAGTTATTTGTGAAGAGTTGCGTTTGCGCTTTCCGACAATGGTGTTTGGGCAGGTAGAACAAGTGCTTTTCAGAGAACTGAAAGCCGTGTTTATTGTGGAGGCGGTGCAGGACGATGACGTCCATATTCCTGAGAAGCACGAAGTTGCACTTGTAGATCTGTGGCCCACACTCAGCCAGGAGAACACAGAGCTAAACATTGAAAAAACAGCCGATTGTTTGGATAGTCTTCGGTTTTTTTATACCAATGTCTGGATGCCGTGGGACGGTGACAGTGATGATGATCTCAACTGGGTGCAAAAGCATTTAGAATCCCGCATACGCTTCTGTTATGATCTCCGTAAACGCACTATTAAGCGAGCACTTGCGGCGCATATACGTACACTTCTTATCGAGGCCAGGTATATTCAACAGCGTCGGGAATACCTTGAGATAGGTCTTAGTGACGATGAGGATCTCAACTCCAAACTAGACAAATCGAACGTCACTGATTTAATGCGTCTACACTTGAGGTTAGCCATGATTCGTAGTGAAGTCGAAATGCTCGAAAATCCAGAGATGCGACGAATATACGAAGAGATAAATTTCGACGATGAGAAGCACTTAAAGGATACTGCCAATACCACTTGTTTTAAAGAAAAATTGCAAGGTGTAGTGTCTAGACAAGTTAGTTATATTGTAACGTTGCCTTCTACAATCAAGCAACAAATGCAACTACTAAGTTTAGCTCAGGAGAGAATTGCAAAACACGGCCTGGTGCAAATATGCCCATCTTTTCAGGTGAGTTTTTCTTTAGTCACTGTATGGTTTTAAGACATTAAAATAAGTAATTTTCAGGAAGTATTAGGCGTTTGTAATGCATCCGATAGTATATTGTTATCGCCAGGAAGACATCCGATTAAATTTCTTGAGTATCTGAATGACAATGGCATAATATGTGGCTTAACTGAGAGTAAAGGCGTTAGCAACCATTCCGACTCGCCTCCAAATGTCGATGTTATTATCGTTTCTCCGGATGATGACAGTATTCTTTTAATATTTGATGGAGACTTTACGTTAGAAAACCTGGTGCTGGATTGCCAAAATATACGAACGGGAATTGTAATAAGAAACGGCAAAGTGAGTCTGAAGAATTGTCGTTTAATTGGAGATGGAAATTCAAGTACACAACGGGGCTTAGAATGTTTTGGATCTGCGGAGCTTGTATTAGAGAATTGCGTCTTAAAGAATTTTGCGACCGGCATCACACTGAATAAAGGAACATCACTATTGCTTAATAATACCGAAATATCGAATTGTTTAATCGCTCTGGACATGAATCCAAATGAAACCAAACTTATATGCCAGAGTACCACTATTTCCGATTCGGGGAAGAGTGGTATCTATGTGGATTCCATGATATTGCAAGATGTAGAGTCCAAAAGTTTAGTTTTAAAGGATTTAAATGATATAAACAAGTAAGTTGCCTTCAAGCCTCTCTAATAATTTATTTACAATTGTGGTTTTGCTACAGATATGCCAGCCAAAAGATTCATTGCAGTGGCGAATGCAACTTTAAAAATTGCAAAGTGAACATCTACATCTTGAATCAAAGTAAAGTATTAATATCTGATAATGCTATGAAATATGTTTCCGGTGACATTGAAATCGATGATTCTCACGATACATCAGACAAAATTGTTTCCTCCTTATCTCCAATGGACACTAATAATAGTTCATCTGGTTTATGAGACATCTACCTTTAATATTTTAAACCTGTATGTATATGTGATGTACAATATCAATCAAAATCATAATAAAATGCTTCCGAAGTGGTATTTTTTTTACCAGAAAAATATCGTTCTTTATGCATCTTACACATTAAGTGTTATTAATCTTATTATTACCAGATAACTATTTCCATAATCGTGAATGGAATATTTGTAGAACTCGCGCACATTGCAATAAATTGCCAAATGTATACATTAAGTAAGGTTAATCCAATCAAATTGAAATCGTATTCGCTGAAATTGAAGAAAATTGCATAATCTATCCAATAAGCCAACTGGTCCGAAGATGTGCCCAACATTTACGGTGCCAGCGACTGACAAAATCACTTCAATTGAAATACGGAAGCGCTTTTTGTTTTGTTTGGAGTATTAAAGATGTTCACTAACACCATGGCACACTCCCAAGCACCTTGACACATACATTCAATTGCTCCTCTAATGTTAAAATCATAGATTACTAATCAAATGTACATTTTGGTCAAATGACAAATTGTTCAAAAGTTAGCTTTACAGCAGAAGTTTCTGTAGTAAAAACCGAGGAAATCAGTGGGATAGATCCGGCAGTTATATACAGGCCATGATATTGAGAAACCCCGAAAGTTGTGCTGGTTTGTGTGTAAATAAATGTTCAATGTCATAAGTGAATTCAGCAGCTCAATAATCTTTGTCATCACGGAATTAATGGATTGCATATTTAAAATGAATATGGGATCAGTTGATAAAATTATAGCAATTACTGTAAGACAATGACCGAAATGCCTCAGTGCTCCGAAATCACACGTTATCGAAAATTGCGTGCTATGTTGTCATACGCTAAATTTCTGAATTTTAACTGTTTAGAAAATATAAATTAATTTATTTTTAAACTCAAATTCAATTATTAGAGTCTTCTTCTTCCAAATATATGCCGTTCACAAGAAAATTTATATGTATTAATTTGTGAAATTATTGGAAAGGACACTTTTTTAATAAACTGTCGTAATATAATAAAAAAAATATTAAGAAGCAACACTCTTCTTATTCTGAGTTGTTCAGAATCCCATCTTTGGTAAGTTTTTGGAAGTGTGAAAATGTTAGAAATTGTTTCTATGCGGTTTTAAAAATACGGTGAACCCATTTAATTCTCGCATATGTTGAATGTAGTTTACACCTCAAAACAAGAAAAAATATTATATTTGTTTTATAATTTATGAATGACCAAACACTCTTAAATTTTGCAAATTCAAAGTTCTGCCGAAGTAAAAAAGTTTTAATAATATTTAACAAATATGGTCTAGTGCGGTTAAGTGCAACCATAAACTCGTTCAGATAATTCGTATGGTTCTAATTATGACTAAGCTTTGTCATTATTTCTGTAATTGTGGAAATTGTTCCTATTTGGGGTATACTGTGTTTGCAGCAGAGAAAATGGTTACAGTTTTAAAAATATCACTTCTGCTATGACCCACTGCAGGGCGCACTTAATAGGTGGTCGCAAATGAAAATTGTTCTTCTTCTTGATGTTTGATAATTTGTTGTTCGTAGCATCCCGTAGTTACGACATTTTTTAATGTTTAAATTGAAAGATCATTTAAAATTTTTTACCATTTTATAAAACAAAAACTTATTACTTAATGGTAAGTGTTGTTACGGCAAATGTTTTACCTAAATATAAACCAAGGATAAAAAATCAGTCGTTGTTCGTTGGACTACAGTTAAATTTTTACTTTTATTATGCCGCTACGTACTTGACCCCATAGAAGTCAATAAGGCAACAATAGGGCTTGTATTCTAAATATATGCACTAATCCTCTTGAATTAAAATATACTTTTGCGCAGGCAAGAGCTAACGTGTGCGGATGCGCGAAGCTCCCGAGTAGGTAGAGGGGGAAGGGCCGGCCTAGACTCTGGTACTGCGACAAATTTACAAATTTCATTTGGTTGGTACAATCAAGTATACAATGATCAGCATCATAGTGTGTATAGCTAGAGAAATTAAATTTATAATTTGTCAAATGCTGTACAGCTCAAACTTAATTCTCGTTATCCGAGTTACTCACAAAATAAATAACCACAATCAGTTAATCAGATAAATATTCCTCATATTTTACAAATTTGTATCAAATCTAAGCAAAATCGAAAAAAAATAAAAGACAATTATATCTTAAAGGAATGTGTGTCAATTATTGAAATGTGAAAAATGTGAAGACCAATTATATTTACTTTTTCTAACAAAACTAGGCCAAAAGTCAAAGTGGATAAGTTTTTAAAAAATATCTACATACAGATCCCTCCTATATCTCCCAACCCAGAGTTTAACTAGGAAAATGGATACCATTTTTCAAATCATCATAGCCGGTTTATGTAATTTTATATAATATCAGTTGCACAATCCACGAAACAAATCAAAAGAATAATTAAAATAACATTTCATGAAACTCAACATATTTTTAAATTTCCATATACAAAAGTACTGACAGGTGACTTAATACGAAAAGAAGTGAAATTTTTGTTCTCAGGTTTACGTGAAGTGAATTTATTGTGGAGGTGAATGCAAGAATAATATTTTTTAATAAACTCTCTGTGGTGAACTCTCTAAACTAAGTTGGTAGAACTAAGTATGATGAAAATACGAGATTTATTTTTAATGAGATTGGGTTTTTCCAATCTTTATATTGTAAATTTCTGCATTCATCCGAATTCTTTATTTTTATTAGCTACCTTTTTGCATTTTGCTTTTCTTTGACAATTTACCTTATGACAATTTCACCGTGAGTTTGCTTACATTGTATAAAAATCGATTGTTACATTTGACAAATATCGATAATTATTGTCGTCACTAACTCGCCTGAAAATTTGTTTACAATTACATTTTAGATATTAGTAGCAAATAATTAGGGTTAGCAGGCACGCAGTTCGTGTAGTGCGAGAAATAAACAAGTTTGTTGCAATAATGGCATCAAATAATACCGTAGATGAGACTTTTGAGAATGCAGATGTAAATACTTCAACAAACAAATATTATATATAGGATAAAAGTGGATTACTTTTCAGTTTGATGAGGACGAGTTGGGAGAAGAGCAATTTGTGACTACAACAGCTGGACGAAAGCGCCTTTTCAGTAAGGAACTACGTTGTATGATGTAATTTTTGTAATTAAAATATATTATTTATGATATTAACCAAATTAAGAAGAATTTGGTCAATTGAGATCTCTCAAAAGAAAGTGTAAGCCCCTTTTACTCCTTAGCCATATGTTTGAGAGTGCATTATTGTGTCTGCTGTAAAATATCATAGATTTGCTGGCAAAGCCCACATTTGAAACCGGACAGAATAGATTTTTTGTAGGAGAAGAGTGCTAACTAATGCTCATCATAAGCAAATGGCCACAAGAGACATTAAGTGCTGGGAACTGCAGCGTTTATTTAAATCTCGATTGTGACTTAATATGAAATGGTTTAATGGTATTCTAGGTACGGTTTCGGCGACGATAAAAATCCATATACAGAGAGCGTAGATTTATTAGAAGATCTTGTCATTGAGTACATAACGGAGACAACACACAAAGCGATGGAAATTGGTCGTACTGGACGTGTTCAAGTAGAAGATATTATATTCCTGGTACGAAAAGATTCTCGGAAATATGCCCGTGTCAAAGATTTGCTCACCATGAACGAAGAACTCAAAAAGGCGCGTAAAGCATTCGATGAAATTAAATACGTCGGTAAGTACACTGACCCAGATGGTGGTAAAAGTTATAGATCCGTCCCTAAAAATCGAACTACATGGGACTGCTTAGAACAAATATCATTTATTTTTTAATGCATTTATTAATCAAGTATTTCCCTCACTTGCAGGCAATGAGGCAAAAATCAAGTGACAAAAAGCCAAAATGACGGCAGGATACGGAGTACGAAACACGTTAAAATATGAAATTTGACAAATATAATAAAATTTTTTATTTCATTTTAAAAAAAACAATACAGTATCCAAAATTATTTTAACACTCCCAGTTCAGTTTGCGTGTATACATCAGAATTATTAGTCGAAGTAGTCTTCAATGTCGATATCTGGATTTAAAATGTCGTCCCCAAATGGTGTCAAATCGGTTCCATTTAAAATTAAATTCTCGCAAGTTTCAGCCAATTCACTGTTACCGATAAGTATGGCACCTCGGAGACGGCCCCGTTGAAGTATAAATTTAATGTATTCCTTGCCGGGGGTAGTGCGTAACAGAATTTCATAGTCCGTGCCCAGGCCTTGACCGTTGTAACATCCGAGAAGTATGACTGAATATCCAAATAATTGCGTTACGTGTCCAAAAAGCTCAAAGCAAAAATCTTGGTAGATTTGTTCACCTTCCAATGCCGCTGCCATACTGCGTCCTGCCATGGCACCCATCTGACGGGCTTGCGTCCATAATCGCATTTGAAACCAGTGGTCTGCTGGCTTCCAACCAATGGTACACACATCACCAGCGGCATAAATACCTGGCAGATTACTTTCCATCATATCGTTAACTGTAATGCCACCATCTGCAGCAAAAGCCAGCGGTTTATCACAACTGTACTCATGCCGCGGATCTACACCCGTAGCTGAGACCAGAAAATCGCATTCGATGATTTCACCAGTAGATAGAGAAACTGAAATCTGTTCGTCACTTTTTTCATTTACAATTGTTTGTATTTGGAGCACATTTGATTTGTAATGAATAATAGGCGAACCAGGAGTTGTAGTTGACTGTCCGACCAGTTTGAAAGACCGGTGCCAGTCTGGGCCAAGGGCAGCACCCTGTTTGTTACCAATTTCTTCCGGTAAAGACAGTTCAGCGTATCGTAGACGTTTGACAACACCCGCGGCTTCTGTGTCCGGTACATCTGTTTCGTTTCGACTTTTGAGAAAGAAATGCGCTGCTCCCGGATCCACAAACGTAGAAGCAATGTGGTCATCTTTCACTACCCAGTGTACTTCCACGCCGTGCAACTCATGTGCCAGTTCGCTAGCAATACCACCATTGCCAACAAGTACAATACGACTCGCTTCGCTAAGGCGTCGCTGTAATTCCAATACTGAATCTGTGTCCCTTATGCCTAAAATGCGGGGGTTTTCATTGGCGATGAGACGCGGTCGACCGCCTGTGCATAAACATAAATATCGATATGTGATGGAACGGTTGCCACGCGTTAGCACTCGTTTCTGGGCCGTCTCAATGCTTTGAAGTTGATCTACGATTGCTAGAATACATGGCGCCAGGCCGCCATGACTGTCTACAGTAGTAGAGCGTTCTTGTATGTTAAATTTGTGCAGATAACGCGCCACCGGCTCCAAGTTGGCAACAACCTTGATAATATGTGATTCTGTTAACAGTATAGTGCTTTCTTCAGGGCAGCATATTGCAAGCGTTTCCGCACAAGTAACACCCGCAATACCGCCGCCTATGATAAGGAAGGTTACTGAATGTGTCTCCGAGTGGGTACTGCCGAGTTGTTGCATTTTCTTTTTGTTTTTACTTAACTATTTACTAAAACTAGGAAATTTAGGTGAGGTTTAAGGCGTGTGACGTTTAACGAGTTTCGGCTGCGTCGCCGTAGTATTCACTGTAGTCGTATTCGCGAAACGGTACGTCGAATGTTAGTAATCCGTAATCCCAAGCCCGTTCCACAGCTACCATTAATTGAAAGTGTTTCTTTTGACAAAGCCCGGTTTTGGAAAAACTCAGGACTTTGCCAGTGTGTGGCGAAATGAACTGGCGTAATAAGTCAATATTGCGGTGATCTAGCACTAAATATTCGTCCCGACAAATGGGGCATGGATTTCCCGCTGAAATGACTCCCTTTCGAATGCAAGTCTTACGCGTTTTTCTGGGTGGAAAGAGTCCTTTGTGGTTCCGCCTAAATATCAAATAATTCGTTATATTCCGATAGTAGTGTAGTTTAAGAATTATTTACCTATACTGTTCCCACACAAACTGTTCGCCGTAAGTTTGCTTGTAAGCTGCACTCTTCAGATACCGTATCGATGTCTCCACTGGAATTATCTGTGTGCGGTCGTTTTTTAGGTGCTTTAACTCTGCTGCAGTCAATTCTTTGGATTGCTGCACATCTGATTCGCCGGCTTCTTCTTTGATTTCAGAATTGAGTGCATGTGATGTATGGAACGAACTTAGAGGCTGTAGTGGCTTATTCGTGTTAGATAAAGCAATCTTCGTAAGTATTCTTGAAATTCCTCGCGATATGGAAAGCATTGTGAGAAATGTTGGATGGATCACTCACTTCTTGCGTCACTTCGTATCGCATATGCTTCTTATGAAATGTCACAATTATCTTTCGTTTACTGAACTCGTTACTCATATTGCACACCACTAATATATTCGGGTTTGAAAAGTCTGTTTACACGGTTGCAATCTGAATATCATATTATTTTAAACATTTTATTAATAAATACCAATTGGCAGCAGGTTTGTTCGCGTCGCAAGTACTATTTGCCCTGAAGTGTGTTCGCGTCGCAAGTTCTTTTGCCCTTTCCTGTTCGCGCCGCAGAAGCTTCACTTTCTGTTCATGAACTAACTGTACTAAATTTTTTCTAGTGCAACTCAGTTCATGTTCTGTTTCCTTAAAGCTTTGGTTAGTCTTGACGAAACAATCGTAACGTTAGCAAACTTCATGTGTACCGATTAGTTTTTAGATTTAGTATTTTTATTTTAATGTTTGTACGTTTTGTCCTTAAGAGACTAATCGCTCACACTGCTTTGCATACAGTTTGAAAGCGGGGCCGAATCACGGCATTTTTGATCGAGTAAACTTTCGTATGGAATGAAATTAAGTGACGAGTCGATTCAGTGATCACGGCACTTGATACGAATCGAAATGAAATTCCAACTAAATGTACTAGATTTTTCTGCTTACATTGTAATAGCTGAATGCCAAAATGAGTAAATATCAAAAAGGATGTTTGACTTTAAAATGAATGCATAAGTAATACAAGTTTTAATTCAAAGTGTTTTAATTCACATATAGCAATGAATCCCTCGTTACTTTATTTTAAAAGTTCTTCGGATTGAGGAGAAGAAATGAGTGACTTATATGTGGGGAGACAATTTCGGAATAAAAGCAATCCATTTCCATTGCCGGCAGTAGCGTGAGAAATTAATAAATACGATTTTCACACTATTTTAATACATATATATGTTTATAATGAAAAAATGTGGGCATCTTTTTGGCATTACTTAATGCATCGTGTTTTGTTTGCACGCTATCCGGTCCCAAGAAGGGTTTCGCCAATAATTTCATATTTTACACAATAATTCTATGCACGATTTACAAGTTAGAAATATCGTGCCGCCCTCTGTTGTCTAGTGGTAAGCATGCTAGACTCACACCCCGAGGGTCGCAGGTTCAAATCCTGCCACGGGCTTGGTCTCCAAAATGCTTCTTTATATAAAAAAAATCCTTTTCTCTTCGAGTCGAAAGCCTCTGCAGCTAGTACTCATTCCCCCAACACCTTGCATTCATAATTAATTATGGTGTAAGATATAATAATAATAATAATAATAATACTAATAGAAATATCGGCATCATGCCTGACTTCATACCTATTATCTTTCCCCCTCAGTGACAGTGTATATATTGTCGACAGGCTAACTGGGCAAATCAAGTATTTGCAGTTAGATCTGAATGCGTGATTTGCTGCTTGAAGAATTGCTAAAGATTCAGTTATGTATACAGAATAATGTGGCTGTAAAAGGCCAATGCTAATAGTGCTCCCGACATAATCAACTACAGTAAAGGCGATATTGTTATCCATAGAGGAGGCATCTGTGTAGAACCATTTCCAAGATTTTGCTAGTAGGGGTTGAGTTAGTTCTTGGAATAAGCACTGATAAGTTTGTAAGTTTGTATTGGTTTTCGAGTACGCTTTTAAGTCCCTTAAGAATGAGGATTTCAAGTGTCGCCAATGTGAGGAATTATCATTTTCTTTCATTATGGGGACCATGGAAACGAGATACACTTCATGATTGTGAAATTTCTGCTACGGCTAGGTTTGTATTGTAAAGCTATATTTACTGTATTGTGCCAAATTACATTATTGCAGCAGAAGAGCTTCGGAATAAGTTTTAGCGTATTGCGTGTGACCATTTCAATCACTACTTGGTATACTCCTTCCTTGAATCTACCTGAATTCAGAGGATTCTCGAGGGCACCAGACCCCGCGTATTGCCAAACATTCTCTTGCATTAATAAGAAGATGCCAGTGCCAGTGCTTTTGTTACTTAAACATCCACGTGAGATTTCCCGAGCGGTCTACTACTAATAACTATACTTATATATTTTACCTCCCTGGAGAACTGAATTGTCATTCCCTTCAATGTTGGCAGAACTAGACCATGGGCTTTCATGCTACTAGTAAAGAGAACCATATTAGCTTCAATGGATTTGCCTCACAACACGTGTCAATCTTATACAGAATATACCGCAGTTTGTTGCAGAGGTTCTTCGATTTTATACAAGGACTTTTAAGGCAGCTCGAGCTTTCCTGCTCGTCTCGCAACACATTAGCTCTCTTTTCTGGCATTGCACGAATCTAGTTAACTAGCACAATATCTGGGCCAAGGAGACGAGCGGAGCCGCATATACTAACAAAAATAACTTTATAAAAAGCACCCTATATGTCCTCCAAAATACTTACAGAGCATTCTTCCCTGTCGATGGGATGCTCAATCCTGCCAACAAGCCGACTCGCAGGATTTTCTGCACTGATAAGCATGCTAAAAAAGAGTCAGAGGTTGTTCAGATCTTCACACTACACCAAATCCTGAAGAAGACTCGTGAATTTGAAATCAATACCTGCCAGTAAGGGAACACTACAGGTATTTCTGAGTTTGGTTTCCCTGCAAAGTTCATTTAATTACTCACTATTCTCAGTCACTACCCATTCACTATTTTATTCAATCGTGTGGTATTATGTAATAATGGGTTTGTGAAGTTACAGCAAATTGGAGCAAAGTTCTTCGAACCTAAAGTAATATGGCGATATGACCATTAATAACTTGTATAAAAGTAAATTGTCTGAAACACAGAAAAAACATCACATCATATAATTTGTAAAAGGATCTCTGGAACTATTGCTGTGGGCTTACAAACTTATTACTATACTAATAAGGACAACGTCCCATTAGGCCTGGTATGTCAACCCAGTACTTGTGCCTAAGGTGCTCTAGCGATTGATAGACAGAAACATAGGATACAAAATAGGCTTTAATTGATAACTGATAAACATTTTTACATGATTGCTGCTGTTGATAATTATTCAAGATAATGCAATGAATGTAGCAGCGGCAACGAGAAATATTGTTCCTTCTTAACTGAGCCCTTGCTTTGGTCAGTCCAAATTTGTAAAAGGCGTTCCTCAACAGTATTTTTAGTGTGGTAAATATAATTCAGTTGAATGTGGTACAAATGTGTTCTGTTTAGTTGTGGGAGTAGTTAATTCTGTCGCAATCGTTCAAGCACTATAAATAGTACTAGGTGTGGCCGAATTACGCTGTTTTTAGATATATTTAGCAGAACATTGCTTAAGATGGTATTTATTACCAAAGTTTTCTTTTTTAATTAAATTTACTGTGAAGGAATTTATTTTAATGCTTTGATTTTGATCGATTTACTTTAATACCCGCATTAATATATTAACAATTTGGTAGAAAACATTATAGTGTCAATATATTAAAACATTATAATGTGAAAATATTATATTTCAATATATTTGAAAAATATTTACATATACACGAGCATTAGTTACAGCAACACTAGAGTACCGGCTTGATTATTTGACTAAAAGGAGTACAGTATTAGATATTAGATATTTGTATAAAAGCAGGCTTAAGCTGGGTTCGACCGATTTCGGGGTATCATAAACTCACCCATAGAACTAAACTTAAAGGATGTCTATATTGGATACATATAATTTAATGCTATATGTGACGCTTTTAAGGAACGTGTTATTCATATTGCAGCCTTCTAAATGATGGTAGAGGAGGAAGTGGATATGCGAGGGATGTATGATAAGTACCCGTGTTGGGCAAGAAAATGTTTAGAATTTTTTTATTTCTCAATATAGTCTCCTTTCAGCTCGATACATTTAGTCCAGCAATATTCTAACTTGTTCAAGCCATCCAAAAAATATGATTTGTGGTACTCCGCAAAATAGGCCTCTGTTGCGGCGATGATTTTATCGTTTGACGTGAATCGCTCACCAAGCTATTTTTCAGGTTTGGAAACAAAAAAATTCCCATGGAGCCAAATCTGGGAAATATGGTGGATGAGGCAGCAAATCTTAGCGTAATTCGGCCAGTTTTGCTGTGGCGATTGCTGATGAGTGAGCTGGTGCGATGTCATGGTGAAAGACCATTTTTTTCGCCGGTTTTTCATCAATTCAGTATAGAATCGGTGTAGTAAATCATAGTACTGCCCCTTGATTGTCCTTCCCTTCTCCCAATAGTCGGTAGAGATGATGCCTTGCGAATCCCAAAAAACGGTGGTCATGACTTTTCCGGCCGATGGAACCCTTTTCGCCTTTGTTTGGAGCGGGATTGCCGGGTGAAGGCCACTGTTTTGACTGTTCTTTCATTTCGGGCGTGGATCCATGTTTCATCAAAAGTCAGGAAACGCCGTAGAAACTCTCTCGGATTGCGCTGTCCAAACAATGCTCTGAAGTTGTCACGCGATTCCGTTTTTGCTCCACTGTGAGCAAACGCGGCACCCATCTCGCTGATAACTTTCTCATACACAATCTTTCGTGTAGGATATTTTGTATGCCTTCAATTGAGATGATTACAATGTCAGCAATCTCTCTGGGCTCCACCCGGCGATCTGCGAATACGATATCATGGATTTTGTTAACCATATCCTCCGTAGTCACTTCAACCGGACGGCCTGGGCGCTCTTCATCAAATGTTCGGTTACGCTGGAATTCATTAAACCAATATGTGATGGTAGTCATCGAAGGTGCATGGTCCTTATAAACGGCATGCACTTTGATTTCCTCACACGTCTTTCCATCCAAAAAAAGAAATCTAATCACTGATCGATATTGCTCCTTCTCCATGGTTGCAAATACGGGGTAGCAAGCTGATTTCAACAGGGAGTTAGGTTTATGGCTTTATCTTTGATTGTTCCAGAAGTAGATTGGCTTAAGGAATTCGGACAGGATGTTGACTCGACCATTAAGAATATGCCGGTGGAATTGCTTGCGACAACCATAGTTCGATGCGGGGGCAGAAATGAACTGCTATAGAGCTAGAACCAAATTTATTGTTGACATCTTTGAAACAATTAAGTTGCGATTCATATCAAGCGAAAATATAATGGTCGACCACCGGCTGAAAGCTGTACCGCAAAAGAAATATATTTTGGCATTATAAAAATAGGTTGGCAAGGAATTCACGATTAAGTTGGTGAAATGAATTGTTTGAAAATGAAACTGAATACTGCAATAAGTGGCAGTGTTGAAACAATGTATCATTCAGATCAACCCGGTAGTTGTGTCCTCTTTATACATTACGTTTATTTGCCATTTTGCTTCATGCTGGTTTTTCATGTCCTGTTCTACAAATGCTTCGCTACAATTGACAGTGTCTTAGTATTTTACTTAATACGCTACTACAGTTGACCGTAGTATTTCGACAAATTGTTAACTTCCGAGGATATCCCATATAAACACTTAAAAAAACTATATCGGATGAACTATTTTTATTCCTTGCTATGTTTTGATCAAATTAAATTGAATCGAAGCGTTTGAGCAGCAAGTAAGGAGTCATTACTAATCATCCACGCATTATTTATTGTTTCGTCTGTATTATGTTTTTATTAACTTGACAACAACAGGGTCAGTTTTCAATGTCTGCATTGCTAAAAATGCAGTCTAGCCATGTGAAAGTGTTTCTTGACCTCTTAGTTCCCAAATGTCTTGTTCGAAACAAAATACGTTTATAGTAAGTGGGTAGTATAGTAGCTGGTGATCCGATTTCATTAAACTTTCCATAGCTCATATGTCGGTTCAAACTAATCTACACATTAAATTTCTTACAAATGCCTCGTTTCTTTTTAATAAAATAATCGTACTTGTAGAGAGACTTTTGGAGATAGGTTTCCATGAAAGTTAACTCAACTCATACTGGTCTTCAAGTACGATTTCGTAGAATTTAAACTAAATAAATCTTTTTTTTGAGATTCGCTTTTTTAACGTTAATAGGGAAGTGACCATATTCGCATTCCAAACTGCCCCAAAAACCAGTCAGCTCATCTGTAAGTAAAATTTCGAAATTTCACACAGCCAAAGAACGTCATAGTTGGGACCCCCTGATGGCCTGTTTTGCCTGCTGTTTTGACTGCTGCATTTGCGTGCATTTCTTTGCGCTTGAATGCAATTCATTTCATTTGAATTGGCTGCATTTGGTTCCATTGAGTACCTCAGCTGTCAGCTTACTCAAATGTCAAATGCTCTTCTAATGTTATGCTTAAGGACAAATATATTATTTTAGTTCTGTTAATTAAAAAACGCTGTTCCTCTGCCTTAATTTTTACACTTCGAGTCCTTTCAAATGCACGCATACATAGGCATAATTTCGTTTGTGAGCTATTTCGAGTAGATGAATGAATTTGCTTCCTTTGTGAAAAAACGCTTCGCAATTGGCAGCTGAAACAAGTGAATTGTTTGGGAGCTTTTTTGAGGAAATGCTCTCTCTTTCCCAACGAAAGCTTTCTTGCGTTGCTAGTTGTTGGCTAAAAGCCTCGAAGAGTGGTATAGTTGAATAGTAGTTAGTCTGATGTCAGGAGTTTAACAAGTACGTGGTGAAGGATTCGGCATTTTATTGCACAAAATCACGTGCGCCGTGCCTGTCAATGGTGAACTGAGCCTAGCTAGTTAGAAGTTGTTTTTTATTAATCAATATATTCCTATTTAATTTTAATTACATATGAATTCACACTAAAAATCGCAGAGCATATGTCGCTGTTTGAAAAGGTGAGCACTCTCTAAATTTTCTTGCACCCGCCGATGCAAAACTAATTTTAATTTTGTGGCCTCAGCGCTATAGACATATGACTTGGACAGCGAGACGAGTGAGTGAGTGAGTTCCGCGTTATCAAATGTGTGTGCAATCAATTTGCTTTTACGCTGTTCTATCATCAAAAGAACAATGTCGAACAAACACTTTGCATTTGTTTACTTGCTAAAAGCCAAAAAGACCCGCAGCGAAAAAGCGAATCAAAACTGAGGCAAACATAGATCATCATCGCCCATTACCTGGCCATCAGCAGACACCAACGCCACCGTTTATAAATGTTAATGACGATGATCAAATGTTAGTCAACCCCATTAAGACCGTTTAGAGTGACAACAATAACTCTTGAGTCATGGATGGCAGGTACTATTCAAAAGACCAACCAACCAACGGCATAGCAGAAGGCGAAGGAAGTGTAACAACTAATTAGGTTGGCTGAAAGTTAGCTTGAACAAATTCCTTTTTAATAGTTTTGTTTCCACTGCAAAGGAAAGGGGGCACATGAAGAAAATTGTTCAAAAACTTCACCAGGCTTACTGCCAACTTGAAGTATTAGATTTGTGGTTGGCGTAATGGCTGCTTTTTGCTTTAATTTGATTAACAAATATTATTTTTATCTCACACCGGTTTGCCTGCATGCTCTCACAATAGGTCATGACTGGGCAGAGCGTTTAAACTAAAATACTGCGGTTAAACTTGTTAATATTTAAGCGTTATGCCGTGTCTTATAACATCACTCATAGCCAGAAAGAAGACCGAACATGGAAGTATTCATAAAGTTTTTTTGCACTATTCTATTTAAATTCATTATTTGAAAAGTTTCAAGCCGTGCAAGCGGGGTGTGCTATATACTAAATAAAGACGATTAAATATGCTTATATGATATAAATACACGTTCATGGGTACGCAAGTACATATTTTAAATTTGGGTTCTCATTTTGGGTGTTCTATTATTCTAAGTTCTTACGGCAATTAGGGTCAACATTATATATCGGCATAAATAGAGGCAATTCTTCTTCTGCACGTAGGGTATACACACCTCATCAAGGTCAAAGGTTGTTGCTTACCTTGGCGTATTAATTAAACTTGTTGACACGTACAAAATATATATTAGTTCAAGCGAATAGACCATTCTTATTCTCGATTGCTTTTGCTTGGAAAGAAAACTCCTGCTCTAGCTCCGCCAATGTGTGTCATGCAATTTTTCAAATTAATAATTTCTTGAGCTTTAAGCATAGTACCAAAACGCACACAATGCAGAATTACCATCCAGGACTCGCTAGTTTCAACTACTAATGTTGTGGAAGACATGGCGGAAGTATACGTTGTAGACGTAAGCAGCGAGTTACTTACTTCGGTTGACATTTCGAGAGAAATCGACAGTCGTCACATGCAATATATCACTAGGTCTAGAAAGAGTTGCACAACACGCCAGAAATAGGTTCCCATAGAAAGAACAAAGTTACGCTCAGGCAGGAACTTTACTTCAACTAGGTTATATATTGAAATTATTTTACTCATCAAAGGCGCACGCAGAAAAAGTTTGGGAGGAATTTCGATATCTTAAGTGCATTTATTCTAGGAGTTTGGGAGGAATTTCGATGTCTTAAGTGCATTTATTCTTGGAGTTTGGTAGGAATTTCGATATCTTTAGTGCATTTATTCTTGGATACATATTTATTTCCTTCAAGGAATAAAGTTTTTTTTTATTTTTTCAGGGGTTCCAAACCCCAAAAACTGCCCCCTGACATAGTACCTGTTACACCTTTTAAATAAATAATAAGAACTTCTGTCAGAATAAGAATTGAGGTGGCTTCGGAATATGCAGAGTCAGTAAAAATGAATATGTAAATACTGGTATTATTTTAAACCATCTTCATCAGTTGAATTGGAATCTGTGATTGGATTCTTGTAGTGAACTCAGACAAAATGCATGTTCATAAATGCAAAAACACATAAAAACATATAACATAAATAGAATCACAAATTTTTAATAAAAGTGGAAACACAGTTAATCGATGGTCGCATCTTTGAACCTGAAACTATCTTAAGAAGTAAGAACGTATAGAATAGCGTAACTGACTTTATAGGATATAAAACCAGCAAAAAACTAGTTATAGTCTAATATATTAGCTCAAGTTATAGTCTAGTTCATTATAAATGCTCCTCATATGTGTCACCATGATCCTCAAATTGGCGCCAATAATAAGATGGGAATTAAACTGTTATTCATTTAATAGTAATAATCATCTTTGATGCGTATAAACTCGCATATACTCAATTCAGCTGCATCACCGTGAAAGCTTTAGTCAGCACAAAAGTATGCTTCAATTAAATGACAATATGTATGCAGGAACACTCCACTGACTATGATTGTTTCCTGTTTTGCCTTGCACTTATCTAGAACTCCATATACCTAATTTTTGATGGAACATAGTAGCTTTAGATTGATATTTTGGACCATATATTTTTTCCTCGGCGATGTAAAACTAAAGAAGAAATGAAGTTATTAACGAAGAGGCATCGTTGGAACTATCTGAAAGCATCGCTGTAGTATTTATGACGCAGAGATGCTTTGAGATGCTGGAAAATGTGATACGATGTTCTAACCATGTTCATATTTCATTTCATAATTGACTATTTCTAAGAAAAAAGCTGTATAGAAAATGTTGTTTCGATTTTCAGGAAATTTTATTCATCTGATTTAACAATATATACAATTTTTTTATTTCAAACCACTAACTTTTAAGTTTTGAGACATGTTTTGTTTAAAAAGTACAAGAAGTGAGCGTTTTGGTGGTCTGAACTACTCCAAAGAGTTTGCATCTCAGCGATGTGAAGAACCTCTTACACGCAGGAAATTTCAGTTCAATATCTTTTTTGGTGTTAGGAGGTATTTGCAATTTACATAAGAATGTGTGCATGAGAAAAAAATTAAGAAACATTCGAAGAAAACTCTCGTTGATATTTGCATAAATTTGCATTTGCATCAATTTTCTGTATTACTTCCGAAACAGATCTGCATTATTTTGTGAGAACGCATTTTTTTTTCAGAATTAAAAAAAGCAGTGCCTTGTTCCTCCTTGTTCTCAGTTTCAAATCATTCGATCACCAATTGAAATAGGAGAAATTTCCAAAAAACTTTTCGTAACTTCCTTCTTTTTTTATATATTATTATAATAATTACAATACCACCACAATTGAATATGTCTGGAAGAGTTTGGGAAAAGAGTACTAGTAACTTTTTAATTTTTTTATTTTCTTAACTATATTTATAACTCATGCAGATTTTGAAATTTTGTATCTAGTTACAGTGCCCAATTCCTGGATACTATCTTCCAAACACCATCTTTTCAGAATTAACATGATACTCGTATGTTCTCCATATATTTTATATTATATTATAATTATACTATGCGAATGCAAAATCATTTATTACTTAAGGTGCAGGGTGACAGATTGATGAAAAAAGCGGTAACAGAAACAGAACAGAAAATTCTTATTTCTGCAATTTTTTTCAAGTAGAACACCAAGTATTAAATTTCCCAGAAACCGGCCCCTCAGTTATTACTTTTGTCCGTCAAGATAACTACTCTAACTGGAGGTGGTGAATTCATTTGGCAAAGTCTAAATAAGCATTTATGACAGAAGTTATAAAAATGTATGACTACCATGTTATAATGTTTCGTGAATCACCGTAGATAAATAGATATATAGAAGTGGGAAGGCCGGAGAGTCGCCGAAGAAGGAGGCCTGCAAGCACTCAGGCATTAATGCCCATTCTACTGTAAGTGTGGAAAAATATTAGGGGGAAGGGGGACATAGACGATTTTGGAAAGGAAGTTACACTTTTACAAACTTATTTGACTCTTTTATGAAATTCAGAAGTCTGTCCAGGGATAAGGAATGTGCGTTATCCATTCCCAAAGCATCTGACCCTAATATACACCTCCTCATTTTAGCAGAGGCATGACAAGCGCAGAGAAAATGTTCTGTGCCGTCCTGTTCTTCCTCCACACAGGAGACGTTGAGAGTTCGAACTCTCAATGATGCCTATGGTTGCCATATGATGGCCCCATGGAGTATGCTCGTGATTACCCCAACCAATGATCAAAGATCTTTCCTTCGTAACGTTAGAAGGAAATCTGCAATTCTCTTGTTTGGGCTTTCTAGGAAGCGCTTGGTTGTTTTGCAGCAACTAAATTGCATCATCGGCCCTTGTGAATATTATTCACAAGGCTCTTGATCAAATCAAACTTATACCGATAAATGGCTCTGATCCCATTGGAGTATCCGTAGATCCACAGTTTGCCAATTCATCAGCTAATTCGTTCCCCCACGTTTACCACAGTGTCATGGAACTCAAATAAGTTCAAGTTAATTCCACCTTGCGATGGAGTTGAGTTTTGACTTACATTCGTAGACAATTTTTGAAGCGATCAACGCGTTTTCTAGGGCCTTCAGTGCCTGTCTGTCACTACACACCCTAATGAATGTGAATCACCTCACTATCTATTCAATTTTATGATGGTTTTTAAGATTACATTTGTCTTCTGCTATGCAAGGCAATGGCTAATCTATTGTTCCTCGAAGTTTTCAGTGCCGTTCCCTCAGTTGCGAAAATTATTAACTACGCCAGTCGAGGAAATACAATATTGAGGAGTGGTACAACTCGCAATTTTGCAGCGACAAGATCATCATTTCTTCAGAGTTGGCACACGAATATTGTGATTAGGCAAGAAACCATTCTGAAAGTATTGCAATGCTTGACTTTCGATAGTTAGGCATGCTTTTTTTAAGTTTGGAGTTAGTTCATTTATGATCTAGTTTTATCATGGCTCTCAAATGTTCCGCCCATTTTTTCTTTTGTGTTTTATACTAGCACTCTAAATCTTCGTGTGAAGTTTCGTTGATGACTCTTGCATAGGGCCCCAAGAATATTGATTAATTAATGAGATACTCCTTGTTTTATTTTGATTGTAACGTTTGAAATTTTAACTTAATGTTGGTGCATGACTCAGGAATACTGAATTGACTATTTAGTAAAAAAATGTATTAAGTTAATAAATCTTGATTCTAAATAACCGTCTACATATGCATGCATGGGCCCTATATGAGAGACACTCCTCCTTTCTTCTTAGGTATTTAAAAAAAAAAAGGTAAAAGTCGGCTTCGAAATGCTTCAAGTTTCATTAAGATTTTAATATTATTATCCACCCATGGGTTCCTTTTTAATAGTCTGTAATACAGCGTGCATTATCCTGAGCTTCCACACTGGCATCCTCAATACTGATCGTATAAAGTTTACTTGTTTTATGGGTAGACTCTCAACTCATCGGAATACCCCCATTTGGAATCAACAAAGTATCGAGAGTATGAGTTTGGTTTGGGATGAAATCTCATTATTTTTGTTTATTTCCTAAGCTTAGATGAATTGAACACATCAGTAATACTTTCATACAACTTATGGGAAATAAGACTTCACTAAATTCTTCATCGCTCAATCAAAGCAGGTCACGAAGATTTCTCTACGAACTGTCAACAACTTGCTATTTAAGGTGATCTGATCTTCCAAAGAAGTATGTGGGACGATGTCCCTTCACAGTCATCACCTATCACTTCAGCATCCATTGTTGCTCGCCACTTCATTAGCTACAATCACTCCAAAGTCCATTTTACCTCACCCCATTATAGCCGTTATAGCCTGATAAATATGTAACTGCATCCTTCAGCTCTACACCATTTTAATAAATAACTGCATCCTTCAAACTTAGGTATGACGGAAGCAATTTTCCTCCCGTCTACCATATTCAGCATTTCTGCTTTATTGTATCAGAGAAACTGAGGCGGTGTCTAAGGGGATGACTTCGGGAAGAAAAGTTTCCTAGGACATGAAAAGCGCAACTTCAGGCTTTTGTGAACTGTTTAATTGCACAGACTTGGAAGCATCGGATTCTTCTGTGCAAAGCAATTGAGTGGTGAACCTCCCTTTAACGAACTCGATGTAGTACCTGGGACTGCTGAGAGTATAATGCATATTTTCTCAACACGAAGAGCTCTGCCGCCATTTACGTAATCAAATGATGCAACAATGTCTCCTGAAACTTTAACTACTGATGAACCTCATCGTGGAAAGCACACAGATAATTCATAAGGATGCAACCCAGAATGATAGAAATAGAGATTACGACATGTGCATGATTTCCCGTTAGATGACGTAGTTTGTCCAAGGGAATAGTTTGTCAAGGGTTGCCAATCCTGTGTGTCCCTAAATAATTTACTAAGAACTATTTTTATATAACAAATCAATTGAATTTCATACGAAATCATTGATAAATATATATGCAATCTTTATTTTTGCAACTGTTCAATTCTCATTTAAGTGATTATATAGATTTGGATTTGGATTCTATGGATGATATATTGAGAAAATGTTGTTCATTTCGCATTTAGTTCTACATGGAAAACTATTCATTATTTAGGTATAATATCCCAACTCCACATTTTTTGTGTCTAGTTGATTCTCCATTTCCATTTTACTTCCTGTCTTATTCCAGATTAATGCATTGCTATGATAACTGTATTGAGAAAAACATGGCAGGAATTATAAAATAGATATAGTAAAATATCAAATAGATAGTAAAATATCAAAGTCCTCAATCATCAATCCACAAATCTTATAATCGGTTAAGACAAGTTGTGGCGTGTTTAAACTCCAGTTACCAGGAGGGGTCTAAAATTTCTACTCATTCGTGCGTAGAAGTTTTCAAAAATC
Organism: Clusia tigrina; assembly: GCA_920105625.2. Lineage (NCBI taxonomy): Eukaryota > Metazoa > Arthropoda > Insecta > Diptera > Clusiidae > Clusia > Clusia tigrina. The sequence continues at coordinate 36,220,165 of OV050033.1, read as the reverse complement.
AATTGAAACCAAAACAAAAACAACACGCATCTTTTCTTTCTTATAAACAAAAGCAAATGTTTTGTTTCTCACATTTTTAATTATAGAAACTTTTAAAAGTAGTCAAGTGCAGATGGGTTTTCCCAGCCATAGACCGTTTAACCAGCTGCTTTGTTGTGTTACTTGCTAGTGTGAATTAGTGGAAGAATCGGGGAGACAATTTAAACGCCATTAATTAATTATGTAATGTTTTAGTGGAAATGGCGTAGAATAAAATACCATATGCAAATCAGACTTCAATAGAAATGTGAAAATGATTGGAAACATGTCAGGCCACGTCCTGTGCCTTTCACGTGTCGTGTACTTAGAGAATTCCCACATACATTTGTCGAAAGAACTATTATAAGAGCTTTATAATACTATCCTGCAAAGGAATTATTATAGTGTCAAAACTGCTGATGTAAATCCGAAAGGTAATATCATGAATCGGAAATTTAAAGGAATCATCTAAGAGCACTCTAATATGACTCACAATTTTATAAGAATCTGATTCGCTCCTCCTTATACACTAAACACACTTTATAGAATATATAGGATTCAGGCAAATGCTTGTGAGGTTCTAAATGAAGTCTTGTAGGGCATGTTATACATATAAAGATATTCTTAAGCAAAGTAACTTTCATGGGTAGATTTAGCCGTACATTTTTTCTAATGAAATATTGGTTGAAAATTATATGTACATAGATTACTTTCAATGCAAAGGTGACTTTATAGTTTTTGGGGTAGTTTGAGCCACATCCACAGCCACTTCCCATACGCATACATTCTTGAAAAGAGCATATGTCAGGAGCCAAGAGAATTGTTTGTCTGAAATATATGAAGGCGAGCTTGAACAGCAGTGTGGGATAAATTTGGGCAATATCGGTCCACCAAGTCACCTACTGGCTTGAAAATAACATATCTTAAGAACTAAAAGAGCTGCTTGGATCAAATTTTAATATAGTCGAGTAGGACACTCATGTGAACTGTATTAATTTGGTTGAATACTAGGCCACAAACCCACCCACTTTCTATACGAAATGGGGTCTAAAATCCATTATTATGCAAGGAGTTACGATTTGGTAGAAAACACTAAAGAAACTTACTATAGTGAATAAAATAACATAATTGGAGAAACAACATTGGACGAAAATTTGTTTCTTATTTAATTTCTTAGTCTATATCAATTTTTAGCTGAGGCCTGGTAATAATTGTGTTACTTGGACCAATATGTATTCGAATCTGAGGCCACTGCTTTATCATATTTAGCATTTTTGTTCAATCAGCATCTCGTCAAAATCTTATATAATTTTAAGCAATAGCAATCGATTCTAAATATTTCCCAATAATAATAATATACTTACTATCTCTTCTATACTTATAAACAGACCCGCACTCATACATTTTCAAATGTGAACATTGACTTTCCGTGCTCACTAAGCAAGCGTTATTATAAATAAAAATACTTTTTTTGGAAATATTACAAATTTTGATGTGGAAGACAATTCAGATATTATCATAACTTATTTTATAGTTTATATTTTCGACCAATATTAATTCATAAAAAAATATTGTACCAAAGCGTGTACTGTTTGAAGTTTCGAGACCAATTAAATGATAGTGCACTTTAAGCTCCATGGAAAGGGAACATGTATTTGGGCTTCTTTCCATTGGATTATTAAAGATAATTAATTTCTTTCAATTTTGCAGATGCCCTTAAAAAGCGACCAAGAAATTTTAGAAAATTCAATGCTTGAGGATGATCCAAATGGCAATTCAGCTTTAGAACAAACTTTCAGAGAAAAAACCTCTCCTAGATGGGGACCACAACACATTGGGGCCCAAGAGCTAGCTAGGCTTTATAGTCCAGGTACGTTCAACAAGTTATATATCATACACGATTTGTTGTTGTGAATTCAAAGGTTGTTTCTAGTGGTTTGATTTTGGGAGTATTGAATCACAATCTATACTAAACTTTGAATATTTCAAAACTACAGCAATTTAATTTTATGTTTTTATTATTCTTTGTTTAATTTATGTCGAAGTTTAAAGGCTAATGATGTATTTAGAAATATACTGGCAACACACTGGCCTACCAAAGGAGGCATCACCACAACTTAATTAAGATGGTTATATGCGAATTGTCCTATTATAAAGTTATTTAGAATTTTCAGGATTCCAATTGCATACCAGCAAAAGGGTTTATATTCACCCTATCTAGCAAATTAATTAGCTATAAGATAGCCAGTTATTTAATAAATATATTTATCGATGAGTTGTGCTGTAAAAAAGTAAAGCATGGCGGGAAAAATATACAAATTACTACCTTTCCATACAAAATCATGAGAAACTTACCCAGTTATGCAGTGCCAGCAATATATCCAAAATCGTGCTGAATAGTAGGAAAGGTACAATAATAAGATTGCTTCTAATAAGAATACTTAATTGGTGGGACCAGTATTATAGGCGTGGGGGTTATGTTAGATTATATGGCTGTCCTAATACTCACTTAGGCCTATTCAAGGCTCATTGTGGCCAATAGAGCTTTCCCTACACCTCCGGATTCTCCTTAAACCATCTTGTGGATTTGATAAAAGTAGCCATTTTCGTTAGCTTCATCCGGGAAACCTCCCCAATGCTGTCAAGAAATGCGAATCCAAGAGTGGATAACCTTTTTCTGTATACAGCCATGCACCCACACAGCAGATGTAACACTGTTTCCTCTTGCTCAACATAAAGACAGCGCCTACAAAAGTCATAATGGGCTACCCCCAGTCTACTTGCATGTCTACCAATCAAACAGTGACCTGTCAGTACCCCTACTACATATTTAATATCCTGCCTATTTAATTTCAGCAGCAGTTTTGTGCGGCCGCGATTCCATTCCGGCCAGGTTTGTCTACTTGTTAGGCAGGATGATAACTGTCCCCATCTAACATTAGCCACTTCGACAGTGTTACTAAGGTCATTGGTATTGGAACCTTATCTGGAATGATAGTTAATGTTGTCCCCTTCCTAGCCAACTCATAATTAAATAGGATTAAAATTAAACCAAATTCACTTTTCAGACTTTGAACAATTTTCGTTCATACAATTTACTGTCCAGAACAAGTTCTCGAAAAAAAATATCACAGGAATAAAGCTATTCAAGAGAAGAAAACAATACGATGCATTTTCACGATGAGAACAGTTGGTATGATGAGAGCGCATATGAATGAAGAAAATATTCTTAAGAATGCATTTTCATGACTCTCAGGAACAAAGCTCGGTTTGAGAACTGAGTTCTAATCGTGTATTGGCATCTTAACTGAACATTGAGGTGGGAGTTCAGGCTTCGTTTAAAATGATGAACTTCTAAAGGGCGTCTTTTTATACTATTTTTAAATATTATATTATAATTTATTATATGAATACAGAACACATTCGTATTTTATATTGTATTCTCAATTTCCAGGAAAGCGGGCCCAAGAAATAGTTTGCGTGTGTACTTGCATTGCTTTAATGATAATCGACCTTCTGCTGATCTTGAAGCACATACATTTAAATCGGATAGGAGTGGCTGGTATATCAGCTATTTGCGGAATAATTACAGCCGATTTCGGATCTGGACTTGTTCACTGGGCTGCAGACACTTGGGGAAGTGTGGATTTACCAATTATTGGAAAGGTTTGTGGCATTTGATTTTAATAAATTATTTTTTACCATTTAAAATGTTTAAAACATGTCCAATTTAATATGCAACACAATCTATATATAAGGTTCCATATATGATATATTTGTATATATTGCAAGTGTAGTTTGTATGATCTTGATTAATATTGTCTTTAGGAATTTATGTCGATCATAGCACTTACAACGTGCAAGACATCCCGGGCGACCTGGCCAGGTTACAATATAGCTAGGTCAAGGGATCTTAAAAATAGGGAGCGTAGAGACACCAGCCGACTAATAGCGGTTTTTACAGGTCACTGGCTAATAGGTACGCATGCAGAGAAAAGGTTTCTTTGCAAATGCGCAGCTCTAGCGGCTGCAAGAAAAAGAGCCCTGCGAAATTATTTTCTAGCAGGACTATCCGACCTCTCGGCTGTAAAACCGAAGGATCTTCTAAAATACCTAAATTCCACAAAGTGGATCTAGCTAACAACCCATATTTTTCCAGCGCTTAGGAGGGGTAGTGGTTATACAACGGCGCTAAGGCGCTAATTGTGATTCATGCTAGGATGCCGTGGATCAGCCACCTGAACCAACAAATCCAACCATCATCATAACAAAATGACAGAGCCATGGAAATAAAAATGAGTACTTCAGGAATGGTATAAATCATCATTGATGAATGATGAAGTGATGCACAGCTGCTTAGAATTTATTTATGCTATGAGGACAATATTATCTCAGTACTCTACATGATAATTATATGTGTAGTTCTTTTAAACAACATATTTTTTCGAATATTCTAAAACCAAAATTTGTGCTTGCAATAATATAATTAATACAAAATATCTATAGATATTGTTACGAAATTGCCCTCCTTTCAATACTCGGTTTCGTACCACTGGATTGTGGAGTAATCAAACAGTCGCTGGCTAAATGAAAATAATTAGCTTTATTTAATTATTGCTTTACTTTACTTTATTACAATACACTCGTACGGTTGCTTTTCAACTGTGTGTCGACTTTCATTGTGTAGTGGCTTATATAACTTTTGAATGGTTGAAGTAGAATATTCTCGAATATAATCTACAATTCGTAGGAAGTTTCAAGAACATTCCAGAACGTTATCTACACCTCGAAGGAAGTTTTGATCAATTTCGAAAACATATCGAAAAAGACGGAAGAACAGAATTGCTTTTTGTCATATGCATTTTTTATTTCGTTCACTATTCGATGAACCTGCTGTAATGTGCCATGGTATTCACGATAATCAAATTGGTGACGAGGAATAATGCGTTTTTTATTTAGATGCGGCATTAATTTAACAAAAAAAAAGTCATTCGAAGAGTTTTGACATGATAGCCACTAGGCTAAACAGTCTATAGGATGCCGCTTTGGTCAGATCTTTTCTTGGTTTCGGAATCATTGATACTATTAAATTTAATGCCACCTAACTTCATATTTTTTTCTAATTTGAACGTGTGTGGATTCAATCGCTAAGCCAATACCCCAATATGTCTTCTAGTTTTAAGTATACCGTATACAAAAGTTTTATCTTACACGGTAATCTAACTCGTTGTGGCATTAAGGCTGCACCCCCAACTTCTTTTGTTATTATGTAAAGATTGGTATCGAAAAAAGTACATATTTTTAATTTCACTCTATTATTTTCTCATTTCAGAATTTTCTGCGTCCTTTCCGCGAACATCATTTGGATCCCACATCCATAACCCGTCATGACTTCATCGAAACAAATGGGGACAATTTCATGCTGAGTATCCCAATGCTAGGGTATCTTGCGTATTTCTTTCAAACGAAATCACAAAGCGACATACAACATGACTTTGGATGGATTTCGTATTTATTTCTGTGTTCGATATTTGTCGCCATGACAAATCAGGTAATTTGAATATTACATTATAATACGGTATGACAATCATTACCAAATTAAAAGATAGTTGTCGCTTAGAGTAAACTCTACGACAAACAAAACAGAAAAACATTCCAGCATAACGATTACAAATTAAACTTGGTAATTTGTAATCGTTAGTTAGTAACTGGGAAATTAAGCAAACGCCGAGGAAGAGAGCTCTTACTATGTATTCGTATATTAAGTGAAGACAATCAAAATATACCCAATTGTCAAGATAAACTCCATAAGAACGTTCAATGTCCATTAATAATTCTTAAGTATTGATTCTCATGTTCTCAGAGCTCACCATTGCTGAGAATCGAGTAAATATTCATGAGAATCCATACATATGTATGACTTCTTGTGTAAGTTAAATATCTCCTGAAACTATCTGAATTATAAAAATATTGAATTTTTATTTTAATTTTATTATTATAATCAATCGTCCTTCTACTTCGAGCTCTAGTCAATTAAAAGATGCGAGCTCTCGCACTCGGGTTCTTTTTATACGTTTTCGCCGCCGACAATCGTATGGTGACTGCGCTTCGAGGCGGCATTGCACGACAGCATTTCACGGCTGGGCTTGGCGGCACCGACATGCAACACATGTCTCGCCAATTGCTCCGGCACCGACAACCATCACCGTCTACCGTATCTACGCGTAGCGGCTGTGCCGCGTATTTTGTACAATGCTTTGTACTGCTGCGCAAGCGCATGACAATACTCTTTTCGTGTGTTTTCTCGCGTACCGAGAACCAGCACCGTCTATCGTGCCCCTGCGCAGCGGATGGCAGTGTTCGCTGTTGCAGCGTATTTCGTACAATGCTTTGCACCGCTGCGCTAGCGCATGGCGCCAATGCTATTCGTCTTGTGTTTTCTCACGCACCGAGAACCAGCACCGTTTACCGTGTCCCTGCGTAGCGGATAGCAGCAGACGCTGTTGCAGCGTATTTCGTACAATGTTTTGTACCGCTGCGCAAGCGCACGGCGCCAACGACATGCAACTCGTATGTTGTTAACTTGTACACTCATGATATCAACTGTTCTCATCAGAATTCAAAGGTGAAGACAATGTTGATTTACTCTTACTATTCCCCAAGGGTATTTTACACAAAGAGGTCGTTTCACCGGGCCAAACCATTAATCCACAACTCTACTTTTTTTGTTGGTACATTGTGTTCGTCATATTTGCTTAGAATATCTCGCAGAAGGAAGTTGGCGTTTGTTGCACCATAATGCACCATATCATCGACCGATTTTCTTACTACAAATCGCAACTGTCAACCACTCCCCGTATTCCCCTGATGTGGCACCGTGCATTTTTCGATGATAGCCGCTTTGTGGACGTAGAAGTCATTTAAAACACTTGTACTTATATCGTGAAGGACATACCGGCCGACGATCTAAAACACTCATTTTTCATGCTTTTAGAGCATGCAAATCGGTTTTGCCAAAAAAAAAACTTGTATGTTAAAAAAGTCCTGTTTACTTTGGAATGAACTTCGTAGTATTCTAGAATCAAGCCGGTCCGGAACATTTGCGCAAATAACCGTAAGAAAATGCCGCGAGTACGTAATTCGAAAATGCACTGGAAAAATTACAAGTGATTATATAGTTCCTAAAGTAATATAGCATTTTGTTAATATTCTGATTAAATATAAAGGACAACGCTTACGGATTATTACTATGAATATTATTGCCACAAAGCCAACTGTTCTTCTTTCTCCTCGGTCCCCCCACCGAGAGCTGAACCAGAGAATACCGAGAAATTACTTTTTGTTTGCACACACTTATAATTGTGCAAAACTGTAGTAGTGTGGCTAATTTTCTTCAGAATTGTGGTTAACCAATGATAAACAAACCTATCCATATAGGCAACTAATGATAAACAAAGACTTTTTTTAAACGTCAGAAAATTTGACGTTTAAGTGTCCCTTCTCTGTGTTCTCTGGCTGATCTTAATCAAAATTAGTTGTCAAAATCTAAGAGTTGCCACCTTATATATATTGCATCTCTACACAGGAATATTATTAAAATATCAAGGAGACCTATTTTACATTCCCTTCTTTTTTGGGATTGAAAGGGCTTAAAAAACTTAAAATACTACAAATTAAGTAAATATTTTGCTGGGAAATATAAGGTGAAAGTACTTACATATATATATTTTTTCATATACTTTATATATCACATATGCCACCAGCTCTTCAATATCATTTGTCTTATACACAAAATTGATTATATAATTGAATCAGCTGTATAAAGAAATTTAAAAATATGTATGTACTCTTGTATATAATTTGTATTTCCTTCTAGATCCATAAATGGTCGCACACATATTGGGGCCTCCCTAAATGGGTGTTGTTTCTACAAAACTACCACATAATTTTGCCACGCAAACACCATCGCATTCACCACGTAGCGCCTCACGAGACCTATTTTTGCATCACAACTGGCTGGCTGAATTGGCCCTTGGAAAAAATCAGGTATCTAAGACTTCTGAATGAAACTGTTCCCAAACAGTTATTCAGTTTTATAGATAAATGTTTACTTTAGATTTTGGTCTACTTTGGAATATCTAATTGAGTGGTTAACTGGGTTTAAGCCTCGTGATGACGACATGAAATGGGCGAAAAAAGTCACATAGCTGGGGCATTGTGAGAAGCACCAGGACCAATATATATTTTTAATACAACACTTCAACTGATATAATCCTTTATTGCTGACTGTACAAATCTCTACAATACGCCTACCAATCAAATGATGCCTGATCATATTTAAATATTTTTAAATGCATATTTGTCACACTATTGCAATTCAGTATTTACGAAAGAATCGAGAAAGAGGAACTCTTAATGGTTTTTTAGGTTTTATTTTGAAAGATATGAGAATATAATTTTGTGATACTGAAAAGTGGTTTCCAGTCAAAATTAGTACAATTCGAATGGTCCTCTTGGCTCCTAAATGGTTTCTCATTCAAATTTATAATACCGGTTAAAAAATAAAGTATGAAATGTGTTTAAAGCCGTATTCGATTCCCCAGCATATTTTGCAATTTGTATTGCATTACAACAATAAGTTTTAACGAAGTCGCTATTTTTAACGAGTTAGTTCGGTTATTACGACTGAGCGAAAAGAAGTGTGCTACTAGACCGATGTGTTATGCTCTGTGCCTTTTTTCATATAGAATTATCAATAATGGCAGAACTTTTTTTGCCTGTGCAGTCCACGTTTATATGGACTTGGCGACTTTGTTATTGTTTTTAGCATGGGAATATGGATGGAGAATCGAAGGCTCTTAATATGATTTAAAAGACCATTTTGCAAATATCTTGCATGTCCAGCATTACTCACTCCCTAAATTTGGATCTATAGGTTAAAGAAACAATCTATAAATTGAACAAAAAATGATTTATAAATAAATTTACAATGTATTTTCATACTTATGTCGACTTTTATAAGGAAACTTAGAGCGTAACGTAATATTTTATTATTTTTTTATTTATTTTTTATTTATTTTTCAGTTTTCAGATAATTTATTAGATCAGCTCTTTTATTTGTATTAGCGGATTAGAACAGTGATGCCAAGTCGGATTATTTATGGTTTTGATGGTTATAGATTAATTAAATATATGTGCACATATATACCAGATAACACAGAGAAGCGACACTTAAACGTCACGTTTAAAAAAACTGTCTTTGTTTATCATTAGTTGCCTATAGGGATCGGTTTGTTTATCATTGGTTCTGAAGAAAATCAGCCACACTGATATAGTTTTGTACTACAGTGTTTCGCATGTGTAAGTGTGCGCAAAACGAGAGACGTTCAAGCAGAGACCATAGAGGCGTGATACTTAAATGTCTCTCGTTTTGCGTACTATAATAGTGTTGCTGATTTTCTTCAGAATTCTGTTTAACCAATGATAAACAAACCAATCCATATAGGCAACTAATGATAAACAAATACAGTTTTTTTTAAACGTCACAAAATTTGACGATTAAGTGTCGGTTCTCTGGTCAAGTGTTGTGTCGCTGTGGTCTCTGGTATGTACATTTATCAATAAATAATCTTGACAGACATTTGTTGACAGTGCTGCCAACGTTTGAAAAAGCACGGACTTCGCGACTTGGCGTTCTTGTAGCGATACTAAGAGCTGAATCGATATTGTTATTATTTAAAATTAATATTGTCATTTTTCTATATATTTATTTATTTAATTTTTATATATTTTCCTTTTACCGGATTTTGTTTTTCAAATGTTGAGATTGATATTTTAAAATCTATAAATTTTATATTTTTATGCTATTGAATGTTATAATTATTATTATTTAAAATTTGAGCATATCCTTAGAATATGGGACAGGATTGCGAGAGTGTGGTACTGTACCATGCCTCATTCATCCTTGAATCAGAAATATTTATGACTTCCGACCCACAATCTCAAAATGTGTGGGTGGTAATTCAACAATGTAATGTTTTCCTATATAGTCGAATCTGGCAAACTTTGTTATCATTTTTATATTTAAAATTGTTAATATATTTATTTTTGAGATAACCTGTAATATTTTCTGTATCTACAGGAAGATACAATAACTCTCAATCCTTATCGTAGTATTTAAAAAAAAAGAATTTATATATAAACAACATACTTATATCCATATCGGCGGTATTAATCAGCATTCTTTCAATCACTTTCACCCAACACAAAGAGAAAGGGGATGGGAAGGTGAAGGTAATTCAAAGCATTAACTCCCAAATATCTGCTCTCTGTTCCATATTCAAGGGTTCTGCCAAGATTTGTCTAGTTCTAGTACAGTTGTGAAATGGAAATTGTTGTTTTTGTTCCTTTCTTAAGCGTTGTGCTTTAAAAATGAGTGATAATAAAATAGTTCGCTACCATTTAATAAGAAATTCTATGCTTTAATACTATTTACTTTAAACAATTATGATAAAAGAAACGAATTCTGCAAATCAATGCTTTATAAAAGAATTAAGCATACAAATAACTAAGGATAAGAACTATAAAGTGACTTACATTTGCCTTACAATATTTCAAAATATATACTTAAACTTTATAAGAGCTCCACGAAGAACTATAAAAACGAAATAAGTAGAAAAAAATCGGAGTGGATGTGAAACTTTTTATAAAATGCACTTTTATACACTTAAAAATATATTAAGCTGAATATTGTACAACATTTTTTATTCTTAATACGATTAAAAGTTTTGTATTATTTGCAAAAGAAAAACAAAGAAAATTAACAAAAAGACAGAAAAACTAATAAAAAGCAATATTTATTGTGATTACAGCCGAACGAATGTTATTTGTTTTACACTCATCCCAATTGTCCTTAATGAACCATTAAATCCTTAATAAGCTAAAATGTTCCCTTGAATTTTTTTAAAAAAATTTAAAGGAGTAGATCAGTAGTCGTCAATTTCCTTTGAAAATTAAGATGTTTTTTCTCAATGGATGGAAATGTGTGTGTGGTTATGCTACCGTAATAAATGTGAGAAGGAGAATTATTGAAACTTGAATTCTCGCTTTTAACTTTCTCAGAATTTCGAATGAAGAAATCTTCCCATTTAATTTTGCTTCACAGCTAATACAATAATTATTTAATAGTTAATAATTACTTATTATAATTAATATTAATTAAGATTATTTCTCAACGAATTTATTGACAGACAAGTTGCACACGGTAGATGGAAATATGTGTGTGTGGTTGTGCCACCACAATAATTATCAGACGGAGAATAATTGAAACATTTGACAGATCTTATAGCTATTTCGGACACGCCACTTGTCCTCATCAGAGATGTTCCCCAAGTATTATGTCTAAGAAATCAACAGGACGTCCACTATGAACCCTCCCAGGAATCGAACCTGGGCCTTCAGTTATTGTACTTTGTCCATCCAGACAACTACGCTAAATGCAGGTGGTGAACTCACTGTCCATGTACTGTCTCAGTCCACCGCACTGTGTCTACCCATCATTTATTCCGTTAAGTTGATCTTTCTATTTGTATTACATTTCAGTGGTGTCATAGTACATTACTTTTTTAAAATTAATATTAATATTATAAAATTCATTATTAATTATAGGCATTACTATGTACAGTTACTTTCTATTAAAGCATTTGGTGCTACTAGCTGGGGTTGCCCTATAGAACAAGGAAGGGTTTTATTACCGAATTTACAGTGTCTGAAAGAAATTAAGGTTTTCTGTCATGTTTTTGTTAGCATGTTTAAGAGATTGGGTATTTAAATATCCATTTAAAAGATTATGAATTTCAATACCGAGTCCCGATTTTCTGTGGGTAAAAAGTAGGTAAATTGCAACTCGTTGCTTTTTTGCTTATGCAAAAGCATAATCAGGCTGTAGTAAAAGACACAAGTAGATGTACCATCTGCCAAGCTCTTCCCTTTCGGGTTGACCACAGTCAGGAAAAGGAATTTTTTTCCTGATCATCCTGGAAATCTTTAGCTTCATAGCGAAGGATGTTGTATTGGCCAGAATTAAGGTAAGTGAATATTTAATTTACTAGAACATAAAGGTCCAGCTAGTCTTGACGGAAACAACACGAAACAAAACGAAACAAACGTGGCTCTTCAAAAACTTCGTGTAGACAAAAAAGAACGCCAGCCAATTCAGACAGCGCCTGTTTGAATTTTCTTGGATAAATTAATAAGATTGTGCCACTCTTCAATTAATGCCGCTTTCAGATCTTCTTTCGTGGATATTGAGCGCTTTTTAACTCTCCTATCCAATTCTTCCCACAGGTGCTCAATTGGATTGAGATGCGTGGATTGTGGAGGGTGTGGTAGCACATGAGCGAACGAGCGTCATTAGTTGTGTGCTTAGGATCGTTATGTTGAAAGGCAAACGGCCATGACAAGTTTAACGTCTTGGCACTTCTTTTTTTAGAATATTCATATACCCCATTTTGTGCGTGATACCGTCAATGAATGTGAGTTCACCCACGCCAGCAGCGGACTTACAACACCACACCATGACGCCTCCTCCACCATGTTTTACTGTTGGCGAAAGATTATTTTATTGATAAGCTGTGTTACTCTTATTCGGCCATCCGAGCGAAAAATTTTAAACTTGCTCTCATCCGAAAATAACACTTGATCCCAGAAGTTACATGGCTTAACGCTTTTTTTTTGTTCGCTGCTGAAATGAGGGTCTTAAGCGGCCCTTAGACGGTCAATCGATTGACTTCCAATTACAAAGATGTATTAGTGAAATATGTGTGTGTAGTGTCACATGGACAGTCCAATGGACACCGATTGATGGAAATTCAAAACTTTTTGATTTTGATTGACGCGAATGAGAAAGGAAAAGACAAGCAGAAAAGTTCCGTTATTTCTCATTCGAAATCGAAAGTCGTGCAGTGATATGCTAAAAAATTTCACGTCACTCGATTGAAGAGTGTAAGGGCTAACGTCAAAAAGATTAGAAATTCCTCGCGCTCTCGTGCGAGACAATTTGTCAAAGTAATCAACTGTTTTGCAAAAGGCATTTCTTTATTTCTGTTTTGCTGTTTGTGGGTTCGTGTTTATTTTATTTAATAAAAAATTTCAAAACATTTAGTTTTTAATAGTTTTTAGCCTCTGTATAAATATGGCTGGCACTTTCCTTATTGTATAATAGTATAATCCGAGATAGTGCAAACCGAGATATCGTCCGAGACTCGGTCACACTCTCTCGTTATTGTATTCGGGCCTTAAATCGCTCACATTGATTTACATACAGTTTGAAAGCAACTGTTCGCTTCGGAATTTTTGTTTTGTTTCGTCAAAACTAAACGGGCCTTTAGTTGAAAATTTAATAAAGTATGGAAAATTTAATATAAATTGGAAAACAACTAACCATAGTTTCACGCGATGCGACAGCGGTGCAGTTTCGGTAAACACGGCGATGGCAAACAATAATAAAAAGCCGCAACAATCACCCAAAACCGAAGCAATATTCAAATTTGCGACGCCGCAATACGTCTCTCGCCAGCTCTATATACATACATAAATAATATGATAATTTGTACCAACTGCTATAAAATCATTTTTCCCCAGAAATAAAAAAACCGAAAAATTGCCACAAAATCATTTTTCCCCGTTAAATAAAAACAACGAAAGAGATTTAAGCTGAATTGCCAAAATAAACAAACTTATAACACGGTAAAAATTTCCCCCGGCGATCATCCGGACTGCGCTGTATTTTTTTGTTGTTTTTGAGCAGCAACCACAGAACGCCGGATCGTGTGCAGCTCGCAGTATGAGCACTCACACTTCTCGCCGCCGTTGTGAGTTTTGGGTATGTTTATCAATACCGCAAGGTTTGTAACTAGGCTAGATGTACGATTAGTCTTGACGAAACAAAACAAACGTGGCGCTTCAAAAACTTCGTGTGTAGCGATTAATTTTGACGTGAAGAAAAAAAGTTTGAAATTTGTTTTATAAATTAATGAGGTGAAAAGAAATTAAAGTAAAGGTATTAAAAATGAAAAACCAGTAGTGACTGCGCTCTTAACATATTTTATTATGTACAAATGTATAAATATAGAAAAAACAATCGTTTTAATAAGAGAATTAACTCGGATAGATTAGCAAATGACAATTATGAAAAATATTTTACAACCGCCGATTTAATAAATAATAATTAGTCGTTATATATAACTATAAAACAAAAATTTCAATGAAGTTATTAATTTTAAACTAAAATATTCTTAAGTATTCAAGCAAAAGAAAATTATTCAATATTTGGATCAATTTGGGCCGCCGCGAGTATTTTAGATATTGCCACAATGGTCCGAAGTTTTTTGTTGGGACCCATAACTTCCAGGCAATGCTCCACAAATTTTCCATAGCTGTGGGCCTGGGGATCTTTCACCGTCTCCTTTGGTGCCATCAATGATGTTTGCAAAGAATCCAAAACCGGCTGAAAAGAAACAGAGTCGCACTCGGCCTGTGCCTTTTTCTTACGCGGAAAGTCAACAGGGTCATCATCGGCCTGTGCCTTTAGCTTACGCGGAACGTCAACAGAGTCATCATCAGTATCTGCTTTTCGCTTATACTGAAAGCTTGAACGTTGCCTGAAAAAAACCGTATTTGCGAACTTCATTATAGATACTATAGTTATTTTTCTAAAAAAAACTATTTACTTCTTTGGCTGCATGTGCGTACGCAGGAAATCCAAATGCTCGAAGTGCTGCCACGTAGGCTCTACCATTACACCACTCTCAGAAGCGTTCTTGCTTTGACGCAATTCTCTTCCGTAGCGATCACGCAGCGCTGACCATCGCCTAAAGCAAAATTCGCCTGTTCAAGGAAAACAATTAGCACTAAAATTATATATGTATGTATGTATATATTTTGTTTACCAGTTATCCCAAGCTTGTTGCCAATCAGTTTCCATGTATCCTTCTTTTTGGCCGAATTTTTAAAATCCCACACGTTTTTGTCATACAGCAGGGGGTGTTCCTGCACCAAATTTATTAAGCTATCGTCATTCATTTTATAAAAAAATTAAAGAAACAAATTTTAAAGCATGCTCGTTTCGTTCGTTGTTCTCTACTCGAATGCCCATCGTGTGCCCCAACGAAGAGGTAAAAAGCGTTCAACAGTGTCAAATGTCTTCCGAACGTTAACGAACGCAGACAGAAATTCTGCATTCGTTCGTAATTCAGCGTTTTGTATGTATGCGACTAATCGGCCACTTTGCTTTGCACACAGTCTGAAAACAGCTCTTTGATACGAGAAGTTTGTTTTGCTTCGCTACGTTTGTTTCGTCATGTTTGTTTCGTTAGGTTTGTTTCGCCAAGACTAATAGGACCGTACAGCAAATCGGAATACTAAAATGTAGCTAAATTTACATAAATATAAGAAAATTATTAAAATAAATGGAAAAATTGCCTTTCATTGAAAGATCTCTGATGAGGATAAGTGGCGTGTCCGAAATAGCTATAAGGTCTGCCAAATGTTTCAATTATTCTCCGTCTGATAATTATTGTGGTGGCACAACCACACACACATATTTCCATCTGCCGTGTGCAACTTGTCTGTCAATAAATTCGTTTAGATATAATCTTAATTAATATTAATTATAATAAGTAATTATTAACTATTAAATAATTATTGTATTAGCTGTGAAGCAAAATTAAATGGGAAGATTTCTTCATTCGAAATTCTGAGAAAGTTAAAAGCGAGAATTCAAGTTTCAATAATTCTCCTTCTCACATTTATTACGGTAGCATAACCACACACACATTTCCATCCATTGAAAAAAAACATCTTAATTTTCAATGGAAATTGACGACTACTGATCTACTCCTTTAAATTTTTTTAAATAAATTTTTCTCATTTATCAATTTTTTCTTTTTGCTGTGACGAACTACATAAAGCGAATCTGAAATAAAGTAAATCAAATTAAAAAATATAAAAATAGATAAGGATCTGGTATTCAAGTGGAATGCAAATATTAAAAGATATGAATAAGTATACACCCATACCTCTATATACGGCCACTCGTTATAACGTTTTTCGATCTAACGGCCCTTCTCAATTATGTCTAAGTTTCGATTTGCGGCCCAAAAATGTTCGTTATACGGCCAAAAATTGATAAGCAAATTTCTTAGAGTCCCCGTTTAAGTGAAACGCGGTAACGCAACTTAAATTTTTGCTACTTTATTGTCGAAACTCGCATTCGTGAGACTGCTCGAGTTCTGTGGATATGTAATTTGATTCGTTGGCGAACTGAATTTCAGGAGTTTTTAAATACACGTAAGTACGACAATTCATTGCTATAACGAGGTCCACAAGGAAACAAATAAGCATGCCAAACAACGCACCTTGACCCTTTTAAGACCAGTGCGGAATCCCATTAGGACCATTAAATGCTTTCGTACATCTTATCTTGTACATTTTCGTTTTCTTATTTTCGGTATTAACTCCTTTATTTTTGCTAAATTAGTTTTAGTTTCATTAAATTATATTTACTATTTGTTTTGTAATGAATTTGAACATATTTTTATTTTAATAAATGGAAAGATATTTTTCTTATAAACTCTTTGCTATGGAAAAAAAGTGATTCATTATGCGGCATTTCGCATTACGGGCAATATTTTTGGACCGTATCCAGCCTGTCGCCGTATCTAGTTGAATCATTGGCTCATTAACGTTATATACGTGATGAGACGATAAGCTATTGGACCTTATTAGGCTATCTTTGGACCTTCTTTTTGTCGATTTGTCAGCTACAGTAGTCCAGAAGAGAGCTGGGAGGATATTACTGTTAGTATGTGTGATGTCCACTATACGTGTGGATTCCTTCCTACTTTTCATATGCATACTCGTATATATGAGAGAAACTTATGGTTAATTATTGGAAATGTGATAAGGAGTCAGTAGATAGATGTGTTCGAGCCACAAGCCTTACAATGCTTAAGCAAGGATGAAATCCAATTTACAGTGTTTATTGCAAATATTTCTGGTTCATTTCCAGGCAGAGGATCAAGAGATGTGGGTTTAAATAACGGAAATATATCCCGGAATTTTTCTTTTATTATAGTCGTAAGTTGATTATAGATACTCATCAGTACTTACTTACTTACTTTCGTGGTTCAATCGCAGAATCTGCGAATTAACCTGCTATCGGGTTACGGCCAAACTTAACAGGGCTCGCCAGGCGCGTCTTCGTCAATCTGTTATAGCAAGAGTGGTTAGGATTTCCTCGACTTGGTCATTCCATCGGAGGCATGGTCGTCCTCTACGTCCTCGTCCAGCGGCTTCCACATCCAACACCTTTTTTGCTAGAGCTTGTTCGTCCATACGCACATGTCCACGCCAGCGCAGACGTTGTATAGTGATGCGTCTGACTATGTCAATATCAGCGTAGAGCTCGTACAGTTCATGGTTCATCCGAATACGGTAGTTGTCGCCGACACGAACAGGATCGAAGATTTTGCGAAAAATTTTCCTCTCGAACACCCCAAGAGCAGCTGCATCAGTCTGCGATACGACCCATGTTTCTGCGCCATAGAGCAGCACGGGTAGGATGAGCGTCTTGTAGTGTCAGTTTTTTCGGGCGAGAGAGGCCTCTACTACACATTTGCTTACTGAGCCTATAGTAACACCTATTAACAAGCGTGATTCTTCATTTAATCTCCAGGCTAACATTTTTTTCCGTGTTAATGGCGGGCCCAAGGTGTATGAATTCCTTGACAACTTCAAAAGTACAGTTGTCCGCTGTAACATGGGATCCTAAACGCCGAGTATCCCTGCTGGTGGACAGCATATACTTTCGTCTTGCCCTCGATCACCGTCATAACCACTTTCGCCGATTATTTTTCAATGGCGGCAAATGCAGCAGTAACATCTCGCTTGCAACGTCCAATGATGTCGATGTCATCAGCATATGCGAGGAGATGCACACCGGCCTTCCGCAGTACCCCTTCCATGGTGAAATTGAAGACAGTGGATCGCCTTTTCTGAAACCACGAAAGGTATTAAATGGTTCGGAGAGGTCACTTCCTACCTTGACATAGCTGGACGTATTGCTCAATGTCGTTCTACAGACTGCTTCGAACTCAGACATGGTGGCATATAGGCAATCCCTTATTGGACTATCGAAAGCAGCTTTATAGCCTTTATGATAGGTGTCGACCTGTTTCTCGTCTGTTTTCTCCAGGATTTGGCGTGAAGATCAGGTCAATGGTGGACTTTCCATACCTAAAACCGCACTGATAAGGTCCAATCAGTGTGTTGGTATTTGGTTTTAGTCTATCACACAATAAGCTAGACAGAACCTTATATGAGATGGCAATAAGACTGATTCACCGGTAGTTGGCGCATATCGGTCAGGTCACCTTTCTTTAATACAGGGGAGAGGACCCTGAGATTCCAATCATCAGGCATCCTTTCTTCAAGCCATATTTTACTGATGTGTGGAAAAAGACTTCATCTCTTGTCATCAATGCTAAGAAATGCGATTTATTCACAATATAAAGGTGGCTTAAGAGCGGTACAACTTAAAAATAATTTTTAAATGTTCCAATTATAAGCCATTAATGTTGCAGCCATAATAATGCAGATGATTTTATTCACAATTTCTAGAGTATTACTGAACGCACGATATTGGAGACGAAGGGACCGGCTCTATTAGGAAATAACTTTATCGCCAAACTTAGTTCAATATATTTGAAATATAATATACACTGAATCATGGAAAGTGCACTGCAAGAAAAGGTTGTTCTTTGCTTCTTTTAAAATTGTTGGAAGTTCGAAAACAAAATACAGACTCTCATAAATTACGGCACTAGACTTGGTGCTGGAGTATGTAGAAATGAGCTTGAAAGCAGCTGAACGAGATATAAGGAAAGTTGGAGTAATATTTACGTTGTTCTAAGTTGCAAGCGGAAGACATAGCCCAGATCATCTATTTTATCTAATAGCAAAACTAATTTACGTAACAATGTGATAATAGCGGACTGACCCCTTTCGCTTTGGATTTTTCAACAGCACTAGGAAACGAGGAATATGCTGATAGTTCTGATTAAATTACGGTTTCAATTTTTTTTTCGTTTGGCGTCTATTATTGTTGCTCAGGTAATTATCTTGAATCTATTGGGGAGGGTCAACCCCATGTATTTTTACATAACTAATCTAATTATTATATATATAAATTTAAGCATATGATATGAGGGAAAGAGATAATAGTTCACCGTAGTGGCAATAAGAAAATAAAAGTAGAGATCAGTGTTAATGCGGCGAGTGTCCGATCAGGACTGATAAGTGCATTATAGAGGAGTCCTGTTTATTTGTTTAGAATTTATTTTATTTTTTTTTTTTTATGTATTAAAATATAGTAAAATCTCTCATTTCATCTTACAGTATGTATAGGCACGTTTTAGATAGAATACAAAAACTATTTGTACAACTTCCGTTAAATCTTTGTTACTTATTTAAAAGAAATATTCTCATAAGAGCGGAGCAACAATAACAACAACACGAACCATTCCAGCTCAATGTTAAGTTCCATGCAGGTTAGGATGCTGGCCAACGGTGTTGTGTACCGCTTTTGCAACTTCTTCCTGTAGACTTGAGGGTGGCTCTGACAGGATATCCGTCTTCATTGACAAGTATTTTAGTTTGTTTGAAACCGCTGTGAAACCAATGCGAACGATTTATAAAAACATGTTAAAATTGTGTTTATACTGCATAATACCTGGCCGCAGATCAATTAAGGAGCAATGCTGATCGACCCAAAGAAAAGCTGTACGTCGAAGTTCTTCCATACTGGCGCTCGAAACAGACGAAGTATATGAACTGAGTATAGGCTCCAAAATAAGTCCCAGCTATAATATAATTTTGTATAAATAAGCAAAACAAACAAGATTTCGACTTTCGATTTAGACATACAATCCAGAATTTCCATTCGCTCATCGTGCGGTACCGTACATATTGCTCGTAAAGCTGACGCACGTGCTCTGTACCCTGTCGTGTAACTGGCGCTCCATTCGCTGGGAGTATTGAGTGCAGATGCCTAAAACACCACACACAAATTAAAATGGAAAACGTAAATCAATGAAAATATTGCAGTACACATACGAGAGCGAACTGTTTAATGCGTCCCTCTCTTTCCGCAGCGCATCCATTTTATCCTTCAAAACGTTCCGTTCGGAGCGCAAATGCTTGATGTGATCGGCGCCCTTTTGCAGCATGGCTGCTTTGCTCAGCTGTTGGAATGTCAAAGTAAAATAGAAGTTCTCTGAAAATGAATTATATTATCGCAACTCTGTCACTCCTCCTACCTTGGCATTGGGATTTTGCTGCAATTGTGGTATCAGCGAATGCAGCATGTCAAATCCGTTTTTGATGTTGTAGCGACGCTTCTGCTCTGCGTGTATGTGACCGGCGCGTCGCTGGTTGTCACGTGGGTACTTAAGGCTGTGGTTTGGAGAAAGTGGAGAATCCTGATCGTGAAACGATTCTGGCGAAAGACTGAGGTTGTTTGTGCAATTGGCCAGTGACCCACTTGCATTCGTGGGAGGATAGCTCAACATCTGCTTATATAGAGAAGGAAAAATTGATATAGATAATATATTCACACTTGTATAGACATATCCATCTATTTACCTTACTGTTAGGTGGACTATGCAGCATCAGAGGTACC
This sequence comes from Clusia tigrina, assembly GCA_920105625.2. Taxonomy (NCBI): domain Eukaryota; kingdom Metazoa; phylum Arthropoda; class Insecta; order Diptera; family Clusiidae; genus Clusia; species Clusia tigrina. The sequence continues at coordinate 36,199,410 of OV050033.1, read as the reverse complement.
GTAGGCGTCGGTAATGATGTGGACTTCTTTGGTGATTTTTGTGGTTGCTGTATTTGAACTTGTGGGCGATGGTGCATATCTTGCGGTGTAGGTGATGCCGTCGCTCCTGAACCGATTAGTGAAGATGATGACGACGAGGACTGAGTTGGGGACATGTATACATTGGAGGCGGGCGATTTGTTAGGCGGACCACACAGGGTCACTGGCATTGGTACCGTTGTCATTGGCATATTTATGTTCGCTATGGCACTGGTGGAAGAACTCTGCTGTTTTAACAGCGAAGTCAATCTTGTATCTAGATTTGGATGGAATACATAATAATGTTAAGAAATATAAAATGTTTGTGTGGATAGAGAGGCCAGACGTACTCGTTGTAAGGAGTTGAGCTAAGGTACTGTTCAGCATCGGGTCACTATTTGCTGCCTGTAGCTGCTGCGAAACCAAAAGAGTACCAGCGCTGGAGCCGGTTGCTGCGACCATCTGCTGATGAATGGAGTTGCTGCGGGAGCGCGACTTACTGCTTTTCACATGGTATTTTGGAACGGCGAAGTTGTCGTTGCTTAAACGCGGTTCCAATTTCTGCAACGATACATTTAGTGGCAAACTATTTGAACGAAGCATTGGATGGGGAGTCTGTTGGTTCTGAATTTGTTGTTGGTGTTGCTGTTGTTGTTGGTGTTGCTGTTGTTGCTGGTGTTGCTGTTGTTGCTGGTGTTGCTGCTGTTGTTGTTGGTGTTGCTGTTGTTGTTGTTGTTGTTTTTGCTGCTGTTGCTGCTGAGCTAAGTGATGTTGATGCGTCTGGTGCTGATGACTAGAGGTGGGCGATAGTTGATTGGAGACAAGCGTTTGCCGCTGTAGAGAGTTCACAAGAGAGGGCAGTTGGACGCCCAAAGTCATTGGCAATGATTGAGTGTGCACATGCAGCGGCGCTGCTTGCGACGATTCCGACAAATAAGGTTGATTCATTCCCGCACCTCGTAGGTTTACATACACGCCTGTAGACGCCGACTTTTTGAAATTCGAAAGCGAGACGGTTGGATACAGTTTATAGGAGTTTAAAGAGGCTCCGCCATACACATCATTTGTATTCGAGAGATTGAACATGGACAGCACGTCGGCTGAGGGTGGTTCTATTTTCACATTTAACATCATTTGTTGTGCAGGTGTGTGTATAGACGTTGTTTGTGTTTGGGCCACATTTGTTGTGGCTTGAACCAACCCAAATCCTTTTGAACTGAGCAAGTTATTGCTGACGTTCGGCGTTTCTATCGTAGACGTGGCATCCGTAGTGAAGTAGTTGCTGTTGCTATTACTTAGAGGCGGCGGTGACTGCGGAAATTGTGTGGATGGATAATGCAGTTGCTGCTGTTGATGATGAAATGAGGTGGCATGATGTTGCATGGAGTTGTTTGATATGCTCGGTTGCAGTTGCTGGTGATGACTCTGTTGGGACTTTTGCTGCTCGGCCAGCATTTGCTGGTATATTGTGGTTTGGTGTAACGTCGGCTGTGCCTTGTCGTAGTTGTGCGGCTCCCGTCTAGATGGCAGGATGATTCAAGTTAGATCGGATGTGCATAAATATAAAAAAACTTAACTTACCTAAATGGTCGCTGAAAGCTTTTAGAAATGCGACCCTTTATTACGCTCTTATTGTGAAAATCATTGCAGTTCTGTCTGCCGAATGAATTTTCGGCTGAGTTGACGTAATGTTTTGTTTGGGTGAGGTTGGTCGTTGTGGCAGCTTCAGGCAGTAAAACTGGTGTGCGCTCCTCCGTTATCATGGCCTCTTCAGAGTCCATATTACTATTTGAGGTATTGTTGCGGATGAGACCAACATTTCCACTCCCACGTGTTGCAAATTGCTGTTCGATATCCGAAAATTGTATTGTGTTGAGAGGAGTATTCAGTTCTAACATATTCGCGTCATCATTGTTCTGCATTTGGTTAATGTTGTTTGTCCCCATGTCCATCACATTGCTGGAATCCATTTGCTCAGGTCCTTCAAAAACAAGTTAAAGTTCATTACACATAAAGGGTACATTAATTGATTTGAAAATACCCATGATTGCTGAAAAGCCATAGTCGACGTTTTTGAGCATCTCTTCGGTACCTTCCTCTGGAACAGGTGGTAGGCGAGAGTTCTGCAGAAGTTCTGTTGGGAAAATTTATATCTAGGCATGGGATGAACATTCTCAACTAAGATTTTTTACCAGCAAATGTTATATCAATGTCGTCTAAGTTTGGTTGCAATGGACCAAGACTTGGCTGTATGAAATCGGCTATTCCAGCACCTCGAGCTAAATTAAAGAACATATTTGCTAAGATTCAAATATATTACAATAAATCATATGTCTACCAATTTCTCTAGGATCTGGAAAAGGGAAGGGGCCATTTATTGCGGAGAAGAGTGTGTCACTGGTCCAGTCTTCTGAGAGCATTAAAGTCCTATCATTCAAAGGCGACCACTCCAGAAAATCAAATTCGCTTTTCTGAAAATATTATCGAAAATCAAATAAATATCGTCTATATTACAATAGTATAGTATAGTCAATATCTGACTGGCTAAACAACGAAACCGCCACTATTGTGTATGCAAGCATAGCTGGATACATTCGTGACAATTCGTAGGTTTTGATGCATTGGCGGTCAGGTGTGTATAAAAATACTTAAATCTGTCTCTTAAATTAGAATATATACTAAGAATTTAGGCAGTTATGAGGAGAAATATCCCAATAGAGCTATACTGCCATTAATGTGGGTTGAGAATAATTGGTGTTCCAGAAGAATCCTTGAGGCTTGGAATTCTATAAAGAGTCTGCTAGGTGGAGGTGAGAAATTCCACAATGTGTTGAAAATATATTTTAAAAAAATTAAGGATTATTCACATTTACAATTGAAGCTTTGTTGCTTTATTCTGTTTTACAGTCATAAAAGGGTTCACGTCTCTCGATAATATATATTTTATTGCCTTGATCTGCGACCCACCCTGATCGACACACTAAAATTAAAAACTTGGGAAAGCCATTCATTTTAATAAAACATTTAAGAACCGCGTCGTTGCAATATTCATGACTAAACACGGATTATCGACATGTTCAAAATGCAATGCAGCTACAATTTATATCTCGGTCTCACTCACACTATAAATAACTGATGATGTCATCAATAATTTTCTATCATACCCCAGCAAACACGCGTTGCCGAAATTCACCACTACACGGAAGGAACTCTTAATTCACTAACACAATCAAAGCATCGAGCAAATTTTAACGCAAAGCCTAAAATACATGCTTGCACATAGTTGAGAATATGTGGTATTTTTTTTCCGACGCTCTGTAACCAAGGGTTAATGCCATATAGTGGTATCGCGAGTTTATTAGCATGTAAGCAAATGCGAATGTTGTCTCTTTCCCACTAATGGACACAATTGCACGAACATGCTGGAATGACGTATGAAGCGATTAGCAGGTATTAAAAGGGAAAGCGGATCCGCAATTGAGTTCAGTTGTGTTTTGGAAGCTGTTGGGATGAGTGTAATTTGGAATCTGAAGTGAACCTTGTGTAATTGGAGTATTAACACACTGTCAAATATTTTTCTTCTAAATAATATTAATACAACTGAGTGTAGCGTGATGTCTTGTTCCATTCTCTGAAGATTATTACCATGACATCAGTTGAAGCTCTTGCAGGTTTGTTAATCACTACTAAATTTATCCGTAACTTTACCATTATCTTTCGGAATGATACTCAAACTATTTAACGAGTAATATTATCGATTTTCTGTTTTTCTTCTAACGGAAAGTAATTTTTTACCAAATGCAGCGAAACTCCCTTTCCAATTTCAAAACTAATTAACTAACTAAATTAATTTGCATCTAGCAAATTTGTGTCCATTTAAATTACATGGCCAAGAGAAGTAATAAGGCTAAAACTAAACACAATAATAATTTAAATTATAAGCTGCCGTGCGACAATGTAAAAGTCGAAATATTGACTGACAAAACTTAGAAATGTTATTTTTCCCAACACGCTTCTAATTCATAATTTGAAATACCGAGAACCCGCCGGTTTACAAACGCAAACTGAACAAACTTTAGGCTTCTACAATCAAAGATATCTGCTGTGTAATTAAAATACTCCAAAATTATTTGCACAAAATGCTGAATTAAAAAAATAAATAAATAAAAGAATACCAGTAAAAGCATAATTATTACAATAGTAGTATTCGATTATTCCGTTTCTTAGTTTATTAAGCAGCTTAATTTTACTTTATTTGGAAAGATTGGTTGGCCTAATTTGAAGATCTATATAGTTTGAGAACATTTCTTTTGGAAGCAATAACAATTAATAAGGGACAGCGGTTTTATAAGCAGTTCGGTAGTGAATTGACAGGTTCCATAAGCAGTTGGATAGTGAATTGACAGCGGTTCCATAGTGAATTGACAGAAGTTCCATAAGCAGTTGGATAGTGAATTGACAGAGGTTCCATAAGCAGTTCGGTGGTGAATTGACAGAGATCACATAAGCAGTTCGGTAGTGAATTGAAATCAGCAGTAGTAGCAGTATTTAAAACAAATTTGTTAAGAAATTACTACTATCTTCAGAGTAACAAACATCAAAAATGGTTTTCATATTACCCGATGAATAACAATATTGCCGGCTTGGAAGTCTTCGCATTCGTTCTGACGTTTTTTAATCATTGTCTGTGACAAAATTCAAACAAACCCGCCTCGGAATTTCTTCTTTTCCACTACCTTCGCCCGACTTTAGTTATTTTACCACAAATATACTAGAGGTAATTATTCTTTTCCAGACCTGACTACATTGTCTGTTCAGCTGTTGTCGTTCAAGTGGGCCGTTTGTTTAGTCAAGACAACATAAATAAGCACTGAATGAATAAAAATAGTTTAACCGTAAATTAATTGTCATATCGGACTAATTAGATATAATATATGTTGCCTTGAATAAGAACCAAAATCCTTCATTCTTAGAATACACATTAATGCATTCTACGCGCGGCAAAAATAATAACAAGTGGATAAATTTGAATTAAGTCACTTTGTGTTGAATTTCGAGGTCTTTACAAATCCTGTTGCATTTATTGAAGTTGGCAAAATCAGTGCAATCACTGGATTGTGGCAGTAACACAAAAGTCATTATTTTATTTCACAGCATACTTTACTTCACATACGTCTATATCCGTCTTATCGCTACCAATTTCAATTCACCACTGAAAATTTCAATTCGTCTGAAAATTTGATTATGTATTCAAAAATTTGGGAGTATTTTGTATGACAATTAGAAGGGTTTCAAATGTTTAAAGGTTACAATAAAATAAATGTGGGGGGAGGTCAAGATTCAACTAGGACCGTCGAGCCAACAATGATGATGACAATAAAACAAAATCAGTGGCATTATAGTTTGAATTTTTGCAGATGATCGTTAAGTGTTCAGGAAACGTAGTAAGTTATCAAGTTAACTGAATTATCATGAATGTACCACCTTAACCAATCACGAACAAATTTCACTTCAGAAATATATATAAAGCATTCCCTTTGCAGTTACATCATCTCTTATAATATTATTCTATCATTTATAAGAGAGAGAGAGTAATTTTCAAATAAGTAATCGGAGATGAATTGATCATTAAATAAAAATCCAAGATTAGCGAAAAAACAAATAATTCGGAATAAAAAATTCTTAGTGATTATTTTAATGGAATTTAAAAAAGTATTTCGTTCTTCGGTCAAATTTTCGTTTTGCAAAACGCATGCCATGCCTTAAATACAAATTTTTGAGCAGAGTTATAACTGTAACATGCTATTTAATGCTTTAACTTACTTATAATGTTTCGTTAATAGCTTTTGCAATCTACATTTATACTTTTATATAAAAAAATTCATACAATTCGATTATTTCTATACGAATTTTTATGACATTGGCTCGAGGAAATTCAGATTTGTGTTTTAGGGGGTGTACAAATCTCACACTCTATCATACCCCAGCAAACACGCGTTGCCGAAATTCACCACTACACGGAAGGAACTCTTAATTCACTAACACAATCAAAGCATCGAGCAAATTTTAACCCAAAGCCTAAAATACATGCTTGCACATAGTTGAGAATATGTGGTAGTTTTTTTCCGACGCTCTGTAACCAAGGGTTAATGCCATATAGTGGTATCGCGAGTTTATTAGCATGTAAGCCAATGCGAATGTTGTCTCTTTCCCACTAATGGACACAATTGCACGAACATGCTGGAATGATGTATGAAGCGAATAGCAGGTATTAAAAGGGAAAGCGGATCCGCAATTGAGTTCAGTTGTGTTTTGGAAGCTGTTGGGATGAGTGTAATTTGGAATCTGAAGTGAAACTTGTGTAATTGGAGTATTAACACACTGTCAAATATTTTTCTTCTAAATAATATTAATACAACCGAGTGTAGCGTGATGTCTTGTTCCATTCTCTGAAGATTAGGGGGTGTACAAATCTCACACTCTGCTCACACGCTGCTTGCGGGGTCCTTAACGTGAAATAAGTCACGCATGTAATCCAAAATACAACATTCTAGCAAAGAGTATGCATACGAGTACATACGAGTAGAGATTGAACCACTCAAAATAGTGTGTAATGAAAACTCGGTGAGCGGCAATATCCATAATCAATACGTATACTCTTTGATTCTCGATTCTGTATTTGGCATGCCCAATTACTCTCAATATAACAATAACAATATTCTTTGGAAAATGGAGAATGGGGAAAATTAAGGGGACGCGAGATGCAATGACTGTATTCATGTTCGGGTGCCACAATAACTTCGTTCGTCATGCGAGCTCTGCATATGTATACTCCTTGATTCTAGATTCTGTATTTGGCATGCCCAATTACTCTCAATATAACTATAACAAGATTCTTTGACAAATGGAGGAATTTTTCAAAGTTGACAAGTGGATTGGCAACGAGAGGCCAATGAAATATGGATTCGGGAAGAGGCCAACAAATAAATTATTATTAGCTTAAATATAAATGTACTTGTAGAAAGTTTGTCAGCTTACTGTATCATATGTTAAACAGCCAGTTGCTTTCGATTTAAAGTTCCTTCTCCATTTTCTGTATTCGGCTTTTATGACGGCCAATTGCCTTTTCCAATACTTTCCCTCCAATACAACGCTCTGAAATAGAAAAAGAAAATAGTCACGAGTGAAAATTTCAAATAGAAACAAATTTGAAGAAAATTGTTGATGCCGGTATTGTCTGTGATTATAATAGTTATACATGTTTTTTATTTGTTTTTATTATACACAATAAGAACGAGCATAGAGCTAATCATAAATCACGTGCGTGGAATGAGAAATGCGTGCGCTTATCAAGCACATTCGCGAATATCGCATGTTTGGGACACTGATAAGTGATCTCAAATTCGGCTGACTACTCGTACTTACTTGTGGGTTACTGTGGATATCTACGTCCAACGGTGATGCAAATTGACAGACTGGTGTTCTGCGCTTTAGAATGACTGCAATACGGAAATTGTATAAATTAGATATATGTACATAGATAATCACGAATAGTTACTATAGGTTAAATAAATAGTTGTAAAAATTAACCTAAAACTTTCCACTTCAAAGTTTGTAACGGCTCCTTGGCAAAATGGAAGAAACAAAACAAATCTTCTTCATCATGTTTGCTTTACACAAGTAAAATGCACTAGAACTGCGGAAACTAAAGTATAGCAAACAGAATGGCACAAGCACATATAGGAGGCCTCAAGTCAAGTGCATCTACACCAGTTGTACGATTATTAATTAGATTTCGTTCGTTCGAAGATTTTTCACAAATTGAACGTATTTTGTGTTGATGTGTGCGATGAAGCCCCTTGCTATTGCCTGCGGTTGGAGAGGCGTATTTCTTGCCAGATAGAAAATGTACTTTATAATAGACTTTAAAATTATCGCATACAATTGACAAAGTTGACTTGACAGCAGGCTTGGCTGAGTGAAGAGTTTTTATTAAGTCTATACGAGAAGGCAAACATAGGGACATATTTTTGTAGAATTAAAGAAAACACAAACTAATAAAGTACGAGCCAGATAAGGAATGCTGATAAGCAATTCATTCGCCAAATTCAAACAACCACTACAACAGCAACGACAAGAATAACAACAGCAATAACAACAATCATTATAATACAAAAACAATACATTAAATCTATGGGAGAGGTATTATATATAAAAAAAACTTTTAACAAGTGTACTCAACAAATTCTACAGTTATGCCGTGCGTACATTTTGATTATGTATATGGTCGCAATATAACATTTGTATTGATGGTTATCCTCGGTCGGATGCGGGTAATTCTTGATTCGATTTATTTGTGCCTATTATGAATGAGTATATATATACAGGAAATACTTACACTGCATATGCCAGCATCTCCAAATGACGTTGTTCAAACGTATTTTGTCTTTCCAGCGCAAACGCACACCTTTGAAGTGATTCCATTTGGGCGAAGTTAACTTCTGACTGCAAAATATAATATCTCATTATATTTGATACAAGATTGCTTTTCAAATTATTTGGATTATTTTTAAGCGGCATGTTATTATATTTTGAAGCAAACTGCTGAGTTTGGAAAACATTCTTTTTTACACGAGCATAAAAGTTTCAAAAAAAATAATAAAAATAGACACAATCACTCTCCACTGGCATGGACAAAATGTTTTTTGTTAACGACGTTGTTCCGAAGAACACTGCATTTCAACATGCACAGCAACTTTTGTCTTCGTTGCGGCAACAATAATGGCGAACGTAACTTGAGGCATATCGCATTTAAACACATATAAGCGCTTTCATTGCAGCTCAACAATTACCGAAATTTGTTTATGGAATATTAGAAATACTAAACGAGTAGATATTAAGCATTACAACATTATAGAATTGAATTAATTTTATGAAATTACCTGTATGCCAGATTCATACATTTGAATAGTTTTGTGAGCGAAGTCTCTATTTCAAGATGCGATGTTATTAGACCGGGGGAGCTGCCACCATCGTTTTGCATCTGTGACATTTTCCGTGGCACGTACAACTGCACTTCCATGCAAGGGTTCGGCTCGTCAGGCTTGGAAAGACTGGGGTCTTCAGGGTCAAGCATCTTAACTTCGCCATCATCAAGATCATCTTGGGCCTCCTCGGCTTCAAAATGTGATACCATGAACTGTCCCGAATGTATAGACTCGCGTTCTGCTTTCGACGCCGCTATAAAATCAGAGGAACAGCCTGCTGCTGTTGGTGATACAGGAACTCCACCTCGTTGATAATTCTCATATTTATTGGTCAACATCATTTTCTTATCTGTTAGCTTCTTTCGACTGGTGCACAAGAAATCACGACATACTACCGCCACTACAAACTACGTCAGCAATCAAGAACTGGGCACGACAGACTGCAGCAAGTGGAATCAACAATTTGCGTATACAATATTCACTATCATTAATTAGTGCCGTATTTATAACTCCAAGTAACTGTGATGGTTTATTTTCCATGTCACAATCCGTACTGATCAATACAATTTCAATTCACATCAACTCACTCGCACTTCTATCTCACTCACGATTAGACTTCTCTCTGATTTGGCTGAAGTATCTCTTTCTCTTTTGCACGGTCGCCTCTCCGTTCTTGATTAAACATTAAGCGCCCTCTCCGTACTCTTTGTGGCTTTATCAGTTTTCAATTTCCAATCATTCACAACAGTAGCTGAGGAGGATATTAAAGGACTTTTCATACAACAAATTATATTAAGATCCGTTAAGATTTATATAAATTGTATAAAAGTATAAAACTTCTCATATAACTATTATATTAAGACCCGTTAAGATTCATTCTTCTTGCCGTTATGAACAATTATAACATTTTGGACAAAATTAGCTGCGTTCTCCGCGATTATACCAAATTCACATACGAGGAGATTCGAATGATAGATCTAGTAAATTTTGGTTTAATATTAAAGTCGCAAGTGTGTGAACAACGGTACCAAATGGACGCAGAACGCTTCGTCTGGTGGTGAACAATTTAATATGCTGACACTTTTTGTATATTCCTAAATTAATTCTTTGCGTTGTCGAATACTTCTACACATACTATAAATATCTATTATATATGCCATGTGGATGTCACCAACATTTCGAATACGTATTAACTTGGACAAAGAGATGATATCGATGATATTGGTACACAAGGCATGCAAGATAAATATTATGGATATTACGTCCGTAAATGTAAATGAATTTTATTGTACCCGCACAGCTACTAATAAAAAGTTACTTAATATTATCTGGATTCTCACTTTATTTTAATTTCCTTATTATTAACTACGTATAATCTACTAAATATAAAGCATTTAAAAAACAAAGTTATAAATGCTAATCGCGAACTAAGTGTGAAGAGAAATCTGCGCGTTGATAGCTGTCACACAAGGCTGATAAACAGCTGATATGTATTATGAATTGGAATAGAACAAAAGAATGGGTGCATTGACGGAACTCAACGGTTGCGTTCAGTTTTAATTAATATGTACAACTAATAAAACATAAATTGTTTGTGCAATAATAAGACAATAGGAGGAAGGAGACATGAACATGGAACTCGCCTTGTTCGATATACAAATTTCAAACATTAAACATTATGTGGTCAAGAATTTTGAGCAAATAATGTTAGTTGATTCAGTAGCTCCGAAACACGGGCCGAATCGCGGCTTTCGTGATCGAGTAGTCTGTAATTTTGACGTTATGGTTCACGGCAAAAGTTATCAAGCAAAGCGTGTCGAAATGTCTGATCATCGCATTAGATAACGAGTAATCAATCAAATGCAAACATTCGATACATTTGGGGCAATCGCATTTAAAACAATGTATTGTAAATAAAATTATGCCCCATCTGGTGGGCAATAAAAAAATATTGTTAAACCATTATTTAAAAAAATTCTTTTTTGAACTACAGGAAATGAATAGAATAAGTAATTGGTTTATATTGTTTATTTATTATATATTTGCTTTTATAATAGATAATATTGTTTAAATTCTTTATGATAAATTTAAATAAAATAAACTCAAATCAAAAAAAGTTAATGGTTAACTCGTTTATAGTTGGCTTCTGGAGTCCGATGTGCGTTATGTCTATACATCTAATTAATGAAAAATTAAGAAATCAATTTCTTTTATAAAACTAAAATTGGGAAAAACTCACCCTTATATTTATTCATGAATGATTCCTTACAGTTTGTGGAGTTTTCGGGCAAAAATTTAATGAGCTTGGATAGTGTGTCTTCAATAACTTTGATCACATTTAAAATTCTTTTACAAGCTGAGCTTTAACACACTCCAAGTTGATAATTATTGCCAACTAAGTGCTGAGAGCTCCCACTGGTCAAAAGGGAAATGTTGTTTGTAATTGAAGAGTTGGGGGCACTGACGTCGACATATGACCCTTGAACTTCAGTTCTTAGTGACCCTAAAACGCTTTTTTAATCTTTAAATATTCATGTATATGTATATTAAAATAATGTAAAAATCGTATTGATTAATTTCCTACGCTGCTGCCAGCAATGACAAAGGATTGCTATTCTCCGAATTTGTGTTCGCACATACAAGTCACTCCTTTCTTCTTCTGAATCTGAAGAACTTAAAAAATAAAAAAGCGCGAAATAAAAAGCGCGAAAGCGTGAATTAAAGCACTAATATTAAAAATTGTATTACTTATGTGTTTATTTTAAAATCACAATTTGTTTTGACATTTACTCATTTTGACATTCATCTAACACAATTTAAGCTGGAAAATCTTGTACATTTAGCTGTAATTTCGTTAAGATTCGAATCAATTGCGGTGATCCACTGATTCGACACGTTACGGAATATCATTCGATACGAAAGGCTAATGCCACGATTCGGCCCCAGATATCCTATAAAACTTACAAGGAAAAACAATTGACTAATCTCCCTTGCGTTGGTCAATTGAAAAGTTAATTCACGGTTTTCACCGAACAGGGGCGACAGAACAATCATATTATCGCAGATCAAGAATGATAGAAAAGAGGGTTATGCATTGCACAGGTCCGGTATTATTTTCTCAGAGAGTCTGACAATAAGCTGGTGGGTTCTGACGTCACGGGAGCCCAAAAAATAATATATACAGAGCTGTTTTCACAGCTTATATCTTCAATTGAGCATTTATGATAGTCGGTTTTCCAACAGAAATAATTGCAATTTAAACTAAATATTTTCGTGAAAATATTTGGAATATGTTCTCGTCTTTATTTCGCCGAAAAACATTTCATATAAAAATGTTTGCAATTTTTAATATTTCACTATAATGTTCCCTTTTTTGTCATTCATTCATTCATTCATTTATTCTTGATCGCAAATTGAATAAGGCAATTTAATGGAATAGGATGAAAAGAAAAATCGAATTAAAATCAAAAGCTATTAACAATTTCTATAAAAGATAAAAGCAAAAAAAAATTTCCTTAACTGTGTGACAAAAGTTTGCAAAGTATCGTAACAGATCTACAAAAGAAAAATCATGGAGCATGCTACTGGCGCAACTGGTAAATATTTCCAGCCGAAAGTGTCGCGAAACCGATACTACGGCCATTTAAAAAAAAATTAAATAGTTTCAAATCATGAATGCGCACAAAACCAGTTTTTTGTATCCGCTGCTAAATATTCATTGGGTGTCTTTTAAGTAAAGTCGGTTAAGGCCAAACTCCATACCACGCTTTCCGACGGCAACGCGTCTGACGCTTTGACCGTTGCCTTCAATTTTTATTGAACATCCAATAGTTTGACAGCCATTGGGCTATAATTTCATTTTGCTTTTAAATTCATTAATAATAATAAATATAAATAATACGAGTTATGCGACAAAAACATTATTAAGAAAAAGTCTGCACTTTGCTGATATTGATGCTATGTTAAACCTCTTTGACCAAACTGAAGAGCAGATCGAATACTTCTTTATATAGGGTCCACCAAATAACTTTTTTTTTTGAATCAGGGCGCAAAACATCGAGTGTAGCTTCGGCTGTGTGGCACGTAGCGCCGTCCTGTTGAAACCAAATGTTGCCAATATCCTCCTCTTCAATTTTTGTGAACAAAAATTCGTTCAACATGGCCCGATAACGATCGCCATTGACTGTAACGGCCACTCCTTGCTCATTTTCGAAGAAAAATGGCCCAATTATGCCTCTGGACCAAAATCCGCACCAAACAGTGACTCGTTTTGGGTGCATCGGCTTTTCAATGTATGCGTGCGGGTTTTCTGTGCCCCAAATGCGATAATTTTGCTTGTTTACATACCCGCCAAGATCAAAATGAGCTTCATCTGAAAAGATGATTTTTTTGGCAAAATCGGCATCTTCTATAAGTCGATCGCAGGCCCACTTAGCGAAGCGAAAACGCATTGGATGGTCAGTTGGCTTCAACTCCTGAACCAAGTGGACTTTGTATGAAATGTTCAATTGTTAAGAACGACGGTGAATTGATGTTGATGGCGCTTCACGCACACTTTCTGCCACAGCAGCAATATTCTCGGGTGTACGCACTGTTTTTGGCTTTTCACGCTTTGGTTTATCGATGAGGATGCCAGTTTCTTTCACTTTTTTCACAAGATAACGAACATACGGAGCTGACGGTGCTTCTCTTCTTCCAAAATCCGTACGCAATTTTCGCACACATTCTGCAACATTACCATGATTTTCAAAGTAATGTCGCAATATTTCCCAGCGTTGTTCAAGCGTATACACAACCATATTCGTTCAGCGGAAGGATAAAACTAATTATCTGTCAAATCAGACATGAGCTAAGTGTTACCATTCACGAAAAGAGCACTAGTTGACAAAAAAAAACGTTAGATGGCGGACCCGTTATATTCAAACAATTTTCATTAATTTTTCGCAACTTCGTACAAAATGGGTACTATTAAACAATTTATAAAATTTCGTCATATTCCAATACTGCTATCAGGCAAACATGAATTTCAACTCACTAAAAAAACTGCCTAAACACACAAATTTTTGTGCCCGTTGCTCCAATAATCATTGGATCAGGCTTCCCTATCCCTACGTCTCCACGGGCAATTTTTGATGGCATAACATCTGTCAAATCTGATTGCAATGGTTGGCAATATTTTAATGATGGGCATTGCGATGTTATGCCATTGTCATTTTGAAAATGCCGTCAAGCAATCTAGTTCGCTGTGCCCACGCTTGAAAATTTTTTTTTATTTATACGATGAAGAGAAAAAAAGAAGGAAACCCAAATTCTGGGTGAATCCTTTATTACAAAGAATGCAAATGCACAGTCTCCATTCATTTTAGCGTTTTTATTAATTTAATAGATGCGATAAAACGAAAATGTCCGACGATGCTTCCACTGTGAGCGTCACGAAAAAATGAAAAATGGCTGTCAAACAAACAAAATGACAACTGATTGCAACACAGCACGTTGGCAATTTATGGCATAACATATTTCATAACATAAATTGCCAGCTTGAAGCAATTTGCAGTCTCCATTGGCAATTTGCTTGAAATTGCCAATGGCATGCCATCAAAAATTGCCCGTGGAGACGTAGGGTATCAATCCCGTCCTATTGAAAAGGATGGCAATATTTTAATGGTAGGCATTGCCATCAGAGAATAGACTCTTGTTTTGCGCAGTATAGGGCAAAATACATTTACCAGGTATTATTAATTGAGAGAGTGAGAGGAAAACAGTCATAATATGTGTCAAATCTACTCTCTTAACGAATGTTGTATACGAAAACAAACTAAAAAAGGGAAATAAATAAATTATTGTGCTTGGAATATTATTCGAAGACTTAAGCTTAATTAGCATGAATTTGAAGGCAGCACTTGGACATGGGTGGACCAAGTCTCAAAAGGAGGTCTTAAGAAGCCTTCAGAAATGTTTATGTATCTCATCAAATCATTAGAAATAATTTTTATAGAGTTCAACGGAAATAAAATTGTGCACTGCAATAATACCCGTGATAAGTTAATAGAATTAAGCACTGAAGTTAATTTACCAAATGCGGTAAAAAACATGTCGAATGTATTTTCGAATTAAATTTTTAAATAGAAGATTAGCAACCCAAAAAAAAACACCAATAATAGGCAATAATAAATAATTAAAAATATTATTTTAAGTTGTATTAGTTGTTATATGTGTGTATGTATAATTTAGTTTTTAAATAATAATAAATGAAAAAAACCCATAAAAATAAAGGACATTTGAGTTTTTACTTATTATGAAAAAAACTGCAAGCCCAAAAATAGCGGCCAAAATTTACAAAAGAAGCAACATTGTTTATTCATTTTGACACTTATTATGACTGAGAGAAAATTACATTTGGAGAGCGGTCTTCTATTAATAATACCTGGTAAATGTATTTTGGTGTAGGGGATGTTCTTCAGAAATCTGGTTAACCAGTGATAAACAAACCTATCCATATAGGCAACTAATGATAAACAAATACAGTTTTTTAAACGTCAGAAAATTTGTCGTTTAAATGTCCCGTCTCTATGTTCACTGATTGCCATGTTATCGTTATTTTGAAAATGTCGTCAAGCAATCTAGTACGCTTTGCCGCGCTCTTGGTTCATTGAAGAATTGTTTCATTTATACGATGAAGAGGAAAGAAGAAGGAAGCCGAGCTTCTGGGTGAATCCTTTTTTATAAAGAAGGGAAATACACAGTCTCCATCCATTTTAGCGTTTTTAATAAATTAGTAGACGCGGTAAAACTAAAATGATCGACGATTCTGTCACTGAGAGCTTCACGAAAAAATGAAAAAATTGCTGTAAAAAAAAAAATTAGAGCTCATTGGAACCCAGCATGTTGGCAATGTATAATTTGAAATATTTCAAAGCAATTCAATTTTATGTATCAATTGATAATTTGCTTGAAAATGACAATTGCAAGGAATCAAAAATTGTGTGTCGAGACGTGGGGTTAAGACGTTCTTCTCTTGTGAGCGCTACCTCCACCATAAACTTATTTCAGATATTTTATGCAATTTTTATTTCATTGTCAGTACAGTGTACTAATGTAAATGAGAGTTGTTAAAACAAAAATAACTCAGAATAAGAAATTAATGTAAATACATGGTACTTAAAGGAAACTATTATTGGTACTTGAATTAAAAAATATTGCATCTAATATAAAATTACTTTATTTGTCAGGCAGCGCGAAACAAAGCGCACTGAAAAGCGTGTCATTGGAATTTAGCCTTTAATTTTTTAACTTAAACATACAGGTAGAATGTTGCCACCAGAAATATTCCCAAAATGTGATATTTAAATAAATAATTAATATATTATATTAATAATAATATATATAAAGAATTTTTGAGAAATTACTTGAAACATATTAAATGTATAAACCTGTTTCATTTAGCAAATTAAAAACATTAATCCTATAGCTAATGGATGACTTATTTGAATTAAAATTAGTCTAATAGTTAATAATAATGAATATAAGATTAATTGAATGATATCAAGAAGTAGTTTATTAAAAATATTAATTTTGGAGATTAATGTAAAAGAAATTTGTTTTTTCTTGAACAAGTTTCAAAATAAATAATTTTTATTTTTGATTTACAAGACCAAGGTTTTTATTGAACTATTAAAAGTAATGATTATATTTATTTATTATTAGTTCCAATATTTTTATTTATTATAGGAATTTTTTCATTTCTATTTATATTAATATATAGTATTCCAATTAATAACTATCAAATAGAAACGAATTATAAAGAAAATATAATTCATACAAAAGAAAAATTAAATAAAAGGTGGCAACTCCTGACTACTTGCTCTACCTGGCATGATTCATGGTTTAGCCAATTCACGCGTTTCAGTACCATTTCCGTCAATAATGAAAAAGAACAAATATTCGTCTAGTGATTCTTCTGCATTTATTTTGAGGTGAAAATGGATATTTAAAGTGTTTGCGTTTGCAAAACAAAGCACCGTGTGTGCAATAAGTCTACTTAACAAAATGATTTCGAAAACAACGTAAGTACCGCTGGGCATGCTCTGGAATTTGTGGAAATAATTTAGTAGTAGCAGGGGAGAAACGCTCGTGTCCGCCATATTGTTGTTATTTAGATGGGGAATGCATCGTATTTTTGTAATATCCTTGCAGTTAAAAGGACCAAGATAGTACGTACGAAGCTGATGCAATGAATGAAGAAAGTTGCACAATAGGGACAATTGTTATGGGCATAAGATGTCCATTGCATTCGTGGCGCAAAATTGTATGCGTTGCAACACACCATCTACAGGTGTGGCACACATAAATATGGCGGGCCAAGCTGGTTTATTTTCATTATTATTTACAAATATGTATTTAGCTCATTCAGTTATACATACATGTGTGCACACAATAAATGGCAGTTGTCATAAATCCCTTTATTAATTTTCCATTCGAATTTGTTTTGCACAATAAACAACGGAAACTTATTTTGTCTATCACAATTTATTTGTTTATATAATTTGAACCCACGCGAACTTTCATAATTTATCAATACATGCCGAAAGTTCAATTGAGCTGAGTTCCCTTATCAATGTGAATTTTGTCTGGTCGCAAGTATAAAATTTGTAAACACATTCATATATATATAGTATATATTCGTATAAATAAGTATTTTACGTCTGTTTTTTATTATTTATTATATCTTGCACCTTAATTATATGTGCGAGGGTTTTGGAGAAGTAGTAACAGAAACTAAGACCTTCCTTTGCACCTGGACGGAATGACTTGTACAGTTCGGAAATGATGTCAAATTTTTTTTGTTAACAAACTGACGTTTTTGAAGCAACATGAAAATATGCCACATTTAATTATACATCAATTTATTTATGAAAAATCATACCCAGTTTGGCCCTCCGAATTTAAGCGAAATTCTTTGGCATTTCCCAAATAAGAGTTTAATTCCAAGGGAAAACATTTGTGTTAATTTGGTATATGTATGTCTAAGAATGCGTATAGAATGTTTGTTTTAAGACATGTGTTATTGATAAGGCACGTGCAACACATATCTATATGGTGCACCAAAGCAAAGCGTGCATCTCTATCTGTGTCACGTCCAAGGTTGGACTATTTGATAAATTCATTGATAACCAAGAAAATTAAATTCTGATACAAATATTTAAATTCTTTAAGGGACTATCTATTATGGAAAGTTATTAATCCAATCTTTTGTCAATAATTAAGAAAATACGTACACACCATTAATTAGAACTATCAAGGCAATAACAGGCAGTTGCGTCCATTTCTGTATAGTCTGCGTCCATACTGCTTGATGACTGAATACTCCATACGTAAAGAATTTAAGCAACTATTTAACACAATTTTTTTTTAATATATCTCGAATTTACATTAAAAGCGAGGTACTATTCTGAAAGATTGCTTCAGCTTCATCATAGCCCATTATAGTTATTTCTTAATAATAATTGGTTTGCTGAACTAGTGGGCCCCCTCACTAATATTCCAGAAAACTAAAAAGTTTCCTTCCTTTTCGAATTCTATACAATAAGATTATATAAACTTTGTTTGTAATTATTACCGGACAATTTAAGTATTTCTTTAATTGAAAGGCATCTTATAACACATTTTTCAATATGACCTATTTTGTTTAATTTCAGAGCCATCATGGCTTCCTTCATACCAGAACACGCGTTTTTAGGACACCACTCCTCCATTTTACATCCATATTTACAATCAAGTTTATATTCTTTATCGGACCCCGATTATGCAACCATCGACAGCAGCAACCGAATCGAGCAATCTCACAATGGAATCGCTCTCATTGCCTCGGGAGCTGTATTGGGACGGCAAAACGGAACCAACATCTCCCTACAGCGAGCTCTTCTCCATTTCTGAGTCGAATGGAAACTGGCTCTGTGATGACAACTTTGCTGATGGTACACAATTTGATTAGCAAAAACTATCTGTATATTGATTATTTGTGTAACTATCTTGCTCTTTAGGAATAACTTTAATCACTGACAATGTTTTTGAACTGAAAGGCGGAATAGAATTCTATGATGAGCTTACTGATGGCGATGATCTTGTTGTGGAGTTGGATGATATGGAAATTGTTGATGTTTTTGGAGTGAAATCTGAGTTGAAAACTGGTAAGAGCAACGAACAAACATTTACTTAGTAACTAGTAATTTGAATATATGTATATGGGGGGGGGGTTGCTATTGATGTAAATACTTAATATGAAATTAAGAGATAAACGCATTTTTTGATTTTGGATGCAAACAGGCACACGAACACATTTAACATTTCTTCAAGTGGGCAAATTTACGTAATTAAAGTTATATTCTCTCACGTGGGCTGATTTTAAGATGCTGCGGAAGAAACAGGCAGTTCCATGGTCGCTGCGGTTTTCAAATTTTCAAAATCAATCCTGTTAATAAAAAAAGAGTCTCAAATTTGATGTTTCTTTCGGTTATTTTCATTATTAATATTTGTTCGAATTTTGTTACACGCTTAACTTTTTTCTCTCAAATGATTTTTAAAGTAAATTTTCGCAATTTGATTTCTCTGCTTAAATTGATCCAGTATAATTTACAAATTATACAGAGCGTTAATACAGCGTCCCCCATATAAAATTATAAATAAAAAAAAAAAACTCGTATATGTATTTGTATATTGGCCCGCTAATTATAACACCATTAATTGAATCCAATTGTTTATATATGTGGAATTCCTTGGGCATTACAAAACTATCGAACTGATTGGGATAGCATTTCTGGCCTTTTACGGCCTAATAATTTATGAATATCTGTTTTTGCATATTGGCGACGTTGGAAGATAAGATATCGACAACGAAATATGAAGCATGTGCTGCCAAAACGAGGGTGCGTGCGTCACAAATTCAATTTAGATTCGTTGCTTAGCAATTATTTTGTCACATGTATTATTTGAAAGGTTTTCAGTTAATGAGGACGTTTAAGGTTATAAAACTACTACTTTCGAATCCATGAACTGTGAGTGATAGGCTTCCAGGAATCCCAATGTCAATTTTATCACACTTTCATATTTTTTTTTTGGATTTATTCTGATATCCAAAATCCATTGCTTAATCAATTGTGTGTGGATATCCAATTGAATGATCTTGATAGAATATTGACATTATTTTGCATCGTATACATCAGAAAAAGTTAGAAATAAAAGTATTTGAATCACAGTTATTAAACGTGGTCATTATATATTTGCGGTGAAGGGGGGGATCTCCCTTGTGTTATAGATCAAAATTCCTGATACTG
Source organism: Clusia tigrina (assembly GCA_920105625.2). NCBI lineage: Eukaryota > Metazoa > Arthropoda > Insecta > Diptera > Clusiidae > Clusia > Clusia tigrina. Next base: position 36,179,075 of record OV050033.1, on the reverse strand, counting down.
GAGTACATTTACGACGAACTTCCAACTCTTTTAACATAATTGTTTGACAATTAGAATTATATTTTAATGTTTTTCATACTATTTATTTATTGAATTCTATTCGCATCACAAATTCAATTTACAATTTACAATTACGAATATACACAGCGATTTTAATATATCACTAGTTAAAAATGAATTAAAAAATTAAATAGAAATATAAATTGAAACTCCCCAATCATTCGACTTAATTGGCCAGACAGACAATTACTCCCAAACACAAATAAACTTGCGGTTACGTCGACTGAGTTCTGCAGGAGTTGCATGGACAAGGAGGAGGAAGACTCCATTGAACACCTGTTATGCACGTGTCCAGCGTTGTCCAGAAGGAGGCGCACTTTCCTAGGCGACTAGTTTCTGGACTCGTTGGGAGATATCTCAAATAAAAGGATTAGCTCCATCAACTGCTTCATTAAAAGCTCCAAATGGCTGGACCTTTGAAAGGGATGGGACCTGATGTCTCATGCGGTATCACAAAGGGTCAATGTTGGCCTAAGTGCGCCCCGCGGGAGATCGCCTTACCTACCTAGCTACCTATACTTGTATATTGCAAACACCACAAATTAATCACTTCATGTTATTAGTTTGTCATCATATTATTTTCAGATTAAGATATAAATAATATTCTAGGAAAACTAATTTTTGTAATTGCATCTTTTGACATACATTTTTTTCAAATTAAAAACTATCCTAATCAGTGTCCAAACTATTGCTTGGAATACTATTCGCTTACCACAATTTGACGCGGTATCGTTCAACTCTGTGTTTTCCACAGTTCCATAAAAAATTATATACATGAGTATTGTCCAGTGTAAGCAACAACTAAAAATGCCAAATGCATTTGAATAGAAATCCATGCGAATGAATATTGAAAGGTTTTGTTTTATTTTGTTATGAATATTAAAGGAAATATGAAAGTGACTGCACAAGATTAGAAGAAAAATAAGTCAATAGGAAGCAGAAACGAGTTAATATTATAAATCCGAGACTAATATTATAAACCCGGGAGTAATATTGTAATTCCGATATATGTTAGCTCAAACGACTAAACTAAAGAAGTTCATATTTAGATACTCTAATTAGATAGACCTACTTTTACAGTTCAATTTAAATAGGTTAAACCCAACTTATTTCAATTTCCTTGTCGACTATGTTAATTATTTCCAGTGTTAATTCATTTACTTATATTGACCGTTGACCTTTGTCAAAAGCCAAAATAATGGATAAGTAATAGCACTAATTAACTAGCACTTCTCACTTTACTGGTAGGGGTTTGGTCTGATGAACTATCTTAAGGAGAAGGGTATCTCGAAGTCAGTCTAACCCCGACGTCAACCTTGTTTACTAGTTGAAATTGCGTACTGTGGCATAATTAAAAACATATTTTAAATTCAATTTGATTGGAATGTATATTTTTATTTATAACATCAAATATTAAATATATACCCAAACTGATAAATCATTTTGTAGAAATTTCAATTGTCAATCATGGCTTAATCTATTTTAATGGAGCCCCTGTTGAATGTTGCTCTTCGATGTAGATAGTCAAATGAAGTCCTTCCAAATATTTTTACTGTCATTATATTAAATGTTTGGCCAGTGGTAATAAACATTTGGTTCTAGAGGCGGATTCACCGCTGTAGTCCGAACAACTTTTATTATGCTCTCAAAATCTTTTTGTTGGAGAGTGGGCTGAAGAATGGTTCACCGCTTACTTCGGCACACTTTTTTTTTGTTATATATAGTCATATAGTCATTAGTATTGTTGCCAACGTACGTATTTATGATATTCACTTATAATAATACATAAAATTTGCAATGCAAAAAATAAAAATGAGTAGGTGGCAATCCTAATCATCGAGCTGTTCGGACGGAAAATCAAAATTAATTTGAGCAAAAGAAAGAGAGTCCAGCTAACTTTCGTGACGCTCTCAATTTTGAACAGCTGACAAACTGCATGTAAAAATACCAACAAAACTTCTTCGAACAGCGGTGAATCCGCCTTAAGTATCTGTGAAATCAGAAATGTGTCCTGCGATACGTATATCACTTCCATACATAATGGAAAAATAATCTGGTCTATGGGCGAATGGGGGCGTCAACACAACGTAAGCCTCCTTTATTTCGATTTGACAAAATACGTAACCAAAGATGATGTTCTCGATTTTTAACATTGAATCACTTGACGCTATCGTAGGTGTCTAAGGCATGCATTGCATCCGAATATAAATATCGACTATTTTTTGGTATTCATAATTGAAGATTTTTATATTTGCTTAAGTAGATTTTCAAGTTTTCATTAACATATTTTGTCTTTTATTGTTTGGCAACAAACATGGCTCTGCTGAGAGACCAGCACAGATGCAAGACTGCTTTTGTATTAACCGATAGCAGCGCGCATTCGATATTTTTCGAAAAGTAAAGTAAAATTAAATGAAAAAGTGAAACACGAACTTAGTGAACTTTGGACGTCTGCAAATTTGTGTTGAATCTCGTTTATTGCTTTCTTTTTTGAATGTGCATATTTTATAGAGATTTGTTTTTGACACCCTTCTCTTAAGTTGGCCGGGCACATCTGTACTAACAGTGCATTTGTTATAGTCACATCAAAATTCCGCCAAGCATTAAAAATGCAGGATATTATGCTATATCTATTAAGCATTTATTGCAGCTTGAAAGATTGTTTTTTGTCCTATGAACTCTAAGAAACGGGATTTGGTCTCATATTTATCAAGTCCTTGATTTGCTTCTTTTAATTACCAAACATTCAACAAGACTTAATATATCGAATAATTTCTTATTGAACAAAATACAATTTAGTTCTTTTTAAATTAAAGTGGAGTATTAGTTTAAGTTTTATAGTGGGAATTTTGCATTTTTGTTGGGTTGTATCATTTTCCATCGAAAATTGGGGTTGAACTTTGCTACTGGGATATGAGCTGTCGGTCTAGCAAGCATTAATTAACCGATATTGGATTTGTACACCTGGTATGACTCCGAGGAAACAAGGGCCTAGGTTTTGAAATCTTTATACGGGTTTTTGTTCCTTATAAAATGCATACAAATATTCTCAAAAACCAGGAATGCTTCCTACAGTGTGTCGTGCATAATATAGGGTGATCAGTTGTTAATTTGGGTAACTTTTTTATTGTTGAGAACTGCAATCATTGAACTCGTACAAAATTTCTTTAAAGCAATTCTAAAATATGTATTTTCTTAATGTGCAACTCACTTCGTTTATTTTTTATATAATACATTTATATAAAATTATAATTCCATGCACAAGTTTAGCATTGTTGGTCGAAGCATTTATGGTATAAATACCAAAGGCGATAACGCGTTAGAAACAATCTGATCAGATATACATGCTGGCTCTGGCATTGAACGGTGTACGAGTACTACGTTATATAAGTCGAATATACCAGCGAGTGTGGTTATTATTGGAGCTCAGTTCTTACTGATACGAGTACAAATAAATGAACATAAAAATAATATTTAAATTGGTTATTAATAAACAATGATCATATAGTTTAATTTATTATTTTTTGTCCAATAATTAATGATATGGATATGTGCAACATTTTACAGAGGTGATTACTGGCCATTAGCACTATCGCCATGCTATACAAATTAGAATATAACATACTAGTGGAATCCACCTTCGATGAAAAAGTCCTACGAGTGCTACTAAACCAGGGAGGAACCATCTCTTTTCGTTTTTCTATATATCAATTATACAAAAATTATTATTATGTTGCCATTTATGCCCACGCCCATCCAAGGAGTCCCAGAAACTATATCTATAAATCGATAAGAAAAAATTATTGCCATAGAGAATATTGATGGATGGATAGATATAAAACGACAATCTCAGTAGACCCCCCCCTGCAAAGTAATTCAATAGAAACAATTAATGCGAACACATTGAAACAAGCACATTTTTGTTTCGAGCTGTAGTCAGGTAAAAGTGACAGCTTGGTATGCTCCACATCCATACATTCATGGACATGGATGTGGAGTTCTGTGGTAGCACATACAAGGCATATAATGAAATTGTCTCGCTTCCAATGTAACTGCTACTTGCGTATGTGTGTTTGTGGCGGTGATCTTGTTTGCCTGCTGTTGTAATATAAACAGTTTATGGAACTGGTTTAAAAGTGGACCAACAACATGGACACGCTTTTACTTAGTGTTTTGTCATATGCGTTGTTGTGGTGGATTGTTTTGCATTCCGTATATAAAACAATTATTAACTTAATAGCAACATTTGAATACGGCCAGTCCGCAGCTAATACGACTGCTCGATAATAGACCGAACCAGATTTGCTGAAATTTGCTGCCTTACTTCGCTGCGTAATCATTAATCTAAGGCGCTACTTATGCATAAATTTAGCCATATTCTGCGACCCGATTTTAAGTACGACATGGAAATTTGTGTTCTGCATTTCTATACATGTAAATGTGTCTGCTTTACTGGCGCTTTGATAGTTCCCAGCTTCTCGATGCCCTTTCCCTTAGATTTGTTGTTTTTTGTATATGTCTATGTCGTTGTTTACGTATTGATAATTAATTTAAATAATTTAAAATACCAGAATATGGACTCTTAACCTTTGTGTCACTTCGAGTCGAAGGCCTTAGCTGCCAGTACTCATTCCCACGCAACATCTTGCAGATATAATTCATTACGGTGTTGGGTTTAACACCTTAGTAAATAAAAAAGTAGAAGTAAATAAAAAAATAAAATAAAAGTAGATATTAGTTAAACAATATTTTTTTGAAAATCTAGAATTAATTTCAATTAAAAGATATGTAACTAATGTCGAATATGTCTTGGTGTAAGATTCCGCTAACAGATGGGGGGAGAAATTAAGCATCAACACACAAATCGCTTCATCTCATTTAAATCCATTTCAAATCAGGTTTACCAAGTAAATTCTAATTGTTGTGATCTCTCCAAATACTCCGCTTCATTATCTATAAGTTTCTTTGAGAACCACGAAGATAGGGGTGCCACGGTGGCCTTCGGAAGATTTCATCTATAAACGTAGGTTGCTAAAACATCATCAAGAAGTGTGTTCTGCAACAAAACTGTTCATACTTATGGAACGATGGAACTTGGGCAAAAACAGAAGAAGAAAAAGGCAACTTCTTTGCAGCCCATCTGAGGTCAGTATTTCAACCTAACCCGCCGACCTGCAACAACACTAGCATACAGAACTTTTCAATTACGAAGTCAGCAGTACCAATTCATTTCAAACCAAAGGAAGTTATACGCCTATGTACAACGAGTCTAAACCCAAAAAAGGCACCTGGTTGTGACCTAATTACCAATAAAATGGTAAGTGAATTGCCGCAAATAGCTCTAATACATCTCACACACATTTTTAACGCAATACTCCGTCTGGGCTACTTCCCTACAACATGGAAAACATCGGAAATAATAATGATTCCAAAACCCGGAAAAGACCCTACTCAGGTATCTTCTTATCGGCCCATAAGTCTCCTGCCAACGCTCTCTAAAACGCTCGAACGCTTATTGCTGGAAAAATTAGCACCAAAGCTCGATTTAATCATTCCTCACCACCAATTTGGTTTCCGCAAACATCATGGAACTATTGAGCAGGTGCACCGTATTGCCTCTGAAATAAGGCGAGCATTTGAACAGAGGATGTACTGCTCCGGAATATTCCTAGACGTTGCACAAGCCTTTGACAAAGTCTGGCACGAAGGACTCATATATAAAATTAAAAAACTTCTGCCAAATAGTTCGCATAAGATTCTGGAGTCATATTTAACAAATCGCAAATTTAGGGTTAAATATAAAGAATTTGTAACGCCAGACTTTGAAATTATGGCTGGAGTACCACAAGGTAGTGTGCTTGGACCTATGCTTTACACTCTGTACACTTCCGATCTGCCAACGGATAAAAACCTCGTTACCTCGACTTTCGCTGACGACACAGCTATCCTGAGCTCTCACCTAAATCCACGGATAGCCTCCCGGGATTTAGAGGAACACCTTAAAACAATAGAAAGTTGGCTAGCAGATTGGCGCATCAAAGTAAATGAGCAAAAAAGTGTACATGTGACATTTACTCTTAAGCCCAGTTCTTGTCCGGCAGTATCCTTAAATGGCTTTGTAATCCCGCAAGCAACAGAGGTTAAATACTTAGGAGTGCATTTTGACCGACGGCTCACCTGGAAAAAACATATAGAAGCCAAGAAAATGTAAATGAAACTCAAGGCAAGTTCCTTGTATTGGCTTACCAACCGAAAATCAAAACTGCGTTTAGAGTATAAAGTACTTATCTACAAGGCTGTAATTAAACCGATTTGGACTTATGGTATTCAGATATGGGGCACTACTAGTGCATCAAACTTGCAAATAATTCAAAGGACTCAATCGAAAATTCTGAGAACGATCAGCGGCGCTCCATGGTTCGTCAGAAACGAAAATATTCACCGCGACCTTAATATAGCACCCGTTGAAGAAGAACTAGCAGTTTTAAAAACAAAATACCAATTCAAACTTCAGTGTCATCCTAACGAACTAGCAAGGAATCTGCTTCATAGGATGAATACATCTCGACTTAAAAGGCCACTTTTTTAAAAAAAATAGAGTTTCTTTATATTAATATTTTTATATTTATTTTATATTTTTCTACATAACATAATTTATATAATATGTACTTGAACTAAAATTGCTCTAAGCACTGGCGCGGAGCATCAATTTATTTATTAGTTGTAAGCTTTGTAAAATTATTGTTGGTTTCGATTGAAAAGATGCAATAAATAAATCCATGTTGAATTAAAAAAAAAAAAATACTTATAATGAATGAATGAATGAAATAAAGAGGGAAAATGTACCAATTTGATCTATTGTACTCCTCCTACATGTACCTTTTAAAAGTCCAACAGCTCTAAGGAAACTTAGCACTGAGTTGGGGTTCATTCCTCTAATGTCTCTGCCCCAGATATTTCTTCCTACTGCGAGTTAAGGCTTCGTTCATTAGAAGGTGCTCTGGTGTTTCTTCTGCCTCCGTGCAGAACCTACATGTGTTTGCTGGTGAGAGTCCCGGTTTCATGAGTTGCCTTCTTAAACGACAGTGGCCTGTGAGGTGACTTGTCAGAGTTCTTAAATTCTTTTTGCTTATCTGTAGACATAGAGCTGCACGTTTCGAGTTGCAGTCCCCAATCATGAGCTTGGATTGTTGGTAGTAAGGCCCAGTAGCGTGATCTTCTGAATTTTTCCTCTATTCTTATAAGGGTAAACTCCAAATGAGTTAGCATTTTATATCCTTTAATTAAAATTAACCATGTTATACAATTAATTTATGTCAATAGATTGTTATATACTATCTTCCTAAAATGATATACAGGGTTTGCAAATATGTGGTCTTATAGGAATGCCATCGATGCAACTGTTGAAATCCTGTGTGAATTCCCTGAAGTATTCATAAAATTGTCTGGGACTTCCACATTAATTCTTCACATGCCATTAGGTTAATGAACTTTGGGTAAGGTTTGTTTTGTCGTCGTAGATATGGTAGCTTCCATTTTTCGCTGACCGTTGTTAGCCAAGGATGATACGGAAGATATTCAAGAATTTCGAGCTGAAAGGTTGAGCCATTTGGCTCATCATTTTGTTGACATCTGTTGTGTTTGCTTTGGTTTTCAGACTGGCGAATGTTTTGTAAAATAATTAAATTTAAAAGAATAGTTTTGTGAATATGCTCCAAATATTGAAAACCAAGAATCTATTGTTCCACGCATTCAATGCATAATTATAAAAAAAAAGCTACTAAATTAATCAATTGTTAACGATGCTTAATGAATAATGGCAAGTAAAACCAGACAGACATTTGATCGAATATAACCACCGTTCTATTTACTAAATCTTGCATTCTTCTATCATTCTCGGAGGTGGTTAACAACCCTAACAGAAAGTTGTCGCAAAGTTTTGGCTTTATGGCACGTTATGGAGAATTGAGCACCGGTGCAACTTTATTCAGTTGATATTGTACTACAAATATAGAAAAAAAATCCTATTTTTTCTATAAAACTAAAAGGATAGTTAGACAAATTCCGATATTTCAATGGGAATGCTGTGGCCACGCAAAATATTTCGTTCTATCTGCTCCTCTTAGTTCTCATCCAACTCCATTGCCACTAATGGCGAAGTTACTCAACTCCTTTATATTTGGGTTTTGTAAAATATTTAATTTAACTAAAACACATTTTACAAAAAATGTATGAAATAGGTTTCATTTCCTTTTGGAGATGCCGTAACCAATCGGGATCAGATTTCCTTTCCAATTTCTACCCAGTTCCGATCGAATTGCAGAACTAGATTTTTAAACTCTACCCCAGATTTTTAAGTTTATAATATTAATTTATTTTCTTTATCTGTGAAAAGTTTGGTAATACAATATTTTTTAAAATTTATATTCTAAACATCTTCTGATGATCTTATAAATTTGTTTGTTTATCTATAAAAGGAGGTTAAAATTTGTTGGTGTTTTTCATTATTCGACTCATCTGTTTTCTTTTGCAGTTTGCGATTGTTCAAATCAACTATTTTTGTTATGCCATGGAATACACTGGTAATTTGACGGTTTCCCAACCGCGACAACAGTCTTCAACATTTTCATTTATATATAAATGGAAGAGCAGATCTTAAACACCAAAAATTATATCATATACAATCAGATTTCGAATATTAATCCTGGTTTTCAAATAATTCGAAAATATGATCATTTAAAAAAGATCATTTTTGATTATAGTTGAAAACCAGAATATTACCGGTTTGATTGATTAATTCCAATCCCCTGGTAACCGTATTACAAATTGAACAACAACAATGACAATAAAATACAGCGTAGCCCATCGGACCGTGTGGCCCAACCCCCTCTTGAATGCGCTACTGTAATACCGCTTTATAGAAAGTGTATATCTCGTTTTGCATTTACTAATGCAAATCCAAGTACGCTGGTATTAGTTCGCATCGTAATTGCAAATGTTCTCATTTTGTGTGCTTCCATTGCAATAATCTCCGTCATTTGCATGCACTCAAGGACATTGAGGTTTGAAGATCAATGAACTCGCGTATATTTATCAAAATTGTTTTTAAAGAGGAATTTGAGTGAAATGAACTTTTCATAAAAACAAAACAATAATAACAGGAGGCGGATGCTGTGTTTTTTCATATCAATATTACAATAAATGTATAGAAATGTATTTTTCAAGTCCAATGAAGTAGGGCACCATCTGAGCGATTCTTTCATGTTGCGATGTTTTCTAAAAGTTGCGAAAATTACATCTAATTTCCTAAAGTTGCTTATTATATTATTATATATTCTCCTTTTAATTTAATTTTTTATTAAAATTCTTGTATTTTGTCAATGCCCACAGTACTGCTGTGATAAGCGTATTCAGTGACGACAGAGTGCTCTCAATTGGATGAGATTGTAAGAGAACTTCATCGGTGCTACTGAATGCTGTAACAAGTTGAACGTACTTTAGTGAGTCCTTTGAACTGCCTAAAAGAAATAACACCGATAAGATATTAGTAACAAAATATTTAACTCTTCAAGTCATGCTAGAAGATGGTGAACGGAACTCAGAACGCTCTTCAGAACACTTCAAAAACTTCACTAAGTCGTTTTACTAAGATAGATACTCTCGCATTCAGTTCAATTTGTGAATTTTCTTTGCGTGCAGTATGAAAATTATGAAATCTTTCGACTAAAACATAAGTTTTTCAGAAATACTTATCCAGAGGGTTGTGTACGAGTGCTACCATTTGTATACAAAATTCAACTTCTAGTTCTGAGGCCGCTCCCAGTTCTCTGATAAATGTTTGACACTTTTGTATGACGTTCTCACGTAATTCTGGATGTGTTTCTTCAGTGTCTTTAATCAGGCTGTCGCTAGTGCTCGTCTGGTGGTTGGTGTATTGGCACAAATATTATCCCCACAGGAAGATCTCTCTAGGAGCACCAAATCATATGATCTTGAGGGCCAATTGAAATTTCCAAAGGAGAAATGACACGTCCACCATGTTTAATGCAATTATATGATTATTTTATGGGTACTTGTGTAGCGTGTTCTGCTCATCTGCTGGAAGTAAACGTCTTTGTAGTCATCTTACAAGTTAGGAGTAGTTGGTTATCAGCGCAGATGTCTAGACAACCGTATTTGCTCGGCAATCGTAAACACTATCCGACAGAAGCGATATAGTATGTATTTTTCTGAACCTTTTAACACATGGTTTTGTGCTGAACTAAAGATTTCACAGTGATGAAGCTGGTATATGCGGATGCGAAAGCTGAAATAGTCCAAATGCCCTCAGGGTAAACGATTCAGGCAAATGCTTTAAATGCTTGTTTCTGGCTAGGCTTTAATTGCAAAGTGGTAAAAAGAAAAGATCGGATCAAGAAAACACATTCGTATGGATCATTCTTTTTTCACCTGTTTTTTTTTTTTACAAACAATGGAATTGAGGGCTTGGACCACAAAGAAAATTAACCGATGATTCCAGTGAAATCAGAAACTACTTTTTATTTTGCGTATGAGCGACCCAAATTTCCATGTTTCAGAACCAGTGTAGTAACTTTGATTGGAATTTTACCCAAGTCAGTTAATGAAAGTTTTTGGTCTTACAATTTCATACTTTTGCTATTGCCTGTTTTGATAGTTCTTGCTCGGAGGGCTCTTATCAACATTAATGAGAGAGCCATCACCAAGTTACACCCGAGCACGAGTCAACGAATTTGATCCCTTCCTTAAACAAAGTTATTTACTTTGTGACACTGGCACTTGCCTTTGGTAACAGCTCTTCGCTCTCTCAATCAGTGCTGAACGAGCTCTGGTGCTCATTCGTTTCTCTGTGACCGCTCACTCGACCGCTCTGAAGCTGAAACTAACGTCTCAACTGCGCTCGCGCGCTTTAATTGAAGCGATTGGAATGACTTGAATTGGGTTCGATAACGTTTTAATCAAAATCAAAGGCAACGCTCCAATGTGCGCACAGTTCGAATCTTTCGATCGCTCGTGCTGTTTCGTATGATTGAGATCTGAGAAATTTTTCTTGTTGTGCCGTTTGTATTAAACTGAGTCTAAACAAACCGCTTTGGTAGTTTTCCATTGGAAGTGCTTGCGTTGGAATTTGCATTCACAAATTAAGTGGACTTGTAAAATTGTTTTAATTGAGAATCGAAAAAAGAATTGTGCTTCCCCTTTCCCAAGTGGCTCGCATATTTTGAATTTGGAATTGTGAATAAATTTATTTGCATACGTATACGTAATCTCATATGTAATTGCGTTTTTGTTTACTTTCGATTGAGCAGTCGTGCTTCCGATCGGTCTGTGTTCCGGAAGCAGCAAAGCTGTGAAGCTAAGCCTTCACCCAGAAAACGTCGCGATTCAGACGCTCGCCTATGCGGTGGAATCTTATTGGTGTCACCTTTTTGCCCAGTGTTGCGCTTAATCGATAACAAGTTAATGTAATTGTGCACGGGAATATCTGTCTCTGAGGACGTCCTCATAGTGCCGGAGTACGCCAAACTGTCCGCTGTAAAGTTAACCGTGAGCATGATACCTCAATGTGGATACCGTTATACTTGGAACCGTGAAATTGTGTTCAACTCGCAGAAGTTGGTGAAGCGGCGTTAAATTTGCAGCAGCAGCTGTAGCAGCAGCCACCGGCGGTACCGCGGCAACGGTTCGGCAGCGCATCAAACGTGCCTCGTCCCAACACCTACTGTGCTTCCGGGCATTCTGTGTATCGCTAAACAAACTTCACAAAAAACAAAAGAAAAACTTAAAGATTAACACTTTTACGGAACCCCCTTAATTTTAATTTATAAAAGAAAGAAAATAAAAACCTGCTCTGCTGAAGTACCTCTGGAATAGCAAGAAAAACAAAACAAACAAAGAAAAACTTTATTATACTCGTATATGTAAATCAACTCTTACCATATCCAAACGCTTGCCAACAAATTTCCAAATTTCTGTGATTTTTATTTTATTTTATTTCTAATTCGAAAACTAAATTTTTGAATTTTTGCAATTTTCGGTAATTGCAATTTATTTTAGTTAAATATATTCGCATATTTTCATTGATATTTTTGAAAGATATTTTTTATTCCATAAAATTAGCATTAAAAGTTTTTGTTTTTACTTTAGTAAATTTTATGCCATTTAAATTTAATTCGTTTTGTCATTTTTATTTTTTGTCGCTTCGCGTTTCATCTTCACGACCCGATACGATCTGCTCCGACACCATCGGTCGATACATTCGTTGTCTCTCGTTACGTTAATTTCCGATTCGGTTACGTTCGTTTCGTCTCGTTCGCTTTGTTTTTGTACTGCTGCTGCAAATATGAGTGCGTACATGATGCTCAATATGTACGGTTAGTATATGGTCCAAGTAGGTTCTGCAATTTCTTTGCTTTTTAGATTATCAGCCTGTCATGTCCTCTTGCTCGTCCCAATCTCCCTCCCCAAACCCTTGTTTTTCAGGCCGTTAAGTGGTGGTGATAATAAGTTCACAAAAACAAGCATCGCGAAAGAAAGTTTTTTTATTTTGCTTCTTTGATTGCTTGACTTTTCAGAAAGGGCAGGGCATCTCCACACAGCAACTGCATTTCTTCGATTTGGCGTCTTTTTAATCAGGTTTTTTTTAGAATTTGCATTATATATGTTAATTTTTTTATTATTATTGTATATTTATATGTCCCATCACATTTGCATAATCCAATAAAGCTGCAAAATATTTTAATACAGATTTTATGTGCGCTGCTCCCACAAGGAAAAGTTGTCTGTTCATTTGCACTCTATTAATAACAATCTTTTGCACTCTAATAAATACATGTCCCTATGAAGGCCAGAATTGTTTTTAAAGTAAAGCTCGCTGCCCTCTTAAGATTATACCTCTACCTCCAATCTGAAAAAATATAAATCTCTTGAAAAAGAAGAATGACGGGACTAATGTTTGAGGAACTTAAGATCTGCAAGATGGTTATTTTTGTCTATTTATACTTATATATATTTATGTGTATATTTGACTGAGCTCGAATCACTTACAGGACCAAACTAATAACAACAAGTATGTGATAAACACGAGAAGAGGAAGATTTAAGTGCGGGAGGGGAAACTAGTAGTGATTGGTTGGTTGGTTAAAATGGTTGATACGCATCTGCCCGATACGTCTCACAATTAGCGCTGTAGCGACGTTTTGATACGACTTTCTTACCGAGTTACCGGAATTATGGTAGATGCCAAACCCACCCCGTAGAGTTTAGGTAACGGAGCAGTCCGATAGGTTATCAAGAGAGAACGTCCCCAGAAACCTTTGCAAGGGCGGACATTCGCAAAGGTAATGAAATAGTGTTTCTTTCTGGGTTAAGTCCCCGCAGGTTCTGTAGTGGTTGTTGAAAGAGGTACGCAGTCTCTGTTCATGAATGCCCACGCATATGTGCCCAGTGTAAACTGCCGGAAGCCGTGCTGTTTCTGTTCGATCCCTAGTAGCGATAGGTGCATATAGAAATAAAGTGGGAGGATGAACTAAACGAAACGATATTCTATTGACCAGTTTGTAGATAATAGATTTAATGTATATACATTGTACGACCCTTTTTTAGAATTATAAGATCAAGGTGAGGAAATTTGAGTGAGTTATTGACGGTTGCATATATAGCAGGTGATTATAGAGCATTTTATTTCTTCCTCCTTGCCCTAGCAATGTCGAAGATTCATCAAAGTCTCTCGCAACTGTTTTAAAGGATATGGGTGTAATTTTTCAACCATTGCACTTCGTTTTTTCCCACCCCACAGAGCACGAAGTTGCATGTTTTTGCTGAAAAATTGGTTTTGGACAAACCAAATTCAAATCCTCGATCAGCAAAGTGACTGATAGGGAGCACGCTGATGTATATATTTTTGAACGTCACACTTTTCATGTCTATAACAACTATCTTAGCATATTGAATTTCCTTATCCTGGGATCCTTTATAGCGTTTTCTTTTCTCGGCGAAATATTGCCTTTATTCTGCCCAGTGCGAGAGCAAATGTGAGGCTTTTGAGGGAGTTCTTTTCTAAAAAATGTTGCTGAGGGAGCGGGGAACATGCAACATGTTTCGCATCCTATTAAATTACGTTGCGAATGTGTCGCCTGACGTTTTCTTTGGCACAGTTTTTGGAATTGCTCGTGGGGAATACTGTAGAATTATATACAATTATTAAGTAGCATTTTTCTGTTATTTTTCTCCATTAAAATTGCCGTTTTGACGGAATGGATGGAGGTCTAAGCTAACAAAATGTTGACATATTCAATACGATCTGTTCTAGAAAAGAAAACACACTTGTTTTAGAATCTAAGTGGTGCCATAATTGCGCCTGGCCCTGACAAATAATAAACACAGGTATTCAACTTCACTTATTGTTTATATTTTTAAAACGAGTCTTCAGTTTCACACCCATCACCAAAATATTATTCACTTTTGGCACGATTGAAGCTTTTTTCCAGAAGAATGGCGCCACTTTAGCACGTGGTGTTCGTTTTTTGTGGACCGTGGTGCTGGTTTCACAATCTCAGTCTCTGTTTACGATTTCCATTGCATTTTAATTGGAGCCAACAGCTACAGTGATCGTTCCATTTGATCATTACTAAAATACGACACCAACCCCTTCCACTTGGAGCGTGAATATTCATAAATGAGAAACGAGAATTTATAAATATATTCCATTTTGTGTTATGGCAGCGTTTTTGTTGTTGATATTCTTGTTTAGTTATTGTAAAAATTTATGTAAATGAAAGTCGAGTCGACTGGACTCGGCTACAGGCAAAGAAGTGTGAATGCTGTGTGGTGAATACATGGTGCATTAGTAGTGGGGGAGAAACCAGTATGTTAATTGCAGAATGCTGTGTACCCCACCCAAGCCATTCGTTTGTTTTTGTTTTGTTTATTTGTATCACTTTGGAGAGCGAACAGGTGTTGAACCAAGGTCATACTCGGTGGCACCCTAAGGCCATTAGAAGGCTCCAGGAGTGTGACTGCTAACAGCCACTTCCACCAACTGCTGGCTCCTCTTTTGAGCAATATATGTATGTGTGTGTGTGTGTAGGCTGTGCGTGCTTATTAAATTTGCTTAAACATTGTTGCAATCGTCATGAGCAGCAGCTGCTGTGTTGCGCCCTGCCCAGCTAGTTTCTAAGCTCTCAACAACTGCTCACAAATTTATGCAATTCAAATTTCAATTCGCATTTGTAATTGGGACGCGGCGATAACCTTTTGGACCCGTTTTTATCTGCTCCGCCGCCATTGACGCTGCTAACTAAAAAAAGCGCGATTTCAAATGGAATTTTAATCGGAGCATTTTGAATACTGTCTCGAATTAGAGAACGCATTGGTGCGAGCAGGCGATAGTTGATCGCATTCGGCCGCTAAACTAGCTGACAATGAGGTTGTCATAAAGTTTTCAAGACACGAAAACATCCATGAATTTTATGCTCGCTTTTGTCCTTCGCATTACTCTATGGATTTTGTAATATTCTCTCCGTTATGGTTAGAATGAATGTGTTTTTCTGGTTGGTGATGAAAACTTTGCCTACATTTTTGCCTTAGAAACGAGCAAAACAAAAATGCACTTTTACAAATTAACAGCAAATCGATAAGGAAACCGATTTTCCGACCTAAAGGTTTCGTAACAAACTGTCAATCGTCAAATAAAGTGTATGGAAACCTGCCTCAAGCATACTTCGAAGTGATCATTTCGTATCAGTCAGAATGTTTAACTGTTAACTGGGTAATTTGGAAAGAACAAGATGAATGGGTGATTATTTTTCGCGGGAATTTAGTTTATTTTTCATCGTAACCTGAAAGTATAACGTGTGCATTAGGAATACCGGAGAACGCTATATAATAATATCAGTACTTATAAGAGGACTAGAGTGTCTTAAATGGGAAAATGTGGTACACGTTAAGTTTACAATTCATTTATATCACAAAATAATAAAAGAGAGTAATAGTCACATCTAAGGTAACTTTTTGAAGGTTCAGTACCACCTACATTACAGGTAGACAAATACAGATATAGCTCCATTCCTTCAGTACGTTAAATCCCAAATTTCCTGTCATTCCGCCATTTAGTATCTAGCACAGCTATCTATCCTAAAAAAAGCTATCTAACCTTTAAACAAAAACGCTTTCCAGTTCGTTAAGCCAACAATATGTGGACATTCTTTAGAAAGATCGGTGTTTACCACTAAAAACCAGAAACAAAACTTCAGTCAAAACAATAGACACAAAACTTTCTGAACCGACTCCAAAGAAGGCGAAAACAGTCCAAACCGACGGAATGGCAGTGAGTGGCTTCAGTCTTTTTATGATTGGCAGGGAATTTTTATGATTGACAGAGAATTTTTATGATTGACTATCTGGAAAAGCATATATTATTTGTTCCGAGACATTGGATCACTTCTGCACCAACAGCAAAGCGTCGCGCTTTAGCCAGGATAAAAAGTGTTTCCCCAGACAATGCAGCACCGACTCATTCAAGTGGTGGGAGCTCAAAATCTCAGTTGGAGGTGTAAATGATCGTTTTTGCCAATTGTATCTCCATTGGATTTTCACTGGTTTCCAAAACTCAAAACTTTCCTGGCCGATATTTTTCCACCCGCTTCCATATATACGCAAATCTCAAGATCTCACTTAATAGTACCAGCTATGCCCCTGTTACGGATTTCAAAAAGAATTGGTGATAATATGACCTGTAACTGCAAAAAATGGCTGCATATTTCCAATTCCACATCCACAATTCACACTCCTATATCTTAAATTCTACTTGGGATTTGTCAACAAAATTTGCTATAGTGAATATAGTTACTGATCATAGTCAGCGTAACATTTTAGCCTCCTCGCCCACCTTCACAGATGTTTATGTTATAAGAATCAAATATAACCAAGATTTAACTTGCACGCCCACTTTATTTGGACGGACGTGGTTTGATAAATTACCTTGGGAGAAATGGTATCTCAAAGTCGTTTTAGCCCGACTTCAGCCTTTTTTACTAGATTTTATTTATTATACTATATCTTGCATAATATTAAATTATGTCTAGGGTTTTGGGGAGAATGTGTAGCAGAAACGAAAGCCTTAGTTTCGAAGAGAAAAACAAACAAAAGAACCGTTTTGAGATCAGGCCGTGTGCAGACTTCAAACCCTTGACTACAATACTACCATGCTAACTAATTATCCCACGAGGGTTGGCAAACATTACCGAAATATATGAAGAAAAATAATTAGGAACGACAGCATTCTTGATAGGTGTTTCCCTTCTCCCGTATTCCCCCAAAGCCACCATGGAACTAATTATTCGTTTACGCGTGAAGTGTGTACTTGTAGGGCATATAAAACTACATGCAATTTTCACTTTGTGTGGTCCTGAACACAGTCTCTTATATTACCGTTCGGTTAGCATGCCCAACGGAGTCTCTCGTTGAACGAGCCATTCAAATTTCGTTTCCATCACACGCTTTGTTCTACTTTTGCGGAAGTATATTTGGGGTTTTTCCAAAATCAATGTATCCTATTTTTGGAAAATTGCTTTATTTGACTATCTTCAGTTGTGAAACCTCTGCAATTTGGCATATTATTTTTGCTTTTCTATATTTTATCCTTCTCTTATCTTTTTCTTTACATTTTCAGAACACTGGAACGATAAGTTGCATCCGGCAGCTCAACTACAGGACTATCCGATTGGAGCGGTAATTACCCATCCGAATCACATAACCAAGGTGCAGAGCCCTTTTGATGCTGGCACTTTTGGATCTAGTAACTTTGACTCTGCCATATTGACACAGTTGACTCCGCCACATTCACCACCGCAGCACGGCAGTCCAACAGCGTTTCAAACTGCACCAATCGTTACCGAATCTAATGTGCGTATCTTTAAAAGCTTAAAAACCGACAAATTAATTGAAGCTAAATTTTTCTTACAGCTGAATGAGCCACTTTCAGAGTCTCCAACACAATTACACACCAATCTATCCACACCAACATCAACACCATCCTCGCAAAACTTCACCTTTTCTGCTTGGAGCGGCAATTCCGGCGCAGATACCCTTGTTTCCGAACTCAATGATGACATTGCCCGCGAATTGCAAATAGTTGATGAAATCGTAAACAATCGGGCCAAAGAATTGCTTGACTGGAATGATGAGTGCGAATCGCTGTCATCATCGTGCTCAGCTCCATCCACCGACGAGGAATGGATACCAGGTTCTTCTTGTTCATCTGCCGGCTCATCTCCGGCACATATTTCCAGCGAAGAGCAGCTGCCGCATACTGCTGCTCATCCCAAGAAACGTACGCGGCCTTATGGGCGCGGCGTCGAAGACAGAAAAATTCGGAAAAAGGAACAGAACAAGAACGCCGCCACACGCTATCGCCAAAAGAAGAAACTCGAAATGGAACAAGTGCTTACAGAAGACCAGAAACTGTCGCAGCGCAACGAAGAGTTGAAACGCGTCCTTGCTGACCGCGTGCGCGAGGCCAAGTACTTGAAAACCCTCATTCGGGAATTCTACCAAAATAAGAAACAAAAGTCAGTTTAGATTGCACATGTTACGCCTTAATTCAACCAATTCCCCTATCAACTGTTTTATTGTCGTTTCATATGCTTAAATTATAAATGTAGTTTAATTTGTTGCAAAGTTGTAATCATATTGTCCCTCCCACTATATGTCTCTCATACTTTTTTTCCTAAGTTTTAAATTTTTATTTGCATTTTGCATTGCTGCAAGAACATGCCAAACAAGCCGAAACAAATTGTACAACCATTGCTTCCACGCACGGATTGGCACTTATGACAAGGACCCCGACTCCTTCGAATCTTTTTTGCCGCTGTGTACGCAAGCTAAACCATGTGCACAGGCCACTTTTACATAAACAAATAAACAAACAAACAAAAAAAAGAAAACCCTTTGGTATGCAACCCTGTGCGGATGTTGACAGTTTGATTTGGCCCATGTTTCAGCGCAAAACCAAGCATAATTAAAGAAAAAATTAGCAATAAAGGGTTTTTAACACAAACGACTGGAGTTTTGTTTTGCGGGCCAGCTAGTGCAGAATCCGATCACAGGAACCCGAATTTTGGGCCTTTGCAGAGGATTTTTGGGCCTCATGCCCTGGTAAGTTTTAATTTAAATAAACTATACTAACATTTTGCTGTGGTTATATATTTCTATAAATAGTTTGTTTCGCTCTGCCTTTGGCATAAGCGATTATAACGAGTTTTGGGTGTTGTGCAGAAAATTCGTTCACATCAAGAGTCCACAGCTCATGAATTTCGACCTGCAGCGATTTTAAGATCCCTTTATTGACTGCCCACAAGGACTCTCCACACAGTGCGTAGTTACCAAGTACGCTCAGTTCGCGCAGTTGGCCACATTGTCGCAACAAAGGTTCCAACAATGCGTCCGTAAGTTGGCAGAAATTGAAATCAACTATCTGCAGTCGCTGCGCCACTTGCTCCAGACATCTAAGGTAGTTCTCATTAAAGTTCGTGTAGTTCAACGTAAATTGCTGCAGGCGACCTGCAATAGCGCCTGCGCACAAAGGCTGCAACAAATCGAGTACCTTCTTATCGGATAGGGAGTATCCAGCACTCAGATGAAGGCTTCTTAAGTTTCCGCCAATCACTTCGAGTTGCTCCGCGTTATAGGTTGGGAAATTTCGCAGAGACACTGTCAAGACTTTTAAGCTTGCTATTCTTCTGTAAGCAATTGCGTCAATCCTGCTGTCAATGGTCCCAATTAATTGAAATGCTTCACTGATGGTCAAGTATTTGCATATTTCGAGAATGCAGTCGTCGTTTAAGTCCAGCAAACCGGGCTGGACGTCA
This sequence comes from Clusia tigrina, assembly GCA_920105625.2. Lineage (NCBI taxonomy): Eukaryota > Metazoa > Arthropoda > Insecta > Diptera > Clusiidae > Clusia > Clusia tigrina. The sequence goes on along the minus strand of OV050033.1, from coordinate 36,159,130 downwards.
CCGCCACCTGTATCATTAGTCTGCATCTGTAAAATGAGAAATCAAAATGTACTAGCGCTGATTTATTTATAGATTTCTTAAGAGATACTATGTTAGTCAATGATCCAATTATTTTAACAAAAACAACACTGGTAACATATTAACAAATCTATTTCGCCAGCATACCATCAAAGCAATTAGAAAAAACAAGCATTTCCTTCTCATAGAAGTCGATATTACCTTAGGTATGGGGTTTGTTTTACATCCCAATTTGCAAAACAAGTCAAATGTATTATGGAAAAGAGCGAATTTCACCCTTTGCAGATACTCTTTAGAGGACATAAATGACTTACATCATCCACTTCATTGTTTTCCGAATCCATCATCTACTTTTATTGTAGCTATTCGTAATGCAATTGCATTTGCGATGCTCAAGTTTGAGAAAATTTATGTTCAATATTTAATATAAAGAAAACAAAATTAGAAAACCCGCGTGATTCTTGTTGCTTCCTCTATTTTGTTCGACAGTCACTTCTCCGCTTTCAAAATTAAGTCACTCAAAGTGTAAAGCGTGCTTAGGCGATCAATCATCAATACATGACGTCAATCATGTAGATATTAAGTGAAAATGTGTGTGTGCATCACATGAACACCCCAGCAGAAAAGGGTGGTACTGACCGTAGTCTCCAAGGAGAGATTTCATTGCTCCCTGGAGTACTCCCTTTGGCCTCTTTTTACATAGACATGCCATTGGAGGTGAGATCAGAGCGAAAAGCTGAAAAGTTTTTTTTCTGAGAGAAAAATATGTTTTGTATGAAAGAACTCCCTTTAACATTCTTTGAGGGTATAAAAGGGAGTACTCCCTTTGGGCTCCTTTTTACATACGCAGGGGAGTAAAGAGCGAAAAAACTGTGTTTCATGAGAGAATTCCTTTTAACAGCCTTTGGGAGCATAAAGGGAATACTGCCTTTGGCGTCCTTTTTACATAGGCATTGTAAAAACATTGGAGGCGAGTACTCCCTTTAATATCTTTTGGAAGCATTAGGGGAGTGCTTCTCATCTCACATGAGAGTACAAATTGTTTACTGCAATGAAAAGTCAATTTCAGGCCCTTTCCAATTTTCAGATTATACAAAAATTTTAACAAAAGGAAACAGTTTAAATTATTTGACAAATTAGTCAAGTCAATCAATACCAAAAATAAATTTTCACCAGGCTTACTTTACAGAAGACGGACACTCAAAGCCGAACAATAAACGCACACTGAGCAAATAGAAACTTTCAATTTTCAGTTATACAGTGAGAGTAGAAGAGAAGGAATGGAGCTTCCATGCACAAGAAGCTTTATATCAAAAGCAATACGCAATTGCTGTTGAGAGCAAAAAAGTTTTCCAATGAAATATGCATCACCATATCAATACTCCCTTTATACTCCCCGGGGGAGTATTTGAGGTCAACTGATTTACCGTTTAATGACCCGGTTAATTACAGAATGTATGTAGTAGAAAATTTTTTGGAATCTCAGATCCCTTGTGACCGTTCATTCCTTCAGTACCAACATCGTCAACCTAAGACCGCATTTTCTGGCTTTTTAAAATAATTATTTTGTTTGACTAATGTTCGAATTTTTACTGGAGCAGAAGGTTCCAAGAATAAAATTAGCCAGAAGATAACGCTGCTCCTAAATCCAACTATCTAGAGGTACTTTAAAGGGATTCCATCTACTTTTTCATTTAATAATGAAATTATGAAAACTCAATAATATATGTGTATTTAGCCTGTACTGGGCTCTATATATATATATATAGTTTGGACCAATTCACATATATTTTTAGATCCACTCGAACGACGCTCGGTAATCACACAATACCACATCGTGGTCACGTTTGTGTGTGGCCCAACAAGGCACTGCCGCGGTCACACGTCGACTGGTATTTTCACCGCTCATACTCAATGGCGTCCCTAGTCAGATGAGTAAGCGGCTTAAGTATTTTCGTTTACTCAAGAACGGTTGTTTTTGTGACTTTTGGAGGCTTTTGCTTGTTTTGACTATCAACTTTCGTCTCGTCAGTTGAGAACTTGGTTGAGGGACAAAGGAGAGGAGAGTAGACAACGATTCATTCGAACAGAGAATTCCCGATTCTTTTTTTACATCTTCTGTTGTGATGTTCGAGTTTTATGTGATGTGGTTGCTGAGGTTGATTTGCATATTTAATATCAACTGCGCAACAAGAAAAATAAATACAGGAGATTCTCCGAACATTTGCTGGGTACGAGATTTGTACTCAATTCATTCGGAGTTCCTTTGATCGGCCAATAACAAAAATGTATCAGTTATTATATTGGTGGAACTAACTGGAGAAGGCAAGCGCTTCGCAGAGTTGCCTGGAGAGAAAAGCAATACGGTATATTAGATATGACAGTTGTGATCACATGGATCAGTAATGACAAATGTAGTAAGACACAAAAGATCGTTTAAGTCGCAATATCGGCCATGGGGCAAATTACTTAAACAAAATTATGACAAAATCTTTGTGTAAAAGTTCAATACAACTATAAGACACTTCATGAACTGTATAATAGAACAATGTTTCCGCTTTGGGCCTCATGTCAGTACCTGATATTAAGTAACATACGATTAAGTTTTTTACATGTACCTTTTCTGTCCACATGTGCCCCGTGTCAATATATGGAGTGTAAGGACGTGAACATAAACGATGTTAAAAAAGTTAAGAATGGTGACCATATTTTGGTTAAAATTTTAATGGAGCAAAACATCTTCTCAAATTTTTGTTACTAGTTCAAAAGAAAATAAGGTGGATATATTTAAGAGTTCTATTTCGTTAATTACCACATTTTATTTTGTATACTATGGAATATATAAGTGATCAAATAGGAAGAAAATTTAAGAGACTTATAGTCTCATTAACTATAATAAAAAATAATTGCTGAAATTTGTTTCCATACCTTTCTATGAATAAATGTAGAGAAAAATGCTTCGTACACAGAAATTGATCAAACCAAGAGGAAAAAGCAATTCGCGTCATTACTCCGACGCTTGATAAAGTATTCCTTGAAGTTCATGTGCTTTGGGGGTGATGATACTGTGATTAGAGAAGGAGCAGATCGTTATCGAACTGAAAAAATGTGAATAGAACCAAGTTACAGAAAATTGTGATCACCTTCTCGGACATTTTCCGGTGAACCGATGTCGCCTGAAAAAATTTACCCAAGGGTTACGTGGTAATCCCGATCGTAATGCATTTAAACTTTATTTCCCTCCTTCATTCTTAGATGATGGTAATGCATCCACCAAAATTCTTTTTTATTTAATTATTGAGATTGTTAGTCGATTGTTACTATTGTTTTTGCGACAAAATCATTAATCATCATTCACTTGCTCTTTCTGCCCCTTAATTTTTTACTATCTTGAATCCTAAATCACAATAATATATATTTGAATTTAACAAAATATCGGGTCATGGGAGTGTGGAGTGTTTCAATCTGCCCTATCAACAAGTTTATTCACAATATGTATTTATCTGTTTAAAAAACATTTTATTTATGAAAACTTTAAATTCAATCAAAACTAATAACATATGTATATTTATTATTATTATTTTATATATTATTATTTATTATATATTATTATTTATTAAAGAGGTGCTTACTTTCTAATAAATATAATGAACTTCGGAAACAACTCAATTTTACACTGGAGAATAAACATCAATAAACACAGTCACAATTGCGTCCAGCAAACTGACAGCTGTACATTTCTTGCACATTCACAATAGAAGGCAAACAGTGCGTTATGAAATTCTGTATCCACATTCACACAAAAAGTAAATAATCATGCAACCCCCAATAGCTCTTGAGTCATGACCGTTGAGAATGGACATGTATGTGGATGTGAACTGAAACAATGTTTTGTTTTATATTTCGAAACTACTCAATGTAAAAGAAAGGAACAAATAATAGGCTTGATTCTAGTAAGTATAATTTAGAAATACATTCTTTATATTGTTACGAAATTGCCCTCTTGACAATTTACTCTGTTACAAAATTGCCCTCCTGACAATTTCTCTAACTCTCTGTACTCGGACTCGTACCACTGGATTGTGTAGTAATCAAACAATCGCTGGTTAAATTAAAATAATTAGCTTTATTTAATTATTGCTATTTACACATTTAATATTAGGCTTAAAGTTTACTTAGTTATTACTTGCACTTTATTTCACAAACCATTAGTCACTTTATTTAATAAGTAATTTCATCACTTTATTTAATAATGAATTTCATCACTTTGCAAAATTACAAATACTGCCAATACTGCTGCTTCGATTAAAATGCCTGCTGTACACACTTTTACGATCTCTGATCTACTGTCTTCCACTTTGAACAGTCTTGTCGCTTTTATAGTTTTCGAATGGTTGGTGTAGAAACTTCCACGCTATTCTCGTATATTCTAGAAGCTTCTATCCTCTTCGACAGAAGTCGAGAATATTCTTTTTGATATTACCGACAGATGGTTCTTGAATAAGCTTTTATTCGAATAGTTCGCATCTTGACTCACAGGGGGCACTCATTCTCCAGATGGGATCCTAAAAATATGCTATCCCGTTTCACTGATATGCAATCACGTTTCAATATGATACTGAGAGTAAAATATCTAAGTGCAATAATCATAATTAGAGGAGGGAAAGTGGTGATTCTTTGTTAATGTCACCAAAGAAAAGCACAAGCTTCCTTCCATAATTATTTTCGGGAACTTTGATAAACCAGGAAAAACCTTGGAACCTGGAACTATCTAAGTTTCAAATTTCGAAATATAATTTTATGTGTGTATGAAGGCGTGGCCTCTATCTGATTGACCACATTTCTTCTGTAGATGTTTGTAGTGTCAATATGCGTACTAATATATAATTTCGCCCAATAGTGGTCCTGGCTGAAAAATAACCCGTCCATTTCTTGTGTGGTGTTTAATGCTTTTAACCGCAACCTTCCTGTGAAATATCGTTGATTAATCTTTAATAGGAATCTAGTAATGATTTTTGGTTAATTGTGGGCGGGGAAGTAGTATTGTGACCCATATTTTGCACACACTCCATATGGAGCCCATGTACATTTCATTCTTAATCCGATGGCATTAATACGATTATAAGTGAGCTAATTTTAGTTTTAGACCCAGAAGTTTCTTATATCAAAAGTGGTCGTATCATTTCACTGATCAACCTATTTTCTTGCAATTAGCTTTATAATTCTCTTAAATTTTCGTCCATAAATCTAATTGATCTAAAGTTATGAATATTTGTTAATAGTGGGCGTGGGAGTTAATATATACCACCCATATTCTGCATTCTGTTTAGTAGGAGACATATCTACATAACCACCAAATATCGTCAATATTCCATTAATTTCCAAATAGCGTCAATATTCCATTAATTGGACGGAAGTTATATTCATTTAAAAAAAGGTTGGAAAAAGTTGCATATATGGGAGGTAAGCATGGTCTTTGTTCAAATGGGCTCATATAACAATCTGGTTCTGTATCTTTGTCCAGACTATACCATACATATAAACACTAAAATGTATACTTTTGCTGACGACACTGCGATACTCTGTTCTCACTCAGTAGCGGACGCTACATCAGTCTAAATCCATATTTGCGAAGGATTGAAACCTGGCTCTGTAGCTAATCTATTACAATTTTGTTTCTGTTGCAAATGTACTGGATTCTGATTCTGTTGCCGTTTCTGCCCAACGTCGTTCAGCACCTTAAAGAGTATCAGGAAGTCGGTTTGTTAGAACTTCAGGTTTCTCTACTGGGTTTTGGGATATTTGGTGCATATTTTTGGTAACGTCAATTCCAACTTTTTACTGGTCTAAATTTTAAAAACTTTATTTTGTTTCATTTATATCGAGTGCATATAAACGAAACAAAATAAAGTTTCTAAAATTATTATTTATAAATATTTGGGGTTTCAAGGCATAGAACTGCTTTAATGGCTGATTACCATGAAATCGATTTCTTTGACTGAAAAACTGAATTCAAACGTTTAGATGAATATAACGAATGCATTACTTGTATGTATGAGGACGTAATGACCCAACCCACGCTAATAATATTTGTATGTTAAATTTCGGTTTGCAGATTGTAATTTACGTGACATTATAAAATATGGAAACAGCGATGTCCTACTAATAGTTCGTTTGCTGGAGTGTGATACGAAATCCTCTATTTCATAAGTCTGCTTTAAATAAGTCGGGACATAAGCAGTATTTAAAATGTTTTTATTCAATAAAATTGTCTCACTCTTCCTAATAATCCGTGTTATTCGTATCACTGCTGCGAGTTCTGGTGTCTAGAAGATCTTTAATATCTGCGTGCTTATTCTTTTTCAACTGTGAATCGTGTGTGCGTGTGTGCCATATCGTCGTAACATAAGTTGGGGTCTAAAGGTCCCTTCGGATCTTTGTTCGTGGCCTCAGCATGGACTTCCTTTAAATCCTTATTAAGATTTGGTCCCATCATCTTTCTCATTCGTTAGTAATTTTTCGGGAGTCTTGTCTTACAAAATACTAAGTAGAACTCGGTCCGTCACATTCCTTTCTAGTATGTTTTTCCGTAGCCTAAGACTTCCTTTAAACCCTTATCATGATTTGATCCCGTCATCTTTCGTTAATTAGTAAGATATTAAAGAGTTTTCGTGGGTGTCGATTATGCCAAAGATTTTGGTTTACGTATGTGGAGAACTATTTCAATTACTGACGATTTCGTGCGCTTCAGTAAAGTAGCAGTTAATTACTGTATTGGGATGGTTTAGTTCCGACAAGAATTTAGCAAAGTCTGACCTGAATGAAAGTCAATAGCACCAGTATCGGAATCAGCCCTATCACCCGAATACATTGTAGAATATCTACGAACGTGAACCTCCGCTACAAATAAGAAGAAATTATAAGCGCTAAATCTATGTGGACTCGAAAAAGTGTGGCCAAATTTTCATGCTACGAAAGAAGAATAGGTAGGTAGGTAAAATGGCTGACAACCTTCGGATTGCCCCAATTAGCACTAGTGCCGTTTTAATGTAATATCCTCACGAGCCTAAATACGGAAAAATGAATTAACTATGAATTACAACCAAACGGAGTTGTTAATAAATTTGAAAACTTTCTAAGTATTATTATTATTGTGTAGGGGATTTAAAGCACCGCGACCTTTCGATATATTGTGCCCAGAGGTTTCACATCACTGGCAGAGCCCTGGAAGAATCCCAAGTATTTCCTGCTGGTGTGGATGAGAGCCGGATATTGTGTCAGCACATGCAAAGACGTCTCCTCTTCCTCCATACAGAATCTGCATTCCCATCCTCATCATATGTGAGCTCAGTTTACAGTGTCCTGTGAGTAGGCCTGTCATCATCCTAAGATTATTCTTAGAGACATTGATTAGTGATTCGAATCTTTTTAGGTCGTATGTCCCTAGCAGACTCTTTGATACCCTTACTCCTGGTGTGTTAGCCCAATAATAATATGAATAATAATAATCTAGAGTAATGCGCAGACTCTTCAGAAAAGGACTTCCGAGAAATTTGAGTCTCATGCGAGCGAAGGCCGGGCAATCGCAGAGAAACAACTGTACGGTCTTTGCAATGTGCATTGAACGGAATGCCTATTTTATCGTCGTGCCGATAGTCCATTGATCTGTGCAGACAGCTATAGTGGTGTGTCTTGGTTTATTAAGAAGACGATTCGTTCTTCTTGCACTGTAATTAGGTCACATTATTCTCGAAATGGCATTTGTCACAATGTTTTTCCACCTCTCCTGAACCTTGTGGAGGAAGTGATTATATGTGTATATTTCCCTTAACAAAGGTTAGGGTGACGTCCGCATCCATATAAGAAAACGTTTGGTCGATTTCCGACGAGTCTATTCGTGCTAGCTCATCGGACCTCTCGTATCGTTCAATGCTCCTGTGTCCCGAAACCCAGACGAGGGATACTGTGCTACAGGTCGACAATGAGTTAAATTCCTCCTAAAAGAGGCCGATTAGCTTAGAGTTGAAACTAGCGCCCTAATTGTTCCTTGGCTGTCGGATTAGGAAGTTTTAAGACATTTATTTAAATAAAAGTGATTATCCACAAGATTATTCACTTGACTTTTGGTGATTTTAGTTTTTTTTATTTATTTATTTTTTCCTCTTACGAATTGATATTCCGGATGAATTCAGTGATGCCCCTCTGGGAATTTCGAGTTGACGTTCGTGGCCATTCGAGTTCTATGATAACACTTTCGTAGCTTCCACGAAATTGAACCTTCGATGGATTCTGTCCCAGGACCGAATACCTCGGAAGAATGATACCACATCCCTTTAAATTTTATAAACTCCCAGATGCCTTTAAATGTTATGAAACGGTGTTATTGATGAATTGATGCTCTTATTCCCGCCAGTGACGCAGAACAAGCAAACAAGAACAATTTTAACTTGATTTTTGTGCTCGTCTCGTTGTTTTTGCTGTGCTCATATTTTCCACACTTGACGTTGGAAATTTGCTCATAATAGGATTAACTCACTACTTAAATTGGAATTTGCGATCATTGTTTATTTTTCAGACAGCGTTCCAATGAAGTGGAAGTTATCATTGGCAAAGTTGGTAGTGGGATTTATGTATGCATGTGTGTATGTGTGTGACAAATTAGTTCACATGCATTTATTAAGCAGGTGAGACTTGAGCAGCACCGAAGCGAGTGTCATGGGGAATTGAATGCAATGAATGCGGCGATTGACAAGTGCATTTTATTATTGTTGTTATGTGCATGAACAATTTAAATCCAGCAAGTGCGTTTTGTACAAAAATAAATACGATATTGTTATGTATGTGCGACTGCATGGACAAATATATATGTATGTACGAGTATATATCTACATAGCGAGCTGACAATGAGTGGAAGGATAATTTTTCATGAGAGCTTTACGCATTTCGGCTGACTGATGTTTGGTGTGCGTGCGTGGTCTCGGACTCCGCCTCCAGCTTCACTGGTGGCCGCTGCTTTGGCTTTCGTTCTGCCTGCGATGCTAGGCGCTCGCATTGGCATTTCACTACTAAACTAAATTTTCCACATCGTTAATTTATATTAATATGATTTCTGTGTCACATCAACCACCGTCAGCAGCAGCGGCATTCAGTATTAGCAGCGGCTTTAGCGTCACTGCATCCGCCTGTCATGACACGGTGCGGCACGACACTGCCTGGCGTGGCCGTGCTTGCTCCGGCAGACGCACTGGGTGAGCAGTGGCGCGACCTATGGCGACGCAATGTTTATCTAAATTGTTATTTTTCACACTCACGCAGTTCAATGAATTCGGGAAATTACGTTTGGGACTTTGTGTTGTGTCGTCGGTGTCGCACTTTAGCTCCGGAGACCATCTACAAGTACGTGCGTGGGGATGTATGCGGTGGAATATGCAGGCGCGAGAATGTGTGCGAGTGTTTGTGTGCTTACTTGTGTTTGTTGAGCTTCAACGCAATGGAAAAGCGCTAAATTTAAGATTGGTATAAAACTCAATTTCGCTCTATTGTGTTGAACCACTTATTAACGTACCTAAACCTACTAAATACCCCTGCAAGGACACCCACACACATCCTTACAGCGCAGTATAAAAAATACTTGTCAATAGTGGAATAACGAAGAAGGAAAATGCCAAAGCACAATATTAGTATAGTACCTCCTTGAAGCCAGTTTGGTAGTTATTTTAACATATTTTAATATACGAGTATCTTAAATTCAATCCTTCAATCGGTGGCGGTGGTGGTTTCAGGTTCAAAAGAAGATGGTGCCAACTTGGATGATAAATACTGTGCTACTTCGTCCTTGTTGAACTCGCTTTCTTTGTGTGCGCATAATTGAATACATTTTCCCCTGTGAAGAGTATCTTCAAATTGTCGTTTAGAATAGTAAAAATGAGTCACATAAGCAATGGATTAATCCATCAATGTTTGTTGATTGTGACTTTTCAGGAGATATATAAGATATTTATTTTGAAGAGAATATGATTTTTAGCTCAGCTCCTTCCACCGAGTAACAGGATAGTAAATTCAAAGTTTTCAATTCAAGGCTACGATAAAGTTATCAATGGAGTAGAGGGACACATAATATGAAGACCGCTCAGTTCCTGGTTTTCTAAAAGAAACTGCTTGTATACTTTTACTCGTATGAGAAACTGTTTCTTCAATAGAATAAATGAATGAATGAAATAAAGAGGGAAAATGCACCTCGACCAATTTGATCTATTGTACTCCTCCTGCATGTACCTATTAAAGGTCTTCTATTAGTCCAATAGTTCTAAGGAAACTTAGCACTGAGTTAGGGTCCATTGCTCTAATGTCTCTGCCCTTGGACCAGTAATGTCCCAGATATTTCTTCCTACTGTGAGCTAAGGATAGGCAGTTCATTAGATCAGGTGGTCTGGTGTTTCTTCTGCCTCCGTGCAGAACCTACATGTGTTTACTGGTGAGAGTCTCAGTTTCATGAGGTGGTTTCTTAAACGACAGTGGCTTGTGAGGTGACCTGTCAGAGTACTTAAATTGCTTTTGCTACAACTTCTTCAACAGAAGTCGAGTTTTCATTCGGATGGAAAAGTGTTTAGCAGATGATACAAATGCAAAATGGAATTTGAACATTTATAACAAATTGACTCAACTAACATTAGTTGACAAATAATTTTAGCAAATCTAGGTAATACTGAATAAAATTAGTATTTCATTTCAATCTACTACCAGTCAACTAAATAGAAGCTTGCACTTTGGGAAGAAATGAATGGCGTTGGTACTGTACAAGAGTTCCTACTGTAGAAGGAATGTTCGGTGCGAAGGTCCCTGAACGGGTAAACTGAAAATAAAATACATAATATTAAACATTGCATACAAAAATAATTACTCAAATATATATTTGAGTATCAAGAACACAATTTCAGGCAAGTATTTCAGCTTCGAAATTAATAACCAAGCATAAATATGATTCATCTAATACAGAAGTTCCTCAAAAGAAACGTGTATGATTTTACGATAAAGATAATACAACTGAAAACAAAGATGGAATTTGCTCTTATGACCTTGGGAATTATTTGAATAAAAGTATTGCAGAAAACGATTACTGACAATGAATTATATCAGTTAATCGCCACACAACCGGAATAGAAGTTTTAGCGCAACTTATTATTCGACCACCATAAAATATGCTTAGATTTTCAATGTATGATTCTATTACTCTACTATTTTTAAAGCCGCATATTGTCATCCATGTTGACTATTTTCTGATATTTTGGCTATATGGCGGACAGGTGTAAGGGTGTGGGGAAGTTGATCCACTAGAATTTTAACAGCATGTGCTGTACCATGATTAAGGAATGCAAATAAACGATAAAAGATGAACAAATATTATATATAGAGCGTATTTTGGAATAATGGTGTTACAACGCTTGGCCCATATAAATTCAATGGTGTCATACAACATTTCTTGTCGATTATAATGGATTTTATTTGAGGTTGAATTATTTGCTAATAAAGGGCTGACCAAAATAGACGAGCCGAAACGTAACGAGTAAGTTCAAGCATATGTGAATCAATGTTAATAGCCAAAATGGCCGTACGTATTTGATCAAAACTGAACGAAACATTTAGACGTGACGATCGGTTCCGTAAAGGTAGGACCAAAATAGACGAGACGTAACGATAGCGATTTGACGAACGTCTGCACTCGTTACGTCGATTTTGACATTTGACCCAAAATGTAACGCGATTAAATTGTAGCAAAATTCCGGCATTTTAATTTTAATTTGTTTTTCAAAATAACAATCGTGTCAACAAAGTAGCTGCTGTGACGAGTAGCAGACGTTTGCAGTGCGGTTCTTAAGGGCCGACCAAAATAAACGAGACGAAACGTGACGAGTAAGTTCGAGCATATGTGAATCAATGCTAATAGCCAAAATGGCCATACGTATTTGATCGAACCTGAACGAAACATTTAGACGTGACGATCGGTTCCGTAAAAACCGAACTTCAAACGTCTGCTACTCGTCACAACCTCTTCTTTGTTGACACGATTGTTGTTTTTTAAAGAAATTAGAATTAAAATGCTACAATTTAATCGCCGCTGTGGGGGATGAGCTCGGAATTTATGTAAAAAGCCATCCATCGATGCGTTTGATAGCGTCACATTTTGGGTTAAATGTCAAAATCGACATAACGAGTGCAGACGTTCGTCAAATCGCTATCGTTACGTCTCGTCTATTTTGGTCCTACCTTAAGTCCAACAATAAAAAATGAAATAATACAATGCTTGGGAAAAATGTGTTTAAAATATATATATATATATATATATATATATATATATATATATATATATATATATAATAATATATATATAAATATTTGTGGATAATTAGGTTAGGAAAGGTTAAACTGGCTGGCCGTGAAGGCCACACATACATCTGCTAGATCCTTTGCGGTGCCAGATGGATATTCGTTTAAGAGCTGTAGTATAAATAGTTAAACCGAGAGACGCTCTTAGAAAATCTTAAGAGCGAAACTGTCCCTAATTGTGCGACCTCTTCTAGTCCTTCTGCCAAAGGGGCTCCCAGATGTATTAGGCACGTTTTCGATGTTGCAGGGGATAGGCATAAAAGATGCTCCAAAGTTTCCGTTGTGTCCTGTTGACCACATTTCCTGCATTCGTGGATACTTAATTATTATTAATTATTTCCTAATGTTAGACACGACATAAGAAATAAGAAAATCCAATGCAATTTGGAATAATAGAAAGACTATTTCAAAGTGGACGACGAAGATAAGTATTAAATATAATATAAGAAATCAAAATCGAATGCTGAATATGTGCAACAATATTATCTTGTTGCTTTCGTTCTTGACTTATTTTTTAATGAAAACTATTTCTTTTCATTTTTATATACGAAAGAGGAGGGAGCGGTGTTATCATTCTGATTTACCATACCGAAAATTACCTTAGACATGCTCCTAATGATGATATCTGAATAAAATCCACATCTGTTTAACTCGCAAGCATATGTAAGGGTAAAGGATATTTCGGAGTCGGTCTAATCAGATTTCAGACATGATGCTCCAGTTATACTACGGAGAATTCGTTATGAAGATGTTTTATATTATTGAGGGTAATGGAGGGACATCACTTTATTTTAAATGTAAAAGGAGCGTGACAGCTCCTTGTCTCATTTACTCGTATTCGCCAGGAGCCAACCACTGCTCTATTCTCCGCAGGTGCTTATTTGGTTTTGGACTGTGTTTTAGGACAAGAATTAGAGCTTAGTATATCTGTGTCGTCGGCAAAAGTTATTAGATTTATGCCAGTTGGCTAATCGGATGAATAGATTAGACACAATAGGGGGCCCAGCGTGGTTCTCTGTGGCACTCTTGCTCCAATGTTTTAGTCGCTGGTACATGCATTGTGGGAATAGAGAGGTATCAACAAAATTTTACCGTGTGAATTTTCGAAGCAAAGCTGCAATAAGCAGCTGATCAAAATACATGGAGTTTAAAGCGTACATCAGTGCTGGAATTCAGTTAAATTGGTGATGCTTTCATCTCTAACAACAATTCAACTTACGGGCGGTTCAGTTACGGGAGCTCCTTGCTAATTAGCAATATTTCGAAGAGTATCACAAATTTTTGAATATTCGATCACTCATTAAATGGAACGAAATTGTTCACAATGTTGTTCATTTCGATAAATTAAATAAAATAAACGTAAATAAATATAACTCACAATTATTTACAAAATAGAAAATGTGCAGCATTGAAAATATCGCTAAACTAAGTAGAACACTTTAATAATCAAAACTTAAAATAGAGTTTCATTTCCTAATCTATCCAAGAGGGTTCGGAAATTTGTAACAAATTTCAGAGCGAATGCACGACACTTCTTCTTGTGTAGACTTGCATCTTTTAAACCTTAAAATTACAAGGTCTCTGCAATGTCCTGCACCCACTTATGAGTATTTAGGTTATCGAAACAAATGAGATCTCTAATTCCATAAATTGAAAATGATATTACGAACACCCAAACGGCACAATGACAATTTCAAAGAATACTTCATTTAATTTGTTGGGAAAATATGTCGCAACCAGTGCATTAAAGGCCATTAGTGTAAATACAATTAGCTTTGTCGGATATACCAAGGGCAGGCAGAAGTGGTTGGACACCACAGCAGCACTGCCTTCAAAATTAGTTACAATTCGCAGCTAATGGAAACCACAATGAAATAGGAAGTGTATAAATGAGGGTACTAACATATAAGTGTATATATATATATATATATATATATATATATATATATATATATATATATATATATATATATATATGTATATATACACACATATATATATATATATATATATATATATATATATATATTTATTTATTTATTTATTTTTTATACCTGAATTATGTCTGTATGGGTCTTGGAAAAAGGACTTTGACTCGAAAAGAAAAATATTTTAGAAATAAGTATTTCGGGCCAAACACTGCGAGACCATGCCTACCAGTAAGTAAGTATGTATAAAGCTTAATAAGAAAAATAATTGTTGACTGTTTCAAAAATTCCAGTAACATTTTTATTCGTATTTCGCGGATGTAGTTGAAAAACAGCTTAAGCCGCCAAAAGTTTAAAATCCAACTCCCCACATGTGGAGCATGATCTGAACGATCTGATGGGTTAAAATATTGATGTACTTTTATGTGCATTACTTTTTCACCCAAAATTAAAAGATAACGCAGGAATATAATATTTGAGCAATGAAACCAATATAATCAAATATATTCAACAACTCTCCCAGGATACATCACCCCTTTAAGTACTTACAGCACTGTTGCTTTGTGAATAATATTACCTTGCTATGAATGCCACCTCTCTGAATTTGTTGAACTATATTCTGCTAGGCTACAATTGGTTAATTAAAGTCTACGGTATTAATACTGTAAACATACTAAATATACGAGTATATAGATAGTTAAGATTATTTATCAGCGAATTATTGACAAGACAAGTTGCACACGGTATTTGCAAGTGTGTAATAATTGTCAGAAGGAGAATTATTGAAACATTTTGGCAGATCCTATAGCTATTTCGGACACGCCACATCAGAGATCTTTCAATGAAAGGCAATTTTTTCCCAAGCATTGCTGAGCATTTTGTATTCTTATTTGGATACCTGCCACTTCTACTTCTGATAGTTGAAAACCCGCTTAACCGCAGAAACTTAGTATACACCTTTTTTACCTATTTTAAAAGTAAAAGGTATAAACAACTCTAGGATAGAGGCAAAAAATGTATCTAAACAGGACGGTGATACGCTGGACTATTCATATATGGAGGGAATCAAAGGAGAAAATCCAACCCAGCGTTTGTTCTCGCGTGAAGTGGCTCCACCTCATATAATTTCAACATGGAGTGAGTTGCTATTACCAATTTTGCTAAGTATCTTAGGAAGAAGCGTTTTGGATTGTTTAGAAAACGTTATAGGAAAATTTTCTAATTCGAATTTTGAGTTTCAAATACGAATTTTGTTCTTAGGTTATATTTAGATTGTGTTTTCAACACAGTTTCAGAGTATATTATTTACATTTTGATTACTTTAATCAACAGAGTAAAACAATAAAACAACACTTTACATTGTTATCGAATAAAAAGGGGTGGAATACGCATCACTCTAACTCTCCCGAAAAAAATTGGCGTACCACTATGGAAGGAACTCATTTAAATTTGGTGTAAAAGTGCGGTTAAGCTTGAATGCACTACATCTAAAAAAAGAATCTACTGACCCCATGGAGATTTCGTTAGATCCAAAACTAGGCGTGGCTGTAAGGTCGTTTAATGTGCCCCTCATCAGTATCACAATCGAAATTACATACTTCAGCAATGTTAATCTGTTTGTCCGAGTTGGGTAGGTTTTCTTTTAAGGTATAATGGTATATAGCATCACGTGGATCAAGAGTTAGCACCAATTTCGTGTTCGACGTGTATATCAAAATATTAAACTTTCATTTAAAATTGCCAAGGCTTTATTTTGTGTATATTCGTACCATGGTTTTCTCAAAATATAGGTAGAATCAAACGAATGACACGACCACAGGCCCATATTGATACCATCTGACCTATATGAAATGTTATAAAGAAACAGGGGTAAGGATTACTATAGGTACGTCTATATAAAACTCCAACATTCGCTCTTCGCACAGAATCGTGCTCACCATTCAATATCAACGCAAGATCTATCAAAAGAATGTGCACGGAAGATTGAAACAACAAAAGTGAAAGAAATTTCGAAACTTGTGGAAATGTTTATGTTGATCAATGGAATCAACAACTTACTGCCGATTAATGGCTAAAAATAGTGAATAACAAATGGATTGTTTTTGGTCTTTTTAAGAATCAAGAACCAGTTTGTTTTTGTTTTTATAAATTGTCAAATATTTATCTCGGCAATTTATTGAATGAACTTTCAACCGTTGTTTTTAGAATCAGTATAAAATTTTTTAAATAACAGAAATATAGAACAAAAAGAAGTGTGTTTGATTAGATAACGGAAGAATAAATAAGTATTGATATTTCGTGTTCTTGTTCATATATTTCTCAAAAGCACATAAAGGAGGGTTTTGAAAATCTTTAAAAGAGAATATCGTGCTGTAGCATGCTCCCTTTGACGAGCCCCCAGCTCCCCAACTGTGCGTTTTAACACCGCATCCTACACTTACTTATTATCTACACAAAATGACGGATACTGCACCGATGGAGTGACGTGAACACGTGATTCCTGGCCCCTTTACTTCTTGGGCAATTGTTCCGCTTTTTTAAGGCTTACCTTGTTTTTAGGAGCACTGGTAAAGGTGGGCCCGCGAGGGCTCTGCTCACTTTCATTGATGTTATATCAGAATTTAGCTGAGAACCGTAACACTTTGATTCAATTCCGTTTCGTCTTTTTTATGTTCTCCAAAACAAAACCGGAGCCACTATTTATCACTTATAATATCAGGAATTGCCGTATTATTATTCAAGGATATATAATATTCCCAAGTTACAGTTTAGACGGCATACACGATCTCATGATAATTTAAATATGCCAACAAGTCCGTGCGCTCCCTTTGACCTCTCTCACTACTTTACTCGTACTCATATATCTTCTAACTAATATCTTCTGACTAATTCATTATTATTATTACTATATTTTAAAACATAATTAATTATGACTGTAAGGAGTTAGAAATGAGTACTAGCTACTGAGGCTTTCGATTCGAAGAGAACCAAGACCAAGCCCGTGGCAGGATTTGAATCTGACACCCTCTGAGTGTGAGTCTAGCATTTTTACCACAAAACCTCTGAGAGCGGCTAACGAGGCTAATTTATATTGGTTATTGGCGATACGTGTTTTTCTGGAATTAACGAAGGATTAAGGGACATTAATAGATACCTATTTCCTGAAACAGATGAACACAATCTTCGAAACTATTTTCCAGAAATTCGGTTATCGGTAATAAGTAAAATAACCTCACATCTTTATAATCAAACAGAAAACTTTTAGTTTCCAATGTGTTAGCATGATATATCTATGGTCAGATAGTTTACTATAAAACAAATACAACCAATGGTTATAAATAGCTAAGAATAAGACCAAAACTGCATTTACCACGAATGTAGCGCATCTCAGTGACAGGCGTGACCGAGAGTTACTTTCTTAGTGGTTTTTGTGCTACGAAAGGATTTCGATTTGTTGAAACATACATACTCACCTTTCATTTGTCTTTTGTCCTGAAACAGATGAACACAATCTTCGAAACTATTTTCCAGAAATTCGGTTATCGGTAATAAGTAAAATAACCTCACATCTTTATAATCAAACAGAAAACTTTTAGTTTCCAATGTGTTAGCATGATATATCTATGGTCAGATAGTTTACTATAAAACAAATACAACCAATGGTTATAAATAGCTAAGAATAAGACCAAAACTGCATTTACCACGAATGTAGCGCATCTCAGT
The DNA here is from genome assembly GCA_920105625.2 of Clusia tigrina. Classification (NCBI taxonomy): domain Eukaryota; kingdom Metazoa; phylum Arthropoda; class Insecta; order Diptera; family Clusiidae; genus Clusia; species Clusia tigrina. The sequence goes on along the minus strand of OV050033.1, from coordinate 36,141,077 downwards.
GACAGGCGTGACCGAGAGTTACTTTCTTAGTGGTTTTTGTGCTACGAAAGGATTTCGATTTGTTGAAACATACATACTCACCTTTCATTTGTCTTTTGTCTGGGATTGCGTTGCTTATCTAATCGGAAGAGTTTTATCAACTTAACACTCACGCAAACACACTCACACACACACTCACACACACACGCCCATAAACTCACACACTGAATGCGAGTTTACCTTTCGGCTTCACTGTGAAACTAAATATGTATACAAACTCCGGAGTGTGTAAATACAATCAGCGGCAGGCCAAGCGGGAGATTTGAGCCAATTTCAATTAACTTGAAAGTTTACGCAGGAATCGGTTTTCGCAATGAACTGCCCCCCTCCGACACGTTTGTTGATTTCTGTTATTGTTATTGTTTTTGTTTTGTTTGGAGGGGGCTTTACGGTTTTTTTTTAACATGCAAGTTTGCTGAAAGTATTACATGCGGAATCAGAAAATTATAAAAACATAATGCAAATGAGGAAAAAACAACAATTTTGTTCAGCTGACGATTGTGTCAACTCTGAAATGCCAAATTTCCCACTTGATAAGAGCAGCGATAACGAGTCCCATGCCCACACCCATGCAAAATAATATAAGCGAGCACACATGACAACTGTCTCAGTACGAAAATGCAATACGAAAATGCTTATTTCCAAATGCTGATAAAGAAAATGGATCTAAAAATATTCTTAAAAATATTTTATTATTTTAAACAAAAACATTCAGAGTGCGGAAAAAACCACGGAAATTTTTTTAGCGGTAATTCAATGGGTTCCCCTCGTACGACAAAATTGAGACTCATCCGTAATAAATATATTATTTAATAGTTTGGAGAAATGAATGTAACTCAAATATATATATATATATATATATATATATATATATATATATATATATATATATATATATATATATATATATATATATATCAACTCACCCTTGAGCGAAATATACTAAAAATGCAATATCGACTTGATGTCTCTTTGTGTCTATTCTTTTTGGTACAAATTCAGTCTCTTGGTTCCATAAATAGAGCTGAACTCTGAATACAATTGGCAATCATATATGACCCAAAACTTTCATTCAAGAGCGATTTTACACCTCTTTCTGTCTATTATTGTTGCTTAAACTTATTAATAGGCATGCCTGAAACACTCTGCTTCTGCCAATAAAATGCTCTCATAGCTATTAGAAATTTTGTATTGTTTGGTACGATTTTCCGGAAACCCCACCCCTCTAAGTCCTTTAGGTTACATTTGAAATAGGAAAGCGAGAGAAGATTCTGTTCGGATTATACTGTTTAACAATTTGCACAACAGGAAATTCTGCACTAATTTAATAAAAAATATACAATTCGAATATAATTTAAATTCAACAAAAAGTAACAATTGGTAGAAATTAATGCAAACACTTAACAACATTATAAGAACAGTTCACTAAGCTAATATAAGGGATCTGAGACCAGTTTTACTTTTGCTGCCATTAAGGCCATTGTTGGTGATTGGGTTGCATGTGCACAGAATCGCGAATGGCTATGCTGCCTGTTATTTCAGATAGAAGGCTATGTCTCTTCTGTCACTTGGTAGGAGAGACTGCGGACTTCTGGTAGGACTGATGACAGTACATTTTTCATGGGATAAGCATATGCAAAGAAAGGCATTGCAGAGAGAGCACTTTGCCAGGCCTGTGAAGAGGAAGATGAGACGGTTGACCACTTTTTGTGCGTATGTCCCGCTTTCGCTAGAATCAGGTTCGAAGTATTTGGAACTGACATCCTAAGTAGTGAAACTTTGGCTGCTTAGAGACACAGGATCTACCAAGGTTTATTCACAAATCTGGTAAATGCAAAGAAAATTAAATTGGAACTTCAAATATTATTATTATTATTGACAGGCTAAAAGAACACCGCGACCTAAAAGATCTATTGTGCAGCCTCGTACCCAACTAAAACAGTCCTAGACTGTTTATAAATCTCGTAACTGCTGTGGGCTTAATTTTAACTAGGTGATTTGGAGATATGAACCCACTGCCTAGGTACTTATGTCTGCGTCTTGCCACCGCTGGGCAAGTGCACAGAATGTGTTCTGCCGTTTCCTGCTTCTCTTGACAGAGTCGACAAGAATCGTCTTCTACCACGCCTATTTTCTTTAGGTGGTAATTTAGTTTACAGTGTCCTGTTAAAAGTTCAGTGTATAGTTTGATGTCATTTCTGCTGAGGTTTAAAGAAGCATCTACCCTTATGTGTTCAGGATCAATGAGTAGTCTCGACTGCCGCATGCCTTTTTGGGCTCTCCAGTAGTTTAGCAGACTTCGTTTTTCCTGTTCGCACAACAAGTTATTTGTGAAGCTACTGTTTACCCCACAGAAGGGTTCTGGGCCTATAAAGGCAGTGTCTGCACCCTTTTTTGCTAAAGAATCTGCCATTTCGTTGCCCTCATGTCCCTCGTGTCCCGGTACCCACATTAGCGTAACAGAGTTTCTCGCTGCTAGGGTATTGAGAAGTTTACAGCATTCCCAGACCAGCTTTGATTGGAATGAGAAGTTTATTAATGATTTTAGAGCTGCCTGGCTATCTGAGAGTATGCATATTTTGGTGTTGCGTGTACCCCTGCGTAGACATTCTCTAGCACATAACTCTAAAGCGTGGACCTCCGCCTGAAAAATGGAAGCTGTTTTTCCCATTGCAATTGCTTTTTGGAAATTTGGCCCTACAATTCCAGCTCCTGCACTGCCATCTTCCATTTTGGACCCATCTGTATACCACAACTGAGAGTCCTGTTTTATTGTTATTTCCTTGTTTCTCCAAGCTGAACGGTCACTGATGACCACTTTGAATTGCTTTGAGAAGTCTAATTTTCTGTCCATTTTGTCGAAGACCATGAGGCACGGAGAATTCCAGACAGTGTCCAGAATCTTTGCGTGCCCCGAAAGGTTGCCTTCTTTAAGATGGGCTAGATTAGGTAGCCTTAGGGCCGCGCTGGCCGCCATCCTTTTAACTACAAGGTGTAGAGGAGTCAGTCCAGTGATCACTCCCAAAGCTAGTGTGGGGCACGTTCTCATTGCTCCCGTCACACTCAAACAGGCTATACGGTGAATCTTGTTAAGAGTCCTCTGAGCTCCTGTTTGGTTGACTTTTGGCCACCATACCAACGACGCATAAGTAATCATTGGTACTATTATTGTTTTATATGACCACGCCATCATTTTTGGCCGTAGTCCCCATGTTTTACCGTACAACCTCTGGCAAGCATAGGTTGCTCTTAAGGCTTTACTAGTTATGTATGATAAGTGGTTTTTCCAAGTTAGAGTTTTGTCCAGGATTACTCCCAGATATTTCATTTCATTGGACATTGTTAAGTTTGTGGTCCCTAAACTTAAAGTCCCCAGATTCAGTTTCCTTCTTTTGGTGAAGGGTACCACGTTTGTTTTATTCGGATTTATCGATAGTCCTTTCTCCTGACACCAGTTTTGAGTGATATCAAGAGCTAGTTGCATGCGATCTGTTATGGTAGAGTCAAACTTGCCTCTGACCATAATTACCAAATCATCCGCAAAGCCCTGAATTTCGTATCCGAGGTCATTGAGAGTTTGTAAGAGCTCGTCGATAACCAATAACCATAGGAGTGGCGATAGGACGCCCCCCTGGGGACATCCTTTGGTTGACCTGACAATTTGCTTTGCTGTCCCTGTTTCAAAGATTGTCGTTCTGTTTTTCAGCATGTTGAGAACCCATGTTATGATCAGTCTTTGTATACCTTTCCTGATCATCCCCTCCTCAATTGATCTGAAAGTAGCATTGTCAAAAGCCCCCGTAATGTCAACCGATGTACAGAGAGCTATTTCTTTACCCTCAAACGCCTTTTCAATTTTGCTTGTTAAGCTATGTATGGCTGTCTCAGTCGATTTGCCTGATTGGTAAGCGTATTGTTCAATATGAAGAGGAGAATCTTTAAGATAAGTTTCCCTGATATATTGGTCCAGAATTTTTTCCATAACTTTTAGCAGGAATGACGTCAGGCTAATGGGCCGATAGGCTTTTGGCGTGTGGTCCGCCTTTTTGCCTGCTTTCGGTATGAAAGCCACCCTAGCCTTCGTCCAAGGTTTAGGCACTATGCCTAGCTCCAGGCTTATCCTGAAAATGTTTGTTAGCACAGGTGCTAATACATCAACACCTTGCCGAAGTAGGCACGGTTGTATATTATCGACACCTGGCGATTTGAATGGTCTAAAAGTGGAGATAGCCCATTTGGTTTTATTGACGGTGAAGATTCTGCGAGCCAGTGAGAGTTCCCTCCGTGTAGGCATCAAGAAACGAGTATTCTCGATGATTTCACTATCCTCTCCGCTAGTGGCACAGCCTGGAAAGTGAGTGTCCAACAAAAGCTGTCCCGTCTCTTCCAGGCTCTCCGTAAAATTTCCGTCAGGCTTCTTGAGTGTAGAAAGCCCGTTTGAGTGATCTTTATTGAGTGACTTCTGGAGTCGGGTAGCTGCTGGGAGGGTTTCAATCTCCTCACAGTACTTTTTCCATGAGTCTCTCTTAGATCTTCTCAACTCATTATTATAGGCCGTTAAGGCACTTCTATAAGATGCCCAGTCACCATTAGACTTGGCCCTATTAAAGAGTTGACGGGCTTTTTTGCGCAAAACATTTAGCTCCCCGCTCCACCAGGGTACGTTCCTAGAACGTTTCTTCACAACTAAATTGCAGCTACTTTCAAAAGCCTCGATTATTATATTATTTAATTTGTTAACTTCAAGATCTAGTTCCTGAGAGTTACTTATTTTTTCACTAAGGCCCGCAATATTTTGCTCTAAGTAAAAGTTATATATCGACCAGTTGGTCTTCCTAACATTTCTCATTTCGAAGGTGCCTCCAATCTCCCCCCCCAGATCAAAGCAAATGTACCTATGGTCCGACAAGGAGACCTCATTAAGCACCCTCCAATTAGAAATGTTATTTGATATGAATGCGCTAGTTAGAGTGAGATCTAACACCTCCCCCCTTATCGCATTCATAAAGGTAGGCTCGTCACCCCTATTTACCACCACCAGATTATTTGTTGTAATAAAATCAAGAAGTGACTCACCTCGCCCGTTCGTGTCCGTGCTTCCCCATACCGTGTGGTGCGCGTTTGCGTCGCAGCACACCACCCACTGTAGACTGCGAGTGCGACAGTACTCCGTAAGCTGCTGGAGCTCGCGCGATACCGCGTCCTCTGTGTCGCCAGGTAAGTACATGGAGGCCAGGACTACCGTTCTCCTCCCTTTGGCACTAGGCACTTCTGCCTGTACTGCCACCAGATCGCGTTGTAGAAGCTCTGAAATTGGGAGGAATTTAATATTTTTGTTGATCATGATCGCTGCCCTCGGTCGGTCAACATTATTATCATAGATCAACTTACATGTTTTTGTCTGCAGACCATTTATGCGCCCATTTGTGGCCCATGGTTCTTGAATGGCTACGAAGTCCAGACTCTGGTGTTCCACCAAGGCACTGAGCCTGTAAGAGGCTGCTATAGCCCTGTGGAGATTTATTTGGAGACAGTGAAGCTGCTTCCAAGAGTTTTGCGTTCGTGATGGGGCCTGGGACATTATTTCCCAGACCGATCCTTGCGGATCTTACCACCCTTTGTGCTCCGCAAAGTTTCCGCAGCCTCCGGGTCTTTTCTCTCCCATTTCCTGAGCCTACCAGAGAGAGCAGATGGTCCTGGACGTTGGGCACGTGTGTTGCCTCTCTCCGCTCTCGGTACTGGCTTTGTGAAAATGGGCCCCGTTTTCGGCTTCTGGCTACTCTGCTTTGCCCGCGCTGCAACAGATGTTGTTGGTTGCTCTTCAACACCAACAGCAGATTTTGCCCTGTTCCCCTTCAGTCTAGGTCGGAGCTGGGCACTGCCAAAGCCATAGTAGACCTTGTTACCCAGTGTGTCAACCCTTTCAGACGAGATGGGGTCCAGAGCAATTGCCAGCTCGACCTGGTCACCTTTTTGTAGGCGATGGAGCACCCGCCACTCGCTGACACTAATGCCCGAATTCTGCGACTCCACTTGCCCCAGAATTCGGTCATTTTGCCAAGATACCGAGCCGGGAAAGTAGCCAACGAAGATCTTGGCCTTTGGCACTTTTGCCTCGTCCACCACCTTCAACTCAGCCCCCTCCCATGGCTTCATGGCTGGTATCCATTCTTCAGCCCAGGCTACGGTTTCGTCGTCCAGACAGTTGATCGTCAACCATCCAGGCTTGAAACTACAGCCTGCAAAGTGTGGCTTCACTGGGCCCCCACGAGTCTCGAACATCTTGTCGAGAATGCACCGTTGTACCTTCCCAATTTCTTCAGTGGACCATATGCCCTCCGGGAAATTGCTAGGTATAACCCCTATCTTTTTGGAGCAGACTGTCTCCGCTAGAGTAGGCTTTGAGCAGGGGACCCCCAAGGAGGCTCCCTGCACGCCATGTCTTTCAGAGACACTCGCCACCCTCTTACTGGGACCAGGTTCGCCCCCAAGTAAGGTCTCCGCCTCCTTCATCTCACCACACACCGGCGGGTCCGCTGGGGGCACTATTGACATTTTATCAATGTTTTTGTTGCCCTCTTGTGCAAACCGCTTTGTCGGCCTGGAGTTCGATGTCGGCGTGGAGCCATCTGAACGGGATCTTTTAGGGGTCCATCGCGCAGACACGTTCGCTGGATTTGCCGCCAAGGACCGAGCTGTTTCCAGCGATATGCCCCTGGCAAGCAAAGCCTTAAAACGTTTACGTCCAGCTCCGGACAGCTTCACCCTAAGTTTTGGAATCTTCTCTGGAGCAGGTTCAAGAAGATTTCTCTCCTGTTCCGAGGAGATAGACACCCCAGCCGATTCCTGGCTAAGTGGGATGTCCATCTCCTCCGGCCTGTCGGTTAAGGGACCGGGTGCCCCCCCCAACAGGTCGTGCTCCATGCTTTCATTGTCGATGGGACCAGATGCCCCCTCGGCCAATGATGGCTGTTGGCTCATTGTAGCCACAATATGCACATTTGAAGGTGTGCAGTCCATTTTTTTTTTTTCATATAGGCTTAAGTTTTCCATATATTTTTTTTTAGTTTTCTTTTGCGTTTTGGTCACCCACGGGCGCCCCCGTGGTAAGGCTAATTAAAACCGTAGGTTCGCCGGACCTCGTACGGAGTTCGCTATTAAGCTTGACTCTACCCCGTCAAGCAAGCTCACTGGCATAGCTGTTCCACCGTGAATTTAGGGTGTTTTTTTTTTTTATGGGCCAATATGTCTGGTGAACCCTGCCCCAGGGAGTTTTCTCTCTCCCCCGCCCGGCAATCGGCGACCCAAGTCCAGCAGAGACATGACCGTACTGAAAGTGGGCCATTGGTCTGTAAAGTAATTGCCGCACTTCCCCGAAGGGCTGACCAATTGTTAGTGTCTAGGCGATCCGGCGGTCTCAGTGAGACGTTCGATATTGGCCAGTACGACTACTAACTAGCCTTAACGACTGAGCAGGAATCGTAGAAAACTACTTTCAACCTGTGCGTTGAAGGTAGTTCTTAGTTTGCGTAACTGGACCATGTCACCGTCTTTCATGTGCCATGTTCCAGCACACAGTAAGCCCCTACACCGCAACAAGGTGACTACCCAGCGTAGGGGTTCAAATATAGTACAATCGATGTTTTGTGGTCTCAGTGTTATATACGACTAGTTGCTCCGACAAAAAACAAAAGCGCGGACGCACTGTCATAATATTTTATGCGAGGTTTAAAGTAGTAGAATATGTATAAAAATCGGTGATAATATAATACGTATAAAAATCGGTGGTAATCCCCTTTCAACGTTCAAAGGTGAGAAGAAACTTTTTATATTTATGTGTAATAAGAACAATTGAAGTTATCAATAAATAAAAACACCTTTGTAGATCCTAGGAAACTGTTTTCAAAAGGAGGAATGACATTAAAAATCGTAAACCTAACAAAAAAAGGGGGAAAACCCTAATTTTAAGAACTTTTAACAACTGACCATTTTGCCAGAAGAAAACATGGCTCTTTAACACCACCGAGTGCTCAAATTCGTCCGACATCACCAAACCGACTATAAAGATTTTTTCAAATATGTTCATGAAGTTTTACCACGTTTCTTATAACAATAGGCATTTCAGGTCGCAGTGTATAACATCCTTAAAAAAATCTACCACGTTTCTTGATATCACAGATAGTGAACAAATTATATTCCATTAACAAATATTATGTCAGATTTTTAATGACCATCGAACTCTGATATGCAGACTCAAATTCTTAGGAGTAGGACTGGAGTACCGCTGTCGACAACTTGTATCAACAGAGTCAAGTGCTGTATTTAGACCATGGAAGACTACCAGTAGACACAACTCAGGTAGTGACACTGGTAAGGATTATACGCATATACGCCTTACTTACATCTCCCCAAAACTACATTAATTTCCAGATCCGCAGATCAATGTTGCTGCCACAAATAGAAATTCAGCTAATAATACCCATCTATTCTATTTACGTTTGTTTCATTTGAAGATTGATGTGAATTATCGCAGCCCGAGAGTTTCTTTAATTCCACTTTTCCATGAATAAAGTAAACTAAGCAACTGAGACAAATTTTGATTATTATTATCAGCACTTTTTAAAAATACCCATTCATGGAAAGTTTCGTTTGCTACCTCTGAATGTTTATGCTCAGGACAGTTGTGCTTAAAATTTGCTGATATGGACCTCATACATTTAGAAGCGGCTTTATAAGTTGTAGAGGTAGGACACCCGTTTGGAGGGCTAATAAATACCGCACGTCAGGGTGACAGAAATAAGCTAAAATCCTGTTAAGGGAGGCACTGCTTAGATCCGGGTAAAGCTCTTTATAAACATTCAACATATATTGCAAACTGACTTGGACCCATAATTCAACTAGGTTTCGAAAAGTAAATATAGATCATTTGATCTTGAACTAAAAACCCATATTATTACATTCTAATCATAAGCACTGGCTTCTTGGCGATACTAAATTTGGTCTTGGAAAACTAAAAGTGATGTTTTATACGGGAATTAATATGTTATTATACGAGTATATTATACTTCATACTCTCGTTATAGAAATTTATATGCAATAATTTTCAACGAAATACTAAGGAACAGCAATAAGCTTATGTCTATATAATAGTCTCAGAAATAGAGCGGATTTTATTAAGAGGATCGGTATGCCGGTAATATGGTGATACAATAAAATATGTTGGGAAGAAATATCTATTTCAGTATCCATGATTAAACATAAATTTAATTTGTGTGAAGAAATGCGCTGATGTTGCGATTTCCTTCTCATTAGTTTTGCTACAAAAATGCAATAGAGCAGTTCTATTGTGACATGAAAGCAGCGGAAATAATACTGATTTAGAGGTAAAGGTAAAACTCGTATCACTACTTGATTGTGTGTGTGTGTGTGTGTGTGTGGATCGTTCTCGAACCTATATTACATGTTAAAAAGGAACTAAGTTATAAACTGGCGACTAGTAGTAAGCTTGCTAGGCTCATACTCGGGGTCGGGGTTCGAATCCTGCTCTGGGCATATTTTCAAAAATGCTCTCTTCGAGTTGAAAGTCTTACATTTTCTCAAGTCCTTGCATACATCATTCATTATAGTGTCGGATATAATCATACTAATAATAAAGTTTTAAACTTTCAGCTCCAGCGATGAAAAAAACATTGGACTGACAGTGATGAAACTATTGTAATGTACAAAATGAATCAGCCATTTATTTTCTTGATAATAGTGACAACTCAGTAACTTGTTGCTGAGAAAATTCTTCCGACAGTGGGAGTAGTTTGTCACAACTCAACAATGAATTGCTGAATGTCAGGAATTTTATTTGGATCTCGTAGCCTCTTCCGTATTTATTTTACTTGCTATGGAGAATTTAAGTTGGATTTGCATGATTTGTGTATGATGGCATTTAAACTCTTTGATGAATATGCAGGTGCTTCTGCCGGAATCAAAGCCGCCTAGTCAACAACCCAAATGAGCACATGGCATAGGGGAAGTATTCAATTAGTGGTTGGTTTCTGAAAGTTCAAAAATCCGTGCGGCGCTTTCAGTTACAAGTGGAACGTGACATTTCCGAAATTATTACCCCACTAACAACAATTGCCTGTTGTTTAGGCATTTTCTGCTTCTTATTGTTGTTGTGGTTATTGTTCGGTAAACAAAGAATGCAGCGCGTGAAGCTCAAATTGCACCAATGCAGGCACATACGTTCCGTAATATTTCCACTTTGCTTTGCAAATATGATTGCAATTGCACCAAATATGTACATACGAGAGGACGAAAGGGAAAGGGAACCTACTTGCATATGTCCGCTACCAAAAATGCCAACACACGCACAGTAGAATGTCAGCCGAGGTTTGTTACACTCAGTCGCGAGTAGCATCCTTAAATAAAAGAGTCCAATTGCATGGAAATTGCAATCGACGCACACTCTAAAACAATTTCAACCATTTGAAAAATTGTAGAAGAGTTTTATTAAAAAATACAAATTAAAATATTTAACTTCGCCCCTCAACAGTTCAGCCCAGTCCAGCCACTGCCACCGGCGACTGGCGAACATAGTTGCAGTGGTTTCATGAGTTATTGCAGCGGTTTCGATATATGTGATTATGAAATCGTATAAATTAATTTTGTGTGAATATGGTGGCCGTAACTTCCCAATCATTGCGTTCTTGTTTCCAAGTGCAAGTTTATTTCGCCTCTCCACACATTAGCAACTCGATACGGTTCCATTTGGTCGGTGTTTGCTCATTAACATATTCTAAATAATCCCATCTAGCACATCCATCCGACCCCCCACCTATGCCCGTGCATGCGGTGTGTGGGTAGGTTAAGGGTTAAGTTTAACAGCGACGTTTATTTGTTAAATGTTATGTAAAAGTGTCGCTTTTTATAGGGATGTCCTGTGATTCTGGAATTCATTGTCGCCTGAAAGGCGTCATTTGATTTCCTTGCAAATTAAGTCCTCCGGGGCATGGAGTGTGTTTCACAGATAGAAGATGAGTGGTGTGAAAATTGGGAGCGCTGGTCGATGCGAATACTTAGAGTAGTGGTTCGATGTCGTTGCTGATTGTAAGTGTTGTATAGCGTGATTTATCCTTGAGTATAGAATTACGAATATCGCAGCGTATAAGCAGCACCAGAGAGCGTCGGCTGCTGTGGGCACAGTGGCTCAGTTTAGATAAGCACGCCTTGAATTTGGTATCCTACGAAATATTTCCTATAAAAAATAGTCTTTTTTTATTGGCAGCAAATAGTAGTTTAAGAAAATAAAACTTTAAATGCATGTGTGAAGTTATTCATTACATTGCGGCAGAGAGAATGACATATCATAACGACTTCCACTCGCTGTGTATATATAAACTTTTGTTTAAATCACTCGGACTTTATCTTCTGATGATGTGCTGCATCGCAGTCCATCAACATCCTTTCCCATTTCCCATTCCTAAGAATTACTCCGTACTGCCTTGAAAACGATGAAGGTCAATGGTGATTTATATTGGCATACGATGGCAGCATTTTTGTTACCGGTATTGGACAATTTTGATGTGGAGGCCATGTGGTTCCACCCGGAGATGGTGCCATAAGTCGCACAGCCTGCAACAAAAGACTGATGTGAATTGGCTGTCAACATGGTGTGATTGGACACCCTTTTCTGGGGCTACGCCGAAGGACGTTTCTATGCTTACAAATATATCGTTATTATCAAACATTGATCCTGTTCGCCATGGAGTTCAAATATTGATATCGCTTTGCATGGAGTTTGACGCTCTAAAGCGAAAGTTGTTCAACAATCCATTGTACGAATGCAGCATACGACATGCTGAGTCCAGAAACAAGTTACAAAATAATTCGTTTGAGTGCGTCTCATACATTTTGCGAAGTTGAATACATTTGGGATTACGGTCCGGATGTGGGTTCAGATTATATAGCTCTTATGTGGCTAAGTGCATGTATAGAAATGTTGCTCTAACGATAGGTTAGAGATTTAGAAAAATAGATTTAGACTTGAGGACTAGTTGGAAGCCCTCCAAGTAGAGCATCCTACTATTCAGTGTGATGGTGTTGTTTGGGAAACCCTGCAAGGATACATTTATGTAGTCATATTCAAGAGATAAAATTTTATTTTTGATATACTCATCGCTCTATATATTTACACCATAGTAGGAGAGTGTGACTTTGTAATCAACTCCCACACTCGTAATTTATGCAGTGGTGTGCCAATGCTTGCCACTGTGCAGTGAACTGAGATAATTGCGTTTTAAAATGTTGAAAACAAGCAACCCATTATAGGGCACAGGCACAGTCCATTTGGGTCATGATTGAGGATACGCTTGTACTGTCATTTGATGCTTAATTAAATTTAACGAGCTTCCTACATTTTTGCTCTAGCTGGGAATGCTGAATCGCACTTGATCATAGAATATAATAAATACGAGCGCCCTCGCACGCATTCCAGGAGGATTCGCTCCAGCCACGCACCGGCTTTAAATCCATACTCAAATGACGCAAAAGTGCTGCTGCCTGCATTTCAATTTCCATTTCATTTGTGGCAAGCCAATTTATTTCACTTTGCATTTATTGTTACACATTTTAAAATGCATATGATGCCGCTTTCGCCACCCTCCCTGGCTCCTCTCCGAAACCAGTCGGTGCGAGCGCATCTGCGTCAAATTGAAAGCTCATTACCATTGCATGCCGAGGAAATTGCCATGAAATTGCCGCATTCACTTTGTGAGGCTTTAATTCTTTCCAGCTTTCGTCTTTAAAAGTGACACTTGAACGAGATGTAACCACGTTCTGGCGTACCACTGATTGCTTTGGGAATTTCATAGGCTTCGCATGCGATATCTGCGTTGAATCCATACAGTTGGAACCAATTAGCATACGAGTACGAGTAAGAGTATTTATAAAGTTCACAGAAACTCCGAACGAAATCCAAGTGTGCCTTTTCTCTGTTTGATTAATGTTTTCAAGCTAGATTTTTCTTTCAGTATTCACATTCTTTTCGCTTGCCATCCCTTCCCTTTTCATTAAATTCACATCCCTACTAACCCAGCCATCTGTGCGGACTTGCCTGTTTGGTGTGCGCAAATAATGCTGTGACGTCGGTTGTTGTTGTAGGTGGTAGATAACTAAATTTGTACATTTGGTGTAAATAAATGGAATCTGATTAAAGGGGATGGATGACTTGTGCCACTTTGGCGCCAGAAATTTCCATAAATCCAGCAAGGAAGCAACTGAGCAATGCTAAATATAAGTGAATGGGAGGCTCAATCCCTACTAACTTCTTTCCGTGGGTTTATTCACTTCAGACAATTTTGCTAGTTTTCCGCTTTAAGATTAAAAGTTCCACCAAAGAGTATAGAAATAAGGAGATTGAACCACTCAAAATTTTGTGTAATAGAAGTGAAGACGATTTCACAATAATCGGTGAGCGGCAAGAGAAAGCGAGATGCAATTAGTGTGAAAGGGGTTTACTAGAAAACCCCTCGAACCAAATTTTTGCATCAATAACTTCGTTCGTCACTCTTTGGTTCCACACTTTCAGTTGATCTTTGGTGAAGCCATTGTAATGCAAGTTACGTTCTTTGGAGTGAGGCTCATCAAATAAGCTCACATGTTGGCGTTGTTGACGATAACTGAGAGTGGAAAGATGATAAAGTTATAATTGAGTGATAGTTCTGGACAACATCAAACGTCTGCTTGTAACCATAGAGCAAAGAAATAACAGACTGCTTCGATTCTAACCCACTTTCCAAACACTGAATTTTTGTGAGAGGGAGTTTCGGAAATTCGCACAATGCTTTGCTTTAAAGATACTTTTCACGGTTTATTGTTTGAATACAGTTACAGTTTCAATACAAATTAAACCTATTTTCCTTTCAATTGCAATCTATTGAGCTCCGCTATCACAGTCTATCGTCCCTTTCTCCTCCATATTTCTACTATACCAGCACTTAACCAAGGTTTTGTTATTGGTTGTCGCGATGCGATTCAATTCCACATGCGCATTGTGTCTATGAAAAGTACTAAAGGTATATAACTTTTGTCGTACTTCGCAATAAAGAATACAAACTTAAACAAAAACCGATCGTTATCTATTCCAATATAATAGTTTGTCCTATTAATGGGTTATAATTTGTGTTTTATTGTTCAGATTTTCAGCATTATATTAAATATATTATAATTATATAAAATATATTATAATTAAAACAAGTTTTGAGATTTACATATTTGTGGCGATTTCGATTGTCGCTATAGCTTATCGATATATATTTTATTTTGTGAAGTATTCAGCATGATTTCTTTATGCACAAGGTATCTTATGGTCAACATTTTGTCGTATATGGAATGCTATGTTCCTATTGATAGTATAAAAAAAAGGTTGGTGGTATTGAAAATTGGCTTGATGCTAGGTACTCTGAAAAATGTGCCACATACTTTTACTCATATGACTCATATTTATTCTAGGCCCCCTAATAAGACATTGCCAGTATAAAACAGTAAACCAGAGATGGAGATACTGGCTGGTCTCGGCCTATATGGCGTATGACTAGGAAATCCTTCCGGAAGCCAACCTACAGAAGCTAATTGTGAATGTAAAGGCTCAACGGGTGGCTACAATTATTGGATGCGATGCCAAGGCGCAACATGACATCTGGGGTAGAACGGATGTCAATGCACGAGGAGACTCACTATATGAATATATAGTAACAACTAACCTTTTTATATGTAATAAGGGGTCAGAACCCACATTCATTACTGCTAACAGGCATGAAGTCCTTGGCATAACCCTTGCCTCCGAATCAATTTTTGACCGGATTTCAAATTGGAGAGTTCTAGAGGAACACTACTTTTCGGCTCGAACATCATTCCGCGGAAAGCGATGTCCAGCGCGAATGTAGTCGAATATATAATCACTGAGCCAAAATTGCAAAACCTATCCAAATCTTAAACAATAGAAAGCATCTGGCCCAAATGGTGTAGCTCCAATTGAGATTCAGCAGTCAGAAAATATTACAATCAAGTGGTTGCTCAAGATCAACAAAACTTGTCTTCAATTAGCATTTATTCCAGACTCATGGAAGCATGTGAGGGTCATTTTTATACCCAAAGCCGGCAAAAGCTCGCACACAACTCCAGGGGACCCATTAGTCTGTCCTCCTTTTGTTTGAAAAATCTGGAAAGGTTGTTAGACACTCATCTGAGGCTTGCCATAGACAGACAGAAGCTGTCTCTCAGCATGCCTACTTCAAGGGTAAATCGGCTGAGACAGCTTTACACTGTTTAGTCTCTGGGATTGAGTATTCCATGCATAACAAGGAGTTCTCCCTAGTTGCTTTCCTGGACATTGAGGAGCTTTTAACAATATCAAATCAGACGCAATAATCGTGATGATATTTATTCCATTTTGGAAATACAACCAATGGATTCAATAGTTAGTAGGTACTGTCGTTAGGCAATGGCGCGTCAGTACCCCTATCATCAATCTGCTATAGTTCCGTGGAAGTGCCAGTATAGACGTCATATACCGCTTATCATATGGCTTGCTCTGCAGGTAGTTGCGTTGTTCCATCTCGCTACCGCCTTTCTTAGCATGCTTCCCCCTAAACCTGTGTAAACTGCTTGTAAAGGCTTCAGTATGCAGCTTATGTGACCCTTTGGTAAGTGAAGTCCGTTTTTGGCAATTATGTCTGCTGTCTCATTTCCCTCTATACCTTTGTGTCCTGGCACCCATTACATAAGTAACCGCCGATAAACGGACAGCTTATCCATGGCAGCCTTACACTGAAGAATACTTTTGGAAGATGAGCTTCATAAGCTAGGAGCCTGACTGTCTATATAAAAGTTTATTGTAGAATCGTATATCGTGTACAGGCTAGCTCTGCTGCTTTTCTGTCAGCGAACATCTCAGGCCGAAAAATACTGCAGTAGTCGGGTAGTTTGAACAGCTCTCTGATATTTAGTTCAGGGCAATAGACCTCTGCACCAACACCTTCTTCCATGTTAGACTCGTCTGTAAAAATATTGAAAATTCTTCATCTGGCTGTCATGCCCGTGCACCAAGCCTCATCTGTAATATTGGCCTTCACCGCTTTGTCAAAGGAGGGTTGTGGTTAATTTATTAAAACAAAATTAGCAAACAGAAGTTGTTGTTTTACTTGGCACAATCCAGCGATTCGAACTAATAACTCGTTTTCCTAACAGAATGCTAAATTGAGTAATATTTGTTCACAATTGGAAGAATTAGGATGTATTTTTTTTATAGAGTGTAAAAGAGTATATAGAGAAATAAGAGCCCTACTAAGGGCCAATTCGTAGAGAATTGGTAAAAGGAGTTTTCATTTTCTTTCCACCATAGTTCGGATGTGGAACACAACGCCATATTTCCTTGCTTCCTAAAATAACCCCGAACGAGTACATGCGAGTACATGAGTTGCAGCGATTAAATACAAAATTAAAACGATAGCAAAGCAAGGACTCGTGTTTGGCTTCTCGATGCGTCATATTTTTATTTTCATCTTACATATATTCTTGCCTTTCACATCCCGTTGCCTTTTCGGAGAGCTGAAATAATTATTATTTACACAACGGCAGATTTGTCGTTGTTGTCTGCCGCCAACGCCATGAAGCAGTTGCCGCATGGAATGAAATGAGTGTGAATGGCGCGTGTATTTTGGATGCTAATTGGTGTCATTAATTTGCTCCCTTTTTGATGTTGTTTTCGTTTTAAGACATTATTTAATTTTTATTTACATTTTTAAAATATGCAAAAGTAAAAATTGGCGAATGGAATTATCGGATGCACTGCAAACATGAACAATTTGTGTACAAATGAAGATTTAAGTTCGTGGATTCTGGTGGATTCTGGCCAGAGCAAATTAAACATGCTTACCATGGTCCTGGAGTAATTTTTGCAGAAACTCGTAAGCAAATCGGTTGAAACTTATTGGTCTCCTAAACTTGAAAAACGAGGATTTTCTTATACTCAAGGAATATTTAAGAAAAGACTGGGGCCTCATTACATGAAATTAGGCTTAATCGACCGTGACGTCTGTCGACTGTGTGGAGTGGAACGCCAGAACGCATTCAATGTGAATTTTCTGCGATAGGTTGACTCAGACTCATCCATCTAGAAGGCTTTACTTAGCCTCCCTATAAAATATGGCACATAAAACGCAGTGCTAAAATTGACAAGAACCCAAATATATATATATATATATATATATATATATATATATATATATATATATATATATACTATGTCTTATGCATCTAACTCAGATCGCGGTGCGTGAAATGCCTTTAATTTATTAAAAGCATATTGTTTGCTGCTAAGCGATGTTATCCCTACGATCTACTTGTTCATCTATTGTTTCATAGTATCAGGCCAAAAAAGTGACCTTCTTCACCTTATTTTATTGAATCATTGATAACTTGTAGCCCAAATTGCTCCAAGTGGCTGGCATCGATACAAATTCAATCGAGTTCCTGTACGAGTATTCTTATTTGTATACTCGTATATTGAAAATTATATTTTGTTGAAAGATTATTTCAGACTGGATTTTTCAGGGCGACATATTTATATCGATCACGCTCAGATCAATTTTCAATGAGTGAATTCAACATCCTTCTTCACCAGAGATCTTTTTACAAATGTAAAGTAAAGTCAGATAAAAATAACCTATTTAACTATATATAAATTCTATATCAACTTTGCTGGGCATTGAACCACAAACTCTCTAGTAGCCCCGACGAGTTCCATTGACTGAAAACGTACATCCTATAACTACTTTGGAGGGATTCTAAACTTCAGGCTGTATAGTTACGATGCCGAGCTCAATCAAAAACACCTTAATCCACAAATAGTGTATTTCTTGCACAAAGATCGTTTCTAGATTGAGTGGATCACTTCCTCTATCCTAAAGCTTCTAATTCTCTAGGCCAATCAATCAATTGTTTTGAGTTACTAGGGTACCACTATTTTCTTTATGAAGCCACTATCCCAATAGATTTGAGGATGATCCAGAATAAAATAGGAAGGAGTATTAACACCAATGCAACGCAATGTATTACCAGAAGATGTAAACTCTACTTCCCTAAATTTAGAAATGGAAGTCCTCACAGCTCAAGTAGATTACAGAGATGCAATTTTCCAGGTGGTTCTTAATTTTTTCTAATGAAAGTCAGACAAGTAAAGAGGAAGTAGCAAAATGAAATATTATTGGCAAGAATATTAGAAAAATTCAATGGAATTCGCTGAGATGAAGCGACACATCCAAAACTGGATGAATTGAAGCCATATTCTTAGGAAGACAGAACATTTTATTTAGGACCTTTCCTCCCCTTAGAATAAGATATGATCTGGCCCAAAAATTACATGCCATTACATTACAATTAACTTTCGGCACACTGAAGACCAACAATTCTGAACAAATCTGATATTGCTTCATTTACTAATTATTCTAAAAAGTGGAAATCCCTCTCTCCAATTTGAAAATGCACACTCCTCCTCTTCGCCCTCCGGGTATTTGTTTTCCGGGTATAAATAGTTCACTTGTCAACCTGCATCCTCATTAAAATGTGCCAAGCCGCTTGCCTACGCACACACACATTTGAAATTTTAATGTAATCAAACTTTTATCATTTTTCAAGTCATTGCATTTTGAACTTCTTTCCTTTCGCATTATCCTGTTAAGGATTTTCTCAAGTTTTTGCTCCTATTGACAGTGAAAAGCGCGAATTTTTTCTGAATATTAAGTGGCTGAAGCCAGAACACCTTTCTGCGGGTAAACACGGACATCTTTGATATGCCAATGCATATCTTAATGTCTTTTCAAGTAAAAATATTTGCATATCAATGTGGAGGAGCATGGAAAGTGTTGAAAAGGCCAACAAGGACCAATCAAGCATACAGTGTCGATGAAATTATGGCCGTAAAAAGGAGAATCAAGCAATTATTAAGCGCTGTTGGTGGCGTCGTAGTGCTCATTTGGATACTCAACATTTAATGAAGGTGGCGTTGTAGGCCTACACTAAAGACAGATATTGAACTGCTACTCTGTGGTTCGGTCTCGTCGTTTCGCACGAAAATTAACACCCAAATCGTTTAAAAATATGTCAATATACTTCGTTCCATATGGAATTAAAAGTTAATTCAAGTTCAGTGATTTGTTGAATTTGATACATATTTCAATCCTTATGCAAGCTTCGAAGATGATTCAAGATTTCAATATTAGATGGCCTTAAATTCTTCATTCCTCGGTTAGGTTGGGTTAGGTTAGACTGACTGACCACGCATAGTCCTCTGGTAAATAAATTTCCCTTTCGGCAATCTTGTTTGGTGTCTCATTTCCCCCTATACCTTTGTGTCTTGGCACCTAGGAGATGTGTAGCCACCGGTTAATGGACAACTTATCCCAGGAAACTCTGCACTGAAAAGCAGATGAGTAGCAAGAGACTATTTCCTTAATTGCACCCTTAATCTGTATGTACAAGTTTATCGTAGAATTGGTAGTACCTTGTGTACAGTCTAGCTCTGCTGCTATTCTGGCAGCGAACAGCTCAGTCTAAAAAATGCTGCAGTAATCGGGCACAGCTCTCTGATATTTAGTTCAGAACATTATACCTCTGCACTCACCTTCACCCATTTTAGACCCGTCTGTAAATAGATTGTAGGTTCCCCATCTATCTGCATCTACCATGCCCATGCGCCAACCTTCATCGTTAATAGTGGCCATTATCGCTTTCCCATAAGAGAGTTCCTGTCAGTATCTGTTATGAGTCTGCCACCTACACAGCTATGTCCTTAGGATCGGGGCCCAATATTATACCTGTAGATCTAGTCGCGAGACTTCATGATTCCTTAGTTAGAAAGAACTGAAAATTAGAAACAGTACCAAAATCTCTCAAAGCGTACTTGCCAGATAAAATCGGTACTGTTATGTAGCTGTGAATATATGCTTATATCTGTTATTCGAAGTAAATTCCTTGTTAGTTAATCTAATCCTAGTTACAGTAATACAAATTTGAAAAAATGTAAGGAACTAGATCCGTAAAAATAGGAGTTTAATATTTGAAATAAAGCAATCGATGTTACCGAAAGATCTCTCAAAGAGAACATTGATTGTAAAACTATCGACAGTGCGAGTACACCAATTCAATTCTTTCCCCATCGGTCTTCGATGTCTATCGTTAGTTGACACTTTGTCACAGAGAATGGTCCTTAAAGGCAATACTAAATGCATTCCATCATTTATGCGAAAAATTAAAAGAAGCACATTAAACATGGAGCTGACGCCAACACCTTATTCGATAACTACAGTCAAAATTAGTGAATAAGGCTGAGCTTCAAAAATATGTCTCTAATGCGGAGGAAGCAAAGCAAAAACCTCTGATCCAATACAATACCCGACGGAGGCTTATATATGAAAAATTATCTAGGAAAGATTATAAACCAAAGAATTCCTCGTCTTTATACATGTTTGGGGAACTCATCTTTATAAATTTTTGGGGAAGGGTACCTTAAAATTGCAAAGAACAGACTTAAGGACTTTTAGTCCGACGGAATAAACTTTTGAATGATTTTGCTTAATGCTCCTTGGAAATCAGAAGTTTCTTTACCTTCAGAAATGAGCATCAAATTCACTTAAGGCGGAATCACCACAAATGGAAAATAAAGGATAAAATAGCAAGAACTCTCACTTTAGTTGAAGAATGGAAGAGTTGGTACTTCCATATAATTTAACCTGATTGAACACTTCCTTCTTTTTATTAAATAATTAGCATCCTAGATCATGCTGAAAATATAAATTATATATTCATATCTGCTAATTCTGATCGCAATCCTTAAATTGAAAAATATTGGCCTTTTAAAATTCGAATAATGCCCGTGGCGTAAACCCGTAGCAACAAAAGAAGTCCTAATCTTTCTTTGTTATCAGGATTGGCGATATTTGTGCAAATCACGGACGGGAGTTCTGTCACACACAGAGCATTCCGCACATTGCAGTTGTCTTCACCTGTTGATATTTCAATCTGCAGTGTACAGGATAATTTTTATTGAGGGGATTACGTTTTAAACGGTGTTCTGTTTTGTCATTAATCATTGTTACGGCAGGACACGGTGCGACATGGATAATCTGCTAACAATCGCAGCATGTGCCTTTTGTCAACTGAAGCCCATTCCAGATAACTCCCTTGGCGCAGGACCTGTTTAAAACAGATTGCAGTGTGCTGACAAATCCAATCTTCACTTGCATTTGCGAAGGTTGGTGGTGCTGTTGTTGTTGGCATCTGCAAATACAGTTGACATTATATATATATCTGCAATTATGTGCCTTGTGACAAATCCAGATTATGTTGCACAACACCAGCACTGGAACAGCTGGTTGGAATGTGGTTGGTGCTTGACTTACGAGCGGGAGTGTTTCAGTTTTTGTTGACCTCGATAAATACGCATTTAAAATTAAGCACTCCAAGTAAGTACACGGGCAAACTAAGAAAAATGCGTTGATTATGAAAAATGGCTTCGAAGCTGCAAAGGATGTCAACAGAAGTAAGTCCCTGTCCCGGAGGCAGGAGCTCAAAAAGAAAAAGAAAATAAAAAGTAGGGGAAAAAGGCAAAGCTGCGGTAAAATGATTGAAAATAAGTCAACACAGTGTCAACTCCGGGCGAATTGGGCATAAGCGACGTCAGACGCCTGTGCGGCTCGTGGTTGATCAGCATGCAGGGTGATGCATTGCTATTGACATTTGACAGGCGTTGTCACGACAGCCTGTTCGCCTTGTTTCGGTTGCGACTTGGGCCTGGGTGGGGACTGCGACTGGGGCAGGGGTGTCGTGAGGGACTGCGATTGTGTGTTAAATTCAGTGCTAATACGGGCAAATCTGTTTTGTTTTTCATTTTCATTCGCAGCGCACGCACATTTGACAGAATTTCAAATAACCGCGGGTGTTTCCTGCTGCTCGCACAGTGTATGATTAAATTTAGCTTAAGCACATTAAAGCCTATTAAAAATTCCGTTCAAGTCTTTTCGCAGATTGAATTGAATTTAAAACGTCATAATTTTGCTCAAGTGTTTGTCTGTCTGTTAACAGCCGTCTCCGGAAAATCCTTATTTTAACTCGAGCAGAGATTTTAGCCGTCTCCGGAAAATTCATATTTCAATTCGAGCAGAGATATTTTAGAATTTAGAGCAGATATATTTTAGAATATAGCAGAGGTATTTTAGAAAAATGAGTCGTTATAATCAAATGTTGAGTAGGCTTTATAAAGTTGGTAAATGGATTTTTCTTAATGAGAAATGCTCATGATCCTCTTCGCCATCTAAAAGCTTAACCATAAGACTAAAACGTCCAAAGGAGACACTTCTTTCAAAGTTCTCTAGATTCTTATAGAAATGTGTTCATTACAAAATAACCTATTAAAAAAAAAAAAAGGAAAGAAGACGTTATTCAGAATGATAACAGAAGCGAACCTAAACAAGTTAATTCAAATCTAGAGGGTGAGTTTCGAGCCAAGTAACTTGGAGAACAAAAAATAATAAGAAAATTTCAATTTAAAATTGTCAATGATATGATAAGAAGTCAAAATAAGAGAGGAAAGGTGTAGAATGGCATAAAACAGAAATGACAACAGAAACAGAATCCATTACATTTGCAACAGAAACAGAATGAACAACCGAATGAGTAATAGAATAGCTACTAAAATTTAAAGACAGAAAAGCACATCTTTTTCAGAAAAATCAGAAACAACTCATTCGTACACACGATTGACACCATTTATAGACATCGAAAATTCATAATGAATTTTTTTAAGTAAAATTGTTGTTACCTTGAATGCTCTTATAATACATTTTAGTTGAAATAATTGCTATTATATTAAGAAGTAAGCAATGGAACAATAAGAAAAAAACAATAAACGTGAGTTTGGAAAATTATGCCAAGGGTGGAGATGAATATCATCTATCAAAATGTATGAAAACACCCAAAATATTGTATTATTCATCCCTTACACGTGCAATGCCCCACTCCCACAAAAGTACGTGTGAGCAAAAATGCTCAAAACATATACATAAAAGTGTGCCAGGGGGTGGGGGGAGATAGTCGTCCTGTGCCTGTTTGGATTTTTGACATTTTTAGATGCAATTCCTTTATAAGAAGATTCAAAGAAATATGGTGAACAAGCCCATTGTACGAGGAATTCAAAAATGTCGCTAAATATGGTAATTATTGCAGAATTACCATGAATCATTGAAATATAAGATTGATACATTTAAAGAAAAATAGAAGATTGATTCATTTAAATAGTTAGGTAAGGTCAATTAGTAATAGTGCCGTTTTGTTGCCATGTCCTCGCGAGCCTAAAAAAGCGTTATATACTTTCGTAACATTTACAACCAGCCGGAGTTGTTAACAAACATAGATAGGTCTGAAAGTTATAAAATAGAGCAATGCCCTACACTCTCTAGAAAAGGACTTCCGAGTTAAGTCTCAAACGAGCGATGGGCTGGGCAATCATAAAGAAAGTGTACGACTGTTTCTTTCTCCTGTGGGTCTTTGCAGCTGCTGCAATGAGCATTGAATGAAATGCCCATTTGTTCTGCGTGTGTGACGATGGTCCAATTACCCGTGTAGACAGTTATAAGGTTGCTGATTGTGTGCCTTGGTTTATTGAGTGTCTTTTTGCACTGTAATCAGGCCGCTTCATTCTCGAAATGGCACACGTCGCAGTGTTTTTCCACCTCTCACGAGACTTGCAGAGGAAGTGATTATAAATATTTCCCTTAACAGCAGTTGGGGGGACGCCCACGTCCATATAGGAACACACTTGATCGGTTTCCGATGAACCTCTTCGTGCTAGCTCATCAACCCTCTCGTTGCCTTCAATGACAGGAACAAATCCCTGAACACAGGCGAGGGGAACTATACTGTTTTCCGGTAATGAGTTAAATTCCTCCTTGCAGAAGTCGCCAGCTCCTCAACCAGAGCTGGTAAAAGGTGACGCTAGCGCCTTTATTGCTACATGGCTGTCGGACTAAATATGGTTTACGTCCGCTTGCGCCCCATCAGCGCCCTACATGCCTGCCAAATTGCAAAGACCTCTGCTTGAAAGACACTTGATGTCGAGGGCAATTTGAAGGAGAGTAGAAAATTTAGGGATCCAGAAAATTCTTCCGCTCCCATCCCAGATTCCATCTTGGAAACATCGGTGAAAATTGGCGTACCTCCGTTCGCCAGCACCTTTCCCTTCTTCCAATCATTTCTACTCGGTAGAACTGTGTTTACACAGCTCGCTAAATTCAGATTGCGAAAAAGAAATCTGTTCTCGAGGATATTATATCTGGTGGCAGCTGTTTTAAAATGGTACTATGACCATACAGGACTACTAAGCTACTATGACCATCCAGCTACCGGATTCCCTGAGGCTTAGTGCACGTCGTGCGGAAATACAATAAGTATGAAAATCAATAGGGAGGAGGTTTAGAATCGCGTCTAAAGCAACCCCGGGACAAGTGCGACAGGCTCCTGTAATTCCTATGCACACGATGCACTGGATTCTTTGTAATTTCGTTAGATTGTGGCCCTTCCTGAGAGCTTCCCACCAAACCACGGAGCCGTATGTTAAGATCGGCCACACCACTATATAGTACTTCTAGAGAACAATTTTTGGTCTAAGACCAAACATTTTGCCAATCATCGACTTGCATCGACTTGTGTTTATAGTTTTTAGTCCTTCACAAAATTTCCAAAGATTACGGGACATGTTGAAAGCTGCAAAAATATAGTAGAGAGAATAAGTCCCCACTTACAAGGCTGGGCAAGAAAACTCTACAAAGCTCTACTTTCTATATGATTACATCTTTAAACAATATATACACGTATAAAACATTGAAAATAACTCTTTCCATATATGTCGGGTTTCGTCGTCTATTGGTAAACATGCTGGTCTCATAGGGTTACTGCGGGTTCTAATGCACTCTGACGCGTGGTCTCAAAGTAATGATTTCCGTATCTTTTTCTCTTTTCATCGAACGCCTTAGTTGCTGGTACTCATATCCCCAAACCCTTGCAGACATTATTCATAAATAAATAATATTAATAATTATGCAATTCTCACTGGATAGAGGCAGGAAACACAACTCCGTGTTCCCACTTCAAATCAACTCTTCAAATTGTAATAAAAAAGTGAATATTTATCTTTAACAGAATAACTACATTTCAATGGGAAAAGAATTAAGTTTGGCATCCCCATCCATTGAAATTATTTTCAATTTTCCGCTTTCACTGCGAAATGTGGTGGAATTTAGAATATTTACAAATTGTCTTACAATAAAAGTGAATCATTAAAACTCTCATCGTTGGGGGCTGGAGTGGATAAGGGCAGTATTCTTCCTTATTGCGCAACAATTTGTCTGCATATTGTGCAAACACTCAACAGGAACTGGGATCCATCTGCAACTGCAGCGAAGAGAGAGATTTAAGTCCTGCCAGCGAGGAGTGCCAAACACAAATTGACAGATAATATTTTTAAGCGAAAGCTATGAAACAAAACGAAACGGAAAGGCTAAGACCGACCGACTGCGCTCGCCTTTCCATGCTGGCGAAATCGACAGTTCTGGCTCCACAACCCTGTGCTTGACGAGTGCCATTATGCAAATATTGGCTGCTGCTGTAGCTCTTCTTGTTCCTCCTGCCGCAGTTATTATGTATGGCGCAAATAGCAGTCCAAGAGTTGCCGACTGTCTCAGCAGCGTCAACCACATCTTCAGTTGGTAGTGGTGGTCTAACATATTAAACCGATCATTGTTCTCGACAAGTTGCTTCGAAAACAAATAAACATTTTGCAAAATGATGCGTAAAAATATTTAAAACTTCTTAATGCAATGCTGATTGAGAAGCAAAGGAGAAAATGTGGCAGCTGTGCTTTGAGTGGGTGTCTTGGTGCTTATTGTGCCAGGACTGCTAGGAAGGTTGATTTGAAAAGAAAACAATTCGATAAAATTGACCTTGTATACAGCATTTCGATTGCTGGCCATATTTGCATTCTCTGTTACTTAGTTGGTAGAGCACTTTGTTCTATGAATTTTTCTAATGAACTCTAGCAAGACTTAATATGAAGGAATTGAGTGTAATTTCTTGATTTATGATAATAACTGCCCAGATTATTAAGTTTTAACTCCTGTACTAGTACTGTCAGAAGGAAGAACAGGACGGCACAGTGCATTTTCTCTGCGCTTGTCCTGCCTTT
Source organism: Clusia tigrina (assembly GCA_920105625.2). NCBI lineage: Eukaryota > Metazoa > Arthropoda > Insecta > Diptera > Clusiidae > Clusia > Clusia tigrina. The sequence continues at coordinate 36,114,754 of OV050033.1, read as the reverse complement.
GCCAGAATGAAGAGGCACATATTAGGGTCAGATATTTTGGGAATGGATAATGTACATTCCTTATCCCTGGACAGACTTCTGAAGTCATAGAAATTTGAAAAGGTGTAACTTCCTTTCCAAAATCCTCTATATCCCCCCCTTCAATAAATATTTTTCCAGGCTTAGTACAATGGGCATCAATGCCTGAGTGCTTGGAGGCCTCCTTCTTCGGCGGTTCTCCGGCCTATCCCACTTCTATATATCTATCTATCTAGTATGGTCAGAAATTGAAATGTTTTCAAGACTAAAAGTTTGTCTAAATGACCCTGACAATTAACCAAACATAATTCCCTGACAATTTCTTCCCGGAGAGTTTTTTTTACCATCTATTTATTTTGTTAAGAAACTAGCAGTAATTTTTCCATTACATATCTAGGTAATATCCTCAGCAACTGCATCGAATATTTGATGTTTTCACAGCATGCAATAAGATGTTATTAAATCAGGTCTAAGGTATATATCTCTTTGAGGCGTCTTGTATAAGGAAGCTTTAGAAGGCTCCTCGCCAAGCAATTCAGGTGATTTTCCAATTTAAGAGCGTAGGTTCTATATGTGTTCACCATTTCATTTTCAATCGTGTGTATATTCAGGTACCGTTGGATGTTTATGTTCCTCAAGTACCATGGAGCACCGGTGATCATTCTCAAAATTTTCGATTGGAGGCGTTGGAGTTTCGCCCTGTTTGACGGACACGCGGTGCCCCACAATTGAATCCATATGTCCATATAAGCTTAATGATACTAGTATAAATCAGTACATTATATTCTAAGGCAACGTTTGAATGCCTATTTAGTAGCCAGTTCAAGATATGGAGTTTCAATTTGATCTGAGCACACTTTGAGTCAATGTGTTTAGTCCAGCTTAATCGTCTGTCTATGTGGATTCCCAGGTACTTTATGTCAGAGCGTTGTGGAATGTTTTGACCATTGATGCTAATAGGGGGCACGTGTCCTTCCTTAAGGCAAATGTTGGGTGTGCACATTTAGCTTCGTTGACCTTTATTCTCCATTTGTTAAGCCACTGTTTAATAGATAGTAAGTGGCTCTGTAGCCATTGCGAGGATTCAAGATGGGAGCTGTTTGTACGGCGGGATCATCGGCAAATGCGAATATAGCCGTATGAGCGGAAGTTGGCATGTCAGCTGTAAAAAGCAAGCACAGCAGTGGTCCAAGCACACTGCCTTGAGGGACTCCTGCTATGTTATCAAAGTAGTCGGAGGTAGTGTCACCTTGACTTACCATGAGTTTTCTGCCTTTAATATAGGTTTCAAATAGTTTGTGGAATTTCTTTGGAAGAACTTCTTTAAGCTTATATATGAGCCCTTTGTGCCACACCTTATCAAAGGCTTTGAAAACAACTAAAACGCAAAATCCAGAATGCGACTCAATAGCAGTTTAGTCGCGAATTGAAACATTCATTTAGTACAAAATTGAAATTTGTTGTTTTTCAGTTCAGTCGTTGTTGTTGAGTTCAGTCGTGAATTGAAAGATTCATTTACCACAAAATTGAAATTTGTTAAATTGTAGTAGTGAATTTAACTATGTTAACCGAAGCCTAAGTATATGACTATGAAATTAAACTACTTTGCTTAAAGTTAATTATTTACTTGACACTATCCAGTGCTCGAATTAATATCAGGAAACCAAATTTCATAACAATATTGTATATAAAAGGGTGCCAATGTTAGTAGTTAATATAAAATCGAACAGTTTAAAGACCGTAGAGCATCTGAGTACGGTTTACAATTCATGCCCTTCATACAAAATTAACTTTCGTCTGGTAAAGTTGCAAGTACGTAGCAGAAGAAGTTAAATTTGTCTCAAAGCTATAGCAACACAAACTCATGCTACAATAATTTAGAGTAATAATAGGAACAGGATTCTTAGATACGTTAGACAGCAGTGAACTGGGCTGGCAGCACTTTAATTCTATAAGAATAATTTGCTTATCAAACGGCAACGCTGATAACAACGGGATAAGCCCCACAAACAACAACAACAACTGCTAAAATAGCATTTCCATTTGCTGTGTGTCTACTTACGGAATTATTATCATCAGCGACGCCACCACTACCACCACCACCACCAATGCCGCCATATCTGCCACCACGGCTATTATCATTAACATCCTCATTCTAATCAGCCCTTTTTAGTTTCCAAATATTGAACCATTTCTACATACTCGCACATATTTGCGCAAACAGCACGTGGTATTCAATAATGCCACAGCACATGCCACCCCACCGAGTCGCCCCACCAACCCAGCGGCCCTAGTGCATGCTACGACCGCTGTCTATGCCGCCGAATGCAACTGTGTCATTGTTTGCCAACTACAAGCCGTAAACCACACTCATCCTCCCTCCATCGTAGCAAAAGCACTCCAAATATTAGCAGAAAAGGAAGAACTGTTGGGGTGGCGACGAAGGTGGCGGCTTCTTCTACTGCCAGCATTTCGTACCATCACTCAACGCAGACACCGAGTTGCGCTCAATATTTGAGTTTCGCTCACAACCCCCCAACTCATTCTAACGATCCCTGCCTCAACAGGCGACATGCGCAGTGCGCCACTTGCTGTCTGCGCTGCAAATGTGGGTGGATTGGCCAACCTTCTGGCTGCGTCGAGCAACAGTGTGACTTGTTGCTGGCGTGCCAGCCTACCACTTAGGTCGGTTGCGTTGGCACATTCAGTTCCACAAGTGGCAATCTTGCTTCCGGTGTAAACGAACGCTTAGTCGGAATTTTACAGTAACGGGAATCGGTTGATTCGGTCCTTCGCGCGATGTGGTTTAAATTCAAGCAGTGAACAGTGGTAGCCCAGAAGCTGAAGTTTTATTAAAGTTGAGCTCAATGGAAGACTACAGTGGCGCATTAAAGACTGGCGAGATAATCAAGTGAAACCTCAGAACAATTCTTCAAGTACACATAGAAAATTATTTGATTCTAGATTGTTAAATGTAAAACTAAAAATATATCTGTATATATATTGGAGGTTGAAATATGTGTACCAAAAGGATTGACGGACAAACCTCAACTCAATAACGCTATGAAATAAAAACTGGTAAGTTGCCTTAATTACGCGAGAATTTAAATTTGGAAATAATTTAAAGTTCTTAAACTTCTCACTGAAGATGACGAAGAAAAATTTGACAACCTACCAAATAACAAAACATGACTTCTAATTTAAGCATAAAATATAAAACTTAAATTAGTCCATTAATTCCCAGTCTAAATAAAACGCAACTTCAAAAAATGCGTGGAACTTGGAACAATAGTTAATTTTTCCTTTTCGGATCAAATTTCTTGGATTTTTGTATTTCCCTGCGGGGTTTTTAAGGGTGGATTCATTTTTATACAAGAAATAAATTATAATCCATTCCAAAGTTGAAAGAAATTCTGTACAGACAACTCTGATAGATCGAACACGATGGAATTAGCATTTTTTCTGTCTCGAAATTCTCTGGTTACGCCCTAAATCTATTTCTGCGTCATATCTTTCACTTCTATAAAGTAAGTTTATATTATTTAAGTAACTCATCGCATAAATTTGGATTTTATACAGATTTATTTTTGCTAAGCGTTCACTTCCCCGATTGTCTTTGGGTACACTGTTCGATTATTCTATCGCCAGATATGCTGCGGATTTTCCTCAGTCAGTTATATAACCTCTGTCTGACTGCTGAAAAATAATAAAATCTGCGGATCCGGCTGTGAGTTTCCGATTTCCGGAAACTTCTAGTGAATTTTTCTAAATTGTATTTAAATTTAAAACTTTCTGAAATGAAACTACAACCTCGTAAGTATTTCATAAGTTGCCTGATTACAGTTCCAGAGAACTCCGTTGAAATTTTTCATGGAAAAAAAGAATATTTCAAATTATAAATAAAATACTTTATTTTAATACACGGACATATTTCCGTGCAAAAATGATTAAAAAAATAAAAATAGGGACAACTTGTTCCGAATGTGGTCAAAGAAACCCAAGTGAAACCATCTTTGTGTTAAGATTAATGTTTTCTTAGATAGAAAGTAAAACTCAATAGTCAAAAGCTGTTTGTCTTCAAACATATATTCCCAAGGAATATTCTGTCTCTCCAAGAATATGCTATAAAAACATACAGTTCCGGTTCCTAGTGAAACTGTCACGAAGAACTGAACTATGTAATATTATTCTGTATTAATAAAATGGACAATTTACAGTAGTACATTAAAACTAAAGTAGGAGTTCTATAAGAGTGTCTCCAAACTAAGTTAAAGACACTTTGCAGTTAGATTGATTTAAGGGTGTTATACACCGAGACCTGACAGATCTCTTGTGATGCCCCCATTTATTTGAAAGATGAGGATAGTCTCATCTACAGATCTTCTGTCAGGATAATTTCCAACAGGAATTCATATATTTTGGAGGAATCAAGTAGAGAGAGCTTGCTCATATCTCAGATATATTCTCCAAAACACCTGAATCTTTTTTGTGCCAATGGTCCGCAGTCAGGTGCAGTAAGATTTCATCACTTTCTCCACAGAATCGACAGATGTCATCTGAAGATATACCCAACATATTCATATGGTAGTTGAGTCTACAGTGTCCGCTTAAAATTCCTGTGATTATTCTTAATTTACTCCGAGCCATATTTATTAACTTCTTAGTTCTTTTAGGATTAAAATCTCCCAGAAGAGCTTTGGACTGTATGAATCCCAGAAGAGTTTTCCATGTTTGACTTCTTTTTGCATCTGCACACTTTTTCAGCAGACCTCCAATGGTATTGGATGATAGTCCACAGAAGGCTTCAGGGCCGTGGAAAGGAGAGGCCACAGCCTTTCTTGCTAAGCTATCAGCCTTCTCGTTCCCCTCTAGTCCTATGTGCCCTGGTACCCACATTAGAGATAACTTGTTCATACTGTCTAGGCAGTTCTGTTTCCCAATACAGTCCCATACAGGTTTAGACCTCACCAGGGGTGAGCTCAAACTCTTGAGTGCTGCTTGACTGTCGGATAGTATCACGATGTTTTTCCGCCGATAAGCAGTTATAGTATGTCGACTATAATTGTATACTAATAATCTCTTTTTTACACTGAGTATGAGGCGTGACTACAAAAGTTGTGCCTCATTCGGAACAAAGCAGTGATTTTTAAGAAAGAGTTGTCACAGGAAATCATTTTAAATTTAAATTTTGAACTTAAATATAAAATTGGTCTTTAATTAGTACTTTTGATTTTATTTCATAAAATGTTGTCTCATTACGTTGCGAGTTAAGAGTTTTTATCCAAATTAACTGGTTTTGGATTCTGAGAATTATAGGCCAGTGATCCTATTCTGGAAGTGAAACCTACCCATAAAATGAGGTATTTTTAATTAAGTATTTAATAAGCAGCTTAAGACAAACAATAGTAGAACCACGTAAGTGCTCATTTCAAATATTGTGAAAACAAACCTTCTCCCTATTGCAATGGTTTTGCTTCGGATGCAGGATCTTCGTCTGTAACTTTGTTTTTTTCTTTTAAATAGCTGTTCGCGTTCCGCGTCTAATTTATAGGGCGGACTTCAAGATTGTGCAAGAATATTACTAAGCCTATTAGGATTCAGGAAAAAGCATCCTGTTTTTTCTATCAATATTTTTCACCCTCGTTTCAATTTTGTACATTATAATAAATTTAATTTGGTTTACTATTTGAATTAGTTATTAATAAATTCGGATCTCTTTAGGCAGATTTCCCCAAAGCTGTGAAGTTGGAGTGACGAAATCGTCAGTTTTTCGGTGGAGCCACGAATCTGTAAAAATATTCCAATTGCTAATATACAAGTTTGTAATGCCAATAAAAAAGAAAACATTTAAAGCTCCTGTTTTTTTTATCCTACATGTTCTTACGATGGCCACGTCGTAGCAACAAAACTGTGCCCACAGTTTATTTTCATAATTTGTATGGGAGTCGAAGCATAAGTGGATGCTGACATCGGAGTTATATAAATCTGAAGCAAATATTTACAATTTCTGAATTATTCCACTCTTTGCTTGTAGCAGAGGAATGCAGGTGTTGGGGGAATGAGTACTAGCTACAGAGGCCTTCGACACGAAGAGAAAAGGAAAGAAGCATTTTGGAGACACAGCCTGTGGCAGGATTTGAACCTGTGATCCTCGGGGTGTGAGTCTAGCATGCTTACCACTAGACCACAGAGGGCGGCTTGAAGCAAATATAAACCAAAGCATGTTAGTTCAGTGTCACCGTATTTCACCAATCTCCAACTCAAACATTAATTAGTCTTCAGGAAACTAGCTGCAAATTATTTTGCAATTATTTTCTTCAGCGAATTTTGTTGAAAAAAATTGAAATAGAAAAGTTGTTTGTCCTGTCCTATGTAAAAAATTATGGCACCAAACTGATTCAAAATAGATTATTGTATCGATATCAAAAATAAATAAAATAAACACCTATAGCAGAGACATTTACCTTGACCCAAACCACTTTGAAGCCCTGATAAAACGCAGGATTTTTCGCGCCGGACACTTCCGTAAGGGAGCTGAAAGCGTATTTGTCTAAAGAGCCCGCTCTGCTTCTGGCTAGAACCGGGCACCTACAGAAGAGATGTTCCACAGACTTCTCCTTCTCTTCATCCCTACAGCTTCTGCAGTATTCATGAGAGAATAATCCCAGCCTCCTCTTCATCACTGCAGCTTCTTCAGTATTCACTGATGAGTAAAGCAGTGGTACAGTGTTTCGCGGTGCTATCGCAATGAATCCATAGTGGTCTGAGTAAGTTGGTCTGCAGACTGACTGCCACGAAAACCAACTTAACCTTCCTTGACCCAATATTTTTATATTGCGATGATCTAAATTGATCAAAAGTTCGTTAATTTGTAAGTCAGCATCGGAAAAGGTACTTAAAACTTCACATCAATAATCACTACGATGCCGAAACAAATCTCCACAAACTGAATCCTAAAAATTGTGTTTTTTACCGAAACCAGTTAATACGAGTATATCGGGATATCTTTACTGTAAATTGTGAAAATGTGCTCCGTTATGCCAATTTTTCGAAAACGAAAAATGACATGGAAAATTTGGATAGAGTTCTTTGTGCTTTATAAGAAATTTACAAGGAAGAGTCGTATTTGTTGTCTGATTTGAAGCAAAGACGCACCACTGCGTTTATTCAAAATTAATTTTTGTTTTCGATTACTCTGGATATGTAAATGTGTGTGCAATTACAGAGCATGATCTCTATTGTGTCTTGAGATATTTGCTTTGTACCATCCGAGGAGATGCATGCATACTAGATTTTTAAGTATATATTCACTAGTTCTGTTGGTATGCAACGTTTTAGTCTGCTTGATTGTGAACTTTCTAATGCAGGGATTTCTCTCCGATCGGGATTTGTGTGTGCTAACAGGCGGTGCATGTGCTTGGGGCTGCATATTTGGATGTTTCATTTAACAGAGTCAATCTACAGGTCACGGTGGAAGTCTTCGTTTGATATATACCACTAAGCATTGATTATGATGCGAAGAATTCTGCACTGTATTCTTTGAATTATTCTGATGTTCGATTTTGCTGCAGTGCCCCACATTTCGATACCGTACCTCCAGATAGGCGTGATTATTGATTTATATCTGCAGTTTATTTGTAACTGAGAGTTTGTCTGCCCAAAAGCAAATAAAGTTGTCTGAAACGATTATTAATTTCTTGACTGTTTTGTGTGATATGATCTTTTCAGAGTATTTTTGCGTCAATAGTCATTCCCAAATATTTTGTTGCAATGTTGTTTTTAAGGTGTTTTCGCTAGATGTGTTGCATTTTCCGTTATTGGTTTCTAACAATGCCCATCAATTTTCTATTACATTTAAGTCAAAAGACTGCGATGGTGATTGCCTGAGGTGGGGGCAATTCCAGATGATGCATGTTTGCACCACTCCTGACTTATGCTTAGGGTCCTTATTTTGCTAGAATCTAAAGTTGCGCCGCAGACACAGTTCTTCAACACTTTGTAAGAGATTTTCTCTTAAAATGCCGACATATATGGTGTTACCAATGATTTCTTCCAAAAAAAGTTAGGGTTCCAACCACCGATGCTGCCATGCAGGCCCAAACCATAATACTACCTCCACCGTGTTTTACAGTCGCATGTACATTTTTTAAGTCTATCTGTTTATTTGAATTGGGTTTCCCCCACACAAACGACCATTCGTCCGTGCCTCTTTCTTTTCTCATATCTTTTATTTAAACAAAAACAGGTATTTTGCTTTATTTCCTTTCTTTGAAATTGGTCTGGACTGTGGGGTCACATAAGAATCTAGTTCTGTCTGAACGACCAGTCCATGTTTCCTTAAAACATCTCTCTCAGTTTAAAGAAAGATGGCCACAGAGGAAAATGGCTAAATTTTATTACGAATTATCAGTGATGAACAATGCTCCACTAATAAAAGACCTAGGCTATAGGGTAGGAATCTCCAATGGTTTCCTTTTTTTTGAAATATTAGTATCCAAGAATGTGATTTCGTGTCTTTCTACGTTACAGATATGCCCTCTACAAGTGTACAGTAATGGAATTCGAATGCACTACATTTGAATATCAGCAGCATATCAAACACACAAATGATATTTGGCGTTATTCCTGGTATCTGTTTTTATCATATCTTGTATTCACATTGATAACGTTTCACATGAACGGAATATTTGACAGGGTTATACATTTATGTTGGATACTTTGACAGTCAGATTAACAGTCGACAGAGGCCTCAGCTACAAACACATTTTTGCACGCCATGTTGAATAGATTTGATAATTAGTTTGGTGAGTCCTAGTTAAGCCTCCGTTGCACGTCCTTGTCAATAAATTATATGCCTAATTACAGTTCATATGTAGGAGAATAGGCTCATGTAGAATACTAAGTAATCATCATTCAGGATAGAATTTTTAAACGAACTACTTGAAAATGTAACAACAATTCGAGGATATAACTTCTCTAATTTTTTTTTTTAGCTACGATTAAGATCGTTGTGTTCAAATGTCAAGCCTGAAAAGTAATCCGAGTAGTACAGATTTTGATATAATAAAGACCAAATGCCAAGAACCCTGACAATGGGGCAGATTATTAGCATTTATGATTTAAAATAAGTACATTTCTGGTCTGTTTGCAAAATGTAAAGAAAATATAATTTTTCTAAAAAAAAAACTTTTGTAGAAAACCAATATTTTTATTAATTTTTTTAGTAGCACAAAATAAATGTTTTGTGTTGAAAATTTTGATACCCAAGAGTATTGGCCATGCCAATACAATTTCAATTGGAGACATGACTACCCCTTTCAGTTAGGGAGCGATTGGCATTCATTTTTCTGATACGATATTACCCATTTTCGTTTATGGGTAATATCATATCATTAAATATATTATATTCGATATACCACTTCCATTTGACTTAGCCAGTTCAGTTTCTCCTTGATGCTTAGGTTAAAGCCACTGTCTCGAAACGCGCACATCATAGATCAGCGATTCCCGTGCCACATTAATCCCTTAGAGATTTTTCCATTACATTTATTACCAAAATTGATGTAAGACAACAGAGAAATCATATAATGTCATATTCGAAACATCGGTCGGTTTGTAACCCTAACCCAGTTGTGAGCAGCCAAAAAATAGTCTTCACGATTATCATAATTTTTGTCCCCTCCGTTCATTTCAGCACCCGAAAATCTCGTACACAAAGAGTACCTAAGCTTCGCTTAAGGGAAACAATAACAACAGCTGAAAAACTTCTGAACCAGCAGTAGCTTTCAATGAAAAAACAGGAGAGAAAAGGAGAGTGAAATAGTGAAACTTAAAAATATAAATAGTGAAACTTCAAAAATACATTTTTAATTTATTGAGCGTTATTTTTACGAAGAGTATGAGTTATTCACGCAAGTCTTGTGTTAATAACCCCCACCATTTCTCCTACATATGTGGTAAATTTTGTCAAGAAAAGCAACGAAGGAATATAAATGATTTTGTAAAACAAAGTTATCGGGCATATTTCGGAAATCAACTTGGACAACAAGACAAATGTTGGGCCATACACAAAGTTTCTGAAACATGGGTGGAGTCACTTCGATATTGGAGCCAAGGAGAACAAAAAGGGCTCGCGTTTGGAATATCGATGATATGGACAGAGCCAAGAAACCACCTTGATGATTGCTAATTTTGTGCTGTGAATGTAAAAGTTATGAACCGATACAAAGTGCGTTTACCCAAGCGTACAATCCGCTAAGTCACAAACGCTGCATAGTGAAGATTTGCCAATGCCGGTATTTACTGCCTTATCATACGATTACTGTAATGGTGTTGAAATGTTAGATAGTCAGAGTAAAAGCAATAGTGAAAATGAATTCGAAGGATGCAGTCCTACACTTCAAGGATTTTCTCAGGGCGAGCTAAACAACTTGATTCGAGATATAAATTTTTCTAAGAAATCAGCTGAGCTTCTTACGTCAAGACTAAAAGCGTATCAATAACATATTATCGAACTAGAGAGCGCGACATTCTTCCATATATGATTTCAAGCACAGTATACCCTGGCGCCAATACTGTCTGCCATTTTCTTCTCAACTTACTTTGCCAATTTGGAAATGTGACGATAGGCACCACATAGTTTTTGTTCACCGTGAGTCTCTGATCTACAGAGCTTTGACCGAATGATTGGAATTGTTTGGTCGCAAAAAACTTCCCGCGGTCTAAGCTACAAGACTTTTTGCGTATAAATCAGTGGATTTAGATTGAGTATAGCTGCCGTTTAAGCCCGCATCAAAGACAGTGACGCAAAAGGTGTCCTTCTTAAAATCAGTCCACCACACCAGAATACCGAAGAGTAATATTAATCTAATTACGGCCTTCTTTACTTTTCCTATACATTGACCTTCTTCTTTCTACATAAAAGTAACAAACCCGATTTACGGGGATTATGTTGCCCAACTACATACAATATTTAGGGTGGTGGTCAGGAATATCCCCGTTATAACTAAAGCAATGTCATCTGCCTACGCAGCTACCTTCGGAGCTTTACCGTCGAACTCCGCTAAAATTATGTTGACATCGAGCAACCACAGAAGCTAAGAACCCTTCCTTTGCGAAATCCCTCTGCTTGCTTTCTTTAATAGATTCGGCACCATTCCATTCTGCCCTTATCCTTCTACCGCTCAATAGATATTTAATAAATAGATTATTGAAAGCACCAGCTATATCCAGAAATATACTTAAAGCGTACTTTTTATATTCCAATGCTGTTACCATATATACTATTAATGAGTGAAGTGCAATCTGGACCTGTAGAGATCCTTCTGTTCTGCCTCAAGAATCTTTTCGAGTGTTTTTAGGAGGGATGTGGTTAGACTCATGTAGAACTCCGCATTTTGGAAGACGAACAAAAAACCATGTGAGATTGACCCGAACACTGCGCAAAAATCTATGGTATGGACACCTAAAGTAGAATGTCCTCTGTGCAAGAAAGACCACGAAAATAAGTAACAAAAGTCCTGATGGCGGTTTGTGTCACGAAACAAAAAATATTTCCTGCTATTTCATTTCAAACTTGGACTGATTGTGCCTGCAAAATTGTAAACTGAGACCTGCTTAGACCTGTTTTTAAATATAGTTGGAGCTAAGAAAGTTGAGGAACTGTGCCTTACTCCCGCTGCTGAGGAGAGTAACAACTTGGGGTCCAAATTTGGTCTGCAAGCTATTCTTCGGAGTTAGCACCATTTCTGGTTCTTGGCAAAGATCAAATTAGAGAGCCTTTTGTTGCAATGAAAAGACAACAGAACTTTGTTTAGCCTACTCGTATGTTCAGCGACGGAAAAAGAATTATTAGAACAGTTCTACTTTTAATATATCGCTACTCCCAACCATTACTAAATGAGACATATTCAATATTTATAAACTTTTCCTTTCCATTCTTTCTAACAAATATCCGAAAGTAACGAATAATGAGAACGGGGGCAAAGATTGAAGTAACTTTGTTATTTCTGGTCTGTGTGACAAGCTTTACGAAAAGTCGCAAGTACAGTTTCTCCGAACTGATTAAATGTAGCGCTTCCGCAGCATATAGGAAAATGTTCATGTTGTTCCCATTATGACGCATGCGATGCCCCTATGCTGGAAATTGTGTACTGAAATTGTTCCATGTAAACAGTTTAAATATATGCTGAACTATTTGCAAGACGAATGCGTGTGGGTGGGCGTCCAATTGTTTCCTTCTTTCTCTCGCATGTGTGTTGGTTATTCCTCGTGGTTGTTGTTGCCGTTCGCTGAGCTGGCTGCCATCATTTGACCGCGATGAAAACCATGGCCCGCACTTTACCAAACAATGTCGTTATTGTTTAACTTTATGTTAACCTCCATCTACGCACTTTTGTGGTGCCTTTTAAAGTTGCTGTTCTCGCTGCTGCTTCTGCTTCTGCTGCCGCTGTCGCTGCAGTTGCACTTCCTCGGCGTTTTATGATTTTAGTGTTTGCTTTGAATTTCCACAATTTCCTTCGCTTTTGATGCCGGGCGATGGAACAGGGTTATAGGGTTACACTTTCAAAGCGAAGGTTCGTCGAGTGCGAACGTACATTTACCGGTCTTGACTGACTCTATTTTTTACAATCGTTATTATGTGCTCGTTATTATGAGTGCGCCTTACTCCTTGCCTTGACACCAGGGATGACCTGCAGCGTGAATGCAGCGTGTAAACAGTAAAAACGCTCCAGACTTGTAATGTTGCAAGGCAACTAACTCACTTCAAGAATAATGAACATTGATTTGTGTATAAATAACAATTCGCAAATATTTGTTAAAGCGCAAGGAACGCACATGGACTTTAGAGAAAGAAGGGACTCCTTGCACACATGTACACAACTGGCGCCTAATGCACCACGCCGCACTTACCAAATGATAAAAACACCGCCCGCTGTGTTGAACATGGGAAATGCATCTTTGTTCAACAATTTCTTACGAGCACCTGTGGTTAAAGAAAATTTATTACATAGGAAGCACTTGCAAGGAGGTGGACTCCAACGGGATACTTTTATACTCGTGCATGCATAGCAATGCTCGCCTTCCAGTTGTAGACTTAAAATAGCGTTTACATTGAGACTTCACATGTCGCTCACGCTTATTAACTTACTCTCATCGCATCTCACCCGCTTTCATCTAGATTTTAAGGACTATTGTTGAAACTGTAACAACCATGGCGGAAAGTTTCTGGTGCTATTTTCTGGTTGTGTATTTTATTACGATATAGGTCTGATGCTAATTCTAAGACTCTTTCAACAAAATTTCCTTTTCTTCTTTAGACTTGAATAGCTGTGGCGAGCGACCTTTCCCCAACTTGCATCATGTATCAATATATAAAATGGAAAAAATCCCCGAAAAAGAGAGTTAAAAGCCGAAATCCAACCGACCGTGCTGCAAAGAAGAGAATGTCATGGAAATCTCTGGAATATACTCAATCGGCTTTTTGCATAAAAATAAGTAAACAAATGTCTCAGACATCGCTCAGAAATTCTTTTGCAATATACAGTAATGGGCAATTCTCCATTAATATGTATAAGACCCAATGGGAAAGAACACAAATATGCAATTCTAAACAAAGGATTACTTCAGTTCCTTGAAACTGTGATGCAGTGTCAAATACAAAGCTTGTGAGTGTATGTTTTGGTGAAAGATTCTTAGAAGCAGACCACATGACCCGTTCGCTATTTTATATCATATCTTGAGGTTTGCCATAAGCAGCAACTTCCTTCCTAATAACTATATAACATGTTATCTAGGGTGGGGCTTTATAATTAATGGTCCGTAACTCATCATTGTCCTCTTCTATGGACCTATACCTAGCCAAAGCTGGATACTGGCATACTACAAACGTAGCTGCCTCTTCCAGGCCTCTTACTACAGATTTTTGTCACAATAGGGCCATTTGAGGCCGCAGTGACTAGGAGACTAGATCACGCTTCTTTCTAATACTACAGATTTCAGTCTCAGCAAGGTTTACTGGGGGAGGTATAAAAAAAGGTAAAAATCGTATTCCACTACATTCGCAGCAATCCTTTTATGAGCTGACCACTGTCTAATTTGCGTGATCCTGCCGCCGTAAAAATGTCAATTGAGAAAACAAGCGTAAACTTAACGGAGATTCAACCAGCGTCCTAATAAATTGGATCCTTGATGATATGAAAATTCAATTGCATGTAGGATAAATACCCGATCTGATCGGGCAGGCATTTGTTTTTTGTTTTGATTTTATGCCCTTATGAACCTGGGATTACGACATGCAAAATTGTTACAAAAGCTGGATGTGGCCAGCTGGTCAGCAATTTTCAACCAGTGGAAAATGTAGCTCAGATTGTTATGCCTTAGAAATAAACAATTCTTAATAGTCTGTAGTTAGATCATTCTATGCCTCTCTCTTTTCGTAAGCAATAAAATACTAGAATAATGATAAAGCTCTTACATTGTGCTGATTACTGAAGCATCCTGCGTTACAGAACTGAGAGTATACTTACTTTATTGAAAGCTCTCACATTGTGCTGCTTACTGAAGGACCTTACTTTACAGATATTCTATATGATTTAATACCTAATACCATAGTGCTTAGAGTTTTTAAGAAGGTTTTATGTTTTATACGTTTTACAGATATAATCCAGGATAATAATTCTCAAATCAGCAGCTCAACATGGATGCAAGTCAGATCACGGAAATTTTGGTATCGCACGAATTTATGCAATTACAACAGGACCAGCAGCAGCAACATCAGCAACAACAACAAATGAACAATTACAACTCGGAAAACACGGTACCAACACCAGACACACAGGAACGGTCTTCACGGCCAGTGCGTAGAGCCAGTCGCAGAACCTCACAAGTAAGTCCTCCAAAACCACAATTTGCCTTTGATGGCGGAAGAACAGTATTCCGAGCTGATTGTGTTTGAGAAGGGATTGCGTAAAGCGTGTGTGTATCTTTGCGCCTAAGTTTTAAATGCCATGTGCGGGGGACTGTTTGTTTATTTTCCATATTATGCACTACTATTATGCGGTTCCTAGTTATGATGTAAGCCATACATGTGCCGCACTGCAGCCCTTTGCGGGGAGGGGGAGTGCTCACATGCACATATGTTTATACTTGCATGGTACATGTATATAATAACAATTTTTCCGTTACATTGCAGCTAAGCAATAATAACTATGACATGGAAATGACAGATTCAAGTTCGCAAAGCGACGACACAAGTGGGGGCGGTGGCAGCAGCAATGGCGGCAGTGCACGACCTTCGAGCCGTGGCAGAAACTCATCGGGTACAAGTCAAAGTCGCCGCAGGAAAGGCGTCTTGAATGCAAAAGAGCGCAATTTACGTCGATTGGAGTCGAATGAGCGTGAGCGTATGAGGATGCACAGCCTGAATGATGCTTTTCAGGTTAGTTGGCCCAAGCATGAAGAAAATGAACTGCTCTATAATTCTTGTATAATGCTAAGCAACTGTCAATCTAATCATATTGTCTAAATTTAGTTGACTCCATAGAATTATATAAAAACCAGGTTTTCAATAATCACATAAACCACGACTGTCAATAACAAAATAATGGTACATGGTAGAGTTAATAGAAGTTCCATCATTTATTATTATTATATATACGAGTATATTCCATCACTTAACTATATGAACAAATTGTGAAAATCACTTGTTAATTCCAAGAAAATTATATTATTATTTGTTTTTAATTATTATTTATGAAAATAGAAATCTCCTGAGTTTTCTTGGTTGTTGTAAAGTTGACATTGATAGATTTGTCTTCATTGAGTTAAATCGAAGTCATTCGTTTAGCATGTTCCTGATACCCATCATGGAACGATGAAATTGGTTCCGCATTAACCAGAATACTGTGTGTCAATTGTGAATTCTGCCAAAGCCTGTCATTGCATGTTTTTCTCTCAGAGTCCATTATTTCGAACAGCGGCGCGGGCTCGTTGCCACATGAAATTCGAACAGTTTTTCCCAGCCACCCATTTGGCCTGTTATATGGAAGAATAGTTCTGGAACTTTTAAGAACTCAAAGAGCAGTTCAACGCTATTATAGGGTCGCTGCTTCCGCTAGTAAGGTCTACGCGGGACAACATTAGTATTCCACTGATGTGACAGTACTGGGAAGTGAAAGGGAGTTAGGAAAGGCATGGTGACTACCCCTGATTTTAAGCCCATCCGCAGAAACGAAACTCAGTGACTTAGCTCAGTCACCACACCGCCGTAAGATAGATCAGGGCTATGCTCCTTTAATATGTTGTTTTCTGTTGATAATCTGAATGCATTTCGAAATTCCCAACCATACTTCGCATATTTTTTTTTCAATAGCAGTTGGGATGCGGAAGTTCCTTTATTTGAATTAGTATACTGACGCTGCAAAGCCATTCACAAGAAATGGGAATGATCAGATAAAGGCCACGCCTCCCACCATTAAAAGCAGCTCAGGGTACCCTACCGAAAATTACCCTAGATAAGCTCCTAATGATGATATCTGAATAAAATGTACATCGCTACGATTTAAGTCGCACGCCATTGAAGGGTAAAGGGTCTAACCCGACTTCTGACTTCTTTACTCCTTTTGTATTACATACGAAGTGGGTTTTTGTCCATTTTTACTTACTAAGCTCAAATGTGCACTGAATGTAAAAAGTCGTGACGGTGGTTTAGGGACCAATTTCTAAAGCCGTAGGAGCATTTTAAATGATATTTGTGTGTTTCAGACCTCAGAAGTTCAAAAATATAAAGGAACCCAATGAGATCAAATTCATAACCAATTAGTTTTTTGTAAGCAATTTTTTTTATGATTTCATTTAGTTTTCCACTGGAATCTAGTTTCTTTTTTAAACAATAAACTTAAAGTAGCCTCTACGGTTTGATATCTTAAGAAGGCTGCTTCACAAGTCGCACCGAATACTGGAAAGATTGGCTTACCTCATGATAATGGTTGACTTGACATCTGCAATTTCTCCACAACAAATGGTGTAAACCAATCCAGTAGGATCAGGTGATATTGGTAGCCAATGATCTATGTGATTAACACAAGTCTGGTTTGCTGGGAAATTTTAATTTTCATGTTTCCATTCTGATGTGATATGAGCCCTGCTTCTTGGAATTACACTGTACGAGTATTCAAATTAATACGATTTGTACACAGTTCTGGAAGCAATATCCCCCAACCAGTATATTACAGTAACGATGCGATTATGGTATTCAACAAAACAGGGTTCGACAATGTGTTGCGAAGAACCACACTACAAACCGCAGCACGAGTTGTATGCAAAATAGTCTCCTGAAGATGTTGAGGGTTATCTTCATTCATTGGGTTGATTATCGCTCTTTCATTGTTGATTATCATTCTTTTCAGGATTTATTTATTTATTTATTTATTTATTATTAATTTACGTTCACCTTGGGACATTAAGGCAAAACCTTGTAAGATTGTCCCAATAATATGAAATGATACATTTAGTACAATAATCCGGACATAATTTAAACTTATACTATAAAATACAATTGCTCACAGAGTACAAAAATAGAACATTACAATATGAATTTCAACAATTCATCTTTCAATACAAAACAGCTTTGAATCAATAAAAATGTACAGCTTTAAATTTGTTATTAGTCACAAAAGGATGCATACATATAAACAGTGTACGCGGTCACACACAATCCATAGCACAACCCAATTCAGCTCATAAATTCATTGCCCCTGGAAGTGTTTATTAAGCTCAATTTTGAATAGATTAGCATTGCCAATACCTTGAATCCGTACAGGCAGTGAATTCCAAAGTCTCACAGCATTAACGAAAAATTGACGATCAGACATAAGTGAGGAATGTCTTAACGGGACAAGCCGATTAGAACGGCCAGAGCGAGTAAATTTAAGGCGCCTAAACAAATATGGAGGCTCCCGAGTGCAAATAATCTTATGCAACAATAGAATACTTCGAGTGTCAAGAAGCTGATCGAATGTGATGTGAAAAAGTTCTATTGCGCGCCTAGACACATGATCTCTCGACTTAAACCATAAATGTACCTCGTTATAGTGTTAAATAACACATTGAGTTTTCGTTTACTTACTGCATCACAATTCCCAAATATTTCACAACCATATAACATAGTTGGGAGAAGGTAGGACTTGGCTAGTATCATTCTAATCCTGAAAGGCGTAAAATATTGCGTAGCCCATAGGGATCGTAGCATACCATAGACTTTACCAACCGTTACTGCAATATGATTATTCCACGATAGAGCACCATCAAATATGACCCCCAAATTTTTAATCACATTTACATAATTAATTGCCGATGAATGCATAAATATCCCAGGGAGGCCCGCGGTTACGATGTGTTTCTTGTAGATCACCAAACACTTAGATTTAGCCGGATTAAGACACAAACCATTCCTTCCTGCCCATACATATATATTATTCAGGTCTTTATTAATTTTGGTGACACAATCGGCAACTTCGTTCGGTGTACAACTGATGTAAATCTGAACATCATCAGCATACATTTGAATATTACAATATTGTAAGACAGTCGGCAGGTCATTTATGTATATGCAAAAGAGAAGTGGACCCAAAATGGAGCCCTGTGGCACACCTCGAGCCACAGAAAGAAAATTAGATGCCACAACAGTACTGCTACACGGTTGGTAAGCCGCCTGTGTTCTATCTGTGAGGTACGATTTTAATAACTTTACCGCAGTGGGTGAGAAGTTATACATTTTCGATAGTTTTGTACATACAATATCATGGTCAACACAGTCAAACGCTTTAGAATGGTCCAACAGTGTCAAGAAACACATCCTATTAGAGTCAAGTGTCACCCGAATATCTTCCACTAGATCAATTAGGGCCGTTATGCAGCTCCGCCTTGGTGTAAAACCAGATTGTCTTTCAGTGATAATCCCATTTCCCGATAAAAATTTCCTCATTTGTTTAGCCATAAGTAATTCAAATACTTTAGACAAATATGGCAAAATAGCAATTGGTCGATAGTCATTGTCTGACTTTGGTGTGGGCAGAATTTTTGCCACCTTCCAACATGTTGGAAATGTTGATGTCATTATCGCTGTATTAAAAATATGGGTAATGACCGGAAGCAGCCCAGGAAGAAGTGCCTTAACAAAAACGGGATGAATCTCATCAGTACCACAAGCATTCGACTTTACACTCAAAAAACACTCCAACACATCCGACTCCTCTACACCACCAAAACCAAACATACACTCAGAAGACACAAGACTACAAGAATCTAAATAACTATTCCCATGCACTGGTTCGATCGGGAGGTTAACAAACCTCTGATTCAGCTCGTTAAGATCAGAATCAATATTTGGAAGTGCACCGCTCTTCCCCAAGCCAATGCCCCGAATATGTCTCCACGTCTGATTGCTACTTACAGCATTAGAGAATTTAACCTCATAATATTTACATTTAGCAATCCTAACCTCCTTTATGACCTGTCTTCTAAAGTTTCTATATGTTTCGTGAAAAAGAGGTATCTTGTAACGTTTCCATCGTTTATATGCTGCGTCACGTAAGTCTATTAATGTCTTTATTTTATTGTTAAACCAAGGCCGCACTCCATGGCGTATAGAGAGCACTTTTTCCGGAACAAATTCATCGAAAAGTTGCTTAATGTTAGAATGCAGGTACTCCACTTTGTCATTTATTGAGGTCATCAGCAGGATTGAATCCCAATCGACACTGTCGAGCTTATTACATAAATGTTGGTAGTCAATATTATTGAAGTCACGATAACTTATAATATTTGGCGTAATTTTAAGTTTAAAATCAATTGTCAGAAAAATTAAGTCATGTTTAGAGAAACAATTCTTTGACCACCTTTACCATTATTGTATTTTTCTCAAAGGAAAAATATTTGCTATTATGCCTGCAAAATCTAGTATATTGCTACGAAATTGGCCTCCTGACAATTTACTCCAACTCTCAATACTTGGATTCGTACCACTGGATTGTGTAGTAATCAAACAATCTTAATCACCGATTAAAATAATTAACTTTATTTAGTTATTGCAATTTACACACTTAATATTAGGCTTCAAGTTTACTTTATTACAATTTGAACTTTATTTAATCATTTATTTAATCACTTTATTACTTCTCAATACTGTAACTGCTACAATCGAAATGCACAATGTACGATTGCTATTCAACTGCGTATCGACTTTCATTGTGTGGTGGCTTGTGTATCTTTCTTATGGTTGAAATAGAACATTCTAGAACATTCCCTACACTTCAGTAGAAGTTCGAGAACATTCTCGAATTTTATCTACACTTCGAAAGAGGGTTCTTGAGTAAGCTTTTTTTCGAATAGATTGTTTATTGACTTAGATACACCTCTGTGGTTCCGAGGAGGAGGACGAGACGGTTATCCACCTCTTATATCACTAAAAATAGATAGATATTGAACTGAAATTTGGTATTTTTTGCTTCATTATCATTTGAAAGGATTTAATCTTTGACTGTACAATGCACTAATTTAAGTATACTTATCAAACAAAGAGCCATCCAATTTAGTTTCTATTAATTGCTCTATACAATAAAATGGGAGATCATATAACTACTCAGATAATTCCTTTATATAGTATCCTTTTAATCCCACTTAACATAATAAAAAACGGTATAAATTGATTTCTTACTATTTCAGTCATTGCGGGAGGTCATTCCGCACGTTGAAATGGAGCGCCGATTATCGAAGATTGAGACTCTAACTTTGGCTAAAAATTACATCATCAACCTGACGCACATCATACTCTCGAAGCGGAATGAGGAGTCGGCTCTGGAACTGAATGTCAATGGTGTCATGCTGAATGGTGATGTTGGTGCCGGTGCCGGAGATGTAAGTGTTGGGGTTGGTGTTGGCGTTGGTGTTGGTGTTGGTGTTGGCGTTGGTGTTGGTGTTGGCGTTGTCGGTATTAATGGCGGCGGCCCATGCTACGACGACACTCTGACTGCGGTGACGAATGGTGCCAATTATGATTGCGCCGTATTGGCGGAATCAGCCAGTCAATCGACAGCACTCACCACTGCAACTACAACAATTCAAATACAAAATCAACCTTTGAACCACATGCAGGCACAGCAGCCACCACATCTGATGCAGCCGAATCATAACCATAATCAAATGTTGCTGCAGCAGTCAGCCGCAATTATTCTTAACAACGGTTTCAACGACACCAATGACAACAACAACTTCGACGAACCATTCAGAGAATTCATATAAATGAGAGAACGATAGAATGAGAGAATTGATTAAGAGCAAATACGATATATATTTATATATAATATTTGATTAAGAGAAGGTGTTTAATATACACATACCGACATATATATATATATATACGAGTATATACTATTATACAAATTTAACCGCAGCAATTTCGATATAAGAATAGTAGATTTGGAATTTAAATACCAGTACGAGTATGTACTACCATATACGTAGAGGAAGTGCCCAAAGGATCTAAGTTGTCATCTTGAAAAAATTAAATTGTTTAAGTAGTTATTTGGTTGTTCAATTATTTAAGAAATGTTAAAAAATATTACCTGCAATTTTATCGCATAAATTTACGAAACAAGAAAGAAATGTGTGGAAAATATTTTATGTTGACACCTTCCTTATTACTCCTTATATCGTAAATTACTGTTATACAATATATAACATATAATACAAGTAGATATAATGTAGTAGAAAGCCAATTTAGAACACCCTTCTGACGAGTAGCTATATCCTTGCAAATAAAAAGTCAAGTACACAATTACGGAGCCATTCAACATCCATCCAGCAAAGCAGTTATGAAGGCAGTTTATTACTCTCAGTACGCATGTACCGAGATGCGTCCTTTATAAAACTAAGTACAGGTGCCGCTGATATAGGTACATACGAGTATATTTGCACATCCTTGAAGTCGAACAGAAATCCAAGAAAATGTAGATGGGAATTAAACAGATTTTCATAACCCGAAGAGTGTAGATTTATTTAGATTTATTTAAGGGTGTTATACCCCGCGACCTGAAAGATCTATTGTGAGGGCCCTATTTATTTGAAAGATGAGAATAGTCTCATCAGATCAGAGTCAGGCTAATTTCCAACAGGAATTCATATATTTTGGAGGAATCAAATTGAGGGATCTTGCTCATATCTAACATATATTCTCCAAAACACCTGAGTCTTTTGTGTTCCAATGGTCTGGAGTCTGTGATCAGGTGCAGTGAGGTTTCGTCACTTTCTCCGCAGAATCAACAACATCTGAAGATATACCCGACTTATTCATATGATATGATAGTTGAGTCTACAGTTTCCGCTCAAAATGCCTGTGATGATTCTTAATTTACTCCGAGCCATATTTATTAACTCCTTCGCTCTTTTAGGATTAAAATCTCCCAGAAGAGCTTTGGACCTAATCCCGAAGAGTTTTCCAGGTTTGACTTCTTTTTGCATCTTCTTATAGTGTAAGTTCTGTTCTTTAATTACTTTTATCCACTTAGCAATGAGCAACCCTGATTTTCTGTCAACAAATTATTCCTCTTTATA
Source organism: Clusia tigrina (assembly GCA_920105625.2). NCBI lineage: Eukaryota > Metazoa > Arthropoda > Insecta > Diptera > Clusiidae > Clusia > Clusia tigrina. The sequence continues at coordinate 36,092,125 of OV050033.1, read as the reverse complement.
TATATCTAATTAGTTCCTTCAAATTATTAGCATACTTTTCTGCGGAGTTACACTGTCAACATCCCTGAGCAAATACACTTTCAAAGCAGTCACAATTTTTGAAGCTCAGAGCAATCATATAAAGAACTCTCTCTGTACAAAATAATTTTAAAGCACTCCGATCTTGTTCTATTATCATTTCGACCCTTTTCTTCTTCATTATTGTTATAAAACTGAGTTCTATGCAGGGGAACGGTGGTCAATTGCCTACTAACTGGTCTCTGTGATAACTGCTCCCACGAATCACTTTGAAATCTATTAAAACTGGACACATTTTGCAGTCATTCGGTCAAATATTCTCTAATTCCATTTGACTAAAGCCACTCATCCTGTTGGGAAACTGACTAAAAGATTCCCAACAGGAACTAATATTCTCTCGATTAAGCTGTAGGGAGGAAGTTTTCCTCCAAAGAACATTGTTGATTAGTACGATTATAACTAGGACGGACTTAATATAGTGTATAAACAAAGTATTTGAAGTTCGGTAGTTTTACAATGGGTCCACTCCAGCCATTAAAAAATGCTCCAAATTAGCGGATACATACTCGTATTACTAACGCCGACGATGGAATGTGTAGTAAATTGACCGTTTCACCACATTCCAGGGTTCCATTGACGAATCGGTAACATTTTATGGGCCTTTAATTACATTGACGAACTGCAATAAAGTTTCGCCATTCCGGGCTCATTAAGTCTACCACCCACGATCATTTTAATGCACTTCAAATTTCGAGTATGTGCTGCAACTGACGACACAGCTCCATAATGTCCATTGTGCTGTCGCATGGGAAGGAGGACCGACCGACCCAATTAACAATGAGTGCGGCGGTGAGTTGATGAAATGTGGGCGCACTTCCGTACACAGTTCCCAATGAGATTGTGTATTGAGAGATATTCATATTTGTTTACCCATTGGTGGAGGATGTTGAGATATCGGTATCGTTGAACACTTAGACTAATGCACACGAACGAGAGAAAGAGCGAGCGCGAAGGGGGAGCGCGAGTGTTCCGTAATTGTGTGCTTGCACTGACTAAAGCGGCGGCACAACGGGATACCACACACCCAGCCAGCATGTAGGGAGGTATTGTAAGGCGAGGGGAGACAGGACGAAGGAGACAGAAGGAACACTGAAGCTGGCAATGGATGAAATAAATAATTAACAACAATGCCGAACACATAAGCTTGTTGATTACTTGATTAGCGTCATCGATGTTTCCTTAAGAGGATTTAATCACCGATGCCATCGAGTCGCTAGCTCCGGTGGGTGACAGGAAACAACGAAGACTAACAGCGAGCAAATATTAAGTGAACAAAATGGTAATAAAATCCTTTCGTTGGGGATGAGCAGAAAAAAGTTAAAAGTACACACGAGTACCACTTTAATGCTTCTAAAACAATGAGCTAAAAACAATGAAATTTATTATAAAGTCACAGAACAAAAGAAAAAATAAGTTAATGCAAAATAAAAACATACAAGAATATGGTGAAGTACGTAGCAGTAAAGTCGGATGGCGGAGGAGGAGGACGAATTGAATGCAATATTAAACAAATTGATATGTGAATGTAGCGAAATTGGTACCCAGATTGTAGTTTAGATTCTAAGCGAAAGATTTTTCTTCAAAAGAATGAATACCAAGTAAAAGAAGGAATTAAATCTAAAAACTATTTAAATGAATTAAACAATTTGTCGTTATTTAAGCAAATCATAAATATTTCGATCGATTTATTTAAGAGTTAAGCAATAAACACAAAAATTTTCCAATATGTAAGGAACACAAAAAATTGCGTATGAATCAAATATTATTCAAATCAATTAACAAATACCTGCTATATTATAAATAATTACGAAGATAACATAAACATTTAATTAGTTACATGAATTTGTTGTAGAATGGGTTTATTAACGCCAAATAATTGTAAATAAAGAAATATGAAAATCCACATGAGCGTATGTCTTCCACATTTGAACAAATGCAGGTAAGTTTTCATGTGAGGAAGAAAAACATTAGATTAGCTCTTTAGATTCAAAGTAGCCAGATCTACCACTGATCCCAGGAAGGCACAGATAGAGGCGTGGAGAAGCTTTTCCGGTGACGTAGAAGATATTTCTGAGACCCTTAGGATCAGAAAGATACTATCACCTGCCCCAATGGTGCCTGCTTACTTGAAGAGGGAGGATGTATCTTGGAACTCAAGTAGTAATGAGACTCTAAACTATATTTTAGGGACCTTCTTTCCCGGTTGATCGAACGCTATTCCGCTGGGAGTGATGTGTGAGAATATGGAGTTCAACCCAAGGAAAAATTGAAATGTGTCATTCATAGCTTCAAGCCATACAAGTACAAGGCATCAGGTACAGGTGGTGTAGCTCCAATTGAGATTGAACAAGGGCTGCTTGAAATCTATAAAAGTTGTGTTGTGTATACTCCAGAGTCATGGAAACATCTACGGATGGTTTTTATACCTACGACAGGTAAGGGCCGGCATACAACTCCAGGAGACATAAGACCAATTAGACTGTCCTTCTTCTATTTGAAAATTCTAGAAAGACTAATTGGTATTTACTTGAGCCTTACTATAGATACAAAAAGACTGTAATCGTCTCACCATGCTTTCTTCAAGGGTAAATCGGTAGAAAACAAACTATATTCCTAATTTCCAGTATTGAGTACTCCTTGTATAACAAGCAGTAGTCCTCAGTTCCTTTTCTGGATGATGAAGGAGCTTTTAATAATATCAAACCCGACGCAATGACCGGTGCCCTGTATAATTTGGAGGTAGACCCTGCTCTTTTCAGGTGGATTGAAAAAATGCTTATGAGTAGGATAATCAGTTTACGGCTAGGGGTGGCGTCGACCAAGAAGTCCAACGCCTCCAGGACGGGTTATTACACCTCTCCTCTTGAATCTAGCGGTAAATTAGCTGCTTGTACAACTATTGAGGAAGGAGTGCAAGGTCGTTGCGTATGTGGACGATGTTGCTATTAGCACCTCGGGAAAGTATGTATCAACACTGAGAGGCTTGATGCAACGCATGCTTAGTATTCCCTCCAAAGGGATACGTGCTGTAGGTTGGGGGCTAATCCAACCAAGACAGAGCTTGTGCCCTTCACTAGGAGGCATAAAACACCTCAATTTGGAGCTCCAAAACTTATGGGTATAGATATAAACTCTGTAGAAGAAGTTAGGTATAGGGTTTAATCCTGGACAGGAAGTTGAACTGGATGGCTAATATAAACGAGTGCATTCGAAAGGCTAAGATAGCTCTTTACTCTTGCAAAAGAGTTATGGAAAGAAATGGGGGTTACAGCCAAGGGTAGCCTAGTGGATATATACAGCTGTGATACAACCAATCCTTTTTTATGGGGCGATTGCTTGGCTGATGGCAATGGTACAAAGAACGACGCAGATAAGTGGTGCTATTAGAAAGACTCTAACGGGAATTTTAGACGTCATACCTGATCAGGCAATTTGGAGAAAGGACAGCTGTCAATTCGCAACAATGGGATGCAAGGGGTGAAGGTCATGCGTTTAGTTTACGACGCTTTGTGGGCATTCCTGACTTTTTTGACTACATCACACTATGCTATGCTTTCAATGGCACTTGTAGAATCTCCATTCCCTCTAGGGATGAATGGATCTATAGGTAGGAAAGGATTCGGAGAGGTAATTTCACAATCATGCGTGCAACAACGAGGTGCTTGGAGGTAGGTATTATATATGGTCCATAGGATCTCATCATTTTCTCCAGATCTCGAACCAACTGGAACTAATGATGAAGCGTATTAGACATTATGACAGATTGAGGATGGTGACTTCCTCCTCTTCCTCTGCAGCTTCTGAAGAAATCGTACTTGGCTACCTAGTATAAAGTGACCAGTGATTAGCCCAACAATCGCGTAAAGCGTAGCTTTTTTGAGGTTTAGCAGACGTTTAGAACCTTTTAAGCTTTCGCCAGATCTGTTGTGCTGTCTCTGAGACCGTCCAAATGCCGTCGACGAACCACTTCCCTTATATCACCTTACAGGTACTCAGTAGAGTACCCAAGTCAGCAAATTTTGGGAAAAAATCTTTGGTCGTGCCTTGTCTTGCCAGTTAGCAGGGATATCCATGTGACCAGGCACGTATATAAGGTGAATGTTATGCTGCTCAGAAATCCCGTCAAGACTTTCGTGGCAGTTAATCACAGCTTTTGATGTCACTACATGAAATCCCAGGAACCTGATAATAACTTGGTTGTTGGAGAGTAAGCTGATAGAGGCATGAAGGCGGCCCTAGACTGGGGAATGGGTTGTTATGACTGAAGCTTTTGGCAAGCATCGGAAATATGACCAAATGCATGAACAAAGTTTGATTTGAAATGTTCTCTCCACGATAGAAATCTTTCAATGTTTCAACAAGGTTAAACCTCATGTAACAGACTGTTTATTATAGATAGTTCGAGCACACTTTCAATTCTCGTTAGTTACGTCGAAAAGATGAATGTGAAAGCCTTACCTACGGTGTATTTTGAAGTCGGTCTAATCCGACTAAAAACTTCCTTACTCGTTTTTGTTTGCTAATAAGAAGTAACTGAGTTCTCTCAGTACAAACGAAGCCAATGTAATTACGGGTAATAAGGAAGGATTTGTCGGTTTTTTACTAAAAAATGTGTTTAATGTTCCTAATTGTTTTCTTGAGGAAGTAGAAGCTGAGTATGGTGACTTAATTCTTTATACGGAAGCTTAGCCGTGGGAATGGGCTTCAAAGACTATGAAAATTAATGCATGATATTTTAGTATTTCTATAGCACGATTATCTAAATACACCTGGAGATCCTATACAGTCTTTTAGGCACCCATTTTTTTATTATATCTAGCATTTCTTTGCGATATACCTGAATTGTTCAATAAAATCAATTTATAGTTGGATTTTCTCCCTATAATTGAAGTTTTTGAAAAAGGGTGTAAAATTCTTATGGACCAAATGAAAGAATACAATTTAAGAAATATGCGAAGCTGAAACTGTTGAAAAATATTCAAATCACGACAAGTTGGAGAAATACACTCAATTCACCAAAAATTTCAGTCAGATTTCAAGATTTAAAAAAATCAAGTATTTAATTGATCTCCATAACTATCCCCTCACCGTTCCACCTAATGAAAGCCAAAGCCCCAATATCCAACCTGACTTAAAACAGTTTCAAGTGGTTCTCTCTGTTCCCCTCAAAGTCGGTATAGAATTTCGGAGAGAAATCGATGGCCTATCCTAATATAAAAGATGAAGTATATAATCTTTATTTAATGTTTGGATCGACCTGTTGCTGTGAGGCAGCTTTTTCAATATTAAAGTTAATTAATTTCGAACACGACTTACTGAACAAAAACTCGAAAACTTGCTAAGAAGTAAATGTTGTAATTATGAAGTTGGCATTAAAATCACAATAAACTAAATTATCCCAGAAGAACTTAATAAAGTTATTAAATTTTTTTACATTAATTTTTAGTTAGTGCTAAATTTACTAATATTATTTATATATATCATATTCGTACTTAAATAAATAAATGTCTACGAATGTTTATATCATTTCTTTCAAATGTTTGAATAGGAGTATTTTTCCCAGTGCAAACTTTTCGAGCAAAAGCTCTGCAACCTAAGCACAAATATATTTGTTTGTATACGCACCCTTGCTCCAGAGCAAGTACTCACATACAATTTAATAACATTTCTTGCTGAAGTTAAGTTTTGTTAAACATTGTGGTAATTTTAAGATTTACGTAAAACTATTTCTGTATAATATGTGCAGTGGTTAACAAATTCGACTTGTTTAAATATATACGGTATGTGGTGGTTTGGTTTAAATCACTGCCACTTAATATAATCGATAACTGTTTCTACTACTATTCTTACACAACAGTGGAATAATTTCCGGCAGTGAGATTTTGCTCATCTCTAGCGATTACTGATTACAATGATGAAAGATGGTGATGGTGGTCAATAGGCGTCTTCGATTCGTATCTAGTATCGAGCTCGTATCAAGTTGTGTGAATAATATAGCAAACGAGTAAGTGGTATGCTTGGCAGCACTGTTTCAAAGGGTCGATTATTATCAGTTGGGTTATTAAAATAATCAAACAAATTAAGCAGCAGTAAATCATTTAAATAATTTTTTTTCTTGTATATGATATTTTGACATAACGAGAAAACACAGTATATTTTAAAATGAATATTATTTGAATTAAAAATTATATTAAAAATATATAAGGGAATGGAAATGCATCATAAATATACTCATTCATTTAGTATGGCCTCAATATTTATTATCAAATTTTATTATCTAGAAACTTTTGGCGGGAGTAATTAGAACCCATGTATTTCATTATGCATCTATATTTTTGCTCGTTTTGTGAAAAGTTCGCTCGATATTGGTACGTTTTTATATGGTCTATTTTACAACAATTGAGTCACTCTAATATTTCTCTCATAAGCAAATCCAGCTCACCGAAATTAAGGAAATTAACTCATCTATTTAATCTATAGTAGTTTTATTCATAGCTTAATTAGGTAAGTTTTACTATTTTCTAAATGAATTACAAACAAACGAAATAAGATATTTTATGGAAAATAAAATGAAATCTTTCGCTGTTGCTTAAAATGAACTGACAATTTTTATTGAAGAAGAATTCTGATATATTGAAAGTCGTATTGTATTTATTCGGATTGCTTTACGGTTGCATTTTTCAGTTAATAACCTTTTCGACTGGTAGCTTTTGTTTTGTTTTGTTGCGGAACTCGTGGATTTATAGGCGCAAGAAGGCAGATGTAAGGAAATTACTAAACAAATATTTTTTAAATTTTATGTATGTTTATGGGTGTTTGTGTCATGTTTCTAGTATTTGTATCATAAGTTGATTTACAATTCTAAACCAACTATGGCAACAGCAAAAAAAAACAGAAAAAATTCTCGTCGAAAACGACATAATGTAACAATAATCAGAAATATTAGTCTCCTTTCGATTCATCACCCAAATTACAATATTGTAAAAAAAAAGAAAAGAAATTGCGAAGTACATGCCTTCTAGAAATTTGGCCACAGAGACAAGAATTATTCTGTCTACTTTAAGATTTTTTGGGCCGATTATGACAAATTTTTCGGAATATTTGGGAGAAACTTTGGCTTATATTTACTTATATATAAGTTCAACTTAATTTTAAAAAATTTTAAGTTAAGTTTTTACGTGTTTTGAGGCCGGTATGCAGCTCTCAAGAAAAGCGAAAACTTCATATAATAGAAATGTTCAAGAAATTTCCTTGATCCATTATTACTTTCGATGTATGCACCTCTCAAGAAATTTGAGTCGGTTTTTTGCTACCTTTTTCATTGAAAAGTGAAAACAGCAACACTGGTTTCGGCAAGAAACATATATATAGCCATTTATTTCTTACCCTACGTCTCCACGGACAATTATTGATGGCATGCAATTGGCAATTTCAAGCAAATTGCCAATGGAGACTGCAAATTGCTTCAAGTTGGCAATTTATGTTATGAAATATGTTATGCCATAAATTGCCAACGTGCTGTGTTGCAATCAGTTGTTATTTTGTTTATTTGACAGCTTTTTTTCATTTTTTCGTGACACTCACAGTGGAAGCATCGTCGGACATTTTCATTTTACCGCATCTATTAAATTAATAAAAACGCTAAAATGAATGGAGACTGTGCATTTGCATTCTTTGTAATAAAGGATTCACCCAGAATTTCGGCTTCCTTCTTTTTTCCTCTTCATCGTATAAATGAAAAATTTTTCAAGCGTGGGTACAGCGAACTAGATTGCTTGATGGCATTTTCAAAATGACAATGGCATAACATGGCAATGCCCACTATTAAAATATTGCCAACCATTGCAATCAAATTTGACAGATGTTATGCCATCAAAAATTGCCCGTGGAGACGTAGGGTTAAAGGAAAAACGAGAGCTGCCTGAACCAAATTAAGTAAAGTGTGAAAAAAAATTTTCTGTTGAATGCTTATTTTCTGGCAAGGAGAATACAAAAAAAATTAAATGGCAATGCGGTCATGGGCTTTCAAATGCAAATTTTATTGAGTACTACTTTTTCACTCTTAAGAAACATATGCTCTTTTTTCAGAAAAAATATGGCTGCATGGTAAAAATTATTTGTTTTCCATTCAAAATATGTGGTTGGCAACGCAACTGGTAAATATTCCCGACTATATGGATTGTACGAGTGTCAGGTTTTCTTTTATACATATTTTGATTTTGACAGCTGACTGCATAAAATATAATATGACTTTTTATTTTCGTGAGTTAAACATGGAAAATGAAATTTATTTATGAAATAACTAAATTTTATTTGTTTAAAAAAAGTCAAGCGCCATCTTTTGGTATGTAAAAACTGTCATATGCAGCGGGTTAAGTCACGCTCTGAACTACAAGAAATGAAGATCATTTATAGTTGCTGGCAGCATCATCTACTCGTGAGTACATGCCCAGTCCCTATGAAATACAACTATAATTGGGGCTTAAGTACAAACTGTTAAATAATTGTTTGTACTTCATTATAACTTAAGTACGTAGAGTGAAACCGGCCTTAAGTCTTGTTGTAATCTCAGCAAATTAAAACAAAACAATTTTCTTTTCCAGAGTTTCAAAATAAAGAATACATAATGAGTGTTGGCTGGCATCATTAATCGGCTATTGTAACTCTGTGCTCAACAACCCTGCTTTATAATATGTATCGGTATTTGCTTTGATGCTATTCCAAATTGATTTTCTTTTTTACCTACTTTCTTACCAAACACTCTTTTGATAATGTTGTGACTTTTGAATTCGGTTTTTTTAGGATTGTTTATAGTGTACGACACTAGACTCAACAATTGTTTTTTGTAGCGGCATTATTGAAACTGTGTACTTTATTTGATATAAATCACATGAATATTAAACACAATTCCACACGAATTATGAAATATTTGCCTCAATACTAATTCAAAGGTTGTATGCATTCACATTTAAATAGCCGATTGACAAGAACCGGTATTCGGTTGATTATTAGGGTTGTTATTGTATTAGTTTGTTGTTGTTATCAGTTCTTTCGTTTGGTTCAGTTCAACATTGAACAGGCAGACGGCGGACAGCACAGAACGAAGTGGATTCGCAAAAAACAGAAACGAAGCATCAGCAAACGTTCAAACAGTGTTTGGTTATAAATAACGCAAAAACGGTTGAAAGTGTGATTACAAAATTTTAAGTTTATCAGTGGCAGGTAATATTATTGAATTGCTTATTTGCCTTTTTTTATAGAATTTAAATTAATTGTTTAAAATGGGTTGCAAAGTGTGTTAACATTTTTCGTAAGATTCGAGGTGTTCAAGTAGGATAAAGGCTTTGCTTGTTGTTGTTGTGTTTTTTTTTAGTTTGTGTTGCTGGCTGTGGAATTAGCGAAAAGAAGTTTAGGATGTACGTAGTATATGCGGAGTGTTTGTATACAAAATTTTCTTTATGGCCATTTCAGCAGTTATACATTTCTTGAAGTCAGCTGCCAATTGTTTACAGCAAGAAATGTAAACAAAAATACGTACATATATCCGGACTTTTTTGGCAAGGCGCCGCTACAGTTAGAAAAATTGCGGAGATAAGTCAAATATATAATTTTTTTATAGGAGTATAAGAATTTCATTCCTCCGAAATAATCCCTTTGATTGCAGTAGAATAAAATGTGTATATGAATATTCAACTGAAATCGTACCCAAATTCGAGTATGTATCCAGTAATTGCACTAATGATGTATGTAACTTGTATTATTTGAAATAGAAAGTACATACATATAAATTTTGGTTTAGAGTGCCTAGGATTGGTTAAAGAGTAACTTGTATTATTTGAAATAGAAAGTACATACATATAAATTTTGGTTTAGAGTGCCTAGGATTGGTTAAAGAGTAAACAAATAGTATGCACCCTAAAAGTAGGCAATGGAAAATAACCATTTAATAACTACAAATAATAACTGGCAATTGTAAACACACCAACTATAATTGGCAAAACATTATAGTATCTTAGATGATAGGAACTTTAGTTTGGTTTTATAGAGCATTTGGCAATAGTATCTTTGCAGACAATATAGTATTTCGGATATACAACAGTTTGTAGAACCTTTTTAACCTTATTTGTTTAAGAGTGGCTAGAAAGAGTATGGCATAAGATTGCTAGTCGGAATAAAGCATACATTTATAATTTATCCATGTTACTTGAGATACTAGTTTCAAGCAAGTACCGCAGAAATTTCGTACTTTTGCAAGCGAAAATTTTCGAGTTGATAAATAGAAATTGTATATAATTTGATCAGAGTCAAGTATTTCGAACTGTTACTGATGATAACCTACTTAAATTAATTGAAATTATATAAAAAGAAACACTGCACACATCTGTAGAAATACGCAAATGAAATTCCCAGTGCTGGGCAGATCTCCTAATAGCATTATTATTAACTAAATTGAACAAAATATACATATCGGTTCAGAAAAAGCTTCAGTTGCTTGCTAGATTGTGTGATCTTTTAATTGCTCGAGGTCAATGGACAATGAAAGTAATAAGTGAATAGCCACTTTAACCTATTTGCAAGCTGTTTTTACTTTCCTCTTAATGCACACTATAAAAGAAATACACACTGCATTATTGAGAATCGGAGTAATATCGATTTTAGAAATTGTGTCAGCTTTTGCCAATTACCAACAACTACTAACAAAACAAATGCAGGCATACACAGGAGTTCAGTTTGATTACACTCCCGCAAGTAATTAAATGCGGTTCTGAATTACAGGGAAACTAATCACCTGTCAATTCTGCTCTGCCAGCGCTGTCCCTATACCGAATATGACTGTTGCGCTTGTTTTTGCATTCAGAGAGACATACATACATGTCTGTAATAGCATACATATTGCGTGATATGTTGTAATAGCGGAACTATGGCGTACTCCACAGATCGATAATGCGCTACGCAATAACACTTTCATATCCATCTAAACATAAACACACACCCCTACATATATGTATATATATATATAATTCTATAATGATAATGAATTTTGTACGCTACTGTTACAAAATCTTCAGAAGGCCGAACACGTTGAGGGTGTGTTTGCACATTTAAATAATTTCGGTTTGATGTCGCTTAAGAGCTTTTGTTAATTAACGAATTTCGGGACAAAAGTGGGCTTCAGGCACGGACAACAAAGCCTTGCAAAATTCCAGCGACTATATGCATGAATATGAATTGAGTCCAAACACCTGCATTTCATTCAGACCTAAACAAAGCGCACCAGTTATGAAAATGCGTGAGTGTGTGTGTGACTATTGACCTATGACAAATATAAATTGGAGTGGACTGAAGTGGAAAGAGGCGCTGGCACCATTATGAAGCCATAACAGCACGCAGTCTACATCTAGCACACATTTTCCGAAATTCCTTGAATTTGCAAGGACTGAAATCGTTTTTGTAGAACCGCTTCATCTGCTACACTGGCACCATTTCCATTAAGCAGAAAGGTCGGTCGGTAGCATTTCATTGTTTTCGCTTGACCATTACCAGTGGTGGGCAGGGGGCGCTGTAATCTGAAAGGCTATGCTGCACACATGTGTGGGTGGGTGGTGGTTTGGGTACAGTCTCGTTCTGTGTGATGTGCTGTATTGATTTATTATTTATTGTTGTGCCGTCCCCTTTTATTATTATAATTGTTTCTGTGGTGAGTTGTGTTCATCATTCTGAATACGTTATTTTCAAATAGACTGTGTGCCAAAGCAGTTCATTGAGTTGGAAGGATTTAAAAGTATCTTCATTATTGTTAATATTTAATAATAATTTTATTTGCCATTGCAGTAATAATCGATTTAGCTTGTGACGATGGCTTCTGGAGGCTTAACATGCGTCAAGTACATTACATTCTTTTGTAATTTGCTGTTTGCAGTAAGTGAACCCCCGTGTCTTCCCCATTACCGCATATGTTCTAAGAATCCTTTCGATTACTATTTTCCAGCTAACTGGGTTGCTCATCTTGCTGGTGGGTGCGATGGTGCAACTAAACTATTCGCACTATTCGAATTTTGTCAGTGACCACATTTGGACGGCGCCGATTATTCTGATGGTGGTGGGCGCCGTGGTAGCATTCATATGTTTCCTTGGCTGCTGTGGCGCTCTCAAAGAGAACAGCTGCATGATATTATCCTTCGCTATTTTGGCCGTCATCATATTTCTATTTGAAATAGGGTTGGGCATTGCTGGTTACGTAAAACATACCGGCCTGAAGAGCATTATGCAAACGCAGTTTAATACCACCATGAAGCACTATAATGAACGTGAGGACTACCGTGACGCTTGGTCATTGCTGCAAACGGAGGTGGGCAAGAGACGTTTGAATTTAAAAGTAAAAAAATTGTATTTAGACATATTTTTTGGTATATATGTAGTTGGATTGCTGTGGCACTTTTGGTCCCACCGATTGGGAGACTACATTTCACAATAAAACGCTACCCTCCTCATGCTGTGCCGTGATTAATCTGAACGAGGCTGAAGAATGCACCGTAGTGCATGCTAACCCGGAAGGTTGCCTCGGTAAACTACTCTCGATACTTGACTCGAAAACACTCATCTTAGCCGGTGTGGTGCTTACCGTAGCTGGGATACAAGTGAGCTAAATTGGTTAATGCACAGTAATATATTTGAATTGGGTTCCTTTCTATATACAAACGCAGGTGCTCACAATTATGTTCGCTTGCTGTCTGTATCGTTCGTTTCGTCGCAGCTACGAAACAGTTTAGATTGCGTAGTCACGATCCGATGTGCCGCATTTAATATCATTGCTCAAGGATATACAAAGCGCATTTGTTCGAAGATATATTGCGACTGCTGGTTTATCTCGCTGGACTGTGCGTTTATTTTGAAATTAAATCTAGTTTAATTTGAAACATACTATTTCCAAACATCGGATACAACGCTCTTGCCGCATCTATAAAAAAATTTGATTGGAGATAATTGTGTAGATGTAATTTGAATTTTAACCCCACTTCCTCATAATTATCACCTCCTACATCATCCACACATACTCCTTAACTCAAAAGATTGAATTCCTTATTTTCGAAGATACTCGTATTTATTTGAATTTGTAGTTTAGCACTATTATACACACACACATATATATATATAAATAACGTATTAGTATAATCACTTAGGATCGCTCTGTCTGTCCACTCTTGTTTTTAATATTGAAGTTATTGTTTTGTTTTAGTTTTGAAGTGGCCAAATTCCAATTTCTGGACAGTTCAGTGCAAGAATGGCATTTTGCATATAAATGTGTATTCACATGCAATATAAATACATGTGTAGCTACGTTCGTATATTTAAGTATATGCCACTGAAGTTTATGAGACTATATTTGTATATGTATTTGTTTTTTACAACTTTTTAAACTTTATACACCTTATTACAAATTTACCAGTTGTTTTCACCCTGTTTTAATTAACTATCACTGCAGTTTTTAATGTTAATATTTTGAGTAAGAACTTTACACATTATTTATATTACCTTAAATAACGAATTTAATACTAAACACTGCATTTGTGTATTTTAATGGAATCTATGTTGAATTAAAATAAAGATAAAAGGTGTAAACAACTGTGCAGCACTGAATAAAAATTTTAATTAATATTAAAACTGGACTTTTTTTACAATAATTGTGCGGCAGGTTTCTTCTGTTAAGTTGGCCCCTACGACCTTAGAATCCACTAAGAAGTCAAAGCTTGTTAGCAGGAAATTCCTATGGTGATACTGCTCATTGAACATTCTCAAATTCATCCATAAAGCGGAAAAGATAATGAAAGAACATGACTTTCCGCTATTTCCTTTCTCTAGAGAAGGAACATCTGGGTAGAAAAGAACCTGATAGATTATTGTGACGATTTGACATCACCAAGCAGACGAAATGCTATGGCATTACGGAAGAAACGCCGGTACTAAACCTATAGGGCATAGTAGATAGGACAATTGTGATCACATGGATCATTGATGACAAATGTAGTATGACAAAAGATCTTTTAGGTCGCAGTGTCGGCCATTGGGCAAACTACTAAAGCTAAATTATTATTATTAGATAGATAGATATATAGAAGCGTGGTAGGCCGGAGAGCCGCCGAAGAAGGAGGCCTCCAAGCACTCAGGCATTGATGCCCATTGTACTAAGCCTGGAAAATGTATAGGGAAGGGGGATATAGAGGATTTTGGAAAGGTAATTGCATCTTTTCAAACTTTTTTGACTCTTTCATGAACCTCATACAATTAGTAATCACTTAAAAAACAAGGTTAACTACTTTCTATTGCTGAGAAAATTAGTTTCTAATTCGATTGTGTGAGGTAATACAAACACACTTCTTAGTTAATTAACTTTAAGAAAAGTAATTTAAATTAACAACAATTTCCTTACAGAATAGTTGAACAAGTTTAATTTCATACAACAGTTTAACTCGTCTTACTTTTACTTCTAAGAACTTGTTGTTGAATAAATAGGGCTGCATGGCTATATTTCTGGAGGGTTTGGTAATGCAGTTTTAAATGGGCTGAATTGCTACTCTAATTTTGGTTTTTTTCTTATTATAACTATTATATAATTGGCTAAATGCAATTAAGAAAAACAAACCGTCAATTTGTGTTAAAAATGGAAGAAACCAAAACAAAAAAACAAATAAAAAAATTATCAAAGCTGAAAGTCTAATTTTTAAAATAAAAATTTAGGAACTTGCATTTTATTAAAATATTTGTAGAGTCTGGATGAGATCACTTTTCAACTAAATTGGCCAAGGGTGAGTTAGACGGTCAATCATGTGAATGGATTTTTGGAAATCTGTGTATGCGTCATATGGACACCGATTGATGAAAAATCAAAAACTTTCACCAATGCATCTACATTATTTGACGTCAAATGATTGACCATCTAAGTCCAGCATAATTCTTTCATACGTTAAAAAAAAAAATTTTTTTATTTTGTACGAAAAATAGTGATAGACTTGGCTTTTATAAAAATTGTAGTCTGCAAAAGTTTATTTAGTTTCTTATGAACTCAAGGCAAATTAATTATTAACTTAGTATAAGCAAGTTTTTTTTAAAGGGAATGACACAAAAACTAGATGTTAACAAATATTTTTGAATTTCAGATTCCTTTTGAATTAACGTTCCCTTTAAGTTACATGAATTTTCAGGTAAGAATACTGTACTATTTTTATAATTCTTGATTTTGACAATTCACAAGGGAAAAATTTGCTGAGGCAAAGTTACACCAGAGAACACAGAGAAGCGACACGAAATGTCAAATTTTCAAACGTCAAAAATGCTTTCTTTATCATTACTTGGCTATATGGATAGGCTTGTTTATTATTTGTTCTGAAGAACAACGTACATGCGTAAGTGTGCGCAAAACAAGAGTCATTTCTCTTATTCTCTGGTTATACTGTGGTTATTAATAATTTAAATTATCCTGTATTTCGTCTGGGTGACTGTTTCAGTAGTTATTCGTTGCGTTTCCATTTTATTCCTATAGCACAAGTTGCAACGAGAGTGAACAATCTAAAGCTGGCAACACTACAACTGGTTTGCCACTGACGTTTCTTGAATTTTCGTATACAATTTTGTATATTTCTTCTTGATTTCTGCTTTTGCTCCCCATGGTCAACCCACTTTGTTGAGCCAATAACTTTCAATATAAAGTACCTACCACAGGTTTTCATGTCTAAAAGTGAATCATTAAACATAAAACTTGACTCGTCAGTATTTATGCCAGTTCGGTACAGATTCAAGGCAACAGCTCTTGTGATTTTTGCAGTTCCGTGGCTTTAATTTGTATTATATACAACAATTAAATTGTGATTCGAAAGCATTTTTTAAATTTTACATTCCGTGACGCTTGATACATGTTTGCATATACATTTGTTTTTTGCGAATTTGTAGCTAAAATTTCTTGCCTGCGTGTTGGATTCAGATCAGAAGGAAATAACTGCTAAGGCTGCACAATGGATGATTTAGGTAAGTGACAGTGACAAAGACTCAAAATTTGTGGGGCTCCACCCAAACTGGAAGCCGGCGGTTGCTCTCGCTCGCCAATAGGGCGGATGCAGCAGCACAGTTCTGTGCAACAATACAAATTAGCGAAGCAATGTAGACTCCGTAAATTTATTTGTGTCGTCAGCGAAAATAAAACCATAACTTCACTCCAATAGCCCAGTCACACATGCTTAATTACAGGGTGATGCATTCGAAATGAATGCTCGCATGAATAGCTTCGAAGTTTTTCTCTTCCTAAGCAGATTCAGCATTTACATCTATGATTGCAAACAAATTGTAAAATATTTTGTCCTTTATGTTTGACTTATTGGAACGCCTTGGAACACTTAATTGACTTATTTGAGAACACTTGCAAACAATCTTCATTTAAATGATTGGCTACGCAAAATATTTGTTAATGGTGAATGGGAGCAACGAGTAAATTTTAAACTTTTTCTTATTCACTCTAGACTAATAAAAAACATTTGACATACAAATTCCTTTTAAGCTGAGTATCAGTGGATTTTATGGCACGCCCCGCTTGGCACGTTTCATGCAAGCATGTCGCATTCCAGGAAAAGATTTTGCTGCAACACTTCAGTCATCTGCGTCGTCTTTATCTGCCTTTCTTCTTCTCTTTTTTTTGTTTTCCATTATGTTATGATACACACAACGCCGCCCAGGCACAAGGTTGCTTCGCGACTGCATGTAGAGACATTCCTGCGAAGTGACTAACTGCAAACTTGATTTATAGTTGACTTGGGAAGCGATGGAAGCAGTCCATTTTACATTCAAGCGGCGCATCTAACACATTAGCTTCAAAGTTCGACAAAAATTATGAGTGGTGCACACGTTTACTATTCGAGTATTTGATTATAATCAGGGATCAACCATCAAGAAAGGGAATAGAAATTCGAATGGCAATATTAAATTTTTTTATAACTTAAATAAACCAAGAAAAAATATATTTTATTACAATCTGATTATTGTGTAGAGCAGTTCAGCTTGATTAAGTTATAAGATTTAAAAATTATTCATAAAATTTATTGTTATTATCAGTAATTATATTATTATAATCACTTGAAAAATAATTCCTAAATAATTATCTTACAATGAAAAAGAAGAACAAACTCGCATGGCCTTCAGCTCCAATTATATTATTGCTATTACCTTACACCCCAATTAATTTTGTGCTCATGCTGAATGAATTAAGGCCATCGACCAGCAGAAAAAAGACAGGAAGATGTATTACTGGACCCTACACTTTGCGGGACTCCAAACTGTGAAACAATAAAGCTTATAATAATTGTTCTTAAATGTTTTCTAGCAAACAATTTAAATAATGCAAACATTTTCACACAAATTCTTCTCAATATATTTGTACACAATGTTCTTATACATATACATATTTATAAAAATTTTTATAACTTCATTCAGTAATATTATTTGCTACAAATTTTTGTGTTGTACCCCAACATCATATTGTAAAATCCTCGTACTGCACGAACTGAGATTCTGGCTGATTCATTTAGTATCCACATGAGAATCAAAAGATTTCATTTTCGCATTCATGACCATTTATCAATGGCTGGTTTTAAGCTAATAATGGGATGCCACGAAGCTATATTACCAATTAATATCATGGTATCCAATTAATAGATTAATATTTCCGTGCAAATGCTTTCTAAGTGGAGTCTGTATTAAAAATTTAATATTTAAAAAATTAATCATAATATTTCCCATAGTTTTTCTATGTAGAGTCAATTTTTGGTCATCAGCTTTTGGGTCGTGGAGACGCAGTGTAAAGTTAATTCTGCATCAACAATTTTGTGATGTTTGTAGCTCATCTATTCGGACTTAGCTTTTTCGATGCGCTACACCTGTGCTGAAAGCATTGGTGCAGAATTTGTTTGATGTTAAATTGTTTGGGGGCTTTTTAAACTCAGCATTATTTAATGGCAACGCCTAAAAATATGCTAAAATCTCTGCTCAAAATAGTTAAATAAAAATGTATGTTGTGCAATTTTTGGCTTGGGTTTTCCGATTATACAAAATTTTTTCAAGTGATTGGGGAAGATGAGATTAGTTGTGAAAAATTGCAATGCTAAAAGAGAGACGGACATAATTTTGTTTAGATTCCAGTCGAAGGAAGCGCTGTTGCAGCAATAGATTCGCTTTGTTGCATGCCGGTAACAACTGTGATATTAGTCTTCACATGTATTGGGTAAATAAAGCATTCTTTATACTTTCATTTTATCAATACTAGGATTGGGTTTAGAGTTGAACAAGCTACAAAGCATCTCGTGACAATTGCCAATGAAGATAGTGCCAAAAGGATTCAATTACATAAATAAATCGAGAAGTAATGACTTTAAAAATACTGTTTTGAACGACTTGGAATGATTAAGGCTGTCTGCATATTGACTTTTAAAATGAGAGCCACTATTTGAATTTCGAGAATGGTTGATTCGCAATTTCCAGCTCTAACATTTCACGAAATTACTCTAGTTTTTAAATGTGTTTTACACAGTTCACCATATTTGGTCCTGCAAGAAGCTATTGAAGTTTGGCCATTTGCCCACAAGGAAAATACATTTGTCTGTTACTGTGGCTGATACTGGTGAATGATATGCTATTATGTGGCTATGCCGACAACATCTCAGTAATTGTAAGTGAAATACACAATGGAACAATGCAAAAACACACGGGAATAGATGTGATAAGGCTGTATAGTCAATAAATCTCAATAAAACTTGTATCCTACCCATTAAATAAAAATTCACACTAGAGAAGAATTGTAAGAAACTGCGCTATAGATAAAAGTTAAAGTCCAAAAGTAAAACATCTCCAAACCGATGTACAACCACTTATATAAACAACAACAATATTAAATGTATAATTATGCGGAGAGATACTACAAAACAAATATGCTCGATCGTAAAGTATCTGGAACAAACATAAATGTCTGCAAGAAACACAAGCGGTCCTTATAGCAATAAAAAAATATATGCTCATAATTAAATCTGTCTTGGATTGGTTACAGGCAAATCAACTTATGGAAATAATAGGTTGCATTAGTTTGGGTGTCAGGAGATATTAAGGCTATGAAGAATCAGATGA
The DNA here is from genome assembly GCA_920105625.2 of Clusia tigrina. Taxonomy (NCBI): domain Eukaryota; kingdom Metazoa; phylum Arthropoda; class Insecta; order Diptera; family Clusiidae; genus Clusia; species Clusia tigrina. The sequence continues at coordinate 36,072,889 of OV050033.1, read as the reverse complement.
ATCAACATTAGATTAGATTAGATTGTGTTGAGAGTGGGAACTAGTCACCAAGTCACTACGGCCAAATAAATATATTGTGACACACTCTATTTTTACAAATATTCCCCAAGTCTAGTATTCATTACGAATTCAGAGGTTTCTTTGGGGGATTTGAAATAAATAAAAAAAAATTTTTTTTTTAAAATAAGCATAAAAGGAAATAAACCATTTGTATTTCTATTAAACACATCATTTCAGCATGGATAGGACAACAAACAGAGGGGCAACAAATAGGGAATTAGAAGATAACGAATTCCCAACCTTTAAAACTGCAAAAAAAGTGATAAAGCAATGAAAGGAAAATATTTATTAATTAATTTGGCCCATGTTCTGTCCTTTTTCAACTTTTTACGTTAACGAACCATTTACTGGCTTTGGCAAATAGAAGTATACTCGTCCTGAAGTCTTCTCGAGAAGAGGTACTTCTCCATATAGTGGAAGCGCCTCTTTGTCAGCGCTGGGCATTTGCATAAAAGGTGGTCCATAAGTTAATATTCTGGTTTTTGCAGTTTATGCTGATTTTCTTTTTAAGGGAGTTTCTTTGAATTTCTCAACATTACTTCCGTAATAATCGTTTTGGTTCTGCAGCCAAAGGACGTCCAATAAAGCTATTCCTTGAATTACCAATTACACTTATCTTTTATCCTTTTAGAGGACTTTGATTTATAATAGATTTGACGGCCTCCGTGACATGACGAACAAAGCTATTGTTACAAAAATACACGCATTGCATCTCGCTTCCCCTTGCCGCTCACCGATTTTTGTGAAATCGCCTTCACTTCCATTTCACAAAATTTTGAGTGGTTTCAATCTCTATGTTTCTATACTCTTTGCTGGTAGGCTCACAGCGATGGAGGCGACGGTTCAAATCCGGTTGATTTTTGGCAGTTTTTCTGTAGGATTTTTGTATGCTGGATTGTATATATTTGGACACCTTTTAGATTAGAGTATTACCTAAACTCTATCTCTTGAGATGTTTCGTGACATATTGACACAAGTCCCGGTCTATCTCTGTAGTTCAGACTGTTGTATTTGAGTATTAATTGCATGAGACTCTTCTGTCTTTGCAATTTATTGTGGGTTCACAACTGGTCAATTGATGCATTTTTAATGGAATTAGCGCCAGTGTGTGATGAATTAACTGTTGTGTGCTCTAAATTAAAATATTTTCTACACAGTGTGCGCAGGAGGAGCAGCGCCAATTTCAGCTGGAAAGTTTCTTAGAATGAAATCCACTATTCACAGACGCAAACGCATTCCAAGAACACTTCCCCTCCCAGATGCCGACACAGATGCTGATAAGCTCACTTATGTATGTACGTATTATTACTTAAGTAGGGCAGCCGCCACTTGGTACGTGTCAGCCAACAACGTGCTCCGAGCCGGCTGCCTGACACTGAGCACTCACTGCAATGTTAAACGCACAAGAGGCAGAGAGCAGAGATACAAACCACCAAAGAAAAACGAAACGAGCCGCACAAAGCCGCAACGACGTAAGCGCACGGGTATTCGCGTCTATCATGCAAGTCAATTTTAGATGCAACTAGAAACAAATTCGATACACTAGACTGCGCCTGTCGTTGGAGCGAGTATTTTGGTTGCCCTTTTCGTGCGGTTTGGTCGCTGTCTCGGTGGATGTATCCGTGAGTGCACTGCACTCTTTGCACTTGGGTAGGGAGCTGCTCGGTAAGTGCCGTTCAAGTTACTTTTCGCTGGTGGCGCGCTGGTTGAATAGATTGCGCTGGCGTTGCGAGTGGGTAGCGGGAAAGTGTTTTGGAGGGAGCACGCTTTGTGTATAATCTCTCGCTTGCTCTCCTTGGCTGCCAGTAACGCGCTCAGCGATTTCAGTGTTTGGCCAAACGGACGCAGGTCTGGTTTGTTGTCTATTTTCTTAGTTGTGTCAGTTTCAGATAACTGCGCACATCGCTTCCCTTCGCATCGCATCAAATCGACTCGCAGTGCGTCGCCGTCGTCGCGGGTGAGAAATTGCAACAAAAAACTTGAATTGTATTCACACAACAACAAATCGTGAAGTAAATAAATAAATTTTGATTCTGTTCGCTGGTGTTTTTATTATTTTTTCTATGTTTTTAATAAATTAGCTGAAATATGCAGTTCAGTGCTAAAGTGAAATAAAATTAACACCGCTATCAATTGCGTAATTTCATTGGCCCACTAATTAATATGTGGGTTATAAGGCCGGGAGCGCTCTGATAACATTTCTAAACAGTTCCAAATAATTCCTGAATTTAACTAAAATAATTCTAAAAAGTGGTCTACAATGTAAAATCAATCTTTCCGCTGAATTCACATAATGAAAAGCGAATACCTTTGACATATCTTGTAGAAATGAAGTGGAAAGATGACATCTGTTGCATCTGCAGTTGCACTCTTTACTAAGGATTGGCGGTTTTAAGCAATCGATTGATCCATTGTTATTACGCAAGCGTCTGGAATAGGTCAATTGATCTTAGAAACTGGCATTATTAAAAATACATTGTTTTTCGATCATTTGAAACATCATTTGAAGTATTATACAAAAAAATTAGAGGCTAATTTAGGGATAGCGATGGATGTGCGACAGAATTATTTCAATAAAATGTAACAAGCCAAGTGTATGAGTCTCCATTTCTCACTTAAGTATGTCGGCGAAGCTCTGAAAATAAGACGAATGTTCTGTAGTGCAAAGATTAATTAATAATACCAAGTCCACAGGCATTATAATCCCCACGCTCTAAATACCATCATGTTGGTTTACACTGCTAGTGGTCATCAGTGACATATCACGACAATCCCCTGTTCGGTGGCCGTCCAGGTGCACTACAGTTCAACAACGCAAGAGCTATCAAATTAAATAAGATATATATTCCTTTATACCATACCATATACTCGTACGAAGATTTTAGGTTTGCCGTAACGATTTTGTAGATATTAAAGACATTTCACTGGTGAGTGAATCAGTTATTTAAGCATTGGTTTACTCATCTGCTGGAACATCAAAATGCACTATTATTGTACGCTCGATGTACATATTCGTTGTTGAGAAAGGTCAATTCGATGAGTGTTACTCACATGATGCTTTCGGATCATATGAGTTTACTAATATTTTGTATAAGGTTCTTGAAGTTGGTTTCCAGGTTGTTTAGACTTTTTATACACTTTCAAGCTGTAGTTCAGCATTCTCTATTGAGCATTAAGGTGGACTACTTTAAGACTTCGCAGTGTGGCAGGCTCCTTGAATTCAGGCATTCTTCCTAATTCTTTCGCTTTTCCAAGAGTGCAATTACTAAGGAAAAATCACATATTGCATAGTGATCCATATGCAGTATCCAACTGCCTAGTGTACAAAGTTTAACAAATGACTACGCCAAAATGACCGCAAATTAGTCTTAAAGATTTTTTATTGTCTGAGCGCGTATTTTTTTCAATATTAATTTTTCGCTTTATGGATTTTTAAATGAAAATTTGCCGAGTTTTAGTTTGGTAGCAGGTTTTCGTACATATATGAGAAAATTTGAAGAAATTAATACATATTAAGTAACAATAATCAAACATTTTATGATAAACTGGTTATTTTGGTTGTTTTTGTATTTTTTTTGTAAATTAAAACGTTATTAAACGTAAAAATGTGTTGTTGTAGTTGGATTTCAATTCGTTATTTGTGTTAAAAGTTAAATATATTTTGTAGAATATATTTAATGAATTTTGATGTCTGGATTCCATTTATGGATCTATGGATTCGTAAAGTGAGCTTGTGGGAACTATGAAGCAAACACAGATTCAAAACGATTAAATATGTCATTCTAGCAGGTCATTTATGTTGACCTACTCCGATTAGGAACTTCCTAGACCCTCTTTTTATCACTGAATGATATCTACGAATTCAAGGTTACGTAGAAATTGCTGTGGGCTTGAACCACACTGAGGGGTGTTGTACCATATGGAATCATATAAGACTTATACTAGATGCACTCGCGTGATAAATCTCTTTTCACCTGAACATAGGCATGCGAATTGGTCCCTACTAGTAGGTTAGGCTGCTATGGATTTTGTAGCATCATTGAGATCTCAAAAATGTTTAAAAGAATCATATCAGTATACTCGGACGTTAGGAAAACTGTTCTAACATCCCTACCTGCCTGTTCTTTTAAGGCACATCTGTATGCGTGTAATTGTACGGGCTACCGTCTTGAAAGAGCTAGTAAAGAATAGTCAAAGCTGCTTGGGAATAATTTTAAAGAATGGTGCATTTATTGACTTTATCTAAGTTAGGTTAGCTTATCGTGGTAGCCGGTCTACAGATCCACTCACTCGGACCACCATGGGTCCATTGTGATACCAGCGCATAACAACGCACCTTTTATTTACTCATTAAACCATTTTGAAGTCCTAATAAAGCGCAGGATTTGTTTGACCTTCGCGCCAGACACTTCTGTGAGAGAGTTAAAAGCGTATTTGCCTAAAGAGACCGCTCTGCTTCTAGCCAGAGCGGGGCATCTGCAGAAGAGATGTTCCACAGTCTCCTCCTCCTCCTCATCCCCAAAGTTTCTGCAGTATTCATGAGAGAATACTCCCAGCCTGAGAGCATGCCTGCCGAATAGCCAATGACCAGTTATATATACAAGCCACGACCTTAGAGATATCTTCTCTCGACAGGGCTTTGACTTTGTCTAACAAACTGAGATGTAGATTCTTAACTGATAGTCAGCTGTCATCTAATTTCCCAGTAGATTATTAATATATGCTGGGTGAGAGTGGGTTCCTATAACTGCGAAATAGTTACCCATGCGTTATGCGTTGCATAAACTGATCTTTGGAACTTACTCAATTAAAGCATTCAATTAAAAAGTATTCAGTCCGATCGAGCTCCTAACATATCTCTAATTTTTATTTCCAATTGTCTTCAGTTTCTTTTTATTTTGCAGTGTTTCAAACCAATTGCATCATTTTTAAATAGTGTTTGTTTGGAATTTTATTTCATTTATGCCAACAACTGTTCTTCCAATTAGTAACTTTGAAATTCGATATATACAATTCATTTTTAATACTGCATATTTTTTATAAATGACCATTTGATGAGCGAATGTTCATATGGGACCATCTACAGTGGGCCAGTGAAGGTCGAGCAATCAACGGAAATATTTGCTATAAAATTTAATACTAAAATTCAAAAATATTTATAAATGTCCATGAGTATTCTTTACATTATATTTATTTAGATTAAAAACAACAAACAAATCACAAACTATAGCAATAAATAAGCTCACAAAGTCAAAGTCAGACAAGTGATACTTTCTTCTATTTTAATATTTTGTAACGGATCCTTTTCGCCGGTCTATAGCTGGGAAGTCTTTCGGAGTCAGTAACTTTTTCAAGTTGGATCTTATATTCCGCTCCATTCTTTTGAGGTCTTATTCCATCTATTTGTGGCTTGTACCCTACTCGTTCGTCACCGTTTGAGCCACAAACGATTTTAGTCTGGAACATGGGCAGGGGATTTAAAATCTTTTACACACTTATAAAGTATTCAATATCTTTATATGATCTCTGATCTTGCCTCGGGTCTTGTAGTGATGGTTTAGTAAAGGTCGATTTTGGATAAGGCCCACAGTTTTCATAAAAAATAGGTCTAACGGGAATGCTGAATTTTTCTGCACTATTTTTGACATTCTGTTCCAGAACGTCAAAGGCAGGCACATTATTCTACCCATAAACTTGAGATTTCTCTACCCAGAAGTACTTATTCAGCCTCAAACCATAACAGATTCTACTCCGTGTTTTACCATTTTACTTAAATTTTTGTTTGTTTCAAGTTCTCACCAGCTTTCAAATAAATTGAATTTTCTTTCATCTTTTAAGAAGTTTTGTAGGTTAGGTTTGGCTGTCCTAAGACTCACTTAGGCCTGTTCCAGGCCCATTGTGGCTATTAGAGCTTTTCCCCCACACCGCCGGATCCTCCTTAAACCACCACATAAAAGTAGCCACTTTCGTTAGCTTCATTCGGGAAACCTCCTGAATGCTGTCAAGAAATGTGAATCCAAGAGTGGAGTACCTTTTTCTGTTTAGAGTCATGCACCAGGAGGTGTTCCTCTTCCTCGACAATTTGACAGCTCCTACAAAAGTCATAATGGGGTATATGCCTACCAATGAAACAGTGACCTGTCAGTACCCCAATCGCATTTTTAATATCCTGCCTAGTACATTTTAACTGCAGTTTACAGTTACAGCCGCGATTCCATTCCGGTCTACTTGTTAGGCAGGATGAAAACTGTCCCCATCTAACATTTGCCACTTCGACAGTGTATCTATCTATTAGCAATTGCATGTTACTAAAGGCATTGGTAATGGAGCTTTATCCGGAAAAATAGTTAATGTTGTCCCGTCCCTAGCCAGCTGACCAGCCCTGCAATGTAGTAATGAAGGTATACGATTTCTAACAATTCCTACAATTGATACTTTCCACTTTGCTGTCCTTAGCTTCCAGACACCCTGCTGACTTGACTACCAATGACATTGCTGACTATCCACGATTTTTCTGCCCGCCAACGATAGAACACGAAATATTAAATTCTTGTTTAAAGCCATGACTAAAATTCAATTATGATGTTCCAATCATTCAGACGACTCCGCAGTTGCTACAATTTCACTACTTTTTGGTGATTTCAAGTGTAACAAAATGGTCAGTGTCAGTTTGAAGATTATTCAGTCATGAATTATGGGCAGTGACTTCGCTTTTATGAATCTATTAATATAAAACTGTGTCTGTACACATGCTAAGATCCATAAAAGTTTGTTTTGGAGCAGTTTATATTCAAATTAAATTCGTTTTCACACACGTTCAAAATTCTTGTGGGAATCAAGGTTGCAACATTACGTCAACCGAGATCCAACTAAAAATAAAACAACCGTCTCGAGATCGGACCGACCGGGGCAGCACAGTCACGAACGACACATCACTCAAGCTGTTCAGTGCGAGGCGCTTCCTGTAATCGCTGCTCCCAGACACATTTAGCACTTTAATTCAATCAATCGAATTCCATTAGAAAGAATTCAAGCAAAATAGAAATAATAAACTCACTCTGAGTACACAAGGGAATGCAGAAACAATGCAGTAGCTAATTAAATTGCCTCCTTCGAGATCGCTTTCTGCAATAATTTTGATAAACTGCCGAATTATTATTATAGCTCTGAAGAGCTGAAGTGGCCAATTTGGTAAACAAATAAAAACGAAACGAATTTTATACTGTTTACACTCACGGGCGAACGTTTTGGGGCGGGCAATGACGTTTCGTGTGAAATAGTTGAAGAAACGATAACAAACAAACATTTTTTGTGTACTTATTCAATACCGGAAGCAGCTGCCGAATGTGTGCAGGATTTTGCCCATATTTGAAACTTCTGAAAATTTACCAGTGATATTGCATGCTAAGCATTTGATAAAAGTCTGTGTGAAGTAGATTTTTCATGACGAATTGTGATGTCCTTGATAGGGTCTGCTCTGTCTGAGGGCTCCTTCGAGGGTACACAAATCTGAAGAGGAGAACGTATCAAATTATGACTCCAGAAAAATAGTGTTAAATGATGAGGATAATAGCATTTGTCATTGAGCTCTTGATAGTACCTTTTTCAGTGGAGTTTTCAGAAGTGGCACATATAATTCTTCGCATGCTCTCTTCTACAGCTTATGTGGCAAACTGTTTCTGTCTCCTGGACGAGATTTTCGTTTGAAACACAGTGGATGATATACGAACATATCTAAATCCACGCAAGTGGGTATGTTCACCAATATTAAATATGATGATATCATACCTGACTGATAAAGTTGTAACAGACATACATAGAAGCTTTCATATTGAATTGTCACAAGTAGCTGCAAAGACCCTCACAGAAACCAGTAATCCTATATAAGGAACACCTGGCACACTCTTTTCTGGTTATTCTAAAGTATTGCATAATGTTTAATGTTTTTGAAGTACTCGGGAAGGGTGTTGAAACACAATTATAGTAATAATGTTTTGGAATTGCTCGTGAAGGGTGTTAAACACAATAATAGTAGATATAAATTTATTGTTAGAGATTGCAAATTGATTTGTTCAATCGTTTTGGAGATTTTTCCATTCCTTTCCAAGTAAATGCCAAATTTTCATTTACAATCAGTTATCCAAAGTTTTTCCATTTTATATATTAATAAACATGTATAAGTTTAAATATGTATGAGGATTTTGAGTGTGCTCCGAAAAATATTTGAGACAATCACGTTTCTAAAGTGACAACATACCAGCAGAACAACCAAAGTTAATTCATTCATAGGAAAACTTGTTATCGAGCTGAAATTTAGAACCTTTGTAGTAGTAAAGATCATATCAAAATATTTACGAAAAAGAAAGACATCGTAGTAGAGACTAAAAGCCAATACCATGTAATAAGTAAGGCAGAAAGCAGGTGTGTCCCCAGAACGAGAGATAGAGAGAGTTGCAACAATGCATTGATATGGAAGCAAATTGGTGTCTTGTACTTAAGCCCACTCTAATATTTTAATGCAGTTTTCAGATTATAATCAATGAACGCGTAGGTATCGCGGCGTTATTTCCCAATACAAACACTCAGTGAAAATAGATAAAGTTGTGTAGAAACTGATATTATTCTGGACAACTTGGCAGAGGTGTGAGGTGGGTGATAAGTCTATTCATTTCGTTCAAAAAAGATTCCAACTCTCATTTTGAATGCAGTTAATAAAGCTTTAAATTGACTGACATTTTTCGTATGCAGCCTCTATGAGTGCAACCTCGCGGTGATGACTCAATTGCACTCATAATCATCAAGTCACATAAACTGTCTGAAATAGTTTCCATGACTTTAACTTCATTTCGAAGTGTATCAAAAACTAAAACTCATCAAAGTTTGAAAGACTTAAAATTGTTTGACATAAATGATGCTCTTTACCGAATGGAAAGGTAATTTAATGTATTAGAAAAATTTTTGCACATATTTGTTGTGAAGTGGGTCGACAGAGAATTTGTCATTAATAAAGTGTATTCCCTGGTCAACGTATGCAAAACTGCACTAAAAATTTGTATATCATGACTACGACTTCGATTCGGAGAGCTGCACTCCTTCTGACTTTGTCAATTGGGTTCTGGCTACAAGCCTTGACAGTTGCCGGCCACCAGAAAACAGCTCCATATAAGAGGTTTGGTTCAACCACGGCTGCGTAGAGCCAGAGCATGCTTCGTGGTTGTAGGCCCCATCTAGTGTTCACTGCCCTCTTACAGCAAGACAGCGCGCACGATGCTTTACGGACCTTCTCAGCTAGATTGGCCTTCTAGCTGAGCTTCGGATCATGTATCAGACCCAGATATTTGGCTTTATAGCTTAATCTAAGCGAAGTGCCATTAATCTTGGGCAAAATGAAGGAAAGGTATTTTGGACCAACTAGTGAACAGCATGAATTCAGTCTTTGCTGGGTTCAGGCTGAGTCCAAATCCGGTGCACCAGTTAGTCAGGATGTCTAGTGCATAGTTTCGCTTTTCAGAAAGCGTTTGAGGGAATTTACCGGAGGCAGTGATAGCAATGTCATCTGCATAGGCTATTACGCTGCAACCCTCATCTTCCAAACTTTCGAGAGCAGTGTTAACTGCTAAATTCCAGAGGCGGGGAGACAAGTCCCCGTCCTAAGGTGTGCCTCTGCTCACTGCCCTCAGACGGTGAGCATTACCAATACTGGAGGCAATTTTCCTTGCTCTGAGAAGATGCTCAATGAACACTAACGTGCTGTGATTATGGCATCGGGGCACATTTTGTTAAATGCGCCGTCAATGTCGAGAAAGATGGCAAGAGTGTATTCCTTGCAGGCAAGGGATTTATCTACCTGCGAAATGAGCACGCGAAGCGCAGTTTCCACCGACTTGCGCTTGGTGAAGGTAAGTTGGGATTTGGAGGAACGGATTGGATTGATGGAAGTCCGGATGTGGAGATCTAGGACCCTTTCCAACGTCTTCAGAAGAAACGAGAGCAGACTGATTGGCCTGTAGTCGTTGGGTTTAGTATGGCATGCCTTCCCAGCTTTCGGAATGAAGACTAGATGTGACTCCCTTCAGTCAATAGGAATGCACATCAGTTTGAGGCAGGCGTTGTAAATGCGCATGATCTGGGACTAATTACATAAACATTTCAGGAACACAAAAACATTGTATAATGAATGCAACTCGAAATAGATGCATTATTGTACAGTTCTGTTGTTTCGTATCCAAATAAATTAGTTTATTCGATGTTTACAGATATGCAAATATAAAGAAATGTTGATAGCCAGTGCTGTCGTCACATTAAATTACGAAATTGTTGTAGATCTGATAAGGAATGTGACTAGGTCTGAAGAAAGACTGGTAGATATAAAATTTTACACTTCTCCCTACATTCATGGCTCGTACTGAAGGTAATGAGCGTCAACTATACCCCTGTGCTTATTACTTTGTTTATTGCCATTTCGCATTATTGTATGAATAATGCGTAATCGGGTTTTCAAGATTAGATTTAAATGTAAAAATGTTTGCGATTGCGTTCATTTCGGAACGTTCTTTGCGGCGGAGCTAATTCCTCAAGAGGGCACCCATAAAATCCATCTGATACATAGATAGCTGTATCTCTGTCACGATATTACACCACTGAATAAAAGCTTGACATTGTAAAATGACATCACTGACCTACTTGGATTGAAACTACAATAAATATGTATGTAGGCCTTTAAATAGTAGAGCATCTCTTTATTCGATAAGACCGAATGTAAACAAGAACGTGTTAGCATTATCAAGAATTTGTATACCTTAATGCTTGACTTATCTTTAAATACCTTAAATACAAATGAGACTTATTATCGTGTGTACATGCTCTCCTCTCCGTCTCCCTGTCTCTTCGCCCCGCTTCGAGTTTTGAGTTTGCTTTAAAATTCAGTTGCCTTATCTTAGACGAAGTTTGTCAAAATTTTTACTTGAAATAGTTTTCGAAAATTGAGAAGATTTTTTAAAAATGATTTATAAAAGCGTCTCTACTGTGAAAAGGAGAAGAAAAACAGCAATAACAATGGTATCTAATATCTTGGGTTGAACTAGTCGCATATGTCATACAGCGAAATAACTCTCAGACGCAGTCGGTTCGGTCGCCGCCCAACGTTGTTGTTGCGACTCGCCGACGACGCTACTTGGAGCGTGATGATGACGACGAGCAATCACAACAGATACAAAGTTTGTAGCTCACACTCTGAGCAGAACGCTATAAAGGTGGCCGTACATGTTCCAAAAATAGCTTTGTTCTTTCTCAATACAAAAAAGTCGTGAAAATAAATAATAAATTAAAAAAAAGGAAAAACAAAATACATAAATAACATATTAAAAAAACACATTTTGTGATGATTCGTTCGCATGTCGGCGTGTCGTCCACATCACATCCAACAGATACAATTGTGCGTCCGTCCATTCGCTCTTGCTGCATGCATCGGAATACTCGTGCGCACATTCAAATGCTTCCACCAAACTGCAGATCAGCATTTTGTCATATTTTACTTTGAAGACCGCAAACGATAAGCATCCGCCTTTAATCCCCGCACCTGACGGCAGTTGGTCGTTGGGTTTAAAGTTCCCCAGTTTACCGTATTTGTTTAATCGCCGACAATGAACTTTCATTCCTGGAAACAATTGATTGTATTATTGAAAAGTCAAGTCAACAACTAAAAGTGAAACAAACCTGATCAAAGAAAAGTTTAAAATGGATAGAACTATGTATGGGAAAATTGATCCTGGTGCACGGCAACCATATCGCACGGCTAGATCAAAAGGAATACTACCAGGCTGTAAGTGTACTTGAGTAATTTTTCTACAAAACTTATTGACCGTGATTTTTTGTCAACCCCAGTAGTCATGCGTGGCACACAGATACTTTGCGTCCGCTAAGTTGTGTTTATATCTGTGTGCATGACTTGGGTTGACAGAAAATCCTTTCGTGTGATCGTGATGTACTTTTTTATATCAATAACTATTTGCCACATATAATAACCGTATAATACTTAATTCCCTAAATGGGCGTAATACATCAACTGCCTTTCATTAGAACTGCCTTTCGTAGAATTATGAACTATGAACAATAAATTCTTAGAATTAAGTTATATGCCATTGTTTAATCCTTGATTTTTATATTGGTAGAGAAACTCGCAGTCGGTGTTGTAACCCTTGCTTGATTATAAGCCGTGTTCTATTTCGTTTTGTTTTGACTGGAAATATAATCTGACATAGATTGAATATCCTACCCTAAACGCTTACACGAACTCCATTTTTTGGTATCTTCAGTTTCAGCTTCCGCAGAAATTCAGTTCACCCCAAATCAGCTGTTTCCATTCGATCATGTCATTTTGTGGCAGACTGGTTATAAATTAAGAGATAAATACACTTTTAAGGGAACTAATTTTGTTTATGGACTTATTTGTGGCATTTTTTTACTAGAATACACAGAAATGCTTTGCGAGAGTTATGCTAAGACGGCAATATTTATAGAAATTAATGAAGACCTATTTAAAGGAGACTGTGATACCGAATATTAACATTTTGTTGCCTCCTAAAATCAATTATTGAAGATAGGAGGAATTTGTCGAAGCAGCGAATAATTTCGACATTCCTCCAATTTAACAGTAGGGGAGTCTCAAATAGTGCACCCGATATTTTACTATCGTGTTTCCATTTACACAAATTCAATAGATTGGAACTTCAAGAAGGGAGGTATAATATTTTTATTATTATGATGATCATGAAGAGCTCCTAATCCAAGGTCAAAGTAATCCATGGCATAAATCGTTTAGTAATAGGCGTATTTGATTCGCCACCCTATTGAGGAGAGGACAGACTTTTGTATGGATGCCTTCCCACCACGCCCATTTGCCACTTTCTCAGAACTCCAAGAGTAAATTTGAAATCGATATGTTAATGAGGGCCAGGTTTATACGTCCTTATATGTTAGATTTGCGCTGAATGTCGCAGTAGACTAAATCCTTCCAATTTGTACACCCTGACTGACATGATAATTAACACTACCAGAATGTAGTAGTAATTTTACCCACTTTTTGAAGCAAGGAAACCTTTCATAACTATGAAGTGATTAAAACGTACAAACAATTTTTATAATTATTTATTCAATAACAGTAATCCTTAAATGTTGTCTCCTTCTTTTGGTCTCGTATCTTTAGATTCCCTCCAGAAACTATCTTCCGGAAAATTTTGCATCTCTACTCTTATTCTTTATAGTCTGATATGGGGACAGATTCAAAAAATTGCTCTGAAAATGTTTTATTTATTTAGATTATAAAAATCTAAAATGTTGATCATCAATATTTATTTAAATATGAAACTCATAAGAATTTTTAGAAGGCAAGTTTACGTTTTGGGCAACGATCAGACAAAAAATGAATTGTTTGTTTGATTATTTAGAATTCAGGCGTTTTCTTTCACTTGTAAGATGATCTTGGAGAGAAGGACCACGCCTTCTTGATTGATTCGATTGATTGGGAAGATGTATGCGCAAGTTGTTTGGCATCGTTAAGTGTTGATTTGAGTTTATTATATACTTTATTGTCAGTAGTTCCGCATTAATGACTGCCTTGTCAGCAGCTTCATATTTCGTCATATTCCGGCACATATCCACACAAATTCAGAAAGAAATTCGTTGACACCGTGGAATGGTAGTGAAAAAAAACTGGCGAATAAAGCACTCATTGAATATTACGGGCGTGAATATTGAAGGTGATACATTAGGAGAATTATGTTCACATTTTTCAGGAGCAATCTATCCCATTTGTAGAGAACTTAAGTATTAAAAAATGTAAACTTATTTTATTACAGAAAGGCGTGTGTCGTGGCCTTCTTCACATACACAACTTTCAAGAAATACTCAACGTATTCTGCAACTGCAAGAATTTTTTAGCAAGGAGTTTTCCAAAAGAAACATCCTCAAATAGGGGTTTCACACTCCGGTGGAAAAACTCCGAAAATGTCGTTTTTGGCAAGATTTCCTCTTCATAGCCGTAATGATTAACAGATAAGACCCATCCCACCTGCAGCAAACAACAGGTAACAAAGCACAGCTCTGCAAGTGCTTTATTTTAAGAGTTAAGGCAGATTCACCGCTGTTGTCCGAACAACTTTTGTTGGTATTTGAAAATGCAGTTTGTCAGCTGTTAAAAATTGAGAGCGTAGCGAAAGTTTGCTGGACTCTCTTTCTTTCGATCAAATTGATTTTGATACTCTGGTCCAAACAGCTCGATGATTGGGATTCCCATCTACTCATTTTTATTTTTTGCGTTGCAAATTGTATGTATTATTATAAGTGAATATCATAAATACGTACGTCGGCAACAATACTAAAGACTATGAAAATATGAAAGCTGTTTATTTCAAAATAAAGCAGATTCAAAAATGTCATCGCCGGTAGGACAAAGTAAGTACAATATTTGTTATTAAAATTAAATATTTACTCTCCGGCAAAAAAATTTGATAGCAGAATAAAAGTTGTTTGGACAACAGCGGTGAATCCGCCTTTAATGGTGGGGCTTCGGACTTAGTCTGGCATTAAATTTCACTTTCTCATTGAGAATGCAATTTCTTTAGAATACTTTTAGGATGAATTTATGCAAATGCCTGCAGCGTATGCAAACTTTTTTGTAACAGATCAAAGCGAAAAAAACGAGTTGTGAATTGTTATTTTGGAATATTAGGTGAATGCAAACAGACGGGAACCAATGTTGCCACAACAAACAATGCTCGTTGTACACAAGCACCTGCCCCCCACGCCCAATCGCCCGACACTAAGATCAAAGACGAAAAATATTCTTGTGTGTTTTGTACGTATTTCGTCGAATCTTTTTTTTTAAGAGGCAAATTTATAGTTGAATGCATTTACATCACAGTTGAACAACTGCTCCCAAACAGAGTGGCGAAGTGCCGTTCCAATTCTAACGTTTAAATAAACAATATGAAAAAAACGATGACGTAATATTCATTGATTGATGGAATATATTGCTAAGCAAATTGCTGAGGCATTTGAGGCATAATTAAATAAAGGCTTCATTCGCCTGAAAAATTGTGCAAACACAGTAAACTGTCGATACATCATTATCGAAATTTCTTCTTAAAATTTGGTTTAATGGTATAAAAAGGTGTCTGCGGTACGAGTGATCCAAAGGCATTAGGAACTTTTAAGCTTTCGTATCTAGAAATGCGTACTCAATCCGGGGGGTCAATTTGTCGGATCTGTGATCGAATAGCTCGACACTTAAGAAGCTTTTATTTATGATTATTATATTACAGATCATATGATCAGAACTCCTATATGCCTCTATTTGTGTTAAATTGAGCAAACGCGTAGTGTATTTGATTAAAATTGGATAAATTTGAGGACAGTAGTAGCCACTTTTAAATATGTATCTATGAGCCGCTGAAACTTAATTTGTTATGCTAAATTATAAGATATCTCTGCTTCCATACCATCCGTGTTAAAGCGTCCTAACCAATGTAAATTTTAAATGGAACATGGAAAATGTTTCGGCATTCGCACCAAAAAAAGGACATTTATTTTTCATATCTGTTCATTATCTATTCAAAACTTAATTATTATTACCTAATAATTGTTACCAATTATTACCTTATTATATTGTTTTTTCATGAATATCCTTTGCACTCCCAGGAGAATTTTGAAAAATTTGTGGATCTCATAATTGCTTTTTATGGCGACCCCTCGATTCCGAATATGTAAAGCTTCCTTGTAAGCGAAAGCATTTATGCATTTAGATCATGCATAGACTTCACTATATTCATGTATTTAGATCATACATAGACTTCACTATATTCATGCATTTAGATCATACATAGACTTCACTGTATTCATGGCGATATCCATAAAATGTTCCTAAATTTGTTCAATACAAATGTGAACACAGTCGATATGCATGTGTGCATGTGCGGGGTCTGTGTGGGTAGTTTATAGCTGAAAGTGAATTCAATGCAATTCTACTTAGCAATTTGCCTTGGCTTGACTCGAGCAACTAATTTGTAATGGAATAAGTTGTATGTATGATGAAATATTGCCATGGTAATTACCAATCACCGAGACGAGCTTGAATTAAAATTTGCTGTGTTGTGTGGAATGAAGTTTTTGACTCAGCATGGATTAGTGTGGATTTAGCTGCCGTGCATAGTGTCGGTCCGGGAGAATCGAATCAGTCTAAAAATATCGAGTGTCTTAAAATGAAAATTGGTAAGCAGTTTCCCCACTGTGTGTCTCTTCATTAAGGGGGCGATATTAATTATGCCCCCGTTATTACGTATCAATAAGTGGTCAATAAATTCTTAACAAGAGTTCATTAAAATTTCTTACTCTCAACGCGGACTGCCATATTCCATTTAGCGTTAGCCACAGCGTGGGACTTCTGAAACGCTCCACAAAAACCATGCCGCATTAATTCTTTAATTTGTTGGAGACGCAGTCTATTCAATACGCGTCAAAGTGAACCACCTTGCGCTGACCTAATAAACTTTTTCTTAACTGCGTTGAAAGCATATCGACACGGAGTGGAGCGCAGTGGAACGGCTCGAAGGCGAAGTCATCATAGTGTATCGCATTCTCTTGATTGCGCTATGAATGACAAAATTTTCTATTAATTGTATTTGAGTCAGCAGGGAAACAATTTAAGAGGCCATTTGAGACGCAGTCGTGGTTGATCATTTATTATACTTCTTTTCATAAACATCCACGAGCTGTTCGAAGATCTGAGTGACCATGTTATATCGTAATTTTACTTTAGAATCACTTTGAACAATGTGGCTTTCGTCATACAGCAAATAAATACTCTTTTTTGACTGGTGGTGCTGTCACGGCATTGCATCTCTAAAGTGCAGTGGGCGGGTCTCCTCAGAGCTTGACACCAAGACACTGTAACTGAATTGTTTTATGGTTCAAACATTCGACATTTTTTCTCATCCGTTCACATTTTAAACTGGCGTACATAATCATACATAATTCAGTTTATTTTGTGCGTTTCTCAATTAACGCAGATTTGAAATACCGATTCTAGAGTGAATATGTTCTGTAATTTTTGCGATGATGACATGGTGTTTGTTTATTTTTCGTGTATAGTTTTTTAAAACGTAAAAGTTGAAGCATCGATATTAATTTGGAGCTGTGGAGCCGGTATAAAATTACAAGATTTCGACTCCAAATCCTGCTTCTATTCCAACAAACGAACATTTAAACAAAATGAACGGAAATAATTCTCAACAAATCAATATTTATTTCCAAAAAATTTAAATAATTATGCATAAATATTATAATTTGATTGTTTGTATTTTCAACAGATCCAAAATAACTCTGAACTGTTTGAATAGTTGTTTAATTAAAGAGGATTGAGTATGCAAAGAAATCTCAAATCGCTCTTGAGTGAATTTTTTGAGTTTCATTGCGTTTCATTAAAACAGATTACGAAATGCTTTGTGCGAAATTTATAAAACAAAATTAGCAAAAAATCTCAATAATTAAACTATTTTGTTGCGTTTTGTTTTGTTTTTATTCACTCAAGAGCGAATTTGATAGTCAATAATTTTTCGAATGACTCCCACTTGGTGAGAGAAACTATAAAACTCAAAATACCAGACCATTGTACATTAAATGGGTAAAAGCAAAAAGTATACATAAATAGAGTTCTCATGACGAACGAAGCTATTGTTACAAACATTTTGTTCGAGGGGTTTTCTAGTAAATACCTTTTTTATAACACATAACAAAACATTCATTGCATCTCGCTTCCCCTTGTCGCTCACTGATTTTTGTGACATCGCCATCACCGCTTCCATTACACAAAATTCTGAGTGGTTCAATCTCTTTGATATACTCTTTGGTGAAAGCCTCCTGAAATGTGTCCTCAGCTAGCATTCGCTCAGTTGAAAATTGGCAAAACTGACGACCGTCCACAGAGCTTTGTCCAGTGCCCAGTACTATTGTGAACCCATCCATGTGGGAAAAACCCAACTGAAATATACCTGGAACAAATAATTTGTGCTAATATAAACGAAAAAATCACAAATTTCAAATTGAAAATTTTTTTGCTATCCGTTGTCTTTTAATTTCGCTCACGCCTTCTTCATTTTTGACACAAAAGGCGAAAATAAAATAAAACCAAAGAGTATACATACATAGAGATTGAAGCACTCAAAATTTTTGAAATGGAAGTGCAAGTATTTATGTTCGACTAGAAAACCCCTCGAACAAAATATTTGCAACAATAACTTCGTTCGTCATGCGAGCTCTTTATATGTATACTCTTTGGTAAAACTCTTCGGGAGCTCTGTAATATACATTGTTACAACGAAGGTCCCACAATACGCAGCTTCGTTCCTTTCCTCTCAGCAATACACAGGTTCGTTACTTTCCGTTGACGTGCAATTGATGCACTCGTGACGTCACATGCCGCTTATGTACCGAAACACATTGTGAAATAAACACGGTGGGATGAATGAAAAACTCTGGAAAGTACTGAATTTTGTTTTGAAAAATGTGTATCTAATAAAACAAATTTGTAAACAGATGAATACGATTTCAATTGAGATAGTAAAATACTCCCAAATGACGAAAGGTTCAAATACCTTTACAGTAAATATAGCTTGTACCTCATTTTTCCTTTCAGTTACTTTATACATTGAAATCACGTACTTTCTATGAAACTAGTTTCGTTATTGTGAAATTTGGTGGCAAATTTACCTTTAAATAGTTGATTTTATTTCATTAATTAAAGTTTAATCTCCGTTTTATTCAAAATTGTATCACAGTAATCAGATATTAGCTGATCCAATATATGTTGCACTTTCTACGCTCAACGACTTTTATGCTCTAAATCCGCTCTTAAGAGCTTCTTAATCTTTCTCTGCGTTACTCTACTCTGCTCTGCTCTGCTCTGCACTGCACTTTCAGAGTAGTCCATTCTACAGATGTAGTGTGTGTGTGTTCGTTTTCACCCAACAATTGGTTTTTCCATTTTTTTCTACCGAGAGAGGAAAAACTAAAAGAGTAGTATTTTACACTCACAATCGATTCAATAATCGAATCAAAATATATGTTTACTAATTGGATCAAATAAATACTGGAAACTGTTCATTTATAAAGTACGCGTAAAAGTGATGGTAAAACTGATCAAAACTTCCACATATTATTTCAGAATGATCTGTTGACTATTGTTGGTTAAGTCAGGCGACTTAAAGTGAGTTGGTTCTCTGAATTCGTGCGGCTTTTGACGTGGTATATCCACTATAAACCAGATTTTCACACTTCGCCAAATCCTGGAAAAGACCCACGAAAATCAAATCGACACTCATTATATCTTTGTTGATTATAATTCGATAGCCCGATGCGGAATTGCCTATATGCAAGTTGATAAGACTCTGCAGGGTGACGTTGAGCTAAACAAGCAGCCCCATCAAGGTAGGAAATGACGAACAAGGTTTCAGACAAGGCGACCCGTTATCCTGCGATCTCTTCAACTTCATCGTGGAAGGGATCCTACGAAAGGCCGGTGTGCGTCGCACTGGCACCATTTTCTACAAAGGTGTCCAGCTCCTTCCGTACGCTGATGATATCGATATTATCGGTCGGACCAAGAGAGATGTTATTGCTGCTTTCACTGCTATTGAAAAGGAATCAGCCAGACTGGGCTTGACGGTAAACGAGGGCAAAACGAAGTATATGCTGTATGCAAACAGGTGAGCTCGGCGTCTAGGCTCTCACGTTTCAGCGGGCAACTACAACTTTGAAGTAGTCAAGAAATTCACATACCTTGGCACCGTCCTTAGCACCATAATGATGTCAGTCTGGAGATAAAACGAACAATCACAATTACTAATAGGTGCTACTATGGGCTCAGAAAGGAATTGGGTTGCAGAGCCCTCTTTCGATCGACGAAACCGACATTCTACAAAACACTCATTTTACCTGTTCTTCTTTATGGCAGTGGGGCATGGGTGGTATCGCACACATACGCAGCCGCTCTCGGGGTGTTCGAGAGGAAAGTTCTTCGCAAAATCTTTCGTCCTGTTCAAGTTGGTGACGACTATCATTGCATTCGAATGAACCGCGAGCTGTATGAGCTATACGCAGACATTGACGTGGTTCAGCGTATAAACATTCAGCGACTTCGTTGGCTGGGTCATGTACATCGTGTGGATGAAGATGCTCCATCGAAAAACGGATTTGAGGCGAGAGCCGCAGGTCGACGACTAAGAGGGAGACCGTGTCTCCGGTGGATGGACCAAGCTGAGGAAGCACTAACCACGCTTGGATTAACTAATTGGAGAAGGCGTGCGAGAAGCAGGGGCGCCTGGCGAGAGCTGCTCAAATCAGTAACCCGACCACGGGTTGTAATTGCCACCTAAGAAGAAAAAGAAGTTCTCAGAATTCGAACAAAATGCTAAACGAAATTTCTGGCACTGAGAATGCTGAAGAATGTCGAAATTAAGTCTGTCTGGCCAAAGACATAAGCAATCAATCGGGTGATACAAATCATTTAAAGACGACAGTGAAGGGTTGAAAACTTGCCTCATTTCGGTCGTAATTCAGCATTTGCCTCTATCAATAACATTGCCAAAGTGAAAACAATTATAATGGAAATTAGTTATTCAAGCTGATCAGAAGTCGCCCAGGTTCTAGAAATGTCTCACGAACCCTTTCGCACTATTAAAATTGCTGTTTGATGCATCGGTTCACAGCTTCTCCGAAATATCTGAATTTACTTCGATTACGACAATTGAAATATGTGGCTGAATATTTATACTTGATCGAGTTAATTCGGGACCTACTTTCACGGAACATATCATAATGGGTTTAAGAGTTCGACATCCAAACCAGTCAGCAATCATCGGCACAACGATTCGATATCGAACCGAAATAAAAAAATTCATCAGAAGTAAACAGGCAACAAATCAATGAGTTATTCAAGAGAGAAGGTGCGAGGAAAAAACACATCTTGGATTTTGTATCAAAATAGTGGATTGTCTATACATCGATACTGATTCATGATTTTTTGCCCAAACTTAGAAAATGTGTTTTCAGTATGACCCGAGTGAGTTTGTTGTTCTCCAAATTACCCCTTCGAGAGAACTTTTAAGTCCTTTGGAACTATAAACAACAACAAAATGCAGAAGGAGCTGAAGGCTATATCGGGATGTAAGAAATGCTTCGACGACTAGATTGATTATTCGTTGAAATAATTACATATTTATTATCCTCTATATTTTAAAGGCGATCAATTAAATGGTGACAAATAAACCAGTATTTTGTGTTTTATTGAATAATTCCCCGTACATCAACAAATGATTATGGGCACATGTATACGAGTACATATGTATGTGGGATACTATTCACCGTTCAGATCATTCTGTCTAGCCATTTGATTTATATACGGTGGTATAGGGTCTACTGCGCCTGCTATACTGATGTGTTTTAATAAATTTTTGAATATATCATTTTAAAGCATAATTATGACACTTTGTTGTTGTGGTTTGCTCAGAAATAAAAAAAAAGTATTTTCTCCTCTGTGTTTTGTTGTTATTTTTGTTACAGTCTAAATTTAGTCAAAGTCAAATGATTCATGCTAGACGCCTCAGAATGTCAGAAAATCAGAGAGCGACACCCCCGTATTAATTCAAAATCGGATGCTGCGTTTTGCTCTCTATGCGTGCGATGTGTACGAGAAAGAGAAAAGAGATCAAAGAAAATCCATCAAGAGCGCGCAGCAAACAGGTACAGAGGGTAAACGTACCAACACACTTGAAAATCGACCTCGCGCACAATAAGCTGTTAAACATTTTGTTTCACTCAACTCAGGCAGAGTCACCACGAACCCCACTCAAACACAATGAGCAAATTGAGTGATTTGTATTCGTGATCTTGGTTTTCGATATGCTCGCACATTGCGCGTTTAGTTGTCTACAAGATTTTGCGAACAATTTTTCTTTGTGGCTGTCGAAAATTTTTCGCGCGTGTGTTGTCGGGGAAAATATTTAAAAAACGTTTTTTAAAAAAAAGTAAAAATAAAATATATGAAAGAAATATATTTTTAAAAAATAAAAAAAATAAAAAGAAAAAAAGGCGCAAGAAATGAAAACTGAAAGTGCAAATAAACAAACTACAACAAGCAACCACACAATGCAATTGAACTATCTGCTGTCATTAACGTCTGTCCGTCCGTCCCTCCGTCACTCTCTGCTCTACTGTCTAGCTATCTGTCTGCCTGCATGTGCATCTGGTGTGAGCCTATTGTCCAAGAAAGCTACAGGCTGCAGCTGCGTTGCTTGTGTCAATAACATTTTGTTAACAACAACAATAACAACCACTTCTAGAACAACAACAACAAAAGCAACTGCGACACTGATATGTAGCGACTTCTATGGAAGTTTTAACTATTAAGTAATTGTTTTTAATTGAAGATTAATTTATATAGAACACTCGCGAAGAAAATGCGCAAAGAATTTTCAACTGGCTACTCTTCTCCTACAGCATGTAAGGGGAAGGGGATTTCAGTAGTTCTACTTGCTTCCAATTGACAGGCATTGAACTTCTTGGGCCGCCTCGAGACCAAATGTATTGTCTTCGCATAGTTTATTTGTCCCCTACTTGTCGAATGAGATTTCCGCTGACATGTTGCAGCATCGACCCGTAATCTACTTCAGACTAATTAGTTAAAAATAGGGATAATACTGAGGTTTATATATCCTGATGTATATTTGCATATATGTATATACATACTTACGCATAGAAAGCACAACACCAGACGGTAATGTGCATTTTAAATGTGTTCTCAGCAGGAAATGATTAGAAACCTACAAATTCCATTTTCATCTAAATTGATTTCAGTCACATGGCCGTAAGCCGCCGTTCTTGAAGCTCATTGTGGAAGTCAACCACTTTTCTGAATAATAATAGTCGTTGACTTCGAAGCCGATATTTCTTGCTAGCTTACTGGAAACATTTAAGAGATGAAGAAGTAGTCAGTTCCTTAATGCGAATCTATAGGTCCGGAACACTTCTCGAGATCAGCAAACTTTTATTTCTATCAATCAATAATTGTGTTGCCATATAGTGCATAGTGGCCATCATGTGGAAATCACATCTGGAGCTCATCAATGCCATCCATATTTTAGAAAAATATTACTTTAAGATGGTTCTTTAACATTGACCATTAACCAATGTGAGCTCTGAGTTCACTTTTTAATATGAAAGTCCTATGAAGTCACCACCATGTGGATATTTTTGGATATATTGGACTCTCTTCATATGCTAGCATAAAACTGACTCTTTTTGTTTGTTAAGGAACATTGGATATAAATATCAAATCAAGTTCCGTGAATATCGAAAGATCGAATATAAAAAAACATTTTTTAAATTGTTTGCTTACCGTTTGTATAATTATGTGTACAAGGATGCATTTTCCCAAGAATTGGAGTACTTTAATTTTGCTAGGTTACCACATCTTCCAACGTAAGGACACACTAAAAGAATTTCTGTAAACAAGACGAGTCCTCACCACTCACTTGCTATTAGTTAGAGAACGCCAGTTAAGGAGCTCAACCATGTGTTGCCCACCATTTTTCTATAATTAATGCACACACATTTCCCCATTAAAACCAAAACTTGTTAAGAAAACATTTTCAAGGACAATTGTGTGGCTCTCTCATAATGATTATTGCAGGGTATGCAACAATTGCTTCTCACACATGTCTTTTCTCTAGCGGAAACGTTCGGGTACACTAGATCAGCAGCCACCTCTGTACATACTGTGTTTAGACATATTCGGCAACAACCAGTCGGCAACTTGCCATATTTATGAATCTTTAGTTATGAGGCAAATAATATGATATTGAATAAAAACCTGTGTGGGTGTAGGGTGCCTTAAGTTACGGCATAATCGAATTATTTGCAAAACTTTGCAAATCGGTTCAGCGAGTGACCCTTATCCCGAAACTAGAAGGATAATCGAGTTCAGTGTATCGGTTTTTATCAAAGTTACCAACCCCTGTTGAGAAAGTCAATTGATTAACTGCGGTTAAAGGAAGAAAGGATGTGAAACTGTTTGTCGTGAATGATACAGCAACCTGATACAGGGAGTTGGATGGTTATTTTAAACGATTGCAAAGCAAAACACCATGCATGAAAGAATAACAAAGGCGCCAAATCAATCAAATTTCACGTTGGGTGCATTCTATTGTTATGAATTCAAAAATTAGAGAGAAAAGTTCATGGCATTTGCCTTCTTCTGTTGGCAGCTGATTCTGTTTACATTCGTTTTGTTGTAGGGATGTGTTTTAGGATTAGGTTGAAGGATGCAATTTTAAACAGACTTTTTTTGAGCATAAGGAAGAGTCTTAAATAACTGAAAATATTCAAATTATCTTTTGGAAGATACGAATAAGCTAACCAGATCCGTATGAATAAAGTAAATTAATAGTCACGAAAGCTAAAATACAGAGAGATATTAGTAATTTGATGGATCCCTTACAATATGGTTGGCGCTTCATATCTTGTATTTTATAACTCTGAAGGCTGACTAGTCTTTGCATCTTCATATCTCCTCTATTGCCGCTCTATCTCCCCTTCTCCTCTTTTTCCTCTCGTAAGGCTAAGAGATACTTGGCATCACTTGCCTGAGTGCTTTCTATCGTGGTTTCCAGCCTAACCGCTTCTATCTATCTTCATATGAACACAGCTGATAGCCATCTAGCCATGCCACAATATTTTGTACCTTTCGATTTGTGCACTTAGTATGACGAAGACCGGATGAAGCCCGTTGTCTTCAAAATCATTGGTTCGTGTACTGACAGTCGGAGCATAAATAAAGTTCACAAAAGTCAATCGGTTATCTACAAAATTGTATTGACATATCAACGGATCAATCGTGTAGGCAAGCGAATATAGTTATTGTGTTCACTGACCGACTGTAGCATGCTGTTTGATGCGTATGGATGAAATTAATTATATAAGAAGTTTGTCTATCAAATCGAGCATAACGTTTGGTGATCCATGACAGCTCCGCCTGCCCACCTAGACCCTTTTACGCTGTTTAAATGATGTGAATCAATCGTCGATTACACGCGTCTCTGGCATTTGATTGAAGTCGAATGTTCTCCTAATGTAATTAAACATTAATTCGTACCACAGATGTTTACACAAACACACATACAAATGCATATACATTCACGTCTATATTCGCAATTGATATTGTCTTATATAAAGCTTATGATTACATACTTTCCCGCATGAATTGTTTTTGTGTTCGGTTAGCCTCATTTTTAAACAGTCTTCTTCACGCTGCCTCTCAACATTCTAAATATAATTCCATATAGATTTATAGTTTGCCATAGATCGCGAATACTCAAAATTCCTATACACAAACAAACACATACAGAATCAGTGCCGCATTTAGGCACTCTGACGCCATTGCTCTTTACAGCTTACCACCTTTATTTTCAAAGGGTCTCATCCTAACAACAAAAGGACTAACTACGTTTCTTTTGTCCTTAAATAATTGAGTGTTATTTTACAGAGACTACGATCAACCGAACACTTAGACCCTTGTAGGCTGAAGCCTACTTACCCTTGTGGTGAATCCGCTACTGTAAATAAATATGTGTATATACATATGTATATACTGTAATACTCATAAATTAATACATATGTACGAGTATATAATCTTTAATCTCATTTCATTTCTTTTGACTTAATCTTTATGTATGTATGCGGGCAGCTCTGTCCTCCACTCCTTGCTGGCATTCTTAGTGTAGCATGGTTTTTTCTGTTCTAATTCATTTCTGAATTTGGCCCATTTGCCGCTTCTGCCAATTGCCTGTAAATCTGTCGGAAGGAAGCCGCTGCATAGCTCACAGACTAGTGCCCTCGTTCGCTCTCATGTGCTGCCATCCACAACGCTTCGTGGCATTGGCCCTGTTTATTACAGGTGTTCCAAGTAGGAGCTCCTACACTCCTCTCAACTTCTCGGCTACATTCTATGCGCCCATGTGCTGTTTTTGTTGTTTCTATGTTTGCATGCCATTTGGCCGTAATAAACAAACCAAATATTCAGCGGCCAAATTGGAATGGGCACTAATCATTTGATTGAATAAAGTCATAATAAATATTTGCTTATACGTAATACTGCGTCCCACGGCCACCGCTCGAGTCGGCTCGGGTCGGCCAGGCACAGTGCGAGTCGACTCGATCTCTGAGCATATTTGGGTAGTTAAGTATTTGTTACGTTATCCCCTGCCAATGTGGGTGTTGTTTGTTGTAGACCGCGAAATTGGTGAATTCTTATTCTGTTAAGTTGCACATGGTTCTCCCGCGTTTGGCCACATTTCAATATTGCCTTTTCCTGTGCGAACTTGCGCCTTTTTTGGTTGACTCGAAGTCGTCGGCTCGATTTGAATTTCTAATTTCGGGTGTGCATGTTTTTCCAAAACCGTTACTATAGGCTGCCAAAAACTTTACGAATTTCAAGTTTGTGTTCCGTATAAGAAAATGTCTTCGAAACTGTTGTCGTCATCATATCACGGTCCCACTAACAATTGCTTCCAAGTGGGCGAATTTGAAAGGCGTCTGGGTAAGTTGTGTCGCCAAGTGCGAACAAAATATTATGCAAATTTCTGACATTTATACATAGCAATGATTTCAATAAGATTATTCAAAAATGAAACTGTGTCCGTATACAGATGGACCGCTCGACTTCAAAGTAATATAAAAAGACTCAAAAAACTCGATTGAAAACTTGTATAATAACAGAGGTGACACCACCCACAGAAAATTTTATACATATTCCTTTTAAAATTCCCGTACGTTTGCGGTGAGAGCCCAAATGCAGCATTATTAACTTCACTTCCAGAACTGGATGTCTTCGATGAGAGATAAACACTTATAAGGAAGCATTAAGAATGGTAGAAAGACAATTAAAATTTGCAACATGGAATACATCTGACACATTTTTACAAACCAAGGATACATTTGGAATCCAAATAAGAGCACTGCCCATCCTAATTACAGTGCTTTTGTTGTCAAAAATCTAATTAGCTCCCAGCTCTCAAGTCCCATCGGCCCAAGTTCATACATGGAAACGAATTAAATATATTCCCGTGCAGAAGTCAAAAATAAAACTGGATAATGAAAATCTGGGCCGACAGGTTATTGTTTGGTTCACTATTTTCGGAGGCCAAGATAGTCCTAAAGAGGAGCGGCAATTACCTCATTAATTCCTTCCTCCAATCAACTATGTTATCTATTAATGCGCACTTTTCTGGTTGCAAAGATACAAGTAATCTCGAACCCCCAAGAACCGAGGTGGATGCCTTACCACAGGACTTGATTACAACGGAAGGGATACAATGGGCAATAAACTCATTTACCCCTTACAAGTCACCAGGGCTTGACGGAATATTCCCAGCCATGTTACAAAAGGCTCTGCACCTGGTAACACCCTGACTTAGGCAAACATACAAAGGATACTTGATGTATAACTATGTCCCGGTGAGCTGGAGAGAAGCGAAAGTTGTGTTTATACCGAAAGCAGGTAAAAGCAATCATCTCTACTCAAAAGACTACCGACCAATTAGTGTAACGTCATTTCTCCTAGAAAAACTTGAAGAAATACTAGGCCGACATGAGGCACTCTATAGGTCCAGATGGTATGTCAAAGGGAGGTCCACGGAGACAGTAGCACTTCACTCACTAATTGCAAATGTTGAAATAACACTGTAGTATAAAGAATGCGCCCTAGGAAATACTTTCTCGATAAAGCTAGTGCTTTCAACAACGTCTCAAACTGAAGCCATCTTAGATGGTATCAGAACTAAAAGCATGAATGATGCTTATCTATGGATTCGAAGCCTATTGAGCGGTAGAAAAATAAGGGCAGAGTGGAACGGCGTAGAATCGATAAAGGAGACGTGCAGAGGGACTCCACAAGGAGGGGTTCTATCTCCACTCCTTTGGTCACTCGTTGTAAACAAAATTCTGGAAAAGTTTGACGGTGAAGCTCCAAAGCTGGCGGCATATGCTGATGATATAACGGGGAAATGCTTGTCGACTCTCAGTGATCTTATGACCGACACTCTAAAAACCATATACTGTTGGGCGACTCAAGCAGGCCTAAGCGTCAACAAGGAGAAAACTGGCGTGCTACTTTTCAGTAGAAGTTATAAGATTCCGCCGTCCAGACCACAAAAACTGAACAGCAGGGCACTCAGTCTAAAAAGCCACTCCAAACATTTAGGGGTAATAGGAGACAGTAAGCTTTCATGGAAGCTCAATGTGGAGAAAAGGGTAAAGAAAGCTTCTAACTCTCTATATGCTTGCAAAAACATGGTTGGATGCACTTTAGGGCTCTCTCCTTCTCTGATGCATTGTCGCTACACAGCCATTGCAAGACCTACTTTACTCTACGGTATTTTGGTGTGGTGGAATGTTTTTAGGAAGAAAACTTACTGCAGACCTATGGAAAGAGTCCAAAGACTTGCGGTACTGTGTGTGACGGGGGCCTCAAAAACAACATCAACGGCTGCTCTTAACATTATTCTCAATTTACCCCCAATTGACCTCGGAATCGGAAAGTCTTGCGTCAAAATCAGCGTGAAGGTTGCTGGCCATTAAACAATTCTCTCTCCGATCCTTCGGTCATAACTCTGTAGTTCAAAGTCTCGCGTTTAACACGGACTATTGAAAAGGAGGGATGGCGTAGAGGCATGAATGCTAAATGCAAAACCTTCAACCTATTCACACGGTGTTGGAACAGGTGTCTACTACCCCGAACTAGATTTCAAACAGCCTTTCAGACTACCTAACTACTGCAGCATTTTTCAAGCGGAAGTTTTTGCAGCATGGAAAGCCGCAGAGCTCGCCTACATAGCAGAAACTACGAACTCCACAATAAACTTCTACATAGATAGCCAGGCTGCGATTAAAGCATCTTCCAGAAAGGTTCTGCGATCGAGTAAGTAACGTGCCTCTACAAATGATCAATAGCCGTATTGAAGATGACATGATGAGAAAAGTGGAAGAAAGGTGGAGTACTGCCACAAGTAAAATCGCAAAGCTCATGTGCAAACCGTACGGCAGTCAGAGTAAATCGATACTGGCACTTCCGAGAAAGGATTGCAGAACGGTAGGAATACTGACAGATCACGGTCTAACAGCGGCGCACAATCAGCAATGAATGCAGTAAATGTGGGAAACAAAGCACAAGGGAAATTCTGGAGCATCTATCATGCCTATGCCACGCAATATCGTAAACGCGCTTAACACATCTGGGAGCCCTCTGGTTTGAAGCACTAGAAGAGGTCGCACAATTAGGGATAGATTCGCTATTAATGGTTGCTAAGAGCTAAGAGCGTCTCTCTGTTTAACGATTTATACTACAACTCTTAAACGAATATCCATCTGGCACTGCAAAGGACCTTGCAGGTGTATGTGTCGCCTTCACGGCCATCCACCTAACTTAACCTACCTAACTTAACCTACACGAAAGGAATCCTAACTTAACCTACACGAAAGGAATCGCTTGTTAAGTGGTTTTAAATAGAAAAAACTTCTGAAAAAAACGTTTTCGTCGATTTGTTCATTTAATAAGTTGATTGTTTTGGTCGACATATGGAGCACTTTGTTCTCAACAATGTCTCGAAACAAAAATTCACCAATCATTGCTTTGTACCAGATTATTGGGGGAGAAGCGCTGTTCTCCTCATTTTGAAACACCCGATGATGCCACAGCCTATAGAGCGCAGCCAACAGTGTATATTTCTGGATTTAATGGTGTTTCTAAAATTTAAGGACAAGATTTACAATTGAAACCCCATACCGAACGCAGTCATTGCCATTAAGAAGAGAGAACTATCTAAAATCCATAAATCATCAAGTATATTTGATGGCGTAAATGCTGCGTAAACGTATAAATTACTTCACACTCTGTTCGTTAAGGCTTCAAAAAACTGACATGACATAAAAACATCACCGTCGTCTCCTCGTTCACATTTGAAATATGACTTATCTCAAAAGTATCATTAATTATATCGTTGGAATGAAGAATTTATGCAGCCTGTAAATCCACGCAGTCTGTAAAATGAAAATAGACTTGACTTGCTCTCAAAAGGGAGTCACTTTCACAAATCATGCCAGACATTTAAAGTGGCATGACAAATATCTCAATTCTCCACTATCAAGTTTATATTATTAATATTAAAATACTGTGCTGTATGGGGTTGGAAAATTTAGCTTTGAAGCGTTGAGAATGCAGGTGCACAGGAATGCAATAGGAGCAATTTAGCAATGATATTTTAATAATTAGATTTACATTATGTACCGATATAATACTAATACCCATGAAACACTTCTGTAAATATTGTTTTTTTTTTAATGTTCTATCAATACTGCCAGTGCTGTTCTGATTACTCAGTGAATATAGATTTATAAGGGAATATAAATTTATCAACATATATATAACAAGTGTATCGACACTTTTCTGAGATATATATCTAAATCTCTATAAATACGAGTATATATATCCGAGCAACCGCTACCTTGTTACTTCTGTATTTGGCTATGGTGAAAGCCAAGTAGTAGAAAGACGTGAAATGTGCCATTTAACATATTGACAGAAGAAGCTTTTCTATGATATATATGTAATATATATATATATAAATATAGTATAGTAACTAGCTAGGGTTACCTAATTTTGAGAACAAAATCTATAGAGTGCGCGCATCCCCACAATGTCCGGATCTGATTAAGTGAGACAAAGTAGATTCGTTGCCATGTGGATGATACCTGTCTTCACCAATGCTTACGAGAAACGAAACTGCTACAAAACCATGGACAAACATAGATGAACTGGCGCCAAATACTGAAAACTGTCCAATCCCTTGGGAAGTTCGTAGTTCCAGTATTTTGGAATCCGATAGGGAATTCGATTATTGACTTCCGGAAATGGGGAAAAACAATAAATTCCGTGTACTATGTAACACTCCTGGACTAGCTGAAGAAAGCGATTGCAGTAAGATATGCTGAAATATCTCAATACTGGACTGAAGTGCTTTGATAGCTCAAAACTGGACCAGTTGATTTTTAAATTATTCAAATGTGAAATTATTCCCTTTTTGCTCAGCAGATTTGCTTCCGAGTAATTTCACTTGTATCCAAAATCAAAACCTTCACGACCGGGAACCGATATCATTACCACTAATAGTCTTTTTTGAGGACCTTTCATAATAGAACAAATCTGTTTTATGAAGTCCGTTATATTAGGTAGGTAGGTAGGTAGGAGTGGCCGCCTAGTTTGCCAAAATCACACTTGAGCTACACCTGATGGCCCATTGTGATACCACGGTGTGGCCGTTCAAGCACTGACTAAGTTCCCTTACTTGGGATAGTGATAGTCAGCGCAAGGACAGGGCCGGGAAAGGCATGACTCCCCCATGATGTTGCAGGAAACCATCCTGATAGCAACCTGGCTATGTCCCTAATATTAAAGGATGACAGCTCTATCAGGCTTGTAAAAAATGGGGCACCAAAGGTGCGATTGAAGAGGTGGAGAACCGTTTCGTCCGCCTCCTCGGAACCACAGCCTCAGCAAAAATCATTAGAGGAAATCCGTTATATTAGTTTTAAGGATTTTTAAAGAGATACTGATTCATATATAATAGAAAGAGATAGCATTATTGGTGATTCATAAGTTGTTCCTTACGATAAAAGGGGGGCATGGATCACAAATACGACAGCAATGACATTTATGTAACTGTTGTTTATTTTGTGTTATGAATATTGAAGTGCCCTTCTCACTATATTAAAATCGTTTCATGGAGGCCTATAATATAAAGTTATACATATGTATGTATGCGTCTATGAATATTTTTCCCAAGGTTTTATTATTTTTAATTTTAAACAATAATAAATAAGTTAAACTAAGTTAATTTAAAAGTCTAAATCGAACGCTTCTACAAAATTAAAACAGTTCTTATTCGATTCGTTGGTTCTCATTACAAAATTTCAAGATAAAATGGTACTAACTTTTTCCCTTCACTATTTCGACAGTAAGTATATCAAGAATATATATATATATATATATATATATATATATATATATATATATATATTTATATATATATATATATATATATATATATATATATAGATATATATATATGTATATATATATATATATATATATATATATATATATATATAATAATATATATATATATATATATATATATATATATATATATATATATATATATATATATATATATATATATATATATATATATATATATATATATATATATATATATATATATATATATATACATATATATATACCTCACTACCAAATTCTACCCTATTTCTGAGGAAAATTTTTTTATCTGATATATGGACCTATATCGCCAATTCTTAGCCTGGGTGTTGGGTACACTCACCTCCGTTGCTACCTCATGGGGCAATTTAGAATGCCTGATAAGAATTGCTATCAGTCTTAAAAGATAAACACTTGCGAGAGAATTCAATTCGACTTGTTAGAAAATTTTTGTGTACTATTTCTTCAGTTGGTTTGGTAAATTCTCTCACATACTATAAAATGACCAATTCTGGAGACTATGACAACATTGGTTGTACTCTTATTCTGTTTTGTGTAATATTTTAGAGAGTAAACTTATTTACAAACTTTTTATTTGTTGCAGATGCCCTTCTTGCCGATTTGCAGAACAGTGTGCCTGGACACCGCCACCAGCAATATTCCACTGGTAACACTGCCACATCCACACAGCAACAACAATACCATCAACAACAACAACCGCATCAACAACAACCGCATCAGCCACAGTCCTATTATGGCGAGAGCTCGGGTTATGGCAGTTTAAGGGGCAAAGCAGTTCCACAAACAGTAAGTGTGGCACAGCGTTTAATTCCTTAGTTGAACTCCTTTTTAACGAATTTTGTTTGATTTTAGCCCGCTTACCACGAGCACTACACTGCCACTGAGACGAGAAACTCTGCGTCTCCCTCAGGACGTGCCGGATACAATGGTGTTGGTAGCACAACTACAACTAGTCATAATCAGTACCAAAGTCAGGGGGCATATCCACGCAATTACAATGGTGCTGCAGCTGCACCGCCGCACCACAACTCCGCCAGTTTATCTGAGTTGGACTCACTTTTGGAGGATCTTAGCACCGGGAGATATAATAAAAAGAACATCTCAGACAGGAGAGGTCAGTTTTATTAATCAGTTTTATTAATCATATTAATCAGTTTTATTAATCAGATTAATCAGTTTTTCACTAATCGGAAGGATCATTGATAATATACCCTTTAATTAAAGTAGGGTTCTAATGTTGGTTTAGCAGAAGTTTAGTTTATTATGATCGATTAGTTTTGTTTTTTTATGTTGGAATAGCTAGAAACTAGCTTTGTTAGAAATGTCTCATAGTCGTGGGGTCGGAGGATTGAATCCTACCGTAAAAGACATGGTCTTTAATGGTTTTGCTTTCAATATTTTTCTCTTCCTGACGAAAACCTTATTTGTACTAATTTTCCCAAACCATTACAGTGTAATTAATAAGAGTGATAGTTATATTAGTTACAATTATATAGTTAGAATAAAAAAATATACAAAAACTTGCTCGAAATTTTACCAAATAATACAAAAATCCTGGTTTGAGTAGTTGGTTTTAATTAGTTGCTTAATAAATATTGGGTCACAGAGACCGAATCCTATCAGCTTGAAGCTTCACTTCATTTCCTTATTCACATTTATCGCTACAGTGATACTGTGATAATCCTCAACCTCAAACATAGATATTGATATGGTAGAGACCCTACAATTGACCTCACGTGTACCTACCAACATGCTTTTGTTTAATTAGCAATGGTTCTAATTTATTGAAGTCACTTGTATTAAATTATTGTTTGTTTTCCTTTCCAGAGAATGTGGTGCCAATGACCTACAGTAACCAACCATCAAAATACAACACGTACAACAGCTACGCCTCTGTTGAAGAGCGACCAAGTGTCGATAGTTTATTGAACGAAATGGATAACGCACACATCTATGCGGTTCCCAATGGGTAAAAGCAATTCACTGATTCCCTTATCTTAGGCTTCATTAATCATATGTGCGTTCATTACTTCCAGGGCACAAACTAAATCACCAACGCCTAGTCGTCACGTTACCATTACAGTACGTGAGACTAAAACTGAGAAAATTACTGGACCGGAGGGGCCAGGTTAGCATCTTTTATTTGTCTCCATACAATTTTGTTTTTTACAACACATTTTTGAACTATTGCAGTGGGATCGATTGAGGAGAAAATTGTGGAACAAAGAGATACGTTTACGCCAAACCACGGAGCTCCACATCACGCACCACCACAACATGCACCACCACACCATGCTCCACCACACCATGGTCCACCACAGCATGGTCCACCACAGCATGCTCCACCACAGCGTGCACCACCACACCATATGTATGCTTCTTCAGCCACAAAAGAGTTGGATGATTTGATGGCTTCGCTGTCGGACTTGAAGGTACGTGGAGTCGTTTTATTGCTTATAATTTTTATTAGTGAAGTTAAACGGAATTGAATTTGAATTAATTAATGGTTATAACCAGAGTTACTTCAAGTAGTTTTTTCTTTCTCTTCATTTTAGTTGCCATTATCCTTAGTTCTGCTTTGTATTTCATTTTGTTTTCATTTTTATTATTCAAACTACTCCCAGCGAGGCAACGTCAATATTTAAGATTGTCAAAAATAGTTGAAATTAACTCCAAAATATTGGTTGGATTAGATATGCATATGTAAGGAGGTAGACGTTTATGCCCTAGTCACGGGGGCTTTTGTTATACAAGTTTAAGTAAACCAGAAATCCGGCGCTCTCTTTGAAAAAGTGCTCTTTGTTTCCGTGCAGTAATTTATGTAACCATAGTTAAAGGTTTCCATAGATCTCCAACGCAGTTCACATTGATATTGTCAAAATTGTCCATTTAAATCATTTGAGTTTTTCTGAAATTTGCAGCAGCTCTTGACGAATCCAACGTTGTCCAGAAGGAGGCACACTTTTCTAGGCGACTACTTTCTGGACTCTTTGGGAGATATCTCAAATAAAAAGATTAGCTCCTTCAACTGCTTCATTAAAAGCTCCCAATGGCTGGACCTTTGAAAGGGATGGGACCTGATGTCTCATGCGGTATCACAAAGGGGCAATGTTGGCCTAAGTGCGCCATTTGGGCGGCCGCCTTACCTACCTACCTTCTGAAATTTGATTGCCGTAGTAGCTATTATATCCTGTCGCTCAAATTAGATGAATTCTACTTTGTTCGGCTGATTTATCCCCATATTTCGTTTAATAATGTTCTTATTTATCGTTGAACACCCAAACATCCTGAAATTGTCTTAATTGCTATTACCTCGAAATGGAAATAAAAATTCGCTGTACCCATCGATCTATTCCACGGGACATCTCCAATAAACTTCAGTCTTCACTATTCCAAATTTTCATTTATAAGCATTAGTCCCAGACATTTATTGCAGAAATTATATTTGAGTATACATTGTCCACTGCTGGAAATCGAGGCCTCATTGCTATATATATACTCCTTCTAAAAGTTCTGCTTCGTTATTCAAAGTCAACAGTCTGGTACTCTAAACAAAAGCTGTTTGAGCTCCTTCCTAATCAGTTCAGATTTAAACTTTTCGGCTTTCGGACTGAGTTTTATGCAAGAAAGAGCTTTTTATTACACTGGTCGACATAAGCCACCTCACTTCATCCACACATATTCTATGGAAAGATAACGGCAGTTAATATAGTGGCTATTTTAACATTGCGGTTGCGGGTTCAAATGATGCTCAGCACATGATCTGGAAATGGTTGTTTCTAAATCTTTTTCTCTTCGAGTCGAAATCGTTAGTTGCTACTACTGATTGCCTCATACCTATGTAATTATGGTTTATGGGTACACAAATAATAATATTATAGCATATTTTCCCCATTGAGCGTTTAATGAATGTGCTTAGTCCTTAACCTTGGGTAATGGATTAATAGTTTACTCAGTTTTGGTTTACGATACTGAACCTCTTTCATCCAAAACTTGCATACATGATATTTCAGGAAAACTTGTTCATCAAGACCTTTTTCAAAGTCGTTAACTAATAGATGAGGCGAATATAACCTGAATTGAATCCTAAAATCTCATCGCAAAATATTGGGTGTCAAGGAGGCTCAATTGAGTAGTATTCCAAGTCGATTGGCATATCGAGAAGGCTCAATTGAGTAGTATTCCAAATCAATTGCCATGTTGAGGCAACATGAATGCCATCTTAAAATTTATTATTATCATTATTATATCTTACACCATATTTAATTATGACTGCAATGGTTTAGGGGAATGAGTACACTAGCTACTGTGGCCTCCGACTCGAAGAGAAGCGATTTTTTAGAAAAAGCATTTTTGAGACCACGCCCGGGACAGGATTCGAACCTGCGACCCTCTGAGTGTGAGTCTAGCATGCTTACCATAGGCCACAGAGGGCGGCAACTTAAAATCTAAATTTTCTTTTATAGTGTCTCACTTATTAAAATTATTACCCTACTGCTTAGTGAGGTAATCACTATAAGTAAAGGTATGGGATTCAAATCCTACCATTCCAGCCAGGGTAAACCTGGCATAACTGAATACCTCTAAACTTTAAATATTGTGTATGTGATAAAATATTATATTAGGCGTATTCGATTCGTATCTTGTATCGAGCTCGTATCGAGTTGTGCGAATAAAATGACAAACGAGTAAGTGGGAGACTTGGCAGGACCGTTTCAAAAATGCACTGAGAAAAAAAAATCCAAGGGAAATTTTCATGGGTAATTTTCAATCTCGCTGGTTTTCAAGCAATTATCAATTTGGAAGCACTTTCTATCGAGGATAGAAAAACTCACTCGTTTCATCCGAATATAATTTACTCAATAACTCCATACAAAAGTCTGTCCTATCCTCGATAGGGTGGCGAATCGTACTCGCCTATTATTATAGTACCAAAATCGTATTGGGTAGTGTGATAAATTATATTACTATAGTACCAAAATCGTCATAGATATGCTGGGGCTTGTACATTGAACTAAAATAAGTCTGTGCCAACTTGTTTAATACTGTTATGACAGTATTACCTAATTGGACTTACTAATTCGAAAGTTTTTATTATTTTACTGGAGTTCTTAGGTTTTGAGTTCCCTTTCGTAATTTAGTGATCGGATATATTTTCCTCTCAGCTGAGCTGTACCTAAATATGTTTATCATCTTCCACAGGCTTAGTAGGAGCCATTTGAAGTCATTGTGGAAAGCTAAGATATCCATCAGAAGTAGCTAATAAGAAATTATTCTCTTTTTCAAAGTTTGGCCAAACCAACTAGTTTTCCAAAATAGTTTCAAACCTTCATGGATCAAATCGAGAATAGTGGTTAGAATAAAGTCGAATGTTTATTAAATCGAATTTCCAATTAATCTGGAAATTTTAGTTGCAATCCAGACCTTTTCGAAATGGTCTGCTCTTCAATAACGAATTCATTTCTGGAAATGTGTCTACCCACGAAGAGGTCTAATGTGGATCATGGGTGATAGCTTCAGGCGGTTCAATACAATGTTTCACCATTTTTCCTATGCTTCAAAAAAGATTATTTAAATTGCAGAAATTCAGTCCGATCGATATTTGCTCCATATAAACTCAAAACAACACCAAGTTGTGAATGTACTATTGACCCCTCCCTCTTGTTTTTGTTCCTTTTTTAATCCTTTGTTCAACATAATTTCACATTTTTCCTCTATCGCGGACAGTAGCAATCAAAAACTCTCTGATTTTCAGAGTGGAGGATATTTTTTTAGACTCGCCTTGAAAATAACAACGACAACATCTGCTTCCCGAGCAAAATAACAAATGCGAAAACATTGAAATGAAAAACAAACTCATGAACATTACTCGTAAATTATATTCGTAAATTAAAGTTAACACATTTTATGATAAACAAAATTTGTCCAAATTCAAAATCAGTGCACGCAAACTATAATTCAGTTTATATTGTTTTTGTTTTTGATTCACATTTTTATAGATAGTCTCAGGCATTGGCTAAGATGTGTTGTTATGTGTGTGTCAACAACAATTAATTCGCAAGAGTCCGGAAAAGCTTTGAAAGTTGATGTCAGTTGGAAACTGTTGTTCTCTGAGGCAATAGTCGTTTATATGAAAACTCCCATCAGATTTCTAGCGTTGAATTTGAGGATGTGGTTCTCGATAAAAAAGGAAAATATATCTTTTGAATATGTATACTGAGGGATGGAAAGTTTACATAAATTAATTCATTTTGTTCAGAAATTGCAGTCCGAAGGAAGTTGTCTCATCCATATTTTCCTTGTACTTAAATTCTCACTGATAATTTATTGACGTGTGCTTTGGAGAAAGATGTAGAAATAATTCTGTTAATACTCGTATTATTAACAATCCAAATTATAAGTCCCGAAATTCAAGAAATAATTGATCATAATCTGAAGCTTCAATTTATCTTTGAAAAGTCTTGATTATAGGCAATATTCGAAACATCATTTACTTGCACTTGGTCGGTACTGCTTTCATTATTCGAGGGTTTATGTACAGAATACACTCATACTCTGTTCTGTGCTAATGTATGTAGATTCCTTCTCTTGGTTGGCAAAAGTTCGATTGCCCGTAATGCACGTAACTGAGTTCTAACTTAAATTGTTAGTTAAGTAAAAGTGCAAACGAAAAACAAGGGGTGCTTAGTGTTACAACTCTTTATCATCCCATTCAGCACCCGTTGGGAATGATTCACATACCAAGTATATTTCTTTTCCTCTTTCTCACTCATCTCGAGTAGATCTGAGACTCATAATATAGTTAGACATCCAGTTAATCTTAGCAGCAAGTATTCCTTTGGAAATTCGGTTCACTTAACCAATTTTCTCATGGTCCTATACAATATATTTCTAAGTATCTGCTTCCTCATTTATTTGCTTGGCTTTTCCTCATGATTCAAATATTCATATTTCTTTCTATCAAAGAAGATTTAAAGTTCCATATAATAAATTATGTATTATACAACAATTTAAATTGAAGAGTTAAATAATCACATGGAAATTCTTTATGGAAGCCCGATATATACGCCAATAATAATTTCTGTGAGATTGTGTTGGTTATTCATGCGTCAGGCCATTGAAAACAATAAAAAATTATTAATACAAATATTCAAAAGTAGCTTTCCGCTAAAAATTCATGTTTTTCCTATTTTTCTTTTTATATAAATAATTTAAATATAGAATTCAGAATCATTACTCGCACTCGTATATATTAGAAGAGTCTTGTCCTCGACGGTCATATCAATTAATCTATTATTTTCCACTGCACAGCATTCTATACTTGGAAAGTTACCGCGAAATGTCTATGAGATATCACTTCCTCCGGTTTTCATGTCGATAATCATAACGAATATGAACTTTATGGGGATCTGGCACTGTTCTTTAATTCACTTCGTCATTTCACTGGACGCGGTTCGAATGAAGAGTTGAAGGAATCATATGCCAAAAATTGAGTAATTAGTTTTAAAATTCTACGATTTTTATAAAAAAATGTTCTGCTTGCATTGTAGAGTACTGAGTAGTTCTTACTAGAACCCGTGTACTTCATATGAAAAATGATTGGATTCCTTAGAAATTTTTTGATATGTCAAATGCATTTGTCGTCTATGCAGCTAAATATAATTCTCCAGAATATCTGTCTTAGCACCCATTCTGTAGCTCCGTTACTAGTATTTAACTGATGCTTCTCCTTACACAGCGGCTGTAGTTGTATTTGTAAATTGGTCTCCATTACAGTGTTTGAGTGAATTAATGCTTCCAATAAATGCGGAATATAACAAAAATAATTTACCACACGCACTTCTGGTTACTCGACTGATCTCTTTTTGGTTACCGGGGTCATCTGATTTGTCGTTTACCACGGTCTTGATCACTATTCTTGTTTTATTGTTTTGGGTATGAGACTTTGTTTACCAGGGCCATCATCTGATAATGTTTCCTTTCACTTATTCTTTCTATTCAGGGTAAAAATCTTAGTCAACAGGATTCCTTGCCCCGAAGCTTTGAAAACGTAACAAATTATGGTTTAAGATTAAGTTAACATGAATTGAACTCTTCCATTACTCTTCAGTATTTGAGTACATTTTCATTTGTGCGATTCGCTCAGTTTACAAGTAGAAACTCTCGCTCAGTTTACAAGTAGAAACTTGCTCAGTTTACAAGTAGAAACTCGCTCTGGTTACAAGTAGAAACTCGCTCAGTTCACAAGTAGAAATTCGCTCAGTTTACAAGTAGAAACTCGCTCAGTTTACAAGTAGAAATTCGCTCAGTTTACAGGTAGAAATTCGCTTAGTTTACAAGTAGAAACTCGCTCAGTTTACAAGTAGAAATTCGCTAAGTTAGCAAGTAGAAATTCGCTCAGTTTACTAGTAGAAATATTACAGGAGAAACCGAAATGTTTAGAGTCTGACCGAAAGCTGGATTGCAGTGATTCGTAGATGGAAATTCGGTCCATGCAGTTTTTTTGCGTTAACTCATGTGGAACCCATACATAGAGCTTCTTTTTGTATCCAGCATTAATCAAGTGGTTCCAAAGGGAGAATATTTAGTTTGATATGATTTGTAGTCTGTTTTTATTTAGTTTGCATTTATATTTACATTATCGGTTTTATTTCAATTTCATTCAATTTGAATATATTTAACCGCAAATTAATTCTGTGCATTTGATTTTTTTATTTAAATTCCGTTCATTTACTAACTGGATGAAATAAATGCAAGTAAGTTTTAATTCCTTTTCAATAACAACAAATTTATCTTAAATACAATATAAAAGTTTTCTTATTTTTAATATATTGAACGATCGATAATTCGACGTTCGATTTTATTCACTATTTTTAGGAACAATCCGAATCGAACACTGCTTTAATTATACGTACGATTCTTTAAAGAATCAACTATTCATATTGTAATAGCAATCTAACAATCGTTGCACATGAGTACATAAAATTGTTATATTATCGAGCGTTTACTGTATATAAGCACAATGCATTCGTTCTGATCGAAAAAAAATGTTATCTACGAAATTTTAAATTCTAATTCTGGCCTGGGTCAACTTTTTATAAATGCTTCGCTAGAAAAATAGTTCTTTTACTCGATGAAGTCGATCAAGAGGACCTTGCTTAGAGTGTTAATGAATACCGGTGGATTTTCTAAAGAAGACTATAGTTGTGAGAAAATCAATATTAATATTATAGACCTCGTTACTAAAGATGTCGATATTGCAATATAATATCGATATAACAATTTCAAGTCATTTTAGACTCCATAAATACAATATTATGTTTGCCTTCGTGGGTTTGTGGAAAGCATACTAGTCTCATAGTTATGGGTTCGAATCCTGAACCAGGCTATGGCCTTGAAATCCAAATGTTCGAAATTCAAATTAAGATTATAGCTTTGATTTGCTTTGCAGTGGGTATTTCGTCCTCCCTCATCCTATTTATAATTAGTAATAAATCGTTAGTTAGTCTCCTTTCTGTTATACAATGAGGCATACACGAAGTTGCTGTTCCGTTTCCACTAATGGAGAAACTTTTCGTATAAATTAAAACTCACAACTCGCTTCAACATTTTCAAGTCCCAGTTTGAGACAACGGCAATTGAGAATCATTGTAGTGATGAATAGAGTGAAGCGGCTTAATCGTGGTTTTTAGAAGTGGCGTGGCAGACTACAGACATTTTCTATAAAGATATGAAGCAATTCATGGGTGATTTGGAAAGGAAGTGAACCCATGAAACAATTATATTGCATGGAATAAAATACATGGAATTTGAAATACATTTTTG
Organism: Clusia tigrina; assembly: GCA_920105625.2. NCBI lineage: Eukaryota > Metazoa > Arthropoda > Insecta > Diptera > Clusiidae > Clusia > Clusia tigrina. The sequence goes on along the minus strand of OV050033.1, from coordinate 36,030,825 downwards.
AAAGAAACACCACACAATTCTGAGGCAGTCACTTGGGCCTTTGGTAATGTTTCGATCATCTGACTCTCGATGAGACTTTCAGGATCGTTTACTGCCCTCGTCATTCTATACAGAGCCCTTTTCTTTTACGTTTCCACAAATATGTGCAGGGGTGTAAGTTCCAGTATGATGTTCAGGGCGGCTGTAGGACAGGATCTCATAGCCCCAGTTATACATACGCCAACAAGCCTTTGCACCTTAGTTAGAGCTTGCGCAAAATTGAGTTGCCTTGTTTTCTTAGCCCACAGAACCGCTCCATAAGTGATCATCGTACTATCATGATGTACATCCATCGCAGGATCTCGGGATTGCACCCCTGTCTGAGAAAGCATACTCTCTACTTTACTTGGTGAATTTTGGTTTCCAGGTAATCGCTGCAGTTGGCATAAAAAACTACTCTTCATTCAGCTTTCTTTAGATCTCCTTTGCTTTACTTCGATTTCAATTCATTAAACTCAAGTAATAAAGTCTTTAAAGGGCCTGCCACCATAACAGGATATGTCTGTTTTATAAGCCTATCTAATTTGCCAAACTGTACGTTTGCGCAGATGTGTGACAAGCATATATTAATCACTGACCCAATTTAGCTTTATCCCAAGACGAAACACAAGCCCAAACTGGACTGGTTAAACGCCTCACCTTTCTTTAGCCATACACTATGGCGACCATCTGAGGTAAATATACTAAATTAACACTCATATGCTTAAGCGAGTTTCTTGCATAAGTCAATCGGCATGTCTTTGTAAGAATCTATAACCAAATGAGGATGGGTGGGCAATTTGGCTTAATGCTTTTCTGAGTCACCGGATAACTTAACTTGCTGCTTATGTGTTTCCTGCTTCCGTTTGATACTGATCATCCCCACATGTAATGCAATAGTAGTTTGAAGGTTGCTTAGGTTCCAATCACACATCGTCTGAATTTCTTACTGCTATCTATCAGGAGTCACTTTCTACTACACACGTTTTTACGCTCCTTCCGAAGGGGCTGTTTTTGTTCTGTACCGTTCTGCTTTGCTATGGGAATTTCCGAAATTCTTTTACTGCGAAATTTTCCACATCCATCTAAATTTTATCTCTGCCTCCAGCCAGTGGTTGGAGCAAGGCAAACACATATATTACTGGGAGTATAATATTCTCCTCAGTGTTCATGTGTTTCCTCTCACGCTCGCTAGACTTCATGTCTCTATTTCTCTCTACTACTCGTATAAACAACTCCAAATTGAGTCAGTGAATTCGGTGTGCATATTTGGATTCGTGTATGTTTACAATAGTCTCGCAGTCCATATTGGAGAAGGTCGTGTCCATGTATCGAATCAATTTGGAGCGCATGCACTCCTATTGAAGATTACCCACGTGCCAATTGGTTTAGTCCTTTGCCGTACAATTCACAGCTAATGGAATCACTGTAATCGCATAGGATTAACTGGAGATGGACAACTATAAACTAAACAATCGCCTCATAAAAAAATTAATAATTATATTAAACTAAAATTTGGCACTGCGTGTGGCCTGAACCAATCAAGCGGATTTGCAGCGAATCGCTCTTTTGAAGGCGCTTCAGGCGACGATTGTTCAATGTCATTGACGACAATTATGGCTCTGACAGCCGCCTCATATTCAATTTGGTCTTTCAGATTTCGCCTTTTTCATGTTTTTGTGTGTTTTCGGTTTAATTTAGCCCGATTAAATCGATGCGTTACCGTGTGTCGTGTTTATCTGCTTGTTTATATGTATTCGCTTCCAAAATCTTGGCGTTTCGCCTGCCTCTGCCGCCGATTGAACTGCGTCTCCCTCTATCGGCCCGTCCGCCTGTCTTTCTGTCTGTGTGTCTGTCTGCCCGTAGGCTAACTTTTGCGGCCGCTTATTAGCTAAAGCTGAAAATGCTGGCAATAAATAAAACTAGAAATATAAACAATATTGCACACGGCCACCATGAGCACACATCACGCGAAGCGCTGCCTGCGCTGCCGACGCCAACCCAACTGTGGACTCGCGGTTTAAATTTAGTTTTTTCATACGTTTTCTCCCGATCTATTTTCGTATTTAGTTTTGTATTTGTTATGATTGTATTTATTTTTTCGAATGTGAAAATTTTGAAAATTTTCATTGCCACCGAAGCAAACAGAGGCAGCAGTAGGCAGGCGGCAGGAAGGCGTGCAGGCAGCGTCAAGCGTCCATCGTACGTCGTGCGATGTCCGGACATATGGCCATGCGGCCAATAGCACACATTCGCACCGCCCCCTCCACAAAACTTTGCGCCCGACACTGCTCGCAATCCGGTGGGTGCTTCTTTAATGTTTACATCCATGTCTTAGCGCATTTATGTCCCACCCCTGTTAGCCTCGCCCCCCTTTTCAACCGCGTTAATCAATTTTCCTCGCTTGTTCCTATATGCGGGAAATACTGCAAAAGCACGAAAAAAATATCGCGGCACACTTGCTAATTTAAATGTACTCTGAACGTGTGCCATCGGTGAGTTAAACGAAAGGTTGGGAACATAATGAAAGTGTTTTCTTTTTGGAAATCCTGACATTTCGACACTTTCAAAAATAGCAGCCACCCATCCATAATTATCAGGGGCGGCTTAGTGCGAGTATTCCCCATCATTGCTGTCATGATTGGCAATCATTTTTAGATGCGTTTGTATCGCCCCCATTTATTCCTTCGCTAATTTGACTTTTGAAAGTATCAAATGAACAAAATTAGAAAAAGTTTCTGGAGTCTGATAGAATCCTTATCAACTTAATATGTTACTATTTTTCTTGTTACTGATATGGGGATAATAGCATTGCGACCTTAAGATCTAGCATGCCCTCAATATAATAGCCTTGCGACCTTAAGATATATCATGCCCACATTAAGACTTCAAACTTCCTACTTTAGCCTATCCTATGGATATACGTAAGAACGAGGTTTGGCCCTAGGGATTTCATGTCACTAACCGAACCCTTGGCGGTAATTGAGGGTAAACAAAGTATTTGGTGTCAACAAGTAAACAATCGCAGCGTCATGGAACAACAATTGTATTTGGGGCATATACTTTTCCACGAATTTATTTATCTGTAGCTAGATTAGATTATATTCGATTTATTTAAGGGTTTTATCCACTGCGACCTGAAAGATCTATTGTGATGCCCCTATTTATTTGAAAGATGAGGAAAGTCTCATCTACAGATCTTCTGTCAGGTTAATTTCCGACAGGAATTCCTATATTTTGGAGGAATCAAGTTGAGGGATCTTGCTCATATCTAACATATATTCTCCAAAACACTTGAGTCTTTTGTGCCCCAATAGTCCGCAGTCTGTGATCAGGTGCAGTGAGGTTTCATCACTTTCTCCACAGAATCGACAGATGGCATCTGAAGATAAACCCAACTTATTCATATGATAGCTGAGTCTACAATGTCCACTTAAAATGCCTGTGAGGAATCTTAATTTTCTCCGAGGCATATTTATTAGCTCTTTTAGGATTAAAATCTCCCAGAAGAGCTTTGGACTGTCTGTAGTTAAAAGCAATAGAAATATCAGCGTGGAGATCTGGTGAAGAATGACTCTTTCAAATGGGTTCAGTAAGCAATTAAGTAGTAGAACCCTTTATCAAAGTACAAAAAATTACGCTGTACCAGACGCTCATCCTACCAGTACTTCTTTATGGGGAGGAAGTCTGGGTCATGACGCAGTGGAGTTGCCGAGAGAAAATCACTTCATACGATCCTCGGACCTTTGCGCGATAAACACAACTTTCGCATCAGAATGAATTATGAGTTGTATGAGCTATTCAATGACATCGGTGTGGCTAAGCAGATTAGCTCTTGCAATTCCGTTGGCTGGCTTATGGCGTTTGAATGATTGAAGATGGTCCAGCCAATAAGGCGTTCGACGCTAGAGTTGAAGGTGGAAGACGACCGAACCTTCGATGGAAGCACCAAGTGCAGGCTCGCCTATCCTGACTTGGAGTCAAAAACTGTCGCCCTTAGCAGAGGCGCTTGGATATCTTAGATTGTCGAGACCGTAATTCGTTAACGGCCATCTAAGAAAAAGAAGAATCAAAACCCTTCTAGAATCCCAGGTATCTTGCTGCCCAATGCATAATCTAAATTATTCTTTCTAAATAGTTTTTCTCTTCGAGACGAAAACCTTAGTTTCTAGTACTTATTTTCAGAAACTAAGAGATATCGTATTCTAGCTAATGATCAACAGATCCGTAAACCTAAATAAATTCGGTGGTTTTCACATAATTCGAAAACCAATAAATACCGAATTATTATCCATTTACTCGGAACTGATTCCAGTAACTCTCTCTCTTCGTTCTTGGTGTTTATTTACCAACTGCTTGCAACGTTTTTAAGAGTCTATTTCATGAACCGCATTCTTTGCCTATTTGGTATATTTGGTCTATTGATACTAATAACGTCAAACCCAGGCTGAACCCCATCAAATAGTGTTAGCTCCTCCATACTCTTTCAGAGCCATTCGGAGGTGCTGTTGATAAAAATTACTGCTTGGAAAAACAATTATTTGAGCGTAGTTTTGTCCAAATCTTTGGAGTTCCCATTTTCTAATGATTCCGAAAGTGTGTGATAACTATGATTGAATATCTTCACTGACATTTTCCAATGCAATTCGGTTACAATTGGACATTTGACTTCAGCAGGACCTCAACCTAGCTTGAGTCTAACGCTTTTTTCTTACACAAGCAACAGCAGCAAGGGACCAGTGTTGATCTCGGAGACTGCTATCAGGATATAATTAGTTGGTAGTGAGGTCTGAAAGAGTTTCTACTAATTTTAAACCAATATAATGTGGCCCCAAAAGGGAAGCCAATTTTAAAGTATCAAGTGCGTAAACTATATAAATTGGGGATTATTGAAAATCAATCAGTCGGAATGCGCTCCTGAATTTTGGCACTTCTAATAAGCTGCCCAAAAGAGCAATTATTAATTAGGCGTCTCCTATACTTGTGCCGATGTCTGTGGTGCGAATGTGTGCGTGTGTGTCGGTGCCAATGTGTGTCGTATGCCTTGGCGAGTTTTCCGACACACCAATACGCTGGCACTGATTCGAAATGGAACTGCCACCGAAATACGTAGCAAGAATGAAAACTTTGCCGACGAAACGACGATCTTGGCTAGAGGCGAGGCATCGTGTGCGTATGGCCAACGCTCACACAGTGGCAATTTTATATTTTTGGCACTGGTTGCTGCCGCGAAATTGCGTCGCGGCCGCCGCTGTCGTCCAACAAGGCGGTCATCATTTTTGAATTTTGAAAAGTTTTCTGAAAAAGCAGGCAAAGTTCTTGAGATCAGTGCGCATAAAAGTATTTTCAGTTTGAAAATTTTCATCAAACGCTTTGGATCGCACAACAGAACGACGTAAGGAGACGGCGTTGTGGACATTTTGATTTCACTTTTTTTGTTCTTTTTGGAGACTTGTCTTGAATTAAAATTATGAAATTCAAAGGATTTTTTTAAACGAAATATTTCGCCGATTTGCTTAAACGTAAAATCTTCTTGTAAATTGCAGGTCAATAACGGTTCCAATCATCATCACCAGACGGTCACCGATTACGCCAGGCCAAACAAAGGGATATCGCATCTCACACAAACGATCACCGAGACCACTTCTACAACAGTAGAAGATACAGAACCGGATCAGTTGGATTCTATGCTAGGCACCCTACAAGCCGATATGAGTCGTCAAGGAGTTACCACCGTACAGAAGGGCTGCTGCAATGCCTGCGAGAAACCCATTGTGGGCCAAGTCATCACCGCCTTAGGCAAGACATGGCATCCAGAACACTTCACATGCAACCACTGCAACCAGGAGCTGGGCACACGCAACTTCTTCGAGCGCGACGGCTTCCCCTACTGCGAACCGGACTATCACAATTTGTTTAGTCCGCGTTGCGCCTACTGCAATGGAGCCATTTTGGATGTATGTGATCAATTGCAAAACGAACCTCCTTGACGCTTGACTTTTTAACTCAACTCCGTGTTTTTCGTGTCTTTTCTTTTGCGGCATATTTACAGAAATGTGTAACTGCTCTGGACAAGACTTGGCACACGGAGCACTTCTTCTGCGCCCAATGCGGCCAACAATTCGGCGAGGACGGCTTCCATGAGCGCGATGGCAAACCCTACTGCCGCACCGACTATTTCGAGATGTTCGCGCCAAAGTGTAACGGCTGCAATCGCGCCATCATGGAGAACTACATCTCCGCACTGAACTCACAATGGCATCCAGACTGCTTCGTTTGCAGGGTAAGTAGGGCCAGCGGTCTTTTGATCTTGGTCTCGTTGTAGGTTTTATCGCAATATTGCGCTGGCAAGCAACCAATGCAACATTGCGATATAAAACTCATGCGTTTCTCTTCAAATTCTAGGATTGCAAGAAGGCTGTGCGAGGAAAATCTTTCTACGCTATGGAAGGCAAGCCCGTCTGCCCAACATGCGTGGGCGTCGATGAGGAAGAATAAATCAAAATAGAATTTTAGCAGCTTTTTGTTTCGCTAATCGCGTACACATTTGACACATTTGGCCATTTGCTTTAAAAAATTTCGAACGAGAACTTTACGAAAAGTTCTTGGATCTTATAACGTTGATAATGATGATAATAATGATGATGATTGTTGCGATCGGATCGGTTCAATCTATTTTTGTTAGCAAATTAGGCAATTAAATGAACACACACACACACAAACAACACAGAAACACACCCACACTCAACAATATACAGAACCACTCTCACTCAACACATACACATGCACAAACACACACATACACGAATAATACACACATACAACATATACAAACACACACATATACACATAAAACGCCCACTACCACACAAAACACTCACAAATACGCATAAAACACATACAAACACACATAAAACACACACATATACACATACAACACACACATATACACATAAAACGCACACTTACACAGAAAACACTCACAAATACGCATAAAACACACTCAAACACACATAAAACAGACAAACACTCATGGAACACACACAAACACACACAAACACACACAAAAACACATGAAACACACACAGATGCACTTAAAACACACACAGATACACATAAAAACACACAAACACACTTGGAACACACACAAACACACATAAAACACAAAAACACACACAAACAAAAACACACATATACACACTTATACAAAAACACACAAACACACATAAGTGGTTTAATCGGTACAGTTTTTAACAATTCTATTTTGCTTGATTCTTCCTTGAAAGTAGCCGAGCCGAGTCGCCGCCACTAGCAAAGCAGTAAAAAAATCTTAGCAAATATAACTCAACTTGGCGCGCCCACCCACACACACATGCAGTTGCGTCGACTGCTAGTTGACCTCTTGCAAAACAGTTCGTCCAGTTCTGTTGTGCGTGTGGCGGGCGTGTCTGATGGTCTCATGGTGCCCCTGAAATTGCCACTTCTTTTTCAGCCGAACCCTATTAGACCCCACCCACAAACATCTATGCTAGCAAATCCCCACCCGTCGACCAGCAACAAAACCAATCACAACACTAACAAATCAGAATTATAATTAGGCTAAGTTTAGGTATTTTTTTTAATGAAACAATATTGTAATTTGTTTATTTGTAAATATTAAATAAAAAAAAAAATTATTAAAAAAAAACAAAACAAAACAAAACAAAAACAAAACAAAAATAAACAAAAATCTTGCACACTTCTGGTGACGCGTGTGGATGGCGGCGGCACTCCCAGTCACAAATCACTGGGCAATTGCCATTGGCCGCCAGCATGCAGCGCCACTGCTACGGCAAGCTCAAGGCGCCAGGCACATGGCTCTGACCTCAGACCTGTGTCCTGGGCTCTGCATCTGCAGGTGCAGTTTGTGCTGGCGGCCGCGCGCCCCCCAGCCGTGTCTGCCTGCTCGTATGCACTTCCGCCGCTGCATGCACTGGCCGCACGCGCATCGAATTGCATTTGCATCTAAACAAATTACAACATTGTTTCAGTATATATTCACCTCCGAATTCCCCGGCTGTTCCATTCCGTCCCTCCCACCCAGTAATTTTACCCGCATACGTTTTCACTTTTGTTTTCAGCATTATTGGTGTGAGTACGTGCATCCCAGCGTATTGACCATTTTTGGGCTCTTGCCAAAAGTGTGCTACGGTTAATTCTTTTTGACTAAATTACATTTATACCCTCATACCCAGGCCCCTCCCACTCGTAGTTCATATCTCATCATTTCATATTTTTAATAATTTTTCTTTTCTTCAAATATTCAAATTGAAAAATTTTTTTCTGCAAATGTGGTTTCTGTCTACTCAATTGCACAGTGGGGTAAAAATGAAAGTATTATAGCAAAAAAAAATTTATTATTTCTTCAAAGCTATTTTGGTTTTGCGGTAACATATAAAAGGGTAATCTCCCATAGACTTAATGAGGATTCACAAAATTTATTAAAAGATTCTTCCTAGAAATGCAAATTTCAACAAAAAATAACTAGGGCCGCACGCCACGGGCTTGGTCTCCAAAATCCTTCTATCTATAAAATCCTTTTCTCTTCTCGTCTGTGGCTAGTACTCATTCCCCCAACACCCTGCACTCGTAATTAATTATGGTGTAAGGAATAATAATAATAATAATAATAACAACAAACAACTTTTCTTCCAAACGTTAATAAGGGAAAGTGTGTTTTGCGACATTCTTATACCACATCCTTAATGGTGTACCTTCTAATTCGGTTCTTACACCAAGCGATCGCAAAGTCTGTATATGAATAGCTTAAGTGAAATATTTAGAACTGTTATAAATAGGAATCTAGTCATCCAGTGAAGCATTCTTTTGTTATTCATAATTTTTAATAATCCATAGGACTAATTTACCAATCATACATTTTGTGCGGTGATTTGATTCGGTTATCACGAGGTAATCACGATTTTCCCCATTGGTTGATAGCTATACATCCTGTTTATGTTTTCTGGGGTGGATGAATTTTTATGATTAAAACGAACATTTTATTTATGATGTAATATGAATTTGTGAGAATGCTTTGCTATATGCAAATATCACCTCTATACACTTCGTCAATTACAGACACCAATTCCTCTGTAGTTCAAATCCAAATGGTTTACACAGGAAATTACTTTTTCATAAAATCCAACAGCCTTCTTCTTTACTAGCTCTGAATTATTTTGTTAATTTGTGGCAATTCCAGCTATTCTCCCAATGTTCCTTACTTCAGTCTCTACATTTAATATTTCCCGGCATTGTAAAATGTTTTATTTCATATTTTGGTTTTTCTAATATCGTTCGGTATTTTTATTTTTTTTTTATTGATTCTACATTTAAATTTTTAATTTCACCGCTATTCTATGTTCTGTCATACCAATCTGGTCTTAACATATTCCACTATAATTAGTATATTTATGCCTTATTTACTTCTGTGTGAACTTAATAAATTTCTTAACCCGTCTCCTGCACACTAGAATGATACTTCCCCACATTAGGCCTAGGTAGTGAACGACCGAACGAAGTAGCTGATCTGTTTTACTGAACTGAACTAGTTCAGATCTGTTAAACAAAATAGTTCACTTGCTCATTTGCTCACTTGCTCATTTGCTCACTTGTTCACTTTCTCACTTATATGAGCAGATATACAAATGGATACACACAAACATCTCGAATTATGTGCATATATGTATGTATATTGGTTCCAATTAGACCATCAAGGGACATAGGGAATACCAAACTTTTGATACTCTTATTAATAAGCTAAAATTGTTTACAGTGAATGTGAAATCGTTGAAATATTTTAATAATGGCTCCTCGAAAAAATACAGTGCTAAATGAGGACATTTTGTTGAGAACGCAGACAAAAAAAGCGCAAAGTGAAAGTAATGCTCTCTGCTTCCTTTCACTTCTTATGATCGAACGAACGAACGAACGAAAGAGTAAATTGAGTAGGTGACCAAGTGACATGTTTTAACATTCATAACATACTGAGCGCGACTGAACTAACTGAGGAACTGAACTAACTGAGCAACTGAACGAACTGAGCAACTGAACGAACTGAGCAACTGAACTATGTGAACGACCTAGTTCAATATGGTCAGTGAACGAAATTGAGCCGATCAGTCAGCTGAACGACCAAGTGCAACTCTACCCCAAATTTGTACCATTTGCAGTAAAAACTTCCTAAAATATTGTTTGACAGTGAATTTGGGTGGTTTCTTTCATGATGTTTTGGGGCAAGTGTCAGTTCGTGGTTTTGTGCTTCATTTCCTTTCATTTTCGCAATAAACAACCCGAATAGCGCTCAATAATTGTTCATATAAATTTGAGTTCTTAGTCCAGTGAGTGTCAAAATTATAAAATTAAGTATATTTTTTATTCAGCAAATATATTGAAAGGATTTATATTCGACTATTTTACTAATAATTGTGACTCAGCTTTATTTTAGGGGCTGTTTTATATAGGACTATATAGTCAAATTGTGTTATTTCAGTTTTTATGAATTATAATGTCAGTTGTTTCTAGGCTCGCACCGTATCAATTAACATTTATAGAGACTTAATTTTTAAGTTACCCTTTCCCAAGCTATTTGAATTCTTCCTCTCAAATACTTATTATTTATTGTGACTTAATTGTTGCCCAGTCGAGGTTGTGTTTGTTCCACTGTCCAGTATGTATTTATCGCATTAATTTAAAAAATGTTAGGAAGAATTTTTGCACAAATTGTATAATTATCTATTCAATTTTCCTTCACGAGCTTCTGGCTCGTGCATTTCTGCTGCTTGCTTATGATGTCGACGTTCTTGTTCTTGTTGTTGTTGTTGTCATTGGCAACCTTTCGCAAGCATTCTACATTGTCAACATCGCCATCAAGTGCAGCCCGTCCGCCCTGTTCCCTTCGAGTGCTCCCTGGCGACGATTCTTCTTCCTGCATTTGAATGCAAAATAATCTTTACACGCTCAATGGACGCTAATTTATTGCTGCATTAATTGGCTGAAGCTGCGGCTGAGCCACAAGAGTGCATGTTGCGGCGGGTATTTCCATTGCTGATGCCACTGGTGCCGGGTCTGCCAAAACAACAACGCAAAATACTAAAACAACATTTCTCTTTACGACGAAATTTTATTGGAACTTTTATAATATTGTTTTCGAGTGCTGCTGTGCATGTCTTGAAGTCATGCGTTTTCAAAGTCAAATGGCCATAAATTCGGTCATAAATGTGGCCAATTGATAGGATTCAATAGCAACGAGTTTTTTTTTCTTTGCTTCCTCGAAAATTCAGATGAAATTTCTATTTTACAAAATTCATTCAGCGAGACTTGGCGAAATTGTGTGCTTTCGTCTGTTGCACACGCTTCCAAGGCATTGAAATGAAGAAACTAATAAATTCAATATAGTCAACAACTTTTAATCGATTTGTGAAAGATGTTCGAATGTGCTAAATATCTCATGCGGCCTTCTTGGAGCAATTGAATAATGGGGTTTGCACAAATAATTAGCAGAAAATGTCAACATTTGGTATAAGCTTCGTTGCTTAAGAGGTTACAGATAATGAGATGAAACGGTTTTGTGAATGGTGCAAAATATGGATGCATGGCCAGAGCACTGGCGGTGCCTGATGTGGTGTCTGGAAGGGGTGCGGATGTTTCTGCATCCATTTGTTATGCTTACAGACTAGTCGATGAAATAGTTCTGTGTTAGATATTTTTGGTATGGTAATGGTAAACATTTTATAACCCCAAAAACCCGGGTCTCGTTGAATAACATTAACTTTCTCTGCTGCCAGGCATGTCCTTTTCTAACTCTATTTATCAGCATATAGTTAAGTCACAAATCAGCCAGCACCACCTTGTTATACGAACAGGTTTTGTGGCATCGACTTTCTCAATTTATATGGAAAGGAAGGAAATGGATCCGAAATATCTCCTCAAATCCATTGTGGACTATTAGAACGTGTGGATTATGTAGTTATGGGCGATATTGTAGGTAAGACAAGGTCATTATTTTTCTTAAGGACTGATATTTCAGCACAAATTTCGGTGTTCGCCATTATCGACCAGATTCTATATAGTGAAAGGTGAAAAGAGACGAGTGCATTAAAATTTCATCCAGGGGTCTACTGATTCTTTCATTGACAAAGTGTTATTTCCGTCTATTACGGGAAGGTTGCGTTAGAGGTGGGCGCATTTATTGTGCGATTTTTAATCCTTTGGGTGTTCAATTTCGACTTCCAATTAAGACCAACATCTTTCTTCGATAATTAGAAGAAAAGAGTCGTTTGGATTTGACGTTTTTTTTCATCCATTTTAGGTACAAAGATATACAGTGCTGTGCCAATATTTGGTTTTGGAGATACAATCTACAAGAATTGAATATATATATACTTAAAGAGGAACAATAATCGACGAAATTAGTGATTTAAGTCAACAGTGATAAATAAGAATTAGAAGTGTTTCCGAAATGTCTGCAATACATCTTCAACTCAATATACATAAGTAGATAGGAAACATGACGTCAACTCAGCCATGATATTGGGTTAAGCTAGGTTAGGTTAGACTGCGATATCCCAAGCAGAGACGACTGGATCAAAAACAGTGTGATCTCCGATCGCTATCCTAAGCAGAGACAACTGGATCAGAAACAGAGTAATCACCGATGACACTCTGGATATCTGCACAGACGGCTCTAGGTTTGGGGCAGGGTCGGTAGCGGGATCTTCACCAACAAATTTGACGTTAGCTTCTCGCTTAGATTCCCTGACCATTGCAGTGTCTTTCAGGCAGAAGTATAATGGCAATTTAACAAGCAGTGAATTGGGTTCTAAGCAATGGGGTTTTTGGAGTCCGCATCAAATTCTTCTAGGGCAGCCTAGGTCCCATTAGACCTCTTGCGGGCGTCAGCACGTTCTCAAGACTCATACATCAAAATCCAGATAACGCAGAAATTGAAACAATTTTAAAAAGCTAGTTCGAGTATGCTCCCAAGTGGTATAAAGATAGTAGAAGAAAATTATGGGTAAATTAAACGTATTGTTGTTGTAGTGTTCAAGCTATTATTTCCTCCTCCATTCATTCTTTTTTTCTCCGGTAACATAAACTTATTGTTGTTGTTGTTGTTGTTGGAGTGTTCCACATATTAGTTCCTCCTCCATTCGCTCCGTTTTTCTACGCTGTCTTCAAAATTAAAATTTTTGTTTCTCTTTGCATTTTCAGGAACTCAAAAATTTAAACAAGAATTAAGCATAATTTTTATTGAAAGCGATTGACATCCCTCTAATCTCTCTTCCCTCTGTTACATTTTGCAGGATTGCCGGCTGCCTTTCCAAGGTGGCTCATTCTTCGACCACGAGGGTTTGCCCTATTGTGAGACGCATTACCATGCCAAGCGCGGATCGCTCTGCGCCGGCTGCTCGAAGCCCATCACTGGTCGCTGCATCACGGCGATGTTCAAGAAATTTCACCCGGAGCACTTTGTATGCGCTTTCTGCCTGAAGCAGCTGAACAAGGGCACGTTCAAGGAGCAGAATGACAAACCCTATTGCCACGCCTGCTTCGAGAAGATATTCGGCTGAAGCCGCTGTCTACTGACTCTAATTATACGCATAAGGCCTCAAGCACAATGTTCTTCGTTTCGTTCTGTTGCTAGCGTTCAAGCAGTATCTAATGCATTCATAGTTAAAGTATCTTGATATATGTCCGATAATTTTAATTTTTGTACTCCATCACTGATTTTATGTAATCCGTTTGTAAATTTGTCAAATATTTTCATTTACCTTTTTGTTTCGTAAATCTTGTCCAGAACTTTCGACTCTTGTACATTTAGAATGATTTTGAATTTGATAATTTGTGCCAATGTGTTATATATATTTTTGCATTATAAAAATTGAGTTCTCATAACGATTTGAACAAGTCTTGATGAAGAACTAAATTAAATTAATTTATTATGCATTTTTTGTAAACGAAACCGAGAAGTAACCCAAGCGCGATTTGAATACAATTTAACGAACTAATGGAAGCGATTTTTTATTTTTCTCAGAAAGGAGTTTTAGTGGATCTCTTTTATATTTAGAATGAATGTGGATTGAAGCAAACCCAAAGAGGACGTTTTCAGTATATACCAATACCATTAAAATCATCAGGTAATAAGGCCTTGTCAGGAAAAAAAGCTTTGTGCTATCCCTTCTCAGGGATATTTGCTGAATCATGCGCAATAATAAACGCGTGCTTAGTTGTACGTCTTGTGGAGCGAGTGGCCCAAATCTTCTCTGTTCAAGTTTGTCCTTTCTCGCCCAAATTCTGGAGATGTGGGCAAATTCTAGCTGTAGCTAACCAATCGCGTTGTGATATTTGCACTCAAGTGATGGGTCTTGGAAACGAGATGTAATGACTAAAGCTGCACGTTGATGGTCAGGCAGGTCAATGAGTAGTTCAGGCCTCTTTGTCCATTGTGTCTGTTCACGCGGCAGAAATAAGGGTCCATGTTTCCAAAGTGATGAATTTAGAAGCTCCTTTGGCGTTGAGCCACGCGATAAAATGTCAGCTGGATTTGAACTGGTAGGAACGTGGTGCCACAGCATATCTTTTGTAAGTGATTGAATTCGACTTACTCTGTTTGACACAAAGATGTTGAAGGTCGACGATTCCTCTCGCAGCCAAGACAACACAACAGTCGAATCGGACCAGCAATGAGTTTCACCAGCACACCTTTGCATTTGTTGGATTGTCTCGAGTAGTTCAGCAAGCACCAAGGCAGCAGAGAGCTCCAGCTTTGGGATGGTGAAAGTCTTCAAGGACGAAAGTCGTGATTTTGAACAGAGAAGGTTTGTTCTAACTTTGCTGTCGCTTTCCGAACGCACTTACACACAAGCTCCGTATGCAGCAAGGGCTTCAAAATGGTTTGACTAGTAAAGTAGAGGAGCGGTGTTGCGCGGTGGTATCACTAAGGACCCATAGTGGTCTGAGTGAGTTCGTCTGTAGACCGGCTGCCACGACAATACCTTTCGTTGATCACAAGAGGATGATCAACGAAAGTATGAAGAGGACCGACTATTGCCGCGGAGCACTTTCTGTGTTCAGCCAAGGTTTGTATGTGTATTTGCAGTCGTACGGTCCGTAATGCATCGAATCTGGACATATCCAAGCAGCAAATCCAAATAAACACTAAACTATATGAGCTCTATGGCAAAAATTACATAGTAGAGCGTTTTTCTATTCAGCAACTACGTTACATAGATCTTACCGTGAGCAATGTTAAGAAATCTGAATAAAGCGGTGGTGGAGGTGGTGGAGGTGGTGGCAGAGAACGATGACGATGAGAGGGACCATTGAAGGATATTTCAAATACAATGATCTACAAAATTCTTATTCAGAAGTGAATGTCGGCAATTGAAATAATTTACCGAAGAACAGGTTCATGCTGTGGTGGCCCTGTTCATGAATTGTAAGATAGTTTGGTATTGTTTTGTATTATTAATTGGCAACTTCTCCGCAATTTCAAATGTAGCCTCCTCTGATGAAGTTTTGGTTCAACAGTATTATGGAGATAACCTTAAACAGTATACACCGCAAGGTATCTCCAAGACCCCTACTTTTGGATTCATATGCTACCTGTAATTTGTCGGAATCCATATATGATGTGGCGTTAGAAATTTAGAATATGGTTGATCAAATTGCCCAGAGAGTTGAGGTCATGTTATAATTCACAACCCCCATGCTTCCTGTTACTTATAAATACATTCCGGATTGTGTAAGCGCCCAGCTGGGTATACAAACGATGATTTCAGTCTCATTTGGAATTGGTAATTAAAGATCATCGTTTTATGCTTACACTGCTCCCCTCATTTCGATTTGAGATTTTGCATATTGCTATTGTGCTACGATTTCATTCATACATTAACAGTTCCAGTACATTAACCAACAACCGCATTCGCATGTGGATTTTCAGTTTAAGTGTGTAGATTGATACTCGTAAATTTGAATGCATTTGCAACGAAATAAAAATGGAATAGAAAGGGAAAACGAGAACAGCACTTCCAACGCACTAACCTTGTATTATTAAACCAAGCCAATCTATGTATGTCGGTGTGTATCAAGGTGAGTTTATATGGGAGGCAGCTGCACCAAGAAATTTTGTTTAGTCTGAAATGGTATTCATGTATTTGTATTAGATGTTTATTACGATTTCCTTTTGTTTCATCAATTCAGAGGAGAAAAATTTGCTGATGCATGTACTCTGTAATTATACTTGGAGGTGGTGAATATGAGAGAAGAAGTACCCATTCCAGATGATTTAGGAATACAACTTTTACTATGTATATCTTTTCCGGAAATGTGTTTGAAAACGAAAGAGAATGTAAATTTTGGATTAATTGTTTAAAGTCTCTGATTATTATTATTAACTTATAATTATAAACTATAAAAAAGAAAGCAATATGAGGCTTACAATTTATGTTAACAAAGGTCATATTTTTTTATCTAAAAACTTAAATGAGTTTTATATCGTTTTGAATGGAATTATAATATCATTAGTTGGATTTGATTCAATACCCAATACTTATAATTTTTTTGAATAAAAGACGTGTTTTTTGTATAAAATGTGTTTAAGTTGTGCAACTTCTTCTTTTAATTGTTATATCTCTGCCATTGTTCGTCTATAGAACATTCACGGTAGCCTTACGAGTAAACATACACTTAGAGACAGCTTGGTACGATATTATTTCTTTTTAGTTGATGTCAACTTTCCTGTTGGTTCTTCTCTAATTTACTTTAAGCAACATCTGACACCATGATATAGTATGTCTTGTATTGTAAATCAGTTCATTTCTTTAGTAAAAGTAAATCAAAAGTTAATTACAATGTCTTTGCTTGAAGAGCTCAAAAGCCAAACCGAAAAAAGAATGATGAAAAACCAAAACGTGTCTTATGAAGCCAGATTCTATAGTTAATTGCACTGAGAACATCATATACAATTTCACATCCCCATTGTTTTACTGAAAAGTTTCGTGTCTTCAAAGTGTTTCGGAGTTTTGACTTGACTCTTTCGTTTCGATGTTGTTCTGTTGTCATGATGTTCCATTGAATGTTCAATTTACTGTTTTTTCTCCAGCTACTTGAGAAGTATGATCGTCTTCGGTAATGATTGTAGAGTTGGTATTTGCCAAGCTGGAGTTTGCTGAGACACTGGTCGTACCGGCGATGATTCCGGAATACTTTTGTTCGTTCATTTTCACTGATAATATTTGTTGTTGCAGTATTTGGTTTCCTTATGTGAATAGTGTTACGTTTGTATAGTTTTTCATTGGAACTTACTGTGCATGTTCGGTTTGATAATTTTTGCGTCATTCGCCTTTAGAACACACATCATCCGGGTTTCGCTATATATATACTTCATCACCAATATTCAAATTATTTTCCTTTCTTGATCCTTTATCGAAATGCTTTTTGTTATTGGTAATACCTTATTTGTGAAATTCAATTAAATAATTTTATTTATAAAGAAAAACTAACAAACAACTAATAAAATTTTGAAGAAAGATTCCGCAAGATGAAACATGATGGATGAAAGGTGGCGGAAAAATTAGGATTACATCTTGTACAATTTTGATATCAGAGAGACTGCTTGCATTAAATGCTCTCAAAGTGGAATAAATGATCATTAAGACAGAACAATAGATTAGGTTAGGTTAGGTTATCCTGGCTGGCATAAAGCCACTCATAGACCGATAGGTCCCTAGCGATACCAGATGGGGGGTCGGACCTTTATGCAGATTTCCAGTAGACATCTCGTAGGATGTCAACATTTTTTGCGAATTTAAGCAGTGCTGTCAGCTCCATTTCTGAGATGTGTTCCAATCTCCCAAATTGAGGGGCTCCTAAGCATTTTAAACGCGTTTTTGATAACGCAGGACATATACAAAAGAGATGTTCTAGAGTTTCCCTTACTCCAACCTCCCTACATTTCCTACCTTCGTCATTGTCCGTAATTCCTATCTTGTGTGCATGTGCTGCCAGTAAATTATGGCCTGTCATTGTACCTATGATAGTTCTACGGTCTTTTAGTGATGGCGAGAGTATAAATCGCGTTTGTTTCCTATCGTTGACTTTACACATAACTTTGGCAATTTTGAAGGTGTTTCCACTGTGCCACCTTGCTTTCACCTGCCTACTCATGTGTCCGTCCGTTTCATTGAATAGTTCCTTAAGAGGTTTCTGTAGTCGTTTACTTGTTCAAGCGGTAAATAGACAGCGTTTTTTGCAATCTCATCTGCTATTTCATTCCCTTATGACCAGGTACCCAATAGATATGCAGTCTTCTATTTGCGACTAGTCTTTCTATGGCTTCCCTGCTTTGTACGACATTTTTGGATTTTATACTATATACTTAATCGCCATTATCGCTGCCTGACCGTCCACGTATATGTTTATTTTTGAGTCATTTCCCGTCTTCGTTCTCTTCCTAAGTAGGCTAACTCTGCGGCTTTCCCAACAGCGAAGACTTCCGTTTGAAAGATAGCTTCTAATTCCCAACTGTGAACAGTAGATCCCCGCATCCGCACCATCCAGCCAGAACAATGCTACAGTGATAAAAAAACATTTATCATCTGCGTTACATTTTAAATTTAAAACTTCATGTTCCAAGTCAATATTTGATCCCACTTTTATTAAGAATTACATACAAAAAATGTCAATTAAAAAAAAAAATACAAAATTTTAGGAAATAACAAAACCAAAAAATTTTATGAAATAACAAGAGCCCATATAAAATTAAACTTTAATGGAAGTGCGCTATAATTTGTATTCTTAGTTAGCAGTTTTCTATTCTTCATCTTTGGATATGATCCAACAACATATGCACAGAAATTACTTTCTAATATAATGTATATTCAGGGGCTGACCTGATCTTGTCGAACATTTTTTTTTGCATCGCATACATCAGATTTATATTTATGTTTAATTGTTTGCCATTAATTCTCTTATAAAGAGCTGCGGCTGCTAGGAGGCAACATTTTATTATACCCTACTTGCCAACACACAATCAAGTACGAGGGTGGGTCAATAAGTGCCTGAAAATCACAATAGATGGCGTTGCCACCTCAAATCCTAATTTTGCTTGTCAAGAAGTATCTTTCAAAACAACGCAACCGAATTGTCTGACTGATCTGTCATATAGTCTTGTTGTGACAACCATTTGAAACAGACGCCTACGAGCATTATCGTTAAATTGGAAGAGCCATCACGCAAACCGAACAAAAGCTTGAACAGTGTTATGGGGACTTTTCACCCTCGATTGGAACCATGCACCACTCGTTTATTCAATTTCGGTGCGGTTGTATCAGCACAAATGCCGCCGAACGTTCTGGTCACTACACCAGAGATAGTCGATAAAATCCAAGGTATGATATTGGAGATCGTCGAGTGGAGATGCGCGAACTTGAAGAAGCTACAGGCTTCATTACATGGATCAGTGATCTCAATTTCGCATAAATATTTGGATATGAAAAAGCTATCCGAATGATGGGTGCCGCGATTGCTCACAATTGAGAACAAATGCAATAGTTTGATACGAAACATGGATTCATCTCAACACAGCAGAGACTAAAGATCAATCGAAACAGTCGACTTCTCCTGGTGAATAGTAGTCAATAATAGAGTAGCCGGAGAAGCCCAAGGAAGGTCGGTCGAATAGTTTTTTGTGATGCGCGCGGTGTCATTCACATCGATTACCTTAAAAAATGTAAAACGATCACCGGCGCATATTATGCAGAGCTGTTGGATCGATTAGACGCCGGTTTGAAACAAAAACGACGGCATTCGTTCTCTTCCTTCAAGAAAACGCACCGACGTACAAGTCCGCAATCGCAATGGCAAAATTGCTTGAATTAGGTTACGAATTGCTCCCTCATCCAGCATACTCTCCAGATTAAGCACCCTGAGACTATTTCCTGTTTCCAAATATGACGAAATGCCTCGTCGGCACGAGATTTGGGTCGAATGAAGAGGCCATCGATGAAACAATTTTGGATGAACTGTACCGAGCTACTCCTAAGAGGAGACTATGTTGAAAAATAAATCTCTTTTTCCGAATAAAGTATTTCTTATTTAAATTTTCAGGGACTTATTGACGCAACCCTCTTTCCAGCTTTGCGTGCCAGCAAAATAAATCAGAGTTCAGAAAAGAAGTCATGCGCGTGTTACGTTTGTCACATGCTGCGCATATGACTCGCGCAATACGAAATTCCACACCTGCTCACAGCGAGTGGATTTCTGTTTCTTCTTCTTGGCACTCGCACGAGTCGCAGTTGTGTTGTTATTTTTAGCAAGAGGTACAATGCTGGGGTCGGAGTTCGAAGCGAACACGAGTTTAGTTGCAAACCAGGTAGGTTAGGTTAGGTAGGAGTGCCGCCCAGTTTGCCAAAACCACACTTGAGCACACATAATGGCCCATTGTGATACCAAGCACTGACTAAAAAAGTTCCCATACTTGGAATGGTGATAGTCAGCGCAAGGACAGCACCCAAAACAGGTAAGCACAAGTCGTATTTGTGCTACTGCGCTGGTGTGACGTAACGAGTCTAACCCGCATTCAACAGGAAACTAAAAATGAGAATTAGAGAAAATGCATTTACATACAGAAAAATACAATGATAAGCTTTCCTGCAGGGACAAAAGTGCGGATATAAGATATAAAAAACCCAAATTTATAAGGAATTTTTCCACTGCTGCAAACATTTTTTTTCAAAATTTCCTTTGTTGAGGTGAAAATCTCTGGAATGGTGACATAAAGATTTGGTTACGAGTACGCTATTTGCTAAAACTTTTACAACTGTGGCATTCTTTGATACAAAGCTAATGCGTTAGGTACGAAACAAAAGTGTTAATTTATTTACATACATACATACATATGTATGTATAAGTATGCTAAAAACCGTTCTTATAAAATGTATTTTACCTTGAGCGAAATCGATGATTTTTGTATCCTTAATCTCGTATATCCCTATTTTATGCAATTGCTTACCTTGAACCTCTTTCAGCTCTCGACTCGGATTGTAAAAACAAATTTGCAACAAAAATATCCATCTCTGAGAAATGCAATTCCTTCGGGGTAAAATGTAACCACGCAATATGGTTGCAACAGCCCTTAAATGACCATGCAAGAGCTCTCTCTCTCTCTCTCTCTTAAAATAAAACAACATACAGTGCACTCTGCGTTCGGCCCATTGCACTCAGCAAAGAGTATTTACGTTGCATATTGTCTTTGCCCTCAGCACGTGTAGGTGCCAACAACAAAAACACCGAGCGTGCATGGATTTGCGTACAATGAAACGAACTGAATACAGGGACAGTTCGCCCAGTTTTCATTAACTTCAACATGAACCCATTTATACTTTATCGTCTGTTGTATTGCATGATCTGTCAAATCTGCAGGCCGTGTCTCCATTTTACCCTACACTGCGCTTCTGTATTTCAACTACGGGCTGGCACTGTACGCACTGAATAAGATTTTGAGTGTCTCAGAGTGCATGTTCGCCAGTGTTGCTGAAGTGAGACCACTTCAAACTTTTCAACCTTGCTTTAAGTGGTGGCAAAATAAAAAAAATCATGTAATAATAATTATTACAAGTTAATACTTGGAATTGTAATAGTGCTGTTGTTCGTGCGCCAAGTATTTATAAACTACGTAGTGCGTGCACTATTAGTGATCACGCAGTCTAGCGATCATTAACTCAATTTGAAATTCTATTAACCGCCGGCTCTCCCATACTACAAATGATGCACGCATATATGATTGACAAATCGGCTTTGAATCCCTCGTGCCAATACGATGTTGGAGAACTGTGAATCTGGATATGTGTTCACCTTTGATTACCGTCAACTTTTTTTCGTTGTTGTGGTTCTCCACTTTATTTCTCTCCAAATCTCCATGGTTCTTTGCACAATTCGTGAAGTCGGAATTATGTAGAAGGTAGAGGGATTCTCTAAAGAAAACTTGTATAATCCACCATGGTTCTTTTATCAAATATTTAATGGATTTCGACACTATTGTTTATTAAAATACGTATCCTAAGATACAGTGGGAAACCGAGTCTTAGCATAAAACTATTTCATACCTGATATCCACAGATGTGAAGACCTGTTTCGCTCTTGTGGTCGCAATCGACATTGACCTGATTCCCTTTCCCAATTACTGTTGTGGCTATCAATAACAAGAGATTCTACTAGCTATCAATAACAAGAGATTCTACATCCTTGTCGCTAAGATTACATCTGAATTGAGAATATGATGAATTCGTGCCCAGATCTAGTGTACAAAACTTTCCTAAAAAGTTGCCATCACCAGTGATTTTATGCTTCAGTTGTGTAATTACTCTCTATTATGATTTGAAGCTTAGAAGGATCCTTATACCGATTTTCTGCCTCCCTGTTTCTTTGCGAAGGTGTTATATACATTGATGTCTTCCGACATTCACAAGTCTCGTTTAGTGGCACTTGGGCTGTCACGAATGAAGATTCGGTTACCAGACGGTGCGTCTGATTATCTGTACTTAACGGCTCCAGTCTAGTCGGCTGCTCAGCGCTCCTTTAATTGTATCCAATTTTATTTTATAACACTTCGGAAAAACGATGACGCTGTTCTGAGCCCTGATTAAACTTCTCCTTGTTATACTGTGCCATCAACATGGCATGTACACCTGTAAATGTTCCTGGGATCGCTTGAGTAGCTCTTATCCTTAGTCAGCTGTCGTTGGAATGTTACGCCCTCCAACTCTTTCTCCAGCTATTTCAATTTAAGATGGTCAACCATCAGTTGCATTGCTTTATACAATTCCACTTTTGTCAAAAAAAAAATTACTAACATTAATTTCTTGCTAATACTCGTAGTTCGATCGGTGGTGCTAAGCAATACAAAAAACTTTATTTGATTATTTAGTTTCAATCAAAACAGTTTCAACAGCACTTCACTTAAGAAACAGTTGACAACATTTAATTTAATTCAACGGTTTATCAATGTTTATCATTTATTTCTATAGTAGTCTTATCACTGCTGATTACAATTCGTGTCTGAACTGAACTGTCGCAGCGCATTCCATTCGAACAATATGAATAAACGTAAAATCTAATTTACGAACGTGATATTCAAATTTTACTCGTTACATTCAAATTTTATGTGCAACATTCGATATGCGCTGCAGTTGTCATTTCGTTATCTCTACAACTACAAATCATTCGAGGTATTTATGATGATGTTGTCTCGTTCGCACTAATTGACTTAATTCTGAAGTATGTTGTAATGATCTCGAAAGCATTCGTTGTGACTTAAAAGTGAAGCGCTGAGACAGTTGTATCAAAGAGTATCCATACGTAGAAATTGAATTACTAAAAATTTTGTGTAATGGAAGTGAAGGCGATTTCAAAAAATCGGGGAGCGGCAAGGGGAAGAGAGATGCGATGCGTGTATTTATGTTCGAGGGGTTTACTAGAAAACCCCTCGAACAAAATGTTTGCAACAAATAATTTCGTTCGTCATGCGAGCTCTATATACGAGTATGTATACTCTTTGGTTGTACTCAGTTGCGAGTTGAAAACAGCTCTACTAAAGATCTGTTAGAAGTAAAAATCAATTATCCGACCCCCGTGGACTAGTGGTAAGCATGCTAGGCTCACAGGGGGTTGTGGGTTCAAATCAGAGAACAAAGAGAAGGAACACTTAAACGTCAAATTTTCTGACGTTTAAAAAAAGAAAGTCTTTGTTTATCATTAGTTGTCTCTATGGATAGGTTTGTTTATCATTGGTTAACCAGAACTCTGAAGAAAATCAGCCACACTACTATAGTTTTGCACATGTGTAAGTGTGCTCAAAACAAGTAATTTCTCTGTATTTTCTGGCTCAAATCCTGCCACGGACATGGTCTCAAAAGTGCTTCTTTCTAAATCTTTTTCTCTTCGAGACGAAGACTTTAGTTAATATGAAATATAGAATTAATTATGGTGCAAGGTATAATCATATTAGCAGAATTAATTACGGTGCAAGGTATACTAATATTAACAGAATGAATTATGGAGCAAGGTATAATAATATTAACAGAATTAATAATGGTTCATTGTATCATAATATTAACAGAATTAATTATGGTGCAAGGTATAATAATCATAATAACAGACGTCAACTACTTAAACCGCTTTAGTGAATATTTTGTTAATTATTCATAAAGAGTGAAATGCACTTAATTTAAAGTACTTTTAATAAGTTGAATAATCGAACAAAAACTCTGTTTTACTTGATATTATTTTGCTTGATTCCATCTACTAGCAAAGAAGCTAATTTCGTAAGAATATATTCAGGATAACATCTTCTTTGACATACTATTAGTAGATCCAATTCATGGAATAGGTTTAAATTTTAAGAGATATACCCTTAGATATGTTGTTACATTCTTCAGTTAATAAAACTTATATATGCAGTCGTACATGTGTCCAAAGTATTAAGTAGACCCTTTCGTGAGCCACACTCACTGCCTCAACTGATTTTTGTTGAATGGCTATATTCGATTTTCTTTACATATTTCGGCAATATTCAGTTTACACCTGACAAATTTCCCAATTTTATTTACTTTATTTATATAGAAAATAATAACTTTATTTGTAGCGTCTGAAATTTCCTCCAAAGATTGCTGTGATACTGGACAGCTGTAAAGAGATGTCTCTGTACTTCAGAATTTAACATCCTAGCTGCTTCTTTTATTATTGATTACCACATTACCATTGATATCAGTGGTCGCTTTCTGTATGACGTTCTCAATTTAGCGTCTGGCGTAGCGTCAAAATTAATTATAAATTGAATAACGTCAATTCCAACCATTTTGTCTTTATGTGGCTCCCATTTAAAGTTTGATATAATCTGACCACACTGTATTGTTGTTTACTTTTTCCTAATGGGGTTGAATTCTGTATTCCTTTTTTTCCTTTTTGGCTTTATTTTGTTTTGTTTTCCAACCAGAGTATTTGGGATAAAAGCGGTGGCGATGCCGGCAATTGGCGCTCTTTTCGCTCTCCTCGAATTCAGAGAGTGTGAGTACAATTCGCCGCGTTTACTAACGTTGCCTCAACGGCGTTTCGATACCTTTGCATGACTGGCTGTTGAATGCTGACTGATATCCGAAGTAAAGTATCTGCCGGTTGTGTTTGTTGTTGTTTTCGTATATTCTATTCTTGTTGTTGCTTCTGCTACGCCGCGGCTATTCTCCCGCCTTTGCCGTTGCTGCTGTTGGCATTGAAACAGAAAGAAATTGAAGGCGTTTTTAGTGTGTATTTTGCCGTTTGGTGTTTCGCATTTTCCATAAGCGTTCAGTTTGTGCAGATACATCACCGCTGGTGGAAGTTTTCCGTGTGTGTGACTAACCAACGGGATACAAACGCGCATACATAGCTGGATACATACCAACTGTCCAAACTGTGCTATAATCGAACGCGAAAAATTTCACACTTATCAAAAGAGACGCCGACCAAACCTTTTATAAAGGATTAGAAGAACAACAACAACAACACCAAAGACGTGTTTGTACGTATTTCCATTTTAAGTATAGATAACTCGTAACTGGTGGTCTTAGCAACCATAACAAACACGGGACATTCATCTGAATAATACAAATATTTGGGCAACATTTTTTCAAAAGCGAGCTAAATTTGCTCAGTTGCTGCATCCATGTTTGCCTGTGCGCCTGAGTGAGTGTGCGCGTGTGTGAGTGTGTGTGGTGTAGTGAGTGAGTGGCCTGTGTTTAAGTGGCTGTATCTCAAAGATAGATTCGTACTTGTTGCAATTTCGCTGAGATATCTTTGAACTTGAGTGTGTGTCTGTGCCTATTAAGTAATAATATCCCAACGAAAACACTTCATTAATGCCTAATTTGGGCAATCGATTTTTTCCTGGAGTGACTTATGACTACAGTAATTGACAGCTTTTGAGGCAATCCCAAAGTTAAGTCCACAATGCTGTGAAAATAATGTTTGCGTTTACTTATTTGCTTTATTTTGATTACTGGCACAACTTTCGGATGACAAACTTTTCTGCTGGGATGGGAATTTTTGTGTTGCGTGCAGATTGCGGTACATGACTCAAAGCGAGAAAACTACATTCATGGACACAGAACAGCGAGTGTTGAGTGGGTGCATGTAGTTTATACATACACACATATGTAGGTAATGGCAAAGTTAAGTTCACAGTGATGTAATAATAATAACAACAACAACAAAAACAACAGAAACCACATGGAAAACAAACTATTTCTGCTCACAACTTCGAGTTGAAAATTAAATGAGAGGCGTGTGTGTACTGCAACAATTTTAATGCTAACCCAGCACGCGCTTCCATCGGCGGAGCCAATTAGGGTGGGGCAGGTTGAGCGTGCTCTACGGCATATAAACTAAAAGCCAAAGAATACCCGAAATTAAATGACTCGCTGCTTCTCAGTTACCCAGATTGCCATGAATTATGCACAATGTATCGTGGTGTACTAACCAATTACAGACGACTGATTGATTGACCCACTCATTGATGCCTCTTTATTTGCTTCGCCAGTCGTCACAGGAACCACGTACGATTATGTGGTCAAAATATTATCGAATTAATTATGCCATTATTGTGGTTGGACGTTCTCATTCAACCCAACTATGTATTTCTCTGTTATCCCTTTGAATTATTTCCGTCCAATTGCAAATTCAAAGCACTTCGTTTCTGTCGGTTTCCCGGTGATGAGTTATTATCACCAATAAGCTCGCGTATAGTCGTCTTCTTCCTTCGCTGGTCTCCAAAATCAGAATATGTGTTCCCTCTTTTAACTCGTGCATATTTTCCGCAAGTGTTGACAAATGTTTTTGAAGGAAACTATCAAATCACTGATTTGTTGTGCTGTGTGGGATTTGTGGCTTTCCTGTTGACTACCCAAGTTCGCTTTGAGGTGGCTCACATTGCTTATATAACACACATTAGAAAATTTAACAATGATGATATCATTCGTAGACCTAAGCACAAATTCGTATCGTAACAGAAATTGGTATAAAATTGTTCTGACAGTGCTGACATTTTTATGATTGTTGACGTTGGTAAAAAGAATTATAAAAGTACTCAATATCAATCCACCCCTAATAAGCCCAGTGATTATTTTTATTACAGAAGGCACTTGTGCCGATTACATTTAGATAAGCCAGATTTTCGGTTAACAACACACTTCAAATTCCCAGGTAGCTGTAGCGGTTAGATTAGATCTGGTTGGAAAACCAGAAGTGAATCTCAATGTACAGGATATGGGAAATACCTTAATGCCAATAGTTTATATGGCGATTCAGCTAATCTTTATTATTTACTGTGAACATAACGAAATTTAAATTTGAATTTCTCTAGTACATATATCTAGTATACTCCTGTTACTACCTCGTTTTCCGTAACGCTGTAATTCACTAATTATGTCTCTTTCTGCTATATTATGAGGCAAAACTGATTAAGCCATTTCTTTTGTACTATGTATTGGGTGACTACTCAAATATTCTGTAACTTTAAAACTATGAAATTGGCCAGAGAAGAGAATTTCTTTTAATACAAAGCTAAATAATCAAACAAATAGTTTTTTAATACTTGGCTCCAGTGATCGCACTAGAAACAAATTTTCGTAACAGTTCACAGCAGTTTCATACATACATGTATGAAGATTGGATAACATTTTGTGAGGAAGTGAATGAAATTGTACCACAATAAAAACTAATTGTGTTATTGTGAAAACCCTTTCCCAAACGGCCCCCATCTAAACACACTTACAAAATTTTATTTAAATTCTTTCTGATTAAATATGCTTGACTTAATAGCGCTAGGCACCAGCGCTAGTCTACGCATTATTCTGAATATTAAAACATAATTATTTACATATGTACATAAATACATACATATGTGTATATTTACATATATGTAAAACTAATATTTAGGGCTTTATGTACATCTGAGCGAACGAGCTGTTGTCACAGATTGAATCCCGATCATGAACGGCCGCAGCTTTACCGATCAGCTGCCTTTTGTTGGTGTTGCAGCTCGCTTTCAACGAACTACTCGAACATGCAAATGCGAGCAGAAAACCAGTTTTCCCCACAACCCTCGTGAACAATTCGATCAAAATTCCCCCAACACTCAGCAACAATTTTAATTAACTATTTTTTAACGAACCCCTATTTCGGAATTTATCATTACGCATAATTTAACTATCATGTGCTTTTGTTTTCCTCCACTTCTTCAATTGCTCATCCTATGCTATTCCCAAACTTTTTTGAAATTGGCATGCGGGTAAGGAATCATGGTGATTAAAGATGAAAGAAGGTACAAACTACATAACTATCAATGCTGTTTTCATTCTAATTTTATTTGTTTATGCCCTTAAGGACGTTAAATACTGTTACCATTTAGTGGTATAGATATATACAATCATTTTTTAAGTTGGGTATTTGAGGAAATAATGCTTGGACCTAATTAAATTTTAACGAATCACATCTTATTACTTTTTTTGAAAGTAAATTAACACAGTAGTGCCGTTACCTGGCGGTTCAAAATATTTTATTTATTTATTAAAAGAAGTTTATACATGGTTCAAAATAAATGTCAAAATTGTGTGAGAAATTATCTTAAAGTCAGCTGAAACAAACGAAGCAGAAGAATTCACAATCTATTAAATTCTATTATGCTACATTGCTGATAATCAATTGTAAAAATAACAGCAAACACATTGAGCATTCCCAGCCACGAATATTTGTGAAATTACAATTGGATATGAAATGAATCTGTTTTTTGTTCTCTTTATGTCTTTCACCGGGAAATAATTTTCTTATCGGTCAGTCACATTACAATGATGAACTTGTGGGGATTTCCATGAAAAATTTGTGTTTTTCGTCTTCGTCTATTCTCTCTCATAATCTCAGATAAATCATAAAACAAACATCTGAATGCATGCTCTCTCACTCGCTCTCGCTGCTAATTGATGAGATGTCTTTTGCTTTGGTATTGTATAATTATTTATTTGGCGTAGTTGGAAGTTGTGTCAAACATGTTTGCTGCATTGTTTGCTTTACTTTGTTTGCCTACCGTATTAAATGTGTTCCCGCAAGGGAGAGGGGCGTGATGGGCATGCAGTGAATCAACACGAGCAACCAACGAATGCGTGTCTGTTTACATTTCGTTTTTTTTTTTTTTTAAACTTTTCTTGTGTCTGAATGTGTGTGAGTGTATTTTCGGTGTATACACAAATAGTGGAAGCACACCCAACTTCCATATTGATTTGAAATTTAATGACTACTGTTCTATAAAAGCAGTGCTTATGAAATGAGTTATATCTGTACACAGTGAAGGGATTTTCTGAAATAAAAATTATATGAAAGAGAAGAACAGGTGAGGTGAGGGATTAACAATACAATTGCAAAGCGACCGGACTCTAATTTGTTTATTCTAAGGTAAAAGGGGCCACTATTGACCTAATTTTAATAGGTACAGCATCTAAAAAGCGTGCAGGGTAACCAATCCTTGGATACAAATAATATGGGTCAAAGCAGCAGACAGAAAATGCTTTTATCTTTTCTGTTTGTTACGCAAAACAGATTTCAAAAATTTTAAAGTGGAGTTCAGATTCGTAAAATAACTTTTCAGATTCTCAACCACTCAATAGATGTTAATGTTGTCAATCGGCCCACTAAAAAGATCTTCAAGAAGAGAGATACAAACTAGAAAATATTGTATGAAGATTAGATTAGCATTACTATGCTTTTGATTTATTTAATTTAATTATTTAATTGTTTAAATGTCAAAAAAAAAAACACACACACACATCCCGTTAAGGACGGGAGACTAATGTGAGTGAATATAATATTATTTATGTTATATACTTCTAAAGTGCACGGATTTTATTGTTTTCTTTATCCAAAATTTCATATCCCGGAAGTGCCACTACCACTGAAGGGAAATCTTGAATGTTTCGTACAAATGTCCATAAATTCTTAGCTTAAAGGAGTACTTACTTATTCTTGTGTTTGCAAGCGTTGCAAAATATTTCAAAATTCATTAAGTTATCTAATCCCACTGAAGCATGCAGGAAATCTGAAACATTGCAAAATGTTGGCAGCATTCAGAAATTCAAGAGTATTATTCATGCTCGCAGTATTCCTACTTGAATAACCAGCATGGACATATTTACAACTCCCACACAGTCAACATTACTACATAAAATATTTGTTTATTCAGTACCCAATGAGAGCTAATGTTTATGTACTATGTATGCATGCTTGAAAAGAATAAATATAAAAACCAGATGCCGTTTACTTAGAAATAAGTAAATATTAATATGGAACCAACTAAATTTCAAACAGTACGCTAAGGGGTTTGATTCTACCAGAGAAAACAAAACAACGTTTGGATCCGTAGATATTAGATAGATTGTGGTTCATAAATTTACTTCATACAATAAGAATGTTTTTAAAACAGATTTGAAAAATTTTAAAGTGGAGTTTAGATTCGTAAAATAACTATTCTATAGATGTTAATGTTACCAGTCGGTCCGCTAAAAATATAAAAAAAATATCTTCAATGACAGATAAAATTAGAAAATATTGCATTGTTGCGAAATCAATACGTCATCTGATTGGTTGATGGTTTTAGAGTGAGCGTCGTTTTCAAAGCTGCGTTCGGAGGCTGGTTGAGGTTCTCGTGTGCAAGAGGTATAGAAGCGACTGCACACGGACAGTGAACAAGTTAAAGTGACCAAGTGAACATCGTAGTGGTGTTCGCTTATTACACAATCTAGCGATACGAATCCAAGTATTGAGCTTGGTATAAATTGTCTCGAGAGGGCAATTACGTAACAATATATACAAGTATACTAACAGAAAATAGGCGTTATACAAATACTGCCACGCCTAAATTTCACACATTTCATTACTGGGCTCCTACATTAGATTCATCCACCAGTATAAAACTACCAACAAAAATGGGCGGGTTAGCTACAATGCCACGACCACTTGTAATACATATGTAAAAAAAGTTAATTATGATCATGGTGATCATGGGGGGCATGCCATTTCAGCCGCTTCTACGAACTATATATATATTTCAGCAGTATGAAAAACAAAGATAATGCTTTTATTGACTTATTTGGAAACAATGTCAGCCTGCTTTAATACGCACGCACATGTAAGGGTAAAGGGTATCTCAAAGTCGGTCTAACCCGACTTTAGCTTTCTTTACTGATTATTGTTGTTATTATTATTGTTTTTCCATGGATAAAAATCAATTAGATATGAAAGGGTTCATTGGGATTAGGTGTTGGACTCAAATAGAAAAGAGGTGTCTAAAAGCATTTCGAGACTATGTCCAGGGTAGTGGGGTCCGCCACCTGGTGACACTAGCCACCTTACCACTGGGTGTAATGTGGTACGTTGGTTCAATAGTCAAACTAGAAATCGTACAGCACTCCACAAATATTTGGACAACAATATTGCTTTTACTTAACTCCAATATAACTCCAAATACAAGAATTTATTTGGATCATTCAGTCCAGAATCAACATTTACTTAACACCACACACCGATGTTGATGTTTATTAAGCGCACCAAATGTAGAAAACGTATTTTTTTGTTTATTTACGTTTGTTTTTTCCGCTACGGTTCAGTCATTATCTTGAGGAACCCCATACAGTATATATTTGATTTGTTTGTTATAGAAGACGATTTTTATCTGAACTATTTATGTAGAACGGAAATACAAATAACACTCAGTACTCTAGTTTCATAATTTAGCGACGCTGTTCAATATGTCAGAAGTGATGGTGTAGCAATACATCATTTCTTCGATAATGTATGTATTGGAATTGGTTAAATATGAACAATCGGTATTGCGTTTTGTCGGATTAATGAAGTGCAACTATGAAATTGTTCATAGTTTCTGAACTTACAATTTCCACAAAGACTTCATTCTAGTGGATGTGGGCCAAAACATCATTTTAACGTCAAAACCCAATTACGCCCAATTACGCCAAAACTAATAAAAAACCAAAGTATGGCAACACTGGTCGCTAAACCAGTTGCCTGGGAAACGAAGAAAAACGATTTCGAATTATCTGGGATACAATACAAATTACGCTTTTGGCTAAATTACTCGAATTTTTGGGAATCCATTTTAAATCGGTCGAGACTGCCATGGATACATAATTTAGAATATATGTCTTCACTATATATACGAGGTGTGATCAAAAGATAACCGTTATTTTCATCTTTTCGTGAGTTACGTATGTTCGATCTTCGCATTTTTTTTCTGTTATGTTGGTACACATGTCTGTTATATATGTTGGCAATACCAACCATTTTGGATTGTCAGTTTGTTTTTGACAGATAAAAAGGTTAGTCGTGTTTTGGTGTGCTCTTCGATTTTGGATCAAAGAAACTATTCGAAAAATGGATCAAAGAAACTGTATTCAGTTTTGTGTAAAAAATGAAATTAAATGCGCAAGGACATTTGAAATGTTGACTGTGGCCTTTGGCGAGTCTACTATGAGCAGAACACACGTTCAATTGTGGTATAACCGGTTTAAGGAAGGCCGAGAAGATGTCAATGACGATGCTCGTCCTGGTCGCCCGAGCACGTCAACAACCGATGAAAACATTGACGCAGTGAAGAAAATGATTTTGGATAATCGTCGAATCAATATCAGAGAGGTTGCTGATGATGTTGGCATATCGTTCGGCTCATGCCAAGCAATTTTTACGGATGTTTTAGGCATGAAACGAAGATTGTTCCAAAATTGCTAAATTTTGAGCAAAAACAATGTCGCATGGACATCACTCAGGAGCTGGTTTTGGCCAAAAACAAAACCTCATGCCTCAACCACCGTATTCACCGGACTTGGCCCCCGCTGAATTTTTCCTCTTTCCAAAACTGAAGACACCGATGAAAGGAAAGCGTTTTGCTACGATTGAGGAGATAAAAGAAAAATCGAAACAGGAGCTGTTGGCGATACCAAAAAAAGCGTTTCAGAAGTGTTTCGAGGATAGGAAAAAATGGCATAAGTGTATTATATCTGAGGGGAATTACTTTGAAGGGGACAAGATAGTTTTTGATGAATAAATAAATACTTTATTTTTTGATCACACAATAACAGTTATTTTTTGATCACACCTCGTATATCCGCTTTGTCGTATGTTCCTACCAGAGAATACAGAGAAAAGAAAGTCTTTTTCGCTACCAGCGTCCGTAGCGGATGTACCACGATTTTGAGTGGATTCATGTACAACGTCCGTCTGCTTTATTTCGCTGCTTTGCCGTTTAAGTTTCTTTTCTCTATATTCTCTGGTTCCTACAATTGTTGTGTGCGCTCAATTTATTGCGTTTCAAGTGAGTCTTATCCAAGCCAAGCCTCCCAAATTCGCTCCGCCTGTGTCTTAATTGTGGCAATATTAATACAGATGTCAGATTAGGTGAGTTGCCGACTGTGAGTTAAAATTAAAACCAGCTCATCCAACTCACTGTAATTGCACTTTTGATATGCTGGATCGTTTTGCAGCGATTAAAATGGTTTGACTTGGCATTAGATGCACAAGACTGGATTACTCTAGAAGTGGTTTTTACGTTTGTTAGATTACCTGTTGAAGACAATTATAAGAGGTTTCAAAGTCTGCAGCATCTGCGAATGTAATGGGCGAGAACCGCAGTAAACTACAACAAATGTTATAATAACCAAAGGACTATCGTCGAATACATTCCGTAGTGTTAAAAATATTCAATATTATTGCCACTTATGAACCCTGTGGGCTTCATGTTCAGCTGTTGGGCAGATAAGAACTGACAGAAGAACCTTTTTAAAACCCAAAAAAGTTTAAAACGTTACATTTTTACTCACAATAATATGCAGCTTGAAGGATCTATTAAGGACTATAAAGGATTGAGCAGATTATGTTTTGATCCGGTATGTTTTTTAAAATATTGAAATGACCATAGTCATGAGGTTCTTGTCTAGACAAGATTTTCATCTTCATTGCGCTTATTTCATATCATATCGATATAAATATATTTAATTTCCGTGATCTTTTAAAGAAATGTAAAAAGTGTCTAAGGAGTAATCAGGATCAATGAAATGAGCGAAGTCTAAACATGTGATTCAGAACAATCGGGGATCTTATTGTAATTTGTAAGGATAAGAAAGCGAAACAACTACATTCGTTTATGTGACCGTCAAATGAGAGTATACCCTTTCAGTTGCCTCATTGTCGACCATCAGTAGAACTCGTACTACGAATTCGTTACGACACTAATCAGGTCAGAGTCAGTCGTACCAGTTTTTATACATCCAAAGACCCTATAAGAAATAAATCTTTATTTTTTACGCAGTTTTTCTTCTGTGTTTTGTTGTTGAGTGAAGCAACCAAAAACATGCGTTCCAATTTAACTTTGGCAACCCTGAAGGAATGTGCCATGCTTGGTCATAGCGTGCGGAATTTAACCACGGACGCTATCAATTTCAACGGTTTTCCTAATTGCCTTTTAAAGCACCAGACAATGCCGTGATAACTCGTGGCCTAAATTGCAGAAAAATGTTTATTGTACGCCAGGCAAAATTAGTTTAATTTAAACATTGTATGTATATGGATTTATTTTGCGTTTACTTACAATGAAAGATGCAGCTTGTAAATCGGATTTACATTCCTATTTCACACAGACAAAAAGTTATTCTGATTCTACGTATGATACAGATTTAGAAAATAGTTTGCTTTATGAAAAAGTTTAATCGGTCAAACCCCGAAAGTAATCACCCTAATTATATTTATTCTCGCCAGTGATTTCTAGTTGTTTTGAAACTTTTATTAAGATAGAAATGTAACACGATTGCGAATAAGGGATCTGAGACCAGTTTTACTGGCCCGGAAGATGTTCTTCCCATACCTTTTGCTGCCATTAAGGTCACTATTGGTGATGGGGTTGCATGTGCACAGAATCGCGAATGAGGGCTATAGAGACAGCAGATCGGCAAAGGCTATACTGCCTGTTATTTCTGATAGAACGTCAAGGTTTCTTCTGTCACTTGGTAGGAGAGACGCAGACTTCTGGTAGGACTAATGACAGGTCATTTTGCATGGGCGAGGCATATGCAAAATATAGGCATTGCAGACAGTGCACTTTGCTATCCCTGTGAAGAGAAAGATGAGAGGGCACTTTTTTACGCACTTTTTGTGCGTATGCCACCCTTTCGCTAGAATTAGGTTCGAAGTATTTGGCACTGACATCCTAAGTAGTGCAAACTTTGGCTGCTTGGAGACACAGGATCTACTAAGGTTTGTTCACAAATCTGGCAGATTCAAAGAAAATTAAAATGGAACCTCAAATATAGTACTATGGATGTGGTCTGAGTGCTATGTACGACTAATTGTTCCGACAAAAAAAAAATTAAATTGTGGATATGCTTCTATACCGCCAATTGAAGTTAGAGTTATAATTCGACACTATTTTACTAAAATATGAATATTAATTACAATGTAATGAATGTCGTGATGTTTCGACTCAGTCGGAGGTTGTTGTATGTCGAGGATGAAACTTTGGTTTTAAGTCAAAACCCTCATTCTTAAATTTTTTCCACTGTTTAAGAATATTGAAAAACTGTCAAATCAATGGGAAAATTATATATTAAAGATTTTTATCACATTTAAAATGTCGGTTAAACTGTGAGAATCGGGACTGAAGAGGAACAGTATAAAGTAGAAAACAATACTTCGTTAAAGACTATATAATATAATCTCATATAAGTTTTACCACTGTAACAACGCGTACCGGGAAGTGGTCGAATGTGCCAGTGTCACTGAACTGGAGAGTATTCGGGGAGTTTGTGTCAACAGAGTTAGAGAATGACAAAAAATGGAAAATTTTCCTAACTTATCTAAAGCCTTGAGATTTGAAGTCTCTCGAGAATCCCTGAAATGACATGGAAGCGCTTCTGCAAAAGAAGTGTTATATACGAGTATCAATGCAGGTCATGCATGTGTAATGCAGGACAAAGCTAACATCTGTTGCATACTTTCGGGCTTAACTTCTTTATCAAATATTGTTACCAAAATAAGTTTCTACTTCGATCACTGGACTGTATTAAGCAATATGAAAACCTTATTGGATTATATATCTAAAAAAAAAATTTATTATTATTATTATTATTATTATATCTTTCACCATAATTCATTATGACTGCAAGGGTTTAGGGGAATGAGTACACTAGCTACTGAGGCCTTCGACTTGAGATTTTTTAGAAAGATACATTTTTGAGACCAAGCCCAGGGCAGAATTTGAACCTACGACCCTCTGAGTGTGAGCCTAGCATGCTTACTACTAGACCACAGAGGGTGATTATACGAAAATTGGTTTCTAGTTTGATGACCAGAATGTATCACGTAAAATTTTAAGAATTCACTTACGAAATATGTTAACAGTAATTCACTTGAGAAATAGTTGAGAAGTTGTACATGTATTTTATACATTTATACTTATATATTATTCGAGTCGAAAGCCTCTGTAGCTAGTACTCATTCCGCCAACACCTTGAACTCATAATTAATTATGGTGCAAGGAATAATATAATAATAATAATAATTTTATACAACAGTTACATTTTTCCTCTTTCTTCTATGTAGCTTCATGCTGGTTTCTACTCGGGATTGACTTCAACTGTCACAGAGCAGTACCAAAGAGTATACATAAATAGAGATTGAATCACTCAAAATTTTGTGTATTGGAAGTGAAGGAGATTTCAAAAAATCGGTGAGCGGCAAGGGAAAGTGAAATGCAATGCGTGTATTTTTGCAACAATAATTTTGCTCGTCATGCGAGCTCTATATAAGGATACTCTTTGGCATTACTTTCAGTTCGGCTTCTATCAAGAAAACTCCAACTCACTGCTGAAGTCCACTAGTGCGAACGGGATAGCATTATTCGTTATGCCTCACATTATGAGAGGACATTTATCACTAATAACTTTTACTAATGTGATATTTGCAACAAGGGAATAGTAATAGCAGAGCACATGGAATGTCCCAGACAGAAGTAAATTGACCGTTACTTGCGTGTGCCTGACGTTTATTCATTTTTTATTACTGAAATAGCTATTTAGTCACTGTAAGTACATTAAAAGAGTTTCTAATGCTCTTATATATATTGTCTATGCCCTACTTTGGTTAATTCAGTCTCGGTCGACGTTGTGGAATATAATATTTTGTGGCATTTAGCCAGTAATTTCAATTTAGCGGTGTTCCTCTCAGATCCTGATATTGGGATTCTCATCAAGGGAGAATTTTGGATCAGTCTATGTGGAAAAGATTTCTGCTTGTTTCTTGAATTTTACTCTTTAGGTATTAACTGTTCAGCAGTTTCCTAGAAAGAAGAAAAAAGCGATCACCAGACACGACCACTCGTATTTCTTTTCGTTAACCAAGAATTGTGTTTTAGTCCGCCAGATCTTCTTGTTCCTCTCTTCAATGTAAAGGGTCCAAAAGTAATCCTACGTTTCGATATATGTATACATCTGGCCGTTACTACGAATATGATCTAAATATTTATTGAATTTTTTGCATAGTTTTTAAGTGTTTACTGTGTGTGGGGATTCATTTGTTGATATTTGTAGTTTCAATTGCTTTGAAACCAAACTCCAACCATAATAATGGCAATTTGAACAAATTTAAATATTGCTGGGCGGTGATTGTGCGGGAACGTGATAAAACGAAGGTCTGTTTACTTTGAAGTTGAAATTGTAGCTGTTATGGTGGAGCTCGATTAATCGATTTCTGCGCTGTGCACTGCTAAGTCTTCCCAGCAGGCCAGAGAGTGGCATTTGAGCGAGTAAGCAGTACGTTGCAGCTGTGATAGCTTGGGCGGCTTGGCACATTCACCTCGCGCAAACTGTTGATTTTTACGTGGTGGTCTGATCTTTCGTTTTATTTGCAGGTTATTAGCACACAAGATGACGCAGGGTGTGGACATTTCGTTCATAGCAGATCTGCCCAAAGGTCCTCTGTGCGTCTATCGTAAACGGGCGAACTTCGACTGGAAGCGACTGCGACTCTATTTTGAGAATGAAGAAGCGCTGCGCATTAAGGTAAGTGCTGGCTGTCAACAGGAAACTATAATCCAACTAAAACGATTTCCAACTTTTCAGTATAAAGTTTGGAAAATTCTGGAGAATGATCCCCTTTTTTCCCAACCGACTGCGACTCTCTCCACCGACCAGTTGAAACGTATTTGTGCGTTGCAAATGAATCGCATGGCGCACTTGGATCTGGTGCCTAAGGAGATTGAGCAGAGGTCTTTCAGCGAAAAGACCAAGTATCTGATGGGCATTAATGAGGCGCTGCACGTGTATTGCCCCAGTCTGTCGGTGAAAATTGCGCTTGGCGTTGGGCTCTTCAATAATGCGATACGCGCCATGGGCACTGAGCGGCACATGAAGTATTATCAGGCGGCTTGGAATCGCGAGATTGTCACTTGTCTAGCCATCACGGAAGTTGCACATGGTAGTAACACGAAAAGTATTCGCACGACGGCCATCTACGATCCGGCTACGCAGGAGTTCGTCATTAATACACCCGATTTCGAGGCCGCCAAATGCTGGGTCGGAAATCTGGGCAAGACAGCGACTGTGGCAATGACCTTTGCCAATTTGTACACCGCTGATGGCACAAATCATGGACTGCATGGCTTTCTGATACCCGTACGAGACCCGAAAACTCTGCAGCCCTACCCAGGTGTATTGGTCGGAGATATCGGCGAGAAAATTGGCTTGAATGGCATCGACAATGGGTTCGTTATGTTCACGAATTATCGCATTCCACGAGAGAATCTACTCAATCGGACAGGTGATGTGACGCCGGAGGGCATGTATGAAAGTGTGTTCACCGAATCCGGAAAAGTGCTAGGAGCAGCTTTGGAATCGTTCTCGGCTGGACGCGTTGGTATCATGCAGGAAGCGGTGAATACGTTGTCTAGTGCGGCCGTAATTGCTGTGCGGTATGCTGCAGTGCGGAAGCAATTCGGCCCCGATAGAGAGGGACCAGAGGTCCCCATTATTGAATATCAATTGCATGTGAGTGAAATGGATTTTAATTGGAATTTGTATTTATTGTACTTCTTGCAGCAATGGAGAATATTCCCATATCTGGCAGCTGCTTGTGTACTCAAAATTGCTGTGGTGGAACTGACGAACACTTACTTGGATATCATTGAGAAATCGCAAGTGGAATCAAATGGATTCGAGCTCTTGGTAAGTTTATTATTTCTACTGAATTTATATCAGCATTATTACAAGTTTGAGAATTGAAGATTCTGCTGGCTCAGAAGTGTTCTCACACGCCACTAGTTATCACTGCAGGTGGATAAAACTTAACGTGATGCAACATAATTTATTCACTCCTAGACGAAACGATTCCGATAATTTCTTCTACGTGGTTTGCATGATGAGCTTAAGCAGTGTGAATTCCTTAGCTAGCAGTATCGTTTCTTTCGATAATTTCAGTTATCGAATAGGGATTGGAAACCAGTCTATTTCAATATACTATGTTGCGGTACATATAAATGATTCATTCAAAAATCCATTCCATTCAGTTAATTCAGCTGTTTATTACACATCCAAAAAGGACACATATCGTCCCGGCCTTAAAGATTTGCTGTTAGCTCATAGTGTACACAGAAAGAGGAAACAGAATGATTGCAATTCGACAGATGAGCTTGGAACACTTTTCCGTTTTCGCGCAGTTCATGTTCATCAAGAAGGACTAGAAAGTGGTAATTACAGCAATAGGCTTGATATAGATTAGGTTAGTTTAGGTTATATGGCTGTCCTAAGACTCCCTTAGGCCTATTCTGTCTTTTGGAGCCATTCTGTCTTTTGGAGCTTTTCCCCTACACCACCGGATCCTCCTTAAACCACCCTGTGGATTTGATAAAAGTAGCCACTTTCGTTAGCTTCATCCGGGAAACCTCCTCAATGCTGTCAAGAAATGCGAATACAAGAGTGGAGAAGCTTTTTCTGTATAGAGCCATGTACCCATACAGGAGGTGTTCCACTGTTTCCTCTTCCTCGACATCTTGACAGCTCCTACAAAAGTCATAAAGGCTCGATATAAATGTAGCGGTGTGCTAGGACTAGAACTCTGTGGTATTCAGGTAGAAGCGTGTAGATTGAAGTGTGCCTTACTCGTCATATCTGAAAAACTTCCTAAGTGTAGTTCGTAGTTAAAGAACATAATTTATACCAATTCAGAGACATTTGTTTAACTTCCAGTCAGCATAAAATCACACCTAAAAGCTCTACGCTATGCATATGCTTAATCCTGTCTGATTGTGACTATGTTTTTCGGGCACTGTTTTCAAGGGTCCAACTACATCAAACCCACTATCTACGTTATAGGATGGTGCATAAATGACGCCAAGCGCATTAAACCGATTAAAAGTGATCTGTTAATCATAATCAGAGCATAGACAACAAAAATTCACTGATGGAGCGATGTATCGCAAGTAACATTCTCGTACAGAGTTAATTCTATGACAGGTTAATAATAATAATAATTAACTCCTACGGTTCCACGAAGGAGCAAAGGGATAGAATCTCAATAATTAGAGCTTCTACAGGGAAATATAGCATTTGAAAATCTGCCACTTATTATATTAATAAAACTTATTCTTGATGCGAGGGTACAAAAAGTGAATTTCATACTCAACAAATTCGAGAATTTTCAAAGCGCTCATCAGCGCTGATTCTAGTCTTGTAAACTGAAGTAAGGTGTAGTGTCTCACTTTATCACAGTTGTGGAAGATCTACCAAGATTTTTAGAAATTTTCCAATCTGCCACAATTACCACGAATAGCACGCTTCCATTTTCTTCATTTTTTTCTTCTCTGCTCTCATAGTTTCCTCAACAATGTATGCAAATAATAATGTCCTTACTCGAGATAAATGCATACAGAAATGGTTTATCTCAGTGTCTCCAGAGACATTAAGCACTTACACATTCGAGAAATTTAAGCACTTACATATTCGAGAAATGACCATATCTTAATTCAGAAACTGTTTCCGCCCAGGAATGCTGTGCCGGGACTGATGGTCTCTCTCCCTCGACGTTTGAAAGTGTAAAAGAGTTGGCTGTATCCGTCACTGGGGTTGGGTAAAAGTAGTTTTGCTATTCGGTTTCCTCAGTGATTGAAAGTATAAGAGCTGGCTCTCCGTCTTCCATGACGATTGATGGGTAAGATTTGACTGGACCACAGGTGGTTGAATAAAAAGAGATCTGCTTTTCGATTTCCTCAGTGTAAGAGCCAGGACCGTCTCCCACGAAGATTAATTAGTAAGATGCCGAAGCAGCTTTCCTTATCGGCAAGGAATGCTGCTTACTTGTCTCGGGGCTTACGAACCTAAAATATACCACGATGTAGCAAGGGGAATTTCCCCGGGCCATTTCGAGGGAATTTGTGGGGTGTCTCGCAAGCCATGGAGAAACCACCCAGGGAGGGTTGGCGGCGTGAACATGGTGAACCCACCTGAAGGAGGGTTCACATTAGGAGGAAATTATGTGGTAACTAATAGCGGTTTAATTCACAAACCCCGAACTATTCTATTACTGCAGGAACGCAGTCATCAACATTAGAAGAGGTTGAAGGACAGGAATGTTTTAGCTCGAAAAATAGTGAGGGAAACAAGTTTAAAATCTCCTACGCTTTTTTCAGAAATACTTTGAGGACTACCCTGGTAAAATGGTTCTGTTATGGTAAAGTTCTTCTCTGATTATGTACGCTTCCAGATCATTTCCCCAAGACCATTCCTTTATTCAGGTTTTTACTGTTTTGTTTCACGCTTTTAAGTGATCGTGCATATTTACAAAGAGTGTGTATACTCTTTTGGCTTTAATGTTTCAGACAGAGTTAACTCTAAGAAAGTCTTCAAATGCACAATTCTAACTCTGCGCCAGAGTCCATTTAATTTCGTAGGACTATTCGCATATTGAAAGATGTTCCATTCTAGCCCCATTTTCCATTGTGGTTGTTATTATCTTTGAAGTCAAAGATATCTCCAGAATTCGTCAGATTTATTGTACTCTCTCTTTTTATCTCTATATCTCTCTCTTTATCTCTTTATCTCTTTCTCTCTCTCTTTATCTCTCTCTCTTTATCTCTCTCTCTCTCTTTATCTCTCTCTCTCTTTATCTCTCTCTCTCTCTCTTTATCTCACTATCTTTATCTCTTTCTCTCTCTTTATCTCTATCTCTCTTTCTCTCTCTATTTATCTCTCTTTATCTCTTTATCTCTATCTCTCTTTATCTTTCTCTCTTTATTTCTCTCTTTCTCTTTCTTTATATCGCTCTCTTTCTCTTTATCTCTTTTTCTCTCATTATCTCTCTCTCTCTCTCTTTATCTCTCGCTCTCTTTATCTCTCTCTATCTTTATCTCTCTCTCTTTATCACTCTCTTTCTTTATATTTTTCTTTTTCTTTATATCTCTCGCTTTCTTTATACTTTCTCTTTATCTCTCTCTCTCTCTCTGTCTCTCTGAGTTCATTGTAATAATAACGCTTTTTTAAATTGTTACAGACACAATTTGTATCTGAAATTCATGCAGTCATCTCCTGCTCCAAACCGTTGGTCACTTGGACGGCGCGTGACGCTATACAAGAGGCTCGAGAAGCTTGTGGTGGACATGGCTACTTGAAGGCTGCAAAATTGGGTGATCTGCGCAATGATCATGATCCTAGCTGCACTTACGAAGGGGACAACAACGTGCTCGGACAACAGGCATCAAACTGGTTACTGCGGCAGTGGAACGACAATCCTGAAAGTCCTGTGGGAACGGCAAATTTTATTCGCAATCGCAAACGAATATTGCAGCTTACCTACGAGGATGTTTTGAAACAGCATTCGCTGGATTCGATAGAATGTAAGTAGGCTGTAATTAATGTCCCGTCCTGCTTTCATTAACCTCCTTCGATGTTTCTTGCAGTTGTTTTGCATTGCTACGAATGGCTGCTTTGTCACCTGCTCGACATAACCTCGAATCGGATATCTAAGGATATCGCAGACGGTGCACACCGTTTCGATGCGCGCAACAACTCCCAAGTGTACGGAGCGAGAGAGCTGTCCTCAGCTTACGCTGAATATTTCGCCCTGAGTCGTTTTTGCGAGCGCTACAAGCGACCCGACGTAATGGAGGAATACGCCCCGGTGCTGAGGCTACTCTTTGCCGTTTACGCGATGTGGTGCTTAGACCGCCACATGACTACTTTCTATGTGGGTGGATTTGGCCGCAGTCCCACCTTTGCCAGTCTGATACGGTCCCATCTACTGGTGAAGTGTGGCGAACTGAAGGACTCGGCTGTGTCGGTGGCGGACGCTCTGGCGCCGCCTGATTTCGCTCTCAATTCGGTCATCGCCAAATCGAATGGACTTTTGTATGAGAACTTACAAAGCGAATTTATGACCCACCAAGGAGCTTTTGAGCGGCCCCTTTGGTGGAAGGACATAATAATTCCTGACGCTAAGTCAAAGCTTTAAGTGAACCTTTGAGAGGATAGAACTGCATTTTCCTACCGCGATGTACTATTCAACTATATACTTGGTTACGTTAGTGTAGATGGGGTCGTAGTCATGTTTGTAGATTGGGTCTTAGTCATGTTTAGGCCACCGCAATTTGTAAATTGACATTGATATTTTGGGTAGTTTTAGTTATCCTTCGGACTTTTAGATGCACTTAAAAAAATTATGGTATATATTTATATAATTTTTTCACTGGTATTTTATATATCTATATATAAATGTTAAAATTGTTATTGCCATCTTTGGGCAGTTATAATGTATTTTATCTGTTAATCGGTTAAGCAAATCAGA
Organism: Clusia tigrina; assembly: GCA_920105625.2. Taxonomy (NCBI): domain Eukaryota; kingdom Metazoa; phylum Arthropoda; class Insecta; order Diptera; family Clusiidae; genus Clusia; species Clusia tigrina. The sequence continues at coordinate 35,986,863 of OV050033.1, read as the reverse complement.
AAACAAATTAAATTGAAAAACAACTGTAAACATTCATTGAGTTTGATATTTGCTCGCCACTTCCCCAAGTTCGAAGTGTGTACCCGTTACTTTCTTGATTTACTTGTGTCCTGTACATCTTTCGACCAAAACTGTATCCCTTGGATATGAGCTAAAGCGCATTACAAATTACTTATTAATTCGATAACTCTGTGTATATATTTTTGATATTATTACTTGTTATTGCCCGGCGTTGCGGGGTGTCTGCGAACATGTCCTTCGGAGGCACTCAATGTAATGCCATTGACCTTTACATTAAAAATTTGGCCTACAATAGTGCACTAAGGTTAAAAGCGACATGTTGCTGGGCTGAGTGACCCTATGGTCATGGTAGGATGCTATATGCAATGCCGAGGGAACTAACACAACAACATACTACATAGTACCACACCTAGACTTTAAAAAGGACTTCACGGTTAGAGTTCCTTCAACAGAAGAGTGGTCCACGCAACAAATAGAAACGAAATACAATATATCCATTTATACAGACGGGTCTCTATTTCTCTGGGCGCCATCAAGAGGGGCATCATTGCATTAAAGTAATGTTGATTAGAAAGCGTACGTTTTACTCCATTAACAATTCAATCAATGCAAAAATGGAATGAAATTGTTTTTCTAAATGAACAACAATTCAATGTTAATTAAGTTGAAACCTGTAAAACTTTAGAAAATTTGGTAAATCTTTGAAAAACCCAAGAATGAGAAAAGCATTCTCTTATTCTTGAAAGCACCCGAAGTTGATCCACCACACAAATCGAAAACGAGTATTTATTTGGCAATTAGCAAACAAAATCAAAATAATTTATTCAACTATAAGAAAACTTCTTCTTTGTATAAGTAAACGGCGTATAAATTAAAATTTATTTATTGATACCTCCATAATATTATATTGCCATTAACTGCCCTAGTATAGACAAGGTTAGGTTGGTTTGGAGTGGCAGAGCCTTTTCCATGATAGGTCACTTGAGTACAATTAAAAAAAGGCTCATAGTGATATAATAATAAATACCGTCGTATTTCCTCCATTTCTGCGTGGGGGAACATAGTGACTGAGTGTAGGGAGGAACTTAGGGCTCTGCTCTTCATGCTGACATCACAAACATCTGGCTTTCAGGTCATAGGAATATCGATGAGAAGGCTGATGAATTGGCGTGCTGTATCTGTTTCTCTCGGTGCGATCAAGATGGGCATATACCTGCACTGTCTCTCCTTAGCGGGTAGAAGATGGAGGCCACTTACAACGTGCTATACATCCCGGGCGACCTGGCCAGTCTATAATATAGCTAGGTCAAAGGATCTTATAAACAGGGAGCGAAGAAACACTAGCCGACTCACGGTGGCCTTTACAGGTCACTGGCTAGTAGGTATTCAGGCGGCGAAAAGGCAGAGTCCTTCAATATCCATTGTAGAAATTGTAAAAACTTGGATGAGCGGGAAACAATAACTCACTTTCTTTGCAAACGCCCAGCTTTGGTGGCTGTAAGAAATAGATCCCTAGGAAACAATTTTCTGGCAGGACTATAAGACCTCTCGGTTGTAAAACCGATTCTACAAGGTGGCATGAGGCAGGATTTGGCGATTTGGAATCAGTTAGCCACAGTGCAGGAGACAGTTAATTTATGTTGATAATGTGAACATTCCACTTCAGTATTTGGATCCAGATAAAAATAAAAATGTTCGTAATTCAGACATCTTCTAAGTCATCCCATGTTACTTCGGATAATGTCGAAATTAGCTCTTATGCTTTACAAGTATCTGTTTCTTAATCTTTTTTGCTGAATTTATATTGTGTCTTGAATTACTGTCATAGGAATATTATTTATAGAACAAAGTATAGGAACACATAGTACTAAAATGAATCCTTGTGATCCTGGGATACTAATTAGGGCATCATCTATCAACAAAAAGTCCGTAGCCTACCTCGAAGATAATCTTGTAAAAAATTGATAAAAGAAAATGTCCTCAAATATTTTAAACCAGGAGATTTCTTTTTCATTTTTATTAAATATATCGAAATTTTCAGGGTACGACGTCCTTGGAAATGTTGACATCTGTTAATTTGTTAGTGCAGTTATTAATTACCAAACCAGCCAAACCAAAATATTTAACTTGAAAGTGTAATAATTTAAATAATTTAAGTTGCAATCGGAGGCCCCGCTGGATTGTGCGGATTCGTACCGCTGAATTCTGTAATAATTAAACAATCTGACTGTTTAAATTAGAACAATTGGCTTTATTGCTATTTACATTTACAATTATTTATTTAATCTCGCTACAACTGCTGCCTGTTGTTAACACAATGTTCACTCTGCTACTATCACTGGTTAACTGATTGTTACTAACAAGCTCTTCACTCTGCTACTATCACTGATTAACTGCGTCGATGTCAATTGCGTGGCGGCTTATACACTTCTTGTGTGCCAGAACTTCCACTAGACTTTAAACACAGTTTCGCATGCCTTCTCGCGTGTATATTTTAGGGGTTGAAAAGGACAAATAGAGCGTACCCTAAAAGTATGCAATCATTTATGTTTCAGTATATATAACAACATATATAACCGCATTTCGTAAACATAACAAATCCAACCTTGACACGATACTTGAGCTTTACTTTTTGATGTTAAGATGTTAGCGGAAATCTACGGAATCTGTTGCCATTTGGGACGATCTTATGTTTTCAGCTGAAACATCAGCAGCAGATGTTATTAGCCGAAACCTTGTCCTTATAGATGACTCGCCTAGGACTAAAACGAACCATCATCACAGGAGCGAAGTTTTGATTGACTTTCTTGACGTTAGTTCATCAAGCCAAGCAATTTTTCAATACAAGTTAAACTGCCTTCTCAAATGACGTTAACTTACAACATATTAAATATATTATGGGTGTTGTTAATAACGGGAAATATGATATAAGGAAATCTTCCAATAAGATGCTATTATGTTCAAGTGCAATTATAAAGCATTAAATCCAAGTGGGCACACTCGAGCACCATTTCCAATATGTATTACAATATTACCATGTATTCGCCATAATTATAATTAACAGTTGAGAATTTTTCCTACTCCCCTGTAAAGCCAGTAGCCCAAATGTCTCCCTACTACAATGCTTGACACTGGTTTGAGCTTTCCCACGAATTACACACCCACATACTTAGATTCTTTTCGAACGGCGTCGCATCAATTAACTAATTTCATGAGGCGATAAAAAATTCATTTTATTATTGTTTACGTAATAAGCCGGAGAAACACCTCAGGCAATTCGCCACCAAGGCGGATAAGGTGGCAACGCTGACGAGTGGGTGATTCCCAATATAAAATACAATGCGGAATTCTGGCACTCTAACTTTGATGCGCGATACGATTTGACTGAATTTCTTTTTTGTAATTTGATTAGCATACTCGGCGGCAGCAGCAAACGCAGCAGTAGTAGGAGATCAAAGATTTCTCTTTCGGCTGCATTAATAGCTACGATAACTTTTACTTAGTACATAACTCAGAGGCGATCCAACACCTTGTCAGTGAGGTGGCAGACACTCGTATATTTAGTCAAAATTGGTGAACATATTTTTTGCTTCTGTTCCAACGATCCACTATGACTTCCTGAGGTCCACTATGACTTCCTGAGATCCACTATGACTTCTCAGTGATTCCACAGGTCGGAAGTGGTTTTAATCCTGAAATATTAGTTAACATTAGGTACATCATAATTACTTAGGTCTGCAAGGGCTTGGGGGAATGAGTACTAGCAATCCACCTGCAATCAGGCCTTCTATTTGAAGATGATTATAACGCTCTACTCTCACTCCAATAAAGTATTAATTTATTGTTTGCAATGCGGGATTTTGTTGGAACTGAACCGAACCGAGTTCTGAGTAAGAATTAAGCGTAAGTGTGAATCAACACAAAATGATCTTAAGTCTTCGATGATTGAATCAGAGTTCGAATAATTATAATGAAAAATTTAATTGCAAAAGTCGTCTAAATACTGAAAATTTGTGCAACAATTTAAAAAGCTAAGTCGAGTTAAGTTTTTTTAAAGCCTTTTGAAAAATATGGTGGAACGGGTCTCTAAAGACAACATTTTATTTTCCAGTGTTGTTGTAACATCCTCGAAATTCTGACTTCTACCTTCTATCTTAGAGGAGCCGACATAAATTTATTCATTCATTCATTTCTAAGACGATTCGCAGAGTGTTGAATGCATGCTTTGGGATACTGAGAGGATTAATAGTCGTAAGCCGTAGCTTTCTGGTGACTATTCTGAACTGTAATGATTCTATTATAAGAAAAAGGCATTTAATTTATATATCCATCCTTGTAAGCGAAATAATCTATTTTCTTATTGAGCCGGATTCAGAGGGGATATGCCCTGAACGAACATGGACAGAAATCAAAAATACTTACTTCCTACCATGATTAGTCCCTAAATGGAAATATAGGGCTATACCCTACTTATATCTTTATACCATACTTATATCATTATAAGTCCATTGTTGCTTAGCGTGTCTGGGTAGATAATGGCGGTGGTTTCAGGAAGTAATAACTGGGCTCACTATAAAGTGCGCACTGTTCGTGTATTAGCGACTCAGTTCCCTCTCTACGGAACAACGTCGAATGTATTAACCAAATTGAATGAAAAATTTGGTTAATACATTTTACAATATTTCTGTTAGTAACTGAAATCTTACCTCACCTCAGTGGGCAGTTATGTTGAGATATCCATTGAACAAATTCAGCTAGGTATCAACTGGAGGCGATGTGGTTCCATGTCTTCAATTAAGATCTAGTAATATTACAAATCTTCGAAAGGGTGAAGTCATCCCGAAAAGCAGCCCATTGAATCCACCACTATCTTATTACTGGCAAGTATAATTATTGGGAGTTGTGGCGTCATTTTACTACTCTCTCCACTTCCTGAAATAGGAAAGTTTTAGTTTATTTGAGGTTTTTTTTTGAATGAAAATACTGAAAGTATTTAGTCTCTAAGGGGTACCTCAGATGTAAGGAGTTTTCATACCGAAATTCCGCCCATTAGCTCCACCAGTGATATCTAGAAGCTTAGCGGATTTGTGACGCAGTTTCCTCCGCACGGGCTCCACTCCCTCCCTGAGGCACGAATATTTTAACTTATTTTACATTTTTTGTTAAGATGACTAAAAATAGAAAAAAAAACTCCGAAGATGTTGTAGTTTAGCACGGATGGGCAGAGCTGGTTCAGCCTGCTGAGTGCTGGTAAGTGCTGCGTCGTTGTTGTGCTGCTGCTGTTGGCATTACTCATTTGCTTGTTGCTAGTATAAGAGGCCGTTCCAGTACCTGTTTCGCTTATTCGTCCAACAGTTGGTGCGCCGTCAACACCCAGTCACTATTTAAGCCGCCGTTTAACACTTGCAAGAACTGTTCTAACCGAACATTGAGTTGGAGCCGACAACTGTGTAAGCGAGAAAGCTGACGCTGAACTCTTGTTTTTGTTATTGTTTTTGTGCTTCCCAAGCAGAAAATTGTGAAAATTATTGCTATAGATTTTTGAAAAATATTAAATTGGCCAATTTGCGGCGCAATTTACGTCGCGGTGGCGAGGAAAGTGTGCGAGCAGTTGAAGTAGCTGGCTTGGTGCCCGGTCTCAGCTGGTGCTGACGGTGGTGGCGATCTTGAGCGTTATCTGCCCACTGCTGCAGACATTGAAATTCTAGTGTCAATGCTAGCCAGGAATGTTGTTGTGTGTGGTTGTTTGTTTTTCACTGATTACGGCGGCTCTGTTCGCCAGTGTTGATGCCAACATTATCCGTGAGAATCGCTGTGATTTTTTAGTTTTGTAGCGACAGCGACGGCATCAGTGACTTTGTTTACAAATCGCAATTTCCAGCAACTTTTTACACAATTTCAACTCACTGTAAGTTTGTCGAGAAGTCACTTCCTGGCGTGTGTAATTCGTGTCTGTGTGGTGAAGACGATTCAAGTACGAGTATCTCAGGCTTCAAGTGAACGTTCGAATGTGTCTATCAGTGCTTTAATGACGTCATACATATACTTAAAGAGATTCATTAAATTTATATAAGTGTGAATTCAATTAAAAGAGTGTTACACTCAATCAGTGAGAAAGAAGAATAGAAAGAGTTTAGGAAGGGGTGAGAGGAAACAGCGGTGAAAGGTGTTTATTAATAAATACAAATTATTCTTTATTATTTACACAAAGCTGCTTCTGTTCAGAATTTGGCAGAGCAATTCTATGGGAATGACATCACAAATAACCGGTCTCAGACTTCGGTTGGAAAGATGGGTTCGCCGCAAAGCTACTTGGTCTCTTCGCGGGACTTTCCAAATTGTATAGGCTCAATTTATGCCTAGTCTCAATTTATGAGTGTCTAGTTTATGGTTAATTAATATGCATTTTTATGAACTAAAATACTTTTGGGACAAAAATAAAAGCAACATCATTTACAGAGCTGAGATTACAATCGCCTACGACCATAAATTGAAGCAACCTATTCGTCATTGCTGGTTGTTGATTTTGTATCCCTGTCAAAAGCCGCACAGTGGGCCCGATCGTAGAATTTAGCTGAATAAACAATTTTAAGACTTGGTTGGACTTCGAATGCCAACTGCGACAAAGTACTTGGATTTTAAGAAATATTTTTTTTTTTAATCAATGAAGTATTCTAACAAAAATATATTCAATTTAAAAACATCTTCGTCTTTATGACCCACCGCGGAACTTATCAGTTGATTGTTCACAAGTGCGGATTATAAGAATACATAAAATTATATAATTTTAGAACGGATCATAATAATCCATAGATTTTAAAATAGAATTTCATTTACAAACTAATATGTAAACACTTCTGTGATGCCTCCTATACTCGTATATTGTCAACAATTGCCTATCGGTACTTTAAGAGTGGCATAATTCTTATGTATAAAGAATCTTTCAGATGCAATATGGCTTGGACACCTGAGTCCAAATGAATTTTCAATACACCATTGTTGAAATTGTTCCCACAAAGAAACATTTACTAGGATAGTCCAATTATAACGAATATGACAGCAGTCCATGACCACTAGTGTGAAATATTTACAGTATCAACATCTCTTGCTCTGTGTTTCACTCACTATTTGAATGATCGAATCGACTTCTTGGCTGATAACAAAGCACTTTCAATTTTATAGAAATTATAAGTTGTGAAATTGAGTTAGCACAGAGCATTCCCATTGCCGGGGAGAAATTAATTTCATCACATTTTTATTGTTTACATCAATCAAGTTAAAACCAAATAAATTAAAGCCTTCTTTTCCCATCCCAAATAATAGAAACCCAATTAGCGGTCTTGTAGCTATTAATATGTGGTTGGTTATTGGCATTTTTAGCAGGTGTTTTAGCTGAGACATATTATTAACAGTTTGATCCGGCCATAATTTCTATTCCATTCTATGTTCGACGCTTGAACAGGAAAGAAGCTCATTCGAACAATCTTTGACCTTCATTTGAACACTTGAACTACGAGTCTACTTTATAAAATTGTGATTTAATAGAGAAGAATTTAGCATTGTTACTTAGTAAAAAGAATCAACTGCCTATCCAATTATCAGGTTACACAACCGATAACAAATTGTGGTGCAAATTTACTTTTCAAACTTCGTTGAGGCATCAGGAATACTGTCACCGTTTGTACTAAAATTCCAGATTATATTGAATAGTACAGAATTCGCAATTGTCTTTTATTAGAAATTGCATTCTAAGCGAGACTAGCTTTGAGGGTCATATAAAAGATTACACCCTGCCTCCGTTTATAATAGCACAATCAAATGATCAATTGATTAGCTATCTGCACGAGCTTCTCATTGCTTGTAGACTTGGATGATCCGGGACTCGTTACTCAGACACTGCACAAATAATTATAATTAGCGAAATAGTGTTGCGTCAAAAACTTTGTGAAAACAACATTAATTTGTTAATTTAATTATAGTAGAATGTACGTTTTAATTAATGGAAATTTATAAAGCCATGAAGTGCGTATGTGGGAATAAATAAGTCGTAGGATAACTTTCCGAACAACTACAAACACACTTAAAACATGGTGATAATCAATAAAACTGTTTGATAATTTGTATGTTTATTAAAGTTACGAGTGAGATCAATGCTAATAGCTTCGTTTAGTATTATAGACACACCCTTTCAATATATTCGAAGTGTTTTTGTACTAATCTCTTACAAATGAAAAAGTTTTAAATTTTAAATAAGATCAGCAGTTGATTGAAGCTAATCTTGAAGAATACCTGAAAGAGGTCAATGGGGTAAAATATGCCTGCAAACAATAGAAATGCATACGGCAGGAGTAGAAGGAAATATTAAAATGACAATATATCTATAGAGAAGAAAGGAAAGGTGTGGGAATCAGAGAACACAGAGAAAATAAACTCTTTTTCGCTGCCAGCGTCCGTAGCGGACTCACCACGACTGTGAGTGGATTCACCATGATTCTGAGTGGATTCAACACGATTTTCAGTGGATTCATGTACAACGTCCGTATGCTTTATTTCGCTGCTTTGGCCGTTTGACGTTTAAGGTTCTTTACTCTGTATACTCTGGCTGGAATATCCCTCGATCTCTCTCCCTCTATCTCTCTCTCTCTCTCTCTCTTTCTCTCTGTTTCTGATTTATAACAACCGAGTAGGACTTTCAAAAGGATTAAAATTTTCAAACAAAGCTAAAGTTGCTCTGCATTTATCTGAGAACATATTCAGTTTTATATACTTTCTAAAATTAAAATTCTGAGGCTCACCATTTTTCACTACCTTAACCGAACTATCCCCCATCAGCATTAAGGGCATAGCCAGGTTCCTTTCGGAATCACAGTGGTTCCCAAAACTCTAGACGGGGGAGTCGCGTCGTCTTAGTGTGGTATCCCAATGAGCCATTATATGTGCTTAAGTGTGCTTTTGCGTAGAAGGCTGCCACTCCTACCTACCTACCTATATACTTTCTTACGAATTTGAGTCGTGAATCGTAACAATTCTATAAATGCGAATAATGCATTCAAAGTTTGCGATATCATAGTGTCTGTGCTTAAATAAACCACTGATGAACAAAGACACAGTTGCAACATCACAAAAACAACCCGAATGGTCCTCCAGAAACATGTTATTTTATAGATATAATTATCAACATAGTCTGTAGTAGCTACGACTTCAGAATTTTAATACCAAAAAAATATATCGTATGATTTATATTATTATCTTTGTCCAGATAATTCATCATGTTAAAATTTTTGCTACTTTGTATAGCAATAGGAACGATGAGCTCCGAAGCATGTGAGTGATTATAGTACATAAATATAGTACTAAAACTAACATAAAAATATATCTTTGTTTTGTTAATTTCCACAGCACAACGAAATAATAAACGCTCTGGAGGCAGTGGAAGCTACGCCAGTAGCGGTGGATATGCTGGAGCAGGTGGGTACGCGGGTTCATATGATGGCAATGATGATTATGATGATTCTGGTACCGGTGATTTTACAGGCACCGGTTTCGGCTACGCACCCGACTACGGTTTTATTGATCCGTACTTGTTCCATCAGCAATTGACCGCGCAAATTTTGGCACAGCAGGCCGCGCAAAATCAGTGAGTTCTTTTGTTTTTCCTAAATATTGCTTAGGTGCTGGTTTTTGGTGGTTCTTTCACTAATACTATTTTCCTTTAACAACTTTTCCTACTAATTTTATGCATATCTGTAGTGCCCTTGCTTCAACCTTTTCTGCAGGTGACGCTTTTGTTAGAGCCGAAGCTTCCTCGTTACCAGACGGCATGTAAATATTTACCATTTACTAATAACTAGAGTGCTTCCTTGCAATGATTAATCTACAATCGAAAACTATTTATAAACAATTGAAAAATGCAGCTAAATTCAATTTCCCCTCTCGCAGGCAAATTCAGCAACAGATTGCCCAGCAGCAGGGCTTCTACGATGGCCACAGGCATCAATCACATAACTACAACAAGGGGGGTCATAAGTCGCATCGTTATGCACCCAATTATGCTGCAGCGAGTGGATCAATTGGACCAGGCGGCTTTTATCAGACCGCTTTCATCAGTCCGGAGAATCCAGTAAGTATTTTGGGAGCTGTGTGTTTGCTTCGTCGCTTCTAATTGTAATTTCAATACTTGTGTGTGCACAGGGAAATCCGAACATCAACAACAGATTTTCGGGTAGTTCCGGCCCGGGAGGTTACAAGGGCGTCTCTGTTAGTTCTTTCAGCTCTAGTTCCGATGTCGATGGTAAAAGAACGAGCCAACGTGGTGCACAAACTACGGTGAACGATAATGGCAGAGTCACCACTTACAGGGTGAATTCATAATCTATGTGTCCCTGTGTTTGAATATATCTACGATATTTATTTCATATATTTGCCTATGCAAAACACGTAAACATATGTTAATCACTTTTCAAAATGTAATACTTACCCATAAAATATTTAAATTTATTTTTTATACATATATAACTCTAATACGATGAATGTGTTTAATATTAATCCATATATTCCATTGCAATCGCCGGAGAACGGCAACTGCACATTAACAAAGAATGTGTGTATAAGATTAAAGTTTAAGATTAAAGGACCAGGGTGTCCTACATGGCACTTTAATTGCAGTAGGATATGGTTTGGTGAGTTTACAAGAAAGCTTTGTACGCTTGTGGCTTTTTTTACTTTTGCGCAAAGAGGTCAAATCATTGAAAACACACGAGAGGGTACGCACCCTCTTGAGTTTAAGATTTTTACTCACTAAAACCACCTCCATAACCCAACAAGTTCCGCTAATCCACAATGGCCAGATAGGAATTTAAGGAGGATATAAAAATGGCAATTCGACGGAGACATGGTCACAAAGCGACAGTGTTATTTTTGATTTCCACCTTTATTTGTAGTCGTTGACACCATATTAAAATTATAATACGCTCAACGAAATGGCTGTACAAGGGGCAGATATAAAGCATTGAAATTCCATGTCCTTCTTTAAGGAGCATTAAAGTTTAAAGTACTAAGTATAAAACTACTGTTTATGTCACCACTCTTATATGGCGTACATAAGCCTGCATTCAGCATTATTCTACGGTTCTTTAGCGAGGGGAGGGGAATAAGTTTAAGGCGACTCAAGTAAGACCGAAGAGTTGAAATTCGACTTCCAAGAAAAAGAGCGCAGGCAAAAGAAAGAGGGCACAGGCAAATTTAGGCTCATTCAATGATGTCGCTTCAAGCCAACTCAGAATTTGATTCAGGTGCAAACAAATCATATTGCAACTAAACCGCATCATCTCATTTATGAATAGAGTGTGAAAAAAGGAAGCGCCCAGTTGTATGCTAAATATTTTGTGCTCGATCAAGATATTTGAAGTAAAGTGACGCACAGTGCCAGATTTTCACTATTTGACTGGACTAAGTTCATAACTCGGAAACTGTATAAGAGGAAATTTATCGACCTTATTGCACACATTATGTCCATATCCCATAAAGTAGTTGAAAATAAAACAAATACTTCTAAAAAATTAGTTAAATGTCTGGCCAAACAAAGTTTTATATATGGAAGAAGACCTATTGAGATAAACGTTTTTTAATAAAAAGTTAATTATACAAATCTGAAATTACACCATCTAAATAGGCAATGTCAAATTCTTTATCTTTTCGTTTTTGTAGACAAATATATGGATCCGAAGATATCATAAGCCTAAAAAAAGGTCTTGGTCGTGTCAATCCGTGATGTTTTCGTGGGATTTTCAGACCATAGCGCCTAGCATATTTATTTCTGGCCTAATCAGCCTCTTCCGGCATTTATCCTGTTGGAAGAATACAGTGATCAAGAACTTATTTTATATGCCAAATGACTTATTGAACCCTAATTAATGAATTCTGACGTGCAAAGTTCCCCCTGCTCTTGACATATTATTTAACAGTATATTTAATTAATAATGGATTCAGCTCATTTTTGGCTTAGCAGCCATCTAAATAAGGATGAGGAGAATACGTTCCAGACTGTTACATCTAGAAAAACACTCTTTCTGCATTGGTTTATGGTGTGAGATTTAATTTTTGAAATGTGATAGGCGAGCCCGTTACCGTCAATTGAGCCCATTAAAGATCATCATATTTGGTCTGTGATTATTTGATTCCCAATTGACGAGACATTGTACTGAAAGACATGTGGTTCAACAGGATGGCACACCGTACCATCCAAAGTATTGGCAATAATACTATCTCACGAAATGGACAAGTATATTTGACACTTAGATGGTGCCATTTAACGCCACTGGACTATTTATTGTGAGGATTTGTTGAGTCGCTGGCCTATGCTATAAACTAATGACGACATTGCACGCATACGGCCCCAATTACTGGGAAAAGTACCTCCAGACTGGGCTTCCAGGAGACGCTGTAAGAGAAGTAGTCAGTTGGTCATTTGTTGACAAATCCCTCGTGTATAGAAATATAACAGCTGGTCTAGTATAGTGCCCTGGGGCACTCCAGCTCAGATTTTGTGGGTGTCCGATATTTGGGTTTGTCTTTAAATTGGCGAACAAAAAGGTAGGTTTAGGTGCTCATTTAGGTCTGAATTTTTGCCATTCTCGTCTAAGTTTTCATTTTCTTTTATCATCTCTTAATGTGATTTGGTGCTCTCGTGTATTGATTAGCAGCGTTTTCAACAACTGATGTGGTGAGTTTAACTGAAGTGGTAAGTATTTGAGTGAATGTCCGCAGTATTATGTGGACAACGCGTATGGTTTTAAGAGTCACGACATATGTTCTGAATTTCAACCTGTTTGTTAACCGATTGGTAAATTATATGTTTTGGTTTCTAGTTAAGGTTGGGAGGTTACCGTCAACATAACTGGCGAATCGTCAGGAGAGAGGTCGTAGCAAGCTTCCACTGAAATTAGTTCACTACTATTAAATCTAGTATTTTACTACGATCAGGTTGGATTTCCATACGAAATAAAATCCATATTGCTTTTCTGACCCAGTTATTCAAATGGTTGCGTACTTTTAGGTGTAATAAGTCTTGAACCCCAGTGCGTGTGTTTGTCTTTTCGTAGTCTTTCGCAACAAGAAATCTGTTTCCAAGGCTATTGAAATATTAAAGGGCATAAAATAAGTTTTGCAATACAAAAAATGAATGTCATTTAATTATTTTTTATGCGTTTCATTAAAAAGTTCATTAAGTTGTGGAGCTCTTAATAAGAACACATCTACGTGGGGATTTTATTTTTCATAATCCTAGGTTATTACATCTTTTATATAATTAAATTTTAACTACACTAGTTTTTTTCAGGGAGGTTATTAAAAGGAGAACGTAGTTCACAAGATTTATCCGTGAGTTTGATTGTTGATTCGTGGATTATTCTAACACCTCCCACAAGTTGAACACATACAGCGAAAATCTATAAAATTATTTATGATCTCCGCTTAAAAAGTAGTAGTAAACCACACGTTCAGTCAGCTTACTCATTTCACCAACATTAAGTTGTGGATGCTGCTTCATTCTTGAAGCAATTGGTTTTCAGTCTAAAAAGAGGTAAGTCTGCCTAAGCTCCAAACAGCGTTTCAAGTAGGAGGGTGACAATATTCAGCACAAAAAGCGTCTGCTTTTGAAACCGAATTGGAATGAATCCGTTTTGCCAACAAATAAATATTGCACTCAATATTGTGTAAGAAGAGAATCCAGAAGATTTGACTTGCAATCTATTGCAAACTCTTTATAGTTGAACTAAGAGTAATCCAATATATTTTGCCAAAGAACCTGAAAACAGAACTTTGCATATGAACAAATGACTTTTTAATAACCTGAAAAAAATTCGATATATCTTCTACAATATAAATTGTATGTTAGAATTATACAAGGTGCACTCCAAAGTAAACAGGCATTTGTAAAGATAGGTACTTCTAGTGAGGCCATCTATTGCGTCAGAAAGGTGGATCCTGAATTTCACTTTATTTCATGACATTTGACATTAGAAGCGGAGTTATTGCGTCTGTAGTGTTATACGAGTATATGTTTGTGTCATCGGTATAAACATTGTTAGAACTGTTGTAGGTTGCTTATTCGATTTCCAACACCTTACCTGAATATCAGAACATCGTCAACGTAAATTGCGACAAACAACATACACTCCTTTCATAGTTTGAAATATATGCACTGGTCGACCTCACTCACAAAAGTATGCAACCATTTATGTTTCAATATGGTAAAAGGATGTTCCGCTGGAAATATGTCTTCCATGCTAATCAATATTTGTAAATACATATATATATATATATTTATATTTTTGTAAATTTATTATCCTTTTTATGTTCTCAAATCATTGTGAAATGTTTATATAACAGGATTAGGTATTACGAGGATGGATCAATGAGTTTTGACCCTAATATATAGCAACATTTTTGTTCTTTTCCAGAGAGGCTCTAATTTTTTTGAGCTATCTAATGGTAAGGCAGAGCAGGCACCGAGCTACAAAGCATAAGCACAGAATAAGAGAGAGGGATATCTGCTTCCACCTTATTGGAAAGTACTTCTTCAGCCACCTTTCGGAGTTGAAGGATACTTCAATACGAAGTATATTTTTATTTCCCAGAGCCAGTAAATGGTCCGCTTATGCGGGAAATAGAAAAGGACAAAAGTCTTTGTTGCACCACAATATGCCAAAGGTCTAAGTGGTGTCTTAATGGTCAGCCACGTTATCCAACCAACCAAAACCCCAATAGTAATTGACGTCCTGGTCTCCAAAATAGTCACTTCATGGTGAGATAGCCTCGTTATTTGACGTACATTTTTCCCGTGAATCGTGATGATTTGTGATTTTAGCGACTACCGAAGTGAGAACCGGTGCCTTGCCTTGTTGAAGCAACACGTTTTGCTTTACAAATGAGGAAGTTTTGTGGAGATTGCTGTCTTCAACGTCTCCAATAATGTTTGTTAGTTTGGTGTAGTTATCGTTCCAGCCTTCTCCATGTGGTCGAATACATCCTTGTTATCCCAAAAAACCGTTGCAATAATATTTCTGGCCGGCTTTGTCTCAGGAGAGTAGCAGTCGGTGCGACCACTTTTAAACTCAGCCACCTAAGGTGGAATATGATGATGCAGAGATCTCATAAACTTCGTCCAATTCGAGTTTAATTAGTGACGGCGTATTGCCTTTCAAATGCAAAAATTCTATCACAGTGAGATACTTCACTTTCTACATTTTGAAGAAATCAATGATGTTGATTATATGAAAAATTATATTAAATGCAAATGACAACAGCAACTTCAGCTTATAACTTCAGGGAAGGATTGTTGATGCGCAATTCCCAAGAGGGCATGCATCTGGCATCGCTAGGGACCTATTATGTTTATATGTGATATTCTAGGCCAGCCTAGGCAAGTGGATTTGTCAGTCACCATATAAGAAAAATGACGAATAACTTTCTAACAATTCCAAGTTAATAGAAATCCGAGGTATTCAATGCCAGTATAGAATACGAAGTGTGATCAAAAAATAAAGTATTTATTTATTCATCAACAACTATCTTGTCCCCTTCAAAGTAATTCCCCTCAGATATAATACACTTATGCCAGCGTTTTTTCCAATCCTCGAAACACTTCTGAAACGCTTTTTTTGGTATCGCCAACAGCTCCTGTTTCGATTTTTCTTTTATCTCCTCAATCGTAGCAAAACGCTTTCCTTTCATCGGTGTCTTCAGTTTCGGAAAGAGGAAAAAGTCAGCGGGGGCCAAGTCCGGTGAATACGGTGGTTGAGGCATGATAACGGTTTTGTTTTGGCCAAAAACAGCTCCTGAGCGATGTCCATGCGACGTTGTTTTGGCTCAAAATTTAGCAATTTTGGAACAATCTTCGCTGCCGCACGTTTCATGCCTAAAACATCCGTAAAAATTGTATGGCATGAGCCGAACGATATGCCAACATTATCAGCAACCTCTCTGATAGTGATTCGACGATTATCCAAAATAATTTTCTTCACTGCGTCAATGTTTTCATCGGTTGTTGACGTGCTCGGGCGACCAGGACGAGCATCGTCATTGACATCTTCTCGGCCTTCCTTAAACTGGTTATACCACAATTGAACTTGTGTTCTGCTCATAGAAGACTCGCTAAAGGCCACAGTCAACATTTCAAATGTCCTTGCGCATTTAATTTCATTTTTTACGCAAAACTGAATACAGTTTCTTTGATCCATTTTTCGAATAGTACAAAATCGAAGAGCACACCAAAACACGACTAACCTTTTTATCTGTCAAAAACTAACTGACAATCCAAAATGGTTGGTATTGGCAACATATATAACAGACATGGGTACCAACATAACAGAAAAAAAATGCGAACATCGAACATACGTAACTCACGAAAATATGAAAATAACGGTTATTTTTTGATCACACCTCGTATGTTTATCACATTATTCTACAGTCATTTCTAGGAAACTTCTTTCTATAATTAAATGAGACAAATTTTATAGGTATTTTTAAGAATTCATTTTGTTTTTTAATCGGAAAAGAGATAATTTGGTCTTGCGCCTTATTTGAGTGTTGAATGTAAATGTTTTTGCCAGCTACTACGACAATGAAAGAAAAAAACACCATTAATGTTTCCTGCTTGCTACCTCTTTTGCTGATCTGTTGTTCCATCTCATTGCAATACCAAGTCCAAAGTTTTCTAATGTATTTCCATCAGAAGCTATTTTAGCAAACACCTTGTTCCACATGAAGGTTTTTAGTTATGTTTCTACGCTTCCCTTTAGTTTTTTCAAACTTTTAAGGTTGGCTTCAATGAAATCTCGTAGAAACGAATTCCCAGATAGTAAAAGTATTTAGTATTTTATTGACACTATACTCGTATGAGTTATTACAATCATTATCGGCACTGCGCTATTCTCTCTAGGTCAATTCGTATCAATCAGTTCAACTCTCCCCCCGCAATATTCGGACACATCCAGTGTGTTATATTTCTATATTTTATTCAGTTTTTTTAATGGGTCCTCCGCTTATCAGTGAGCGCAATAAATACATGAACGATTATTTCTCAGAATTAAAATACGCGATTTAAAAGGACGGCATGAGACTCTGTATTTCAAGTTGAAATCCGAATTGAAAATCTGCTCCGTGTCTGAAGCTGAATTCATTAAAGAAAAGTTGGTGGTGGTAACAAGTCGTGGAACTACTACAATAAAAGTGAAATTGAGTTTGAATCAAAATGAAGTGCTTGATAATTTTGGCCTTGTGCCTTTGTGCTGTGTTGGCAGGTAAAGTTTTTCTTTTATATAATTGGGAATTTTTTACCAAAACTTGAATTGAATGTTCATTTGCAAAATTCATAAAACAAAAATGTGTGAGGACACTTTCATTGTTAGTCGGGTGGTCATGTCAGTCTTCACAACTGCAGGGGATGCAGTTTTAACATTCCGAGGGTGGTCAGTCATTTTACCTAGATAGCTCTCGTTGTGAGTCTCACAAGGACAGAGAGAATAACCCAGTTAGTTCTATAATGAATTTTCATGCCTGTAAACCGAAAATACCCAAACAAGTTTTGAGTTCTTTAAGGAGGCTGCAAATGGCCACAGCTCACTCGTGTCATAGAATCATAACAATAACTGAGAATTTAAGAATCCAATGGAAAGTGCATCTGACTTCTGGACTTTTTACAAATGAATGTTGACGAAATAGAGAATCGACAATCAAGGGGCTTGTTTTTATCAACATTTCTTTGATAGCTTTCTAGTCCATTTCGCTGTAGGTCCCAAATTATTCAGCATATTCCTTCCATCAAGCTTGCGAAATAAAATATTTCTATAAAACGTTTCGTAAGGGGTATTTTTATGTAAACCTGCTAGAAACGCAGGAGATTTACAATACCAAAATGTACCTCGATATCCATAAAAATCAGTTCCATTTAAACTTATGTGGATTGCATGATGGCCCGGGAACGAATGTTCCGACACTTGAAGTTCAAAGATAGTTAGCCTAGAGATATCATTTCCAGCTGAACAATTTATAGGCCTCTATATAGAAACCTAACACTATTGTTGTATGAAAAATTTATGGGATCCAATAAGTCTCTATTCGACTTGAGGCGAACTACATAGCTTTCTGTTTTTAATAGATCCAAATCCATGCTCTATTCATGATATATCTAAATATGTCCGCATGTAACAAGAGTTGAGTGCTGCAGAAAGTCTGGCCCCAAGTTTAGACACCTTAGTTGGGGGTATTGTGAAATAGTCTCTAAAAATTATTTCAATTTGTGTAGATTGCCATGTTTCGACCCAGCATAAAGCGTACATTGTATTAACTGAACTGTCACTGTTCAAATTTAGCGTGGTCAGAGCATTATTAATGAACGTCCACAGATAACTCATGACACGGCTACACAGCGTTCTACAAGCGGACGCGGTGCGCTTTATCTGCTAAAAATACATTAAATAAGAATTATGCAATGGCTTTACTGATTAAATGGGAGAAGATAACAGTTTCCTGTTCAAACATTTGAACAGTATTCGTAGAAACTATTAAAAAAATTAATCGATTTTTTTCTCTCTATTTTCAGACGATTTGGAGGGAAGGTAAAAAATTGTTTTTGCATTTATTTATAAATATTTTTTAAATTAATTTTGACTTTTTTAATATTTATGCACATTGAATTTTATTTAAACCTACTTCATTTTTAAAGGTTTCACTTTCACAAACTGTAAGTACCCGAACAATAAAGGAACATTTATCTTGCTATGTGATTCGTTTTCCTAATTGGCTTGGTACAAAATTATTTTTTTTTTTCAAATAATTCAAATTGAAACATTAAATTAAATTAACAAATTAAATTGAAATGAAATTGAATTAAGATGACCATTTCTTATTAATCCCCCTTTCATTAATTGAACAATTAATATTTATTATAAATCTCTGGGTTATGTTCAGACATCACTCTCTACACCAACAGACAGTTGAGGAAGCGAAGAGGAAAGTCTCTGACACTTTAGGCACGGGCATTGATGGGTAAGTCGATAGTGGTGGTCAACAAAGTTCCCCATGGCACAGGACTCGAAACTCCTTCAACTATGATTTTCGTTCCATTTCTATTTAGGCAAACTTCATTTGAGGAAGTCGGCTCTTATGGCAGTGGCACTGTAGGTTTAGGTAGTTCTGCCGGTTCTTTGGGTGCTAGTAACGCAGCTTCTTTTGGTGCCAATAGCGGGTCCTCTTTTGGTGCTAGTAACGCAGCCTCTTTTGATGCCAATAGCGCCGCCTCTTTTGGTGCCAATAACGCCGCCTCTTTTGGTGCCAGTAGCGGTGCTTCATTCGGTGCAAGTCATGCAGCTAACTTTGGGGCTTCTTCGTCCTCATCCTTCGATACCAGTGCCAACTTTGAAAGTGCCGCGCAATCTGGTTCGGGCCTAGTTGGTGGTTCATCGTCCAGTTTCACTGACCAAACCGAAAATCTTCATCAGCATGTAGTACCTGAAGTTTACATTGCTGGTGGCGCTGGAGGACAAAACAGCTATCTGCGCCATGAGGAGCACCATACTGACAGCCAAGCATCTCCTATCATTTATTCTGCCCCATCCGGTGGTTCGGAGAAGTATTATCATCATGAAGAAAGTCGCGTGTCCAACCAAGCTGCTACACCAATCGTTTATACCGCACCCGCTCGTGGCTCAGAAAATTACTTTCATCATGAAGAACATCGTGTTAACAGCAGTCCCTTGGTTCAAATCACGGCACCATCTGGCGGTTCGGAGAAGTACGTACATCATGAAGAGCGCAATGTTGAGAGCCGACCAACTACCTACGTGCAATTCGCAGCCCCAAGTGGTGGTTCCGAAAACTATGTCCACCACGAAGAACGCCGTACCGAAAACAAAATTGCACCTGTACACATGGTTGTATCACCTTCCGGCGGTCATGAATCATATATTAAGTACAAGAAAGTCACCTCTTCGGCTCAGCCACAACTGTATGTGACTGCTCCTGCTGGTGGTTCACATTTATCACTTATTCACCACTCCACCAGCGGGTCCAACACTGGATCGCAGCTTGGTGCCATTGTCTCTGGAGGCTATATTCCTACTACTGCTATTGATACCGGTTACGATATTTCGCATCACGGCTCATCTGGTGTTGGTTCCGCCGCTAATCTTGTTAGTGGCAGTTTCGCTGATGGTAGTTTTGACAGCCACTTTGGCAGCCAATTACAAGCACAACAAAAAGCACAATCACATTTCGGTTCGTCGTTCGGCGCTGAGTCCAATTTCAATTCGAAGTTCGGGTCACAGTTTGGTGGTTCATCGGCTATCGGAGTCGGTTCAAGCAACGGCATACGCACGTATATGACCGAGGCTGAACGTTTGGCTAAACTGCAAGCTCAAGGTATCAATGTCGGCGGTTTCCGTGCTGGCAGCAGTCAATTCGGCCAACTTAACTCTAACTCCGGCTTTGAAAGTGGTTTATCTGGAGGATACGGTGGACTCGCTGGTAGTGGTATTGGTGGTGTCAGTGGTAGTGGTATTTCGGGCGCTGGCGGTGTTAGTGGTGGCGGCTACAAAACCAAGCAATGGGAAAAGGCATCCAAATGGTCTTCGCAATCTCAGGTACATTGTCAGTTGAAGAAATTACTTGAATGTTTTAATGAGTGATTCGTTTTTTAGTTCGGCTCTGATGGCCAAGTTAACAACTACAAAGAATTGTCCACCGGCGAAAGCGAGAATTACGATATTAATGGACAACGTGCCGGCTACAAGGCTGCCACAACAACGCTTGATGATAACGGAAAAGTGAGCAGCTACAGTCTGCATACATAAAAACTTATGAAATGGAATTTTTGTATATTTACTTTATTAATATCACATCAAATCGAAATAAAATTTAAGGATTTCCTGCTACTCTCTTAGGAGAGATTTTTTCGAAAAACAATAAAATATGAGTACACATTTATATACAGTTTGTTCACGATATCCGATTATATATAAAAACTACTTTTTTGAAAATGGTCTTTCCAATTTACCATCAACCACCTCAATAACTGTGCTTGTTGGACGCAGAATCCCCGATTCGTGATTGCTTTCTCGACGTCTGCGATTATCTGCTCCTGCTGATACACAGTAACAAGGTTTCCAGTTGGGCGCTTGATAGCCTGTTACCGTATTCGGTCGGTATGGGACATTGTATGACCTCTCGGTAGTCCAACTCCGTGGTACATAACTATTCCATCCGTCTCCGCGGCGGTAAATGGAGTCGCTGCCAGTACGACCGTCACTAGAACCTGTGTAGACGGGGACATTGTGCTGATATTGCGGGTAGTAACCAGCATATGAGGGGCCACTTCTACCCGCGCTGTCGTAGCCGCGACGCTCAGATGAAAAATTTGGATTCCAGTGTGTCGATTTGGGGTCATATGATTTGCGTGGCTTGTGAGTTGCTCCCCCACGACCCTTGTATATGGGCACACTGGCATCCTCTAGAAAAGATTATGAGTGACATTATGCATGACAAACTTACTGGAGAAATTGTTCTATAGCTAGGTTAGGTTAGGTTATCCGGTCTACAGACCAAATCACTCAGACCACCATGGGTCCATTGTGATACCACCATGTAACAACGTGCTTTAGCTAAGTGAACATACCTTTATCGTTTCTCTGCTCTGAGCTTGTGGCATTGGCATCATCATCGCCATTAGCAGAAATCTCGAAGGTGATGTCCGTATGAATGCCGACACGTTTCTTATGCTTACCAACATCAGTTATTTCCACACTCTCCTTGGATTCTGAATAAGTATTTGTAGATAGAACTATTTGCATTTCTGCTGAGCCTTAAATACCTTTCGATTTGTGGGTGTCCCCTGTGTCAACCGTTACACGCACACCATGAATCTTTGGCCCAGATTTTCCACCAGTATTCGTATTAGTGGCAGACTCGCCATCAACTCCAACATTTTGCCCGTCTCCTCTGCCATACCCCACACCCGGCACAACTGGCACACTGGTGTTATCTTTATCCTCGGCATCGTCAAAATCCAATTTCGGTGACACTTTATTCGTTTGACCTGGTTACGAGGAAATCAGAAAAATTAATTATGCCGCAATGGAATGGCCGATGAGGCGAATATTGGATAGGAAGTGTGGAAAATGTGGAAGTAAATTAGAGTAAATAAAAAATGTGACAGTGTTGACATTAAATCAATTTATTCGATTTGTTTGTGTGTCCACTTCAATATCGTGGCAACTGCAGCCTTTGCGGGATAAATTAAGAAATCTAACTTTCCTTTTCAAACTTGTAAAGGACATTTTTTAGGCTGCATTTAATTTCTAAAATCAGTTCTGAAGTAAACTTTTTCAACAGTAATGACTGTACGAGCTCTACGCTGCTATTGACATAGTCAGACGCATCACTATACAACGTCTGAGCTGGCTTGGACATGTCGTGCGAATGGACGAAGAAGCTCCAGAGAAAAAGGTGATCGAAGCGGAAGCCGCTGGACGACGACGTAGGGAACGACCATGCCTCCGTATGTAAGGACAAAGTCGAGGAAACCGTAACCACGCTTGGTATAACGGATTGGAGAAGACGCGCACAAAGCAGAGGCGCCTGGCGAGCTCTGTTAAGTTCGGCCGTAACCCGATAGCGGCGGGTTGTTTCGCAGATTCTGCGATTAGGCCACGAAAGTAAGTAAGTTAGTAAGATGAAACTGATTCCGAACACTAGCTAAAAAGGTGACAGTACTGAGGATGACATTTCTCTTGCGAGTCAGATATAGAGTGGTAGGTAAACAATAGTTACATTCGTTTACACCGACGACTATGGCAAATTAATTAATAATCTATTATCCAATTAATCACAGGAATATATAATATGACTGAATTTTATTGCATTGTGATGAAATAGTATTCATGAAACGCGAATAAACGATTTAATCTATTTATAAATAAGACACCGTTTTAAGCATTATCTAGAACATTCTATTCAGCTGCTTCTGTTAACTTGGTCACTAGTGATGTTGTCGGATAGTCAGATGGCTTTAAAATCGTTGGAGTCAGTAAGCCAATCGTTAAAAACGCATGCCATAAAATATTAAGCGAATTATCGCCATACTTTAACAGAAACCTGGTCTGGGTGCCGGACCACAGAGATATAAAACGCAATTGCAAGGCTGATGAGCTTGCTAGGGAAGGGACAACATCAACTATCCTCCCGGATAAAGTTCCTTTGCCAATGCCTTTAGCAACATGAAAATTGCTAATAGATAGACTCACTGTCGAAGTGGCAAATGTTAGATGGCTGCAGTTATCATCCTGCCTAAAGAAATCGCGGCCGGAATGAAATCGCGGCCGTACAAAACCGCTGTTGAAATTCAATAGGCAGGATATAAAGAGCATGATCGGGGTGCTGCCAAGTCATTGTTTGATTGGCAGACATGCAAGTAGACTGGGGGTACCCCATTATGACTTTTGTTGGAGCTGTGAAGATGTCGAGGAAGAGGAAACAGTGGAACACCTGCTGCGTATATGCATGGCTCTATATACGAAAAGATTCTCCACTCCTGGATTCGAATTTCTTGACAGCATTGAGGAGATTTCCCGGATGAAGCTAACGAAAGTGGCTACTTTTATTAAATCCACAAGATGGTTTAAAGATGAGGTGTAGGGAAAAAGCTATAGTGGCCACAATCAGACTTGAACACGTCTAAGTGAGTCCTAGGACGGCCATTGAATCTACCTATCCGAAAATATTGATGTTGTCTATTTCTGCATTAGCATGTCGCTTAAATGAGTAATAAAAAATGCTGTCTCGGTTGCACTAATGGAAAATGATCTGGAATCAGCTGAAACACGAGCCTCCAATATAAAAAGCCATCTAAAATATTCAGCACAGCTCAGTTATGAATTGAAAGTGGCACCAATAAGTATAATTTCGAAGTGGAAAAGTGCAATTTATGAAACTATGCTGGAATAAAATGGTTAAAGTGAATAACTGCTTCATTGAAACTACTTTTATTAAATTGAAATTCTCAATAAAAGGTTACGTGACAAATCCAGTGATTCTACCTTTTAGCAATAGACAAATTTTCGTACCAGTATGTATAGATTTCGGAAGTATTGTAGAGGAGTGGTGGAATTTTTCATATTAAATTGCTATTTTTTACTGGAAAGATTTTTTGAAGAAACTCACAACGTTTTGTTTGCTCCTGGGTTTATACGGAGCTCACAACAACATTAAGGAACAGAAGATGCGTGTAGTTTTTGAATGACTTGAATGTACTGAATGAATTATTGATTGGATCTTTGAAAGCAGCATCTGAGCGAATCATTTATTTGAGCTGGACCGATTAAACCTACCCAATTTACTGAAGTTTCAAGCCCTACTCTGTACTCCACAAATGAGCACTCGAAGACACTTGGAATGCTTAATTACCACCGGTTGTTCCAGGTGTACTTGGCATCAAATTCTGTTGCAGTTGCTGGTATAAATGAGACCTTTGCAAGGTCGTTGACTACACTGCTTAGATAATATCCATACAACACAATGCATTCAAGTAGCAAGTGTTAGTCTAATCAGAACATCGTTCAGAGCAACCGATTGGGGAGTGACTGTCACGTTATGACACTAGTCTACTCTCCCAAAATAACAAGCACCAACAACATTTTAAGCGATACTTGTCCCAACAATATACGCCTATATAATTATACTGCTACAGTTATCTTTCCAAACGGTTGACGAACAGTTGCTGGAGTTCTAGATTCGCTAAATGACGCTCATTCGTTCAGTTTCTATCACAACATACTTGGCGATAATGAACAATTTATTAAATTCGGTTGGATTGCATCTCACTCGACATGCATTTTAGTCCCACAGTTCAAGGACACTTTTAGAACTCTTTGAGAATACTTTTAGAACTATTGCAAATTGCACTGCCACTAATTTTTATACTATAAACTGTCTCATTTAAAACTGTCTTTGGTGTACGCAACCACTGACCTTGAACGTGACGACTCAGCAAGGCAGCAACGAAAAGCGCACATAAAAGTCGGCCAGAGCCCGACACCATCGCCACTATCGTTTATCAAATCCAGGTGGATTTACAGAAATTTACGAAGAAGTTGTTGCAACACTCGCTTGTTAAAATTCTAAACGCGTTGACCGCCTGCATGAGACTAACGCAAATCGATTTGGAAGTACTCCACAGAAGCCGCGCTTAGAATTTCTCAGCACTTGGAAATGCGCGTTACTTTTTTTCTATTAAATTGCCTGCAGTTAACTTTCAAACGTATTAAATTGTCTTAATAGCCGATAGCATCTTCACGCTACCTGTGGCAGCTGTTCGTTTGTTTTTGCTGGCTGCGAGCATGGCCAAAGTGTTGGTGCAGGGAAGGAGGTGCCCACATTTGACCGGGCTAGGCCAGGTCGGGCCGGACAGATCTAATTGTCTCTAATCAGTTATAAACATCTTTTTGTTATTACGAGTTTCTTGACTACAGCTCGCTGGCTTCCTCCGATACAAAACGATAAACAGTTTTTTATTTATAAATTTTATTTAAATTGTAAACACTCATTCTTGGGTTTTTCATTATTTCTTGTTTTCTCGAGTTATTATTTGGTTTTTTATTTTACTATCTTTTTTTATGTTGCTGCTCCCATCATTAATCACAGCCGTGTGCGGTCTCGTGCTTCCAGCAATTATAGTGATGCGGTAATTTTGACGGCACTTACGTATGTTGTGGTAATTATATAATGCCATTGTACATTAACACTTGGAGTTGTTCATGGGGACATTAAATTGTCGTGGCCGTACTGAAGTGATTCTTCACTTTGATTTCGGCACCTTACCACAAGAGAAGCATAATAAGTCATTTGTTAATAAGTTGTTGAACGGTTTAATTAAATGAATATGGTATTCAGGGTCTGTAGGAGCTTTTGGAGACTTTCCTTACTTCCTTCGATTGTGGAAGTAACTGGGTCTGGGAACAAAATATATTATTTCTAACAACAATCATTTTAGGACAGTTAAAATTATGAACTAAACACAATTTGTAAATGTCATAATCCTCAATACTATCCTGAGAACATCCCTCACTGAGAACATCTCTCCACCCTGGAACCCTTTTCATACTACCTTCAAGATGGTGATTCTCACTTCGTTCCTATTGGACTCTCAATGTTAATCATGCATCCAGGTTCGCTTTGTCCGCCGGAGCACATTTTCCACATATTTATTTACGTAGTTCCAGTTCTCTTTGCTGCTTAGCATGACGTCCACAATGCTTCCGGTAGCTGGAGTTTTCCCGATTTCCATTTCAAGCTTGGTAGGCTCTGTTTGCCACCTTGTGCATTTGAAAAAGGTGTGCTCAGCATCACCCGCTTTGCTATCGCCGCATATGCACTCAGGCCCTTTGATTTTTCCCATTCGGTCTACTACTTGCAGAAGTATCCGTGACCAGACAGTAACAGCGTGAGGTGAAATTCACGTTTCCGACTGTTCCTCCTAACCAGCTCCCTATGTCGGGGATGAGTCTCGCTGTCCATCTTCCAAACCTCTCGGCAGTCCATCATCCTTACCAATGCTGCACGGTTTGCTGCTTTAAATCCTGAGGTGTTATCCTGGAATTTTTACCCATCTTAACTGCTCGTAGGTGCTTACGTTCGAGAGCCAAGAGATCGATGGGGGTTAAGCCGCTAATTCCTAGAATTGCCGGCTCCGATACAGTGCAGTACGCTGAAGCTAGAGCTAGAGCTGCGGTTCGTTGCGCGGAGGATAAAACTTTTCTTCGGGCGTGCACTTTCAGCTTGTCGGCTCACAATTCGCTGTATGGCAGAATGGAGTGCGTTATCGTCATCAGAAGCTTCCTCTTGCTGAATGTCGGCCCTCCGATGTTTGGCATTCGTCTGCTGAGAGAAGCCGTTAGCCGTGCTGCATTAGCTGCCGAATTTTGCATTTGCGCCCAGTAAGTGAGCTTGGAGTCAAGCTGAATTCCCAGGTACTTTATCACTTTTTGTGTTCGGATATAGACCACTTGGGGATGACCATTTGGGGAGGACTATTTGAGGATGAAAAGCTGACGGAGGAAGTCATCACTGGTGCAAATCCGAACGGTCTGATCGGGATGAACTCACCTAACTGGAAATGAACTCAAACAACTACTGTAGACATTGCGGAAATAACTAGGAAGGAGACATTTCGATTCATTTTCTTTAAACTTGTAACCATGCTGAAGATGGGAGATAGATATTCATATATTTATATAAGCACTCGAGGGCAGGGATGGGCAGCAATAAACTATTTCTGCTCTTTCACAATAAAAACAATATTTTCACAAGTTTTATTTCTTGCCTAACCTTTGTGGTTTTTGGGAAAAATGTGTGTGGTGTTACTGAACACCAGATTTCCTCTTCTATAATTTTATTGCTTTACCATTACATCGTTAATTTTATTATTCTGTTTTACGAGCAATCTCTGTCTCTATTTATCTCCTACAGGTGAACTTTGTCGACCCGTTTGAAATAAGGTTACCATATTTTGCAGGTGTTCATGATAGTTTTTTCCTCTCTCTTTCTTAGTTTGAGTGCCCTTCACTGTTCTGTGGAACTAAATTGAAGTGGATTATAGTGTTAAACTGTTAGTTAAACTGTGTTGTTATTATATCCATTTGTCTACCGTCAGCTGAGAAGCCAATCATATCAAGAAAAACTCCAAAGCTGAAAAGTCTTCGAGTTTTATCGGCTTATATACAACTAGTCTGATCAATAGTCTGATGGTAATAGTATAATAGAATATTTGTATACTACCGAACATTGTTGATTACATCATCTTCATCCTAGCATATCTGATAATCTCGGAGTAGTATCACAGCCTGTGGTATGTCTTTAATGCTTCTTTCAGTTCAACTGGAGTATTCCTTATGTCTGAATGTAGGACTCCTTCTAGTGGATATCCACATTCCATATTATGCTATCTTCCTAGCTAACCATCGCCCAACCAGATTCCCTCTAGAATTACTACAAACATTCAAACATTGCATGCATTTTTCCCAGACTTGGCAGCCGCAATATTTTTCGATTAAAAGTGGGTGTTAGGAATTACTTTTTTAGAATTTTTTTTCCTATACAATTGAAGTTGTTTATAAATTTACAGACTCACACAGCTTCGGAAACCACTTTGCATAAAAACAATGAAAATTAATGTAAGAGCTCAGCCACAACAAAGAATGGGAGAAGCGTTGATGCTATCGAAATGAATGAATGAACATTCACGGAGTGATGAATTTGCTGCCGTGCAACGCGATGCGAATAGCTGTCGCGAGATGCGCTTTTACAGCAACAACGGGCGGCGGCAGTGGCAGATTAGACGCCAAGATATGCACATCATTGTTTATTGTGTGTGTGTGTGTGTGTGTGAATGTGAGCCGCACCCTGTATGGCTTGCATGGGACTACTATAAGACGGACTTACACAACTTTGAAGATAAGTTGCGGTTATCCTTAAAATGCAATCTCCCCTTGGCCGCGTTTGTTGCGACCCTCACAGAATACGGGTATACTCGTCTATAAGTCCATTGTTTCGTGTGGTTTATCTTTCTGTTCGTCATTGTGCCAACGGCTGATACTGCAGCGAAACGATTTGAACCCTTAACCCTCCATAGACGACTGCATCGCTCCCCCCATTACGGCCCAATTCTTATGAGTTGTTGCAATTCTTTACCTATTTTGCTGTCTACTTTTTGCTCTACTATGAAATTACGAAATGTATTAAAGTGATGACATTGGAATCCATCTGGTTAATGGTGCCTTTGTATCGCAACAACAGCGCATGTCGCAAGGTGAAGCCCATCAGCAAACAATGCTGGCCCGCAGCGTTTTGCTCTTATCCTGCAGATTAAAAGTGTAGAAATAAATGCTCATGCAAGCATGTCTCACTGCCCTGGGTGGGTGGTGGTGTATTCATGTGTACGCTCGCACCACCCCCTGACAGCAAGTTGTTTACAATGCAATAAGTAAACTTGCCAGTCATAGAGCGTATGTGGTGGCAGTGGGAGTTGGAGTTGCTGACTGAATTAGTGCCCCTTGTCTTTGTTCAACTGCTACATTTTTGGGCTGCCATTACGTCTAAAGTGCGAGTGCACTTTCTTGAGCGAATGACCCCACAAAACTTCAAAATACAATCACACTTTGCCCTACGCACCTTGCATTCTCATTCCGTTCTGTTTTCATTACGCAATTTAATAAAATTTATGACTCGTCATTAATGCGCTCTAATCCCGAAGATTTTCATCACATCGTAGCTCCGTAACCCTCAATCGAATGCTACCTTTTAATTACGACATGTAAGGACATTTCTGAGTGGGTTGGTTAATTAATTGCAAAAGGCCCTTACATAGTCATAAAATTTATTACAGCGTCATTTGACATTTGCGCATTTAGTTTGCAGTGCTTTGGACTGTGAAGTTAGCACACACAGCAGTGCTGCTTGCTTTGAAGGTCCAAGGGAGTATTTTATTTATCCAAATTTTTATGAAATAAATTATAATCCAATTGCTTTAAAATTAATAAAATTCTACCCAAACACCACCACATTTCATATGTGTACTTAAAAAGTCACGTGGCTTTCAAATAGCAACAAGGATGAGGAGGACAATTTTCAGAAATGGAGCAAGTATACCAACAATATTCTCAGAGCTATTTTGTGGTGTGTTTTCGAGTTGTATAAACTGAACAATGAGGAGTTGATAAGAAGTATATCTGTGACATTCTCCTTCAACCCAGTCTTGTCCGACAGTCTCCTTAAATGGCATTGAAATCCCACAAGCATCAAAAGTCAAATACTTAGGAGTGCATTTCGACAGACGGCGCACTTGGAGAAAGCATATTGAAACGAAGAAAATCTAAATGAAATTCAAGGACCTTAATAACAAATAATCGAAGCTGCGACTGGAGTATAAAGTGCTTATATACAACGCTTTAATTAAGCCAATTTGGAGCTACGATGTCCTGATTTGGGGCCCTACTAGTGCATCAAATTTACAAAGAAGTTAAAAGTTCCACTCAAACCCCAGACCGCGATACAAAATCTGTTCTGGAGCCATCAGTGAGAAAATTTGACAATACTGCCTACCGGGCTCAGTAGTACGATTATGACATAAGTGAGCATCTGGAATTTTTGTGCAGTACCACTTTATTTGATATTGGATACGCGGGGATTTGCGTCAATAGGCATCGAAAGATAACAGTATCCATATCAGTGCCAACAATAACTTCAAGAGTTCATCGTGCAGCCACTATCCATTGTGCTCTAAGCTACAGATGGCCTTTAAGCATCTCCTTGAATAACAAGTAAACAAGTCTGAACCCGGCTTAGACCGACTTCGAAGTACCCTTTACCTACTATCCATTGTGGTTTAAGCTACAGATGGCCTTTAGAACATCGCCTTGAATAGCGAGTCGGGTTAGACCGACTTCGAAGTACCCTTTACCTTTCCCTACGCGTAAGAGTTAAGCAATGGAGATGTTTAATCCTAAATCATCATTAGGAGCATATCTACGGTAATTTTCGGTAGGGTATCCTGAGTTGATTACAATGAAGGGAGGCGTGGCCTTTATATGATCATCTTAACTTATTGCTTTGATTATATTTCGTGGTAGCAAGTGGCCCTAATTCGTTAAACTGGACCTGCCTTGAGATGTGTGCTCTAACGTAGTCTAAGACAGGCAAAATTTGAAAATTTCCGATTCATTTCTGACAAACAGAGGTGTTTGCTTGTGTTAGACAATCTTTGAAATATGCCCGAGTTGAGTTGAAAATCATTAAAATTTAATTGTTTTATTTGTCAGAAGCAATTTGCACTAAATCAATGTGCCAATCAGTACGAAATTGTTTACCACTCGCCTACGTTCAAAACTCGATGCTGCAATTAAGTGTTGCGATAGAGCAAATGCAGCAAATGCAGAACGATGTGTTGCTAGCTGCAAAATGCTCGGCACATTTGCATATTTTGGTCTTTTTCCTTTTCATGCGGAGGAAATTGCAAAATCCTATTTTACCGCTTGCCACAGGAGCTTATTCCAATAGTTTCGAATATTGCTACCTGCAGATAAATGCAATAAGACCCGATTCCAAGCGATTTATGAGTGGCATTTGGCATTTGCATTTACAATTGCCAGTGTAAACAGAGCAGTACCTTCAAGCATCACGGCCGAATAAGGCCGTAGAAATGCCGGCTGATGCGATAAGACGGCAGCGGCCGCATTCGTATGAACTCAGATGTTGCTGGCCACAGAGAATGAGGTTAAATTACTGCAAGTGGTTGGACGCTTTCATACTTATCAGCAATTGTCTGCCCAATTCTTCGAAAAATTAAATTATCGTACCGAGGAGGAAAGAAAAATTAAGAGCACTGAGCAATAAACCCCAATAATTTCAAGGTTTAGCAATACACTCTTGCACCTCTTCAGTCTGGAGTTTGCAAAGTGAGCACTACATCGTCGCAAAAAATTAATATTTAATCGCCAACAATGGGGAAACATCGACGAATACAAACGCCAGCAAAAACATCGAAACTTATTCTTTATCAATTCCCTCGGGTGAGCAGCGTTTATGAGAATATGCGGCGATAAATCAATGCACTGCTTTGCAATAGAGGCTGCCACTGTACCGCCAACGCTGCACCGACCGACAACAGGACACTCGCCGGCAGCTCGGTGCTCGCCGCTCGACGTCTCGGCTTCCCGGCATGCTTATCCGATTGCTTGTAAAATTATTATTGTGCTCTTGTGTTTAGAGGAATCGTTTGTGCGCAATTGAGGGTGCACTTATTTGGGCTCTGTTTGAACAATCAATTGCAGGCGTTGCACAGCTACGACTACCCACCCACCACCGCTCCAATCAGTGAATAAATGCTTGAAAGGCTGTGTACCTAAGCAGCGTTCTTTGCTGACAACTGTGCGATAAGTACCAGAAGCACACCCTGCCGCCGCTGCAGGATCACGTATACCCAGCGCCGAGTGATAAGGGCTGTTCCACAGAGTGTGGAGGAGAGGTCTTTGGTGTGATGTTTGCATTCCCTCATTGTTGCCTCATTGACTATTCACACTTATGTTTTTATTATTATTTTTTCTACATCGATGTGGTGCTCCCTGCGCGTAGAGTTCCACATTATCGCTGCTTTCTCAATTGTATTCCTGCTGCAGGAAATCGAGTGCGGCCGGCCGCGTCTTTTGTGTGTTGCACTGCGGTTTGGCTTTGGATTCGGTGTTGCATCTGTTGTTAGAGCGCTACGAAACACCGGAACTGAAGAGGGTGGTGAGCTGTGAGCGCACACAATAGCCTCGCAATTGGAAATTCGATCGTTTCAGATGATTTGGCATTTGATGCCACCACCACTGTAGCCGGTGCTGCTGCTGCTGATTTTATTCGTAAATTGCGAATAAGTTGTTAAATTGTTGGTGGCATGTATTCGCATACGAGTATATGTACGCCTTTCAGATTTGGATTAGAAGCCGGTGTGGCCGGAAGGTGTTTCGTGTCGAGTGACATTTTTGCAAATTGAACGCTGCACTCTTGAAACGTGGCCGCGTCGGCTGTCGATTCAATTTCTGTCACTCTTCGCGCTGCTGCTGTCCGCCCGTCTGCCTGCCTTTTTCCACACAATTCATCAGATAATCCGATTATTGTTGCAATAATGAACGCACGCATTTCGCATGTTTTAGCACTCAGATTCACATTCTCGTTCACCCCCGGCAGCACTACTCGCTTCCGCTGTTTGCATATCCTGCGCTCGTATTTGGCGTGTCGTTGTAAATGGCAAAACGATTTTCAAGCTTCTGTCATAATTGGATTCCGATGACTGCAAATTGGTGATAATTTTAATTGCGGCAACCACGTGATGCAGGATGCTCATGACATTTGTGTTAAATAGGAAAAAATATGCGCATGTGGTACAATCCCCTTAGTTGGGGCTTTTCCAGCGTTTCAAATTCTGAGCACTTTTCTATAAATATTTATTTATTTATTATACTTTACACCATCATGAATTTGGTCTGCAAGGATTGGAGAATGAGTACTAGAAATGAAGGCAGTCGCTTCGAAGAGAACAATATTTTGAAAGAAGCATTTCGAGACTTTGTCCTGGGCGGAACTTTTCCATAAAATGAATGCTCATAGCGCAGGAAAAAGAGCACACATGCAGCTTGCAGCGCAAAGAAAGCGGCGAAGTGTTGTTTAATTAACATGGGCCTTGTTGCAGTGATGCTTTTTATTTACTGCGGGAGGAGGCAGATCCAATCTTCGTTTGGAGGATTGCGTTGAAGAAAGTTTACTTCTGAAAGTGTACTTTGAATTGCGATTGGTTTTCTATCTTTTTGTTAACACACTGAAGAAGAAAGATTCCAATAGAAGCGCTACTGGGGAATCTTACAAGAGACTCCCTAAATAAGAAACTGAAACCAAACAATAAATTTAAATATGTATGTGTTTAATATGCCCCACGAGTATCGAAAGTGACAACCAAAATAGTTGTTATTTAATATGATATAATTTTATTTTATTTTGTAAAGCAGTGATTCATTTTGGATTGGACCCTGTCGAAAATTAATCTGACAGAAGATCTGTAGATGAGACTATCCAAATCTTTCAAATAAATAGGGGCATCACAATAGATCTTTCAGGTCGCAGTGTATAACACCCTAAAATATATCTATCTATCTATCTATAGATTGGACGGAAATAAGCGTAAGTATTCATGAGTACACAAGACAGACGTGCCATTCAATTTGTGTCTAGATAATTCGACTTGTTTTTCTATTGCTATCTGAATGTTTATAATCCTGTTTATACTTAATGACAAATCCTTAGTTATGTTGTCTTCTTCTGTCATCCTATGAACCATAAACAGCGCTCCTTTAACGTTTGCTAGACAAAATTATCGTATAGATCAGAATGTTCTAGAAAGAAGAACATTACTATAATGAGGGGAGCAGCATGAACCCATAACATATCAGGTGTTACTCGCAAACAGCAGTGATAAGCTATGATTTAGTAACAAAAGTGGAACTAATTAAACTGCCTTATTAATGAATGGCAATGTTAACTATTTCTTAAGTGCTTCATTGTTAGTTTAAAACACATTTACTGAGCTAAACAACCAAGCAATGGTGTTTGTTGTAGGTGACAGATTCCAGTGAGTCAAATTAGAAACTAATTTCCGTTACAAATTATTTTTAGCGACAAATTATTTGTTCAAAATTGCCGACTGTGTGTGTGACAAAGAGGCATATTTTTATTTACACACATTTTTTGGACCATACAGTTTATGACACTTATTTACACTGGATTCCTGTGCTTGACAAATAACAAAATTTGTTGAGAAAACTCTTTTGATTATTATCAATATTGCTCTGTAAACAAATGTGTTTTTTAACAATTGCATATGAAATTCTTATAATAAACATATTATTCACTTAATGTGTTTATTGCAAATTAACGAAATAAACAATTTTCGAATACAACACTCTGTTTACACTCTACAGGATTCGATTCGTTTCGTAAACTGGTTGGTTTCCTCGATTTGGGCAGGCCACACATTAATTTCGATACTCTCAACTAAATCCAATATGACACACACTACATCGCACAGAATGCCTCGTTAAAGAAAAGAGGAGTTTAAGGCGTGAGTGAGAGCTACAGACGATGAAGCATTGCTAGCATATGTTTTGCTCACAATAGATTTAGAACAACTATTATATAGATAGCTGAGACACAACAGCTCAGTTACTTCTTATTACGTATCCTCTTGTGGAATACCAATATATACTAGGACCACTAAATGGATCACTATGGTAATGTATTTGTATCTTGCACAGAAGGACTGAAAATCAATCACACAGAAAGTGCTTGTTGATATATCCACTTTAGGTATACTCGTATTCGTATATAAATTTTTTGATTTCATGAAATCCCGAATTTAGATCTTCCAATATGATACATTTCCACTGACTCACCTAAATTATAGCTCTCCTCTATAATTTCTATGATTAAGATATATTTATACACTGTGACCTAAGAGATCTGTTGCGATGTCTATATTTACATTATATTATCAGGATAGTCTCATCTGAATCTCATCTGCCTGATTTGTTTCAGTCAGGAACCTATGTAGTTTACAGGTATGAAGTTGAGGAATTTTGCTTATATCCAAGATAGATCATTTTCTTCAGCAGTTTTTCAACAGTGCTGGATTCAGGATCGTTACACTGAAAAGCCGCAACTTACCTTGTTCAGTTTTTAGATCTGTCTTTATATCATAAGAGGAAGTTTCTTTAATCTGGTATGTTCCAGTCAGCCCATTCCATTTGACTAGTTAGTTTTGTTTTTGTCTAGGTAGGTAGCTAGGCCAACATCGACCCTTTGTGATACCGCATGAGACATCAGGTCTCGTCCCTTTCAAAGGTCCAGCCATTTGGAGCTTTTAATGAAGCAGTTGATGGAGCTAATATTTTAATTTCAGATATCTCCCGAAGAGTCCAGAAAGTAGTCGCCTAGGAAAGTGCGCCTCCTTCTGGACAGCGCAGGACACGTGCATAACAGGTGTGCACTGGAGTCTTCCTCCTCCTCGACCATGCAACTCCTTGTCTTTGTTTTTGTCTAGTTTTTATGATATTTTTATGAAATATTGTTGAGCTGATTTTTAACCACATATTTTGGGTGTAATTCAATTCTCTCGGACTTCACTTAGTATGATCGGTAGATTTTTTATTCATTCAGCTAATAAGAGACTTGCTAATAGATACTTTAGGCGAAGTGCACTGTGTAGGTAAGTTGAAATGCAGTGGGCAGAACACGTTATCCATTTAAGGTATACTGCAGGAAGTAGCTAAGAAGGATTTTATTATAGATAATCATAATCCTTACAAGCTAAAGTTCTATTCTTATAAACCAACAGTAAAACAACCAACAATTTTCATCAAAGCTTCCAAATGTTAGTCCTCTAGCGCATAGATTTACACTCGTAAGAAGCAGAATAAAGAGTTTCTTACTCGAAATAGAAGTATAGGCAGGCAGGTAACCCTATCAAGCTGGTTTTTGCCATTTCTCAAAAGATGTTTCATGGATTGAATATAATCATCTGCAGATACCAAACAGTGAAAGCGACAGAACTCACAATTTACTGCGATAAAACCGAATAAAGAGATACATTCTTTGTGTTAAAGTGATGTTCATATTTAAATGATCTATCAGACCATATTTTAATAGTTGACAATAGTAGATAAAATGCCATGCTACTCGTATGAGTATTTCTTCAATAAGTCTTAGACAAGCATAAGTTTTCTGTGTTCAGCCCAATCTAAGCTTTTCTGTCTGCCCTTTGTCGGTCTGCGAGGTATAGGTTAATCTTATACTATTTTTTTAATTTTTTTATATAAAGATTATAAAGTGATATACAAAATTAGCGTTTATAAAATGGCAACTAATTCTAAAATGTTTAACAACTAACGAGCAATTTAAGTTTGGTAAAGAGTGGATGATCAGTTAGGTCTGGGCCTCGTTTTCTTAAGACGTTGTTCCGTTGTGTCTGGTTCGGAAAGTTTCGATGCTTCTTCGTTTATGTGGTGTCGAAGTCGTTCATGATGTGAGTTGGCGACTTTGGTTATTTCGCTGTTTACTATATGAACGCCAAGATCTCTGTGGAGGTCCGCCGTTCTTACATACCTGGGTGCATTAATTAAGTTGCGTAGAACTTTGTTTTAAAATCTTTGGATTAATCAGATATCGCTTCGTGTGATGTATCCCCAAAGTTGAATGCCATAACTCCATACTGGTTTCAAGATTTGGTTGTATATCAAAAGTTTGGGGTATGCGGTTTAATGATAATGACTTTCAAGCCACTGTCAAGGCTTGGCAGTGAGAAGTAAGGAATTCTTAATTAGGATAATTATTTGCCCGGATGTAATCGAAGTCGCAAGGCTTCGAAGATGTGCATTGTCACCCCCAGGCTTTCTAACTATCTGAGTTTACTGAGCATTATTTCTCAATTTTTAATTATTTTTAGTTTCTCGGTAAATGTTTCACGGTTCATCTCACCTTTAAATTGGTTATCCTTAATAGATAATTCGTAAAAAAATGTGTGTAAGCGTTGATACCATGATATAGAAATTGCAGAAGTGAATGAACCATGTGTGAATATATTTACTATGGTTTATTTTCCTAAAACATCATAACATCACAATGAACTCCATCTTAACAACAGCCAAACAGCAGCAGGAGTGGAAAAATTAAGCAGCAGACACACCACACGAGGATATGAGTACTCGTACATGATTCAGAAGGGTCTATTGAGGGTGATAACATTGAACTGCACATTAACAAGTCCCTTAAGGACATTTCAGAACACATCCGGTCGCAAGCCAGAGCCAACTGCATTGTGAGTCGAATATGACGTACACTTGGAAATTGCTTTAATATCCCGGAAATTGCCGAGTGCATAAATTGACACGAACGCCCAGGGGCGCAATTTACCGCAAATCACAAACACTGGCGCACCCACACACGCATCCGCATACGCAGAGAGCAGCAGAAAAGCGAAAGTCGATTTGCATTGAGCGCATCCTTGCACTTCCCTGCAAAGAACGACGATGGAACAAGTGTAGATGTGCGGCCATTAAAGCAATAAAGAAGCCAACTCGCTGCAAAGGAGAGAAGCGGTGTTTTTCGTACTCGCATGGCCGCTTGAGCGAAGTGTGTCGCTTGAGTGTGCGAATATGTTGCATGTGTAAAAAACGCTCTACACGAAGAAGGCGTCGATTAGAGGGGTCGAGTGAAGCGTACAAATCGTAAAGGGAAATAGCGGAGTTGACTAGCGTCGAATCGCTTAACATGGGAAGCACGGTCGTTTGGGCAGCGCTTAACGATGCGCCGCAGGGAAAAGCACACGCAAATTCGATCGACCACGATTTTAATAAACGAAGGCGGCTCTGCAACGTTGCCCTTGTCCTTGATTATGAAATGAAATTCATCTCTTTTTTATGGATTTACTTGGCTGTAATTTCGGAAACTGCATGAACTCTGCCAGCAAAATAAGTTTATGTGAAAAGCCTTCATTCACTTCAATCGATCCCGAAGGGGCGTAAAGCAAATTTGCCAAAATTTCACTTTGCTAAATATTTTTAATCATAATAATTTCGGTAAGATTCATAAAGCTCGAATCTACGCATCCTGGTCTGAGCATCGCATTTGTTACGAGTGTACCATTTCACAGAATGTGGCAGTTAGTTCGTCACAAGAGGACTGACTAGTAAATGAAGATATATTTTCATAGAGGTGATATTCTCGTATATAAACACAATTATCTTTGAGAGATGCAGCAAGGGAGAAATGCTAGATTTTTCTTCAGTAGCAATTTGAGGAGGTAGTTTTGTTTTCACATCAATGTTGGAAAAAATATCGAATTGTAAAAATTTATTATAAGATAAGGTTTCTGCAGTGAATTAAGGAAACATGTCTATTCATACAAGAGAGTTCTTACAAGAGAGGTAGGTGTAAGTTGTTGGTTCAGTAGTTTCGTGCCAAATCCTTTCAATACAAGCTTTCTGTCAAGCTGAGATTTTCATTGGGGAAATAGTGAAGGGGTTGTATTAGCAGTTGGTAATTTTGTCCACGGTGGAGTTAACAAATTGATGGTGCTACACATCCTTAGAAAGGATCTTTGATTAGGATATAACAGTCGTTAAATATGTCCAAGATATCAATGTTCAGTTTCATAAAATGCTGTTGAAAATACTACAAAAACTGTTGAAAAGCAGACCGCCGGGATCAAAATTAAAGTCAAAGATCACAAAGCATCTGATAATGATCGTGCTACACTTATTCTAAGCCAACATTTCATTATGTGGATTAGACATACATTCCATTATAGCATTTATAACAAACTTTCCATTATAAACTTACCAAAGATATACAAATATCACTAGCTTTACCCTCGGGTAGATAGGTATGTCTGCCTCTGGTTTAGAGCAAGAAACCTTTGATTATTTCGCCAGACTATTGGCATAAATTCCTGAAGTGGTGACTGAACTCAATAACAAGAACTACCCAACCTAAATCGTCTAGTCCCAATTACATTGTTATAGCAGTAAAAATTAATTAAGGTTGCACCATTGCGAAGCGACTGCCAGCCACGCATAAAATTTCTCCAGTTGTATATCAAAATTTCATATGCCAACAACCTTCCTGTCGACGGCGTCATAAATTATTTCAGCAGAACTCAGATGCAGGACTTTATCTAATAAAATTATCTACCCTCTTCCAAAGCACGAAGTCGATGCTATGCAAGTTTCATTGCTACTGGCTTAAAATTCAACAGCCGGATGTCATGCAGCAGACCACTCCATTTCACCGTGGCACTCCACCACACCACAACGCGCCACACCCAAATGCCTCCGAGACAGTAACCAGAAAAGTTATTTAAAAAATTAATTTCAAATGGACTAAAAAATGGTCAACTTAAAAATTTAATCGCAATTATTTGAGTGCGAGAAGTGCGTTTGGAACACAGCGAAGTAGACATCCACCCCACCACGCCTGGTACATTTGCTACTGTTGTGGGGAACCCTCCCAGTTGTGGAACTGATCTGATATCGAAAATCAACGCTGCGCACTCTGCGTGCGTAATTAAGAAATTTCCATTTAGAACTCAGTTTTATATAATTTCCTAACAAATCTTGTTATCAGGGCACAGACAGGAGAGCAATTCCAAGCACGAGTATGGGTCAGGGCAGGAGTGCCCTCGGAACACAGTGAAAAGTGGTGGCTCTGAAGTGGGTGCTGTGGTG
The DNA here is from genome assembly GCA_920105625.2 of Clusia tigrina. Lineage (NCBI taxonomy): Eukaryota > Metazoa > Arthropoda > Insecta > Diptera > Clusiidae > Clusia > Clusia tigrina. Next base: position 35,946,988 of record OV050033.1, on the reverse strand, counting down.
TGGTTTACGACCTGCTGAGCGAGTGCTTTTATTGCGTGCATGTTGCGATAAAGCTGTGTAGGAATTGCATCTCAATTTTGAACCAGCTGCCACATTGGCACGGGGTGCGCACACTCTCAAAGGCTCTTCTTTGCTGGTGCTGAGCAATATTCATGCAGAATTTCAGTTGGGTCGTGCTCAGAGTTCAATTTTTAATTCACTTCTTCAACGCACTCGCAAGTGGGGTACCCTCCTGCTGACTGTAAATCAAACGCTCCCAAGGGTCTCACTGGCACAGCATGCTCAACCGAAAAATTGAGAGTTCCCTTTCTTTTTCGAATGTTTTTCATTATTTCTGTTTCGGAAATCGTTTTGAGTTTTTTTGCCATATAAATTTTGGGCTTATTTTCAAGCGGCCTTTTTGCGTTTTAATTTTTGATGCTTCCAAATAATTTTCTTCATTTTCGTGGTTGCAATGGAAGGGGTTGTGCACGACAGGATCTGAATATTGATTTATAGCACGAACTGTTTTGTTTAGATAAACATTTTAAGGTACTCGTTGCTTGATTGCTTTTTTCATTATTCTATTTAACACTGTTTGCAGAATGACTTTAGCAAGCGCTGATAGAGCCACCGAACCCGTTAAAATAGCGTAGTTTTATTCGAGTGCTGAAATTGAAATGTCAATATTTGCGCAGTGAAGCAACTCAGCCAGGAAAATACAGGTCCTGTGTGCGATCCCTTTATGAATCAACCAATGAAAGAGCTTATAAAATTACCATCTTTTTTAAGCAACATCTTGTTGAAATATTGCTGTTCCAAAAACTTTTTTACTTGGAAGGGAGAAATCATCGAGGATTCTCTGTAAACTATCATTTATAGCAGCTTTCAACTACTTCTTTGACGAGGAATGTTTTCGAATTAGGTCTCCCTTCCGGAATGTAAACAATTAAAAGTTGGAATAGAATTTCTTGTATCTTTTTTATATATGTACATATATGCCGATGGATTATCATGGTAATATACATTATGGATGGATTATCATGGTAATATATAGTGGGTGATTATTCAAGTTTACTGACGCTTTATAATTATTTACATTACAGCATTTTGTCATATTTTGAACCAAAAGGAATTACTGATAAAAGAGAAATGTAGTTATAAGTTCATATCATGTTCTTTTTTAAATTTTAACCTTATACAATATAAAGATATATGATGTTATAATTAAATTTGAATTAAATATAACTTTTTTTTATTCCACACTTTGAAATATTGTAAACGAAATGAGTAGAGTCGGGTTACACATATCCTTTACCATCCAACTGCGTGCGACGTAACAATGGCGATGTTTTATTTATAAATCAGCATTAGGAGTATATCTACGGCTACTTTCGTTGGGGTACCCTGAGTTGATTATAATACAGGGAGATGTGGTCTTTATCTCGTCATCCTCAACTCTTGTAAATGGCTTTGCTGCGATAACAAACTAATTCATATAAAATTTGTTCCAAGAATTTGCCATAGGTTGTAATTTTTAAGCATGTATCAATAGAGGGCGTGGCTCTCGAAATCTTCCGCCCATTTCTTATTGGATGTTTTATACTAGCACTCAGAACCTTCGTGTGCAGTTGCGTTGATGAATCTTGCATAGTGCCCCAGAAATGAATATTCGTTAATTGTGGGCATGGCAGTAGTAAAATCCACCCATATTTTGCATGCATATGAATACGGGCCAATTGTAAAATGCCACCGATTTGTGTTCATATATCATAATTAGAAGCCTACATAGGTAAATTTTTGGGGAGTGAACCAAAGTTCATTATATGGGAGGGCGTCCTTTATCTGATCGACCCCATTTCTTGTGCATGGCTTTGTAGCGTCAATATAAAATTTCGCCCAAAATGTAAGTTATAAAAGTATAATATAATATAATATAAAAACCCGCCCATTTTTTGTGTAATGATTAATGTCAGTACCCGCAATTTTAGTTGATAAATCTTTGATAGCAAGCAAGTAATGCTTTTTGGCTAATTGAGGGCGTGGCAGTTGTATTATGATCTCCATATTCTGCACACACATTGTTATCGACCCCATGCATATTTCTGCCAATTTTTATTCCGATGGCATCAATACCAGCTTAGGTAGGCTAATTTCAATTTTAGTCCCGAAAGTTCCTTATATCAAAAGTGGCTTTATAATGTCCACATGTTCCTTCGCGCAAAATTTCTTCCATAAAACTCTACCAGATCTAAGTTATGAATATTTGTTAATAGTGGGCGCGGCTGTTAGTATATACTTCCCATTTTTTGCATAGTGTTTAGTAGGACCCGCATCTCCATAACTGCGTCACTATTCCATCAATTAGACCGAAATTTTAGTCATTTTAAAAAAGTTGAGAAAAGCTATATGGCAGATAGGCGTGGTCCTTGCCCAAATCGGCCCATATAGCAATCTGGTTCTGTAACTTTGTCTAGATTATACTTTTGCTTACTTTCATTAAGATCTCTAACGATCTGGAAAAAAGTGGCCACAGACGGACAGACGGACGCACCAAATCAAAACTGCTCAGAGATTCTGATCATATGTGTATATATAAGTCTATACGCCTCCTTCTTGTAGTTGAAAAACCGCTCAACCTAACAAAATGTTGTATATCCTTTTTACCATTCATGGAGTAAATACATTGGTACGGTTTCAAACACTGTAAAGGAGGAATCCAAGCAGTGTAGCTTTATAAGTTATTTAAGATATTTAAAACTGGAAGCATGACTTAAACTCGATAACTATCTTATAGAGTTTTGCTTTTAAAGTTCTAAGTATTAAAACCATAAAGGTTCAGGAGTGCTACTTTAATGGTTTCATAGTGAAAATAACCTAATTCCTTTTTTGGGTGTTCCCAACACAGGTCAACTACACAACGTTTGCATAGCAGATCCGTCTGTAGTTTTGTTATAATAACTGAATTTTTCATATTCCTACACCTACGAAATTCAGTTGCATATAAAAATTTAGTTGAGGAAAGAAATTCGTCCTTAGAAGCCACAACTCTGAAGTTGGTTATTCCGTCCATTTAATATAATTTCCAGTAAAATTATTTTAAACTAAATTAATCCTTAAAAAGTTATTCCTGCTTCTATGTATAGCATACGTTTAAGGTCTTTGAGGCATTATTGCACGTGCTGGGAACTCGCAACCTCAAATGTCATTCCACAATATCTTTCCTTGCCTTTCTTTTAAAATTCTTTAACAAGTCTCGTGTAGGCTGTGGCCTTGTACTTTTTGAAGTACCACTAAAGAGGGAAACCACATACATTGAAATACGAATGCTTCTACGTTCAGTGCAGTTGAAAGGACGAGTGCTGTCCTTGGCTCAGATTTGAAACATAAAGGATGCATTGCAGTATACATTTAATAACGTAGCGAAATATTTTGTCAAATATTAAATATATTTGATACCGCCTCTGGATAAGTTAAAGCCGATGTTAACTGTGGGACATGGAGGACGACACTGATCGGTGAATTTGTATATCACATGAGTGTCAAATGTTATTTATTGTGTGTGTGTATATGTGTGTAATGTTATTGATTAAGAATCCGAAGCTGTACAGAGCCCTATTGCAGTCAAAAAGGCAGTTACCTAAAAGGACTATCGAGATTATATGTTGTAAGGAAAATTCCTTTCGGACCCTGATTATATCATTCAATAATTTCATAATTTAGTTTAATGTAATTTTATTTAACATCAATAAGCAATAGTTTATAAAGTTTCAGTTTTTAAAATAGATCATCAAGTTTCACATTTGCTTCTAAATCGCTTCTTATCACTGCTGTTTTCAATTAACCACTGAACTACTGCTGAGTCCCATTCCGCTTTTTCATACATTCTCACTGCTTTCACGTACATTTCAACACATTTTAGATTTGTGTGCATTAGTGTCAAGAAGATAGCAGCATTGATTTTGACAGAAATATCCAACACCCTAAATGTCTTATCACTAACGATTTCAGGATGAGAGAGCAACAGCAACGATTGTTCTACATTTATTTTAGATGCACAATTTTTTTTGTGTTGACTCATGATCATTCCAATGAATACTTGGAACCAGAGGAGGTTTATACAGGATAATGAATTACGCTTCCTGATGGAGTGGAATATCTGACTGATATAAACATAAAATTTTAAGTTAATTTTTGAATCCACACATATACAGGAGTATATTATTATTTTTATACTTCAGGCAAATTGGGAAGACAAGGCACGACCGAGGAACTTTGAACAGAATTTGCTGACTTGGATAAGTTGCTAATTATAAAAGAAGTGATGACCAACGCCGCCAACGCCACCTTGACTCAGAGTCTCAGAGACAGAGACATAGAGGCAAGACAGAGCAGCAGATCTGGCGAAAGCTGGAATCGAAACGCTCTAAATATCTCCTAAATGATATAAGATCAGCGGGGTTGTTGGATTTATCAAGGGTCACTGCATCCTAGGAAGCCACTCGAGAAGAATAGGTTTAAGTCACCTTACCAAAGTCTTCTACAGAAGCTCAAGAGACAAAGAGGAAGAAGAAACCATTATCCACCTGCTTGGCAAGTCTCCTGCACTATTCAGGCAACATAAGAAATTCTTAGAGTTTTACCAAATCGACAACCTATTCAAATTAGCGGCAGTGGACACCAAAGGTCTAATACGTTTCATCAATAATTCCGGTTGGTTCGAGACCCAGAGAAAGGGATGAGATCCTGTACTATCACAATTGGCCGCATTGGCCTAAGTGGGGCGACTACTTCTACCTACTTACCTACCTACACCATAGTGAAATTTGCCTGAACGATCTTTTGAGAACTAGATTCTGAGGTTTTCGACTCGAATTGAAAATTAATTAGAAAGATGCTTTTCGAGAGAATGTTCTTGGCGAGATTCGAGCCCGCGGAATTTCTCGACGACTTCAAACAATTTGTATATTCTTTATTTACAAGTTGTATTAAATTTTAGAGTTCCTTCGGGAGTTTTTTATTGGAGGGAAGGAACTCTGTCACAGTCACGATTGGTTGTAAAATTAAATATGATGGCAACAGTCACCAGAATTGATTTGGAGGGAGGCGTGTTCTTTATGTGATCGACACCATTGCTTGGGTATGGCATTGTAAGTTCAATATACTTATTCACATGAAATATCGTATAGATCACAAAGTTTTGTATAGGTCGTAAGTTTTTAAAATTTGTCAATAATGGGCGTGGCTGTAAAAAACTCGACCATTTTTGATGTGGTGTTTTGTGCCAGTGCTCTGAACCCTCCTGTGAAATTCCGTTGATAAATCTTTTAAGGACTATTGTAATTGTAATTGTCCCAGTAGGGACTATAGGTTAATTATAGGCGAGGCAGTAGTATATTATCCATATTTTCCCCATAAACTAGTATGTACCTAATATACTTTACTCCCATTTATTCACATATTATCAATAGGAGCTTAGCCAGGCTAATTTTAACTTGAGTTCGGAAAGTTTCTTATATGGAAAGTGGGAATGTCCTTTAGCTTATGTGGCTTTATAATGTCCTCATGTTCCTTCACATAAAACATCGTCCACAAATCTCCTATAGAACTTAATGAATAGTGGGCAAGGCTGTAAATATATACCGTCCACATATTGGACAGTATATAAGTTGGAATAGGGGGCATGGCAGTAAATATATACCGTCCACATTATTTTAGTTGGACCCATATCTACATAAATATTTCACTATACCATCAGTTCAATCGAAGTTATGTTCATTTTTAAAAATGTGCCTACAGTTGCATATTTGGGAGGTAGGCGTGTGGTCTTTGTACAAATGGTTTTATATAGCTTTCTGGCTCTTTCTTAAGGCTATAGTTGTCCTAAGTTTCATCAAGGTATCTTATAATGGTGTGGTAATAAGTTGACGAGATACGGTTGATGGATAGATGGGTGGAGAAAATGAAATGAAAATTATTCAGAAAGGGCGATTGTGAATATTTGTATATATATACATATGTCCACACCTGTCACTCTTCTTTCTGGTAGTTGAAACACACTTCAACCTCACACATTTAGTATACCTTTCTTTCCCTTTTTGAGGGTATACACAAATTTTATATTTTTTAGGACTTTCTGATTTTAGAGTTTTTAAAATAATGAAACAGTGTGAACTTTTTACGGCCTTCAGCCAAAAACATCTTCCTCCAAAGAAACTAACCGCCCTTACAAGACTTTTTCATTTTAGTTAAAAATGTACACTAAAGAGTAGTAAAATGGCTTTTTTGTCTCAATTTTAGTAAAATAAACACTCAGCATAGGATTTTATGATCACTTCATATCTGTTGAATGTTTGAGAATTGCTCTCTTTTTCTTTGGGAGAACTGGCAAAGTGCCAAATCGACATTATACGTATAACTGATATATCAGTTACAGTTCTGAACAATCTTCTTTAGTATTTTGAATTCAGGCACCTTTTGTCGAGAACTCTTGATTAACATTTCAGAGCGTCAGCTCACTTACAATACAATTTCTACCATGTAAAAGTTTGGCTTCAAAAATAGGGAACTATAGAAAATACAACCAAGTGATCTCATCACTGGCAAAAAGAACCTACCATTATTTTTAAATATAGACCAATTACAACAATCGGGTCGAATGGCATGACAAATGCATTATTTTCTGAAAACAATCACATCATAAATTAACATCCTTGTCCTAGCTAATGTTCCATATTACTCAGCTTTCAACTGAGAATAACCAAGGTATATATACAACAATTTTGAAGTCGATATGCTGCTATGGTAGTCATCAGGATCTGGGAGAAAATCCCACTGGTATATTAGAACTCAATTGCATCATATATATTTTAAGTATGATGACAAAGAATAGTGGCGAACTGGGACAAAGTTTCCAAGGATATCGATATTGCCGTATTGCTGCCTCTAATATTTAGAATATAGTTATAATAAGAATACCTTTAATATAGGATCTGTATAATCCAGTTCAAGTGAAAATTACCTACTTAAATCTCGATTTGCTTTTATCCGGTCGCTCCGGGGTCCGGTGTGCTACTGTTAATCGCTGCGTGGTGTGCGATTTCCTACAGTTGCTTTTACATTAAAATCGAATTACAAACTGTGAATATCAGACGAAATTTTAAAATTGCATTCTGCTTTTGACAACAACAACAACAACAACCGTGTCTACAACAAAACAACAAAAGCGCATGAGAGTAGAAGTATTCATTCATTTTGCATGTGTCATTTAAATTACCGGGAAACACACCCTAAATTAAACAGGATCTATTGTTATTGCTATTGCACAAAGGACTAAAATCAGCCTCATCATATTTTATTGGAGAATGCATACAAAAAAGAATGAAGCGCGCACGCAGACAGACAACAAGGACCGTGCCAGGAACAAACGGACACACGAGTGAGCGCGGACTATGACACGTCCATTAACGAGCATTGTACGGAGCGGACGCCAGGATGCAGATAGAGTGGGAACGCGTTGAGTGTGGGCTGACAGGTCTGCCATTTGGCGGCAGCAATAGCAAACACACCTTTTGCATGTGGCAGGACTTTGTGGCGGTATAGCGAGCGGCACATAAATCTACAAGCAGACCAACAGCTGGACAGCAAGATGAGTGGATGTGCAGTGGAGTGGTGGCATCAGTCTGGTTGCCAGGGCTCTAAAAGTATTTCAGTGTTCAATCAACGCTACACAAACGAGCGTTTAAGGGGTAGCTGCTGCAATTGCCGGGAGCACTGCCAGGAAATCAGCATGCGATGACTTTTCATGTTATTGTTAATGAATTTTTTCTATCTTGCATGGCCTTCTTAGGCTTTCTAGGTATGTGATGAACTGAATGCTCTCATCTCAGTCTGTGTGTCTGAGCGTAGGTATGAAAGTGGTTTTTATGGCACAGCACCGATTTCATGGATTCACAGCTACTTCAAACGAGAGGGCGGTAATCTAATAATTGTCCTTAATCCTCTGGGCATATCATGAACACACGTCAGCACAACCCTTCCAGGCCAAGCTCCTTGCAGTGAGGGTTTTGGAATTGAGGAATTTAAAATTGAACAATTTAAAATAAGAAAACACCCTTTCACTTTTCAAATAAATTGCCAAATTTCTGCTTAAAATTAAATGCACTTTCTGCAGCTTAGTTGATGCGCAAAGACACCACCTGCGTCTGAAAAGGCAGGCGCATAAGCACCAAAAACCAATTGCCAGTCCATTTTATCAGCCCGCTAATAATTTCAGCTACTGCGACGCAAAACTGTGCTCGGCTCACTGCAAAATTGTCCTTATATGTGGCCAGGACACATGCTGATAGCACGTCTTTGACATAAATGCTTGCACTACACACTGACTGCAGTGGAGGGGAGTTGAATGGAGTGGGGCGGAGTGCGAGTGTGAGTGATTGCTGCTGCTGCTGCACCAGCTATCATTATGTGATATCTTTTTCCACATTGGCAGCTAACACAATAACAGCAACAACAATAATAGCAACAACACTTGCAGTAACTACAGCAGCATCAACAAAAGCGCAGCAGCAGCCGCAGCGGAAGTACTAAACAGAACAACTTAATGGCGCTGGCTGGCAATGGCGGCCCTATTCCAGTCGAGCTGAGTCGAGCCGAGTAGAGGCGAGCAGAGTACATGCTTTGTCATTAATCACTGACAATAATGAACTTCCGCTGTTTGCAGTTTAAATACTCGCTCGCACTCCAGCACTCTCTCTATCGGCGGCCAAGAGATGTTGTCATCACGACTGCATCTGTTGGTGGCGTAGTTGTTGTTGTTGGAATTGTTGCTACTGTTATTATTATGGTTACTGCTGGTGTAGTCATTAGCGCAATGTTGCGAAATTTATCGAGACGTTCGAGACATATAAACTACTCGTAAGATACTCGCTTTGTGTGGAAGTTTTTCCGTCGAGATTTTATCGCTTCGATTTGAGATTTACGAGACCAAATACGAGGAGCACATGTAAATGCTGCCATTACCAGCTTCGCAGCTCAGTTATAAATAGGCACGCTAAATGTTCCATGGAGCAGAAGTACGAATCTGCGAGCATGCAGACCAATAAAAAGGATAATTGAGTACGCTATGCTGGACAATATTGTAGCAAAATTTGTCCGCTTCATTTGAGAAGGACTCACTGGTCAGTTGCTGATGGTGGAGGGATTGCTTCTGAAATGTTTTATAGGTTGTAGTAGAAAGCATGGATTATTGATTGCATTGATGGGTTGTTGGGTAGGTGGAATTTTGGGTATTGATTGTTACAAAAATTTGTTATCGTTTATAGTTCGAATAGTTCAATTGTGATAGTAATATCCGTCGTAATTATTTAGTAATTCCATGAAATATTGAATATCAACGCTTTTATGTTTCTATGAGAGTTTGTGTATTTGTAGTATTACTGTCTTAAATATCATACACCTTAAGTTGAAGCCATTTTAAAAATGTATTTCAAATTTTGTTTGTTAACAGGTTATAATCGGAAGTAGTGCAAAAGTGGAAACCGCTATTCGAATCAGCGAACGAGGAGAAGATAGTCAAATCATGTGCATGAATGACAGAGCTATAACAATGAGGATATACTGATGAACATTTTCTTTGAGAGCTTATCAGTTACTGTGCTAAAGTAAGTTAGTTTATAAGTCTTTTTCAATTGAAACGGAGGACTAAGCAAAACCAGGGTTTGGATAAGCAATTTTTGATAAGCACTTTGCTAGCAATATTATTTCGGTGCATTTCTTCGAGGATGTCGCGAGCACTGAAGAAAGAAAATAAACCGGCTTGGGTCCTTCCAACATAATGCTTCAAGCAAAGCTAAAAAGGAAGCTGCTTGGAAAAAGGTTTTAGAGAAAGCGCGATCCCCCAGAGTAGAGTTCGGCCTATGGAAAAGCTGCACATTGGTAAGATTACTTAAATAAGCATTACAACATATAAAATTTTTAGTGTGAATAATTTTTTAAATTTTTTATTTTGTTTCAATGTTTTAAAGTTAACTTGACGGTAAAACCTGTTTCTGCAGTAATTGAAATGCGTTTGTTATTGTGAGATGTATTCACACAAAAACTGTAAAAAAAATTTCATTGTAGGACAAAAGAGGCAATACCAGACACACGAGTACGGCGGGTGGCAAAACAACGACCGATGATGCAGTGGACAATTGTATTTTTGATATACTTGGGAACGACTCGGCTGTAGTAGTTGAGCTTGGGCCTTCCGGAGAGCGACGGTGTGGAGTCGAACGTGGAACTGGCAACACCGAGCTGCTATTAAGCTCAACTACGACTACCGAGTTGGTTCCAAGTATATCTAAAATACAAGCGAGGAAACGAAAAAGCGACAACTGCGACGAAATAGAGCAGTTGAATATTTCGGTGCTGGAGACGGAACTTGATGAAGTTGCACATATATATATATATATATATATATATATATATATATATATATATATATATATATTTATATATATATATATATATATATATATATATATATATATTTTTTTTTTATTTTTTTTATCCCTTTATTTCATACATCTGTCACCATTATATTGACACCTAGTACATGATTTGACAATTTGTTTGGAAATTAATATTAAAAACACATTTTGGCCAGTGCCAAAAAGTTATACAACAAAAATTATTTACATTAATTACAATAGTTCACTATAATTATATTATAACTATTTATGATCAAAATTATGTTTATGATAATTATTTACATTTACATTTATAATACTATTACTAATATGTGTAGTCTGGATTTACTAGTTCATTAGGTCGTTCGGTCGAGATCTCTTTAAACTGCGGATGGTGGTTTCTTCTAGATGTAGCAACTCGTTTATTTCTTCGTTATTATGCCCATGCAGTGTATCGTAGTGTTTTGTGGATATCTTTTTTATTTCTTCGTCAATTCTTGTCATATTTAGTTTGCGGTGTATATCTTCATTTGTTGTGTACCAACCAGACTTTATGACAACTCTTAATATTCTAGATTGCTGTCTTTGAATTTTTTGTATGTGTGACCGCTTTGCCGTTCCCCATACTTGGAGTCCGTACGTCCAAATTGGCTTTATAGTACACTTGTATAGCAGCAACTTGTTGTTAATTGTGAGTTTAGATTGCTTACTCATTAACCAATATAGTTGCCTAAATTTTTCTTTTATTTGTTTCGTTTTTTGTTTGATGTGGTAGTGCCAATTTAGCTTTGAGTCCATGTGTACCAAGGTATTTAGTAGTAGACCCTATTTTTATATCTTTATTGTTTATTTTAAAAGGTATTGGGTTAAATTTTGTTTTAGTTGTAAAAATTATTTGTACAGTCTTATCTTCATTAATTTTCAAGCACCATTTATCAAACCATTCCTTAACATTCTCTGTGTATACGAGTATCTGCAGATTTGCAGTCGCAGTATTTAGTTTTTGTCAGATGCTAAGAGGATTGTGTCGTCAGCAAAGGTAGCAATTGTGGTATTCAGTTCTTTTGGAAGTGGTATATCTGAGGTAAATATGACATATAGCAGTGGTCCTAAAACACTCCCTTGAGGGACTCCAGCTGTGGTAAGATGAATAGACGAACACTCTTCATTATATTTTACGTAAAAGTAACGATCACTAAGATTACTTTCAGCAATCAAATAGTAGTCAAGTCTTCAGTTTATGCAGCAGTCCTTTATGCCATACTTTGTCAAATGCTTTTGCAACGTCTAAGAATACAGCCATGCAGTACCGCCTATATTCTATGTCTGTTTCAATTTGTTATACGGTGTATCTGTTGAATTGTTGAATGTCGTTTTCTGAAGCCGAATTGATGATTTGGTATAATGTTTTTATTGTCAACGATCTGGCTAAGTCTATCATTTAATAGTTTTTCAGCAACTTTAGAGATTATGGGAAGTAGGCTAATTGGTCTATACGACGAAGCAGTTGTAGCATCTTTTCCCTGCTTCGGTAGTGCAATAATTTCAGCAACTTTCCATACTTTGGGAAAAAATTGTAGTCGGAACATTGAGTTGATAACATTCCTTAAGTAGTTATAACCTATAGTAGGTAGCTCAGCGAGAGCTTTTCCTGTCAACACATCGTATCCTGGTGCGTTTTTGTGGTTTATTCGTTTTTTAATGCAATTAGTTATTTCTGTTGTGTTTGTTTTCTTAATTTTGGTTGTAATGTCTATATTTAAGTCATTGCGTGTTTCAATATATTTATCTTCGTCATTTGATAGGACTTTTTAGATTTGATAGATTTAGTAAAAGAAGAAATTGAAATATTAGAAATCACCAACCTTACTTTAAGTCCTTCAGTGCGCGTCAGACGTTTTCCAAAACGTTACAATCTATATTTTAGTTAATCCTTTCCTTTATACCTTGCTGCCCTGGCTGATACTCATTATCTATTAAGTGAATCAATTCAAATCGAAACCTTTTCCATTTATTTAAAATTTTGGTAATTCTGAGACTTGCATTTTGGTAAAGCTTATCAAAATATTGACAATTTGCAAACATGATAAAGATAAGACGTTGGTGCAATTGGGTCCTGGTATTATAAAAGAGGGAAAAAGTAGCATAGTTGTAAATTACTGAAAAATGCCGCCAATCATCTGAGGATTTCAACCTTAAACACTTCTCTATCTCGAAAAATTTATTTACACTCACTCGAATTATTTCACAATGAACGTAAAAAGTACAAATTTGCGGTTTTTTCATAAAGCAATAATAAAACTATTGAAAGGAGGATTTTAGGCGGATGCACCGACTTTTGGCAATGTGCCACACTTATATGTGATGATGGTAGTGTCTTTATGTACTATCAGATATTTTCTATACAATTTATATTAACATATGAAGCAGATATCAAGTTTTGTTATAAAATGTCAGCCTAATATGAGTACCTACGGTATGTGCTGACTTCAGATATGCTATTTCTATGAAGTCAAGGCAGGGCGACATATGGCTTAGAAAGTTTAATTTATGAATATCTTTTCATTCTAACAGTTCGATCTATATATTGTGTAGCACAAAAACTACTGTTTGATTGTTTTAACTTTAGTGAGACCAAAACGTATTTGACAAAAATTCAATCAAAAATTCAAGTTATTCAATTAAGAACTAATTAATTCAATAACAAACAATAGAATTATTGATGATGCTTCCTCAAGAATAACAGAACAATATTAATCAGTTCCATATGGTCTTAGCGAGAACGTCTGGATAGAATTTACATATTACGTTTTATTCATATTTAGTCATGACAACTGACTTAGCTATTCTGATATGACGCTCGACATGGCTTAGTATCCGTGTAAATGAAGACACTATTTTATTTATATTTTATTATCTACGAGTATATCTCACCATAGGTCGAGTATATCTCACCATAGGTCCTTTAGGTCCAGACACTTTGTCTAGTCAGTTTTTACTAGTTTATTTAGTCATATTAAACGATTGGTGGAACTCTGCAGAATAGAGATTGGGTTTGGCTCCAACACATCATCTTTCCACCAATTAAGAAACACTTTAAGAAATTGTTAAAAATTCGTAGCTTAACGTGATTCGGACGTGTGAACCAGTGCTAGGACATGATGGAACAATAGCTTTTTCGCGCCAAGTACAGAAGCTCTCTGATCAATTCAGCGGTGAATAAATCCATCGTTCAGTTTATCACTGTTCTGTTATCTCTGATCCATCGTTCAGTTTAGTTCTGTAATTGTCGTTCGATTCTCCAAATGGTCTCGCAAGATTATATCTTGTGTAATTAACAAAAACGGTGATCATGATGTTTCCAATCAATGAGACCGTATCAGCCTATATCCGGATGAAACTCACATTGCTGATGAGTCCCTTATTTGTAATGTACCACGCATTATCGTCGGTCACATCATAGCTCAGAATGTGGATTTCGTGCAAACATGACCAAACATTGCCAGAATATAAAAGTAGATAGTATTCATGGAATTTTCCACATTTAACCTAGAATAAAAGTCTTATTTGCATATTGTATATATATACTCGTATATGCACATTAAAAGTCGCTGTTGAGTTCCATTTGGTGTTATTGACTAAGTTGCTGTTCATATCCTGGCCTGTGTTTCCTTTCTTCCTGGCTGGCTATAATTGTGCCAAGTGCCAACGACTTTTGCATTTTACTTTATTGGTACAGTGAACTGACAGCCAGGAGAGGCGGCGGCAGGCGCTTGGCTTGCTGCCTGGCGGGCACTCACTTGGCAGTAAAGGACAACGAAGGCCGAATGGCGAGAACTGCAAATGAAAACTGTCTCTGATTTATTGTCGTAATTTTCGAATGCTTTAAGAATTTATGTTTGCGTCAAAAGTCAATTTGCTTTGCTGGGGACATCGGACTCGTCCTGTCAGCACAGTAATTACGGCCAACTTAGCTTGAGTAGAGATAAAGGAGAATGGTGGCTACTACACCTATCTTGCTACAGAGGTATCCTTGCCGCTCAAAAAGTACGATTATGGACGATCAATTGAAGCTGGTTGGATTAAAGAGCGAGCACACATTGCGTAACCAGAGCTGTTTAAAGGCGTTTATTCATTGAAATTTGTTGCAACTAAAAATCCTTTTTCCGTTGTTTTGTTTTTGTATCGTGATTGTTTTTTTACTTTGATCCCAACTCTTGCTTGAACGGCAGCCATGGTATTGAAAATTGTGCAGCAGCATGTTCTCGTGTGTTTGAATTTATGCGCAAAAAGTGCAATAGTCGTAAATCCTGGTGCCGCTGCTGCTGCTGGTGCTGTTATAGCCATTGTTGCTGTCGGCGATATTTTGCGCTTTTTGCCGGTATTTTTAGCTGCCGTTGCTTGCATATCGGCAGAGGCAGCAGCAGAGGCGACAACAGCGGCATGTTGCTCGTTAGTTTGTCAATAGTGTTTTCGGTTGCTCATGAATTGCGGCAACATTTCGCATTCTCTGTGCAGCGATGCAATCCAAAGCCGCTGTCTGCGCTAGTCCTCGTGTCGATGCTGGCCCCGGTGCTGACGGGGGCGGTCATCAGCAGCCTTCCTCTCGTCCGATGGATGTGTCCTGTCGTTGCCGATGTTCCATTTAATCAAATGTGATTTGCAAGTTTAAATTTCAAATAACGCATTCAAAACTATTGAATGGCTAAGCTCATGCAAGTAAATACACACTCAGCAAACGGTTGAGACCCACACAACTGCACACACATCCGCCAATTCACAAATATGTACACAAAGCGTGCATGTCTAAAATAAAAATACATTCGAGCGAAATTTTGTTGAAATTGACTGAAGCATTTCATTTTTAGTCAATTTATTTGCGAGCACAGTGAGCGACATGCACGACCACCCGCCACCCTCCCAGTTCCATGCCAGTGCTTCCTTTGTCCTTTGTACGGCTTTGATATGTATTCAAAGCTTTCATTGCGGCAGCAACTATCAGAATATTGAATCTATTATCGCGATTAAATCGGCGTATGAGCAACACAATTCGCATTATGTTGTCAATTTGACTTAACAAATCGTTTTTATTTTTTACTCCTGTCCACTTTTGCCGCGCCACCACTCTCTGTGCCCCTCTGACGGTATCGCTGTCGATGTGTTAAAAAGATAAACGGTTTAAATGTTGGCAGCATTCAACGGATTATGAAATTTGCCTTATTTTAATAATTGTATTAATCACACAAAAGCAATAATCAGGACTGCGACACTCTTTTTCCATAGGGAAACGATATCTTCGAAATGATACGTGGAGACACACTCCCACCAGACTGGGTGGCTTACAATCACTAAAATCACCCCCCTAGTCTAACCAGATCCAGAAAAGTTAAGGAACAATAAGCTGATAGTGATTTAAGAAAGGTCTAGAAGTGGATCTCCTTATGGGGACTAATTAAGGATACAAAGAAAAAGTTATATTTTAATTAGAAGCCACGTTTCGATTCGTTCAAATATATCACCTCCCAAAGCAAGTGAAATTCGTTAACACATACACACATACTATGAAATGGTTCCAATTCTAATAATATCCTTAGGATTGAAATGCAAAAGGATCGAAATGTATAATTTTTCTTAGTAGGAACACTAAAGATCAGATAACAGAGCAGAAAAACATCGCCTTAGCATTAATTTGCAGTTATTAATAGATGGAAGGGGAATAACGTTGACTCGATTCATGTAAAAATGAATTCTTGAAATGAGTTCCAAGGAAAGAAAAAAATTGATTCCAAGGAAAGAAAGAATTCATGGCAAATTGAACTTGATGATTGTAATTGGTGAGGAAAGAAAGAATTGATGGCAAATTGAACAATAAGAACTGCTTTTGGACTGAATCATCAGTTTAATAGATGTTTTGAAGACCCCAAATCACACTAGCGTATTATAAGAGCAGCGTGCTAATGAAGTTAGCATCAGTTTGCTAATAATGGATTATTTGAACTCATTTGCCTAACTTAGTATATGAAGCTTTGTTAATGAAAGTCGTTACGTATTTACTGGAACGAAGTTTTGAGTCAAAGTTCGCATCCAAGTAAAAAAATAGAAGAAACGGATGCTAATAATTGGCTAACATAGAATTCTGGAGTTTATCTGTACTGCTGCAGAGTATTCAGGGGATTCTGGAGTTTAGATCCGAGTACACTACCGAAAGACTCCAGCTTGAATATAGGATTCTAGTGGGATGACGCTTTTGTGTTTTATGACGAATTTTCTACACGAAAAGAAACTTTTAAGTCTTATAAATTTTTCCAACAGCTTTGAAAAAATCCTTTTCTGAATCAGGATTCACCTGTTCCCAACTTTATTGATTATGTGTCAGTCTATCCCGATTTGAATAGGGAGTTCGACTTCACCATTCCAAGCAGAAATGACTAAACTTCAAAAGACATAATCGTCGGCGAAACGCTCGATATCTATACCGACGGTTCAAACTGGGAGGTAGAGTCGGCAGCGGTATTTTTTCCGAAAAATTGGACTTAAAAATCTCCCTTCGTCTCCCTGAACATTGCAGCGTCTTTCAGGCTGAGGTCATGGACATTTGTCACGCAGCTAAATGGATGCTGAGTAGCGATATCGGCACAGTCGACATAGCTATCTTCTCAGACAGGCATCTTAGTTGATTTCTTGCTCTTGGGTAGATTGAGGTGCAAACTAAAGTATATTTTATACTTCAGCCAGTCTGTTTGTGTGATAAGAGCACAGCTCGACCGAAGGCTGCACGAGAGAGTGAATATTGTTTAATCCTTTAGCGACTCCAAAGCCTCTGGGATCTGGGATCTTACCTTTGTCCGAAGTCCAATATGTGGGACTGCCGAAACGGATGGATGAAACCTCGAGTCCTAGATAAGATATCGTTGATAATAGTCGTCTTCTTTTTGGACTTACTATGCGGGGACAATAGTGAGAGTGTTTGGCATTGAAATCTCCAGCAGCTAAATTTGGTACCGAGAGTACTAAAAGTGTTTATACTGCTCTCATCTGTATGGAATCAGGGTGGGCAATAAACTTTCGTTATTTCAGGGCATTAATACATTCTTGGAGACGAATAATTCTTGCTTGTAAATAGTCCGTGCTAAAATTGTACATGGGGTATGCTTTATTTTATTTTTAATTATAATAGCACAGGCCCCTCGAGTTTTGCCACTATGGTGTTTAGTGTCGTTTGTTTATAAATCCTTCAATACTGACATCATTTTTATGTGTGAGATGTCTCTCAGAGATGAGGTGCGAGCTTAAAATGTGCATAAGTTTTAGTTTATGCTGGGTGGCATTCCAGCGAGCAATTTTACTAGAATTTATGGTTTTGCTAATATGGATTGCAATAATATCTTTTTTGCATAGAACACATGAACTGAGTTATATCTGTGATAAAATTTTGCAAAGTTTTCTACAACGTATCATTTTGTCATCGGGTTGGGATGTGGGAGAGTTTTTACTTAGAACCCTATCATATGATTGGGGCTGCGGTTTTCATACATTAGCATACGTAGTCACCTCAGGTTGTGACTCAACTATAGGCACTACATTGGAAACAGTGAGTTTGTGAGTTGCTTTTTTCCTATTTGGTTTAAGCTGTGATAATAGTTTTTGTTTTATATTCTTCCGTCTATGCCAAAGTCATAACTGGTTGATATTTGAGGATATACATACAAAATTTTGTATATATAAACACTGTTATATATTTATATATTATATTTTTATTATACAATACGATCTTAATGATCGTTTCTCTTCAATTACATTTGCTTTCACTGGTTTTTGTTATATATATTTTACGTTTACATGTTGTTTAGAAAGAAAAAAGTCAAAACGACAATCATATTATTTATTTTCATAAGAATTGACGTGCATGAATTTGCCGTTGATCACTGCTGGAGATTTATTTGTTTATGTATAAAACTATTCTCCATGAGGGGGCAATATTTTTAAAATTTTACAAACCACCCTTAAGGCACTGCTTTAAATGTATTTATGGCAGTTCCCGCGACCTCAATAAAGCCGTTTGTTTTCATTCATGTTTGTGTGTGTTTATCTCGTCTCCTCCAAACAATTCCAATTGGATTGTGGTCAAGTGTCACGCACTGATGATTGTATAAAAAGGACCAATATGACGAGATTTACATTTCAGATCACAAGTTGTTTTCTGGATTCATTCGGGTTTTATCTATGTTGTTGTTTTTCTGGGCATTTATTTCAGGATATGATAATTGGCTGGTGACTGAGATGGTGTGTTTGAAGAAGTTTGGTAGAGGACATTATGTTTCGTCCATGTAGGCTTCAATAAGGATTTATTACAATTATGTTGAAAACACGAAGAATGCTGTAAAAGAATCTCAAAGGAGAGTATTTAAAAGAAATTATAGGTATTTCGAATGGCAAAACTTGATATTTGTATCTATACATCGAGTTGTTGCATTGTTATTTTTTAACAATGTTAACCTTTGTTGCAATTGTTCAATAGTTTAATTTGGTTTTAAGTGAATTGGCAGTTAAAATTGTTCTATATACGGATATTTATGATGTAAAGAAATTGTAATTTATTATTAGGGAGTTGTACAATGTATTATTCTTGGTAATAACATATTGTTATGCATTAATTAAGTCCTTGCAAATAGTCCGATCAATGCATTGTGTTCAACATAACAAAAGCCTTTTGTTTGATTATTTATCTTTAATAAAAGTAGTTTAAAGCAGGTTGTGTAAAAAAACTGTTGCTTGAGAGCCGTTTATTAGTTGGGAAAATATTTTGTTGTAATGAAAACGTATCAAAGTAGTGGTCTGGATCTGGTAACGCCAGCCATTAGAGGAACACCACTGGGATTAGTGATTTCACCACTACTGTGGTTACTGGTTATGGTTAACATTCTAAATATATTAGATAAAACGGGGGTGAAGGTAGTAGCATATGCAGACGACATCGTGATAATGGTATCAGTAATGTTGCCAAGCAAAATAAGCGAGATTATGCAAGGGGCTTTGGACAAACTCTCCACATCGGCTGTGGGGTGTGAATTTAATGTAAATCCTTCCTTCTTTGTCTAAGTCTCATGAACTGTCTTCCTCTACTGCTCTTTAATAATGCAATCTAGAGCAGAAATGGGTCATTAAGGTTGGGTTGTTGGTAAAAGCTAGGAATGATGCAGACGGGATTTATTTGTTAAATATACTAAGCATGAATATATCGTTAAATTTATTAATCAGGAAATATTTGTTAAACTTTAAAAAGAAAACAGTTAAATGGTTATCAACACTTACTACAGAACATGGTTCCGTGAAATTCCACCTCTTGTACACATCATGTAGCACCAAAGATCTCGGCTATACCAGAATGAAGAGGAGGTTCTAGTACAAATTATGTTCTTATCGGACAGAATAACAATTATCTTAAATATTCACGATGGAATAGATTATCTTTCATCAGATATTACATTCAATGCGATTAGAGATTATTTCATAAATTTGGGATTTAACGAAAGGACAATTTAGATATCCAAATCAATTACATTATGAGTACAAAGGCCGATTAAAAATCAAGAGGCCTATATAGAAGGCTCATATTCAATCAACAACGAAATTGTTTTCGCCATTTAAAATCTTCCAAGTAAATCTCTTTGCGTTCTGTTCTTATGTATAATGTCGTCTATATAATTTTTGCTATTATCGTTAATGGGTATTATTGAAGCTTGAACTTCTCGATTTTATGCATTTATTACCCAAAACTGTGTGTAGAAAGCATACAAGTATAAGCCGTTTCTCAAAAACTTTTCCAAATTTATTTACCTGAATGCTTTTCAAGGACTTTTGCTGACATTTGGCTTCTAAAGATTAAAGGGTTCAGACACTACGAACTATGAAACTACCCCTCATATGTTTAGCATAAATAAAATTTTAATTAATTTGCCCTTCTAAACAATGCCAAAGCAAATGCTGTACAGCCATCAGTAGGAGTGATCTGCGTTACCTTCCTTCCAAAACAGCAGAAACAATAAAAGGAAAATTAACCGGTTTTAGTATGTCCGACCAGTCTGTTCTTGTATGTCATTCCAGCTGCCACTTCAGGCATAACTCTTTATTGCTCGCTGAAGCTGAAGTTCTGTCATCATTTGTTTTCCCTTGATTGTTAATCAAAAGTGTAAAATCCTTCAGTTAAGTGCCAACATTTCAATTAGAATCGAACTCAACTTGACAGTAAATAAATGCAAATATTGCTGAGTAGTCGTTAGGTGAATGAGAACAAACAAAAACATCCTTTACCCTAAGCCACATCAGCGACTACCACTACAACAGCAACATGTCAGCTTCCTTTCTCCGCTTGTGCTCCAACATTGTGCCACACACATCTCATTATCATAGAAATTATACTAGAGACACTTAAACGCATTTTACAACGTGTTTGTCTAAGCACAGACTGCCACCTCCTACCGCTCACCGCCCACAACACTCCTCTTCAGCACGCTCTAATGAAATCTGCTCCAGTTTAATTAATTCTCTGATTCCATATGAAAATTGCCGGTTGGCGCCATTGAGCTCCCTCTCACGTTCAAAGCGTTTTCCTTTTAATTACCTGATACGTTTGCATTCATATCGGGCGAGTTTATCTGATGCCAAGCAAGCATTGCGGCATACGTGTCAGTATGCATTTAGGTTGCTGCTGTGAGGTGATTATTAGATAGAGACAGCAACAGGACTGCTACCGCATGGGCAGAAATGTGACAAGGATTCAGCATTAAATGAGGGAAGTTTTCGTCCGCCCACATCCGCAACATTAACAGAAAGAAATTGCGAAAGATGATGCGAGTATAAGAGTGGACTTATCCAGCTCATTTTGTTCACTCGGATTGACTTTCAATATTACGGCTAATTCCAATCCCAACGATCATTTAAGTTGAGGATTAAAAAAGATTTCTTCAGAAAATTATGTTTAAAAATTGTGTGGTGGAATATTTTTCAAGGAAACATGCTGGGCAGTTAATCAGCTGGTGAAAAATTTGCCAGTTTGTAATGTTTGTTAATTGTACCGTGTTTCGTTCGGCATTAACTGTTGAGAAGTGTTCTCAAAGTAAGGTCTTGCTTAAATTGTATTTTTGATGTACAATGATGAGTTTTCGAAATCATTAATCAAATCAATTATAATTTAAATCGATTGAAGCATTCAGTATAATGACAATAAAGTGGGGTTGGACTATTTCAGAGGTGAAATACAGACGGAGACCTGGAGGTCTAATAAAAAAGGAATTAAAGGTATTCTATACTATAAGAAATCCCAGCGAATCACAAAATTTAAAGACACTTGTAAGAATGAAATTGGCATGACAAAAATAATAAAATTATAATATTCACGGATTGCCAGAATTGACTCTAAGTTATATAATTTTATATGAATAAATTTGGTGTATATGGGCAGTAAAGCATCTCCTATAATCTTACAGTATCTTACATTTTGTTGTTCACTTCTATGTTTCTGCCTGAATTGCTTTGATCTGGAATCTAGAATGGGTGTCAGACCATAAATAATTCGATTGCAAAAATAATACCGACCAACTTGAGGAGCCGGGAAGGAACCTGACAAGTCCAAAATAATTCTTTTGAGATGACTTCAGATCATATACGCAGAACCTACCTGTGGGAATCGGAATCATCAAGATTACTTGCAGATTCTACGAGGATTTATGATGGTTATTAAATGTTGTCAAATGTTGCAGGAGGCATTTTTGAAATTATCTGAAGGAGTTTCAATAACCAGTCTAAATAGTCAATTAGATATTCATGACTAGTCACAAATAATTCATGACTAATCATAAAAAATTCATGACTAATTATAAATAATTATAATTTAATTCAATAAACAGAACGCTCTGTTGTCTTGATGTGCCCTTTCAACGCTTTGCATCATACGCGAGTCAGTGATAATATTATCTCTCCGAACTATTCTGTTTATCCCAAAAGATGCAATTTGGGAATATGCTGAAATATTTTCCGAAGTAGAAGTGGATCAGCTACAAAAGGTCTATTATTGTACTGAAGAAATCGTTGTACACAATCTTTGAAATTAATGGGTATTAACAGACTTTCTTTAAATCTAAATAATCTAACAAAGGGTCTTATCACACAATCCTATGATTCGAACTGTAAGCAATACACTACTTTAAATGACGTTACAACCTTACAAAAATTCATCACCTTCTTAAGTACAAAAAGTAATAATCGTAATAATACCAAAACTATCAGAAATATCCTCCTTAGGCTGAATTTCTATATTCCGTCAACATTAATCGAAAATGAACAATGATTGTAAAAGGTCGGAATGTTAACAATCACCACCAAATTCGTTTGACAGACGTTAGTTTCATAGACACCAATCTGGGTTGATGTTCCTGTATTTGCTTTTATGAATAGTGCTCTCAACCCATCAAAGGCAATTGCCCCAGTAACTGTAGTCAGTCTGTTGTATATATCGAGGTGAGGTCCGCGGTCACTTATTCAGTAAACCGTGGAAGTGGCACAACCTCATGTTCTAGAATCAAAGATCTAATAACTGGAATATATTCATTACATGTACCAGTCAGTGCTGTATTTCTACTTATGAACTACAGCCACATCCTTGTGTAGCCACGTCCTTGTATGGCTTGTAGATTTCGAAGTTGTAACTTTCTTCTCTTCGCCATCCTCAGATATTGAACCAAAAATCCGACAGTATATTTCCCACGAAGCACTCCAGAAACTATTCCGTAGCTATGCACATTGTCAGGCACTTACAAAATCATGCGCTAGATCAATCTTTTGTAGCCCATCTCCTTGGTCATCAGAGAAAAGGTTTCAAAAAACAGATTTGACGAGCAATGTAGAGGTACAGTGTTACGAGGTGGTATCGGAATAGATCCATAATGGTCTGAGTGATTTGGTCTGTAGACTGAGTGCCACGAAAACCTCACCTAACCTACTTGTCGATTTATATTTACATATATTACAAAGTGATAGAGACGTTTGCAAGTTACTTGATCGCTTGTATTTGGTTTGATTCTCCTTCCAGATCAACACAATTCCGCTCCTCTTGTAAGTCCTTGAAAGCTTTATAAACGAGCACCTCAATCGCTTGAGGCGTATGTGTAATTTCTGACAGAAGGTGTAAATTCAGATATACAGGGTGTGAAATATTCGCAGGAGCTGGACTGAAAGTTCAGAATTGGTAGATCGCTTTTATAGAAATATGAGTAAACGGAACACATTATTATTTAACTTATTTAAGCATTGTTTATAATTATGGACACAAAAGCAGAAGTGATTTGGCCACTTCGGTCGTAAAAGGTTTTTATGTCTGATTTCGTAAATTCACGCCAAGAGACGCCTGTGAAGCTTCCAATTACGGACGCAGAGGTTAAGTGGTTCTGTCACTTTTGGCAGCGTGTACTGACGCACTTCATAAGCGAGTTTGACGAGGTTGGCGGCAGAACCGGCTTCGGCGTCGCTCTTGCTGTGGGCTTCAGAGTTGGCGTGATTTATTTTATTTTATTCATTTAACGCTTACGGACGAGCCGTGTCCCATGCCGTTTAAGTGCGCATTTGAATTTGTGAAGATAATTAAAGTGAAAAAGTTTGACAACATAAAATACTCAATTGTTGGTGTTGTTGTAAGTGCTCTTGTTGCTGTTGTTGTTGCTGTTGCTGTGATTATTGCGCAGTGTAAAACAAGGAAACAGCATTCCAAAGCACATCAGAACAAAGGGCGGTCTGCGGGTGGGGTTAGCAAAGTGAGGTGGGAGTGTGAGTTGACCCCTACCCCGGATGCAGAGACACACAACGTGGAGCACAACAACTTAAACGAACTGCATAGTCAGTAGCAGGAATTTCATTTAATTTGTACTCAAGTCGAAATTAATTTTTCGTGGCACTCGTTGCTGTTGTTGCATTGTTTTTGTTTTTGCTGCTGCTGCTGCTGCTGCTGGTATGGCTCTTGCTGTCGACAACTAACTCAACCAATTGGTTTAACGGTTGGAAAGTTGGTGCGTTCAGAGCCAGCATTACCAGTGATGGAATGTTGTGAAGCAGCACTCACACACGCGCCCCGTGTCCTGACGAAGGATAATGAAAGTCACTTGACGGTAGCGCTTGACTAGCACTCATACAGCCGCACACATGCTGCATGCCGTCACGTGACAATTTGCCGTCGCACAACTTTCTTGCTGTTAGGCTGACATTTATGGCAATTTTATTTGCTGGCAATTTCAATGTGTATGCGCGAATATGGAGTCCTTGTTTGGGTGTGTTGTTTTATTCTTCTCTTTTTGAAGTGGCGTTGAGGAAGTTTCGCAAATTCTATTTTGGGGGACACAAAATTCTGCTTAGAAGATAATTCGGTATGGCAGACGTTTATAATCGTGGCAAAATTTCGTTTTTTTCTTAATTATATTAGGATGTTAGCCGTCTAGCGAGAAAGTGGCTCAACTGCCAATTGTATTCCCATCTTTCAGCAAGAGAAGAATACAATTTATTTAGACAGCAATTTATTATTATTTGCATTTTGGTTATTCAATAAAAATGTATGTGTTCATAATTCAAAGCATTAAAAATTATATATTCAGGGTGAGACAATTAAATATTGTAGTAATCGGGTGTGTATTGCAGGCTATACCGCTGCATGAGAACAACACTACGGACGTATGCATGAGACGAAGCATCGTTGTAATAAAAAGTTATTGACTATTTATATATAGCATGTTAACTAATTTAGCAATATCTTTAGGGCCAGATTTGCAAAGAGTTACATCCCATGTAAATAGAGGGAAGTGATCGTTCGATATACGAGGTGTGATCAAAAAATAACCGTTATTTTCATCGTTTCGTGAGTTACGTATGTTCGATGTTCGCATTTTTTTTTCTGTTATGTTGGTACACATGTCTGTTATATATGTTGGCAATACCAACCATTTTGGATTGTCAGTTTGTTTTTGACAGATAAAAAGGTTAGTCGTGTTTTGGTGTGCTCTTCGATTTTGTACTATTTGTATACCGAAGGCGGGTGGCAAAACAGCCAACTTACCAAAGTCATACAGACCGATTAGCTTAACCTCATCTCTTCTAAAAATAATGGAGAAAATAGTTGATAGGCACATAAGAGAGAGCTATCTTACTCGGAAGCCATTACATAGAAATCAATCAGGAAAATCAACTACTCATCCTTTTCAGAATCTTCCGCAAAAGATTGCACTTGAGAACAAATAATTTGCGGTTGGGCGTTTTCTAGATATTGAGGGGGGGCTTTCGATAACACCGATTTCGCCAATATAAATAGGATAATCATAAGCAAGGGCGTTGATTCGACAACATGTAAATGAATAAACAATGTTCCCAGAGAAAGGAACATGCAATCTTCTTTAAGGGCCACAGAGGTCCGGGTCCACAAGGTGGAGTACTATCCCCGCTATTGTGGTCTGTAGTTGTTGATGAACTTCTGGACCTACTGAGCAATAATGGTTGCGAAGTACGGGGTTATGCCGACAATATTGTCATTCTTATCAGTGGTAAAATCAGTGAAGACACGATCTCAGATTTACTCCAGTGGGCTTTGACTCTTGTATCAAACTGGTTTAGGAGGGGTTAATCCTGATACGATTTGCATAGAAAAATACGATTTACAAAAAAAAAAAGAGAAGGAAAAAGAGAAAACTTCAGAGAGCCGATCATTTTTGGACAAAGAATACCTTTTTGAAACGAAGTAAGATACCTCGGTGTTACATTCGATGAAAAATTGCTGTGGAATAGACTTCAAGATCCCGTTCCCGAATAGGGCTAACTGGGAACAGAATAGACCAACGCCATCTTATAACGCTCATGTATGTTAAACAGTCGGCTCAAAAACTGAGGAGGGCGTTGGGGCTAGGGTTTTTGGGGAAAAGCCAAGAAGTCACTTATTCACAAGCATGGGCCGAGAAAACTCAGTTGGTCAGGCCGAAATTCACGCTATCGCAGTCTAAGAGAGGAACTAGACAATAAATAGCCACATCATTATCCACTCAGACATCAAAGCAGCATTACTACCGCTGAACGCCTTTGTTATAAAATAAAAACTGCTTTGGGATTGTCTTCAACTACTGAAAAGACTAGCAACTAACAACTGAGTGCCTCAGATTTGGGTGCCAGCTCACAGCGGACATGTAGGGAATAAAGAGGCAGATGGACTTGCTAGGAAAAAGGCTGCCAGTGGTATTATGGGACCGGAACCATTCTATGGGCTGCCATGGGGTTCCATGAAGTAGAACCTAAATCAATGGCTAGAGGTAAAATCACATCTAAATTGGATGGGAACAAAAGATATGAGTCGCATGCCAAAAAGATCCCGTAAAAGAACTATAGAAATTCTAGTTATAAGGAGAACAAGTGCTCACTTGTCTCAGGCTTTCTAATTGGACATTGTACGGTAAACAAACACCTATGTAACATGAAGGTAAACCCAAATGACTATTGTGGGTTATCTAACGAAGAAGAGGAAACATCTGAACATCTGTTGTGTCAATGTAACTATCTAACCAGGCCCAGACTTCGTTGCCAAAAAACTTTTGTTACTGCTATACTCGTGCTCAATCTTATGATGGTAGGTCTTGAATCACAACTCAGGTATATTGAGTTCAGGTGGGGTGACAGGATCTTGCACCCAGTACCCACTAGGGACATATAGAAAACGGACTGAAATACGTTTCGGGAGGTATTGCAGGTAATCCTTATAATGAGCGAGGTTGAAAAATTCAACTTAGCGCTTGCTGCCAATTTTGTTATCTCGCCCTCCCCTTAATCGGACTCCGGTACCTTGGTGGAACCGATAATTTCACGAGTTGAGTAGAGACGTGAGAAAATTACTAAACAGCGTGTGATCAAGACAAGTATTGAAGAGAATTAAGACCGGTACGAAGGAGCACAAACAGTTGTCAAAGTCGTATCAACCATCAGCCTTAACTCTTTTATTCTCAAAATGGTCGAGAAATTATTGGATCTACAAACAGGGAGTTCCCCTCTGGTACACGGGTGGATCTAAACTTGAGAATGGAAGTGTAGAATCGGGGAACTATGGACCCAGATTCCAAAAAGGCATTGTGATGGCAATTCTAGCTACAATATTCCGAGCAGAAACCTATGCCATCGAGGCGTGCACAAAAGAATGCTTACCACAGGAAAATCTCTGATGCACATATATACAAGTATACTATCAGGCGGTCTTAAGGCATTACAGATATTTGTGGTCACATCAAGACCGATACCTTTTAAATTAACTGGGATTAAGTAATACTAACGAATTACATTAGATCTAGTCATGAATAATACGAAGGCAACGAACAAGCCGACCAATTAGCCAGAAAAGGACTAATGCGGCCTCTAATACGCCCTGTATCATTCTGTGGAGTACCTAAAGACCACATCCAAGAATGGCTGAACACTAACCGAGCAATATACTAACAACATGGGAGAACGTCAGGCCAAAAGATGTTTGGTCCCAGACAAAGGAGTATTCCCTAAGCTCCTTATGCTAAACAGAGAGGAGCTCCGAATCATCACCGGATTACCTTACGGGTCACGGCACACTCACATAACATCTCAAAAAACTGAGAATTTTTTCCTGGATGTCTGCAAGTTATGCAACGAGAAACCAGAAATTTCTGTGCACAGTTCCTGCGAGTGTCCTGCAGCCTGTATAAAGCGATTCCTTTTCATTTTCACTATTTTTATATGCCATTTTCTCAGTGTGGTGAGAGGAATATATGCATGCCTATGTGGATACTATTGAATCTGAGACCTTTTATCTTCTATATTACCAAGAGTTCATTTTCACTCTTATTTTTTTACGGATGCAAATCTCGCTTACAAAATCTCGTTCTGGAACTGAGCTATTAAAAGCGTATCAGAATACATTCGAGATTACAGGTCTAGGTGAGCCATCAGGGATATACGCATAATTACATCTAAAATCTTTCTTAATACACCACAAGCTGGTAACTATTTTTAGTGTTTAAATTTTATCAAGCGAAAAGCAATGATTTTAATAACTTGAAAATGAAATTCCTGCAAGGCGAGTCCATTATACTTTAAGCACAAGCAATCTTTAAAGTAAGCACCAACATTCTCCACTAAGCCCTTTTTGATTATACTTCACATAATTCAACCATCTACACGCAATTAGTGCAATAAAATAATCCTAGTTGCATTAATCCCAACTGCTTAAGCGGGGTGGCATTAAATACGTGCAAGATAAATGACAAACTCCCCCCATTAAGTGTTCTTAGCTAGGCCTGGATCGCTTTGCCACAGTGGACTTGGTGGTTGTGTTGGTGGTGGTGGTGTTGTCTGCGTCAATGCACAAATGTGACAGCTGCAATGTCGAAGGACATATCTACCCTGGCAGCGACCCTGCAGGGGGAGGTGTTACGCCTTTGTTTTTGCCTTTGTCTTTTCACAATAATCATAAAAGTCACATTACACGTGCTCATTTCATTTCATTGCAGACGCAAATCAACTCATATTTCAATAAGGATAATGAAGTTGCACTTGTGTAATGAGTATCCTCTCAGCTCCTTCCGCAACGCTACACTTACCACATGCGTCTTTGGCGCATCATCGACTGTTGAGGATGCCGATTTATGCCAATCGCATTGAACACTCGCTATACGAGTGGGTATTCGCTCAGTTAAAGGACATCATAAGCTCTTAAGTGGAGCACAGTGCGAGGAGCGCGTGCTGTGGCATATGAATTATGAATATAATGCATTTGCACATGGCCCAGCTAGCGTAAGGACCCAGCGCTGGGTCCTTAGGGGGCACACACTGTGGCAGGTTGTGTACGCAGGATTTATTGCATAGACAAATGGTGCTGATGCTCGCTGGTTTGTCGCACCACTGATTGCTCAAGGATTTGTATTCCATTAAGTGAGTGCGACGTAAGCGTTTCCCTTTTCTTTTGTTTTTATTACTGATTGTACTGAATTAGCATTTTAGGAATATTAAGGAATTTAAGGACACTTCGTTGCCCATTACGTTTGCACTAACGCTCAATGAATTTAAATCAACAGTTGTACCAGGCAATATCCTGCAAGCGGGTTTCCTTACGCCGCATATTCCAGTGGCATGCGGATCTGCCCACCCTTCCACAATTTCATTGTTCTAGTTTTGTTGTGATTGATGTGACCGTGCCTTTGAAGCGTGTGCAGTGTTTCGCTTCTTGTCTGTAAACATGAAACCGTCCAATTTGCTGCTGCTTGTTTCGCATTTTTCTCCTTGCTGGACATTACAAATGGTGCGGAACTATGTTGTTTGTTGTTGTTGTTGATGTGTCTGTAAACAGTTTCAGTATTCCGAATTGCATTCGCTTCAGTTGGTTTGCTGCAGCATAAAATGGGGGCGTCTGGGTGGAGTGTGTATTCCGCTTCACTTGCGTGTTGTCACAATTCCGCAACGAAAGCCTCTAATCCTTTTCTAATTAGATTTTCATTATCCTTGCAGTTCCTGACGGATTTCTGGTTAGCACTGGAGCGGGGTCTTGCATTTTTCTATTGTTCTCTCTCTTTCTCTCTTCATTTGACTTTCACATTTGCTATTTTTTGCCGCATGTGTGGGCAGAATATTGAGTTGCTTTCTTGATTGAGATGGTGAACTTTGACTGACTTTCGGTTATTACAAAACGATGTTCTTACCATGAACATTGTTGTTATTTTGTTCGTGTGTACCTCTGTAATGCTTGAATCATTTTCAACCTTTGTTCTCTTCATAAAAGTTCAGGATATTTTTCTAATGACTTTAAGAATAATCTGCTAAGGTTCCCATCGATGTCAATATTTCCTCATCAATAAAACAGTGTTTTAATTTCATGGCAATATTATGCAGTACTCCTTTGCGAATAGTTTCTCCGTCACCGATTTTGTATCTTGTCCGCGGCTAAGGTGGCAGAAATTCATATTCTAGGAGTGTGATATACTAACAGAAAAGAAGGAAGGAAATTGGATTAACTACTCTCTTGTTTAGGCAGCTCTTCCTGCCATCAAAGTCAAAATAACCAGATATTCGATTAACTATAACTAAATGGGTGGCTGACAGTCATTATAAGACTATTTCTGATCATGGAGTGCAGAAAATCAAACCTTTGTGGCAACTTGACTGCCGTAACTATGGTGTTCTATACCTATTCCTGAAAGACTGATTTATTTAGCTGTCAAGGATACGTGCATAGAAAATCTACCTAAATACCATTTTCACTTCCCTCAACGATCTAAAGCTCAGCTCATAATAATGAAATCACCTACAATTAATCAAATCTACACAAGCCATAAACATACCGCGTAGCATTATTGAACGCTATTTCCAATTTATGTTGCGAATGGGAACCCAGGTTGCTGTAGACCAACTCAGAATACGTTATTATAGGGAGGATAAGCTGTATAACAAGGTGACGCCGGGTGTCAACGGGTGTGAAATCTGCTGACATTCTTAAATTACGAAGTGTGTAATAAACCTTCCTGACTACACTGTTGATATGGGGTCAACACATGCCAAGCTGGAATTTATAGTAAAGCCCAAGCTGGATACATGCGACACAAACACCAACTGAACACCATCCAGCTGCACTGGAGGAATGTCATCAAAATTTATAATATGCTTCGATATGGGCAAGACGTAAGACTCCAGAGGATTCAGAGACAAAGCAATGTCAAATGCCCATCGACCAATTCTATCAATGTCCTCATTCATTCTACAACACAGGTCATCTATTAGACCATATCGTCTTGACAAGTAAATTTGAATTTCATCAGCATATGCATGCAGTGGTATTATCACAAATTGTGAAGATACCATTAATTAACCTGGAGAACAGGAGAGGTCCAAGGACAGAACCTTACGGCACTCCCATATCAATGACTCTGAAATTAGAAAAATTTGCCACCAACTCGAACCCTCTGCATGCTACCTCCGAGGTAGCTGCTCATAAGACCAACAGCACAGTCACTAAATCCAAAGTATACTTTCACCTTCTCACACAGCAGGGAGTGGTTAACACTGGGAAAAGCCTTGGAAATCTCCACAAAACACAACAATGTCCAAAATTGCTTATCATACACAATTCGAACATCATCCAAAACCTCCAACATAACAGTGGCGCAACTATGTCCCACTCGACATCTAGACTGAAATGGAAACAAAAGAGGGTTATCATCCAGGTACTTGGTAATATGCTCAGCCATAAGAGCTTCACATACCTTAGACATGCATGACAAAATGCTTATTGGTCGAAACTCATTGGGCTCAGATGCATTAGTCTTCTTGCCAGGAAATCGACTAATAGTGAAGCAGTAATTGATGATGTGAGTAATTGGGCCAGAAATATAGGGTAATACAAACTTAATAAAACGAATAGGTATTCCATCTTCTCTCAGAGCATTAGACTTTATAATGCACCTCACAACATCATCTTCATTTACACCAGCAAATCGAAATGCAGCAAGCTCCGGGAGACATCACTATAACGACAGACAAGGTCAGAAAAGTGATCATTGAAGATATTTGGGTCCAAAGAACAATCAGAAGCTCCTCTATTACACACCATCAGCTTCTTCAAGTTATTTCAAAGCACTAATTAATTTTCGATTGATAATAAAGCCTCTCAGCCTGCCTAAGATTAGATACAGCGTCATTACGTGCTACTTTGTACATATTCCAATTATGGTTAGTGGCATTATATTTCCATCAGATTCTTAAAAAAGATTTTTTCTAAAAATCTTTCATTTCAAAGCTAAAGTTGCAATTCCACACGAGTGATCAATAATAAGAGTAGTTTATAAAAACCCCATTAATTAAGTTAAAAAAGCCGTTGTATTTTAAAATGTTATTTATTTAAATGAAATGTGAGACAACTTTGTCACCAATCTTGTAGAAAAGTTCAAATACACAGTCACATTTCAACGATATTGGGTGATGGCGACCACTCAGCGAAACCGTTTGAATGATCATATTTTCCAATATTACTTGGATCAGTCTATCTATTCCGTTTATTTTGTATTCAATTATAAATTCCGGATAAAGAAATTGGAAACCTTTTACATAGAAAGGCTTAGAAAAATGATTTCCCAACAAACTTCTGTCGAGATCTAATATCACACTTTATGGTGCAATTGGAGATTGCAAAAACAATTGTTTAAGCTGAAGAAAAAATGATTTTGCTTTAAAAAAGTGTAATTGTGATTTTTTTTTACCTCCCTTTTTTAATTATTAATACAGGTGCACCCGACCGAGTTGCTCCCATGGTGTTTCGAATGGTCTGCTTGGGGCAATTGGCGGTTAATTAGTGTTATTGTTGGGCAAGAACCTGCTCGTAGATTAAAAGTGGTTCGAACTGATTTTATTTAATTTAATTTTTTTCGCCACTTGTCTCAACATGTATTAATTTAGTTCAGGTTCGCCTGCAAATTATTCAAAGCCATCCCAGGGTATTTGTAGAACCGACAATGACGTATGCAGCTGCAAATTAGAAGTCGGAATATGTCGTTAAGAAGTGGGTGAAGTGGTACGATGAAGCAAAAAACATAGATGCCCTTCCGGATCGTGGGAAATTGAGAGCCTCGTCTAGCCGGCAGGATAAAGTGATTTTGAAGCTTTTCATGCAGGAATCCCACTCTGCAGCTACGGAGAAACTTTTCAAAAAATTAAATAACATAGGTCTCGACATAATCAAGCAGCGCTTGCAAGAGGTAAAGGAAACATTTCGCTCTACAACCTAGAAACCATTGCTTACAGTAGACTACATAGAAACCGAGCGCCTGGGCAAGTGAAAACAGTAATCGCCGTTGGTCGAATGTGGGGTTAACTGATGAATATACTTTTTGGGCACTTGTTCCGTGTCACCCTGACTGGTTAACCAGAATAAAAAATGTATACAACGGACCGTTAAATTCCTTGTAAAAGTTAATGTCTGAGGATGCTTCTCAGGACGTGGGTTTGGAACTTTGTTTCGCTTCATGCAAAATATGAATGCAGAATTCATGGTGATATTATACTAGACTGGCCCTCTGAAATCAGACAAGAAAATGTGAGGACCTTATAATGAAAATTGAGTTCTACAAGAACACAATGACCCAAAGCATCAGAGTCGTCTCTGCCGCAAGTGGAAAGATCAAAATTGCGTCATCACAATGGATTGGCCCTTACAATTCCCAGATGCCAACCCTATAGAAAAGTGTGGGCCATTTTGAAGAGAAGATGTGCAGCTATTTACGATGCTGCAGTGTGCGATTTCACAGTGTATTGAATAATTGCTGGGTAGCTCTAAATATATAATTCAATGTAATTAAATACTTGCCTTGTATACTGTCCAAGTTACCGTCGTTTTCCTCTTGTTGAACAGACTGTAATGGCAATAATTTGATTGCAACGGTATTCATGTTTACTCAGGACATGGTGATTCAGTTGAAATATATCGGGGTTTTCAATAGGTACATGACAATTTGGTATTTGAATACAACCGCATCCTTCGACCTTTTTTATGATCTGGCAATGCTGAACCTTCAGTCAAGGTTTCAATTTTTATCATGGTGAAGTGAACGAACGAGCAAGGTTTGGAAATTATTAACAATTACTGCCAAAAATGTGATCGGTGGTCGCAACTGTAAGAGCGCCTACTTCAGTTTTCGGTCGCAGTATCCGTCCAACCAGACATTCATTTATTAATTACATTATATTTTGAATATGTTTCCAGGTAAATTGTTAATATAAAACAAAAAGAGATTAAACACTTACCCTACGTCTCCACGGGCAATTTTTGATGGCATAACATCTGTGAAATTTGATTGCAATGGTAGGCAATATTTTAATGGTGGACATTGCGATGTTATGCCATTGTCATTTTGAAAATGCCGTCAAGCAATCTAGTTCGCTGTACCCACGATGAAGAGGAAAAAAGAAGGAAACCGAAATTCTGGGTGAATCCTTTATTACAAAGAATGCAAATGCACAGTTTCCATTCATTTTAGCGTTTTTATTAATTTAATAGATGCGGTAAAACGAAAATGTCCGACGATGCTTCCACTGTGAGCGTCACGAAAAAATGAAAAATGTCTGTCAAACAAACAAAATGACAACTGATTGCAACACAGCACGTTGGCAATTTATGGCATAACATATTTCATAACATAAATTGCCAACTTGAAGCAATTTGGAGTCTCCATTGGCAATTTGCTTGAAATTGCCAATGGCATGCCATCAAAAATTGTCCGTGGAGACGTAGGGTTACATGGAATGGGGATTATTTTCATGGTTAAACTATTCCAATAAAGGATGTTATTTTAAAGGTCCTAAAACTTTTTTTACTCGTAAAAATTATGAAATTACCAAAAAACAGCAGAATAACAATGACCTACGACTTGTATCATACATTCATCATGTTCGCCACATTCTCCCGACTCAACTAGACCATCAAACATGAATCCCATCAAGGTCCTGTGGGAAGAACTCGCAAAGATTAACTAAGACAAGAGCGAGACCGAGTCTCGGCCGAGATCTCGTTTTGCACTGTCTCGCAAAGTGCGAGACAATACGTCCAAAAAAGCAAAAATGTTAAAAAACTATTAAAAACTAAATGTTTTCAAATTTTTTAATTAATAAAATGAACGCGGAGCCACAAACAGCCAAACAGAAATAAACAAATGCGTATTACAAAACAATTGATTAATTTGACAAATTGTCTCGGACGAGAGTGCGAGGAATTTCTAATTTTTTAGAAATCCCTCGTCTCGCCGCATCGCATCACGCATTATTGTATATTGCCACATAAAATCATTTGGTACAAATTCTTTTTGACATCTCGCCCGAGACTCGGTGTCGTTCTCGTCTTGGTCTCTCGCGTTATTGTATATGGGCCTTAAAGAATGCCAAAATATAGAAGCAAATGTGATCAAGAATCTCGTACAATCAATGCACATTAAACGTTATTTTAAAGAGCAAATGCAGGATCAACGCTTTCCCAACTTTTTTAATATTTAGTTTTCATTCAGATATTCAACTATCTCTGAATCAATTTGTACCTATTAAAGTGAAGTTTAAAAAGAATTTAATAATTTTTTATTTTATGAACACCATTATTGTTAATTATTTACTATTTTTATGTGCCAATAGAATAAATGAATATACCATAGGATCAGGTTGATGTCAGATAGGATCCCCTTGTATTTAAGGAGTCTAATTTAGCATTGACCTGATCTGAGAAGTTGGGAGCTACAGGAAAGATCCTGATAGAAAATTGTACTATCTACCAATAAGTCTATATTCAGAGGCATACACTTAGATCTGTTTGGTTATTGTTTTTATTATTATTGAAGGGAAAAGAATAAAAGCGCTTAATTCTGCAAAATATCAAAAACAATCGACGAAAATATGCGAGCATAATTGTATTCGCCTTTTAAATACTCAAATAAAAATAAATAAAAATTATTGTAATATCTGTGCCTATTGTGAACATTTTTCAGAAAAGGAGGGACATCTAAAATTCGAATACTAAAAACTAGGATATAAAGAAAGAGAAGTATATATTTATATATACATATGTATATAGAAAACAGTTAAAAAGATATAATTCAATGAATCTATTATGAACATTGAAAATTTAGTTGTTGAGACCAAGTTTTAACACGAAAATATGAGCTGGATTCGTTTGCTATTCGTTTTGAATAAGGTAATGCTCCAAATCTATTTAGATTAATTGTTAATAAATTTCTATAGTAAATTTTCGCATATGGAATAATTCTGTTATACACGCATACCACACATACCACAGCATCCACAATAGTGGACAGTTGCGTTACACATTTTCCCCTACTTGTGTAGTGACATCAGCTGCCGGTAGAGTTGGCTTCAATTTTTTATATGACAGCTGACAGTATAAATGATATTGTGTGTGGAGCCTGGTAGAGGTCGCTGCTAATTTGACGTTTGATAAAAGTGTTGCTGGTTGCTTATTGCAGTTGTTTGGTATATTTCAGAGAGCGAGGAGTGCGTGTGTTGCGCTCTGTTCGCACAACAATTTTGACATTTCAATAGCGGCGAATTAGCATTTCTAATGCAATTGTTAGATTTTCAGAGAAAATAGCGCTTTTCTCATTAAAAGATTATAACAAATTTAAGTAGACAGTGCAAACGTATAAATCGCCAGCCCTTGGCAACGAATATCATCGGAAATTAGGCGATAAAATCAATAAGACTTGCATGTAACTATTTTAATCGTTGTTGTTTACAAGTGGCTTGTATGGAAACATAAAATAATTAAATAAATTGGAAATTGATCGAGTTCGGATTTGTTTATGTGCAGAATATTTGTTTATTTTTGTGTTTATTGTTATTGTTTTTGTTTGGATTGCATGTGCTGGGCAATTCTCTGTGACGCCATCTCGCTCTCTCTCATGAGATAAATTGTGGAAATTATAGTTATCAAATTGTTTAGAGATTTTGTGTGGTTTTTGTTTTTGTGCATTTTCTTGTTTTTGTCGGTTTGTTTTGACAAAATGGCCACGAACTGCTGCTGGCTGCTGACAGTTGGATGGGTTTTGGCGCTAGTGGGTGGCTGTTATGCCCATCTTAATTTGTATTTGAATCCACAGGAAGTGATGCGGTTATTAGGTGAGTTGTACTGCATAACACATACATACACATCGGGCTCTCAAGGGGCTTTGCACTCTTTTGTTTTTATGCTGACAAAGGTCTCACACCAAGCAGATCGCTGGAAAATATCTTTGACATGCGTTCAAAATGAACGCAGTGTGTAAAACAGAAGTTTCTAAATATAAAGCACTGGAATGGGGGATGTGCTTCCTTAGCAAGTGCAATAATACCAAATAAATGCCGGTTGGGTGTAGTTGGAACTTAAGTTGTGTGTATTATAAATTGTATTTTTAAAATAATAAGAAGGTAAGTATTTATTATGAAATAATCACAAAATTGTTGAGGCTGTGCTTCCTTACCTCATTGGGATATTTCTTTATTAAGATGTGAATACCAAAGGGAGTGCAGTGAAATAAGCGCCAATAAAATTGTTTCCGAAACCTGGGGGGGGGGCTCCTTCACTAAATTCGTGGCTCTCGGATTGTTTTGGACGCATCCTTTATGTTGCAACAGGTTTCAGTAACTGTCTGATCCCTTACATTTAATTAAAATATGTTTAACAATTTGAGGATAATTTGAGTGCAAGCTGTTTCATTATCTGGGATATATTTCTCGGTACTGATTTAATTAATTTCTATTTTGTATTATTTATTTTGGACTTGTCTGAATGTGTTCAAATGCAATGCATTGCATCTGTGGGTTTGTGAGAGTGTGTGAGTTTGGGAGAGTGTAAATTCCCGTACTTCCCTTGTCAGTTTCCCAGACTGCTTCTGATGTGACATACACACATGCATCCATGCATGCCTACACACTTCCTTCTTATCTCCACAGACCCATACACACACAATTACCTGACTACTCGCTTCATGCGTTTGCTGCTCGCGTGGGGAAATTGTTTGAATTTTATGTTATATGCTCACGTTTAGCACTCCCTTATGCTGGCATTCATCACGCTTGTCACATAGTGTCTGCTGCCTCCCACCTCGATACTAGGAACTGCTGCTCCAACTGAAGTGCTCGGCTGCTAAGTTTGTCTCTGGCTCCTTTTTGTTGAGTGTGTAAATATTGCAGACAAACTTGAAAATTCCTTGAATGTTGCAGGTTTATTTGCATACAACTGATTGTGCCAACAAAAGAAACGAAAGAAATTTTTCTAAATAAGTTGATTCAGACGAAAAACAACAACAACAACACGGGATGAACTTACAACGCCAACAACAAGAGCAAGCATGACAATGACACAAATTAACAACAGTTTGAAAAAATTAAAGAAAAACAAATAAAAACCATGAATTTCAAATTAAGCATGAATTGACAATGAACAACAACAACAGCAACAATTATTATTATTATTACAGCTTCAATTTGTTAGTGTTGTTGCATCATTGTCTGCAACATGACAATCAAAAATTCCTTCTAATGAGACGACGACACACTTTACCGAGACGCTGCTGCTCAGTGCGAAGCTTGGCAAACATTGGAGCAGCCAGCCAGCCATGAGCTTTGCCAGTCCACGGCTGGTGGTGGTGTTTACTCTTTTGGATTACTTTATTTCTTATGCAGATACTTGAGAGAATTACGTTTTTTGTTGATCGGAATAACAAGAAAATTGAATTGGAGTCTATGGAAATATGAAGACTTTGCTTGCTTGGCTCCATTTACTTATTCCAATGAAATTTTGTTTAATTTTTTGTTGAGTGGTCAAGAGTTTGCATGCAACAGGTAGAAGCATGTGCTCACTACTCATGCAACCCATTTTAATTCTGTAGTTATCATTTAGTCGCTGTTGAAGTCTGCGCCGATTATATGAGGAGTGACATGAGCGAATTTGACTCAATGTCGGCACTATCTGATTCTAATCACATTTATTATATCTTTTAGGCTTTATAAAATCTGTTAATTTTTGGTTTTAACTGATATTTTGCCTCCAGTGTATTAATTTGCTCTGATTTCGTACTATTTATTTATATTTGATTAGAGTAAGTTTACATATTCAAATATCAGTACCCTCAGGAGATTTTATCTGCAAAAATTTAAAGAAACAATTGTCCTTTATATGTATTTAAAGAAGCAATTGTCCTCAAAGAGCATGAGTCGCATTCCTTGTAAATTCCCTCTGTTTTAGGTTCTGTGACAGTCACTTTTTATTAAACATCATGAATGAGTATCAAGAATAGCACTTGAGAGCCACTGAGCCATAAACAATATAATTTAGCTAAATAAAACTATTTATCAACAAAATTGTATAGATTGAACTCAGGTTCTTCAGATATACTTTCTTCATGAAACCTAAATCTGTACTGTTGCACGTAGTTACTTAGCGTTGAGCAAAGGTTTGAGATTTTTCTTTGAAATTATCCCCGAAACTTCTCTGATGACTCGAAATGTTACGTTAAGTGAACTAAATTTAATGAATTAAATGCTTTCTTCTCTATTGCATTATAATGGCTCTCCTACCTGAAACAACGCAGACAAATTCTACTATTTATATGTTAATTATGGGAAACTTTTAAATGGTTCATAATCTGCCCGTATGCATCATGCGATTATACAGTATTCTTAATTTCCACACTGAAAGAAATACCTTTCCCCACGACTTTCCAGAGTTTAGCCTGTTTTCACGGTAGTGCTCTGGATTATACATTTATAAATAGTTTTGGAAACCGAGAAGATATAACAAATGGATCACTCATATCTTATATCAGCCTACATTTGAACTTACCTAGTGGAGGAACATTTTAGGGAGCAGTATTTTTTGTGCTATGCAAAACTCTTGCCAATATGCCGTTCGAGCCAGTAGTTCATTGCTTCTTTATATGACCTTTTTCAGAGTTCTGTTTTCACTGCTTATACAACTATCGGAATACATATTATAGATATTGGCTTTATTGTGATAATTGGAAAAACTCTTGCCAATAATTGGGAAACTCGAAGGATTTACATTGGTCTAAATAAGGACAAAAACTCGTACTCTCGTGACATGTTTAAGAAGTTTTTAGTATTGCGATCTAAACAGGCAAAGCCGATTTTTCAATCGTTGGAGTATGTTGAAGTGCCTTCAAGGGTGACTTGGTTCTGCATAGTTAAGAGCATATTATAGTTTAAGTATATGTTATTTATATATATTATAAGTATATGTTGTAAATATTAAGGAGCGTATTAATTAACGTAATTTTCTTAGTTGATAAGTCAGAAAGATTAACATGATTGCTGGCTATACAGAATTAGGACTTATGAAGGTAGAATTATAGGTCTGGTTTTCGAACTCAAGAAGTTTGGTTCTGAGACAATCACACTTATCACTAGGCTGCATATCCATAAAGAGATATATAATGAATAGTTTCCTGTCCTAATATTCATCTACAACGTTTTCTCACTAACATCGTGAGGGATTCTATGAGGTGATGTTATGAATTGAATAGTATTTCAGACAGATTTTGTATCCTTGTTTTCTACCTACTTATACAAATGCAGGCAGTAAATCAGTATCAGGACTCGGCTGGGTTACGTTACGTTACCTTAAAGAGTCATATTCGAGCAGGAACCAATAATATCCGTCGAGATACCACCGAAAGTCAGCCTTTCCTTGACTCCGATTTAACAAGGAAAGGATGACCTCTGCCAGTTTAAATCGACCCACTAAGAATACATATTATCACATCTGATCTTTTTTCTACAGAGCGGAGCAGGACACATGCAGCGAATAATAATGTTCAGAAGTAGTAAAGTTGGAATGCGCTGAACTACAACGAATAATACCACAGAAAAAGCCGCCAATGTGTGCCTTCAATTGAAACCCATCGAATGCATTTGAGAATAGATATTTGTGTAATATTAGTGAGCTCTTAAAAATCGTCTGCTGTCCTTGGCCAAGCCCTCTGCCCTCCCTGTTCACTCTGTCACACATTCGAATGGCGTGCGACCCTCATCAAGCGCAGACACAAATGCACTCTGAGGCACGTGACTGAAATAAAAACATTTCCATATTTTCGAAAATTACTCCAAACGAGTGAATGCATTAAAATTGAGTTTATTAAAAAATTTAATTATGTTCATAATAAAACATAAACATTTAAGTGGAAAGGAGTATAAAAAGAATTGAGCGCATTTAAATCATACGGAATGCGGCACTAAACGCTTGATGCTTAATTAGTTGCGTATTTTATGACTTAATGTGCCGTGTGGGCACAGCAATCATCATCATCATCTTCACATGCAGCAACAGGGCCAGCAGCAACTAGAGACAGATAACAGCAGCAGCACCAACAGAAGAAGAATGTGTCATCACAATTTAATTATGGCTTCATTAAACGAATCAATAAAAAAAGACAACAAACATTTTCACAGCGACAACACCAACAACCAACAACCAACAAAACCGTCCAGTAACAAAAGAATTTGAAGTTCCCTGCGCGAGCGACTCGTAAATTCCCAAATATTCAAATTCAAGCACAAACCTCATAAAAAATTTGAAACGTTAGAAAATGTCACAGCGCACCACAAACGGTCGGGCCGGAGCTGCTGCAGCCGGAGCAGGGTGTAGGGCATGGCCCTTAAGTATCTGTGTGTGCATGGTGTCGTGTCTGTGGCACAAAGCCTGCATCTGCATATTCCCAGCGGGAAGTTGTGGAATGCCCTGCATTATGAGTCCATGAATTCAGCGTGGATTTGAATGAGGCAAATGCAACAACCAGAACAAGACATTAGCTTTGTTCGCGTCGCATGAACTTGCGGCTCTGAACTGTGCTCGCGTGGCATATAATTCAGTTACAGTTCACTTTCAGTCTACGAACTAAATGCACTGGAATGGTTTTCTGCAGTTCAGTGTACACAGTCTTCGAGTCGTGTGAAATAAATTGCATTGAACTGAATGCAAACTAGAAGAAGCCAGAAAAGTACTACCTACGATTATCATCAGGTCCAAGTTGAAACTTGACCTCACACTACTACCTGCAATTAGGCGGTCCTAATTAAGCACCTGCCATCACTTCAAAATATCTGAATGTAGTGGAACTACCCGCCAGCGACTGAGACGCCTACAGAGACACTGACAGAGGCTGCGACGCCGACTGATACGCCGACTGAGGCAGATAGGGGTAGATATAGGCATAGAGAAGGCAGCAGACCCCCCAATCGACAGCGGCAGAGACTGAGACGCTGACTCTTTTATTTCCTACCTCGGTGTTAATACACATTTTTGTCCGATTATCTATATAAGACTTCTTAGATAGAGACATAAATTTACTCAATAAAAAAGGTGTCCACAGTAAGACCTCACTGAGTATATGGATTGCAAGACAATGATATATACTTGAATGTGCATTATAATCACATGTGTAATGAAAGTACTTCACGAACTTAAAAGAAAGAACATTTGCTCACCACTGAGCAAAACAGATCGTTCAGTTCGTAACTACCTCAATCCATAGTTTCAATTATATAACTGGCAGCTCTTATGAGCGCCCCATTACCCATTCGTCTCCACGTC
The DNA here is from genome assembly GCA_920105625.2 of Clusia tigrina. Lineage (NCBI taxonomy): Eukaryota > Metazoa > Arthropoda > Insecta > Diptera > Clusiidae > Clusia > Clusia tigrina. The sequence goes on along the minus strand of OV050033.1, from coordinate 35,904,397 downwards.
TACTGAGAAGGCATTTTTCCCGCTGGGGTCTGCGCATATCTTTGTCGTGAGTATGTGCGCTTTTATGCATGTGTCGTGCGTTTCGTTGTGTTCGGTGGTTGATCCTTTGGTGCGGTCATGTCGTGATCTGCTCGGTTTTCTTTGAGTTCATTTCTATTAAAAATTTAATTTTTATTTTAATTTTATTGCTAAATGCTAATGTCAGAGTTTAACCCAGCGATGCGATTTCGTAGAATTCGACGGATACATTTTCATTTGCATGTTGTTGTTCTTGTTGTTGTGGTTGTGCTGCGCACACTTTTTTCAAAGTTGAAATTTATGACGGTGCATGTTGCACAGGCGCTGTGGCAGGCAGGCAACCAGTCAGAGTCACAGTCAGCGTCACCGTCACCGTCAGCGTCACCACACTCGCTCGCACACAACACTGCGGAGGAAGAACGGACAGGGGTCCTCATTACTCATCCCTGCCAAGCCCATGCATCGTTTACGCAGAAGAAAAAGCAATAACAATTTACAAGAAAAAACCAAAAATGCAATAAATTTCAATTTCAAATTTGATTTGTTGATTTGGGGCTGCCGCTTTTGCTTCTGCTCCTTCTTCTTGGCCAGAGAATTTGGTCACAAATTAAACGCAAATTATTTAATTGATTTATTGCCATTTTTTCAACACTTGTGCGCTTGGTATCTTCACTGCACTCACTTAATTTGCATTGTCTTTGTTTGCTTTCCTCGCCGGAGTTCAATAATCGCGCAGTGTCTTCAGAAGGAGGCCGCGGCGATAAGAATGCGTCGCAGCTGTGGGAGCTGCAACTCTCACAACTGATTTACACATGGTTAAGCAGCATTTAGCAGCATTCTAAATTAGCACTGAATACACTTGAAAAAAATATTGGTAAACTTAATTAAAAAACAGCTCAGAATCTCTGAAATAACTCGTATATGTTAATTTTGTTCGGGTGGAGAGGATAAAAATGCCTGTTGCATCATCAAAACTGTCTTCACAGATTTGGTATGTGAGAATTGCACTCACTAAAACATCCCCCTCTCTCACTGAGAACATCTTCCCACCTTGGAACCCTTTTTATACTTCCTTCAAGATGGAGATTCTCACTTCGTCCCTATTGGGGCTCTTAACATTCCTGCGTTCAGGTCCCTCATTTTCCGCCCGAGCACATTTTCCAGATATTTATCTACGTGGTACCAGTTTTCTTTGCCTCTTAGCATAACCTCCATAATGTTTTCGGTGGTTAAAGTTGTCCCGATTTCTATTTCTGAGGAAAAATACCAGAGTAACAACAAAGGATATAAAGCAAGAAACCGTGCACCATTGGCAAGAACGATGGGCCGCCGAGAGTCGCGGAAGATGGACAGCGAGACTCATGCCCGACATAGCAAGCTGGATAGGAGGAACAGCCGGAACCGTAAAATTCTAGCTCACGCAGTTACTGTATCTACACCGAATGGGAAAAATTGGAGGGCCTGAGTGTATATACTGCGACAGCAATGCGGAATAGAGCGCACCACTCTGTTTGCCACCTTGTGCATTCGAAAAAGGTGTACTCTGCATTATCCGCATTGCTGTCGCCGTATATACACTCAGGCCCTCCAATTTTTCCCATTCGGTGTAGATACAGTAACTGCGTGAGCTAGAATTTTACGGTTCCGGCTGTTCCTCCTATCCAGCTTGCTATGTCGGGCATGAGTCTCGCTGTCCATCTTCCGCGACTCTCGGCGGCCCATCGTTCTTGCCAATGGTGCACGGTTTCTTGCTTTATATCCTGTGCAGTTACTCTGGTATTTTTACTCATCTTGACTTCTCGTAGGTGTTTGCCTTCGAAGACCAAGAGTTCGATGGGGGTTAAGCCGCAAATCACCAGAATTGCCGGCTGCGATACAGTACGTTACGCTGAAGATACTCGCAGAGCTGTGTTTCGTTGCACCGAGGTTAAAGCTTTTCTTCGGGCGAGCACCTTCAGCTTGGCCCACAATTCGCTACCATACAGCAAAATGGAGGGCGTTGTCATCATCAGAAGCTTCATCTTGCTGGATGTCGGCCCGCCGATGTTTGCCTTTAGTCTGCTGAGAGAAGCTGTTATCCGTGCTGGAGCGGAAACTACAGAAAGCTAAGACAAACTTTAGGAGATCTTTTATTAATAAAGCACCTTCTTTCTGTTCTACGTTGATTCCACTTAATCTCTGTTCATTTTTCCCAGTGAGAATTCGTAATCTAATAAAACTAGAACAATTTTAAATTGACAAAATTTTATTTCGTGAGTAAAAAAGTAGCATCAAACCGATCATAAAATAAATCTCGGAGAGAAACCTTTAAATCTCCATTTTAAGTGTTTGCCTCAATGAAACATTTGGTAGTCATTCTGTCTTTGACTTTGTTACAACAACTTTCTTCTTGTGCGCTGATAATGTTTTGGCAAGGTGCCACAGAACTGGTGTAAGTGAATAAATTTCCTCCAGTCGCACGGTGTTCTGCCTCTGGAAATGTTTGTGCTTCATTGTATGTTTCTATACGTCTACATTTTTACATGAAGATGTGCTGCAGATTCCCAGATACACGGAAATTATCAGCAGCTTCTTCTTGTCTGTGTCTCAAACCAAGTGGTTTCCATAGGAGAGCTCCGAGTAGTGTAGGCACCTTTTGATGAACTGAATGTATGATTGCAGAAAGTTTTCCCAGAACTAAAATTATTTACTATGGCTGCAGTGCCCTTGGAACGGTGGAAGACTTCTAAAATTGTGTGTTTTAGGCTTCAGAGGAATAAAAACAATTTTAGGACGTCCCTATTGGGTCACGTTAACTCCTCTAAATTGACCTGCTTCCTTAAAAGTTTGATGAAAACTTTCTTCAATCACTCTTGTCAATCTGTTCCTAACTACATCATGATTGTTTTGGTTTCTAAGTTTCCCCAGCATTCGCAAATACCTTTAAATCTGCTAGAGTAATTATTCCCTAACTATGTATCAAGCTTAAATTTCTTGTACGCTGTCGTTCGCTTGTCGGGTTCCTTATTTGTGGTGAATCCATGCTTCACCGTAGCCTGATTCCTAATGCTACTTCTGCGACTGTTCAACGGAACAACATCGTCCATGTGAGCTGCATTTCGGTTACCATTTTGTAAACCTTTACATTGCTCTCCTATTGGGTCTACTCTTAAACTGATTCTTGTGGACTTTTGTCCTGATTATTTAAAAATAATTCCAGAGTTTATTTGTTCGACTGTATTCTCGCCTTAACTCTCGCCTATTGTTTCATTTGAATTCATCGGTAGTTGGACATTTTGTACCACTTCTTTTGTTAAATATTTTCATAAGATTTGAGTCCTCTTTCGAAGTTTTTAATCAATGTTGAAAAGTTAAACACTTAATAAGCAGTTGTCACCACACATCTACAATCTCCCATTTTTAGCTATTCTGGGGTGTTTGAGTTTTCCTCTGGGTTGGGATACTCACGCACACATCGCCAGGATATCATGGCAGTGACACCTGCTGAACTACATTCGGAGCACACGTTTTCAGAGATTACAATCACCATGGTACGTGCAAAGCGCATTCTAACAGTATCATTTAATTTGATTGGGTTGGAACATAATAAAATTACACATTTCACCCACTTTCCGAGAGTTAAATTCCTTTTGAATGTGCAGCAACCAAACACCATAATTGCACATTTACGATACACGAAAGCCATGCAAAGTGCAACGCTCCGCATTGAACTGCCGCAATTGCTGATTCTGATTGCAATCCGCTCCATTTACCAAAGCAATAAAATGACAAAGTCGAGAATTGACGTCTGTCGGCCCATCTGAGTCGTACTCGTGCAAGTGTGCTGATAAACCAACCAGCCCAGCCAGCCGCATTGAACCCCGATGCCGTTATCCTGCGGCTTCGAACGGAAAACGAGTGCAAAAATATGAATCGAATATGCAGCAGTCGGCTTTTGAATATATTTTAATATTATCGCGGTACGCCAAACAATCGCATGTAATCGATTTGGATCGAATCGCAGCATATGAACCAAATGAAGTCTACCACCCCAGTTGGAAATGGTATCAATGATTCATCTAAAAGCTAACTCAATCACTTTCACAACAATGATATGTATATTGAAATATCCCAGGGTGTTATTCAATATTATTATTCTCATGGATATTATTCCACAGTTATTTAATTAAACTTGATACAGATTTGTGAATGGTGGACTTCGCTGATCCCTGCGACGTCTGCAATAATAATATTCCTCTAATTTTCGGGTCACATAAAAGGAACTTTTATGATGGTTTTTTTGATTATGTAGTTTTGTTTCTTTACGAAGACTTTGCAAAGTGGACTTTTTCGGTAATTTGACAATCAGGAAAATCAGTAAATTTGATTTCAGGTCCACTAATTTCTAGCTTCTACCTATGACCGTAATATTTGGACTCTTTATAGCTTTTTTAATGCATTGCTAGTTAAAGTCGTGTTTGTGGAATATTTTTCTCATGGTTTCAGTATTCCATTATAATGAAGATATATGTTTGATGTGCGAGTATCTAAAAGAGATGGGTCGACAGTCTTCAAAAATGTTCCTACTCCGGCCTCATTGAAAACTAATTATTATGCGAATTTCGACCCCGCAATCCGGATAATATCGTTCAATAGATTGACGCTTTTGCTAAAACTGTACATTTTTAATTCAGCAGAACTATCGATCGATGTAAAACTGTTAGTTTCAATATAGGACCAAACGATATAATATCGAATCCATTTGTCCCTATTTGAAGTCTTAGCTGGTGCACATTCAGAGTCACTTTCGTTCTGGTTCCCTCGAAAGAAAGAGGGAAATGAGATAAGTCGTGAAAAGAAAACATTACATGCATTTAAAAATAATAATGGAATGAGGCTCTTAAAAGTAACATTGGTCAGCACAATCGATCTTTAATGTTACACTACTTTATATAAAGAAGTGATTGCTGAACATTTGGAAAGAACATTTTCCAATTTCCATTATGGTCAATGCTATCTTTTTAGTATTGAACCCCCAATTCTCAGTAGGCATATATCATTACTGCGACAGATAATCAGAGTCATTTACACTCTTCGGTTGACAATATACTCAGTCAGGTGTGAAGTTATTTCCAATTGGGATCCGGATATATGTACCCGTATGAGTGAATGTGTGCAACCGCAAAAAACAAACGCAACATGTTGCATGCTGCCAACCGAATAAATGAAAACCACAAGTAATTATGCAGCAAGGCAACCCTGCCGCTCACTCAGTACCCAGCACAGCACCCACCAGGCTCTGTGGGGTAGTTGCCCCGACCCACTGCAGATGGCTGCTTCGGATAAGAACGCTAAGGTGCCTAAGTGGTTTGAATCAGCGCTGAGGATATGTAAATGAGATAGGATAAATTTGTAATTCAGTCATTAGTCTACGTCAAAAGCAATTGACTTGAAGCGCACATAGCGGCACACACGCAGGCATAAGTTATTCATAAGATAAACCAAGCATCCCTTGGAATTGGTAGTGCTACCACCGCCAATGGTAGTGGCAGTTGTAGCTCCGCCACTTCTTTCAGTCGTAACTGGGTTAAGCAAACAGAAGAGCTGCTTGTAGTGGCTGCTTACTGCTTTCCAGCCTACCGAGGTTAGCAGCAATTTGTTTTGCTCACAGATATGGCGCATCAGTTGTCACTCAAACGTGTGTCATTACCCCAGCCTCAGCCCATGCTCAAGCTTCGAATGCAGGACGCAGGACACAGGCCCACAGAAAACGAAACGAAATCTAAATCTAAATAAATAGAAAAATGCGCTCTTTTCCTTTCTTTTCTGGCCTTTGCTGCTCGGGTTTATTTCTTATAGTTGCCTGCATGCAATTGTGCGGAGACGCTTCAGTGGCAGCGGAATCAACGGGCTTAGCAGCGTTTCAGCGTTTTGATAAATTATCCTGTTCACATGTCAGTGATGGAAAAGTTGCATAAGTTCAGGTCATGCCAAGCAGTTTCATATATCTATCTATCCATCTATTTACAATGTACATTCGCTTGAGCGTTCTCATCTGTATCTTGTATCTCCATCTATCGCCGCCATAGATGTGCCATGGCTGTGGCTGTATTGGTGCACGAGCGAATGTAAATGCGAGTGTAGTTGGGTAGTTCCATGCTGATACATATCAAATTTCAACTGTAGATACTCTTTGGAAGCGCTTTTCACATCTGGCCCAGCATAATTTTGAATTCGTTGTATTTCGTTTTTTTATCTTGTTCCCCCCTCTATTGTTGTTGTTGTAATTCATTGTTTTACTGGGAAAAGCATTGAAATTTGTGTATAAATAAAACAAATGATCGCAACCAGCAATTTGTGTAGAATGAAGCGGCAACAACAACAACAAAACACCGAATAACAAACTGACTTTTTTATTGATTACGATTGGCAGTTTTTGAACAGACGTCGTCGTCATTTGAACTGAGTACAGGGTAAAACGTGTGTTGCTACAAGTTCAACATTGGACAGTGAGAGCTGGCAGTGTGCCTGAAATAGGTAACATATTCTCGATCTCAAGCTTCAATGGCATTGGAGTAATGGAATAAATGCTTAACTTTCTTTGATTATCGAAATCTTTGAAATAGACCGAATATGACCAGCAAACCCTGTACTGAACAGATAAATGAGGTCCTTCGCTTCATTGGCATTGGAGTAATGAAATAAATGGATAGAATTCTTTGATTATCGCAATCTTCGAAAGAAACCGAACATGACCAGCAAACCCTGTACTTAACAGATAAATGAGGTTCTTCGTTTCCGTGGATTACTAATTGCCGGACATCCCAATTGGTAAAATCCTTTATAAAATCGACTGTCAAGGTCGTGAAAATAGTAAATCATCCCTGCTTGATGATGTGCACTCAGCCTTATAGTTTAAATTTGATGGAAACGACATTTTAAAACTTAACACAGCGTTATGCATAAATTATGATACCCTGCACACACACTTACACACTTTCAAACAGCCACAAACGACTACAAACTCACACTACTAACACAGATAAGAGTTGCGTTACGACTAACGGGGAACGCTGCTAACTTTAAATGATGACTGACTGCGTCTTAAATACTCAAAATTCAGCGAAACGCCGCAGGTCGCATGTCTGTAATAAATGATCCTTCTTTGTTGTCGTGATGCAACCCATGTAGTTGGTTGGTGCTTACTTTGGAAACGCCACAGGTGCTCGTTTTCAACAAAATATATGCATGCATACTCGCGTATATACGATATATGAAATAAAAAATTACACTCATAAACATATATTTAGAAGAAATAAGCGTTTTATTGGCGTCTCGTTAAGTTGATTCTCAATTTACAAATGACCGGCGGCACAAGCGCTAAACGTTAATGAAGTGAAACTTAGCTGAGAGGGTCCGAAGCGCAACACAGTCTTGAAGCGAAAGTGGAGGAATAGTGTACCGATTATTTTATTTTCGGTTATGTGACCGCTTCCTCCGCCAAAATGCTTCTCATATTATTCCACTTTAAAAATAACTTCTGTGTTTGTTTTAACGCTCTGGGACAGAGTAGAATCTGGCATTTCTATAGGAACATTAGTTCCCAAACTAAAGGAATAAAATTAAACAAGAGAACTCATGTCTTGGAAGGTTGTAGGAATAATTAAAATTTAGTTTGTAAGAATATTAACTCTTTAAACTCGAAAGATTCACATAGCTTTCGATGTTGTTGTTGACCCTCTTCTGTGGAAAGCACGCTTGTACATCACGCGTCTCCAGCTGGTTCTCATTAAGCTAGCTGAGACCGACTTGCTCTGGAGTAAGCGCAATAATTAATTCTTTCCTCAGTCTTTTATTAGAGAATATTTTATTTAGTTTTTCCGGTCGAATTATAAATCAAATATTATTCAAATTATAATATTCACATTCCTCTTATATTCCCATGAATCCTAGGGAATAATTACATTGGGAGTAGAACGAGGGTGAATGAATGAAAGAATGAAATAAAGAGGGAAAATGTACCTCGACCAATTTGATCTATTGTACTCCTCCTGCATGTACCTTTTAAAGGTCTTCTATTAGTCCAACAGTTCTAAGGAAACTTAGCACTGAGTTAGGGTTCATTGCTCTAATGTATCTGCCCTTGGACCAGTAATGCCCCAGATATTTCTTCCTACTGTGAGCTAAGGATAGGCAGTTCATTAGAAGGTGCTCTGGTGTTTCTTCTGCCTCCGTGCAGAACCCACACGTGTTTACTGGTGAGAGTCCCAGTTTCATGAGGTGGCTTCTTAAACGACAGTGGCCTGTGAGGTGACCTGTCAGAGTTCTTAAATTGTTTTTGCTTAACTGTAAACATAGAGCTGCACGTTTTGAGTTGTAGTCCCCAATCATTTTGGTTTGTCTAAGTTTTGGTAGTGAGGCCCAACTTCGTGATCTGGATTTTTCCTCCTGTCTTAATTTAAGGGCTATTTGCTCCTATGCCAAGGAATGGTTCAGGTCCAATAAAAGTGTGGCTTCCCCATTCCTGGGAAGACTATCCGCTTTTCAATTCCAGGTATCCCAGTGTGTCCTGGGACCCATATTATGGAAAGTTTATTGAGGCTCCCTAACTTATTTAAAATGCCTACGCATTCCCATACGAGTTTAGAATGAATCTCTTATGAATTGAGTGCTTTTATAACAGCTTGGCTGTCAGACATGATACTAATGTTTTGACCCACAAGGTTACGTCGGAGGTTAAAGATAACAAAGAGGCGAATTGCATGTATCTCTGCCTGGAATATGCTGGGTGATTTCCTCATTTGTTCGGAGTGGTTGACCCTCGGCCCAAATATGCCAGCTCCTATCCATTCTTTTGTTTTTGACCCATCTGTGAAACATTTGATGGTATGATCTTTTAGGATATCTTGAAGTTATTCAGGTTTCCATTCCTTCTTGTTGCCAAGCACAACTTTGAAGCGTTTCATTCTTTCATAGAACGAGGGTACAGTTTTATACGAGATTAATTTATTCATCTTTACAATTTGTGTCTTACCTTTTGGTGTGTGATTTCAGAGGAGCTACCAGAAAGAGGAGAAAACAATTATATCTTCTTTGTGGGGGTCCGGCATTCCATTTTCCATACAATTCACAGTTAAGAAGCAATTTGCTCGCTGAACTTATGGATATGGGCAACACAAGCGTTATATACCTCTGAAAATGGATAAAGAGATTGTCATAAAGAGATTAGAGTTATCAACAGAATGTATTAAATAGACTTAAGTCTACCAACTATAGCTGAATGCCTATAATCTTCTTATCTAACTTATCCTAAATATCATATATGCATATATATATATATATATATATATATATATATATATATATATATATATATATTTTAAAAATTCATTGCAGTTAGCCAACCTTATGGAGTTGGTTTATCGCTAAATTGTGATCAGCGATTAGGCTCATGTGTTCTGTGTTAACGGATAGCTTAATAATTATAATGAAACCAATCCATAAGCAACTTCACTATATCCACAAAAATTCAGTATTTACTTGCTATCACTATCATCATTAGAGTCAAGAGTGATCGTTGCCGGACTATGACCAATGCCTATTTCTTCCGTATCAGATGTGGTTTCAACAGAATAGCGCTAGGCGCCATTGACACCACAACCTTCGAGTTATCGGACAATTTGGCGACAATCTGATTTCGAGAAATAAACGTGTCGAGACCGTGCTATTTGACACCACTTGTATATTTTATGTGCATCTACTGGGAAGTCACATGTGTATGCTGATAAGCCAGTGAGCACTGTTCGAAGTATTGGAGGTATACGAGGATAGAATTTCAAAAAAGAGTCAAAGGTCGTGTTTCAGAATTACGTCAGGAACAGTTGAGGTGGCAATATGAGGAAAATAATGAAATTAATCTTTCTGAATTTCAGATTTGGTATAATTTTTTGGAAAACAAGTTGTACAATGATTAAAAACACGGCACTGAATTGTATTCTAATTAAAACGGAACTCGCAACACAACTTGGAACACACTAAAAAATGATAGCAACTAGTTTATTATTCCTCCTTAGAGTTCAAAGTCTAACATTACAATACATTCTAAACAAATGGAACAAATTTCAGTCTGAGACTTTGAAGTCGAATGAGAAATAATAATCAAAAATAATACTGAGATTGATTTTGAATATGATAGAAAACACATACAAGAATGCTCCTTAAAGCTAAAGTGAATATAAATTAAGGACTCATAGACTTATAGGTGTGCCCTCCAAAATAGCTTCGACACTTTTTCTTTGTGCCCGCAAAAAACTCAGTACTTCATTTCTATGGATTTTCAAAATAGTAACCAGTCTAAGCACCTTCTTTTAGCCAAAACAGCAGGCAGGGACACCAATTTCACTACTGACTATAGATGCACACATAGCCCTTCTCTTTCGATATGATATCCTACGTTGACTTCAGTCTGCTTTGAGTGGCACTGCACCGTTCTGCAAGTTCAGTTCTTGCGGAAGTCATGTAAGATTTTTAAGAAGAAGCTATAAATATCCAGTTGCTACTTAAGAAATTCCTGTGCGCCCGGCGTGGGGCATTTAAAGTGGTGCATTGGAATTTAAAGATTTTCATCTTTCGCGATATTTCCTCATTTTTGTTGTTGCTTTCCGTCTTCTTGAGCTGCTGCAGCATTTCACAAATCTGGCCCAATTTATTAACACAGCTCTGCGCTTTCCTCGCTCATTCATGGCACTCCGCACGTGAGCGTTTTCACTTTCGCAGTAATTTTTAATGTGCATTGTACGTGCCTCATGTGGAAGTGCGGGATTGGCACAAAGGCAACCATGGAAGCCAAGGCAGCCTTAATTATGCTCGCTCTAATGCTACGCTGCTCCCACAGAAAATTACTGCACATAATTTTCTTTGCCTTTTTTCTCTCTGTTCCTTTTTCGAAATTCTAATTTGTGGCGGGTGCGCGCGTATGAGTTTTGCCATTTTTCAATTAACCTATTTTCGTTTCCGGAGCACCCACCCCCACCCAGTGCGCAACGAGCGATAAGCAAGTCGGCCACCGTTAGCAGAACGCTTTGTGCGTATCGCTGGAAAGTGTGTACTGGAGTGTGCTCAAGAAATGTTTTCCCTGGCGAGATAACAATGCGCACCGAGCTACTTGCTGCAATTGCTGGCGTTTGTAGAAACGATGTAATTACCACCTGAACCCACATAGAATCGTTTGTTACCTGGCTGACTCGCCGCCCGGCCGCCTCGCTTCCCCGCTGCTTGGTGGTTGCTTTATGACACAACCATAAATCAGGCCTGAACCCGACAAACACGGTGCAGGCATTTAAAAAAAGATTTATAAATGTAATCAACAGCTGAAATCGGGAATCTGAAATCGCTTTATTGATTCAAGCAGGCAGTCAGGCCGTGAGTGAGTTTCTCCTCGCCTGGCCTCGCCTCGCCTTGGCTCGTATCATGCCCGAAGCGGGCAACATGTTTAACTTTTTAATTGATTGTGACCATCATTATCAGGACAAACACATCATATGTGCGCGTTGTTGGAGTGGAGCTGGAGCTGCAGCATTTGCAGTGACCCACGGCGAACGTGATTGGAGTGTTTATGTGCCCAGAGGCGAAGTGAGCAATAAATGAACCCTTGCCTGCCGGCTCTGCCAGCGTGCGTTTCTGCGTCTGTTCGTCGAAGAGATGGAGATAAAGCCGAATTCGATTCTGTGGGTTTTTGGTTTCACGCTGTGCTCAGCACTACAGCAAATCCTGCAGACTCGTTCGCTCGCCCTCAATGTCTCCGGCTATATGCGACAATAATTTTCGGCTGGTTTCTTGTCGTCTTTTCTTACATTTTTTTTTGGTTTTGTTTTGTGTGACTTGAAGATTTTTATCAAATTTCCTTATAAGTTGTTTCTTAGCATCGCTTTTGTTGTTTGGTTTTTTCTTCTTATTTTTTGTGTCTTTTGGCCGCTCAAAATATAATCAAACATTGATTTGTTTTCCTCTTGTTGCTGGTGGCTGCATTTTTCTTTATTGGGAAATGTGCATGTTACATGCGCCTGCGTCATTATCCATGCTCGACGCGTTTCTTATCTCAATTGCTGATAAGTAAATTTCTTCGACGATTTGAACGATACTGGCGTTGAGCCAATTCTATGAGAGAGTGCAGTTGGGGTAGCAATGGGGCATCATTGGTCAATTGACCGTAAACACATTAAAGAGATATCGAACCTAGTTCAGAGGGAATGTAGCATGCTTTCTACGAGGGAAAACGAAACGCAAATGGGACACAAAATGGTTGCGATAAGTAAATATTTGTATGTCATTAAATTTTAGTCAAGCCACAATGATTTCGAGCTAAAATATTATTAATATACAAAGCTCTTAATTTTTTGAGATAATCAAGTTTTGTTTTGTAGTAATTAAGTATTAATTAATACTGGTTCGATCAAAATAATAAACTATTGATAATGAGAATGCCAGCCCTGCAGGTGATTCCCCTTAAGGGAATGCTGAGAGCCAGCATGCTGACAATAAGGAATAAATTATTTAATTATTAAACTCCCAACCACATTGGAGTTTACTTGACATCGAACTTTATTTTATACTGTGTTGGCCATAGTGACAGTAGGTAGGAGGTAGGAGTGGCCGCCTAGTTTGCCAAAAGCACACTTGACCACACATAATGGCCCATTGTGATACCACTGTGTGGTATTTCAAGCATTGACTACAGGCACGACTCCCCTATCATGTTGCAGGAAACAATCCTGATTGTTTGATGAACCTTGCTATGTCCCTAATATTCAAGGATGACAGCTCCGTCAGGCTGGTAAGAAATGGGGCACCAAAGGTGCGAATTCTTCTTCTGCTCAAGGATGGGCAGAGGCATAAGAAGTGGAAAACTGTCTCGTCCTCCTCCTCCTCGGAACCACAAGTCTCGCCAAAAATCGTTTGAGGGTAAGCTCAGTATTTCTGCGTGCTGTCCCAGTGTGCAATGGCGGCACAGTTCTCGACAGTGACACGCGATCAAGTCGAAATACTGACAGTACTACCTCAAATGTTGATGGTAACTCGTAGCATCACTTATGTCCAAATCGCCGTTAATTTCAAATGTTATTCTTATTGTTGTTGTTGTTGTGCTAAGTATATTCTGACTCTCAGTCAATCCCTTTTTCCTTTTATCAGTTGTAGCATACGGTCTCAAATCAGAATCTAGTACATCCGTGTAAAGGAGAAGTTGGACTAGTTAAATTATCCATTTTGAATAATTAGTTTGGTTTAAGGTCATGGGAGTATCCCAGTTAACGAAGACGACGGCCGGAGAGTTTCCAAATGTTAGCTGTATTTGAATATAATTTACTAATCAATCCTCACTTAGTAATGATAAGTGGATTTATTATACAGGTGGATGCATCGATACTCAGCTCTTTCTCTTGGTTTTGACAATTCACAGTGAAAAAGTATGTTTTTTTGTTATATTTCTTTTGTTTAACTTATTTCAAGTGTTGGATGCTTGGTGATGGATGCTATATATTATATGTTAAAGAAAGTATATTGATAAATTAATAAGAGCTTTAACTCGTTCGTCCATTAGTCTGTTAGATCAGAAACAAGAAGATGAAATTGGGTTCCACATACAAAGAAAGTATGGTTAAATAGAACTCAGCTAAAACCATTTATGCTGAAACAGATATAACGACTCATAAGTAGGTAGGTAGCAGTTTTCGCCCTCCTTGCGGAAGCCTGCCTTTACTAATATTTCGCCTCCGCATCTCCTTTGCATAAATATTATATCAGTTGAGTGAAATGTGGTTTGGAAAATCTGTCCATTAGATTAGATTAGATTTATTTAACGGTGTTATACACCGCGACCTGCAGATCTATTGCGATGCCCCTATTTATTTGAAAGATGAAGATAGTTCTATCTACAAATCTTCTGTCACATTAATTTTCGACAAGAATTCACATATTTGGGAGGAATCAAGTTGAGGGTTCTTATTCATATCTAAGATATATTCTCCAAAACACATGAGTTTTGTAAGCCAATGGTCCGTAGTCTGTGATCAGGTGCCGTGAGGTTTCGTCACTTTCTCCACAGAATCAACAGATGGCATCTGAAGATATATCCAACTTATTCATATGCTAGTTGAGTATACAGTGTCCGCTTAAAATGCCTGTGATGATTCTTAATATTTATTCCGAGGCATATTTATTAACTCCTTAGCTCCTTTAGGATTAAAATCTCCCAGAAGAGCTTTGGACTGTCTTAATCCCGGAAGAGTTTTCCAGGTTTGACTTCTTTTTGCATCTGTACAATTCTACAGCAGACCTCCAATGGTATTGGATGAGTCAAGAGAAGTATTCAGGGCCGTTGAAAGGAGAGGCCGCAGCCTTTTTAGCTAAGCTATCAGCCAAAAGGGACTGCTATCCCAGGAATGGAGTACAAACATAAATATTCAGCTTCGAGAAGGAGGTTATAATAAATTAAGTATCAAAACCTTCTTATCCAGCTTTTTGGGTTGCCTGCTTAGATAAGTACTGATCAGTTAACTGAATTTACTTATTAAATAGATAACTTATTTAGGTTTAAGAGTGAAGGGAAATCTCAGAAGGAAGGTAATTACGGTTTTCCGATTCAGTGTTTGTTTTGTCAAGTGTACCTCATGAAATTGTGGTGCCTCATTAAATTGTAAGAAATCATTCAAATATCGAGATTGTATATTCTGCCAGTATGGGTATAAGAGGAAATTATTCTACAGAGCTATATCGATTCCAAGTTTGGTGTTTGTTGGTACACAGTAGAATAGCTCCTTAAATATTCGTATTTGGCTAAAAACTGCTGGTGCCGCACATTCTTTCAAAAAATATCACACTCTTCACACACATAATTCGAATGAAATGAATATTCTCTTATACTTTATGTTCCGAAGAAATTTACTTTGAATCTATTCAACAGCCTGAAATAAGAACCGATTCCAAAATAAATAATTAAATGCATATAATTAATTTGAGGTGATGTTTTGAGTTATATAGGTAAAAAATTCAAAACTTCCTCTAGTAAAGATATTTGACCTCAGAGGGGCTTAATCCAATTTAAACAGGCAAGAAAGAAAACACCCTCCAGCACCGTCAAATTGTAATGCTCTTCAGTGCCAGCTTCATATGCATAGAGTACGTGTAAAATTGATATAGCATCCTTTATCATCATGTCTTCGAGCACATAACAGCAGCAGCGCACACTTCATCATCATCTGCTGCGCCATTTCTGCTTTCACTCTCTGTGACGCTCCTCGAATTTCATGCATTTGACAAATTAAGTATCTGCTTTGACAGCTTTAATGCCTTTCACACTATTGCAGCCGATCATAATAATTTAAAATTTTTGACAACGCTGGAGTGGAGCCGGAGGCGCTTATCTTGCACAAAGCCAAAGAAAAAACATAATAATCATAAAAAAGAAAACAAATCCAAAAACCTATTTCATTCATAAACAGAACATTCGAAGAAATATAAAAAAATGGTTTATTTTCCTCATTTCCCCCGCTCGACGAAAAAAACAACAAATTTCCAAATTGCCCCTAGCTACATTTGCTAGCAGCCAACAACCAGCAGCGAGCAGCCAGCATCCAGCATCCTTTCGCTGTATATGGTGCTGCTATAACTGAAATAGCAACAGCAACAACAACAACAACAGACGCACTACAGACTACTCCCAACGGGGCAGAGCAGCCGGCAGCATAGTACAAAATACCCAAAACACTTACCAAAGCCAAATCAAATGCCTTTCTTAATGGGATTTTCATATTTTGTTTCGCCACTTACGGGAGAGCAAAAGCAGCAGAAGTGAAAAAAGAATTTGAATATTAAAAAAAATATGTAAATATGAAATTCATGCTCGGCCCCTTCGAAATAAAAACAAACAAGAGGATCATTAACGGAGCGGCGCAGGCAACGCAGCCAGCAGTGGCGGCACAAGGAGCAGTTCGAGAATCACTTAAATATTTTGAGTAACTCGAGCGCGCTTTCCTGTGGTTGTTGCTGCTTGTGTTGGTCTTGGTGTTGGTGCTGGTTTTGGTTTTGGCGTTTTTTGGCCCCATCTGGATGTAATTAATGGCAGGAATCGTTTACTTAATAATCACCCAAAGCGCAGAGGGCCACAAAAAGCGACGCGTTGATGGGAACAAGCGTCCGACACACTACACCACACCGCAACGCACCGCACCGCACCGCACCGCTTCACACCGGGAGCGTCAAAAGGAATTAGGTGCCAGGGCAGTGGCAGAATTTGTGCATTTGTAAATTAAGGACCAACGCACGGATGGGGGTTGGCGCCGCCTGCCTTGCACTGCGCCAAAGGAAACGCTGGAAGCACTTTTCACAACGCATTCGCTTTAAAGGAATGTAATAGTAATTGGGGCATGTGAGTTACGTGATTTATGTTTTCACCCAGAGTACTTAAAAGCAGTATTTGCACATAAAGCGGGCGATAAGTGAAATTTCGTTTGGTTTTCTATTTTTTTCTTGACTGCTTTCCAATTAAGCCAAGCTAAAAAATGTGTTTCCTAATATTGGCCCAGTAGCGCGAAAAACAAATTGAATTTAAATAAGTGAAAAATTGAAGGCCACATGCAAAAATTGGGGGCATAGGGTCAAGATGAATACTGTTGTGATTGTTTGTGTCGACTGAAATTACTGTTGAGATTTTGCAGTTATCCAATTTATCATTTATCAGTATTTTGTAATGAGAATTTTTTAAATGGTTGGGATACCAATCTTTACTTTAATATGCTGCAAACTGTAAGGAGATTGTTTTGTTCAAGAACATTTTATTCCAACCAAATTACGGTGCAGTTTTATGTTGTTAGAAACTTTGTTTCCTATCCTTAATGCTTACTCCTTCTACGTTTCTACATTTGCGTCGAACTCCTAGTGGCAATATAGTAGGATAGTGTTGGCACTTTAATTTCAAAGTCAGAATTCAAAGAATTTGGTAGATCTAAAGATCAGAGAGATTGCTGACATTGTACGAGGGCGGATTGATATTGAAGCTACCTAGCGCTAGATGGCAGTACAAACACAACAACTTTTTTCACCCAAATTCATCGATTAGTTTATTTGTTGTAGTCGTTTGAAGTAAGGAACTTTTGTATTTCTTGAAAAATGGAAAAAAGCGAATTTCGTGCAGTGATTAAACACTATTATTTGAAAGGGAAAACGGCGAAAGAGACAAAAGAAAAGCTCGATAAACATTACGGTGAGTCTGCCCCGTCAGATTACATGGTAAAATATTGGATTACTGAATTTAAACGCGGTCGAACAAGCAATGCAACAATACCATCAACAGGAAGGCCAAAAGAGGTGGTTACTGAAGAAAATATCAAGAAAATCCTCGATATCCTTATGAATGATCGCCGAGTCAAGTTGCGTGAGATTGTTGAAATGGTAAACATATCATATGAACGTGTGTTCAACATTTTGCATGAACATTTGCATATGAAAAAGCTATCGGCAAGATGGGTGCCGCGTTTGCTCACAGTGGAGCAACAATGGAATCGCATGATAACTTCGAAGCACTGTATGGACATATTTAAGCTCAATCCGAAAGAGTTTCTACGGCGTTTCGTGAATGTTGTCGAAACAAGGATCCATCATTACATGCCAGAAATGAAAGAACAGTCAAAACCGTGGACTTCACCCGGCGAACCCGCTCCAAAGAAGGCGAAAAGGGTTACATCGGCCGGAAAAGTTATGTCCACCATTTCTTGGAATTCGCCAGGCATCATCTCTACCGACTGTTTGGAGAAGGGAAGGGCAATCACGGGGCAGTACTATGCTGCTTTATTAGACCGATTCGTTGCTGAATTGATGAAAAAACTACCCCATTTGGCGAAGAAAAAAGTGGTCTTTCATCATGACAACGCACCAACTCACTCATCCGCAATCGCCACAGCAAAACTGGCCGAATTACACTACGAATTGGTGCCTCATCCACCGTATTCTCCAGATTTGGCTTCATGCGAATTCTTTTTGTTACCCAACATGAAAAATGGATTGGTGGAAATTGCTTCACGTCAAACGAGGAAGTCATCGACGCAACAGAGGCTTATTCTGCGGAGTTCCACAAATCATATTTTGCGGATGGCTTGAATTTCGCTGGACTAAATTTATCGAGTTGAAAGGAGACTATCCTGAGAATAAAAAATAAATAAAAAAGCGTTTTCTTGCCTAACACGGGTACTTATCATACATCCCTCTTATTAATAGTAGCTTTATAATGAATGCTTTATCGGACCTAATTAAAATTATTTAATATTGATTATTTACCCGTCCTTGAAGTTTATAAAAATATGAAGTATTATTCTTAAAAACTAGGAACAACTACGTTAAGAGCGGTCAATGGATTATTTATGAAGTTCTTAGCTTTATAACTATAAAGCTACATCAGCGGTAATTGATAGCCTTTCAATAGCTTAATAGTCGGTCTAAGGATGTTTCATTTTGCTACTCCTTCTACCATGCTGTCATGAAAACCCCATTACATAAATGAATCTATATTTCAATATGCATTTATGTAGTGATGAAAAGAAACTTATTAAAAAAACATTCCTTTGGGGCTCCAAACTCCCGGAAACCTTTTTGATGCGTATGTAAATATGTGCACGGAGCCCCCTGTTGTGAGTTTGCTCAATAAACCTGTGAACACATACGTCCATTCAGGCGTGGATATGTGGCTCTGCGAAGCATATTTGTAAATAAACAAATGCAAAGTTGTTAAAATGTTCTTACTTATTTATTGAAATTTTTTTCGGTCATATTTGAAATCTTTTGCTAACTTTTTTGTACAAATATTTAGAATCGTTCAGGAAAATAAATATACATCGACATATAAAATTGAGCAACAGTGGGAAGAACAACATTGTTCACACTAAATCACCTTCGAATTCCGATAAATTTTCTCGCACATTTTCCACACTTGCGCAACATTAAAATCGAAAATGAAAAAAGAATCCCGCAGCAGAACTGTTCTCCACATGCCACCACGCAGCGTTTGCCACACGTTCGCTCCTTGCTAGGTTAGCTGCCACTTGAGAGTTTGTTCTTCTACAAAATTACAACAACATGTGAGTTGTTGTTGTTGTTGCTTTTTCCACGAAGGGAAAACAATTTTGACACAATATTTTCCAATTAATTTAATCTGAAAATTCGTGCAAACAAACAAATCGGCAGAGACGCACGTACTGGAAGCAGCCAACCATTTACGCAAGCAGGCAAGGAGGCAGTCAGAGAGGCGTTTGGGTGCTTGGCTGGTTGAGATGCAGGCAGCCAAAGTGCTTGAGTGGAGTGACAAACGATCTGTCAAAACACGCAGGATGTGTGTGAGCGGAGGATGCGTTGTGTGTGACTGTTGTTGCGTATAGAAAAATGTTAGCACACATACGCCTCATGCCACAACTGCCGAAGTCAAGGCACTCAGCCCTAAGTGAGATGACGCGTAGGTACTTGAAGGGCGCGATTGTCGTCGTGTGTCCTGTCCTCTTGACTAAGACACATTTGTGCGCTTATCCTGCCTGCCTTCCTGCCTGCTGCTTTTCATGCATATGCGTATTGTTGCATTTTTTAAGTCTGTATCTGCATGAATTACTTTTGCAGTTGTTAAAAGTGTCGTCGTCGCTGTTGTTATTGTTGCTGTTGTGTGATTTGTTCCACACGCGCTTTCATGCTTTGATTTCGCTAATAACTCAGCCGAGTGGCATGAGAGGCGCGTGGGCCGCACAAATGTCGCCCGTCTACGAGGAAGTTTACAATTTGTAAGTACGCATGGCGGCTCCCTGCGGCATGGTTGCCTAATCATTTCAATAGTCTGGAGGCGAACAGTGCTGCCAGGCCATATAATGAATATAGAAATGCGTTGCATTTTGATGGATTTTCCATATACATAGTTTCTAGTTCCTAGTTTACCAAATTTCTCAGTCTGAGAGTTTATCCCATGGCATTGGGAGAGGCGATTTTAATATGAATTTATGAAAGATTAGGATGAAATTTGTTATGCTAGCCGGAAGTCACTTATTTCAGACACTTTTATATATGAAACTATCATTATTTTTCCATGCATAATTAAGCCAGGATTAACCTAGGAGTAGAATTTTCGTGAAATTCTGAATTATAAACTCTTTTGGTATATTTTTAGTAATTCGTAAAAAATTTGAACTCAATAAACTGACAATATATTTATGTAAAATATTGTTTATAATTCATTATTAAATCAATATTTAATAAAACGTGCTTGAATGTCAAAAATACTAACTGAACTGAATAAGATCTTTTATTTTACTCAACGATAAGTCAATCTTAATCCCACTCTGTCCATGGAAATATGGCACCTTTCGATAAACACCGCTTAGCTTCAAATTAGCCTGTTCCGAGAAAGATGCCCGGGGTATAGAATAATCTATCTGGAGACGGGCAGACATGCTGAATGACTAAAGAAATTTTCTTCGGGACAGTTTTAGTGAGTAAAAATCTCACACTCTTGGCTAGAACGTACCCCCTCTTGTCTTTTTGAAGATTTCCCCTCCCTGCGGGGAAAAAAAATCCTTGCATACTTTTAGTGTTGGAAATTGCTGCTCATACTTTTAGTGGTAATTGTGTTTTATTTTAAACCATCAATGAAAATCGCTCCATTATTTGTTTGTTTCTACAATTCAACAGTTTTTATTTTGATATACTCAAAGGCTGTGTGCTGTAATATATTATTGGTTCCTTCTTTGGTGGAGTTTTCCACAATAATGTGAACCACTTAGTTACAAATTTCCCAAATTTGTCCACGGGATGAAGCACTGTATGGCGGCTGGAGCATGCAGGCTGTCCCAGCCCATGCCCATGCGTATGCCTGTACGAGTAAGCAAGAGATGCATAAATTGTGTCAACGCAATAAAAGTTGGTGGAGCGGTTGTCAATGCCCCGACGACGAATGAGCGAGCGCGAATGATTTGCTGCTGAAAGCTATTTCCCGTCGTCCCTCCCAAGCAGGCAACGGTTGTCGTTAGTCATGTTGGCAGCGTGGGTCCAAAGGAGGCAACCGCTCACACATAAGTTACTTTCTGTATGGATCTCATGCTAAAGTTTGTCTGCTTGTGTGCATGTGGCTGTGTGAGTGTGTGCGCTGCACAATGTCGTGGAGGCATTTAAATTGATCTCCAATTGACCCAAAAGCAGCAAACGACGCGTTGCATAAAACGTTTGAAATATTTTGTTTTTTTTTTGTTTTTTTTGTTTGTTGCTTTTTGTGTTTAGTTGTGCACTTTCCGACGGTGGGATATGGTGGAGGAGTTCGCTTATAAAGCGCTGTCAACACCGCCCCAACGCTGCCAGTGCCATACCACATTATGCCGTAATGCACGATTTTTCGCTGACCTTTGCCAGATTTTCTGTTTGAGGTTAGCGCACGGAGCAGCTGTGGTGACTGCGGCTGTACGAGTAGCTGTGGTTGTTGCTAGGGCTAGGCAGGCATATCATGCACTGCCTCAGGTTCATGTGAAAGTCATGTTTCGTGCTTGTTAACTCTGTCATCTTTTCGCTGTTGTTGTTTTGAAACATATTTTGTTATTTTTGCTTTTTAATTGCACTTGGGGCGGGTTGCCACCTTATTAATTATCTCAATTCCAGCGATTTTAGAGATTTCGACTATATTATATGTGGAAGCATCTATAAATGTAGTGACGTTCTTAATGTATAGTTTCGCGCGCCTATGTTATGTTGCACGAACAAGAGTAAGGCATTTCGGCAAACATTTCCTCGGAGATGACGACCTGATGCAAACATCGCAGACTGGTCTGATTCAATTCCTGAGCACAGTAATTATTAATTGAATGAATGGGCTGGCACAATAGATCTCTGTGGTCGCAGTGCCTAAGGGCGATGGCCCAACCCTTAACATTACATTATGTCTGCCTTTTAAGCCTGTACGCTAAACATGTTTAACTGGGCAGAACATTATGATGCAACGCGTTGTTCAACACGGTTTACGGCAGGTTGTTGAAACCTGCACAGAATTCAATATACCAAAAGGAAGAAATTAAGTTCGAGGAGTGTCACACTCACTGATCTAAATAGTCTTTAATTTTCTTTACTGTTTATAAAAAGACGGTAAAAGTCTCTCAAAGAGCATACAATACTTGATAAGGTTGAGGTCATGGGAAACCCTAATGAAAACAGTTCTGACGTGCAGTTCGATTGTCAGAATTGAGTAATGGAATCGTAAGACCAATTGAACCATCTAATAGCTGGTTCTTTCGAAGTAACCTTCAGGATAACTGGCTTTCGGCTGGTGATGACATTGTAGTTTCTGGAAAATGATTTAGATGACAAACATATTCTATCTATTCCCGAGTGATTGAACAATCCAGTTTTGAGCCTAAAGCAAAAGGCTTTATATAGAGATAGTTTCCGCAGTACCCACTTAAGTACCAATTTCCTATATCAAAGTCTGCAAAAATATGGGAAGAAAATGCTTCACAAATATTGGGACATATGTTGGGAGTATGATGGAATAATAGGGAGCATAGGATCACCAACGGAAGCAAATATAGGCTTAAGAAGCAAAACAAAGATGTATCTATGCCGCACAGAAATCTCAAATTCGATACAAAGAGTGTGAGAATGAATGAATGAAATTATGTACAAAGTATTATAATAGTCCAGAATGTGTGAACCACGCTACCGCATCTACGATTTCCAATCATAAGGGGAGCGATTTCCACTCCAAAATATGGCAACATTTCTTTCATAGAAAGTGCTTCATGAAAGCGCTTCGTGTCCTTCATTGCTCCCACTCACAACACTCCCATGCATACACGCGTCGACAAAGCCTGAACTCGAGTGCTTTTCAGTGCAGCATCTCAGGACTTCAAAGGCATTTGTATGCAGGCTGCTTTGTCTGACTTTGTCAATTTTGCTTCATGCTGCTGCATGTGAGCACAGCTGAAACTGTTCAAGTGTTTCGTACGGATGTGCTTGTCATGCTTTTGAGATGACATCTTATAAATGTCACACGCGAACTCTTTTGGTAGCAGAGCGAGCCACAAAGCCTTTGCTTGTAAAAACCTTTAAAATGGAACTTAAAACAAAGGCCATAAAGTAGAAAACGAATCCGTATTAAGCAAATCAACAGCAAGCAGGCGCTCACAATCACACACATATTTTCAGTAGCACTTGCTAGCTGTGCTAAAAGGCAGTTCGTTACTGTGGTACTGGTTACTCCTGAATATGTAAGTAACTCATAGTTACAGTGAATCGCGACAATATATTCTGGTGTATTTAGAGAGGTAGCCACATCATCAATAAACTAGTGATGCCACTTTGCCCACCAGTTGGGACCGCGGATCCGAGGTATTTAGAGAACACCCATCATTTTCTGCTCAGCTCTGGCTGAGATCAATTCATTCAAATAAGTAAGACTAATTCCTTCAGAGTATTACTTTATGCAGCTCATCTCTCGCGATGCACTCGCAGTACTCCGAAGAGTTCCTTGTCAAGATAAAGATTATTAACCGGTCCGGATTTGGCTATAGTCTAAATTTATAGGTCTCGGTAACTTGTGTTCAAAATGCAATAAACACACACGAGATAAATGTTAGAGAGGCCGTTGTTGGACTGCTTGTGGGTAGAATGATATGCTAACTTCATCATCTATGAGAAGATACTGGAGCAATCTGAACTTCCAACACTTCGAAAGAAAAAAGTGTGTGGCTAAAGACAGCATGCACTGAGTAAGGAATCGGACCGAGGTTTTTGGATTTGAATTTGTATGAACTGTAGTTTCTTTGGTGTTGAAAGAACTCTTAGGGCTGAATGTGAGTATCAATGGGTCTGAATTCGTTAGCTCTTATTTGCGAAAGTAGTGCAAGTCTGTGCTATTCAGTTATGAAACGTTACTCATAATTAAAAGCTAAGTAACGAATACTGTATCTGAATATGACGAATAATCAGTAGCGTTGTTTGACACCACTAACAATTAATAATGGATGAAAAAGTACAGTCCTAATCGAAGAAGGGGAGGAAAGGAACAGTCGTCGCAAAACGTTTTTCGCCGTTTGTCATGGTCTATTAGCTTTTTTGTTTATGAACCCACGCAAGCAGTCTTTGCAACAGCAGTTACAACCAAAAAACAACAACAAAAAGAAACAGCAGAATAATGTCGTGATCATGTTGCAAAATCTGCTTGTCATCATCGTCATCATCTGCAAGTGACTCCAGCGCTATGCCACCTCAGCGCTTGCTGACACGCTTTTTCCTGCAGCAACTGCAACGCTGTGTCTGTGGGACTTTTGCTGGTCAAAGAAATTTGCAAAATACATCTCAGAGGAGAGAGGTGGCGGGAAGGAGATCTGTAGTACACGTTTTTGGTGCCCTCACATTGCAAAAATCGTGGCTGCAACATTTCATTTCATTTTTCCGCTTCATTTTCTGCTCTTTATCTAAACTACCAACTTAAGCAAAACTACTCCAATGCAGAGTAGTCAACGAAATTGTGTGCCACAGCTAGCAGCACCGCGAAAAGTGGTGGCAGCTGGGCAGGGCGTACAGGGCCGCATGTCAAAATGTTGCGCGCTTTAATTTCGTCTTGTTACAGTGGCTTTAATTACAGCTTCGTGCACCTCCCGGAAACCAGGGACAAATGAGTGCTCCAAAATTCCAACTGCTTGTTAAGGAAACTTTTGGTACGTTGTGTCAAGGTTGCCACCTTTGTTGTAGTCGGGTTTTAAAAAGCCACAAGTGGCTGAATGTGTAATTACAGCATTTGCACTAACACCTAGGAAGCATTTGCACTAACAGAAGGAAATTTGACAAATTTTCCTCCAATGGAGCACATGCACACACAGAATTCAGGTGAATATAAAACTCACCAAAATGTTCAAGGACTGAAGCTTAAAAACAAATTAGCATACTTAGGAAAAAACGGGAAAACCCCCAATTATTCCCAATTATAAAAGATTTTCGAAGAAGTGCGATAGATTGTTGAATTCTCCTGTTGGGTATGATTATAAATATTTTCTGTAATTTTTTACCAGCATCGCGGACGATTGTAGGTGTTCGCAGACATCCATCTGAATAATTTTGCAAGTTCTTGAGCGTTCAACATTATAAGACCATGGTACGTTCCTCACAGCAAGCCATACTTGGACAAAACATGTATTTATATCAACGGAAACGGAAATCTCAACTGGCCACAAAGAAGATTCCATTTGATGCCTTTACATATCTTCTGGTGGAATTATATTAAATCGCTCGCTTATGCCAATAAACAAAGGATGTTTGGAGAGTTGAAGGAGAATCTCATACAGGACTAGTTGCTGAAATTCAACCCTCAATTGTGCGACGTAGAAAATTGGACTGGTATTCTCAGCATTATTAAACGAAGGTGTCGAAAGCACTCGGCCGAAGTGGATTTCTACATACAAGGAACAATATCAAGGGAAATCTCATATATATATCTCGTTTCTTTTTATTTTAAAGATCGATGACGCTTGGAAACCCTGTCCTAGGTATCAAACGGGTCACACCTAAGCAGAAGATATTTGGAAATTTTGAAATTACCTTCAGATAATCAGTGATAACAAAAAATTTTGGAGGGATTCTTCTTTCTTGCAATAAAATCCATAAAATTTTCTTAGCGGGAGGCCAAACTAAAGTGAATAGACAAATACTAACATGGAAAATCAAATCAAATCTGGAACCAAAAACGAAGCTGATTCAAGAATTTTTTGTTGTTTTCTTAGCTGGAATGTGTGTGTGAATGAATAATTATAAACAATATGTGTATTTTTTCTAATCGCCATAATTATTTAGTATTGGAAAAGATTGTGCAGTCGGTTTCCTTTCCTGATATAACAGAATAAGTATCGATGATATTCCAAAGTTAGAATGACTGAAATTGTTTAAGGGCCTCCCTTGCATATTTTTTTAAAATTAGATGTCAAACCATTTTTAGATTGAAACTAAACACAAATCCACATAGAAACGCAGTGTTAATTCTCTCTCCTACACAAACGGCTTCGACCGTAGAAAAAATATGGAAAGTATAAACATTCTCACCATCGAAGAGACATAAATTTTATGTATAGTGATACGAGTACAAAGATGGGAGTCAACTATCCGCAGCGTTTCTGGTTATTTTGATTTTAAAATTACTTCTGGACGGTATTCAGGGCGTTGCTGGATTAGTGCCAGCCACGTTTCTATACGTTCGCTTTAATTCTTTATACTAAAGTGCTAATGAAAGTATACATTTCTTTCCTCCATTCCCTGTTGTATTCTGTGCTGATGCATTTCCTTGGGATTTTAAGTGGCAGATGAAACGGAGAGGATATGAATTCCAATTTTTATCTCTATACATATCGCTTTCCGACTGGGATGTATTCCCAATCACGTTTCAATTATAAATTCCACAAAAATGTAAGAAATCTGGTGCATCTATATCAGGATCAAGAAATTCAAACTGGCAGCAATTTAAGAACACTGCTTCCCTCACACACACTCGTTCATCGTTAAAAGCTCTTAGAAAAAATTGCACGGAAACTTCTCCAGCAAATAGTAAAGCAAGTAATGCAGGAGCAACAATCACAAAAACAACAATAGCAACAACCACCACAACAACAACAACAGCAAGAACAGCAACAATGCGAACTGACGACACTTGTGTGTGTTTGGCAAAAGTGCGCTGCCTGGGAGAGAGAATTTTATTTGAACTTTTAGTTCATTTGAAAAGTTTATTTCCGCTCACTTCTTCAATGACTTAAGAAAACTTCAAAATCCGCACGGAAAAGAAAGCAGCAACAACGCTAACACTAAAAAAACAAACAATAAAATAACAACAAACAGCGGCAACAATGCCAGCAATAAGTTTTGCTTCCAAGCACTTGAGCCACAGCACAGACGGCAACTTTCAGCGCTGCATGCTTCTCTATCAGTATACCCGGCACCTCGCACCCCAACACACCCATTGACCCAAAACGACAGTGCAATAATTTGTCTGCAATAAGTGCGCAGGAAATGGTTTTACATAAGTTGTAAAGCGCCATAGCACACCACACTGCCACCTCGCACCTCGCACCTCACACCTCCCACACCAGCCTCGCAGCTCAACTCACACCTACTTCACAACGCCGCACTACGAGCACTTGTAGCAGCAACAATTTCCGCGGCGGACAGTGCTGCGACTTCCTGCACACCACGTACACATGCACTGCTTGCTCATAGACGACACACACACGCGTGTGTAGCCGTACATATGCCGGCGACATCTTGCAACTTTCATCTTCTTGCATTGGCAGCGCAATGTTATCAATGAAATTGAAAACGTCCAGTGTCTTAAGCGTGTGGCAGGCACTTTTGTAGCGTGCGAAATCAATGAACGCATCTCTCGATCCCTGCTCCAGTGTTGCCATACGTGCCACAATGAGGGCATGCAAGCAATTTACAAATACGATGAGAGATCGATTATGGGGATTGGGATCAGAGAATACAGAGAAACGTCTTTCGTTTTGCGTACACTCCCATATGCGCAAAACTATAGTAGTGTGACTGATTTTCTTCCGAACCAATGATAAACAAACCTATCCATATAGCCAACTAATGATAAACATCGCATTTTTTTAAGCGTTTCAAAATTTGTCGTTTAAGTGTCGCTTCTCTGTGTTCTCTGGTTGGGATGTTGGTCAACTCCTAATATTATATTCACAGTATTCGGGTTGATATGGAATTAATTGGATGACCGTAATTTGCACAAATGTTTCCAAAATAACGCAAAGTTCTGTTAGGTTACCAGTACACAAGTAGGAAAATATGAGTGGTCTTGAAAGATGGTTTGAAGGTCAACTCAAAATTTTTGGTATTCTTGCATCATCCAACATAAAAAATCTCCCTTTATAAATGTACACATATACCGACAAGAATACTGGGAGACGTCGAAAATGATTTTATTCTTATTCTGTTGCACAATCCAACAATTTCGAATCCTCGTCGTGCACATAAGTTGGCCCTGTTACTGACCTCCGTTTACTATATTCTGTGCCAACACTTGGGACTCTACGCATAATATTTAGCAAATGATAAGGCACTATTTTGCTGGAACAGCTTTATAAACCAACTAAATTGCCAGCCTCCGTGGCGTAGTGTGCTATTCGCACTGCCATAACGTTCGCGGGTTCGCATCCTGCCAAGCGAAATCTATCTAAATCTTTTTCTCTTCGACTCGAAGGAATTAGTTCTCAGTACTCAATTCCTGCAGACAGAATAAAATATGTTTTAAGCTAAAATAATAATAATAAATTGCAATATTGTAAACGTCACCCTTCTTTCAGGACGATAAAGGGCGATTACCGATTGACGATGATTAATGACTTCTTGTGATTGGTGTGTATTTCAAAATCAATGGCGTGGCATGTTCCTCGTCCGCATAATTTTACGGAACGGTATCGACGTCGTTAACAGCCAAATGTCGTCGGTAATAGGATCCCCCGAAATATAACTCCCGAGATTTTCATGAGCACACACGCAAATATTTCAATGTGGCAACATTGCGTTGCTTACTTTTGCATTGTCCATGCGGCAACAACATTTTGACATGCATTTCATGAGGCACGGCCACTTTGATAAGCCAACACCAACGACGACTCAAACGATTGTTGCAGTTACAGGCCTCTAAGTGCGCATAGAGCATTATTGATTATTTGCCGCTGCCACAACAACGACAAGAACAACAGCAGCATTTAAATTAGTTGATAAATGCTTTGGTGTTGTTGGCAGCCCGTTTAGTCGGCTCGCACTTAATTTTCAAATCAATTAGACACACTTGTACCCAAGCGCTGAGCCACAAAAAGCACGCTATTGGTGGAAGCTGTGCCGCCAGAGTGCTTCGTTGTCGTCCAATAAAACTCACTTAAACTGTTATGAAGCAGTCGATAATTGGGACTGACTAGGAAATGTGCTTCTAGCATTGCAAGCGATTTGAGCGGCTGAGTCGGCTTCACTGCGCAGCAGAAAATAATAAAAATAATTAACCTCACGAAGAGTAACTTTGACCAAGTACTTAAATTGTTTGGCTATTGGCATTGCTCAAGCGGTGTTGCGATGGTTAAAAACGTTGCGTTGACTTGCAAATAAGTTCACACAACAGTGCTGTGATTTCGTTACTTTGGGTGAAAATAACGGGAGTCTTTATCCGTGATACAACTTTAAATAAAACAATACACAAATTTAGGTTTTAAGAATTTTTTTTTCTTTTACAATTTATAACGTTAGCGTTTAAAAGACCTTTTTGCTGATATGGCCATGACGAAGCTCAATCTGGAAACTAAACATTCGATGACTTTTCGAGCGGTAATAGTAACTGACTTATCACGTGCCAAATAGCGCGAACTTGTTAGACCATGGTCAAGTGCATTTCTCGAAACCGATCACTCGGATCACTGTAGTGCCTAATTACAAGAAAAATATGCATTGGTGCTAGTCCGTCTGCGGGCCCCATCAGACGTAAGCAGAGGTCCGACTTCATTAGTGCAATCACTAAACACGATTTTCTAATATATATTTATGGATATATGTTGGCACACCATGCAGTGATTTTTAAAGTAAATTTCCTTGATTTGGTAAAATTGCTGAAGCGCAAAAAACGTTGTACTGTTTGTCCAAGTGCACTGAATGTGACTTTGCAGTGACACCTGCTGAAAGTTCTAATGAAGCATAGAAAATCGCCCTTTACATCCTTCCATCAGACTATCGCATGACTCAGTCGACAATAGGAACTGTATTCTGTCCCAGGGTGTGGCCTGATATTCAAATTAATTTAAGAAACTAAAAGAGACAGGCAGCAAACAAGGCATTCAACATGTAATTCTTAAAATCGATTCATACTCGTATATGTATGTAGGTTTATTAGAATTAAATAGGTTTCAATTCTTCTCCCAATCTAAAGCAAAGTACTTTGTTCAATATAAATGAACAGCCACAGTGTTGAACCATCGTCTGTCGTGACATGGCGGTGAAACTTCAATACATTAATTTTATTCCAACACATTTAACAAATTGACATCCAAAATTGTGCTCCGTGTAGGAGTTGATGTCCCTATGCTATACAATAGTCCTCAGCACTGATTTTGTTTAGGCCGCTTGGCCTCATGCAGCGACATTGCTGAGTGTCATCGTCGCAATTAAATGCATTGCTGCATAATTACACACGTGCCCATTTTGGTCGGCTAACTGGCTGGCGGCGGGCGGTTGGAGCAGCTGGAGTCGTCAACCGGTGCAGGTAATTGCAAATGAGCATTGAGACAATGAAATGTCAAGCACGTTGGCCAACCAATCGGGTTTGCCAGGCAGCAAAGGTTAACAACAACTGCTGACACGCTGTTGTACAGTTGTGGCCTGGGCTGCCGGTTAACAAGTCGCCTCACTGCATCGCACGTACGGCACATGTGAAGCACAATCGGCACACAAGTCGATTGACATGTCCTAAGTATTTCCGGTCGACATTTTGTGCATTGCAACGGCTATAACCGCAGTGCACACGCTCCCTCGAAGCGTTGATTCACTGCCAGTCTAAATGACTGACTGGCTGAGTGGCTGAGTGACTACTGGTATGGCCACTGCAGGCAAGATGGTAGCCTGGCAGGGTTGGCCGTGCTTCGACTAAAATTAAAATCGACATGGAAAATCATCGTATGCTAAAGAGGCGTGCACGAGCACAACAGCCTCAGCATTGTGCCGAGCAAATGAATTGGAAGCCGCTGGCTGCCTGCCGCAGTTAATGATGCTGGCTGCGTCGCGGGCGGCTGATCGCTTTTGTGAGACAATGTCGCAGGAGGAGGTGTGGCGAGTGTGTACGTACTTATTTAGTGCAATTTACTGCAGTGCCAGCGCAATTGACTTATTGCCTCCTGGGCAGCGATACCCTGCAAAGCTGCAAAGCCAGCGCGGACAGGGGCCCTTGGTGGTACAGTAGAGCTCAAGCGATTTGCATTCGCTTCAACGTGATTCTTTTCGCCTCAGTGACACTGTTGCAGGCGACATTTGTGCTTACACCGACTACAAAACAACTGGCACCGCAACTGTGTGCAGATGCAAGTGTGCCACCATTTCGGTGAATTGGTTGGGGGTGGGGCAGTGTTGTGCGCACTTAATAGAATATCATTTTACAATACACACTGGCGAACACTTGAGATTTTCTCACGCATCAATTAGAGTCGATTAGTGGCGTATTATCATAAAAAGTAGCGCAATCGTGCTCAGGGTTGATCCGTGTCACTGCCACTGCCACTGCCACTGCCATTTCCAGGAAATGCTGGATTCACATTCGCAAACAGCGCCCATTTAGTAGTCAAACAAATTCATCTATTTGTGTGTTTTACAGCAGCCATAAAAGCTGCGGCAGCAGAAACTCGACATCGTTCGGTGTGGTTGGGGCAGGGTTTGCAGGGGGTGTAGTGATGCCAGGAAAACAAACTGCTACTGCTGCTCGTGGCTTTAATAGATTTCTGAAATAAAAGCGTTTTCTTTTTTAGATTTTTATTTGTTTTTGTTGTGTTTAGCAAGTTGGGGGCGATTGCTCTGATGGTGTGGCGGAGTGTGATTTGCAGACGGAGCTGCCAAGCAAGCGGGTTGTGTTAAGTGCCTGCGAAACTAAAGTAAATACTTTTATAGGAGTATTGTCAGCGACTGCTGCCGACCGCCGCTTCACTCTGGCACGTTTTCAGATGTTATTATTAAAAAGCAGCTTGACGCTTGAATCGCGTTTAGCCACTTCATTGACGCCGTCCCCCCTTACAAAATGGATATTTTTATATTATTGGAATTTTTGTGCCAAATTAGGTGACCATTTTATCTTCAGATTTGAGAGAATGATCGAGCTACTCAATGCAGAGTGCTTAAAACTCAAAGTAACATAGTTCTGGGACCTTGTATCTGAGTTTTCTTTATTTTGTGAATACGTTTATATAACTATTAATTGCATTGGCTCTAAGGTTGGTTTAGCTACACATCCACCAATTTAATTGAATTGGGTAATTGTTTATTGATCTGATCTTCTCCTAAGCAGAACTGCCATTGGAATATAATTAAATTCCGAAATATTTTACATGTGTAACTGCTGACCATTATTTTATAAATTTCGCAATGGCTTTAGTGTATCTCCCTTCACCACCTCGTATCCTGGCACACATTCTAGTAAAGTATTATTCTTCTGTAAGCAGATTTACTGCTCTATTTCTCTCATCTACAGCTAAGGGCGTGACCAAACATTTAGAAAAGAGTTTGCAGACTTTTATTGTCAAATAAATTAGTTTAAATTGCATTAAAGCCATAAGTTTCGGTAGTCTTGGGTCAATGATTCCCTCCTATACCAGAAACTGTTTTTACATGTTTGGTTCACCATTTTTGTGCTCGGTTTACAAATTGCACTTAATTCATACGGAATAATTATATTCTCATATTTTTCTTCATTAATCAAGGTAATTCACAGAAAAGTTTCTTTATTTCTAACGTTCCTTCGCACCAGCAGCCAACTATCCTTAAGGAGCTTAAATTTTAGCATAAATTCATTAGTCTGGTCACCTTTGTAGGCCAAACCCAAACCGGCCAACTTCTCACACGTTGCTGAGCTGACTTCATTGCTGTATATTTTTTATGTTGCGCCTTGTGTTTACTTGTTAAAATGGATACAAACCGCCTTGACTGTTGGCTTATCCTGTTTCATTTTCCGGCCCCCTTGCCACCCCTTCAAACGAGCACCACGGCCGTTCACTATTATTCATCCACACTTGTGCCCGGGCAGTGTAGACGCCGTCGAAGACGTTGCTGTTGTCTGTAGTGTTGTGTCTTCGGTTCTTTTGACCGTTCTGTCGTCCGTCCGCCAGTTACGTTCGTCGTATCATCATCGCCGCAGGGCCTAAGCCTACCTACACAAAGCTCCGAAACAAAATTGGCACGAATTCTCCCGCCAACTTTGCAACAAGAACGGCAACACCCAGAGCCGGAGCAGCACCAGCAACAGCAACAAGAACAACAACGGGGTTGCGCCAGCCAAGCTCGAATATTCAAATTGACTTCCGAAAAGGCTGCGCATCACTGACTGGCACAGCAGGCAAATTGCTGTCGTTGACGTTTTTGCCTTGCAACACTCGAACTACTACTTCAGTGCAGCGCTGGTGGCATTTGGCTGCGGCACTGGCATTGGTGGCGACTCTGCTCTTGAACACCTCTGAATAGGAGCGGCTCTGAACATGAAGCATGGCAGACAAATCATTGTTAGCAACTGGCGTTGCCACTGTCGCCGCCACTGTTGGTACTCGTTTGCACTTTTGCTGTTGGCTGACTTTTGTGTCTCGTCGCCTGCAGCCAAAGTAATGAATGCGATAATTTGCAGTAAACTTTGACACTTGCCGGGAATGCCCTTTTGACCGACCTAACAACAGTCACTGCTGTGGCACAGTGTGTCTGGATGCGCGAGTGAATGTGTGTGTGTGTGTGTGTGTGTGGCTTATTTCCGTGCAGCCATTTCGCTTCAGCGTGGTTGGGTGTTGGCCTAAAAAACGTGGAACAAAAAACAGGAAGGAAAAAATTGCACATGAAGCGATTGCCGTATTCCGCTGCAGCTTGCGCCGGCCGTATTTGGGTGGCACCCTGTGGTGTCCAGTAGTGTAGCGTCAAATATCGCCACTTTTTTAAATACGTCTTTTTACTATTCGTTACCTTCATTTCCGTTAATCGTTACTCAGTATTAGATCGCGAGTAACGTGCTGCAGCACGAGTTACTTTCCGTTACTGAGTAACTTTGCGTGTAGAGATTCGATTTATTTCAGGGTGTTATACTCCGCGACCTGAAAGATCTATTGAGATGCCCCTATTTAGTTGAAAGATAAGGATAGTCTCATCTGCAGATCTCCTGTTAAGTTACTTTCCGACAAGAATGCACATATTTTGGAGGAATCAAGTTGATGGATCTTGCTCATATCTAAAATATATTCTACAAAATACCTGAGTCTTTTGTGTGCCAATGGTCCGCAGTGAGGTTTCGTCACTTTCTCCACAGAATTGACAGATGGCATCTGAAGATATACCCGACTTATTCATATGATATGATAGTTGAGTCTACAGTTTCCGCTTAAAATGCCTGTGATGATTCTTAATTTACCCCGAGGCGTATTTATTAACTCTTTAGTTCGTTTAGGATTAAAATCTCCCAGAAGAGCTTTGGACTGTCTTCATCCCGAAAGAGTTTTCCAGGTTTGACTTCTTTTTGCATCTGTACACTTCTTCAGCAGACCTCCATTGGTATTGGGTGAAAGTCCACAGAAGGGTTCAGGGCCATTGAAAGGAGAGGCCGCAGCGTTTCTAGCTAAGAAGAAGGGTTCACGGCAATTTTACTTGTATGAGCACATATTTTACTTCTGACGAAATTTTCGTCACTGAGTAACATTTCGTGTCTGGTGAAAGTTTCGTTACTGCATTACATTTGTCATTGAGTAACATTTCGATACTGAGCTAAGGTGCAGAGTGACATGAAGCAAAATTTTTGTAGTCACGCTTATCACACGGCATATTCGTTACTGAGAAATTTCGCGAAGTAACGAAAAGTTACTTTTTACATCGCTCGTGTGCACATTTTGAATTTTCACGCACCAATTGCGGCAGTAGCTTCTATGGAGCAACTGTTGTCAGCGCTGAATGTTAAGTGAAGCAACTTGACAACAACGGTGCTGGCAGCGGTGGCAGGAGCAAAGCTGAGCTAGGCGGCTCGGCAAAGTTGACTTTTGTGTCTAGGAGTAAGTAGCGCTAACAGCCGTCGCAGTTTCCTACTGCATGCTCCTCAGGAGGGGCTCTGAAGTGGGCAAATAATCTCAATAGCGCCTGGGGGCCTCACAGCTAGGCTAGATAGAGAAGTGAAATACAAGTAATTATGTTTTAGTTTATTTAGTTTGTTTACTTTAATGATTCTCCTTGCCACTTAACTAACGAATATTTTATTTTCTCCTTTCCTTGCAGGTAAGTGCCACGTGGATTCAGTCGTCTCATGTCTTGGTATGCAGTTAAATTTAGTTCGTATTTGCCCATTCTGGTGGCAGCGCTTGTGGCTGCCAACTGTCGGTGCAGCTGAGTGTGCTTTCTGCGATTCGGATGCCACACTATTTGCAGCTGCTGTTGCGCGTAATCAGGATTATGATTATGAGACTAGCAAAAAAGTTTGTCTCTATGTCCTTGTTTTTGTTTTTGTCATTGTTTTTGTTTCTCCGTTTCCACGGAAATTTGGCTTCCGAAGTGATTTGTATTTATTGTTTTGCTTATTCAAAGCAGAAAAAACTTTTTAATGTAATGGCGGTGAAAAGTTTTTTTTTTACTGCGCGGCAACAATAACGCTATAAGCAGTTATGTCGCCGGTCTGGCAAGGAAGCCGGCCTGCTGTGAAGGGAACTTCAGTTCACAGCTGCATGCAGCAAATTGTTACAAATTATTGTTGTTTGTTTTCAATTTTGAAAGAGCTCAAAAGAGACCACAACGAAGACATTGCTACGAAAGTTGTAACATAGCATCTACTGCCGAGAGACCAATTTTAGGAATGCTCAGCCGTGCAGGTGTCTCGGGAGAGTTCTTGTGACTGACAAACACCAATGCCGAATCGAGCCTCTTATAGAAACTGAGAATATTGGCGATATCCTGGCGCAGGTGACAAATTCGCAACAATTTGATCACTTCATGTGTTTAAGGAATGATATTTGTTATGATATCTAAACAGATTGGTCAGCCACCACAGCATTGGTTCGGTTTGGTTAATTCAATGTGGATGTATTATGTACTTACCACAAGGTAGGGAAGTACTTAGGCCAATATGGTCGGAGAGGTCACATGTAAAATTTTCTTTTAAATATGTTTATTAGTATCTACTCAAATATGGTTTCGTTCCTAGAGTAGAGGATAGAGTATTTCCTGTACTTTGAAGATGAATCGGGGTTTCATCCTTCTTATGAACGGTAATTATGCAACTTCTACAGAACTCATATCGGTTTACGAACAATTGAAATAGGTGAGGTGAAGTACTGCAAAATGTTTTGTATTGCTCGATTGTTCATTGTCTACAACTTTTATATCTGGAATCTGATGACTGTTTATGCAAGAATTATTGTGGTATTATACATCTAACTTAACGTACAAGAGGAAGGAGCACACCAATCGGGCCCAGGACTGTAATACAAAACACCATTATTACTTCAGAACAGAAATTACTTCCCTGGACTAAATGAGGAGTATATTGATACCTTAATTTGAGTTTGGGCTTATATAATGGATTATAATTTTATTCAGTCTATGGCACGTTCCAAAGGACTTAACTCCTTAAGCCGGGTTATACTTAATAATGGAGCCAATAGAAAGTTTGGAAAATAAACAACATAGACTACATGCATTATTTTAGTCTAGCGATTAATGCTCCGATTGTACTCTAGGATACCTACAAGACATATAGACGGGGTACCAACCTTCCTTTGCGTACGGACAGATGAGAGGTTGGAATACCAATTGCCACATGTAAATTTATGTTGAAGGATAGCGTCCTGCGTGAGGCCAATAGGTCTTGGGCAGACGAAGGCACTTGCTTAACGTCTACGCAAATGTGGCTTGATAGAAGGAAATCTAGAGACTTGCTTGCCCTGTCGAGAGAAGATAAGGACGTAGTTTGTATAACTGGTCATTGGTTATTCGGCAGGCATGCTCTCAGGCTGGGGGTATTATCTTATGAATATTGCAGATGCTGTTGCATGAGGAGGAGGAGAAGACTGTGGAAGATCTCTTCTGTAGGTGCCTGGCTCTAGCTAGAAGCAGAGCGGGCTCTTTAGGCAAATACCCTTTCAACTCTCTTACGGAAGTGTCCGGCCTGAAGGTCAAATAAATGTTGCAGTTTATTAGGGCTTCAAAATGGTTACGGGCCCATAGTGGTTGGAGTGAGTTGGTCTGTAGACCCGCTGGCACGATAACCTAACATAACCTAAGAAATATATTTAGCAAGGGCTTAAAAACCTTGAAGATACTTTCCAAAATGTGTTGATGACCAGAATTCCAGGCTCTAGATATATACGCAATATTTTAAGTAGTTTGCTTATGTTGATATAGCTGCCATATCGTAATACTAATATAAGTAGTGAAATGACTCATGGCAATCATTCGCTTAATATATACTGCAGATTTTGCTGCAATTACTCCTTATAGTATATCTGGTATATCTGGTGGTCGCCACCGATGTAAGGTTTCAATTCAAGAAAATGTGAAATATATAAGAAGATATTCATGCGCCGAGTTCACAACACTTATTCCAGCTGTAGAAAAGAATACAAAAACATATAAAGAACTCCGCTGATACTCAACCCACCTGCCCACTTAATTAGTAAATTTAATTAGCAACAGAATGAATACTGTAATAAACACTTTTTCATAGCTAAAAAAAAACAATGTTGGCGTCTGCTGTGAAGCACCTTGTTCCTGGAATAAGTTTAACTTAAAGACACCTTGAAGTGTTTCCCTCTCTTTTGGTTTGGCACTGTATTCAATATTCGATTTCTTCTTTACTCACCCCAATTACCCAAATCAACTTCAGACCTGGCCCAGTCAGACTTCACTGGCTTTGAAAGCCGATATTTTTTTTTAAATTAAGCCTCTTACCACGTTTAAACAAACATTATGGGAAGTACTCGTACGAACTTGAAAGCAGGCACTCCGCCTGTGCAATTCTCCAGCAGCTTTAACCAGACACGACTGATTTGTATCCATTCAATTGTGCTATTGTTTCGTGCCGACCTCCCACTCCCGCTCCCGTTCATTAACGCACGATCTGCGGGCCGCACCTCTGCACAGTCGTCTCGTTGTCGAAGTGATCGATTGTTTCTTCATTTTCTGCTGTGCCTCCACTACGGCATGGAACTCGACTTCAAATTTACGGCGTGTTAAATTTACCACCAACTGTGTAAAATAAATTTACTTAATTTTGTTGTTGTTCTTTGGCTCTTCTTGATTTGTGGGCAACGCAAACATCCACAAAGAAGTTCTGCTGCTTCATCAATACAAATGCGGTCTGTAAATGTTTGCATAAAGTTTAAAATAATTAATGCGACCTTTTTGAAGCCGCCGCACCTGAAATTTCAAACGGCTGAAATAGCGCTGAAAGGCGTTTATGGCCGTAACGCACGCACGCACGAACTCGTTGATTAATAGAAGAAAATGAACGGTAGATCTGGACGCTGAGCGGCACACTTCCACTTCACTCTTTCACTTGTTCCCAGTGGTCGCATATGTCGGCTCTTGCAACATGATCCCATGCTCTTTTCCACCGTCCCACAATCAGCGTTTTATGTCGCTTTGTAGAGCTTTCACAGGCGTTGGCTTTGTGAATGTTTTCGGCCCAAAGGTCAGTTTCTACATAGCCATGCATCGTAAGAACCACTGAAGAAGTTAATAAAAAGATTTACCTACCAGCGGTGTAAACAAAACATATCCGAAAAGTTACTCGACTTTTAGATTAGAAACTTGAATATTAATTTTCATTGAAAACCGTGGTGAAAATTGTAAGGTAACATCGTTCGGAAATGCGCTTTCATCTTAACTGGTGTGGCGGCACGGATCGAAATATATTTACTTCCTTTGTGGCTTTTTCAAATTTCATTAATATTCTATTAAGTCTGGAACAGAATATGAAGAAGGGCTCTTTACTCGTTCTGAATGTGGACGAAACTTTTTATAATTTATCTCATATTCTTATGTTATTACCATATGAGAGCTTGTGTCGGAGAATGAATTGCAAAGTTCAAATTCTACCCTGTGAAAATTATGAAACAAGCGGAAAATTGAATCTTCGTGTTCCGAAAAGGTAAAACTTCAAAAAAATGATCTAGCCAAATAGATTTTCCAGCAGTTTCAGTTGTTTCTCTGTCTAGGATATTATACTCGTGTGCAACGAAAAGTCCCCTAACTATCAAACCAAACAAGTTCTTGTTAATATTTCTATTAAATATAAAATTGTCCTTCCCTGAATCCTTTCCGCATTCATTTTATGTTGAATGCGGTACATGAATATATGTATATCAAAACAGACCCAGTATCGCAATGATTCTGATATAAGTATCTTCTAACATTGAGACGGTGACTGCCTTGCCTACATTATCCGAGCCGCCCACTCTCTTGAGGGTGGATGCATTCGTCTAAAGACAATCCCATAAATTTGTACATGTTTAAAACGCGTAATATATAAATAATATTTAAATTTCACGACTAATTTACTGAACAAAGCTCTTTTCCATGGTTGGTGGCAGCACTGTATGATGA
The DNA here is from genome assembly GCA_920105625.2 of Clusia tigrina. Classification (NCBI taxonomy): domain Eukaryota; kingdom Metazoa; phylum Arthropoda; class Insecta; order Diptera; family Clusiidae; genus Clusia; species Clusia tigrina. The sequence continues at coordinate 35,865,040 of OV050033.1, read as the reverse complement.
GTGGCTTTTGTCGCATATCCAGGAGACAGTTGCACTCATGCCAGTACACATTTGCAGTGGTTCATTGGCATGAAAAAATGAAAGGCACTTACACGCCCACTTGGTCTTTGAAGAGCGTCCACCGAGTGCGCCGCTCACAGCAACAATGGGGCAACCCTCTGCATGAAGCACTGCTTCGGTTTGTGTTGCTTTTCCAAGTCAGAGCTAATCCTTTGTAAAAGCATATCAAAAGGATTGTTGGTGGATGGGTTCGGTGGAGTGGGCGGTGAACTTTTGTTGTGGAAACATTTAGTAGTCAACCTGATGAAGTATTTTCCTCTTTTTCCAAATTTATCAGGCATTCCATAGGTCGTAGTTGCCACCGTGTTGGTGCTCGTAATTAATTTCCGCGCTGATCCGCGCCACTAAAACTAATTGCAAGTGACATGGTGACACTTCCGTGCCAGCCCAGTGCACGGGCGATGCATAATCGCTGCGTTAATTTGGCATCATTGACAGCACTCGAAATGCGTGTCAACTGCACGTTCGCTGGCACTTGACTGGACTCAAGTTTTTTAATTACCCGTGCTCGAAAAATCGGAAAATCCAATTGACGACAGCAACAACAATGGCGACGACGACGACGACGACGACGATGGCAATGACGACGGCAACTGCAGCTGTGAAGTGCGTCGCAATTGGAAAAGTTTAATTACGCTAACGACAATCGAGTGGCAATGCGGAAGCACCAAGCCCAAACACAGACACAGACCCAAAGTTCAGTCGGCCAGTGCAGAACGCCGAAGTTTTGCACAACAACTGCAACTGCTGATTTTATGGAAGGCCAGCACCAGAACAGACTACCACAAGCACCAAGTTAAGCAGCAGAACTTTTCGCTTTATTGAATGCAAATGTTGTATGTTTACCTTAAAGATTGCGTCGCTGGCTTTTTTGCTTGTGTGCTTACTTCAAGCTTAGCTGGAGCGGGTATACTTGTCGAACCATTTCACAAAATATGCACAGAACTCCAGTAATCGTGTGTTGGCGCAGTGTTTCGACTCCGCGCAAAAACTGGAACTAAAAGGAAGCAAATCATTTTTATTTCTTTTTTTAAGTTACTTATCTTCCTACACACATTGCATATAATTCTAGTAAATGCATCGACGCTAAATCCATCGATATATTTTTGTAATTTTAATCAATAACTTAGCTAAAGTTTTAGTCTATAATCAATGATAACTGACTCAAGTGACCTTTTCCATTTTGAATTATATTTATTGTTGGCCTGGATAGTTACTCGCCTAGCAATAAATAGATCTTATAATCTGGAAGGTCGCATGTTTATTTATTCGGCCTTTTGCTTGTTGGCTAGCATCGGAAACCCTTCCAGCTTCCTTGATTGAAAACAAGAATTTATTCGGGTAATTGAGAATTTCATGTCCGAAAAAGTAATTTTTCATACGTGTCTGAATGTCTGGAATCTAAACCTATAAATTTTTAAGGGATTCTTCCTATGAATCCTACATGTTGTATGCGACCTACACCAAACGAAATCCTTGCTTTATTTGCTGAATATATCATATGTGAATTCATCGAAAACGATTCTCGCGGGCTGTGGATTGGTGATGTTAACGAGAGAACACAGAGAAGCGACACTTAAACGTCAAACAAAATGTCTTTGTTTATCATTAGTTGGATATATGGATAGGTTTGTTTATCATGGGTTCTGAAGAAAATCAGCCACACTACTATAGTTTCGCACATGGGTAAGTGTGCGCAATAGAAGAGTCATTTCTCTATATTCTCAGATATTAACAGCTTCATAGTAGTCGGTTTTATTTTCTAACTTCAAGATTGAAATTCAAGAATTCCTGGTTTAGAAGAAACAGAGCGAACGTCCATAAAATATTGCGATATAGATTCTTGATGATAAGCATGCTAGACTCAGATCATGAGGGTCGCAGGTTCAAATCCTGCCGTGGGCTTGGTCTCCAAAATGATTCTTCCTATAAAATCCTTTTCTCTTCTTCCTATAAAATCCTTTTCTCTTCGAGTCGAAAGCCTCTATAGCTAGTACTCATTCCCCCAACACCTGGCACTCATAATTAATTATGATGTAAAGGTACGTTCAGACAGACAGATTTTTGATGATTTTTTGAAACCGAAGATAACAGAACATAATTTTTTGGATTTCCAGCTGCTGTGTTACTACCAAGATTTGTGTTGAAATGTGTGTTCTCCGTGAGACGACACCAATTGTTCCTGTTTTTCTATAAGGGACGCAGCACGGTATTTGGGCACATACTCGCAATCGCAATCTTACTCACACTCCGGTTGCAGTTTGCCCGCCCCGCCCGGCATTTGCATACGAATGCGCCGCAGAACTGTACGAATGCGTCGTTGTACACTTTGCCTGCGTAGCGCCTCTGGTCCCCTGCTCGCAAGTAGTCTTTTGGTAGCTCTTTGTGCATTTCAATTCGCGTGGCATTTGTAATTTGGATTTGTTTGTTGTTGGCTTCTGTTTGAGCAGTTTTGATTTGGCTGCTTGTGCATCTGTGACGGTTTTTGTGCAGCCAAAGCAACCCTGCCACTTGAAGGAGCTGAGCGACTCACTTAAAACAACGTCAGTGGCAAATATTTTACGTAGCGTATGCGAAGAATATTTTATTGTCGCATTTACGTATACGTAAATCACGGTGGACCCATGCTCAGCAGCTCCTCGCACTCGTGCTTATGCAAATTGTGTTAATGCCATGAGGCACAGTGTCGCAACGTCAAATAGCCTAAAGTGGAAAAAGTTTTGGAAGGCTAATGCATTTAGGTATGTAGACTTGTATATCAACCATTCTAGGCACGCCCTCTTCTCAGACAAACCACACTATCTAAATACGTTTGTGTTCATCCAAGGTTCTGGACAAATATTTATTAAGACTGGGGATGGTTCGCTCAATTGGGTTATATGTTACCAAATTCGTGAAGCTGTGATTCGACAAAAATTGGGACTCATCCGATCAGGATTTTATTCAGTAACTTTTTGGTTTGTCCTTTATATTTTTTCTTCTCTGAATCATCTTAATTCGCAGTCTTGTGAAGATCTTATTTAAAAGTTGCATTCCCCTGAGAATATTATGAAACTTTATAAAGCCAAGTTAGTGATTTAAGTGGGAGGAGTAGAGAATAGAAGAAGTACTGTATTTAAAAGTGCGTGAAGTAATTCTGTTGTGAATTGCGGACATCGGCAAGCACGGTCCCCAACAATTCGTTGTCTTGAGGAAGATAACTTGAAATTTTTGTCATTCACTGAAGGAAATATTGAAGGAAAATGTTGCAGAATCCCGGCGGATCAGACACTATTTTGTGTATATATTTTCCCAACTGATTCGTGAAAAGTCTGAATATTCTTCGCTATTTTCGTGTCATAATCTCGAAATTCGGCATTTCCATTTACAAGGCAACATAATTTGGTATTACTTAAACTTTGACTTACTGTCAACTTTGAAAAGGAGCAGTTGCTGCGTCAGTGGAAATTTTGCTTCAATGTATTTTTATTTTCTTTATCCTTCGGTCACGTCTGCGGCACTGTGCGACGTTTTCACTTACGGCTCGCCTAGGCACATTGATTTGCAGTTGTGCATATTGCAGCCGCCTAACCAATCCGCAAGCAGTGCCCTGGCGTAGTGGCAGGACTCAAAGCCGATTGAATGTGTGTTGTTATTTCGCTATTTTGCTGGCGTTGTTGTTGCGGTCGTTTATTATGACTTGAATCAATCTAGATGCTTTTGCTAGATAACCCAGAGCAAGCAACCCTAAATATATGCGCATATGATTTCTTCCCTATTTGGCGGCTGTCGACACTGCTCCGCCGACTTTTGTGTGTTCCCGCACAATGGTTGAATAGTTGCGCACACGGAGCTGTGGAGCCATGTTCGACGTAGCATAAACAAGCTGACGGAGCAGATGACTAGTATTGTGTGCAACTGAAAGCAGCAATTCCAATTCCAGCTCTAGTTGCACGACGGCGACGACGACGGGGACAAGAACAACCACGACCACGTATTTCTCAGGCAACACTACTCGCACTGAAATCTGCACCATCACCAGCTCTCCCGCCTTCCTTGCCAGCGGGCATTGAAACTTGCATACCAGCAGCGGATCAGCGGAGCAGCTTGTTTAGTCTGCTTTTTGGCATTAGTGCCAAAATTGTTGCCTTACTGGCTGATGTGCCTCGAATATTGTATGCCTGTCGCGCCAGGTCTAACTTCACCTCTCATCATGTGCAGGAAATATGCACGTCCTGTCCTGCCGCTTGGGCAGCAGTGTAAACATCAAAATTCAAAACGTATCAACTTTGAGAATCATTTCAACTTTTTCTCAATACGATTTCCTTGCAGAAAGGAAATTTGCGTGTACACGACTGCGAATATGGGCAACTCGCACTGTGTGTGGCTAACAGTGCCTCGGAGCTGTTGCTGCCTGCCACTGCTGCTCATGATTAAGCGATTTGATGTGCACATTTTGATAAGGCTGTTTACATAAAGTGCTCATAATGCCAAATAACATTTCCTGCACAGTTACTGAAAATAATTGCACACGAAACAGGCGACTAGCCACGTTGTGGCTCATGTCCGTGCTGAGGGCACGGCAGGTCGTTCTTTGATTAATCTTCGACAAAGTTGTGCTGAGCATGTGTGAAGCAGCAGAAGTGTGCAAGTTGAAGTTTCTCAGTTCAAGTGTGGCAAATTATTCATAACAGTGTATGTGGCGAGTTCCTTTAAATCACGTCAGCTTTAAACACATTTATTTTATTCCAAATTGAGTTTCAGAGAAACCGCCATATAAGCAGGTATTTGGTTTGGGATTGGGGGACAATAGGGGCAGGAAAATGGTGTATGTTAAAGAGACTCTTGCCTCAAATGGTGAAATCCGTCTTAAAGCTGGAGTGTACTGGATTGAGTATTTTCTTAGACTTAGGAAGCAGTTTCCTTTCTGGTACCCTCAAAAGCACAGTTTCGAAAACCATTTTTTGTTGTGTGTCCCGGAACCCCACACACCCCGCTGTGGTATATGGATTCCGAGTAGATAATGTATAAAGATCACTCCTACAATTGCTGGAAATATTCGAGATAAGGGTGTTGCATTATTTTCTATAGTTCAGACTTGTCTACTAATGTCTCAACAGCTGGAATTATGTGCTATGATCGAGAGAAACTGTAAATCTATAACTGTGAATCTCAACCCTACATAATTTTTCCCATAAGCGTCCCGCTCTTTTCACACAACTTAAACCGTAATTTACAAAGCAAACTTTTAAATTCTTTAAGCAAGTCATTTACGCTGTCTCGTCCCACGAATTCGTTGGGTGAGCAACTCGACGGCGGCGCTGCTCTTTTAATCTAAATTCCAAAATTCTGCCTTCTGCTTCACTGCTCCCAATATAAACTTTTCTATCCGCTCTTATGCGCGCTATTCCATGAGTAATTGACACTTCACAAATGACAGTGGACAGTTTCTCTTACTGCTATTTGCTGCGTCTGCTCCGGCTTCGGCCTCGGCCTCGGCTTCAGTTTCTGCTCTGAATGTGTCATAAAATCAGAACAGAACAGTTTCGTATACAACCCACTCTGGTGCCGGCTCTTATTACGGCTTTTCATGTGCCATGACCTAAATGTGCTGCATTGCCGTTATTAATGGCTCTCAACGTTTCGAAGCTCAGAAGATTGTGCTGGTTGTTTTCAATTGGGTGGAAAGCGGTTATCCACTTTGTTCCTGTGTGATGACGTGAAATCATAGGTCCAGTATATGCGTACATATTTACATACATACATTCCCTACTTTGTACATTGGAGTCTAATTGGGATTTCGATTGCTGAAGAGAGGCACTTGCTAATAATGTTGGCAGTATCTGTTGGACTAGACGTAGTTATTAGATGTCCGAAGAAACAAACTTTGCAGCAAAGGGTGTGCAAAATTTGAGCAGTATTTTGGTTGAAGTGAGCACCTTCATTACTGGTGAAGTTGAATTGCAACTGAGGATTAGTCATATATCCCTGAGGGGGATATTGCAGAGAGAGTTCAGATTATTTTGCTTCGTAGACCCCACTCACGCAAACACATCAGCAAAAGCGCATTAAGTGCAAATGTGTTTTGCTTTTTCCTTCTCTGTCGTTGGCAGGATCAGAAGTTGTTTGTATCTGATTGAACCACGGTTTTTTCTAGGACCTTCGTCGTTGGTCATTATTATTGGATTGTGAAAGTGACCATAGATTCCCTGTGTGGGTTTTACATGAATTGTTTAACCGTCAAGTTTTTACGCAGATTCATTTTTTCGAACGATACCTATTTTATTCGCGGAGCCCATGTCAAGAAGTAAATCGGGAGTATTTGAAGTAAAGTTACGATTTGCTCGGTGCCCTTTTGAGAGAGTGGCGGGCTACATTGGTTCATAAAATTTGATAATGAAGCTTCCGACAGCTTTGATGTTCGAACCTAGATTCAGTAATCGTGTTTTCATTTCATGCCATAGGACTTTTTATGGAGATCCTTGGCATTCCAACAATTGACAAACCATTAATGCTCTTAACAGGAAAATCCATCGAGACAATGGCAACTTCACCAAAAATTTGGAGTGGCATAAACCGTCACTGTTAAACCAGACAAAACAGCAATTTAAACGGAATTATTTTCCAGAAATTATTGGAAGGTGTTTCCGTTTCACCAAAGCAGATATCTTTGAAATATTGATTTTGTAATGGTTACGAGTAGTTTTATTAGAAATTTAAAGAGGAGCAATACACACATGACAACATCAGAGCTTCTCAGACACTTTCCTCAGTACAACTGGAAAGATTCAGCGGCTAAAAATGTTATCCTGGCTGGGCGAGGGGAACTTGTCGCTCTACCCGTAGTCGTGAATACTCGTCCAACTTACTTTTTTAACAACTTCCTACCAAATTCACTTCTTCGCTTTGATAGTCATGCGTTGATGAGTCTTGAGTTAATTTCAATTACGACTAGGAAGGAGGGAGCATTTTATTAGAACAGGATCAGGCTCGTAAGTGACAATAAGCACCCAAACTGTGCTTAATTGTAGTCGTGTAACTTGAGGATTAAAGCGTATTACAAACGCTTGTTTTGATGGGATCCCATCATATCGGACACAGATCTCCCTTCCTGCCTACACAATTAGTTTTATGTCTGTGAGAGCTGGTGTTGGTGGTGCCCCGTGGTGCCCCCTGCGCCACTCTTCGTCGATGGAAACACATCAGCAAAAGCGCATTAAGTGCAAAAGTGTTTTGCTTTTTCCCTCTCTGTCGGTGGCAAGGAGCGGGAGTTGTTTGTATGTGACTGAGGCAAGTTTCTTTTCTAGAACGTCTGTCGCTGGTCGTTATTATTGCATTGTTGCTTTTGTTGTTGTTGGCTGTTAGTATTTTGCTATTTATTTCATTGTCCAAATTGCAATAGTTTTTATTTCATTTCATTTTCTTTGCTTGTTCGGGGTTTCTGTTTTCTCTTCCACTTCCCTTTTCAATGAAGTGGGACCTGAGCTCATGTGTAGTGTCATATAAACTTGCCCGCTGGCCACTACGTATTTTAGTGTGTATGTGTGTGTGTGTGGTGTATGGGTGTATGTGCAGATTAAAGTAAACATGTGTGAATGCGTTGACTGGCGACTGTAATTTATTTCCTTTGAGCAAACATTGAGGATAAGGTATAAAGACCACTTCTTCTTCCGCTTGGTAAACAAAGGCGGATGGTCTCTCGCTCGATTCGTCGGTGGCTCGCACACTTCGCTCCACGCCCCCACACGTCTTCAGTGAAATTCGTTATGAAGTGTGCACTAACTCACTTAAGGACTTTCGGCGAATGTCGGCTGCGTTACCGTGCAGCTTGTTGGCGTTTTTATTATTGTTAGTTTGGCGGCGGTAACTTGCTTGGATAGACAATGACGACGACGACGACGACGACGACCACAAAACTTACCGCATGATGGAGCAGCTTTGCAACATTTGTGGCTCTGTTTATACATTGGCTGGTTGGTTGGTAGTTGTTGACGGAGTTCCAACTTCTCCTGATGATGTTTGAGTGGAAGTTGGTGCAGGCGTAACGCTGAATGCAGCTAATGAAGTGGACGTAAATTGCTATGGAGGAGATGTATTTGCTTAAGCAGGCACTCTCCTAGTGTATTCAGAAAAACTCTTACCATTTGCCGCTTGCCTCCTGCTACCTAATTCCGTGGTATTAAAGTGCAATTTAAGTTTTTTCGCTGCTGCTTGTGCACGATAAAGTTGCAAGTGGCAGAAAGTTGGCGAAACTTCCAAATGCATAAAGAGGCCAAACTGAGAGACTGAGATTTTAAATGTTGGTTGCTCGTTCGATGGGTGTGTGCCAACTTGGCTAACTTTGGTTACTGGCTATCATTAACAAAGAAAGCATTCGCTCCCACCTCGCCACAGCCTCGAAATTGCCTCACTTTCAAGTAAGTTTTAATCTGCCAGGATATTTACAATTTGCATTTTGTCACGCTCGATTAGGAAATAAATAACTTCCACATCTTTCTCTGATAAAGCGGAGATTGTGTTTGTTTTCCAATTTGTGTACCCAACATGGTCAGTTGAACTTCCTCCCTTTATGTATTTAAATAAATTTTCCTTTGGGTTTCCTTTGGGTTTCCTTTGGCATTTTGCTTTGTCGTTCTTGCACAAATGAAATGTTGTGTCATCTCAAAACTCAGAAATCTGTACAAACAAGTTATGAATTTCCCTGGAGGATTTGCTGAACTCACCACTGAGTGTGCAGTGTCCATCTAACTGGACGATTTAAAGGCTTTAAAATAATTATAAACAAGCTGTAAAAACAAATACATCGGATAATTGTATCGAGGATGGTTGGAATTTAATTTTCCCAAGGTGCCCAGACAGCTAAGGTGATTGTTTTCAGGTACGAGATGGACGACCAACGACACTACTCTGCTCTCTGTTTGTTCTCGAATTTATTAAGTTCCGTTAATAGCTAGAAACATGTTCCCAGTAAGTTCTTCTTCAGGAGAGCAGCGACTGGTTTCGAGACACCTCTCCCAGGGTACTAGTTCCTTTTATTAAAAAATTGCATTGAAGAAAAATTGCTATGGCAGAATACTAGATCTAAGAAGCTAAGAAAATACAACATATGATGAACGTAGTTAGATAATCGAGATATAATTAACAATGATATGTAATTGCTTAAAATGTTATCCTGGCTGGGCGAGGGAATAGCGCGCATAAGAGCGGATAGAAAAGTTTATATTGGGAGCAGTGAAGCAGAAGGCAGAATTTTTGAATTTAGATTAAAAGAGCAGCGCCGCCGTCCCGTTGCTCACCTAACGAATTCGTGGGACGAGACAGTGTAAATGACTTGCTTAAAGAATTTAAAAGTTTGCTTTGTAACTTATGGTTTAAGTTGTCTGAAAAGAGTGGGGAAAAATATGTAGGGTTGAGATTCAGTTATAAATTTACAGTTCTGGGCAATCCATCGTCCCACTTGATCGAATCAATTTAAGTAATTCAAAAGATTTAAGGATCCGTTTTAGAGTTGCAGTAATTCGATTACAAAATATATAAAATTACCGGGAAACAACAGCTTATATGTATATCTGAGAATATTTATAAAATCAATAGATTCCTTTCCGCGGGATGTTTCTGTCATAATTTACAGTGATAATGTGTAAAATCTACTGTAACCTTAGTAATAGGTCTAATGTATCCGTGGTTCTTAAGGCAATCTAACAAATCCTTAGAAAATTCTCTAGTCAATTATTGTGTAAATTGTGATAATTTTTGATTTCTTTAATAATAATACGTATAAATGATGAAATATATACAATATATAAATATAAAATCGATTGATCCCTTGCCAAATGCGTTAAGTACATTAGAAACAGTTTATCAGAGTAGTTTATCAGAGTCTTTTCAGTTACAGTTGTTTTAGCCGTAAAACATATACAGAAAAATAGTTCAAACCATCAGCAAATTTGACCAGATTTTTTAGGAGAATACTTCAAATAATTTTTGGGGAACATTTAAGAGATATCTGCGTTATTAATACAGTGGTCAATTTTATGCCGCAAACATGATGTTTTATTATATTCAGTTCGTTATCACCAATTGGAATATTTTCGCCACATTCGATTTTCTTCCTTTAGACCTCTTAAGATGTGAACAAGCCTATAAAGACACAATATCCCAATCGGTTATGCTAATACTATGAAGATTTCAAATCCGAAAATATAGTAAAAGGTATTTGTAGATGACTATGATTATTGATGTATATTCAGTCTCACATATTAGCGGCGAATGAAGTCTTTTTTGGGGATTTCGTTGGTTTGTCACACGTGCAACTTATTTGTAGTGCGTAATTTCGAAGGCTTTCCATAAATTTCTAATCTAGATGTTGTTAGTCACACTAGCTTTCATTTAGAACAGCTTAGCGCAACAAATCTGTATCAATGCCTGGCAAATGGACCGTGATGCGGCCTTAAACAGCCGCAATACTGTTGACCCGATATTTGTTGACATTTGCGCCACGCACACATATGAACTTCCATGAATGACAATTTAATGCACCCATACACGTTGACATACGTGTAGGAGCAAATCTACTTCGGTGTAGTTGTTAAGCTGTGAAGGGTTGGTGAGGCTGGATTGGGTAGCACATGCCGCAACTCTTCACACCCACTCCATTACGTGTTTGGTTTTTGTGTGGTGCGAATTCAGAGCACACACACTCGCACTCACGCTTCCACACAAATAAACAAAACACATAAAAACACACTCGCATTTGCAAATAAGCCGGGAAAGGAAAGTACTCAGCGACAAGGGACGCATTCAGAGCTGGTGCTGAGGCAGCTGTGCAGCCACCAACCGAAGCGGCGGAACCGTACTCAACCAGCATTTTGTGCTGGAACAAATTCAAAAATAAACAAAACTAGAACGAAAAAAGCAAAAAAAAGAAATAAATAAAACCAGAAAAAAAATGAAACGAATTGAAACGAAGGCAAATAATTCATTTTTCTTGGGTACTGCTTTTATTTACTTTTTTGCTTCATTGTGTCTTCATCGCATATAAATTTTCTGTCGATTTGCCACTCGTTTAACCCTTGGGCACATACACACACATACAAGTATTCATCATACTGACAAACAGACATATCCCAGTTGGAAATATGTCAAAGATCTCGCTTATCTCACTGTATGCTTTCAGAGCCACTGACTCCTTGGATGATGTATCAGCTGTGTGAGTATTTAAACTCCCCGAATTATTGCTACTTAACTACACCCAAATGGAATAAACATGTAAAAAACTGAACTTCTCCAAATCGTCAGGACTTCAACACATATGTCGGAAATGTCAGTGGTGACGTTGTGTCAATTTAAAAGGTATGCGTAGTATTGGGGCAGACCTTGACGATCGGAAATATATTTTGTGTCCGATGCCTTTTAAGACAGCAGATGTTCCAGTGACTAAAATGTTTTTTGTAGAATAGGATCTGATAGTAGTGGGTTTTAAAGGTTTTACAAAAAGTTCCTTGTCTACACCGAGGCAGAGCCGGGCAGTGATATAGAATACATATTCTTACGCTTTGTTTAATTTCTCTTCACAAATGTTTAATTACTTGTCGTAAAATGACATCGGGATTTTCGTTTTTAATCTTAGTTGATTTTAGTTTTATTTGGAATAAATGAATTATAATCGCGAAGTATACAAATCGAATTTAATATGACGAAAATGACGAGACTACACCGCCGAAATGCCACTTCGGGGGTTGGGATCATGGGAGGATGCCCTCTTGACGGCCAGGTTTTCCGACAGGTATGCATCTTCGTACGCCCCCTAGGTGTAAAAACATCCTGGCTAATGATAATTTAGTCCCGCGAAAAAAACTATTTATTCCTTATAGTCTTCTGGCTCCACTGTGTTCTCAGTGACATGTTTCCTCCGACTATTTACAATTAGGAGTGCTGTGAGATAGTTTTTACTACTGGTAGGTAGGTCGGTAAAGTGGTTGGCAACCTCGAGTCGCCGCAATTAGCAATAGTGCCGTTTTGTTGCCATGTCCTCGCGAGCCTAAAAAATGGTAACATACTTTTTAACATTTACAAGCAGCCGAAGTTGTTAACAAATTTTGATTGGTCTGAAAGTTGTAAACTAGAGCAATGCCCTAGACTCTCTATAAAAGGACTTCCAATATATTTGACTGTCAAGCGATCGAGGGCTGCGCAATCACAAAAAAAAGTATATGATTGTTTCTTTCTCCTGTGAGTCTTTACAGCTCCTGCAATGAGCATTGAACCGATTGCCCATTTTTTCAGCGTGTGTGCCGATAGTCCAATGACCCGTGCAGATAGCTATAAAGTTAATAATTGGGTGTCTTCGTTTATTGAAAAGATGGTTAGTTCCTTTTGCACTGTAATCAGGCCACATAATTCTCGAAATGGCACATGTCGCAGTATTTTTCCACCTCTCGTGAACGTTGAGGAGGAAGTGATTATAAATATTTCTCTTAGCAACAGTTGGGGGACACCCACGTCCATATGGGAAAATACTTGATCGATGAGCTTCTTCGTGCTATCTCATTAGCCATCTCGTTGCCTTCAATGTTCCCGTGTCCCGGAACCCAGAAGAGGGTAGGTAGGTAGGTAGGAGTGGCCGCCCAGTTTGCCAAAAGCATACTTGAGCACACATAATAGCCCATTGTGATACCACGGTGTGGCGCCGTTCAAGCACTGACTAAAAAGTTCCCATACTTGGGATGGTCATAGTCAGCGCAAGGTCAGCGCCTGGAAAGGCACGACTCCCCCGTCATGTTTCAGGAAACCATCCTGATACTTTGATGAACCTGGCTATGTCCCTAATATTAATGGATGACAGCTCTGTCAGGCTTGTAAGAAATGGGGCACCAAAGGTGCGAATTCTTCTTCTGCTCAAGGATGGGTAGTGGCATAAGAGGTGGAAAACCGTCTCGTCCTCCTCCTCGAAGCCCCAGCCTCGGAAAAAGTCATTTGAGGGTAGGCCCAGTCTTTCTGCGTGCTGTCCCATTATGCAGTGACCGGTCAAAACCTACACAGTTGTCGACAGTGATACGCAATCAAGTCGAAGAAGTTGATTGGTTCACCCAGAAGAGGGAGACTATACTGTTCCGATAATGAGTTAAATTCCTCCTGGCAGCAGCCGACCAGCTTAGGGCTGGTAAAACGTGTCGCTAGCACCTTTATTGCTGCTTGGCTGTCGGAGCAAATTGATTTGGTTTTGGTCAGCTAGCGCCCCTTCAGCGCCCTACATTCCTGCCAAATTGCAAAGACCTCTGTTTGAAAGACACTTGATGTCGATGGCAATTTGAAGGAGAGTAGAAACAAATTTTACAACTGGAAGCTACATACAAATTAATATTCTCTTAGACAACACCTTCAATAGCATTAATCCACTGTATCGTTATTTTATATTCACCGCTGAACGAAATTTTACTCCATTTGTTCCTCATTCTTTTCTCCATGAGTTCCTCATTCTTTTCTCCATGAGTTCCTCATTCTTTTCTCCATGAGTTCCTCATTCTTTTCTCCATGAGTTCTCCTCATTTCTATAGGAAGTACGTGAAATCATTTTCGCAAATGAAGAAAGAAAAACCATAGAGCAATGTATCATCGTTTAAGCTTCAGCTCATATCAATCATTACAGAATATACAGAATTTCTATTGAATTTTCCTACTGGGTGATGATAACAGCAGAAGCCAAGCACATCACTAAAAAGGAGCAGAATAAAAAGCAAATTGTCGAAGGCGGAAACATTGATTTACATCTTGTTTGCTCATAATTTTCCCCACTCATACTTCACACACAGAGTCCTACTCATGCACAAACACACACACACACACACGCAAACAGCGAGCCAAATACGCGAAAAAGTTAGCACTCATCTTGGACCGTAGCCTGCAGCTCTGGCGGCAATGTTGGCTAAACTCCCCATGTCCCAGCAGAAGGAACAAATAGCACGCAGGCACTCACACTGGCATAGGTGCACCACACACACACACACACTGGCACACAAAATGACACGCAGTCAAGTCAAAAACGATCAACCGTAGTAAATCTTTACGAGAACGTAAATAAAAATAATTCTTTTTTCGCTTACAAAAAAATTAAGTGAAAAACTGAAGTCTGTAGGATGCGTGCATATGCAGCCACAGCATGGGTGGAGGCACCAGAGGCATCCTGCACCCCTGTGCCCACCAACAACGAACTCACAATCGGTTTACTGACGACTCCGGTGCGAGCGACTCCAACACAGTTGGTGGCAGTGGCAGCAATGGCAGCGTCGCATGTTTTTATCTGCTGCCACACTAACAAGTTGAGTCAGAGTCAGTTGAATTATGTACAGCAAAGCGTGGCACATGGAATCGGATTTGTGTGCTTAAATCCACCAACAAACAAAAACAAAACAATAATCACTGCAAGAGAAACAACAACAACAAAAAGATGCCAACGTCAAACAAGTTGAGAAATCACGGCAACACGAGCAAAAAGCACGGCAAAAAAATGAAATATGAAAACGAAAGCAAAAGCAGAAGCAAAAGCAAATGCAGAGGAGCAAAAAAAGAAAAAGGAGGATGCATTTTGGGAAACGTTCCAAAAATGTGCGCCAGAATTTCGTGAATTCGGAATTTGCGTTTAAACCGCTCGTGCCGGTATGTGCAGCAGCCACCTGTTGGCTCCGTTGCCAATTTATGTTTCAAGTGGACCATCGTACTCGCAATTGCAGAGATTGCACTCAAGAAGTTGACTTTTGGAGAATTTTTCTTTCTTGCCCTTGCTTCGCTTGCTCGTAGTTGGCCTTTGTGATCTTGGTAGCTGACATTGACGGTTTGACGGAATCTATTCAAGAAAGGCAGTTGTGTTTGTGGCGTTGCCCGTGGAGTGGTAACGAAGAAAGTGCGCTGTAGTGACGCAACTCATCGTCGAGTCCTTTGAGGAAGTTGCGCTTTTGAAATTCGCCCGCAGTTCATTTAAATTCCAATTGATACAGCACCAAAAAAAAAAAATTGCAGAGTGGAAATGCATAGATGCGTATGATTTTATGATTTAACTTTTTCCATGTCTTGAACATTCCTCATAATTTACATAAATCCTTATCTTATCGGCGAATGACGATCATAATTTGAAATGTTCTTTCAGTCTGAAAAACTCTGCATATTAAAAGGATGCTTGCATGTCGTTTTTATTGCCAAAACCCCTCAATATTTGACCATTTGAGATCAAGGATTGAAATGAGGTATCTCGACCTCTGTTCTGAGTAGTCAGGGTTGTTTTGTATTAGCTTCATCAGAAGAATTCTTCTGCCCCAAAGGATCTGTTTTGCTCTAAGATTGAGAAGCTGGTGAATCTTCTCAAATTCGCCATGGTACATGGAACCTTCCATCCTAGAAACACTTCTTGCTAGTATGCTACAATGCTCCTCAAATACTCGAAACCGCAGAGATATGGGAGCATATTCATTAGTTTTTGGCAAGTAAAATATTATAATATAGTCTCGAAGCATAGAAAACAAACCTTTAAAAACTGTGCTGCGATTGACTTCTGAAAACGATTTCATTTTATTCCATAACGATAGAAGCGGTGAGTCGGTAGTTCAATCTTAAAAAAACCCGAACACTGTCGACTTGATACAGTGTCCATGATATGGCCATGTTGAGGTAATAAAATTGCTTGGGTTGGCGCTCCTTCACAAGCTTGACAGAGATAACGAAAGTGGACTTATCGGAACTCCTCACTTTCACCTGGAAAACCAAATGGTTTAATAGGGATGGTACTTCCAATGTATACGGAAATCGAGGGTAAGGACGAGTATGCCTCCTCTTGGCATTTTTGAAGGCAGTCACAAGGGACATAGATGTCTCCGAGTGGAAGTGCGGATACCGTATCCGCACACGCCTTCGCAACCCAAACTAACAAAATTGCAAATAAGTTAGATTTTTGGTCCAACCAAAGATTGGAAGGGGAAATGAAGGATATGCCGAAGCCCAATTTAGGAAGTCAAATGGCATCACGGAAAATTGTTTGAAAGCTTGTCGTGCATGTAAGGGGGGAAATCCAAACGTTAAGCCCCCTTATCCCAATATGCAAACTGGACATAAGATCAGATCAGAAGAGGTCGGTAAGAAGTGGTAAGCTTACGGTATCTTCGCCGTATGCCCTTGATATGTCTGTTAATAGAAGGACGAGTACATTCTACTTTCAACCTATTCAAAGTTGACTTGACATCTTAAATATTTGTACTTGGTCAAAGGAAACAGAGGCATCTTTTGAAAGGCATTCTCACAGTGAAAATTGATACTATCTTGATATGATCATGATGTAATGTAATGATTGTAAGGGTTAGGCTAAGGCCTTTATGCACTGCGACCAACTTGATCTATTGTGCGCTCATGATACTCATACATTAACGCAGTCTCTCATTTGTTTTATACAAACGCGTTTAGCTGGCGATAAGCGATTGTAATTTAAGTGGGAATAACATAAGTTAACCTTGTAACTTACACTCATCTTGTTATCTAATCAAGATTGCAATTGAAATTGTTGGAGCGACCACCGTGGATGGCAAAGACTGTTTTAGTATAAAGACTTTCCAACTCGCTCATTGGAGACAAACTGCCGCCTCACACTTAATTTTCCATCGGCGTGGGAGAGCAAACCCCATACCTGGTACACTAGCTGCAAAGTTTGAGATCCACTTTCTACGCGTCCTGTATCCTTAAAGAAAACGTGTTTGTGGAAATATATTCTACTATTAAAATGCGAAAAAATTGTTCATTAGACATATTGAAAACCGATGAGAAAGGAATGTTAAGCCGTTGTAGTTCAATTACGATATTCGTAACCATATTTTGAAGCCTCCAGCAAACCCATTTTTTGCAGTATGTATTTAAAATCTCTTCAGCTGCAATCGGAGACAAAATGAAAAATTTGCATAAAATCAGAGTCACAACAGCGTAAAAGTTGCGTGGAGTCTGCTCCCCTTGGAACTACATATGTGCACGTAATTTGCAAGCAAACATAAGTGGAAGGCGATTAATGTCAAATGAAGTGACATTAAAGCGAATGCAATGCCACCATGCCACCGACGGCAGGAGAAACCCAGCGTCACGTGGTTAGCTCAACGCCTGTGATGTGACTTTACGTGACGTGTGACAAGGTGGTTCGGTAGTTGGGTAGCTGGGTAGAGGCAGGCATCAGCGACAACCTCAACCACACTGCACTAGCTGCATTCTAACCCCAGCCCTGGAGATGTCGCGTCACAGGCAGCCAACAAAACAGAGAACAGAAGACTTGACACTGCAACAAAAAGCAATTTACTTGAGTTTGGGTAAGCCGCACGGCGTACGCTGGCTGCCTCGGACGCCATGCAGCGGACATGTTTATGATAAATTACTTCCGAACAAGATGATGACGAGGCGCATAGCCAGAAATAAGCGGTCGGGACTCGCGCGCTGACTGGTGGGCTCCAAATGCATTCCCGGTACAAGCTGCAATTGCAACTGCAGCCGCCTCGCGCCCCGCTGCGCTGATACTGCTGATGCTGCATATGCAAATATGTCAAAAATTTGCATGCGCTTGTTAATTTATTGCAAGAGTTGTTAAATAAAATACAACAAGTGAACACTTGAGATGCTCTTCCAACTTGTTCAGTGTTGCAATGCGTTGCAGAGTTGTCTCTCTGAGCATGAGTGTGTATGCGAGTGTGTGTGTGAGTGAATTCGTGTTGTATTGCAATTGCAGTGCATGCGGCTAGTAACGCAGGCGGCTGGCAGAGAAGGCACCAAGGCAGTCGCAGGCAAATGGAACAAACAGCAGGAGGTGCGTTTCGTGCTTTTGCCTGGGAACTGAGGTTATTCAATTACAGCTGAACACATAAAAAATTTAGTAAATTTTGCGCACGTCACACGTTGTTGTTGTTGTTGTTGTTATTGTTGGTAGAAAGCAACCGGCAGATGTCATTGCACCCACAATGCACTTGTGGCCAACAGTAAACATTTCGGCTGCGCCGTTTCCGCGCGGTCGTTTTATTTTCATTTTATTTTTATGCACTTTTCTGTTTTATTGTGTTTTGCGTTTAATTACTACGTGGCTCACACATGTGCTGCATGGATTCCTAATTAAAAAAATTATAATAAAATGTTTAATTATAGTTTATGCGCGAATTTATTGTATTTCCTTTCTGTTTTATTTGTTTGCGTTTTTCCTTTTTAATTTGCTGCGCATGTTGTACAACTAAATTATTTGTTTACATTGTTTTGACATTTGAAAACACCGCTCGCTTTGCGCACCGTGTCAGTTTTCGTGTTGCAAATAATTTCATTATTACAATTTTTTTCAATTTATATTTAAGCTGCAAAAAATGCGCGTCTGTGCGTTGTGTAATTTGTTTTGTACATAATTGACGACTTAATTGGCAGAAAGTTGTTGAACAATGCGTACGGGTACACTCAGAAAAAAATTGAAAAGAGTACGGTGACCCTTCAGTTATTCCAGCTCAAACTGTTTGACGGAAGTGCAGTAATCTCCCAGAGATAATCTTTACAGGAAAAGGAATTCGTAGTTCCTTTGTTTCCCTCTCCCTGTTTCACTCTCTCTTTGTCTATATTAAACGTGCGATGACGATAATACGAACAAAATTCAGAACTGCTGGTCTAAGTGACATCACTGGTTTTATTGGTGATGCGGCTGCCCAACCAACCTATGTATGAGGGTAAATATATATAGTTATAGGATAAAAAAGCTCTCAGTTTCTTGAATCAGCTGATCCAAGTGATTATCTCAACTTTAACCATCACAAAGATAAAATTTACCTTTAACATATAAAGAAGTATAACGAAGCTTCTCTAACGAGTAGTTTCTTGCAATCAGTACCTAACTTTTTCTTGAAGACAGTGTTTGAAAGATTTGTTTGTATCAGACTAATCGGTGCCCTTTGTTCGAGCTCTACGGATGTTATATATATGTATATATATATATATATATATATATATATATATATATATATATATATATATATATGCTCTACTGAATCTTCCATCCATTTACCTTCTTATGATGACTCTATCATCTTGCAATGCTCCAAGAAACGTGTTTTTTGGCAAAGACTAATTTGGCTACTTCGGTGTTATTCGACCCTTACTACCAAAATATAAGGTGGGGTGAATGCTAACTATATCACAACGAATATAGTCTTAAAAAAAAGGTTATCCATTCCCTTTCCATTAATGTCCGACTCGCGGACTCGCTACTTGCCATAATAGGAATTTTTAATATAATAAAATACGTTAACAGCATATGGAAACATTAATATAGACAAAATAATCGATAATCATGAACAGGGCTTTAGGGAGCCAATAGGATTCTCTTCCTTGTTCATCATAGAGAACTAATACTAGACTGTTAGATAAAGCTATAACACCGATTTTGGTCCTGTGTTACTGAGGGTGAAATATATTCAGTGTTATCATAGCAGGTACACTCATCAAATAGAAAAGCATCAGTATATCTAAAAAGATGTGCCCTATTTTGAATTTTGAAGGATGACGTTTTATAGCTCTGAACCATACAAATGTCACGAGAATTACCTACATTTTAACTCGATCTAAGCTATTGGTTAGAACGCAGCTGGGCATCCTCTTTAATACAAAACCAGTTCTTTATGTCACTCATCTTTTCCACCAATTTACTAAAACGAATAAATGTGCTAATACAGTTGTTGTGATAGAGCTACTTGGTTAATGAGACATTTTCTGTCACCCAGTCCTCCAAATTTGAGCACTTTCGAATGAAACTGATGAATTTTCCGTGCATTCGCAGAATAGATTCTTCGCTTCCCGTCCATTTATAGAGTAGACTCACGTCAATTCAGAGTAATAAAATTCTTAGCAACAACATCACTGAACTGAAAGTAGTGTTGAAAGCCTTTAATTCCAATAAATTGTTTCTATGCAAGTACACCAGCATATGCCAAAATGATCGCTTCACTGGACGAGGCACTTTTCTCAGTGTAAAAATTACAAATTCTACAAATTATGAGCTCAATAAAACGGCAATAAAATCAAATGAAATAAAGGGCATGAACATTGAATTAAGTGAAAAAGCCATAACGCATAAATTTTACAAATGCATAAATGCAGTGGCTGCGGCAGCAGCAGCCGCAGCAGCAATATTAACAACAACAAAAAGCGGCATTCAATGCAAAGTTATTGACAGCAGAATCCTGTCTGTCTGTAGAATAATGCGTTAGTTGATGACTGCGCTGGGCTCCGGTTGCATTAATTCTCATTAAAATGATTTAAAAGGGCAAAGTGCACGGTTTCAGTTGAAATTGCCGCATCGGTGAAGAGTGGTGGCAGTTGCCAGTGGGTGGTGGCGCTCACGGTAGGTTGTACATACGTACAAAAGAAGGCAACATGATTTCACTTTCTATGTGCATTAAGGTAAATGGAAATGTTTAATAACAATGAAGAAAAATTAATTTAAAAATTAAACAATCATTGCTGAAATCAATCAGCAAAAATTGCGTTCACCATTCAAACATACACTAATGGATGTAAATGCAACCATCGGAATTGATAAGATTTTTATAAATTCGATTTGATTGAGATTTATTACTTAACTACGCGAAACGGACACGTTGCGGGTAATGGGGAGATCGGTCGAACAGCACTGTTGAACATTGTCCCACCACAACCATTTACAGTAGACAGTATTAAAGTATTGTAGATCCGACGCGGAGCAATGAAGAAATAACATATTCACAGTCATTTGAATTGAAGCTGCCAATACGATGGTGGCTTAAAGCCTCATCACTATTAGGACTGCGGAATATCCCTCTTTCCCAGTATTAACTGAGCTATTGATACATTCATAATTCTAAAACTATTCAGCCAAGTCATCTATTCTTGTCTGGCGTAGAGATGCCGGTGCACCTCCTGATTTGAGCCCGTTCTGTTAAGTTAATTATGGAATTTGCAGACCATGATAATTTTTACAACTTCCGTTGGCAGCTCGAATTGACTTCACACCATCCCAAGAGTAAACACAATGTGTGTGTATGCTCCGCTCCATCTTTACGAGAATCTTCCGTTGACTGCAACGGAGAGTTCGCCATTCCTTCGTGATCTTTTTGATCTGCTACAAATCGTTGGCTGTGGTCGTATAAATAATCAGTAATTATTGCTTTGGGGGCTTAGCAAATTCGTTTATTTCCAAGGTGTCGAGAAATTGGACAAATCTAACGACAAAGTCGCTAAAACAGCAGCTCTTCATAAATCTAAACTGCTGCATGCTGCATATAATTGAGTAGGTGTGTTGCTCTCGCTCTTGTCGGTTGGCGGTTGTGTGTTGCTGCACATCATCGACTTCTTGCCGCTGCTGCTGAAGTTGTTATTATCGTTGTTGTTGTTGTTGTTGTTGTTGTTGTTGCTGTTGTTATTTTAAATTTAATCACATTTCATGTGAATTTCCAAGCAAGAAATTTCTCAAACGGCAAAAGCAAACAACATTTGAAATGCCTTTCCTTCAGCTGCATCCACGGCTGCTGTTGCTACTGCTTCAGCATTCTGTGAGCATGTTGCAAGCTTGTAATTTCTTATTTTGCTTTAGCTTGTTATTTTTCTTTCTCGTTTTTTGTGATTTAAATCAGATTAATGCATTTCCACTGAAATTTGTAGCCCATAATGGGCAGCGCTGCATTGTTATGCTATTTCCACGGTGGTGGTGGTGGTGCTGCTGCTATTGAAGGTGCTACCTGCTTCAGCACATGCCGCATTCCTCATCTCTATGTGGATTCACTTATCAGCAAGGGATTATTTTATCGACGACCAGAACGACTTAACTACTCATACTTTGTGTCTGTTTGGAAATGTTAATCTGTGAGTTATAAATTGATTTCTGACAGCAGCGCGGACGCAGGGGCATATATGGAGCAGCAACTATTGCTGCACTGGCATTGCCGGCACAACCGACTGTCTGACTGTCTAACTGCCGACTGACGGACGGACTGCCTGACCGTTTAAGCAATTAACACATCCGTAAATATTGCTGCCTACTGCCAGGGCCTGGTATTGTGCGGTCGTAATGCGCGCTGCTGCTGAGGCTCATATTTTGTCGCTGACGGCCATTAGCTTGGCGCGCCGCTAGGACATTTGCATTTTGAACGTTTATATTTTTTTAATTTTTGGTTTTTGTGTGGGAATGATTTTCAATACAGTGAGGACTCTTTTAGAATGTGGCTGTTTGTGGAGCCATCATTTACGGAACCTCGATTTTCAATAATTGTCGGTAAAAGTGTCGCTATTACTAATGTTCCGAGCAGTGGGGGAATATACTCAATCTTTTTAGAAGCGGTTTTCTCGGTAGCTTCGGTAGCTTTGATTCTTCATATTCTTATTGGTCAATGAAGATTGAAGTTTTTGAAGAGAGGTTTGTTACAATGAGGTCTCGATGATTTGGGTATATAAGTGGGGAATTGAACAATATAAAGAAAAGTCTGAGAAGATTACACTTTTCCCTCTTTGAGAAGATATATGAGAGCACAAAATGGACTCCTGGAGTTATCTTCTTCAACAGTGTAAGAAATGGTATTTCCCTGTCTGGCTGTTTTCATATACATACATACATATGTACAATATATATATACAATTCTTTGTATATTCTTTGGAGATCATCAGAAGTCTTTGACTTCCGTGATTTAGGGCCTGGAAGCTTAATTTAATAAATAATCCTGCTTTCAGGATCGCATACAAATATATAAAACTAGTTTCAAGTAGCGAATTTTCGATGCAGATCTAAGGCCTCGATAATTGATGGCAATGATGAATCATCTAAAGTACCACTTTCGATAATTGGGAGGAGATGCTGCAATTGCTGATGAAGATGATCGTTCTTATTTATAAAACTGGCATCTCTAGAGAACCATTTTACCACCCCCCATTGTCCACATTACAGAGATTTCACTGTATTGGAAATGAAGCCATTTCTTGGCAGAACGTATTTGAACGAAAAGCAAAATAAAAAATTGTATTTTCAAAATAAAATAATAACACGTTTGACATTTTTATGTATAATGCAGCAGCATGGCATGGTTACGCCCCGCGAGCCGACCCGCCGCACAACTGTCCGTCGATGCAGTTCAGGAATTGATTTTCCGTCGTTGATTTTTCGGGTTGGTTTCACGTTGCGCGCTTTCAACATTTCCGTGTGCGACTTTCTGCGTCCGTCCACGCGTTCCCCCGCGGTTAAATGCCCGGCTCGCTTGTATTTTGACATGTTTATGTCGACATTTTTCGGTTGTTTTGATCATTGACTACTTTTTGGCTTTCATGTTGCACTTGGGTACACGTCTAGGGCACACAAAAAACAACCCGCGACCGAAGACTGCTGCCAGCGTCGCATCGAATGAGCGTATCAAATACAGAAATAGGTGAAAATCGAATATGTAAAACGATTTAATTAATGACAACAACTTGCGACAGTTTTCCCGTCAGTCCGTTTCCCTGTTTAACACACTCAACGTGAGCCTGCAGCGGGCTAGGGAGCGAGCGACCGTGAGAGCAGGGTACTCTGGGGCCACTTTCGTGTGCTTCCTCAGCGTGCGCTCATTTTTCAATTTTTTTAAATACGGCGCATCACTTTTGGGCGGGCCTGCGTTGCCGCGTTGCACTGAAATTGCTTTGCAGGAGAACATGATTTGGGCGGACGGGCGGTTGTTAAGGCATACGCCCAGGTGTGCAGTACTGTTGGTACGGGTCGTTTGGGCTCCTTCAAAACAGGAAGAAGAAAAGTTCAAATTTTATTTTTAATTCAAGTATTCATGTTCGCTTGAGCCGTCGCAGTGCGGCTTGGAGCTCCCAGCCGAGCGCCCACAGTAAGACAAATAAACCGCTTAAGCATAAACTTTGTATGCATCCGGATCTCAAGAAGTTTTGTGCACACCTCACATTTGCCGTACGCCCAAAAAGCCCAGCGTAACCCCAGCGTAACCCCAGCGAACCACTCGACAGTCAGTCGTTGGAAAATCTTGCGGAATTAACAAAATTAATGGCGCTTTGTGGCGCGTAATGCCACTGAGGTCGAGACCAAAAGCGAGAGCGAGGACGGTGGTGGTGGAGTGGTAGCGGTCGCCATTTTGCCGCCGCCTAGTACTGCACTTGAAGATTTCCTGGCGAGAATTTATTATGTGGATCAATTATGGGATTTCGCTCAAAATTTCCCCTACATTGAGTTCTCAAGTATGGCAAATGTTCAGCCAGCTCAGCCATCTGCCTGCCGCGAAATGTGCTGCCTCTGGAAAATGTGTCTTGAGTTTTTCCTTTTTTATTATTATTTTGCTTTGTAAAAATTGAAAAGATGATAATAAAAATGTAAGCAATTCACACAACATTTTATCGGGCGCGTTAAGTTGGTGCGCCGACCATTAAATGGCTGCTGCTGATACTGGTGCTAGTGCCAGCGGCACTTTTCGCCGCTGTCCTCGGCTACGGCCAGTGCACGCAACGTACCAAGTAAAGCGCTGCATTAATGAGGCTGCTTTAATGTCTTCCGCGCCGCATTATCTTCTTCATTCGCATCAGCGTCATCATCATCGCTCTCGGCCCATAATACCCATTATTGCGGTCTATTTATTCTGAAAAGGATTTCACTGTGTACCGCCTCTTAAGTGGCCGTCGGTGCTGCTCTGAGAAATTAATTTAAAGCAAAATCGTTCGTATACAAACTCCACAAAAAATTCATACTTTAAATTTGAAAGCTTTATTCGGCTGAAGAAGGCTCATGGAAGTCGGACGGCCAAGGGTCCAAAGACCGCTATCTGCGTTTTCTGTGCGCTGTCAATGCATTTAAAGAGAAAATAATTACATATTTTGATATTATTTCCGCAACAATGCTATTCATTCACTCCCAACTTTATTTGAAGTGGCTTTTGCTCTACTCCTGGCTCGCAACAGGATTGCTACCGTAGGGGAGGAAAACAAATGTGAAATCAAGGCGTCACCTAAAAGAAATTGTTGCAATTTAATGTCCTCTTGGCTATAATTAACGAGCTGCTGCTGCTGCTGCTGCCTTGTTCATGGGGTCAGCTCTCCAAGGAATTCCTTGGATTTCATTTGTGACATTCATTTGTCAGCAACCGCAAATAAGGCTACCAAGGCAGTGGACCTTATATTTTCCAGCCTGGTACAGAACTTGGTGTTTTAAATAGTGGTGCCCTCTGCCCGTGATTAAATTTCAAATGGGATAGTGTCACACTACACAATGAGTCTAGAGATATATTAACTTGAAGGTAGCTGGAGGCTCCATGTAAGTGATATATTAGGCCGTTCTATTGGCCCAGATTGGCCAGCAAAGTACTTTGCTAGCTAGTGTATGCTCGGAATATTACAAGCAGAGTTTCCTTTCATCCTTTGAAGTGAACCAAAGCTGAATTAAAAAATTGCCAAAAATTCCAGGCTAAACAATAATTTATTTTCGCCTTAAATGCCCAACTTAGGAAATTTTGCGTCACTTCTGAGCAATCAGTCTGATTCTTCAGACTTCTCAGCGGATTGGATTAAAAGTAGATTGGACTTTAGTTGACTCTATTTTTTGCAACTATGCTCGTGTTGTATGGTAGTGCTTCATTTGGAACAGTAAAATCAGTCTGTAGAGCAGTCTTCAATTAGTTATTGTTATGGAATAATGCTTCGTTTCGTTTCCATCATTGTCATAATGGCCTTACTGGTGATGGGAGTGATATTGCGCCCCTCTTCGTCTCTATAATTGGTTTTCTGCCCTAATTGAAGTCAAATCCAAGAAAGCAATTATAGCTTTAAAGTATATCACCATAAGGCCAGAGGAATCAATCTACGTAAGGACAAATCTGAAAAGGGGTATCAAGGGCGCACACATAGCTATCTATTCAGATAGTCAGGCTGCATTGCATGCATTAGCTTCATATTCTTTAGAATCGAAACTGATGGAAGAATGCTTCAACAACCTACAATCTCTAGGTGCAACAAATAAGGTTGCAATTTGCTAGGTCCCGGGTCACTCAGGGATTGAAGGCAATGAAATTGCTGACGAGCTGGCTAGGGCCGGTTCCGCAGCAACCCTCATAGATTTGGAGCCATACTGTGGTATCAACTGGGCGGAGGCTAAATCCAGGGTAGATAGCTGGGAACATAGTCTCAGAATGTCACATTGGGACGTCGCCAAGCCAAAAGACTGGTAAGGTCATTCTCCTACAATAAAGAACTGCGCAATATGTGCAAAGCAGACATAGGGAAAATAGTAGGTTTTCTATCAGGTCATTACTACCTGAAATATCACCTGACTAAAATCCATATTCTTGATGACACGGAGTGCCGGCTCTGTTTAGAGGGCGAAGAAACCGCAGAACACATACGGTGTAACTACATTGCGTTGGCCTAGAATGAGCATATTCCACCGCGACCAGTTGACTGTGGAAGAATTAAAGAATGCTTCTGTTATGGTCATTCTCAAATTCATCCATAAAGCGGAAAAATAATGAAAAAACATGACTTTCAACTGCTTCCGTTCTTTAGAGAAGGAACATCTAGGTAGAAAAGGACCTGATGACTTTAATTGCGAGGCTTTGACATCACCAAACGGACGAAAGGCTATGGGCATAGTAGATCGGACAGTTGTGATCACATGGATCATTAATGTCAACTGCAGTATGATCTTTTAGGTCGCAGTGTCGGCCATGGGGCAAACCACTAGAACTAAATTATTATTATTATAAGGAAAGAGGAACGTTACGAAACTGCGTGGCCTGCCCACCTTATTGCGGATTATCACCTGGTAATATTTGGTATTTCCATCAACACCAACGAGTAGTTTGTAAGCAGTACCAACTGCTTGTCTCCAGACCACGTCACAATTGTCTTCGAAATCAAGAAAGGACTTTACAATTGGCGTCAATTGACTCTCCCTCGTGTTCTCTGAGAAGGAACCGAAGTCCATTCGTTGAGTCTTTAATTGCATTCTGAAAATTTTTTCCTTGAGAATAATTTCAGTTCAAGAATTTCTTTTTCTCTCTAATTTTGTTTATAACTTGACTTTTTATTCATTGCTAGATTAGATTAGATTAGACTTATTTAAGGATGTTATACACCGCGACCTGAAATATCTATTTTGCTGTCCCTATTTATTTGAAGGATGTAGTCTAATTTACAGATCTTCTGTCACGATAATTTTATTCTTATGCTAACTAACTAACTTTCATTCAAATCTCTTTATTTCCAGGTAAGATATCCTTTGCTCAGCACTCTTTTGCAGCGCCACGAAAACTTTTATGGTTACGGCAAGTAATAATATTTTATTATTTATTAAATCAATTCACAATTTTATTAAATCGACTCCAATAAAGTTTATATTTGTTGCCTCAAAGTTTCGAAACTCGGACGGCTGCCGCACCAAGCGAATTATGGTGCTTTAGCGTCTAGACATCTGCACTGCGCGTCCGGTCACGTAGACTCGGGTTAGGTTTCCCTTAGAAGCCGTTCATAGATTGCAATAGTCTGGCTCTTTCATATTCGTATAAAATTCATTAACTCTTTTTTACACATTTCTATAAACATTAATTGTTACTTTGCATCCTGTCGCCAACTTGTGCTACTCACATTTCATATGCAACCTATTCAATACTTGATGCCAACAGTAGCGTTTACGCCTCCTGTTTATCCGCATTATTGTAGTTGTTTCACATATATTCCAAGAAATTCATTCAGAAATACGTATTTACTTGGTAAACAATTTGTTCACATTTTTCTGGGAGCCGTCATGAACTGTCAGGACTCTTCCCTTAAACCTCCTGCAGTGATTTCTCACAATTGAAGTTTTAATTGTTTAACGATGAAACCGAAATAGCTGCGGGCCAACTGCTTAAGACCGTCCATGCCCACACCCACTCCTAGAGTTACAAATAATTTTCATCAGTTTATGTAATCAATAAATTAAGCGCTTCAATTAGATTTTAATGGGCTGACAAACACAAGCAAACACACTCACACTCACACACACACACGGCGAGCTAATTTATGAATTTTAAAATTAAATTTTTAATGGTATTTGGCTGGCGAGGAAAGGCAGCGCATTGAACAAATATAGGCAAAATAAATATTTCAACACCGCCGGTTGCCCGTCCCGCTAAATAAAATCGGAATCAGAGCCAGACGCAGATTCGTAGTTGCTGTGTTTATTTTTCATTCAATAATAATTTTCACAGGAAGCAAATGAACTCTTTAAATTATTACCACAGCGCTCCGAGGAGCAAGCAAGCACATACTCGCAGGCGATGCAATTGCAGCCAGGGTCGCAGCTGGGCTCGCTGGCAGCGCCTCGCTGTGGCAGACACAAATAAACACAAGCGCGGGAATTCCTCCAGACAACTGTTCCATTTAATGTGGCTGCGCTGAAATGAAAACAAGTAAATCACTCGTCTGCTCCTGGTAGCGCTGCTCCCCCGCCTATGTGGCGTTAGATGCGGCAGTGGGGCAGTGCTCGGCGCTTCTTACTCGTATGGTGCGGACTTACAGCGAACAAGTGTTACATTGTGTTTGGTTTTTAGTGCGCCAGGAGACACGGTTCATGCAGGCCGTGTTGAATGTGGTTGCTTACTTGCTGGGTCTTGTATAGCGGATTTGGAATTTGTTGGTCCGGATTTGCGCAACGAACGAATGGAGAAAACGAAGGTGGGGGTGGAGGCGGAGGCGGAGGACCACCCTGCGTGGACGGTGGCAAAAAATTAAATTGCTTAGAAGCTCGGTTGTTGTGGCACTTAGCTGGGGTTTAATTGTGGCAACAGCGCCATAAATACCAGAAATGCAAAATAAACAGAGAGTTCATAAGCGGATCAAGTATGAAATATAAATGAAATAACAAGAATGCATCTACGTGCACGCAAACGAAGTGGGGAATTGCAAAGCTCAACTTGATGGGCACGACAATGGACCAGTGATGAGTTGTGACCGTTGCTAGAAGTGGAACGTGATGTTCCACTTTATACAGACAACCATTCAGTGAAATTACTTTTAAAAATCAGCGTTGAATATAACGACTTTAATAAAGTTCTCCTATGCTACTGATGTATAACGTTCCAGAGGAAACTTGAATAGTAGCTCTCCTTCTAGTGCTCTCTTGTAATTCTTCTTTAATCGAATTTTATTCATTTTAATTTTTATAGGATTTAGACAACTGGTTATGTACATTATACGGGAGATGTACATTATATATATATATATTTTTTTTATTTATATATAAATGTATATTCTTCAAGTGACTCAATTCATATCAAATCGGTTCAAGAACTAAGCCACCATGACATGGTGTGCTTCTAACATTCGAGATGAACTTTCATCTTTTTAGCTTCACCATTTTGTTCAGTGAGTAGGCTAGTTTTCACTTATTGAAGACGATAGCCGAATATGTCATGTCTCCATCTCAAGACGATTTAAGAGAGTATTTTACATTAACAAGATTGCTGAAAACACAATCGAATTGTATATATTTTGAGATGAGACCGTACCACGCAGTTCGTCTAAAATACACTTTGTGTCCAAAATTCATAGAAATCGTTTGTTAATACCACACCTACGAAAGCCTTTTTGCCATGCTGCACTGGCTCCCTTCGGGGCTCCTGGTTAAGCAAAAAGCCAAGTTGACAGCGATTAGACTTAACGCTCTTTCGCATTGGCGCTTAACCCTGGCGGGCCATGCCTCTATTCTGAATCAGGATCCACCTGTCCCCAACTTTTGAACAGGGAGTTCGACCTCACTATTCCAAACAGAAATGACTGGACTTCAAAAGACATAATCGTCGGTGAATCGCTCGATATCTATACCGACGGTTCCAAACTTGGAGGTAGAGCCGGCAGCGGTATCTTTTCCGAAAAACTGGACTTAAAAATCTCCCTACGTCTCCCTGACCATTGCAGCGTATTTCAGGCTGAGGTCATGGCCATTTATCACGCAGCTAAACGGATGCTGAGTAGCGATATCGGCGCAGCCGGCGTAACCATCTACTCAGACAGCCAAGTCGCCATTAAATCTCTTTTTGGCTCTACGGTCACCTCAAGACTCGTTAATGAATGTCGAACATCTCTAAATGAGCTCTCAAGACACTCTCGAGTGCATCTAGTCTGGGTTTCCGGACATAGCGACATCCCGGGCAACTGCGATGCTGACGAACTTGCCAAGTCAGGCAAGCTACTGCCCGAAATTCAGCCCTCCGTAAATATCGGGATCCCATTGGTAACACCCAAACGGAAATACCTGGCTGACGCCTACAAATCCTGGGTTGACGAAGAATCCTGCCACACGGCTAGACTAACTTGGGCAAGAATAGATAAAAGCAGAACCAATCAACTCCTTTGACTTGGTCGCGTTTCACTGTCGACAACTATGTCAGTTTTGACAGGCCACTGCACGCAGAAAGACTGGGCCTACCCTCAAACGATTTTTGCCGAGGCTGTGGTTCCGAGGAGGAGGACGAGACGGTTCTCCACCTCCTATGTCACTGCCCATCCTTGAGCAGAAGAAGAAATCTCACCTTTGGTGCCCCATTGCTTACAAGCCTGACAGAGCTGTCATCCTTTAATATTAGGGACATAGCAAGGTTCATCAAACTATGAGGATGGTTTCCTGGAACATGATGGGGGAGTCGTGCCTTTCCCGGCGCTGTCCTTGCGCTGACTATCACCATCCCTAGGTCAGTGCTTGAACGGCGCCACACCGTGGTATCACAATGAGCCATTAAGTGTGCTCAAGTGCGCTAGGCGGTCACTCCTACCTTGTTATGATAAATCTATGTCACTTCAATAAAATTATATCAATAAATGGACTCGACTACTCTAGAGGTATTTTGATTAGAGATACCTGCAACAATTTGTGCATCATTGAAAGGGACTACTATTACCATTTTTCATGAAATAAGGGCACGATTGAGCCAACAGAGACAGAGAAGCAAGCGGAACAACTGCTGTGCTCAACGCCTCAAAGAGAGTACAAATTTTAATGGGACAAAACAATTTTCACATGGAATAGTGCTTTGAATGCTTTTATACTAAATTTGTGATTACGGACTTTCGGGTTCGGAAAAATACCAGCATCAACGTCTCTGCAATATATTTATATAAGCCAAACATCCGTCGTGGCGAGTAGCTCCAATTAATGAAAGTACAGTGAAAGTAAGATACGTACCACGGAATACTAAACAACTATATATTTTTTCGACTGCTCTCTATTGACTGTTGGCATCGTACAATTCGTGTGTAAGCGGCACTTAAGCCACTTTTGAGGTCAATCATCTAATTGCACCTCCACCAAAGCTGTATAAAAACTACTACTGAAGCCGATATCTACAGGCGGAATTTTGACATAGTCACATGAGGATTGGGCAACTCAGCGGGACTGAAACCAGAAATCGCCGCTGAACTAGCGTTAAAACACGGTTTGGAATGCCCACCGACTGCGCTTGAAATGCGAAACAGGCACATTAATAATCTTTTAACTGTCACGCGACTGATATATCTTTATTTTTCCCCACGGATGCCCACCACTCGACTACTCCGCTACTCCGTTTTACCGGGCAATAAAAATGACAAAATAGCAGCCCATTTATAAAAAAAAGATTTTGTACGAAAATTCCGTTGACTGCGCAATGCTGTATTAAATTGTCGCCAGCCTCAAAGCACTTGTTAATATGGCGCTGCCACACCCATGCTGCACACGGTGGCGCTACAACTCGACCACTTGCAGACAGACGTACAAGTCATTTGCTGGCATGTTTGGTGGCGCACGACGTAAGGAGGCGTGTACAGCAATCGCGGACACACCATCTCTCGCGACTTTTAAGCCGTTCCCTGTAATTACGGAAATTATTAACAATTAATAACCGAATAAAATTAATGGCCACATAGACGCCACCGTTGCTGTGCAGCAGCAGCAGTTAAATAAAGGCAGAAACATTGCTAGCGATTATCATCGATCATAGTAACGAGCCGCTTAAGTGGCGCATGTTGCGGCAGCGTTTGGACTAAATAAAACATCAGCCACTTATCCAAGTAGCCGTTCGAGCGTCCATTCGGTTGCTTGGTCTGGTCAGTCTGTTAGCCACTAGGCCCGTCACTTGGAAACAGTCGCCGTCGGTGGTGGTGGTGGCGGCGGTGCTGCCGCTGTCCGCCAAACAAGTCGCACTCAATTGCGCAACACAATCCAAGTCGCTGGCGCTTATTATCCCCCAGAGTGGACGCAACGCTGCTGCAACGTGTTTACAACAGCGACTTTCAAGCTCAGATTAAGATAAACGAGATTGGCGGACTTTTTTTTACTATAGTTGTTGTTGTTGTTGTGGCGGTGACGGTTGTGTTGGCGCTGGTAGTGTTCACATTTTTAGGAGAAACCTGTCATGTGCAGTTTGGCACTTTTTTTTTTGAGTTGCCTGCAAAAAAATGTTCGCATGCCGGCTCCTTCGTTTACTGCTCGACCCAACCGCCGCCTGCTTTTTCAACTATTCCCTTCTCTAATTGACAACAAATTTGCCAGCAGGCCAACAACTCTTTATGGCACAGTTTTAGGGCGTGTTTTCAATAGGCGCAACAATGTGGAACAAATTAAGTGGCTTAAAATAAAAAAGTTTTTATCGCTCACCTCTTACATCAGGGCGGCTACGAGCAGCAGCGAGGCGCTCCGCGGGCAATCATTTCTTGTAAACATTTAGGCAGTAAAAAGGTGGAAAGTTTAGAGCCTTGGAATTGGGCGCTTATCTCGCATTCAGGTGCATTATCGCTGTACCGCGCACAAATAAGTTGTAAAATAGTAGAGGCGATAAATTTCGCACACAAACCCAACCGAAACACACCGAATGAAACCCACCGCACCGAACCAAATAAAAGTAATAATAAAAATAAAAATTAATGCCGTCAAACACCGCCGCTGCCTACGCCGAGAGTCGTCCGATCGAGTCGTCCTGTCCTGGCCTGAGCGCTGCGTCTCAGGTTCATTTGTTTGTAATTTAGTTATCTTGATTGGTGATAAAAATGAGCACGGGCACCGCAACATCGCTACAACCGTGGCAGCGTATCCGCCAGCGGGCAAGCTGCCACACTGCCACTGCTTTAGCTGCTGCTGCTGTTTCGAAGCTGCCAAATGATTATTAAAATTCGACTCGCTTGTTGCGCGCTCTGTTTGCTGCCTCCTTGAACTCAAGCTGTGTTTACCTTCTGGTGCATGCTTGGGTGTGTGTGTTTGTAAACATAATAAGGATAACCATTTGCGCGATATGCAATTCTCGTTACAAGATATCGAGTGCCGGAAAGTAAATAAATAAGTAAATTTATGTACAAATGCGATAGTGTCGCGCGTTGTTAATGTTCGACCGAGAAGTCCGTGCTATGCTGATTTCCCAGCTGCTGGCAATGCTTCCAGCTAAACTAGCAAGAAACCTCAGCGCCCGGAATTGTCTGGCTTTACGATTTCTTTTTAATGAGCGAGCAGAGATTGTGCGTCTGTGTCGTAAACTGCTTCTCGATATCTGCCTAATGCACATGATATCTTCAACACTTTTACGAGATACGCGCTACAACTTTTATTGATTTTTACGAGCGTATAAAAAATCAGTTTTCGTATATACTGCAATTTGCGCACTGATTTCATGGCTTCAGTGACGCATCCTTTTTGCAAATTGCGTTTAGCTTTGGGGAATGTTTCTCTTTCTTTGCTGTTGTCGTGAATTATAAGTAGAAAACATTGCTGCAAATATTGTTGTTGATTGCTTGATGGCATCCGAAGTTTATAATAAATTGTAAATCACTTCCTCAGTCGCAGAGCTGAGTATCTTAAGGACCAAAAATGATATTGCATGCGAAGTTTGAACACAGGTCCGTCTAGATGGATCCCAAGCTCATATTTTGCGTATACGAGTAAAAGTATCCTATTGTGACATAGTAATTTATAATAACTATAATCTCTTTCATTATAGTGGAAATAGGGACAGCAAGGATGCTTTTTCAGGATATGAAGAGGAGTAAATCTATGGGAATTGTGCTTACGCCAAATTTGTTTGTTTCTATTACGGCTTGCAAGGCCGGCAAAAGCTCGCACACAACTCCAGGGAATCTAAGGCCCATTATTCTCTCCTCCTTTTATCTGAAAATCCTGGAAAGTTTGTTAGACATTCATCTGAGGCTCACTGCAGACTGACAAAAGCTGTCAGTCTCTCAGCATGCCTACTTCAAGGGTAAATCGGTTGAGACCGCTTTACACTCCTTAGTCTCTAGTATTGAGTGCTCTCTGGATAACAAGGAGTTGTCCCTAGTGGCTGGGGATATTGAGGGAGCTTTTAACAACATCAAATCAGACTCAGTAATCGGAGCGTTGCGACACTTGGAGGTGGAACCCGCCATTAGCAAGTGGATTGAAAATATGCTTAGTAGCAGGATAATCAATTCACAGCTGGGGACGGCGGTATTCCTATTGCCACATGTAGTAAATACAATATCCTTAAGCACAGTGGGCAGGTGCTGGTCTGACGGTACAGGATGCAAATACCTAGACAAACCTGGCCAGAGATAAATTTCAAGCGCTCAAAGGACTAGTGTCTCTAAAGAGACAAAGTATAGGTTCCGTGATTAGTTTCCTAACGGGACACTGAACTCTAGGTACTCATGGGTATACGCTGGGGATTGTCTCTAACGACTTCTGCAGGTGTTGCATAAGCGACGAGGAGGAAAAGTCCATTGTACACCTATTATGCACGTGTCCAGCGTTGTCCAGAAGGCGACGCACTTTCCTAGGCGACTACTCTCTGGACTCTTTGGGAGATATCTCAAATAAAAAGATTAGCTCCATCAACTGCTTCATTAAAAGCTCCAAATGGCTGGACCTTGAAGGGGATGGGACCTGATGTCTCATGCGGTATCACAAGGGGTCAATGATGGCTTAAGTGCGCCCTTCGGGCGGCTACCTTACCTACCTACCTTGCACGGCTTATTCCAGGACAGCCTGCTTGCAGTACATTCTGTTCATTGTAGAATTGACTGGTTGAGTCTCGACAAAGTTGTATCCTGCATATATGCTTATGAGGGGACAATGCCATATATGGTAACTAGTCACTTTCTCCACAGAATCAGTAGATGGCATGTGAAGATATACCCAACTTATTCATATGATATGATAGTTGAGTCTACAGTGTCCGCTTAAAATGCCTGTGATGAATCTTCATTTACTCCGAGGCATTTTTATGAACTCCTTAGCTTTTTTAGGATTCAAATCTCCCAGAAGAGCTTTGGACTGTCTTAGTCCCGGAAAAGTTTTCCAGGTTTGACTTCTTTTTGCATCTGTACACTCCTTTAGCAGACCTCCAATGGTATTGGATGATAGGCCACAGAAGGGTTCAGGGCCGTTTAAAGGAGGGGCCGCTTGCTAAGCTATCAGCCTTCTCATTTCCCTCTACTCCTATGTGGCCTGGTACCCACATTAGAGATAACTTGTTCATACTGCCTAGAGAGTGCAGTTTCCCAATAAAGTCCCATACAAGTTTAAACCTCACCAAGGGTGAGCTCAATCTCTTGAGTGCTGCTTGACTATAGGATAGTATCACGATGTTTTTCCCCGATATTTCCTTTCAATGTTGATCTGGGCACATCTTTCAATAGCGCGAATCTCCGCTTGAAATATACTTGGGAAAGAATCCATTGGTTCCCAGTAGTCGGTTCCAGGCCCAAATACTCCTGCCCCAGTTCCGTCCATTGTCTTAGAACCGTATGTATACCATAAGAGGAAATTTTCTCTAATTTTATACGTCTCAGTCTCAGTCTAGCCCTTTCCATTATTTTTATAGTTACTGTATATAACTGAGATAGTTTTACTAACCTCAAACAAAGTGACCCTGACTTGTACCTGGCGACTGCTTCTAATCTGAACTCAATACTTTTTCCAAGGCTAAGCAGTTCCTTTTTCGTCGCTTTCATTTTGGTTCTATCAGCCATAAACAAATGAGAATGTCTCAATTTTGAGTGACCTACGTAGGAAAGGTGGTCCTTTTTTTAATTGGTCCTAGATAATACAAACCGATTAAGGTAAGTACTCAAAAAGAAACATCATCATTTTATTTCTGTAAGCCAAACTCGGACTGGTGATTAGTAAGCATGGGATTTTTCTGTTTAGTCATCGATTTTGTGAATCCGAGTAACGCTCTGTCTACTCATGTGTGCTCACCACTATTGCTTTTATTTTTGTTTCGTTCAAATATGAAACGGCGCTCCTGCATGGGTCACGGTAAATTTAAAATGCTGCGTCCATAGAAGTCCTTGCGGCACAAAAACATTTAAAATTCATTTTTATTTAAAAATTTGTTTTAATATACATAGCATGTCCTTGATTTATGCTGAAAATGGGTTTAACCCTCTAATATGTATGCCAACACCTATTCAAAACAAAAAATCCTAGGTATATCTTTGCGAGTAGTATGTGTGCAGTCGTGTGTGGCTGGGTGTGTGGCCGTAGTCAAAAGTCACTTAAATACGCGCATAAATCCCGACTTCTCGCATAAGCCAGCAATAAAAACGTTTTCACAGCATCCTGCAAACGACCGCATGCTGAGAGAGTCCTGCGCGCTCCGCAGCCGTGGCTGCCTCAATTGCAGTGATGGTAACTGTGCTGTGCCTGTGCCTGCGACCGTGCGTCCGCCGTAGCTGCTTCAGTGCGGACTTCACGTAACCTACTCGTACCCGCATTGGCAAAACGGTGCTTAACAGGCGTAACCAGCGCATGAATCCTGTAAATATTTCTAACGTTTTCTGTTTTCTGTGTTTTTTTTTTTTTGCTTTATACTTTTATGATTTTCACTTTCTATTTTATTGTCTCATATTGCTTATGTGGATGTTGTTGTTATTGGTATTGTAGTTGTTGCTGCTGTCGCTGTTGTACCCTAACACCATGAATATAAATATTTGGACATTGTCAAATGGTATTTTCATTGTGTCCTGCCGAGTGAGTAAGTCCTGCAGCGACTGCTGCTATGTGCGGATGTTGTTTGTGCGTATGTGTGTGCTTTCCCAGCAATTTGATTTGCGAGAATTGCTGACCTGCTTGCCTTGTTTCCACAAAAAAAATCGAAATAGGGAAAAAAGGATCACGACCAGACTAAGTCTTGTTGGATGGGTGGCATGGTGTATAATAGTGTGTAGGTACCTATGTCATTGTGTATGAGTTCAGTGTAATAATAAATTCGACATTGTTGGTTGCCGCCGTTATTGTTGTTTTTGGTATTTTAGAGACACAGTATTTAAGTTGGAAATGTCTCAATTTATTTGCAGCAAGATAACACGAATTGAATTATGTCGTAATCACATTTCATAGAGACTTACAGGAGCAGCAGCAGCAACAACAATAACAATGGCAGCGGCTGGAAGAAGCACAAGAACAGCCAGCAACATGACAAACAACAACAATAATTGAATTACCACTGAGCCAGTATGAAGAATAACGAAAAATGAGGCAGGCAGGTGAGGCAGGTGGCCTGCCGGGTGTAAATCCGTCCATCCATCCATCCATCCGCCATAGTCTTTCTGAAATCAGCGCCCAGATTTCATTGGCACACCACTTTTATTCTAGGTTCGGGTTTCTTTTCTTCTTTTGTGAGAAAATAGGTTTAGAGCGGGCTCTCGGGGCGATCTTTCTTCCACTTAAATTGTGCGGAATTATGTTTGGCTGCAGCATAATGAGATTTTTTATGGGACTGCTTTGAGTGCGGGTACGAGTGCGTGTGGTCAGTGGAAGTAATGCGCCCTGAGATTCAAAATTACAAACGAGTATCCACCCACCCAACCAACCGCACACACAGAGCTTCTGCCTCCACATCCTAAGCATCAGTTATACTTGTAATGGCCATGACAAACATCACAACTCTCTTGTACCGACCCCAACCAGGGCATCTTGCTTCTTGCTGCTTGCCGGCATGTGCGTTGGGAATGAAGCTGTTATTTACAGTTCCCAATCGCAGCTCCCACAGGAATTCCACTTACTTGGCGCTGCCTACGCTCACCAAACATCCCTCATCATGTCATCTTACGCATGATTTAAATTGAGTTAGGCAAAGGTTACCCCCTCATCCCGTCACAATCACCATCACCATCCCATCCCCACCAACACCAGTGGCACTACTGCTGCTCCTGCCGCATTGACTTAATGTTTCCGCTTCCTTGAGGGGCATGTGCACATATTTGCAAGTATGTATGCTTGTGTGTTGCTGTGGTTGTTGCTGTTGTTGTTGTTGTTGTGTTTGTTATTGTTGGTGTTTATGTTAGGATGTTTACTTTGCCGCTTGTCATACATTTCTAACGCTTCTGCAAGTCTCTGTTTATTTTTATTGCTTGGAAATTATTTTTGCAATGTCATTTTAAGAAGAATTAAAGTGGAATAATTGAGATCCCTTTTGGAAGGAGCAAATAAATAAATAAAAATTTACCTTCTTGAATTTGTTTGGGATTTAGTGGGTTTCCCTCTCTGTCTGTCTGTCTGTCCTATTGCTAAGGCGGGAGCCTGTGGTTGTCAAGGATATTTGATTAATAGTAACTGAATTTTGTGTGGATTATTATTATTTATTTATGCTTGTTGTAAAGTGGATTTTTGAGCTTCGGCCCAAAAGGATGCTAACTTAAGTGGAAATTTGGCATGTAATCAAATGTAATTTTACCAAATTATCAAATAGAGCACACAATTGCCCAACCCCTCTTTGAGGCATCTTCAAATATCTCTTCATAATTACATTCAGCAGCTTGTACGCCTAAATTGGGCCCCTCTTACATACCTAGTTACTGCATTACAAAACGACCCCAATTATGTTAAGAATGAAGTCATAATCAAATTGACACATTGCCGCTTTGTATTCCACATAAACCCATTTTCCTAGGCACACAATAAATGTTTAATTAAGTTGCACCCCTGCCCGAGCACTGCTACTCGTATATCCACAGCTCAGCGCTGCTCTCCACAGCTCGCTACGAAGCCGTGCCAAATCAAAAATCACTTTCGTCAACACCTCCTTTTGCCGAAATAATAATGTCTTGATAGGCGAGAAACCACCACCACAACCACTGGCATTGCCACTGTCCCTGCCGCTGGCACCCCATTAAAATGTACGAGTATGTGCATGTTATGCGCCATAACGCAGGGAAGGATCCCTTTGCCGGGTTTTATTACAATTATTACGACCACCGCTGCAGCACTTTCTTTTCGCTCCTGCCACTTTTGTCGCTTGAGCACTTTTTTGGCTGCGGAAGTGTTGTGTGTGCTCGGAAGTGTTGTCGTCGTAGACCTCCATATGGCATGCGACTACTTGCGGAGTGCTCGGCACAGTCACCAGCACAGGCAGACACTACGGATAATTTATTCATATGCCAAATCACCCCAATTCATTTGTTGCTTAAGTTTGAAATTGAATTTGCGTAATTTCGAATGCGCCACATAAAGTTGCACGTTCCATTTTGTGCGCAACGGTGTCATTAGGCCTTCATGCAACCCTACGGCTACCACCCCTTCTGCAACGCACACACAATTAAACGCACGCGGGTTTATACGGACGGACGTGCGTATTCGGAGAGTCATTGTCAGGTTAGTGTTTGTAATTTATTATGACTTTATTTTTTAGAGTCTACAGTGACTATTGCTACTGCTACTGTTGTAGTTTGCTCTTGCTGCTCCTGCTCCTGATCCTACCGTTGTTGTAAATCAGTAAATCATATGTCACTTTTGTGTACTGCCGCTTGTACAACTAGGAAGCCAAGAAAAGAGTTATCACACACTCACACGTCCACACAAAATACCCCAAAAATGTCAGATGTATGTGTGTTTGTTTCTAAAGTATTTTTAAATGCACAATCACACCCCTCGTCCCAGTAGGAAATGTCAACGGAAAACTCGGTAATGATTATATTATTATTATTATATCTTACACCATAATTTAGTATGAGTGCAAGGTGTTGGGGGAATGAGTACTAGCTACAGAGGCCTTCGGCTCGAAGAGAAAAGTATTTTATAGAAAGAACCATTTTGGAAACCAAGCCCGTGGCAGGATTTGAACCTGCGACTATCGGGATGTGAGTCTAACATGCTTACCACTAGATTACAGAGGGCGGCTTGATGATTATATTTTACCTAAATGTCTAAAGAAATGCCATTGAAGTACATGTGACAACTTCAAAGAAATATAACCCAATCCGAAGGGCCTTTGGCGCCGTTTTATAACTGTCGATAAAACACATGGATCCCAATCACTGTGCATGACCAAGGAAAACGGAAGACAGGGAACTTATGATACTCAAACTCATTATACACTAACTGTAATTATGTGTGCAAATGTATTATGTAGAGAAATATAAGGGGAGACATCGCTGGAAAGGCTTTTAATGGAAATATATATTTAGGGATCGCCACATATATACAAAACAACTTCCTCAACACTTCATCTACTCATTGCGAGCAGCACTCATTACAATCATCGAGGATTCTTTGGTAACTTTATTTTAGATCTGTTATGATTTCCTACTGGGGAAACACCCTAGAAATTATTGCTGTGTGTGTGTATGTCTATGAATGGCGTATTTTTCCAAGCACAATCAGTAGACTTGTGGTGTTTGCCTGCAGTTATCCTCCCTTGGCGGCTGGCGGAGAGGTTCAGGGATAAATTTGATAATAAACAACTAAATTGTCACATGATTTATTTGACAATTATGCAAATGACATGGAATTTGTCGCATTGTCAGTCATTCGCTCCTAGTTGGAATGCAATTTTGTTCCTCTTCTTCCTGATGCTGTTGTTGTTGTAGCTTGTTTGTAAAATTGTGTACTTAAAAGGATTATTTATTTACTTTAGTTGAATAATGCAGCAGACTATCAGAAAACCTTTCGTCGGTAGGAATATGCTTCCTGGTTATAATGAAATCAGTTCCATATCCTTCCTTGTGTGACATGCGTAGAGACTGTGAGCCTGTCTGAGGTTAGACAACTTTTGGGAAAAGAAATAACCACAAATATCATTTCCTTCGTCTATGAATGCGGATGTAATTGTTAATCCACATGTTCAAAATCCTATACAATTTTAGTCCCTCTAGGAACTCGAATATTAAATATTTTATATTACTAAAAATTATCGAATAATTGCTTGTGTATTGTTCTGATCGAAATAAGTGACGTCAGTAAGTCAGGTATAACTAATTTGCCGTTGTTGCAGGTTCCACGTGTAGAATTCGAACTATGTTTCCAGCCACATGTAAATTTTCTGGCCCCCATTCTCAACGACTTTTCACCTTACCCATTAGTCGAGTTGTTTCCACCATTGCCGAAATCAATTTCATTCCTCATTTAAATCGTAGTATAATCACTACTTATTATTGAATGTGGTGCATCCATATTCGGGATAAGTGTTCATGGTTTTCCTTATACTTTCCCATCATCAGGCTGGTGATGTGTTACCAATCGCTTTTGGATCCAACTGATTTTAAATGTCCATACTGATTTTACATTTCCGAAGGACGCATATTGATTTTAAATTTCCGAAGGATTCAAGCTTCTTATCGCTGTTATTTATATCACGACAGCTCATTCCTTCACGTTTTCTGATGGCAGCCAAAATTAAGAATAGACGCCTGAGAATGCTGGCTTTGGACACATTTCGGTTCGGCTTCTCATCATTTACATACTAACTTCGCGTCCCATGCTGTCTCTTTCCATGATTGAATGATTCCATATAGGGTTATATTATATATTAGGCTATACAACCGGTAACACAACCTTTGTATCTTCATCATAACTTACTTATAGCTTTTTTAGGAACTTTAAAACAGACGACTTCACTGCTGACACTTTGCCATACTCCTCCGGCTTCTTTTGGACTGGGTAACCTTTGCTTGTAACTGCTCCGTACTTTCACTATGAAGTCCTCAACAACTGCAGATACTCTCCTCAATTTCGTATTCCCAAATATCCCGTCTGACATGAGCTCTTCAGAGGAATTTATCCTTGCTGCTTTTCTCTTTCTAATCCACTCGCTTATGGCTTTTTTCGACAATTATTGTTAAAACTAAACTGTTGTGAATTCCAAAAAAGTGGATTCTAGCACCTTTTTACCCAGAATATTATCTTCGTTATTGCTTTTCTTATCCTTAAATCCTGCTACCGAAATAAGTTGTTCATCGTTGTCGTAACGCTGCCATTAGCAAACGACCCCGGAAGTGATTTTCTGATTATCTATGCTAATGATATTATAATCTCAGCTACCTGCCTACCAGACATTATGTTTATTATTTCCACTTATTTCTATCTAGAAGTTACTTTTGCTGTAATTCTGGTTGAATGATTATAAGGGCTTCTGGAAGAGGAACAGTTTTTGAGAAACTGTGTTGAATTATATCTGCTCTAAGTCATTCACTTATATTTCAACCATTTTTGATATCTGTCCTTGATACAATCGAGTATTGGCTCTGAGTTTAAATCACAAGTATTTATTCTTGGAGATGCTTCAGTTATATATTCATTAGCATCCTGCGGAGCCTTCTTAAGTTGGGCGGTTTAAAGTTGTGCCTTTTTCGCTAGACAGGGTTGCTTTGGATTTCCTTCTAACACCTCAATGTTTAAACCCTTTTACTTTAGTCATTGGCAATGTTCACCAACCCCTGCTATGATAAGACATCCAAAGCTTTGGATTTTATTAAGCTTTAGTCCTATGTTCAAATTTGAGCTTTCCTGCTACTACCAGTATTATAAATCTGCACATTTACTATATTTCCAGCCGAATGCTTCGTTTAAGTTTATCCATCAATTCTTTTACGATCCAGATAGGTCCTCCCACATAATTGGCTAATTCATGTTAACACCTGGCGTATATTGTACTTAGCCACATTTACTAAATTTTACCAAAGACCGAGCTTTGTCTTCCAATAGCAATCTCCAGAGGTATTAGCAATATTTAACTGCGATTCTGCGTTAGGTTCGTGTAAGCGGAGCTTAACGAAAATCGCGTACGCAAAGTTACCATAAAAAATAAACAAGGCATATGGGAGTCTAAAGGGACAACTGGCACCATCGCGCCCAGGGCCATGAAAAGAGTCCCGCTAAATTATCCATAAACAAGGCAGTTTTATTATTTGGCAGCGTTAGTTGGCTTCATTTTGTGAAAGTATCCTTTGTGTTTATTTACACAAAAATGTATTCAAATTCCACCATATTTACAGATATTATACGTGACTCCCTCCCGTACTCTGTTGTGTGAAATCGCACACAGCAATACAAAAAACCCGAGTTCATGTGTGTGTGTGTGTG
This sequence comes from Clusia tigrina, assembly GCA_920105625.2. Taxonomy (NCBI): domain Eukaryota; kingdom Metazoa; phylum Arthropoda; class Insecta; order Diptera; family Clusiidae; genus Clusia; species Clusia tigrina. Next base: position 35,821,680 of record OV050033.1, on the reverse strand, counting down.
TGTGTGCTTGTGAATGAGAATTTTATTTGTTTATATTTTTATTGTTTACGTTTTTTAAGTTTCAATGCCAATTAACTTATTGTTAAAAATAAATAATAATTAAAGCTGAAGCGACAACAATGCAAGCGTGGCGCCGCATGTGTGAAACTCTCCGCGGCTGCCGCTCCGACATGTTTTAAATGAAATTTACAGTTAATCAGACATGCTGCTCGCGCATTTAGCACAATGAATGGCGACATCGTTGGCGACGCGACGGAAGTGCGAGCGAGCGTACATGGAGCGGCAGCATCCTTTGGGGCGCTTGATGGAAGCGGGCCAACTGCTGCCAAGCAACATTACTCATTGTTTATTATGTAATGAAAGCTTAAAAGCTTAAAACAGCCGCGGCCAAAATGGGCTACAATGGGGCTGTGGCGGCGGGTGTTGGGTGGGGTGCTACGGTGGCTCGTTGATATTCGCAGAAAATTGGCAAAAAATATGATATTTATTTCCATTTTATACAATGTGCGACTGTGACTGGTGTTGGGAATGGGAGGGACGAGGTACGAAGCGAACATTCGCCACTATTTGGCAAGAACAAAGTAATAAACGCACAGCCTTGTTTCATATTCCGCTGGGCAGGTGGTGGAGGTGTTGCTGATACTGATGCTGGCGCTGGTGCTAGCGCTGGTACTGGTGCTGCTGCTGATGCTCGTGGGATTGGGCTGTGAAATGCGAGCCTTGCACAACAATGGACGACACTCTGTTTATGCGAGAGCAGGCAGCAAGCCGCAGAGTTGCATTCGCTAATGAAAATGTTTTTGAAGAGGCCTGTGTTAGAAGCACAACAATAGGAACAACAAATCAATACTCGGGCAGCGGGTCAGGCCAGGCACATTTTGGCAGTTTGGAGCCTTTGGCAAACATTTTAAATTTCGTCTGTTGCGAGTGCAAATAAAGCAAACATTTTAAATATATATTGGTATTATTTGTGTGCACCAGAAAATGCAACTCCTGCGATAATTCTTTTTGCAGTTTTTTTGTGCACTCATTGTAATTGAAAAAGGTTTTTTTTTCTTTGCATTTTTTGTTTAATTGACGTTTGGCAGCATTAAAAAGCTGGCAATTGTTTTTGCAGTTCACAGCCACTGCACACACAGCCGCAGTCAGTCAGTCTGATTCACTTAGCTCAGCCCTGGTCGCAGCATAGTACTCCGTCCTCACAGTAAATAACTCCATTAGCAATTTTGTGTTACAATGCTTAACCATATTTTCCCATGGCATTTTACAGGAATAACTATTCCAACGAGGTTTGGTCCAGTATTTATCACTATATTATACAGAATGGAAGGAAAAAGAAAGTAGTTTTACAGTCACTGCATTAACAGGGCATCGAAAACCAAACATTTCGCGATTTCGTGATTGGTGGGTTCTGAGTGGGTTCTAGTATACATTAATTTGCAGAAACAAGACGGACACTTTTCATCTCGCTTACACCAACTCCCTCTAAAGATATATGGAGACGAAGATAAACACATGGTGATTGGGGAGATGAGATTACTACTTGTGTGTACCATACGATCCCATTTAACCTTGGAAGATCATCGTTCGTCGTTTCGACGACGCTGTTTAATGATGATCTTTGCATTAGAAAAGTAACCATGACGCTCCAGGGTTAAAGAATTCATTTTCTTGAAAGCAATCATAATAATAATTAAGTTTTACTAGTTTGCCCCCCATGGCCGACACTGGGACCTAAAAGATATTTTGTGTCATACTACATTTGTCATTAATGATTCATAGGTTTAGTACTGGCATTTATTCCGTAATGCCATAGCGTTTCGTCCGTTTGGTCGCGTCACAAGCGTCACAATTATAGTTATCAGACTCTTTTCTACCTAGATGTTCCTTCTCTAAGGAAAGGAAGTAGTTGAAAGTCATGTTCTTCCATTATCTTTTCCGCTTTATGGATGGATTCGAGAATGTCCATAACAGGAGCATTCTTTAATTCTTCTAGGGCTAGCTGGTCGCGGTGGACGCAATACAGTTGGCCAGTTTGTGTCCTGTGATTTCCTCTTCTTCTAGACAGAGCCGGCACTCCGTGTCATCAAGAATGTGGATTTTAGTCAGGTGATATTTCAGGTAGTAATGACCTGATCGAAAACCTACTATTTTCCCTATGTCTGGTTTGCACATAGTAAGCAGTTATTTCTCTATTGTAGGTGCATGGCATTACCAGTCTATTGAAACCAATAAGCCTGGCGGGGGAAGTATAATTATTTTGGGATATTTCGCATGATAGTGGAAGATTGCTGGCATCACAACTATACCATATTTATTCAGACTTCTTTACATCACTTCAACGATCCAGCTAACAATAAGAAACTGTTTTAAGAAGAAACTGTCTTAGTAATACAACGACAACTGAAAACAGGCCCAGTGACGTAAATTAATTTGGGGAGCTTATGCAGGTGGTGTGGAGGAGTATTCTACATGATTATCAAATTATTCATAGTGGCAAAGTGAATTGAGAGTGAACATCTCAAGAGGTTTATCCTGCAATTTGGGGTGAATGCCTACCAAACACATGAATTTTTTATATTAAAAGGAAGTTTCGAATACAACATAAAATTCACAATGACACAAATGATCAACCAAATTATGACAGTCCACAATTTGTTGGTTCTTGCTTGACTTGATTAAATGATAACATTTATAATGCGAGCTTGGACCAATATGCGTCTCCTCAGCGCGTGCCTTTACTAGTTCATCTGCTCGTTCATTGCAAGGTCTCCGCTATTACCCCGTCACGCAGTTAAATATCAGCCTATTTTAACTTCCCAGAAAGTTTTGTGATTCCAGCACCGATGATATGTGAAGAAAAGTTTTGTTAGATTAAAATAAGTTTTAGTTGCCTTCTGTACGAGATTTTTAAGTGTTGTTTTATAACCACAGTGCCCCATACAAACGATCACAGGGCATCCCCCCAACTACTTCCATTTATTGCGATTTTCGTATGGCGTCAGATCACTGTGTGCCGAGGCTCCGCGGGCGGGTGGACAGCAGCTGCTACGCTCGAATGCGTGAAAATGGCCGATTGGTGCAATAACGGCACTGCTTCCTGCTGCCTCTCACTGACTCGCTTTCATAATTGTTGCATGCGTCGTCGCAACCGATGTAAAGTTGTGAAATAAATCAAGGATAATACCTTTTTCAATTGAAAATCGAATCGCATCACGCAATTCGTCGGCGCTTTCTTCTCTTAGTCCTTTATTTTTTTATTATTTTCCTTTTTTACTTTTTTTTATTTATTAACGAATTGCATTGGAATCGAATTTATTTAATGTTTATTTGCTTGAATACAATTTTAAGGGGTTTAAAAATCCAACAATACGCTCACATAAACACACACAATGCACGCTTCACGACGTTTGGTTTACATGGTTGGCTATTGGCAATTTCGAGCAGTTGTGATTCGAGTACAAAAAGGATTTAAATTTTTAAGTCGTGTCGTGTCAATTTGTCGCTAACACCACATTGAGTGTCGCGAAAGAGGCGTATTAAGCTGCAATAAATGCCCAAATTCTAAGCAAGCAGTTTGTGCCGTTGGGGTAGTTTAAGGACCTGTCGCACACACACACACAAACACACCAACACGCAGCGAGTCGGTGACAAAGGCGTGTGATAAATCAAACATTTGGCATTTTCCGTTTGAGTCGTCAACAATTGAAATGTAAATTTTAAATTCAACGGAAATGCGACATAATCCCGCCATCAGCCGTTTTGTTTGAGTTTTTAAGCTAAGGTTGCCAGCCACGTCGCTGCACGCTGTCAATGAAAGTGTCCTTTTAGCTACGGCGTTTACCCAGGGCTTGTATGGGTACGAAATTCGAGCCACTGTCGCTGCCATTGTTGTTATGTGTTGTAGCTGCAGCAATCCTACTTAAGACATTTCATGGGATTATATCAGTGTCGACCAAGAAAACGACCGACAAACCGACCTTTCCCGCCGCCGTCAAGCAATTTAGCAGCAATATTGTTGCTTAATTGTTTGTCAGATTTTTAGTTTTCTTGCGCTGCTCTTCTCCATTGTGCGTTCCGAACGAAAAAGTAAGAAACTAGAAAACCTTGCAGTGAAAAGGGAAATAAATGTAGACTATTTCAGTGGAAAATAAAAGAATCAATTTACTTGATTCCTCTTTTCATTGTGCCTCTGCGCGCTTCACTCACTCTCGTTTAGTATCTCCGTAAACTTTAAATATTGAAATGAATGAAGAGGTTTTTTTGTTTGTTAAATCGCATTTACATTTCGGTGCAGCTCCATTGTTCGTTCTCCGAGCTGAAGAAGCTGGAAAAAAAATCATTTATAAAAAATGAAATAAAAGTGACGCTCGGGAGGAGTTGTGTATGTGTGTGTGTGGAAAAGGATATTTGACACTTTTAATGCGCTTTATTGTTGTTGACATTAAGCGAGGTTTCGCTCTTTCTCTCTGTTTACAGGCTCTGGCACACTGTGGCCTCTGTCGCCCGGCGCTGCTGCAGAAGCGCAGCTCTTGATGCCTTTCTGTCATGCCGTCACACCACTGCCGAGCACTCGACGCTCCACTGCCTGGCTGCTGGCTCCTCGTCAGCCACTTTTGTAATTGTGTGTTCGACTATGCGTGTGCGTGTGTGTGTGTGTGTGGCCGCATCTTCGCAGGATTTTAGCGTCTTGTGCTTTTGTTGTTCCCTTCTTCTTTTTTTATATTTATTTCATTTTATTTTTGCTCTTGTCTTGTTTTGTGCTCGCTGCTGCTGCTGCTGTGCTGCTTTTTCATGGCATTCTTTTATGATTTCTGCTTTCTTTAGTGCTTCCGCGTTCTTTTGTTATTTTCTCAGTGCACTGTATACAAACGTTTCAATTTACCCTGCCCCTCTGCTGCTGGCAGCTCCACGCATATCTTTGTGTTGGAAACAATAGTTTATTTTTTATTGGTTTTATATTGTTTTTGGTAATCCTGTTGATGGTTTTATTATGTAGAAGCATTGGCTTAGATTAAATTTAAACATTTATGCACAAACCCGTGCTGCCTCTCGGAGGGTAACAGAGGGCACCTGCGTATGTATGTCATACGGCTTTTGTTTTATTGGTTTCCCGGACACAATTCTATGCTACCGCGGCTATTATGAGATCGAGAAAGTACTCGTGGCTTAAACTATGGAACAATGTGAGAGTTGCATGAGAATCACAATCAGAATGTGTCTGTGACTAACGCATTTCACGTCTATTTATCCTTACGATTTAGTGGTCTTTTCAGATATTTCCGATCGAATCGTGACCCTCTGCGGATAATCCATTTTTTATATGACAAATTCCTCGATAATTTCATGGTTTATGTTCTCGATAGTACCATAATCAAATCTTCTCGCTTTAGATTTAATGTATTCGTCGTAAAAAATCTATTCTAAATTTGAAGGCACATTTTTCCCTTTTAATATACTGTGGTGGAATCATGACACTCGTATTTGAATAAATATTCATACAAAAGTTGAATGTTTCCAACCAGCAAATGTTTCACGTGAGGAGTTCTCCGATCACGAGTTTCCTTATTAGTACATATGTTTGTTATCTTAGTTCTGGGGCTATCTTATGTGTCTCCTCGCGATCGCACAAGTTCGTGCTTATCGTATAGAATATTATTTCCTCTTTGTACGTTTTTATTTTTTATTCTTTATACTTACTCTATCGTTCAAACTGACGAAAGAACCTGATTTGGAACGCTCATATCTCACATTTATCGAATGCTGCGATCAGTTGTCATGACAATGGACTTCTGTTCTTCATTGCAATAACAGATCATATGCACCTGTCATTTTTCGACTTCCTTTTTTGTGTGTTTGATTTTTCAGTCCGATAGTCACTTTAACAATCTGAATCTTCTCCTATAATCCGGTAAAGTCTCAAATATGAGGAATTATGTGTTTCTTTAAACACAATTTAACGGAACTATGGTGAGATGGAGTCTTTCCCTGCACTCAGTAGAATGTGGACATTCTTCTGGGAAAGTGCTTCTTGGAGGGAGTGGATAATACCAACATGTACAGGCAATTGACAAAAACTACTGTGATCGCTGGTAACACAATGGACCCTTCAGGTTTATTTTACCTTATTTTTTTCCTAACATGATCTATCAATAATTCGTTGTTTACTGTGTCCAATTTCGATCTGCTCCTAATTATTACGGATTACGCCTTTTCGTGGTATTATTGATTCCCTTAATTGTGCGGAAAAGGAATTTTATAGAATGTTATGACAATGATGTTTCATATATTTGTTTAGTTTAAGAGTTAAGACTGTTTCCTTATTGCGTACATGGATCCTTGATTAAAAACTACGTTTCCTGAGATTTGTATAAATTGTAACAGATTGTGTTGTGATTTCCGTTCCCTCAGCATTATATCCGTTTTCAAAATCACATACAACTTATTTTTCTTTTGAAGCGTTGGGGGCTTTTTTTTCACTTGTTCAACTCGGGTCGCGAACTAAACTTTATTTGGACTGAATTTTATTTGAACTGAATTTCTGTTCAGAATTTATGTATTCTGGGCAAATTTATTGGTACGTACGTCCAACGACTTCTGGTCAGATTGGTTAGACTGTCATTCCATCTCACAGTTTTGAAGATACACTCAAAGTTAGCTCAAAGCACGCCTTGCTTTAAGTGCGGTACTTCATGGATATTTATGTCACAATATACTTCCATCTTCATAGAATCATTTTCGTTAAGCGTATGTTAACAAGGTGAGTCCCTAGCGAACCACCTTACCTTTGAATACGTTTCCAGAAGTTTCCTAAAAATTTCATTTTTACGCTTCTTTCTATTCTGCACAGAAATGCGGCCAGGACTAAAGTCTCATCAAGCACCAACAGTGCTCAAGTTCCATTTCCGCCTTTGCTGCGCGCACTCCCAGCTCTGCCCGTCAAGTTTCAACTTTGTCAAAAGTTATTTAAGGAAATGTAAATTTTACTTATTTGCAATTGTGCAAAAATTTGCACAAAGTGTTGCCGGGACTGCAGCAAGGATTAAAAATTCAACTCCTGCCGTTGCGATTTAATTAAAGTTGTCATATTTTGATGGCATTTTAAGTGGCACACTCACACACCCACATGTACTCTTAAAATACAATATAGACTTAAACGTTACGCATGTAAAGCGACACGGCTCTCCATTTTACCCGACGAACGACTGTCGGAGGCAGCAGCAACAGTGCAGTAGGTACACCAACCATGACTTTTACTATAACCACCGCTACTACAGCACTGACAATAACAAGCGGAAAATGCTTTTAAATGCGAGAAAATCCACATAAAGCAGAATTAGGTGGGCTCGCTGTATTGCTTCCCACCCCAACGCTGTCAACTACACCAGCAACAACAACAACATCAACTACGGCGCAATAATCCTTTAAGTACTTAGGTAGCGGGAAAAACTACTTTTTTATATTAGTTTTTGAGTGAACTTCTGGCAGCATCTTTGAGTACTCTTTTTGCCGCGTAGTGCTTGTTTTCCAAAGGATATGTTAATCTCAAACACTGTTTGCCTGCTGCCATGCCCCCTCGTGCACAAAGTAAATTAAAAATTCGTGTCCTTTGTTGTACGGAAATGTCAAAGACGCCGCCACTTCAGTGTTTGCTTTGACAAGTGAACTCGCTGGCGTTGTTATTATTATTGTAGTTGCTTCTGTTGTTGTTGTTGTTGTTGTTGTTGTACTCATAATCATCATTGTGCTATAGCAGCATATCATACGAAACCGTGCCGTAGCGTGCCGTGCCGCGGCATTTACTTGCGCAAATGTTTGCTCCACTTTGGCGAAGCAGAGTCGCAGGCGTATGAGTGACTTTTACCTGCGCGCTCAAAGCTTTGTGGCTGGTGCGGCGTGAGAGGGTGGGGCTGTTCAGCGAATGTGTGCAGCAGATAAAACGCTTTATGCGGAAATAAGGGCGCGTGAAATCACCTTTCTTGCGTAGCGAGATCACGATATGCCGTCTGTCTGCCTAGCACAGGATGCCTGCCTCCTGCCACCTGCCAATGACGCTGCTTATGCGCTTGATGTGCCGTTGACTGGCGCTGACTCCAACGCAAAAGGCGTGAATTTGCTAAAAGTGCAAATTGCGCTCTCACATTGTACTTTGGCTGCCGTTCCGTGTAGCGTTTGAGCACAAAATGACAATATAGGATTAAAGCGGATTAAAAACGTAATAGACGTAGCGGCCGGAGTGAGTGCCACTGCCACTGCTACTGCTGCTGCTACTGGCTGCAAAGGTGTTTTTGTCGCCTTTACGGAAATTACTTTCCTTTATTAAGTGCGATATCTGCCTGTAAATGTTGTCACTCAAAGGAAGTGTAGGGCGCCAGGGACGAGCACCGCTGACGCCGTGTACAGGAAGTGTGCGAGCAAATGTAAAAATTGTCTCCAATTCACCTTTATTGAATCTAACATTTGCAATGGAGCAAATAGGGGCGGGGCAGGGCAGCGCATATCCCTGCACTGTTCCAACGCGTTGCGGCTATGGATATTAATCAATTTAAATGCACTTTTTTATGTCTACCTTTTCGTTTCTTCGGTCTACCACAATCAATCTCGTGCAGTCTCGGCAATGCGGGCGCTTTGCAAAAGGGATTATTTTGTATTCCGTCTTCCAACCGATGCGCACATTTCATTTAAATAAAGATCCTCTTTTTTGCGGCTTTGAAGGATTTTGTCTGTTCTGTGATTACTTTTCTGGCTTAATCCTGTGACGCTGGTTTTTAAAGCATTATTGGAAATTTCCTTGCCAATGCCTTTAAAGTAAGAATATGTTCTCCTAATTGCGTTCATAATTGACACAAGAGCACACATAATTTGAGGCAACCCACCCAACTTGTCATGTGCTCACAATATTTGCACACTTGCTATTAAGGACCATTTAAAGTCTCATCAAAATTGTGTACGGAAATTTGCTGAAATGTCTTCATGTTATTTACACTCGCCCGTCTTCAATTGTGCGCAGCCATAGCCGGACCCGGACCCGCACCCCCACTCACATCCATCACTTCCTCCCTTCCTCGCACATTAAGTGCTTAATTGTCAGGCTACAAAATTGCTTTGTCAATATTTTCCTACAAAGAAGCTTTTACATCATCACTGGCCCTGGCTACAACTACAGTTACCATCAACGTCAATTAAGCTTTTAACATTGACCAAAGCTTATAAGTGCCTGCTTTACTGACTGACACAAGTCTAAGGAGAGGACTGAGAATGGTGGATGCCTCCTTGAGCATGACATGCAATAGCTTGATAAGGGTGCTCTGGTGGTGGGGACTGGTGTTCGCGTTGGTGTTCCGGCTGGAGTTGGAGCTGGCTGCCAATACGTCTTATCAGTTTGCATACATCAACAGCACAGCTGAATTTGCTGCCACAGGAGTGGGGGCTTAGAAGCACTTAATCGCTATGTCTGTGTTGTGGGAAGGATCCCAAACTCACACAGCTAAGCCATAATGGCCTACTAAGTTCACAACAACAAGTGTATCGATGTGTTTGCGGGAGGAGGTGGCTACACCATATGTCAACTCATTTCATTCTTCGAACAGTTTTCCCACTATATCCAGATGATATCCAAAGGTGATATTGTAATGAATACGTGCATTCGACACAGAGTCCCTCCCTTTTGCAAGCATTTAATTTGAATTGTTTAGTCATTGTTTTTTCTACCTTAAGGGTTTGACAAAATATTGAGGGATTATCGATCTTATTCAAGGAGTTCTGTAAAGGTTCCTCTATTGCGAAAGTACAATAAAACAGTTGTTAATGCAGAGGAATAAAATTCAGATATGAGAAAGCCTTAAACAACTTTTAAAGCAAGTCGATCAGTTTTTACTCTGCCTTAACCGACCGTTTATCATCATAACTTATTACTTACTTACATTGAAGAGTATGTAGGAGCAAAATGCTCAATTTTTAAAAAGTGACTATCATAATTGAAAAACAAAGAAATAACTTCAGTAACAGTTGATTTGTTAAACTTGAAGTAAAAGGCTGTAAAAACAATCTGATTTCTAAAGAATCTTCCTTCAACTTACACTTTACTCTACCTTTCCTGCATAAAAGTTCTTACGTATGATCCTCTCAACAGAATTTGATTAGATAATTCGTTCTTCATCCTACCGTACTTAAGGAAAGCATAGTCAGACCTTCACTTCATTACTCGTTGTTCCAAAAATAGAGGTATTTCCGCAGTCCGCCTTATTTACATGTGTCTATGACACATCGTCTTCCAAGAGAGCTCCTCTATAACTACGCTACACCACATGAAAGCTACGCTTTGATTTGTGTCTACCAGTTGGGAGACAATTTCACATACATCACGAGCCAAGACAGAACAACACAACTTCGCAATTCACAAGTGAAACCGAAATTAAATTTCGAAATACGAAATCCCACAACCGAAAGGCGGACGAGTAAAATCGACTGCTGGCCGGTCCATCCATATGGAGTCCGCGGGTTTTTCTTGTGACCGAGCTGCCACAGAGATACTCACGCGCTCTTCCCGATGCCAGAGAAAAATTTTAATTAGTTTGTGAAATATCGTGTGTAATCACTCCACAACGTAAGCCAACCCCAGCCAAGCAGCGCTGGATGGCGGAGTGTGGCGAGCGCAGCAGTTCGAAGCAATCCGAACCACTGGTCGAAAAATCAACAGACCACAATTAAAAATATGGGGGGGAATGCCGGGCAATGTGAATTTGAAATTGAAATGGCTCGAGGCGGAACGATATGTGGAATTAGTTAGTGGCGGTGATTTTTAGCTACAATTGCTTTAGTCCCTCGACCACCTACCTCCCTGCCGCCCTCCTCACTAGTGCTACTCCTGTACACACACATCAATGCCATAACATTTCATTACAACATTACGAGCGAGCAGTGCCATGCTTGGTATTTGTCGAATTATTGTGTTGCAGGTTTTTAAAAATTCCAACGGCGTTTGTGGCATCTCAAACGCACTGCAACAGCAACAACCGCAATGGCGTGGCACATATCCCAGTCGGAACATACGTCTTAGAGGGAAGTGTTCTCGGAGACGACGATGGTGTTGTATTGACAAACGCAACTACCGGCTGTCTGCAGGAATGGTGTTAATGTTTTCTGCGTTTGAGGACGCCTTAAAAGACAAAGACGCATATTGTCCCCATTTGTAGTACATTATACCCTGGCACTCTGAATTGGCATGACAACACTTCCAGATATTTGAGTTGAGTCCCTGGCAGAAAGTCGACATTGAGCCTGCTTCCCGGGCCGTTTGACCCGTTTCCGAGAGGGAAGTAACTCGCAAAGCAGATTTTTTCATACTCGCACTTCTCGAACTCCACAAACTCGTACATGTGCCTTGTTGATTTTGTGCGAATTTATTGGCACAGCGTACAGAAATAACATTTTCATCTTGTTTTGACATTAATGAAGTGTGCGCGACGACTTCGACGTGTGCAGACAGATAAACAGAGCAGCGGAGATGCGAGCACAAAGACAGACAGTCAGACAGTTGAAGAAGTTGCAGGCAGGAACAGCAGCAGCAGCAGCAGTAGCTCCATATACCACTAATGCGACATTGTGACCCAAAAGTTGTGCTAGTTAAATTGGCAGCGCAATCAGCCAATATGCTGTGGAGCTGAGCTGTGAACTGCCACTGCCAGTGCCAGTGCCAGCTCTGATTTTGCTTCCCTTTTTTTTCGTCTTCAATAGAAATAGAAGACTCATCTTACCGTACTGTGACGTTCATTCGTTGTTGCTCCCAATTAGCTGCTGCTCCCAAAAATTGTCGACTGTTGCATTACTTCTAGGAATCAGTCGGCGGTCGGGAGTAGGGAGTCGATGGTTGACATCAAAAGCATTTGGAAAAGCAAACAAAATTACGCGAACGTGCCTTTTGTGTAGTTTCGTTGCATGGGAATAGCTTGGGTTCGGGCCCGGCATTGGTATGGAATTCGACGCAATTGCCGCGTTCCGTTTGACGTTCGATGGTGTTGGTCTGGTGTTGGCTAATTTACGAATTCTCTCACGGCTGCGCTTATGAATTCCATTGCCTTATGCAGCTTGCTCACAGCAACAACTCTAGACTGTTTTCTTTTCTGCTATTTGTTATTTTGTGTTTTCTTCCTCTTTCAGTTTTATTTTTTAACACAATTTCCTGCGCTTTTCACTCCATTTGCAGGTGTCGCTGCGGAGGTTTACTACGTGCGCGATGGTCACGTGAATAACTATGCGCTGAACTTTATTGTACCAGTGCCGGCGAACGTGCGCGACATAACTTTTACCTGGCAAAGCTTGGCCGGACGGCCTCTGCCCTACAGCATCAATGTGGTTACCTCGGATCAGGACGTTTTGCCACGTCCAGCCATGAATATTTCGCAGATTGGTGAAATCCCCACCAACGTGCAAACATTTTCAATCGGTCTGAAATGCTCGGGTATACGCGCTGCCGAGGTGGACGTCACAATCTCCATTGAAGTGATACTCAACCGCGCCCTCAACAATGTGACGCATCTGGTGTTTCGTCGCAAGAAGATTTGCCTGCTTGCCACACCGGATGAGAACGATATCGATGATCCGCTTCTGTTGGAGACCGTTGTGCCACCGCCCACGGGCGTTATCACGCTCATTGTGGGCAGCATTTTGGCTTTAGCCTTGGTCCTCATACTACTAATCACCGCCTACTGCGTGCGTGGATCGGCAAAACGTCAGAACCACGGACAACCCATGCGCACCTCCAGTTTCCATAGGCTGAACACAAATCCGCCTTGCCAGTCGGCGTCGTACATCACGCCATCCATTATAGCACCCATTCACTCGACACTGCCACGCAAGTTGGAGCCGCAACAGCCGGAAGAACTTCATCGCCGCATTTCCGAACTCACCGTCGAGCGGTGTCGCGTGCGCCTGTCCAGTCTGATGCAAGAAGGCACCTTTGGGCGCGTCTACCGCGGCACTTACAATGAAAACCAGGACGTGTTGGTCAAGACCGTAGCTCAGCATGCGAGTCAAATGCAGGTCTCATTGCTGCTGCAGGAGGGCATGTCACTGTATGGCGCCTCCCATCCGGGCATTGTTTCCGTTTTGGGCGTTTCCATTGAGGATCACACCACGCCGTTTGTGCTTTACCCGGCCATGAACAGCACTCGCAACCTGAAGTTGTTTCTACAGGAGCCGTCCTGCGCTCGCTCCATCACATCGATACAAATCGTAATGATGTCCTCCCAGTTGGCCATGGCTTTAGGTCATTTGCACAGTCACGGTGTAGTGCACAAGGACATCGCCAGTCGAAATTGCGTGTAAGTATTCAAACGAAATGTAGATTTAGTAAAAAAGCCATCTGTGAAAGTGTGAACGCGCGATAATCATTTGAAACTTTACTCTCTCTTTTCCTGCAGAATCGACGACCAATTACGTGTCAAATTGTCCGACAGCTCATTGTCGCGTGATCTCTTCCCAGCCGATTACAATTGTTTGGGCGACAGCGAAAATCGGCCTGTCAAGTGGATGTCTCTGGAAGCGCTGCAGCACAAACAGTTCTCGGAGGCCAGCGACTCGTGGGCTTTCGGTGTGCTCATGTGGGAGTTGTGCACCTATGCTAAGCAACCCTATGCCGAGGTGGATCCGTTCGAAATGGAACATTATCTAAAAGATGGCTACCGGCTGGCGCAACCCTACAATTGTCCCGATGAACTGTAAGTAATCACTTTCCTCTATACTATACATAGTTATGGTCTCCCAATGACTCTTCATGGTCAACTCCATACGCCCTTTAATTTCCGAACACGCTTCTTTTGCTCTTCTCTTTGCAGCTTCACATTCATGGCATACTGCTGGGCTTTGCTGCCTGCCGAGCGACCGACTTTCGCCCAGCTGCAGGCGTGCCTATCCGACTTCTATGCGCAAATTACACGCTACGTGTAGATGTCCATCGGCACTGCGCCGCGCTTCCCCGCCATCGACGCTGCTTCGATGCCCACTTCCGTAGTTAGTTGAAAATTGTTAAATTGCCAAATTCGTTTTTACATTTAGAGTTGTAAATTTTATATTTAGTCCGTAAGTGTAGCGTAATGAGCGGCCCTTAGTTCGCCAGTTTGTACATACGAGAGTAACTGTTTCATTTACACTTAGCATAATTTTAAATATTTCCTTCGGTTTTAAAACACATTTTATTTTACGTCATTGTAGTCCTTAATGCTCGTCTAAATCCTAATTTTAGTTACACTTTAAAGAAATGGTCACAGCTGTGCGACACACCTTATTCCTCGATCCTGAAGGAACTTTCCCCCACATTTCTATTATATCCAAAAATACGATCGATTTGTCATCTCCCACGTCGTTCGAGATGGAAAATCAACGAATCAACGGAGGCAATGCGAGGTACAAGCAGTAGTAAGCAATTAAGGCAGAAGTTGTTCAATGAGAAGAATATCGCTATTCAAGCTGCGAACCCAAGGATATTTTCTTGTTTACATTTGGAATAGAAAAGAATATAAACGGTGGTTTTTTTGTAAAAATCAAAATGAATGTGTTCCAATCAGTTCTCAATTAGAACTGATTTTCACTTTTACGCACCAAAACTGGTTCCGTTGCGTTCCAGACGTTTTCCCATTACCATGGAGTACTCCATACTATGCTTCCAAAGCCCAAAGTTGAGGGAACAAGAAGAGTAAAACTTGCTTCTCTGGAAAAACTACCGTGGAATCTGGCTGGAAATGTCCACAACACTCAAATCGATGGTGAATGCTTTTGTTCCAATGCCAAGTAAATATCGAAGGTGACGAGAAGGGACGGAAAAGACCTTGTAGTGGGAAGAAAAGTCTCCAGCTTGTGTCCATATTTCTAAATTACGTAATTGTTTGAACGTATGTATTCGGACACTGACCAATTGTAAATATCGTAAGTTCCTCCGCCTATCAAAATGGACGAATGAGGCTCGAAAAAGCCACAGTGTCAGTTAATAACCGTCACTCATGGATATGAGTGTAGGGACAGAGTGGCATCAAGCCTATAAACCCTATGACACTCTACACCAGCGATGACCATCGAAATTAAATCACAGAGAACATCCATGAGAACATCCAACAACAACATCCAAGGGAACATCCAGAAGATCCATGCAGGTATGTCTCACAGTTCTAAGCGAAGATTATGTTCAGAATCGGAGAAAACAACAGCACCAACTACCATGAAACTGGCAACAACAACAACAAAAGAGCGGGTTCCTAAACAACGGATAGACTGGCAAAGAGTGGTTGGAACTTTAAGACACAAATGCAGGTCCTTGAAGTTGTGAAAAATCTATGAGTAAATTAAAACTGTGTAGACACAAAAGTGGCTCTTTAAAGCCAAAATTCGCAACGCTGTTCTGCACTTTGCTGTAGCTTTTTGCTCTCTTAGACGACTTGGGCGGGTGGGTGCCAGCTTCTCATTCGTATTCATATTTTCTTTCAGAGCAAGCAATTCTCTGCATTGGCTTCAATTTTGATTGATGGTGTGATTGAGCCGCTAAAGCTTCCTCATTATATTCCTTCGAGTAATTATAAGGTAGCTCATAATTTGTGTAAATTTTAGCAAATATATTTTCATTTCAGTTTTCACTTGATGTTTAAGCATTCTACTAAGATTTTATACCGAATAGAAATTACATATTTAAAATGTTAACATTAACGATAATTATTATGTTTTAGCATATGCAATTATACAAACGTGTGTATACCAATAAACAATTAATTTTTACAGTTATATTGAAATGTTGTAACCTTACGCGAACCGATTTTGTAATGATACAATAAATAAATAAAAAGCACAAAAATCAATCTCATGCGTTTCAGTGGCATTCGTGGTGCTTCATTGGGTGGTGGGTTTGCAGATTATCCACACAACAGTCGGAAGTATTTCATAAGTATTACGATGAGGGAGTGAGTATGTTTCTCTGTTGGTGCTGCGAAACTCCATTTCAAATTGAATACTACCTCCTAAGCTACTATTTAAGGTTAAAGAAGAAAGATGACTTATTTATTTATTATGATTATATTATTTCTTAAATGTTTTTTACACCATGTGTATTATGCCTCCACAGGTTTGTGAGGATGAGTAATGAGTTCGCCTACAAGAGAAAACGATTTAGAGAGAAGAATTTCAAGACCATGCCCTGGGCAGCATTCGAAACCCCCGAGAAGACGATTTATATATTGATAGAAGTTAAGCAACGTACTGCAGGGCTGGTCGTTAGAAACTGAATGGATATGACGAAGAACTTATTGTTGTGTATCAGTAAGAAGTGCTCACTTATGTATATCCGTTGAAATTTAAACTGGGAATTTTCTAGATATTTAAGGAAAGATGATTTTTCCATGAAAACATTATGCTATTTTTGCACAGCAATTGTACAGTACGATATTCATTACGACTATCAATGAGCAAGCCTAATGAAAATGCTACAATGAGAAGTCTGCTCTAGGCTCCCAGAACGATAATTAAACGAGATCACACTAAACTATAATCAGCCTCGCTACCAAAACTGGGAATATATATAAATGAAAGGAAGAACAATATTAAGAATGGGCCAATTAAAATTTAATTTACTACTTTCCATAAATTCTATGGAAAACTTTACGAGATTAAGCAATGCTCCAATCTTTTTGCCTAAATCTGTTTATTTTTTGGTTTGCTTTTAGTTTCAACGAATAATGTTTCCTTCCAACCAAAGACACAGTAGTTTCAAGTCATACACTAGTTAGTTTATCTTGGTTTATCTCTTCATTAGGAAAAAATGTGGAGTAGTAAAGATTACCGCCGTAAATATGATGCCCTGGTCTAGATATTAGATGGCCATTCCGTCTCCCTGATTATTGTAGTGTTTGCTGATAGGAAAGCCGCAGAGCTGGCCTGCTTACCAGAAATTACCAACTCCATAATTAACTGCTGCAACTATAGCTATAATTTCCAGAAATGTTCGGCAATGTAAGACAGCAATAGATGGGATATCCACCAACCGGACCCTGTTCATCTACTGGGTTCCAGGTCACAAGAACATAGAAAGAAACGAGAGCGCGGACGCTATTGCAAAAAGCGGTATCCAACGACCATATGAGCAAAGCAAGGAATGTACTGTTGCCTCTGCAATTGGGTTATAGCCATTCTGAAGATGGCATTATGAGGAAATCGGAAGCAAGGTGGAGTATCTCCACACGTAAAATCGCCAGTCTCATGTACAAATCAGCGAACTCTATCTATGCTGGCTTTCGCGAAAAAGGATTCCAGAATGATTGTAGGCATACTGACGAGACACTGTCTAACTGCGGAGACGGTAAAAGGATGGAACTTACGAACAACGACAATTGTAGGAAATGTGGGGAGCAGGGCACAAGGGAAAGTTTGGAGTATATCTGTATCTATGCCCCGCAATCTCAAAGCCGCGCCTGGCACACCCGGGACCCACCGTGTTTGAGGCACTGGATGAGGTCTTAGCAATAGGAATGGACTCACTCTTAAAGTTCGCTAAGGGCGTCTCTCTTTTTACAGTTCCATATTACGACTCTAAATGGATATTCATCTGCCATTGCAACGAACGTTACAGGCCTATGTGTGACTTTTTCGGCCAGCCAGTATAACCTAACCTTAAGTAAATAGGGGCGGGTCTTTTCGGTCGTATTTAATAAGAGCCTTTCACAAATTTAAATTTACTTAAGTAAATATAAAAGCACTGTAGTGTGCGTTTGGGCTGTTTACTTCCAGAGTGCATGGTTATGCAAACCGCAAGTGACCAAGTGAGCGCAGTTAGCACTTTAGTAATCTGGGTCATAGTTGAGCTGCGTAACTGGGGCTGCTGTGAAGTAGAACAAATGCATAAGTAGAGAGTAAGAGAAAAACGTGGTAAGAGCTTTTATAAGACCAAAGTATGTCAACAGAGAGGAATTATTTTGCAACTCAGAACGTTTAACTTTGGCATATTTTTATCTAGGCAGTGTTAGGCTCCAAAGACGTACCATCGTCTGCGTACAATAATTTATTGGATTTACAACACATCTGATTCCAATTTACATAGCTATTTTGCCAATTTGATTTTAGCAGAACAATTTTCCAGATCTGGAGGAGTAGGCTATTTCCTATTGTAGAGTAAACTACTGCCTATTGTAAAGTAAACTACTTCGTATTGTAGAGTAGACTACTTTCTATTGTAGAGTAAATAATTTGCGATTTTAGAGTAAACTACTTCCTATTGTGGAGTAAACTATTTTCTATTGTAGAGTAAACTACTTCCTATTGTAGAGTAAACTACTTTCTATTGTAGAGTAAACTTTTTCCTATTGTAGAGTAAACAATTTGCGATTGTAGAGTAAACTACTTCCTATTGTGGAGTAAACTATTTTCTATTGTAGAGTAAACTACTTCCTATTGTAAAGTAAACTTTTTCCTATTGTAGAGTAAATAATTTGCGATTATAGAGTAAACTTCTTCCTATTGTAGAGTAAACTACTTCATATTGTAGAGTAAACTACTTCATATTGTAGAGTAAACTACTTCATATTGTAGAGTAAACTACTTCCTTTTGTAAAGTAAACTTCTTCCTATTGTAGAGTAAACTACTTCCTATTGTAGAGTAAACTACTTCCTATTGTAGAGTAAATAATTTGCGATTATAGAGTAAACTTCTTCCTATTGTAGAGTAAACTACTTCATATTGTAGAGTAAACTACTTCATATTGTAGAGTAAACTACTTCCTTTTGTAAAGTAAACTTCTTCCTATTGTAGAGTAAACTACTTCCTATTGTAGAGTAAACTACTTCCTATTGTAGAGTAAACTATTTACTATTGTAGAGTATAGAGTATAAACGCATTGCTGTGGCTAACAACTTGTCTGAGAAGACAATACTTACTTTGCTTGATTTCTTTTATGGCATGTGTGCCAAAACTTGGCTGTTATGAAATGTTGCCTCCCATCAGCCGTGCCAAACCTACCAAGTTAGCATTCGTAGAGAGGTAACTACACATTCTTTATAGTAATCACTCGTTGCTCCTTGGCTTAAGAACGATTTAACGATCGCCTACATATGCGATTGAACGATCAGCAAGCGTATGCATGAGTGTCGCTAAGTAAAGATTTATTTTTTTGCACCAATTCATTTTTCTTTACAGATTTTTTATTCTTGTTTATAATTTAAATAAAAGCTATCAACACATTAAACTTGTGGAGTATTTGATCTTCGTTCTTCACAAGTAATGCTTGAGGTAAAATTATCAAGGTGTCCAAAGAATTTTGCTCTAATTTTACACTTAGCGAAGTTGCACCTTCAATTTCTTTGCTAAAAAATTGATCATGCTCTAAATATGAAGCAGTTAATCCCTTATAGAGACGTTGAGGGGTGGTTTTGGGCCACCGTATTGGGTTTGAGGGATTCGGGATCCTCCCGAATGGTTTACACTGTACTCTGATGAATTTACTTTCGACTACATGAGCTTCCATAACCTGATTTGCTAGTATTGTTTTCGACCTCAGAGATTTTAACCACACAAACTCAATAGTAAAGCATCCTGTTCACTTTGCTCATATCCTTATGTTCTCTAAATGTAGTTATTCGCCATCCTTTATATCTTACCGAATATAATATACGAGCTCTGAACTTAACTGCTTTGTAGTCACTTACTTCTAACCTCCGGATACTTACTGGATACTTAGTACCTTCATCAGCTCTTATGAGAGACTTATACTGCTCCATCATTACGAGTAAATAATAATAAATAAAAAAACGCTTACTGTTCATTTTTATTTCGTTTTTGGACGTTTATTTCTTAAATATTTAAATTAATTAATACCTTAACTTAGCAATAGGAGAACTACAGAACATCGAGGGAGTTCAAATAGAAGGCAGAACCAAGACAAATTAAACTTATTACAAATACAAATAACTAGACCTGAGTGGGGGAACGGCAGCTTAATGCAACTCCAGCCTAAGATCTACTAAAACTGAAGAGAGGAGTTGGGTTATTTTTCTGACATTTACATAATTTGCTTTACATTTGATTTGATCCAAGCACGCGTGGTGGGGGCGTCGAAGGAAACTTTCCAAACGAAGTATTTTTCTTAAAACACATATAATAAAAATAAATATAAATAGAATAAAATTAATGATCAATACCAGAGGCTTTTAAAAGCGACACATTAAGCAGGGTTTCACATTACAAATCATTGTACACATATCTCTGCTATTCTCTACGTACGTATATCTAGGGTCCATTCAGCTTACAGACTATGCACCTACGGCAGTTAATAATACGTTAACTGTTTCCATTGAAGAA
Organism: Clusia tigrina; assembly: GCA_920105625.2. Lineage (NCBI taxonomy): Eukaryota > Metazoa > Arthropoda > Insecta > Diptera > Clusiidae > Clusia > Clusia tigrina. Next base: position 35,801,354 of record OV050033.1, on the reverse strand, counting down.
GTCGCTGTTTAGCTACACTAAAACCTAAAGAAGTGAGGGACTTATACACAGGTACTCGTCCCCTCCTAACTATTTCGTCTTTGGGTTTAGATCGAGCAGTTGTCTCGCATCTGTACGAAGCCTGTATTTACAGCAAATTTAAAACTCTGTCCCATTTTTAACATTTTTGCAATATTCACAAATACAATACGAACTAATTTTAACACAAGTATGTGAGAAGTGTATAAACAAAGATTGAGATGGGTCCGACTTAGACATATCGTGTTATCTGCGTGTGGAATTCAGACAAGCAAATCTGGAGTTGGCTGAAAGACGGACGCTCTGTTGGCAGCGATGCCCAACAATAGGCCATGATGGTGAACCTGTGGAAGAGAGTAAATTACTTATCATACATTATACCGCTTGCAGTCTTTAGCCGGCTTACAATTCATCGGGGCAGTTGTACGGTTGTGCCAGACGATAGCCATCCTTTAAGTAGTGCTCCATTTCGTATGGATCAATCTCGGCATAGGGTAACTTGCCTAGTGTGCACATCTCCCACATGAGCACACCGAACGACCACACATCACTGCCCTCATTGTAATGCTTCTTTTGAATAGCTTCGAGCGACATCCATTTGATAGGACGATTCTCGCCGTCACCCAAGCAATTGTAATCACCGGGAAAGAGGTCGCGACTCAGTGAACTATCTGCCAGCTTCACGCGCAACTGATCATCGATACTGCAATATCAAATGAGAAGAAGAAAGATATGTATATGGTGAAAATTTGAAGAATTATTTTCTATTTGAAGCTCTTAAAAAGTACAGAATAAAATTCCTGAGGATTTAAAACAACTGCGCTCTCAGTTGCACCCTTACTTTGGTGTATAGTTTCTGGTAACCCACGGACTATTTGCTACACTATCGAATTTCTGTGGGTGCCTGGACTAAAACTACATATAGGCCAATTCATACACATTACACCCGACAATGAAAACAGACATTTTGCTCAGATGATATCATAGACTTTTATTCACTATGCAGCGCAGGCTGTCATCTCTATCATCATATCTCATCTTATCATCGAGCCGAACGTGATATCTTGAAACGAAACTGAAGCTTAGAAACTACAGGCAGCTTACGCAACTTCAGAAGTCCCGAAAAAACTACGCGACATCACAATAACACCACCAACTTTACCTTTATAATGAAATGGATATTTTGTTTCAATATGTGGCCGGACAATCAGTTTCCTGTAAATATCTACACTATCTTTAGGCCTAACGTGGTATTTATATATAACTTCTTCTCGAGAGGAGGCAAAGTCGTATGATGACTTAAGCCCCACCTAAAAATCTTGAGTCTAAAATTATCAATAATTATACAAACGCTCCTTTACTCTATTCGAATTAATTACTAATCTCTCACTATCTCATGTCCCAAAAAGTTACGTTTTAGGAGCATTATTCTCAAAATATATCAATAATATTAGAACTTACTCTTACATACTCATATATAGGAATTGAATGGACACTTACACGCAGTTCCTAGCGGCTACATCCTTATGGATCACTCCGTGGTTGTGCAAATGCTCCATAGCCATAGCCAGCTGCGAGGACATTAGCACGGTTTGAATGGTCGTCACACTGCGCGCATATGCCGGCTCCTGCAGGAACAGTTTCAGATTGCGCGTATTATTCCCAGCAGGGTACAGAACAAAGGGCGTTGAGTAATCCTCAGTCGAAACACCGAGTACGGAGAGTATGTTAGGATGCGAGGCGTCGTACATCATCATGCCCTCTTGCAGTAGCAGCGCTATCTGCATTTGGTTGGCATGCTGCGCCACGGTCTTAACCAAAATCTCCTGGCATTCACTGTAAGTGCCTTTATAGATGCGTCCAAAAGTGCCCTCCTGGACAAGGCTGGACAGTCGGATGCGACATTTCTGCACTGTGAGCTCATTTAAGCGACGACTGAATTCCTCCGGTTCGTGCTCATATTCACGAAATGGGCGTGTTAGCGTAGCGTATGTAGGTGTAATGGTCGATGGACACACATAAATGGAATTATGTGCCGTGGACGAGATGGTGGGCAGACGTTGGAAACTCGAGGTCTTTATCAGATGCACGCCATGGTTTTGACGTTTCGTTGGCCCTTTGGCGCAATAGGCGATAAGAATGAGTGAGGCCACCAGTACCAGAGCCAAAATGCCACCTATTATTAGTGTAATCCAGCCACCAGTGGGCGGTACTATTGTCTCCTTTAGCATAGGATCAAATTCGTTCAACACTCCAGCCAGTCCGCCGCCCAAATCATTCTTTGACATGGAGTGCTCCTCATTTGGTGTATGTCCGTTGGCATCATTGCTCGCACCAACTGCACTGGCACCATGCAAGTTGACCCCAGCCCCTTCCGCATCATTGGCACCAGAGCCCACATTGTGCCCGTCGTCCTGTGGCCCAGCCAAACAAATTTTCTTGCGTCGAAACACCAAGTCCGTGATGTTATTCGTCTGTCGATCCAATATTATCTCAATCGCAATAGTCACCTCCACCTCGGCATCAAGAGTACCCGAGCATTTCATGCCGACAGCGAAGGTCTGCGGCTCCAGTGGAATTTCACCGATGCGCGAAATATTCAACGTCGGACGTGGCAGCACTGACGGTTCCGACGTGATTATGTTGACGCTATACGGCAGCGGGTGGTGAGCCAAACTCTGCCATGTGAAAGATATTTCGTTGACATTCGCCGGCACAGGCACGGCAAAGTTGAGCGCATAATCGTTAACTTGGCCATCGCGCACATAGTACAGTTCGGCAGAGACACCTGCAAAGAAGGCGATAACGTGGACATTATTCAATGCGATGAGCCTACTACAATACTCAAAATGAAGAGTCAGAGGGGGTGGGGGTGGTGGTCATTTGACTCATAACAAGAAAGGAACGAATAAGGCTGCTGCAACGTAGTAGCTGCGAGTGGAATTATGACTTTGATGGGGCAGTGATATCATGTGCAATTTGATATGTCAGGCAGGCGGCTTAATGGTATTTCGAGCATAATGAATTGAAAGCATGGCTACGGGGTGCAGTATCATCAATAGGGCAGGGAGATGCCTTTCGGTGCCTACCTCATTTTCGGATTTCTAGTTGCATTCTGCTATTGTGCTCCGGAACAAAAGAGTGCGCAACATAGTGACCTGATACTCATTTGTGTAGAAGCTGGTGTCATATTGAAAAAATAACAGAATTTCGAACCCAAAAACGTGCGTAAAAAATTTGGACGCGTCATAGAATAGTTTTTAATGAGGAATAATTTTCATTTGATCAGTTTGTTCAATTTTGATATTGACTTTGTGATAAAATTCACACAAATTATTCCAACATTTCAGAGAGTCAAGAAGCTAATGTGGGAAAAAACCTTGTCAATGCTTTTTAAAGCAAATTACTGTGAAATAGAAATAGTGTCGTAAATTTTAAACAAGTAAGCAAAGATTTTGTGCTTCTTTACAAAATTCAGTGAGATAAAGTATTGGTATAAACCTAATTTCCGTAACAATATTTAAAACACCTCTAATGGGATGTTATATTCGAACATATATTCAAGCATAATTATAAGGAACAAAACTACCAACTTAGCAAATTTTACCCAGAAGTCGAGAGATTATCTAGTCAAAAGCAACATATGTTAACCCGGACTCCACTTTAATTAAACACTAAGTTAGATGAATAATTAGAGTCGTTTATATCAGAAAATTCCAACCAAGTCGTAACCAACAATTTGGGATCTATTATCAAGTACTTATGAGCAAGATCCCTCAACTTGATTCCTCCAAAATATATGAATTCCTGTCGAAAATTAGCCTGACAGAAGATTTATAGATGAGACTATCCTCATCTTTCAAATAAATAGCACCCTTAAATATATCTATCTATCTATTATCAAGTACTTCCGAAAGTAATCTTAAAAACACAAATAAATATTCAATGATTCAATTGATTCAATGAGGCTGATGAATAAGCATTTTTGCTAATGATTTGTCTTGTGTTGTGGAATAGCCCTCATCCTACAAGTTAGCAATCTGTACTATTATGAGGAGGTGAGAATACAGTTTATAAAGGAGAAGCGGCAAAGTAGAGCAGAGGGCATATAAAAGATTCAGAAAAGAGATGAGAAGGTAAAAAGTTAAATAAAATTATTATCAAATACAGATAATCTTGGTTTACTTTCTTACATAAGCACTTTAGATACCGATGTTGACTATACAACAAAACTCTAGAACATAACTTCTATCATGCTAACTTGGTATTATGCCTCCTTGAGCAGAATTCAGCGATTAATGTGTTGAGCATCATAATGAACGAATTAATGAGCGGAACCATAATGAACATACACAATTTGCTATAAGAAAGTCGCGTATGCGTAATTACGATAATTAAATTGATAATTAGATAAGTACGAGCACAAATTCCTCACTGGCTTAGTATAATGTAATACAAAAATATGTCTCTGACAATTTCGCTTAAATAAAATCAGTTCCATTTTACAGAAATTCACTTGAGAAGTTTTACTTTCTAGATTTATTTTCTATACAACAGTTCAACAAGTTTAACTTCTGCTTATAAATCACTTCTTACCACTGCTGGTTTCAATTCACAATTGGACTCACTCTTCCCAACGCGTGCACTTTTTATTTATTTGGGCAGCTTTCGGGATCAATCCACCCAACTCCAGCACCAACTGCATTAGAGCGATAGAAATAACATCATAGTCGAGTCGTAGTTTGAAATAGGAAACACAGCAGTAATAATATTTTATCACTAACATCATTAATGTCTAATCACAGATGATTACTCTACAATACAAGGCGTAGAGTTTTTAAGCCTGAATACACTACGTGCTAAGAAATTACCAGATTCTCTCAAGTATCTGCAAGCATTCATGCGATTCTTTGAAGTGAAATGCGACCTTGCTCTGAAAGTGTTACACAATAAAGGAGTTTCTTCACAGAGTGGGACTTGCTACAAAACTAGGAGGTGTGGGAAAGCCAATGGTGTTAAAATAAAATTACACAACAGTTTAATAAGTTTAATTTTAATTCGAAACGACTCCTTAGCACTGCTCATTTTAATTCCCAACTAAATACTGTGTTATGGGCGGCTTCTATATAGTCGAACACTGCTTTACAGAATAATTTCGAAAATATCAGGGCCCCATTTTAGGACAAAAAGAAACAACATTTCTGATGATTTATAGCATTAGCGAGAATTATATAGCAACAACAGCGATTATCAAATATAGGTTCATTGTAATGGTTATAATTCGATTTGCTCATAATTACTCATGAATACTGAACTGGCTATTTCGTCACATTACGCTTAACAAAATTCTATGTTAAATAGAATAATACCAGAGACATATATTTAAATTTAAGTATCTGATTCTAGGCTACTCTACAGAATGCTGGGAGTAATTTGTGCTGTATTCAGGGGTGGCGGAAGATGTGGTTACTATTAAGGTAGTACTAACCACTCGTATGGTACTACCCTGGGTGTTGTTACGTTTGTATATAAGTATGGTTGTGAGCGCCAATGACGAGTTGTTTGTTAAGGTTGAGCGACGATGAGCAACTGAACTTTTATTTTCAATATGTTATACAAATGACTGAAGAATATATATAAAGGCAGGGTTGCCAAATACTTAAATAAAACTGGATATCTTCCAAACTTCCCAAATCGCAAGCGTATCAGATGCCTTTCCCTGTTACCCTTCCCTACCCACACATTTCTACCCACTTACGGCAAAATACATTCCGGTGTCCCTGTGTGTTTTTCACAAAAGTTTCACATTCTACTGCGGAGGTTTCTGGGGCTTTCGGACAAATTCACAACATCAACAAGGCTACGACTAAAAATTCGACTTTTCCGTAAGTGATCTTTGTTACATTTATATACAAATATAAAGACCTGCACATTATTATTGTAGCCTACTGACAAGATTCAAACGACCGTTTGCTTTCGATGTTACTTCACAACTGACTCTTTATTCTATCTCCTTTGTTCAAGGTTCGTGAAATATATATATATAAATGAATGTTTCACCATGGATTGACTAGCTACATTATTTAGCTAACTCCCTACGCCATGCCCTGTAACAAAAAAGGAGTATACTAAGAAAGTGCAGTCAGACAGTGATTGCCCACTCCTAAAGAGAAGAGGGTCGTATGGAGATTTTTACACTTCCTGATCACGGTTACTTTCGGATTCACTTTTCCTAGTAACGCCACACATGAAAGTAAACCCATAATTCGAGATTCAATCAAAATTTATAAACCAACCGCACACGAAGACTATAAATCCGAGTGCTAAATATGGTCGCACTATATCAAGTGCCGCGGCTATCTTAATATACAGCCTAATTTACAGTATTAAGTTGTATGCGGTCAATGTCATTTTCGTTTAACTTGCACGCCCATTTAAGTATCGACTGAATCGCAGTTACTCTAATCCGACTTTGGCCTTCTGCACAGGCTCTAATTGCAATCGCGGCAAAGCAAGTATCAGTGCAAAATGGGCACAGACTTGCAATGCCCACAAAAGCTCTTTATTATGGGCTGCTCCGCCCCTGCTTGCGTGCAACTTGCGTGCATGTCCAGTTCACATTGGCATTGTTTTTGTTGTAATTACAATTGGCAGCGACACGTAAGCGAGACGCCAATTATGCACTTTACAGGATTCTAATTCAGCGCCACATGGTGTTGACACCATGCTCGCCTGCTCACTAACAACTGGCACCAGACCAACGCGGGCAAACGCAACGCACCGCACTTTAGTTTGTGTGTGTGTGTGTGTGTGTGTGTGAGTGTGTGCCTGTGCGAGGCTGGGTAATTTAAATTTTAGCGTGTGGCCAACAACTGAAATTACAGCATTGGACTTGGGCTGGTGGCCAAGTAAAAATGATTGTACACCGACCGTCCTGCTTGGCGCAAATTGAATTGTCGCTGAGCACGCCCTTTGGTTGTCTGCAGGGGGTGGGGGAACTGTTTTCAATTCGCCCGAAAACGACATGCCGCTATAAAATTGAATTATTTTGGCCTGGTTTTTTTTAACTTTTGTTTAGTTTTAGCAAATTGTCAACTACAAGAGTAGCAGGGACGCAATTTTACTCCTTTTCCCCAGTTTTCATTCGCAATCAGAAGCGCTCTGAAAGTCAGAGGGAAAAAAAGCAGCCAGCCAATTTTTCCAATCGCAGCCAATTTGGTATGATTGTGTAATACAGCCATTGCCATTGCCATGGCCATTGACTGGAGAGGGAGCACATTACACTAAAACAACAAACATTCAAATAAGCCTAAAAATGTCCTTTCAGCACATTTTGGGATTTTTTCCGGCACTGTGGTTTCTATTATTTTTGCAAAATGCCAGCGCATGTGCCCCATTTCGGCCTCCTCTTCTTCCCGGCTACAGTTGTTGTAGACAATTCCCTGCTCCACCTTTTTGCGTGTTTACATTTGGCAACTGCCGCACCAAAATGTCCTTGCTGCTGTTGTTGTTTCTGCAGTTACTGGCATTGTAATGCGGCAGCAACTCGTTTATTGAATTCTCACACCACACTCCCCGCACTCATTGCGGCTACATATCATAGTCAAATAGTCTATATTTTTTTACCACATGGAAATCCCTCCCGAAAATGTGAAAACTAAATGCCAATAATGTAACAGCGCTGTCGATGCCGCTGCTTCTGCTGCTGCCGCTGCCGCTGCAACGCCATCTAGCAGCATTGACATCAGCGCCGTGCCAGTGACAGTGGCAGTCGCAGTGGCGAAAGCATCCATCAGAATCTGCTGATAGCAGCAAAAGCACAAATCAAATAAAGCAAATTGAATATGCGATTCAACCAGCATCAACAGCAATAGCAGCAGCAGAAAACCTATGCTGTGCTTCAGTCGACAATGCGCCAAGTGTCCTCCTCCAACTCCTCCTACTCCCACTCCCACCGAATGTGTGTGTGTGTTGGGGTGTGTGACGCAAATCAAAATGTCCCGATAAAAGAATTATCTGTGTTCGAGCTGGATTATCCCTACTTCTGTTTCTGTCCTCTCGCTGCGACTGACTACTGGGCGGTCGCCGCCTCGGCAGAGCAGTGGCAGTGCAACACAAAATCAAACGGTATCCTTGCGAAAATAAAATTAAGCTCCATTTTACTAGATACTTGTGTGTGTGCCTTTCTGATTTCATTTCTCCTTCCATTTCATTTTCTTTTCTATTCTGCTTTTTCTGCTTTTGCATTATTATCTTTTGTGAAGTTTTGATAAGGATAATATTGGATTTATTTTGATTTCTTGAATTGTAGAAGTGCATAAATTTCCTAGTTCGAATCAGTAAGTAACTCAACTCACTCACCCATCCCACAAGCGGAAGCACCTGGATTCCAGTGTTTGACTTTTGAATTATGGTTGAAAGGCAGTTTATTAGGAATCATATTGGAGAGCATATTTTAAAAGGCATTGAATTCGAAATTGAACTTCCTGAAGGGCTGCTAAATTATTTTCCATTTCATTTCAGGTTCAAGTAAGTTTTAATAACATTTCATAATAAATTTCATTTGAAATATAAATTTAAATGGTTGCGGAGAGTAATTTTATCCTAACAGAAAAAAGGGATTACACAGAAAAAGGGATTACGTAGAAGGACACAGCAGCTGTGTTTTCACTAAACCAACTTAAGATGAGATTCCTTACAGCTACTGATAAACTTAGCATCCGCAGTATTCCAAACTGTGTCTAGTAATACTTAAACCGGGTTCGAACTTTACGCAGCCTGATTTTGCAACCCGTTTTGTCCGTTTCGAATATTTGGAAGTGAAGGAAGTGTGAAAAACAAGCGTGTAGTGCTGAACTGATGAAACTACCACATTCTTGGTTCGCATTTTGAACATATTCTTGCTTTACACCTGAAAAGGAGTCATTTGCAAGTAAACATTAAACTGTTGCAATAAATTTACCCGTGTAACTAATTGGATTTTCAATAGGTACATTTATAAATTGTATTTTAATAGAAACGCACCCTTAAATTGTTTTTAAGATCAGGCAATTCCAAAACCTTAGTCAAAGTTTACATTTTTTCCTTGGTGAAGTTCACGAACGAGCAACGTTTAGCAGTTATTAAAAATTACTACCGAAATTCTGAGTCGGTGGTCGCAACTTCAGTTCAAAATGTGTCAAATCAGTCAAATCCACACAGTTCATAGAAATTGGGAATCTCTCAGTCCTCGTAGTGGCGAATTTTGCTTAAAGACCTTGGCCTGCACCTTTGCAAGATCAACATAAGACGCGCCGACACTTCTCCGATTGGGCTCTGCAAAAGTTTGAAGAATGTCCTGAATTTAATCGAAAAATAATCTTCAGCTACAAAGGATGATAATAGCCTTGTCTATAAGCAAAATACGCTTTATTGGATAGCAACGTACTCACATGTATTTCAAGAGACTCCATTGTATCCATAACAAGTGGCCGCGTGGTGTGAATTTCATGCCGGAGGTGTCATTGGACCGTATTTTTATGCCGATGAAAGTGATCGCCATGTTATGGTCAATGGTCAAGTTCGCTATTGTGCCATGTTGGACGACTATTTTTGGCAAGAAGTGGATGGAGTTAACATCAGGGATGTGTGGTTTCAACAAGATGGCGCCACATCCCACAGCTGCTCAAGCAATTGATCGATTGAAAGGGAAGTTCGGTAATCGTGTAATCTCGAGAAATGGTCCGGGCAAATGGCCACCTCGCTCATGCGATCTAACGGCGTTGGATTTCTTTTTATGAAGGTTGTTGGCTTGTTCGCATAAACCAACGGACCAACAAACTTCATAAAAAGAAATCCAACGGCGTTCAATTGAAGAGGAGCTCAGGAGCAATATCGAACGCGAAATTGGCAACGTTCCGGCTGATATGAGTGGAAGAGTGGAGTAAAAATTGGCTCCAAAAAATCGATCGCTGCAAACATGATCGCGCTGGTCATATGAATGAGATCGAATTCCACACTCAAATCTAACATGTGTACTTCAATTGGGATATACTTCAGTCTATTATCTGAATTATTCAGTGTATTATTTAAATACAAAATTGTTATGTCCTTATTGAAAAACTTGTTATTATTTAAGGAAATTAGCTGTTAATTTGAAGTTTTTTTAATAAAGCGAAATGATCACATGAAGGATTTGGTTTACTTCACATCATACAGTAATCGATCTATTAACAATAAACATATTTTTATAGTTCTTTTTCATGTTTTTAAAACAATGGTTTTTCACACTTCTTGGTCTTTAAGGTAAACAATTTTGAAGTTATTAATATGCTCCCCCAAAGGCCACTAAAAGATAAATGTATCCTAAATGCAGACACCAGTACCCAATAGTCGGAATTTTTAGTGGGAGCTTCATTCAACCCTTCGGTTGATCAATTAATAACATTTTATAAAAAAACTGTTTACAGATAATAATGCTGTGAAACGTATATTAATAATGAATGATAAACTAAGGATAGGAGTGTGTTTTATTACAGATTTCCCAAACGATATAAAGTCAAATGATTGAATAGGTGTAGCCAAATCTTATATATTTGTTCCGATTTATAGGTAATTTAGGTAACTCTCAAGCTTTCCTTTACCTCATTCTTCCTCCCTTGAATTCAATAACCACATACAAATAGTTAATACACTCCTAAGTTCTTGAATGCTAATTTATAATACTTTCTCGAATCACTAAAGTCGCTTTGATTCAAAGAGACGATGAAATTTACTTTGGTAAAATAATCTTTAAATCGTGTATAATACTTTTTTAGTGTATATATAGAATAATGCTTTCATTAGTGGCAATGAACATTCTAGTTTATTGTAGTACTCGTCCTGCTCAGTTCAATAATAGACTCAAAGAAAGGCAGCACGAAAAAGTTTTGAGCCATCTACATACATATACATATACGAGTACATAACGTATACATAATCATATAAATATACATATACATATATATATATATATATATATATATATATATATATATATATATATATATATACATATACCTATACATATATATATCCATATATATATATACATATTCATATACATATACATATAAATAATCATATACATATACACATAGCGAGCATTACCCTCCAACTCCTTAAACTCCAATTAGATAGCGATACAGAGGAGTTACCCAGCCGTAGTAATAACACTTTAATTAGGTATTGTGGCTCATAATCATGTTCGTCGCTCGTCACACTAGTGTGTAGACCCCATTTGGTATAAGCAATAACTGAATCAATATAAATAAATGACTTTGACTCATAGTACAATTTGGGAACTTGTCGCAATTTCTGCCACATCTGAAACTAAAGAATTCTTTGTCCACATGACAGTCAAAAGTTTCAAGAAAAAGTTTTTATAATTTTTCAGGCTCTAGCAGAGCAAAACAAACCACAAAGGACACACCAGTGCTGGCTCAATTTGGCCTTTAATGCGTACCTCTTACCTCTCGAAGGAATGTAAACAATGCCACAAAACAGTGCCGCAAAAAGTTTCATGCATTAAACAAAATATTGAAGTAATAAAACTCTTAATAAACCAATTGGGAAATATTGGGGGGAAACACAAGGCAGCGAGAAGGGGAGACACCATCCCCGCCACACTTGCGATAAGAGTAAAACGCGTCAAGCATTTTGCCACAAATAAATAAAATCAACATGAATAATGGCATTCAATTATGAATAAATTTGCAGGATATATAGCAGGGCGAGGATATATGTGTGTGTGCTTTTTTGTTTATGTGTAAGGAATTGAAAGGACATAATGCGCGCTCATAAAGTGCTCATCAAGCGACGCTGACTGTGTCAGTGACTGCCTGACAACCTGCCTGCCTGACTGCCTGCCTTCCGTCATCGTCTTCAGTCTGCTGCCGTTGTCAATTGAAGTGCTGATGCGGAAGAATAAAGATAAAAAATGAGCTACGGCAGTCGTTGTAAGACAAATCAATGCAGGTGCCACAACTGCCTGCCAGCCTGCAAACCAGCCTGCCAACCAGCCAGCCAGACAGCTGCCTACCCGTCAATGCTGTGCTGTGCTGCCATTGCAAAAGTCAGGCCACCAGGCCAACGTGGCTGGCATTGCCGCAAGCAAAATTGATGATCCCCATAAGCTGCTCATTCATGTCGCCGAGCCGTGTTGTGCCGTATGCGCGTCTGCATTGAACTGAAGCTAAACAATTCCATGTTCAAGTTAAGTGTCGCTCGCTCCGGTGCAGTCATAATAAATCGACCTCAGCAAAATGATTCGCAAAATGATATGAAACGAAATCAAACAAAATCAAACCAAATAAAAGCAAATCAAACGAAAGGAAATCAAATGAAAATGTGCGACATTTTTATTGCGAAGCGACTTTGCGACTTGACAGGTTCGGAGCGCTGAAGTTGCCACCCCCGCATGATGCAGTTCAGAACAGATTTAAGTTGAACTCTTAATAGGCTTACTTCCTTCCTTCGTACCAATTTGTACAGAAAATTGAACAACATTTCACGCTGCCATAACTTCCTTACGCGCACACGGTGGCGCATTGTAGCCGCTGCACCATTAGTCTCAACTCAGCGGCGCGTCCTTTCAAGTGTGCGGCCACCAGACACGGAAAGCGAAGAAGATGTTGAAAAGAAGCCAATTCGTAAGCGGCTAAAGTTTGGCTGGCTGCGGGTCTATTATTGGTGTATTAAGACCAACTCAATTGAAAGCGGGGTTATCAATTTATTTTCTTTCTATAAGGATAAGCAGCTCAGATCTGTGATTGTGTATACGGACAATTGTGCTCCTTTCGTATGGGTTTTAATTTATGTTGATGATTTCTAAATAAAGATTGCCCGATAATAACGTAAATACTGAATGGAGAAGAGCTAATCCTGTACGCAAAGCAAAGCTCAGACGGCGAAAAATGTTTAGTTACACATTAGACAGTTTTTGATTATTATATGACCCTAAAGAGGGAAAGATGACTGTTGTCTGATTTGAATATAGTATTTTCAGCATTACGTATGTGAATAGATTTCGCCCGACAATGTTTCGACCTAAACTCCTTCTGAACTAAAAATCTTTAGAAAACCTTTGTAGGGTTTCTATCCAGATATCGTCGGATTAATTTGTGGTCATTTGGAACGCGACTAATTATACATATCGAAGTCTGGCGAGTTGGGATTCACTCCCTTAATAGAATAAATGAACTATAATATGATGCGAAATGAGATTGTTCATGCTTTGTATATAGAATATACTCATATATTCCCAATCCTGATACAATATAGGCTTTAACAATATGCTTACAATGTTGGGCGTTCAATGGCACAACGAACATAGTTAACTGTGCGCTTCCTGGTGGCAACATTTCTATCAAATTTACTAAATGACATGTTTATTATGTGTCTAATGACATGAGTATCACACCTAATAACTCTGAGTGGATCCTAAAATATTTGTATTTAATGAATATGGTCATAAAATAATACTATTAAAATCTAAAAGTAACCACAACAAATCTACCACCAACAAGAATAAAGAAGTTATAGAAAAGAAATGTCTGTCATCCAACATAAGGAGCAGTGAAGACACGTCAGTTCCGCACACAATAAATCAATGAGATTTATGTTATTAGTTAAAATTTTATGTGATGAGTTACACAGCAAAATTGAAGGCAATAAGAGGGCCAATGAGCTGACATGAAAAGGCTTGGCAGAAACCAACCAAGTGTTTTTCTTCATGGAGGTGGGCGTCTTTAATCTTTGTTAAGGGAAATACATATAATCACTTCCTACGCAGGGCTCAGGGGAGGTTCAATAACACTGCGACATGTGCCATTTCGAGAACGATGGGGCCTAATTACAGTGCAAGAAGAACGAACCATCTTCTTATTAAAGCAAGACACACTTTTAGGGCTGATGAGCTAGCACGAAGATGCTCATCGATCATGTATTTTGCTATATGGACGTGGGACTATTGTTAAGGGAAACATTTATAATCACTTCCTACGCAAGACTCGCGAGATGTGGAAAAACACTGCGACATGTGCCATTTCGAGAATTATGTGGCCTAATTACAGTGCAAAAGGAACTAACCATCTTTTCAATAAACGAAGACACACAATTAATAACTTTATAGCTGTCTGCACGGGAAATTGGACTATCGACCCGCACGCTTAAAAAATGGGCATTCCATTCCTCTTTACAGGAGCTGCTTTGACCCATAAGAGAGAGAAACAGTTGTCCACTTTCTTTGTGATTCCACGGCCGTCGCTCGCATGAGATTCAACTTTTTGGGAAATCCTTTTCTAGAGAGTCTGGTGTTAGACAATAGATTGTAATTCATAGGATATCAACATAGTTAGGCTCGCGAGGATATGGCATCAAAAAGGCTCTATTGGTAATTGGGACGACCCGAGGGGTTTCCCGCCATTTTACCTACCTACCTATCTGATTTTACTCATCTACCTATGAATGAGACACTGTATCTACAATCACTGCTTACACAAAATTAGATTAAATAGAAATGTTGCTACTACGAGCATGAAAAAGCAGCCCCAATCACATCCGAGTCATCTAATGAAAAGCTTAAGCGTATGAAGTCCTACATGAATTGTGGCAAACCCCAAAGGGCGGAGAATGGAGATAAATGGCAATAGAACCAGAGCCCGATTTATCGTAAATCCTAAGTAATTGTTAGTTTAATCATTTTGTCTGACTTTTAATTTTAATAATATTTGCTCAATCGGAAGCGCTTGAATGGCATTAAGCCAATTTCTCTGCAAAATGAAATAATGAATTGATGTGACTAAAAGGCTTATTTATGGAAATCAGAAAAATTAATTTATGCATGGCAAAACATGAATGAGGAAATTTTTTTTTATATTCAAAATAAAAGAAACTAAAACATAATCCGAGAGAGTTGCATAAATGGTAAAATTGACGATAACAAATGCGTAATAGCGACATTGAAACACGTTGGAATTTTACAAAAAAGTTGGGCAATTTAATACGGATTAATTTTCGAAACAAAATTTGTTCAAGTATCACACCTGCAATTGGAATAACGAAAGATGCAATGCAATATGGGACACTGTATGCAAATATGTTGAGAAAAAGCAAGAATTTGTGGAAGCAATAAAAACTCGAATCTATGATCTGCCAGTGTTTAAAAGGTCATTATTGTTTGACTATACTTACAATGACCATCAAATCAATTTGTCGATTCTGATGTTGTAAATTGTAGAGAAAAATTAGTTACTTAGTTGTGTATAATACGAGCATCTTGTTACTAAAATTAGTTAATATCTTATAATTCGATCACTGGATTTTACCAAGATACACAAAAGATTAGATTAGCGCGCTAAGGGTTGCTAGCGCCTTTCGGACAGCTTCGGATGATGCCATTTGTGTGTTATCAAGTCAGCCACCAAACGACCTGCTTGCATATGAAATGCAGGATTTGTATAGGAGAGCGGCAAGACCAACGGCTGCAGATAAGCTTGAAATAAGACAGAAAACCATGCAACAATGGGAGCAAAGATGGGAGCAATCCAGCAGAGGCCGTTGGACATTCCGACTGAAACATAACATCAACGAATGGTACTCGCGCAAACACGGCGAGCTTAGCTTCTATTTAACGCAGATGCTTAGTGGCCACGGGTGCTTCAAGGAATACTTGCACAAATACAAATACGACGATGACCCGTTTTGTCAAAGTTGCCAGGCAGAGCAGGAAGACGCGCAGCATGTACTTTTTCATTGCCCGCGATTTGACGAGAGCAGAAACAAACTTGAACGCTGTCGTAGGAGAACAACCAGCAGTGGCTAATCTGGTATCGCATATGTGAGAAACCGTGACTAAATGGGAGGCAGTTTGTTCTACAGTATCCATTATTCTGCGTAACACTAAACGCGCCCAAGCCAGCTCAATGCTGAGGAAAACGTCAATAAGGGTGAATCAAGGAGTAGGACTGAAAATCGCCAGACCTAAGACTGACGATTGAGCGGTAACGCTCGCAACGGCCTCTCGACGTATTACCTTAAGGTGAAGTCCCGAGAGGATAATCCGGCCGGACGTCGGGGTGAATTTAGTGGGTTAAGGTCCCACACTACATGGGTTTTTGACGGCTTTACACCCCGTAAAAAAAAAATTAGTTTGCTAATTTAGTTTTAATTAAAGTAGTTTATTATTATTATTATTATTAATTACAATTAAAATTATAATTAAGAAGGTGTAGCTGCCAGGGCTATCGGCTTGAAAGTAGTTTAATTTAATAACAATTCTCTTAAGAAATAATAGCAGTCATCATAACTTTCATATCAGGATTATCACTGCTTTCAAATCACGACTAAACTGAACTATCAGTTTATGCAGCCTTTTGATGGTCAGACTCATTAGTGCAAACAGGATAATCATTCCATTTATGCCTCATAGTATGGCAATATCAATAATTTGGCATATAGCATTAGGGAGAACAAGATCAGATGTTAATTTGAATGTTTGCGAATTGCCTAATTTTTTTAAGTATAAATCAAGTATTTTGCTTTAATTGAACACATATTACAATAAAAACATATCCAGAAATTACAAAATAGAGATCCATATAGGACCCAATATATATATATATATATGTATGAAATTCCAGCTAACATCACCATATAATTATATCATAAAATATCTTTTGCAGCCAAGACTGGCAAAACATGTTTTTGCATGCCACGCAAAACGAGCTAAGAGCAGAGGAGAGAAGGAAGTTTCAGTTAAGTTTAATGAAAAATATTGAATAGAAGAAACTCCAGTTTCCTCTTTCATCATTGTGGCCAATCGAATCGAATCTTTGTTAAACAATGAACTCATTTTAGAACAGTTCTACACACATACCTCATTTTCCACTCAAAAATAGAAACTTACTTTGTATCAATAAGTTTACATTTTTTTTTTTTTGTATGCTAATGGCACCTTTCTCATCCCCCTCCCCCCAAATAAATTGCCGCACATTTTGTTACAATGTCCGGAATGAAGATAATCGAATGATTATATTCTGAAGTAGTAACCATGTTTCACAGCTCTACTACTTTCGGCAAGGGTTGAAGTCGTCATTTCCATTCCCCCCTTAAGGGCACATCAGTTTACTGAAGTTCAACAAAAGAAGGAAAACAAATAATTACCCCCTCCCTGCACTTTGCATTCGTTTTCTGAACTACAAGTAAATTTATATGTATACAAAGATAATTAAATTGCGTTATTCTGTAAACTCGCAAGTGACAAAATTAAAAGTGTCAAAGAGACACAAACTTCATAATAAAATTCTAAAAGTATCTGTCAACACGTACCCTTAATTAACAACAAAAATAATCATAATAATTCTACAACAAAATTACAAATAACAACAACAAACACAGCCAGCGCAGCAACAACAACGAAGTAATTAAAAACTTTTGAAGACGAAACACTCGTAAGTCAACTCTCGGAATCCGGAATAAACAAAAATTCATGCACAGAAAAAAACTGAGAACTTGCATGAGAGACTCCATTATAACAATACACGCCAAGTCAGAATATATGGAGAAGAAAAATAAAAGAAAATTCGAAGAAAAAATCGTAAAAAAGGAAATTTGAAATTTCCACATTAAGCCGGTCTCTTTCCCATTCTCCATACTGCGCTCCACTCCACTTGTATTTTGGGAATTGAAAATCGCTGACTGTAAATGGGCTCTAAAAGGCATGATTAGCCTAAAGAGACAGCAAGCAGCAGCAGCGACAATCAGCACAAACTTTGACTCATTATTGTCAATTGCCACGCAATCAGAGTGGAACCCTTTCCGCCCCTTCCCCATAATTTCCGTTGCTTGCTGCCTGCCTTTCCGCCTTCGGAATTGATGCTTTGTTCTCAGCCATTTCAATCATTTTTCATTTATTTCGCATTTCACAATTCGCATTTCGCCATACGAAAGCCGCTGCCATCAAGCGAGCTCCCGAGTAATCCAATAAAACTTTACGACAAATGATGCGCGCCGCCTTGGAATCGCTTTCTAAGCAGTGAGCTCGTAAAAGGCAAACCTCCACTTTTAGGAATTCAAAGGAGTTGTACGCGTAAAAAACCGTGTTTCCAATCCCACCACTCGCATTCTGCCCGGCCCTTCGTGGATGTGGAAGGGTGTGTATGCATGTGTGTGTGTGTGTCCCTCTTTTGAAAGAATTTCACTTCTGAAATTATCTCCACAGGCAGCGCAACAGAACAAGGGAAAATAAAAAGTATTGTCGTGAACGGCAAAAATCAAAAAATTGAAAATTTGAAAAGAAAAGAAATTACGACGTGTCTGCCACCAGAAAAAAGTTTCCAGCCAGCTTTAAGGAAATCATTCTTTTTGTTGCAAGACAGAAAAAATGTTTGGCTGACATAATCAAAGCTTCCTTTTCCGGTTCCGGACTTCTGCAATCGCATGTGCTCAAAGAGCAATATGGAAATTTACGAACTTTTGGCCAACATGGGCGAAAAACAAGTCAAGGTGGTGTTGTGGATTTCTCGTTTCGCCAAGCAGGAAAAGTGAGCCTATGCCAAGGAGACTACTCCCATGTAAGAATGAAGAGTTCGTAAAAAAGAGATAAAAATGATGATAGTTCGAAGTAACCACAGAATTAAAGCAATGTAAGGGAGTATCAACTATTGCCAGGCTGCAGAAATCGGGTTTGGTCAATAATAAATTTTTATCCCTTTCGCTGCTTATGGACCCAAAGCTTAATCTTAGTCGACGTGCTCACAAAAATAGTTCGAACTAAGAAATCAATTTTGGTCAAAGATCCACATCCATATGTAGGTATATCCCTAGAGCATATGTATGTTTCACAATGTCTGATTTAAGAGTCTTAAAAAGGAGTAGCAACTGCGTTTTGTTTTGTTCTCCAAAAACAAACTTTGTCCAAACATATTGTTTCCCTTAAATTCGACTTAGAATCTCTCACTTTATTTATAGACTTTAATGGTCCTCCGCATAGATTCGTAGACTTACTGCCGATGTTAAAGCATAACTCTTCGATTTAACACCGATTTAGTAGAGATCATTATATTATGTATTATACCTTACACCACAATTATAATTATTGAGTCTACGAGGATTGGGAAGAATGGGAGCCTCCGACGGGGACAGCAACAATTTAGAAAGAACCACTTCAACACCATGTCCTGGCGGAATTTGAAACCGCGTCTGCACGATTGCAAACTTTCTATGCTTACAACAAGACCGGCTTCTCTAGCAATAGAGATAATTATTTTGCATATTAATAACCCGTTCTCCAATTTATGCGACTCTTAAAGCTATTCTATATAGACAATCCGTGTACTCTCTTATCGTCCAATTACTGCTGATATTGCTGTGCATTTCATTTGTGCTTTGCCTTAAAACAATTTCTATACTTTATTGTTTGGATTGGTTGGACTTTTCGCACCCCAAAAATATTTTAAATTTATAATCTTTCATACGTTCGCCTCAGTTCAGCCCCTCGCCTCGTGCGCACAAAAGTTCACAACTACAAAACTACTTCCCAACTAAGGCAGATCACTGTAGCCATATTTAAAAATTGCTCCCACTCATGGTCGCGCTCATGCCCTCCGCCTGCCCTTAGGCCGCCTCGTACAAGGCGGGCGCGCACACATTTTCCGAGTATTATTTTAACATAAATTTTTTATGTGAATTGAATCCACAAATCTATCCGCAAACCAAGTCTCTCTCCCTCTGCTTGGTTCTCCGCCACTGCTGCTGCCACTGCGCTCGCAGCCCATAAATCCCGAGATGTCTTTTGACACATGAATATGTGCAGCATTAAAACTGCCAGACGACATTATTTTTATTATCATACGGCGAATGGGTGGGCTGGGGTTAGCTTAGGCTAGTTCCCATTACGCGAGTACATGTGTACGCACATAAACAAAAGCGAAAGCGCCGGCCGGGGTCGAGAAGGAGTTGGCGCTTTGTTCGGCATATATGTACACAGGGTGTGGAGTGCGGTTGGGGCCGGGAAGGGCATGGAAGGGATGCGTGCGCGTTTTTCTCTGTTTTGCTTGTATGAGAAAAATGGAGTCTTGCTTTATGACTTCGTCGCCGCTAATGCTGCCGCTGATGTTGATGCTGCTGCTGTTGCTGCTGCTGCTGCTGACGCTGATGTTGCTATTGATGTGTTTTTAGATCATTTATACACATTTAGTGTTGGTTCATATAAGGCTGGCTTTTCTATTTTTTGTTGTTGCTGCCTCTAATGTTGTTGTTATTTTTTATTATGCGCATAATGAATGTGCCATATAGAAATACCCTAGTCACATATATGCTTAGGCTAAACTGTAAACGACTATACGCAGAGCTGCCTCATATTAATGAATGCCTTTGAATATTTAGGACATTCCTTGTGCATTTATTAATTCCGGGTGACGACAGATAAATATGGGTAAACAGGAAAACGGAAATATTATCCCCTAACCGCATAAGTAAGAGTCACAATTTATTGTGCGCTTTGGAGTACACTGAATCTACTCGCAACTCATTTAAAGATGTAATTCGAATGCAATGAACTTACGTTGGCATTAAAGCTTCTTCAGCGATATGTGAATGACGAGTTCACTTGAACCCTTGTAAGGCGACGATTCACTGGTCTTGCAGTTCAAGTAAGTAAAATCATCTACGGGTGTTTAATTAATTAGACCAAATAAGCAAAGACAGTGAGAATAGCCCAATATCCTGGTGACTCTGAGAAAGCAGACCAATTATAACCCAAATTACCCATTTCGTGCAGATGCTTCTGAATGAAACTATAAACACCAAAATGCATTTGTATAACGCTGAAATAAAACACACAAGTTTTAAATTCACTGTAGTCTCAGCTAATTCCCTAATTGAAGGATTTAATTTGAATCCATTTTGCATTTAACTTTTTGAATGGTTTAGGAATCCATTAGAGCGGAACTGTTCAAATCGCATTTATTGGAAAAAAATAGTCGCTGAATCCAAAATCAGATTTGATCAGTTTGACCAAAAACAACAAAAGAGAGCGCAGATGAGCTGACCCGCTCTCGATGAACATGAACCGACTCCGGTTCCTGTCCCAGTTGGTTCCATCAAGAGCAAGATTGGCAAAGATTTCTTGGTGAGTGCAAACACCCGATGGAGAAGGTTGGAAACCTGCAAGATCAGTAGAACACTCTGGCTGGACCACAACACAAAACAAATCCACAGAGTTAATTAGCAGAGGTCGTTGTGATGCAGCTCGGCTTACCGCAGTCATCGCAGGCCCCTGGAGCACTGGAAAACATGCGGCAGAAATAGGAATATGGTTCAACACCAGTTGTCGGGACTGCGGAAACCATTTAGAAGGGGAAACCGTGGAACACTTCCCATGTGCTTGCCCGGCCCTGGCCAGAAGAAGATGGGAAACACTAGGTAAACCAATTTTTCAAAAGAGATTTCATTGAAGAGATCGCGAGCTGCACGATAGTGAAAAGTCTCGCGTTCATAAATCTCTCCCACTGGCAACAACAATATTCCAATACAAACCAGAAGAGCGGTATCAAAACGGCGCACCTGCGGTAATTGGATGATGGGCCATCGCCGTTGCAGCAATCGGTCCCCATCGTTTCCCATTGTGATACCACCGCGTAACACTGTAGCTCTACTTTTGCTCGTCAAACCATTTTGAAGCCCTAAGCGCAGGATTTGTTGGACCTTCGCGACGGACAATTCCGTAAGAAAGATTTAACCTTATTTGCCTAAAGAGCCCGCTGTGCTTCTGGCTATAGCCGAGCAATTACCGAAGAGATGTTCCACAGTCTCCTCCTCCTCTTCATCTCTACAGCATCTGCAGTATTCATGAGAGAATACTCCCACCCTGAGAGCATGTCTGCCGAACAGCCAATGACCTGCAATACAAGCCACGACCTTAGAGATATCTTCTGTCGACAAGTCTCTTGATTTTTTCCTATCAAGTTTCGGCCACATTAGACTAGTCGTTAAGCAAAAGTTTTATCTTATCCTCGACCAGAGAAAGGTGGTGATATTACTTGACGGAAGAAATTTTAAAAATGTTAAAGTGATTTGATCTAGAATTGTACAATTATAGTTAGAGTTTTTAATTTGAATCAGAGTCTGAACTCCTCTGGCACTATAGTTAAATCAATCTAAGAAGAATATTAATAAAGTTCTCCCCGTGTTATCTTAAATGCTGCCAAGGTTCACCATATATTCTCTATATATAATTAAGTAACTCGAGTGTGTATTTAAAAATTTATTATACAGTTATATATTAAAATACTTTGCCTTATCGTATAACTTTAAGCAATAAATAAATTGAAATTGAATTGAAATTGAGTCTGGTTCGAATGGTTTGAATATTTTCGGCTGGTTTTTCGTGAAGAAGATTCTTCATTAAATTTACAGCATTTGCTTACTCGATTTTTGTATTCACGTCTTTATTGGTCTTAGCATTTCTGTCATAACACACAATGTTTCTTTGGAAAGTGTACCTATGAGTCTATAGGAGGTATATCTATTAAACTATAATGGTATTCTTTTCTTTAACTTTTTCTATGTATTCTCTTGTCTTGGTCAAACCGTCAGTAAACCATTCAAACAGGTTTCATTAACACTAATGCAGTCATTAAGTGCGTAAAGCATAGGTCAAATCCCACACTCCTTTCCTGTAGGGGAGTCAGTCGCATTAATAAATTGGCAACATTAAGGAACCTACTTCTTTAATTTCAAATTAATAATTGCGCAGAACCCGTAAACGCAGTAAATTTGTTCGTCAACAAAATTCTATTCGTAATATTAAACACTGGATTAAAAGTGAACTTTCCGCTCCATCTCAAAGGATATAATGGAACTGTCAGAATGCTCAAAATACCTATTTTCCAAACTTTTATAATTTGTAAAATAAATATTTGCTGTTGTTGTTGTTGTTGTTATTGTTTGGTTTTCCCTATGCCCAGAAGCAAAAATCAACAGCTTCAATCTACCATGAAACCGAAGCGAAAAAAAGAAGAAAACCAACGACAACAACAACAACAACAACAATTGCGAAACTTTTAGAGCAGAGTAATCAAATTAAGCGACCCACTTGTCAAACTTGGTCGCATACTCACACAGTGGTTAAAAGTCAACAAACAGTAAGGACACCTGAATTACTGCCTCTGCCTCCGCCTCCGCCACCGCTTCTGCTGTTGTTTGTGCCTGCGCCTGCCTGCATAGCCTTGGGCTCTACTGTACTGTGGTGTGCCTCTAAATGCTTTGAAGGATGCAGTGTTGGCATTTGTTGTTTTTGCTACTGCTTCCGCGTTGCCAATCAAATTTGTTTGTGTTCATTTGGGCTTTCAACGTTTGCCAAAACTTTTTGCCACTCCTTTGCCCGAATTTCATTTAGGCAAAATGTGCCTTCTTCAGGTCTTCAGCAAAAGAGTTTCATTCTGTGAGCGCACTCGTCAATATTGAAATTCTATTTATTAAATTAGTGCGTCAAATGTTCTAAGCAATAATTTTAGTTTAAAAAAACCCAAAACCGCTTCTTTCTACGATAGTCACGTTTGAGGATTGGCTTTGCTAAAATAAGTAACTGAAGTGTGTGGCATTTTGAACAATTTATAGCGAACAAAGTAATACTTAAACTTTTTGGTAAACACCAAGTTCCTGTATAGATCAGCGAGAATATTGAGCCACTGAGAACTGAGTGTTTTGAAACCCAACAACCCACCAGAGCAGACACAAAGTTAACTACAAGTACACAGCATGTGCTTCAATCAATCAAAGGAGATTAATATGACAAGCAACACCAAATGATAACTCCTTTTTCGCTGAATCCATGCGGGACTTTGTCGTTCCATTTCATTCCATTGGTTTCAATACACACTTACCAATGGCTTCAAAGGCAGCGCCTCGCATTTGCGACTTTGGCAAGTGATTCCATGCGAGTCACAGTCTCATGCAATTCCCGGATGATTTATATATGTAAAGGGTAAAAGTCACATTTGAAGTAGTTTAATTATTTCGGTAGCTGAGACTGTGTTCGGGCATGGCTATTACTCTTCTGTATGTACGAATATCCATTTGTAAACATTTCCCATGCACTCACTTCATCGCTGATAAGCCATTTGCACATAAAAGCCTTGTACACATTTTTCTTCATTTGTCATTTGGTAATAACGGCACTGCGGCAAATGTGGCAAATGTCCTGCAGCATTATCCTAGGCGCAAATTGCACTCCAGTTTAAGATAAACAGCATAGCATCAGCAGCACACTGCAGCATTCTCAGCTCGCTCTCAACCTAGTCGCATTTGAAATCAACCAGCAGTATACAGCTTGCATCCTGCCTGTGACCTGGTCAGTGCAAGTGCGGATGTGTGGATGTCGACTGTCCCGCAACGAAGTGCACAGCTAGCCACAAATGTAGCAACAAAACATTTCTGAGGCATATTAAAATTTGAAACAAAATGCAATTAAATGCCAAAGTAAAACATTTCCTCGTTAGTGTCTGTACTGGGCACATTTGAGTAGAGCAACGCCCCAGCTGGCTGCAGCACACTCCGCACCACACAATGAGGTGCAAATCAATTAAAACGCACCGGGTGGCTCTGCAAACAATAGGCAGCAATCATAACAATAACAGAAACAATAATAACAACAAACACAACCACACCAACAACAATGGAATTGTGAGCATCAGACAGTTGAAAGGTAGAACTTACTATATTGGCTGCTTTAGCAATCGCTCGTAGAGGTGCATCTAGTTGTGGTCTCCATATGAACAAACCGGGCACACGCACGCTCTTACTGCCTGCTTTCAATAGATAAAAGATAAGCATTTTATGACAAAAACGTATGTAAGAGAAAACAAAAAGAATTTCGGACCCAGCAACCAACGCAGCCCCATTCAAAAGTTGTACCTACACTCAGAGTTACGGCAAGGATATGAGCGCCGGCAGCAAGGAGCAAGCAGCGCCTGTGACTACAAATTTGTTTAATTAATTACACTTTGCATGCGGCATGCGGCATGTAGAATGCCGGCAGCATATGTCGCACGGCGTCTGCCCCGCGTGCTGTTTACTGGTGTTGGTGTAGGTTACTTTCACATTCACAGGCGTATTATTTATCAGCATCTGCATAAGTTGCGGCTTTTGTATACAAAATATTTCCAACACTCACACCCTTCCCCATATCCATATCCATTGTCATAACCAGGCCTAAACGCGGCATGAAGCAGTTGGCTCTGCGTCTTGGCTGAAGTGTCAGTCAGTTGCACACTCGCAATTCTGGCCTCGTATTGTTGCAGGCATGAGATAAAACTAAATTATGAGAGAACTGCAGATATTGTCTTGAGAGGCACAGAAAATACAGCATTTTCACTTGTGGCAAGTCGTTTACACACTGTTGCATTGCACTTTGAGTGCTGCGCTGCCACACTTTATTATTCTGCCATGGTTTTGAACAATCTCTCTGAATTCTCGGGCATAGTTTATATGCGAACTGAACATTTTTGAACATTATCAATGAGTCAGAGTGTGAAATTAATGAAATAAATTCAACGAGAAGAAAATCAAAAATCTTTGCCATCGGTTTTTACAAGTCATACTCTAAATTTGAAGAACTGAAACATAATATGAATAATAATATGATTACTCTCCAAAAGTGATGATAGACATGGTAAGGTAACACGATTCAAACTAGGCCCATTAGTGGTGAAAAATTATGTGAAACTTTATATTCTGAGTAGTCTACAATTGAGAAGTGGTACTGTGAATATTGAATACTTAATACGGAGGGCTTCCCAGTTTCTCCATAAACCTATTCGTTTGTTTGATAACAAGAATCCGAAGAAGGGGACATCTAAATAGTCAATTAAAATATATATACATATGTACATATAATAGAACAAATTTAAATCTTATAAGGTGAAGTAGTGTGTTTAATTATAATAATTGACAGAAAAACCCATGAACCATATAAAATCCTTTGTGGAAAATATGTGGTTTCGAGATAAGAACTAAAACCAAATTGCCATAAAATATCACTTTTGAATATATTTGACAAAAGAACTGTGTCATGTATAGAACCAGCTTTTCAGCTTGCCTACATATTCAAATTCCCGATATTATTCAATGAATCTAACTTGAGTGTTTCGTGATACTAACCTAACTAATTGAGTTCTCCCTAAACACTTAAGTGGACTTATTCCACCCAACTATTCAATTTACTCATTCTCAAACAATAAAATTCAAAAATTCTATAATGAATAAGGGCACAATAGATCGAAACGTCGCGGTGCTTTAAATCCCCTACACACAATAATGAATAAAGCCAACCCCCTTATTTTATGTGTTTCAGGAATTTCTCAACAATTTCAGGAGATAGAGGAAAATGGCATACGAAACTTTCCTAGAGCTATTTAGCCACTCATTGAATATTCCGAACACTTCTGAAAATCAGCAAAGAAGATTTTGAATTTGATTGAAACATCATGAAAGGCAAACATGAAAACCAAATATCTCCGAAATCATAAGAGAACAACCTCGTTCAACAAAATATTAGACTAAGATTTTATAAAATATACAAATACAATCATTCGGATCATCCGTAAAATAGTTGCAAAACAAAAAAATATTATCACATTTCAAACATTGGGTTATACCTCCTAAACTATACCTGCCAATAACCAGAAGCGTTGCCAATGTTTGAATTTGTGTGCAAATGTATCCCAGAGTTAAATATTCCTCCTCACCAAAATGAGTAAAGACCATTATCATATTATTGAAGATCTGTCATGTTACTCATGTGCTTGAACCTGATTTAAATTGAGTGTAGGAAGAATGTTGAATATTTAGTTAATTTTTCCATATTTATATATCGACATGTGTGGCCCATATATCACTTTTTTACTATAGTCTTTTGGATCATATTAAAGCAACTAGCAACTGATAAGATTGTTGCCTCTATTAAACGCATGGACTACTAAAAAGATAGCTGTGTAGATTTCAACACGTCCCTAATTTTTTATTGCGCTGTTTGCACGATATTGGAGTCCAGGTTGTTAATAACCTGTTTGCGCGATTTTGGAGTCTAGATTGTTAATAACCTGTTTGAACGATATTGGAGTCCAGATTGTTAATAACCTGTTTGCACGATTTTGGAGTCTAGATTGTTAATAACCTGTTTGAACGATATTGGAGTCCAGATTGTTAATAACCTGTTTGCATCATATCCAGAGATACTTTTACAAAAATGATATACCTTCTGATATTACGGACCATCCAAGCTGATCGTTTTCGGGCCATGATCATTGCACTGATAAATTTGAACGCGATCTAGTTTCAGCAGAATGCTCCAACGTCCCTTATGGTTACAGCAACCATTGACTGACAGAATTACAGTTGGGCGAGAAGGTGATTGCGAGAAATGGACCCTCAAGTTCCCGCGATTTCACAAGTTTTGATTATTATTTGGGGGCTACGTTAAGTTACTAGTTTATGCTGACCAGCCAGAGATGTTTAGCGTTAAGGAAGTCGATATTAGGCGTTTTAGTTGTGATATAACTCTCCAGTTATTGTCGAAATTTGAATGAGCTTCATCAGGAACATAAATATACCTCTCTAAGCCACTTTTATAAAAGAATGGCATATCTTTGAATTTATAATTATTTCATTCTTCAAAAAACATCCTATATATAGACACGTATTTTGTGTATCTATTTGGTCCCTTAATAAATTTAGATACGGTAAAATATTTAAAGATAAATACAGTTAAATTATGCTTAATTTAAGGAATCAAATTGCCTACATAAGGATATGCAGATAATATTATAGGTCCCTATTATAGGACCCCACAAAAGTTAAAATCAATTATTAAAAACAGCATATAAAGTTTGGGTCTATATCCCACTGGATAACGTACCACATATGCGATCAACTTATAAACAACTTCGTTTTTCACACTCATTAAATATAATTTAACACCTTCAACACGATTTAAATAAACTTGATCATGCATAGGAGCAAACCTCTGATTCTATGGATAACCAGAAGCTGAGCCCTTAAGAATAAAGAAGAGTACCACCAAGTCACATTCCAAATTGCAGAAAGGAAAGTGTGTTTTAAATGCAGCCACTAAAAAATATATATATTTTCAGTTGGGGTCACCCAACTGTTAAGGGATTTCATCGTTTAACTATCCACTCTTTACTACAATTGATTTTTACTTCATTGAATAACGGCATCACTGATTTAACAAATGAATTTAAACCACTTTCTTCCATAAACTCATTTAAGAGCCAATAGCACAGCAGCCTCTTAAGTATTTAATCCTTGGCAAGGGCGTAGACCACATTTAATGAAATTTTCAGTGCATAGGATGAGTAGACTTCTTCATATCTAAGGCAACACACTGCAAAGTGCAACAATAAAATGCTCTATTGAAACTTTTCATCGCTGGGAGATTAAAGAACAGTTCAGTAGGAGAAAACACGCAAGTATGGCAACACTGCACACAAGTATACAAAACCTGCACCAACGCTGCCACTCACTCAATTTGCACTTGAAGAGTCCCGCCTGCCAGTTGCACTAATTAGCGGTTTCCTTTTGACTTACCTGCAAAGAAAAGAGAAGAAGAAAATGGGGGATTAAAAAAATTAATTTCATGAATTAAGCTCATTAGTTAATTTGAGAGAAAATTGCTGATTTTCTTGTCTTAAGTAGAAAAATTGCTGCATAGGCAAAGAGCAAAGAAAGCAAAGACTAAGAAAAATAAAAACTTTCAAGCAAAAGTGCTTCGACATGCATTCAACGGAAGTTTTTAATCCCAAGTTCGCTTAAATTTCTTTCACTCGTCCAAACACTTGAAGTGCAGTGAGCTGGCAACGTGACCGCCCGGTCTCAACTTGGCAGCCGCTACGAATGTGCCACTAAAGACCGGTGGGATTTGCTTTGGTCATAATTTAATTAATTTGAGATTTTTGTTTTGTTTTTTCCCTCTCCTACTTACAACTACACCGAGCGTAAAGAATTTCGTAGTAACGCACTGCAAGGACATTCCATGCTGCCAGGAATGCGCTAACATGCGGCTGCAATGCATACGTACTCGTAACTGCTCACATCCGACAGTCGCTTTGTATGCAACGAAAGGGCCGGACGCACTGAGCTGAGCCCGGCTGAATGATAAACGTGCTGCCAATAAATAATACTACGCCAGTTGGCCCACAACACTCGAGCGAACTCTACCTCTCTGCCGCCGTCTAGAGGTGGAAGTGTGCTCGTGCATTTCCATTCCGGCTATGCACATTTCTTCCAACAGTACACTTACAAATCCTACAGGACCCACGACCCCACCACACACCACTTCCAGCAGCGCAGTCGGAGGACGAACACCACTGCGGCAATTCGAGTGTGCAGCCAGCCAACAAACCAAGCGGAATGTGAACATTTTATACAAATCGTTTTTCAAGATGAATTATCTACGAAATAATTCCTCATTGAAGTTGAAGAGAGTGAGAGAGAATATGGCGGTATACGCTGCTCGATGTCCGGTATATAAATAACTGGAACACTCGTACAGTGAGGACACAGTAAGGAAGACGACACGTGAACATAACAAACATTCTAATGTAGACCATTTTCCACGCATCAAAACTAATGGAACTTGGCGAATAGTTTCTTCTGCGTAGTAAGTCAAAAGTGGTCAGATTTAGGGAACCTACAGTCCCACCCATAAGGACAGTAGACCATAAAACTGGTTATTTGCATCCATCTTCACCTAATGTTTGCATGTAATTAAAGAAGATTCGACCCTAGAAGACTGGTAGGTGTTCTTTTGTGCACTTTTTCCGGTTGAACAGAGATATTTTGATACATTGAAAAGTAGGCGTTCTAGGTCGCCACAGCACTTCCATTATATATTTTATCAAACGGCAGTTGCTCATTTGTTAGAGTACAGACTACAACTTCATTAAGTGAGGTAG
This sequence comes from Clusia tigrina, assembly GCA_920105625.2. Taxonomy (NCBI): domain Eukaryota; kingdom Metazoa; phylum Arthropoda; class Insecta; order Diptera; family Clusiidae; genus Clusia; species Clusia tigrina. Next base: position 35,771,343 of record OV050033.1, on the reverse strand, counting down.
TAATTTTTTGATAGATTAGAAGAACGTTTAGTTTAGGGATTATATAATTTTAACTATAATTTAGGATATAAGGACTAAATGTTATGGGATTAAACTTTTGGTATGAATAAGAAGTCAATTAACATTATATCCGTTGACCTTAGAGCTATCAATGATATGAACTTCATCGACCTATGCACGAAATAGGTCCCACATCTTCATCTAGTTTATGCACTTCTATACGCTTGAATAAACCAAGTTCCTCACTAATAGCCACATTTATCCAAATCCAGTCTAAACTATAAACGAAATAGAATACTATTTTCGCTCCACACAAAACACTTGAAAGCAGTTGTGCATATAATTATAGGATGAATTCTCAACGGTATCCATGGCGGTCCACGCTGGGGCTAGACTGATACTATTTCTATTCAATTCCAAGTTACTATGTGTCCAACCCATGTTTTCAACGAGGATATACTGTGATTGCAATGAGTATTGTCTCCTTGTAGCAGCCTCCTCTGTTGGAGGCACTACTCGAAAAAATTCCATGCACTTGAGACTTGACCCTAATTCCAAAAGTAATGCAGAGCTATAAACATTGTGCAGCCACAGGCAACAGACGAACTGGTTTCCACAAACCCCGACACACTTGCACACACACGAGTACACGTTCACATATACATACATACGTGCATGCAGGCTGGCATGCATGTACATGTGCAGCACTCATGTTCGCTTGGGCTGGTGCTGGAGTTAGTGCCGGTGCTGGTACACTACAAAAGGAAAAGCAGAAAGCCATTAATCTTCGACCGCATTCAATAATCATGTAGGATCTCTTTTAAATTATGCCATGATTTGCTGCTCAATCGAAATAACGAACCGACAAATTATGGCCATTTTATGCAATTCGATTGCAGCCCAAGCGGACTCCTGTCGGCTGCTGACGCTGTTGTTGCCTGAGTATGGCTCAATATTGGTGGGCCAATTTTTATATTGTATGGAGCGGAGAACGACATGTACGAGTAATGCCCGGGCGCTTATGAGACAAATTGATGATGCTCAACTGTGAATAGATGGATGTGCATGTATTGGATTTGTGCAGTGCACAGCCAGGATCAATAGAACAGCAAATGAGTTTGATCAAGAGCATTATGGGTGCCTGGGCACTCGTCTGCACTCGGAACGGTAGGTAGGGGGTTATTAAGGGCCATAAAAAGGTGAATATCATATGTTTTTTTTTTCATTTTAGTACGTAGCAGCAACGAAATCGTTTAAAAACTTTACACACATGCCTGTTTGTTTTGTTCATTACGGGAAGGATGCATCACGCCTCTCCTACTTACTACAAAATAGCCGCCAGCAGCTAAGCCAAAAGACGCGCATACAATTTCAGACACCGGCCACAAAGCACAGCATAACATGACGACGAGGTGCGAAATGCATGGCCACTGACTGGATGCGTCGGTCGGTTAGACAGCCGGAGGGGCACCGCAAAGTAATCTGCTCCAAACATACACATCAGTTTATGCGGAGGGGCAGCAATGTTGCCGGAGAGCAACACGAAGAAAACATAAAATATAAAATAACACAAGACGTACGCAGTCCGAGCAGCGGAGGCAGCGAAGACAGGGCCACTCAAACCGTTTAGCAGCGCTGCGGGACAATAAATAAACCGGCAACCGAACCGAAGATGCCTTACAAACGGGCTGGATTGGCATGCGAAATCGGTACCAATCGATTGCAAATAAGTTTGGTTGAAACGCTAACGACACAGAGAGGAGGACAGCAGCACCACCAGCAGAGGCAGCAGATGATTATGATGCATGATGCATGGTGATGAAAAGCAAATACACGCTTGCTCGTTATAATGATGGACAGCAGCAGACAGGCCACGTGCAGTGCTCTGTCCCCACACAAAATACGCAAATGAAGTGAAGTTCTGGAATTCTTAGCATATTTCGCAAGTGAGGCGGCAGTTATGCCAGAGGGTAGATGTATAGTTCTTAGCATATTTGTGACGTAGTTGCAAAGGATCCAAGGATTTGTACGAAAAAATGGAAATAGGCTCACAGAAAAGACAGATAAGCAATATTGCTTCACAGTCATATAAACCACAAATCCGTTATATAATAACAATATTTTATCTTATAACTATTTACGTATATTTCTTTTCGATATCCTTAATTAAAATTATACTATCAGCAAATGTGTTAAAACAATATTTCGTTTCAATTTACTCCTCGTGATACCCACACCCACAAATTCTAAAACCGCATGGGCAGACCATTCATCCTTTTCCAAGATCTGAGACTCAAAATTTTGCATTATTTGACCCAAGAGAGAACACTGTACCAAGGTTCTCCAGCTTGTGCGCCAATACATGCATACACAGTTTTTGTCTTTGGCCTGAAGCTCCTTTGTGCAAATGAAATCTTCATTTCATCGTATCACAAGATTGCTGCTCACTGTTGCTACCTCTTTTGGAAAGCAATTCACTTGCTGCATTTGGAATGCTGGTTCGCCTCATTGCATATGCGCGCTTGGACAGTGCACTGGACTCAAGTTTCAATAAGAAAATGCAACAACAACAACAACAACAACAACAAAGAGACTCACACACACACACACACTCAAGCCAGCAACTTTGATTTGAGCAGCTTGATTTACGTTTGCTTAGGAATTTTTAGCAAGCCCAGCAGCAAAGGGGCCAACTCGAAGAGGAAAAAATGGAGATGATTTCCAATAATTGCGCAAATCGCTCAAAAATCTGAAAAGGGACAACTCACTGCAAATAAAGAAGAAATCATCTCGGCTAATGGTGACTTGGCAGCTGTCCACACACACACTCAGTGCATTAAAAATTTACCCACTTCAATGCCTGTCATTCCTGCTTGGCATTCTGCAGCAATTCCTTGCATTTTTATTTCCACTTGGCAATTGCTGCCATTACAAAAGATATTCCACGTTTTTATGCTTATCGCTTGTTTCTCTGTTTGCGTGTATCCATGAATATTAAGTTCATTAAATGGAACATACTCCCTGCACATGCAGCGCGCACATACCTCGTTCCACTTAGGTGAACGGGAATTTTGCAGCTCGTATCTCGTAGCTCGAATTAAGATTGTCAACATACTCGTGCACAGATGTAAAGCACCTCCCTCTCCCCCATTTCCGATGACAATCTGCTATATGACACAGCTCTACGATTATTTTTTCTCAATAGGTACGAGTAGGTACCGGCATGCATGACAGCGTAAGTGGGGAGGCGGGCAACCAACACAATTTGCAAATCAAATTGCGGCGAGGAGTGGTCCTTTATTTGCAATTACAGCATTCATTCGGTTTTGTTTTTGTTTTCTATCCCGATTTTGATTTTGATTTTGATTTTAGTAAACTCTTTGTCCAATTAAATGTTCGTATAGTTAGTTACCAATGCAATTGCACAAACCAGGCCACACACTCCGACGTTCCTGCACACTCACACACTTGCATTGACTAATTGCCAGGCATAGTTTGGCATCGGCTGAAATTGCCCAGTATGCACAAAACACAGTTCTATTGGTATGGCAATTTGTGCAGCACTCAAAGGTTGCTATTCTGTGCTGGCTCTGGTCTCGATTGTTCATGTGGCCTTCTGTAAATTATTCCACTTCACACTTCCGTACCTACGTACACTGACCACACAAATGTCCTTACATAGGTAGTATGTCATACATCTATTATTCCCAAGGATAATAGAGAATACTTGCAAAAAATAACGTAGCTAGTGTGAATGGGAGGGTCAGAGTTGCACAAAACTATGTGGAGGTGAATCAAATAACTTTCAATCTAAACAAAATTGTTCAACATCAACGTTCAAAGATATCCACACGAAAAGTATAAGCAATGAATGAAAATTTCGACAAGCTGATCGATCTAAAATACTTAGATTTGATGCGCGAGCGGTGTGAATCACGAAGATATCGGTTCCATATCTAAAACTTGGACAATCTGATCGATATAAAATACTTAGATTTGATGTGCGAGCGGTGTGGCTTACGAAGATATCGGTTCCATATCTAAAACTTGGACAAACTGATCGATCCAAAATACTTAGATTTGATGTGCGAGCCGTACGAAACCCCAAGTTACTTCAACCAGAACCTCTGTCGAACCTCTTCTTCAGGTATAGACCCACCCCATTCACTAGAAGTTGATCTCTCGCCAGCTTAGGAATGTTCTGGAGTAATTTATCAGATTCTCTCAACTACACCAGGCACAATAAATTTTAAATTATTCCAATATTTCTTGTTCTTTTCATAGTATTCAGATATGTTAGTTCTGTGTGCAATTATAAATATAAACGAGCCCCCACACCGACAAATTTAAATGAAGTGAATGCACCTAGACAAGTGGCATGCAGTGTAAGAATGTTAGTTGTATTGAATTCAGCCCACCGAAGTAGGTGCCTGAGCCTGCCCTGCTCGTAACTGCCGAGCAGTGCAATACGCTTCATTGCCAGCAGCTCTGCAAACAGTCGTTAAGTTCCCTTATCCCATTTCATTTTACGGTTGTAAATTCTTTTAATTGAAGAAAAAATAAAAGTTCACACATTCCGTGGAGAAGTTGGCAGTTGCATACTTTTGAGATCCAACCGACCGTGAGGTGGCATACAGTAAATGCTGCAAGTGCGAGTGCGCTGCTGCCGACTACTTGCAGCGTATCTGCCACTTGCATTCAAATGAAAAGTGCTTTTGTTTTATTGTTGTTTTTGTTTTGGGCACAAATGTTTATTCCCTAAGTGGATGTGAGAGGAAAAGCTACAGGGAGAGGGAGAGCGAGAGAGAGAGCTCACTTCTATGTTAAATTGCTTCACTTTATCTCTTCTAATGATCTCCGCTTTAAATGCCATAATTCATAATTAATTTCTAGTTCTTCTGAGAGCGCTTGTTGCAAGCGTTTTTTACTGCATGCAGCGCACATCATGCAGCATAAATAACTCCTGCGCTGGGAGTGTGGTGTGGTGCGGTGCAGTGCGCTGCTTGATGCGTTCTTAATGAATTGATAAATGGCGGCAGACTCTGTGCATCTTCTCGGCGCTGAGCTTCGTTTTAATTAAATTTAATATTGCACAAGTCCAGCGCCGAGCATCGCACACACATGCATGTGCAGACAAACACACACTGTTAAAAATTAGCCAACTGACGACCAACCGTCTGTCTGTCCTGTGCTTCCGCTGTTGACAATGGCGTCATTTAAAATTTTCCGCCACTTCCAACATTTTTTTTGTAATTTTTTAACAGTTTCATTTAACTTTTTGTGCTTTTCGCTCCGGAGCGCTTTAATTGAAACACTGAATTCGTTGATTTCTTTCTATTTGCTTATCAAATTAACAATTTGCACACCTTCCACATAAGCAACACGCCTCACCCCCTATGCCACACCCCCACCCACCGCTAATTCAATTTCATGAGCTCATAAATCGCAATGCCAAGCCACACCGTGCAACAACAACAACGACGGCGGCAGAAAAAGCAGCAAAAACAGGAGCAAACCACCGAGTATGCGATTGTGTACGGATGTGTATGTGTGGGTGAGTGACGTGGTTTCAGAGTGTGGCATGTATACGCGTGTGTGTGAATGATTGTGAGTTTCATATATGAAGCAGATATAGTATCTACAAACTCATTTTTTCATGAAGTGTGCAGGCGTAACAATTATGAATGCCATAATATGGCATAATCCTTGAGTTTTATCACACCCCACTATTTACACAAATTACACACACGTACACACAATTACTCTCGAACCCCGGCAGAGAAAGCTCCCTGCAGCAAATAGTGTCAGAAACATTATTTCACTAGTGAAAAGGTACTTAAAAAGGCCCGCCCGAAGGTAGTGAAACTATTCATCTGCTTTCAGGCAGTATGGAACTGGTCCGACTACAACTAGTTCAGTTACCATTTTAACTGTAGTTATCTAGCATTTTCATAAAGAGGCAATCAATTCGCAGATTTATTCGACGTTAAACTTTATATGACACGATACTGAAAGTGCTTATGTCGATATAAACGAATATAACGAAAATGTACGATATATATTATACAGAGTTCCCATGTGACCTGGTATTGGCGGATACCATTTGAGTGTAACTGGGAATTCTAGGCAATTATGTTACCTCAACATTCAGACTTAATAGAGAAATTTTAGTCTTGTGGGGATGGTCTGTAGAAAATGAGCGGGTTATATTATTATTATATAATTTATTCAAAGATAGAGCTACCGTTTTTTAGTACCCAGAAGGTAGATATAGATATTCATGACAAAAATAGAGATAGCATTGATAATGAAAGGCGATTTTTGGTCAGCTCCGCCAATATAGAAATCAGCCAGATATGAATTCATGAAATAGAAATTAAAATTAAGTCCAAATTGAATAAATTCATCAATTTTATTTATGTTCGTTCCACTGAGGAAGATGACACTCATTGCTGAACAAAAATGTCCGACTTCCCAATGCTGTTTTGAAGGGCCCAATTAAATACAAAAGGGTTCCCGGGGGATTGCCGTTTGAACAATATTGGTACTCCTAATATAAGTTTTGTTGTCTAAACTTTGGACAATAAAATCTAAATTAGGACTCTAAATAAATCCTGAGCCTGAGAAAGCCTGACCTTTAGTACCCAAATGGTTCCACGAAGCACAGAATTAATAACTATAATAAACCAGATGCAAATTTTAATATGAAAAGCACGAATTTCAGAGTATTTCAGGCAAGATTTACTTTGGAGTCGGTATTTCATATACCAAGGAAAACTCTTAGATTAGATTAGATTTATTTAAGGGTGTTATACACCGCGACCTGAAAGATCTATTGTGATGCCCCTATTTATTTGAAAGATGAGGATAGTCTCATCCATAAATTTTCTGTCAGGTAAATTTTCAAGGAAGACTCTTAGTCACATTTAAAATTGCAGATATTCCGGTGACATGATAATGGATTCACAGATTCATTCACAAGAATTGACACTTTAAATGCCCAGATCAAAGAAAATCCATTCCTTGAGGGATTTCTCAAGAAGACTAGCGATTTCCTTAAATCGAGTCTGTCACATTTCCAGCAGGGATGTGACAGTACGTGTGTGTGTGTGTGGCGTTCGCATGGCAGGATATTACTCAACATATCAGTTTTGTGAAATCCGCACTCTCCGCGCAGCTGCCGTATCCAGCACTAAGTGTCGACATTGCCGCCTTACTCAACACTTACGTGAATTGCCTCCACGCCCAGCATAGCCTACTCTGGCCCATTTCCTTGCGCTCCCCTAATAGCATATAATATACGCTGACTGAGTGATTCCCTACGGTGCTCCTGATGCGGTGTCCTCGCATTCTGCAGCGTAATGAAAAATTGTTTTTTATCGCTTGAGTGGCAGGGATGCAGGCAGCGTTTGACGACACATCAGCCCATCAGTCTTTGCTCGGCACACTGCTCCACTCCGCTCAGCTCTGCAGCCGGCGAATTTGAGATGAGTTGAGTTGCGGAAAACTTTTAACGTACGCACGCACGGCTTATGCAAATTAAACTTAAAAATTATGAGCTGCGAAAATTTCTTTTTGTGCGCATAATTTATGCGAAATGATGGCAAATTTTCGTACGAAATTTTGATCACTTAAAACTGTGTGTGGCGACGCGGCGCGACGCAGACAATGCGAAGCGGATACATCCCGCGGATTGCTCATACCAACAGAAGAAAGGAGAAATTTGTAGTCTTCATACAAAGAGAATTCAATTCCACTTTTATTAAATTATTTCCTGAGTAATCGCAAAATGTCCCGTGAAGATCTGCAAGCCAGGTGAGATGCAAGGCACTGATATTTCTGCTTGGAAAATCGGTGCTCAACCAATTATTGGGGTACAAAGAGGAGATGATAACAGAAATGATGAGTGATAATGATGGGATGGGATGAACTAGAACGCACTCTTCAAATCTTTGTTGGGATAAACTATTCGCGTATTGGCAACATTGCGTCTCTCTATCTCTATCTCCTTCTCTCTCTCTCTCTCTCTCTTTCACTCTCACTCTCACTCGCTCTCTCTCACTCGCTCTCGCTCTCTCTCACTCGCTCTCGCTCTCTCTCTCTCTCTCTCTATCTCTCTAAATATATCTTCTACTTAGCAAATTAGAAGTGTTGAGGAAAAATTATACTTAAAAATATGAAACTTAAATAAAAATAACCAGCAACTATCCGAAAGTTGGGCGTAGGCTTTGATGTAAACAGAAATGAAGGGATAAGACGCATACGCGTATGCCAGTGTTTACTTCCAAACTAAGCAAGGAAGATTTGAAGAACACATTATGAAAAGTGAAAGATTCTTGGTTACATTAGATGGATACGTTACTTATACTTATATAATGTGACCACCGTATCTCAGTGTTTACGCCCACACGTTGAACAATTTAGTACTGGATTTAAATTACAGAACCCAGAATGTCCTTCTTACAGATTGTAGCGGTTGTACTCAAATCGAAATCTGAATTCGAACATATGAAAGTTACCAATTCTTGACAAACTGTAGCACTGTAGATAAAACAAGGCTCCAGAAATCTGTCACAAAGGAAGGGTTAGCTTTGAGACCGGACTAACGTCGGTATTACAATAGTATTGAAGGGTGCATATTTTCCCTGAGTCTGTGAAACTCCGTGTTAATAAACACAAATCTGAACCGCACACCTACGCATTTAATACTACTCCTGTTTGTGACTCAAATGTTCGAGTTTAACCTTAATCCCCAGAATTGTTCCTGTACATTTTTGTTCGTAGAACAAAACTAAAGGGACTTAAATTTTAATGAACCATATTTATACGCTTATAAGAGTACAATAGCTATATTCCTCATCCTCATTAGAGCAACCAGTTTATCACTTCCTCGTAGGATTAGTCCGCAATTTAATTTAAAACAAAATATTTATACAAAATTTTAATTTAATTTTTATTCTCTTAATTTCAAGTTGAAAATGTCAACCGTTTTTGTTGACTCAATTTTATGTAAATCCCACACAACCTCACAACAGGACTCACTTAAACAACAGCGAACCAACCGTACTTCAGCTATGTATGGGAATGTTTATAATTAAGCATGAAACTTTACTTCATAAAATGTTCATTTCTCGAAGTCGCTGGCAACGCACCCGTCAATCTCGCCGCCGCCTGAGCCAACTTTGAGAATGTTGGCAACTTTTCGGCATTTGTGGCATGTGTGAAATTAAAATTAATCCGATTAAATCTGTCACTAATTAGGGTTACCCAGGGACTTTATTTAACACTTACGAATTTATTATCGCCGCACACACATGAGCACAGAAAGAGTGACCAGGACATTAGACACGGCGCACAAGGATGCAAAACTTGTTGGGGAAAATACAATAATAATTAAATTAATCTACGAAAAGATAAATTAGGGTCGAAACGAAGCGGAACATTGTTCACGAACACGCCCAACAACAAGAACAGCACAGAGGCATGAGCAAATTGGGTTTAGCATTGTATTTTGTGGAAAAAAGGCTCGCTCATAATACGCATGCACGCTTCAATGGAAACTCATTTGAAAAATTCGAAAATCTTGTGGAGGAGCGTACATACTCGTACGTACATGCACCAACTACTCGTAATCGCAGGAAACCTACCCAGCTGTAAACTGTTCGCTGTGTTTGTTGCTGCTGGAGCTGGTGTAGAATTACGCTGGCAATGTTTTCTTTTTGTTTTGCCTTCTCAAAACTGTTTCGCATTAGTGACGAAAACCCGTACGCACAGCCAGACACAAAGCGAGGCAAAGACATAGGCAGATATGATTGTATCGACAGACACGGACACAGACTCAGACTGGGTCTCAGACACATGCACAGTACAATTAGGTTCTTGTCGTCGCTAGTTTTCTTTTTATCCTTCCAACCACAAAATCCAATTCACAGACAGACCATGTTAATTGGGTTGTCGATACTTGCTCGTATTCTTGTAGCATGTCTGTCCCTTCTACTTCTGACAGATTATTCATCATTATCGTTGGATCAGACTGCGTCGATATTCCCCACAATATACAAAAGGGAAAAAAGCATTAAAGGACTCAAGTTACAAATACCACCACGGGAAAAACAGAAAAAGGGACAACAGACAATTCATTATAATGGCTAATCGTAGGCCGTACAGAGCCGAGTATTGAATTGTATTCTAATTAATCAAGCGTACAACGAGGAAAGCGCAAGAGAGGAGCCACAGAAATGCCAGACTGGTCTGAGTTACAAGCCGTCTGTTTTGAGGCATGGCGAATACAAGTGCCGGCATCAATGGACAACAGGAAATACATTCTTATTCAAGGACAACTCGTCAATTATTTTAATCGTGCCCATTTAGTGACTGAAATGGTGTAGTAAAAAGCGTGAAATTCAAGTGGGAACAGCAGCAATTATCCATCTGCAATCAAAGCCAATACAGAGAGAAATATTACAGAAGGATTCGTTTCAGCATAGACTAAATTGGATTCGATATATATGACTATAATTTGTTATGCCAAAAGTTATCTTCAGTATATACTGAGAGATGACTTCTTCATACGTTCCCTGAAATTGCCTGAAGTTCCCTATAAATAACAAATTTTCCACTTTTCCTACTGCAGATCGAACGTGAGACGTTGGAACAGATTGCCACAACAGAACGGCATACGTGTCGACAGGACCAGCGGGTTCCTATACAATGTAGAGGGATCAGTGATCACACCCACGTCTATTCGCATGTCTTTGGGGCAGATGTATTGACACAACCTGCTGACTTGCTTCCTCGGTACTTATTTACAAACTGCAGCTATCACACAATTGGAGTCGGTAAAGGCCACGCCTACCAACTACCTACCAGTTTTAGACCAGCTCATTGCAACAACAGTGTCAGTACATGTGTAACCAATCCCATTTTTCTACCCTAAACGCAAACATTCAGCACTCATCGACAATTACTTTAATTGGTATTTATTTTTCTTTGAGTGTAGTCGTGTAACCACCCAAGCAAAAAACACACACTGTTATTGAACAAGTAATTACCTCCACGTATTGATTACCAAAGCCAGACGCCTACAGCCTACAATACAATGCGCCAGACACGTCGATGTTTTCTTTGTTTAATCCTTAAGTGCATGATAGGACGTCGTTGTCGTTGTCGCTGCCGAGGTCAGATCGCGGCCGGCCTGGAATCAGCACCTTCTCAGTCGCTCCGCACCAAATTCCCGATTGTCATCGCGCCACTACGCTGAGTGTGTGTGGTCAAATTTTCCACACAAAGAGGCGTATGCCATAACGAACAATGGCGTAAACAAAGCGACAGACCCACACGCACACGCTCACGCAATCGTACGCGTATATAATTCCTCAAATATAAACAAATAATTGCGTGAAGGAAAGATGCGCCTCATCCAAACATGTGGTTAACTTCATTCAAAGCAAATAATTTTCAAATTTATTACCAATTCCCGAGGAAAACACTTGAACACTATGAAATTGTTGCGAACTCGTTTGTTTTTGTTCTGAACAATAATTTATTGCCTTTTTTCGTGCACAGAACAGTGTAAACAAATATGAGCGGACGAAGGAATGCGAGCACGGAGACGCAGTATTGAACGGTCGCATGTGCCGCATTAAGTATTTGCACATGCTGCACTCTGGTGTCGTGCGGGCGGCTGTAACAAAAACCCAAGTGTCACCACGGCTGATTTGGTAGGCAATTTATTTTGAAATTTGTGTTGTGCAGTTTGTTTATTTAGCCAGAATGTTTGCTTGCTTGCTGGGAAGGTCTCTTATTGGGTCAATCCGAGCATGCAAGCGTTGAATGGCGCGATGGCAGGCAGCTTCCTGCTCGGATCGTGTTGCAGCCACTAAGCGAACGGAGAGACAGAACGCACACTCACTAACTGTGAGCTATGGAAGGTGCTTGTCTGAGGCTCGTGGATGTGCCTGCGGCTGGCTGTTGCTGCATCCGCTTGGAAATGCGGGTGATCTGTGTGTGCACAAATGTTTTAGAACCTTGTTTGTAACAAATTGAAATAGGTTCGTTGCGGCCAAATACAAAATGTCATTTTAAAAAGGGAAATATTAAACAAAATGTATAATGACGGCCATAATCCCTTTTTCAGCTGCCCTATTGTGGACTGTAAACATGTGCATACGTCACTAGTCGAAGCAATATTTATGTTTTAATGCATTTTTCAAAGGAAATCATTTCATCGCCATCTTATATGGCGCCACATTCCCTTTTTCTTTAGTAGAAGGATGTTTCAAATAATTAATATTATATTTCATTATTCACAACTAAAGATGAATAAAGGCTACAAGCTAAATTCAATAAGTCAACTCATTTTGTCATCTCTCTCCCGCTATAATGTATGTGACCGTGATATGCTGCTCTAAAACGTCACTATTAACGTGATTGGAAATGAAATGGTGAACACCTACAAAACCTATGCTCTTAAATTGGACAATCACCCAAACTGCTTGGCGAGGAACCTACTAAAGCTTCCCTCTACAATTCGACTCAAAAGGATATACACCTTAGACCTGATTTAAAGTCTTATTGCCTGCTGTGGAAACATCAAATATTCGATGCAGTGGCTGAGGATATTACCAAGATATATAAATGTAATCCTAACAAAGAAAGATTCGGTAAAAAAATTGTCGTAAGAAAAAAATATATACTTATATGAACGCTTGGTACTCAATGATGTATCCCCTTCGAGAACATGTTGGAACGATCAAGACTATTCTGTTCGATTATTATAACTATATCATTAAATGGCCCCCCATTTGCCTCACTATTTAATTTGAATGCTTTTTATATGATTGCCTGATCATTCCTCTCAGGTAAATGCAAGGCCAATTAGACAAAAGAACTTTCTCAAGACTTCCTGGTATTCCAAGGAGAACCTGCAGGTTGATAATAGGTTCAATGTGACTAACACCCCCAATACCATCGAGATGGCCCCAGACATAGACAAGACAGCATGAATAATGTGAGACAGCTAGACTGGAATCACACAAAAAGTTTGCTAATTATCAAAAGAACTATGCTCGGCGGAGTGGTCGGGGTTACCAATGGCGAGGCTACCAATCAGTCTTAGGTCTCCTGAAGCGACTTCTGCAGAAGCTCCAGATACGAAGAGGAAAAGAAACAATTCTGAACCTACTATGCACATGTAACGAATTACGCAGTAACAAAAAAAACTTTTACCATACTACCTAGTACTAGACAAACCTGGCCAGAGATAAATGTCAAGCGCTCTAAGGACCTAATGGCTCTAAATAGACACAGCATAGGTTCCGTGATTAGCGTCCTAAAGGGACACTGGACTCTAGGCACACACGGGTGTAGGCTGGGTATTGCCTCTAACGACTTCTGCAGGAGTTGCATGGACGAGGAGGAGGAAGAGTCCATTGTACACCTGTTGTGCACGTGTCCAACGCTGTTCAGAAGGAGGCGCACTTTCCTAGGCGACTACTCTCTGGACTCTTTGGGAGATATCTCAAATAAAAAGATTAGCTCCATCAACTGCATTAAAAGCTCCAAATGGCTGAACCATTGAAAGGAATGGGACCTGATGTTTCAAGCGGTATCACAAAGGATCAATATTGGCCTAAGTGCGCCCTTCAGGCGGCCTCCTAACCTACCTATCTACTTACCAACTACCAACCTAGCTGGCATTTCAGAAGTTGATACCAAGAGTTTAATACGATTCATCTCTTGCTTCAGTTGGTTTGCAACTTAAAGGAAAGGGCGAGATCCTGTGATATCCCGAGGAGCCATATTATCCTAAATGTGCTATCCCAGATCGAGGGCAGCCACTTCTACCTACCTATCTGCCTGCTATACGATAGTAGGTCGACAAGATATCCCAGCCCGAGGTATGCAATCTCTGAAGGAAGCAATCTCTGTTTTGAAGGAAGCCATTTTGTCGTTTATGAATTATCAAGAATGGCGATTTACGCATTCATTCTCAAAACAGGAAATTTGTCGTCTCTGACAACACTTGTATGCCCCACACACATTCACGTCACTCTTCAAACACGCCCCCATTTCAGAGTCAATGTTCTCACTAAACTTACCTAAATTTGTGTTTTTGGACGTCTGGAAAATGTTATGTTTTCCGGAGACAATACTTCAAACATCCGCAATTTCATGACTCGCTTATGTGATGAACCTGTTTCGTTACTACCGCATCACTCGCTCCATAAATGAATGAAAACTTTTCCACTATGTTCAAGTGTTTGCACTGGACTGCAAACAGACGAGCAACTTGTGTAAATAAATTTAAAGGGACACCTGGCAAGCGACTCTGCTGCAGTGTCACTGCCTACTCCACATCCGTAACCGAATCAGCATATACGGACCCGCATCTAGTTATGCATCCTAAGCACATTTATCACTACTTTCTCCACATAATTTCGTGCAATTTAATTTACGCAACTTTTGCTTGCTCTCGAAGCAAAACGCAATTTCCTGCAGCACACGAACCCAGCTCCCAGAAGGAACCTATGAACTTGTGAACATGCACAATTTCTAGGTGACAAAAAGCCATGCATGAAGTTTCAACGATTGCCGCAAGAAACTCCGGCACAATAATTCATTGTCCTGCTGCTATCAGTATGAGTAGTGCAAAGTTTTGCGCAATGAATGAATGTCCTGGCACGACACACATGCGGACACACAAGCACACGCGTTCATACTGGCAGCTCCCGTTAAGTGAAATGTGAAAACAAAACTTTTCTTTTTGCCACACAGAAATTGTGTATCGCAATGCAACTTTATCTAAATTGCCAAAAAAGGAAGACACCAACAGCAACACCACCACCAACAACAACAACACCACTAACAACAACAACAATAGCAATAGCAGCAAACGCTGCTGCCACTACCGCTGCTGCCGCTGCCACCGCAATTTTTGGTTGCTCGGTTGCAAAACACAGCTTAAAAGCCGCAAAAACCGCACAATTTACAAATGGCCATGAAGAGATACAATTTCCATATACCGCATGTACTGAAAAGTAATAAACTGCCATGCAGAGGCGAGTAGCAGCAGGCGGCAGGCAGCAGGCGCTAGGACCCGGCAGCTGGAGACTGGAAACTGGGGTGCTGGTGTGTAGCCAAGCAGACACCGCACAGCACAGTCCTCACCTGCAATGCAAATTCCATTTAAGGAGCAGTTTTGTAAATGCATGCGACATTATAAATTTAAGTAAAACATGTGCGAGTTCATTTTGCGATCAGAAAGGGGTGGAGTCGCTATTGGTCTCAGGGGGGCGCACGCCATGTGCAAGGATTTATAGTGCGCCGCACAAGTCCTTTAAAATTGTTTTAATAGTTTTGCTCAAGACACTCTTTATGGCGATCCTAAATCACTCTGACGCAAAACAGTCTCATTTAAATCATGTTTGCAAGGTGGTGGACTTCCTTTGTGGCTCTTCTCTGTTTTTGTTTCATACGGGAACCTGAGTTGCTCGTACTTTATTGAAATTTATTATGTCGCTCATGTTTTTTTAACGTACGCTGCAAAATTGGCCCTTTGAAAGTTCAAAAGAGCAGAAGACACATGCAGATTACTAAAGTTCAGCACACATTCATAGGGTGACCAGCTGTTCGAGACGTCCATCCAACGAAAGCCGCAACACTGTCAATTCTTTCAAAGAGTATACCAAAAACTGCTGATAAAGGAAAAGTTTAACAATTTCCCTAAAATGTGAGATAGAAATTTAATATGCTTTTTAATATTATTTCAGATTAAAAATAGAGTCAGGATATTGGCAAGATTAGCTCCTTAACCAAATGAATTTTTCTAAGGTTCAACATAACAAGTTTTATCTCATCGGGATGGGATTTTTTCTTAGCAGTAAACCTGCCAGCATTGAATGCAACTCTCATGAAATTAATAGCACTGATCACAGCAGACCATCACGAGCAGGGCTTCTGAAATGTGAACAAACGATATCTTTTATATATTAAGCCATAATATTTTTCACATTCTGCTTGTGGTTTCTGTTCTATTGTTCAAAGTGTGTTTCCCGGGTTTCTCGTAAAGTATTCTAAGCGATCATAAAAAGGAAAGAAAATGAAACAATGAATAGTCAAAAATTCGAATTGAAATCGATCCTGGTATCACAACAGTTTCTGCCCTCATGCACTTTCCAACTCAACAAATCCCTCATTCCAACTAACTCCATTTAAGTACATGGCACAACAACGAATGACAGCTGCTGGTCCTATCCCGACACAGGAGAATAAACTGTCTATTGCACGAGTATCCCTAATCTGAGTAAAACTTCTGGTCACCTGAAAAGACCAGCATAGGAAGAAACTTTTGAAAGTTTTCCCGGAAAACTAACGGAACATCGTGTGTCTACTCCCCAGTTTAGACTATCGAGTGCTTAATTGAACTCCTACTTCGTGGATTGTTATGTATTTATTTACGGAGTTTATGGTAGTACGACAATTGGAAAGCGTTTACTACCTTCTCTTAAGAACACTGAAGGAGTGGAAAAGTAGTAATTCAATTTGAACCATATGTCACTGGGAATTACCCGTATATAATGAGGAACAACACCCGCAGAGCTCCAGAAAACTCTGCAAGAGCTGCATAGAAGACAAAACTTTATTAACTTTGGTCGTGCAGCACAGAGAATCCTTTTCACGATGACTCACTCACTTCGTACGTATTAAATGTCAGTGTAGATGAAAGTAATAAATTTAATAGAATATATAAACTAATGGGGGGATAACAATTTGTGGCATTTTATCTGATCCGCATCTGCCTTCTAAATTAAGTTGTTCCTTGACTCTCTCAAGTGCAGTTGCAGTTGCAATTAAAAACAATTATGAGCCTCATTAAGAAGCCGAATTGTGTGCGCCGCCGCGCCTTAGGGGAATATCTCCCCCACATGCCACTTTTATCGAAACCGAGACAGAGGCTGACAACAACAACAAGACACCAACATCACCACCAACGCAGAAAACAGCTCACACGCCCCGTTTCGCTCCTCCTGCACAATGTGGAAATGCGTGCTCAACGCACTCTCAGACACAATTACGCGGAGCACTCGAAACAGATTCACACAATTAAGTTTTGACAGCCAAAAACTGGAAAATTTAAAACTTTGCAGTAGTAGTCGACGCACTCGACGCACTCGATCTGGACGAGAGTAATGACGGTGCCGCCGATAATGCGTGCATTGTGCCACGGCGAGGGAGGTGGTTCCCCGCTGAGAGCATGAAATCGCCTCAATAATAAAAATTACAAAGACAATTTAACATTAGAGCACTCACAGCATGCATGAAAATGACAATTATGCGAGCTGAGGCAAGAGAATGACGGTCGGCGGTGATGGTTCATGGTTGCTGGTTGACGGCTTGTTGACTGACTGACTGGCAGCCACGAAGGCTGTGAATGCATGCGACATATTTAATTGGGTTAATGTAATTAAGGCATCTCAACCAGAGCATACCAAAATCAAACGAGTGGATTATTGGATTGAAGGCTTCACAGCCATCTGAGTGCATCACTGCAGATTCGCATTTTATTACTCCTGAGTGGAGTTGGCAAAGAAGTAACGTTTCATTACCCAAGTACCCACTCATTGCTACTCAAAGAGTTCGTAAGTAACGAATATTGTTCTGTTAAAAACTTCGTTACTTGATGGTAATGCTAAATTAAGGACTTTCAAATGCGTTTCTTGGCAACATTCCGCAACATTCGAAAATCATTTGAAATCGGAAGTGGAGGAGCCAAAACTATTACAAAAAATGTCACACAATTGGAAGTAGTAATAACCTTTAATGAGGGAAAAAACAGTTAAAAACCAAAAATAAAACATTAAGGGAAACATTTTTTCAGGACGTCAAATCCAGAGAATGTAGGTAGGTAGGTAAGGCGGTCGCCCGAAGGGCACATTTAGGTCAACATTGACCCTTTGTGATACCGCATGAGACATCAGGTCCAAATCCCTTTCAAAGGTCCAGCCATTTAGAGCTTTTAATGAAGCAGTTGCTGGAGCTAATCTTTTTATTTGAGATATCTCCCAAATTCAGAGAAACAACTGGACCAAATCCTTCCTTCTTCCAACGAGCGAATACAGTTACAAAATCAGTATCGTGACTCAGTAACGAATGCAGTGAACGAAAGTAGCAACGAACGTACCAAAAAGTAACGAGAATTGTCAGCACTAAGTCCCCAATCTCAGAAATAGTCTTCGCTAGTAACAAACTCATTGAAATTGTCAAAGAAAATTAAGTTGCTGACACAAAGATTGAGAGCTGTTGAAGTTATTCCCAGATGCCTGTCGCGCTGCTGCCGGCGTATGCAGTAAAACATCGCTGCCATTCAGGCACATACGAGTAAAGAATGAAAAATGTGGCAATCGCAATCTTTCCAAATACAGATACAAATACTACTGGCTTGCCTGATACTCACAATTGCGCTGGGGTACTCATTGCGGACGCCCATCGACATTCGGCTTTGTGGCACACATTTCTTCTCTGCTGCACGCTTATAAAATTGAAAATAAATTGAGTTGACAACAGTTCACGGAGCGATCGCAATGCGACCGAAGATCGACAGCGTGGCACAACAAACGAGACACTTTAATGTTCAGACATAATTTTCCTGTCACGCTTAATAAAAATTTCGTATAGCTCGTGGAGCGCAGCAACGGGAACCAGTTCCAACGTTCCAATGTTGCTTCGTTCATTTGCGGTTGGTGCGCCATAATATGCCAACTGTTTTTCTTGGCACTCAATTCAGGATTTTTGTGTTTCATGCCGGCGAAAGCGAATGGACTATGAAAATGGAGACATCGCTTCCTTATAGTGCAACTAAGATACGTACATGTATGGCTGAAATTGTCACTGAAATGCCTATAAGTAACACTGAGAGTCTACTTTGAAGATCGTAAACCCACTTCTAAACTGGTCACATTTATACCTGACATGCTCGCACAACACCTGTGTCTGATCAGCCCGTTGCAAGTAGATATTATTTTTAATGAAGCGAGTAAAGTGGATACTAATTCATTCCGTCGTTAGTCATTCATTTTAATCACTATAATGGCGACTAAATCTCATCATTGATAAGAGTATCTTCAAATGCGAAATAATGAAAATTGAATTCAAACATTCTGTGCGAGAGTATTCATTTTCGAAAGTTCATACAAGGATAGAAGGTTATCCCTTCATAGGAAAATAGAGTGCTGAGCAATCGAAAATTATAATTTTAAAATTTTTTATTAATAAAAGTACAATTAATTCATTTTTGTACAAATTATAATAATAATAAAAAAGTTATGTATATTTTTGTATAACATCTAATGAAGGTCGTTGTAATGGTCAATACGAGGGGTGTATGATAAGTACCCGTGTTTTCTGACTGATGGCAGCACTGACGCAAAATGTGATGCCATCATTTATTGCCATTTTTAAAACGATGACTCTTAAAATTTCAGATAAATTTATGGATTAGTTTTGTTTTGACAGCTGTTGAAAGTGGTCAAGGTCGTGTTTGTTTGCGATCATGGAGAAAGAGCAATATCGATCAGTGACTAGATTTATTTTTTTGGATGGGAAGACGTCTGAGGAAATCAAAGTGAAGTTGGTTGCCGTTTATAAGGACCATGCCTTCGATAACTACCATCAGATGTTGGTTTAATGAATTTAAGCGTGGCCGATGATGAAGAGCGCCCAGGCGTTCCAATTGAGGTGACTACGGAGGATATGGTTCACAAAATCCATGATATCGTGTTAGCAGATCGCTGGGTGAAGATCAGAGATATTGCTGACATTATACACATCTCAAGTGTGCATACAAAATATCCTACATGTAAAATTGACTCAGGTGTTTTGGAGAATATATCTTAGATATGAGCTCAACTTGATTCCTTCAAAATATATGAACTCCTGTCGAAAATTAACCTGATAGAAGATTTATAGATGAGACTATCCTCATCTTTCAAACAAATAGGGGCATCAAAATAGATATTTCAGGTCGAAGTGTATAACACCCTTAAATATATCTATCTATCTATCTATGAGAAAGCTATCGGCGAGATGGGAATCACATGACAACTTCGTAGCACTGTTTGGACATGTTTATGCGCAATCCGAAAGAGTTTCTACGGCGTTTCGTGACTGTTGACAAAACATCACTACATATCACCACTACACGCCAGAAATGAAAGATCAGTCAACAAACAGTGGACTTCACCCGGTGAACTGGCTCCAAAGAAAGCGAAAAGGGTTCCATCGGCAGGAAAAGTTATGCCCACCGTTTTTTTGGGATTCGCAAGGCATCATCTTTACAGACTCTTTGAAGAAGGGAAGGACAATCACGGGCCAGTACTATGCGGATTTATTAGACCGATTCGATGCTGAATTGATGAAAAATCGGCCCCATTTGGCGCAGAAAGAAGTCATCTTTCACCATGACAACGCACCAGCTCACTCATCCGCAATCGCCACAACAAAACTGGCCGAATTACATATCGTGTTTCTCTGACGAAAGCTTGTGACATAGGATTGACTTAAAAGCATTTCCAAAGACAGCAATCCTCAGAGTTAACTTCCAAATCAAATATTTTCACAACAAAATTCAAACTCATACTCAGTAGAAAACTGACTCTACCTGTTTACGACAAGTATCTGCACCCAAAACACCTCTAGCACGACCTTGCGATTGGTGTCCTTGTGGAATAGTGTCTTTCAAATGCAATAGGTGCATCGAATCGGAGACTTACTAAGCTAACTCCACCGGTTTGATACCTTAGTACCTATACGTAACAATAGGCCATGTCTCTAAGCTCGGAGCATTTCCGAATTAATGGAAAATGGTTGACATATTTTATTTGGGACAGACCTTAACAAATATAACAGCAACTGTTGCCAGAGGTCCAATCTGAAACTTTTTCTTGAGATCCGCTTAAATCCGGCGCACAACTGCCAACTGAATAAGTGCTTCTAAAACGCTTTCATCTGCTGTCATCTGCGGAGCAAGGATATCCAAATCCAATATTGTTTGTATCCCTTCCGTCCCACCCAAAGGCATTTACATCTGCTTATTTGTAATATTCATTATGGAAATTACTTTTCCGGTCATTATTGCTTTAAGTCTAATGGATCCCGTTACAAGTATTACAATTAACAAAGCATCACTTCGCCATGATAAATATTTATTAGCACTTAAAAAGATCATTTAAGCATTACAAAACATTTCACTTCTCAGCTCTGTCGCAACAGTTATTTCAATAAACACGTCGCCGGGCAAAGTTTCCGGAATTTGTTGCTTTGCGTTCGAAATTTGCATTTAAAAGTCTTCGCCAACATTAATAAAAACGTAGAATCACAGTGACTGCGCTTACATGTCCTGCCCGAAAGAAAGCAACAGAAATCTCAATTAAAAAGTTCATTTGAATATTCACAACCGAACCAGCTCCAGAATTTAGTGCAGCCGGAGC
Source organism: Clusia tigrina (assembly GCA_920105625.2). Taxonomy (NCBI): domain Eukaryota; kingdom Metazoa; phylum Arthropoda; class Insecta; order Diptera; family Clusiidae; genus Clusia; species Clusia tigrina. The sequence goes on along the minus strand of OV050033.1, from coordinate 35,749,858 downwards.
AGCGAATCGCTACTCCTACACACTGCTCCGATGGATGGCTTTGCTTTGCTGTTGGCCCGAGAGTGGCAACTTAATTTTAAAAACATTTTCGTGTAAATAAAGTGCCAAATAGCAATGGTAACGGATACCCAAGCACCCTCCCATTCCCGCACCGCACGCTCGAATTACCCTCTGTTCTTCACCCTTATTTGAGGCGCCGTTGTTTTACTGGTGTTGTCGGTTGTTCTCAGTGGTTGCACCACAGAGTGTTGCTGGCTCCGTCACACACAACCGATTTCTATGCAAATTCAATGACAATACGACTTGCAAATGAGTCAAAGAAACTTAAATTGCTCCTTCAGCTACCCCCCAAACCCTCGCACATTTTATGCACAACCCTCCGCTCCGAGCGCTCCTCTCTGCCACAAGCATTAATTATGCATTTCAAAGTAGAAATAGGTGTAAAAAGGGTATCTACTGATAAGGCTTGAGACGCAACCACTACAATTCGTTTAGTATGCAGTCAACCAGGGCCAGAAGGAAGCACATCGGCTGCTGAACACGGCTGTAAGTCGGCGTATATGTTTATCTGCTGCGGAACGCAGCACTAACCCAGTTGCTCCACCACCGTGCGCCAGTATTGCCGTTTGCGGTTTCCGGTGGTTTGACTTTTGCTCAGATTCTGGCTGCTTCCTTTTTTAATGGCGCCTTTGTTGTTGTTAAACGGTTCTCCGCACTATTCCGCTACCATTTCCATTGCGAGCTTCAAGTCCTTTGCATTGTTCGCGCTTACAATTTGATTAAAACAAAAATTAGAACAAAAAAAATGAAATAAAAGAAAGAAAATTAAAAATATACCGAAAGTAATTTCGGCGCACGTCAAATCCAGAACTTTGTGGTTGGTCACACAATTGTACGAGTACAATGTAAAGTCGCCATTTGTGGGGTCACGAAACCCGAGCAATAATGGAGTTTCGAAAGGTCCTGGCATATTTTACATAAGGAATAATTTTAGCATTATTCTTTTTTGGGGAAAACTAATTAAATATTAATGGAAAAATCAGTGGGGATCCTCGTGCGTAGAAGCATGTCCTTCACAGGCCCCGAACACATCTAACTGGATGTCCTATGCCAACCAGCACAAAAAACCTTTGGCAAAAGCATGGCTCCTCAGGACTATTTAACACTAGATACAAAAAAGTATCACATCGTTCTTGAAAATGTTTTGGAACACATTTAGGGGAAAATTTCAGGCACTACGTCTCAATTGGAAGTCACTTAATATAACTCAAAGTCCCAGAGAGTCATTTGCCAAGTGAGGGCAATTCAAGGAGTCCCACGACACTATACGAAAGACAACATACTAACAAGATACATCAAATCATCTTGTTAGTCTGCTGTCTTTCGTATAGTGTCGTTGGACTCCTTGAATTGCCCTCACTTGGCAAAGGACCTGCAACTGGAATGAGCTCATTATCCATCGAGCAGGATACTCCTAATCATTCTTTTGTTGGTTATTTTATTGGACCCACTCAACCAATCACTTTATCATGTTTATATAAATTCATTGCATTCTCTTCACACAAGATTAGACACATTCTCAGTTAGCTCAATAGCCACAAAAAGTAAACTTTAATCTATTCCATACTTCAAAACGCATTTAAATGAGGCGTGCAATTGCGTGAGATTTGAATTTGTTGCGCTCGTGCTTACAAATATTTTGTGGACTCAACGCACTCGTCCGCGAGGGAATCATCCTCGATTCGTTCCATTTCGAATCATTTCGTTCTGCATTTGACAGCAATGTGACATTTATTTGCCGCATTAGATTATTTACGGCTCTTTAGTTGTGGTCACTTATCGCGCTCAGGCTAATGGAGTACCAACGCAAATAAAAGGAATACAAATTTGCTTTGCATTTGCAGAGATCCAAAGACACGAAACGGACATTTGAAAATTAATCAGAAGTGTTGAAGAATTGACTCCGCTCGTTACGAACGAATAAACGATTGTGTAGAAGAAGGTACACTGAAAAAATTATGCCTGCGAAATTGAGCTTCAAAATATGCCAACTTGGAGATATTTTGGAATGTCTCGAACAGGTCAAAATTAATAAACGAATTTCCTAGTCATAAGTATTATTCTAGAGTGAATTACCACCATTACCATGGCAAGAAAACGGCACTATTTCTAACTGAGGCGACCTGAGGTCACCAGCCATTTTACCTACCACATCTGTGACTAGTTATTTGAGCGGGAATTACTCTTAACTAGTCAGACAATTTATTAAAAGTCACTTCATAAGTAATTCACATTTGTTTTTTTTATTATAAAAACTCATACTGAGTTCATATTCTCACAAAAATTAGTTTTTTGTTCGAATCACTGAATAGTGTCACTGAATAGCTTCGGAATAGCTTCTGGTTATACTAATAATCATATTCTGAAGTAAGCAATTCATAAAGAGAGCATTGGCATTAGTTCATATTCCTACAAAAATTAGTTTTTTGTTCGAATCTCTGAATAGTGTCACTGAATAGCTTCTGAATAGCTTCTGGTTATATTAAGAATCATATTCTGAAATAAGCAATTCATAAAGAGAGCATTGGCATTAGTTCATATTCTTACAAAAATTAGTTTTTTGTTCGAATCACTGAATAGTGTCACTGAATAGCTTCTGAATAGCTTCTGGTTATATTAAGAATCATATTCTGAAGTAAGCAATTCATAAAGAGAGCATTGGCATTAGTTCATATTCTGACAAAAATTAGTTTTTTGTTCGAATCACTGAATAGTGTCACTGAATAGCTTCTGCATAGCTTCTGGTTATACTAAGAATCATATTCTGAAGTAAGCAATTCATATAGAGAGCATTGGCTCTAGTTCATATTTTGACAAAAATTAGTTTTTTGTTCGAATCACTGAATAGTGTCACTGAATAGCTTCGGAATAGCTTCTGGTTATACTAATAATCATATTCTGAAGTAAGCAATTCATAAAGAGAGCATTGGCATTAGTTCATATTCCTACAAAAATTAGTTTTTTGTTCGAATCTCTGAATAGTGTCACTGAATAGCTTCTGAATAGCTTCTGGTTATATTAAGAATCATATTCTGAAATAAGCAATTCATAAAGAGAGCATTGGCATTAGTTCATATTCTTACAAAAATTAGTTTTTTGTTCGAATCACTGAATAGTGTCACTGAATAGCTTCTGAATAGCTTCTGGTTATATTAAGAATCATATTCTGAAGTAAGCAATTCATAAAGAGAGCATTGGCATTAGTTCATATTCTGACAAAAATTAGTTTTTTGTTCGAATCACTGAATAGTGTCACTGAATAGCTTCTGCATAGCTTCTGGTTATACTAAGAATCATATTCTGAAGTAAGCAATTCATATAGAGAGCATTGGCTCTAGTTCATATTTTGACAAAAAATAGTTTTTTGTTCGAATCACTGAATAGTGTCACTGAATAGCTTCGGAATAGCTTCTGGTTATACTAATAATCATATTCTGAAGTAAGCAATTCATAAAGAGAGCATTGGCATTAGTTCATATTCCTACAAAAATTAGTTTTTTGTTCGAATCTCTGAATAGTGTCACTGAATAGCTTCTGAATAGCTTCTGGTTATATTAAGAATCATATTCTGAAATAAGCAATTCATAAAGAGAGCATTGGCATTAGTTCATATTCCTACAAAAATTAGTTTTTTGTTCGAATCTCTGAATAGTGTCACTGACTAGCTTCTGAATAGCTTCTGGTTATATTAAGAATCATATTCTGAAGTAAGCAATTCATAAAGAGAGCATTGGCATTAGTTCATATTCCTACAAAAATTAGTTTTTTGTTCGAATCACTGAATAGTGTCACTGAATAGCTTCTGAATAGCTTCTGGTTATATTAAGAATCATATTCTGAAATAAGCAATTCATAAAGAGAGCATTGGCATTAGTTCATATTCTCACAAAAATTAGTTTTTTGTTCGAATCACTGAATAGTGTCACTGAATAGCTTCTGCATAGCTTCTGGTTATACTAAGAATCATATTCTGAAGTAAGCAATTCATAAAGAGAGCATTGGCATTAGTTCATATTCTTACAAAAATTAGTTTTTTGTTCGAATCACTGAATAGTGTCACTGAATAGCTTCTGCATAGCTTCTGGTTATACTAAGAATCATATTCTGAAGTAAGCAATTCATATAGAGAGCATTGGCTCTAGTTCATATTTTGACAAAAATTAGTTTTTTGTTCGAATCACTGAATAGTGTCACTGAATAGCTTCGGAATAGCTTCTGGTTATACTAATAATCATATTCTGAAGTAAGCAATTCATAAAGAGAGCATTGGCATTAGTTCATATTCCTACAAAAATTAGTTTTTTGTTCGAATCTCTGAATAGTGTCACTGAATAGCTTCTGAATAGCTTCTGGTTATATTAAGAATCATATTCTGAAATAAGCAATTCATAAAGAGAGCATTGGCATTAGTTCATATTCCTACAAAAATTAGTTTTTTGTTCGAATCTCTGAATAGTGTCACTGACTAGCTTCTGAATAGCTTCTGGTTATATTAAGAATCATATTCTGAAGTAAGCAATTCATAAAGAGAGCATTGGCATTAGTTCATATTCTTACAAAAATTAGTTTTTTGTTCGAATCACTGAATAGTGTCACTGAATAGCTTCTGAATAGCTTCTGGTTATACTAATAATCATATTCTGAAGTAAGCAATTCATAAAGCTTTATAACAGGCGCCAGATCTTCCGGGAAGTATGCAGGCGTATGTGTAGAGAACCCACCTTCATTGCTAAAAATGTAAAATAATTATGATCTTCCACGCAAAACAATGCTTTAGGTCAGTGTAAAGGAAACCCCTTGTTTTATATATTTACAAATGGCATGGCGATATTGTCACCAAATGGTTACACTACTTCAGAGAAGTTCAAACCCAATCTTTGTTCCCTGGCCTAATAAGAGTATAAAAGCCATAAGTTCTCATTGATGTGACCTGAGTATACAATGCAGCACCGCTGATTTTGACGAGCAGAGTCCGAAAAATAAAACTTTATGGTAAGTAGTGAAACTTTGACAGTAATTCCAATAAGAGATTATAATATAACAACAATTAGATCAGAATAAAAGTTGGAGATAAAAAATCCCTCCTGAGTGTTGAAGGAACCTGGTCCCCAATATTAATGTAATTACCAAGTAACTTATTCCTGGGCAATGTAATTTTCGAGCTATAAATTGACTTAGCTGAAACCTTCTCACAGAGTCATAGACATTTCTTTCAGTGGATGATGCTTATGCAAATGTTATTGTTTTTGCGCAAATCACACCTCCCAAAACTCCTTTCGCCTCCACAGTCTACTTGGAGGCACACAATCTGCCTGCCCATCCGCGCAGTATGGCTGAGTTGTTTTGACTTCATTAATAAATGTTTCCATTATGATAATAATGCCGCGCGCGGATGTTTATTTGCGTACGTCACATTGCGCCAGCCACCAAAGGCAGACGCAATGCAACGCATCATTAATCTTTCCATTAAGTAATCGAGGTTTAAGCCGGCACAGTGCGTAGCAACACACACAACCGCAACAACAGCGCTTATAATGACTCTAATGCGAACGAGGAGGACGACAGACGACAGGCGGCAGACTGCAGACGAGAAATGATGCCGTTGCTGAGTGTCCGAGTCAACATCCATAAGTTGTCCCAAGTGCTTAATAGCTGGGCGCATAAAATTTCCCACAGACGCCACCGCCAACTCCAGCAGTACACAGCACTGTTCAATTGCCTGCCAGCGGTACTGGTGGTGCCTGTGGCATACGGAATGGCTGCGTAAATCACCCCCGAGTATGATGATCGCTCTCGTAATTACCTCACACTAAAAATTCACATAATTCCGCTGAAAGTTTGCGCGCTGCTGCAGTTGTTGTATTTCAAAATGACAATAAAAGGGATCTATAAATAAATAATAACTTTGGAAAAAATCACCAAGAATATTGAGATTATAATTGAATCTGGTAGATGTGGATTCGGAGACTGTACAGCTGAACGAAGGATGCTCACAGCCCGCTCGCAGAGACACACGTGACCATCCGTGCGCCCAGCATAGGGGAAAGTGGGAAAAGTCGCCCACGGCCGCACGGCTTTAAATGTTGCCTCAGTGCTTAATCGACCAGAATGCCAGATGTAAACAAGAATATAACAACAGCTACGGCAACAGCAACAACAACTCGTGCGGCGCGGCCAACGCGGCAATTCGAACTCTTCACTACACGCGCAAAGGATGCAAGCAAACAAAGCCGGAAGCGACGGTCGCTAACACGACACTGTGACACGCTTGCATGAGAATTTCCATTTCCGATTCGACAATATCCTTTCAAAGGACATACTCGAGTGGTTCGCGTAAAAAAGAAGCACCGCCACAGACACAGCCAGCAAAATCGAAGCTATAGCGCGTAGCGTACATTTTCTGGGGGTTGGTTCGGTCTTCACCACCTCGGCTGCGCCATCCCTTCTTCCAACGCCATTACCAGAGCTCCTGCCGCTGTTGCTGTTGCTGTTGCTGTTGCTGGTGCCGCTGCATTTGCAGCAACGCCGTCGCTGTGTGAATGCACACAACTCGCTGGGGTAACGAGACTATAAATTATTTCGGCATTAACCCATTGATTGCTTAGCGTCGTGCGCTCAGCAGAAAAATCCCAGGCTTTTCCGAACGCCATTCTTCGAGCCATTTTCTCGATGTGCACTAAAAGCTCATTTTTATTTAAATTTATGAAGCACTTTCGTAAATTTTATTTAAATAACAATATCATGGCCACACAATGCGACAGGACTGCAGTGGCAACCAAAATTGAGTTCAGACGCTCTTCGGGTATCTCAAATGCACATCTGTGGGCGAAAAGGACTAAAACTCCTCTGATGGTGGTTTCTAATTATAAAGGGTGAGCTATCCACCAATCTTCTGGTTATACTAAGAATCATATTCTGAAGTAAGCAATCCTTAAAGCTTTATAACAGGCACTAGCTTTTCCGGGCACTATGCAGGGGTGGGTGGAGATAACCCACCATCATCATCATTGTTGGCTTGACGATCCTAGTTGAACGTTGACCTCCCATTATAGAGATTACCCACCTTCGTTACTAAAAATTTAAAATAATTTTAATCTTCCACGCAAAACAATGCGTAAGGACAACTGGTCACACATTTATTTCCGACGATTACTCGTATATTGCTATATTCGTTCCTTTTGAATAGAAAGTACTCTTCTGGACGCTTTCGATTTGCTACTCTTCAGGATTAACATTTAAATGCTAATTAAAGCTAGATTTCTTTATCATCGAATTTCTCGAAAGTTCCCTTCCAATACAATCAAAAATTTGATTGCTAACTAAAGGTTCATTTAAGGACTCTTGTATTACAACTAGAATAAGTAATATTATTATATGTACACCACAAATTCTTTTAGTCGATATACGATATAATTGGATTTGGGAATGTGGTTGTAAGTTCCAAACGAGGGCGGGTCAGGTACTGACATTTATATGAGTATATATATTAATGATCAGTGTCAATTGTTGGATCGATTGAGCCATATCTCTCTGTCTGTCCGCCTGTCTATCCACACTTCATTCGAAGAGCACACCCGAACAACGAAAAGAGATATTAAACTGAAATTGTATAAGAGCTTAATGGGTTTCTACACATAGGTAAGCTATATAGTTTTGGGAGCAATTGGAACTATTAACACACCCCTTCTCAGAAGCAGATATTCTTGAAATGAGCATTTCTCAAGCACCAAAAGACCCAATTTGCTGATTTTAAGTGCAAAGTCCAGTAAAGCTGTTTCAAATAAGAATCAATCAACCGACAGATCCAATTTGCAGATGCCTTTTGGTTTATAATGAGTATATCCAAAGAGCAATATGAATGAATTTGAATATATAGTCCAGTTTGAACTCACAATTCAGCTGAGCAAACATTGATGAAAATCGGACAATGCTCAAGAAAAACCACATCTTAAGAACCATGGGATCACAGTACACGTGAAAGCAATTCAAGCTACGTCTAGGTAAATGTTGTTCTAAATTGAAAACTTTTCATTCTAATTTAAACCTGGTCCAATTATAGTAAATCCTGATCCAATTATAGTAATATTTGGTTGTTTAGTGTATTTGTAATAGTCAGTAGGGTAAGTTACGAGTCTAAGCATTCTTTATCGTACTTGTTTTCGATCAATATTGATTTCACTAATCATTGTGTTCATTTCTCTGTCATTCAAGTGACTCCTCAGTGCAATCATCTGTGTCTATCCTGCAAGAGTGAATAGTGTTGCTGGGTTGTTCGCTCTAATGGAAAACTTTGTCCAACTTTCTAAGAGGTTCAAACCAGAGTATACTGAGTAAAGAAACTTGAACGTCAACCGGCAAAGCAGCGAAATAAAGCAGACGAACGTTGTACATGAATCCACTGAAAATCGTGTTGAATCCACTCAAAATCGTGGTGTGTCGCGTTATACGGACGCTGGCAGCGAAAAAGAGTTTATTTTCTCTGTGTTCTCTGGTTGAAACATCTTGAGCTGATATAAACAAGGCAATCAAATCGGCACTTTAGTTCAAACATGATTTCCAGAGTCGAGAAGTTTAGAACTATTGAAACCACACCGGACTGCAATTAGGTGGTTGTTCACAAGTAAAAAGACCACCAATAGACCAACTAGTTGTCTATCATAACAAAGACATTGCGGCTAACGATAATGAAGGAATATCAGGAGATGCACGAACTGTTAGCTAACTAATATTTGTTCGAAGCATTCCTTGTATTTTTGCCAACCTTTCACCTTTTTCCCATAAGTTTTCGGGTGGGAATTTGGAACAGAGTTTTTTGGCTCTCGGTTAAAGAAGTTCGGGCTGCATTATCGAATTTTTTATCGAATACAGCAAAAATATTCTATTCGTGATAATACGATACGGAAGCGCCCCATTTTTCTGAAATCTACACAATCAAGGATCAATTTAGACACTATTCAAGATATTTGATTATCTCGTTCAGTGATATTGGACATGGCAGTCTCCTTGGGTTTATAGTGACCCAGCCACATTGCTCGTGGTCGAACCCTGCATTAACCAGAACTATAGAGATTAATAGTATATTGCTACGAGTACCTCAACTGCACGAAAATGATTATCCACGAGTAGAAGTTTTTATTTCAGAAACAGCATTTTTGGGTGTTCTATTCTACGGAAACTTATTTCACTGGATCAGAGTTGTGATTTCTTTTATGAAATATTACTCTGCAAACCGCCAAGAATGCAACATTTTCTACACAATCTTCTAAGACTCACAAAGCTGAGTTTTATGTTGAAGTGAAATAGCATTAATTATAGATTCAGATGTGTGCCTATAAATATTATTCGTTTCCTTCTACAAGTTCAATCACTGGATGATGTTAAGTAAAACAAAACACCCTTTTATAATTATATAACAAAAAATAGTTTTAATTACAACCAATTAGTTTATATTATTACTTATTAAGATTAACAATTTCTTGTTATTCAATGCTACTACTTCGATCCCATTCTTATTAATGCTCTTTCGAATTCACAAGTGAACTTATGTGGATCTCCTTTAAATTATGTCAGCTGCTTTCGAGATGATTGCAAACTATTCCAGAACTAAGCTCATTAGTGTGAAAGAGACAGCAATACGGATAGTATAGTATCGTTTAGGTCCCATAACACGTTTTTCTAGTAACTTGGTTTTCAACATCTTCAACATAATTTTGTAAATAATTGTTTAATAAATATATATATATTTATTTTTATATAGACTCCAAAAATGTTCACTACAAAAAAGCTAACAGGGTTCTATTCTGAACCTAAAAAGGGTGAAATTCTACCCAACTCCATCCTTGGTGTCACTCGTGTCCGACTTTGCCATGTCTTGCTTGTGTTTGTTTTGGCTTTCATTTGTTTTACGCTAAGTCAATTGCGTGTTGTCTCAGAATATCACTTAAAATAATTCACTCGCTCTTCACGTCCACCACCTCTACTTCCCGAAATGCCCTCTGCAATACTTGACAATGGCTTTAAGCCGAACCCTTCTCTTGAAATACCACACTTTGAACTACAAACAAACGCAATTATTGAATTGTAATTGAAACATAACAGCGCATAGCGTCCCAGAGCGCAATGCGTCCCAGCCCAGTGAGTGCAACGACTGCGGCCGCAGCCGTTTTGCACATAAATTTTAATGTGCAGCAAGGGATGCATCAACCGCATCTTCCGCACATTGTGCAACATCCCCAAACATTCGCACCAAACTTGCTGCCACACACACATGCAACAATGTCGCAAACTGTTTTCACTTCACCCTCTCCACTCGAGCTGAGCGCAAGTTAATTACAGCCATTAAACCCACACCAACAGCAACAACTGCAACAACAACAACAACAACACCGCCAGGCACACCGTTGCAATTACAATTGGTGTTGTGTACACGGCGCACGTATGCATTGCAACATAAATGCGAAGTGATCTCTACGGCGGCGGATATTTCAGCATCTCAACAGATTTGCCGTACTCCGCTCTCTGTGCTCTGCCTCCTGCGCAGATATTAATTAAGTGGGCGGGTGCAGGGTGTCACCACAAACGCACGATACGCGTCGGAGTGCTGTGCCACAATCAGCGCAGCATATATGAGGCATATGGGCTTGATTGTTTCCTATCTCGCCCTGCTCTCTGCGACCGGTTATCCTCTGTGCGAAGATGCGCACTTCACGCTATTGATCGTAATTATTAAGGTCAATCCGCCGCAAAAGACAACGACGCGGCAACACCACTCATATCCAAACGAGGCGCACGTGTCAGCCGCACGGCAGTGTTGCAAAGTCGCTCGCTGCGTTGCGCACAAGTGGCAAATAGCATATTGCCACAATGGACGCGCCGCAATCATTGCTGGCTGCTGTGCAACGCCCACTCCTTCATCGCTTAATTGAATTGCAGAAAGTGCTGTGCGCACTTACTTTGAGGCTTCCGCATAAAAAGGCGCAAAAGGCAAAGCCGGGGAGAGGCCGGGAAAGGCAGGGAAAGGCAGGCAGGCAGGCAGGCCTGTGGCGGTGGCAGCGCGTGAATTAAGTACATGCATAATTTAATTTCCTTTTTCTTTTTTCATACTGTATCACAATCAAATTAAGTGTAAAGAGCTTTTGCCAAAGGAAACAATCGATTTTATTGCGTTCGCATTGAACGGTTGCTTCCTGACGCACGCGCTGCAAACAACACTCGTACCCAATTAATAGAATGTATAAAGGCTCTCTTTACCAAACCACAACTGTACCGACAATATTAAAATATGCAAAATACACAGGAATGAGAGCATTGTCAAGCGCACATGTGGCAAGTGTTTGGCCCAGTCCATGGTATAAAGCATCTAAAGAAATATCGCTAGGAGAATAATTGCCGTTCACTGCTAAAGTAAAATACTCACTATGCGTTTGGCTATACGAGTATAGACAGCGCTTCGGGAAAACAATTCCTTTGTTTTCGCCAAATAAAGGAAGGACCAAAACCAACCGAAAAGAAAGTACACCGCAACTGATAAACGTGGAGTATGCTCCCTGAGGATGCTATGGCAGGATTCTTCCGTCTTATCGTTTATCAAACTTCAATGTATTCGTTTTCACAAATCATTTTTAACAGAGTAATTGTCAAACTATTGTAATTAGTATTTCTAATTATTGCATTATGTTCTAATCCTAGGCAGTTCCAAGCAATCAAATTATGTTTACGACAACTTTTTCACGTCTCAATCCAAACATCAGTAATACACACTTCGAACTCCAAAATCCTCTCTATCCCCCCCTTCCCTAAATATTTGTCCAAGCATCAATAGGCATCAATGCTTGAGTACTTGGAGGCCTTCTTCTTTAGCGGTTCTCCGGCCTACCCCACTTCCATCTATATATCTATTATTATTATTATTATTATTATTATACCTTCTTACACCATAATTAATTATGAGTGCAAGGTGTTGGGGGAATGAGTACTAGCTACAGAGGCTTTCGACTCGAAGAGACAAGATTTTATAGAAAGAAGTATTTTGGAGACCAAGCCCGTGGCAGGATTTGAACCTACGACCCTCGGGGTGTGAGTCTAGCATGCTTACCACTAGACGACAGAGGACGTCTCTATCTATCTAATACAAACTTATTATAGGGAAACATTTTCTTTCTGATGTCAAACTTCGTATCACTTGATGGTCCTTTCTTCTATTGTTGGTTGAGTTCGTCCCATACATAACGTATCGTTTCATGTGAAATCACTCTTTACTTAAATTTTAGTTTTAATATTGTCTTTGAGCATCCTATCGATCATATTTAATTTTTTAAAGCTTTACTCACTACCGAATAAAAACCAGGCCGGTACTATTTATATTGTTTCATTTCATGGTTATCCTAATAGACAGGATCGATATGAAATAACCCCTTACCTCTAAGAGCTCGTACATAATGAATATTGTGACAAAATCACCATGTCAGGAGCAAGCATGATAAACCTTACTTTCAAATTATGTCCAGAACAATTGATTTGTGTTGCTATTGCTATCTAATTCTATGTTCTATTCCACTAATTGTATGTTTAACTAGTAATAAGTTGTTGGATAGCTCACAACCTCCATCATGTCCATACTGCAACTCTCCGACTCTGACCGTAGATCACATCCTCAACGACTGCGTTCATTTTAACCACATCAGATCCCAAATATTCCCAAACTTAACCCCTTCAAATTCATTAAAATTTGTTCACCCCGATACCATATGTAAATTCTACAATTTTTGTCATCAAACAAATATTTTAAACAGTATATAAACTTTAATCAGTGTATAAGCTTTAATTAGTATAAGCGAGCTGAAGGCCCTGGCAGCTAGTGCTCCCCTTACAATGTAAAATAATAATTAAGTTATTGTTTTTCTAGTAATAATAATAATAATAATAATAAGTTGTTGGACATGTCGTCTTCGTCTGTAATACTCAAATCCTTAGAGTCTAAGGCATAAATGACGTTGTTATCTCATTTGGACTCATAGGACTTATATAGGAACTTTATAGAAAACAAAATCATACTATTAAAAACGGCAGCATAAAACACCAGCTGATCAGTTGTGGGTTGCAAGCAGCATTTCAAATTGATGATATAAATGTAAGAGTGTACTAATGTCCAACTGCTGTATTAAATTAAACTTTATCAAGTTTTTATTTCAAGGGTTTTGTTTCATTTCAGGTTGTGGAAGGTCAAGGTTCAACTAGGACAGTCGAGCCAACAATGATGACGATGATGTTTCATTTAAGACATTCAAGTGTTTTGAACTTAATATTCATTTTCCTAACAATATAATGATTTAAGTCAAAATGTGGATAATTATTTGATCAGGTTAGTCAATTTAAGAGCTTATTCTTTGTAGTCAAGACTTTCATTAGCGCGTGTCTCCTGAGTTGTTGTTGAAATCAATTAAATTGTGAAAATAATATTTCTGCTATGATACAAAAAGGATGCTAATGAGTATAAAGGACACAATAGCTAGATTCGAGTTTGGGAGGTGGATAAAGAAGTAACTTAGATAAGTATAAAGGAAATAATAGCTAGATTCGAGTTTGGGAGTTGGTCAGATGAAGAAGTAACTTAGATACAAAAAAAGAGTCTCGATTATGGCAACTTAGCCTAAGGAAGTATCGCTTAACTTCGCGTGATTGAACAATGTGATGATTACCTAAACTTATCTGACGTAGCACCTTAAATCAGCTGATTTTCCGGTTTAGTAATTTAATATAAATATAAAAATTAGCTTGTTAATAATCAAAAAATAATACTTACTCTTCGCTACTCACAACCAAACAAAACTAAACTGTGAAGCCAAACACAAATAAAGTCACTTAATCAATTATCAACAGATTTCTCTGTTCAGTTGTGTTAAGTCTTCACTAATCGGATACACACTTTGCTGATTGTACAGATCTGTAAGTGACAGCTACCCATGCTATGTTATGTCCAATTTAGTCTATATAATCGTGTCTTAAAAGGCATCGCTTGCTTTATATTGACAGCTCGTAAGCATGTGATGCTGCTGATGAGCAAAATTGGGTAGTATTTGGCTCTCGTGGAGACTGCGCCAGCAAATATATTTGTTCGTTAATGACGTCAATACAAATTAGTTGATTTGATTATAAAATAATGATTCAATAAACGGTATGCAAACACAAACAAATCTACATAACAAACTAGCCAATCAGCAAATCTTACAGCAAAAAAACTAGCAACATAATCAGGATTAAAACTAAAAATCCACAATGCTCATGTTTTGTGTACTATATTTAAAACATTTTTTAAGTTGAAATAAAAAACGTTTCTTGTTTTATTTCAGTTGTCAGTATTAATGGCATTCATCACTGGCCTGCTATAATGTCTGTGCCGCAGACCTTGATTTATATATGACACAGCCTTGACAGTCTTTGTGGATCATGGTTTAAGCGTAGTTGACTGGGCTATGGTGAACTAGACTGACGGTTAATTTGTTAATATAATCCCCTCCTCCTTTGTCATTCTTCCAGTTGCGTTGTTTTGCATCTTTCATAAACCAGTCTGAAGGGAATATTCGCACAAAAGATCAAATTGGCTAAGGTGCACTATAGCCTAATAATTATAATAATAAAAATTTATTCAGCCACTTCCGATGTTGAAGAAAATAAGAGATTTAATTACGGAACGTTAGTTTCGACTTCAACTGTAATTCACCTTAAGATTGTCATACCTATATTTGTTTCATTCCTTATACCTATGCCTGCTTCAATCCTTATACCTATACCTATGCTGCTCCGTTCACCAAATAGAGTTAATTTCTGTTGCTTTCTTATCTATCTTGCAGTTTATGAGGCCATGAAGAGCACATCAGAAGTAGAGATTATTTGATCAGAAACTTTTGACAGATCCAAATGGCTGGACCTTTGAAAGGGTTGGGACCTGATGTCTCATGCGGTATCACAAAGGGTTAATGTTGGCCTAAGTGCGACCTTCGGGTGGCCGCCTTACCTACCATGTTCTAGAGTGTAGGGTGTTTCGGTCAACGCTTAGTAATAATTCATTGCTTGTATATTTTTTATCAACACGATTTCTTAGTATTCCATCCTTTATATTAACGACATTATGTATCAATAAGTGGCTGTGGAATTTGGAAAATGCAATATTACGGGCATATCCTCATGAGTATCGTATACAATATTTACCTTTGACAGAAGAACATTTTAGTGAACGGGCGTTTTGAGATTTGTATGAAAGACATTCTTACAAAATGTCCTGAAAACTATAATAGCGAAACCCGGTTTCAGAGTCAGTTTCTTGGTTCACATACATATCTGAATCCATCGAAAAGTCCTGTGAGTGCCAATTGGACTTAACATTATTAGACTGATCCTCTCGTATATTTTGATGATTCGAAAAAAGAACTTGAAGTTATTATGCTACGAAGAACTAAAACTTTATTCCATATAAATACCAACTTATTTCAAGCATGGATGCCATCTACAGATTCTGCAGGAAGGCCTACCTCTAGAAAAAGGATATTGACCAGAAAAAGGATACACATTTTTTTGCAAATACGACTTTTTCCCCAGGAAACATATCAGCATCTCCCTCAAAGAGTATAGATCCATTAAACAGTGGTCTGACACTCCATTAGGTTCAATCACCAAACCACAAATAGTCTTGGGTATCATTTTTTTCTAAGGAACATGCATAGAAACCTCCTTCTGCTGTCAATAGGCCAATTTTTATTAACTGCGTTACTGTCACTCTCCAAACTAGATTATAACTCTCTATTACTAGATACAAGTAATTTATCATCACTCTCTATTACTCGATACAAGTATGATAAAGATAATCTACTCTATTCCCTAAGGTCGGTCTGCAGAAGCTATCGAAAGTATAAAATTTCGGCAATTGAGAAGAACCTGAGGAATTAAATACAAAATAGTTCTAAACCAACCCATGTTTGACTTAAGCCGTTGCTTGCAGTCCCGCCAATCTCCCCGCTTCCCTTGTAAACTCCTTTTCCGTGTGCCATTTCAAGCGGTCTTTAATTTCCTTCAAGTCGCATGTTTTTTGCTCCGAATCGTGGCTATTGCGTCGGTATTTGTTAAATTAATTTAACTTAATCAGATTCAATTGCTTCTGTCCATTCCTTGTGATTTGTGGCGTTTCTGCATGAAAGCCACATGCGACCATTTATCTCCCACGGATAAATTATTCCTTGTTTTCGTTGCTTTTAATGCGGCATAAATTTAACTCAAAGAAACTTTCTTTAATGGCAATCGTCGAGCCATAATTGAACAACTGAATGACTGAATGAATGAAGGGGCGTTCCCATCGTCTACTTGCGGGGAGAATCTTTTGTTTATCTGCCAATAAACCAAATGTGAATTGTTTTTGTTGAACAAAGTATATTATTAGCAAAAAGGAAGGCAAATTACCAGAGAAGAGCAAATGACTGAAGCGTGCATAAAGGCCGGACGTGAAGTCAACAACAAAAGTGCACGTCAGTTGTCCCCAATTTTTGACAGTTCTCTTCTTTGAAGCAATCGAAAACCCAGTCTCAGAAAAGTATTTATAGCGATAACGAGGAAGTAGTTAACTCTAAGAAGGGGCGTTTTTATATGCAATGGAACAACTTCCAATAATTTATTCACAGTCACAAATTGGACGTGTTTTGTAGGCTGGCTGGTGGCAGCATCAAAGCATCTCCTCTGTAATGGCATGAAGGAGATTTGTGCACCTGAAACAATATTCCTCATTGTTCTTGTGCGAGACACTGTAAGGGTAAGTACACAAGAAAGTCGGATTCGCAGGGTACACGCAGGCACATAACCAGCTTTATTTGTAAATCTTCTCTAGGATGGAAGGAAGTTTTTGATTTCAAAGAGTGTGGTCTATGATATTATCGTTGCAGAGATGAAATATCATTATAAAGTAGTGTAGTGATGTCAGCCAGATCGAATGAGACCTTTAAATACAAGGACATTGACATATATCTTCTAACGACTATCTTGAGTTGGCAAGTCAATAAAATAAATTAAAGATTTACAGGAACAATTTTGTCTATACCTGAACTTTCATGTGGAATGTGCATAGTAATACCTACTTTGGCAAGTTCATCTCATCGTAACTTCTCTATGACCCCGCACTACGATCATTGAAATACAACTATCGTAATTAGAAGTTGTGCAGTCGGATTTTGGCTCGCATTAGCGAGGAGATTTTTACATGGTTGGAGAGTCGGGGTCAGAGATGGAGTTGGATGAGATTTTTGCTTGGTTGGAGAGTCGGAGTCAGAGATGTTGTTGGAGTGTTCTTGATGATTCTGACTCCGAACCATTAACATCGTAATTTATCTATGACTCCACACTGCGATCTGTGAAATACAACTATCATAATCAGAAGTTGTGTGCCGGATTTTGACTCGCTTGGTGAGAAGATTTTTGCATGGTTGGAGAGTCGGGGTCCGAGATGGAGTTGGAGTGTTCTTGATGATTCTCCGACTCCGAACCATTAACATTTTGTGATCTCATTTAAAAATAATATCCAATACGATACGGCTGTGTTTACATGCTTCTATAGTTCGATTTACTTACTCTATATAATAGGTATTGTGCCCATCTATGGTGATATTAAGTATATATTACAATTTTAAATGGTCGGGGAGGAATTTTGAAACTTTTAGTCTAGAAGTTTGGAAACATAGTCTGAAGATTCTGCACTTTTCTGATTGAAGCTTTGCAAATATAGAGCAAGCAGTATAAGGATGGAAAACCTTAAAACTATGAAATAGAAATGAATTTCTCATCTACCTAAACAAATAAACTAAAGGATATCTAAAATTAAGCGATATATCGCATGAAGTAATTCAAGATCTATCAAAATTGTAGCAATTTCTATATCCAAGATACTTTAACCAGTGTAACCCGGGATTGTCTGTTTGAATTTGGAAAACTGTGTATTCGTATATACATAGAATTGACAATACCATACCAGCTCTGATGCCTCCTCCTCCTCCCCATCCTTCAACACCATCGACATAGTAAGAGGAAAAAGTGTATTTGTGTTTATTTTTGGAATTGTTCAGGCGCGGATGCCAAAAGCCGAGCCAATAATTTATTTTGAATACGGTATGCGGCACATGCAAAATACCTAAAACCGCAGACAGACGCGAACCGCAGAACGGAGAACAGAGCAGAATGCTACAAAATAAAATAAAATGCATAAATACTGGTAAAACAAAGAGACGGCGCAGTCTCCACTCCGACTATGCACGTCCGTAATTTAGTTCCCCAATTGACATACATAAATACGCGTGCCCGCACAGAAGTCAGAGTTCATTTGGCTTATATGCCTGCATGGCTGCGTGTATGTAGGTGAGAGTGTGCGAACGGTCTGACTAAATTATTAAAAATTAATGCACGTAAATAAATTTGCATTTTATGCAGGATTCCAGGGAAGAGCATGCCGCTCGACACCTGCTTGGCAGCGCACCCTGTTTCGACGTATGCAGCTCGGCGCAGAAGAAACTTTTTCATAAACAAAAAATCCCAGCAAACCCACAATAAGTGTCAGGCCGCCATATGAAGTACTCTTTTCTGATAATGGAAACGAGCATCCTTGCACACACACGCCCATGTCGGCATACCTACAGAGTTCTGACATGACAATGTAATTTGCTATTCTAAATTACTACCACGCAAATAATATACTCGTACATATCCGAACCCCCTCTTCCTCTCGCTGTCTCTGGAACGAATTGTGTCAAAAGTTTGACATGCCTGTTAGTGTCCTGGGTGCTTGCTTAGTGCTTCGGCTAGATGTGAATTCACATGCGAATGCGTGGTAGCTGCGAAAGTTTCGAAAGCAATTCCAAACCCCGATTTACAAGTTCCGAAATTATCATGACAATCACGCCCGATTTCTAACTTCATAATCGGCAAATCTAATTTAAATATGAATGAAACGCTTTTTTGATTAAGCAGCGGAAGAAGAAGTTCGCAGCCGTATGTTCTGCTGCTGCTGTTGTTGTTGCTGTTGTTGTTGTTGTTGCTGTTGTTGTTGTTGTTGCTGTCGTTGTTGTTGTTGCTGTCGTTGTTGTTATGCACAGATGAACTCGTAGCCTTGCGCCAGGATGCCTGCAAATATCTGTTGTAATTAAGTTGTTTTAATGCCTGATGTAATTTGCAGGAAATGCTCATATTCGTGCTGAACTTTTGCCATCTTCACAGGATTAGTGGAAGTGTGAGTGCGTGCAGGCGTGTGCGTGCTGGTGTTTTCATTTGTGAGGCAAACGATTACGGAATATTTAAATAACATATTTTTCTGCATTCACTTAAGCAGCACTGTGCTCTCTTCAAAGTACAGTAAAGTAAAGCACATCAGTCACCGTAGCGTCATTAGGAAACCTCAAAAAAGGACTTGCCAGCAAAATATCCAAATTACTTGTAAACATATTTTCTTTAATTAAACGTACTCCATGGCTCAAGCGAATGAGAGCAGAGACAGTCGACATTACCATGACCACAATTTGCTCAGCCCACAATACTCTTCTCCTCCACTTGTAAATGTGTTTTTTAATGTACAACCCTAAATGAAAATGTTCTGCTCTGCCATGTTGCTCTAAAGTAGGCCTCGTCGGTGCTAGTGTGTGCAGACAGAATCCTGTGTAATCTGTTAAAGTATTCCACAGACAGCTCCTCGCAACGTGCAATAATGTACAATGTAGGCCACTTTAGCTCAGGCCGACCAATTTGCCTACAAGCACTTAGGCATAAATTAGCCTATTGTGGTGTATTGCTACCCCACTATTATCCTACGGCATGTGTTCGTAAGCCCACACACAATCAATAGGAAGCAAAAAGGATAACGCTAGTATGTCATTATAGAGCGGAACGGTGTATATTAGCAGAGATGGGAAAATACAACCGACGACTTAGTATCAGTTGCAACAAGTAATATTTTAGACTTAGTTTCACAGTTGAATTATTTGTGGCAGTTGAATTAAAATGCTTTCAAATTTCCAGGAATCAACGCCTCCATGATGATGAAGACGGCTGCCAAGAACAGCTTTAAGCCAGAATAATCTTCGAAAGGGACAGTAATGAAAAACACTCAAGCTAAAATTATTCAGTTTTCAGCGCCACTTCAGCGTCTTTGAATGAAATCTTTATCTTATTCGTTTTTATATAAGAGATTAAACTAAAAGTCGTCTTTGTGCGTATCTCGGTACTTGACTTCAGACAATAAACTCACTAAAATACGGGATAATAAGAGAGACTTTTAAAATCTCTCATAGTCTCCAACGATTAAAGCATCTTAAACAGTGTTACCAGTGAAAAATATTCAGAAACTTTCAGGGGGCTCTGATCAAA
Organism: Clusia tigrina; assembly: GCA_920105625.2. Lineage (NCBI taxonomy): Eukaryota > Metazoa > Arthropoda > Insecta > Diptera > Clusiidae > Clusia > Clusia tigrina. The sequence continues at coordinate 35,729,413 of OV050033.1, read as the reverse complement.
TGAACCACCTTTTATCGGGGAACTACTCGCATATAAGGTTTCATAGTTGGTTTTAGTGAGTAATTCCGCAACATTCTGGATTTCGACTCATTTCACTTAAAGTAATAAAAACAAAATAGACTCTGAAGCAGGCACTGCGAATATATTAGGAAATGCTTACCGGGGATTAAATATTCGACGAGAAGAAAGTGCAAGTACCAGAATAGGGATAATGAACTTTAGAGCTTCTGAAAAATTCAGATGCGTCCACCAGCTCCACCACAGCTATGATGAAGAAAGCTCTGGTGCAACGTACTATTAAAATGTAAGCCACATAAAAACAGTTGAAGAAGGAGACAGGACCAACGATGTTTACCATAATTAAGTATGCAAATGTAGCATTACACACACCCAATACCCAGTAGGAAATCAAATCGTACATGACATTGACATCAAGGAAGCGTAAATATGTTATACTATACTCATGAGGATATGCCCGTAATATTGCATTATCCAAATGACAAACCCACTTATTGATACATAATTACGTCAATATAAAGGATGGAATACTAAAAGAAATCGTGTTGATAAAATATATAAAAGGAATAAATTATTACCAAGCGTTGACCGAAACACCCTACACTCTAGAGCAAGGTAGGTAGGTAAAGCGGCTACCCGAACGGTCACTTCGACCATACTTGACCCCTTGTGATACCGCATGAGACATCAGGTCCCATCCACTTCAAAGGTCCAGCCATTTGCAGCTTTTAATGAAGCAGTTGATGAAGCTAATCTTTTTACTTGAGATATCTCCCAAAGAGTCCGGAAAGTGGTCACCCAGGAAAGTGTGCCTCCATCTGGACACATGCATAACAGGTGTTCAATGGACTCTTCCTCCTCCTCGTTCATGCAAGTCCTGCAGAAGTCGTTAGAGGCAATCCCCAGCCTACACCCGTGTGTTCCTAGAGTCCAGTGTCCCGTTAGGACACTGATCACGGAACCTATACTTAGTCTATTTAGAGATTATAAATCTTTGGAGTGCTTAACATTTATATCCGCCAGGTTTGTCTAGTTATTTTGCATCCTGTACCTTCAGACCAGCGCCTGCCCGCTGTGTTTAAGGATATTGTATTTACTAAGAGCTTACATGTGGCAATAGAAATACCGAATTTCGACCTATCTGGTTCAACCGGTTTGATAGTACCCTCACGTGCAAGTTCAGTCTAGAACAAAGTTTTCAATGATCCTGTGAGTGTGATTTAAAAAGAGGCTCTACAGACTATGAAAATGTCACTAACTATGCCGATGCAAGTAAGGTGTGCGTGTGAATCGAAGAATTTCGTTTCGTCGCTGATAAATGCCAATTGTGATATAGGTATATATATCAACCTGTATACATTGGTACTATAATTTTCTGTATTAATTCAGATATATTTTTATAGTAATCCTTTTTTCCCTGGGAGACATCTCAAAAGAAAAATTAAAGCTTCTTCAATGGCTTCATAAAAAACCTTCAAATGGCTGGACTTTTGAAACGGAATGAGACTTGGGTATCACAAAGGACGAATCCGGCCTAAGTGTGCTTTGTTTGCGGCTAGTCAACCTAGTATATACTTCATCCATTTTGGGTATATTTTGCCGATTTTAATTGAATGCATTGGCATATTTTCAGCCTATCACTAGTTATTTTATGACAAGTCATTAATATGGCGTGCATAGCTTCTCAGCCTGAAGAATTTATGCATAAATTGATAGGTGAAGTAATTTTAATCAGGGTATTCTCTCATGACTACTGCAGAAGTTGTGGGGATGGGGATGAGGAGGAAGAGGAGATTGTGGAAAATATATTCTGTAAGTGCCCGGCTCTAGCCAGAAGCAGAACGGGCTCTTTAGGCAAATACGTTTTCAGCTCTCTTACGGAGGTGCCCTGTGCTTCATTAGGGCTTCAAAATGGTTTCACGTGTAAAGTAGAGGTGCGGTGTTCCGCGGTGGTATCGCAATGGACCCATGGTGGTCAGAGTGAGTTGGTCTGTAGACCGGCTGCCACGATAACCGAACCGAACCTAATATTAATCAGACAAAGTTATCAAGGACGCATTGATACTTTTTCCAACTGGGTACTTCCAGTATAAATCCCCATTTGTATAAGGATATGAGTCCACTGCAAATGCATTAAATTTTTGTAATTGCTCATTTTTTCCTTTAAGTATATGGCGAAATTTATGCGCAAGTTTATTTGAGATAAAACCACAGACAAAATCCAAAAGTAAAACACGGAAACAGGGACAAAACAAAACAAACGCCGATAAGGAATATGTCGCTTGTGTCCACACACACAAATCCCGGCTAGTCATATCTGTCGCGCCCGGAATGTTTATTTACGAAATTAGTAAATTTCAATTGAACTATGCAAACAGAAATGTGATTGATTGATCGATCGTTGAGGAGCGAGTCGGTTGGGACGAGGGCAGCGGACACAGCGACGATTTTCCAAATGGGATGGGATGGATGTGGTTGGGAGCTAATTGTATGTGGGGGCGCAACAAGAAGAGCAACAATTACAGCTTTAAGCTGTCAGCCAGGTGGCGTAGGTGCGCCTACCTGCAACCCTGCCCTCTGCTCCATTTTACTACTAGTACTGTCCTGACCAGTTGTCCCACCCGTCCCATCGACGCAACACATTCCGTTGGCAGTCCTTATCTGCTGTTACCCAAATGCAAACAACAGATACTCGTATGTTTGTGGTTTTATCAGCGCTTGTCAACACGTGTTTTACGTAATTTATTATTTATTTTCCTAATATCTGCTCACCATCGCCAGCACCAGCACCACCAGCCAATCACAATCGCTGTTTATATTTATTTATATTTGTATTTGTTCTTTCACAGCACCCCTGCAGTGAAGCTGATTATACATATATCACCCGTCATCAGTCACCATCTGTCAAAGTATATTCTTATTTCCCCTGTCAAATCGATGTGAGGCATAGTCGTGACGGATCCCTATTCAATTTTACTGAAGTGCAGTGGATGCAGTATAGAACTGGTAAATAAAGGTACTTCCCCGATAACTGTACAGAACATTTGTGTAACCTTATTTTTAAGTTATTGAAGAATTAAATAAACTATTCATATTTGGGTACTTTTTACTCACACTATAATTATTTATGACTGTAAGGGGTTAGGGAATGGGTACTAGTTGCGTAACCTAAGGCCTTCAACTCAAAGAAACTAGTCATTATATTCATGATGCACTATTCCAATTGGTGTGGGAGTGAAGTTCTATTTGTAATGTCATTTCTTTATGGTTGTTTTGACTCCCAATCGTTTAACGTCACTTACACACTTATATAATTTAGCTTTTTATATTCAATCGTTTACAATATTATTATTTATATATTAAAATCTCAAATTACAGAATTAAAATTAAAATTATAATAAATTGCAAAGCGAATTTTCATGAATAATTGAAGACTGGCATTGATTTCTTTACTGCAATATGATAAAATACTTGCAGACCCTAATTGATAAAACTCGTCCTCTTTCAGCCACGTCAACTTTTTTAGTGTTAAGTTCCCAGGTCACGATCAAAAAAAGTGGCAAGCATTCCACATGTGGATATAATGAATGAAAGACTGGTTAAAGTAAAGAAATGTCTTTACTCCTGAACATTTATTATATGAGTTGCTATGATTATGGACATCCTTTTATCTGAGAAAATGCAACTCATTGCAATAGATGCATTTCCTCAGTAGTTGGTTCTCAGGAGAGTAGTTTGTTCACCTAAACTCTACAATTGCGTATATTCCTTTTTTTTCTCAATCACTATAAGCCGACATTCTCACATTCCTCAATCATGAATTTGCTTTCATCGGCGGACGTGTTCATTGCTTTACCATCTTGTTGTTGGATTGACGAAGTTATCTCTCTAAACTACTCTATGGCTTCACGGCCAAAGCACAATTGAGCAACAACTCGTCAATCACAGCCGCACACGATGCAAAAAAATCATCCAAATAAAATATTTAAAATGTTTGATTCCCATCAAAAAGCTGTCAAAGCTGTACGTGTCAGTCGAAGATGCGCGAGTAAGGCCGAACACACCCACATACTCAGAGTTTTATCACTTTTTTGATCGTGCCCTGAGCATTTTACGTGTGTTTTCCCATAAACAAATCGAAAAAAGCTATAAACTATATTCATGTGTATAGTAAGTAATTTAATTTACCACATTTTGTTTATTATTTATTAAAACTGATAAACTGACCAGCGAAAAGAATTATTTCGGATCCATTAACAATTTTAAGAGACATCCTTGCGATTCCCGGGTAACAATAAAATAGTGGGCATATGACTACAGAGATGACCAGTTTTTATCTTTCTCCTTTATAAAATTATATATCTTTGTTAGGTAATCATTTACCAACCCCACCCAACTTCGAAGAACGAAAGCATACGGGATTAAATTATTTACGGCCCCCAACTAACTAACTTTTCCGGTCTCTCTGCCAGCACACTTACAGGACACTTGTTTTCTGCAAAACTGTGAGATTTTTTCCTTTCCTAGCTAAATGAATATTTCGTATAACAATCAAAGTATTTGTCAGCTACACTCATCTCATAATTTGCTTTCACACTCTCCATTTCCGTATTGTTTTGCTATCACTTCCCCAACTACTCCGTTTGCATCAGGCTCCAAACTAATACCATATTTTTACTGCTGGGTACTTTAACAGTTGCCGGCATGATTGGTTCCTGTTCCCGTGGTTATCAGCATGTTCGGTGGCTTTGCAGCTATTGCAACTACTTTAATTGAGTAGCGCCATGCAACTCCATGCATGCGTCCAACCATTGACGATGCCTGTCTCGAGTGCCGTCAGTCAGTCAGTCAGTCAAATCTTTCACTCACAAATTCTTTGTGTGGATAGCTCTTTTTTCCAGCACTGATTACCATCAAGAGGCACTCACTCGGTTGACAGTACCCACAGACCTACATATTCATGCGAGTACGAGTACAAGCGATTGAATAGGAATGCCATGGGAATACGAGACTTGGTGGACGCACAGCGATCGATCAATCATTCCGGCCAACAAGCGTGTACAAGCGTCGCTTTTCGATTGCACCCGTTTTAAATAGCTTCATTTATTTTATTTATATGGGACTTGTCTGTCAGTTTTAAATTTATGAAGCGCGGCACAAAGGCTGCCGTCGGAAGCGACCGTCTGACAGCCGGGCCGACCGCCATTGTTCGCTTCGTGTCAACCGCAGCAATCAAATGCTGCGACGGCAGCAGGTGGCTGCTGCACTTGTGTTTGCATTGGAGTGCACAGTCTGCATCAGCAGTTCGGAGCCGCAGGACGAGCAGCGTTGTTCGATGGCGAAGACATTTTTAAAGTGATAAATTAAAATATTTTATTAAGAATTTTATCCTCAACCCCAAAGAAGGATGATTGCACGAGTGCGGCAATATTGTACTTTATTTACATTTATTAATACCATCATCGTTCAATGGTATCTCTCTATTATTATAGTAATGAACTTTAAAAGGAAAAGGAAAAGGAATTCGTATTCTGTCTTCCCATTATTGCGCATATATTTTTATTCCTCAGCATTATTGATCCTTTCAATAATTGACATACTAAAGTATGTCAACCAACTACTGAAATTACTCCCAATCGATTACTGAATGTCAGTAATTGTGGATATTCATTGATTAATTACTGACGTCTGATAAATACCAGATATAAGTTGGTTGTCAGAAATAAGTGTTTACAGCGTTTAGTGCCATATTTTCATATTATGATTATAAGTAAGCTTACAATGCCATTTAAACTATTCTCTTAAGGTTAGGTAAGGTTACCGTGGTAGCCGGTCTACAGACCAACTCACTCAGACCACCATGGGTCCATTGTGATACCACCGCGTAGCAACGCACCTCTACATCTACTCGTCAAACCATTTTGAAGCCCTAATGAAACGCAAGATACCTCCGTACGAGAGCTGAAAGCGGATTTGCCTAAAGAGCCCGCTTTGCTTTTGGCTAGAGCCAGGCACCTACAGAAGAGATTTTCCATAGTCGCCTCCTCCTGCTTATTTCCACAGCTTCTGCAGTAGTCATGAGAGAATACTCTGATTAAAATTACTTCACCTATCAATTTATGCATAAATTTTACGAGTAACTCTCTTAAAGAAATAATATATTCATTATATACCAAAGTTGCCACACCATACCTGGACTCAAAGCCACGGACACGTTGTCCTATTTTCGGTGATGATCGGCATCATATCTACAGTCAATTGGTAACACCCCCACTGCAACGCTTTCTAGCAAGCATTAACTGCTCTCCAACATTTACCATACACTGCAAACCACGGAGTTCATTAGGTGGGATTATAAAGGTAATACTTGCGATGTGATGAACCCAGCCAAAACTTCGTTGTACCAAAATGTGAGCATTTGGGAACATCTTCGGATATTTGTTTGTCTATGTAACCATTCATAAAAGAATATATATTCAGATATTTTGTTTGTTTATGTAACCATTCATAAAAGAGTATACTTCTGCGTTTAACATAATTTTTGGCCCAAAGCGATTGGAGAACCGACCACTAAATGTGACTGTAAAGTTTGAAAATTATATCAAATTGTTAACTAGTTTGTCAAGATACAAAACGCATCTATTAATTATGATACTTGTATACCCATCGAATTGTTGACTATCAAAGTTTAAGTGTACCTATCTGATTATCCTTTACTTAATGTATTTGAAACTTAGTATACCCTTTCTTCCCTTCTTAAGAGTATAAAAAGCACTTATTACTATTTGAATATGAACAACTTCCGTATTTTAGCCATACAATCTATCAAATCAAACTTGGCAGCACTGGTCAAATAAGATCGTCGATCGTAACTCGATAAATTAACATATACTCCACTCTTATTCTCTATTCTATTCTACATATCTAATTTCCATACAAAAAATGCACCTATTTAGTAGGCTGAAGTCGAGTTAGCCCGACTTCAAGATACCCTTTAACCCACGATTATTGATCAAACCACGCCCATAAAAAAAAATGAATGTGCGAGTTTAACCTTGATTTGGATTCATGTATAATTCCATACTAAACATTACTCTCATATTGCTAATTGCTGTTTTATGTGAAGGTGGACGTGGCACCTAAAATATCGCCCCATAATTCTCACAAAGTTTCATACTCCAATTTTCTAACATTCCAAGAAGTTTTGTTGACGAATGTTGTATAGTTCTTGAACTACAAAGTGGTGGGTGTGGCAGACGAGTTAATCCCAATTTTTGATTTAGTATTGAACACCGTTATCCAATATGAAACATTGTCGATGAATCTTATAAAGGGCCCAGTTATGAAAGAATAGGTGTGAATTTTGGGTGTGGCAGCGTAAGTATCCATTTATACGCAGATTAGAATAGCTCGAATGTACCTTGACACCCAATTTTATTTATATCTCAGGCTTGGTCGGGTTATCTTAAGTGATGTTGTGTTATATGGGAAGTAAGAGTGTCCTTTATCCTATCCACCTTTTCTCTTCCATATAATTTTATAGTGTCAATAAGTTTATTCGCAGTCAAAGTGTGGAAAAAGTTTAAATGAAAGAGATTAAGATAGTTGATCATTTATATATATATACATGTCCATATCTGCACAACATTTCCTTTTTCACTCTATTGGTTAAAGGATAAACAAATAACTTTACGTATTACTAGAGGTCTCCTTTTTTATTCTGGACAAACTGTAAAAGTTGTTCCAATGCCGATGAGTATTTCCTGTACTGATTGGAAACAGAGTAATTTACGTACTTGAACATCTCGCAGAACAAGGCGGTTATTTATTCTGGCAATGTTCAGAGAGACCAACAAAATTGGTGCCTGCTTGAAAAACTCCCTCGAGGGAACAACCAGAGTCACTCTGTGATGATTCAAGACGTGTTAAGTGAACTTAAAACATAACTCTATCGTATTTCTCCGACATTTTCCTTTCATTTTGGAAAAATCTCCACTATTTATCTTTGTATTGAAATTTGATTTAATTCCTCTCCAAATACCAAGTCGTATTCCTGATAAAACAGAATAAAGATCTCTCAGGAAATGCAATGAAATATAGTAAAATGTAAACTTATCTTTCCTTATAATTTTGTACAATTTTCTATTGTTTTATTATTCTCTTATTTAGTAAACAAAATCCGCCATTTAAGATATACATATATTCATGTTAAGAATGAACCATATTCGACAATGTAGAATAAGCATTTGAATATATTGTTGTTACAAGTGTTTGGGGGATTGAGTACTAGCCACTAATATATTCTGAAGTTTATGCATATCTCTTTAAGCTATATCATTATAAGCGAGTTCAGACATCAGCTATTAAAGCTGAGTCTTCCATTGTCTGTGGTGTTATCTCTAAGCTGCCACTACATAACAAATCCCCGCTAAGTAACTCTGGGCTTCTCTTCATTTGATTTAATAATGTGGTTAATGGAAGTTTTAAACAAAAACCGAAAATCAAAATGGTCATAAATTTAGTTGAGAATTCGGTGTTCTACCAAGCAGAGTGCTTTGCACTGGTGTACGCTGATAATGCACTGCTTTTAAGTTGGTTGGTACAACATTTACTTATGCTGTTCAACTGAATATAATTCAAGCGTATGATCAAACAATTGCGACACTCCGTCTCCAGATTCAAACGCAACTGTCGAATGTGACATTGAGCCAAAGTGATAAGGACTAAGTCGTGAAGTCACTGCCATACAAGTTTTAAGAGAATCAAATAGGAACTTAATGGAAGTAAATCCATGAAAAGAGTACTGAGGCAGGTTTAATCCTAGATTAAAAATAAACAACGAAACATTGTCATTTTATATAGGCAATTGATTAATTCAGCCTCAGGGAGTTTCGAAAGAATACCGTCAACAATACTTTCAGAAAAGAACAGACCAGACAGAGTAATAAAATATGAAAAATACAAAAGAAAAGCTAAGAACAGAGATGTGAATCTCCACCAAATTGTTCGCAAGGGAAGAAATTGCTACCATTTAAATAATATCTTAGAAGAAAAGATGTTGTACCGAAGAAACTAATTGAAGCTTTTTCTTTTATGCTTTCGTCTTATTGTCTGAAGCAAGCTGCACGAAGCTGCTTGAAAAACGTTGTTTTTCTACAAATTTTTAACCGTTCTTCAGCTAAACTTAGTTTTAAATGTCTCCACTTTTAACACAATTGCGAATCATCCATAAAAAAGCCTTCATCTACGATTTATTGTGACTTCCTCCCAAGCCCAATATTTGTGAGCTATGAACGGAAGCCAATAAGATTCCGCCGCGCTGATTGGAAGGAGCGCAGTTGAGTTTCAACCGCCGAAATGAAAAATGCAGCACATTCAATTGAAGCAATCGGTGGTTTCGGGAACAGTTTCCGTCATCTTAGAACGATGTCACATTTAATACGGGATGTTTATTACAAATCAACCAACCACAGTTAGAAAGAAACACCAATCAACAAACAATATTAAGCTACGCAAGTAATTTGAGTGGATAAAAACGCACCCGAATTGCTGTCAATTAGCCTGAAAAGACGACAAATATTGTTACGCCAATATTATCCCACCCAGAAATTATATAAATCTGACAAATGAAACTTTCTCCTAATGAACTCAAGGCCACTCACTGCATCACAAGGATCACACCCCAAGAGCGTCAAAAACAAACCTACCCACGAGTCACAACTTAACAGTCACAAATTGGCCCTCAGGTAATTTGAACGATACCGCCAGTTAGAAATGGAGACTTGACTGTTGCATCCTAGTATCACTCCCCAATGCTTATATTGCCCAGCTCCTTTCTGTTCAAAGACATTTAAACGCAATTGAAAGTAATTTATCCGTTGACAATGCATTTGAAGTTTAAATAAAACGAAGATTACTCAAACTCACCGATTAAGCGCATCACTTCATGCAGATTCAGGTAAACATTCAAATGACTGTGGACACTGCTGGCAAAAACCAGGAGGAATCCGATGGCAATAGTGGCTACGGTCGACATTATCACTAGTCCTTTTTATCCTTAAAGCCAAATTATTTGTTTTGAATAATTTTAGGCCTTATTTTGATATGATTACGATTTTTTTATTTTAATTTTTGATTTCCTCTTTTGCTTATTTGAAAGGACTCTTCACTAAATACTCCTTTAAATGACGTGCATCAATCACAAATTACAGTTACAAAAACTTCTCACATCCATTCAAATTCAAATTGTCCACTACGTTAATCTACGACTTCCTTCGATCTATTCCTTGCGGAAACTATCCGTGCCAACCGCGTACCAATTTTTCAAACCACCGTGTTGATAACTGTTTGTCAACTGACTGCTCGCCTGCTTGCTTGCAGGCGCATCCATTCGTCCAGACGTCAACTTCCGATGGTTGGATGGTGTGGCAGTCGGGGCGGCATCTAATGGCAAAAGTGCGCGTGAGGCTAATGACAGATGACAGCGGAGTATGCAGGGGCAAACCTTGCGTATGACAGTTGCCTGATTGTATTTTGTATTTCAAGGAGAGGGTAACTTGCATACGTATAACAGTTTCCTGCAATGCAATCCACTTGTGCTTCAAAAAGAGGGGCAAACCATATGGTGATATGAGTATAACTCAGAGAAGACTGGGAATGGAAGCTGAAACGTCACGATGCCTTGGTATTCATTTGTGGTAGAAATAATTCGTACACAACTTCATGTTATCACACCAGTATAAACCAGAGAACACAGAGAAAAGAAACTTAAACGTCAAACGGCAAAGCAGCGAAATAAAGCAGACGGACATTGTACATGAGTCCACTGAAAATCGTGTTGAATCCACTCAGAATCGTGGTGAATCCACTCAAAATCGTGGTGCGTCCGCTATGGACGCTGGCAGCGAAAAAGAGTTTCCTATCTCTGTGTTCTCTGATACCAACTCAAACAGATTATTTTCAACAACAAACTGAAGAATAATTTGCAGGTTACATTTTTTTCCACTCAAAGTGATATCAATCAATTACATACATAAATACATATCAGCCACGCCTTTTCATCCGCTCTTGCGGTATGGTTCCCATACTATAGGATATAATAGACTGAAACCCTCAAATAATGGTCAACTTTTAGAACTCTTAAGAACTGCGGAATTTTTCAATCCCGTCCACATTAATCACCCCCACTCAAAAGAGTACAAAATAATAATTTTCAACAAACATGATTACGCATGCATCCTAATTTTATCTGGTCGTATACATATAACTATCGGCCCACAGCTGACTACGCTTCCAATCAATAACACATTGTTTATTAACTTAAAGAAAACCAAATTTAATTAAATGAAATTTCTTCAATTAATTGGGACATTTACTATTGTTTAAACATAATTTTAAATAAATAAATATAAATAATTAAAAATATCACCCGTGAAATATGGCTACAAAATGTGTTTCTGTAGAAATGCAAAATACTGGTTCCTGATTGGTCCTCAATACAAAATGAATACATTATCTTAATAATAAGTTTATAAGTTAAGCCTCGTAGAGGGGCCTCTTGGCACAACACACGATTCAATTGCTGGCGATATCCAGCTGCTCCATAGATGCAACGGTGGTTTCAATGAGCAGATTGTAGTCCAGCTCATTGAGACTTGCTTTAGCAGTTAGAAGGTCCAGAAACGAGTCCAATGGTGACAACTTGTCTGCAGCAATGCCTGCAATAAAATTAATTCTAAGTTAGCAAAAAAACACAAAAATAATTTACAGAAATTAAAAATAAACCACTTAACAAAAATTACATTGTTTAATAACAAATAAAAACAAAATCATACTAATAGACTGACTAACCAACCGAACCAACTAATATACTGACACTAGAACTACCAATAGACTGACAGTAGAACTACCAATAAACTTGGACAAAGCTTCGAAATGTTCAGTGGAGAACACTGAAGATGTCTCTACAGTCTAAACTCTCTTAGAAAAGGGGAATGGTAGAGGACTATAACTGACGCTGAGAAGGCAGACACTTCTGTTAACATTTACGATCAATATTTGAGAAAAAATGTCAATAATATTGGATCTAAGACTTATTTAAAACTGAAGGATTTATAAAAAAAAGAACCACTAGTAAGCTAGAATAAAGCTCTTACTCCTGACCAACAGGCTCCCTACAGGGACATTGAAGTGATCACATGCAATGTTAAGCTTCAATTATTTCTCCGGACTATGGAAAATTACGCAAGGAATTATAATATCAAATGTAGGAGTAGATATTTCTCAACGAGGACAGTATGGGCCAAACCGTCTAAGCTCGATCTTCTCCACATTTTGTCAAAGACATTTTATGAAGAGATGCCTTAAACCGGCTTTCGCCAAACTCGTAGTAACTTGGACAAAAATACTGGTAAACTCCAAGCGAACTGGTAAATTCCAAGGAAGTATTTAAAGATGACGAAACGTACGAAACTACATTTGTGACTGGCAGGTTTACTAGGAAAATGAAACATTGTAAAGCAAAATATTTATGCGGAGAAAGACTCTGGTGCGTTTCAACAAATAATCCAGATTCAAATCAGAACCACCCATTGAGAGTAACCTTGTGGTTGTAGAAAACAATACTTAAACCAATTACGACTTATTGGGGGAACCACGTGCGAAATCACGCTCAAATTTCGAAAATATTCTTGTACAGATCAAAAGATATGAATTTAGGTAAATAGTCTGAGTGGCAGTTGAGATATAATGCCCATATACTGCAGGACGTCACAAATGGATTAATGATAAAGACGAGTTCACCGAATTATATCATCCTGATAGAAGCGAAAGATCGTTTAAAAAACTAAGATCTCGAAACAAACAAGTCAAAAAGAAAATATATTTTCCTTTAATTGAAAAATGCACACAGCAAGGATAATAATATATTTTAACTTATAGTTTTAACTTAATTACCCCTAAAGCCGTCTGGTTTTATTATCCTGTATTGTATAAATCTATATACTTTATTGTATAAATCTGTGTATTCTTTTTCATTAACCCGCATTGATTACGTCCCTCCCCTTTGTATAAACTGCCCGTCGCTACTACCGATTAAATTCTTTACTGAGATCTCCGGACGTGATCTCTGTGGCGCCGTTTGAAAAGCTTTTCCAAGTTGTTTGTGAACACAAGATACTTGTCTCCTCTATAACAGTCAGTTGACTCTTATTGGAGATACTAAAACCACAACGCCAAACGACGATGGAATTTTTCAGATATTACACGGTCTGGTTATGAAGTTCAAAAGGATTCGGTTTTTCCTTAGATATTCTGGACACCGACGAATCTTAAACTTGAGAACCGAACATAGAAAACATATTCAACTTTAACAAGCCACACAACATTTGGAACGAACACTATTAGACTTACAAGAGATGGTCAGCTACAACCACAACATTACGTACGAATACTGGTACTAACTGCCTCTTCCAGAGGAGTATGCTTACCCTTAATGAATCAATGAACAAAGTTATCAATTCGAAATACGCAGTTTACCCTTTAAGACCACCTTCAGCACATAAAAAAAGGTGGTGACTATGATAAGAAATACGAGCACCAGACACAGAGAACGATACAACACCGGAGGCCTCGCTTTCATTTCTAATATTGTTGAAATTATTAAAATAAAAATAAATAAAAAATATAAATATTTAAAAGCATGACTACGCGTCCCTTCTCCACAATCGACGAGAGGTCAGTCAAGTCAGTAAAAGAGCTCACCCGTTCTGATATTCGGACGAGAATGTGCATTAACGTTGCACCCATTTCCCGGTCGTTGTTGCTGCTGCTGCACGGGATGACCGGATAGAATGTTGGCGGCATGCTCGCGGCCACGTATCATCAGACTCTCCGGATGATTCCAGTTTTTAAGCAAACGTTGCGCACGCGACTTCGGCAACGCTGAAAGCAAAGATAGTTTATTCTCGATGCCTTTCTGCGAGTTATCAATGTCTGCAAGGGAAGAAAAAATCTATAAATAAAGCGATAAGTAGTAGGAGATGGGTAGCATACTATTTATGATTGTTTTCATCACGTCCACTTGCAACTCGAATACGTGATTCTCAATGTACTGCAAAAACATATCAAATGATAGTGCACGATAGCCGAGATAGGTGAAGAAGGAGGCGAATCCCTGCGGCAGCGGAAAAGCAATTGAGTCCACTGCCAAACAGTAGCGCTCCAATATGAGGAACAGCGAGTGCTGCTGGCCATTGCTCATCTGGTCACTGAAATATAATCAAACACTTAAATAAAACTTCGCTATAAATGTTCTCATACCACTAACATCAACTGGAAGCCACGTGCCGTCTCTTGACGCGCATCCAAACCGGCAGCACGACACACTAAGGAACACAGCGCCCGCGACAACTCCAGCTGGGCGATCACGTACTGCGAAGCCACATGACTGACATGTGCGGGGGCCTGTGAACGCTCGAAGAATGTCTCTTTGAGCCAACGAAAGCCAGTATTGGGCTTAGATGAGTGCTTCACCAAATGTACGCTCAACTCTCGCATGTTCTGGATGTATGATAAGGCAATTATTAGGATTTAAATTTTTTAATAGAATCAGATTTTAAAGACATCACGTCATCTTACCACAGATATGACGTGTTCTTGCTTGGTTGCAGTGCACGACTCCATCTCAATAAAGGGCAGCACCTCATTGCAATTGCGTCGTCCAGCAGCAGAGAAGTCACTAAAGCTGCTTCCGCCCGGTACGCCCCCAACACCGCTCGGCGTCAGCGGTGTTGTGCAACGGGACAGCGCTTCTGGTTGATAACAGGCCAGTGAGAACATGAGTTTTTCGGTGACTTGTCCCGCTGTGAATCGACGGCGTTCCTTCTGACCTTCATTCAGATGCTCCCACAACCGTGTCCAAATATCCGATCGGTACGGCGACAGCCGCTGTTGCGGGGATAGCAACATCATATTCGTATTCCAGAGGCTTTCATGGGATATCCCAACGTTAATGTCGGCCACCCGCGCCTGTATCGGCCGTGCTGCATCCGCCGTTGTCAATGGCAAATAATAAGCTAATTTTAAAGCGTCCGAGGGCAGACCCCGTAAGGCAGCTGCATAACTGCCAGCTACAAGTGCCTCTTTAAGCAGAGCTACCGTGTCCAACGAGAGTGGTCTCTCCATAATTGTGCTCAGCAACTCGGCAAGAACATCCATATCATAGGAATGGACAAGGAAGTAGTGAATGATGCTCAGGCGATTGTCTACAGAAGTGTCGTTTCGAAACGCATTGATGAGGTGGGCACGGGGCACGGTCAACGAAAAGAGATCGAGCGTGGCAGCGTCGTACGCCAAGGAGCCCCACTTGCGACAAGGCACGAGCTGTGTTAGTGGATTGCGGTTATGCGCAGGGCACACAATATGGCAACAGGGCTCGTGGGTCAAACCAACATCGAGCAAATGAACAAAAAAATCGGGCTGGAAAACCAACAAGTGGTGAGTGCCATGCAGGGCAAACGTGGGCTTGAGTAAACGCGCCTTTTCCCACGGCACTCCCGGCATCACGCAGTGCACCACACAACCATGGTGCAGCAGCGTCACTGAGTATGCAAAGTGAACGTCCAATTTTTCTGCAGGACCAGCAGGTGTTTCATCAACGTTTTTCGGTTGAATTGGTTGGTACAAATAATAGTGGCACACGAACAGCATTCCTGACGCATCTGCCAATATTATTAGGTTCAAAGAGGAGTCATGCACGCGAAGCGGAACTGTATCATCCTCATATGTGGGCTCATCGTCGAAAGAACTTGTCGGCAACTTTGGTAGGTTAAGCGGTATATTGAGCTGCAAAACGGCCGGAGTAAAGCATGGAGAAGTATTTAAAAGTATATTGACTTACCACTGTTTCCGTTGGCATTTTGTCGTTAAATTGGAAAGCGGATAAAGTCGGACTCAAGCCGTTGTCTTTACCCTCATCCTCGTCAAGCTCCATTAGGCTGAGACTCTTTGCTTTTGGCTTAAGGTGTATGTAGTATAACGCCTGATTATCTGCATCCCACTGAGCCCATGTGAAACTCTTTGCCAGTATTTCTGAGATAAGCAAACTCTTATCGAAAAACCAAGCCTCACTACGCATAAAATCAAAATTGTTGGAAAAAACACCCGCTTCATGCTGCTTGATTGTGCAGGTAAACTGGAGAATAGCTGCAAAAAATTGAGTAAGAATTTTACTGGAACAGCCAATTAGCCCCACTTACACTCCTCATGTATCATCAGAACAAATTTGTCCTGCCATAGTTTGTCGGGGCGGAACTCCGCACGCCAGAGAAATTGCGCCATTACCTGCCGTCGTGATGGTTGTGCCAACAGCGGTATAGCCTCGGCGATTCCCTCACATCGTACCTCCACTATGTGTGCTTGGTAGTGCAAACGTGATCGCGACACTCCCTGCTCCTCATCCGTCGTGCAATTTTTCTTTACTACATACACTAGCAGTGAGGCGGAACTGTTCACTGTGGCCTGCACCACCTCTTCGCAAACGCCCAGACGATGTAGAACACGCAATGATTTGGCAGTAGCATCGAAATGACCAATGCAAGTTTCGCTCCCATCTGTATCCAGTTGTTCAAATATCCAAGATGCCACAAGAGAACCATCCTGCTCTTGACCCAAAATACGCCATTCGATTGCTTTTTCTAAAGGAGAAACTGTTAGAATCCAATTAATTCGGCCGTTTTAACACATCTACCCTTAAATCCTTGATTTGCTAGAAGCCCACAAAAGTTTGCAGCCAAGTTC
Source organism: Clusia tigrina (assembly GCA_920105625.2). NCBI lineage: Eukaryota > Metazoa > Arthropoda > Insecta > Diptera > Clusiidae > Clusia > Clusia tigrina. Next base: position 35,712,598 of record OV050033.1, on the reverse strand, counting down.
TCTTGGTGCAACATTTTCCGCTTATTCAAATTATTTTTAATATTAAACAATATTCCAGTTATGGCCGCATTTCTCGCAAAGGTAGCAGAAAAATCAATAATAACAACGGGCCAATAGCCTGAAACTGCCAGAAACACTTACGAATGTTTCCAATTAGTTTTCTGATTACTCCGAAACAAGTCCGAAAAGAGTTTATTTACTTTCGGACTTGTTCCCGAACACAGATGTTTTAAATTATGTTTGGATTTATTGCAAAAAGAGGGTGTTGTAAAATTCATATATTTTTCAATATTTGAAAATATTTAAAGAAATGCGAGGTAAAACTCGCAAGGCTAACAAAATATATTTAAGAACTTTAGATAATTTACCAATTGTGACATTATTGACATCCATCTAGCTATCTGCGGAGTCTTGGAAGGCAGTTTCTAATCTTGTAGGTTGATTCCACCTTCTTTAAGCACAGGAACTCTGCTTCAAACAATCAATTATGGGAATGCATCCAGACCAGCTTACGTCTCCCAAGTTTGCATTAACCACATTGAAAAGAATGTATTGTAATAAATATAAATTTATTTAATAATATAAAATTTGAGATTTCTTTTATATTGAAGCTAATAATCAATCAACATTAAATGTGTATTTAAAAAAAATATATAGTAATAATGCACTACATTTGCAAATGAGTAAGCAGGTTAGCATTTCTTTGAGTTTTTCGTTTTGTGACACCGCTCCGACGCTCCGCAGCAGATTTGGAATTTCACTTGAGAATTTAGGAATACACATACAATTTAAATATACTGCATATGTAGTGAAAATGGCGTCCAATTTAGAAGCCGTGCACTTTCAATTGGTCTGGTTTAGCTAGACCTGACTTTGTTAGCCATTGGCATATATTTTCCCGCTGGTCTCCCTGCAGTTGCAATACCTCTCCGTATTCGGGATGCTCAATTACAGTGCCGTTACATGCGAACTCCTGATTGGCGTTAATAGATATTTGAATTATTTTTTGTTTTATGTCAATTAGTCGTGCAATTTTCTCACCTTTTTACATGCGCGCACAATTTTTTTCAAGTCATATTCCGATGATAAGCCTTGTATGGTGGTCAATGTTTTGCGGCCATTCCGCTGTTGAATTCTTATATGCACAAGGCCGTCTTGCACGTCATCGTCGCCCTTGTTTGCATCAGCAAAGGGGTCAAAAGTGTTCAGATTCTGTATGGACATGCGATAATTAGATTTAACCACGGCTAAGAGCAATATCTTAATGCAATGAACTTCTTTTAGTTTACTGGAATTTTTTCGACTGCGTTTGACAATCAATAAAAATTTTAAAAATTTCTCAAAATATATTTCTTTTGTTGAAGCAAGTATTCGAATCTAGCTCTGTAGAATACAGACAGCTTTACTCAATAATAAAAAATATTTCTAAACTTGAAAGGAAAAGTACTATATTTGTGAAGTGCAAGCAACTGAGTACCCCTCAAATCAAGCGGCACGTGCGTTCATTTGCTTAGGGGTGAGAATAACTTCGAAAATGATGCAATGCATTCCTAAAGGTCACAACACACAATATGCAGGTGTCTGCGTGTGAAGCCTGCTTTTAAAGTTTAATAAGCGCAATGCATAAAGCATGAAATTATATGCTATAATTGGTTTGAAGGTATCCAGGCCTTAATGATTCAAACCAATTTCATTCATGTCTTTTATATGAGAGCTTCCATAAGGAATTAAACACCATCCACCAGATTTTATAAACACACATCGTTGTATGCGTTTTGGACTTAAAAATAAGGAGAAATACCGGTTTACAACAAAAATATCGGCAGGGTTGCTTACACCAGAAATTTGTGTGAATAACTTGTGACTAGAAATGGATGAAAAAAGGGCTTCTCAAAGCTGCTATTGGTTGTTAGTTTTAACACTTTAAGAGTACTCAATTTTAAGTTGCTGAGTTTTGGTTTATTCGGTCGAAAGCAAGACTAATGCCATGGCTAATCTCTGCGCGGAGGACGTTTCTACAGTTGTTAACTCTTATTAAACTCTTGAAGATGAGGGGAAAGAATAAAGAATAAGTGCCCATTATTATCTGACATTAGATTACGCTATTTTCTTGCAACAGTAAAGAATTTGTTTTAAATCTCATTGGATGCGTCCTGGCAGCCTATCGGATGAGGGGCTTTGTTTGTGAATGGGCCGCTACAAAAATTTGTCACTTTATACGTAAACATCTGTTCTACAAACAGCTGTGCTAAGTGGTGAGTACTGTAGCGAAGAAAATTACCGCTCAAAGATATTGCGTCCGCTCAGTCAGCTGATTGCAAAAAATTCGGAGAATTCTGATCGGTTGGGTATCCGATGGGCTGCCAGAATGCAGCCTTTGAGCGGAAATTTTCTTCGCTACCGTACTCAACATATAGCACAGCTGTTTGTAGAACAGATGTTTACATATAGGCTGCATTCTGGCGACCTATCGGTTGCCTATCGGGTGAGTGAAACAGCGCACTTTGTTTGTGAACGCGTCGCTACAAAAATTTGTCACTTTATATGTAAACATCTGTTCTACAAACAGCTGTGCTATATGTTGAGTATGGTAGCGTAGAAAATTTCCGCTCAAAGAAATGTTGTTCGCTCAATCAGCTGATTGCAAAAAATTCGGAGAATTCTGATCGGTTGGGTATCCGATGGGGTGCCAGAATGCAGCCATAAAGTGACAAATTTTTGTAGCGGCGCGTTCACAAACAAAGTGCGCAGTTTCACTCGCACCAATCGTTTTTGGCGATTGGGCTTAACTATTTTTAACATATGTATGTAGCGGCAAATTCGCATTGCAACTACATAGGGGGAGGGAGGGATCTCAATATAGTAATCGAAGTTATTAATTTTTAATCTCATTTCATGACCAGATGAAACAGTTAAACCGATTCGAACCCAAAAGGAGCTTTGAGTAGGATCACATTTGTGAAGTGTGAAACTGGTTCAATATTATAAAATTGAAGTATATCAATCAAACTGGCCTTGTTAATCTTATAACCACCGATTTTATTTTCTATCTATGAACAATTTCTAGTACTATTCAAATATGTAAAAAACCATGAAACCTGGAAGAGCTTTTCTGTACTGTTCACCACTTCCACCATTGATAAAGATACAGGCCTATACTATTTACAAGATACTTGTACAAAAAAATACAAGAGCTGACACCAGGAGTTCTCTTTTATGCCGTGAATCATCAAAGTCATAACACTGAACGCTGGCCTGGACAACGGGTTTTCATCACCTGGAAAGAATCTGAAAAAGCTTATGTGAAAGCAATAATCGGTCCTTGCAATATATTCAAGAGAGGACATATTCAATATATTGACATATGATATGTTCATACTTTAAAATATTTCTTTGGTGACAACATTTTAAATCTAATTTGTTTAGAAAAAAAGCAATTTTTTAGTTTATAAAGAAATTATAGGCAGGAATAAAATATTGTTTTATATTATTCCATTTCCAACTTTAAATAATTTATATCAATAGTTAAAAAAAGTACGAAGTACCAAATGTATATATGTATAATATAAATGCATTTCGCAAGAAATGAGTGTAAAATTTATTTCAAATAGTGTAAAATTTATTTTTCATCGGTAACGGTAAAAAAAAACCTGATAACTGAAATATTATATATTTTTAAAGAATTATATATTTTTAAGAACTATTATATATTTTTAAAGATGGAAATAGCAATAAGAACTTGCTTTTAAGTTTCAAGTATTTTCATTAGCTGTTTATTGATAACAGGTCGGCATCTTTTAAATTAATATCGTGTCAGAAAAATATACATTTTGTATATACAATTATACTATAAGAATTAATTGGAATTGATACATTTCACTTCATAGATACAATATCTTTATAAAATTCTTCTATCATTTCTTGATTATCTTTAAAACCCACAATTTTCTTTGCGTCATCCTTTTCCAACCACTTCAATTCGGTATGTTCATCCGACAATACTGGCGGCTGTTGGGGGTTTTTAAGTTCCGCCAGCCAATAAATTACAACTTTTGGTTTTCCTTTCACCGCGTAATGAAGTATTTTCGGTTTGTCTTTATAAATGATAAGGTCCTCTTCAGAGTAGCTGCAAAATTCGCTTGATGTGCTTCATAAAACAATTAACAACTTTGCACTTACCCGGCTTCCTCTTTAGTTTCACGCAGTGCTGTTGTAAAGTCATCTTCCCCCGGATCAACGTGGCCCTTGGGAGAGCTCCAGTGGTAATCTCCATAGGATGCGCGTAACATTAAAAACTCTATTGTTCCACATAGCCTGCGAAAAAGCACAAAACCTGCTGCACGCTTCCCCATTATAGAAAAAGTGTTATTCAATTAGGACTTAATTTTAGTTTTTTTAAGTCCTAAAAAATAAACAATTCCTAAAAAAACAGCTGATGACCATAACGGGTACACGCGTTCGAGAACGCGAGTAAACAGAATTATGTCATAAACAGCTGATTTCAGTCCGTTTTGTTTCGCAGCGCACATGTTCTTAGTTTGTGTAATTCGGAGTTATATAAAAACAATTTCAAAAGTCTTGAAGTAATTCCATTGAGAATGTTGAATATATTATTACGAGCTACAAGGAATTCGCGGCCAGAGAGGTTGCAGGCGTATGCTTCGTTCACGGTTGCCGAACTCCTACGTGACAGCTCGGATGAGGCTGGGACACTTCTTATCCGATTTGCGAAGCACATCGCATTGGAAGGCCGCAAGAACTCTCCGGCTGTGCCCACGACAATAAGGTATTCAGATTATTTTCCTGTTACAGACATGGGTTACTTTCAGCGGGAACTGAAGCGTACCGCTGCAGAACAATTGCCGGCTCTTTGTACATTTGCATTTAATTACCGACCGAGTGCCGATCCAGCAAAATTTGCTCCAATTCTTAACGATTTGGATGCAGCGGCGCTCAAACTTCTGCCCAATATGGATGAAGATACTACTCTGCACATGTTGTATGCGTTCCTTTTCCTCATTCCCAATTGGATTACACGCACAGATTTTTACCACGCAGCAGTACGACGTTTAGCGGAACAATTTACAGCGGATTCGAAAACTGAGACATTTGTTCAACTGTGCTTCTATCTTGGTCTCGACAAGAAGCATGCTCAAAGGAATACACAGGAGCTGCTGAAACAGTTGTTGGAGCAGCACCTTGATCGCCATGTAGCCCAACTGACAACCATGGATTTAGCAGTAGTTTGTAGTTCTGCGTTCAAAACCTCCTCAGCTGTTCAGAGTGAAACTTACAAACAGCGTATAGAAGAAGCAGTTGCATCTTTGCCTTTGGAGGGCGCCAATGACGCATTACTTGTAACGTTCATTAAAGCCATGCGTTTCCATCGAGTGCGCTCAGAACGCATTTGCAAATATTTAGCAAATATCTGCACAAACCCAGATGGACTACAACAACTTCAGACACGTGGCTTCGTTCATATCTTTGCTTACTTTGCCGATAACTTGTGGGACAGTAGTGATTGCACTCAACCACTAATTGCAGAATTCATGCGACGTTTAGGCCAAAGGCGTAGATTTGAAACTTTCGATGAATCTGTGCGGGCAAAAGATATAAGCACCTTTCTCTGGAGCTGTGCTCAATTAAATTGCAAGATGTCATCTACTGATTTGGAACGCATACAGGCTATTATTTTAGGCAAGCTGCAAGATGGAGAGTTTCGATATTTCACTGACCAATTGGTCGATTGTTGCTTGTCTTTGTGGATGCTTGGTCTACAATCACGCGAGCTACTCCAGGAGGCTGTTAATCTGAAGCTACGTGCACGACCTAATGCCAAAGCACAACCGAAAGTGGACAGTAGACTTACAGTGTTGCTCTCAGCCGCCGCGATCGAGAAACCGACCTGGACTTCGAAAATGCCAGTCTCAGCACTCACTTTTAATGTAGATGCTCCCACGCCCGAGTATTTATTGAAGTCTCGATCGGATCTTAGTAATTATGCTAAGAAGTTGTCAACCGAACAGGACGTAGCAGAGGCGAAAATCGTATGCCCCATAAGTGGCATAAATATACCCGGATTGGTGGTTAATTTTAACAGTGCTCCCGAAACTAAAGTGTTCGTGGAATTACTCACCAATGAACACTCACTGCAATTCAGCAAGAAGCCGAATGCCATTTTACGCCTAAAAGTAAGACTCCTTTCTGCGTTGGGACATAAAGTTATCACGGTAATATATATTGCAGTAAACATAATAACGAAAGACTTAACCAACAACATTATTCTTTGTATATCTTTAGTTGAGCCCTCAAGATTTGGAAACGGAGACCTACACAAACTTGAAGGATATTGCTTTCAGCGATAATGGTGACGAGCAACAACAGCAGAAGCAATCAGTGCACAGTATTTAGGTTTAATTGTATTTTCTAGGGCAATGAAATATTTAATAATATCTGGACTTGTTTCATACAGGAACATAAGTACGTCTAAATTCCAATTATAAACATTGACATTCAGTCTATTAAAAAGTGTTCTAAACTTATTTCAAGGACTAAAATTTGAAACAGGAATAACACCAAGACTATTTACTCCAATTCCAACAAACTTACTCCAACTTTCCAAGAAATGATGCTGACAAATTGCAGGATTAGTATTCAAGCAAAAGAGGCTTATTCCGAAAGATACGGACACAATTTGCAAAAGATCATTTCATCTTTAACTAGGCTACTCTGTTAGATATCCAAATATTATTGCTCTGTAACACTCAGCTAGATCCTAGACTATATAAACTAAAATTATTCAAGAGTGCAGGGAGAAATTAAAAAAGTGAACAGTAGATATGCAAATGTAGTTGAAAGCTTTCATCGGTCTACGGAGATGGAAATACGTTTATTTGGGTTCTGAGTGGAAGGAGTGTTCAAGGTTTCGAATGGACATTGGAAATTGCTTGGTGAAATTGTTTCTAAGATTCAAGTTTGAAGGAAGATATAAGTATTGTAACAAATATTTGAAGGTAAAAGAATGGTATTGAGCTTAAAACATTTGATATATATTCAAGACTAAAATTTTGAATACAATAGAAAAAGTTTACAAAGCAAGTAAGATTTAAGAATTTCCATAATGTTTTCTGTGCGTTGTCGGAGATTTTTGGAGTTCAAGATTTGGAGAATAACTTGGTGATATATTGGGACACAGTATTTAGTAAATAGTATCGAGTACCCGAAAGTGCCAACTGATATATCCTCGATACTTAGAGTATCGGTTTGTGATAGATTAGGTTAGGTTAGGTTGTCACAACAGACCCAACTGGTTCACAAAACTTAGTGAACGACTATTTTTAACGAGTTTGGATTGCTCTACTAAAAAAGCATTGAGGATCGAAATAGAAGTATCGAATGTGCAAAAATGAGTGGGAATGAATGTTCGATGGAGAAGAACCTCTGTTACCGATTTGGCAATTATGATTAGATTGAAATATCCAAACATTTATATGGATATTTTGCGCTCTAACATGGCCACGCTTACTTGTTGGGCGGAAAGAAAGGGTTTAGGTTTAAACACCGAAAAAATGTAATTAATCCTCTTCTCTAAAAAAAATTGATCTTCTACGGTCTCCCCACTAATATACAAAGGTGTGGCAATTCCGATGAAGGAGACAGTCAAATATTTCGGACTAGTACTAGATAGGAAGCTTTCCTGGAAAATATTGAGGAAACAGGAGGGCCAATATTGCTTTGTACACTTGTAAAAAAGCGGTCGGAATCAGGTGGGAGCTATCACCACGAATTATGCACTGGCTGTGCATATATTGCGGTGAATACTGGTATGGTGGCTACCCACTCAGAAAAAAACCTATATGAAGCTTCTGAGCAAGGTCCAAAGAACGTTTTTTCAGCGCCGCATCAGCGCTGAGGCTGAAAGGCACAACGTTATGGAATCATCGGCGGACTGGTCACTCGACTATCGTGCATACCTGGAGTAGTTTTATCCAACACATTGACCACTCTATATCTAATCTCAGCTTTGATAGGCACTTCCAGACACATATTCCGTCTAGAAGAGAGTGGCAAACACATGGAGGAGGGCTGAACTGAATTTCTACACCGACGGATCGAAACTTGACGATAGGGTCGGCTTTGGACTCGAGCTTTCGTTCCGTCTCTTCGACCACCGCAGTGCTTGTCAAGCAGAGGTCCTATCCATAAAGGAGGTAGCCGTCTACTTAAGTAGACACGCTGTAACAAAGAATATTATAAATACCTACTCGGTTAGCCAGGCGGCCATCAAGTCAATGAACTCGATGGCACTAAATTCAAAGGTTGCTCAGGACTGCCGGGCAGCACTAAATGATATCAGCACCGCTTTCAGGGTACGCATAATGTGGGTTCCGTGGCATAGGGATATTGAGGGGAACTGTAGGGCTGATGAGCTAGCCAGACGGGGCACCAACGCGGTGGTATCATAATGGACCCATGGTGGCCTGAGTCAGTTGGTCTGTAGACCGGCTGCCATGATAACCTAACCTAAGCAACATAATTCAAAATATTCAAAGCTTACAAAGCGATATGTTGAGGGATCATTTATTTCTTTGGAAAAATTCGTTTACTCCCGTCTATTGGTTTAAGTGCCTGTTCGTACCACGGACCCAATTAGCGCTTCTGTGTCGTTTTATTGCCGCTTCCTCAGTTATTCCATTGGGTTGTTGTGTTACTAAACGAAATACACATAGATGCGTGTTGTAACCAATTCGTCTGGTTTACATAGTTAAGTAGTGCGTTTATGCCTTCTTCGGATACCTCTTTACGGCCACCCAAAGATTGTTTGCCCAGTGCATTCCTTCTTGCCCTCCCTAGGGCTGCGCATTTGCACAGGAAGTGGGTTACGGCTTATTTTTCCTCTAGTTATTTGCAGCTTCTCTCTGCAGTATACGTTGTGAGGGTAGTTTGTACGACATGACCGCCTAAGGATATTGCAACAATTTATGTGACAACAGTGGTATCCGAATTTTGGAGAACAGCCATTCGCAGAAAAAGTGAACAATAAAAAATTTATAACAAATAAAATTGTTTAAATCATGATATATACATACTTGTGAAATAAATTTGTTTGGTTCCATTTCTGGAAGTCTGAAGATTCAGAAAAATCCTGGTATTTTAGTAAAGATTTAGAATTCCACAATTCTAAAGTAAATAATAACAGTAAAATAACTGTTCAATAAGGAAAATGCTATTTTGATAGGGTTGGGGACTTTCAAGGCGATGTGGCTTATTTCCCCCTCTTTCATCATTACAAGTAGCTTCATCATTTTAAAAGCTCTTCTGCTGCTTCGAATATTATAATATTTCCTAGGAAGACTTGTACAAGAAATTTCGAGATTCGACCGAACTATCAATAAAAGAATCTTATAAAAGCATTTACTTTCAGGGATAACATTATTGTATTTTGAACTCTATTCTCCATTATTAATATATGTAAGTAAGTTAACCGCGAATGGATTGGTGCAAAATAGATAGCTCAATTTACGACTTCTCTTGGATGACTCGCCCTCTAAGATTTGTGGTTTTTTACATTTTATTAAGGACTTTTTGAATTACATTTAAGGGGTATTCACGTGCAGTACTGAATGACGAAATTACTATTTCGTCCGAATAAATTGTTCCCCATTGAGGAAAAGGGTTTGGGAAAGTGTTCTATAAAGACATTCAGGATTCGATAATGGTGGAAACCCATTCAAGATGTTGCTCTGATATTCAGTTTGCGTCCATTCATCTTACGGCTCTGATCTATAACCTCCTTAGGGTAAATTATATCGAAGGAGTATGCTCTCATGAACTTAGCAAATAATTGATGAAATAATTGGGATACTTTTGAAACCAAAGAATAAATCTGTAAAATCGTTTTAATTTTCTCTATTTTTTTTATTAAATATAATTTTATGTAAATAATGTAAAAAAATAAATCACGTATTAAATATAATAATTTTTCGGGTCCTTATTCTAAGTAAAAATAAAAAACAACACTAAATTTATAATATAAAAGACTTGAGTCTGGAACTACTTAACCGAGTGGATCTTAGCTTTTAGCACAAAGTAAGCAATTATTCTAAATATGATCATAATAATACACAGCGCGACGAAGTCATTCCAGAACTGATCACCGCGCATGGTGATCTCCTCCAGGAATTTCTTTGGATATCTGCAAGGAAGTTAAGTGTTACAAAATACCAATTGAAGAGTGCATGCAGTCACAAGGGTACCTATAGTGGCAGTAGAGCGCCTCTTCACAGTCCAGCACCCCGCGATTTTCACCGTAAATCGCAGCTACAAAGCCTTCCAGACCATAGCGCAAATAGGATATGTGACTGCCCCACTTTAGGTAGCCGGGAAGATCGCGCAGTGTGACACCAAAGCCAGCAAACATCATCATAGGAATTGTGAGCACTGGCGCCAGGAAGGTACCGTTCTGCGATATTAACAATTGATGAGTGAAATGGACCACAACGACTTTGAAGGCAAACTACTTACGACCACACTGAACCAAGCACCAATCATCAAACCGAAACTTTGTCCCACGAAAACAGTTAGTACACTGATGGCGGAGAACATCCAAAAGCGAGACCATTCCATAGGTTGGTAGCTCCAGCAGTAAATTATGGCCGTGAATAACATGCAACCAACAATCTGTGGATGAAGAGAAAGGGAGTTAACTACTGTATCATTTCCCAAGCAGTGTCACGCCTACACACCGATATTGGTAGATCCAGTAATGTGATTGAGGTGTAGTAGGCCTTCAGTGAATACCAGCGATTAAAGTGCTCCTTTAGAAGGATCGACATTTCAATTGGAACTGCAAATAAAGACAGTGTTAGTTGGAACCAGGGCCACTCTATCTAAAGTTTTTACTTACATGTGAGCACAGTCAACATCATGGTCGTCATGGAATGGTGAATAAGTATGGCAAAGAGAAGGTTATAATTGTCGAGTACCCGAGAGCCCTCCTTGCCGGAGTTGGCGTACAATGAACCAAGAATCATTGCTACAAAAAGGTTGACCACTATACGCAGATGGGTCAACGTTGTGTCCCGCTTTGCCTTGATGTAACCTCGTCGCATCAGCACTGACAGCTGATTCAAATAGCTGGTGTCTTCAATGGAACGGTTCTTTGACTTCCTCGGAATTGGGTATTTTCGTATGAGTTCCTCAGCGCGCATTATGGTACCAGGATTGTCAAACCATGATAAGGTGCTGCCGTTCTCTGCAGCGCCCTTCAGTATTTTGACCTTGTCAGTGCCGTACTCGCCACAAGCCAATTCAATAACTGCAAGAGAAAATATTGAGATTAATGTGTTTAGGCGCAAATGTGGAGGAAAATTACTGTAGTCCGCTGGATTGTGGTACACAGGACAAGGCAGGTCTACGGTTTGCAAGAAGGGCACCATATTGCGCGTACTCCCCTGGTATACGCAGTTGCCAGCAGATAGTACGTATACCTGGTCAAAAATGTGGAACAATTTCGCGGTGGGTTGATGGATCGTGCAGATAATGGTCCTGCCCTGCAGCGCCAACTTCTTGAGCAGTTCGAGCACCTTTGTACATGAGCTGCTATCTAAGCCCCTGTACCGTAAGACGAAAATTAAAGCAACACTCTTATTAAAAGAAGAAGTGGTGGGAGCACTTACGTTGTCGGTTCATCAAGAAACATCACAGTTGGGTTATTTATAAGCTCCATTGCTATGGAGAGCCTCTTCTTCTGTCCGCCGGACAGGCGATTGGTCATTGTTCTGTCATGCTCGTACAGACCGAGCAATAGGAGTATGTCTTCGATCTGCCAAATGGAAGAATATTAATCAGAACATCCACCTTCAAATTAGTGCAACCACTTACTCTGCTCTCTTTTTCTTCGTAGCAAATATTCGGGCCCAATTTTAGATCGGCTGCAATGTGCATATTCTCGTGCACTGTGAGCAGCGGCTGTAGACGATCGTCTTGTGTGATATAGCAGGACATGCGTCGGAAAGATGCTGCAATTGTGTTCAAAATAACCATTAATTAAATTTCCTCATCGGTTGCTAGCAAAGCAAACTTACGCAGGTCCCTTCTGCGTCCGTTCAGCAATATGGAACCGTCTACTCCAGTCGTCTTAAATCCCGATAGCGCATCCAGCAATGTTGATTTGCCCGCCCCAGATGGGCCCATTATGGCAATTAATTGACTACCAGGAAATTTACCACAGACATTATGCAGAATCTCTTTCGAATCTTGAAATGAAACATAATTTTTGCGATTATAAAATTTGTTTAATTATTGAGAAAGAGAGGGGAGGGTAATTTATTTCATACTCGGAGCTGAATGAAATTATGTTTCAGCATCGAAATTGTAGGTACAGTGGATATTTGTAGGTACAGTGGAAGTGCCCTACTGGTCCATGCGGGTTTGTACTATTAGCTCTTACATTCTAGGAGGGTTTATGTTTTTATACGGCCTATCGAGAGAAGATATCTCTAAGGTCGTGGCTTCTATAACTGGTCATTGGCTATTCGGCAGGCATGCTCCCAGGTAGGGAGTATTCTCTCATGAATACTGCAGTCTTCTGTGGGTGCCCCGCTCTGGCCAGAAGCAGGGCGGGCTCTTTAGGCAAATACGCTCTTAACTCTCTTACAGAAGTATCTGGCGCGAAGGTCAGAGGTGCGTTGTTACGCGGTGGTATCACAATCGACCCATGGTGGTCTGAGTGAGTTGGTCTGTAGACCAGCTACCACGATAACCGAACCTAACCTACGATTTTATTACTAAAATAGCCGTATTGAAGATGGGCGAAAGATTGAAAGACTAACTGCGTAAGTACTAAAAGTGGGTTCACCAAAAATTTCAGATCCAGTTCAATCAAGTGTGATCGTGGAAGGAAGACCTGAAGAAGTAAGTATTTGAAATATCATGTCTAATATGAACTGCAGTAATTTTAGAAGTCTATTTAGCAGTGAATGATATGTAGATGGAGTTTTGTTCCACTTCAATACAACAAATTAAGGAAAAATAACCAATGCATATAAACCAAGATTCCTTCTGGAGATTCTTAACAATAGTACGTGGAAGTCCACAAACTAATTAACATTTTACCAGAGCCCTCAAATCAAACGCGTGCTTTATTCTGGTCAGAGTTTGGATTTGCTATGTTTAGTTTCTACAGTTCGGTAAGTTTTACTATTCCATCTCTGCGGTTATAAATGGATGATGGACTTGCTTGAACCACCTATTCTATTGTTCCTTCTGTAATGTCGTTAAAACTTGTTCAATGTCAAAGGTGAAAATACATCATAGTAACGCACGGAAAATGTTTTCGAAAGCGCAAAGTGGCTAAAATTGCGAGTATGACTAAATTTAGAAAGTGCTCGCAAAGTCATAACTTAATTTTTATATTGACACAATTATGACCGATAAGTTGTTTTTTCATTTGAAATTTAAGCAATTAACACGATTATGGCAATTGTACTTTGCCACCGCCAATGGATTGTTTTATCTTATATACCTGTGTACATATACTCGTATATATGAATGACTCTTACGATAATGAAGAAAGGAGTAGAGATAAATATTAATAACTATACTTTAAGCTCTAAGAGCGCAGGTCATACAAATTATTCATATATAATTATTTAAAAAGTATCAGATCCAGATAAACCAAAAGAGTGTGTGTGACCGAACTAAACTGAGACAGGTTCAACTACCCCCCAAAGATCCTTTACCCCAAGAAAACTTTGCTTAATCTGTTTACGAACAGAACATTACATTTTATTTAGGAAATAATAGAAAATATATGAAACTGTAATGTACATAAGAGTGTTAATGTACGAGTATAGATAGACCCTGTAGTTTGGAATACGTGAGTATTACGGCAGCACCCATAGTAGGAACAAATTAAGAAGAAAAATAAACAAGAGGAATATATGTTATTAAGGTGTTTTCTTATTTATATATACATATAAGGAAATAACTGAATATAAAATATCACAAGTGATAGATTCAAAGGAGAAATATAAACATACAACATATTTACTGGATATTGAATCACGATGCTCTATTGATAGAAACGGAAGGAAAGTACTTACTTAAACCCCTCAAATATAATCAGTTTTCAATATGGGAGAAGATGAAAGCTTGTTTCATTTTATGGGAAGATGCCCTTAGTATAGCCATCTTCCCATAAAAATAAAATTAAGAGCAGTACATTCAAGAAACAAATCGTTAAATGCAGAAGAAATGATTGATATTTTAAACGGAGATAGCCCTATAAACTTGAAGAGTGAGGCAAACTATATATTAAGTTCATTACAATATCGAAAAGATATTCCTGCAGATTTCGTTTAAAGAACTCTTCATTACAATATCGAAAAGAGATTCTGGCAGATTTCGTTTAAAGCACGCTTCATTAAAATATCGAAAAGATATTCCTGCAGATTTCGTTTAAAGAACTCTCCCTATTTAATACAAACAAATATCATGATAAAAAAAAACTGTCCTTTGGCAGACGGCTTGAAGCCAGGCGAAAATTTCTTTGTGAACTTATAATTAAAGAACATATTACTACTACTTACTTCTACTAATCAATGTTCAATGCCTCTAAAATTGGGCAGTATAAAGATTTTCTAAACCCCTCAACACTCCTACATGTTACACACAAAAAATGCTCGCATTGCCATTTGCTCTTAATTAGCCCCTCCAGGTTGGTATTCGCGCAACTTGCTTTTATAGTCTAAAACCGAGTACCTGCCGAAAGTGGCTAATAGATAAGGTGGCCTCTCTAGCCTGAAGGTTTCCAACAATTTTACCTTGCTGAACTGTTTCATTAAATTATTATCATTTGCGCAATTAAAAAGCCATGAGTCACTTAAAACCCAGGCATCAACCAGTTTGTTAATTGCAAGTTATGTGATATTTTAATACACACATGTTCCTATATACTTAGTTACCATCATTTTAATTGAGTGCTACTCGGTTACTAGAGGATTGACTAACGAAAACCAGTTCCATGATGCATTCAACTCGATTCCGCACAATTGTTGTCAATGTAGATGCGCTTGTTACCGAGGCAACTGTTGCCAACTAATTCAAGTGCAGCAGTTTTCCTTTCATTTGTAGTTATTGTTCCGTACGAATATACCTACATATATGTATGCACATGCTAACATATGTATTTAAATTATATCTAATCATTCTACTTCAAACGAATGTTAAAAATTTAAACCTTGAACTATTTGCAATCGGAACTTTTACACTCCACACAAATTGTTAGGCAAAGATTACTTTCATATGATATACTTATATTTTGAGAATATTCTTGTTAGAATAATTCAATTAGATACTGGAGAAAGAACCGATTCTGTTTTATTGGAATTGAGAGCAAAATTGCATTAGATACTGGAAAAATAACCAATTTCTACATTATATTTTATTGGGAATGAATTTGCTACTGGAGGCATTTTCTAAGCAGAGAATACAGAGAAGTGACTCATGTTTTGCTCACACTTGCACATGTGCATAGTTGCAGTAGTGCGGCTGATTTTCTTCAGAACCAATGATAGCCAAACCTATCCATATATAAACATTTTTTTTAAACTTCAGAAAATTTGAGTGTCGCTTCTCTGTGTTCTCTGGTAGTACCGTTGGTGGTACACCAGCACTCATATAAACCACTCCTTAAATTTTCTCCCTTCGAATCATTGGTGGAGAAAGGCACAAATTCTAATCAACAAATGTAATTATTTGAATTGAGTTCAATAACATAAAAAAAGTTTTTTAATCCTATATAATTTTTCTTTGTGCATTCGATTAATTGTCCAAAGGTGTGTGGTGAATCCACACGAGCTGGAAACTAGTTTGAAAAAATTTGTTGTTAATAATTTATTTATAACTACCTGTTTTTGCGTAGGAAGTAAACAAATATTATTTTTTTTATTCTTATCAACGGAAAAGTGGCGAAAAAAATTTAAATTATTGATACGATTAAAAACATAAAAACAAAATAATTAAATTCAATATGTGGGGTAAATTTCGATGGGGAAACACTTGTCGCAATATTGGAATAACTTCCTATATACGATCATTTCGAGTGATATACTTTTTATTATATTTCTTAAAATGTTACCTTTTCGAAATCCCATTTGAACGGTGAGTGAGAGATCTTTGAATTCCATATCGACTGGTTCGCGCGCTGGTAAATTGGAGAAGGGTTCATCGTATCGGGTATGGCCGTTCTGATTGGGCTCTTCGGCCGATTGTTGTGCTAAGTGCTGTTTTGTGATGGCCTGTGCCAGACCGTTTGTGTGATGGCCGTTTCGTTGATCCTTGCCGTTCGCCAGCGGCACTGTGGTTACATTGTATACAGCGGTGGTATTCGGTTCGACAACCTCAATGCCCAGCCCTAGAGCTGAGGTGGGCATAGTGCCCGTAAAAAATTGCTCTCTGGCTGATAACATTTAACTAAGCTCAACTTGAAGCCAATTCCGCTACCGCTCTTAATCTTAATGCGTTGTTGTTGTTGCTGCTGATGCTGTTGCTTGTTGTTGTTGTTGGGTAAAGTGTAGATTTTTGTGCTACTGAAATGAATTAATAAATGCTTGATTAATTTCTGTTGCTGACGCATTTATATATTTATATATACATGTATTGAGGCTGATGCATCAGATCATTATCTGTCGCTATGAAGCCACTATGACAATTTTTAATCAAATAGTTAACACAATTACTGGGCTATTTACGAGGAAAATTCCATAATAAAAATACATATGTACCTATTTCAATGGTGGAACTAGAGCTCAACTAAGAACTAAAGAAAGGGTTATGACTGAGCCCTATTTCATAGGAATTCTTCGCAGAGAATGGGAGTTGAAAGTTTATAAAATAACTTACATATTTGTACCTACTCAGTACCTCTCACACACTTAATTGGAAAACAATCAATTGTTTAGGAAGTTCATTCTAAGAAACAGTTAATCCGGATGAAGCCAATAACGTATGTGCTTCAGATCCACCTGCCATAACGGATAATGTCCTAAAATCTAATTTGGTTGTCAGATTGATTTACATTAGAATTTTACGGAACTTCAGTCTTTGTGTCGACAATTAACAACGCCCAAAATAAGGATGAATAGATTCAAAATACATATAGCGATTCAACTGATAAGCTAAATTCATATTCAAACTTTGTATAGGAAGTTCATGTTTATCAAAAACATTATCCTGGCCAAAATCCTTTTAATGTCAACCGAAACACTAAACAAATTGATGAAAAATACTCAGAATCGGACCCCATATTTTAAACAATATTTTACGAAATACGTATAGTATGCGAATGGATTGAACTACTCGTATATAAATTATATAAGCTAAAAGTTGATCAAAGTTTCTTTGAATGTTTGAAGATGATTGAACTGTGATGCCCACCGAGGATGTTTTAGGATGTTCATTCTGGATGACAAATTTTCATCAATTTTTTATGAGCAATCGCCAGCAAAGGGTCAGTCGCCTCTGGTTTATAACTCTATGACTTTAACCCACAGAAAATAATCACTAGGTGTCAAATCGTATGATCTTCATGACCAATGGACAGGGCAATTTCTCAGAATTGCCTTATCACCAAACTATCATTTCAACGAGTTGATGATTGTGGTTGCCGGTTGGAAGCCACATCATATTCGACCACCATATTTTGAAATGAAAGTGCTTTGACCATGATTCGATAATGTTAGGTTAGACTGGCCTACCGTGAAGGCCACACATAGACCTACAAGGTCGTTTGCGGTGCCAGATGGATTCGATAATGTTAGCTCTGATTAAATTATTAAAGAATTAAGGTGAATTTTTTAATAGATTTTCTTGAATCTCTTGTGAATTGGTGTTACTCCATATGAGGCAGTTAGAGGTGTTAACATACCAGTTAAGGCAGAATTGAGACTCAACGCTAAACACAATTTTGCCTTAAAACACACAAATGTGAGGGAACAGAACACTGATTAACTCAATTTCCACTATTTGGTAACAAGTGCTGGAGTGAAAAATGATAGACTATAATTTTCCAAAATACTGAAAGCAAATGTCAAAAGATTTGTTGTCCAAAAAAGGAACCCCTTAATGGATATTCCCAAAGGGTTGCTAAGGACACATCCCTTCTACTTACGTAGAACAGTCTCAT
Source organism: Clusia tigrina (assembly GCA_920105625.2). Taxonomy (NCBI): domain Eukaryota; kingdom Metazoa; phylum Arthropoda; class Insecta; order Diptera; family Clusiidae; genus Clusia; species Clusia tigrina. The sequence goes on along the minus strand of OV050033.1, from coordinate 35,694,411 downwards.
AGCAAATTCACGAAACGAAGTATGCCAGTTACTCCATTACTTTGTGGAGGCAGTGGGTATTGCTTGACAGTACTGACACTGTCCGTCGATCCACTTTGTCAATATGTTTTCATATTTACTCGCACATGATTTCAGTGCATTTATGATAATTTACTTTATTGCACTGCGGCATTATCAGTTGCAGTTTCATAATTGATTTTTTCTGTATTTATAAAGTCAACGTTCATTGATTACACTTCCACTAAAATCATTGTAAAGACAATACCAACAAAAATTATATACAAATATGAGACAATTCTGTGTCTCTCTTTCTCTAAGACTAAGGCTTCGATTTGCTTCTTGAACAAGCGTTTTAAAAAAAATATGTATATATATAATTTTATACAAGTAAATGGAATTAATTATTATTTTGCTGCACCCAGAAAAACCCTTCCGTGCTATTTTCTTATTCGAAGCTTCTAACGAGAGTGTACTTAATGATGAGCGATGATATTACAAAATCCGACTGAAATGGGGAAAAAATGCAAAACAGTTGCTGTTTAAGTAGCATTCATTAGATTAAGTATGGGGTCCAGAAACTTTTTTTAAAAACAAATTGTAAAAAGTTGTGAAACTGTGACGTAATTAAATATTTTGCGATCTAATGACTTTTAATAACATGTTTATTAAGAAGCTCTTTAAACTGAATTCGAATTAAATAACAACTTTTCTATTAAAAGGCGTTTACATGTCCAGCACTCAAATGTGATGACATAGATCGGTACATCGATAACCATGCACAGAGGGGAAGAAAACTTTATTCAATCAAAATAATCAGGCAATTTTTTAAACAATAGAATAGAATGCTATAAACATTATACATAACCATATACTATATTCGGCCCTATACTAAGTAAATACTCATGGAAGAATAGAATGTTATAAAACTTATACATATACATACATATGTCTATATTCGGCCCTATATATATTACTAAATAAAAAGTCATGGAACATTCCTTGGTGAAGTGGAAGAATTCGTTAGGAGTTTGAGTGTTAAAATAGCATAAGGACTGCAAATTGCATAGGGACTTCAGATAGTATAAGGACTGCAAATAGCATAAGGAGTTAAAATAGAAAAAGGACTGCAAATTGGATAAGGACTTCAAATAGTATAAGGACTTCAAATAGCATAAGGACTTCAGATAGTACAAGGACTGCAAATAGCATAAGGACTGCAAATAACATAGGGACTTTAGATAGTATAAGGACTGGAGATGTCCAAAGAAGGTGAATACAATATCGTAGTTCCATGAGATAGTTCTATGATCTACTTCCATGAGATAGTTCTATGATCTACTTCCATGAGATAGCTCTATGATCTACCTCCATCAAATAGTTCTATGATCTACCTCCATGAGATAGTTCTATGATCTACTTCCATGAGATAGCTCTATGATTTACCTCCATCAAATAGTTCTATGATCTACCTCCATGAGATAGTTCCATGATCTACTTCCATGAGATAGCTCTATGATCTACCTCCATCAAATAGTTCTATGATCTACCTCCATGAGATAGTTCTATGATCTACTTCCATGAGATAGCTCTATGATCTACCTCCATCAAATAGTTCTATGATCTACCTCCATGAGATAGTTCTATGATCTACTTCCATGAGATAGCTCTATGATTTACCTCCATCAAATAGTTCTATGATCTACCTCCATGAGATAGTTCCATGATCTACTTCCATGAGATAGCTCTATGATCTACTTCTATAAGATAGTTTCATTACACTGTATATTAAAGGGTTCCAATTTGTTATCTTCATCTTTTTCGTGGTTTTCTCATAATAAAATTATACATTTGTAAAAAAGTGCTGTGAAATTATTTTCCAGCAATATTTTAAACTAAGCCTTAAACTCTAATCCCCCAAACCGATTAATAATGCCTTTAAAACGATCTACGGGGGTTTGAAAAGTGTATCATCAGCTCATAAAATTATGGGTAAATGACCGATCAGCTCTGTTTGATTGCTGCAGTCGTACACACCAAATTGACTGCTCGAATCGCAAAATTATGCAGCAGCAGCAATTTCGTCAATTTTTCAGCTCATGCAATGTTTTGAAATGTGAGAATCGTTTGCATCTAATTTTCAATTTGCTGCTTTTGGCGTTCACGTAATCATTTCAATTCGCACATTTCTGAATTGATTATAATAATAAAAACTGGTATTATATATAGCATGTGAGCAGTGCGCCACAAAAGTTAATGTACACTGAACAATTTCCTATACATTCATATGTCCTTTCATACATCCTTTAATTATTTGGGATTAATGGGAATGGTATAATATTAAAAATTCCCTTAGACTTGAATTTTAAGGAAGAAATATATTTGATTGGTAATTAAAAACAACTACAATACAATTGTTTTTCTCATAAACTCATCCTAAGAAGTCATGAATATAAGTAATGAAAATCGCGAGGAGATTTTAATGGATTTACATATTTTATGAGACAGATTATGTGTTTGATGTTTTCGATCCTTTAATCTCACTCTAAGAACTATTACTTTGGGATTCAAATTACTCTGTGATTACATGTAACAAAGAACCTGTTTGATATGCTCTGATTCTCTTGACAAACAAGATCTTTAATTTCTGCCGAGAAATTGTGAGAATTGAAACTTTCCTTGCAATAGAATTGGAAAAGTGTCCATTCCTTTTATGTGGCATTCGAAAGTCAATCACAAAATACAATTCCCAAAAAGTGTTCACAAGCACAACAAGTCTTTAATCCAAGAATTGATTTGGCACCTACGAACATAAATGACATTGCCTTACAATAACCATAAATAAGACCCAAGGCCACACATTGGAGAACGTAGGAATTATTTTACCCGATTCGGTATTTATGCTAATCTATGGGAACATGACAATTTAGAGGCTCCGGCGTTTTGAAGACGTGATATCAATAATAATAATGGAAGGCAAAGAATAGCGAATACACTAAAAATATAATATAATACTAATAATTTGTTGTACAAGAATGTGCTAGCAAAATAAATATCCAGTCCGCCACTATTGATTATCAAGACAACCGTCGGAACCTCCGTTTGTTCTCGCTGTAGATCAGAGCTTTTGCTAGTATATACGAGTATATATATATATATATATATATATATATATATATATATATATATATATATATATATATATATATATATATATATATAAGTATACAATCTTTGTTCTATATGTTATAATAACTCATATACCAAATATTGCTTTGGTATTTTATATAATTAAAAATGAAAATTTGGTGAATTTTGTCTGTAAATGATCAAAGTCCAAAGTCGAAGTGTGTGCACCAACCCCTAATAAAGAGCAGGTCGGACTGTGGCTTTTACGTGCGCACAACTGGTTGGGTTAGAGTATCATTTTTAGGTTTGGTAGATTTGTGTCTAGAAAAATGTACATTGTACCTCGATTTATGTGGCACACTGTATATAAATGCACCCTTAAATGTGCATTCATAGAGTGTGCTCTTTCTCGCAGTGTTGCTATAATGTACCTTGATCTTTTTATTACGCTCTCATCTGAAGGGGTAATCACTCATTTCACACTTATGCGTTCTACTTTTAAAAATGGGCTTTTGTGGCCACGATAACGTGAAGTCGGCGTTGGAGCTGAAGTTTTGTAATCTTAATTGCAGTTCAAATTAACTGATACAAGCAACGGAAATGCAAGGACACGTTGTGATTTATAGCCTTACTTTAAGTACAGCAATTTTACATGGACAAAGGATAAGTGTAAAGAACGAATATGGACTGTAAATTAATCACCAGAAAGAATGCAATGGAAAAGGAGATACGACCTGTGTATGTAGGTAGTCCTTGCATGGATATAGAGATCCACATACGAATCTAAGAAGTGTTCAAACTGAGTTTAGAAGTGTTTAAATTTAAAGTAGAAGGGTGTGATATATTGTAAAAGTTCAGAGTCAAGGATTCAGGAAATTTGCCCTATTTCTATATCCTAGCACAATTTTCCCCACAATCAGGACCTTATATATTTTTATAGAAAAAAATATATATTATAAGATGCACAAATTAATACGAAGGATTATGGTAGGCTGAGTGTGTATGAGAATCGTTTATCGCTGATGCATCCTTGGACTTGTCGCACACTTTGCCGAATGCACTGAACACTAACTGTGGAATATCCCGCCTGCCTTCAAAAACTTGATCTGGTGAGCTGCTGCAAGTTTAATGTGTGTGTTAGCGTTCTTTGCGACCGGTTTCATGGCTTTTGTGCCCGTATGGAGCGCCATAAACTGGATCATAAAAGGCCAGAAGATGCATGCGAGTTGCAGCGCAAACTGAGGCACAAGTTTCAAAAGAATTTTATTATGAACACTCAAAAACTTTCATTGAATTTGCCAAAAGGAATCAACCCGTCACAATAGTTGCTGCTGCAACCAAAACTCACTTGAAATCCAACAATTTCAGAAAATATTTCTCTTTAATATTTTTACGAAAAACGTTCGCGCCGTTTGAGTAGCCGCCAATAAGCCAAGCCAACCTTTCTGATCGACAGTAGTTAACACTTTGCTATTTCTTTCCGCAGCGCAACGTGCAAGTAGTACCCGTCCGCTGGGGCTGGGATAGTAGGAGCGTGAATCAAAGTATTCGCTTGGTCAGCGGCCGCTTGGGGGGGGCATGAGAACGGGCGCGAGCGTATTGTGTTTCATTCATATCAGTTCAGTTCAGCTGCGTTCGCTGCGCGAGTACACAATTCGTTTGGCTGTCGAAGTCGAATTTCTTACAAAGAGTCAGCCGCGCTCAGTCCGTCCGCAAAGTCTAGAGTCCATACTTATCGGATTTTTAAGTCATACAAGTAATAATAAATAAATTTTATTCCTATTTCTTTTCCTATGTTCGTGTGTAGGAACGTAGCTCTAATTTTATTTGAAAAAAAACAAACAAAAACAATTATTTATTTCGCCAGCGTCAAAATTCAAAAAAACAACAAACAAACAAAACAAATTAAGAAATTATAATAATGAGTAAAAAAAAAACAAGAAGAAAAAAAACGCAATGGTAAAAATTCGCAGTTATCAAAAATTAATCATTTTCTTTGTCGTTTGGCGTAACAGGCTTTACGCATTTGCTGTAGCTCCGCATCGGTTGACTCGATTTTCGTTTGCAGACTGGGCCATGAGCGCCGCTGGGTTGATAGATGTGTCACAATAGCCTACAAAACCAGAGCGCAGAACCTTGCCCTACGTTGAGCAAGCTGGCCCGGATGTGCGGCTGGATTATTGCAAGGCATGAAGTAGTTAATGGGGTTAGAACCTGAGTGGTCACTGGAAGGGATCAGTTGAGGCAGTTAAGCGGTCCCTTGACTAATGATCTCCCAGTTACCTGGTGACGGTCGGCAATAGTGGTGGCAATGTGAAGTATTTTAATAATCCTGTCATTTTAGGCACTACAAATTTTATACCGGAATAATGGGTCCAGATTGTGAGATGTTAGGTAATTCAAATTTTATCCCGGAATAATGGGTTCAGATTCTGAGATGTTAGGGACTTTCAATTTTATACCGGAATAATGGGTCCAGATTCTGAGATGTTTGGGACTTTCAATTCTATCCCGGAATAAGTGGCCTAGATTCGAAAAATTTAATTAAAATGAATCGTCTTTTTCATAAAGAACACAACCATAATTACCTTAAATACAAAACAACTCTTTAACTAAAACATTTATACATAATAATGCTTAAACATTAGGTTTATAGAAAAGTTCTGAATAAAATAATTAATGGGTTCTCAAAGTTCTGACCATTTAAAGGCTGAATTTGTTCGCGTTCTGAGAATTCCATTTAATAATCTTTTAGAGAACTGACTAATTTCAGGTTTTCGGAAATGACCCAAATTTCGTTAGGTTTCGATTAGATTTCGCTCAGATATGACAGAAGACCATTTTCGATCTAGGAAGTATTAACTCCTATAATCGCATGATATTCATATTCATTATGAAATATGGGTTGAAAATTATGAGGGGTTCAAAATGGTTTGACTGCTAAAGTAGAGGTACGGTGTTACGCGGTGGTATCGCAATGGACCCTTAGTAGTCTGAGTGAGTTGGTCTGTAGACCGGCTGGCACGATAACCTAACTGGGATAACCTATGAGTTGAAAATATACATTTCATAAAATTGTAATAAAAAACAACTACTCGTGGTGTTTCCTTACATCTCAGACAAATTTAATTAAATATTTACAAAAACCTAACTCTTTAATAGGTAACTTTTTTGAAGAAGCGTGACCCCAAAAACAAAATATCCTCCACATTTCCATCAAATATCCTCATATCCATCATATCTATTTTCAAGTGAATTGCAAGATTCACAAGATCTCTAAATTATATTTCCACTAATCAGAATTTCTCAAAGGTAAAAGAGATTTCTTTACACGAACATAGATATAGACATAGATATGATTCAGAATTTCTCCAACTAAAATGGGATTCACTTATATGAACATAGATTTATGATTCAAAATATCTGAAACCTGAATAAGATTTCTTTATACATGAAACATAAGTTGATTTAATAACAAATGTATTTTCAATACTTTTCCTTCTTACAATAGCTTCTTTTCTTCCAGTTTGCTGTATAAGTCCTTTTTGTTTTTTATACAACTCTTGTGATTTTTTTAAGACTCTAATCTACCCAAAAATTGCATTATTCCCTGAAGAATTTGTTCATTGTTATATGAGAACTTCCATTGAAAATGTAATCTTTAAGTAAACGTTTCTAACAATCCGAAATATCGACTGTAGTATTTCTAGCATTATGGCAAAACCGAACTTTGTACCTGAACAACGAATGGAAAAGTCGTTCAAAACAGAGCCTATTTATTTATTTAGCACTGTGGATTTATTTGTTGTTGTTTTCATTACAATCCACTCAATCACATTCTTCACTGAAATTAAGAGATTTAATTAATTCGGGGTTAGATTGGAGCAAGCGGTTATGGATTTATTGTTATGAAAACAAAATTTCACGATCGCATTGTGGAAATTGTTCGTACAGATCGCGAGTTCCTATTTTCTATAAAAGTGAGTTTGAGCTCTACTTTTTCCTGAATGGGTTACCCCCGAAGTAATAAAAAGAAACTGAAAATTATATAAAAGGAAAGGGAAAAGGAAAACAAATCTGGATCATCTCTGTCTGATCATTCGACAAAAGCGAATCCAATATTCTGGAATTCTGTATTAAACAGAATATGGATTGTAAGCTACATTTAAGTAGGATGATTGCAATGGGCCAAACTTTGTTCTATTGTACCCACTACTTCTCATTATAGAGTGACTTCTAACCCTGATTCTAGCGACGATATATGTGTTCTGGTAGGTCAGTACACCCTCAGCTGTGTCTATCTTTTCCACGTCATTGCTTCACACCTTGTTCATTAGTCATCCAGAACTATTTCCTGATAAAATATAAACTATCACAACAGGCTAGACTGATTCAAAATTATAAATTAGATTGGCAATCGGGTCAATTGGGGGAAGTTCTACTGGTTAATTTATGTGGATTTGTTAAGAGCTTGAGCTTCAAGTTAGCACAGACCACAACATTTCTCAAGGCATACTTATGCACTTATTTTTAAAACTAACTCCTCTGGTCAACGAACTTTGCTTTCAATTACTTTCCATGTAACGAGTATCTTCTATGGTCGGTTGCTTCCGATAATGTTGTGTATTTTCGCGCCTATTTACATTGTGAGCATAACATATTTCACCAAAAATGGGCGTATTTACTATCACACACAACTCGTGTGTAGAATTAATCTCTTTGTGAGCTTTGACAATAAGATGGACAAGGTCTTTACCTACGCCATTAATCTAATCTAAATAAATACAAATAGCCTAACACGTTGTTGGACAGGGGTATAATAAATACGCACTCTCAGTGGCACAGCCGAAATAGCTTCTGGGAAGCGAAATTAAAATTTTGTTTTTGTAATACTTTCTGATTTCAATTAGGTTTAAGTCAACACCTTAGGAGAGTCACACGCCTCAACAACATTAGTACTTAACACCCAACTGGAGAATCACGTCTAGAAGCGCCTATTTGATATCCTTAAAGGACGGTACACTTTATTCCCAGTAATTAATGGTTCTGTGATCCAGTGATAACAGAGTGGCCCATGTTGGTTTAACTGAATTTCTCTTTTAAGGCTATTACCCTTCTAGCTTGGAAAAGATAATGATTGATAGAAATTCGCCTTCTCCACTGAATTGTTACTTATTTCATATAAGATTAACTAATTCAACTAAAAAGTATTCCTTGAAGAATTGATTTTTAGGTTCTGAAAATAAATTGGTGCGTAAGACAACTTTTTGATATAATAATATATACGGTACTATAGTACTATATATACTATATAATAGAGGTAGCTTTTTCGATAGTTTGAGTTATAGTTTCTATAGATTGAAGGAATCTCATTTTCGAAGTTAACTATAAAAGCTTTATAATGTTATAATATTGGGTTATTACAAATAGTTCGTCCTATCACTGGATTGCGTCAGAAATACTACACTCCATAGGAAGCAAAATAACTTAAGAATTATTAATACTGCAGGATTCCCCAACTAATTTAATCGCCTTGATTAAAGACATCTTTGAAAGCTGAAATGTCACAGAAACTATTGAGATCAAATATCCCTAAAAAGGAATATCAATTGCTCACATTTTCAAGTCATAAACAAATGGTCAATGGTCCAAATTATTAGACTGACGACTACGCATATAAATAAATATTTACCATTTATCAAACTCTCTGTTTTCAAAGTAAAGAAAAGTCGAAGTTTTGTCCTGATCACAGTTGAATTGTTTAAGTAACTACCGCAAAAAAATATTACTAAATTTCCTCATATGAATAATCGGCAAATATGTGATAAGGCCACCAGAATAGCTTCTGTGAGATGCTCCCAACATCAAATGCACCAATTCCAACCACGTTTTAATGATAGATTAACAATATTGGAGCCAATCATTCAACATAAAAATGTTACACGTTCCCTCTAACTAAAATACCAAATTCTACTCCTTTCAATTGTGTGCCCTATAATGATTTCAAGATTTCATTTTATCTTAACAAGACTCAAATAACAATTCTCTAGTTTTTAAAGTTTGTAATAAAAGTTCTGTTAATATACTATTTTCATTTAAACTGTTTTTGCAGAGGCATTCTGGTCCTCTCCCTAGTTGAGAATGGGGAATTCGATCGTTAGAAGCTGGGTACATTACCAGAATTTGTCAGCTTACTAGCAAGCGAGTCTTTATTCTGATGAAAAAACTATATCCATATAATGACAGAACTATCCCAAATATTCCCATCCTATTCTAGAGAAGCGTACGTTTTATTAACTAATGAACCCGCAGGACTGAATTATCAGCAATCTGTTAATATGAATATTTCAAGAGAGCACACAATTGACATAATCCTGGTTCCGCCATTGAATCAAATCTTTGATAAGATATTCAATAATATATATATATATATATAAAATAATATATTAAGGAAAAGAATAAAATATATTAATGAAACTGAAACGCTTCCCTCTTCAATGCACACCAGAATCTAAGCTCACTATTAAACTAATTTAAAGTCATCATGGCTCAGCATTATTTTGTTACTATTTGATTTTACAGCTTCCAGCTGTGGGAGTAACACTAAAACCAGCCAGCGTTTTGAAAATAATGTGGCAAAAGTCAGCAACAGCTGCATTTTTTAGATTGACTGCCCTGAACTGTGTTCGCGCTGCAGCTGTTGCAGTTTCAGTTCATGACCTTATTGCGCAGCATTTAAGCCTACAGTTTTATTTGTCGTCTCTGCACTTTTCTGTCCGGGTCCCAAGTGAACAAGAAGCCAGTGAAGAATGCAACTGCAAGTAAACTTGGACTATTATAGTTCATACAATGCCAAGAAACAAATAGAATGCTATCGCTGGAGTCTTAAAACTACCAGTAACCAACCAACTTTAGGCAGGGGTTGCCACTTTCCGCAGTATTTCCTTTGTATACCAAACAAAAACGCAAACCAAATGGAAAAACTTCAGTTACCATCGCTTTCCACATTGTTTGCTATCTTCATGAAAACGCTCGTACTAATTGGTCTTCGCACTACACTGGTCGATAAAATTATATCTCTTCACCCCTCTTTCAATTCCTCCCGGTCTCCCCCATACCTCGCAACTTTCATATTCATAAATCTGTCAAAATTTGAAAATAAACCAAACAAATATATGACAAAGTTCGTGAAAGCACATCTTTGTGTGTGTGTGAGAGTATGAAATCACTGCTTGTGGGTGCACTCTGAGTATAATGGCTACTTTCTGTTGGCTCCTCTTGGGCTGACTTGGGGGTATTGCTGATTTTTTTATAGTTGTTGTTATTGTTCAGTTCCTGCACATTATTGCTTTGACCACCTGTGCTAAACTATCAAAAATTAGATTGAATTGATGAATATGGAGCAGCCCTCAAAACGAGGCATACGAACGCGGATATCTCTAACTCACGAGCTCTGGAACCAAACGACATCTTCAGCGATTCCAGTGATTCGAGTTGTCTGCAGAAGGAAATGCCAATTATTCTATTTCTTGCATATTTTCCTAGCATTTTGCGTGGGTCAGGAGGAATAAGTTCCTGTTAGAAAGGTTTACTTTGAGAAATTCACCTGAAAACAAAAATAGTTTCGCACTCGCATTTTCTCCATCTTGAAACGAGAATCCAATTTCCCAAATATTTCATATGAATTTTGTGTGGGATGTTTCAAGCAGAGAACACAGAGAAAAGAAACTTAAACGTCAAACGGCAAAGCAGCGAAATAAAGCAGACGGACATTGTACACGAATCGACTCAGAATCGTGGTGAATCCATTCAAAATCGTGGTGAATCCACTCAAAATCGTGGTGAATCCACTCAAAATCGTGGTGTGTCCGCTACGGAAGCTGGCAGCGAAAAAGACTTTCCTTTCTCTGTGTTCTCTGGTTTCAAGTCACCTACATTTAATTGTTTGTGGCTTTATTTTTTATATGGAACACTTTGATGGAAAAATAAAATGTGATTCTACTAAGAGCTGGAAAATCGGTTGTATATAATGTAATATTCTCTGATAATAACCGCTCTGATAAAATTATTCATTTAAATGGAACAAAATATTCGGCTATCTTACAAATAAGAGGAATATATGATTCGCAACCATTCAAATGAGCTCCAATAACAGTAAACATAGTTTCGAAAAGTTTTGAAAGAACTTTGGGTAGTAAGAGTAACATTTCCAAAGATAACAAAGTATTTAGATTATAATATCTACAATTGTTCGATGACGGCATTGTGCTAAGTGCTGCTAAAACCCTGATAATTTAGCTGGAAATATATTAGTTTCACAGGATTATTTATTGCATGGTTTAACAGCATTTTCACAAGTTTCCTATTACAGCTGTATCACTCTTATCGAATCGGTTTCTAAATCACAACTGCACACCAAACAATTAATCCATTTTAGCTGCCCTCGAGATAATTCGAACACACTCCAGAGCCAATTCCATTAGCGCCATTAGTTATAACCTGTTGTTTATGACTCGCCAATTAGCTGTTTATGACTTCCAAGTAATTCCTCTCATTAATTACCAATCGCTTCTTAATATACTTATAGTCTTCAGGCGTATGCAGCCATAAATGGCTTGGCATTTAGTGACAGTATCTTAATGCACTCAGTATTGGAGTTGATGTTTTGATTGGAAAATTAAATATTATAAATTAGTTTAACATTAATCTTGAAAAGGTAATTCCAGACGTATGCCGTCGAGCGGGCTATGTAGGAGTTGCCATGATGAAGAAAAGACAGAGTCGATTCATCGCTTTTTATGTCAATGTCCAAGACTACAGTTGAAACGACTTCAATATTTGGGGTCGCGCTTCTTCACAAGTTTGACAGAGATAACGAAAGTGGATTTATCGGATCTTCTCACTTTCATCTGGAAAACAAATGGTTTAATAGGGATGGTTCTTCCAATGTTTATGGAAATTAAGGCTAAGGACGAGTATGCCTCCTCCTGGCATTTTGGCAGTCACAATGGAGATAGATGTCTCCGAGTGGAAATGCGGATACTTCGTATTCGCACACCCAATTCCAGATGATGACTGAATATGATTGAAATTTTTGGATATAATTTCAATTTCTTCAGTGAAGTATCAAGTATGTCCAATGTCCAAAACCCTGTGCTCTCTCTGGTAGGCTCAGAAAATGGGAAAGAAAAGAAACGGGGGTTGCGGAAACTTTGCGCAGCTCGAAGGGTGGTAAGATCCGGAAGGATGGGTCTGGGAAATAATATTCCAGGCTCCACCACAATCGCAAAAATCTACTTGGGGACATCTTCACTGTCTCCAAATCAATCTCCATCAGTGGCTTGGTGGAACGCCAGTGTCTGGACTAAGAGGCCATTCAATAACCATGTGCCACAAATGGGCGCTTAAATGGTCTGCAAAATAGTTGCAAACTTGTTGTGAAGAAACGTTCTAATCACATCCCCTGGTGGAGTAGGGAGCTGAACATTTTGCGCAAAAACCCGTCAGCTCTTTAATAAAGCCAAGTCTGACGGGGACTGGGCATCCTATAGAAGTGCCTTAACGGCCTATAATAACGAGCTGAGAAGTTCAAAGAGAGACTCATGGAGAAACTACTGTGAGGAGATCGAAACGCTCCCAGCAGCTACGCGTCTTCAGAAATCACTCAACAAAGGTCACTTGAATGGCCTTTCTATACTCAAGAAGGCTGTTGCAAATTTTACTGAGAGCCTGGAAGAAACGGGACAGCTACTGCTGGACACTCACTTTCCAGTCTGTGCCATTTGTAGAGAGGACTGTGAAACCATCGAAGCTACTCGGTTCTTGATGTCTACACGGCAGGAACTCTCACTGGATCGTAAAATCTTCACCGTCAACAAAACTAAATGGTAGATGTATTCTAAACCTCAGCAGAAATGATATTAAACTCTATACAGAACTATTAACAGGACACTGTAGACTCAATTACCATATGAAGAAAATAGGTGTGGTAAAAAACGATTCCTGCCGACTCTGTCAAGAGGAGCAGGGAACAGCAGAACACGTTCTCTGTACTTGCCGAGCGGTGGAAGCACTGTTTTAATTGTTTTTTATTTTAACATTTACTTTATACTAGTACTCCTAATGTATTTTGCTATAATATTTTATATTGTATCAAATATATAAACAAATAATTATGTACCCAATTATTATTTTATATACCCAATTTATGTTTTCAGAAATGAAATGATTGATTTTATTATTAATTTATTTATTTTTAAATGAAAAATTAGTTATAATAGTAGTTTGACAAAAGTGCTACCTTCAATTGCATTGAGACCGAAATAAAACTTGTTTACTTCATTTCTCACCCTAAAACTGACTTAATAATAATAATTTTTGATCTACCAAAAAATGAGGTTGGAGCTCGCATTACAATTACAATTGTCCGCAATGGAGTCCATAACGAGGTTCAGCGATTTTGTATGACATCGAACTGGAAAGCATTTGGTTTCAGCAGGATAGCGAAGCACGCCATGCTGTCGAGTTCTTGGTGGAGCCAAATTGGTGACGTCATCTCACGAAATGGAGCAGTAATTTGGCTCGTGATTAAACGACTCTGGATTATTCCTCGTGGGAATATGATAAGTCTCTGCTCACCGCCAACAAAGCAACAATTTTAAGTAATTTGACCATAGTTTCTCAAAAAGGTGATCGAAATTTGACCTCTAGAAACCTCCTTTGTAAGAGGCAGCACCGAAACATATGCCCGAAACTACCTTTAAATTGCAATTGCCATAAAATAGATTCTTAAGTAAACAAAATTGTGGTCATTTCATAATTTTGCTTGTTTAGTTTTTATGAATTAAAGATATGTTGGCCGCCCTCCGCGATCTAGTGGTAAGCATGCTGGACTCACGCCCGGAGGTTCGCAGGTTCAAATCCTGCTACGAGCTTGGTCTCCAAATGGCTTCTTTAGTTTTCTCTTCGAGTCAAAGGCCTCTGTAGCTAGTACTCATTCCCCCAACACCTTGCACTGATATTTAATTATGGTGTAAACTATAATAATAATAATAATAATTAAGGATATGCGTTGATTCTGTTATAAAACTACCCTCTAGAAAGTATATATAAGAGCCAATATCATTTCGTTCATAAATTTCGTATTTACCTATATTATATGAACATGCATTAATAATGTGTGTGGTAGTAAATACATGCCGCCTATATTTTCCATAGAGTTTAGAAGGGTTCACATGTAGATAAGTACCAAATTTTGTCCTTATTTCAATGATTAAATCACAAATCAATCGAATCTTCATGGAATTCGATTGCACTACGTAGATTACGGCATTATTGATTTTCGATGCATTCACACCATTTTTCTCTCTATACTAGATGAGGGTTTATCTAGGATGTACCATTAACTCACGTAGCTCGTCAAAATTATATGGGACTGATTCGTATTCGTATTCGTAGTTTTCGAAACCAAATAATTGTATTGCACAAACAACATTTTACGTGACTAATCGATCGATCTCCAACTCAATGATCCGGCCCCTACTTTGGCTTCAGTTATACAACCATTTCTCAAGAGTCGGGTAAATTTTTTTTTATTTTCCACTCTCTTTTTTTTTAATAAAACAAAGATATATTTAAAAAATGTCAAGCGTTGAAACAGAAAACAGCAAACCAGTTTAGTAAAATCAACGACTAAAAACTACTCAAATCAATTAAGAAGTAAATAAATTTTTCTCAACTAATAATTTTTACCATAAAAAATGAAATTAAACATAATTCCAAATATGGAAATATGGATATGAAAGGCACTTTTCCTTCAATACTTTTGAGAAAAGAAGGATTTTAATTCAATAAATTGAGAAATGTAAACATGATAATGCTGGATGATGGATTAAGGAATCTTTCTTTCACTCCTGAGATATTCTAAAAAAATTCATCAGTCTGTAGGAATCATAGAAATAGAATGAATACTCCTAAAACATTGACTGTTGAAGATCTAAGAAGTTAACAGGAAGTTTACGAAGAAGTTGGTGGTAAACGATTTTTGAGAGGCCTTATTCTACTATTCTTCGCTGTTTGACTGATTGATTGATTTGGCGTTTGTCATCATGTAAAGTCATCAGTTCGTCGAACCATTGAATCCCGCCCATATAGAGGACAACAGAAAGATGAGAGATAAGGAAATGAAACGGGAACTAGAGTAGAACGCTAATCACTACCTTAAACATCTTAATTTATTTTACAAACTCAAGATGAGGATTTCGATAAATAACACAAAGTTAATTTCAGCCAAGTAGAAAATAGGACCAACTCAACAAACTCCCATCTCCACTAAGGAGAGATTGTTGACACTGGGAGTAAAACTGACATGACTTCATTTTGCAGTTGCCATTTCTTTGAGTTGAATTTGTTTCCAACTTAACCAAAAAAACAATCCAAATTTTCCGCCAATGTTGTTTGAGGAGACTATTCCAAAATCTTCGAAACGCGTTGGTTACACAAATTGAATTGAATCGAAGTATTAAAGGAACATTTCGAGGTTGCCAAGATTTGAAAAGTTATTATGCTTTAACTAGAAAACTACATATTTTTATTATCATTATTATATCTTACACCATAATTATAGGGGGGACCTTTCAGGTCGCAGTGCATAACACCCTTAAATATATCTATCTACACCATATTTAATTATGAGTGCAAGGTGTTGGGGGAATGAGTACTAGCTACAGAGGCCTTCGACTCGAAGAGAAAAGAATTTTATTGAAAAAAGCACTTTCCAGACCAAGCCCGTGGCAGGATTTGAACCTGCGACACTCGGGTATAAGTCTAGCATGCTTACCACTAGATCACAGAGGGTGGCTGACTGGTAGAAAACTAGTTGCTCGTCGTTCTACAATTTTATCTTTAATTCACATATGGAATAATCATTGGGTTCTCCGCAGAAAGTATCGCCAAAAACCAGACATATATAATTCAATCAAATAACATACAAAATTTTTCTTCAACCAGAAAATTAGTGCAGCCCCACGTATCAGTTCCACATTTTATATATAATTTTTTTCAAGAAAATTGTTAATGGGATCACTCTCTCAAAATTTATCCAGCAGAAGTAAATGTTGCAAATTAGAACCTATAACAAGTTTAACCTTCGTGATGATACTCATTTCTCTGAAATATGTAATAACTTAAAGAAGTATAATGCTCATGCAAGTATTTGTGATAACGGCACTCATATATGTACATATATCCCAAATACGCTCCATATTCTGAAACTAGTCTTGTGATCTCTTAAGGTCCAGAGAAATAAAAATTACACATATTACTAATATCATTGATTCCCTACAAAAAACAACCCTCCATAACAGCAAAAAAGAAAGCTAAATTTATGAACCGATAATCAAAATATGACACCCCTTCACATCCGCCGTTAGTATAGAACACTCATACAAATAAAAAACAATTATATAGAAATGATTACCTGGATGTGTCTTCTCTTCAAACACAAGCTAACACAAAATTATGTTGACACATGACCACAGAAATTATAATTTGGGGTACTCTTCAGCTCCTGCCGGTGATCCCCGTGCAACTTGCACCTTGCAAATTTTTGGATATCGCAGTCCTAGTCTGAAAATAAACCAAGCAAAACACATGCCTCAGATTGTGGCAACACATCGAATCACTAGTGACTGTGTGTGAGTGGCAAATCACTGCTTCTGTATACGCTACGAAATGTATGTCTTTCATTTGCTGAGTGTTTGATACGTTTGCTGATCACAAAATAGCACTCCTTCAACACTCAAGGAAGCAGGTGGTATTGATGAATGCTGTTAGGCTGTCTAATAATATAATGAATTCACAATGTGTTGGCAACTAAGGTCTTGTTTTACAAATCCTTTAGGAAACCGAGCCCTAGTTGTGATTCGTAATCGTGACCCTAACTGGAAGACTTTCAAGGTTGTCCCTAGGTCTATTTTATGGTTGATCATATAGATTTGATCAATCTCTTTG
Organism: Clusia tigrina; assembly: GCA_920105625.2. NCBI lineage: Eukaryota > Metazoa > Arthropoda > Insecta > Diptera > Clusiidae > Clusia > Clusia tigrina. The sequence continues at coordinate 35,677,275 of OV050033.1, read as the reverse complement.
CTAAGTTAATAATATTTTATGGATGCGAATACTTCATATTTCGAATTCATCAGCAACAAACTGTCTTCGCTGAAGTTACCCAAAATGAATGCTTCGATATATGGCTCAAGAAATGAATGTGCATACCAAGTCGTAACTGCCCATATAAAAAGATATTGCAATAATATTGATTGGACTTAGGAATTTTTCGAAAATTATTGTTTTAATAGTTCCAGATTTATAAAAATATATCTCCATTTCTTCCTCTACAAATTACCCACACCATATACATGAAGAGATCCTTATTTTACCAACCATATTCAAATTTTTGATTGGGCACTTTGTATTGTTTCACATCGAATATTCAAGATTTAGTTATTATATGAATATATACATATATCAATACCGGGATATATTGCCTTTACTTCTGAAAAGATTTTAAATCACTAAGTCTAACTTTCTTATAAACTAACATAATTTATATTTATGTTCAAATCTAACAAAGACACATTAAAACAATTCGGCTCTGGTTAAAAAGGATGTTGATTTGTAGTACGCCTTTTCTTTTAAGTTCTTAACACAGAGTCAATATAATAATTCAGAGATATATGAGCAGTACCGCTCGTTTTGAAAATGTATATATCAGATACTGGATTTGGATCGTAAGTATAACCTTTGTCAATATAGAAAATATACACTTATCCAATCGATCTCGAACTGGCGGCGTCAAGGACAAATTTCTCACACACCTGAAATTTTGCTCAACCGGGAATCAATAATAACGGTTCAGCAAGATACAGGCGCGAATGAAAGATGTCGAAGCTCAATCACACTCAACACACAAGACTTGGTCCAACTGACGGAACTAAACTTTCCGGTGAATTTGAAATTTGATTTCATTCAAAACGCGCTGCGGGCCTTTTCGTAACCGAACAACTCAACGACTCCAAAATAACTGATGGGCGAGATTTCACAGCGCTGGAATCATCAGCTACTACTGCTCATCTTTTTGGTCAGTTACTAAATAAAAATTAGAATTAGATTCAACAAAGAAGTGACCCACCCACCTACCTAGCTACTAACTAACAAACTACACGAATGAGTACAATAAGCGTACCGACATCAATAGTCAGTCAGCCACAAGCATTCACACACTCACACACACACAGGCACGCACACTCCCACACATAGATCGGCGCATGCTTTCTTCAACAATTGTAAGCATGCATTAGAAAATGGTTGGTCGCACCTTACATGCCAGGAGTGACACCCGTAAGGCGCGCCCCATTTAGCCAGCTATGATGAAACGTCGTCATCAGCGCCGACGTTGTCATTATCGGCTTGGAAACAAATGGTGTAAAGCAGCGGAAACTTGTTAACTGCAAGACAACGCGAACAGCTTGGATATGAGTATAACTGAAGCATTATGGCGGAACTAAGCGTCCCTATGGGAGCCACATTTAGGATACTGCCTCGACACACACCAGACTCGTACCTTTATACTTATATGTGTGTATGCTCGTGTACATGAGTGCCTGCCCTTATGTCCAGGTTGACAGGACTCGCCCGCGCATAAGGCACTTGTAATATTACTGTGAAGTACGGGTATGTGTGCTCATATCACTGCGCTGCTTGAGCATGGGGCGATGGTCTAAGTCGCTAGTCGCTGGTCGTACATTTAATGCTAGCTATAACACACCTTGTTAAGGCCAATCCTTAAAACGCTACCTAGTGTCATAATACCCCCATCCCGCTGCGCGAGCACACATTCATATTTTTCACTTCATTTCGGGCGGGGGATGATCACCCCAGGCTTTCACTTGCTTGCTAGCTGGCTTCCTAGCTGTCTTTGTTAATGTATTAAAAGGGAGAGTTCGCATTGCAACTATTCCACACAAAAAAACAACAACAATGCAAATTGTCAGATAAAACTGGGATTGGCGCTTCACTAAACACAAAGCACCCATATATACAGTATATGAGCGTGTGAGTGCCTTTGTGAATGTTGTGTGTGTGTGTGTGTGTGTGAGACGGTGCTTGCCTTCATTTGAAATTGCCATTTAAAAAGGTGAAAAGGCATTTAGCGAAATATAAAACGAATTTACGATGAACTCAAACGCGCTACGACGGCTCTGGGCACCGCCGCTGGAGCCACCACCACGAGCGGCCATACATCACAGCCCACCTCAGCGTTTGATAGCAGCTCGTAATGTGTCCGCGCGTATCGGCTTCATTAGCGAATTTATTTAAAAGCTAATTTCGTTGAATAACATAATAAAAAGTCGTTCCTCGACATACTTGCGGGGCATGTGGACACAATTTTAATGTAAATGCAACTAATTAATTGGGCTCGCTCTTGCATTTGCATTCATTCTGTCCGCCTTTTGGCGTTGGGCGTTTAACGGATTCAATGAAACTGTTTACACATAATTACGCGCCACAATTGACTGCAGTTGGCAACCCCTGCCAACCCCCCGCAGTCTAATTAAAACTTAACTAACAATTAATGCGCCATTAGAAGTCGCGGTGCACTGAATAGTTTCTTCTCCAGGTATACTCCCAACATCCATGAACAGAGCATCCCAGCAGAAAACTGGCATGAGCCACGACTATGGAACTTTATTACAGTTTTTTACTGGTTACGTTCCCGATAACGACAATCACAGTGAGGGAATGTTAAGAAGCGATATTCTTCCTCTATATATTTTATTTACTTATTGTACTTTACATCAGAAGTGGAAGAATAATAAAATGGTTCTACCCAAATTGGTATCCGGTGATAGCCCAGTGGACCTTGCTGCTTTAACTCAGTATCTCTTTCAAGGCTATAGGGCCGACCAAAATAGACGAGACGAAACGTGACGAGTAAGTTCGAGCATATGTGAATCAATACTAATAGCCAAAATGGCCGTATTTGATCGAAACTGAACGAAACATTTGGACGTGACGATCGGTTCCGTAAGAACCGAACTGCAAACGTCTGCTACTCGTTGACAAGATTGTTATTTTATCAAAAAATTCAAATTAAAATGACAGAATTTTGCTACAATTTAATCGCCGCTGTGAGGGATGAGTTCGGAATTTATGTAAAAAGCCATTCATCGATGCGTTTGATAGCGTCACATTTTGGGTTAAATGTCAAAATCGACGTAACGAGTGCAGACGTTCGTCCAATCGCTATCGTTACGTCTCGTCTATTTTGGTCCTACCTTATTACTGCAACCTAATCCCATTAACTTGGAAAAGGCCAAATTTTTAATGAAATTCTTAGAATTATATTATAAAGCATTACTGTAATCTTTGCCTGGTAGTATTTAGAAGATCGAGTACTAGCAACTAAGGTCTTTGACTGTAAGGAAAAAGATTTAGAAACAAGCATTTCGGGACCATGGCATGGGGATTCAACCTCCTAACTCCACGACTACCATGCCCCAGACGCCGACACTCCTCTTCTATATTCATATTGCTCTTTGTATTTGTCAACAGACTGATTAGTATATCTCAATTCCTTTAGAGATCATTACACGTAAGTCAAATTGAGCGTAACCGAAACCTAAGGTGTCCTTTTTTATATTTATTACTAGAGCCATGGAAAATATATCGTCCTATTTGGTCCTACGAGTATGTAATGTGTGAAAGAATTGATTAATTAATTTTACCATATTTTGTTTCTGCTGGGATGCGTTAGAGAAGTGTTTTTACTGTCCAATCGTTTATATTAAAATGCAATGCGGTGTCAGGTTACGAATTCACAAATACTAAGAGAAAAGTTCTCTCACTTATGGAATCTTCTGTCCACTGACTTCTGCAATACATAAGGAAATTACTGGAACCAGAATCAATTTGAGTATGCAGGAAGCTCTCGAAAATATGTGAAGAATGACATGGAGTTGGAATCATTTCGAATTGCTTGTCACTTCTGACGCTGTATGATAAAGCAATAAAGACCTATATACCAAATTGTATAAGATAATAGATATTCCGGGAATAGCTCCAATAGCTAATGGGCAATCCTGACCCAAAAAATAAGAGTGCTCGGCTTGAAAGGTGCAGCCAATAGGGGCAAAATGCCACATCCAATAGCTGCGGGAGAATTCTGTTTATAAACAAGAAGATTTCATTCAAACAATCTCACAAATTTCAGAAAGGCAGAATTTGGGCTCGGAGATTTCACCCAATCCATGATGGTTTGGTCCGGAACAAGATCAAACACTATTTTTAAGGATGAAATGTTAAAATTAGCCAGGAAGTTAATGCTCCAATATTTTAAATATTAATGTAATTCCCTGGGCTGGAGACACTTCGGCAATACGAAATGGACATTCTAATAGGATTCGGCGCCAGCATACAAATTACCTGATTTCATCGCAACAATTTCATCGCAACCTGATTTCATCGCAACCATTTCATCGCAAAATTAGACCACATGTAATTACAATGAATGGTCGATTTGGAAAACCTAAACCTGCGCGAAGTCGTACATAAGTTTAAAATCTTTATTCCGAGTGGTGATGTGGAACAACCTGCAGCCCAGTCGACGAGTATTGGACTATGGATTTGCGAATATTTCACTGAGAATATATTATTACATAATGACTCAGGTATGTTTATTATTCTGTTCCGATATCATTGCTTGTAGGAAGGTCGTGGAGCGAATAAGGTGGACTGCCTCAGCGAATACAAAGCAGCCTAAAATTCCACTATCGATCTTAAGGTAAATAATGCCGAACATCGACCCATGCCGGCGTAAGGAATAAAGAAAATACCATGCTCACTTCATACCCTCACTGAGACAAGATGGTCTGCTAGGATTGACAATTTCGAACCATTCGCGAAAACTTTCTGACTGTAGAAACTAATCGAGACTTAAATGACACCATAAAGTCTATTGGTAAATTTGAGGATGCATTCATGGCGTCCGGTCCGTGTGGTCCGTATGAAAGAAATCTTTTTCTTCAAATGAGGTATGCTATCATCGATCTCAAAGTCGAGATTCTAGAGAGCTTATTCGCTAATTTAATGCTTTTACGCAACTAGTGCGATCAAATTCTGGATGAATGCAAACGTATTGCGGGTGTCTTGAAAGATACCTTGTCGACATTACCAGCCAGTCGGGAAAGATGAAAACTGATATAAAATTCCATTTTAAGAGATACACGTCTTCGTGATATTGGACTCAATCATCCCAGAAATAAATTATATAATCTCCGCAACCAGAGATTTGAATCATACTCCTTAATTTCTGTGAAAATGTCGAGATATGGAAGTAAGACACAGATATTCCGATCATGTGTATCAAGATTAATCAACTGAAATGACTCACCTGCAAAACGAGTGTGAGTCACAGCTTGTATTTTTCCATTTCATTTGCTGCATGCACTTTGTAAGATATGGAAACCCTTTTCCCAAACATCTGCACTGCTCTGTTCATATCTTATCGAGAGTTTCTTCAGAGCTCTATCAAGATTCAAAAGATTTCAGCGTTCTTTTTCAACACAGACTCGAATTTCGGGAATGGCAACCGTATAGAAAGCGAATTACTGAGAAAATAGGACTTCAAGGTGATTATAGATGCGTTTGCTTTGGTCAAATCATAAAAACTTTCGATTCCATTGCAAGAGGTAAATGCATACCTATTGACCTGTCCTACAGCCGCCCTAAACTGGAACTTACACCCTTGGACATATTTGTAGAAACACAAGAGAAGAGGCCTCTGTAGAGAATGACGAGGACCGTAAGCGGTCCTGAAAGTCTCATCGGGCGTCAAAGGCCATTCCAGACATCTGCATACCGAAAGAGTTTGCAAACACGCTCTACAACTTCACTAAGTTGTTTAAAACAAAGTGGAGCTACAAAAACGTATGGAGAGGTCTCAGCGGCACCTACAGGTTAGATCAGTCCTCGATCACCTGGTATACCGACGGGTCTCTCACAGAAGAGGGTTCTGGCGTGGGGGTATTTGGTCCAAGCACAAAAATGTGAATCACTAGGCAAATACTCGTATACTAGCATCTTCCAAGCGGAAATCCACGCTATTGAGAGATGTGCACAATTCAACATTGAGAAAGGTTATGAGCGCAAGAAAACTGCCATCCTATCGGACAACCAAGCGGCCATGAGGGCACTTACCTCTTATCAGGTAAATTCAAAACTGGTATGGCAAAACTGGTACATCAAGAGACTTAATGCTCTTGGCTCACGCAACAAAGTTAGCATTCTATAGGTTCCAGGACATACTGACATAGAGGGGAACGAGATTGCCGACGAACTTGCAAGGAAGCGGGCTGCAGCACCCTTTATTGGTCCTGCTGTGGTGTAGGCAAGGGCAAGCTGTTCAACCAGCTTAGGATGAGGCATACCTTAGGCATAAACACTGGGCTAACATACCGGGCCTAAAGGTATCAAAGAGTCTGCTAGGGACATACCACCTAAAAAGATTCGCATCACCCCTCAATCTCTCTAAGAATAATCTTAGGATGATGACAGGCCTACTCACAAGACACTGTAAATTGAACTCACATATGGTGAGGATGGGAGTCACCTCAGACGGCTCCTGCAGATTCTGAATAGAGGAAGAGGAGACGGCCTTGTATGTGTAACACAATGCCCGGCTCTCATGCACACCCGCTGGAAATACTTGGATTCCTCCAACTCTCTGCTAGTGATGTGAAACCTCTGGAGCCACAATGTGGTTTTGCCTAGGTTGGAATTTGAAGAAGTGCCCCTCAATTGAATCTCGTAAGTCCAAATCGGTTTCAGGATACTTTTACATATCGGCAACTTGTTTTCAATAGATACAGGTGACTTACGCTGGAGCAATCAGTAAGCAAAGCACGAAATTTTAATCGAAGCAATTTCCTTTTAGGAAGAACTTCAATATTAGTCGACGATCAATACATTGGATGTACAATTGTTAATCTTAAGAGCAGGGCACCTATCGACTCTTAGCATAAGAGTCATCTGTGCAGACTTACCTTAATTGTGTTTAATACCCCAGTCCTTCCAGTCCAACAGAAGTATATTAGTAACTTATACAGAAAACCCTCATGTCATCAAACGCGTGGAACCTGCCGAACAATATTCTTTATTTTCAAAGCTTTTGTGGATCTTCAAGGGAATCTTTGAATTTGCTCAATTGTTCCATGATGCTTCGGAAATCAAAACAGATGTTTCGGGAAAGTTTTCTTCGCTTCAATGATGGACATGAGCTTCATAAATATGTGGATTACAAACGCATTTAAAGTCTTTGCAAGCAGGCTGATAAGACAATAAGATATCAGGTCGGCACCACTTTTTCCAGGTTTTCAATATTTTAACCAATATTTTAACCACTTTGCACGGTGCGGATAATAATATAACTTCTTAGCAATGCAGCGTTGAGAATATTTCTTAAAAGTGTTATACACGAAAGTGGTGGCTCTTTGAGTACTTTATTAAGTCATTACCTGGAACTATCATTAAAATATTCTATAACTTTTATATATTTTTTCTTGGCATGCTTTTTGGAGACAATTCCAATTGATGGCATTCATTTAGCTTGTTCCCTCTTAGATCAATATATAGCTGGAAACACTCAGCTTTACTTGGTTTAAATACTGGATTTAAGAGGGATAAGTAAGGGATTGTAAATAGGATTTTTCCGAATCTGACTTCGAACTAATTTTCAATTCAACATTTGATCAAAACGTGGAAATATTGATTCCATAAATATTTTCTTTATATGCACTGCTAGATTTTGCACTCCTGTGGCTTTAATTTGCTTATTCTTTAACGACGTAAGATAGCTTTGAAATTGCTTTTGCGGATTTACCAGGAAAGAAAAAGTTGATCTATTAGATTGCGTGACTTATTGCTTTGGTCTAGACTCCGAATATTTTGTGGATGAAATTGAGAATGTCCTTAACAGGAGTATTTTTTATTTCCTCCGGATCTAGCAAGTCACGGAGAAATATGTGCATTCTAGTATTTGTCCACACAATGCAGTTGCAAAGTATGTGTTCTATGGGCTCATCTTCTTCTAGACAGAGCCGGCACTCCGTGTCGTCAAGAAGGTAGATTTAGTAAGATAGTTGTGATTTGAGAGAAAACGTACTATTTTCCATATATCTGCTTTGCACATATTTCGCAGTTCCCTATTGTAGGTAAAGGGCCAGCCCCTTATAAACCTTCCCAGTGGGATATTTTGATACTATGTTCCCAGTTGTCTAACCTTGATTTAGCCTCCGCCCAGTTGATACGATAGTATGGATCTGGACCTATGAGGCTTGGTGCGGAACCGACCGTGGTTAGTACGTAAGCAATTTTGTTATCTTCAATCCCGGAATGACCCGGGACCCACCAAAGTGCAACCTTATATGTTGCACCTAAAGATTGGAGGTTATTGAAGCATTCTTCCACCAATTTCGATTCCAAAGACTATGAAGCTAATGCTTGTAATGCAGCTTGAATACCTGAATAGATAGCTACGAGCGCCCTTGATGCCTCTTTTCAGATTTATCGTTTCACAGATTGAAATTGCTTAAGCCTGAAAGACGCTAGCCCACTTGCCCATTTGGTATTGGGTCCAGAGGCCCCTGCACCGACTCTAGAGTGTGCTTTTGACTCGTCTGTGAATCATTATAGACTTCTAGGATCGACCCAAGGTCCTCCAATACCCCATTCATCACGATCTCAGACCGTAGTCTCTAAATTAGGGTCAATATATTGTTTTGGGATCTTATGATCCATTATTGAACAGATTTTTTTCGATGCGGTACGTTTTTTAGAATATGGACCAAAGTCATGAGGCTCTTGTCTAGGCAAGATTTACATCTCCAACGCACTTCTAGCAGCACGAAGGTGCGGAGGGGAGATAATCCTATTATCGCTTCAATAACAGCGGTTGGGAAGTTTCGCATGGCACCCGTAATTGCCAAGCAAGCCTGCCTTTGAAAACTTGTATATACGAGTACTTTCTTAGCGGATTTGTATGTGATTTTTGACCACCGTACGTGAGATGCATAAGTAACGATTAGTCTAAACATCATAATATGCATCCAGTGTGTCATTTTGGAGTTCTACCGAAGAGACTCCAACAAGCCCACATTGCTCTTGTAGCTTTGGAAATGGTTCGTTGATATTTTTTTCTAGTCAGTATTTCCAATCTTTATTGAAATTATAGGGGATAAAAATCCATGATAGTTTAGTTTAACCACTACTAAATAAGGTGTTAGAAGCGAGATATAAATTAAGAGCGACTTTACAACTTTTCGCTATAAAGTAAATAACTATTTGCTAGTACTTATTGAGCAAAAGGCTAACTTTGTTATTACACATATTAGAAAAAGGAATATACATAGTTATAAACTAATAAAATTTTTTCATTTTAAATAAGAACAGAAAACGCTACAATACATAAATAATCATAGCTTGTTCCTAATATACGAAAAATCCAGTTAAAGATCTTTTGAGTGAATTGAAAATAAGGAATTCAAATGAGGAATTTAGGCGAAACTCTTATACTATTCTAAAAATAACTTTAAAGAAGCCCTGGCAATTAGTGCTCGTTCTCCAATCAGTTGCAGTTTTTATACTACTTTTAATAAAATTAATAAATATTAACCTTGATGATGGTTCCTATCTGTGAGACTACTGGTGCGATTATTAGGTTAATTGCAACTATAGGGCTCCAAACGCGATTGCAACACAATTATGTCCTTTCTTAGAATAGAAAAATGGATGGATAAAAAAAATGAGGAATGTGAACTCTATTTTGCATTATGCCAAATTAAGTCAGCGCACCTACACCCGTGAGACAAGCAACATTCCAAAGAAAAGTATGTATACAAGGTAATCACAGCATTTCATAGCAACAAAATCAACATTAGCAACATGTTGCTAAGCAAAGCCACTAAACAATACAAGGTAATGGGGATGATTCTAATGCACAACCAAAGGGTAACAGCACATATGTAAAAGTGTGTATATACAAACTTAACTAGTTACATATATATTTTCCTGTTTAAAAACGAAAATTTGCAGGAATTCCGAACTCAGGCATGGTGGAAATAGGAAACCCCTAATCGGGCTATCGAAAGCAGCTTTATAGTCGACAGAGATTTGAAGGGTGTCGACCTGTTTCTCGTGGGTTTTCCCCGGGACTTTCCGTAGTGTGAAGATCTGGCCAATGGTGGTCTTTCCAGGTCTAAAACCAAACTGATAAGGTCCAATCAGCGTGTTTGCATATATTACGCTAGATAGAATCTTATATGAGATGGCAATAATACTGATTCTCCGGTAGTTGGTGCATATCGTCGGGCCACCTTTCTTCAATACAGGACAGAGAACACTTAGATTCCAATCATTGGGCATGCTTTCTTCTAGCCATATTTTACTGATGAGCTGATGCATGCACCATATCAGCTCATCGCCGCCGGCCTTGAACAATTCAGCAGGCAGTCCATCGGCACCAGCTGCTTTGTTGTTCTTTAGTCGCTGAATAGCAACTCGGACATTATCGCTAGGTGGTGGCAGAACCACTTCGTCATCGTAAATTGGCATCACTTGTCTAGTCATCTGTTAATTTGGTTCAGGTTCACCTGCAAGTGCTTCGAAACTATACCAAGGTCTTTGTTGGTGGCCATTACAGCAGTATCAAATGCTATAGGAACGGTGTATGTGATTTCAGGTCAGCTGTGAATAGTGTGTAGAACGCTTCCTTGTGGAACACTAGCTTGGATTGGATGAATGTTACGATGAAGAATCTGCATTCTACATAGGATTTAAGGCAAATTAGTGATAAGTTAAAATTTTTCAGTTCGTACAGCAAGCCTTGGTCCCACGCCTTGTTGAATGCCTGGGTGACATCCAGGAATAGAGCTGAACAGTATTTTTTTCAAGTTCGTTCCGTGTAAATGGATATACATGATTTATTTGGTCTATGGAGCCAAATTGATGGGGAAGGAATAAGCGATTTTAACTCGATAATTGGAAGGCCTCGCTCCAGTAACAGTTTTTCAAAGACTAAAGAAAGTATTGGTAACAAGCTTATTAGTCTATATGAGGTAACCATTTCTGTCGGTTTCCCAGTTGCTAAGTTTGCATCTAGTTATTGTTGCAACTGTCAATCGGGCGAATATAAAACCCTTAAACTTAAATTTCTTATTAAAAAATACCCTCAGCGTATATTTGGCATGAAAGCTTCTCTGCGAAGTAAGAAATGCGATTGCTGTTCCTTAAAGACTTCTTGGGAAACTATTCATAGGAATGTGATAAATCAAACAAATATGTACAGGGATTATCAGCAATACGAGTAATTCTCTCAGCAAAAACATATTCCAAGGTCCATATAGAAATTGTTGAATCCTGTCCATAAGAATTTTCCACAATCAATTCAGTTTACATATTTTATTCTTAAATTAACATCAATTTTTACACTACGAGCACCAGTTTTTACACTAATGAGTTGTCATCATTTACATCTTCCGTTCCCGTTCCTTTACTGGGCCTTCCTTTTCCTTTCACAGTTTTAGTTGTAGTTTCAAATGGTTCACCAATTGTAATTGGTAATCTGTCGCCCCAACGACTGGCCTTCCCACATCTATAGGCGAACCTACGAAAAAAAAAATTATGAAAAACTGGTATGTCGAGCAACATTAAATTTCATAATTATCACTCACTTTCCATGTTTGGCCTGAGTAAATATAATCTCCTGCAGCTTGGCGTCAGCTGTGCACATTCTACAAACTGCATGTCTGGCGCGCACCAGTGTAGGGCGCACAAGCCGTGGCCACTTTGCGGTAGGATCCTGCGATTCACCCTTTTTTAGCACAACATAACTATAGCGAGCGGTTCTAGTGTCACTCTTAATTTCGCCTAGTTGTAGTGGCGTATATGACACCTCGAAATTGCAAGGAGTATTATCCATAACAGTGGCAAAGCGGGGGCAAACAGAATCATGAGGGCACTATATTTAATTGTATTAATTGTAAAATGCAAAAATAAGCAATAACACAAACATTTAAACTCACGGGTGCAAATACATGTCCTCTAAGTTCCTCATCTTTTAGACGGAGCAGGAAAGTGCGAGCCTCATTTATCAATTCACTTCCACGGCGTGTACCCTCTTCTACAAGAATTAAATATCCATCACACTTATTCCACAAGTTCAGCAGCAGCTCCTTACGGTGTTGTGCACTTGGAAGCTCAAAGAGGGAGTAGGATGACACAACCAAGTCGTATTTTGCCTGAAATACATGAACTATAGTTAATACAATGTTTCTCCTCTACTTAAATTGCTTTCTTACTCCAACTGCTGGCAAAAATTGACGGTAGTAGACATTCCGCAAGGACATTTCTATGTCTTCGTTGCCCTCCCGTAAAATCAATTCAGACAATTCATGCATTTCACGTGAAGCATCCACATTATAGTACTCGAATATCGAGTCCTTCCAATACTGGCTAGCAGCCCACATAGCCGTTCCCACACCGGAACCAAAATCAAAGTAACTACGGGGTTCAAACTGCGGATCACGGGCCACTAGTTCATGCAGAATATGCATTAATACCCCATATTCCTGTGCTCCACGACCTAAAGCATAAACTAGTGCCTCGTGGACGCCATATGTTATTGGCTTCCAGGCGTAAGTAAGCTCGCCCAATTTCCGACGAATAGCACGTTCTCGATGCCGCTGCCACTTCTCTACCTCAACTTCGGTCATATTGGCCAGCTGTTCAGGGGGCATATACGAGTCGATATTTTCAGAAACGGTGCTAATCTTTTTGTGTACTTCATGGTGTTCTGTTGGCGGATGTCTTGACACAATATACTGGTTCAACTGTTTACAATCTCTGACTAGCGACTTTACAGGTTTATCACCAATAGCACGCTGTAGGGCTTTGATAATCTGTGGCGGCAATTCACTCCTCGGCGTTTTCACTACTCCAGGATGCAGGCGTGGTTTGACAAGTTCACGCTCCAATCTGCTCACCAAGTCGCCGTCAACCTCAACAGCAATTTTGCAGGTGCCACGTACGAGTTGGGATAATGCCAACAAGTGTTTGTTGCCAAATAATGTAAAATTCATTTCATTTGAATTTTTATATTTAATTCAATGGTTACGCGTAAATTATCGCATGATTAAAACTTGTGCCAAAAAAAAAAACAAACAGCTGTTGTGATTGTGGGTATTTTTGGAGTTAGAAGCAAATGGCTCAAAGGCAGATTTTGCTTTGCTTAACGGCAACACTGGCAAATATCCAATTCCAATGAGAACTTTTATTATGGTGGAAGCCAAAATACATTCACCAGGTATTATTAATAGAAGACCGCTCTCCAAATGTCATTTTCTCTCAGTCATAATAAGTGTCAAAATGAATAAACAATGTTGCTTCTACTATAAATTTTGGCCGCTATTTTTGGGCTTTGCAGTTTTTTTCGTAATAAGTAAAAACTCAAATGCCCTTTATTTTTTGGGTTTTTTTCATTTATTATTATTTAAAAACAAAATTATACATACACACATATAACAACTAATACAACTTGCAGTGCACAATTTTATTTCCGTTGCACTGTATAAAAATGATTTCTAATGATTTGATGAGACACAAAAACATTTCTGAGGGGTTTTTAAAACCTTCTTTTGAGACTTGGTCCACCCATGTCCAAGTGCTGCCTTCAAATTCATGCTCATTAAGCTTAAGTCTTCGAATAATATTCCAAGCACAATAATTTATTTATTTCCCTTTTTAGTTTGGTTTCGTATACAACATTCGTTAAGAGAGCAGATTTGACACATATTATGACTGTTTTCCTCTCACTCTCTCAATTAATAATACCTGGTAAATGCATTTTGGGTGGAAGTACATGTCTTGGTTGCAAGAGGCATCCATACAACGTTGTTTTTAAATTAAAGCAACAACATTAACAGGCAAAATATCATACCTAAGAGCAGAAAAGGAAACTACTGAGAGTTACAATTAAAACATGGTAAAGCAATAAGTGACCAGGGAAATCCATAAAGTTGTACAGTTCAGGAATGAACTTGAGGGCTACATTCGGGCGCGGTGAACTTCTGGGCAATCTGTATTGCTTTGTTCATAAATTGTGATCTGTATTTATCTTATTGTTTATTGTTTTGTTGTTATATTTTTTAACAATATTTAATTTTAATTGTTTAAATCATCCACTTATATAATTTTATAATTTTAAAACTTTATAATTTTATTTGTGTAAATCAATTTCTTTTATAATTTATATTTCATTTTACCTTGGAATGAATTGTTCCAGTTAAGTTAATTATTGAAAATATATATATATACTTCATGTCGTTAGGACAACTTAAAAAGGTTATTACCTTAATGTCCTAAGATCAATTTGTAGAGATAAATAAAATAAATAAATAAATAACCTTAGCCAGCACCATGATAAAGCTAGTCAAGTCTAGAAAAAAGCACTATCAACGAGTTACCTGCTCCTGTCAAAGTCGGTCACTATTTTGGCATTAGTAAAGAGTGGTTACACTTTGCAATGATAGTTAGTAGATAGAAAATGTAGTTGGTGAACAAATAATAAGCTGATGCAATTAACCAAAGACAAAGCCACACATTTTTTAGACACCAGTGAATTGTTTCTGTTCTATCGCCAAACGCTCGTTTCTGTCGTTAAATTTTGTAGTATCTCTTGCAAATGTACTGGATGCTGTTTCTGTTGCCGGTTCTGCTTTATCTCATTCTGCACATTTAGTGCCGTGAATTCTGTCAAACTGCTAATTGAACTTTTCATTGATCACTAGAAAAGTATTATGCTGATGTGTATGCTCCTTTAAAAATGTCAAGCAGACAAACCAAAGCGTGTCATCTCAGTCTCTTTTTCTCTCATGGTTGATACATAGCGTATGAATAATGTAAACTTTGAGAGGTTTTTGACGTCAGTGCTCAACAGTTAGAATATTGGAAGCTGGAAAACTAATGTTTGTGCTTAAAAATGACAATAAAATTAAGGAATATTAATACAATTATTGTAAATTCAATGTTTCAAATTTAGATAAAATGCATTAAGCGCTCCTTAGAATCGTCGAAGATGGATACAAATTATGAGGAATACAAAACTCAGGTGAGTACGGTGCTCAATTTGATGAAATAATTCAATGATTGGTATGTTTTCCTTAGCTTCTTTCGGTTGAAAAAGCTCTGTTAGCATCTCAGGACACTGAAGAGCGGACAGCTTTGGAAGCACTTAGATGTGATCTTTTGGAGCTGTTGGAACTTACGAGGCAATCAGCGAGCACACATGATATTAGTACTAATAACGAAGATGAATTGGGTAACGAAATGCAGCGCTTCATGGAAGAAATCGGCCAACTTAATCCAACGGAGGAAAAAGAAATGGATGAAAAGGAAGATAGCTGCGATGAAGTAGTGTTAAATCTAACAGAACTGGAGCAAATGATAGGACAAAAATGTTCAGCGCCACATATGCATGCATGGGGTGCATTGTCCTATCATAATGCCATAATATGTGGTATCGGAGATAATGTGGCAGGAGATGACGATGTGTCAGATGTGAAGCTAAGGGTGTTGTTTACAAATCCCACCCATCGAGAGATGTTACCATGTGCTTATTATCTTGAGGGTGAGTGTCGTTTTGATGAGACACGGTGTCATTATTCTCACGGGGAACTGGTGTCGGCGCGAAAAATTCGTAGTTACTCAGATCCTGATTTTGAACGTCTTGGTCGTAATTGCATTGTTCTGGCGAAGCTAAAAGATCGTTTATGGCACCGCGGCCGAGTGCTCTGCGCTAATTTTATAGAAAAAACATGCCGAGTGCGGTTGGATGGAAAAACACACAAGGAGCGTGAAATGGATTTACCTTTCGAGGACCTGTTTCCAATTTCTCAAGGTAAAAGAATAGCAGTTTTTTAGCATGGTTTCACCATAATTTTCATTTTATTTATGCATAGATGAGGATCTCTCTAGTGACAGCAATTCAGACTCAACTGTTGAATTTGACTCGGAGGAGTTGGATGATTTCGAAACAGCGCGACGTGCACGAATGGTAGAGCTAAGTTTATTCACATTTCGACCAACGCAGCCGCTAGGGGAGTGGGAAAAACACACTCGGGTAAGCATAATTTTCATAATCTTTAATTTTCAATCAATATCCACACATTTCACAGGGTATCGGTTCCAAACTTATGGCCAAGATGGGTTACATTCATGGCACTGGACTTGGGTCGGATGGCCGTGGCATTGTCACTCCGGTCTCAGCACAAATACTGCCTCAGGGTCGGTCGCTTGACCACTGCATGGAATTGCGTGAAGCGGCTAATGGGGATCAAGATCTTTTTAGTGTGGAAAAGAAATTACAGCGCGATCAGAAAAAACAGGAAGCACTCAATGCAAAAGCTTATGAACGTGCTTCTCAACGTGTTAACGTGTTTTCCTTCCTTAATGACAACATATTCGGCCAAAAACCCAGTGAAGCCGTTTTAAACACAAAGAAAGATAAAATAAACTTACAACAACAAACAACGAAATCCCTCAACGTTGAGAGTGTACGTGTTGCCGACGAAATACGCCGAAAAGAGCGTGAAATAGCAAAAGTCCATGATTCTATTAAACGAAATGTTAGTGGCACTGAGATATACAAGCGTTTGCAGCTGGAGCTCAATGCATTAGATGCGGAATTACAAGCACTGCGAAAAACAGAAAATTGTCTGTCGAGAGAACAGGCTTCCCGCAAAACGAAGACTAAGTTGACTGTATTCTGAAGTGATATTTTTATTATTGAAATGCACTATTCAAAAGTGAAATGGTAACCATTATGTTTGAAAACAGTTCCGACATTTTCATAAATATTTGACAACGAAATATGTATCCATTTACATTGAATATTTGTATAATCTCATTTGTGTTAAGTGAGACGCTAAATTTTCAAAAACAGATTTACATATATGCAATGGAATATTGCTGATCAAAATTAGGTGAGAACAGTTGCTCGCAGACTTCACGTCAGAAAAGTAAATCATACCCCTAAGCCGCGTACTCCCAGATACGGTAGTTTAAATATTGTTGTTATTATATTTAGTATTTTAATCATAAACAATTTAATGAACCCAATGAATTTAATATCGGAATCATATGGTTCCTTCACTGCAAGAAATATTGAAATATACATGTGAATGATTAATGAGCCTCTGAATAAATATATGCAAAGGCACACTTTACCCTGACATGTGAAAATGTTCGGACCAACAAATGATTTTTTACGTGTAAAAATTACGAATTTTACATTGACGTTGTGTTCTATATACACCCATGTGCCTCGTATATTTTATATATTCAGTTGTACACTTAAGGCGGATTCATCGCTGTTGTCCGAACAACTTTTGTTGGTATTTTACACGCAGTTTGTTAGCTGTTAAAAATTGAGAGCGTAACGAAAGTTTGCTGGACTCTTTCCTTCGATCAATTTTCTGTCCGAACAGCCGAACGATTAGGATTGCCATCTACCCATTTTTATTTTTTTCGTTGCAAATTGCATCTATCATTATGAGTGAATATCATAAATACGTACGTTGGCAACAATACTAACTAAGACTATATATAAAAAAAAGTACCTAAGTAAGCGGTGAACCATACTTCAGCTCACTCTCCAACAAACAAATTTTTAGAGCATAATAAAAGTTGTTCGGACAACAGCGGTGAATCCGCCTGTAGGCTCATATATACCAAGAATGATAATTTATCATTCTTGCATATATACTGTATCCAGAAGTGAGGCATTAATGTTACATTCATCACATACAAATGGGAGAATATTATATATTTAATAAATATAACCCAGTCGGTTTTTACATAGAAAATTGTTATAAAATAAAAAAGTTCATTGACAAATTGCTTAAGTACGTGTGTATTTTAAATAATTTTCCAATTATTCCAACTCGGAACATAATCTATTAATATCGCACAAACATTTTTGAAACTGCAAAGGATTCTTCCGTTGAATGAGTCTTTGCATGTAAGATTCACGAATTTTTGTTTACAAACAAATAAACCTAACAAACTTGGAAGGAAAATTTTGAATAAAGGTAATTGAAAGTTTATAAAAAGTATTTGTGGTATTTTAATATCGTGTTCATAATTACAAAATTTAAAAAAAAAAATAATTGGCATAAATACCTCAAATGTATTTACCTCCACATCTCCAATTACGAACCAATTCATCATAATTGAATTAAGAATTTTATTATTAAACGTATTGTAATTAATGCATGTTATCAACAATTGATTTAAATTTAATATAAACAAATCTGACTAAGTCGATGGAATACTTCATTAAGATGTAGAAAATCATACAAATAAATCATGAATTAACAAATATTACATTAAATTAATTCGATTTTTTTACATATAATTTAATTACGTTTAATGTGTCTTAAGTATTTTCCTTAAATATAGAATTTAAATACATTATACTATCAACAGCCTTTGGCATCGAGTCATTGCTTTTCTCAGCAATAATACTCCCAGCCAACGAAAATACTGCTTTAGCCGCACAATTACTCGCAGGTATAGACAGAATTTTGATCGCAAACTTTGATAGATTGGGATAGTCGGTCTTGTTATTCTCCCACCATTCTATGGCGTCGAAGTTTGTGTCAATAGGAACTTTAATCCAGGAATATTTTTGGACTTCATCATTTGCCGTTTCCGGCATTAAAACATTTGATCTACTTGATAAATCCGGAAAGAAGAATTCCATTTCTTTTGAATTTGAGAGGGGAGAAAATACATTTTGTGAATTTGAACAGGATGCATCTTCCATTTTTACTATGGACGTATTTAAAACCGAAGTTTCATTCTGCAAGATCTCTGTGACACAAAAGTTTTTCACCTCACAAATAATGCTCTCCTCTTGGACTTGGTTGGTTGGCGGATATAAAAATACAGCTGCTTTATGATATAAGCTTAGCTGTGGAATCCAGTTTGCGTCCATTTGATGTAGAATACTGTTCTTCAAACTAGAAATGGCTGAGGCGTCTTGGTCAGTTACTTCGCAAATTTTGCGGAGTCCATTTATTGAGGGGTACACATAGCAGATGGAGGCACATTTTGTACTTTGTAATTTCTTGGAAATCATTTCAAAATATTCACATAGTTCTACCAGGACGCTAAGAATGTGTATGTTTATACCAGATACTCTGTGCATTTCATTGATCTTGAACAACAGATCATTGATTTTGGTCCAGTTACTGAAAATGAACTTGAATAAATTGAGGTGCGACTTCCAAAGAGTCATGCAATGTCTTTTGAATGTAATTGGCAGTAAATGTTGGAAATTTACTTCTTTCAAATATTTTTGAACGTTTTTGCAACTATCAATTATTTGATGCAGCTCAACAGCAGCATCAAAAGCCGCGTCCAACACGGTAGAGAATAAATCATTAGAACAGTTGATTCTCTTCAGATCTCTAAAAGCACTTTGCATATTGGCCGCTGAGTTAGTTACAAACACAATTTTTGTAAGGCTGTTAACTCCAAATTCGGCCAGAATACTCTTCATTTTATTATAAATGTGTTCGCCGGTGCATTCGTCTGGATGCATAGATTTTATGCCTAAAAGCATTTCTTGAAATCGCCCATTATGTACATAATGGAATGTAGCACACAAATAGTTCCGCTTCGTAAAATTATCCTTCGCCAAATCTAATGTTATAGAACCTTTTGTTTCTTCGACAATTTTCTTAATTTCGTTTTGTTTTTCAAATTTTTTGTCTGCCGCCATAGTATTTATCAGCCGAGAAATAGTTATGGGATCGGGTAGTAAATCGTTGATATCTAAATTTTCACCAAAAGAAGCTCCGATTTTAATAAACGTTTGTACCATCACGCGAAATCCACCGCTATCAAGTAAAGTAATTGGTCTGCAATCTTTTATCATCCACTGTGAACAGGCATCCAAAACAATTTGTTTTTCTTTGTGCGTTATTTGCTTCAACGGAGCAGCGGCTTTTCTCATAGCATGACACTTGTGGCGAATCAAATTGGATGTTTGTCTGCCATTAAATTTGTAAACCCGGTTACAAGAACGACAATACACCGTTTCTTCGACGAGTGTGCCGTCGTCTCTTTGCACTTCACTAAATAAATTCCATACTTGACTTTTACACTTTCTTTTTGGAGTTATCTGATAAACACCATCAGCAATTTTCTTTATAATATCTTCTCTCGTCTCCATATTCGAATGTACTTAGCAAGTCTCGTTCGTAATGAAGCGAGCAATCTCAAGTTGATTCACGAACACACACAAGCCCATGGCCACCCATGGCTAAAGCAACTATGCACGAGCCTATCGAATGATTCATGAGCACAGTTGCCAACTGTTTCGCAAACAAAACATTCATGCGTATTTACCACCAAAACGGTCTGAAATTTATAAATATGCAAGAATTTACAACATTGTTGGGAAAAGAAAATTTATTTTCGAAAATTTCACGAAATAAAATTGATTTTATCTGCTAAAAGAGATTAAATTCACCGAATGGGCAACTATGTTCATGAGCCTCATTCACAGACCATCTTTGAATCAAGTTCACATTGTAACGAAACTCTTCTCTTCAAACCCATAAACAATGAATCTAAAATAAATGAATTGACACTGGTCAATAATTTTGATTATATAAAGAATTTGATATTGTTGAACAATATTAAAAAATAAATACTTGGCAGTAGCAAACCATTCAAAAAGCCAATTTATCTTGATCAATGTTATACCTTGCACCATAATTAATTATGTCTGCGCAAGTGATGGTGTATTAGCAACCTCGACTCGAAGAGAAATTTATTTAGGAAGAACCATTTCGAATCCAATTTAATCTTATATAGTATCTTATATGGGGAAAAGTTTCAGTTCCACAATTATACCTATTTCCGCCCCATAGAAGCATACTATTTGGTAAAGTGTAGATACTCCATAGTAAATCGAAGTCTGAAGCATACTCCCCTTTGTCGACACGAATCAAGGATAACTGTCTCGTTTCTTCTACAGTCTGTTAAGCTCTAAAACACTTTTAGCTTAAACTTTTGTTTTTGTTGAGCGAGTATTCATGACAGCGATTTTTTTAACATATTAATCAGCTGTTTTTCAACGTTCGTCGACAGCCCATCGGTTGCCTATTGGATGAGTGAAACAGCGCACTGTGTTTGTGAATGGGCCGCCACATTTTTATGGAAAGAACAGCTGTTTGCAACTGAAGAGCAATTCCTTTTGTCACTCACAAAAGTTTTACATACTTCAAATCACACTATGAAATGTTTTTAGCAGCGTTCCTATTTGCCTCATAAGTCAGCTTGTAAACAGCAGAGAACACTGTTCTCTGGTAAGCAGTTTCTTTGAGGCTCTTGTTAGGAAACATACATCAGGAGAATAACTTTGGAAACATACAAAGTATATAAATCATTTCGCAGCTAAATTTCACGCCCTTTAACTGATGAGGCACTTAATGTATAAAAACTTACGAAGGTTCTTCTCGTAGAGTGAACTTATTTACACACTATTGTGCATGCACATACAAAATTTATTTCTTTGTGAAAATAAAAGGAAAGGGCAGTTATTAAAATACACTGAACCTAAAAATAATGACAACTCGCACTCTAACTGGAAATAATAAAAAATTACGCATCCACCGCTAAAATCAATAAATTGCAGAAAACTTTGCTTTGCATGCAAAATAAAACAAAGTCCTTAAGCGGAGGGAGTTCCAATGACATAAGGAGGGAAAAGCAAGCCTCCCACAAAGTTCCGTTTTGCTTTCGCCTTATATATCAAAAGTGAAGAGGGCAGAGGTGAGCGAAATCAAAAACTACTAATATAAAAGCAGAAATAATATATTTTAATGCTAAAAAAGTAGTTTGATATAAGCACAAATTCTTACTTCCACACATGTTACAGGGTGGTTTATCCAGAGTGGATGTGCTAAAAATAGTATTGGGCACAGCGCAACGGTATGTGTGCTTTGATGGCTTTAACTGACTTGACAGATGAGACAGAATCTGAGCGTATGCTCGCTGAAGATGCATTTCGGGAGGAGCTTAACTTTCTAATTGATATTGGCTGAATGAATTATTAGCTGTGGTTTGTCAACCTTATTTTACAGGTGCTTACATCGAAAGTAATTTTTTTATTTCGGACCACTCATGGCCATCACTACCATTAATTTTCATTTAGTTTGATCAGCTGCTTCTTGTTTTTTAACTCGGTTGCGCACAATTAGCCCAGCAAATTTAGCTATTGCATATTTTTATAGTTACAGTATTGGTGAAAGTAAGACAGAATATTACCACTATGCGTCTCATTGGACTCGAGCAATTTCAAGCGCTTTAAACTAGCCAACTAAATGATATGCGACTAAATTGGAGTGAAAAACGAAACGGGCATAACCAACGCTGTGTTGATGACCAAATAATAAGTTTTTCTATTATTTGATATTTACTGCTACGGTGGAAGGGACAGCAGCAGATTTCGCGAGTCAATTGCGCATTTTCCTTTTTCAGTTTTGTTGACAACGCCACTGCCACGGGCATTGCGATGGGGAATTCAGCTTCCAAAGGTGATTTATTTAGTGAGGAAAGTGACGATGGAAAGGCCAAGTCAATTGCATCTGCTACGCCATTGCCAGTCACGATGAAGACTCTAGCAGTAAGCAAGGATGAAGGCACTATGAGTAGGTCTGCCTCCGGAGCTGATGTAACAGAGAAATACTTCACACAACTGGTGCCCGTGGAGAAGTTGTCCGAGATTCTAAAAGAGAAATCATCCAAATTTGGATGCAATGGCATCGTAGCTGAAGTTTTTGTGGTAATTTTTGCTCGATATTTGAAATGAGCACTTTCGCGTACTAATTGATATATTCCTTTCTATATAGTCACAGGTGTTCCCTCAGTACAGGGATTTAGGTGGTCGTCTCTTTCGTTTCATGCACACGTCGTCCAAAGCCAGCACTGCTCACCTGGGCACACTTGCCTTCCGGCAGCAATGCGAACGTTTCTTGGGTATTATGGACGACGCAAAAGTACTGGAATGTTATATCAAAATGTTTGCACAGGAAGATAATCCCGACTTCATCGATAAGGAGGGCGTGACACGATTACTACTTATTTGTTATACAATTGCAACTCAGCATTCGGGCAGCACAGTGCTCTGTCCAATGGTAACAGGAACAACAATTTTACTCTACTTCAATTGTATTTCTCTGTGTTTTTAGATAAATCGCACTTTTGGCTCAGTGACAAAGTCAATCTTCTTCAGTCACGACATTCTTAGTCTGGGCTATGTATGTCGTTGGTTTGAGGAAAATCTCATACGTTTAGTGCTGCTGATTCATAAGTACTGTGTGCATACACTTTCCACTGCTTACCGTGGTTTGGAACAGCAAGGATCTTGTGGCATAGAACTGCAGACACCGGTACTGGAGCAGCGTAATCCATTTCCTGATGCTGGAATTGAAAATTCATCGTTTTCGTACTTGATGCCATTGTCGCAGGCCTGGCTTCTGGCCGGTGCCCTGCCACCACTTTATTCTAAACCTCAAACTCTGCCTTCACCAAGTGCCAGTAAAGCTTCCGCTGCACAAATTTTCAAAGAGAAACTATCTATGATGCCTTCACATTGGGCTTTATTATACGACTCTAATGATCACGGAGTCGGAGCTAATCGCTTTTTGCATCACGTGCTGGGATATCGAGGTCCCACTTTAGTTTTGATCCATACCAGAGATGAGCAAACATATTGCATAGCCGCGCCCAACGAGTGGAAGGAGACACACCTGTTTACGGGTAGTGAAGGTAGTTGCGTAGTGCAGCTGTTACCTAAGTAAGCTCGCTAAGATCATTTTAATATATCACATTTTAACCTGTCGCCACTTTTCAGATTTGTGATATTGGAAAAAAAACCTAACATTTTATATTTAAACACCAGCATACGCGGTTACCCGAAAGGTCTGCGGGCCGGATCTGATCCACGAAAACCTATTATATCTATTGATGAGCATTTTGAAAACGTGGACTGCAAGGGAATCGCTGCCGGATTACTCTCAATTGAGGTAACCTTTGTGAATATGAATTGAAACAGTGAACGCTTGTAAAATGCTTTCAATTAAATTTTATTTAAAATATAAATTTACAATTAGATAGCTTAATTTTAATATAGTCTGAAGATACACATTGAATTGAACCACTGTTAATACATGCTGAAAGAACTGGTTAAAGTGATTGTAACTAGAATTATCAATCTCAAATTATCCGCCTGCAACTTTTGCATTGCTTATTACTTACAATTATGGCAAAGTGCAGTGCGGTTTTACTAAATTTTATCAAAACTAAATTTGATGTCTTCATAATAAAGTAGTGGAAAGCATTGAGGCACATGGTAGATGATAAATAGTTCTCTTATGCAACATATTCTTCAATTTCAGGTTTGGGGTTGCGGCGATAAGGCATCGAGAGAAGTTCAGCTGGACATTAAGAAGTGGCAAATCAAAGAGGCCGAACGCCAACGAACAGTGAAACTGACCGCCGCTGACTGGATGGACCATCCTGATCGGTATCTCTTGGAATTGGGTGGTAGACAGAATTACAATAATTAACGAAAAGAGTATCAATGTTTTCAGCGCGTAACGTCTGGCTCTGCAGTTCTTATGTTTATAAATTCTTGAATCAAGTGCAAAGGCCAGAATTTGGCTTTATAAGTCATTCGGCAATGATAGGGAGAGCGAGTATTATATGCCGCTTCCAATTGTAGCTTCTTAAATGTGGGTTTTAGTACTTAACGACTACAGTCCCGTAATTGTAAACGAAAACATGAGTATTATACAATATTTGCAAAAATGATATAAAAACTATTTTAAATATAAACTGAATAAACATGCATGTTGTGCAGTGATATCCAAAAAGCCGGGAAGAGATAGCGCATTGACAAAAGAGGCATCTTAATAATTCAGCAGTCAGAAAAATAAAGTATATTGACCTAACTATCAGATTTGTAAACGAACGTCTCGTAATGAAAACTTGATTCTACGCGTATAACAATTTTTAATATATTCTCATATTTTTATTATTTTAACCGCTGTCACAAATAGGTAGTAAAATGACCTTATTTTGTAAATATATTTTATTATTATTTGTATAAATACAAGCACAATTTAGTTATAAATATATAAACATCTAAATAACCACTACAAAACGCAAGAAAATGGTTTCATATACATTTATATCTATCTTGATATTTAATACCGTTGTATATCGTCAATCACGTGAATCACTCAGAAATTTACATTTTCCACCTAATTTTAGTTTGATTCATTACAGTCTAAACAGTGATTGATTAATTGATGTGCGCACACAAAGCCCGGATGCGCAGTGTGTAGACTCATTGGAATTGAAAGCTTAATAAAATGACAGTCTGCTAAGCAAGTCTTATAACGAAAACACGCGCCTAGAAGATGGAACAGGTGGTGGTGTTGGTGTGGTGGCAAACACATGCTGCATCATCTGCGTTATTAACTAATTGTTCCAAATGAACAAAAACATAATCATTCTGCCAAAGACCACTGGGTCTGTGCAACAATTCTATATCGTTTGGGAGTATTTTAACTACTTTGGCCTGAAATGTTTTTGTAACTCTTTTCCGTTTTTGGTAATTAATCGAAATTGTTAAAGTAAAAATTCTAAAAAACAAAATGAAATAAAATAACAAAAACACAAAAAGATCACATGGTCGACAATATACAAAATTAAAAAAAAGTTTTAAATAATATAAAGTATACTTAAATATTAACAGAAAATGTTTAAACAAAATAATAATAATAATATAAGTTGTAGAAGAGAAGAGGATGTGGTGTAGAGTTGTAGTCATTGTCGTTGCAAACTAAGAGATGTATTCCCTGTCGCACTGTCTCTGTCTCAGTCGCTGTTGGTAGTCTAACTGCACCTCCTCCCCAGCGCCATCTGCGGACGAGCTCAACCAATCGGAGGAATTAGTGCTACTGCCCGTGGACAGTTTTAAGCTGCTAGACAACCCCATTGAGACTGACTCACTTGCTGATAAATTAAAGTTTTGACTAATATCGACACGTTGTCATCTGGAGGAGCCGACAAGCGACATGAAGTCTTCGCCAGATTCTGGTATGGGGCTGGGACCTACGTTTCGTGCCTGCAGAAAATTATTACCGGCAACGGGGGCTCCGTTGTGCGGCGAGTATTCACGCGTGTGAGGTTCACGCTTCTGTATGCTTATGCCAAAATTCGATTGGGCGGCAGAGAAGGCGGGCATAGATTCTTTGGATGTGCTGGGGCGAACGCCTGCTAATTGGGAGTGAGATGGATAATCTGTGGTTATTGCGGCTTCACTAACAGACAACACAAGACTATCAGTAGCTCCGTAACGATTGGCATTAGCCACTGGTTTAGTGTATTGCGTATTGTATTGTTTTCTATTACCTGAGTCACTGCCATCGCCCACAATGGTGACGGCTGTTGGGGATTGGCTGGCAGCAGAAGGTGCGCCGTCTTGGCGTTTGCTGATTAAGTACTCCGATTCGCTGCTAGACCGCCGAGGACCGCGGGACAGTGGCTGATAATTGCTGCGTCCTTGAAAATGACGGCTAATTGAACTGCTTACTACGCCCAGATGCTCGGTAACATCTTCCTGCATATCGGATAAGTCCATCATTGACAGAAAAGCGCGACACCAACTGTTGTTCGGATTATTCCAGTATTGCGGCGAGTTTATGTGGAAAGGGTGGTGAGGGAAACTGTAAATGTGTGCCACTGCTGCGACGAACATCTCAATACAGATGAGAAAATTCTAAAATCGATAAATAGGGAAAAGTGAAATTTTAAGAAATTTAATGCGCATACTTGCAACATTGTAGCCAGATTGGTGCTATCATCGATAGCGTCCGTGGATCCAAATATGTCTTTAATGTAGCCGTAGTACACCAGTATATTAAGGAGAAATCCTTGGCTGTAAAAATTGATAATGATAATTACTTTTAAAACATTTTTAACGCATGCTTACAAAAATGAGAAGAAAACCACGGCTTTTATGCACAGGAACTTGGGAAACGGTTTCATTGGTTTCAAATCCTCCTACGTCGTACAAAGTGTGTGAGAATTGTTTACAAATTAATAAATATTCGTCATTATCCTACCTTATTCGCACGGTAAAACAGGACCAGGCAATACATGGCAACAAATTGAGAAATGTTATTGATCACCACAATGTAAGGAAATGCCACATTCCCCGCAAATGTACCCTCACCATAAACACCGCATAGTTCACAAATTCTTTAAAGGTCAAAATACAATATAGTAAGCAATGAGTGTGCACAGCATCAAAACAAATTCATTCATATCAATAAAATAAAAAATAAAAAGTTATGCATCATCTAAGCTTCAATTTTGTCATGTTCCGAGCAAAATTGTTTGAGCACGAACACTGCGATTGAAGCGAATAAATTTGATAACGAGAAACACTTACACTGCAATAAAGGTCGTGATGGGCCGGACGACCGTATACTGTAGAATACCATGTTTGCAGTTGTGTATAAACTCACGCCCCATTACCCACGGTCGCAGACAGCACAGCGGGAAGAAGTGGTGCACTTGGGGTTTATACTCCATAGTGGCTTCTAGGTCCATGCCCAGGTTCAAGTAGTTTAATAAGTACACCATGAAGTTGTAAATAACGTAAGCTTCATAGCACTCACGTAAAGAATCCACATATATTGAGTGCTTCGGGAAAAACAAGCCAATCCACTAAGAAAAGAATCCCCCACATTAGTGTATGTGCCACGGACAAAGTAAATCAATATATATATATACCGCATTAAGCGCATAGATTGGCACCATCCACAATATGCGGATTATGTGTTTTTGCAGAATAGGTTTGGTGAAGTGAATGACATGCTGGATGATGTGCCAAATTGAAACTGGCACCGTCGATAGCACGAATAAGCCTCCAATGAGAATGAGCTGGTCCTTGCGTGTAAATCCATCCTTCACGGAATTCACGATCAGAAGCGGCACAACGATGATTGCAAAGATGGCATATGTTACAATAAGTAGTGGGCGAATCCATATGCGCCACTCCTCACAAAAGAGCCGCACGTTCATCCCACACATTACACACAACGCAAATAATAATTCACTGTGGATTCAGTTTCTGATATACTTGCACAAAGACATGAGTTGGCACCCAGCGCCCTCACTATGCTTATTTCATGACCGCTTTTCAGCGGGTCGTATTTCACTTATAAAATCGTATTTATATTATTCGGATGTTCTCTGCTTCCTTATTTTCTTGCAACATTTACAATTCCTATACAAGCTAAATACAAAGAACCATCTAATATATCTTATTTTGACAATAAGCTATGGAAAATCTTACTTTCGCTGAATTTTTAGTGATTTTTACTTCGACCCGACTTTTCTGCACGTAAAAATCAGAAAACTAAAGTGCAAGCAAAGCTTATCAAGAACACGGAGCCAGCCAACAATTTGTCTGAACGCCCCAAAAATGCATAAGGTAAGCTCCACATTCGAGAAATTGTATTAATCGGTGCGAAAGTGAATTTACTACCGATTGAAACATATTCGCATATGATAACATAAATGTGCATGGATGATGGAAATACTTTATATGCTGATGGATTATATATTCGAAGATCAATTAATAATAGAAAAGTAACTAGTTCGAAATGTTGTTACTACTTGATATTTATTAGCCACGCTTACTAATTGATTGCCAATTCTTTATGTTTGGCAGAAAGACGTAATAATAAAGGGGAAAATGCGGGAATGCTGTCAATTACTTAAGTGAACTTTGACTTTGACACTTTAAACCATTAATACATGGGATTTTTTGTATAAGCTGTGGTTATCAATGTTAATTTCGCGCTTGAAAGTTTTAATTAATTTTTGGGATTGTGCTAAACTATTTTTTCATTTGGGCAATTAAAAATTGATTATCTCCTTCATGTGCAGTAAACTAAGTTAAGATAAATTTCGACTGGCTTTCGATGTGTGCAGCTAACCTTATAGTATAACATACAACAAGTATTACAAATTGCATTAAGCGGCCCTTAGACGGTCAATCGATTGATGTCAAATTCCGTGTATGTGTATTTGACGTTGGCCCTTATACTCTTCAATCGATTGACGTAAAATTTTAGTTTGCTTCACGTTGTTGCGGTGAACATATTTATCATGAGCGAAACGGATGATTCTGTTGCATATATTGCCTTGGTATTAGCAGTTCAAAACAATAAAAAATAAAGATAAACGCATAAAATTATCGAATATCAATTTTTTTCATGTTTTCGTTTCGTTGGAAATGATATTCATCCGTCTCAGCTTACATGCTTACTGCACGGCGTTCGATTTCAAATAAGCAACAACGGAACTTTTTCTGTTTCTGTCTTTTCCTCTCTCATTCGCGTCAATCTAAATTAAAAAGTTATGATTTTCCATCAATCGGTGTCAATGTGATGCATACACACATACTTCACGAAACATACACGAAATTTGCCTTCAATCTATTGGCCGTCTAACCCTACGTCTCCACGGGCAATTTTTGATGGCTTGCCATTGGCAATTTCAAGCAAATTGCCAATGGAGACTCCAAATTGCTTCAAGTTGGCAATTTATGTTACCCTACGTCTCCACGGGCAATTTTTTATGGCATAACATCTGTCAAATTTGATTGCAATGGTTGGCAATATTTTAATGGTGGGCTTTGCGATGTTATGCCATTGTCATTTTGAAAATGCCGTCAAGCAATCTAGTTCGCTGTACCCACGCTTGAAAAAAAATTTTATTTATACGATGAAGAGGAAAAAAGAAGGAAACCGAAATTCTGGGTGAATCCTTTATTACAAAGAATGCAAATGCACAGTCTCCATTCATTTTAGCGTTTTTATTAATTTAATAGATGCGGTAAAACGAAATTGTCCGACGATGCTTCCACTGTAAGCGTCACGAAAAAATGAAAAATGTCTGTCAAACAAACAAAATGACAACTGATTGCAACAAAGCACGTTGGCAATTTATGGCATAACATATTTCATAACATAAATTGCCAACTTGAAGCAATTTGGAGTCTCCATTGGCAATTTGCTTGAAATTGCCAATGGCATGCCATCAAAAATTGCCCGTGGAGACGTAGGGTTATGAAATATGTTATGCCATAAATTGCCAACTTGATGTGTTGCAATCAGTTGTCATTTTGTTTGTTTGACAGCCTTTTTTCATTTTTTCATGACGCTCACAGTGGAAGCATCGTCGGACATTTTCCTTTTACCGCATCTATTAAATTAATAAAAACGCTAAAATGGATGGAGACTGTGCATTTGCATTCTTTATAATAAAGGATTCACCCAGAATTTCGGGGTCCTTCTTTTTTCCTCTTCATCGTATAAATAAAAAGCGAACTAGATTGCCTGACGGCATTTTCAAAATGACAATGGCATAACATCGCAATGCGCACCATTAAAATATTGCCAACCATTGCAATCAAATTTGACAGATGTTATGCCATCAAAAATTGCCCGTGGAGACGTAGGGTAAAGGTGCCCATAGACACATCATGCACTGCAAACTGCAATAAGTGTGTATTAGTGAAATTGAGAGAGGATGAGAGTGTGTGAGTCACACGGACAATGCAGTATGAAATATCAAAACTGCTTTGATATTTTTCGATGAACATACTGCAGCCGATGAACTAGTTCATTTTTTATGTGTTATTTTGCGGTTTTCTGTCAATTTCTTCATTTTTTTTGACGTTTCCTTTTTTTATTTAATAACATCCTGTTTCACTTTTTGAAAACTACGTTATTTTTTTGTGGTTTGGTGTGTATATTATTAATAAAATCAGCCGATACCCCCGCTGCTAGTGCTACTGTTTATTTTTTTTCCCAAATTATAGTAATATAGTTATTAAAAATTGTATTTCTAATTATTAATAAAAAATAAATTATTAATAAAATAGAAAAAATTATTGAAAAAAGATTCATGTTGGTGTTAATTGAAATGTATAGGAGTTTGCCTGCATTATGGGATATAATAAGCGCTGAATAGCGACGGCAATTAATTTTCTTGTTCACGCACGCATGATGTTCACACTAGCACGATGCAGTACAGATTGATGCATGACGAGTGTGTACGCAGTTCGTCAATCTCACACGTACACGAGTGTTCATCGGCAGTTTGCAGTGCATGTTGTGTCTATGGGCACCTTTAAGGGCCGCTTAAGGGTAGCTTTAAGTTTGCTCGAGGTGACTTTATTTTACAGGTGAATGAAAAAACAAATTCATTTGAACTATTTTCCCAGGTAAACTGTCAAAATCAAATGTCTACCAGAATATGATGAAAAATGTAAGAATTGCCGATTTCTATTTGTCTGTATTTTACATTTCGATATTTGTTATATTTAAAAAAAATAAATAAATTGAAAAATAAACAATTTTTTGATGTAGTAATGAAGGAGCTTTCTTCTGATGCTAAAATATTATAATATAAATATTCTTAATTTGGGTTGCTCTCAAAATAGCTTATATATTTTATTATACCACCATAGGATGTTTTATTTATTTGAAATAAATAAATAATGTTTTCAATTATACATATGTATTAGGTAACCAGAATTCTGAAGAAAATCAGCCACATTACTACAGTTTTGCACATGTGTAAGTATGCGCAAAACAAGCGGCATTTCTCTGCATTCTCTGACTGAACTGTTTGGAGTCTCCATTGGCAATTTGCTTGAAATTGCCAATGGCATGCCATCAAAAATTGCCCGTGGAGACGTAGGGTTATGAAATATGTTATGCCATAAATTGCCAACTTGATGTGTTGCAATCAGTTGTCATTTTGTTTGTTTGACAGCCTTTTTTCATTTTTTCATGACGCTCACAGTGGAAGCATCGTCGGACATTTTCCTTTTACCGCATCTATTAAATTAATAAAAACGCTAAAATGGATGGAGACTGTGCATTTGCATTCTTTATAATAAAGGATTCACCCAGAATTTCGGGGTCCTTCTTTTTTCCTCTTCATCGTATAAATAAAAAGCGAACTAGATTGCCTGACGGCATTTTCAAAATGACAATGGCATAACATCGCAATGCGCACCATTAAAATATTGCCAACCATTGCAATCAAATTTGACAGATGTTATGCCATCAAAAATTGCCCGTGGAGACGTAGGGTAAAGGTGCCCATAGACACATCATGCACTGCAAACTGCAATAAGTGTGTATTAGTGAAATTGAGAGAGGATGAGAGTGTGTGAGTCACACGGACAATGCAGTATGAAATATCAAAACTGCTTTGATATTTTTCGATGAACATACTGCAGCCGATGAACTAGTTCATTTTTTATGTGTTATTTTGCGGTTTTCTGTCAATTTCTTCATTTTTTTTGACGTTTCCTTTTTTTATTTAATAACATCCTGTTTCACTTTTTGAAAACTACGTTATTTTTTTGTGGTTTGGTGTGTATATTATTAATAAAATCAGCCGATACCCCCGCTGCTAGTGCTACTGTTTATTTTTTTTCCCAAATTATAGTAATATAGTTATTAAAAATTGTATTTCTAATTATTAATAAAAAATAAATTATTAATAAAATAGAAAAAATTATTGAAAAAAGATTCATGTTGGTGTTAATTGAAATGTATAGGAGTTTGCCTGCATTATGGGATATAATAAGCGCTGAATAGCGACGGCAATTAATTTTCTTGTTCACGCACGCATGATGTTCACACTAGCACGATGCAGTACAGATTGATGCATGACGAGTGTGTACGCAGTTCGTCAATCTCACACGTACACGAGTGTTCATCGGCAGTTTGCAGTGCATGTTGTGTCTATGGGCACCTTTAAGGGCCGCTTAAGGGTAGCTTTAAGTTTGCTCGAGGTGACTTTATTTTACAGGTGAATGAAAGAACAAATTCATTTGAACTATTTTCCCAGGTAAACTGTCAAAATCAAATGTCTACCAGAATATGATGAAAAATGTAAGAATTGCCGATTTCTATTTGTCTGTATTTTACATTTCGATATTTGTTATATTTAAAAAAAATAAATAAATTGAAAAATAAACAATTTTTTGATGTAGTAATGAAGGAGCTTTCTTCTGATGCTAAAATATTATAATATAAATATTCTTAATTTGGGTTGCTCTCAAAATAGCTTATATATTTTATTATACCACCATAGGATGTTTTATTTATTTGAAATAAATAAATAATGTTTTCAATTATACATATGTATTAGGTAACCAGAATTCTGAAGAAAATCAGCCACATTACTACAGTTTTGCACATGTGTAAGTATGCGCAAAACAAGCGGCATTTCTCTGCATTCTCTGACTGAACTGTTTGGAGTCTCCATTGGCAATTTGCTTGAAATTGCCAATGGCATGCCATCAAAAATTGCCCGTGGAGACGTAGGGTTATGAAATATGTTATGCCATAAATTGCCAACTTGATGTGTTGCAATCAGTTGTCATTTTGTTTGTTTGACAGCCTTTTTTCATTTTTTCATGACGCTCACAGTGGAAGCATCGTCGGACATTTTCCTTTTACCGCATCTATTAAATTAATAAAAACGCTAAAATGGATGGAGACTGTGCATTTGCATTCTTTATAATAAAGGATTCACCCAGAATTTCGGGGTCCTTCTTTTTTCCTCTTCATCGTATAAATAAAAAGCGAACTAGATTGCCTGACGGCATTTTCAAAATGACAATGGCATAACATCGCAATGCGCACCATTAAAATATTGCCAACCATTGCAATCAAATTTGACAGATGTTATGCCATCAAAAATTGCCCGTGGAGACGTAGGGTAAAGGTGCCCATAGACACATCATGCACTGCAAACTGCAATAAGTGTGTATTAGTGAAATTGAGAGAGGATGAGAGTGTGTGAGTCACACGGACAATGCAGTATGAAATATCAAAACTGCTTTGATATTTTTCGATGAACATACTGCAGCCGATGAACTAGTTCATTTTTTATGTGTTATTTTGCGGTTTTCTGTCAATTTCTTCATTTTTTTTGACGTTTCCTTTTTTTATTTAATAACATCCTGTTTCACTTTTTGAAAACTACGTTATTTTTTTGTGGTTTGGTGTGTATTTTATTAATAAAATCAGCCGATACCCCCGCTGCTAGTGCTACTGTTTATTTTTTTTCCCAAATTATAGTAATATAGTTATTAAAAATTGTATTTCTAATTATTAATAAAAAATAAATTATTAATAAAATAGAAAAAATTATTGAAAAAAGATTCATGTTGGTGTTAATTGAAATGTATAGGAGTTTGCCTGCATTATGGGATATAATAAGCGCTGAATAGCGACGGCAATTAATTTTCTTGTTCACGCACGCATGATGTTCACACTAGCACGATGCAGTACAGATTGATGCATGACGAGTGTGTACGCAGTTCGTCAATCTCACACGTACACGAGTGTTCATCGGCAGTTTGCAGTGCATGTTGTGTCTATGGGCACCTTTAAGGGCCGCTTAAGGGTAGCTTTAAGTTTGCTCGAGGTGACTTTATTTTACAGGTGAATGAAAAAACAAATTCATTTGAACTATTTTCCCAGGTAAACTGTCAAAATCAAATGTCTACCAGAATATGATGAAAAATGTAAGAATTGCCGATTTCTATTTGTCTGTATTTTACATTTCGATATTTGTTATATTTAAAAAAAATAAATAAATTGAAAAATAAACAATTTTTTGATGTAGTAATGAAGGAGCTTTCTTCTGATGCTAAAATATTATAATATAAATATTCTTAATTTGGGTTGCTCTCAAAATAGCTTATATATTTTATTATACCACCATAGGATGTTTTATTTATTTGAAATAAATAAATAATGTTTTCAATTATACATATGTATTAGGTAACCAGAATTCTGAAGAAAATCAGCCACATTACTACAGTTTTGCACATGTGTAAGTATGCGCAAAACAAGCGGCATTTCTCTGCATTCTCTGACTGAACTGTTCATTTGCACTTTTTTGTTCCCGTCGCACTTAGTTCATTTTCAGTTCATGAACTAGCTGCACCGAAATTTTTCTAATGCAGCTCAGTTCACATTTAGAACTTTCAATTACAGTTTTGTACATTCCTATTTTGAAAGTTAACGAATATTTTCCAATTTTTGTCCTTTATTTCCATACTATTAAATTTAATAAAATTTCTCCGTTTTGGAATTAAAAAAAATTGAATATTATAAAATAATTTCGTTTCTTTTGTCACAGAACTTGGGACCCGCCACCCAAAAAAAAGACTCCAGTGAAGACAAAAAAAACAAGCCTCGGATGAGAACCCTATTAACATTGACGACCACCGCAAAACGAAAAAGGACAATGATATAAGGATATGCACCTGGAATGTCCGGACTCTCAATAGGAAAGGTACGTCTATCGAATTGGCGGACGCCCTCGAAAAAATAAAGGCTGACGTAACCACCACCCAGGAAATGAGATGGACTGCACATGGTTGCTCTAAGCCACCGAGTTACGATATCAACTATAGCTGCCATGCGGAGAGGCGAGAATTCGGATTTGTGGTACGCGGCAAGCTTCGAAAAAAGGTCTCCAGATTCACGGCCGTGAACAAAAAGCTTGTCTCGATCCGCGTCAAGGTTAAGTTTTGTAGCAGTAGCCTGATTTGCGCGTACGCCCAGAGGGAGGAAAAGGACGATGCCGCTGAGGATACATTTTAAGCAAGGCTCGACACCATATGACCGCTGCCCAGCCCACGACGTGAAGATTATCGTCGGGGACTTCAACGCAAGGTCGGACGAGAAAGCATTATTAGCCCCACTGTCAGTCAGATCAGCCTTCACGAGACCACATCGAACAATAGTTTAAGGCTGATTGGCGCGAAACATAGTAGTTAGTAGCACCAGATTCCGAAATCTCACATGGGACCTTATCAGTGCGGTTTTAGACCTGGAAAGTCCACGATTGACCAGATCTTCACGCTACGCCAAATCTTGGGAAAGCCCCACGAGAAACAGATCGACATCAACTCTTTGCTGCTTTCGATAGCCCGATAAGGGATTGCTTATATGCCACCATGTCTGAGCTCGGTATTCCTGCAAAGCTAATACGGCTGACATTGAGTAGTACATCCAGATCTGTCAAGATAGGAAGTGACCTCTCCGACCCATTCAATACCGTGTGAAGTTTCAGACAAGGCGATCCACTGTTGCGTGACCTCTTCAATTTCGTCATGGAAGGGAAGGACGGTGTACATCGGAATGGCACTATTTTCTACAAAAATGTCCAGCTCTTCGTATATGCTGATGACATCGACATCATTGGACGTTGCTGAACTAACTGAGCAACTTAACTATGTGAACTCCCTAGTTCAATATGCTCAGTGAACGAGAATGAGCGGATCTGTCAGCTGAACGACCAAGTCCAACTCTATTGAGATCATGGACTGGCCTGCATGCTCGCCGGAGTTACAACCCCGTACAAAATATTTGGGGACTCTTGCCACGGCGAGCATATGCTGAAAATAAGATAATGAAAATGGTTCCGACCATAAAAAAGTCCACAAAAATATTAAAACTGCCGTTTTTGCCTGCCTTGACGCCTGTTAAATTAAAATAAAAAATGTATTTAAGTGTTTGTGTGTTTATTTTGGAATATTTTAAATAAGTAATAAGGCATGCATCATTATTTTAATACAAACGTGTAAGAGTGAATTAGAAGGGAATTTTATTGGTGCTAAATTGTTGAGCAGTGGTGTTAAGCTGCGTCATTACTCTTCATTCTATCTGCACGGTGTGAAAAACCTAAGATGTGAATCGTCTAGAAATTGCCATTGGAACATAAATTGCTTAAATTTAAATGAATCTATTAATTAAATGCTTATTTAACAGTTTATTTAGTTTTTGTACAAAAACCCAAGGTTAAAAATTTCCGCATAAATGAATTAGTTAAGAAATATATTAAAATGCATTAAAACTAACAAAATAGAAAATTATAGTCGAGATAAATATATTTTCAAAGCAAAAACACGTATCGTGTTCTTTAACATGTACGAATTAATCGGCATTTCATTTATTATTCAACTCGGAATAAAATGCAGGCCTAAAATAATAAGAAATTCACTTTGAGTAAAGGGAAAAATTACAATTTATTGCTTAGTCTACCGGCACTAAAACTATAACTTTTGTTTGCATTACAATTAAATCAATTAAGCATTGCAATTAACTACAATGTACTCGTATTCCCTAATTCATGAATCCAATAACTGCTTTTACAAAAATGAGGAAATATATTTTTCAACATTATAAACCTTGTATTGATTAAAAAAACAGAGTAATGGTATTCCGCATTGGTAATTGAATCTTACCTTCCGAATCGTGTGCCCACATTTACTACATTGGCAATGTGTTGCTTTTTTGACGTTGAGCTCAAATTAAGGCAATGATTGGCTTGCATTATTCTTAGATCAAACTTTTTCATTGAAAATTGAAATATGACCAATTCCATCCGTAGTTGGAGGCGTTTTCTCTAACCAGTTAGGTGTTGGACTTCTGCTGATGGTGATGCAAAAACAAAATGGCATCTATTAGACTGCCTGAAAGCATGTATCTTTTTTGCTGCTCATAAATTTGTTCTCTGACTGGTTTCCTGAAATTCATATTGACAACGCATGGCACACACTGGTACCGATACGCTAAATGTTTCAAGGACCCATAGACATGACCCACTTTGTTCCACCACAAAAATGGTGATTCATCCAGGCTGACGTAAACCTCATTTCTGTAACGTTTAAGATCAGCATCTACGCTGCACTCTTCAGAAACAACTGCTGGATTTGAGTTTTCCTGGATATCGAAGAATAGCTCCAGATCTGAAAAACAAAAAACCTTCAGGTTTTTTCTAAAAATTGATTTCGATTCCTTGATTACTTGATTTTTTTGTGGTCGATATAGCCGACTTTCCATCGGAATCCCTAACTGCTAGGGCTGTGTAGCCCTCTAATTCAGTTATTTTCTTATATTTATCTGTGAGAATCTGTAGACAATTGCCTAAATTAGTAATATTTGTCAACCGATGGAATCTGGGATCCAGCAGCGCGGAGATTGTGAGATGATCGTCGGCTATTACACTAAAAATACATATAATTCATACTTATATTTGCAATAACTTATCTAGTAGGCTTACAGTTTCTGCAATTCCTCAGATACAGTTGATTTGATCATGGCTACAAAGTCATCATCCACTGTAGTAACTGCCAGTTTCTTGGTTAGAATTTTAGCGGTGATTGGCGAAAGCATGCTGCTGTGCGGAATCTCTTCTCCCTTTAAAGTGTCCAAGGTGATCTGTGAAATAAAAGCCATTAATGTAAAAGAAATACAAATAATTTACATTGGTACTCACAGCGAGTGTATTTAATGTGTCTTTAATTATTCTGACTGAGTTTACTAGAACATCAACATCATCCGGCCAGGATACAGTTTCAGAAAAGAATTTCAATAATTCATAGTACGTCCAGGGGAAATCGTCGTTGATTAATGGCGTTTCTATGTCCTATAAAAGATTAAACAGTTTTTTACTGAGAAATTCTAAATATAGGGGAACAAATATTGTATCCGAGTATATAATATAAACTTACTTTTGAATTGATTTCCGTGGTATATCGCATTATAACCTCCTTCACCTCTTCTATGATTGTGACGACCGTGGGTAGAGCAAAAACATTCCTAAGGCATTTGTCCACAGTCACATCATAAGCAAGAATAATGGGAATGTCTAATAAAAACACGTACAAAATAAAACAAATCAGTAAACAAATTTCACTTCGCATTATCACTTTCAGTACTTTTAGTTTGTAAAAAGTTTCTCAAATAATCATCGTAATCGTAGTTAGTTATTGCCGCGGTGCAGTTTAGCAAGTTAAAATCATCGAAAAAGGAATCGATGACAGTGAACTTATTGTATTCTATGGAGCAGTACAGCTGGTTCAATAGATTGTAATCGGGCGCATCTGTTGTATAATTGTAGTAGATAGAAATGAAACTTTTGTGTTCTACATTCGCCCAGATCTCAAAACCAAGGGAGTATGGTTTTACTTGAGAGTGTACTTTAATTTGGTCAGCCAACATGGTCAGCTTGTCGCTGTGCAGCTCCTTAATTAAAGCTTCAATCTATGAGAAGAAAAGAAGTCATGAAACGGTAAATACAATCATCCAAAAGAACGTTTTCTCTTACTTTCTTTTCTGGAGGTATAACTATATTGCCACTAAGCGTGCGCACAAACTGAGTCATTCCCGGATCATATAAACTGTCCACATTACGCATATCTTGCACTACCATATTAACGAGTGCATCTTGCAGCTGGTAAGGGTCCATCTCTTCGATGACATTCATGCGATAATTTGATTTCGCATCACAAGACACTTCAACTTCACTGGAGCCTGGGCTTTTGAGGACAGTCAATCCGCCCGTTACTTCAACTTTGGCAAAATGGTCTGCATCAATCACATCATCATCCTCATATGTCATTGGCACCATTGATTCATAGAGCAAAGCCTGATCCTCTGCCACCATGCTGTTCTGATTGGAGGACTCATTCTTAACATCTTGAAATTCGATTTTAAATTTACGCTCGACTTCTGGGACACTCTTTAGAATGGTAACGTTGGTATTTTTTTGTGTCGGTTTTCGAGGAGGCACCTTAATGCCATTCTCAGCACAAATTTTATGAAAAATCTCTTTGTGACGATGCTGTAAATGGGCACGAAGATTGGTCGTATTTCCGTGATTGGTCAAAACTTTACGGCATAGCGTACAAACTACATTTTGTTTTGTGATGATGCGATCGTTTTCGTTGGTGGGAAAGCCAAAATGCTGCCAATAGACGCTCTTCATTTTGGGACTATGCAACTTAGCAAATTTCAGCTCTGATAAATCTCGATGGCCATCGAGATGTTGTAGGGGATCAGACATTTTGGTATTTGAAGATTTCCAAAACTACACAAAAACAAAATAAATTCAGAACTCCCCACAAAATAGATTTATTTAGACCAGGAGCCAAGTTGTTATTTAAGGAATGGAAAGCGGAACATAACAAGTTGACAACTGCTTTTCCAAAATTGAAAACACAATACGCGACTACAGCAGTGTCAGCGTAGAGATACAAATTTTATTTTAAATATTTAAGTAATTAAATTTTTCTTTGAGGCCAGTATGGTTTAACTAATTTATTTCATTAATGACAAAATGAACACAAAGTGCTATTGACTTTAGATGGGACACTTTTATTGGCTCCCGTTCGTTACTCCATCCTGCATAACCTAAACCATATAACATATATGAACGAAATTTTAAATTGAAATTTTAATATCTATATCTTAGGGAATTGCTTTTTATTATATTACAAACATATTTTTAGTCTAAAATCGACAACTTCTATGTGCCCCAAATTTCAGAAATCTAATAGTTATTAATGCCGTCAACAATTCTTGTTATATTCTCTTGAGAAATTATCTTTCGCTGACCACATGTTTATAGATAGCAAAATGAATACAGTAGTTTTAGATGATAGTTAAAATCAATAACGTTAGAAATAGAGATTTGTGATAAGTACTATACATGATTCATAATAAAAATCACTTAGTGAAGAAACCCACGTAGATATATAGTTTTCGCAATAATTACAGTAGTTTGTATTTATGTACTAAAATATATATTCGGTGAATTCAAAGTTATATGTTAATTACACTGCACAGTAATTAATTAAATACTTTTTAAACTAGCTCACTGCTAAGTATCATATCCCATATAAATTAAATTATAATTCCGATACAATTTACACAAATAAAAAAGTTGTCCATTTTTATTTAATTAAAATCATAGCGAATCTTGTTCTTTTATTTTTTTTATAAATATATGAAAAATAAGA
Source organism: Clusia tigrina (assembly GCA_920105625.2). NCBI lineage: Eukaryota > Metazoa > Arthropoda > Insecta > Diptera > Clusiidae > Clusia > Clusia tigrina. Next base: position 35,636,306 of record OV050033.1, on the reverse strand, counting down.
ATAAAATAAATACATATAAAAAATTGCAACCATGAGAATGGTATAAACGGACCAAGATGGATTTCGAAAGTCGAAGTTAAATTATCGCTTTTAATATCGCCAGGTTGGTAGCACTTTTCCTTTTTAATTCATTGTTGGGAAGAATAGGTTTGTACAAATTTAATATTGCTGGATTTTGTGATATTTTGCGATTATCCTTAATTAATGAACTCTGTAAAGATGCGCAATTGCATGTTGTTATGCATTATTGCAAAATAAACACGAAAAAAGTTGAAAAACGAGTGTAAAAACTGTGACAATAATGTGAGCCACGTGGTGGTGCACAGCGGTCGCGCTTATTGGTTATGCGCGGAGCCTTAATTTTTTATACATGTTAATTAGAAATCAAAAGTAATTTATGTTTGTATATATTGCAGTTTCAGACTAAACCAAAATGGGTAAGGGAAATAATATGATTCCAAATGCTCACTTCCACAAGTGGTGGCAGCGACATGTTAAGACTTGGTTCAACCAACCCGCTCGCAAATACCGCAGGCGTCAAAACCGCATTAAGAAAGCCAAGGCTGTCTTCCCACGCCCAGCTGCCGGTCCTCTGCGCCCAGTGGTCAGATGCCCAACCATCCGTTACCACACAAAGTTGCGCGCTGGACGCGGTTTCACACTGGAGGAATTGAAAGTAATACAATAATATTGATCTTGGTGGGATTTCAGACAACTAATTACAATAATTATTTATTTTCAGGGAGCTGGTCTAACTTACGGTTTCGCTAAGACTATTGGCATTTCTGTTGATCGTAGACGCAAAAATAAATCGATCGAATCCCGTCAACGCAATGTTCAGCGTCTCAAGGAGTACAAGAGCAAATTGATTCTCTTCCCACTGAACGAGAAGAAGATTCGTAAAGGAGAGTCCACCGTTGAGGAATGCAAATTGGCTACTCAATTCAAGGGTCCAATTATGCCTCTTAAGAAGGAGCACCCCGTTGTCGAGTTCCGTGACATCACCAAGGATGAGAAGAAATTCAAGGCCTTCGCTACTTTGCGCAAGGTAATACGAGTGTTCCTGAATTTTATGCATTTCGTAATGGAATGAAATTCTTGGGAAGTCTGATTCGAATAAGGATCTCATTTAAATTTCCTACCAATATTTACGGATATAACTTGATTGTTTATGGACATGTTTTTCCTAATTTGTGTGTTGTGTTATCTTTTCAGGCTCGTACTGATGCTCGCCTTGTGGGTGTGCGTGCCAAGCGCGCAAAGGAACTGGCTGAGAATGCCGAGGAAGCAGCCAAGGATCTTAAGCGAGTAAAGAAATAAAATAGTTTTGGTTATCAATAAAGTTGTAATTTACTGCTAAACATCAAATGGATTGGAATGTATGAAGTTTTTTGTCGCAACTATTTTATATATAAAACGTATTTTTAAACAAATTAAAAAAACATGTGTAAATTGTTGAAAAGTGATCAAATGCAACAAACCAGTGGAATATTTTTAATAGGTAGCTCAGCTCAGCTGATTGTAACACTTTGTTTTATAAGTATTCAAAGTACGTGCGATTCTAATTTTGAAGGGATAACAAACTGCCGGTTTAGTAGTTTAGTTTTGGACAAGAAAGTTTTTGAAATTTTGAGTTATTATTGTCGTAAACAATATGTTCCAATTTATTGCCCTTGTATTGGTATCCGATAAGAGCGATGTCAGCCTAGAAAGGAATTGCCAATGAGTGCTACTATGGGCTTAGTAAGCAATTTAGTAGCAGCGTCTGTCCTCGATTGACAAAACTGGAGCTCTATAATACCCTCATCCTACCCATGCTACTTTACGGCTCAGAAGCATGGGTATTTTCACAAGCAGATGCGGCCGAATCAGAGTTTTCGAGAGAAAATTTCTCCGCAAAATCTTTGATCCTATTTGTGTCGTCGACATCGTCGTTCAGCGTATAACCATTCAGCGACTACGCTGGCTGAATCATGTCCATCGTATGAAATAAGAAACTCCACCGAAAAAGGTATTTGAAACGAAAGTGTACAGACGGCAACGCCGAGGGAGACCATGCCTCTTATGGATTGACCAGGTCGAAGCTCCTATTCGGGCTTGGGATAACTAATTGGAGAAAATGCGCGAAGTGAAAGATTTCTAAAAAATTGAAGCATTTTTGAGACCAAACCAGGGAATGTTACGTTGAAATAGTGTCTATTGCCCTATGTATGTCCATTATTACTGTTTTTAAAATGCGAGTCGACATCGCCCTTAATGATTCCACGAAAAATCAACAAGTTTAACGTGTTTCTGTAGTTCTTCCACTTCTGTTTGCGAAGAATCTTTCCTTACTTATCTTTCCATCGGTTTCTGAATATATGTTGTATGAGTATCTCCTTCCTACGGTTCACTACATGGAGTTTGGAGTTAGTGAAATCAAGAAAGGCATCTGATTGTGATATTACTAGTCCCAATGTTATGTCATATATAATGAAAAGTCGACGAGCTACACTTGTTGGCGATGATTTCAATGCACCACACTGTATCGAGGGCAGAACTATAGTCCCCGATATTGTTACCATAAACATATTTATAAATACTTTTTATACCCTTTGCCTTTAAAAACGGTAAAAATGGATGGTATACTCATTTTGTGCTTTTGAGAGGGATTGTAACTAAAAGAAGGAGGCGTGGCAGGTATGGTCATATATATACAGATATGATCAGAACCACTTTCTGGACAATTTTAATTTTGTCCGTCTGTGGCCACTTTTTTTCTACACTGTTACAGCCCTCAGAAACTTTGCAAAGTATAGTTGCTATATGGGCCGATTTGAACAAAGATCACGCCTACCTCCCATATAAGGAACTTTTTCACATTTTTTGAAATGACTATAACTACGGTCCAATTGATGGAAAAGTGTTCCCATGTTAGCTTGGAGTCTATTTCATATGAGCTCAGTGCTCGGAGGGCAGCTTGACTGTCCGATAGTATGGCTATATCTCGTCTTCTATAATCTCAGCTTAGATTGAACTGTGCTTGGAAAATACTCGGATATTTTCCCATGGGTTCTGAATATTTAGTTCTAGATCCAAATACTCCCGGCCCAGTTCCACTGTTGGTCTTTGACCCATCAGTGTGCCACATTATTGTTCTTTCCTTTTCTGAGATTGCTCCATTCCTTTTTACAACTTAGCTTTAGCGCAAAGTGTTTCTCAGAGTTAAATTTCTTACTAATCCTATCTTGGGGGTAGTCTAGAAGGGTGTTATTGGGGCAGTTTCCTCAGCAGTTCGTAAATAACTAGGCTCCACATTAGCGGTGAAAGAACCCCTCCCTGTGGAAATCCTCTGGTCGTCGCGACGGCTATTGTTTCTTCTCCAGCGGATGTCTCTGCCGATCTTGTGTATAAAACTTCTCCCATCCATTTTGATTTCATCAAGTCTACTCCTCTTCTGCTTAATGCTTTTACTACCACTACATGTGGGGTGTTGCCGAAGGCTCCCTAGATATCTAGGAATGCGCAGATTGCTATTTAGTTGTCATCAAGTGACTTCTGTATGGAGCTTACTAGGCTTATAAGAGCGGTTTCTGTCGATTTGCCCCACCTATACGCACCCTAGTTTCGTTGTAATGGCATCTGTTTCAATGCTCCACATCTTATTTAGTTATCTACAACTTTTTCAAGTGCTTGAATGATGTCAATCTTTGGATGTGTGGTATCTTTCTTCCCCACTTTGGGTATGAACACCACCTTTGCCCTTGTCCAGGCCGTCCGTAAATACGCTAAGGCAAGGCTGCTACGGGATATGCTTACTATGAGCGATAATAGTCCCCTTATGCCCTTTTGTAAAAGGGCACGAAATATACCGTCAGTACGCGGAGACTTGAATGGTTGAAAGGTGTTTAATGACCATTTCATTTTTGCTGCTGAAACGATGTTTGGTGCTACTTTCCTGGTTCCAGAACCAGGGTTCTTCGGCTTGCGCCACCATCTGCCACGCTTTCTGGAAAATGTATCTAGATTAACAGTACTGCCATTTCACAGTCGTTTATGGTGTATGTGCCCTCTTCCTTCTTTAGAGACATCTTTATGCCTGGCCCGGCTTTCGAGAAATTTTTATATAGCCTGGTTGCTACTGGCAAAGAAGAGATATTCTCACAAAAGTTCCTAAAGCTGGTACTTTTGGCTTTTCCTTTTTCTATATTGTATTCTGTTAGTTTAGCCCTATAAATTTCCCATTGCCCATTCCGTGTGGTTCTATTACCGAGCCGGCGGACTTCGGTTCTGAGGGCCGTGAGATTATTATTCCACCAACTTGGATCTGTTTTTTGCCCATTGGTTTTTCAGGACAGCTGCTGTGAAAGGCAATTATTGACCCATTTAATTGGGTACACTGTCCTCAAGCTCATGTTGATTATGTATGAGTTTGCTCGAGGAAACGCCATCTAAATTTGTGGTTAATAACATACTCCTCCCAGTTTGTCCACTCATATACAATATAATGCTCTAAAAGGTGTAAAATATCACTTCAAATATTTTTTGGCTATTGGCTGCTGGGATTTAGGTCTTAACAGTCGTAAGGTAGGTTTAGCGGCTTCCAAGAATCACACTTAATGCTGGATTGACCCTTTGTGACACTGTATGAGACACAAGGCCCATTCCTTCTTAAAGGTCCATTGGGAGGTTTTGATAAAGCCATTGATGGAGCTCATATTTATATTTTGTACCGTTGGAAGAAATAATAGTATATATTCTTTCTCTGATTTCGCGTAATTAAGATCGGAACAAGAATTCTATTATTTTTGAGATCGGAATATTACCGGAGAGTTATCGGATCTTATGAATTTCTGAAGTAAAGTATTGAGTATTGAAGATTCAAGAAACCATGGAGAGAGTGGTAATAATCTGTGGCATTGAGGGGAAAATAGGTTAGGTGAAAGTCAATGGAGTTCGTAATAATCCTGGTGATTGGTGATACGCTCTCTTGGTGATGTTATGGAGATGTTTGTAAGCGATTCATTGCCAAGTCTCTTTGGGCTTTAAGATTTCAAAAAAAATATTGTTGATAGTTTTTCAGCGAAAGGCTTCAAGGGGCCTTTCTGACTGGTGTATAGTTTTTCAATTATTTAACTGATTTGGGGATATCCATAAAGAAATATTACATAAGCAATTTTGGAGACAATGAACTGGTTAATAGCTGATATAATAGAATATGTGTTGCAGGTGACTTTATTACTAGAGAAATATTTAATGAATGTCTGCGTCCCATTTGTTATTAAAAATAATTATCAGGATTCTTAAAATCTAGTGTTATTTGTATGAATGCTACAGGGCATAGTTTAGCCTGCGTCTTGCCACCGCTAGGCAAATGCATAGAACATGTTCTGCTGTTTCCTGCTCCCCTCGACAGGGTCGGCAGGAATCGTTTTCTACCACACCTATTTTCTTCATTTGGCAATTGAGCGTACACTGTCCTATTAATAGTTCAGTATAGAGTTCAATATCATTTCTGCTGAGGTTTAGAATAGCATCTACCCTGATGTGTTCAGGGTCAACGAGTCTTCTAGACTGCTGCATGCCTGTTTGGGCTCTCCAGTAATCGAATAGATCCGAAAATTAAATGGCATCTATTGGCGTAGAGTAATTTACATCTTTAATCATGTCACAGAGTTTATTAAAAGCAATAAGAATAAAGACGACTGAGAGTGGGGATTCTTGTAGGATGACATTTCTAATGGGCTATTAACCTGCCTGCTCAATTCAATCAATGAGCATAGTCGGAAATCTGAGGAATCTAGAAATCTGGTTGAATCTAAATAACTACGAAAACAATACCAGAACTTTTATTCCAAGAAATTCTTCGGTTAGACTGATCCTGAAATATGAGCTTCTCCTCACCTGAAACGTGATAAATGAGAAAAGGGTTGCGCTTGCAATGAGGGCTATGAAGGAGCATATTTACAAGTTCCCACATTTTAAAGTGTGACACGCAGGTCAGAAAAATTCGCAGGAAAATTGTCACATGGCAATTTGAGGGCAAAGCCAGAGTCAGGAACGTTTCAAACCTGTTTGCTAATGATGCTGCATTATTTGCATATGGCCCTGCGTCAAGTGCCAGGGAAAGGGTTAAATCCCGCCAATTCCACCTAATGCTGTGATAATGTAGCACGGAACTGCTGGGATAATATTTTTTTACTTCTTGTAACATTGACTCCGTAGTTTTCTACTTTTTGTATATTTGTATTTACATATGCTTTAATAAAATACAGTTACACTGAAAGGGTTAGAAATTTAAACCGAACAGTGTTAACCTTTGTGGTGACACTCTCTGCTCTTGCTGTTCGAAAGTGTAATTTTAAGGGATGCTTCATATTATTAATTGTTAAAGAATTATTTTCAACATTTCTGTTTCTTACAATGGACTTAAATCGAACAAATGTATAATTATTACAAAGCACAATTCAGGGAGTGAGAATTTTGTCGCGTCTATTTGTGTTCGCTTCGCTAGTACTATTGAGTTGTTTTAGACTTGGTCCTTAGACAGAGAATGGGTTCATGGCCAATTTGGTGCACTTCCACAAGTCTCCATTCTATCATACATCAACTCTCAAACCAAAATTTTTCCTATAATTGTATTCTTCTATGAACAAATTTTCTAGTTTTTAAAAAAATGTAATGTAGGCATAGAACCTCATCTAAATTTAAAATCTAATCTCAACCAATTTTTTATTCTGAGGCTACGCATTTCATTAGTAGGTGAGGTAGACGAATATGACAGAGTCGACGTAGCAAGTATATACGAGGTGTGATCAAAAAAGAACGGTTATTGTGTGATCAAAAAATAAAGTATTTATATATTCATCAACAACTATCTTGTCCCCTTTAAAGTAATTCCCCTCAGATATAATACACTTATGCCAGCATTTTTTTCAATCCTCGAAACACTTCTGAAACGTTTTTTTTGGTATCGCCTACAGCTCCTGTTTCGATTTTTCTTTTATCTCCTCAATCGTAGCAAAACGCTTTCCTTTCATCGGTGTCTTCAGTTTTGGAAAGAGGAAAAAGTCAGCGGGGCCCAAGTCCGGTGAATACGGTGGTTGAGGCATGATAACGGTTTTGTTTTTGGCCAAAAACAGCTCCTGAGCGATGTCCATGCGACGTTGTTTTTGCTCAAAATTTAGCAATTTTGGAACAATCTTCGTTTCATGCCTAAAACATCCGTAAAAATTGCTTGGCATGAGCCGAACGATATGCCAACATCATCAGCAACCTCTCTGATAGTGATTCGACGATTATCCAAAATCATTTTCTTCACTGCGTCAATGTTTTCATCGGTTGTTGACGTGGTCGGGCGACCAGGACGAGCATCGTCATTGACATCTTCTCGGCCTTCCTTAAACCGGTTATACCACAATTGAACTTGTGTTCTGCTCATAGTAGACTCGCCAAAGGCCACAGTCAACATTTCAAATGTCCTCGCGCATTTAATTTAATTTTTTGCACAAAACTGAATACAGTTTCTTGGATCAATTTTTTTCGAATAGTTTCTTTGATCCAAAATCGAAGAGCACACCAAAACACGACTAACCTTTTTATCTGTCAAAAACAAACTGACAATCCAAAATGGTTGGTATTGCCAACATATATAACAGACATGTGTACCAACATAAAAAAAAAATTCGAACATCGAACATACGTAACTCACGCAAAGATGAAAATAACGGTTATCTTTTGATCGTATACATGAACACACAATAAAATTTCCCTAAAAGTAGAATGCACTACAAGTGTCTTATAAACCACTTAAACCAGAGTTGTGTTAGAGGCCGTTGGAGATATGGTAAGATCGCTAGCACTCTGATTCATGAGTTTTCTTCAACTTAAAGTCTTGTAGCCCTCCTTACATACTAACATATTGATGATAATGATTACGAGTACATTTGGCAGATTTAATACTTTAATTTATAATTATATTAAGATTATCTAAGAAACATTATAAGTTTATAATGCATGCAGTTATAACTGTTTTATGCTTCATGCATTTTCTTATAACATCGGGTTAGCACTTTTATCTCAGTGAGCAAAATTTAAAAGATGCTGTAAATAATTTTCAATTTACCACATTTATAAAGTTTCATTTTTAACTTATTGTTAATTGTTTTCTTAGTCAATACAATTTTGTATAAAGCTTTTATAACTGTGTGCAAACAAGTTCCACAATTTTCCATACGAATTGTAATCGCACTTCCTTGTACTACATGTACCACCCCCGTCTTGAGTAAGCGGCATGGAATCGGGAATACCGACTGCAAACACAACACCAGCATCAGCACAACAGGTTTCATTTCCACGCACTTGGTCGGCGGTTTGCAAGGGTGGATTTGTTGTAGTTGCTTTTGTTGTTATTGGGTTCGTGTTTGGTTCTGTACGCATGCATGGTGGGTGCATTGAGTGGTGAGTTTCAAATTCACTTTGCGGCGACTGTCACTGTTGTTTTTGTTGTTTTTGCTTTGTTGCTGCATGTGCCGTTTGGATGTGGATGCTATTTCACTTGGTGGATTCAACTTGGCCGCGTTCGTATCTTCATTTTTCGTCAGTTACGATTTTGTGTTCGTGGGGAGCGCATTTCATATCCTGCTCAGTTTCTGTCGGTAGTGTGCGGCTGTCTTTTGAGCTGATAAGATTATCTTGCTCGAAAAAAAAGCTGCGTTTAGATTGCTTCGTTTTGGACGTTTTAATTGGGAAAAGTAGTGATTCAAATTTCAAACTTTAAATGGGCGCTAGCAAAATATAGAGTATCTTCTTGTGCCAGTTAGCGTGGAATTTGTGCTTAAAAAGATAAACAAACAATCACTCGAATTAGTTTCACTCTTTCTTCAAAAGATCAATTAAATTCAATTTAATTCAATTTGTGTTAACGATCATGCACTCTACAATCAAGAAAACAACAATATAAAGAGCAATCGAACATTGTGTGGGCAATATCACAACATTTTTAAATTCATCAAGTAATTCAAAATAATTTATCTATTGACAAACTAAAAGTTATAAATAAAGTACAAAATGACAGACGAAAGTTTACACACGATACCGTTGGAGCACAACATCGACTTCCACATTGTGACGCTGTTCGAACGCTTGGAGGCTATGCGCAAAGATTCTTCACATGGCAACGGGGCAAGCAACCGTCTTTCGAGCACGCTCCAGCCGAAGCGTAGCATGCAGGCAGAGATCCGAACATTGGAATTTTGGAGGTAATGCTATTTATTTGTTGAGTTGTTTTAGACGCATAATTAAATCAGTAATAAAAGTTGATGATTACACGCTCTCTTGCAAGAGGGGCTCTGCTGGTTTCCTACCCACTGTTATTTGACTTATGTATCGATCAATAATTGGAATTAGAGAATTACCGAGATTCTGAAAATAAGGTAACATTATCATGGAGAGAAATTATTAATCGTTAGTTATTAACAATATTATTATTATAATTTGCACAAAATAAATATGTGTACAATTTGGAAGAGGAGCACTAGCGTTAAAAAAGTAATCACTTGGGAATTTACCTAGAGAAGTACATATTATTTGCGGAAGAGATCCGCAGTGCCTCGGTAATGGAGTGAGAATACTCTGAAGCCTACTTCAAAATATGATATCTACCAAGTTGACTAATAGACTAGGGAAGCAATGGTTTTCCGCAGTCAATTTTATGATGTCAATCAGTCTATTTTAATAATATAAATTCCTATATACTTCATTATATACTGAGTTTGTACTTTTAAAATTCAAAAACTTTTTGTCTTGAATGGGAGTTATCTAGCGCTTTCACTAACTTCTGAATATACCCACAACTTCTCCAGCAACTTACAGTTCTCCAGCAACTAACAGTTTTCCAGCAACTAACAGTTTTCCAGCAACTTACAGTTCTCTAGTAACTTACAGTTCTCCAGTAACTTACAGTTCTCCAGTAACATGGAGCTCTCCAGTTAGTTCAGTTCGATACTTAAGAATATTACCAAATAATCTGGTTAAGAGCGTAATCTGTTCAGAATCATGCATACCGATCATTGATACAAATACAAGGACGAACACTGCACAGCATTCGTTCCGTCTCTTCTATCCTTGTTCTGTATTAACCCACAAAGTAGGCATGTTTGACTTGCAGCAATTATTCTCTGAATTTTAGCAATTTCAATGCCGGGACTAATTGTCAGTAATTGAATTGCTAACTTTGAGAAAAGTAAGAGCTGAGTTAAAACTTGCTGAGTTTAAGCAATTGCAATACTTCATTCAAAAAATGTGAGTTGAAGGACCTTCATCACTGTTTTGAACTAAACTTTCCTTATTTTGCTTCAAATGTCGAAAAAATCTTTCTCCGCTTACTAAATATTTCCGCAAAGAAGAGAACTTTACTGTTGAAAGTTAATTTTTCGTTAAGCCCGACCAGGAAGTTTGACCAATATTCAACTTCTTGGTTGTGATTGTTTATTACATTTTACCCCATAATTAATTATTCATATTTGCAAAGAATGAGTGATTGCAAGAAAGGCTTTAGCAATGAAAAGTAATTGAGGACATGGAGGTCAGCACCCGGGTAAATTGCTTTTCTTTGTCATTCCAATTTAAAGGGTAAGGAAACATTATGATGATATAATTACAATCATTACACCGATTGCTGGAATATCTTACGGACAGGACACCTAATTGTTTTAACTCATTGCTGCGGAACTATCCTATAAGTTCTCGGTTTTGTTCTTAAATGCTCAATATTGAACGGTCAGGGTCTGAAGAGATTTTATGAATCCGCTAAAAAAATTTCTCAATTTTCTCGATTACTCTTTTCTTTGTTATTTTTGTATTGCCGGAACCCGAAGCTACGCTTATATATTTGTTTTGAAGCTTAGAAGGGACGTATTTATTTTGGCATACAAAAGTATCTGATTTTCGAATTCAGAAAGCTGAAATACAGTTTTCAAATTAAGGTTGGTTCTGTCTTCATATCGGTTCAAATATATTTTCGAACCCAAGCAATATTATCTAAAAACTGTGCTCCTATTGTCAGTGCAAATGTTTAGATTTCAGCAATGTGTCCCATGGTGGAATTATCGGTTATGTATGAGTGCAAATTTGTCAGTTTTCCTCGTGTTGTTGTTGTTGTTGGTCTCAGTATATTTTACATGCTGAGCAACTAACCACGAATATGCTACTCTTTCCTTTTTCATAAAATCAGTCAAGTTTAAATAAAATAAGTGACTAGGACCTTCTAAGGTCCCTCAACTATACTTCTATCAGAAGTATTATTAACTCTTACTGTAGACTCGGCCACGCAATGATGAAATATGCTTGTAATAGTCTGTAAGGGTAGTACAGTGAATTTTTTGTAGTGAAAATGAATCGGAAATTGTGCCAAGTGGAGAAGTTTTGGAACATCCCTTCCCGGCGAATCTGTGATGATGCGGGTTTAATTGTAATGGGTACAATTGGGTAAAATAAATGCCCAAATCGTTTATTTACGGGGAGACTGGAAAAAAGAATGTAAATCTGAAGAAAGAAGCAAATTGCTCACAATTAATTTTTCCGCCATTATTGTAAATATTTACTTTGGCGGCATATTGAGCTGTCCGAGGCTTATGAACGTTGAGATGACACAAAATCAAGTCGTACGCTTACGGCGCATTGTGCTTGTAGGGATGGAAGGTTGGAGTACGTGGTGGAGTTACGAGGTTTGCAATTATCTAGAAATCGTTGATAAATTATCAGCCAGGCCGGGACTGTAAGTTTATTGTTCGAAGCGACATAAAATGAAAAAGCGAAGCAGTGACAGCAGTGGAAACAGAAGCGTCCCGGCTGGGTTAACTCGGTCGCACTAACTCAAAATCAGTTGCAGCTGCTCCCTTCGGTATTTTGTTGTTGTTGTTTTTTTATCGCTTTAAATAATTATGTATCTGTTTTTTGTGTTTTCCGCGCCGTTGTCAGGTTCGAGTGTGTGTTGTTCTCGGCGAGGAGTCCATGTGCCCGTGCCTGTGTTGACACCGACACCAACGCCACACAGCTGCAACTTCACAAAAAATGAGCAAGGTTTTAAAGTTTTCGTTTTTTCGCAATCGTTTCTTAAAAGCATAAATAAAAATACAAATTAAATGTTAAATATTATTTGTGGCATGGGCACAATGTGCAAGTGTGCAGTGGCGGTGCTCCTTACTCGGAAAGTGATCGATCAGTCTTTGAGACTGGTTTGAAGTCATCGACGGGGATAGAAGTGGATACATTTATAGAAGGATACATTTTTAGAAAATTTGGAGCATTCAAGCAATACCTTGCTATGGAATGCAATTTAGGAGATGTAATAATTCCAGAGTATGATGTTATACTTGAATATATCGCAACATCTGCTGTCGGTTTCGGTAACATTTGCTTTGCATATCATTTAGAATCAAATTCAATCGACACTATGAATCGGTCGATACTTACGTATCAAGTTTAAATCAATTAATACAAGTATATGACCCTAATAACTGTAGGAAAAGAAGTATGCAACACAAAATAGTAATTAATTGTTCTTAGAAGAACTCCTTTGCGTCACAATGGGGTGTAAAGTCATGATAGACGTGCATAATTTATCCCTTTAGGCCATCCTGGGTGCTCTTAGGTGTTCTCAGTTCTTAATTCAGTTTATGACCCTATCCTGCCAAGTTATCAAATGTTGTTTTTGAGACATAAATAGCTAAAATTCAGTAGAATTAGTAAATGCAATTTATTGTAAATGGAATTGATTTACTTTCATTGTATTGTAAAGCGTGGCTTACAATGAAGCGATTGCAATTTCGAATTGAAATTCAAATTTCATTCTAAAAGGAAAGACAAAGCATTTGCCTTTCTTTTACCTTTTCAAACGGGGAATTGATTCCTGAACAGCCTCACAAAGGACATTTAATGATAGCTTAACTGTGGTATTAATTTTACACTATTTATATATACTAGACCGTCGTATGGGGTCATTTTGGTAAAAGACAATAATGCGCCTATTTTCCTACTGGGTTGCTGCAAGTACATATGTGACATTCATAAATCATTATCAAATTCCGATAAACTCGTTTATTTAAGCCGGCAATGGGTGCCGCTGTTGCTTGCTCCACAATCGTTTTCATATTTCTCATAATTTGCTTTTCATATGTTTTGCAGATCCATCATCAGTGAATGCTTGGCCTCGTTCTTCTATGTGTTCATAGTATGTGGGGCAGCTGCTGGCGCCGGCGTGGGTGCCAGCGTGTCCTCTGTTACAAGTACGTACTTACTACTCTATATAAATAAAATATGTAGTTACATGCTCAATCAGTCATTGGAAACTAATTAAGATCCTTCAAAACTATAAATTTCTAAAATTTTCTCGTTTCAGGTGCAACGGCACTGGCATCGGGGCTGAGCATGGCCACACTAACCCAGTGCTTCATACACATATCGGGTAAGTTTTGTAAAGTCATTACATGCGTATTGAAGTGTGTCATAGTGTGTGTGTTTGGGCGCGATTTAAACGCAGACGTGTCTAAGTGCGTGGGAAATTAGGGTAGCTTCAAGTCAGCATGAACCCAATTTTCATAAAAGGGGGAGAGTTCCCCACCGATTTGTTGACATTCGAGTCAATTAAATTTGCTTTTGGAATTCTTGCCCACATATGTTTTGAATTTGTGCAGACGAAGAATGGTGTTTGGTATTTTGAAAGGAGTGGTTTGTGAGCCTTGCATTTAAAGTCAGTGGAACAAGATAGAGAGGGTTCGGTAGTTGTTCTGGAAATATTGCAGACTAAAGAAAAGAAAAAAGAAATGAATGCTGAATTAAAGTCAAGGAAAGATTAAAAAAAAAAATAAAAAAAAAATAAAAATTAAAAAAAAAATATATATATATATATATATATGTATATATATATATATATATATATATATATATATATATATATATATATATATATATATATATATATATATATTTATATACACATATATAAAGAGAAATAAAAAAGATCGGATGAATTTAACATAACAATTGTAATATAGTAGGGGATTTAAAGCACCGCGACCTTTCGATCTATTGTGCTCTTTTGTAATATAGTAATTGTAATATAATATAATTTCTTGTTTATATCAATTGATTTGTTTGGCTCATTATCCTTAAATCACTCTATACTTTATTTTATGGAGAACTTTAAAAACTGTAGAAAATTTCTACCCACTTTTCAATATTTATATCGCTCTCATTAAAATCTTATTAATTCCTTTTGAACTGCGAGTAATTCAAATGTTATGCCCTCTTCTGATCCCTTTGATTTCACTCCTACATTTACAGGTGCACACATTAATCCCGCCGTTACGATAGCATGCTGTGTCGTACGGGCGATATCGCCCATCCGGGCTGCGATGTACATAACAGCCCAATGCGGGGGTGGAATCGCCGGAGCAGCGCTGCTCTATGGGTGAGTGTCATTTTCTCCTTAAGCATGCATTTAAACGTTTTGATTTCACGTTGGAGTAGCGCTCAACAGTGAGGAATAATTAGAATTATATACATATATGGAAATTAATGACTAAACTATGCAGACAGCTGCGTTAGTTCTAGAAAGGACTCGGAAGTATATTTTTGTTTTGCTGAGGTACAAACTGAAGATATTGTGCAGTTGTAGATAGTTCAAGGTTTGAGTTGAAAGTTTAGTTGGTTGAAGCTTGGAGCGAATATGTGGTTTATTTTATAATTTTCAGTGATAGTGAAACTAATTTTGTGGAAAACAAATAAGAGCAACAACATTGGAAAAAATAAATAACCCGAAGAGGAGTAACTCCCACTAAATAACCCGAAGAGGAGTAACTCCCACTCCTACTAGATTGTTCCGACAAAAAAAAAACTCCCACTAAGACAAAGCATTGTATTTTGACACATGTTTTTTTTTTTATATGAGTTTTGTTGTTGATTTAAAATTGAGGCATCTAAGAAATCACAATAAAAAACCTTGGATATTAGGAACTCTGATTGTTGTTCCTTGAAGAGCACACAATTGGGTGGAGGTAAAGTTTGCCAGTGTACTCGCAATGCTAACAAAAACTTGTTTTCATTTCTAACAGCTCCAATGTTGAGAAAACTTAATTTTATAGCTCCCAATTAGTCGGGGGTTTAAATTCAAGTATTGAGTTTCTGATTTATTGTAGGAGTAGATAACAGAGATTATATATAGAATACATAGATATATACGTCATTTTATCTTGCTTAGCAGTTCTCATGAGAATTCAATAGGAACATATTAAGAGACCGATACCGAAACTCGACCTATGCGATTGTAGCAGAGCAAAACTTATTGAAAACTAAATATTTATATACAGTATTATTTATTTATTTATTTCAGGGAGTACTAGTACCGCGGCCCATAACGACCCATAGTACTAAGTAACTAATATATAGTAAATTTGGTTGTAATATTTAAGTGCCATATTAAAATTATTTCTTATTGAGGGTAGGTATGAAGACATTAATTGTTTAAGGATATAAGTGAAGGGTAACGGGAAGCAATTACACTACCTAGGACAGACATAGAATTATGAGGACAGCATCCATGATGTGCCGAACAATTTATCATTGGAAATAGACACACGGGTTATTGAATTATACCTTTATTTAATATTAGTAGAATTTTATCTAAGCTGGTACCTTGAAAAATGCTGAAACTGAATGGAATTGAGTCTATTAAATAAGGTGGAACCGAAGAACTATTCTAATATGAAATATGGATTAATAGCAAAGTACAAAAAGTAAAATCAAATGAGAATTTACAATATTTTTAAGAGAACTCTCCTAAAGTAACCTATAATCATAAACTGACTTGATGCATAAAGCAACAAAAAAAAAAAACTGGTAATAAAAGGATAATTGATATATGGATACTAGGACGACTTTATAATAAGCCTGTAAAAATTAAATGAGAATCAATTTGTTTTCAAAATCACACTTTACGACACAGTTTCCTTTTATCTCGATACCCTTAAACAAACTATATTCCAATTTTTATATCCCTTCAAAATAGGTATTTGTTTCAGCGATGACCGCGTCGTTGTGTGTGTGTGTGTGTGTATGTGTGGAGTGAAATTCCTAAGCAATTAATATCCTAATTCATGACTTATTCAGCTTTAATGAAAGATATTTTTTTTCTTCTGTTGTTTCTCATTTAAATGGTCAAATTAGTCTGAATAATATTCGTCGGTAATCATTTGCCCCTTTTCATAGTATTCGATGGGGATTATACTGCATGCATTGCATAAGGCTGTGGTCTTGACCCGCTAAAGATGCAGAGTGTGACGTACAGCAGAAACGGCAACAGAAACAGAATCCAGTACATGCGCAACATAAACTACAAAATTTAACGACAGAAAATGAGCGTTTGGCAACAGAACAGAATGTTAGATGGGAACAGTTAGCATTCTGCCTAACAAGTAGACAAACTTGGCCGGAATGAAATCGCGGCCGCGCAAAACTGCTGCTGAAATGAAATAGGCAGGATATTAAATATTTGACAGGAGTACTGTTTGCTTGGGAAACATGCAAGTAGACTTTATGACTTTTGTAGTTGCTGTGAAGTCGTCGAGGAAGAGGAAACAGTGGAACACCTCCTTTGTGCATGCATGGCTCTATATAGAAAAAGGTTCTCCACTCTTGGATTCGCATTTCTGGGCAGCATTGAAGCAAACCTGTTCCCGGATGAAGCTAACGAAAGTGGCTACTTTTATCTAATCCACATAATGGTTTAAGGAGGATCCGGAGATATAGAGGATAAAGTTCTAGTGGCCACAATGGGCCCTGAATAGGCCTAAGTGAGTCTTAGGACAGCCATATGACCTAACCTAACCTAACCTAACTGAACTTGTTATAATGACATAAGCACCTTCTCTTTAGGACTAGTTATAGCAGTACTCTTAAAGTAGCTTACGTAATTTTTCCACACTTCATGCAATAGTTTCACTTCTGATAAAAGGTTCTTTTCGAGTATCTCTCTGATATTATTCAGGAGAGCTCTTAGAAACTACGTGGTGACTCTACTCTAATACTACTTCTACTTGTAGTCTTTCGGTTTCATAAAAAAGACAATATAAATACCACCATATTTCGATCTTATACTGTTGTTTGGAAACTGACACTGACTGAAGCAGTGGCATTGTGCAATTTCAGTCGCGTCATCACTTCGAAGTTTTCCGTCAGAAGCTGACAATGTTACTCTCGTACTTGCATAGCAAATGAAGAAATGATTCAGCAAATGTCTGCAAAGCATAAAAAGTGTCACAATAATTAACTGAATTTCAGTTTCCTTTTCCATCTTGGCCGAACAGAAAAACAGTTTTATTATTTTTAACCACCACATACAAGCGCATCAGATTCTTGACGTTGATAACCGCAGGAAAAGTATTTAATCCTTTGTTCATTCGTGTATGTGGCGGCCGCCTCAGCTCTGTGCGTAACCACTGCATCACAACAGAAGTTCCTCCATGGTTGTTTTTCGGCGGCATTGGGGCGCATTCTTTCAGTTTTTTTTTTTTTTATATATTTTTCAAAATTTTTGTTCCTTTTTTATGTACAGAAATGAAATTAGTGACTGCAAGAGCGGCGAAAGCTGTTTGGCAGATGTGGCGTGCCAAATATTTGCAAGTGTGCTGTTTAAACAGTGTGTGTCAGTTTCAGCCCCCACTCCTAACTTGGAGCAGGTCCCGTCAAGAGTTTGCGTGTGAGTGTGTCCACTTTTTGTGCTGTTTGCGAATTCCAAGTGGTGACATTTTTCTGCAGAACTTTTGTTTTAATTTGAACTCTTCCGTTTAAATGATAAGGGTGTAATTACGATGAAATGTGTGCCACACTGCAACTTTGGGGGTCCTTAGATTGTCGGGAACCCAACTTAGTGGTACTTGTGTATATAAATCAAAGAAATGCTGAATTCATAGGCTGCGCACACAAATTCGATAACATTTCCGCTTGCTTTACACTCATTGTCCTTATTCGCATTGGTGTTCATTGAACGCTCAAATCAGAAAGTGTCGTTCCGATTGTACAAAAATTTCATTATTCATTAGCAGCGGCTGCAAATCGTGTCGTTAAGCGCAGGAGGTTGGCAAGCAGGTAGCGAGGCTTTAGTCTAAACCTGTCCTTTATGGGCATAGCAAATGTCTTTTGTATGCTAGTTCTGAGCTGCATCCTGCTTGGCTATTCCAAATACCTGCGCTATTCCACACACCTACGAAAACCAGCTCACACACACACACACACACACAGCTCATATTCCAACTCATAGAAAACATCTGCGCTAGGAGCTACGAGCATCGCAATCTGACGAATTGCTCAGATTTATAGTAATAATTTTCCTCGTTTGTTCTGCGGAAAAAAGAAATATGTAGGAGCATGTGCATTTTAACAGCGGTACAGTCGCTTATTCTTGTCTAGGAAGGATAAGCGGCAGTGTGTGTACATAGCGTTGTCAATTTTTCAAGGATAATGAACAAAAAAAGACGCCAACAAAGAGAAAAAAATCCCTGTTGTTTGTGCCTGCTGCCTGTGCCTGTGCCTGTCGCCTGTCGCGTTTGTATTTGTGGAGGTGTACGACTATTGGAGGGATCTCTTGCCATTTACGCAGGAGTAACAAACCGGCACGCACAAGCGGCGTATTGCGCAGGATACGCTACCTACTTGCACACACACGAGGACGTACCCAAGTTGTGTGCGTGTACTTTTCAGTGCATCGCTCTGACTTAAGCAATCGCGTTGCTACTCTGTTGAGGAGAAATTGAAAACATTTTTCTGAAAGAAGCCTCGCTTAGCCTTATAAAACGTTTCCTTTTCAAGCCGTCCACCAGTGAGTGCGCTTGAAGTGTGTGGATGGATTGTCTGTTCAACATCTGTTCCGATTTAAAAGCGAGATTTTTTTGTGTGTTTTCGTATTTTATGTTTTATGCATTTTTTGTTGCCAGTCACGTTCCGATAACCACACCACACCACTCCACACTTCCAGCGATCGCCAGCTGCCCTTTCTTATTACAAATAAGAAGAAACGATTTTTTCAGATTTATCTGCTTCAGTTATAAGAAATCGATATTGCAGATAGTCCTCCGAATTTGACTGACTACCTGATTGATTTCTACGTTTCACAGATGTTCGTTTTTAAAAACTGCCCGGTATCAATCAGACAAATATTAATTGGCTTCGAGGCCGAGAAATTAATTAAAAAAGATAAAAAATTAGGAGAGTTTAAAGGGTTTCTTTTATGAAAGGGAGTATATTTGAAATGGAAAATTACTGAAGCGATATATCAGCAGGCATACATAGTTGATAGGCTGCAAATTAGTATAGAGTTCCATGTCTTGAGGCAAGTTCGTTAAACGCAATTAAACTAAATGATAGAGTATTGGATAATTTGATACAAGTGGAGAGTTAGAATTAGAATTACACATGGCCACCTTGGAAACCAACGATGAAAGTGTTGGAATACGAATGTTCTATGCACATTGAACCAAGACATTATAGTTGACTAGATTTATTGTTGGTGGAGTCACTGACTACTTAGGGACTAGGGTACTTGCTTTTTGGGCGTCTGAGAATCAAAATTTGATTCGAAATTTTGGGATTCAAAGAGTTTATTATGTCAGCACTTCGGTTTTCATACTGCGATTCAATAATAAATAAACAATTACACTTCATGAATTTTTGTATAGATCGCTATTTGGAATAATATAGTATTAGCTATTATATGAGTATGCGGCAGTCGAGACTACTCATTGATCCTGAACACATCAGGGTAGATGCTTCTTTAAACCTCAGCAGAAATGATATTAGACTCTATACTGCACTTTTAACAGGACACTGTAGACTAAATTACCATCTGAAAAAAATAGGCGTGGTAGAAGACGATTCCTGTCGACTCTGTCAAGAGGAGGAGGAAACAGCAGAACATATTCTATGCACTTGCCCAGCGGTGGCAATCACCTAGTTGAAATTAAGCCCACAGCAGTTACGAGATTTATAAATAGTCTAGCACTGTTTTAGTTGGGTACGAGGCTGCACAATAGATCTCTTAGGTCGCGGTGTTCTTTTAGCCTGTTAATAATAATAATAATAATAATAATAAAAATAATAATAATAATAATAATATGTAATATATAATCTGGAGATAGTTGTTTATACCGGTTCTGTTTCTGTTGACTGTAAGGTACAAAACACTGATTCGAGACCAAATGGTTGGTTGGTTAAAGTGGTTGATACATATCCGACCGATACGTCTCACAATTAGCGATATAGCGCCGTTTTGATACCACTTCCTCACCGAGTAACGGGATTATGATAGATGTTAAACCAATCCCGCAGAGTTTCGGTAACATAGTAATTTCTTCGGACTGACTTCTGAGCAGTCCGATAGGTCATCAAGAACGCCCCCAGACACGTTTACAGTGTCTTCGCCAAGGACAGACATTCGCAAAGGTAATGGAAGAGTGTTTCTGTATGGGTTAAGTCCCCACAGCTTCTGCAGTGGTTGTTAACAGTCTCTTTCCATGAATACCCAGTGTACACTGCTGTGAGCCTTGCCATTTCTGTGCGATCCTTATTAATTAACTCGGGTGTTCTACCCGCATTATATGCGGGCCATGTCGCGCGTGAGATTTGACAGGATGTTAACAGCCTCCACCTTCTATTTGCTAGCCGAAGACATTGCAGGTACGCGTCTCTCCTCACGAAGTAGTGTAGTTCAGGAAGCTTTTAATATCATCGAAGTTCTAATTGTATGTAGAATTGTTGGAAACGAACTTGTTATTTGGATATTGTACATGGCCGGACATTCGGATTATGCTAATTTTGGGTTTAATATAAGAAATAACGGATGTGATAAGTTTGGATAAGGGGCCAGAACAGTTGGAATTGATTCTTAGTGAGGCTTCTAAAATAAGATAATATAAATAATAGCAGAGAAATTGGGTAATACGCATATTTTTGAAACGAGCGTTCTGCGATAATAGCAGTGTTTCTTTCAACGCGAGTGTGAATAAAACGCTACCCGTCGCTTAATAGTCTTACATTTGGCAGCATTGGTTTTGACATTTAAAATGCTTTGACATACTCATTTGTAAACAAATTTTAAAGCGGAAAAGGAAAAATTGAAAATGGCAAATTCTCAGCAAGCGTTGGTAATTTAACTTTAAATGTGTACATATTAATACACGATAATATACTATATATTTTATATAATTAGAACTTTTTATATAATTAGTGGGGTTAATTCTTGGTTTACTCTTTTTCTCGTTCACAATAGAGAACAAAAATATCCTTGGCAGCACTTCTGTTTGCGGCGCTAAACCATAAGCGGATACAAGCACCTTAGTCTTAACTAAGCGGTCCATATGTATAGATAAGCGGGCGTTTTATTCGCACTCGTGTTGAAAGAAACACAGATAATGTTGTACTGGACATAGTGGTACTTTTTGTATATATCGTCTGATATAGGGGAATAAAGGAAAGAGTTGTTTTTTTTTGCATGACTTGATACGTAATTTGAGGTGAAGCAATACCTGAGGTACATAAATAATCAGAACGGCAGCCATATTGCATTGGAGATGCATGTCAAATTACTATGATTGAGACGTCTTTGCATGTGCTGACACAATATCCGGCTTTCATGTACACCCGCAGAAAATACTTGGGATTCTTCCAAGGCTCTGCCAGTGATGTGAAACCACTGAAGCCAAAACTTGTCATTACGTTTATCCAGAGGATAGGACTCAAAGATGTACTTTGAACCTCTGATGGGGCACAATAGATCGAAAGGTTGTGTTGCTTTAAATCCGCTACACAATAATGAATGGATGAACTATTTAAATTTGTATATATTGAATTGAAAAAACACGTTCTTAGAAAGGTTTTCCACCTCTGCATCACCCCATACTCGTACAATCGACTCTTCAAAATTTAATTATTTTGCAACCATCAACAAACGGATGACGTGGTTCTAGTAATTATCAATGGACTATTTGATGGTGACATGTGAACAAAATAATGGAAATAGTCTTCTAGAATATAGAAATTTTTCGTTTTTCACTCACAAGTGAATTAACCGTTCTTTGAAAACTAAAGAAAACCATGAATTTTTGGTAGCATAGAGACCGAATTTCGTTATTTCTTCATTCTTTTACCGCCTTGTAGAATAATTATACTATCGGCTTATACAACTAACAGATTGTTGTTTCGAAATTGTGCTATCTGGACCTTCAACTCCCTATAAAAACAAAGTAATTGTGCTACAATTTTAACACAACACAAGTTAATGTCACCAAATTAGTATGTTCCGAGTTTATTTTATGGGTGTATCCCAAATAACCTGCCAATTCAGTAGCATCCTTATCATCATTACTCAGCAATTATACTTCATAATACCTAATTTATTTATGTATAATATTGATTAGACCTTTCTCTCAATTTGCGTTGTATCATGCATAAAAAATGATCGCCTTGCCAGTGGATTCATCTGTGTTTGTACAATTCTGTCTGTAAAATTCTAGTTAATTAATTTCCTACTTCCACTTGACCGCATTTTGCGAATTGACAAAAGTGTGAAAAATTAAAATTTTCCACGCGTTCTTATTTTAATGGCTTCATACATAAATTGCTGTGAAATGTTAATGGATGTATTAAGAGGGTGCCTTCGATTGAGCGCACAAGGCTGTGCCCCAGTCGCATGGAATCGTAGTTGCATTGAAAATGCCATCCTCAAATTAGTACAAAATTCCCAACATTTTGGAACATATTTTTGCAAATAGTCCATTTTAATTAAACTTGCGAGAAAAATTATATTTTTGAAGTGCTCCATGGTAATTTAACACCACTGCGTTGCAAGTAGCAAGTGGCAAGTGGCAGGCAGCTGCTGCGTAGAGTTGTTGAACTTCCACTGTCGCCGATGGTTTGTGTCGCATATTTATCTTCGCTCTTTGCAGGCTTGCATGGCTGCATTTCGATCGCTGTTTTTTCGACACATTTTCAAAGCGGAAAATACGCGTGCACATGCGCAGCTACGAGCTCAAAATGTCTCTCATATTGTTTTTATATATTTTTTTAAGTGGAATCTTTTAAATTATGCTGACGTTGAAGCGCAAGTATTTATATAAAATATACTCGAGTACCCGCAGTTTGGAGTTTTCTTATACTTTTCAAGTAGTTTCGGATGTGCAGCATTGAATCGTTCTACTATAGTATACACTGCTTTGTGGTGAAGTAACTCACAGCATTCTAAGAGCAATTGCTTAAAACAATATTACAATGGAGGAGGCAATATTATATACTTTGAGCGTACTTAAGGGATTATTTAACTTCAAATCGTGAACACAGACTTAAATACAAGACACCCATTATGAAAAGTGGACCCATATAAGATACAACATGATATACATATATATATATATAGAGGATATAAGAAAAGATATGATATGATGTCCCAAAAGAATCTGAGGGCATATTCGAGTACTAACTTTGGATCCTATTCACTAAATTGTAGTCTTAATTAGAAAGGGTACAAATATTATTTTTATTGCTTGAAAAACAATAACTTAATTATTATTTTACATTGTAAGGGAGGCACTAGTTGCCAGGGCCTTCAGCTCGATAATGGCAAGAATTTAGAAATGTTCTTCGTTCGCTCACACTTATTCCACAATGCATTACTTGTGTGTTATACCCTGCCCAATTTAGTTGGATGTTCCTCATTTTGGTTTTATTACTATAAAATTCACTTTGGGAAAAAACTGCAACATTGTGCCAAGTTAATTTATAAGAAACTAAACAACAATTGATGCTGTTCATAAGTGGTGCAAGTTACCCTAATCAAAATAGTCTATCCAAGAGTATTAAACCTATTGAAATAAAAATTGTATCTACGATGATTGAGTAACAATAAAAATGAGTTCCTGAATGATCTTTTGGCTTTTTTTATATATCCCATTTGGAATCTTTTCAGCACTTTTAGCGAAACGGACCTACGAGTAAGACTGATAACTAACTTTCGACATGGACATATACCACTCAAATAATATAAGAAGGAATGTCCTCTGTGTGTGGTGGACAACAGGTCATATATTTTCCTGTTGTATTGTTTGAGTGGTATATGTCCATATCGAAAGTTAGTTATCAGTCTCAAGTCCGTTTCGCTAAACGTGCTGAAAAGATTCCAAATAAGAGTTTGGAGAAGTTTAAGAACATAGACAAGCTCCCAAGTATGATAACCAAATATTTCTATAAATGATCAACATATGACTGGGATTAAAATCCAGAGAATCACAACACAACAAAAGCGGAACGATTGAACACCATTCATGGAATTAAAGAAAAACATTGTAAACATTGCAGAAGGTGATATCTATGTCTAATGACATAGAAAATCTTCACAAGAAATTGTAAACTTTATAGAATATACCCTAAAAAGTTAGTGTTGGTCAGGCTTATTTAGTCTGTCCACTAAAAAAGTACTGTACTATGACACCACTGAAATGTAATAAAAAAGAGAGAGCAACTTAACGAAACAAATTATGGGTAATAATGAGACACAGTAGTTTGGAGTGTGGTGGAATGAGACTGTACCTGGACACAATCAGTTAACCACCTGAAGTTAGCGTAGTTGTCTGGATGAACAGATTACAACAGCTGAAGGCCCAGGTTCGATTCCTGGGAGGGTTCATAGTTGGTTTGCTATTGATTTCTGAGACATGATAAATGCTTGGGGAAAAATAGCCTTTCATTGAAAGATCTCTGATGAGGACAAGTGGCGTGTCCGAAATAGGTGTAAGATCTGTTTCAATAATTCTCCTTTTGAAAATTATTACAGTGGCATAACCACACATTTGCATCTACCGTGTGCAACTTGTCTCCCAATAAGTTCGAGAGAAATAATCTTAATGAAAAGCATTGTATACTTAAAAACCGTAGAATCTTTTAAGATCTATTTCAGTTGGGAAACTGTTTTGTTTTTTTCATTTTGAATCATGGTTCTAGTTATTTCGTAGTCCATATGTCTGGGATAAGAAACATTTCGATATATATAATTCACTATTAATCTCTTGTTTAGAAGGTTTTGCTGATTTGTTATTACTTCCACATTGAGAGTACTGTAATTAATGATCGTTTCCCTCGTCTCAGACCAACCTAAGAATTAATATTCCTGGAAGCGGAGATATAAAATAAGTGTGTCTCTTCCCAGCAAATGCCAGTTTGCCCGAAAGTGCCTTTTCTGATACAATTAAATTTGTGCAAGCATAAAAATCATGCCGCGCGCACGTACCAACCAACGTCCTTTGAAGCATATAAAATTGTTTTTTTTTTTACTAATCCTCATAAAGACAATGTCCACAGCCCGGCATAATTAGCCATGTCTGGTGTTCTTCTGTGTATGCCAAGCGGCCGCGATTTTGTTTGACTGCTCTGTGCATATTTGGCGTCTGCTCTGTCCCCAGGCCCGGCCTCGGCGCTCGTCACTTTGAATAAAATGGGTTGAGAGTTGAACATTTTGTTATTATTTATATTTCATCGCGTTTCGGTTCGGTTCGGTTCGGTCCGGCTGGGTACGACTTTCGCAGGCGGCTGCACATGCTCATTGTGTGGACAAGACGCAGGCTTAAGAAGCGGACACAATTATTGCTGCAGTGATGCGACGTGCCATTGGCGTGAAACTTGAACACGTGTCTGTATTTTGAATTCGGAATTCAGGTTTTCCTTTATTCGTTTCGGACATCTGAAACAGCGCAAGGAAGAAACGAGTTAAATGCTTGAAAGGAACAAAGAAAAACACCACCTGCTCTTTTAAATTGCCTTTGTGTTTCTGGCGAAAGAGGTATGTGCTCATTACAGATACATTTCAACTATTTTACATTAAAGGCACGCATGCGCAACTTCCACAACGCCGCACACGCATTTAAAAAGGAAGACTTTTTTATGATCATTCCAAGGTATTTAATTAATTTGAATAGTAGGTAATCTCTACAACTATGTAAGGACTATATGGACTCTTGGAGATAGTGGGTTCATTGCTTGTTAGTATTGAATTCGTAATTATGTGTTTATCAGCTAATGGATCGCATATATCCTATGGAAATAAAAGACACTCTCCGATCATTTCACACTTCTATTTTTATTACTGAGGTCGGCTGTAATCCAAGAAGTAAGAATTATATTATTATATTATATTATATTATAAAGTAAAAATCTTACGAAAAATATTTGGATCGGGGACTAAAGGCGTAGGTGTATACCGTATGGGATCCACTAGCGAACTGCTTCAAGCCTTTGAATTAGATAATTTATGGATAAGAAACACTGAATGAGCCGTGATATTATTATGGGTATCTAAATACACATGCAAAAGCCTTATAACAGTTGTTAAATAGGTGAAAATACTAAATTGATTGGTATTGAAAAGGGTAAAAAGTAGCTGATGAGGATAAACATCACCAAACACCAATTCTTTATGGTTTAAATATTCGTAGAAGGCAGCCTTAAGAAATGTTCTGTACAGAAACAAATCCAAGCTCAGTTAAAAATACTCTAAGAAAACCATGAGTTACTGATTTCATGAGACCAGAAAACTTTGTAAAGCACAGCTCAATAAGGGTGGAAGAAAGAGAAGTCCTTGCACACTCTCTGAACTAGACATAATTTACTCGAACTAATGGCTTTACCTTCAAAATAAATGCGTTCATTAACGTTTCTTTATAGTAAATATATTCAGGCAAATTTTAACCGTTTAAAACTAGTATTTCTTCCAGTAGAATCTTTCATCTATATTGCATCGATATTTTCAGCATACGGCTTAAGGTGTAAGCCCGCATATAGAGGACCCTGTACTTGAAGCAGGGCACACGAAAGTATAAGATTGATTTGTAGTTTGCATTCCACACGCATTGTCTTCCTTTATCATTTAATTTGCTCATTTTGCGGTTAAGAATCCTTTGATGTCAGTTGGCTTCAAGATTTTAATCTATTGAATTGAATTTACTTCCGCCACAACAGCGACGACGACGTCGACGATGACTACAACAATAACACTACCACCACCACCACCACCACCAACAACAACTGCAACCGAAACCAAAACGCTTTTCTCTTTTACGTAATTTGTATGCCCGAAATTTTGGTTGTTCCTGCTCGTATGCACAGAAGCAAAAAGTAAAAAAAATATATAAAAATGAAATTGTAAGGAGAGGAACATGAGGCAATGACTTCTTAACAAGTTAACTCCTTAGCTGGTCATGTATACCCATGTGAGATCTCTGCAAAGAAAAAAGTTCCAGATCCTGTATCCATGCGCTCCCATTAAATGCTGCGTTCTGTTGTTTTCGTGTGCGTGGATGTGTGCTTAGGTATATGCGAGTATGTGTTTATTTGTTGGTTTGGCGGTATCTGCTGATATCCTGTTACACATTCGACTACCCTACCAGAACAGGTGGTCCAGCGAATCACATGTCAATCTCTTGTTTCTACGGCTACAACTGGGGAGAAGGAATTTTATTTAAACGCGTTTTTTGTTTTTGTTTTTTCTCCTTCTCAACTTTAAGTGTTTATATAGGTTGAGCGTAGTAGAACAATGTTTTACCCTGCAGCTTTTGTACACACTTTTGCGAATCCCTTTTGGACCTGACCGTAGCCCAAATGAGCTCATGATGACTTTGCTTCCTTTCCTTTTAGCTGTGTTCATTTATGTTTTGTTCTGAAGTGCTTTTTATCGCCGTGTTGCTCCAAAGAGTGGCGCTGAAAAGAATGGTCGAAACAATTTCGATGCGGCAATTGAAAAAAATATTTTACTCCACTTACAATTCTTAATTTTTAGCTTTACCGCAAAGCGAAATAGGTCGATCGAAAGTTGTTCACAGAGGCACATAAGCAAAACTGAGCTTGCGGAAGTGCCTTTCAAACATTTAAATATATGCTTGTGCTAGGACTAAAATATTATATCCCGTCATGTAGAAGCGTACGGGTGTTGAGAGAAAATAAATCATTTACAGCTCCTTCATTTTCGCCAGGTACTCAGTAGGATGATATCTGAGAAACTACTTCGTTGGCAGTTTATTTGGTCAGTGTTAGTAGGGTTGCGACGAGAGACCAGGAACCTATGATACGAGCAGCTTCCACATCAATTAAACCTAACGTATACCTAATAGGTATTACCTATACATCAAATAAAACCTAATCAAACAAGTAGGAGCTGAGGAAGGTGTGTTTGAGGATGGTTGCTGTTATTGTTGTTTGTATGAAGTTAACTTACACATATGGTACAAATTGGAACATGTTTCAAACTAAACTTTTATTCAGTACAACTTTAATATTAGCGAAAATAACAGAAAGAGTTTTCACGAAGCGTTATAAGTGTCCTAACCTGTTAAAGTTGTAACATGCTATAACTCCTGAAAAATTTTGTGTATCCTGTTTTAAGTTTCGTGCACTCTGAGGGGTGATAATTGTGATAACTCGTTAGTAGAGATGCCAGTATTGACTACTTTGCAGTACTGGTACGTCGTCGTTAATTTGATTATCAGTATTCGTTACTTTCGTATCGTTACTTTCGGATCGTTCCTTTCGCATCGTTCCTTTCGCAACGTGCCTTGCGTACGTATTCACTATAGAGTACGGATAGTGCGGAACAGTGCGACCAGAATTAGAATAAGTGTGGCCATAATTATCAAGTAATTCTTGGCTAATTTATGTATATGGGAAAATTATGTACTTGAATAGTGGAAGAGACAAATATTTTAATATTTGTCTCTTCCACCATTCAAGTCCATACTTTTTTTCTCTCTCTCAAAGTTCTTTTCACTGCTAAAAGCATTTCTTTTAAATCTTGCTTAAAAAAATGATGCTTTGGTTTAGCACTTTACGATACAGAGTAACTTTACGAAAAACGTAACGAATACTATTTTTGATCAGTATTCGGTACTGAAATATTTCTTGAGTAACAAATACTGAAGTAGCGGATACTCATATTTCTGACCCCTCTACTCGTTAGAAATGACTAATACTTCGAAAAGCTGACCTTTCTGAAACGCAAAATAACATTTTGAACGGGAGCAACGACACCAATTAAAAATATCTCAACAGAAGCCGCTCTATTCTTATCTAAAAAGTAGTAAAATACGTTAATATCGCTTTACACTGCAAACGTTCACAAAAAAGAACTCCATTGTTGCAAGATTCTATAGTTCGGTAGAGACCGTGCGTTACATCTATCTCCGATCTGTATAAAACCTGAATTTCATGTAAATTGGACCCTTAGAAGAGTATCCCTGGTAAACAAATGAATGCGATATCCGAGAGAATATACTTCCAACCATATTTTCAATACGCTATTCCTACACGAAGGAGAGAATTTTAAGGCCACCGTCTCAGCTCTTCACCGTCACAGCTTTTGCAGTTATTAACGAGAACTAAGTGCGTATCATCTTTGGACTTGCACAACTTCTCAGTTTTCACAACAGAAGCAGTGGTGCTATTATAGGCACAAGCATATAGTGTACAGTTTCTGATATGTTGAAACAGACAGTCTTGCGTCAAGGCTGTTATCTCCCTGTCTAACTCCAAACAGACTATTGTCGCTATCAGAGACATATAATATAACATACATATAATATAATAACAAGTCCTAACAAAATTAAAGTTACGTGCTAATGAGCTGGCAGACTGCACGGTCAAGGATATGTGTATTATATCTACGCTAAACAAGTCAACATTTGACCAAAATGACATAAATAATTTTATTAGAAAAAGGCGCCACATAAACGACGGTAAAATGTGGTCCACCATTCCTCAATCATTAATCCGGACTGGTGTAAACTATGTGTACGAGTATATCCTTAGAAGCCTTTAAAATTAACAAATTCTAAACATTCGCCAAGATATAAATCTTAAATTTGTCTAAAACATAATTGAAAAACCAGCAAATTAGGACAGAAGCGAGTCCATTCCTGCTTCATCTTATCGTCTGGGTACCGATTGTTACGTCAAATAGAATGTGAGAAGCCAGAATAGATTGGAACTAACGCATTATTATGACTATAATTATATCTTACACTATACTTAATTATATCTGCAAGAGCTGGGGGAATTCAGTACTAGCAACTAAGACCTTCGATTAGAAGAGAAAAAGGTTTAGAAAGAGGCATTTTGAGACCATGCTCTGAGCAGGATTAGCACCGTGAGACTAGACACTGTGAGACTTGCATGCTTTCCACTAGACGAAGGACGCCGGCTGGAATTATAGTACAGCTAAAGTTAGTTAAAGGTTGTAGGTCATTTTTCAAATATTTGTTTTTACTCGAACTTTTGATCTTTACCCAAGCGAAACGTTGGCTTGCTTAATGCCGGACAGCCAAAATAGCTTCTCTCGTCCACGGCTCTTACAATTATGTGGTAAATGTATAAATTATAAGCATGATAATCATTCCTGGATTAATGCAGAATCGTTTTCATCTATTTTATTCAATTTAACGTATAAAAAAAGAGTCAGATATCTCTGTATCTCTCCAATATATCCATCTCTTCCTCTGCAGTGTTAATAAGGCTCTCACGCTTGAATGCCAGACCTGCACCCCCTTCGCCGACACAGCATAGCAATTAAAGACTCATAGGCTTCTGTGATGTACAGGCAAAGGTCGTTGTTACAAATCCCGCTGATGATTTAACGCAATCATTTTTACTTGACCCGCGCATATCGCGCCGACCTGTGCCGGCTTCCTTGTTGGATGCGGGAAGCATTACGCGCAACGACACCGCGACCGCATTTAACCTCACATTTTATTGTGCGAAGGTAGAAAAAGGCAAAAAAACGAAAGAGTTGCGCGTTGTTTTGGGTTAGAAAAGCGAGTATTTGCACCCTTTTCACCGAGTTTTCTTTTCATTCGATTTTTTTCCGTTTTTCGCAATTTGTTTGTTTGTCATTGAAATGGTTGCGGCTGCTTAACGTTCATAAAATCCTTTTTACTTCATTTTTAGTGTATTTGTTAGATTGTTTGATATTTATGAGCATTACATTTGAGGCTGCAGCGCAGTTGAGGTAATGCTGCAAATTTATGAGAGGTTTTTGTAGTTGTTGTTGTTGCGTTGGTATGTAGTGAGCTGAGGTTATGGCAAAAGCTGCCCTTGCCTGGGGTAAAGATTAGGCTTGCAGAGAAAGTACGTGTGCGCCTTTATGAGCTCGGCGGAAGTACGGGTGAATAGTAAAAAATGAAACCACTCCCAATAGATAAATAAATAAAAAGTTGGTGTTTGTGGTTGCACAAGCAGCAGGGGGAGTGGCGGCCAAAGGGTTGCAAATACGAAATTGCATATTGCTAAATGCAAACACCAAAGGGCTGAGTGAGTGTGACAAAGTTTCGTAACAAATGTTGCAGATAAACTTCTCAAGTGAACTTGGTTGGCTGCACTAAAGTGCTGGTGTATGCGTGTATGTGTGCGAGTGTACTTCTGTATGTGACTTAATCAAATCAAGGATGAGGTAGGCTGCGTTGTGGTCTGTGCCAAATGCTGTTCTTGAAGTTGTCGTTGACACGCTTTCAATTTTTCGTTTTCCAGTGCATTTCCATTGTTTGTTGTGGTTTTTTTGTTCCCGTTTATTTTGCAAAAAAAACATGTGCACATACTATATTTGCCATTTGGCTGATTAGCCGTATTTATACAAAAGCAATATTGAATATTTTCTTAGGCCATGCGCAACTTTTCACAAAAAACATACTCAACTCCAGAAAAAAGGATAAACTCAAGATTTATCTCAGTTTATGAATTCTAAGAGCTGGAGTTTCTTCTTTTCACAAAATCCTCAAAGTGCGCGCAGCATGCCTCTGTGCAACACACTTTCACACAAACACGCTCCGTACATTTGCGCTTAATCCACACATATTCGCACTTATCTAGATGGTTCGTGTGCGAAAAGGATATGCTTAGCGCAAGTGTTCGTTGTGGTGTATTTGCAGTTGAGGTAAATATCTCAGGATTTTTCCTGGATCGCACATACACACGCACACTATTAAGGGAGCTTATGGGTTATTGTGTATGTGTGTAGGTGTGCGGTTGGTAGTGGTGACATGAAGTAAATATTTGTGTATGAAAATGACACGTGATATTAAAAAGGAAAATGTGGTCATGTTCAAATTCACACAAAACTATTAGAAATTCATAGTTTTATTTGCTTGTATGCAAAGCAAAGGAAATGGGAATTTTCCAAAGGCAAGGATTACAAGGTTTTATTTGTGTGATTTTTTTTTATACTTCATTCCATTGAAATTTATTAAAATGAACAATTTGCAAATATTTAATTGAAATTTTATTATGACATAACATTTGGAATAACTTACAGCCACATAACAGTTGGAGCAAGATGGGGACTACGTACTCGAGTCGTGCTCTGGGTCAACACGGCCATTGTCGAAACCAACCTGTTATACGGGTCGGCGGTAACTTCTCGAGCCTGTAACATCAAGCCCCTTGATAAAATCAGAAGATCCATTGGTCTACTGATCACTGGCGCTCTTCGTACCACACCTACGAAAGCTCTTTTTGCCAAGTTTCACTGGCTACCTTCGGGGCTCCTGGTTAAGCAGCAAGCCCAGTTGACAGACTCAACTCTCTTTCGCACTGGCGCTTAGCCCCATCGGACCATTCTGAATCAGAATTCACCTTTCACGGACTTTATCAATTATGTGTTGGTCTATCCCGATTTGAACCGGGAATTCGACCTCAGTTTTCCAAGCGGAAATGACTGGACTTCAAATGACATAATCGTCGGCGAAATGCTCGATGTCTATACCGATGGTTCTAGACTTGGGGTTAGAGTCGAAAGCGGTATCTTTTCCGAAAAACTGGACCTGAAAATCTCCCTTCATCTTCCTGACCATTGCAGCATTTTTCAGGCTGAGGTCATGGTCATTTATCACGCTGCTAAATAGATTCTGAACCGCGGCATCGGCGCAGTCGACTTTGCTGTCATCTCAGACACCCAAGCTGCTATTAAAGCTCTTTTTGGCTCAATGACCACCTCAAGACTTGTTCACGAATATCGAAAGTCTCTAAATGAGTTCTCAAGATACTCTCGGGTGCACCTTATCTCGGTTCCCAGACATAGCGACATCCCAGGCAACTGCGAGGCGGACGATTTTGCCAAGGCAGGCTCGTTCCTACACGAAATTCAGCCCTCCGTAAATGTCGATAGCCCACTAGGAACGCCAAACTTGATATCAAACAGAAGTACCTGGCTGATGCCTACAAATCCTGGGTCGACGAGGAATCTTGCCACACGGCTAGACTCATTTGGGCAAGAATGGACTAACACAGAACCAACCAACAATTTCGACTTGATCGCATATCTCTGTCGATAATTGTGTCGATTTTGAGCGGCCACCGCACACTGGAGAAAGCACGCAGATAGACTGGGTCTACCCTCAACCGATTTCTGCCAAGGCTGTGGTTCCGATGAGGAGGACGAGACGGTTCTCCACTTCTTATGTCCAGTCGCATTTACTCTCAATAGCAATCAATACAACAAAAAACACACCTGGTATTTCACAATGCAAAAATTTACAATGTTTTTCAATTTAAACACTATTAAATGATTATTTTTAATTTGTGCAGGTGTCTAGGAAACTAAGGAAAATTAGAATATATCTGGTCTACAAATATTGTGGTCATTTCTGACATAGAATCAGAAGTTATAGACAAAATCCATATACAAGAATGTGGAAGGGCTATCATGGTTCGGATGAGCTGCTACCAAATCAGCCACAAATATTTAGCGCATTTGATCTTGTAAACTTTCATGGGAATAGTTTCATAAAAGAAAAACTTGAAATTTGAGTATATATTATGGCATACTTAAGGTCCTCAACGCATATTTTTATGACCTCATTGAATCTCCTCAAGGATATTAAAGAATAACACTATAAAAGGTCATTATTGACACTGATTAAAGCTTTGATTAAAGCAAACCAGTTTTTCAAACTAAAGAGCTATTTTCCTTTCATTTTATATCCATATTTAGATCTCTTCGAGTCTAAGGCCTCTGTAGCTAGTACTGATTCCCCCAATACCTTGCACTCATAATTAATTATGGTGTAAGATTAATAATAATAATAATAATAATAATAATAATAATAGTACCTCAATAAATTGTTTGAATCTAGCAAGGAATCAAGATCAGAGAATGAGAAGCTTAGTACGTCTTTTTAGTGTATGTGGCTTCTTGTTACATGTCGGTTGGGTAAGAAACAAAGTTGGTATTTGTCGCACG
Source organism: Clusia tigrina (assembly GCA_920105625.2). Classification (NCBI taxonomy): domain Eukaryota; kingdom Metazoa; phylum Arthropoda; class Insecta; order Diptera; family Clusiidae; genus Clusia; species Clusia tigrina. The sequence continues at coordinate 35,602,018 of OV050033.1, read as the reverse complement.
GTGCAATGTTTTTGTAGCTACAGTCTAAGCTCCTTAATTAATGCCTTTATTTTCATGGTTAGCTTCTCTTGCCTATTTCTGGTGTGATCGCACAAACCCAACTTTTTGTCACACACTCGTCGTGGAAACACTTTTATCGCACCACCCAAGGCAAAGATGCTGCGCACAAAGTTAGAGCAACGGCGAAATTTTCTTCAATCAGATTCGCTACTGGTGACATCGCAACCGTAACATGGGAAAGTCCCAGTGCAAACAGTATTAAGTGTATTTTGAGCAGACTTTTCTTTTAATTATGCCTACATTTTCCACAAGTGAAACCTGTTACAATTTTCCTGAGTCTCTCATTGCTACTGAAAAGAGCAAAATTTACGCAGGCACACATGTCGCCGCACTGGCTGTGGCACCACCACTAGCAACGGCACCGGCATTGGCAACGGCACCGGCACTGGGACCGGCATCACAGCTTCCAACTCCTCTACGCCGCTCATAAACAACATGCATGCAAACAATAATTGCCAATTAAGGAAAGTTTTGCTGTTCCAATTTTTTACTGTGCAAAGTGGGTGACTCTGTGGACCGACCCGCCCGCCCTGCAGCTCACGACTGCGACTTTTGTCATCCGTTTGCCCACATCACAACCGACGCGGAAAGTGAAACCACTTTTATGCCCATAAATTTTAACATAAATTTGAATGCGGTTTTCCGCATGTGACATCTACAAAAGGAAAACATAAAAATAATATTCAAATAAAAATTAAGTGAAATAAATAAAAAGTAGCTAAGCACATAATTGAATTGATGCTGTTGCCTGCTTGCCTGTGTGCTGCTTGCCGGCTTGTCTGCGCCCTGGCCTCTGCACTGCCTGCCAACAACCCTCATGTCATAATTGGTGCATACTCGTGTTTGTTGGACCAGTGCTCACCGCATGTGTGAGAGTGCGGCAGGATTTCCAGCAAGCTTCATGCAGCATGCCAAAGTAATAAATACATGTGCCACAGTACTGGCAAGGCTCTAGTCCAAGATACTGCAACAAAAAATTGTGTGTAACTACGGAACAAATGTCATGAAATCCACATAAATATGAAAAACAAGGATTTAACGACTAGCAAAAGGATTATAACTTTTTCCAACACTTCAATTCATCAATTTAAATTGAATTTCAATCCGTACGTGTTGCAATATTTCACAAGAATTTCACTTCCCTGGGGGGTAACTCTTTTATTTAAATAAATCGCTTGAGCTTAGGATTGAGTACCTGAGTTTGGTTTTTGAATACTTAACGAATCAGAAATTGTTAGAGTACTGTAAAGGGTGCTGCCCCGATCTTATTTTCTTGATGAATATTGAATATGCCCATATGTACCTTGTCCTTAAAAAGGTAAAACAAAACAGTTATGAAAATGCATCCCAGTAAATTTACTTACGATGATGTATTTCGAAAGCCTAACAGCGAACGTTACAAGGCAATGAACCAGCTTCGAGTAGAGTATAATCTTCCCCTATATTAAGAACTTTTTTCCAAGACCTTTTTTCGAGTAGAGTATAAAAACTTTTTCCAATACTTTTAACGCGTCAGGAAATGTGAACACCCCAAGAAACATAATTGTAGTTTGTCTTTTTATTTCGGAAATGAAACATGTCCTATATTTAATGGAATATCAAAAACTATAGAAAAGATCGCAATCGTTAATGTTGGTAAACTATTGAGAATTTTTCATCCAAATATTCCAAATGTCCTTTCAATGATCGACGAATAGTTGCATACAAAGAATATTTTGGAAAACTAAGAGTTGAATGGAGAATAAGTAAATAGTTTCTTAATTTAAAGTGGAGGTCCCCGCTGCCATAGGCCCAGTTGCTTTACCAATCGTTAGTAACTTGTTGCAGTGCTTTCGCTCCTTCGATCAATCTATCCCCAGCTAGGATACATCGATATATCCGCCATGCCGCAGATCACATCTTCACTATGGTCTAGTTTTAGTTATATGTATACCGCTGCTTATTGCCAGACTATTAATCTCTCCATCAACAGCTCGAGGTATAATCTCGGTATATCAACTTGCTGTGTATATGTTGATGATATTTTGGCATGTATTCAAATAAAATTAGATTCTTTACCTTTGAAAGGTTTCAAACTAACTGCTGAAATATAAATCGTCTCTTTCACACCCACTTTGCCTGAATATCTTCTCCTACATCAAATTTTATAATCAGGTTAAATATTCTCTGTATTGTCATATTTCATATTTCTGTGTTTTGCCTGAAATTACCAAAAGTCTACCTATCTTATTCATCGTTGTAATACTTACGATGTTACGATTATATAGTCGCTTTAATTGAAACTTGTCCAAGCATCTTAGGTTAGGTAAGGTTAAACTGGCTGGCAGTGAAGGCCACACGTCGACCTGCAAGGTCCTTTGCGGTGCCAGATGGATATCCGTTCGAGAGGTGTAGTATAAATCGTTAAGCAGAGAGACGCTCTTAGCAAATCTTAAGAGCGAAACTGCCCCTAATTGTGCAACCTCTTCTAGTCCTTCAAACCAAGGGGCTCCCAGATAAGTTAGGGGCGTTCTCGATATTGCGGGGCATAAGTGGAGTAGATGCTCCAAAGTTTCTCTTGTGCCTTGCTCCCCACATTTCCTGCATGCATTGTTGTTTGAAAGCCCTTTCCTTTTAGCGTGTACCGCCGTTAGACAGTGACCTGTGAGTATTCCTACTAACGTTCTGCAATCCTTGCTCGGAAGTGCCTGTACCGATTTGGTCTGAGTTTCGTAGGGTTTGCTCATGAGCTCTGCGATTTTACATGTGGTAGTACTCCCCGTTCTTTCACCTTTCTCATCATGTCATCTTCAATACGGCTATTGGTCATTCTTAGAGGCATCAGTACGTTACTTACTTGCTCGTTTGGTAGTAAGATTCCGCTTTTTGCAATGGCATCCGCACTCTCGTTTCCTTTTATGTTCCTATGCCCTGACATCAGTAGATGCTGATTGGTAGTCAGTCTATCCATTGCTGCCTTGCATGGCAGAAAATTTCTGGAAGATGCACACCTTGAAGTTACAGCTTCGATCGCAGCCTGGCTATCTACGAGTATGTAGAAGCTTGTTGTGGAGTTCGTAGTTTCTGCTATGCAGGCGAGCCCTGCGGCTTTCCATACTGCATCGGAGCATCTTAAACTGGAACCGTTTGTACTTGTCTTTCCTAAGAACCTCTGATTTCTGATCTGATATCTTTGTATTATATATTATATATTTCCCCTAAATATGTTTGAATAATTAACATAATATAAAAAGGGGTTTTTGTCCACAGCACCCATACTCTAAAAATTTTCAAGTTGTTCTTTTCAAGTTTCCACATTTCAAGTGGCAGATAATATCCTTGAATGTGTCATAACCGTATTCTGGCTGCAGTATACTCCTATTAAGAGTTTAATTGTGCTTCCGCCCTCTTAAAAGCAACAAATACAAAAACTATCCTCTCTTATCCTTTCTGGCGCAATAAACGGGCACAAAAAAAAAATGATTAATTCCCCTTAAACGCGCATGAATCGACATTAATCAGAGCCACTTGTGAATTGCATACACAAAAGATGCCTGCTCGTACCCTTGCGCAGAAAATGTCCACTAAAAAACACATTTTTACCCAAAAAATAATGCACAAAACATAAGGGAAAAAAGTATGATAAATAATAATAAATCAAATATGCAAATAAGCCTCGCCCATAATCTGTCGGTAGCAGCGGAAATTAATAGGACCTGATTGTAACATTGTGCCCAAGTTGGGCAATTGACACGCGCAATCGATCAAAAATTTGCCATTCGTATGCGGTCCTTGCTGTTGTTGTTATAATAATAACAAATCGTAAAAAACGGAGAGGCCAAACAAATGAAAAGTAATCAAAGCATGCAAATATCGCCAATTCAATTGAACTGCACTGAAATGCGTGCAAAATAAAAAACGCATAAAGATAACAAATCACCCAGGATGCGCAGGAAGGACCCCAGCACACACCAATTGTCGAATACTAAACAACGTCAGAGTTCAGAAATTTGCATACGCCGAAGGATGCAAACAAAGCGCACGGAGTAGGCCAGTAATTGGCACATGCAAATTTCCATATTGATATTTGATGGCGGAAAATAATGAACCAGAACGAACCCATTGAAACACAGGAAACAGGAGGCTGGAGGCAGGGTGCAAGCATCGGAGTTGCGGATACGCGTAGCTTACCCAGTTTATTGCGGCCGCCTGCATCAACAGTACACGCAACAGAACGGAGCAAGGCAATCACACGACACTGCAGTACTTTAGCGTCACCGCGTCATGTGGTGTGCTCTGGCTGATTGACTGGCGGGACAGAATAAGTACTGCTAGAACACGCATGCCGCTTGCGCAAGGCCATTCGCTTTCAGGATAGCAAGTCAATTTGCAACAAATCACAGCTTTGTCGGAGCACTCGCACTAAGCCATAAGTTAAAACTTTGCGCCCCGGGCCAACACGAAGAGAAAGTGTCCAATATGCGTTAATTTATAACCACACACACTTCGGTCATGTCTGCGGGCAATTCTATGGTGCGGTCCATCACCTCCACCACTACGAAAACAACCCGCAACACGCCATGGCTAAGGGCAAAGCGGTGAAATGAGCTGTGCAAAAGCCGCTTTAAGGATTTAATTTCATTTAAGGACCTTAATTTCATTTTGTGCTAAACATACACGATGTGTCAGTGCAATTGCTTTGAATATGGTCAAATGTGGCATGGGAAACAACTTTAGCACATCCTTACAGGAGCATACGAATATTCCATTTTATTGACGTTTGTGGTTTCAATCATTTTCCCGTGCTTTGACTGTTGAACTTTCCGATTTTTGAGAGACAAATTATGTCCAAAAACCACAAGCTCAATCACCCCGACTCTGAATAAGAACTCACAGGATATTTGTTGTCTTTTCGGCATAATTTTGCATGGGTTTATGAGAGTTTATTGATGCTATACCTCAGAGCCCTCACAGTTCAAGAAAAAATAACTCTTTTTTCACTTTGTAAATGAGTAAAAAACTATCTTATTCTACAATGCAATTGTTAACTCTACCATTGAGGCAATCCAGAGAATGGATGGTGTACCAATCACACACTAATATTTATTATTACAACGACTGTTGTAGAATAGCAAAGACGAAGATGCAAACGAAAAGTATTTCATTTTCTCCGAGCTTGCCCTGATACTCCTACTTAAAGGGATTTTTGTAGTCATAGCTCGAACTCCCCTGAACATCCTTTTACAGAAATAATTAAAATTTATTCTTAATAAATAAGGAAGTAATATTTGACCAACAATCCCGATTTTCCATGATGTCCGTGTGGGTACCGTGAGACCCGTTTCGTTCTTGCTACTGTTGACAATTTGCGGCACTTTCAAGATTTCTACCACTTAATTACCCTGGGTTTTTGACCACCTTCCTTATTTGACCGCCCTCATCCGTTTCCAACTAATTTTTCGCTGCACCAATTTAACATCTTCGACGAAAAAGAGGTCCCGCTGGCATCAAATATTGGCGTAAAGATTGTAAAACTCATTACTGTACTTATCATTTCGCAGGAATCTGGCGATAGTTATCAGCTCTCTCCGATATGGGGTGGGGACTACTTTCTATTTCAATTACACTAAGACGACTTCTACTTACCATAAACTTTAGGTGCGTTTTACTGATTTTGGGAAGATAATTTTCGTACTAATCCAATTTGTTTCCTTCTTTACTTAATTATCTTTAATTTCAATATGTTTATTCATATTCTACAACTCGTCTCAATAATATTACAATAAGGCAGTGTATCTGTTGCGAGCTAATTAAAGTGTGTGAACGAATGAAATTGCCAGTGCACCACTCAATGTCACAGGCAAAAAAATATCCTTTCTTAGAATTTCTTGCACACTTTATAAGTAAAGCACGTATTCGCTCCCGACCATCCACTTGAACAGCGCTCACAAATGGCGGGGGATGGTGGGTGGATGGCGAGTGGATGGCGGATGCACAAGAACCGTATTGAATTTTTTATTTTGTTCTATTTGGGGCACTTTGCACTGCCACATCCGCATTCCCGCCCACTCTGCCTTGGAGGTCCTTGTTGTGCATTTGAATCGAAAGTGGCGAATTTTGCGTACATTAACATTTCAATTTTCACTTTCGCAACGAACTTCCGAGTCGAAAGCTACTCTCGTCATGGACATGCTGCCATGTACAAATATTCTTCACTCTTTTAAAAACTTAGCGAGTGAAACAAAGCAAATACAACAAAAAAGAAGCAAAAGGAGAAAAGGCATGATAAACGCTCGTGAAATTGCTGGAAACCACAAAGAAAATGAAGATATTTTGCTAAGTAAACACGCAATGCCGGGGAGCAGCTGCCACTATTGATGCTACGCTTCTTGCGGTAGTTGTTTGTTAGGCTGACTGGTGAGTGAAAGTTCAATAAAAACAAAGTCTCATCAGTCCGAACCGATTTACAGTACACCAGAGTATCCTATATTAAACAAAAGCAGTATTTAATTGCTTATAATATTATAGTGAAATTATGAAAAGAGTTTTTGTACGAACCCGTAAAAAACGCTTTTTTGATGTAAGCCAAAAAATGGAAATATTCACAGGCTTCCTTGCACGTGACAAAAGAAAAGGATCTAATAAAAGGTCACATATGGGTAAATTGCGCTCTAGTTTTTGTCAATACTTGTGCACCAGCTTTATTGCAGTAGGACCATTGATTTTAAGCCTAGATTGTTATACTATAATGACACTACAGATATACTACGAGTCTGATAGTATATATATAGGTGATGCACCTGTAAATAATTGTAACGTAAACTAAGCAAATTATTAATTGCTTTAAAATCTAAGCATTCCAATCCTACGAGTTTGCGGGTATGTTTAGGCATGAAAACACACTTCAATAAAGATTCAAATAAATGTGGAACACCTTTAAATATTCGAAAAGGAGATATCACAAAGCACAGACGCACCTTCAAAAGGAATGCCAAGAATTGCGTAATAAAGCAAATAAAGGTTGGAGATATTTTTCTGTTTTTAAATGCCTGGGTTGAACTCAGTTCATATTCATTTTCACTGAAAGAAATAATGTACATACTCGTATATACATGATAGGTAGATATAAGTATATATCTGGATAGGTCTCCTATGCATCTACACTATATAAAAGTCCCCTTAATGACATGAAACTTTCAGTTGATTTGCTGATGTTTAATAGTTACCCGAATAGTTCTTTCGTTATTTCCACCTCTTTGTCGCTCTTAGATATATCTGTATAATGTCTGATTTGTCAATTTGTTTTATATACTCCTAGTAAAAGTCTTGAGAAACCGCTTACTGCACGACTACCAAGTATTATATATTATTTTTAAGTCGAATGCATGTAATATATACACTAATAGTGTGATTAGAAGAAAACTAAGCGATGTCGCTATAATTAACGAACAGAGATAGAATCACATATACAACTTAGCGAGTTGAAACAATGCTTCCAAGTCCCATTTTTATGGTTTGAGCTGGTAGTTGGGCAGCCTCATCACCAAGTCACTTAGACCACCAGTTGGGTCCGTTGTGAGCCGTGGATGCAAGGCATGGTTACGCTTCCTCCAGATTGAACCAACCTATGCCTTTTATAAAGCGAAGAAGATTGTTAACACCTGAGTGGTATAGATTATCTATACTTGTTAAGAAGAGGGATCCTAGTAAACGTTCCCTATTTCTAGCAAAAGTTGGACATGTACAGAAGAAGTGCTGGGCCGTTTCCAGTTCCTCCTCGCTCCTGCGACAGAAATCATGCGTATACACTCCCATTATTCTTGCATGTTTTTAATTAGACAATACCGCGTGAGGGCTCCTATTATAGTCCTAATTTGTAGTCTATTAAGTCTAATGATACCCCATGAGAGCTCCTATTAGAGTTCTAATTTGTAGTCTATTAAGTCTAATGATATCCCGTGAGAGCTCCTATTATGGTCCTAATTTGTAGTCTATTGAGTCTAATGATATTCTTGGATAGACGCAGATTTAGCCTCGGCCATGTTTGCCTGGCGATTTCGCAGGTAGTGGCACAGATCCACCTTTGATTGGTAGAATTAATTAGTGTCTCCCTTATGAGAAGCTTACAAGTCGTGAGAGGTACAACCATATGCCTACTGACATTTGGCATACAAGTGCCGTTTCTCGCAAGTTTATCATCCTTGCAGTTCCCTGGTATATTTCTATGACCTGGCATCCAGCATAAATGGATGTGAAATTGTTTAGCCATCTCATTTAGAGATCGGCCACAGTATAATCTAAGAAACTCCTTGATATTATTTGGAATGCATCCAAAGCCCTTAGTGCAGCTTAGCTGTGTAATAAAATACAGATATCCTTACCGGTTTAATAACAAAATACAGATATCCTTACCTCGTTTATCCTCAACTAATTTACGGCTTCGTGAATAACGGTTATTTTCGCTTGAAAAACACTGCAGTGATCCATTAGTTTCATGGATTCACTGATTGAGGGCGTTTCGCAATAGAACTCTGATCCTACACCGGTAGTCATATTTGATCCGTCTGTGTATATCTGGAAGGGAATATCTAGTGATGGATCCCCTTCGATTCATTACTGTGTGGAAGGAATCATTACCCAAAAATTTCTTTCGAAACAAAGAGAAGAAGGAAGGTAATCAATATCACTGGGTATGTCCGTATAGGCTTTTAATATGGTCGCATGTCCATGTGGTTTGAGCAAGGAATAAGAATTATTATTAGAAGCATATAAAATTGTCCATCTTAACCAACAATTTGTTGCTTAAGCTTCCAGTTTTTTATAAAGTAGGCGAGCAACTCAGATCGTGGCTATTATCGTCGTACCTGAATCAAGTCACTAAAGGAGCAGTTAACTTCCAAGTCTGTGGAACACGATTGTACGATTTACCTCATAACTTAATCGATCACCTCACATAGTGGATTCCTACCTGACAGACTCTACACTGCAATACAATTTCCATAACTAAGAGTTAAGCTGAACCTTTGTAACACTTCTAAATTACAAAACAAACGCTTGAAGCAATTCAATATTAATTTTAAAAGATTTTACCCTAAAGTCCTCATAAATTAAATAAATGGCTTATCACTTATTTGCGTATGTCGCAGCACATCCCGTTGTAATCTTCTAAGTCGTTAATAGCCTGCATTTGTGGGAACGGAAATTGTCCCGCATCCAATCTGAAATTCGGACAATTGCAAGTAAAGCGGTTTATCTGCAGAAATTAGATCGAGCAAGTGAAATGTGCGGCAAGGACATGCAAATTGAAATAATTCAAATTGTTTGACGTTTAATCCGTTTTAATAATGCATCATTAACTTTTGATTGCGTTCACCACACACGCACTCGCACTCGCACGCAGCCAGCTGCACAAACAGAATTTAATTGGTATTGAGGCAGAGTGGAGGGGTGGCAGTCGAGCAGTCCAAATGGCAGCCGTAAATTGTGGAAAAATTCAATTTTAGATTTACATTTTACATACGAGGACGAGAGTACGTCCTCAAAATTCTATGCATATGTTGTGATTGTGGCCCATTAAAGAACACGAAATAACCAAATGATTTAAATTGCAGTTTCGATTTTGATTCTAATGTTCATTTATCTATGTTGGATTCTCTCAGTGGAACGTTGGTGCGTGCACCCTGGGTGCGCGGAGAAATCTCGCGTCCATCTCACAATTTCCACATGATTGCATTCGAATTGGGCGATTTGCGCTGTTCTTCCTCAGCATTGAACTGCAATATGTACACGAACATGAAAATTCTCCATTTTCTCTAGCAGCATTTTTATAAGTTTCGCCTTATTTGGGCGCGCTCGGTCTACCCCCTCAACCCTGACTGGAATAGAAAAGAAAAGCTGTCATTGAAGCATAAATGGCAGAGAACTTTGCCAAAATCGCATTTGCCAACTTTTGAAATTATTTAGCGAATATGCTTCATAAGAAGGACACAAACGCGGAGTCGGGCGAGAGGAGGGCGCCGCTCTAATGCATCAATATTTGTACAATAAACGCATTGTTGCGGAGCCTTGCACTGCTTTGGTTCCATATTTATGCAAAAACTTCTGCTATTTTACTGCTCATAAATGTGATTTAATTATAATTATTTAAATATCAAAAATTAAACTACACACAATTTGTTTATTTTCAAAATATACCAACTAAAAAACAGCACACATCCGGGGGGAAATCATTATGGTCGATGTTTATGTTTATGTTCACATTTTTTACTGTTCACACGACTAAACATTTAAATGAACTTTAAATGCTTTTTTCTACTATTCAATATGATTTCCTGTTGTCTTGTGTATGCGTGTTTCCAGAGTGTTGGAGTTATAATCCGTATTAGAGCTGGCTCTATTTTTAATTTAATCCGTTTTTTCAAAGATGGAGGAAGCAGACTCATATAATTAAATAAGTTTACACTATTCTCTAGGTCTAGTCTAATAGGAAATCATGCAAGAAGAATGGAAGTTTACACACATGATTTCTGCCGCTGCTGGAGGAACGAGGAGGAACTGGAAACGATGCAGCATCTCTTCTGTAAATGTCCACATTTTGCTAGAAATAGGGAACGTTAACTAGGATCCCACTTCTTAACAACTATAGATGGTCTATACCAGTAAGGTGTTGACAACCTTCTTCGCTTTGTGAAAGGCTCAGGTTGGTTCAATCAGGAGAGGGAAGCGCAGCCATGCCTCGCATCCGCGGCTCACAACAGACCCAACTGGTGGTCAAGGGGCATCACTGGTTTATTGGTGATGCGGCTGCCCAACCTTCCTACCTTACACTATTCTCATAGCTGTTATTGGGTAGATATAGAAAATATAGTCTTCTCTTGGTTTTGACATAAATTCGACATATTAAAAATTAAGCCCACAGCAGTTACGAGATTTATGAATGGGCTGGATTTGTTTTAGCTGGGTACGAGGCTGGCACAAAAGATCTCTCAGGTCGCAGTGCTCTTTTAGCCTATTAAATAATAATAATTCCACACCTAATTTTCCACGTACCTTCAGATTCAACTACACTACACTTAGTTGTATATTATTTTGTACTACGTATTGTATGTGGGTTTTATATGGACCAACCTCAAAGCTAGCGTCAGGTCCACTCTACGTATTTTAAGTAACATCAAAAACACCTTCTCTCATTCCTAGAAGTACATATGTGCATAGCTGTCTACACGAGTATCTATGTAGCCCCTTTATTGCAATTATATAAGTTACTACTCACATGTATTCAATCATTTTATTTGTATCGTATGAAAACTCAGTGTGAGTCTAATTAAGCTAATAAATCTTGGCCATGTCCAGTGTAGCAACTTTCAGTTGGTCACAAAGTTTTTAATAGACGACATCCAATTTATTACTGCTTTGTCTGCGCTCGCAACGTTGATTGCTGTTATGTATATACACATAATATTCTGACATTTTTTTTAGTATATATATATACATATACATATATTAACATGAGGCTTTGACATCTCGAATCTTGACAAGGATGGAAGATCATGATGCCTTTTACCATGAAAAACATTCTTCTAATTATAATTCTCTTTGGCACATAGTGCCATTTCAAATATTTTCTCATAAATATATGTAATTATAAATACTCGTATGTACTTACACATCCTTTGCTGATCCTTTATGTACTGGCATAACTGCTTGCAGTGCCATTTCTAATTTAATTAATTAAATACTAAACAGTTCAGGAACATTCGCTTACATTATTATCTACAAAATTATATTAAAACATAAGACATAAATAAATCTCCGGAGCAAAGCACAACAGGCATACACGGTAAAAAAAAGCGCAGCTGCTTATGCAACTATAAATGGCTAAGGATGAATTTCAACAAGCGTTATTTGGGAAAAGACATTTACAAAGGCGCGTTACTCTAAACCACTCCTAACTGTTTCCACAAAGAGTGACTTTGATGTTGGTACAGCAGGATCAGCTATTGAGGTTCTTTAAAGAAGAGATGATTGTGATTTTATTTTTAGAGAAATTACTACAGAAATATAAAGTAGTTTATTAAAGTATGCAGGATTATTGGTTAACAATCAGAAGAGTAGTTTCTTAAAGTGTTGTTTAGAAACATTTAAATAGTCTAGCTCCGCCTCTTTCATCCTGCTGAGGGCAATATGCCAAAAGTCAGCGACTATTCTTAGCAACAATACTTTTTCAAGGGTTTTGCAATATTGATATTTTCGTTGGTTTTCCCGTAATCCTTAATTTAAGCATATAAAAACCTAATATACCTTATCAGTTGCAGAAGCCTCTACTTGGTTGCAAGGACTTGGCCATAAACATTCTCATTGCTGTAGAAGCTTTAGGGTCAATAGAAAATATCAGAGATCATTGCACCTAAATTTAGAGGAGGTGATTTAAAATATTGTTATTTACGGTGATACTCTTACAAATTATTATTATTATTATTATTATATCTTTTACCATAATTAATTATGAGTGCAAGGTGTTGGGGGAATGTGTACTAGCTACAGAGGCCTTCGACTCGAAGAGTAAAGGATTTCATAGAAAAGAGCATTTTGGAGACCAAGTCCGTGGCAGGATTTGAACCTGCGACCTTCGGGGTGTGAGTCTAGCGTGCTTACCACTAGACTACAGAGGCATTGATGCTCGTAGTATTGAGTCGGGAATACATTTCATAGTATATCCAAATTGAAAAATTACGAGACCAAACACATCGAAAACAAACTAAACTGATAAGAAAAACCCAATCGTATGTTTATATAAGTTATTTTCATTTATTTTTATTCTTTTATTTTTTGGTAAAACACAACCAAATATTATCATTACATCGGAATTTGTCATTATAACCATGATCGTTATATTCAAAACCAATCTAACTTATCCAATTCCGTCGTTATACCCTAAGACCGTGAATTCCACTGAAATGAAACTTGTTTTGCATCCTTTCTTTCCCTATCTTAATATCGTCTCAGATGAATGAGGGAATTAGATATAGTAAGCACCAAATACGTTATATAAGGTAAGAATTATATCATCCGGTTAACGCAACAATCTTAGATGTATAGAATAGCAACCAGAGACCACAGAGACGCGACACTTGAACGTCTCTCGTTTTATGCACACTTACAAATGCGCAAAACTGTGGTACAGTGGCTGATTTTCTTCAGAACCAATGGTATACAAACCTATCCCTATAACAACTAATGATAAACAAAGACAGTTTTTTTAAACGTCAGAAAATTTGACATTTATGTGTCGATCCTCTGTGTTCTCTGATAGCAACCAAGGTATGCGTCAATATTTTAGCTCATCTAGACATTTAGAGAGGAAGTGCTTTGTATAGAAATATGCCAATAATTTTTCAAGTGTGCAATTAAAAGCTCTTTCGCAAAGAAGGTTTCCGCCAGGACACAAAATACAAATCACTTGAGATTGACTGAATGCGAAAGGCAGCAAAGCCGCAGGAGAAGTGAGTTATGAGAAACTACATGCAGGCCGAACACATCTGCACGCACAGGCAATTAAGAAAACTTCAAGGAATTTAGACATGATTATTGTATTGCGCATTGCACTCAGAGCAAGTGTACTGCGATATTTATCGCACGCGATATTATTTGAGGAAGCGAGTCTCATCGTATGAGACCCAATAAAAGGCAACATAACAAAAGAATGTAATTACGTTGGCCAATTGTTGTAAAATCAAGAAACAGTTCATAAAAGTGGAAAAAGTATGGACGGACAATAATAAAAATTTTGAAGCATCGCAAATAATCAATTGTGATGTTTGTGTGCGTTTCGGCGAAGCATTAAAAATGTTGACACTTTTTGACAATTTATTAATATTTCGTCTGTCTAACAAAACAAATCAATGAGAGATTTCATTTTATATGTTTCATTTGCCAGAGGGGACATTGGCAGCGTAAGCCCACTAAAGCAACCTCCGACCAAACGCACACACATACATCTGTGTATGCCCGTGTCTATGTCGGATGTACGCTTTGCAGTGTTGACCTCTTGACAGGCTACGAAAATCCGCACTAATTGTAATTATACGCGGTCGAAGTTTCAGACATGGCACAGATAAATAAATAATAATTGTTGGGCAGGGGGAAGCGCAAAAAATTCGAAAATGATTTTAAACTTGTACAAGAACACATGTTAGCGCGGAAAGGGACAAGTGCAAGTGCTCATGTCGCATACTTCATCAAATGTGATGATTCCTGTCACAAGATATTTCCAATTCACATTTTTCACATTTTTTAAACCAGAACAACTACACTCCGTAAGAGGGGATAACCTCCCCTAAGCGGTGCAGTGCATAATGGAATTAGCAGCGGCATTACCACCACGGCAAACGCTAAAAAACGCTCGTGAAAACACAAAATAAACTTTAAAGTCGGCGGTGTGTTAATTTGATTAATTGTCAGCGGCGACTTTTGTAAACGGTTGGTCGTGGTCGTGGTCGACCGCGCCAGCCGCGCTTATTCACAAAATTAGGGGTTGTCTCTCTTACCTACCCTATAACACTCTTCCGCAGAACTATTAATGTTTATACTCGAAACTCGTGTATTCCAAATACAATTACAGGCAAGCGGCGTGATAGTGCTACTGTCGTGTGCTGGGCAGGGGCGTGGGCACGGATGATTCAATTTTCAAGTGGTCGCAATCTATTGTGATTTGGACAGAAATGCCAAATAAAAAATTGAACAGGTTCGGCGCATTTTTTAAGCGGTACAATAGGTTTCAATTACAACAACTAATGTCGGGATTTTCAAATTTGAATATCGCATTTCACAGACACTTGTAAATTTATCAGCAACCGTTTGAAACGTTGTAACAAGTGAAGCATTGTACTAGCATGTGGTAGGGGAGGGTGGTAGTAGAGTGAACTGACAGTGAGTATGATCACGTGAGTTTCTATTGTTATCATAATGCAAGTGCATCTGAAAGAACTGATAATGAGAATGAGTGGATTTCGAACTTCCCAGCCTATCAACTGTTCTCTCCGTGCTTTAGGGTGACCATGACTTCATAAGTTGAAACTCTGTCTATCGTATTTAAACAAATAATAACAACTATTGAAAAGAAGGATGTCATGGAGGCATGGTCCTGCGGATGACCAATACACAATTTGTTTGTGAAAAGGACCAAAATGTTACTTTAAGTGCAATTGACGGCATGGTCTAACATATGAAAAGGCGAATTGTCTTCATTATTATCTTGAAGCTGTAATGATTAGTTCAATATCCCAAACATTTTAGAATACTTTCATTTTCCTTTCCCCCACTATCAGTGTTGATAATTCTAATCAGTCAATCGTTTATTTTAGCCTTTTGCTTAACATTATATAGAATTTTAGGTCAGTGAATGGTTAGTCTAGGGTTAGAAAATCATAAAAGAGGTTTGATGAGAAATCCAGAATTAGTTCCATTATGAAAACTATGCCATAAAATGAAGCAAAATGCCAAGAAATATTTTAAAACAATGAATGCTTGGATAGAGTACGTACCCTGGGAATACTGATTGCAAATAAAGCCCTACATTTGCATTTGAAATTGTTTTGAGTGCTGATGTTTGTAAATTGTTAGTGGAAGAAAAAGAACAGTTACTACACCACATTCTCACTCAAATATTAAGTGCAGATATTATACAAATTCACATATATCGAGTACTTCTTTAGCTCTTCGGCTGCTTTGGCATAATCATAGCTTAGCAGCACTTTTTTGCATACATTGCCCAATTACCAATAATAAGAATGGCAAGAAGCATGACAAGAACAACCGTGATTGGTTGGATGGATGGAACAACGGCTGAATGACTATCATGATTACGAAGACGTTTCGTGATCATGATAATGGTGATGAGATTCTGTGTGTTGATGATGGCTGTCGGCGTTGGTCGGCACTCACTACATTGTAATTACGCTACACTTGATACGTTGTGAAAATCAAAAATCATCCAAAACACAAAGCATAAAAAACATCACAGCAGCAAAGTTCACAAGCTTAGCTGAGAGCAAAAACTGCAAAAAAATTAATAAAATTAAAAAAAAGAAGAAAAAAATCAATCTTCGATATTTAATCTGTTGGTAAACTGGGAACACAAGTGAGCTTCACAGCTCATTTGAGATTTGGGCGTTGGAACACTGTTGTGAAAAATGCAGCACACAGTGACCGTGGGAAAATGTGTGTGTGTGTGCTAACTTGGCAGTTGGCGCGCTGTGTTTTCGTGGTCAGTGATTGCCCTCCATGTGTGTGTGTGTGTGGTGTGTGAATTTGTGTATGTGAGTCGTAGGTTCCTCAAAACGCAGTTTCCTTCTTTGCAGTGGATATGCTCATATGCATTGTGAGGATCCTTTTGTATTTTTTCTCTGTAGAGGTTGTTGTTTTGTTTGCCATTTACTCGCTTATGGCGATTGATAACATTTGCAGGGATGCTGTCCGTTGTACGCTTCCCGCTGCCTTTTGCCTTCTGCCAGCGGTCGTGTTACGTGGCGGCAATGATCTTTTGTTGGAGATGGTGTCATGATGTGAACTTATACTGTGAGAGTGTCTTTCGTGCTCGATTTGTTGTTTTTGGTATTCTCCTTTTTTACCTTTGCTTCCTTTTATTTTATTTAATTTTTTTTTTTGCTTAGTTTTGCTGTACTTAAGCGAATGAATTATGGGAGGTTTTGTTATTTCTCTTTACGCTGCCCTTTCTTGACCGTAGGATTACTGCTCCAAAGCATATCGTGTCTTTGTCCTTTCGTCATTGCTGGCATACCTGGGCAGATTGACTGACTTTTTGACCAGGTCAAATTTGTTGCGCTCAAAGCATTGTGGGAATTTTGTTCAAACTTTTTTTGCAACTGTCTGTGGTGATTGCGAAGGCGTGGATTTTTCTTACTGGTGGCAAAGCTTCAATCAAAACTATTATTAATGTGATAAACATATGTATGTGTGTGTGTGTGTGTGTGCGTTCGTTGTCAACATTTAATCATTTTTTCTCTTGTATTTTCAGCGTTACCGTGCCTGGCTATCAGGGCAATTTGCAAGCAGCCATTTCTCATAGTGCATCGCTAGCGGCCTGGGAACGTTTCGGCGTGGAGTTCATTCTCACATTTATCGTTGTGCTTTCGTATTTCGTTTCCACGGATTCCTTCAAGAAGTTCATTGGCAACTCGGCTATTTCGATCGGCGCTGCTTATGGAGCCTGCAGTTTTGTTTCGGTAAGTTCACAACAGCAACAACAACAATAATAATAGCAGTGACATTGAATTTCCACTTGCCAACACGGCGAAAGGTAAACATATTTCGAAACTGCTGTAGCTTACACTAAGTTCATAATTAAAGCGCTGGCAAAAAAATTAAAACCAAAAAACATCTCAACATGGCATACAAATCACCGTTCAGCGGCAGCAACAGCTTGTGTCGAAAAACCACCTGCCGTTTTGGAATGTTTGTGCAACGTCCACACGCACAAATCAGGCAATCAGAGCACAAGCAAAGTGGTTCAAAGCTGTGCAGGCAGGCAGAGTCAAGGCATGCAGACAGACATCATCACTGTTGGTCGACTGCCGGCAGCGGCACATTGCAGGCCATTTCCACAAGCGCCGTTTGCATTTTAACTGCACTCACTTCAAAGGCGGAAGCGCATGCAAGCCATCAGGCAAAGCCACAGCCTCACTTGACCGAGTAAACGGGCACGTTCAGCTTCATATCTACGAGTGTGTCCTTCAGAACAGGATTTTTTCGTCTTAGACTTGTTTTCTGCAGTTTATTGGTTGCATTTTCTTCTTATTTTAGTTTACATTTTAATTACAGAAATAATGCGCTCCAGCTCTATGTAGTAAAGTGGACCTTGGGTTCTGTTGTTTGGGCAATTTATTATAAATATAAATCAATAGTTGAGATAAATGAGCCTTTAGTAATCGCTTTATTGATCATTGAATTATTCAATCGTTTATTCGAAGTATAAATCAGCAACCGGAATGCCACCTCCAAATACAGGGTGTTTTTTAAGAACCAGTGTCAGTTTTAACTTATTCGAATACTCTACAATGCAGGAGCTAGGAAATGATAACTTATTCTTATAAGAAGAATGCATTTCATGGCAAATTCTTAATTACATTTCTTTCTTTTGATATAAATATCCTTCTTTTTACTTACAGATGCCATATTTGAATCCAGCACGTTCTCTGGGACCATCGTTTGTGCTCAACAAATGGGACAACCACTGGGTCTACTGGTTTGGTCCTCTAGTTGGCGGTATTGCCTCCGGTATCATTTATGAATACATATTTAACCCGCGTCGCACTTCCCGCCTCGGCAAGACAAGTATTGATAACGACTCCTCATCTATGCATTCTGAGGATGATCTTAACTATGATTTGGATATGGAGAAGCCCAACATCCAGGGTAAATATCAGGGAACATATCAGCGTGGCCAGTCAACTGGTAATCCGCAAGCCGGACCGAATAGTGGTGCTGTAAGTAATGGAAACTATTGCCAGAATTTATACACAGCTCCCCCGCTGGGCAAGTTTGATCAAGCAGAACCCTTGTACGGAGGCACCCGTTCCATGTACTGCCGTTCACCCACCCTCACACGCAGCAATTTGAACCGATCACAATCAGTATACGCCAAGAGCAATATTGCCATTAATAGAGATATTGTGCCGCGTCCTGGTCCTCTGGTACCTGCTCAGAGCTTGTATCCTATGCGTGTCACTCAAGCCCAGGCACAATCTTCTCATCTGCAAAACCAGAACGTGCAGAATCAATTGCAACAACGTTCCGAGAGCATTTATGGAATACGTGGATCGACAAGGCAATCACAACCACAACCACAACAACAGCAGCCTCAACAGCAGCAACAGCAACAACAACAGCACCAGCAACAACAACTCCAACAGCAACAACTTCAATCTCAACTGCAACATCAACAACACCAACAACAACAACAGCATCATCAAACACCACACCATCAACAACAAATGCAACAACAAGTCCAACTACACCCAAGCCATGATAATCAGCAAGGGTTCCAGTCGGTGTACGGCACCCGCCAAAATCCCACCCCCCTCGACGGGAATCTTAAGTTCGACCGACGCCCGGAATCGGTGTACGGGATGACCGTGCAAAGGAACCGTGGCCAATCCGCACAATCCGATGACAGCTCTTATGGCTCGTATCACGGCTCGGCAGTCACTCCGCCAGCTCGCAACGCAAATGGTGAACCCATACTAATGTACGTGCCGCCACCCCAACCCAGTCTCACACAGGTGGTTAACCAACCGATGCGCACGCAGTCAGAGCGAAAAGTGACTGCTCCAGTCGTCGCTTCACAGCCGCCTCCTGCTGCGTCTTGCACAGTGACCTACTCAACCAGCCAAGGACCACCGCCACCACAGGTCCATCAACACTATGGCATGCTGCCCATGCGACCCAACTGAAAACGGCTCTCCTGGGGCCCACTTACGTAAGCGAATAAACGTGAATATTGGAAACAGTGGCAGATGGAATAGCATCCGAGTACGCAATCGCTTCTTCATACTTGTGCTCGATCAAGGCACTGATCCATAGAGTGTATGTAGCCTTCTGAAAATATTGGCCACTATAGATCCAAGCAACTATAATTTAGTGTCGTCCAAAGGAATTCCTGTTTAGGTTCTGTATTCTTAGGTTTCTTTTTAAGTTATAGCTCTATGGATTTATATTATTAGATAATGTCCTTTTCTTATTATTAGTGTAAGCAAATGCAAAGGGAAAAATGCGCCACAGCTTTAGTTACTGACATTGTGGAACTCGGACCTGGAATGAAATTAATGTAGAAAAGATGAGCCCCAGTTTTACTTAAGAAACAACCGCTTAACAGCATTATTAGAATAGATGTGGTTAAACATTTTCTCGAATAGCGTTTTGGAACAATTAATCTTTGAAATTTATATATAAAACCTTATAAACAAATATTAGACTGGTGAAAAAACCATCGATTTCGCAGCTATAAAAACTCACTCATATATAGACATAATAAGGACCTACAAGCTGGGGAGAGTTTAAATGACTAGAAGAATAGGGTCAAATCTGTAAAAGAAATCAAAATTATAAAGATAAAGCAGCGAGGATTTCGCGAAGTTCTCGAATCAAGTTATTGGAATTAGAAGAAAAAGATAAAGTAATGTGGAAATTAGAGCAGGAAGTCTCTGCTAGTAGAATAGAACTAACTAAATACCAGATTTTTATTAGATGAGTATTCAGAGCAAACAGTTTGAAAACTGGTTTGAATAGTTGCGCTATTGAAAAGTACTTTATGTAAATAATATTGACCCCACGCTGAATCATTTTTTATGTAAGTCAACATTTATTGAAATGCTCATATAAACAAATACGACAACCTTATAAAATAACGATGGCAAACTAGACCCACTTTTTACGAATTCAAGTTGTAAAGTAGAAATACGCTGGGATTGCATTTAAATATTAATATTTAGACTGATGAGAGAGAATTACCTTGTGTAATGACCAATGCTCCTCTAGGGAGGAGTAATATCAGAACTGCAGCTGTACATTTGAAATTTTTCGAAGGAACTTGACGCCCAAAAATTGTTTGCGCATCTGCAAATTATTGTTAATATTAATTTAGAATGTAGTTTAATTTTCATTAATTGTACTTTTATATTAGATCCTTATTAAGAAGTTCCCTTTTTCACCAACGATTTGTAAATATTTATTTCAATTTCATTTCTTTTAAATAAATACCAACATTCGCACACGCTTCAGTGTACGGATTTGTAGTTGTTAAGTTCTTCCAGAGATAAATGTACCCCAGAAAATTGTATACTTAGGGAACCAATGCGCAAGTTAATTTAATAAATAGTTTGTTCTTTGAAAAAGAAAATTGTTCTCAAGTTTATTTGTGTGAATGCGGTGCCTCTCTGGGCAATGTGCAGCAGCGAACTTTTCGCCACCCTGGAATTCCATCGATATCTAATTTTTCAAAGACACCTTATTCTGGCTGCTGTGGCACCAGTCTAATCGTTCGGACCTGCCTTATTGTATTTACAAAGTAAGGAGTGAATAATAACTGAGTGACGACTCCAAGTGGACTTTGTTGAGGGGAGTGAAACATTAATAGTCCACACCCAATTTGATGGGAATAACAAATTCACACCACAGTAATGCACTATCTTCATCTAAGAGTAAAAACTAATTGCCGTAATAATAATAATGGTAGGCTTCCAGAAACTTTCAGTAGTGCATTTCTAGAAAGAAAGAACATTTTTATGGGATAATTGAAGAACCGTTGTTTCAAGTAGAAGTAAGTAAGCCTAAAATAGATTGACTCAACGAACATAACGTTGGCATCAGAACCAATGATGAAAGCCGTCTCGCCCTGTCGCTCAGCGTCCACACCCTTCTACACTTGCCATGGCGGTGGCTGCTAAAGGTCGTCATGGGTCATGAAGATTGAGGTGACCCACATATTTTTAATCGTGACTTCCGCCACGTTGTTCGAATTAATGAAGTTAGGTAGTAAGAAAGCATTAATCTAGTTTTTGAAAAGGATGCAATTACTGCAAGATTCCCAAGTCTAGGGCAAAACTTGACAAGCCCTAGGCTTTTGCATTAGCACATTCTCGTCTTTCAGCCAGGTGAGGGAGTAGTATGCCGAAGCATACTGCAATTTGCACCACTCTCTTGACCACTAATTTGTGGAGCCCATAGTGCAACGATGTTATTGTCGTCAATGTCTAAGTCGGAATTCTACAGCAACTCTCCAGAGAGGAGCTAAGGATTCATCACTGAGGTTCGCCATAACCGACGACCTTTCCTAACTAGGCTATCCTCCAGTCGATGGTGGCGAAAAGAAGTTTTAAGCGCTGATCAGCTGTAGACTCTTCTTCAGATCTGTATGAGAAAACTGGAACACAAGTCTGAGAGCTGAACGATTGATCCCTAGGGAAAATTTCAAGCCCTACACTTAGGCAGACTTTCCCAACATCTAAAAACTCCAGTTTGTACAGCTCAGCTGGGTGCTGTACAGTGCATGAATCAGCTTTATGTGATTTTGGAATCATCCATAATGGCGAATGCTGGTTGGTGAACCCTAATTTTTGGCCTCTAGAAAATACAGACCACGTTTTTCCTCAACACAATGGGATTTCTATGCGTGGAAGTACAATGTCGACCATGGTATCTTCAAACTCAAATACTCAATGAGGTCGCTTTGCATCCGAGGGTCTGCACGAATATAATCTGTTATACCGCCATCCAAAAAGGACGTTTCGCATAACACAGTGGTTAACCAGGATTTCAGTCTAAATCCGTTATGTTCTCTTAATGGAAGGGTTACCTCGAGCTCGATATGACTATTCTTCACACACTCACGATTTTTATAGAGTATTGAATAAAATAGGACTTGAAGACTAACATCAACATAATATTAATATAAAGCCTCTATGGGGATCCTGGGTATTCTTAGAAGATCCTCCTTGAGTCTCACTTTTACTTTTCACTAATTATATCTTCTTCCGATTAAATAAACTCAAATTCTTTTTATTCATTTGAAACTATTGTTTTCTCACACCAAAAACCACTACGCGGAAATCACATTTAAAATATCTTGATCTACATGTTTCAGCTCCTTGTATTTACTTTTATTAACCAAAAACAGTCCAGTTGGCCTCACCTTCCTTGAAGGACCGCAAAGACGGCAGGTCTTGTGCGTAATGCGGCCTTGAAAGTTGCGTTTGGCACACCATCCGGTCCTACGCTAATTGTCGAAAGAGTGGCTAGCACTTTTTCCAAGGTAAATCATGCAATCTGCGCTTCTGACACATCTGCTTCGAGATCGAGGCCGCTATCGCTCATTCTCTCCTATGGAGAAAACAGCTCAGCCACAACTTTCCCTAGCTAGACTGGACATGTGGGTTGGGGAATTCTCACCGTCCACATTACTGTTTTGTAGGCCCGCCCCCTTGGATCTATAAAGGCTCCTTAAACAATCAATCACATCAATCATGATAGCATAATGTGCAGTATTGCGTACGTCTCCGATACTTCCCACCTTATGTAATTCGCCGTCGATCCACCTTCCGCTATCCGGATCGTTTAGGTGGATTAGTCCCACCCTCCTTAAATATTCTTCATCTCGGGTTAGTGTGCTTGCTTCCCCATGTCTGTGACCCAGCATTTTAGTCACCTGCTACTATAATGGGGCGCTTTCTTCTCAACTCATCATTATTGCTATCTTTCGACCAATTTTGCGACTCAACCGACACATAGGACTCTTCTAGTAATGCAATGTCGACCTACAGCTCACTCTGACTCTGCCATAACAAGTCTTGTGCCGCACCACAATGGTTTAAGTTGAGCTGAACAATTCTCAAGCTCGTCTCCTATTCCTTATCTCCTGATAATACGGACACTTTGAACTGACAGCTGAGTATACCCCTTTACCAAGTGCACACATTTCCTTATTTTTTAGTGAGACTGTCTGGCCACACTTTCTGCACGGTCTTGTTCAAACAGCATCTGAAGCATATTGTTGGCGATATGTACTTCGACACCCGGCAGCGAACCCATCCGACTCGTAGGTGCTCAGTAGGATTCCAGGACACTCTTGGCGTCCTCCTGTCCTCGTTATGTTATATTCGCAATCTGCTTCGCACCCTACGAGTTCCTCATACTCCTTATTGTGGCTTCTTCTGGCCTCCGAATTCTTGGTTGTTCCTCTGCTGCGTCATGCAACTCCTCTTTAGTGCTGATTTCAGTGACCAGTCCTTTGCACTGGACATCCTTGGCGGCGCTCTCGATGGATGCTTGGGCAGCAGATTGAGCATAACGTCCAAAGCTGCTCTTGCAGTCGTTCTAATGGCACTACTTATGAATATCTCTGCCGTTCTTTGTACCTTTGTTACCAGCCTGTTATATGTGGGCTTACCTCCCTCAATGTTCAGGAAAGCAACTCTTTCTCATGCAGGCAGTACTCAATACTAGAGACTAAAGAATGTAACGCGGTCTCTACCGATTTACCCTTGAAGTAGGCATGGTGAGACACTGACAGTTTCTGTCTGTCTATCGTGAGCCTCAAGTGAAGGTCTAACAACCTTTTCAGAATTTTCGAACAGAAGGAGGACATACTAATGAGCCTTAAGTGCCCTGGAGTTCTGTGCAAGCTCTTGCCAGTCTTGATTCCGTGATTCTGGAGCATATGTTAATTTAAGACAACTTTTGTAGATCTTGAGCAGCCACCGTTATACTCTGACTGCTGAATTTCAATTGGAGCTACGCCATCTGGAACAGATGCTTTATATTGTTTGAAGCTATGAACAGCCCATTTTAATTTAGGGTTCGTAATTATATTTGAGTTGACCTCCACTGCATTCGCGCTGGACCTCGTTCCCCGCGGAATGGTGTTCGAGCAACCAGGAGAGTGGGTCTCTAGAAGGTAATCTAGAGTCCATTACTATTTGAGGTCCAAAATCCATCCCTCCTCCATCCCTACGGTATGTTGGCAAGATCTTCCTAAGCCTAGACGTCTCAGAGATGTCTTCTCTGTCACCGTAAAAGTTTCTCCACGACTCTCTTTGTAACTTTCTAAGCTTACCTTTGAAGGTTCTAAGTGCTGCTTTATATAATACCCAGTCTGCACTATCTCTAGAATTTTTTCCAATGCTAAAAGTATCCTACAGTTTTTTCTGAGTCCCCGAATTTCAACCCAATCAGTGATTCCAGTAGGACATCCTCCTCACCAGGTGACTCGCCAAACCCCCTCCGTTGACACAGAGTCACTGCGTTTCGGGTGCATAACGGAGTCAAGAGAAGAAGTATTTTGTTCTCATAAATTTCCCAATCGCTGAGTCCTGAGAATGTGCGCAATGTATTGTAATAAATATATTTTTGTCTGTAAAATATTGGAGTAATCTAAAAATTCAAATATTACACTTTTTTGCCCATAATTCAAATGAATGCCTGCAATACATTTGCAATTAAATTTGAAAATCTTATATTTTATGGTTCATTTTAAAAGTTCTTGAGTTAGTTCTGTTGCAGCTGATTTTTATTCGTCGTTTCATATCTCACCTCATTCCCCTACGAAATATTGTTGAAACAGAGTTGGTACAAAACAAATTGCAAAAATATCCAATGGGGAATGAACTGTCAAATTCATGCAAAGGAAATATTTCGGAAAATCCTAACAAATTCAGGATAAACTCCGCTAGAACGCAGTCAGTTGGAAAGAGTAAATTAAACAATAAACATTAAATTCAAGAATACAAGAAGTAAAATTTTATTAAGTGAAAGAGTGCAAGTGTAGCTCAGTTTGCAGCGGAAAAGTGCAATAAGCTGCAGACCCCACCTGAATCAAGGAAGCTAAATTAATTTTGTTCCTTTGTGTTATTTGTCTGGCGAAGCTGTCACATCTGCAGCAGGTGCAACACGATTAATACGAAATGGATTCCCCATCTTTTCATCCTTGCGACGAAGCTGTTATCGCCACCAACGACGATGCCAGCGATTGTAAACGTTATGCCGTTCGCTTGGGCTATTGGAAGGATGACTATATTGGATACTTTGTACGGAATCAGGAACGTAAAGCGCCAGAGATAAACCGAGGCTATTTTGCACGAGTCAAGGGCGTGGAAATATGTGTAGAGAAGTTCCTGAAGGTCAGTGAAAAAGTTTGTTGTTGCAACAGGGGTATATGAAGAAAATTCTTTAATTACACCAACATGCTGCGCATGGTATAGGTAAATGGGAGGGTGGGTGGTTGGGTGACCGAATGGTAGACGCGGTGGACTGACATTGAATGTGGGTATCCTGTTGCACATCTTGTTTGGCTGACCCTGAATCTTTTTACGGCATTAAGTTAGCTTTTATGTTACCTTGAACTTGATAGATTGGAGAATCTATGGAATGGGAAACACATTTTGAAAATATGTTTTAGAAAAATTCAGAATACGCCGTAGATACATCTTTGAACTTATTCCTTAGTCTATTTGTCTTTAATGTTGTGAGTCATTTCTGCAATTAGAAATATAATCGATTAAATCAAATCAATTTTGTATATGAAAATTGTATTTGCTGTCCAAGGTCATGCTTTGAGCTGAGTTGGCATTTGTTAGCCAAATTGTTGTAATATGTGCCCTTGGTAATCAGAAATTTTACATGTGCATATGTATTTTCAGAAAACCGATGGAAATTGCCAAATCATAAATCTTGGCTGCGGATTTGATACATTGTACTTTCGCTTACGCGACACTCCATATCAGGTGAAGAATTTCATTGAACTGGATTTCCCCGCAGTCACAGCTCGCAAATGTTACACGATCAAACGCAACAAAGCTCTGCTGGCAAAAATACACGATGAGGATGGTGAAGTCCGTCTAAGTCCCACAGATCTGCACGGACCGAATTATCATTTGATGGGTGTCGATCTGCGTAACACTGATGAGGTTGATAACAAATTGCAGCAGGCCGAGATTGACTACGCTCTGCCTACCATTTTTCTTGCCGAGTGCGTGCTCGTTTATATTGAAATGCAGAATTGCAAGAATTTACTCAAATGGATGGCCAAGAAATTCACAACTGCAGTCTTTGTTAATTACGAACAGGTACTCTGCTATTTATATTTTATCTACCCTCAGTTTAAATATTTTGCATTAATATTTTGAAGGTGAATATGAACGACCGATTTGGTGAGGTGATGCTAAACAATCTGCGTAGCCGCGGCTGCAGTTTGGCTGGTGTAGAAGCGTGCTTATCACTAGAAACGCAGGTGGCACGATTTCTAGAATGTGGCTGGAGTGGCAGTCGTGCCTGGGATATGGTGCAAGTGTATCAGAGTATATCTGCTGCTGAGCGGCATCGCATCGAGCGATTGGAGATGTTGGACGAGGGTGAACTGCTGATACAATTGTTCCAACACTATTGTCTCGTGGTAGCATGGATTGGCGAGTTGTTCCAGGATATTGAAATTACGTGCGTTAAAGAGTAAAATGCTACCTTGCTGCTTTTCGTATTTGAACTTTGTGCGTTATTCAATTTAATTGTATTGTATATTTTGGTGTTTATTGTAGCAGTGTGGAGAAACGGATGTCCTCATTGAACATTGACTAAAGCCGGTCGAGTGTGCAAACAGAATCTATCTGTTGGAGAGATTTGCCCAAATAAGTGGATTTCGAGGATATACATTTGGAGGCCATCAACATATAATTGCGGTTATGGTTTTCCAGAGTTCGTTTTCTAAATATTAATCCAAATTTTTGTCATTGGGTACATAAAAAATATTGAACTTTACTAGCACGTTTCTTCCTTGCCCAATCAATCCCAATCAAATAATCGCAACAGAAAACAATTTGTGTGTGTGTTTATTCAATCATAAAACTTCCGAGAGCGGACTAAAGATATTTTATTTATGCTTTTAAATAATTAACAATTACAATATAAAATTCAATTAAAAGCTCTTTTTGCTGATGCAATGTGTGCACTTTTTATTTTTATTTCAAGTATAAGCGCGGAAAATTATTATGTTTGTATTTTGTTAAACGATTTAATATTATTTCTATACATGCAGCAAAGCACTGCAGTTAGTTTTTAAAGAAATTTACTGCTTTAATGGTATATTTACCGTATGAAAATAATTGAAAGTATTTTTTTATGTTAATTTAATTGTATTTTTACTCCACGGAGAGTCAAGAAGTGTGAAAAGAGTTACGCAAATTTAAAGTTTCCCTTTAATAAAATATGTAAACATTTAAGCTATAATCAAAACCAACTTTATTTCCGATAATAAAATATGTAAATGTGTCGAAAAACATATTAATTTTATTTGTTTATTTTAAATATATTTAAGTAATAAATTGTGACATATTGCTGGATGCCAGGCAACTAACGACATTCACACTCCTATGCGCTGGTTCATTTATATGTAGAACATTATTAAATATGAAATTAATTACTTATTAAGGTTTGGTTTGAGTTTAGTAATATTTTATTTTGTGAGTAATATGGGCACTAGTTTGGATGTTTCATATCTACTCCAGTCAAATGCTGCATTGGTCCTAGTCAGAAGAGCTTCCCTGGCAGGACAATCTTAACAGATTTTAGCTAATTTAAGATAGTGGAACTCATTGAAAAAAATTACTTTTGGGCTTTCCATACTATCATATCACAAGTGCTTTCATTCCGCTTTCTCTTGTTGCTTGGCCGAGGAAGCTGGAGGAAATGTGATGCTTTCATGTAGCCAAATGGATGCCCACTAGGCGGGATATGATAATGTTGTGCCATGTCTAGCGAATTCATAATCTTACGCCACAGTGATTTGACACTTTAGTGAGGGATAATATTGTATTGGTGCACGAATTCATTTAGCATATGGCGGCAGAGGGAGACTACCTTTGAATAGAAGGCAGCCTTATTGAGGAATTTGATGGTAGCCTGCCTCTGGAGATTCATACATACTCCCCTGTGGAGTCGTATACCTTGAGTAGTTACAGAGTTTTCACATAATACACCATGTGTCACTCTCCTCTTTAACTTGAAGATAGCATTATAGAAACAAACTCCTAGTTTCGACATCCCGTCTGCTTGAAATACAATATTTTGTGTCCAGAGTTAGGAGGGAATGGAAAATATGATTGGGAATAAAGGCTTAGGCATACAGTGCAAGACCAAAGAGAATGGAGTTTATCTGGCAATCAATGTCGTAGCTGAGAAGGAAGGCGCCTGCTTACCGAAGAGTTTCTAGTCCCAATTTCTTACCGACTCTTCTTGTATAGGAATAAGGTTCCAATGTGGCTTTGCGGTTTCTTTCGAGTTTTTTTGCCCTCCTGTGTAACTCCTGACCGAGCAATAATTCTAGGTACTTGGCCTGAGCTTTAATGTCCAACCTTGTGCCATTTAATATGGGAGGCAATTTTTCACCTTCCTAGAGAAGAGGACAAAGTCTTTCTTTAAATGGTTAACTTCAGGGTTGCTGCTGGCTACGATGCGAGCTTATTTAGAGCACCCTGGATTAAGTCGACTAAGGTCGTTATGTTCTTCCCCGATTCCGCAAAGGCAAAATTTTCAGCATAAGGTACTGCTTCGTCACTTGGAAACAACTTTGGATGAGTAAAATTATTTAAACGCATCTAATATTAATAGTAAAACTGATTTTCCTAAAGGCAATGTCGTCGGACTTATACATCTCGAATCCATCAGATCTTATAAGTTCTAGTGTAGTAATGCCGATGATAAAGGAATCCTTTGTATCCATGAAAACCCTCAATTGGTCTCAATTAACATTTTGAAGTAGATAAGTAGCGGTTTTTTCAATTAACCAGCCATAAAAATATTTTGGGTAAATCAACTCTCTGAATTTATGAAGAAATTTAAGGTACTATCGTGACAATGAGAACGCTATCGTCACGATTTGACCTCCAAAGTATATTTAAAATTATGCAGTTCGCTCTTTACGAAATTTAGCTCATAAAATACTACTAAATTATCGAGTATTTTGAATTACTGGTCCCAATCCAATTATCGATCTATTAACAACAAATTTATATAACTATATTCTCTCTGACATATCTTAGTATAATTGATTATTCCAAAATTCTCAATACTCATTTCGATACATATCAGAATTACTATGAACTGGTGTTCCTATATCTCCAAGTTCTTATTGCAACCCAAACATTTATTCAAATTTTTATGATTGGAGCTGAACAAAAACGCGTCACTCAAAAGTAACGAAAGCTCAAAACCACAGGATAATGACGAGGAAAAACTTATGAACTATTCTCCTTGAGAAGCCATTAAACAAGTTACGTGAGAAGATCAAAATTTAGCAGTCGATTATAAGTTGATGGAATACTGTTTTGTACGAGATCAAATTGAAGATAATTATTATCACTGGCAGTTTATGTGGAAAAGAAAAAAATTTTGTCTATATATGAGAATCCTTCACAGTGAGTCTCTTTTCTGCTGGTAAAAAAAAAAATCAATTTAAAAACCCGGAATAAAAATCCTTGAAATTTTATTCATTATGTATCCCATTTTTTAAGAATCCTGTTTTCCTAGATTTCTAATATGCTAATGTCTTCTATTTAAGCAAATAATTATATGGAAGAATTTCGGTTAAAAATTTGTTTTTAGTTCGTTTATATTTTGTATCCCAAGAGTGTTGACACTCCAGATTGAGGCAACATTTCAAGATTCTCTACTAAATTGGGATATGTCGCATATTCTTTATATATCGCATGTATAAAAAATATGCAATTTGCTTGTTTTGACAATGCACATTCCATAACCCTGGACAGAATTCCGAGATTCTTTAGAGTCAAAGAAGTTTGAAATTCGATGCCCACTGCAACTTTCCTTACAGTGGGCATCAATGCCTGAGTTCTTGGAGACCTTGAATGTAACGGAAATAATTTGAATATTTTTCAAGTTTCCTTTGAGATTGTGATTTCCTTACAAAACAATACCATCTCCTAAAAAATGTCACCATCACCACCAGATTTTGCATCTTAAGATTTTATTTAGGATACATAGTCGTCTACAAGGTTCTAGCTCATATAGCCAAAGAGTTCTGCAATAATTAGAATGAATAAAGATGCAAAGATAATTCATAAAGGAAACGAAGATAATCCTGTAAGCGATTACACACAATGAAATATGGGGAATCGGATCGACTATTCTCTGTTTTGGGATGACTTGCACAGCACCACGGAATAAAGGTGAAGCTTGCTTTAACAGGTGTAATCATTAACCTGTAAGATATCGTCCATAAATTCCAGAGGAAGCATGCTTTAAAACTTTGAAATATAGTAAATGATTGAAAAATCTGTAGAGAATTTTGCTTCCAATTCTGAATTAAACTTTAAGAAAAATCTAGATATTATATCAAGGAATTACTTCTATATCAGTAGCTAGACTCATTCCTCATCCCATTGCAGTCATAATTAAATTATGGTGTAAGACATATTTTTTTTTTTTTTATTTAATAAATTGCAAATTAATTACAAATTATCTTGATGCAGCTGTAGCATCTAAGGCCTTAAGCTAGTAGGTAACAATGTTATACAAATACAGTTGTTTGTGGTGTTATATGTCAAAGTATAGGTTTAATTTGGAAGATATAATAATTATAATATAATTAAAAATGTGTATTTGTATTCTTTCTAAAATTATTAATATTATTAATATACTTTTTGGATCTTTTACTTTTTACTTATATTTTTTGTGTCGAGAAAATTCTTAAAATATAGAACTCGGATCGTAAGACATCAACTGCACGAGACTTGACATCCGATTTTTTAAACCATTCTAAGAATCTACTTGATCTGTGAACAGATCTCAGTATATATAGTATATATATATATATATATATATATATATATATATAGTATATATATATATATATATATATATATATATATAAAGTGTATACTACCTTAGGTTGTCGCTGTTGAAAACCTCAAACCTGATTCTCGAGGAAGGCACACACACAAAAAGTGATTAAAAATCTCATCTCCTTTATTCAGTAAAGAATTTTAACAGCGCCACACCGTGATATCACAACGAGCCATTAAATTTGATAAACTAAGCTGCGACTCTTACCTCATCTCCTCCATCTCCTTTGTCCGCAAAGAGCACTTTATACTATGCTCATCCTTTCAATGTGTTTAGCAACGTAAATTAACCCGTCATCAATTCTATCAGAAATATAGTCCATCCTACAAATTGGCAAAATAAAAATTAACGTCCTGTCAGAAATCACAGGTAGCGTAGACTTTGTCCAACCACTGCCTCTTAAAACCTCCCACTTGCTATTTTTTGCATCCACAACCCAATCTCAAATAGTGGCCTTAATGACAACAAAAGGTAAGGAAAGAATAGGCTCTGGACCAATTAAACAATCTAAACATTCATTCACATTACTATTCTGGCAAAGAGCTAGTCTGCAACTACATGAAGAATTGCATGTTTTATGTATTTTATTTACAATAGGAAAAGAATCAATTCTTATCATACAATATTTAGGAGCACTAGCTGCCAGGGCTTTCAGCTCAACTTTATGTATTTTAAGCATTTTTTTTATTTACTTTTCAGCTCAAAAGATGTAAATATGTATTTTAAGCTCCAACTTTTTGCTTACTGGAATCCAAAATTTGATTTCATGTGCTATTTGAATGGTATATTTTTATTACCGATCGATTATTATATAAATTTACTTATATATATTATGGGGAGGGGGGAAAAAGAGGATTGTGAAATGTTACTCATTGCCCAAACCATAACATGCATAATTGGTGTAAGGTATAATAATAAAGATATAATTAATTAATATTCTTTAGGTAAATCAGTTTTGTGTTAAGTTGTAGGTACAATGCGCAGTTGACATATATTAAATATTACTTATTCCACACTTTGTCGCTTTTATTGTTCAACGGCAGTGTGTAATAATTACTATTACACATATTTGTGTAGAAACTACAATATTACACATAATAAAAAACTAGTCCAAGCAATAATAATACAAGATAACCTAATTTTGTGTGATTAAAGATACATTTTGTAACCATCCTCAATACTAAAAATTTATTAACTACAGAATATAAGTATAGAATGTGTTCATTTCTTTTATATTAACGGCATTCACAACATAGTAAAAAATAAAGCTTAAGTTACATATTTTCATATAAATTCTAGACAATAAAAACAGTTCAGGAAAGTGTTTTTAAATAATACTGAAATATCAATTATATTACAATTTAATAATTAACGACTTAAAATAATTAAAAACATACAATATTTTAGTTTTTCTTTTGTAAAACTAGCAGTATATTTGAAAGCAACTCATTTTGAGTTTTTAATAGGTTTTGAATGCCATTTAAGCCTTTCATCACCTCACTTTGACTACTATCAATAGTTGTATTGGAATTGGTGGCCGGTACTTCGCTGAGATTGTGAGCTTTGTGACTGGTTGACGGTTGTTCAATCATGCTGAATTCCTCACTTTCCAAAAACGAAAACGCTGCATCGTCTGCGACTTCCTCATCAAAAGGAACAATATATTCTTCCTTAATAATGCAACACGCTTCCACAGGTGGCTAGAAAGTTACAGCAGAAACTTATAAAAAGGTTTCAATTTAAAATTGTTATATTGGGCTGAAGGTACAGATTGTTTGAAACACATGTAATTTTTCATTAATTCTTGCTCAATTATATAAATTGAATGGCCGCAGTCTTTTTTGTTATCATTCGATTATAAAGTGCTTTTAACATCCACACTTTTAGCCTCTTTAGATAAATGAAAAGATCGGGTCGAAAATGGTACAATGCCTTAAAATTTCATAAATGCTTTTCTCTTTTAAATGATTCCAGGACACAAAACGACACACTTTTATCACACACCGTTAATATTCTTCTCCGACGACATGGAAAATGATTCTCTAATGCCATTTTCGACCTGATGCCCTGCCATCAATTATAATTTATATTTAATCCAAACTAAAATTAAAAAGCTTTGACTAAATAGTGGAAAGGCATACCGGG
This sequence comes from Clusia tigrina, assembly GCA_920105625.2. Taxonomy (NCBI): domain Eukaryota; kingdom Metazoa; phylum Arthropoda; class Insecta; order Diptera; family Clusiidae; genus Clusia; species Clusia tigrina. The sequence continues at coordinate 35,568,415 of OV050033.1, read as the reverse complement.
GCAAAATCGAATCCTTCTTCTGGAGTGGATGTATAACCCTCAATTATTTCGCGGGAAAACTCCAAAACTTCCTGCTCCATGGGATTCATAGGTTTCATACGTTGGGAAGATGACTTATTCCTGGATTGATTTATAAATTGTTGTTGCGAATATTGCTTCTTTACCGAAAACTTCCAGTCAATCCAAGTCTGTAAACAAAAGACATTGGAAGTACATTTTTCAATCTAACAATTGTGAAGTCGGAATCATTCATTGATAACTTATAAGTATTAAATAAGCAAATTCAGCTCTTTAAATTAAGTCAATGTTTTGTTTTGATGCCAATTTAGCTGCTTTGCCTTCAACCACGCCGCCAATCTACCTTTTTCCATTGATCAGCATTTTTATATGAACCGTCCATGGAATTTAACTCCTTTGCTATAGCCTTCCAAACAGCTCTATGTTCTATTTTCCCCGCTTTAGTAGGAATATGCCCCTTTGCAACAGTTTTGTGCTCCCTTAACATTTCCAGCAAGCGTATCTTTTGTGACTTTGATATTCTGCTGGTTAATATTCTCTAAACAAAAACACGTATTTTTCAGTTAAAAAAATGTGTACAACTAGTCTTGAAATTATACCTTTTTATTGTTTTTCTCCATTTTATTCAATTTATCATTAATATTATTTATTTTACCAAGCTAAATGTAAATGTGGCGAAACGTCAATCGAATCGCTTTGCTCATTTATAAAAGTAAGTTCCTATTAAAATGAAATCGGAACATGTGAGGTGGAGTCGATTAAAACTGAATGAGCGGAACAGAATCGATTAATTTTTGTATGAAATGTGATTGCCAAAAAATTTAAACAAAACGTCGGTAAATAAAATAAGTTACAGCAAAAAAGAATAATTATAGTATAGATAACTATTTAAAAATATTATTGGAAAATCAAAGTTATACATTTTTTTTTATTATTAGCGCATGGAAAATAAATAGATTGTTATTTTAGAGTGTTATTAAGAGTAATAATATGCTGCTTCTAAAATAGTGTATTTCTCTAATTTAAGCTGTAACAGGTGATGATAAGAAGGAATTCTATATACTTCATCTTCAAATGCAGAAAACATTTACAGTGTATCGACGGACAGAGTACCATGATGTAAAATGGTAAACACGAGCGCTCCCTAAGCTAAGTAAAACTATATAATTCGCTGCTATAAAATATATATTAATCAAATTGTTAAACGCGATTTTAAACATGCTGATTTAATGATTGAGGAACCTTAACAGCGGCTTTGAAAAACACTCACATATACACAACGTCTTGTAACTACAAAACAGGGCGCACTTATTAGGTGGTCGCATGGGAAAATAACTCTTCTTCTTGATTGTTTTTATCTTCGTTTCATTTTAGATTTTTTAGCCATCAGCTGTTTTCAACTGATAATCTAATTTAATGAAATCGTTGTTATTGTTGCCTTGTTGTACCCCTGCGGCCATCTTATTATTGATAATTAAAGTAATTTTTGATGTTGATTTTCCAAATGCTTTTAAGATTTTATTATAATCGATCTTGTATAATAATTTTAGAACTTGTAATAATTTTAGAACTTGTAATTACGGTTTTTATTTCTCTACATATCGCAATCATGTTCAGTTGCTGAATATAAAAATATAGTGTTGTAAGCTCAGAGCGGCTCCATTTTATGGAGGAAACGGGGGAAATCTACATCTGCTATTTTGGCAGGAAAAATCTTCGCTTTGGGCGTATATATGACTGTTTCAGTGAAAATGTGAGTCTCATTTGGCGGTCTTATTTTTTCGAGTTTCCTTTTTAATATCAAACTTCGTGCTGATTATCAAACTACATATAATAATCAGGCAAGAATGATAAAATACAATTCTTGATAAGCAAGAATGATGAAATAAAGAGATTGCGCAGGTTCGTTAATTTCGCTTTTCGATTTTGACAATAAGTTGCAGTGTTGCAGGAGAGAAAAATAAAAAAGTACTCTTGTATTTAAAAACAAGGGTGGTAGTTTGGGAAAACAAATTTTACTTAATAAATATGAGAAAAAAGGTGAAAAAAGTTGCATATATGGGTGTAGGCGTGTTCTTTTTCTAAATCGGCCATATCTCAATCTGGATCTGTATCTTTGTCCAGGCGATATTCTTGGAAGTTTCATTAAGACGGTGTGGAAAAAAGTGGCTGCAGACGGACGGAGAAAATCAAAACTGTTCAGAAAGTGATACTGATCATATCTGTATATCCATATATCCATATATGTCCATACCTAACAGCTGATCAAGCAATACGAAAAATGTTATTATATTGATTATGAACTAACTTTCTTCTTACCCAATCCGTATCCATTTTGCAAAAAGAAAACGTTGTGATGAAATATGTAGGTACAAGACCCCTTTTGAATTCGCAAATAATATGTAGAGCAAATTACCTTTTTATGTGATTCATCTATAGAGAGAGAGACAGAGAGAGAGAGAGAGAGTGAGAGCGAATAATAACTCTTGTCAAGAGGTGTAACTTCGGGCTCAGTAGGCAATTGAAAACCAGAGCCCTCCCTCGACGAATAAAAATATCGCTCTATAAATCCGTCATCATTCCCATCCTGCTGTACGACGCCGAAAGCTGGATGATGACAAATATCGATGAGCTGGCATTAGGGGCGTTCGAGAGAAAAATTCTTCGAAAGATCTATGGGCCTATATGCGTCTACGGAGAGCACCGAATCAGATGGAACAACGAGCTGTGGTTCAACATCGACATAGTGCAATGCATTAAAAACAGCGACTGCGTTGGCTAGGCCATGCCATGCGAATGGATGAAAGTGCTCCAGACAAAAAAGAGTTTGAATTGATTCCACAGGGAGGGGGGTTGGTGCACACCACCATTACTATGGAAGGACCAAGTTCAGGAACACCTGGCTGCACTCCGTGTTTCCAACTGGCGTCAGGGTGCGATTAGCAGAGACGACTGGCGAAGGCTAAAAACTGGGCAATGATCAACAATGATTATCCTCCAATGATGGGATAATGACAAATCTATAATTTTTCACACAATGAATTATAAATCTCTTCTTAGTTAGAGGAGTAGCCATCTCCAGCAGAGAGGAATGGTTTTTCAAGGTGGCAACTAAGCAGTCAACTGAAATATACACGAATGGGTCCAAGCTAGAAAACAAATTCGGTTCCGACATTTTCTCTAACAAACTGAGACTGAAACTATCTTCACGACCATTATAGTGTCTTTCAGGCAATGGCTATATATTAAGCATCTTAGTGGCTATATATGAAGCATCTAAGTGGCTATATATGAAGCATCTAAGTGGCTTATTCGCAATGATATCGGTGGTGTGACCATTCATATTCAATCCAAGAACCAGGCAGCAATCAAGTTCGTTACTGGGGTGTTTACTACATCTAAGCGTATTCTGGACTGCCACTCTTCTTTTAGCAGGATGGAGAGGCCTCCACTACTGGATGCCGGGACACATATTTTGGGCAACTACCAGACCGACGCTTTGGCGAGATTAGGCACTTCACTTATTGAAAAATCCTGTTTTTCATAAAATGGATTTGCGAACAACACTGCCTCGAGGAAGTAAAACGATCCCGGGTAGAGGAGCGCACCTGTGGTATTGCCAGACAGAGTTGGACTACCCTCGACAAGAGGCGAACTGGTCTTCTCCTCAACCTCACAATAACCTTCACCATAACTACACTCTCTGCGTTCACGGGACACTGTCTGATTATTAGAGCGTGATTATGAATGATCGATTCGTAATGTTAGTAAGTGTGTCTAACGATTTAGTTATAGTAGTGCGCATCAGACCAAGAATGCATAGTGGATTAAGCCTTTGACAGCTGATTTATGTGTACATGTTTCTTTGGAGCTCCATTAGCCGGCCACTATGGTAATCATTAATGTCTCGTAATCGTAGTGTCGTAGTATTGGATTCAGACCAGGATTTCCCGAAATGCTTCTTTTTGTACTTTTCGATTGAAAGGGCTTAGGTGCTAGTACTCATCCTCTCAAGATCCTTGCAGACATATTGCAATGTGGTGTAATAAATAAATGATATTAAGCGGTGCTCCAATAGGCATTATGGTCATTATAATAGTTCATCAAAAGTCTCAGGGCAAGAAGCTGATGGCTATTCCTAGAATATAGTAACTATATTTCCCCAGTAATGAGTTATTTTATCAATGCCTCAGGTGTAAGTCTCAGACTCGAGCACAAATAATCGGCCGTTTGTAGGTCAATTGTAATAAATTTTGGTTGCTGCGAACAACTAAGATCTTCCAGCAGAAAATAACAAAGATATTGAAAGAAGCCCCAGAACATGCCTGGCCAAGCCACAGAGGAAAATAACGAAATAATTGATTGCTTACGAACCAGTTCACTGAGCATTAATCAGAAATAACTCATAATTTGCTTTATGAGGGACCTTATGACCAACTAATAAATAAATTAAAAATAATTATCCAAGGGCTAATTAAAAACAATGCCAAGTTGATCTTACGCACAAAACACACTCGTATATACAAGTATCACTGGAGCGTGGTGTGCACTGGGCTCGGGGTGTGTGATGTGACACTTGTACCTAGCAAGTCAAATGCAGCGGAAGAGCAAGTGACGCCCGTTAATGCTGTTATTGCTTGAACTCTCGTACTCCGAAAGGTCACACGCGTGAACTGCTTAAATTAAAACTTAATTGATGAGTGAATGAATGAATCGTCGTCGGAGCAACTAGTCTGCTGGCTGGTCACAATTCTTCAGTGAGTAACGCGGAACAACGCACTGACTCATTTTGCATAATTTCTAATCAATTGGCCGGCTCTACACTAATTGTTAGTATTCTTATGATAATTCAATTTTTATCTTCCATGGAATTAGCTGCGCTTCCACAAGTGGAGAAGACTTTTCTGGTTGCTGGTAAATTTGAACAATTGAATAATATTTTTGAAATTTAATAAGCAATTTTCTTTCCAAAGATTCTTAAAATTCGGTCGGTATTAAGCAATTATTAGTTGGAAAGGATACTCTGACCATGTTTGATTCTGAATAGTTCTCATAAAACTTTATTTTGAGAGAAATGAAGTCTCTGTTGTTGATTCGCCTCACCATAAAATTGAAACTGCTGCTCTGGTTGCATGTTTTAAGGTTTAGAAGGTATATTTAATGGAAGTTGAAAAATTTAGCCGTCCCATTCTGCGGATATCTCGACTAGTTCACAAATTTCGAGTTGTGATATACAAAATTTACCTTTTGGCCAATTTAGTCAGAGATTGGGTACTTTCTTATATGATTCCAATGACGTCAGTAGTGACAAATTTGTCTGCTTAATAATGAAGAAAGAGCTTAAAATGTTATATTAACAGGTTTGCAATTTTCGAATTTGAACTGCTTGAACCACACTAGAAATTTTTATATAATTTTTTATATGTTGCTTATAATAAGGAAGGAAGGACATAGAAGCAAGGTTGGCATTTTTAAGGACAGCCAGACTGATAGCTCTACGGTCAAACACCATCAACTCCAGGCTGGTCAGACAATGTAGGGAAGAACTTAGGGTGCTAGGTTTTCATGCTGGCATCACAATCATTTGGTTTCCAGGCCATACGAATATCGAGAGAAATGAGAAGGCTGCTGAATTGGCGCGCAGGGGGCCTCTCTCGACCTAACCAATGCGGAACTACTATTTGTTTCTCTGGGTGCGATCAAGAGGGTGGCTCTACCTGCACTGTCTTTCCTTGACGGGCAGAAGATGGAGCTCACTTACAACGTGCAATACATCCCGGGCCTGGCCAGTCTACAATATAGCTATAGGTTAAGGGGTCTTATAAACACGGATTATTAGAGACACCAGCCGACTCAGGGTGGTTTTTACAGGTCACTGGCTAGAAGATACGCATGCGAAAAAATGCAGAAGTTGTACCCAGCTCTGGCCGCCGCAAGAAATAGAGCCCTAGGAAACTATTCTCTAGCTGAATTATCCGGCCTCTCGGTTGTAAAACCGAAGGATCTTCTAAAATACCTAAATTCCACAAAGTGGATCTAGCTAACAACCCATAACTTTCCAGCGTTTACCAACGTTCCAACGGCGCTAAAGCGCTAATTGTGATTCATGCGAGGATGCCGTGGATCAGCCACCTGAACCAACCTACCAACCAACCATGTATCTCTAATAAAGTCACTTATGATGTAGAGTTAATTTTAATATAATGATATTATGCAGGTTATATTATATTATATTGGAGGTAGGGTTCGATTTTGTCCAAATCAACTCATATGGCAAATCTGGTTCTGGATATTTGCCCAGAGTATACTTTTGCAAAGTTTCATTCATCAGCGGCAGGATGATTAGGGAGTAGTAAAAAGAAATCCATTATTATTGCATGATATTGAAAGCATTATTTAGCATAGTTAGAATGATCCGATTTAGTTTCATTATGCCTCTCTCATAGAAACCCTTATCCCTATTGGCAAAAACTGGGACAGTCGATTTTCACAAACTCCTCTTGAGGCGATTGTTTCACGAGCAAAATTAGTCGTCATAGATAGGAATAGGTGCTAATCGCTTGGTTCCAGGTCCGAACTATAAGGAGGATGCATAATAACCTCCCAACCAAGCTCCCTGAGCTTCTGGTGAGTCACTATCGATGTGTGTGGCCTGGCGTTGTCCTGACACAATTCCTATTGGCAGAAGCTAGCCGCTTCTAGGCGATTGCTTCCTTCAGATGGTCTAATTGTTGACGGTACAGGTCCGAATTAATTGTTTCACCGGAGGGGAGCAGCTCATAGTACGAGTAGATGATTAAAGCCAATCCCACCAAATACACAGCAAAACCTTCCTAGCAGTCAATTCTGGATTGGCCACCGTTTGCACTAGCTTACTGCGATTCGACCACGACCGTTTTCACTTGATGTTGTCGTAAGTGACCTTCTTTTCATCATCACTCACCATCCGCTTCAGAAATGGGTCGATTTTGTTGCAAATCAGCAGCGATTCGCATATGGAAATTTGGTTCATGAAGTTCTTTTGCGTAAACTCCTGTGGCGCCCATACATTGAACTTTTTTTTTATCCAGCCTTATTCAAATGGTTCCAAATGGTGTTTTGTGAAAGGTTTAGCTCCTGGGCAATCGAAACAGTGCATACGAGTACATCACGACGATTCCCATCATTTTATCGACATTTTCGACAATTGGCCTTCCAAAGCGTGGTGCATGTTTGACATCAAAATTACCGGAACGGATTCGACGACACCCAAATTGCTCGTGATTGGCCGCAGAGAACTCAGAGAAAAGAAACTCTTTTTCGATGCCAGCGTCCGTAGCGGACACTCCACTATTTTGAGTGGATTCAACACGATTTTCAGTGGATTCGTGTACAACGTCCGTCTGCTTTATTTCGCTGCTTTGCCGTTTGACGTTTAAGTTTCTTTTCTCTGTGTTCTCTGATTGGCTGTTACAGTATCAGGACCATACACTATTCACATTTTCAGCCGCCTGCCTTGCGTTTTCGCCTCGAACAAAAATTCTAAAATATGGTGTATTTTCTCTTTGCCGGTGTCCATCTTTGACGCGCGCTCAAACAAAACTGAGTCAAGAAATCACAAAACTAGCTGAGAAGTTTTTTTAGTGCGAGATCTTATGTTTCTAACGCCATCTAGCGTAACCCGATTGCACTTATACAATGCGAGGTGCAGATTACGAAAGCCATCTATTGGAAGAATTTCACTTTACTATATACCTATTATTTGATCTAGGTTAATTTTTGCCCCTTCAAGTTGAGCTGCAACCATTAATTTAGTGGTTTCCTCTAACGCTCATCGTGGTTTTCAATGAATCTGGTTCATGTTTCATAGAAGAGTGAAGTTGTAATAAAACGTGGGTGTGATTTGTGCACATGCACATAATTTTAACTTTTTTTTAATTTCTTCTGGTCTATTTTCCTGGCTATTTCTGGGGCAGATGGGGGTGCTTGTTACTTCATATCAATCCATTGCCAATGGCAGCCTCACTGCAACTGAAATTGTTTGTATTTGTGCACAAAATAATATTATGAATGCATTTTTTTGTAGAGTCATAAAAGATCTAAAAATAGAAAAGTGATTGAATGTAAATATGTTTATATAAGGTAACTACGAATATATATTTATAAGTAGTATTTTTCATTAGATCGATAAGCGAGAAAACAAATTGATAAGTAATCGTCTAATTGAAGGTCAAACCAGCATTTTAATGAACACAGAAATTGTTGATTTTTTTAAACAAAACTGTCTGCTTAATCCATTCACTTAATGTTCAATCCTTGGCATAAAAGGAATAAATAAAAGATGAATCACAAACTGGAAAATTATATACAGGATGATCAAAATAAGTATTCAGGGTCTTTTGCGGGATTTTCAAGCTAGGTATAGGTTTAGGTATAGGTTGGTGTGGCAGCTGAAAGCACACTCAGGCACAAATAATGGCGCTTGTGATACCACGAATGGGGCACTGCACACACACTGGCCACCTAGGCCGAGTATAGTTACCGCTTATCCGATATTTTTTTTGGAAAATCCAGTTTTCTAGAATAGAGTTAATATAATATCAGTGATTTGCAATGCAACGTTAACATTCTTCACAAAGAAAACACCAATCCTGGCAAAGTAAATAAACGGCACTGGACAAGTGGGTGTCCCAAAAAAAAAATTGTAGGAATCAAACAGTACAAGTATACGGAGGAGGTAGATAGGTAAAATGGCTGACAATCCTTGGATAGTGCCGTTCCGATGACATATACTCACGAGCCTAAAGATGGTGATATGCTGTGAATTACAACCAGCCGGAGTAGCTCTGGTGTAATATCCTAAAATAATTATGGACGACCCATTCTTTTATTATTATTATTATTATTATTATTATTATTATTATTATTATTATTATACCTTACACCATAATTAATTATGAGTGCAAGGTGTTGGGGGAATGAGTACTAGCTACACAGGACTTCGACTCGAAGAGAAAAAGATTTTATAGAAAGAAGCATTTTGGAGACAAAGCCTGTGGCAGGATTTCAACCTGCGACCCTCAGGGTGTAAGTCTAGAATACTTATTTTATAATATGATAATATTGCAGCAGAATGGCAGAGTCTGTTGTAGAATCGGTGAATTCCACTAGTCATGCCAATGATTATAACGTAATACATCATCCAACTGCGTATATTGGTTTGTTGCTAGCTTTATGACAGCACAAGAGCCGTACATTTAATTCCCGCCAAAACCGGTACAGACTTACACGCATTTAAAATAGTGGTTATGAAGTTAAACTTCGTTAGTTCAAAAATTGATTATAATTTTATTAAAGTATATGAGCGACACTCAAGACACCCAAAAGCGCTTAATGAGTGAAACCAATTCAGTTTGACTTTACCGTCTCTGGGAACTTTATGAGGACAACAACTCACTCTGCTAAGCATTGTAGTCACCCAGTCGGAAATATTCCGAGAGTTGTGCCGTTTTTTCCGTTTTTGTATTCCGCCCACAATGGGCTTGTTCACCAATTTTTTCTATCATCTTATTAAAGTATTGCATCTAAAATAATGCAAAATAAAAATAACAAAAATCCAAACAGGCACAGGACGAATCCCCCCCCTTGGAAACTTTTACATACGTTTTGAACATTTGGTTCACAAATTCTTTTGTACCGCTCAGTCAGCGAAAAAATTATAGGAAATATTGATTGTAACAAAGGATATACGAGTATATTAGTACATTTTAAGGAATTTTTTATTTCCGGAAGCTCCAAAAAAAAATTTCATAATAAGAGTACATAAAATTAGCCTAAATATATATATATATATATATATATATTATGGACTATATATATATATATATATATATATATATATATATATATATATATATATATATATATATATATATATATTACGAAAGGAAAAGGAGAACATATACGAGTAAATTAGTGTTATCTTTAGCCCACATTAAATCGTAAGTTGTGAGAAAGTTTTGCAAATTGTAACAAATATTTTGAAAGGCCTTAAAGCCCGCTTCGATTCGAGGGAAGGTTCGTAGTTGGAGTGCTGTTGCTTTCTAAAGACATAATAAATACTTGATCCATCTGGTAATTATTACGGTGGCATAATCACATTGCACCAACAGTGCACACTTGTCAAACAATTCGAATACTGAAGGACTTTCATATTTTGAATATATTTTATTAATTACAACAGTTCTGAAGATATACTTTAAATAAAAAATCAATATATCAATACATATAAGTCTGTAAGGAGTAGGTTAGATTAGGTTAGACTGGTCGGCCGTTAAGGCCACACATAGACCTACAAGGTCCTTTGCGGTGCCAGATGGATATGCATTTAAGAGCTATAGTATGAATAGTTGAACAGGGGGACACTCTTAGCAAATCTTAAGAGAGAAACTATACCTAGTTGTGCTGTGAGGAGTAAATTGATACGACATTTTTGTAATACATCATGTACTAAAAGACACAACATGCAGTTTGTGTCACCAACTATTCATTTGTTATATAAACTTCCCTTTTACTTTATAGGAAGGAAACTGTAGTATAGGTCAACTTTCAGCAATGTAAACTTTTAAATCCTAAGAGTAAAACTTGTACACACTTGGAAATTCTGTGTAATACACAGTTCACTGGTTAGGAGATTGACATTTTTCCCATTGGGTACTTTAGAGCTACCAATTTCAAAAAACATATTCGCTCAATAGACGTTAACTCACAAGAACTGTAGCCATTCACTCGCACTGGACTCAATTAGCTGTGAGCATGAGTAAGAGTGGGCCACACCGAATGAGAATGAGTGCGAGTGTGTGCTGGTTGGAATTGACTGACATGTCCCACTGCCACTGATCCAATCGAGCACCGTAAACCGCAGCACGCTCGCTGTGAGTTGAGCGGTGGGGTCGGTCTTGCCAACAAAGAGCGTCAGTTGGTGTTTCAGTTTAAAAGTTAACGTCGTTGTCGTCGGTGTAGCATTTTCGGAACGTGCCACGGTTAGCCTGGGTTGAGACGACTGAATGTTCACGTTCACACACGCATGTGTATAGGTGCAGCCATGCACACAAGACCTGTGTGAGTGTTAACAAGATTGAGCAACATCGAATGTTGCCTACCTGCTGCAGTAGCGCATTTAACTGGGTTCGAAACGAATTGCCAGCAGTGTTCGTGGTAGTGGTAGTGTTGGTGGTAGTGTGAGTGGCTTTGTGTAGTTTGAAGTGACTGCGATCGAGCGATTCGAATGTTGTTCGTTTGCTGTGGTATTTGTTCAGTGTTACAAAAAGAAGCGATATTCTTACCTTTTTTCGGGGCGTTGTCTACACAAATCGGAATTTTGTAAACTAAACAAGTCAGTTTTGAGAAAGTGACCGTCGCAGCACTGGAAACATGAAAATATCCACAAACACCAAGTTATCTAAATTGCAAGTGCCTTGAGACTATTGACTGTGACCACCCCTCCTCTCAGGTGGACATGATTGCGTGATTAATACACAAGTGCAATTCAGCGATCTAATCTAAACGCTAGATAAGCAAAAGTGCGTGCGGCTGGCGGTGCTCCACGCAAACCACCTGTAATAGAAGTGGCGTATCGTTCAGCAATTGGAGCATATCAGCCAGTGCCAGAGCAACCACAAGTATGAGTAAGTTCCAGCTCACGAGCGTTCACTTTCCTTCTTTTATCGCATTTATTATTACAACTATTATTATTATTTTTTATCGCGATATCATGTAGCAAAAGTGATTCATCCATTAAACAAAAGCGTAAAAGTACACCGTTGGGAAATTCAATTCTAGACACGAAATCGGAGAATCTTTTGATGAGTTTCTTAATTGTTTTGCAATCAATTTGATTTTGCTTTTCTTTTTCAATTTTTTTTTACTTTTCGTTTTCATAATGCTGAGCATTTTTACACCCCCTTAATTTACTTGGAGCAAATTTATAGGAAATAAGCGAGCGTAGCGCAATTGACGCAAAGGTTATTCAACCGCCGCTTGTGCCCAATCGCTCTTGCAACTTCTGCATCACGTTGCAGTAATATGTAAAGTGTCCTTGTTTCACATTCTCATGCACGCGTTTGCTGTTTACTGAGCTGTTTGGTAACGCTCGCTGGCAACGGCAATGGCAACGGCTACGTCAGCGACAGTGGCAACGCAGTGTTACCAATACTAGCCACGGCAGCTCACGTTGCTTGCTCACCTCCGCTACTTGCGCGCGTTCTCTGCCCACGGGCATGTGTCGTTTGCATTCGCACTCGTATATTCCTGCTGTGGTTCTGCTCACTTGAGTGCAGTGCAGTTATTTTTAGACGTTAGCGAAAAGGTTCTTCCGCCAGGCGTTCGTTCTAACTTCCTTAGCTGGCAGTTTGGTTTGACTTGGCTGGCCTGCATGAATTTCTGCCATCTTGCTAACGTGTTCGTGTAAGTCATCTTATATAAGTTGCTCCAATAAAGCCGTTCCCATGTACGGCGCTTGCCAAAACCTGTTTGTCCACTCTTACTAATATTTGAAGTCACTTGGCTGTTTTTCGGTGTTACAGTGTTTTCCTATGTGAGAGAGAGATTTTGGTATGTTCATACTGTGTAAGGTAAGATTCATTTTAGCAGAAAACAAAATCAACAACAACAACAGTTACTCGTAATTGTTTGTTATTGGTAAACAAAAACAACTTGAGAACATTTCGAATCAAACATTCCATCCAAGGGTGATAATTACAGACTATCGCGAGAGACATGTAAATTTTCGTGTTGGCTTCAGCGCATTGCTGCATTGTTGTAACTCTTTAGCGAGTTATTTTGTTTGCTGTCCATCATTCACCATTTTTAATATTGCTTCCATAGCAACACTCGGGACCTTTAGCAAAGTCTTTCTAGTGTAAAGATGTTGAAACTCACTCATTGGGCTACTTTTTGACCAACTACGTCACTCACTCTCCCATAAATTATCGCTTGAGTGTTTGTCAAAAATTAGTCTAGAGAGCTTTGAACTAGACACTTTTTTGTAAACTCTATAAGAATGTTATTGTGTGTACACTATTAGAAAACTTACTCTTGAAAGTTTTCAGTTGTGATACAAAGCGCCTGTACTAAGGAGGCTAGAAACAAGGGGATGAAACTAGTACTCGTAATTTATGAAATGCAAACTGTGGGCCCATGTCCAAGATGTCGCTTCAAAATTCAGTGACTCCGCGCAGTAAAGAATATGACATACAAGGTGCTTTCCAAAGTAAGCAGGACTTTTTACCAATAAGAACTCCAGAAAGTTGTTTCGGCAAAACCGATTTATTTCATTCAAAGTGGTTCCCTACCAACTCAATACAGCGATTTTCACTGTCTAAAAGCATGTGGAATGAGTGTTTTAGCTCGTTGGGCGAGATGTCCTTCAAGATGTCGGTACAAGCCTTTTGAATGGAATTTGCAGACAGATTAAATAATTCTTACAATTTGTTTAAAGTCGCCCCATAAATTTTGGATCATTGTATACAAAAGTTCAACACTTTCATTACTATAACTTCAAGATCGAAACCTCTGTAAAAAGATTAACAAATGAACGGTGGTACTTTACCGATGACTGTCGAAAATCTCGATACATGTGGCCAACACTGAGCCAAAATAGGACTGACGTATTTCTTCAGCTCAGTAGAGGAGAACTCAGGACTATCGTGGGGGCCGAAAATCAGCCAGGTACGGTGCTCTTTTCAGAGATTATTGTAGGAGTTGTGGAGATAAGGTGGAGGAGGAATCGGTGAACCATCTGCTCTGTGATTGCCCGAGTCTTCAGAGGAGGCGAGCCAGGTATATGGGCTCGGCCTTCTTTGAAGAACTACAAAAATTAGACGAGCTGAAACTAACTGATATTCTTAACTTCACAAAAGCTTCTGGCTGGTGTAAGATCACGGGGAGCAGAAATTTTTTTTGAGGGATAGAGGAGGATAAGTGGTTTCCCCATAAAAACAGCTATCACAATGGACCTCCGAGTGCAACTTGCGTAACTCGCAAGCTACCTGGTTTTACCTAACCCAACCTTCCTATAACCTTTTTAACCAATTCTTTCATAAATACAATTATCATCCCTGATTGATTGGATCTAGAGTATAGTTTCAGAGATTTCACAGTTTTGGGAGTTTAACTTGGAATCATCCATTTCGTCCATTAAACACAAATATGACACTTCCAGATTTCATTTTCCGAAACAGAAGTTCTGAGCTCACTTTCAAATTGGGCTTTCGTGTGATACAGTACTGGCACAAATGAGTATAGGAATCGATGCTCCAACAATTATTCAGATTGTATTGAATTCTAGCATTTCTAAATAGTTCCAATACAAAAAGTAATGGGGTCTCCAAATTAACTCCCACAAAACCGAAAAAATTGTTTAGATACGCCGAATTTTGAAATGATATTTTCTCATAAACACATGCTTGTTGAAGACAGTGAACAGAAGAGATAATGCTCTTCACAAATGCTCTCCACTCCTGGCCAAATCTGTTTCCTATTGTTCTTCAACTGTTTTTCCATGTTACTATATACATATATTTCAGCAATATTCACGATTCAGTTGACTTTTTCACAATTTTATTTATATTGCAACACGAAATTCACAAATTTCATTACTTCGAGTTGGACTGATTGCAAACTATTCTCAGAAAATCACGTTCTCGCGTACAGCTGTGAGGTGCCCTCCTCACTGAGTCGAGTATGCCAAAAACTTTAAGGGTATGGTTGGATGAATCTGCCTGTCAGGCATAATAAGTCGACTCTCTTGCTTTTATTAGTAAATTTATATACATACTCGTACATAGGTAAAAATTCGTGTAATCGTTCAAATGTGGTTACATATGCATTGCTTATCTTTTGTTTTGTTACTTTAAAAGCTGAGGTGCCAAAGTAGCGATAAATTACTTATAAGCACAATTGGATTGCTGACGTTTCCAAGGTGAAGGCTGATTTGAATCACCGCCGATAATGTAATATCTTAAGACTCCTACAATACGTAGAAGATTGTAGGGCAGTGGCATAAATAAAAAAACCTGCTAAATCGAATTACTGCTTTTATCATCGAGTCTGCCTTATCTTGAATTTTAGCTGAACTCAATAATAATCTCTACTCTTGCACTGCCTTCACTAGACCCCTAACATAATGGAGTAAACTATTTCTCTTTTGGTGCTAAGTTGATACGACTTTGTGGTATATACCATTAAAGTTTATATTTTCAGTATATCAAAATTCAATTATTAATCCTGTATCTTGATACCGAATGATTCCTACTGTTGTTTTATTATTATAAAAGTATTTATTAGCACATTCAACAAATGAAAGATTATTTCAGCTGATTCGAGTCACCCAATAGAGGAGATTGAATAAAAAGAGAGATGGACAATATAAACTGCACGAAAATATTGGTTGTTTTTAATTCACAGGTTTACATCACAACGCTGAATTTTCGAAAAAAATTTTATGTTCTGGTGTATCTGTAGCGCAAATTGGAGGTTCTTCCACTAAAAATTAGTTAATTTTAAAAAGATAATGATTGATAGAGAAATAGTGTAGTGGCATACAAATGATTCTTTCAAAATTATTCAATAGTACTGAGTGCTAGACTCGATT
This sequence comes from Clusia tigrina, assembly GCA_920105625.2. Taxonomy (NCBI): domain Eukaryota; kingdom Metazoa; phylum Arthropoda; class Insecta; order Diptera; family Clusiidae; genus Clusia; species Clusia tigrina. The sequence goes on along the minus strand of OV050033.1, from coordinate 35,552,766 downwards.
GCTTGAGAGCGGGAACAAGTCACCTAGTCACTCCCTCCACCTTTAGACCAATTGTGACAAGCTCTGTAGTTACAAAATATCCCAGAGTTTAGATTTCATTAAAAATTCTGAAATCTTCTTAGAAGATTGTCCGCAATTTCTGGCGGTTCTAAGTAATAGTTTCATAAGTAACGAAGTGTGGGCCAGATTAGACTACAGACTAGATTAGATTACATTGGCACAACAAATGTTCAGATGATTCCTCTTCTTCGCTATACTCGTATAACCTACAATAGTCATTTGGGCTCACCTTCATGTTACATAGGTGTTTGTTTAACCTACAATGCTCAGTTAGAAAGCCTGAGACAATCCGAGTACCTGCTCTCGTTAAGCCTAGAATATCTATAGTTCTTTTACGGGATCTTTTTGATATGAAGATTTCGGCGACTCTTTTGTTTACATCCAATATTGATTTGATTTTACCTCTAACCATTGATTTAGGTTGTACTTCGTGGAACTCCATGGTAGCCCACGGAATGGTGCCAGTCCAAGAAAACCACTGGCAGCCTCTTTCCTAGCGAGTTCCCATTCCCTAAATGTCCGCTGTGACCTGGCACCCAGATCAGATGCACTCTGGTGTTAGTTGCTAGAAAGTGATTCTGAATATTTGTGTATATATTCCAGAACTTTTAAGAGAATATAGAGGATTGTTTATCATGTTCACTCTGGGAATGACTCACCAAAAAAACAGAATAATACTTATTACAAAATTAATAGATAACTAACCAAAGGAGAAATGGGTGCAGGAATGGAATTTGAACGGAAATTTCGATCATCTGAAACCAAGGAACAATCAAAGATTCCCTTAAACGTTTAAATAGGATAAGTTTTTATTGCTCACTCAAAAGCTGGGTGAAAGGGCAATTTTCCAATTTTTTCTTGGCCCATCTTCCAAATTGCTATATAACATTACTTCAGTAAATATTACGACAATGATACTTCAGTATTATATCTACACTGTTCTCCACTTTATTAATTTAACTCAGTTTTCTATTTTTGCAGGTTTGTGAAATAAGGAAGACTATTTTACCTTGATTGCCATGACTTCGCAAATCTAAAACGAGGCAATTTGCGGGAGCAACATTAAACTGTAAATTTATTCACGTTCACACATAAATCTTGCCCAAAATGCCATTAAACACACAAAATACTCCCCTGAGATCTACAAATAAAATAAGAAACTTCAAATATCGTGACAAAGTGCAATTAATCGCCATCATAGTCGTAAGCACAATTGTGTACAGCGTCGAGGCCCAAACTCGTGATCCTAGATTTTATTCACGGGTTGGAGTCAACGATTTTCAGTGGCCCAATCCTGGTGATCCCGATTATAGGTACGCAAGGAAAACCCAAATTATAAAATATCAACTAACCAATGGATCGTTTTCAACTGAATATGGTCATTTTTTGCAGAACTTACACGTTCAACGATCGCCGATATGGACATTATCAGCCGAATGGATATGGCGCCAATTATCCGGGTCGGAATTCGCCGGGGCAATATCCACAAGGAATGCCGAATGAAGACCGTTTCCGATTCGATCCAGTAAGTGACATTTTTATTTAATAAACCAGTTCAGAGGAAACTGCCAGTTGAGGTCGGTTTAGACCGACTACGAAATTCCCTTTACTCTGATCATTTATCAAACAGTGCCAATAGAACGAAAGTGATCGCCCCAGTCAAACAATGGCAATATTGGATCCACACAAATTTAAACTGAACATTACCCTCTCAATGGAAATGTTTTTCACATTGCGTAATACCACATGAAAGTGGGCATGGTTCTTATATTACGCCCTGTTGATCAATAATTATAACACTCCAATTTTATACCAATATGACAAGTTTTGCTAATTAATCTTGTATAGATCTGAAGTTATGCATATAGATCAATGATGGGCGTCACATTAGAGTAAACCTGCCCCATTTTTGTTTTAGTTTCTATATCGGCAGTGCGATCTAAATATGATTAGTATAAAATTTTAATTGTATTTCAGCAATAAAAGTCTAAATGAAGTTATTGTTAATAAAGTGTCGAGAGTTCAAGATATAGATTGTCGGATCAACTCTTCTGATCTTGAACATTTTTTGCATATGAGTTGGTGACAGGAATATTAGGATCATTCAAACTGGATTTTGTCCAAAAATGTTTTCTAGTTCTCAGCTCTAAAAATATTTGAATAGTCAGCATGGAAATCTATATAAGCCGCCCACAATTTGCACAGAGCTCTAGTATGAACCGAATATATTTTGCCAATACATTTCAGAATCATACCAATGAGGTGTCAACAATTGTATATCTGGGAGGTAGGCGTGTCCTTCCTCTTCTCATATAGTTTTCGTTTTATTCAAATTGTTTTCTAGTTCTGTGTTAAAATTAGGAAGGAGGCACTACTCATATTAACCTTCATTAAAACTGTGTACTGAGACCGAAGCACGCATAGACAGATATTATCACAAACTGTTCTATCATGAACAGCAATTATGCTTTTAGATAATATATTCCTAATAGGTTTCCTACTTCTAAGATTCCTTGTTTGCTTTGAGATTTTGAAATACTCTGTTGAAGCAATTGTTTGGATCTGGTCTATTTGCTATGATGCCCCAAAATTGCTTCCAACTTAACGACCAATGCAATGAGCAAAGATTGTGATCGATTCATTTCATTACTTAGAAAATGTCAGCGAGTCATTTCAAATGAAATTTTCAGATTATCGAGTGCAAATTCAATTGCGATTGACATAGAAACGATCACCTTCAAATCCATAATTCGAACAAAGAAGTCGATTCAATTTCAAAGCTTCGGTCAAGCAGGGGCGCTGTCAAATGCCATCCAAGCGCGTTAATTAAATTTTTAGTATTACACCCCAGCTAATGAACGAATGTGAGCATTTTCTGTTCTCACATGAAAAACAGCGCCCAATTAAACTCTGTGCCCCGCTCAATAGCAAGTCAGGCCACAAGTGAAGATCAGCGATACTTGATCCCATTTGTTCTCGTTAAGCAGAAATCAATTCCACATGTTCTCGCCAAGATAATCGCCACGCCACTCACACAAGTTATTTCAATTAATTACGCTTGCAGAATAATCCGAATGCGGGCAACACACCCTTCCCCGGCATATTGGCGGGCTGGCGCGAAGACCTGCAAGGGAAACAACGTCGCGACTCACTGACGCTGGAACGCGATGTTTTCGTGACCACGAATTACGGCCAAGTGCAGGGCTTCAAAGTGTACATGTACGACAACCCTGACCCCAAATCATTCTATCGGCCCTACCATTCCACGGTGGATCGAGTGATGGGCGAGTGTTCGGTGTTCCTTGGCATACCGTATGCACTGCCGCCCACGTTTGAGGGAAGATTTAAGCCACCCCGCTTGCATCGTGGCTGGCAGCTACTGCAAGCCGTTGACTTTGGACCAGCATGTCCACAGCCTGTACGGTATACAGGAGCAACAAAGGGCATTCATGACATGGACGAGGATTGTTTGTATTTGAACATATTCTCGCCGAAGGTAATGATGCAATAATTTGAAGGTGTTCTATTTATAATGTTTTCATTTAAAGACTGGTGCTGGAGTGGCTCAGAAATATCCTGTAATGATCTATATACATGGCGGTGAGTTCATTCGTGGAGCATCGAATCTATTCCAGGGCCAAATTTTGGCCGCCTTCTACGATGTGGTTGTGGTAACGCTTAACTATCGTTTGGGAGCACTCGGCTTCCTTTCGACCGGCGACGAGAACTCCCCTGGTAACTATGGCATTCTGGACCAATCCATGGCCGTTAAATGGATACACGACAACATTGAGTTCTTCAATGGTGATCGCGAATCCATCACACTATTCGGCCCTGGAGCCGGTGCTGCTTCTGCTGGTTTATTGATGGTTGCTCCACAAACTAGAAACATCGTTAAGCGAGTTATAGCGCAATCTGGATCCGCCTTAGCCGATTGGGCTCTAATACAGGATAAATATCGGGCCCAAAACACCAGTCGCGTGCTAGGACAGCTGTTGGGTTGCAGCCTCGAGTCGTCTTGGAAACTGGTAAATTGTTTGCGTACAGGCAGAAGTTTCTATGAACTCGGAAATGCCGAGTTTCCACCTCAAGTGGGCACATTCCCATGGGGTCCAGTTCTAGATTACAACTTCACCGTGCCTGGAGATGATTGGTACGAGGGCTGGCGGGAAAAAGACTGGAAGTTCCTTTCGGTGACCCCAGAGAGTCTTATACGTAGAGGCAAGCTGAATCCCGGTCTCCAATATATGACTGGAGTGACAACGCAAGAAGCCGCATTTTTCATATCCCAAAATGAATCCTTGGCGCCCTACTATCAAATCGACAGCCAATTATTCGATAAGAAAATACGGGAGCATGTATTCCGATACAACTACACGCTAAATCCGAACGGGGTTTATGAGGCCATTAAATACATGTACACATATTGGCCAGATCCGAACAACAGCACGCTTATACGAGACCAGTACATTAACATGCTCTCCGACCTGTATTATCGCGCACCTGTTGATCAAATGGTCAAACTTTTACTGGAACAAAAGGTTCCAGTTTACATATACCTTATGAATACAACAGTGGAGGCACTTAATTTGCCTTACTGGCGAAAGTACCCACATGAAATCGAGAATTACTTCCTAACGGGTGCTCCGTTCTTGGATGTGGAATTCTTCCCGAAGAAGGCGCACTTAAAACGCAACATGTGGACGGATAATGACCGCAATATGAGTCATTTCTTTATGCAAACTTTCACGAATTTTGCTCGATATGGGTGAGTAACACATTAATACGAATTTTCCATCTTACAAAGCAGGTGATAATTGCACACTTTTCAGAAACCCAACGCCTCAGCAAGTGCTGGGAATGCATTTTGAGCGAGCATATCAGGGAGAGTTGAGGTACTTGAACATAAATACCACATACAACTCCTCAATATTACTTAACTATCGGCAAACTGAATGCGCCTTCTGGACCCAGTATTTGCCCACGGTTATTGGAGTGCTAGTGCCCACCTACCCCCCCACCACCGAGTACTGGTGGGAACCTAAGGAACCTTTACAAATTGCATTTTGGAGCATGTCAGTGGCGTGCCTCTTCCTAATTGTTTTGGTGGTCATCTGCTGCATAATGTGGCGCAATGCCAAAAGGTAACTGAAGTTATTAGAGCTAAAACTAATTTGATCACATCAAATTTCCCCATTTGCACCACAGGCAATCCGATCGCTTCTATGATGAAGACGTCTTCATAAATCCAGACGGCACGGAGCTAGATCAAGAGAGTCGCCAAACCGGCGTTGATAATGCGCACATGGTAGCAAACCAACATGCAATCCGTTCCCGGGATAATATCTACGAGTACCGCGATTCACCGTCCACTAAGACTCTAGCCAGCAAAGCCCAAACAGACACAACTTCGATACGTTCGCCCAGTTCCTTGGCGATGACGCAAAAGTCCAGCAGTCAGTCATCGCTCAAATCAGCAATATCGCTCAAAGAGTCTAATGGTGGCACACTGATCACTTACCCCCCAACCAGTGGGCGTCCAATGCGGCTCATTACCAACGGTAACAGCGCAACGCAGCCGAAAATAATCGAAGAAAAACGCCTGCTACAACAAGAACCGACACCTATATCCAGCACACCCGTACCAGCTGCTGATCAGCAGAAGCCGGCAAAATCGGCTGGATCCAGCAGTAGTCGCAGTACAACGCCTGTGCCCACAGCACGAACAACCACAGCAACCCTCACTGCCGCACCATATGTGCAGAAAGCAGCACCTATCAGCGCCGCGCCAACCCAAGCCCGTACCGAGGTTATAGAAGGCGTGCCACAGACTTCGGTTTAAGAAACCGCTCTCTAAATGAACCTGCTGTCACAGCCATGGAAAGAGGCCACGGGAAACTTACTCTCCTTCAGAGCTGGAGCTATTTCATTTAGAGAGGCGCTTTCATAAGAAAGAAAACTTTTAACAAAAGAGACTCCGATCACGGTATTGTACAATGACGGCGCTTACAACGATTCGAATCGTATGGCGGAAAATGCCAATCCTTGAATTTTCTGTACGATAAAAGCACCAGATTAAGTTAGATTTGTAAATGTTTTCTACGGATCCTTAAGATCTCATCGGCCTTAGTCTTAAGAGTACGAGTATTTGTTCAATGATTTAATTAAGTTTCATAGCAATTAATTTGTAAGTTAGGCTAGTTTCTTTAATTAATTGTGGATTCTACTCGTATGTGAGTAGAGGAAGCGAATCCCCACGAATACAAATCCATATCAACATTCCATGTGCAGCACTTAAGAAAACTCCTTCTCATCCAAACGAGAAACTGTAAATAAACTTAAAATGTAATTGCAATTGTAATAAAATTATAATTTAATTAAAATTACAATTAAATACAATTATAATTAATTCACGTTTAAATTAATTTACTACTAAATAATTCATTTATAACATTATGTTAACTTATTATTAACAAAAGTATTTCTATGTTTTGTAAGTCTCGAATATCAGTGAGATCCGTCCAAGTTACATGTTTTACGTTCATGTTTGTTTGCTGTCCTATGCTGAGCCATGCGACAGATGTAAATATTCGCATACATGAAGGTGGGAACATAATTTGCAATAATTTCATTTAAACTTGCATAATTGTTTTAATATTTATAAGCGTATCTATAACGGCCTTTTATTTAGAGTTGTAACTCGTCCATTTTACATATTATGTACTATTTTTTTTAATAATAAATATTTACTCTATGTCCTGTAAATAAAAATGTGTTCATTGTCCTTAGATATCGCTCTCAGTATCACCGTCATGCTTTTATTGTTGTACATAAACTTGTGTGTTAGTTAATAAATATGTATAAAGTACGCACTGTAAATGTCCACAAATTGCATCCATAACTATAAAGCGTATGCATCAACAAATTTGTGCCTCGTGAATTGTCAAAAGAAATTGACAGCCGCAAAAAGCAGCTGATCAAAGTATATGTAAAGAGACTGACAGATCACGAGGTATTTGTAATTCATAAACACTTGCTTTAGCATATTATCTGTAATATTGTACACTATAATCGTATCCAGGGAGCACTAATAAGAAGGCCTCAAGGCTACAGCAAGTCTACAACAACAATTAGATTGCTAATTGGCTTGTCAATTGGATGAAAACAGCAGGCCGGTAAAAAACTACAACACGATCAAGAAGAAGACGGATTTTTTCTAACGGCCACCTAATAATTGCGCCCTGATCCTAACTATTTAAATAACTCTCCAGTATCTGCAACTAAAATTGTACAGGAGCGAATATTTATAAGTAATTGTGTGGAGCTCTTGCCATATGGTTTTGTGCTTTCTAAAGCTTTCACTATGTGTACCCCAGAATGATCTATTATTTTTTATATGTACCTGCAAATACGAATAATTAAAAGCTGCACATATCCTTATAGCACACGAATGAAAGCCGCCGATCTAATCCTAATCAGAGAATACAGAGAAACGACTCTGTATAGCGCACACAGCCATATGTGCACAACTGCAGTAGAGTGGCTGATTTTCTTCAGAATTCTGGTTAACCAATGATAAACAAACCTATCCATATAGGCAACTAATGACAAACAGATATTTTTTTTAAACGTTAGAATATTTAACGTTTAAGTGTCCCTTCTCTGTGTTCTCCTAACTATTTAGAACTAATTAATGCTTAACTAAAGCGGTCCATACACGATACATCATGGTCATATTGAAGTATGATAGGATGTGTGAAAGAGAGAAAATATCCATGCATGTGTCACACAGATGTGATTTCGCTGTGCCCACTGATTGAATGTCGAAAATCAATATCATTTTGATATTGAGTGGAAATTTCCTTACCCTACGTCTCCACGGGCAATTTTTTATGGTATAACAACTTTCAAATTTCATTGCAACAGAAAAGTTCACAATTGAACAAACGTGACTATTTAGCTCAACTGATTCTGCGAACGTCCTTCAGGTTGTATATGATGTTAAGTTAGAGTTATCAATCCAGATGGTTTTCCCTTACCTGTTCATATATTCATTGTTAAATGTCGTATTTTCATTTTAAGAGCAACATATATCAAATAGAAATTTATATCCAGCAATCAAATGATTGTTAGGATCAAAATCGAGACTTTTGAGAGAGAATTTCCAAAGGTTGCATCTATCTTCAATGGAAAATAAAATTCTAATTCGATAGTGTAAGCTATAATGATAGATCGATTTCCAGTTTTCATTTAATGGGTGTGACTACTTCTACTAACACAAAAAAAAGGATTGTGTTTTTTACTTAAAATTTTGCGTTTATTCCGTGTTCAAAAAATCATCAGTTTCAGATTTCGAGATATTCTCAAAAAGCTGGAAAATTCAAGTTTAAATGGAATACGAATTTTATGATTAGTAAGGAGCCGCGGCCCTCTAATCTTTCTTCCACAAATCCAACTGCCTGCCGAGCAAAATCTGCTGTTGGATGAACGGCCAAGCACATTCGTGGTTTCTGTGGGCATGCCCTCCTATAGGGAAAAGGTTATCGGCCCTCAGCCCCTGACTGCGATTGGACGGAGGGGAATGGATCGTAGGATGGTTGATGCGGAATTTAAGTACTGCAAAAGCCATCTCATAAAACGGAGGGCTATGGGATGAAGATTGGAACCTTAAGGGTGAAGTGCTCATCTCTGGCCAACTTCGAATGGATCCGGGCAGAGGTTGAAAGGATCTAGGCTCATGTTCTGGTCAATGTAATGGCAATCGCACTGGGGACACTTGGTTAAATAAATCACAACAAAGATCTGGCACTCTTCAAGACGAAGACACCAGACCGGAAATAATAGTGAAAAAGAAAGTGTTGATTTTCGAGTTTAAAAGAGAATCATTTACAAAATTGAAAATATTATTTTATTGGATCTTTCTTCTTGGTTTTTTAAATCAATCGGTGTAAAGATAAAACTCTTCCAAAATTGTAAAAATTTGGAAAACTTACGGAGGTGGAGACTTAAGTTGGACATTATAAAAACGTATTTATATGTTTATACTAAGAAAAATTAATATTAAGAATCCTAAGATTAATTAACGAGTGCAAACCTAATTGTGGACAGTCACCTGAAGCACTTCTGACTTCGTTGTAGTAAAAATCGATCTAATATCTTTTTACTATTTACAAATACAACGAAGCCGCAAAAACAATATCCCTCTTGAGTAGTCGCACTCCTTCCGAGAATTTGTTCTCCAGCTCCGTGTTGCCAATGGTTTTAGCAGCCTGACACATTTGACGCAGCAACTCCTCTAGACGTCTCATGCAACGTATAATGGAGCCCTCAAATATGTCGGTCATCTTACACACACTGAGGAAGGAGGCGCCCTTGCACCACGCCAGCACAACATCCATTAAAAAGGGTTTGAATTTCTCAACATATGATTCTTCGTCCAGGTCCAGCTTGCATTCATTTGAAATTTTGGCTATGCGCCGCGCCAGGTCCTGCATTGAGCGTAGTGGTCCGGATAACTCCTCTGTCGATTTGGGAGTCTCACTGGATTTCTCATCACAAACAAAACACGAAAGAAGAGCCACTGCCTGCGCTGTGGTCAGTTCATTAAAAACACCATTAAAGATCATTTCGGTCATGAGCAACTCATCCGCCGAACTTAGTTCACAGGCGACTCGTCCTTTGAATTCAATCACGTCCGCGGCGGTGCAGTACTCCATGCGACGCAGAACACGCTTGCGATGTTTCAGCTCGTCCATTTGGAGTAGACTGCGTGCTTCCTTCAGCTTAGCTTTCGCTGCTGCCAATTGATCTTGAACACTTAATTTATTTGTGTATCGCGCGTAGAGACGATCCACCTTCGGAGACTTATGCAGTGGATGTTGATAAAGACGTTCTTCAAATTTATCAATGGATTCGACCACTTCCTTAAACTCGGCTGCTTTAATATTCATTTCAGTGACGGGATTGAGTAAGGGTGGACCTTTTTCGAAGCGTTTCTTTACTTCCTCTATGGTTTTAATGACGCTGCGACGATTGTCTGCTGGTCTCAAGTCATTCGGATAATAAACGCGCAAAGATGAAACTTTAGAGATAAGCTTGTGTAGTACGGGCACCACCTCCATATTACCCTTCTGCCCTGGTTTGCAAGGTTTTGGTTCATCTGCTTTTGCAGAATCTTCAGTCACATATAGTAAAACATCCACAATGATAACGTTTTCCGATTTTAGTGGATTTTTTGAAGTTTGCTGCTTCTTGAAATTCACTACAATACCCCAGTCAAATTCGTCAGTCTCGTTTTGCACCTTAACTAATCGGCCTGGCTGCAGAAAAGGCATTAGATACTCAGGTTTCGAAATCCATTGTCGAAATTGCTTCCCATAAGATTCAAGTTGGTCACGTATATGATGATAAGATGCGATGCTATGCTCTTCAGGGATTTTAATTTTTTCTAACTCCAATTGCTTGTCCTGGACCACCTTGTAAAGGTCGGGAATAGAAGATTGGTTTTGGAACTGAAAGAAAGACCGTTCCAGCATGTATTCGGGATTGATCTCCTCCACGCGCAGCAAATTTAGAACCATATTATAGGTGAGATGGAAGGCAGAATTAATAGGATCCGCTTTACCCTGTACTATACCACGACCTACAGCGGGCGATACCTTCTCGTCAATCATAAGAATGACTATGCCTTTTTCATCAAGGCCACGACGACCAGCACGACCAGCCATTTGAATATATTCGCCAGAAGATATCCATCTGAAGTTAGAGATTTTAATATACATTAAAAATATTCAGATAGCTTAACATCTCGAAAAAGAATTTTTCTAATTACTTAAATACTTTACGCACCGAAAGTCTTTACCGTCGAATTTTCGTGGTGCAGTAAACATCACAGTACGTGCGGGCATGTTCAGACCCATAGCAAAGGTTTCAGTTGCGAAAAGAGCCTTTAGCAAACCCTCACCAAAGAGAATTTCAATAATTTCTTTAAGAATAGGCAAGAGTCCACCATGATGAATACCAATACCACGGCGAAGCAAGGGTAAAACATTTTCCACTTGCGGCAATTGGCGATCTTCCTCAGAGAGAACGTCCATGGCATTGTTGAACACCTCATCGACCAGCTTCTTCTCCTCAGTAGTATTAAAGTCAAGTTTAGCCATTTGCATAGCATACACTTCACAATCCTTCTTACTGAAGGAAAATATGATGACAGGCGCGAAATTGCGCTCCATTATCATTTTGACGATCTTAAAAATATTCGATTGGCCGCTATTTACACCTTTGATACCTCCTTTGCGCCCTTTTTGATCACCCTTTGCAGCCTCACCTGGAAATATAAAAGTAAGTACACACAAACTCAAACTCCTCTTATATGCTTTATAAAGAGAAATCAACAATACTAACCTGCATTTTGCAATACAGCCATAGCTGTAGTGAAGTTGTCCTCTTTAAATTGGCCTTTCTCATCGACAATTAAATGGATGCCATCTCCTCCAGCTGGAAAAATGTAGTGCTGTAAGGGTGTGGGGCGATAGTCAGTGTAAACGACGTGGCAAGGTTGCTTATGCAAGTGGCAAACCCACTCAGCGAATTGACGTGCATTTGGAATAGTGGCTGAAAGGAAAACGTAACGCACATTGTCCGGCAACAGGATCAATGTTTCCTCCCAAACGACACCGCGCTCTTTGTCACGCATATAATGTATCTCATCGAACACTACCCAGCCGACTTCGCGCATAATCTCGCTACCACGATACAGCATGTTTCGTAAAATCTCGGTGGTCATAATGAGGCATGAGGCGGAGGGATTAATGGTCACATCACCAGTTACGAGACCAACGTCTTTAAATTCTTCATTAAACTCTCTGTACTTCTGATTGGACAGAGCTTTAATAGGTGTTGTGTAAATAACGCGTTGTTTTCCAGACAATGATTTGGCGATAGCATACTCAGCTACTACTGTCTTACCAGCGGATGTATGCGCAGACACGAGCACACTCTGCTGATTGTCAATACATAGTATAGCCTCTTTTTGAAATGGATCAAGCACAAAAGCGTATTCCTTTGCAGGGATACCGGTGGGCGGTTGTAGTGGTATGAACTCCTGGCCTGGATACACAGCAACCTCATGTGTGCAAGATTCTGGTGACTGAATCACATGGACAGATATACGAGAGCGCAGTGCATCTACGCATATGTCATCGAAAACAGATTCAGTTGCTTTAAATCGTTTCAACGAATCATCGTCTTCTGTTGGAAGTATGCGCTTCGTAGTAGCGGCTTTTCTGTATAAAGAGTTAAATGTCGCAAATTTAATATACCTTCTCCTGATTTTTGGTTACTTAGTACATACCCGGCGTCTTTCTCGGGACTGTCACTAATTACACCACAATCTTCTACTGCTTCCTGTTCCACTACAGGCAAATCACTCCCGCCTGTGTTGTCCTCATCATTGAAACAATTGAATAAATCGTCTACGTCTGCCATTGCGAGGCTATTTTTAAGTTAAAATGTCTTTCAAAATCAAATAATTCGTCTTCTCTCGGAATGATTGTTCAAAATTCCAAGTTAAAAATATTGCGATACTACACAAGTAAAAATGTGCTGCTACGCTGCGACTCCAGCTGGTTTCATTAATGTCATATGGTTCTAAACTGAATTGCCAACCACGGTAAAAATTTTTAGTACTTCTCCTTTACACCACAATACAAAATTCTTTTCCACTGCCGCTCGTGTAGGAATTTACACTTCCATTTCAAAAAGTTTCGAAAGTGGTTTTAAATTCAGATAAAAAATAAAAACTTGTGTTTTTTCTAAACAAATGAAAATTCTAAAATAATAACATTGAAGAGAAAGGCTTGTACTCCTTTCAGCTAGACTGCTAACTATTGATATGTTGAAAGTGAAGTAGAAGCATTTAAAGGCAAACATATTAAAAAATTACTAAAAAAGTATTGTTATTATATTACCGTGCACCATTTTTAATTGAGTCTGCAAGGGACTGGTGGAATGAGTACTACCAAACAGAGAAAAGCAATTAAGACCTGCGACTCGAAGTAAAAAAGACATCTAGAAAGAAGCATTTTGGATGTCCTGCTCAGATCAGGATTCGAACACACGACCATCCGAGTGTGACTCAAAGTAGTGATGAGAACTAATGAATAAACACTATGAAATCTCTCCTGACTCAGTCCATGAAAAATTTAAGTGAATTCGATAATTGTTCTTTATAAATAATAAAAGGGAAGAAAATAATACATAATTGATATATAATAAATTGATAGTACTTTAATAAGTAGTTATGTAGAAAAAGAAGAAGAGGGATTTCGTTTCTACAACGGAAAAGATAATTATTAATTATTATAAATTCATAAAGTGCCTTTATTACATATTATTCAACTACCAGACACTAAGAATAGTCCATCTCATCAACAGAGCTGGTCGGCTGTGATTCAAAAACAGCTAAATTTGTTTCAACAAATCATTTTACCATATGCAATACAAAATATATCTACAGAAAACATAAAAGATGTAACTTTATTACTCCATCTCTGTCAGATTTACTGTGACATATAAATAGCCAATATATATAGTTTTATTTGTAGCTTAATACCAGTTTAGTTCTATTAATAATTAGGCCGAAGACCTTAGTTGGTAGTTGCCTTGTTAATAATTTATTTGTGTATAAGCTTTTTTAAAAGATAAATATAATTCAATTTAGAATTATGTGAGTAAAGGAAAAAAATTCGAAAATATTCGTTAATTTTCAAAACAGAACATGAAGTGAGCTGCACTAGAAAAATTTTAGTACCTGCAGTTCATGAACTGAAATTTAACTTTCTGCTAACACTGCGGCCACACGTGCCAGTAACTGGCTGCCAGTTGAGAATACATATTATTTTCGAAATTTCGAAATTTTGCTCCCAGTGGCCACACGTGCCAGTGCAAGTTCATTTATAAAATATCATCGTTGGGAAAGGTTCTCCCTACAGTAGCGTTTTTATAAGTTAGAACCCGTTTTGCAACTGGTTTTTTAAGGTGCGCCCATACATTTTCAATGGGGTTCATATCAGGGCTTTATGCTAGTGTGTCTATGACTATATATATGCAATGATATAGGAGTTTTATTTAAACATTATTTAATTTTAGTTTATTAGTTTCTTCTTTCGTACCATTTAGGGTGCCTTTTTGTATGGCGCATACGAAGCACAGTTATTTTGGTATTAGTACTTTTTTATTGTTTTCAAACTATTATACACTTTTTTCTTATTTGTAGTACCAAAATGTCCAACTCTTACATTACAACAAAAAATTTTGTGAAAATAATTTTTGGAGTTGGTGTTTTTGTAGCATTTTTTAAATTCAATAGTACTTTTTTATTTCTCTCTTGTGCATCAGTGATTCAGAGTATGAATTTGACATTTACTGGCCGCATGTGTCAAAAATTTACTGTCTCTAAAATTCCTAGCCAGTAGCGCCGCCAGTAGCAAATGTGTAGGTATTGAGTTTTTCGAACTTGCTCTGGCGCGTGTAGCGTCGCGGTAAGGACTCCCGAGTAGCTGCTGCTGCCAGCAATTATACATCCTCTTGATTTTATGTACTTCAAAGCAACACGGAAACTTTTAACGCTTTATATGTATAACAGTTTTATTATAGTTTTTACATATCAAATAGACGACATTTTTACTTTTTTAAGGTTAATTTCACAACTTTTACTTTTTTACACTGTAAAAGTTTAAAAATGATTAGATACAAATAAAAATTTAGTTATTTCATGAATACTACACAAATTTATTTTTGTACAAATTATAATAATAATAATAAAAAAAAACTCTTCTAAAAAACATATTTTACATTTTTGTAATTAGCTGAGCAAGTTGTCAATATCAAAATATGTATAACAGAAGAGCTGCCACTCATAGAAAAAAAGCGTTCGATATACTCGGTAGTACTCGGGAGTACTTGCCTTAGCTCAATGGAATACAGCATAAGATTCATATTGTACTATCGTTCGAGTTAAAACATATAAACTATTATTACTTATATTCAGGGAACCGCTTTTTCTAAAACAGATCACACCCTCAATCTTTCTCATTCTCTCTCTCTCTCTCTCTCTGTTTACTTTAAAACCCAAAGATAATAGGTATCTGTGTCAAGCATTTTTATTCCATTTTAGGCTTTCTAATATTCGCATTTTAGATAATTGTCGCGATTAAAGCATTAAAAGATGTGCATCCACCTTAATACACAAAAAATACCATACATTGAAATACATATTTTCCGAACGCATCACGTGTGACAGATGTGTCAGCTGTTTATTGTCATTTTGACAATTCCTGTCCCCTTGTTGATTTTCTACTGGATTCCTACATTGCTGGGATCACTGCATAATTTTAAAGATTATTCAATTGAATTTTTGTATTTTGAACTTGCAAAATGAGTGCTTCAGATACAGGAGGCGTTAAGCCTATGACCCTCGGTGGTCGCATGGTGCGTGAACGTGAACGTCTCATAGGAATGACCACAGAAGAGCGAGCTTGGCGCAAACAGTGGCTGAAAGATCTGGAGCTGTCGCACGGTCCATGCAAAGTGCCCGCCTTGGACCTAGAGTTAACCAATCCAATTCGTCGCTTTTATCAGGCGCCACTAAATAAATTGTGCGACGTTCTAACCCCATCCTTGGTAAGTATGCGGCGATTGTAGATGAAGTGATGTGTGGCATATTATGTAATAATTTTTTTATGTTTATAATTTCAATGAAGAATTATGTATTAAAATATTTTGTTTTAATAAATTCGATACATTTTTAGGGTTTTCAACGCGCTTTCACAGTACGTTTCTGGACAGGAAAAGCACTTATGGCATTAACAGCGATCTACGCTGGTGCTTACTACTTAAAATACAACCAAAACGTAAGTTCGGATCTGAGCTTGTTTATTGTTAATTCATTTATTAATTTAACCATAGACATAATTTCTATTATTCCGATATACCGTAACTTTACATATTCCAATTCGAGGGATTAACGATAATTAACTACGACACAATTCACAATGATTGTTCAATTTTTCTTAGAGTGCAATCCTAGAGATTTAAATGAAATAAGAAATCTCTTTGATTTTAATTGAAAAATATGTGAATGAGTATGCTTTACATGTGAAGCTTCCCAAATTAACCGATATAGCGCAACCCAGGTCTAGCCTTAATCGCCAAATTATCGCAAACAATTACAAATAATTCTCACATGTACCGAAGGAAATATTCATCGAGAAACAAAAATCATTTCTCGTGTGACGGTAGAGATATTATTGCCATTGTGGTAGGACATCACTTCCAACTATTAGCCTTCATATTAGCAATTCTAGTATTTGTATTAGTTGTAAGGGATTTGCATAGTGGATGAACTGGTGTCTTTGAACCGCCACATCAGTTGATTGCATTGAAAAAATTGATTACAAGGAGAATCGTGGTGATGTTAAACTACATTTCGTAAAAATTAGCAGTGAACTTATAAAGAATCTTATTATTTTCCAAACTTACTGTAGATGCTGATTATTCTAAGAAGTGTACGCACAGCGTTGCTTGCACCGGGTTTGAAACAGTTCTGATACGAATAGAAAGTCAATAAGTAATATGAAGTGCTGTAGCAACATGGGATGAGAGGAGCATTTATACGGAATGAGGAATTGAAAAAATAACAAAATCCGTTTATGTGAGATCAAAATAAATCATACATTTTATAATGTTTGCTTTGTTTTAAGCAACAAAAATGTATTCTGTAACAATAACAGATTTCTTTAACACTTTTGCTAGGTAGTCTATTAGCATCCATTTTAGTCTATTAGCATCCATTTTAAATTAATAACGATTTCATTAAGTATTATGCACACCCAAGTCGTCCGAAATCAATGCCGAATCTGTCTCAATTTAAAAACCGCTGACGCCACATGCCTAGGGCGCCAATGAGGTGACCACAACCGAGAAAATCAACTATATTTATGAAGAACCGCAGATTGAAAGTGTGCGAGATTTCGGAGTATGTGTTTTTTAATAATGTTTGCAAGACAGTTTGGATATGTAAAGGTTTGATCGAAATGGAGGCCTCATCATGACCTGTGTATATTATGTGCACATGTGAAAATTTCAAAGGAACGTTCTTTGGTGGTAAATAGCAATCCGAAGGACTTTTAAAGTCAGTTCATAAATATGAATGAATCATGGTTCCAGCATGTAAAGAGTCCACGAAACAGTAGACTCATTGTCACGAATCTATGTTGGAGACAACATTTAACAATGATTACTTTGAAAAGGGATATTATTAAAACTTTTACCTTAAAGAAAACCCGTCCGCATTTATATTATTATATTTCATCAAGGTAATGTATAGGTGTTTGCATGTGACGTCTTCATCACGCTGCGAATTGTATCCGTATCCACAATATTCTCCATACTCAACCCACCATAATTATTTGCTTTTTTCCAGTTTGTAAAATTGGAATATTGTCAGACTAAGCGTATCAATCTAAGAAAAGACTGTGGCAAAACAAATTCATATTCTACCCTCGTGTTTTTGTATTTCTATAGATTTGTATTTATCGGGATATTGAACCTGAAAATCTGAGACTAACAATATCGTTTAAAATTCGATTTTCCCGGCATTTTTCAGTCATCTATGAAACGTTAAACTGGCTCTATCAAGAACTCTAGGCATACATTTTATAAAGAAGGCCAAATCTGATCTGTGAAGAAATGTCTACTCCCATCCTGAAATCGCGTGGAGACGGAATGATTATTCAAAGCAACTGTTACACTAATCTAGTGATTTTAAGGAATGTATTATTGGACTCTTCTTTAAATTGGCCAACCAAATCAAATCGATGTTGCGTGCTAGATTTGGAAGTCCTGAGCTTTTGTGCATACTTCTAAATTGTAAAAGTTAGTGAGAGCACTGAAATTTTAGCCAGTTTTATTATGATTATATTATAGAAGTTCAAACAGTCGATAATATTTCCAATTTACTGGGTACAGATTGTAAAATGTTTGGTTTTTTCTACTGAATTAATACGAATATTTAGGATAAAATCCATCGAAGCAGAGTTTGCCGCTTTATATGATATAAGTAAAAGCATGTTATGGAATAAAGTCAATACCGACTTATTTTTTAACTTTTTCTTTAGTTGCTGATGAAATAAAACTACATAGTTAGATACTAGATTAGTGTATTCCCCAATGTACCAAGGAAGTCCATGCTTGGTCATTGAGTGTTGAGTAACTATTCATGTGTGTGTGTGAGTTTCTTAGGATCTGCAATTATTTACATGCTCAATGGGAATTTTCACAAGTATTTTTAAAATATTCCTCAGTCGTTATATTTATTTAAAAAAAATATAATAAATGAATACCCAATCTCCACTCATATCCAAACAAAATGCAGTTTTTCGACTCAGCAATATTAATATTTATTTTTCAGGATTGGACCCGCAAAGGTGGTTGGCGTGTTATATCCTCACGCAGAGCATGTGTACCAGGCGATGAGGGTTACCCCAAAGTTACCGATCGTTCGAAGCCTTCTGACTATGCTGCCCGTGGATTTAAGGAATCGCCCATATAAATATCAGGCGCATGTACAGAGCCTTTTAAAAACTAAACTCAATTAGCAATAAAGTGTAAAATAAAAAGAAAATTTGAAATAAACGATAAAACGATTTGTCTGCCAAGAGTGTTCCAGTACTTACGTAGTATCCAATGACAGTTGCAGTGCCGCTGTTGTTGTGTTTCCGCTGAGCGCTGCATTTTTCAACTTCGCACTTCTTTCAGTTTCTTCGCTCGCCTTTTCTAGGTGATCATCAGCATTTTCTATATTTATAACTACTTTTTAATGATTATGGAATTTGGCTCATTCGCTTGGTTATATTTTCGTTCGCAGTTGTTATTGTTTGTGCGGTTATCGCGGCGCAGTGCGTGCAGAGGCAGTTAAATAAACAAACAAATAAATAATTAGTTTAGTTTGGTATATTATGTATGTAAATCTGTTAAAAAGACGCTCTAAACAATTGTTTCAATAAATAAGATATTCGAAGAACAAAGAAATAGAGCGTTTAATGGACAATGTAAAAGCTGCAGATTCGGTCTTGCAATAGCAAACTTATGTGGTGGCAATTTAATGAGCTGTGCGAGTTTGGAACCGCACATATTTCATAACTGGTGAGTTTTGGTAGTTACAAAACACATTTCTGAATACACTCTGTTGTCAATTTTTGCGACTCATCATGTTTTTGTACTGATTTTGCACTTGTATACAACCAAATTTTCGGCTGTAGTTGTAGTCTCTGTTGTTTCCACCTTCAAACAGGGTTAGATCAATTCGACAAATATTGCGAGGTTTTCCTTGACTGCAGTGCAGGGCGGTGTTTGGGGTTGGGTCTACATGGAACACATTTCTTCATTCCCCGCTGGATTGTACTTGCTCTAAGTCTTATGATGAGGAGTGACTGTTGGTGCTAATTTATGGCATTTTATATTCAAACGCTATTTCAGAAATATGAGCTCCGCGGTTATCTTTTACAAAGCGCATTCGAAAAATATAACTTTCAACAACCTTTTTAAGTAACTTTAGATGAATATCTCCAATAACGCGATATAACGATCGTAGCGTCTTCAAAAGCGCCAATCGTTACAGGACTATCCAGTGTTGCCAACTGAAACAATGTTGGCGTCCAATTGACAGGTCTATTTCTAGAACTAACGGTATAATCGATTTTTTCGTTCAAAAAAATGTTTTATCTAAAGCGGCCGCGACACGCTACTGCACGATGTACAGAATCGTAAAGATGGATTAGTGAAATAACTGTGTATGGGTCTCACATACAATGACTGAAGTCATGCAGTAAGCAAAATCCAAATCATTTGGATTTTGCTCATGTATCTTTACCAATTTCTTGAAGTTTTGGAAAGAATGGGTAATTTTGTTATTACTTAGTGCAGAACGCCACTGATGAAACGATTAAGCCATAAAAGAGCCTCATCACTGAAAGAAAGGTTTTTATGGACATATCTAACTGAACCTGATTTTGGTTAAATATTTCCAGAATTTGGAAACGATGTTCTGTCGTCAATCTTTGCAAGATGTTTTATCGAATATAATATGAATATTTAAATTGGCTCTATTCGGGTCTGGCTAGATTCCAGTACATTTCAACAAGAATTCTACGGAATTGTGATAGAATTTTTCTTCCACAGCAAAGAAATTCTTCAGAGGGTTTCAAGAAGTGATCGACGATTTTTCTCACGGAAATAGTTGACCCCAAAGATATCTCTATTTCTTCAAAAAGAAATACATAACTTGAATGAAATTAAAGAATTGGGAATATGATAATTCTATTACAAATCAGAATTCGTGATAGTTGAGAAGTAGAGGAATATGTTTTCTAAAATTACGATTTCAATTTGGGTAAATTGATTTTTCTTATACAACGATTCGATTGTCAAAATATTCAAACAATTTTGTTTCATAAGTCTGTTTTCATTTAATTTAATAGCAATTCACTATTTTGCAATAGTTAGCGAATTTATTCACTACTCAATTTGGTAAAATTTTGTAAGCTCCACTTTCATGTTTTAAAAGTCTTATCCCCTTGTGTTCTAAGTCAAACTGCCCAATAATATAAGTTGCTATATTTGTTGCTTTCGAGATCATTCCTACACCTCCAGACCCAAAACCACTAACGGAAAAGAGATACTATCATTTATGACTCATCTGCAATTGACGACCTTTTAGTAATGGGTTTTCACTCGGTTAGGCGCCGCATCATCAAGAAATCAGTGATGCCACTAAGACCACCAGTTGGGCCCGTTGTGGGCTCCTTTGCGGTCCGTTTTCACCCTTAGTAGCTATGACATTTATTTATGCAGGAGTTCGCAGTTGCTTTATTTAGCTATATATAATGAATCTTTTATTTTTAGTTTTTTAAACATTTTAATATATAATATATTTGATTATTTTTAATTTCTGCACTTTACGTCCTTCTTCTTCGATATATTTAAATCCTTGGCCAGTATGACCCTTTCTGTGTGTCTCGTATGTCATTCACTTGTTCTCTGAAATTGTCCGTCCGAGTTCGTTCAAGGCGAAACAGTCTTGTCATCGGTCGTGTTCAGCATTTTCGTCCATTCCTAATTACTGTTGCGTTAATATCTGCTCCTACATATACGAGTATATCCAGTTATAAATAAGGAATATAGTATTTCTTCACAATATTCTATTCAGTTCTGTACCGAAATGTATGTTTATCGTATTTTAGGAGGTCACAGACAAGGAGATGAAATTGATCCCGATTACAAAACGAATGGTACAAAATCCTATCACTGCTGCTTTCAAGTCGAGATTGACTGAACTCTCATTCTATATAGTCTTTATAGGCCGAGCTCTGATTTCCACAATGATATCGAATATACAAGAAATTCTCCATCAGTGTAAATGAGATAGCACAATTAGTTATACCTCATAGAATGACTAAAATAGACATCAGCACTATCGACTTATCATCGTATCAAGTCTTGCATCATCAGGGAGTACGGCATAGCATATCGATAGTTATAGATTTTGAACATAAAATTAATAAATTGAATATAATGGTTAATATTTGAATGTGACGTTCACAATTTATATTTAATGTTTATTGAAATAGATATTTTGCCAGAATATTAACAGTAAGAAATATTTTAATGAAACATGTTATATGCATTGTAAAATAATCAGATAGCTATGCACGGAAATTAGGACAAATGGCAGGCCCACCTCCTAGGCACATGTGCTTCAGTCGGGACACAATTTCAAGTAACGGCTTCATGACATAGTGATTAATAGGACAGTTTTGGGATTAATAGGACAGTTTGTGCCAGAAATGAACGAGATAAATCCACTGACACTTCTACAATCCAAATAGATTGATAACTGTTGGAAGCATAACAGTATTTACCAAAAAAACACTTTTTCCTGATAAAAATAAATTGCTCCCTTATAGCGAAGCCATTTCTCATTCATAGAATAATTTTATTATTGTATGCAGTGTTATTGTGCTTTAGACAACAGTATACAGGATTTGTGAACTAAATTTTATCGCAGTAGCATTATAAAATACTAAACAAAATATTGGCAGGATATCTCCATGGGCCTAGTCTAATATTTCCTTATATAGGGTCCGCCAAATAACTTTTTTTTTTTGAAACAGGGCGCAAAACATCGAGTGTAGCTTCGGCTGTGTGGCACGTAGCGCCGTCCTGTTGAAACCAAATGTTGCCAATATCCTCCAATTCAATTTTTGTGAACAAAAATTCGTTCAACATGGCCCGATAACGATCGCCATTGACTGTAACGGCCACTCCTTGCTCATTTTCGAAGAAAAATGGCCCAATTATGTTTCTGGACCAAAATCCGCACCAAATAGTGACTCGTTTTGGGTACATCGGCTTTTCAATGTATGCGTGCGGGTTTTTTGTGCCCTAAATGCGACAATTTTGCTTGTGTACATACCCGCCAAGATCAAAATGAGCTTCATCTGAAAAGATGATTTTTTTGGCAAAATCGCCACCTTCTGTAAGTCAATCGCAGGTCCACTTAGCGAAGCGAAAACGCATTGGATGGTCAGTTGGCTTCAACTCCTGAACCAATTGGACATTGTATGGCGTCATACCATGCAAAATTCGTCTCAATGATGTCTCCGAAATGTTCAATTGTTGAGAACGACGGTGAATTGATGTTGATGGCGCTTCACGCACACTTTCTGCCACAGCAGCAATATTCTCGGGTGTACGCACTGTTTTTGGCTTTTCACGCTTTGGTTTATCGATGAGGATGCCAGTTTCTTTCACTTTTTCCACAAGATAACGACCATACGGAGCTGACGGTGCTTCTCTTCTTCCAAAATCCGTACGCAATTTTCGCACACATTCTGCAACATTACCATGATTTTCAAAGTAATGTCGCAATATTTCCCAGCGTTGTTCAAGCGTATACACAACCATATTCGTTCAGCGGAAGGATAAAACTAATTATCTGTCAAATCAGACATGAGCTAAGTGATACCATTCACGAAATAAGCACTAGTTGACAAAAAGAACGTTAGATGGCGGACCCGTTACATATTCATAGAATATGATGAAAATTTACCATAATGGCGCATAATTTGAATTTGATTTTTTGTACAAATCAGCCTATTCTCGTGAGTCTAAAGATACTGATATGCTACGGATTACAGTAAGCCGAAGTTTCTTATAAACTTTGTTAGGCATGAAAGTTGTTATCTAGAGCAATGCCCCAGCCCTCCTGAAAATGACTGTCGAAAAATTTGAGTCTCATGCGAGGGAGAACCAGGAGTGTCAGTCACATAGAAAGTGGTTTCTCTCATATGGATCTTCGCAGCTTCTGTAATGAGCATTGAAGCCAATTTATCCAGCGTGGTTGCCGATAGTCCAATTACCCATACAGACAGCTATAAGGTTGCTAATGGTGTGTCCATTGTTTTGTGGTAGAAATAGATTTTTGTAAAATAATTTTTTTTAAAAGTGTGGCTTTTAAAAGAATTTGCAATGGCTGAAAATATATCTAAAATAGTATTTTGTTTACGTAATTTCATTTTCAACTCTAAGGAAAAAAATAATCAGGCCTGTTCTGAAGAACTATTCGTTTCGTTTTTGATTTCAGCGTTGAAATCGAATTCGATTTCGCTTGGTGTTCTGTACATCGATCGGAATAGGCATGTGGAACCGAATTTAAAATGGAGTGGGACTTGAGTTCCACGCAGCTGTTTTATGTTTTAGCTGTCAAATAAATCTGAAGTTATTTATAAATAATTTGCAATCGCAAAACGAAATCATGAGTTCGGTGGTAATTATTGCACTCTTAATAGAGCCGAATAAAAGTAAAGAGGAAAAAGTGAAGGGAAAGGATCTTCGGGACTATAGCAACCCATTGGAAATGTCAAAAACAGCGAAAGTAAAAATATCCATGCATATGCAATATGCAGCTTTATTCAACAATTCCAGTTACATCACATTGCTGTTGCGTCTTCTGTTTTCCCCTTTATTAAAATTAATTAATAAAATGCAACTTCAGTAAATTTTCATTTATTTTACTTACATTGTGCACAAAGCTTTATCTTTTACTATGGAAAAACACAACGAAATGACAAAACCGACAGCAGTGAGCTGCCCGTTTTGAAACCGAATGTAAAACAGTAAATTCTGTTTTCAGAACACCTCCGTTCGGGTTCAACACCCAAACCGAATTGATTCGACTGTCAGAACAGGCCTGAATAAATATAATAATTCAATTAAATAATACTAGCAAATGCGAACAATTCATAGTTATTTGATATACGTCCCAAATGCAATATGGCACCCGGTCTGATGGCCATGGTATTATGTCGTTCTTGGTACCATCTACGATTCGAGACGAGCAAATTTAATGGGGCAGAAAAAGAGTTCCATCATGATTCAATTAGAGAAGTGTCTTCAGATAAAACTTTTCATATGAAATTTGTCCTCAACTAAATTTAAATTAATAGTTTGTAGAAACTTTCTAACATTAATTTCCTATTATGCCTTTATTCTACAAATTTGTTTTATAGATATATACCAAAATCAAAAAATTTGTGGTAAAAACTCTCAATCCTCAATTAAAATAAATTTAAAAAAATCTGATAAACAGATTGTTATATAGAGACAAGCTAAATGTTCTTGTGATAATTCCTTCATCATCATCATTGCAGCAGTACATTGTATTGCTTCCTCTACAACTATAATCTTTTCTGTTTTGCTTTTAGGATTTTGTGTACACATCGTTCTGATCAGACAATACAGAGAAAATAAAGTCTTTTTCGCTGCCAGCATCTGCAGCGGACACACCACGATTTTGAGTGGATTCACCACGATTTTGAGTGGAATCACCACGATTTTTCACTGTATTCTCTGGTTCTGATGTCGTTCTCCACATCTTCTAACTAACTTCTCTTTGGAGGACCTCGCTTTCTGGTCTCTTGAGGTTTTACTTGCAAACTTTTGTCCCACATTCTCATGATACGCGGCTTTGATAAATTTTATTATAGTGTAATTTTCGTTCAACATTTCTAAATCACCATTGTAGCGTGTACGATATGTACCCTCATTCAGACGTATCGGGATAAAAAATTTTCTAAGAATTTTTCGCTCGAATCTTAATAATAAAATCCTCTTATTGAATTTTGGGGCAAATTGTGAGTGAGCGAATAATGCTCTATTAGCAGCTTGGATACGGTCCTGTATAGCTAGAGATGTATCTTTATTCAAAATGAGTACTACACCCAAGTATTTAAATTCACATATCGTTTCGAAAGTGTAGTTGTCAATTCTGATATGATTTTCTTGGGGAGCATTCGTCATGTCTTTTGTTTTGTCTTCGTTTAATTTGAGATCCGTTTCGGAGCTTCCTGCAGCTGTCTAAAAACATTTACCAGCTCTTCTTTGTTCCTGGCTATAATCACAATGCCGTCGGAATATGCGCAAATGGGCGTTGATTTGTTGAAGATCGTCTTCATACATTAGAGTAGAGCATGCAGCTTTAAATTGAACAGACGTATCGATAGCGCATCTACTTGTGTGTCACCTGATATGATTTCGAAATCATCTCTCATTTTCTTTATACAACCAACTTTAGCTTTGGCTTTTGTCAGAATCATGCTTATCAAGTTTCTAATTTTTGTATTAAGGGAGAGCAAACTGATGTTATATTTAATGATCTTTTCGAAGATTTGTGACACATGAAAGCGTTGATCACTTGTCAAGCGTACAGTTCTGAAACCACATTGGTAGTCTCCTAATATTTCTTTCGCATATGTACATATTTCTTTCGTACAATACATGGGGAAATACCTTATAGACCAAATTCATGAGCGAGATACCGGCATAATCTTCCCAATTCTTTTTGTCTCGTCGTTATATATGGGGATGGGAACGATCCAACTAATATGCCATTGCTTCGATATATTTTTTCTCACCCATATTCATAACACATGTTCCGTATATTTGTTTATATATGTAGCTCTATTTCAACATATTTAAGCAACTCTGCGGTAATTGTACCTTCTCTGCTCGACTTGTAGATTTTTTTTGTGATTTCTTCACTGTTATTTAAAATCACCAGTCGAAAGTTGCGAATCAAATTTGTGTTGTCACATTTGGGCTATTTGCCCCGGGGGGATATTGCATACAGGGATGTATTTACATTTAGCTATATAGTGCTATAGCACGATCTTAATACTTCATTTGACTTATTTATCATTTATTGGTAGCGGGCGTAGTATTTAACGTTTATTTCTGTGCGCTATTAAAATTTTATTTAATTATAAAATTAAAATACATAAATTAAAAACTCACTATATAGAGAAAGATATTCGCTAATCAGATGCAGTTTTCATGATGTCTGGTAGCTAAAATTCTACGGAAAAACTGGCGGATCACCCATTGTTCGATATTTTCTAATAAAATGTTGCTCTGCCGTGTTTTGCCCCCAGATAAAAGACACGCCTAATGAACTTGGGGATCCCACTTAAAATAACCTATCTATGCTTCTAATGAAGATATATGAATACAAATTGGTAGCAGTATATATTAAGTCCGTAATAGCATGCATGCAAAATATGGGGAAACTATTACTACTGCCATGCCTACAATTAACCAATAATAATTCTTTGGGTCCAATCCAAGGTTCATCTACGAAGCTTTATACAAGGATTCAGAGTGCTAGTACAATCCACAAATCAAAAATGGGGGGTACATTTTAAGACCGACGCCCTTCTATTGATACATTTTCGGACGAAGTTTTATATGAATTAGTATATTGCAGTAGCAAAGGCCAAGCCTCCCCCCATTGTAATCAACTCAGGGTACTCTACCTATTACCGTAGATATGCTCCGAATGATGGTTTATAAATAAAACATCTCCATTGTTTAACTCGTACGCACAGGGAAAGGTAAAATATGCCTTTGTTAGGACTTCCGAAATCCTTGTCGGCGATGATTTTTATATGAACTTCAAATCTAAGTTTTGTAATAATCTGAACTATTTGAAATATGCTACACTTGCTTACTCTCAGAAACATGTAGACAATTACAACGCGTCGGGAATCTAAATTTCTACTGGGAGATATTTTTCAGTATAATTTTTCATTAGTTTTACATATTTTTTTGTATATATCTATTATGAAATTGTATTTTTTGCAACTTTCAATCATGGCCCTTTCATTTTTTCTAAAAAATCTTTTTCTCTTCGAATCGAAGGCCTGAGTAGCTGGCTCTCATTCTCCAAACCCTTGCAATCATAATTAATTATGGTGAAAGATATAATAATAATAAGAATTATATAATATCTATCATATGGTCTTTGAGACAAATTATGTAAAAATTTGATTTCAAATCTGAAATTTCCTGATAGTCCTATAATAAAAGGTGATGCGTATGGGATGATCTCAATTGTTGGAATTCCCAGTACTGGAAAAAAGTGTAAAATAACTGATGAAAAATTCACGTGATGTCTCCACTAAATATTTTAAAAATTTAGCTGTACTTTTCTTAAGTTCACAACATTCGAAGTTCAGTAGCGGTGTCTAATATGTCTTATAATATAAAACTGCCTAAGTAAACTAATAGCTGGTAATACCCTCAGTGTGAGTTCACACAATTACCCGTATTCAGCGAAAATCAGCTGATAACCAGCCCTGGCTGACAGCTGTCAAGTAATTTCGCGCGACTCCTAGTGAGAGAGGTGCGCAATTTCCAAATTCACCACGCTGCATATGATGATTTCTCCGCCAAATGCTGAGAGCGAATTTCTTTATTTTGCGACATTTCTCAGTACGCAGTTTTCATTCCCAATTCCCACCAATTTTAGTGCCAGCATTTGTTGCTCTGTTCTGCTTCTGTGCTGCTGTTGGTTGGTTGTCGACTTCGCCATTGATATCGGTTTGCCGTCATCGTCGTCGTTGACAAAAAGTGAAAAAAACCCCAATAAATTGCACAATTGTCCAGGCGAAATTAGCGTGCACAGCAGTATCAGCGAACAGTTCAGGTTAAGATTTTTAATAGTCCTAGTTGGATTTGCGCTTCGAAAAGTATCGCGAAGGTACCGAAAACTTTTCGCTTGCTCGTTTGTCCACCGTGGCCGTGACCGTGTTTGTAGAAAACTTAATTAAATTGTGATTGCAAACGGCATTTGCTTTTGCTGTTGAAAACGTGTTGGCAACGACCGGAAAGGCAGCGCTTCGCAACTCTACACTTTAATACTAAAACCTGCGCCAAGGAAATGAATCACAGATGCAGTTAAATTAAGGCTAAACGGATTGTACTAATTTGGAATTTGGCAGAAGCTTTATCTTGGATCATCTGCAGGTAAGTGCTTCGTGGGTGGGTGACCAGGTTTGAGCGTACAAAATTGCACCTGTTGGTGAGCCTTTGCAGGTGCAATAAGGTGGTCTGCGGCATGAGCGTGTGGCCCACTTATGGTTCCTATTGGAGCTCAATGTTACCCCTACTAAATAAAGGCTAATTGTTGATAATAATTAGAAAGTCTGAGCCAAAATCTATATATTGGTTGGAAAAAAATTTCTAAATTCTTTTCGCCTTGCCTTCGGCTTCATTTACGACTTTCTGCCAGTCGTCGTTATTCTTGATTTTTGCCGCTTTTTCTATAAAAATCGACTTATGTGGCCATCGTTGCTGCGCAGCCACTTCACTCTCTGGTTCTCGCGCGCTTCTGCTACGCTCTCTTTGAAAACTGCGCGCGCTTCGTAGCTGCGGTGAAAAGCCCGCGCGCGCCAAAATCCGTTTATATAAATGTGCAGAACTTTTCTCAAAATTTATGGATTTTTATTTTCTTTTCAAAATTAGATCCTGTAGGATTTGCAGTTTCGTCCCATGTCGCTTTTGTGGGGTCTTTCATAAAAATTTACTGCACGATCTGAGGCGAAAGTTGGCCCTGAAAATGCGAAATTCGAGTCGACGTGGATTCGTTTTGTATACATTTTTGTTGCTGTTTCTCTCAGCAGTGAACAGTGTTGCTTCTTTATGGGAATTTATTATTAACTCTTGAGGGAGATATTTGTGTATTGTAAGGCAATTTTTTCGTTTGACTTTAGATCACAACAAAAGAAAGTGCGGGACGAAGATTTGTTTTGATAAGGACAGATAGAATAGAGAATCGAATTCAAACGTTTTATATAAATGGTATATACCATACCCAGTTTAGAATAGTTTCAAACAATACAATTTTGTGTGGATATTTCTACAGTTGGTGTAAATACATATTTTTTTAGAAAGGGAAGAAATGGCGTATTTTTATAATGAAAAGTCAAATGCATTAAAATAGTTGTACAAGTGTAATTTTTTAACTGATTTAAGCCAACTAACCTAGTATAGAGATTTCTCGAGTTTGATAGATTCTTCCGAATGATTGGCTGCATTCTGGCGCCCCATCGGATACCCAACCGATCAGAATTCTCCGAATTTTTTGCAATCAGCTGACTGAGCGAACGCAATTTCTTTGAGCGGAAATTTTCTTCGCTACCGTACTCAACACATAGCACAGCTGTTTGTAGAACAGATGTTTACATATAAAGTGACAAATTTTTGTAGCGGCGCATTCACAAACAAAGTGCGCTGTTTCACTCACATGATAGACAACCGATAGGTTGCCAGAATGCACCCAATGCTGTTGAGGTAAATTTCTAATATGTATAATAATTTTGCAAATGTTTTGTTTACGTACATTTTAATTGTAATATAACTGAAGAGAACACAATTTGCATAAAGTTTAGGGAGAATCAATGTGTATAGCATATACAAATTAATTTAATATTATTTATTATATTTGTTCTTTATTTATTTATAGTAGAAAATGCCGCACAATACTCGAAAAATATCTTCTCCCTTGATTGAAATAGAAAGTTGTATTTGCGACATTGGTTTGTTGTCCGCCTTCTTAGTGAAGTCAGCACAGCTGATTCAACATACTGGCTGATGAGAATTACTGAATTGGGGGTGAGGTGAGTGTAGATTCAGCCTGCTCTTTCGCTCTCCACCACTCTCTCGCTGCGAAACCAGCGCTTTGTTGCGCTTGCTGCGGTCGTCGTCTTCTGGGGAATGTGTGGAAGCAAAGTGAAATGACAATCTCGTTTGTTGTTGTTGTTGTTCTTGTTGTTGCATTTGCTATTATTTTGGCGCTTGATCATCTGGTTTTGGCGCGATCACTCCTCAACGAAAGAAATTTTCAAACGCAGTTTTCCTCAAGTTTTTTCCAAAATATTTGAAAAAGTCTCACTTTAAACGGTAGTGTAAAGTGTGAAGATTACGGGAGCATTGAAAAAATTTCGAAAACGAACATTTTAGTAGGAAAATTTGAAGGCGCCAAAAGTGAGTAGAAAAAAGCGGTTGATATTTTGTTAGTCTGCTGCGCGTGAATCGTGGGGAATGGGAATTCGCCGTAATCACTTGCGCAAGTACTGAATATTGGAACTTTTTATGCTTTTTATATTGTTGTTATGTAGTTGTTGAGTTTCTTATTGTTTTTGTTAAATTTTTTGGTATTTTAGCAAGTCTGTTAGGTTGGTTGGTTTCTCGAAGGTTATTTTCGTGTGTGGTGGTGGTCATCTGCTGTGAACTGTTTTTCAGTTATAATTTTTTCTTACCTCAAGTTTCGGCGGTAAATGTTTTTTCGTGATCGCACGATTCCCGCATTTTCTTTAGCTTCATTTTGCTCTCTTCATAATTCTAATGCAATTCCGCTTTTATATTTCGCTTTTGTTGTGTACGTATGTAACAGCCCGTTCAGCGGATAGAGAGATACACAAGCGGGCTTGCATATGAAATTGTGTCAAAAGAGGCGCAATTCAGGTATGTACGGATATCAGTTTTTGTGGTTGAAAGATTTG
This sequence comes from Clusia tigrina, assembly GCA_920105625.2. Taxonomy (NCBI): domain Eukaryota; kingdom Metazoa; phylum Arthropoda; class Insecta; order Diptera; family Clusiidae; genus Clusia; species Clusia tigrina. The sequence goes on along the minus strand of OV050033.1, from coordinate 35,521,747 downwards.
CACCTTCACTCCACTTGGGGCTTTTGTGCATTCATACAATGTTGAATTTGATTTGGATATTTTCCAATCAGCGCGATTATTTTTATGCACTAAGAGCAGTATACAGAAAATGTGGGATTAGTTGGGAGAAAGCGTTTCAGGGGTGCCAATCTTCTCACTCCCGAATCATAAAGTCCTCTAAAATGTTGCTCGTGTAATTAGTCAGTTGAGTAAATAACTTACCTGGTGTGCCACATTGCCAAGGTCATACATAACTAGACATCCGTACCAACAATGAGCATTTGTTATAATTCGTGAAAATAGCATTTTACTTTACTTTCCCACAAGAATAGTCCACTATATACAAAGGCACAGACACACATCCATACATACATACATACATACATACATACATACATACATATAGCAGGAGCGGCGGCTGTGGCAGACAAACGAAAATAAATATGCGCACGCAGCACAGGAACATAAAACAGGTCGAGAAGAAGAAGCAGCAGCAGCAGCAGAAAAGCAACCACAACAACAAATATCTGCAACGTCCTTTCTCATGCACCGCAGATACATTCCAAAGATACTTGAGTATTATATACACCAGATACTCACACAAACATATATTATATGCATCCATACATACATATATACATAATGCACATATCTATAGGCAAACACTTCTTTAGCTTATTACTGTATTTAAAACTCGCTGTCGTCGTGGTCATAACACAACACCAGCAACAACAACGATAACAAATATAACAACAAATAACTTCAGCAATTAGTTGGAAATATAGAAGGAAAAAAACTTCTTGAAAAACAGGAAAAAATAAGCAAGCATTAAGCGCGAAGCCTGTGAAGAAGGGCTTCAAGTAGTTTAGTTCTCCGTTCTGCTGCTCTGCTGTTCTGCTGCGTTTGTGTCGTTTAAACTCCGTGAAAACTCGGTTGGATACTACTTGCCTTAGCGCATCCGCATTGTGCCCGGCATTGTTCAATGAAAATTGTTGTTACGATAAGTTTTGATTCTGCCGATTTTCTTGGAATTCGTCAATGAAAATCACATCCTTGAAGAAGCCGTTCACAGATCGCCGTCGACATTTACTTTAATGTACTCTTAGGCAGTTACATGCACACACACACGCACGCAGGCATGCATGTTGTATGCACAGACAAACATCAACTCGCCGGTCCTAGTTATACTTCAGCTATATGTGTTCGTTGCTATATCCTTCAGTGGACATTTTTGTTATATTTAGACGGTCTTTCTTAAGTGGTTAAACATATGAGAATATCTGAGGAATGCTGGACATTGTTTTTGTAGCAGTTACAAAAATATTTTGGAAAAGTACCCAACTACGAGTCAAACATATTTATCAACCATACTGAACTGAAAATGATTTCAATTTTGGCCATTATTTGGCTTCGGCTGTCCTACCAATCAGCGAACACTTATGCTTCCTGCAGTTTGTGCCGATTGAAACATTGGAAAGAACTGTAATCTTTTAAATCTGGGTACCTATGGTTAGGATAAAACGAAAAGCAATATTTGTTCAGGTACATATGTACATACATATGTATGTATGTATGTATTGTGAGTAGTGTAAAATAAAAAAGGAGATTATGCTGATATTGATCATGGTCATAGGAAAGTCAAATAATACTACATAGTAGAGATGAGCAAAATTTCACTGCCGGGGGTTTTTTCACTGTTTTTCAAAATCATTTTTAACAACTGTTATCAAATATGCAAAGTAGACGTGATTTGAGCAAGACAGTGATTTTTCTGGCTGGGTCATGTCCATCGTATGGATGAAGAAGCTCCGGCGAAAAAGGTATTTGAACCGAGATCTGAAGGTCGACGACAAAGAGGGAGACCGTGCCTCCGGTGGATAGACCAAGCTGAAGAAGCACTAACCACGCTTTGGTGTGACTAATTGGAGAAGGCGCGTGCGAAGCAGAGGCGCCTGGCAAGAGGTGCTCAAATCGGCCGTAACCCTACCACGGTGTGTAATGGCCTCATAAGAAGAGAGATTTTTCACAGACCGCTCTTTTTCACAGTGATGGAAAAACGCTCCTTTTAACAAAGCTTAAAATAACAGCGTGGATTGATTCTACTGCTGTGGTATTAACTAAAGAGCACTTTTTAAAAATAAGAACAAACAATTTTTCAATTCATTCAAAATAGTTCCCTTCCGACTCATTACAGCGATTGGCACCGTCTAAAAGAATGTCGAATGAGTGTTTTATGTAGATCATCGGCTGGGAAGTCCTTCAGACTGTCATATAATCATATTGAATGGTTTCTGCATCTACAACACGGTTTCCTTTCATCGGCTTGCATTTTTCCGAAAAGGTTCCAAATCAGGGGAATACGTTAAGCGGTTGATGTACTCACGCAGAGTTTTGATGGAATCTGCGGTCATCACAGATTTCAGTTGCCCAACATGTTGCTCATAATTTCTGTCCTCTCAACCGTTTTTAAACAGCTTATACCAATCCAATTCTCTACCACGGGATAAATTATCATCACCATAAACTTGGTTGGTGATTGGATGGAGAAAGTTGGAAAGCTGCAAGATCAGTACAGCACTCTGGCCGGGCTACAACAAAACCATATCCACAGAGTTAATTGACAGAGGTCGAGGTGATGCAGCTAGGCTTACCGCAGTCATTACAGGCCACTGCCCCATTGGGGAACATGCGGCAAAAATGGGAATAATGTCCAATACCAGTGTTCGGATCTGCAGAAACCATTTAGAAAGGGAAACCGTGGAACTTTTCCTATATGCCTGTCCGGCCCTAGCCAGAAGAAGATGGAAAATACTAGGTAAACCAATTTTCCGAAACATTGGAGAGATCGCGAGCTGCACGATAGGGGAAATTCTTGCATTCATAAATCTCTCCAACTCCAACCGACACAACAATATTCCAATTGCAATACAAACCAAAAGTACGGTATCAAAACGGCGGACTTGCGCTAATTGGATGATGGACCATCGCCGCTGTAACCAACCAACCAACCTACTTGGTTCCTCAATTGAAACGTTTCGGTGAAAGTTCTACCTAGTCTAGAACAAAAGTTAATATTAGCTCTTTGTTCGAGGCTCTTTTTTGTAGCGATGACACAAACATAGTGTCACTTCAGACGCAATAACTCCTCTATTATCAGTCAAATGCCTCTACTATCAGTCAAATTCCTGACGCATTATCAATAAATTGCCTCACTAGAAACACTTATTTTTAAAAAGTCCTGTGTACTTGTCATGTACCTTGTATGAGAAAAATAGTGATGAAATTTTTAGTTCGCTACCAAAGTAGTGAAATCATTACTTGGTGTTATTTCACCCCTTTATTGAAAGGAGCGATTTCCAATCACTGTGAACTATTGCTATCGAAAATATTACTTTTCGCTAATACTTGGTATATTTGATAAATTGTGCATCCATGCAAAATTTTATATACACAATGGAAATAGCGATCGCAGTCACTTTTTAAAAACACGGTGATTTAAAACTAGCGATCAATAGTAACGGCGACACTGAAATGTCTGGATCGTTCATCTCTACTGCATGGTGAAGCCAATAAGAATAAAGAAATCTTCGCATATCATGGTGAATACGACAGAAGAACTGCGCTCTTATCTGTCAAAATTTATGTTCCCTTATACTTCTTTTTTTTTATATATTGGAACAATATTCATTTACTTAATATAGTACACTATTTTATTTATGTAGCAGCGCATTATTGAAATAAACAAATTTAAATAGTTTTGAATTTCTCGGATAATTTATTTGTCTCGCACAGCTTTTGACAGTTGAGCGGTGCACAATCTGAGTCATATTCACCACATCCATCATGGTGGAATTACTCTAGCAGCAGGTGAAGCAGTTAATTTGAATTCTATGCTGTCAAAAATCACAAAGCATTTGCAAACAAGTAAACAACGGTTTTGCTTGAGGTTGTGTGTGTGTGAGCCTTTTTTACAATTAACTCCTGATTTTTGCAGCAGCAGCGACAACTGAACATAAAATGGTGATGGCAGGTAGTCTAATTGCACTACCTGGTAGAATAATTGCGCTATGCACCTCCACAGCGCGCAAACCGGTTAAAATTACGAATCGGATTGGTACTTCCATCACAACCACATTCATTTGTCCCATGTACAGTTTGTGATTACCATGTAATTTTGACAATACAGTGAACTACTATAATATGACTAAAATAGTCGGAGGTACAACAGCGTAAGTACCACAGCTACAAATATCCTATTGCCCCATTATAGACAATTAGTTTTGGGAAGTAGTTTCGTTGACTTTATTCTATAACATTTTGAGGCATTGTTCAAGCGATTAACTTAAGATGCATAGCTCGTTACTCGGTACCCGCACTTGCACCGAGTAATAAAAAGGGGCGGGTCATATGCAAAGGGAAATAAGGAATGTTAAGGTTGAATTTTATCACAATAGAAGGTTCGATACCTAGTTGAGCTGTGACAGCTCGTAACAATTAAGCGCACTTTCCAGAGGCTCATATTTATTTAAATCCTTTAAAGCTGTAAAAGGAGTTTATACTAAATTTGCATATAAATGGAAGTCATATCCAATAATTGAAAAAATACTGACCGCAAGTAAACATTTGGTTGGTACATTTGTGGTAGGTGTGCGGTGCATTTGAAATAGTCAGTTCGACCGACTAGAAACGTGTTTTTACTTGTGACGATTACTTTTAATATCCTAAATTTGTTTGCAGGATATTTTATACTCATCTGAGATACCTTGTTCGAATAGCTTCACTAATCGATTGTTCAATACGATGTCAGTGATTTTATTGTCCATAAGTATCTTCGGATAACTGGCGGAAAACTGCATTCAACAAGTACATTTTGTAACCAACGAACAATTTATATTAAAATAGTGATTTTTTTCGGAATCCAGTTTATATATTTAAATGTTTGCCCCATAATCGATAATCGTATTTATATTCATATTATGTGTACAGGAGAAGCAAAGTCAGTCGGTGCTGCATTCGACTATATCAGTGCAGCACGTAAAACGCTGCATGTGATCAATAATAAAGTAAACATGCAAACTCATTTGTTTACGTGAGTTTTACGAAGGATATATGATTCCTTGCCAGCGCTTTCTTTTCCATTCATTTCATATGTGTTGCTAAATTTTGTTGTCGTGTTTGCTTGCCCGCCTGAAAGGCAAAGTAAATATTTCGTCCATTTATGATTGTGTGAAAAGTTACAGAGGATGTGCTATTTGGTGCTCGGAAGCAGATAAGGGCAAGAATGGTGCGTATGATATAATGTTAGTCTTAGTTTGCGATATCAGTTATTGGCCCAAAGAATGTATTTTTTTCCTGATCAGTTTGAAATATTGCAGTCATCCAAACGTGGTTCCTTAGTTTTTCTCCTGATCAGTTTGAAATATTGCAGTCATCCAAACGTGGTTCCTTAGTTTTTCTCCTGATCAGTTTGAAATATTGCAGTCATCCAAACGTGATTCCTTAATTTTCTCCTGATCAGTTTGAAATATTGCAGTCATCCAAACGTGGATCCTTAGATTTCTCTTGATCAGTTTGAAATATTGCAGTCATCCAAACGTATCAAAATAGTTCTTTAGATTTTTCTTGCTTCTCCTGATCAATTGTATGTTATTTGTTCGCATTAACGCGTCTTCCCTGTAACAAGACGTGTTCTGTCAGGTGCATCTCCTCGCCATGGAAATGCATATGTGCTGCCTACCAACGTGCATGGGGGTTTATGCATTAATTACGCGTGGGTCACTTCGCTGCTAGCTGCGAGTGGAAAACTCTTCTTGTCTATCACCTGTTATCCAGGCGTATGCTGCGGGCAGGTGAATCAGATGCAGCTGTTCTTTCTGTTGATGTTCAAAGGTTGATTGCCATTAAATGTTACACGAATTTCTTTAATGATGGGTTGAGTTGCAGGATGTAAGGCTGTAGTATAAAATTATCATCTGAATATGTATTTTTTTAAAGTAGCAATATCCTTTTTGTACGTATGTTAAATCCGTTAAGTGCCTTTATTTTTGCACAGCTTAACTTCTTTGTTTTCCTTGTTGGTTCCTGTACAAGAATTACATCTGTTGCGTGACATTTTCCACTAATTACGTCCTTGCGTGGTGTTTGGTGGTGTGACATATGGTTACCGCTTTTGATTGTCCAATGAAATATGGCAAACTGCCTGCTATCCATGAAGTTCCGCACAGCAACTCACGCTTATGTCACTCATTTCGACACTTTTCTTTGCAGGCAATTTTATGTTTTTTTTTTGTATTGTGAGTGGAAAATTTCCTCTTTTGTGTTTTCAGCATTTTGTAAGTCGTTTTCCAGGACTTCATTTTTTTCGTGTGCCGGAATTTTTGTGTGTGAATTTGAAGCATTTTTTAACCGTCATTTTCACACTAATTGCGGATATGCCTTAATTAATTGTTTTTCCAATTTCAGAAATAAAAAAATTTATAATAAATACGAAATCAACCCCATATTTAAGCAAACTAAATTCGAGGTTTGAACATTTATTGGAAAAATATTCCTTTTGTTTATTTTTATTACTTTAGTGAAAATTTTGTATTTTTTTTAATATAAAAAACTGTTATAAATTTGAAAATTTCTAGTCACTTCTAATTTATTTGTTTGTTTATTTCTTTATTTATACATTTTTTTATTTTTTTATTTATTTATTACCATATACTTTACACATAAATTTATAAAATATTGGATGGTGTAGAACAACGAGGTCATTTGCACCTGTTGTATAAAAATTGTTTATATTAAATTAAGTAGGTGATGTTTCCTTGGGGCTTCTTTGATTTATATAATGGTGTCTTTTTCTCCGCAGTCAAATATTATTCCGAATGTTTTATCAATTTTTGAAATGGGGCAGTCAAGCATGATGTGCGAAACTGTTTAAGTTGTAGCGCATTCAGAGCATTGAATTGGGTCCATTTTAGTAAAATAATGCCTAGTGCTAAATATCGTCCTCCCCAGACGAAGTCTTGCCAAAGTTATACACTCTTCCCTTGTGAAGTTCTATTTATAATTCTGTCGAATTGGAAGAGGATTATGTGTCTGAAGGAAAGATCCCACTTGTCATATATTTCCTTTTTTTAACATGCAACTTATTATCAAGGAATCTTAGCAACTAATGGCAGTGATATAGCCTGCTTCGCTGCTGCAGCTGCATATTCATTCCCAGGTATCCACATGATTTTTATAAAGCTTTCAATTTCTGAATTTTGGTATGTATAATTATAGGTTCTTCCTTCCGATTTGTCAATGCCTTAAGGACACTATACACTGTCAGAACATATTAGCGTAACCTTTTTCTGACTAGTTGCATATTCAACTGCAAAATGTAGTGCCACTAACTCAGTATGAAACACACCTGGGCGAAAAGGACAATAGACCTGGTGTCAGAATTTCAAAAGTTGTATTTGCATTTTCTTGTACAACCGCATAGGAAGATGATCCTTCAAGATACGACTCGTCCGTATAGAGTGTTATTTCTGTATTATTTCGTTCTGTTTTTAAAATATTTTTTAAAATTTTTTTCTATATATTATTTTTTTATATAATATATTTTTAATATTGTTATTCGATTCTAGTCCTCCGGTTGAAATTTAATGAATTTATTTTTAATATTTTATATATTATTTTTTTGAATGTTATATTATTATTTTATATTTTATATATTATTTTCTAATATTTATATTGTTAGACAAAAGAATATCAAGAAACATCAAAGAATCGTTGAAAGGTTTGAAATTTTACTTAAAAGTTTTAATATATGATTTTGAAATTCGAGTTTTGAAAATGTATTGGAAAGTACTCTTTTTTATTAGGCTTGAGTAGTAAACGACCGAACGAACTACCTGATCTGTTTCCCTGAACTGAACTAACTGAACTAGTTCAGATCTATTAAACAAAAAAGTTCACTTGCCTCACCCACTTGCTCATTTGCTCATTTGCTAACTTGTTCAAATGGTTCAACCGTTTATTCACTTATATGAACAGATATAAGAATATATACACATAAACATCTCGAATTATGTATATGTATGTTGGTTCCAATTAGAAGGAATACTAAAATATGGATACTATTATTAATAAGTTAAAATTGTTTACAGTGATTGTGAAATCGGTGAAATCTTTTAATAATGACTCCTCGAAAAAATACAGTGCTATATGGGGACATTTTGTTGAGAACGCAGACAAAAATAGCGCCAAGTGCAAGTATTGCTCTCTGCTTCCTTCCACTTCTTATGAACGAACCAACGAACGAAAGAGCAGGTGAGTAGAGGTAGAGTAGGTGAGCAAGTGACATGTTTTAATAATCATGACATACTGAGCGCAACTGAACTAACTGAGCAACTGAACGATTTGAACGAGATAGTTCAATATGCTCGGTGAACGAGAATGAGCGGATCAGTCAGTTGACCAACCAAGTCCAACTCTATTTTTTATACTTTTAAAACTTTAGTGGAATTTTTGAATTGTTTTAAAATATAAAAAATATTTGTATTAATGTATTTGAAAATATATTATTCAATTGAATTTGTAATCAGTATTTTTAAATATATTTTTTATATTGCTTTATAAGTATTTTGCTTTTTTATTATTTTAGTTCGTTATGATTTTAAAATATTTTTTTTTGTATTTTTTGTCATATTTTTTATATATTTTTTAAATATTTTTTTATTTTGTTGCACAAAAGACGATCAAAAGAATATGAAATCGAAGTTTCGAATTTTATATAAACAGTTTTAATATATGATTTTGAATTATTAAATATATATTGTTATATGGATGAAAATATAATTTTTTTTGTAATTTTTTATTTTTAATTGTTTTCATTATATTTTGTATTTTTTTTAAAATATTTTTATTTTCTTTTTATTTTCAGTTAAAATATATGCAAACCTTAACCAATTCTGTTTGCCCTAAAAGTGTTTTATCTTTGTAACGGCTTCTGAAAGCCGTCTAATTATGGATTTCATTAAAAGGTAAGAGTCGAATTTAAATGAGGCAGTAGTATTTTTAACATATTTATTATCCTTTAAATTGCGTTTGTTAGATTCATTAAAATGTGTGTTCTTTCTCTGTACAACAATCAACTTCTTTCACTTTATTAAGACAGCAGAAATTGTGCTGATTGGAACCCAGACATCCCACGATTCTAAATAGAATTTTTTTTTTGTTTTATGGAAAACAGTAATTTTCCTCAGAAGAGAGTGGTCTCATTTTCAACAATTTTCTACATTTAACTGATGATTTATCTTATTTAGCATTTTTTTAAATGTATTCAAATATTCTAAAAGCAAAAATGAGGCGAAAAATTTTTTTTTTGTCTTGAAAAGTTCGATTGTTTTTTTCTTCACCTCTCTCAATTCAATACAATTGTTCTGCATACTTACTTCTTCTATTTTCGGTTATGATGTAACGCCATTATTGAACAAAGGCACATTAAATGACTTCCTTCCAACTTCTGTCTGCCAGTGACATTGACGATAGTTATCTAATGTTGTTGTAATTATAGCTAACGTTCCGGTTGGGTTCCCTCTCCCAAGCTGTATTTGAAAACGCGGTTAACAGATAATCTTTCCATTATTTTTTTCCTTCGCATTACAACGACATTTATTTTTTCTTTTCTCTCTTTGAACCTTCGTCATTTTGTACAATTAAAAAGTCCTAAAACAGAAGGACAACAGCTGCTGAGGTGTTAAAAGAGCATTTCGCGGTGTACACAGTCCAGCCGTAGCTTTGCGTGGTGTGGCGTTATTTTCCGCGTTCCAGCAGATGCATTCCTTTGGTCGGCGGCGGGTAAATTCCCAAAAATTGATTGAACAATAATTGTGTCACACACAAATGTCACCAACCAAGGCCAAAACAAGTAATGCCCACTTGCAGCCATTCTGCTTGGTCATTCCCGCCGACGCTGACTCCGCCGCCAGCGTCCTTTCAAATAGTTCACTCGTATCCTACTTTGCTTGCTTTGTTGCTACTGCTGCTGCCACTGATGATGTTGTTATATTTTGATAGCTTCTCATTTGGCATACGTTTTGGGCGTTGTGGTTTTGAGTTTTACGCTCGATTGTATGCGCTTGCACTAGTTTCCGTGCTGTTGTTGTTGTTTGGTGTCATTTATTCGCATGCAGACATGCACTTTTGCCTCATCATCGAATTAATTGAAGGTAATTTTGTACACTCCCCCATTTACATGCAGACGTATATTTAACTATAAATAATTGCATAATTGCTTAGTCATTTGGCCTATTTTGTGAGAAAGTGAGACAGGGAGATCGGTTATTTCTGTCACACTATTTCATGGCCATCCTTTTTAAAATTATTTGTAATGCTTTGTGACTGCTTTAACGCAATTTTAATTTGCTAATTAATTTCCTTTTTAGAGTAGTCTTGTGGCTTAGAACATTATAGTCCATATGCCATGTCCTAACAGAAACGATGACGTAAGTCGTCTATAACAGTGTTGCCCGACTAAAGTAGTAAACTGCATTTTCAAATAAAAACTCTCTCCAAACTTTTTATAACGAACACAAGATGTTTTGGCATTATTTTGTATAGTTTCTCCTAAGATACAGATTTTTTGTGGCATTAATCCTGCTCCTTCCATCCACAAATTGTTCTTTTGTCAAAGCGAATATTTGACTTTATTTCCAATGCTGGATGAACAAGTTAAATATGATTTGCACGGATTTGAGTGGGCTTCAATTAGCTTTGTAATATAATTATCCGCATTCATATTATAATTTTTTCTATATCTGAGCGTAAATGATCCGATGGGATCACTGGGATCAATAACACGAATAAGTTGTTGGTCACTTGGATCAATCGGATGGTCACTTACTCGTATGGTCACTTATTCGTATGGTCACTTACTCGTATGGTCACTTACTCGTATGGTCACTTATTCGTATGGTCACTTACTCGTATCGTCACTTACTCGGATGGTCACTTACTCGGATGGTCACTTACTCGGGTGGTCACTTACTCGTATGGTCACTTACCAGCATCCGGTAACCAAAATTGTTCAATCTCGTTTTTTGAAGTTCACAATTTTTTGAAGGGATTTGGATTACTAGAGTAATATTGGGAAAGGGGAAGTATAGTGAACGTCATATCGAGTTAAATTATGTTTTAGTAATTAGCCTAATTACACCCTTATTTTTATACATATCTTCAAAAACAGAAAATAACATAATAGTATTATTATATTTATTGTAAGCCTTGCATCATAATTAATTATGTGTGCATGTATTTGGGTGAATGAGTACCAGCAACCAAGGACTTCGACTGAGCGAAAAAGATTTACAGACTCATTTGTCAGACTATTCTCGGGCCAGGATTCCAACCCATGGCCCCAGAGTGTGAGTCTAACATGCCATTAGACCTAATAATATTTCTGATAGAAATCAAGGAAGCTCAGAGTAGAGAATTTACGACCAAATAAGCAATTGTCTAGGAACACGATGCGAACGCCACAATTAAAAAATTAGAACTCAGCGGAGATGTGTCCATGGATATCGCCATTACGTTAATAGTTGAGTGAATAGTATTGAAAGTAAATGCTTCTATTCGAAATACCCAGAAGTGGAATTTAAAATGCTCGAAAGCTAAAATCTATACTATATCTCTATCTCCATACTATATCTCTATCTCTATGCTATACCTCTATCTCTATACTATACCTCTATCTCTATGCTATACCTCTATCTCTATACTATACCTCTAACTCTATACTATACCTCTATCTCTATACTATCCCTCTATCTCTAGGCTATACCTCTATCTCTATACTATACCTCTAACTCTATACCATACCTCTATCCTCTATACTATATCTATTATAATAGTTGCAGATTTAAAAGAAAAGAAAGTACTGTAGATAGAAGTGTGGTAGGCCGGAGGGTCGCCGAAGAAGGAGGCCTCCATGCACTCAAGAATTGATGCCTATTGTACTAAAAAAAACCAATTGTTAGTCTATCAAACTCCCGGCGCTGACTATCACCATCCCAAGTAACCGATCTCTTTAGTCAGTGCTTGAACGGCGCCACACCGTGGTATCACAATGGGCTATTATGTGTGCTCAAGTGGGCTTTTGGCAACCTAGGCGGCCACTTCTAACTACCTACCTACCTATCTATACTATCAAACTAGTTGATCGAAAACCTTGCTACGCGGTTAAAATATATGGTTAATTAAATTTTTGTGGACAAATTTCAGGACTTGATTTATGTCACATCACTGGACCACCTTCCCTTTTCTTGTTCCATGCATCTTTACAGTTTTTGCCGGAATTGTTCAAAAATCCTTCAAATAGTTGAACATAGTAGTAGTAAGCTCGAGGTAGCTCCAATACAAACTGAATTGAATTTAATCTTCAGTCTAACTATCTTATCACATGTTTTCGCACCCAAGCCAAGCCTTTGGCTCTAAAATTATAATTTTATTTCCAAAATTATTATCCACGGTGAAATTTTCTTTTAATAAACTGATATTACATCCTTTGTTTCCTTCCTCCAACGTTTCCAATTTGAAGTGCCTAATGGGAAAATAGTGAACCCATACAAAACCGGGACCAGCTGAACAAATGATTTCACACAAAAAAAAAAAAAAACTAATAACAACTACAACTACAACAACAATAACCAATTGAAATCCGACATACTTTTATTTTGAAAAATTTTACTTCAACATAATTTACTACGTGATCACTTTTTCTTGCTCATTAACCATTAACTAGGATTGCGAACGAGACACTTACGTGCTTGCGATTGAAGGAACCGTCAATACCGTGCACACGTAGCTGTCTATGTCCGCTTCCCAGACAAAAACATCTTGAATTTCCTTCAGCCCTTTTTCGTTAGCATTTTAATCAGGCTGCGATTTACTGTGCGCCGTGAAGGGTTAAATACGTTCATGTAGTGCACGGCGTCTTTAAGGATGCTTGCTTGTGGCACATTGATCCTTGCAACATAAATTGCAATCATTTTCGCGCGTCATTTGACACAATTGAATCGCAACGAATCGGCTGAAGCGGCACAAAAGGAGGTAGCCTGGATTGCGCAAACAAATAATAAAGTTCGTTACCAGAGGTGCATCTCAGAGATGGCATCTGGAAGCGGAAGGATATGCAAAAAAATGCAAATTTCTGTACTTCAATTATGGCTCAATTTCTGCGCTTACAATTGATTTGGATTGCTTCATTTGCCGGATGTTAAAATAATGAGAGGGCGCTCATTTCTATGGCAGCTAATCTAATCTGTCTTTCCGAGTAAATTTATGGGCGACGGATATAGCGACGAGCCCAGCAGCACCCCTATAATGCATATTTCGTAGTGATAGCGACTTTCTTTCCACTTCCCTTCAATTTGGTGGTTGGTTTGTTGTTGCAGTTGTACATAAAACCATGATCTTTTTTTGCAATTTTAAACTATCTTCCTTAACTAACCACTCTCTTATTTGTTTCCCTTCCAATTGCAGCCGCAACAGTAACAGTACCAGCAGCAATCATAGCAACAGTAGCAGCAAATCACATGGCTCCAGCAACAATGGTGGCGCCGCTTACAATTTAGAATATTGCACATCGTCTTCGTCGGTGTCGCCATTCTGCCCAACGATTTCGTGTCCATCATCAACTGCCAAAACTGTTGTCAGCGTCGCAATTGATGAGGTGATCAACTCCTCATCGAACAGTTCCATCGCCTCACGGTCGCCATCATCCCTGTCCTTTAAGTGCTCTAGTCAAAATGCAGCGAAACGCAAACGCAAAAGATCATCATTTAGCTCACATGAGAAGGTAAGTCGCTGGCCTCAGCAATATCTGAAGTTTGATAATTTATTTATTTTCATATATTTTATATATTATAATTTTATTTATGGTGATATTTCTAAATCACCAGTCAATAGTTTCCGTTCCAAATATATTCCAAAAAAAGGGCCAGGAAAATTACTTTGAGTTTATCATCATAGGATTTTTATATAGGCAAATATTGTGTCTCATTTGGTGGAAAATTGCATGGAAAAATATTCCGTAGTGCAACTCGAGACATCATTGGAATTTTTAGCCGAATTTCGCTTTCTTTTCAAGAAACATTTCGTAATTTACGGACACTTTTTGGGCAACGTGTTTGTCCAACGAAAAATTTGTTAGAAATTTCCGGCACCCAGTTATATATATATAAATATTTATTCCTATTAGTCCATTAAGGAGCAAAGGGCCGTAAACCCAGTTATGTAGTAAATAAACTATGGCCTGTTTATCGTCCTACGGGTGGTCAAACGAAAACATCGCTTCCGTTGCGGAAGTGTTTGGAGCCAATTAGCTGAATTCTCTGTCGTTTTCAGGAACTGGATATTTCATCAACCTCCGTGATTTCTTTTGGCACCGTTTACAAGGTTTAGTTGTTGCCCATGTGCTTTTTCTAATAAGCCGGTGAACGTGGTATATATCACACCATACAATCGACCTATTGGCCGAAAATTCAGAGGTACTATAATACGGTGATGCGGAGAAGCTAACAAAGAACTCCGATCTGACGCCATTAGGTTTCCTCTTGTGAGGCTATCTAAAGTCGCGTATCTTCGCCAACAAACCAAGAACAATGTAGAGTTCAAGGATATTACTGGTAATTGGTAGATTTGACCATCGTTTATACGAAACAGTTCCTGATTTTCTGTATAAACACCCATACCAGCGTGGTCGTGGATGTGATGGGCATGTTTTTAAAGGGAAGTTATATAAATTGAGTCGAAAATACCCAGCTAGGGGTTTACTACCATTTACGAATAGTTTCATCCGAGGTGAATTTTTTTAGGGGTATAAATAATATCCCACATATTCTGAAACGATATTTCATATACATATATATCTGTATAATTTTTGGATCATTTTGTTAAATCGCAGATTTCATACCCCATTATTCAGCGGAGTTCTATATGGAAGAGTGAATTCTTTTGCGTTTTGGAATCATCTGCAAACATTTTAGTTTTATTTTATGCACAGAAAAGTAGTGACTGCGAATACTCAAGTCAAGTTCACTACTTTTTCATTAAATTTGGCGGACTAATGAGCATGACGGTTGCAATATATTATATATTGGATTATAAATATTTTTTAAGGATTCTCAGAAAAAATTATAAGTTTATTATTTCTAAAGTTATAAGTTTTATAAAATTACTTCATGAATGCATCTCAACCAGATTTATCAATTTAGACTTTTATATTTAGTCGAGAATCTTAGCCAGATTTATCAATTAAGACTTATATTTAGTCGAGTTTAGATTCCTATATTTAGTCGAGCCTATACTGACTTGAATTTCAAACATGAGTGGAAAATATTTATTATAACCACATCAAAAAAGTAAGTCCCTTTTACCATAAAAATTGAGATTGACTCGGTCCCACGAGCTTCTTCAAATCTCTCAAATTAAGTCCTTAAA
Source organism: Clusia tigrina (assembly GCA_920105625.2). Classification (NCBI taxonomy): domain Eukaryota; kingdom Metazoa; phylum Arthropoda; class Insecta; order Diptera; family Clusiidae; genus Clusia; species Clusia tigrina. Next base: position 35,506,270 of record OV050033.1, on the reverse strand, counting down.
ACCAAACAAGTACAAAACTACTTTTGGAAAACAAAAATGGCTTATCTATCTGCTATAGTAACTGTATTCTTGCCAATAAAAGTTTATAACTTCTCTCGATATGAATACTAATATTAAGGATCCCTAAAGGTACTTTTTTGTACCTTCCTTTACTATTCTCTTTGTTAAATACTATTTATGTGGATATATATCATTAATACTATTTAGTTGGATATATATCATCAATACTATTGTTGGATATATATCATTAACACTAATTTCGAATTGAAATCATAAAAATTAATGTGTGTGATATCTGGATAATCTGCTTGATCTCATGACCTTTCCTGTCGAGTCTAGCATGCAGAGTGGACCGCACGCAGATGGGTCTTCTGGTGGCTTATTGCCCTTAGACGGCAGTATCAGTCGTGGTTTCTTCCACCAAGACTCCCTGTTTAATGCAGACCGAGTGCAATGCAACAGCGGTTTTGAAGACACAATTGGGTATTATATCTGTGTCAGTTGCTTTCTGGTACCCGAATTTACCCACCGCCCGCAACACCTCGTCTACTGTCACCTCCGGCATATCCTCTTCCAACCGCAGTGCATTAGGAAACTGTGCAGGGCAATAGCTTTCATACCAGTTAAATGAACCTCCCTCATCTCTCTCAGGGCTGTTGATCGGTGTCTGTGACGACTAAAACGAGAAGTCCAAATGTTTCATCATGATATTTGGACAAATAGACGCGGAGTTATTGCGTCCGAAGTGACTGTATCTACCTTTCTGACGCATGTAATTGGCAATTGATGGGCGCACTAGAAATACCTATTAGCCCATTTCCTTTGGCCAATATTTGTCCACACTGCTATAAACCACTTGAATTAGATTTACATAAGCATAGCCTGGATGTGGGGGTATTAGATGGATGCTCAAAGAATCCAAGTAGCAAACTATTGAAAACAAGCTGCTTGCTATGTACCTTTGTATTTATACTGGGTTGAAAGCCAATAATTCTACCTTTGGAATGATGCAAGGAGACATGAATTAATCGATTTGTGCAACGATCACTCTATGAGCAATATCTCTTGCTGATGGAGGTCACTGAACGTGTATGCTCGTTTATTGGTAATTGGTGAAGAACCCTCCTGGAAAAGGCACGGGTTCTTTGCCCTTTCTTTGTATTTAATAAAGCAATATGAAGGCGAACAATAACAACAATTGAACAACACTTCATACGATCAAACATTTTTAATCTAAAATACACTTGAATAACTTTTTAATTACTGTAACTAAAAGGAGCCCGTTCCAGTCGTAAAACGTACCACTATTAAAATTATTATTCTTATACGAAACAATTTCATATTATATTTGTATCTCATTTTGTATATGCACAGGAATGCAGGCAGCTATTGGACTAGTCTGGGTCCTTCCTTCGTGTATATACCAAAAATTAGACTCTTGCTAATATAAGGGGATGTGAAAACATCGTTCGTTTTAGTTACTATTCTGATAAAGTATTACGGGGTGAGAAGTGTCTTCCTGAACAAATAATGATAAGTTTTTTTCACTGTCTCTACTCTAAAATTCAGCTCATCCCTGTTGTAACATGTCCGTAAATTTTGTCCTTTTTGGATAAAATCACGGGCAAATGCAATTAGATTTATTTCTCATGACAAAGTTTCTTGAAATATTGCTACTTTTTTGTGTACTTTAGATTATTGAATTTCAAGGATGAAACAATATCCTTTCTCAGGCCACAATAATTAATTGCAATATATCCCCTTCGAAGAAGCAATCGTAGCAAACAAACAAAAATGTCACATTTGCATAAAATATTACAAAATTTAACGGAAATTTAATGAACATACGCACACGGAAGGAGAGGAAGGAGCGCGGTTTATGCGAAAATGTTGCATTAGCATAAATTTACCATAAGAAATACACTAACTTTTATCCTTACAAATTTACCTTACTTGGGCCTTGCTCACCGATCTCTCCACAGCCATAACAGCGGTTGTTATTGTAAACTGCCGGCCAAATGTCGTCTCGATGAATATTTAATTAGAGAGCGCGCGATGATACCGGCGAATATGTGTGCGTGAGTATGTCCCAAAAAAGGACATTCGCAGACAGTAATGAATCCTTTCATTACATAGAAAAAGGAAAGTCTATTCATATCGGATCCGTTTTTTGGCCTCTTTCTACTTCCGAACTCCTGAGAATGTGTGTGTGTGCTCTAAATTTCCAACCAACATCTTATTATGCACGCATCATAGACCAGTGCCAATGTTTCGTCTTCCTCTTTGACCATGCTAGCAATTTACATAAAAACATGAAAAAAGTAGACAGTAAAAACAGTAATTGCCGATTAAAGCGATCCCTGTGCATTATCCTGAAAAGTGATGAGTCTCATGCCTTGAACAACAAAAACAACATGGAGAACAAAAAACCAACAAAAATGCATTTAACGACTTTTTCTTGGGTTTTCTTACTTCCTTCTAATACATTTTGAAATTAACGTCTGAAGCAGCAGCGGCAGCAGCAGCAGCAGAAATAGTCGTAGTTAAACAACCCCTCAAGGTGTGCACGCATGCGCAACGCCGCTCCACCACTATTGCTGTGCGTACACGTATTCGCATTGGCATGAGTATGGGTATGGGAATGGGAATAGGAATGGGCAGGACGAGAGGCAGAGGCAGAAGCAGGGGCATTGCATCACATCGCCTGCCATAGCACATGCTCGCAGTTTTGGCACCCCTTGGCAAAGAAGTTGCTTGGTTGTTGAGGCAAGCAAGGTTTAGTGTTTCTCGTGCAGGGCGAGCCAACGTGACAAGGACAGTTTTGTTTGCTGGTGGTTCCTTCGTCATTTCTGTTTTTTTGCTACCTTTGAGAGAATTCCTTTGGTCATGATAAGCAAAAGCTGGTTGCTTCGGGCTGTCGTTCCTTCTGCACATTCTCTTAGGTTTGTATTTTGTCCTCTGTGTACAACCGTTTTGAGCACATGCACCCCTGTCCCTACATTCGTCTGTCCGGTTGTCCTTAAAGCATTTTCCTTTACTTTTTGTTCCGACTTTATTTACTCTTGACTTCTCCTTTCTATGTTTGCACTGTAATTCACACATCTGCCTGCTTGTTGTTGTTTCATGCTGCTGCTGTTGTTGTTCGTCAGGATTTATTTTAGGGTTTTGCAATTGCGCTTATCGCTAAAGTAGTAATTGAAAATCGAGGGAGAAAGAGTGTGTAAATTTTATGTTTTTCACATTTTAATAGAGCAGAGAAGAAGGAGTTTATGCAGCAGCAAGAATGAGGCAAACCGAAGAGAATCTTATTAATAGATTTTCCTAAGAATTGAATCGAAGGACACATTTAAACTCCTTCTTTTATTTACTTTTTACGACTTTAATCATTTGCTGCCATTAACTGATAATCGAGCCGAAAAAGAGTTTCCGCGGAGTCAGTCGCCTTTGATGTGTTTAATGACGAGTCCAAACTCGAAAGCCAGAAAACGGCAGATGATGTAACAAACCAGCCAACAAACCAACTGCAGTGCCAACATCAACCACGTCAGTAGGGAGAAAAAATGACAATTGTTGTTGCACATGCGCCTAGCAAAGAAAACAAAACTGTGCTTACGGCTTTTAATTGTTTCGGTTTTCTTCTCGTCCCCTTCCTGACTTTGCCGCATTTCCTTTGTACACTCATTGTACTTCGTATTTCTATGAAGGAACACCTTTGCTCGGTCGGTGGTTGAAACGCTAGCGTTTTGTTTTGAATGTTTGTCAGTAGCGCTCGGGATTCCAGGTGACACCAGCAACAACTCACTTGGGTTCTGGATACCCCACTCAAATTCGAACCAACATCAGCTTAGGAGAAGACGCTGCTTTATTAGTTGGCATGGGGTATTATATTAAAGTCAGGGTACTAACTTGAAAGGACATTGTACTATACTCTTGAAGACTCATTGTAACTTATGCGGAGAGGTTTGCTGAGCAGTTCCTGCGAGTTGGAAGCTGAAATAGGCAATTCTGTCCTTTCAAATTTTATGCTGTATGCGGCTCAGCCTTTACGCGTACCCGCAACTTTCCGTTGTGTTTTGATGGTTACAAATCTCACCCTCCTTGGTGGTGGTTCACAGATTCTGGGTGTAGGTATGCACTGTGATGACCTCTGGTCATAAAGGGTTAATTCGCTAAATCATTTCGGTTGTGCGCGGTTGTTTCGGTTGACTTCGCGCTTTTGACATGGTGTCTTTGGTTTGTTAGATGAGCGATATGTCTTCATCAATTATTATTAAATTGGCTGTTGATATTGAAAGAGAGGATCGATGGAAGTAGAAGAGAATCTATGTTGAAATTTCAAGTGAAAGAACTGTTGTACAATTGTTGGAGGAGAGGGCAGTTCAAAATAAACATTAGGAGACTGTCTGAGTGTGTGGATGAAGTACGAAACTGCCATCGGTCGGTCTACCATTTAATCATTAGTCTCCGGATGTGATAGTAAACGATTTACTTTGTTATCCCCAAAACCTTGAACAGTTCATCAGCCGCCTCTGTATTTGATGTTGGGAGAATCAAAAGCTTTTATAACCATTTCCACCATCATAAATAACTGGGCATTATTTCAGCAATCACCCGCTTTATTTGCTTTTATTAAGTCCTTTTTTATTTAGCCTCTAATTCAGTCTTTTAGCATATCCTAAAGTTTCACTAAACTCAACATTTCGACCAAATCTGGTGGAGTTACTAAATTTGATCGTTTCAGCTGTATAATGATATTATCACAAAAGTATTTCCCTTGCTCTCGCGCATCTCTGCTGTAACCTTGTATAATGCAACTGTTAATTGCATCCAAAATATTTTCCATAGTAAATAGTGACATAAAATGTGGAAATTTATTTATTTGCCCAGAAATTGCAGAGCCTTATTTGCGTCCATATGATCAGCAGCTGCAACTACTTTCTTTTGCTCGCTCCCTGCCAGGCACAGTCGATAGAGAAAGTCAAGCAAGATTTCGATTTGTACCGCTTCGAATGTTATTACGCAAAGGCATGAAAAATTTGTCACAAATCTTTGCATCATATTTATGGCATATGTCCAGATTCGGTTCTTTGTCTTGTCTGGCTTAGCGGTACTCTGCTGGAGGGATGCAGGAATTTGGCATGCCTGTTACAGCAGCAGCATCAGCAGTTCAGAATAAGAAATTACATTTGTCATGCGCCAGCGCATATGCCTCTTTCTTTTCAAACACACACACACACTCACAGAGGGAGGTAATGTCCTTCGTCGCATGCGAATTTCTTTCCGATGTTGATGGTGCAGTTGACTTGAGTGCAAGGAGAAGAGGGGAGCTGATTGTCACATAAATAACCTAAAGTTTTCATTGTAAATTTGAACTAATTCTTTTGTTGTGCCCCGAGCGATGGAACTGCTGATTGGGTGGACCTAATAAAACATATTTGGTGGTTTTGTCTTGCTACCTTTTGGCTGATTTATGGTCGATCTTGCATCGCCTACTGTTGCATACAACTTGGTACACTTCCTGATTTATGTGAATGGATTTCTTCGATTTTAGCAGTGATAATCTTAGATCACTGCTGCGGTTGCTCTCTTCGGGTCATTGTAATGCTGTAGACTCGAGCCAAAGAAATAGTTCGACTTTCCTTGAGTAGTTGGTTGTTCATGCAGATATAAAGGAAATAATTTGTCGCCTAATGACTACCTCGGAGCACATTTATCAAAACGTTGACACAAATAATTGAGAAAAGGATCAGCAAAGATTTTTTTAGCTGTATATAATCAAAACTGCATTCCTTTTATAATTCCTTTATTTGCATTTGCGTGAGCCGGATTGCTTGAATTGAAGATGTGAACGACAGCGGCAACGTCGACAGTAAATCTCAAGAAACCTTTTAATTCTTCGTATTTTCGGGGTTGTTTGTGCCCGATCCTTCGCAATCTACCCTCATGACTGTTTGCGTAAGCGAGACAACAATAGCTAAGTGCAGCATGTCCTTTTTGTGCATGTGGTAGGTCTTTGTTGCACCGACATTTACGTTGTGTGCAGTTGTAACCCTCATTCGTGGAGCAGGATATCGACGACAGTGATCTGCAGGAAGTCCACTTAGTTCTATAGTGAAAGTCAACGCGACAACAACACACGCGCATTCTTCGAACTATAACGCATCTCATTCAATTGCGCGGTCTTTCTCCCTCGCTCGCAGTACACTTGGCAGGATTGTTGATTGTTCTTCAAATAAAAAAACGACTGAAAGTGGGAATGCAAAAAACATATCAATATTGATTGATTAAAGAACGTTTTTAATACCAAAGCCAAAGAAGAGTGTCGTGAAATTAGTGCAATATTGCGTTCCCCACAATCATCGTGGGTGAGCATTTTTGTTCTGCATGTGTTAACGAAATATGAATTACATTTAAAATTAGAAGCATTGTCATTAAATTGAATAAAGGAAATAAAAAAGGATATTATATATAAATAGATCGTAATAATCGAATTAAACTCTGATGAAAAGCATTTCTATGCTACTATGAAGTGTGATCGCAAAAGAACGGTGTATGAAATGGTAAAAATTAAATTGAATTAAACTAAACTTTAAATCTGAACTCACTTAATTTGATCCCGTTAAATACTTCATATATTATTAATATTTTATAAGTAACGAGACCAATGAATTTTTAAAAGGAATTTGTGGAAAACCATGGCACACATTGTTACACATACAAATGTAGATTTTATAGACATTGTAGGAATAAAATTTTTTGAAATTTTTATTTAGAAATGATATTTCCATTATTTATATAATATCAATGAGAAAACAAATAATTTGAAACAAATTCAAAGACATTGCGACACCAAAATAACAACTTGATACTTTATTGGAACAGAATGGAATTGAAACAAACAAATTTTCAGTACTGTCAACAGGGAGAATACAAATGAAGGGTGAAACAGGCAGCGCCTCATACTGAGGGCGTGAGTTTTAATCAACTAGATCAAAACAAACTTACCTGGGAGAGGTAGGACCTTTCTTTATGGTAATAGCTTTGTCCATATATTTCAGTTGATTGGGAGACTAGTTTCAGTAGTGGTAAAAGAAGCGGGTTTTGATGGTGGACGTGGTAGATATTTGCTTGTCATCCGAAGAAAACCACACTTTACATCGAATTTGGCAAAATTATTTTAAAAAAAATGAACAATTCCATCTGTCATTAATTGTGGATTCCTTTGTTAAAGAGAAGTGTATTTGCGATTAGGAAATATTGATTGTATCAGTTAGCAGTTCCGGCACCGTTGGTTGCCTACCAGGCTACGTCGCCTATTATCTTCATTACATAGTTTTTTCGTTTCGCCTATTTCATTTACATTACATTAATTTTGGTATAATTTTTGTTTGCAGGATCCTGAAATTGGCTTCGAGCAACCATCAGCCAAACGCCAGCAAATGCACACCATTTACCAAAGCGATGTCGGTTCGGTGTCCTCGTCGGTGTACCCATCGCCCATTGATGCACTCGTACATGATATCGACACACAAAGTCACTCGGACTGTATCTCTACAGCCTCAGACTACGATGTGGCGTCTGATGACATTCCCGACAGCCCGCACAGTTTACAACAAGAGGACGATTTTGATCAAATTAATGAGGAAGATATCTCCGGTACAATATCTTCGCCTCGATCCACCTGCTCAACTCACAGCTCGAAGCAGTCACGCAGATGTGTGGCGGCCACAAATACGCTCTCACAAACCCCAGAGAACGGAGAACGTACGCCTGGCCACGTCCATATTCGTGCGGCAGTCACTTGCTCGCCGAAAATGAGCAAACCAGCGATGAAGTCCGTCGATGACTACGTTAGCGTCCACTACGACTGTATGACACCCGCCGCAGAACCAGAACTACCTCGTCAATGTCCTTTGCCAGCGCTGTCGTGGGCGAATGCTCAAGATGTGTGGCATTTCATGTGCAAGAAGGACGAGGAAACGGCTGGTCTGCGCGACGCCACAATGCTGGAGCAGCATCCTGGTTTGCAGCCACGCATGCGCGCCATTCTGCTCGATTGGCTGATTGAAGTGTGTGAGGTGTACAAGCTACACCGCGAGACATATTACCTGGCGGTGGACTACTTGGATCGGTACTTGAGCGCCCAAAAATTTGTGCAGAAAACGCATCTGCAGCTGATCGGCATTACGTGTCTCTTTGTGGCTGCAAAAGTGGAGGAGATCTATCCGCCTAAGATTGGCGAATTCGCGTATGTGACAGACGGTGCTTGCCTGGAGTCAGAAATTCTCCAACACGAAATTCTGCTGCTGCAGGCGCTGGAATGGAACATCACCCCTGTAACGCCAATGGGTTGGTTGGGTGTCTATATGCAGTTGAATGTTAACAATCGCACACCCTCCTCTCTTAATGGGCCAAGTAGCAGCGCTGACCCGAAAAAAGCCGGAGAGCAGCTGAGTACTATCGAAGTCGATGAAGCGTTCATATATCCACAGTTCTCGGGAATGGAGTTCGTGCAGACAGCGCAATTGCTCGATCTCTGCTCTTTGGATGTGAGTATAGGCAACTATCCATACTCCGTGCTCGCTGCAGCCGCAATCAGTCACACATTTAATAGGTGAGTTGAAGCGATCAACAACAAAAAAATCACAGTTGTGAAATCGATATATGATATATACGAGTATACAAGGAATTGTTCCATTTGCATATTTATTATAAATGTGATCATCCTTTTACAGAGAAACGGCCCTACGCTGTTCAGGTCTTGATTGGCAGGCAATAAGTGAGTGTGCACATTGGATGGAACCATTTTTCAAAGTCATCTGTGAGGAGGCCGAGCATCTGTATCTATTAGAACAAAATGACCAGATCTCGTCGAAGTGTGGGTTGGGACACATTTGCCCAAATATCGTTACCGATGAGTCGCACATCATACAAACGCACACCATCTCACTGACAATGTTTGTAAGTATTTTTAGCTCCCAAGCTATGGTGGAAAGTTTGAAACATTTGTTTCTTTAAATTTTTAAAGGACCGCGCTTGTCTGCTTCAGGATCAACTTTCATCACTGGGGCTCAAAGTCAAGCCAGAGGCTTCGCCAGCTACGGGTCTCATATGTCCCGAGGGCATGCTCACTCCGCCGGCCTCCAGTCGCAAACCACTGGACGGTATTGACGAAGAGGACGACGATATTGCGGGCGAAGTCGATGATGAAGCCACCGATGTCGACAATGGTGATGATGTTGATGCGGACCCTCATGAGCACGTTGTCGTTGTTGTTCTGAGCAATTTACAGTGAAGTATTTGAGAAGAGACTGTAGAAATATGGGAAGTCAGAAAGGAAGATATAAAAGCGTACCTACGCTCCTGGTGCCGCTGCATTCAGCAAAGCGTTCTGTGCTTTTTATTAAGTGCAACTAATTTATTTTAAATACACATATTCATTAACTCAATTGTGCGCGATTATAATTTTAATCACATAATCCATAATCATAATTCATAAAAGTAATGTAAATTTAAGTTAAAGAGTAGTCTTAATAATTAGTTGTTAAGTGAGTCGTTCTTGTTTTAATGTAAAAATATTATTCCAGAAATAAGTGAAGGTCGCAGACAGATTTCTGCGCCTCTCATTATTTTATATAGATATATATACATGTAGTAAAATTTTAAATTTAAATATTTTAACGGTTTTAGTTATAGAAATGTGAAACTCTTCAAAATTCTTTGTACAGTGCAGTTTTACTCAAACAAAAATACAAAAAAAAAACAAACAAAAAAATGTAAATACAAAAGTGGAAAAGAAACTAAAAAATAACAAAAATAACTAAATGCTAGATTTAAGGAGAAGTTTTGTAGTCATAAGAGACATATTTAAACACAAAGAAGTACTACATTTGTACGTACAATTATGTATATAAGTTTGGGAGGAGGGTGTTGCATTTACAATTCAAAAACAAAAATCAAAACTTGAAATTTTTTCCAGTGTTGTACCGTAGAAGAAGCAGAAAATCAAAACTGACGCAACAAAGCAATTAGTCTTGTTTGTAATAGTTTATAACATTAAATATATTCTCTTAGTGATTTTTATTTCATTATCAATTTGGTTGCACTTAATTTAATGAATTTTGCTTTCGTGCTCGCTCACTAACTCCACTAATTCTCTCGCTTAAGAGCTTAGACCTTCACACATCTGCAGTTAGTTGCACTAACACACTTACCTAGTTTATAAGTTAAGGGACAATACGCACAATCACCCGTCGCTAACACACTAAATCCACTCATATCCTTTTGATTTGCTTAAATTTTGCTCATTATTAACAATTTAATCCTAAACATTGTTTTTTTTATTATCACTTTTTTATTTAATTTTTTAAAGTTTGATTAAATTTTTTCGTTTAATTTCACTATTTTTATATAAAGTGATGTTATACTTTGTGACACAAGACTATATAATCTGATAATGAAGAATTCTGCCTGCTTATCTGATATAAATGCACACATCTGCAACGCGTTCACTGACTCGACGCGGCTATTTTGTAGCAAATGGTACCGTGACTTGTGGCTCTAGACCAAAATGATTGACAATGAATGTATATTAAAAGAAAACCAGCAAATAGAAAACTAAATTCTGCCATAATTTGCCTAGCAAATAAATTTTATTAATTTAGTTATAAATAATCTGTGTATTATGTATTAAAGTAAACATATTTTCAAAGAAATTACATTTGAACCTGAAATAAAAAGAACTCTAAATATTAAATATAATGAAAAACCAAATACAATTTATAATTGCACAAAATTGAATTCAAAGAACTGCACATAAATTAAAAATGTTTAGCCAAGCGGAGCACAGGAAACGGTCATTTTAGCAGAGACAGTAACAATAGCTCAGCAGCACTGCAAAAGTTAGAAATAAACTGTTATAACTGAAGTTATCGAAAACAAAATTGAAAACAGAATCAAGGACATGCGGTTTTATTGTTTCTTGTTGGCGTCAGAGCCATTATATTCAAGGAATGGAGCTCATTTCATGTAAGTTGGACAATGACCACGTCCGCCGAGAGAGACTAGTTTCAGCCTTGTGCTCTAGAATATTAAACTTACATGGAATGGCCGCCAATATAAACACACTTGTATGCAATGTCATAGCTACACCAGCAACAAAAGGTCAATTCTATCGTTGCAAACCTGTTTTAAGGTTTGACAATGAACACGCCACGCACCCCCCTGAAACTTTGAATAGAGGAAAGGAGAATGTTTTATGTGCACAAAATGTTCTTTGCATGTCCAAAACACACTGAAACGCTTACAATCAGGAAGAACCATTATGCTTAAATTAATAAAACAACACGTCAAATGTAAATAAACAAAAGTTTACTAAATATATAAACTTGCTCATACAAATTGATTTGAATTAAATGCCAATTTGTGTAAAAAGAAACTTGATTAAAAAGTTGAAAACGTTATTCTCGGGTGTAAAATGCATTTTATTATTAATTGTGCATTTTTTATAAACATAAAATTGCTTAGTTTTTAATATATATTTCTGTGAATGAATATTTTAGTTTGAAATTTGAATTAAAATACACAAATCTAAGTTTACTTTTTTATAGTAAAATTATATTGTATTTTGTAATATTTTAGCATTAACCTCGTAAGAATATGAAAAACAACAAATACGCTTCTTTGCATTGAAATGTCAATAAAAATCTAATAAAAATATTAACTAAACATAAATAATTGAATATTGTTTGACTTGATTTTATTCGTCATTATTATTTTTTTAACACAAACAGTTCAATATGTTTGACTTGAAGTTATGTTGGATTGAATAATTTTCTCGTACCTTGTGGCCCTGGCTCCCCCATGGAACTCTAGGAATATATTATTCACTTTCACCTGCTATTTTTTCAAAAGTATCTGTTGTGGGATCTCAACATGAGTTCCAGGCAGACGTAAATGCAATTACGAACTAATGAGGACTCATTGTGGAATCTCAACATGAGTTTCAGGCAAATAATTTAGTGAAAGTAATTACTACTTAATGAGGACTCGTTACTGGGAAGTCATAAAAAAGCCATTAATAAATAAGTAAAAAACAACAAGTTATCAGCATTGGGTCATAAAAACACCGACAAGTCATAAATTATGTGTCTCTTTTACTCCCTGGTTCTAGGACCCGGTTATAGAACGCGAAGGAGCCTCATATTTGCTGACGATTTTGAAGATCGTCAATTCACTTTTGCTTTTATTGCCTCGCAGCATTCTTAATTTGCATACATTTGTAAATTGTACAGTGCCAACATCGCAGATATACAGTGAATCTCCAGTTTCCGTGGTTTAATGGTAAGCTGTCTTAAAGATATAGGATCTCGGTTGCCAATCCTGTATAGGGCTCCTAGATATGGTTTATAAATATTTTTATGTTGGAGTTGAAAGCTTTAGTTGCTAGTACTAATTGATTTTGGCAGACATGGCAAATTATTGTGTAAGGCTACTAATAATAATAATAATAATAATAATGGCAATAGCACATTTTTTTTTCGTCACCTTTGTGATATCGTCTCTGTTTGTCGCTTGGCTTCTCAGGGCTGTTCTAGCATTACTCTGTATCTCTTAAAAACAAGTGGAAATGAAACACTACTGGGGCGATTATGTACATGCGTAGTAGTGCATATTACCAAAAGCTAAAGTAAGCCAAAAGGCTTCTTCGGGCCCCTGGAATGTGTTGTAATCAGAGAACACAGAGAAGCGACACTTAAATTTCAAATTTTCAAATGTTGAAAAAATGCTTTGTTTATCACAGTTTATCACCAATCTGCAATCTGTATAGGTTTGTTCATCATTAGATCTGAGGACAGCCTACCTACAGTTTTGCGCATGTGTAATTGTGCGCAAAACGAGAGACGTTTCTCTGTATTCTCTGTAAGGAACCCAAAAGCAGTTGAAATAACTAAATAAGGATATACAAGTGCATTGAAATATCTACTATCTAATAACGACTTGGAAGCAGTAGCGAAAGCGTTGTACAATCAAATTGATACTTGTTAATCTTTGTAATTAATTAAATTCTATCAATTATTGCGTCAGCAAACTATTATTAAATAAAACTACGTTTTGAATTACTTGATGCAATACAGTGGTCGAACTATTCTAAAGTGATTTTCGCAACGTTGAGAAATTGTCCTAAAAACGTGCCAGCTTCAGGGCTCTGAAAACATAAATACGAGCTAATATAATAAAATTCTTTTATAAGCTAGTGGTCTACTTGTCATATCGATTTGGATTCGTTTTGTTAGATTTTGTAATTAGTCTATGGAAAAAAAGTAAGGAAGAGTTACTGATATATGACTCCGTCAACCAGAGGAAACGGATATGGATGAAAGAAATGCAAGGTTGATGCATAAGGTAGGAATCAGAAGTAGGAATTAATGGAAGATACACTATAGTCTCAGTAGATTGTTGCATATTTTGTTTATAAATATTGTATTCTTAAATTAACTTTTTTCTCTTCAATAATTAAAATTAGAAACCCTTCATCATCATTTTGAATGACACAATAAGTAGGTAGGTAGGTATAGATAGATATAAGTAGCTGCCAAGTGAACGGACCCTCGACCAGAAGACACAATTAGGTCATACACAGATCTATATCACAAGTTAGGGGATAAAAATTGTACTTCCTGAGAATCTGTGTGCAGACTTACTCTAGCTATTTCGAGAGAAGGACTAATACCAATCAGTCTTTTGTACAGATTGATTTGAACCTGCGACTGGACAGTGAAAAAGTAGATGGACAACTGTCTTTTCCTCATCCTTCTCTGGATAGCTGCGACATACATAACAACTAATTTTTAAAATTTTTCAATATGAATATTCTAAAAAAAATACATTATCAGAAGGAGAATTACTGAAACATTTTGGGAGATCTTTTAGCTATTTTGGACACGCAACTTGTCCTCATCAGAGATCTCTTAAGGAAAGGCATTTTTTCCCCAAGTAGATATTATGTCTCAGAAATCAACAGCACACCAACTATAGGTACAACCAAAATAGACGAGACCTATCGATAATGATTGGACGAACGACTGCATTCGTTACTTCGATTTGAGACATTTAACCCAAAATGTGACGCTATCAAACACATCGAAGGCTTTTTACATAAATTGCGAGCTCATCCCTCACAGCGGCGATTAAATCGTAGCTAAACTTCGTCATTTTAATTGTGAAAATAACAAGCGCGTCAACCGAGCAGCTTTTTTGTTATTAACATTGGTTCACATATGCTTGAATTTACTCGTTATGTTTCGTCTATTTTGGTTGGCCCTTATGAATCCTCCCAGGAATCGAACCTGGGCCTTCAGCTATGGTACCCTGTCCATCCAGACAGAGTACGCTAACTGAACTCACTGATCAAATTATGGCCATGTACAGTCTCAGTCCAATGCACTCTAAACTACTGTGTCTCATTATTAGCCCTCATTTGTTTCGTTAAGTTGCTCTCTCTTTTTTATTACATTTCAGTGTTGTCATAGTACCGTACTTTTTTAGTGGACAGCGTTAATTAAGCCTGATCAACACTAACATTTAGGGTATTTTCTATAAAGATTGCAGTTTCTTGTGAACGGTCGTTATTAGTTATTAGATATCACCTTTTGGCCGTATTCCGCCTTATTTGTGAGAGTAGGTCAGGAGTCGTCAATTCAGTTGCGTCAGAACGTTTGAAGAATCGTGGTTTACTCGCCAAAAGAGCTTTGGTTGAGCTGCGTGACAAAGATTTGATTAAGCAGGTCGTGGAGCACCATTCCCAGGTCATCCACACACGTGCCACAATAGGTGATGATGCGTAAACCTGTCAGCGATTATCTAGGGAGAGGACGATTTCTCAATGCTAGCTCCTGATTGATGAAAATGAAGATTCACTGATTCGATTTAGGCGTTTCCTACATCTATGAATTTCTATAGAAATTCAATCCGCACAATTCGCGATTGTAGTGCGTATCAAAAGTAACATTTTTTGGTAGAATCGATCGTTTTTTAACTCTTTTCTTAAGCTTAAAAATAAATTGTGGAGAAGTTGAACTAAAATAGACAAAACTTTTAAATGAGAAGAAAGTGTGTTATTATCGACACCATCCTCTCCATATGGAAAAGTGGAGCAGCACTGCATAAAGTGTATACGACGAATGATGATCTTTGTCGCTTTCTAAAGCTTAAAATGAATAGAACAGAGAGTAAATAGTATAATGAGCAATGAACTATGGATTAAAAATAGTTTTTAATCTATTCCTCATATCATTCATTATTTATAAGCGTCGTTTTGATTTGACTGTGAACATGATCCAGTTGCAAAGTCAGAATTTAAAAATAGCCGCGGTAATCGCCCGTAGCCAAGGTTAGCCAACTGATGCCAAGGTTAGCCAACTGATGCAAAACAACAAAAATCAGATTATTGAACGAGGGGCCATGAGGTCGCACCTTCGAAATACCATAAAATAAGCTTCTGTGTTTGTATTGCCATATATAGGCGGGGCAGGTATATACATATGAATTTATCCCATCGTCACTTCCGGAATCATATCCGCATTTTCAAGTACCTTAATAAGGGCCTGGGACTAAAGATAGAACTAAACTTCTCTATATAAGTAAAAACGAGCAAGGAAGACACCCATCCCACAGATATGGAGATCTCGATATATACAATACTCGAGATTTATACAAAGGTTTAGGTGTAGGTTGTTGTGGCAGCTGAAAGCACACTCAGACACAAATGCCATGTGATACCACGGATGGGGTACTGCACATATACTGACCACCTAAGCCGTGTATAGTTACCGCTCAGGCGGTGAGCGCCTATGCAGCACCTGAGGCAGCATGACTCTCCCAATTTCAATGTCTGGAACCAACCTGACGGTTTGATAATTTTGGCAACGTTCCCAATCTTACAAGTTGCGAGTTCTATCAGACTGGTTAGGAAAGGAGCCCCGAAGATGTGCATTCTTCGTCTGGCTAAGGATGGACACTGACACATAAGGTGTAGCACTGTTTCTTCTACTTCCTCAGCACCACTCCCACAGCAGAAGTGATAAAGGGATAACCCCAGTGTAGCCGCATGCCTCCCCATCACACAATGCCTCATCAGCAACAAAATCGTAGTGCTGATGGACTCGCGTCCGAGTTGAAGTAGCTGAAGCGTACGCTTCTTGCTGAGGCTAGGCCAGGTTAACCTTGAGATACGGCAAGAATATTCCTCCGACCATAGTTTGTTGGCCTTATGGAAATACCTGCGTTTGATCGCCAGCCTGGCTATAGCGAGAGGGACGCCTATGCCCCGAGAAGGGTCTACTTCGGATAGCAGTGTACCTGCTGTAGCAAGTTCATCTGACTCGAAATTTCCCTCGATGGTCCCGTGACCAAGTACCCAGACAAAGTCCATTATGGATGCATGGAGAGCTCGTTTAGAGCTGACTGACATTTCTGTACGAGTCTTGAGAACGTGCTGACGTCCGCAAGATATCTGATGGCAGCTTGGCTGTCTGACTGGCCCGAAGGTAGAGACATTAGAGCAATGAACCCCATCTCAGTGCGAAGTTTCCTTAGAACTGTTGGACTAATAGAAGACCTTTAATAGGCACATGCAGGGGGAGTACAATAGATCAAATTGGTCAAGGCACATTTTCCCTCTTTATTTCATTCATTCATTCATTCAACTTATTTGGATTATAGTCTAAAAATCACCGATAATGAAATTTTCCATAATTTTGGCAACCTTGTAATAAGAGTTGAAATGAGGAGTTGCAATGAACGAATAAGGATACTGTTCATATACGATTATAAAACTTAAAATTAACATACGAACTTTTTATTTCACATCCCATTTAAGTGACTAAAACTTAGCACAAAGTCATTAATAAAATCGTTTATTTAATGGAGTTAGATAGAAGTGGGGTAGGCCAGAGATCGACGGAAGAAGGAGGCCTTCAAGCACTCAGGCATTGATGCCCATTGTACTAAATTAATGGAGTTAGTGGTACTAAATTAATGGAGTTAGTGGACAATTAAATTGAATTTGAGTAAACCGAGTCTCTTATAAGCCTCATCATTATAGATATTTTAATGAAACTTCATGAAGTTATTTGGCGAATAGAGAAAAATATATATAATTATCCGATTTGGAATGCCTTAATTTTAATTTATGAATTTTATTTTAATTTTTTATTACAATCACATTGCATTTATAATTCTAGATCGCTATCAAAGTTGTCAACCAAATTTTAGACTTCCCTAACAAAATGTCAGTTGATTTCTGAAGTGATTTCGACCAGAGCAACGCCAACAACCGGAAGCAGGCTCCAATGTGAGCATCGAAAATTCGAAATTCGAAACTCCCATTCCACACTGCCGCCCTCTCACTTAGCACTCACCTGCTACGTATTCGTGCTCGTATCGCAACGTCTTTCGCCTGCGTGTGAAGAACGAGCCCAATAAAATGCTCATCAGTATTGTGCGAGAACCTTTCGAGAGTGGATGTCTTTCGAATAAATTGTGGCGTTGAAGCCCCCAGTGAACGCGTTGTCGCCTTTTGAATAAATTTCAATAAAAATTCAAAGAAATTAATAACAAAATCAAATTATTATTGTTAAAATTCCCTGGTGTTGTTTAATAAAAAATTAAATTTTTTATCCAAACAAATTGGTGCTGAAAGAGTGCTGCAAATTGGATTTTTTCCGCACGGTTTGGTAATTGCGAAAAACAACTCGGTAGTGGAATTTCGTATCCACCTAGAAGTGAAAAGTGCAAAATTTCGGCACAAATTGGCAAACGAAGTGTTCGGACCGCACGCATATGAGCGCTAAATTAATAATCGAATCGAGCGTCTTCAACTGAATTGATGCAAAATAATTACATTAAATGAAATTGTACGTGTAGAAATTTGACAGAGGCATAAACTTTTTTCGAACGAGAAAATCTCTGTACACCACAATTCCTTACTCCAACCGACATCATCCTTAAAGTGAACATTGAGGCGGTCGTAGTAGTACATAGTAGCGTGTGTGTCGCGTACTCGAACGTTAACGTTTCATTCCGTTGCAAGTCGCACGTCGCACCGCGCCGCACTTCCTCCGTGCTGCCACTACATTTGACCACATTCTAAGCCAGTCAGCCTGCCAGCCCTTTTCTTTGCATTGGGGGTGACACTTTTCATCCCCCGTTTTGGCCCGAAACCAAAAAACATTCGAAATCGATTTCGGAACGGAACTCTGTGTTTTCGGAAAGTCGAAATTCGCGTGCCGTAATTCGTTGTTGACGGGAGTACTTCGAAATTCAAGTAAGTTGAAAATGACACAGACAGAGAGAGAGAGAGGTGGAGGCAGAGATAGAGAGACAGAGTGGAAATGTGCAATGCGTTGTAAATAGAGAAGCATCGTATTCGAATGTCAGTGAGGGAGTGAGCGTGTGGATAATGCGCGCTACAATTGATTTAAAGCTTTGACATTTCAAGGATTTAAAACACACACAAAAAAAAACAACAAAAAACCCCTTGCAATTTCAGCATAAAATAAAAACTTTTATTGGAGCAGATTGGGGCAGGGGCCTTCAGTTTAATAAAGAAACTGTTGCTTCCCACAATGAAAAAAAAACTGCAAAAACTATTAAATAAAAAATAAATTATATTAAAGCACTTGCAAAAACTGGCCCAAGGGCGTTTTATAGCACATGTGGCGGTTGGTGTTTTCGCGCCCGTATTTTCCACCCTCACACACCCCCAACAATAAATGTGCAACAACAACATCAATCTTATTATTCCTACTACTACTACGGTCGTACGCAAAAATCAAACACACACACACATCCATGCACAGTGAGCAACATTCGCCGTTTATACGTGTGTGTGTGTGTGTGTGTGTGGAGCATAATAACGGTTTATCGTAGTACTATCTGCGTGTCCCAATACCAATATGGCTATGGCCACCATAATGACAGTTATAAATTTGTGTTCTTCTTTCAACGGTTTCTGCCAACGCCGTCGCCGTCGCCGTCGCAGCCGCCACCGCCGCCGTCACTTCTTCTTACTTCTGGCACTGCTTCCGCCGCTGCTACTTTCATTTGTTCGCTCAGCCCCATGTTTGGATACTAACAAAATCTGTATTATCTTTTTTAGCTGCGTTTTCTTTTTGAGCATTTTGTTGTTGCTGCCACTGCTGCTGCTCCTGCTGCTGCTGTTCTTCTGCTTATTCCTCGAGTGTCCTTCGAGCATTATTGTTTGTGCCTCAATTAAAACTGAAGTTTACTCGAACAACTGTTTGAGAGTGGGTTTCCGTGTAGTTGTAGTTGTTGTTGCGTACGAAAAGGTTAAGAGCTTTTTGATTCATTGCGGCGCATTGAGTGAGAGGAGCGTGCACCTTAGTCTTTTTTTATGGTGCAGAATTTATACTTATTTTTATTAAATTTTTTCAATCTGAGTGTGGGGTTCATGAAAATCCCAAATTGCTGCTCAGCCTGATATTGCATTAGCTAACTTTACAAAACCTGAGATTCGTTCACATTTTGTAATAAATAAATATTATTTAGTATTCATAAATGTTGGTAGACAGCATCAGAAATAAGAGCACCAAATTAATTTGTAAGGCTTGTACGAAAATGTGTCTTCTGTGGCTCGGAAAATTCAGTCTCATTTGGATATATTAAGATAAGAACGAAAAACTTATTACATAAGAAAAAATATAGTTTAATCGCATAATTAATCTTTGTATGTACCCACACATTCATCATCGAAAATATACATTTATATTTACAAGTAGTTGTAAAGAAACCAAATTATTATTCTCGAACAAAATAATTTTCGCAAAAACTGTAAACCGGAAATACCAACCTAAAAGTATGCAACAATTTTTTACATACAATAGTTTCTTTGGCTATTTTTAGTCAGTTTAAACAAAAATAATTCGTAAGTTGAAATGAATAATGGGAGGAGACTTTCCACAAATATCTTCTTTATTATTATTATTATTATTATTATTAATTATATAATTAATATTAGTGCAAGGTGTTCGGAGAATGAGTACTAGCTACGGAGGCTTTCGACTCGAAGAGAAAAGGATTTTATAGAAAGAAGCATTTTGGAGACCAAGCCCGTGGCAGGATTTGAACCTGCGACCCTGGTGGTGTGAGTCTAGCATGCTTACCACTAGACCACAGAGGGTGGCTGTCTTCTTTTATTAGATATGAACTCTTAGGGGAAAATTCAGAGACAACTCAGCAGGTTATGCAGTAATAATATAGTAAGAAACTAATATTTGGTAATGTTGGCCTTGATGTTAAAGTTAATTAAAAACATTATCCGAGTTTATATTGACAAATGCACATTGTATGTGGTATGTTGTTAAGACACTGTAATAACACAGGAATACACGGTTTTGTACCTGAGCAACCAAAGTGAGTTCCTAGGGTAATTTCCGATATTGATTCCGAATCCGGTGTTCGTTTTTCCCTAGATCGTCAGTTTTTCGAACTTATTGAAATGGAGATTTTTTGCAATTTTCGACCATAGATAGCCATTTTATTCAATAATAAATCAAAGTTTGGAAGTGAAGTACGATGCAACTGTTGGTTTCACGTAATAGACTCCAAATATAATCGCCCTCGTGCCAGAAAGCTTGGAAATTTCTCTCAATTCTCTACAAATCTTGATGGAACCGCTCGCCCTGCTCATTACTCATATCACCTAAATTTTCCGGGAAGAAATTCCAGCGCGCAAAAATACGTTAAGAAGTGTTCTCTTCTGCTCGGGTACAAAAGTTGACTCGAATTTTAATCCTGTGTTATCAGATGGTAAAACATTTTCCAGATCTTATAGATTTTTCGGACAAGCCACTGTCTTCAATATCCAAGTGGATATTACATCTGTGAAAGCAACAGACCACCAACTATGAGCCTTCCTAGGAATTACACCGGGTCTCTAGGTATTGCTTGTGTCCAATCAGATAATTCTCGCTCTAATTAGAGATGGTTTTTAACGAAAATTAGTTCGGAGAAAAAATTGTATATGCGAACTTTCCATCAACACTATTGAAAAAAGTAATCACTTGAATTTGAATAGTGTTTCTCTAAATTTAATATTTCTCTTCTATGGCAGAGTGAAGAAAGGAAAAATAAGTTCCTTATTGAACAAGAATGTGTTCCTTAAAAAACAAAATTTGGATTATCTGTTACGATTTTACGAAGAGGAAAAAACATTTTTTTTAAAGTAAAACCCAAAGTCAGAACTTTGCTATCTACTGATTGCATTTTTCGGGACTATTGTGCCACCTTTTTATCAGGCGGTATCTCAGTAATTTAGATTTCATTACAAAAGAGAGTAACAAGGATGGAAAATAAAATATGTTTAATATAAAAGTACCTTCATCACAGCAGTTATCTTCGTGCTGGTCTCTGTGATTAATGCAATGTGATTAAAACACTTCGTAGATCATTTCTTTGATAATATAGTTCTAGTGTCTTATTTATATAACCATATGTAATTTTGTTTACATAGTTTAGTGCATTTGTAAATTGAGCTAACACGTATCTTAGATTTTTTACGGTTTGACTCATCGATGGACCACAAAACCAGTATTAGAAGCTGCTATCTTCATTAGCTTTCCATGCCCGTCGATTATTTACATCCTTTTATATTGGGGTTCAATAAGAAGAACTCTTCAATTGCCTTCAGAATAAGAAATAAACAACAAAATATAAGGGAGGTTGAAGTATCTCGGGACACCATTCAAAATGGGCTTTCCAATACCAAGTCGACGATAGGCTAACCGCGTATACCATACCTTTAAAGTCCTTCGGGATGCTAGATGAATATCTATATAAGAGTCAATAAACAATAGATTGTTAAAAAGAGAGACTTTTTGGCGAATTTTGGGAGCGAAGGGAGCTCCAAGTTCAAGTCGATGTAAAATAGTCGGGTTAGATCGACTTCGAAATACCCTTTACTCTTGCATGTGCATGCGATTTAATCCGTCAATTTATTCAGATATCATCATTAGCAGCATATTTACGATAATATTCGGTAGGGTACCCTGAGCTAAATATAATGGAGGAAAACGTGATCTTCATCTGATTGTACCAATTTCTTGTAAATGCCTTTGCAGCGTTAATAAATTTATTCATAATAAATTTGGTCCAAGAATTTGACAGAGGTCCTAAGTTATAAGCATGTAGCAATAGAGAGCGTGGCTCTCAAAATGTCACGCCCATTCCTTGGTGTGTGTTTTATACTAGCACTCTGAATCTTCATGTGAAGTTTCTGCGATGAATCTTGCATAGGGCCCCATAAATAAAATATTAGTGTATTGTGGGCGCGGCAGTAGCATATTCTGCATGCGTGCTAGTGTGGTACTAATATATGCTGCTACCTGTTTGTATTGATATATCATCATTAGGAGCATAGCTAGGGTCATTTTAATATTAGTTCCGAAAGTTCCTTATATGGAAAGAGGGTGTGCCCTTCTATGACCAACCCCATTTCTTGTAGGTGGCTTTATAATGTCCACTTGTTGCTTGGCATAAATCTTTAATATATCTTAAGTTATGAATATTTGTTAATAGTGGGCATGGCGGTTAATATATACCGCCCACATTTTGCACAGAGTTTAGTAGGAGTCACATCTACGTAACTACTAAATTCACTATTGAATACATTGGACCGAAGTTACAGACATTTTAAAGAAGGTGAACAAATTTGCATGTATGGCAGGTAGGCGTGGTCTCAAATGGGCTCATATAGCAAACTGGTTCTGTATCTTGGTTCAGACTATACTTTGGCAAAGTTTCATTAACATATCTCTAACGGCTTGGAACAAAAAGTGGCCACTGACGGACAGACGTACAGATAAAATCAAAATTGCTCAGAAAGTGATTTTCATCATATCTATAAATATCTCCACCTGCCAAGCTTCCTTCTGCCACGCCCAACCTCACAAACTTAGTAGACCCTTTTTACTCTTCTTTAGGCTAAAAAGTATAAAAATAGACCAGCACAAGGCAATGCACTTTTCTGACTTTTTCTAGGAGTACTTTTCTGACTTTTTACAGATGATCGAATATTTGGAGAATAGTCACAATCAATCGAAAATTTCGTAAACGTTTTGGAAGATATTCATATAATTAATTGAGTAAGAAACGAAAATATTCAACATTTTTTTTCTATATAAAATTTTGTTGAATTTTGTCTTAAGTCTCTTATTCGGCAGTATCAATTACCTCATACCTTCCATGAACTCAGCTCTGGCACTAACTGACAAAATTCCGATGTAATTGAGAAACCATAAAAAAATAACCGTATTCCTGTCATCAGAATGGAATAAACTTTTCTTGGTATACATTTGTCTCAACTCTTCTCTATCTGGGTCGATTTGAAATTAGTTCGCTGGTGTTCGCAATTGCTTGTACCAATTTGCTTTTCTATTCATACCAAACATTGGGGTCGAAGAATGCCAATCCGAAGAGTTCATCCGATAGGCATCACAACTGGTTACTAATACTTTTGATGAAGCTCAAATAAAGATTAGCTGTAAGCATGAATGACATTTCAAAACAAAGTAGAAGCATGTTCTGAGCATTGTTGGCTTTTTGGTTCCACCTTGCATGGATTGTTGATCTGGGACAGAGATATCCTTTGAAATTCAGACCTGTTTTTACAATTAGAAGTAATAAGAACTTCAGAAATTCTTTGCATTTGGAGCGGATTTACTACTTTAGTTTAGTCAGTTGTTCGCGGGAAAATTGTATAATGCTATTTGAATCATCGCGAATAATGCGATCATATTCTTCTAATATTTCTTTGTTCACCAAATAATGGAAGATCTGGACCTGAGCAACTGTGAAATTTTACTTAGAAAGTATGCTGTAGAACAGTTTCAAAGAATGAAAGCGATATTTGAACTATGCCAATTCTGCAACAATTAATTTTCTTAAAAAAATTGGCCAGCATTGCGTAATACTTTTGCTAGGAATCTCTCAATGATTTTGATATTGGTGTTTGCAGCTGAACCCCATAGCTGAATACCATATATCTATATGGGTTTTAGGATTGCTTTAAAATGGAGCAGTTTATTCTCAAGCGATAACTGGGATTTATACCCCAAGAGCCAATATAAAGAAGTAAGCTGGATTCCAAGTTGTTTTCTCGTCGTAAAAATATGCTTCTATCATGTCAGACGCCGATCAAGTTGTCTGCGGACAATCATTTAATACCACAGATGGTCATTTAATACCACTAATACGGCAGTTGAAAATCATTTAATATCACTGATGGACAAGTGTTCTGTTTTAAGCTGAAGGTTACTAGTACAGACTGCATTCACCTTAATTCTCCACTTATTTAACCAGATTTGGAGCTTCTCTAAGTGTTCTCTGTAGCGATTATATTATTGCTGCTTGTAGCCATTATGACAGTATCATCCGAGTAGGTTGCGATTTTGGTA
Organism: Clusia tigrina; assembly: GCA_920105625.2. NCBI lineage: Eukaryota > Metazoa > Arthropoda > Insecta > Diptera > Clusiidae > Clusia > Clusia tigrina. Next base: position 35,481,797 of record OV050033.1, on the reverse strand, counting down.
TTCTCCATCAGTAGAAGGCCAGCCGTGAAGATAGTGTAGAGCACAGGATCTAGAACACCACCTTGCGGTACACCCGACATGACCTAGAGCACTACCTTGAGGTATAACTGACTTTATAGAGAACAGGCCAGTGATTTCTTCATTGGCCTTTACTCTGAACTCCCGCTCTTCAAGATATGATCTTAAGATATCATAAAACTTCTGAGGTAGTAACTTTTTCAGTTTAAAGGGTAAGCCAGGGTGCCATACTCGACCTGTGCCTGTGCTATATCTAGGAAAGCAGTTTTACCATAACGATTTTCCTCAAGAGCGTTTCTTATTATACTGCACACTCGGTGCACTTGCTCTGTTGTGGCGTCATTTAATACTGTACACTTTTTTTTGCCTTTCACCTACTTCGTCGATTCCAATAAATTTGTCAAATTCCGTAATTGCAATTGGAACAAAAACTAGTTTGAAATCGATTTATTTCGCATATATAATGATTTTCAATTTGTGGTTACTATTATGCTGCTTCATTTGTTGGCAATATCTTCTGCATTCCTGTTTTATTCGCTTTCAATATAGTGCCAATATCGAACATAGTACAGGAGCACCCTTTTTGCCCCTCGAAGCATACTAAGATTTTGCCCTGGGTAGGATTCGTATCCCAGACACCACTAGTATGAGACAAGCTTGCTTAGCAGTTTACCATCGAGATTTTAATAAAAACTAATTTGAAGAATATGAAAATCTGGAAAGGAAAAACCATGTAAAATTAGGCTGATGCTAAGACTCAACAATATTAAAGATATATCGCGAACATCAAAGGTGCCAAAAATAAGAGGGATGCGTTTCGTTGTACTTCCATTGCAAGCATTGCAAGTGCCCGTAGTTTAGGTTAGCTTAGGTTATATGGCTGTCCTAAGACTTACATAGGCCTATTCAAGGCCCATTGTGGCCACTAGAGCTTTTTTCCCTACACCTCCGGATCCTCCTTAAACCATCCTGTGGATTTGATAAAAGTAGCCACTTTCGTTAGCTTCATCCGGGAACAGGTTAGCTTCAATGCTGCCCAGAAATGCGAATCCAAGAGTGGAGAACCTTTTTCTGTATAGAGCCATGCACCCACACAGGAGGTGTTCCACTGTTTCCTCTTCCTCGACATCTTGACAGCTCTACAAAAGTCATAATGGGGTACCCCCAGTCTACTTGCATGTCTACCAGTCAAACAGTGACCTATCAGTACCCCTATCACATATTTAATATCCTGCCTATTTAATTTCAGCAGCAGTTTTGTGCGGCCTCGATTCCATTCCGGGCAAGTTTGCCAACTTGTTAGGCAGGATGCTAACTGCCCCCTTGTAACATTAGCCACTTCGATAGTGTGTCTATCTGTTAGCAGTTTGCATGCTGCTAAGGGCATTGGTATTGGAACTTTATCTGGAAGGATAGTCCATGTTGTATTGTTCCCGTAACGTGCCACATAGAACTCGGAATGTCAGCTCCAACAAGACAATCGAATGCTGTATTAATATACATGAAGCTCTGTTCAATTTGAATCAAGGAAGCAAACTATTGAGTGACTTCGAATAATAGTGACGAACGGATAAAGTCTCACCAAGAGGACATTTTATCTACAAGAGGATATTTTATCTACGTTAGATTTAAACGATCTACTTGCTTCTAGAAAAAAAAATGAAGTAACTAAAAACTTCTATTTCTAGAAAGTTTACAATACAGGCAACAAACGTTGTACCAATATAATTATTTTAATAAGGATTATTTTCTATAACCAACCATAACAAATATAACCAACATTGTAGCACAGATCTAAGTAGCTAAATTGCACAAACGAACCCAAAGTCGTTAATAATAACGACTTCAGTAACTATTTTAATGTAATCTCAAATACTATCATACATCATTTATTTTATACCTTCTACTTAATAGAATGGGACACCAAAATAGTGCGGATTGAGATGTGGTGGTAATGTCCAAAATGAGACACGGCTGATATGGATATACGAGTATGTATACATATATATATTATTTACCAAGTAAGCCATCTCCATCTACTCGTCAGTGTAAACCTGTTTATTCCAAACTGTTAGGGATACTTTATTGAAATTGTAGCTTAAAAGAGAACGATATATTATATTAACATTATATAGTATATTTATATATATAGTATATTAAAAAAATCACACAGAGAATCCGCCAACCTTGCATATATGGATATCTCATTCACAGCTTCGTTCCAATTCATTGTATAATAAAGAAGTTTGGTGGTAATATAAAAAACCACGCCCATTGTTCAGACATTTTCCTAAATTAAAATTAATGGACGCATCTCAGTACTAGGGAAAAGTGGGCGGAATAAGGGCTCGCATACTTCCCATATAAGACCTCAATTTGAGACCTCAATTAAAATGTTCCCAGCTGGGTTTCTATTTATGATATAAATATAATATTTAGCAGAAATGTACATTTGGTGATGCAGGGCTGTTTAGAAAGAATGGACACCATATATCTACCACCTCGCGCACACACACGCACACACACACACACAGTAGACACGTATTGAAAATTAGAGCCCTATTTAAGGGTGTTATACATCGCGACCTGAAAGATCTATTGTGATTATACACATATAACCTGTGTCCACGAAATTTTAAATGATGTAACCCTACAAAAAGGGTAACCTACGATTTACATTTAATTTAGTAGCACTCCCACCCACCATATATAACATATACAAGTATATATAATTTCACAGTTATCAGACGATTTATCAACAAAATTTCCTACAATGCTGCAAAATTAAAGTACTGGTTGCTGCTTCCGAGTGTCAACTTGGCTGGTACATAGCTAAAGCATTCAATTCCTACTAATTACTTCGTATTATTTTTATTATTATCATTATTATTAATGAATACAGTCTTGAGAAGTTTTGTTGGGGGTTATATAATTATCTGGGCCATTGAACTCTTCTCAACTTCCCTTTTCAACTATCACAGGGACTAATTATTTAAGCTAGCTTAGTTGCTGAGCTAAACATTATTTAGAACATATTAATCTGTGAGAAGAGGATAATTTTGGATCTGATCCTAAGAATTTTTGCCATCAAAGAATATGTTACAGAGATGGAAGAAGCCACTTCCAGAGAACTCTCTGGCCAATATACACAAATTGTCATTAGATTTCGTTTTCCAGTAAATTACGCAAAGCAAATTAAAAAAGTAACTCCGCTGGTTTGTTGCGAATTTTATTAGTTCATTTTTATGTGTTTGTAGAATAGAGATCCAAGGAATGAGTGGATTAACTATATCAATGTGCATTGCTACAATTCCTCAATTGATATCATTTCATTTTGATGGCTTCATTCGGAAAGTTCGATTGTGAATTAAATGCGCTGAGTTGCATTGAACTGACTCTGGTCCATTTGTGTCACTGCAGTGCTGCTAAAGGAAACACAGCAGCAGAGATATTAAACGACCTACCCAAGGACGACAAGAGCGAGCTAAGTAACACAAAACGAACGAACGGTTTCTCGATAAATTGTCATTATGCCATTTTGTCGATTTTCCTTGTTGTTATTGTAGTCGTTGTCCTCCCGTTGTTACTAATGTGTATGTATGTGCGATTGTGTCTGTGTGATAATAATGGAAATTATCATGCAATATCCTTGGGGATGTCACAATCGTACAATCGTGTGAGTGTGCTAACACAGTGCAGAACTGGATGGTCGGGCGATTGAGCTGGCGTAGTGAGGGGGTGGCATGTCAATTCGGATTTCATGCGGCAAAGTGTAAAAATAGAGAGACATAGAGGGAGAGACAGAGAGAGAGAGAGAGAGAGAGTGAGCGGGAGACTTGCTCAACACACGCGTGAGAAGTTTTGCGCTCTTACGGGTGCTACCGTTAAAGCCGCCGCTCCAAATAGCTTTTCGTGTTTCCGAACCTGCTCGAGTGCGAGTATCCTAGCGATGTGTACTCGCGCGCTCGTTCGTTTATCCTGAATTTGTTTATGGGCATGCAGTTTTGTGTGTTTGTGTGTGTTTTCTGTTTGTAGGTCAAATCCATTTCTATGACAATTTCCTGTTTTAGGACATCGGCCGCCATTATTGATAAGTTTTGGAAAAATTTGAAATCAAAGCGTCGGTAATTTGGTTAAAATTGAGTTTTCAGCAGCATTTCGTGTGGTTGTAGTTGAACAAATATTTTCATTCTGCCGTTGGTGGGGCAATGCGCTTGCGTTTGTTTCGCTTGCCAACATTTTCTTGAATCCAAACCAAAAAGGCCAAAATTCAATTTCACATTTGCCAGCACAGCACACAACGTGAGCGACTGAGAATGAAACACCCAATTTCTTTGCACATTCTACTCTACTTCGTGTGTGTGTTTGTCTGTTCCTACAATAACACAAATATGTATATTTAAGAGTGTGTGTGTGTGTGTGTGAATGTGTGTACAAGTGCATAAACAATTTTGGTGGCTCTGTTTGGCGTTATAATTATTTTTTAACTGTGCAATATGCGAGCGCGATAATTTATCAAATACACTTTGCCGCCAGTCTCCGTGCAGCGCTTCTCAAACAATTACTTCTCCGAAACAAGAGAGACAGAGTTCACAGCGCAATTTGTCATTTTTGTTGTTGTTTGTTTTGCTGGATGGTGTTCATCTCTTCTTGATTTTGGGGACACATTTATGGTGTCTTCTAGGCATAGTCTGAAAACTTCGCAGATCGGCAGAAAAATGGTGAAACTCGGATAATGTAAAAAATTATGGAAACGTATCCTATAATTATTCCTACCTCCATTATATGGGGTGTGGTCATGCATGCTTTTGTAGATAGTGCAATTTTTAATTTAAAGTACCATTTCCTGTAAAAGAGATAGAAGAGCATAGAAAGTTGGGGTTATAAAGAGACAAGAGAAAGAATATTAAAAGGATATGTTTTCGTTTTGTTTTTTCTACTCTTCGAGTATGTTTTTTCTTTTAGGCACATAATAAATTCAGGCATTGGCAAATTATGAGTACAGCCAATTCGTTTAGAAGAAAATCACATTGTCGCTGGACCCAAAGAACAGACAATTTATGATGACTTAGAACATAATATTCGATCGCTTATAGGGCCGCTAGAAACTCCTTCGTCTAGTCGACAAAGTTAAGCTGATCGCTTCTGACTTGAAATGTGACAAATGTCAAATAAGTTTAGAGGACAGAATGAAAACCAATAATCTCTAATTTCCTAGGATTGCACTTGGAGCTCTGTACTCTGTGAGTTTGCATAATAGCCCAATATTAGTCCCAACTTATTACATTTCGCATATCGTACAACTTCTTTAGACGATGGAGGGAGGCGTGATATTATCGTAAGGGAGGTAAGGCTAGATTATGGCTGTCTTCACTAAACTTCTCGTTTTGCGATATGTTATTTTGGCCGCAACAACATCATAAGAAGAAAGTTTTCGCAACATCAGTCACTCTTGGCATACTAAAACACGCGCGCGGTAACTTCAGAAGAAATCCCACGCCACCGTTGCAGCAGCTGAGAACATATGGTTCCTGAATTAGTATTATAGATAGTATAAGCACTTAACATAGGTTTGTTCTAAAATTGTATCCTGTTTATATTATGTATTCAAAGCCATGCTATATTGTTGGCATGAGAATGGTTGGCGTTCGCTGAACCTCCGAGCCTTGAGGGCTGATCCAAAAATGGCTTTCGTCATTAGAATATTTAGTTATAGCTCAATATTGTTTAATATGGCGACACAATAAGAACACAACCGTTCAGTTTGAGTTCAAAAGGGGAAGAAGGAAGAATTGTTTTCTATTATATACTTTTTACATTCATATTCTTAGTGTTCCCAGTTACTCTTTTACAATACATAAGAACTGCTTGGTAAATACAGAGGTTGACTTTATTTTTCTATAATCTAATCAGTGTTAAACTTTGAGTTGGAGATTTTATATATTGGTATGCAGTTCTCGATAGCGAGATTAATATTATGTAGCTCAGGTTTGGTCAGGAGTGATTTAACAATATTCACCTGTGCTTGCTAAGGGTTTTTTTTAGTTTGTAAGTAGTAATTACAGAGACAAACTTCACTGTTATTCAGTCAGTGGTCAATGAAGCCGTCTATTATGATTACTGGCTTATTTATTCCTGCCGACTTTTTTCAGCTTTATTATTATGCTTAATTTATTCATTAGACTTGCACCTTTTTCACCAAATAGTCAAACGGTCTGTTGCTTTTATTGCATACAGTTCATCCCACTGGGCTTTGCTGGTTATTAAGCAGTGTGGAAATGTGTTTTGGGTCATTAATATGCATACAGCCGAAGGTCTGCTCAATCAGACAATAGCGTATTTTTCCCAGCTTTCGCTTTAATTTATTGCCACTGTCTTGGGAATGTTCCTCCCTAAAACTGTTTGTAATAAAAAAACCATTTATTGTATGTCAGTTCTCATGCGAGGTTCTGAGTTTCTGCCGCTTGCCCTCTAAAGAGCACCGATTTGTTTCATTACGAGCCAGCACAAATAAATCGATTTAAGTTGCATGCGTTAAGTTAATGAATGTCATTTAACAAATTGCCGCTCCGATAATGGCGAAGCTGATAGAAGATATCAAATTTGTTAATATTAGGACGAAGATTGGATCGTTATTTTAATGGACTTGTTCTTGTTGTTTTTTGTGTTTGTGTTTGGGATTTGACAATTCTAGAAAACATTTCATATATGTATAAATAAAAAAGAATTTTTAATAAAAGCAACAGTCAATTAAATTAACTACCAAATTAGAATTAAAAAGAAAAAAGCGAATACTAAAAAGGAAATTATAATCTAAACAGTAAAAACCGTTCCATTTGAAGCTAAAACAATTTTCAGCCAGAAGACTTTTATACAAATTTTATATACATTTTAAACTGGTAAAGGGAGATGCACTTCGGTGTCGTTCTCCTCTGCAATGACTATTTAGTTGATAGAAAATTCAGGTTTGAATTTGAAGATTATACATATCGGGATTTGTACAGCCGTTCCTTCTACTGACTCCTGCAATACACCATTTTGCTGTATTATTGTATATCATTCCATGATCCTTTGTTGTCATCATGTTATTGACCATTTTAAATTCAATGTATTAAATCAATCAGTTCAGGTCTTATAAATGATTAGTTCAACAGATCCGTTCAATTCAACTATTTCATAACTCAACTCTGTTTCACTTCTGTTCAGCTTAATTTATAATAAGAAAAAAAAGAAACATTATGGTTGCATGGTACGATTTGAATGCTTTAATAGTTATGCATGTGTTCAATGAACGAAGAACAATTCATTCAGTAAGATCGATTAAATTCCCGAACGATATGGATCTAAAATTAATAATATATGATCTAATTAAGTGTACAAATAATATTACGAAATTGCTCTCCTGACAATTTATGCCAACTCTCAATACTTAAAACGATTGCATACTTTTAGGATCGCATTTATGTTTCAATAATATAGTCCATATTATATGTACTTTATTATAGAATAGAGTGCAGAATTCTGTGGTAAATGAGCAAATTGGTAAAACCCTCTAAACATTGTTGGGTAGAGAAACGATCCTTAGAGAAAATTTACCATGCTTTGAGGAGGTGTTTTTATTGATAGTGAAAAATTCATTTCACAAACGGCTTGTTCAAAAATGTATTCTGGTTCAGAACGTTTAAGATGCTATTGTAGGTAACTGCCATCGGCTGGACCTATTGTCTGGCTGGTGCCAGTAATCGCACTGCTCTATGTAGAGAATAGTCTTTAGTTACAGCTCATCATTGGCACTTTTTATTAAAAATCGCTTCATGTAAAAATTGCCCAACAAATAATATGAAAAAGTGGAAAAAATGACCAGTAAAAAGTGAACAAATTTTCATTCGAATTCCAATCTTTCTGATGGTATGAGACGAAATATTTCTAGAACAGACAATAATTTAAACTCTGAAAAATTCTTGGAAATCTATTGCAAAAAATAAAGGCTCCATTTCAAGCCTTTAGCAGTTTCTGAAAACAAAATTCGAAAGATTGCTATTTTTATAAATATATCCTTAATCCTTTTTCGTAATTAATTATTGCAAAATGAAAGAGAATTAACGTGATCCAAGTTATTCGGTTTGTTATAAAATATTTCATGGTCTGTTTTTAACAAACACACTTTTCTGGGGTCATTTTGTATTTTTGGAAATGATTAATTTTTGTCTCTGGACTAATTTCCTTTTTGTGATATTTCATTGATTTTCTTCATCTTCAAGACCTATTTTTATTTGGATAATTTTTCACATATATGTTGGTTATATTCTTATGGATATTAGCACGACGACAATAACTTTGGGCGCAGAGTTTATCGTAAAATAACCGTTGTTTCTGGCACCGAAGGATAAACTCATACCTAGAGTTTCTTTTGGAAGAAAGTACAAAGTCTGCTTCCCGACAAGGGAGCAATGGAGAGATCCAGAACTACTTATAAGGGACTCGGCGAAAACTTTCTTCACTGATGGCTCCAAAACTGAAAAGGGCTGGCATCTGAATGAAAATGTCAGATGCTTCTAGGCTATGGGAAGTATGGCAACGGTTTTCCAATCGGAAGTATTTGCTATACTGAAGGTAGCGGAATGGGTAATTGAGACGAAATGGCGCGGTAAACAGGTAAGAGTCTGTACTGACGGTCAGGCTGCACTGAAGGCCCTAGAAAACGCGTTGTCCAAAATTGTCCAAGAATGTAAACCAATGATTTAACGTAACCCCAAAGATACAATCCAATGGAGTTACATCGCATGATCTTTGTGCACTGTTCGGCATTGTTGGAGATTACTCGGTCATTTAACTTGTCTGCCAATAAATTGATTGTAATACGACATATATTTCATGTTGCACCACCTGTTGGAACCACATATTGTCCAAGTCGACATTATCTAATGGATCTATATCCAGTTCCTCTAGCGCACAATATACAAAATTTCCACGTAATAAATGTTCCTATGGTTTCTGTCTTACTAGGTCTTGTGTCAACTGAATTTATATGCCTTGAAATGCAAATTTGTATAAAGAAGATTCCATAAGGTGCCATAAAGAGTCCAAGTTCTAAAGAACGACGTATAATTGATTGTTCTCTATTTTTACTAAGTATTTATTCTACCGGACTCATTTAAATTCCTCTTCGGACTCCTTTAATTAGAATTTATTTCATTAGGACTTGAGGATTTTCTTTCTTTCCATCAAATATAAACATTGGAAATACCAATCGCTATAATGTAATATAATGTAAAGGGTTGGACCATTGCCCTTAGGCACTGCGGCCAAATATATCTATTCTACCAGCCCATGCATTCAGTTAGTAATTGCTGTGCTCAGGAATTGAATCAGACCAGTCTGCGATGTTTGCATCAGGTCGTCATCTTCGAGAAAATGTTTGCCGAGGTGCCTTACTCTTCGTGCAAGGGCCGGGCAACTGGCGATTAGATGCCCCATCGACTCATCGTCTTCTAGGCAAAATCTACATAATTTGGTATCAGTGAGGCCCATTCCGTGCAGGTGCTCATTGCAGGGAAAGTGACCCGCCAACGCTCTGTACAGAATCCTCAGTTGATTTCTTCTCTAGGGCCCATTTGGCTTTTTCTGCATTGAACATAGGAATCTCTTCGAATGCCTCAGACCCTCTAAGCTGTTCCATTACTCATTTTTCCTCTGCGTTGTCCAGTTTTTTAGATCCAGCTTAAGACCGTGCTGATTGAATCCGAACATTGGACATGGTCCTATGTAGGGGTTGTCTGATCCTGCTTTAGCCCGTATGTACTTCGTTGTCTGCGTGTCCCTCATGGCCTGGAACCCACACCAGAGAAAGTCTGTTGTGTCGCCAGTCTGTTGAGTGCACAGTGGCACTCCCAAAGTGTTTTGGAAGTGCAAGAGTTTTTGTGGAGTGCTTTTAATGCAGTCCGACTATCTGTGAGTATATTGATTTTAACTCTTATAGGTTTGTCTGGTGTTTAGGATGTTCATCGCCTTCAGAATCGCAAATAATTCGGCCTGAAACACAGTCGCCTCATTGCATACGGAGAGTGAGATGTGTGCCCTGGGGCCCACTATCCCCGCGCACACGCCCGTAGACGTTTTTGATACCAATCGCTATAATTCCTCTTTCTAGTATTTGTATTAATTCATAATTTTGTTGCTGAATATAAGATTTCGGGCGGAATCTCATAGTACCAAATTATTTGATACAATTTTATTTCGGTCTTCTTTTATTTCTTTCCATTGACCGTTATTCAATAGAACCTATTTTTGGTACCATGGCTGGCTTTATTTTAAGACTTCCACATTACTTTCGTACCCAATCAAATGGTATTGATCTGGTAATAGAATATAATTATTTACAATACCCTTTTAAATTCACCCTTTTCTAGGTGCTCTGCTCAATTGCTATGAAGCCAAATGGTGTAGTATTCTTTGATATACTTTATCAGTCCATTTGCCTGCTATTAAAACAACTGGTCTGCTATTACTTAATGCCTTTAATTTTTAATAAAATTTTGCAATATTGATAAAACTATTATATTTTTTCAGATCCGCACTGACGCCATCATTTAATTCTGTCTAGAGAGGATATACGACAGACAGACTATTACAACTGCTAATAAAAAATACATCCTTCAATATGTCAAAAATATCAAATTAACAATTCTCAATTAAAATGATGCATGGGAAGCATAGATTTAATACAAAATATGGAAATGCCACTCCCAACTGGCAGCAGGAGCAACAACACGGTGCAGGATCACAACACGGCGAACAAATACGTTTGCACCACTGAAATACTGGAAAATAACAACCAAAATAAAAACAAATAAAACAGATACGACAAAAATAACAAAAAACAACAAGAATAACAGCAGCGACAACAACAAAACCATTGCATGCAAATGACAGCAATTTCCGCTCGAAAATTATGTAAAACTGAACTTAAATTGCAAAAATTTAAAAAGAGCATTTCCAGAGTTAATCAAAACCATTAAAAACTATATCACAGCCATACAAACAGACACACTCACACACACACACACACACGTACGTGAACAAACAGCCAAACATATGCGGAAGCAAACAAACAAACAAAATAACCGCGATTTCAATTAACAAATACGATAAAACACACCCCACAGGCCACAGGCGTGTACTTGCTCATTTAAAGCTACGCACTCACACATTCGCACTCACACTCATTCTCTCGCACACACACACAACACATGTACATGGGCACATAAATTCACGGTTCCGGATATAGTGTTGCCAATAATACGGAATACCTAAAAGCGTAAAGCAAGAAAAACAAAAACAGCAGCAAACAACAACCAAGAAAACAAAGGGAAATAAAAGAAAGCGTAATAAAACAACATTAAGAGCGAGCAAATTGCCATTGAAAGCTGGAGTAGGAGCAACAGCAACAGCAACAGCAGCAGCGGCAGCGAGGCAGTCGACGCCATCACCATAACCATAACCATCACCAACCGCTACCATCATCAGTCATAATGGAGCGTAAACGTTGCGGCGTACTCACCCTGTGTCTGGTGCTCTTTATTTTGAAATTGAACGTTTTCGGCGTGGTTGGCGATCAGGATGAGGACATTCCGCACAACGAGTAAGTCGATAGCAATTTTGGAAATTGCTTTAATTTTCGTATAAACAGTCACTTCCACAATTACTTGTACGGTTTCGCTTGTTTTGTGTTTGTTATTGTTTCTTTCTTGTTTATTTGTGTAAATGTGTAAAAAGCGGATAATTTTGCCTCACGGTTATGCGACCTAATGTGTGCATGCCTCGAGGCAGAAGTCTGTGAACTGTGTGCGTACGTATGTTTAGCACTCATATGGATTTTGCATTTATCTTTTACTCTTTTGGGGCACTGAAAATGATTTGCTTTTTTATGATTTGGTTCAGTACAGTTGAGGTTTATAAGCATCACAGTTGCGAGTAGAATTAACCACGAAAGGAGCTTTCAAAACACACATCTACGCGTTTCAGCATCTATTTCAATTTTAGTTCAATGGTGTTTAGATCTTGCAATAGTAAACTATGTATGATAAAGGTCTCAAGGAGATTCCATTCGAATTTAATGCACCTCTCCTCAAATTCTGCTTACATTTAATCTTTACAATGGTTCGAAGAAAGAACCGCTTGCTATGTTTTGTGAACTGATATTTTGTTTTAGAGACTGTCATTAGTTATTTATTATATCCTTATAACTAGGAAAGGGCAGTTTACTTCACATTGTATTATATCGTGTTTTGTATGAACCACAGGAATTGTCAATGTTCGTCAATATTGATATCTGTGGATATAAATTGAACACTTTGGTACAAAATTGTATATACTTATATATTAAGTTACTTCAAAAGTTAAAAATTATTATTATTATTATATCTTACACCATCATTAATTATGGCTGCAAGGTTTTGGGGAGTGAGTATTAGCTACTGAGGCCTCTGACTCTAAGAGAAAACATTTTTTTTTAGAAAGAAGCGTTTTTGAGACCAAGCCCGTGGCAAGTTAAAAGTTGAAAACATAAGAGATACATTTATACCCTGTACACTTTAAATAGAAAAAGCGTATAAGGAGGCATGGCAGGTATGAGCCTTTATATAATATATAAAGACATTCACCTTCTGTGTCGATTTGGGGTTCCTCCGTTCGTTTGTCCATCCACATCGTTTGAGATATCTTAATGAAACTTTGCATAAGCATACGTTGGACTTTGAAAATAACAGGTTGCTATAAGAATGCATGGGAACGAAGGACACGTCCACGTCCCATATATTTAAGTGTAGACAAATGACCACAAGTTTGGCTTAATTTATGATATACCAGAATTTGCAATTAACGTTCACATGGGTCACGCCAGACTCTATGAGGAGTGAGAAGTGGGTGGTATATATACTAACAAGCATACTATTACTACATATTTGGATCTCAAACCTATTGAAATATTTTGAATGAAATTTGGATTAGTTAAGCATATTGACACTATAAAGTTATATGCACGAAATGGCTGGATCTATATAAGCCACTCTCGAAATTTAACTTAGAATTCTCTCACCTGCGGTACTGTTGATTATATAAAATTAAAATTTGGTGGCTGAATGTACATTGCCTTGATATTAGTCTGCGTATAAAAAATGGACAGCATACTTCCACTACCATGCTCACAGTGACACATATGACTGGGTCCCTACATACTTGTATGATCTATAGACGAAATAGTACGTGATGGATTGCAGTATCAGTATAAACCACTAAACCAAAACGAGGGGGTTATCTCCACTGCCACACCCACCACTGACTTATATGCATTGTTCGAGATCTTTACAACATAAACCCAAAAACTTGCAATAATGGTGTAGAATTATGTTATAAAATTTAGTAATAAAAAATAGTAATAATAGAAATAATATTGGAGCTGCGACGCCCTCATTCCTGTAGAATTCATCAATATAGAAAACAGTTTTTAGTATATAATATCGTCAAAGTTCATTTTATGGGCGTACTTTGTTGAATTATCTTCCGGTAAATGGTACCTTGACGTCCTCCTAATCCTGGTGTAATAACTGTGTTTGAAAATTTCATCAACGATAGTATTTTCAGGAGACATTAGTGAATAGGACACGAAAAAGGAAAGGATATCCTGATAAAGTGTTAAGACCAAATTCAAAGCGGAGGAGCGTCCGATGATCAAATTTAGCTTAAGTCGAAAGAGAACACGATCACCTTCGCTATCGTGTTGAAAATATGATTTCTCAGAGTTTAAATTTGGAATAACTTTCCTACTGCTTTGTGAAGTTTATTGGTATATTGGCGCTGTAACTATCTTCATTTACAAATACTATGGGGTATTTGGAGGGGCGATGATGTTCTGCATGTTCCAGTGGAGGTTGTCTCGAAATCGTAAGGTGATATCACGGGTGCCAGTACTTTCGCCAACTATTACACTGCGTCCTCGTTGGTAGTTGGGCCATTGTAGCGTTGACTGTGCTCATTGATAGGGTATTTACCTGCATGGATTACAACCTTATAATTGTCATTATTACAAGGGAGCATCGTTTATTTTCATGAAGATTTTGTTGCACTGATTTTAAAATATCTCTTTTTAGAACTGGTGCTGAAATTTGGCGCAAATACAGTGGTTCCTCTACGGAAGTAAAATAAATTTGTAGGAATGGCGGCTTTAAGCGAGACCCTGGTAGCAAACTACCAATAGGATGGTAATTATTTATCTTATGTGTAACTGTCGCCCCCTCCTCTAAAATGACTCCAGCTTCGGTTCAAATGATGATATAGTGTTAAACTCTGGAAGTCACGGACATGTGCACAATGTGCTGATATATTTATAGATTTCTACTCTCACTATTCACACATACTCGTATGTGACCTTCTCCGAGAAAAGGGACCTAGTGTGTGAAAATGAAGTTTTGAGAAAAACGCATTTAAAGTTTCATAACGCATTATCACACACCTTCAGTTGGGAGATGCGATTTGGTATGGTTAGTTATGATTGGGTGCCGACTTTGGTGACGTCATGCCTATGTGGTGACGTATTTTTTTCGCTTTTAGTGTGACAATACCTTTGCTATTGTTGCTGCTCTGTTTGTTATGATCTCGATACTTGATTCTTAAGCCGCAACCAGTTTTTATGGGGTAAATAAATTTTTATCAGAAATCTAACTCATTTCATCTTATTATACACCCTTTTAGGTACCAGAATCCTCTCTTAAGTCCAAACCCGTTTTTTGACACACTAGGTCCCTTTTCTCGGAGAAGGCCACATATTCAAAATTTCAGACTTATACAAGATTAATAAATTTGCTATCAACAATCACGATTGTGACATGGAAGATATGGACGGACAAATATAAAGAACTTTCGAAAGCTCATTTAAAGAGATTGCAGCTTTATTTCTATTCATGATAGTTCATTTGGTTGATTCTAGGAAGCTTAACTACCCCACTCACAAGTCGCTTGTTTGTCACTGGTTCGCAAGCATCTAAATTTGAAATGGAGCTATTTTGAATCTATTGACAAATTATCTATTTTGACCGAGGATTAAGTTACAGTTTAAAGTTTTTGGTTTGATTGAGATATTTCTTTGGTCTATTTTTAATTGATTGACGATTTTTTAGTACATTTCCCATCAAATATTGGCAACAAACCAACTGAAAATTGCCACGTGTCGGACTCTGTGGTCTAGAGGTGAGCATGCAAGCTCACGGTCGTGTGGTTGCGAGTTCGAATCTCTTCCTGGGAAGGTATCAAATAGCGTTTTTCTACACATTTTTCTCAACGAAGGCCTTGGTGGCTACTTTTCATTCTCCCGAACCATTGAACACGTAATTAATTAGTGTAAGGTTATTAATTATTGTAAGGTAATTAATTGTGTAAGGTACAATATAAAAAATATTATATTAGTACAAGAAAATGCGTGTCTGATTTTTTATCGGAGGAAATTATTCACTTGTGAATCGTTTTTATTTGAAAAATATGTCATAATTCCAACAATTTCTTAAATAACTAGTTTTAAACCCATTATTTAATTAAATCAGGACCGGCGTTGTCTTAGTAGAATACTTCACTTTCACCACTCCATTTCATGACACACGTTTTGACCCAAAGCCCGGTGGGGTATGTCCTTTATAACCAGGTTCGGAAATCTTTAAGAAATTGTTCTTCACATATCTTTGAAGCCAACGTTTAATGCTGGTTTTTCTATCACTTTCTAATGTAGTTTCCAAGTTATTATATAAGAAATAAGGCCATAATAAATCTGCAGAACTCCGACCCAAATTCATTGGAATAGGCAATCACATTGTACTGCTCCCATCACGAGCATAGCTTGTATCTGCAGAGCAAGGAACACAATACATTTTCCACGCTGCCTTACATGAAAGGCAGATGGTGTGGCAGGCGGGAGAGAGAGAGCGCCTTCTGAGGAGCTCTCCTTCCCGTACGCCCACTCCCACACACAGAAATACTTCTTTAATTAGTGACAAGTGCATTAACTAGCAGCGGCTTAAATGTTTGTTTGAAGGATGTCAAGGATGTTTATGTTGATTTACATCATCATACGCACACTCATACACAAGTATGCATATGGAGAGCAGAAAGTTCGCAGCGTTCGCAGCGTTTTCATCGTTTGCCGCTTTCTTTCTTTTGTTCGGAATTTGGCATCTGGTGTGCGCTTTTTTAATGTCGTAAATACTTTGTGCGTGGAGGCGTATCTAATGGATTCATAATAGGATTTCGTATTATGTGCTGCTGAATTTTTTGTTTGTTTTGTTTTTATGTGCCACCAGTCACACGTACGACATACCACATATTGCACACGCAGTACGAGAGCACTCCTACAAGTCGGTTGACTGGAGAAGGCTTTAATTAACCCAGCTGTATTATCTGCTTACTATCTCTCTTATTTATTTGCACTACGCTCCAAACACATTTTCTTCTTCTACATTTATATGGCTGCGTATGAGTGCGCCTGTCGGTGTGTTGGTGTGTGTGTGTGTTTTTGTAAAATTTAATTTTGTTAATTTGGAAAGTTCATAAAGTTGCCTCTGAATCGTGCCGAAGAAATCCAATTAAATTTATTTCGATTCTGCTGATGATGACGTTGATGATGAGAATGACCCAAATCTCGATGCTTTACAGGTTCATAGGAGAGTGCTCTCGCAATGTGGCACACAAAATGTAAAAACTTCTTGCTGCTTTGCTGCACAATACGAACGAACGGCCGCTGGGCGCGTGAGGCACGTCCTGCAGTCGTTTTCTGGTGGAGGGGGTACGGATGGAGTGGGGGTCCCATCCGGCCGACCTTATGGTCAAGTAAGTTTTCTTTGTCACGTTCTGTAACGGAAAGAAATTAAAAATCTTAAATAACCATATAAAAAGCTCATAAGAATTTCGTAAAATATTTTCCTGTTGGCGCGTTTTTTGCCCAGCCTATTTCAATAGCACAATAGTGCCGAACAAGGAGCCAGAGGTAGAAGTAGAAAAAAACATCATTGAGGTCAAAATAATGTGAAACGACGAAAGAAATTAATTTGAAAGGTCCATTGATAGAACAGCTGATCTTTAGCTATGATGAGTGGAATGATGTGCCTAGTACATTAGGGCAATTTGATCAAGAAACTTTTTAATTCTCGTGATTCATGTATTGGTAAAGCTATGATTAGGTGTCGAAACAATATCTTGTGGACCTATAGTATCCAATATATACAATGGACAGGTCGTATGTTAAATTTGTTTTATAGAGCTCATAGGTTTCCACTTAATACAACTACCATGCGGAAAGTAAGAATTCAATCGCAAAGCGTCGGATTCACGTTCACATGTTCCGTAAAAAGTGATTTGTTCTGTGCAATTGTTGCGTTTCCGAGAGTTAAGGCTTGAAACGATTATACTTATACCCAAGTTTCACTAAACTATTCTTAATGCAATTACCACAAAAAACTTCAGCATTATGATTCCCAAGTTCAAGTTCAAACTATTCCCGCATTTTTTTCATATAGGATAATATTCAATAACAAACTAAAAAAGCGTTTTATTCTGTTCTCTTCAGAATAACACCACCATAATTAGCATTACCAAGAGCAATGACAGCAGTGAGTCATTCATTATCTTAAGCAAAAAAGTTAGTCCGTACCATATGATATTGGATTTCGAATACCAACATTTATTAAATTAGAACACTAAAATTTATTCTCAACAATATTTGCAAGGCTCGTTGGATACTACGGCAATCCACACGAAGTAGAACTACAGGTATTTCCCCATCAAACTCTTTACTTTACCAGCACTAAATGAACTGCATCTCGCCTCTACGAAGAATGCCAAGGATCTGTGAGCTATCTTGGACCCGAAATTAAATAGGTAGGGTTAAAAACGCCCTGCAAAAGAATACTTGTTAAGAAATGGTACCTTAATTCCAAAATCTCGCTATAATTATATAAAGTTCTTACTTATTCTTATATACGAGTATGCATAATTAGTTTGGTGGCATGAAATATAACAGGAAACTGTGGAAAGAGTGCAAATATCTGCCTGCCTCAACATCCCAGGGGCAATTCATTTTATTTTAGCAGAGGCCTTCAACGCTTTGACTCATTTGTGTATAAAAGAGTCTCCAACTACAATTACCCCAGTCAGATTGTGTGAATTGGTATGCAGGACGGATAACCATATCAACATATCAAACTATAGCTGAGCGGACCAGCAGTACTCAGATGCTATTACCGACTACATTACTCCCATATTGGATTTTGGATAGAGCTTCTTTCTTTTATTCCTACCCAGAGTTGATTGGGGATCAAAAAGGGTGTGTAATTGACAAAGACCTTTACACTGTCAGATTCAAGATGTATAGCGAAGCAGGCGTAAGCTTCCATTTGGAGTTCCTCGAATTATCTGAATCATTTCGTGTTCCCTTTCTTGTTGCAACGTTAGGTGGAAAATCTGCGGTACATCGAAGAAAACCTGCGCAGAACCAGATAATTACTTCTAAACCCGCTCAAATGATTGTTTATTGATATCGTTTTTTTCCTGCTAGACATCGCGGAAGTAAGTACTTTAGAAACGTTGCCGCACAGACGCCACGAGACTAGGAATCATTACCAACGGACACACACACACACAAGCGCTGCATTTACTACGAATGCTGGATTTTAATCCACTCTCATAGTAAACCAGAGTTTGTTCGTCAACGCTAGAACGGTGGAAGTGGTTTGTCAATCCACCACCGTTGAAACGAAAGAGTCAAGACACAGACCTAGACACTAAGAAGTACTGAGTTTGCTACGAACGCTGGATTTTTCAATCCGCCTTCATAGAAAACCAGGACTTGCTTCTTAAAGTCAAACCGGTGGAGGTGTTTTTCAATCCACCACCGTTGAGACTGGAGACAGGACGGCACAGCACCAAGTTCAGGAGCGGCCTTCATAAAGTCCAGCATTTTTGTAAAAACGTGTAAGCCTAGTAATAAGAATAAGGATTGCATAAAGAAAACTGAAATAATACAACGCCCGAGTAATTTTCTGTATACGACCCCTGGAGCAGCTGAGTTTTACCCCAGCTATAAATTTGAGTCGTTGCAGTGGCACCCTTCAGACAAATTTTTCTAATCCTCAATACTCGAATTCGTACCACTGGATTGTGTAGTAATCTAACAATTACTGGTTAAATTAAAATAATTCACTTTTTGCAATAGCAATTTACACACATATCAGGCCTTAAGTTTACTTTATTACAATTTGCACTTTATTTAATAAGTCAGTAATCACTTTATTACTTCCCAATTTCGAGCTGAAAGCTCTGGCAGCTAGTGCTCCTAAATTTCGTATGATAAGAATTGACTCTTATCTTTCTTTTGTAAATAATAAATAATAATAATAATAATACTTCTCAATTACAATTACAAATATTTAGATTAAACTGCATGATGCACACACTGTTACGATTGCTTTGCAACTGTGCTGACTTTGAATTGCTGGTAGCTTATATACATTATATATCTTATGTTGAAGTAAAACCATCTCGGAAATTCTTTACACCTCGAAAGAAGTTTCGAGAACTTTCTGGAACATTTTCTACACTTCGGAAGAAGTTTCAAGAACATTGTAGAACATTATCTACACTTCGAAGGAAGTTTCGATAAAATTTCAGAACATTATCTATACCTCGAAGGAAATTTTGATAAGGTTCTAGACTATTATCTGCATGGTTTGTGTCTAGGCTTAAATATATATCTGGGGTGGTGCACTTATTCTCAAACTTTAAATGGGATCCTAAAAGTATGCAATCATTTATGTTTCAATATACTTTTATGCAGCTACTACGATGGCTTAGATCAGGGCGAGCGGATCAGAAAGAAACTGCAGCCCACTTCATTTGTTCATATCCAGCTTGGACTGCGCTTACTGGAAAGAACATTTGTGACTTTTTCCCTTTTTCCGAATGTGGATTATCAAGCTGCTTCGCTTTCTGTGTCTCACAAAATGAGTTTGAATTTATAACACAGTGATAACAGTACAACGGGGGTCTGACTTTAGATGTTTTCCTCCTCGTTAAATATAAAAAAGGGGGTTGTAGTACCAAAGCTGCACTCGGGAGTTTGTCGGTATTAGCCACTTAACCTAACTTATCCTGTTTTCTTAGTTAATGTTGGTTTTTTGATTCTATTTTTGTTTCGTACTCTTTTGATCGCATAATTGTATTGGTAGCGGGTAAAACTAGAGCAAATATCTTTTCTCATATGTACCGGTACGAGCATGGGTGATTCAATTAAATTCTAGTGGGACTCTGAATCGCCTCATAGCAAAAATAAGTATTCACTTCAATTCACTCAAATATAACACACACAAACTTTGTAGTGCATATTTTAATATTGTACGAGTATTCAGGCTAATGCTGTTAATGTCAAATGTGAGGCATGGCATATATACATGTATTAATTATTCGTCAGTGTCACTTCCTTGGTTGATTTGGCCATTTTTGTCTGTTTGCTTATCTTGTAACTACAGTAAAGTAACATTTAGTTGAAATTGTATGTGTAAATAGTTTTTGAAGCTTTTTATATTAGAAATGCCGAGATATGCCCACTTTCCAGGTGACTATAATTTTGAGAATAATTTTTCCTGATAAACAAAAGAAATATTTTAATATAATTGTATATAATAGTATCATTTTATATGTAGCCTAGTTTTAACACTCCTCATACTAGCTCTGAACAATTTGCTGAAAATGATAGAACCACTTTCTATAAGAATCTTGAAAAGAGCACGACTTCAGAACAAATTTAGGGAACATACTTTCATGTCTATTTTCTTCTAGATCCTAAATTTGTCTGTTATTTTAAATCTTATCCATATGAAACTAGCACATATCTGTAATACTAAACATTTTACGAGTTCTCTTCTTCATGAAGCTTTTTCTAGGAAACACATTTTAATTTTCATTCCATCAACTTTTTATGTTTGCTTAAATAATTCTTTGAGTTTCCGAAACTTTTGTGTTATTTTTAAGTTTATAATCAAATATGAATTGAATTCTGAGCTTTGCTAAATTTTTGATGAGTCTGGGTTGGGTACAAAAATAAATTTGGTCAAAGTTCGCAGAGACTAACTGAGCAAGAATTCTTAATGCCTTTGGAAGGATATCATCCATGGCAAATGTCAAGTGGATTGTCAGTGTCTATTTTTAATATTCAACCTTCTTCATATGCAAATATTTAAAGTTGCAATCAAAAAAATTCTTTCAGCTTATTTATTTATATATATTTATCGCTGCCTTACATGGCTTGTTTACTACCATTAAAATGATGTTTGCTTTCAGTTTCAACTTCAACTTTATTAACGAGTTTGCATTGCCGAACTCCTTTGGCCTTTCGGTCTACCTGTATTTACTAAGAATTCATAAAGAAGCTTTGCGCCATAAATAAATGTATTTATTTATAACATGGAAAATGCCTAAACCGACTTTATTTGGGCTATTTTCGTGTATTGGTTCACAAAAGAAGCATTTATGAGTTATTTCATAAGACATCTGAATATAATTGGACATTCATCATTCAACTGCCCTCAAGCTGTTTAGCATTATGCACACATCGAATAATGATTCAATGAGGATATCGCAGCAGCATTCAAATGAGTGTGTTAAAAGTGTTATTAGAATGTGTTAAATACCTTTTACTCAATCTACCGGTGCTCTGTAGTTGTGTTTGCTTTAATATCCTTGCCACTGCCAGGCACTTAAAGCTGCTGCATTCAATGAAGTCCTTAGTTAAGTGACTGCTTTCGAACTCGCTTCCATGGAGATACTCGAGTGCTTTGTGGGGCAAAATAAGTGCGAGAGTGTGTGCACGTATTCACTTGCACTGCTTTAAAAGCTTTCTTTCAATTTAATTCAATGGCTTTAGCCACACTTACCTCATTTACTCAATGTGTATCAAGGTTTCGTTTCCCCACAAAAGGAACACCTACAAGGCCAAGCCACTTTCTTGTGTCTGCAGCACTTAAGCAGCAATCGACTGTACTTAAAAGTTAGTAAGCAAATTATTTGCGGTCATGCCGCACTTAACGCACCCTACATTCAACGAGGAGCTGAACTATTCATGGCATGAGTACACGCAATGAGGAGGCGCTCATATCTATCCACGAACATGGAAGCCCAGCGCATTTCTCGTACATAGCATCCATGGCATCAAGCATAATTGTACACGAGTTGAGCATACAGAAAGGTCCATCACGGCAGCAGGCGCTTTATAATCACATATTTTCATTCCCACACATGTGTATGTGTAACTGAGTGTTTACGAGTAAGCTGCATAGGTGGGTGTGCTTGTGGGCGTCCGGATTCTGTGCACTAGGCGAAATGGGATGCATGCGTATTTTGCATATGAATTGTATTTTAATTGTATTTTAATTGATTTTTTTAGCCGCAGCTGTAAACGTGTTGTTTGTCAACTTTAAATTCAACGAGGTCTTTCGAGCGCAGCTATTCAGTTAGTTGGCTTTATTTGTCAGCTGTGTTGGCATTTCAAATACGAGCAAAGCAAATCAAAACAATTTTGCTGTCAGCACAATTTAATTTAATGATTGACGTCAATGCAGTCAGAGCTTGTTGTGTAAGGCGGGGATAAAGGGTCAAAGGTTTCATCTGTTTTTGCAGTTAATAAGTGCATGTCACATGGGTGCGACTGATGTAAATGTGGGGCTGTTTCGATCCGAAAAATACATGTGTACATATTTCCATTGGATGGTACTGAATGAATTGTTTTTCTTACTGCAGTGAATATGAACCCTGCCCTGCATTTTGCATTGCATTGATATATTGATATATGCATATAGACCTTGCATACTGTAGCTTATTTGGAATGCCTGAAGCAAATACAATACCAGGGCACTGCATTGATTTATTAATGTGCACCTATAATTCATCTGTAAGTACATGTGGGCGCAATATCACGCCCATCATATTGCTTCACTGGCAAGACTCTTGCTTACATATCATTTTGTCTGTGTAGTTGAAATTTTCCAAAGTCGTGCTTTGCCGATTGCAGTGTTCTTGCTGTGCTCATCTGAAGCACACCTACTTTCAAGGGTGTAAGCTCTTGAATTAGACTATTTTTAGTGCTGCTCTTTGTATGGAGGCTTTATATCGCCTACGCGCTACTGTAATAAAATTTTACAATAACGGTAGCAAACTTGTGGCGTCATAAAAACACTTTCTCTTCGCCGAAGGATATTTAATGTGAGGTCGAACTGTTGTATTTCTTGCAGCAATACCGTGTGGTTGTAATTCAGAAGATATATATCGGAGATCTGCAGTACCGTAAGTGCGTTTTACTTTTATTTCTTTAAATAAATATAACTTTTTTAAAGTAATTTAAGAACTAAATTTAATTTGAAAACTGCGAAACGAATCCCCAAGTAGTAAAATTTGTATCGTTTGGTGGGAAATTTCATACAAAATGTCTGCTTTCTGTAGAGAGGGTGGGAGAGGGGGAGGGAGAGAGAGAGGGAGAGAGAGATGGAGAGAGAGAGGGAGAGAGGGACACAGAGAGAGAGGGACACAGAGAGAGAGGGAGAGAGAGAGGGAGAGAGAGAGGGAGGGAGGGAGAGTGAGAGGGAGAGAGAGGCAGAGAGAGAGGGAGAGAGGGAGGGAGAGAGGGATGGAGAGAGGGAGGGAGAGAGGTAGGGAGCGAGGGATGGAGAGAGGGAGAGAGGGAGGGAGAGAGGGAGAGAGGGAGGGAGAGAGAGAGGGAGGGAGAGAGGGAGAGACAGAGGGAGGGAGAGAGAGAGGGAGAGAGAGGGAGAGAGAGGGAGAGAGAGGGAGAGAGGGAGGGAGGGAGGGAGGGAGTGAGGGATGGAGAGAGGGAGGGAGAGAGGGATGGAGAGAGGGAGGGAGAGAGGGAGAGAGAGATGGAGAGAGGGAGGGAGAGAGGGATGGAGAGAGGGAGGGAGAGAGGTAGGGAGCGAGGGATGGAGAGAGGGAGGGAGAGAGGGAGAGAGGGAGGGAGAGAGAGATATTTATTAACTCCTTAGCTCTTTTAGGATTAAAATCTCCCAGAAGAGCTTTGGACTGTCTTAATCCCGGAAGAGTTTTCCAGGTTTGCCTTCTTTTTGCATCTGTACACTTCTTCAGCAAACCTCCAGTGGTATTGGGTGATAGGCCACAGAAGGGTTCAGGGCCGTTGAAAGGAGAAGCCACAGCCTTTCTTGCTAAGCTATCAGGCTTCTCATTTCCCTCTACTCCTATGTGGCCTGGTACCCACATTAGAGATGACTTGTTCATACTGCCTAGGGAGTTCAGCTTCCCAATACAGTCCTATACAAGTTTAGACCTCACAAGGGGTGACCTCAAACTCTTGATTACTGCTTGACTAGCGGATAGTATGACGATGTTTTTCCCCCGATATTTCCTGTCAATGTTGATCTGGGCACATCTTTCAATAGCGTGAATTTCCGCTTGAAAAATGTTTGGGAAAGAACTCATTGGTTCCCAGTAGTTGGGTTTGGGCCCAAATACTCCTTCCCCAGTTCCGTCCATTGTCTTAGAACCGTCTGTATACGTCTCAGTTAGACCTTTCCTCATCTTTGTACTGTATTTGTGTGCAAAGTTGAATTTTCTTGACACAGAATCCTTGTGAGATTTTAGTATACCATATTTTTGAGCTGAATTGTTACTCCATATATTTTGGGAATAATTTGATTCTCTCGATATAATTTCTTGTATTCTGCTGAGAGTATCCTAGCAGAGTCTTGTGTTACTAGATGTAAAGGTGTTAGATCTAGTATAACTTCCATTGCTGCCGTTAAACAAGTGCGCAAAGCTCCAGTGAGACAGACAAGGCGTTTTATGGATACTGTACAAGATGAGGATATGAGTATGTGGGTGTTTTAGGGCGGCTTTCTTTAAATCCACAACAATGTATAGCAAATAGGTAATTGTTTACTGCGAGGCAGATAGAAAAGCGCACTGCTGAGGTATTAGTTGGGAGCGTATGGTATAGTATTATAAAACTACCACAGGGGGATCACTCACTCTACTATTATCATAATCTGTAGTATGTCGTGTTTAAAATATCAGTCCTTCTGTGATGTTGTACGTATCCGTTTTCAGAACACATCATATTCTGAACTTTAATGTCTTTTGGCATCTGTTATTAACATATTTTTTTTTATCCAATGATCTTTACTTTGATAAAACTCCATTTCGCTACCAACATGCATCACAGTGTTAGCTTAATGTTTGATGATAATGTGATTGAGAGAGAATTGCTAATATTTTTAGAAACTTTTTTCTTAAACTATCTCATTTCCCGAACTTATATACGAATATTTTCTTCGATTCAAGAACCGACATATTGATGTCGGGCCCAGGACTGATAATCTAAAAAACAATCATATTTCTTCAGCATCGATCTGGCAATTCTTTGAATTAACTCTCGAAAGAGTGTGTTACAGTCTCAGAGTGTTTTCCTTGATTTGTGAGGGGAAACGAAAAATGCAGTTGCTTATATATTTTGTGTAGATTGCTTATATAGCTTATCTGGAGACAAAGGTTGCATTCGTTTTGTCTATTCTCCACAAAAAGTGCCGAAACGCTATAGAATTGCTGATCATACTAGGCAAGAATAGGACTTAGTCGCGAGGAAGGAACTGTGTGGATACATGGACATTGAAAGAGCTGAGTCGAATAGCCTCAACATATGTACCACACTGCTAACAGTCATTCGACTCGTGACAGTACATCAAATATAATGGTTGCAGCTGTGGTCGGTTTTGCGTCCATGTACATGTGGCAACCTATATATGAACACTGTGACCGCACGCTTTCGTGCTCGGAAGTACACGTGGTTAATGGCGTGTGATATTATGTGGCTTTTTAGCAGACTTTTCGGAACAATATTTGGATGACTTTTCTATCGAATTTTATATTTCCATTAGAAATTGGCTATTTCATTTTAAAAGAGGGGGGATTCCTTGTTCTGTGTGTTTTGGAAATACCATGGTGCTACAGTAATAGTGCGAAGAATTCGTGATTGGGATCGTTGAAGTAGTTCAATATTAGCAATTCTCGCCGATCCCCATAATTGTATCCCATAGGTCCAAATCGGCTTTAAAAATATTTTATTCGCTGCACTGAATTTGGATGCGTTATATATCTTGGTTTATATATGCTATCTCCAAGTCAAATGCTTATCTAAGTGGAGGCTTCTTCCCTTGCGAAATTTTTATATAGTTACATGTCAACATTCCCACTACCTACAATACCTACTACAACCATAGAGTAAAGAAATAAGAGTCACAATCTCGAACAAAAAACTTTTTGTATGGTGGCGCTGCTAATAGCGCCACTTCGACTCAATGTCTCTCATTTTCATATCGCAGCGCCACAACTCATTTGCCATGACCAAGGAGAGCGTGGGAGAGAACATTTTACGCTGCGTGCGATTGAATGATGGTAGATCAAATAGTTGCAGCGCTTGTGTGGCGCTAGATCAAATACAATACAAGTTTTATTTTGCTATATACATACATATGTATGTATATACATTTTTTCATTTATTTTATATATGTACATGTTTTTAATCTTTTTTATTTTGTCCATCTGATTTTTTCTAATGCCCATGAATAATGCTTTCGCAGAAGAACGAGTACTATAAAATCAAGCAGTTGTTTTTTATGGCTGCTACATTCATCAGCGAACCATTCAGGTGTTGATAGCAGACATGCCTTTGTTATCAATTCCTTGATGTAATCAAATTGAGGCTCTGAATTAAATTGTGTCCTAAAAATTGACACATGTTTGGTGCAAACATCAAAGAAAGTAAATCCCATTATTGGCATCGAATACTTCATCTGCCAGTTGCAGGACAGCGTTCAAAGATATTTTCATGCCGTTAATGAAAAATGTTTTTTTATTTTTGTCCACAAATGAAATATTTTCCAAATAAGTAATAAATTTCTTGATGTGTCTTTACGGCTCATTATTTTTTTGTAGACCATATCTGTAACTGTTTAGAATATAGACAATTACTGTTCATACAGTCGAAAACTTTGTCAATATTCTTGACGAAATTAGCAGTGGCCCATGCAACTTCGCTTGAACTGCATCTAAACCGCCTCCGTTTGCAGAACTGTTCGTATAGCCGTTTTCACTGTCCTGCTGAAAAGCTGTGTCGCATTTTATCGAAATGTGTAGGCTCAATGTGCTGTCTTGTTAGTATTGGGCAAAGTTTAGTGGTTGCATTTTTTCCCTTTGCCACAACTGACGCAATACCTTGAAGCTTACTACACCGTCTGATGCACTAATGTCACTCTTAAGCAGACCATTTCTCAGAGATTTTATTAAATGGGGGAAATCAAAAATACAATATATTTTTTCCCCATTGAATAAGAAATAGGGGTTTTTTGCAGTTACATTAAAATTTGAAAACATCTTTCTGTTAGCTGAGCCCTGGTCGCATGTAATTGCACGAACCGTAACTCCGATTTCTTTTAACATTCTGAGGTTTTCTAAAACAATATTGCTTAAGCAATCCCCTGACAGACCGTTTTCAGAAATGAAGTAGTTCATGATAAGAGACCAATTCGAAAAGAGACCTTTTATCATAAACAGACAGAGTTGATTTCCTATTGCCTTTGTTTTAAAAAACCCCATGTTTTCAAAGCCATCAATTTGATCTAGTCGGGAGTTGTACGTCAAATTGGCTTTCAGCGCCATTTCGTCCAAAATCATAACTGCAAAATTTTTGTCATTCTGCATCAATGTGTTGCATTTTTTTTTTAAACTTTCTAATCCAGAATTGACAAAGCCCGGTTGTAAAGATTTTATAGGGGTCCAGTTGCTTACCGTATTTTCGTGAGGCAAATTGAACTTTAATCTGTTTCGAAAAATATATATGTGGATCGGGATACAAGACAAAGATTTTGCGCTAAGAAACTTGCTTCTTCGTCGTATTCTTTTTGTCGCGATAAAAGCAACATTTTACAAAATGATTTCGATTCTTTGCTAACATTTTGGACAGAATCGATGGCCTCTATAATGCTCTTGTTTTTTATTTCTTTACGCAGCCGTTCATTTTCTTTCTACGCGTTGACATATTTTTTCCTATACACCGCAGCGCACTTGGTTTCCTTTTCACAATTATGGCAAAAAGACTCCAGAACTTCTTCTGTTTGTTTGTAATTGGACAAGTTTTGAAGTTCTTTTAAATTATCTTGCGCTTCATCACATCCCAGATTATAAATAGGATAAACGCCTCGTTTTAAAAATTTTTTGCCTATGTCGGAGGGATCAAAGTGTTTGTCGCAAATTTTCAATTTTTTTCCATAGTCTTCTAAACGAATCTCACACTTTTCTCGCCAAATTTGACCGAAACAATTTTATGTTTGGTTCGTATCGGCGTGACCGATGGCATGAAGAAATACAGCAAATATCTCCTCTACGTTTTCGCAGGTCCATGACTTTCTAGATCACTTAAAACTTTATAGATCACTAAATTAGTTCCAAAGAGAATTGTAAAAGCACAAATTTTTTGACTACTTTTGGTTCTTGTTATGTTTTTTGTTTCTTAGTTTTAATAATAGTTTTCTTCTTGGTACTATTAATTAGTAAATACATTAATTAAATGAAATGAATCAAAAAAATTAATCAAAACAATAAAGAAATACTATTTTAAGTACGGAGAAAATCTAATTGACGAATTTTTTATGTCAAACACTTTCTTGACGAACAATATATAATAATAATAATGTTACCTCTAAACTACTAAATAAACTAAATCCAACGTTCCGATTGTGCGAAAAAAAAAACAATAATAACTAAATGTATGTATGTACATGTACATATGTATAATTCAATATTAAGAATCAAAGATCGCAGCCAAAGGTCTTAGAGGCTGGTGCTGGTTTTTTTTTGGCTCTTTACTATTACTACTAATAACTACTACTTTTTATAATAAAAATATAATGATAATAGTAATAATAATATTTATAAGATAATAAGAACAGATTTAGTATAATATTGTGCAATAATAAAATTTAAAAAGTAATGTCTCCGTTTATGAAGGCAACAATTGTAATCATAAAGAAAAATGTGCTAGAAGCCCAATAGTAAATGCAAAATGTGCACTGTCAAGCTATCTAGGCAAACAGCGTAAACGTGTCGTACATGGATGTATGTGTATTTCTGCATACATACTGGCATATATACAAATAATAAGGAAAAAGGTCGCTTAGAGCGATAAAATTCAGTTCTCTGCACTGTCTCTCTCAGCTTTCGTATAATTACCCCCGACCGATCTCTTCTAAGTCGAAAAATGAGTGACATTTCAGATTGTGACTCTTATTTCTTTACTCTATGCTGCAACTCAAATAAAACTACTTATACTCTCCCATCCCTCCTTCCACTTTCTTTATTTGCTCTTTAACTAATTGACCTGTTCTATTTTGAACTCTTTATCTTTACATTCTTTTTGTTAGATTCCCTTGCTAGTTCTTAAGCTTTTCATTGTGTACTTAGTTTTAAGTATGTATTTACTAAAATCATTAATAAAGTTACCTTCGTAAAGAGAGGATTAATCTCATCATTATTATATTTTATTATTATTATTATTATTGAATACAAGTAATTAAAATAGGGGGGGGTTGTACATAACTCTCTTCTCAGAGTAAGAGTGAGTATTTATTTATATAAATTTTAGTTGCATTTTAAATTATTCAATGACTAAAAAGCTGAACAAACATAATGGGGACTAAACGTATAGGGATCGTATGAGCGATATTTTTTACAGGTTTGTGAAATCCTTCAAGTTTGGTAATAGGACAACTGTGTCTACATCGATTATCTAGTATATTCCAATTGACGCTAATGATTATATAACACCAATAAGTTGATGAAAACCTGCACTTGCTTTAAACGCAAATTCTTGTGGTGTTTCAGCTAAAATAATTTAATAAACATTTGAACAACAAAAGATTTTATGAAATGTATTAACCGAATTAATCGATTCCACAAAATGTAGGAAGCTATTCTAATTGCCTGTCTCTAATATCCTTATGTCCCCATTTATTACCACTGTTCCTAATCCCCACTATATAGATTCCACTTAAGGCAGCAATTCGTCAAACTGTGTGCGAACATTGTATTTAAAAAAAAATGCAGCTGAGATAAGTGCGAAAAGACTTCATTTTTAGAGCTTTATACAACAACAAAAACAAAGCAGCAACAATATTATATTTACGCAGTGCAGTAATGCACTTTCAGCGTTATTCCTTATGATAGTTGTTGTTGCTGCTGTTTCACTTGCAGTATAATTAAATACGCCAGTCCTCTCTCACAGCCAACGACAGACTGCGTTGAATACGATTTTAAATCCTACGATGCAACAACGACAACGACAATAATAACAAAGTCAAAAGCAACAACAAAAACGACAACAGTCTTATATAGAATTATAGACAAATCCACTCAGTCTATGAATTACCTCATCGCACAGAGCTAACGAAGTTGTTCGCCGGAAAGGGCGAGATGTGCGCGTATACCGCAATATGAGCCCCTGCCGGCAATAATCGCCCACTTGCTGTTTGCAAAGGGAAGCGCAGAGCTCATTTTTGCTTGTTGCCTTCTTTATCGTTCACGTGGAAAATTCACAAACGTGATATCTGTGGTGGGGCGGGGCGGGGCTGTGTTGGTGTTGGTTTGTGGCGTGGAGGCGATGTGTCGGTGAGTGGGCTGAATGTGTATTGCCGTACAGATTTGCAGCAAATCGCTTTAAATGCGCCTGCACTCGCATACCACCGCGTTGAGGCGCTGGGTTGAAATGTTTCCTTTGGCTTTGTTCTTGGTACGTGTTAAGCGTAACGTATGGTAGGGGGAGCGGGGATTGATAGAGTGTATGGTGGAAACTGGGGCTCCTCGGCTCCATTTCATTCACGTGCCTGGGTTGTTGTTGTGTCGTCGTTGTTATTATTTTGGTGTTGTTGGTTTTTTGTTATTTTGCGCCACTTTTTAATGCATCTCTAATTTCGCTTATTAGCGCTCATAAACTCAAGAGTGTATTCTGTCTAAAGAAGGTTTCATTTGTCCTTGCAGAAGTGAGTTAACACGCAGACTCTTTTGGCGAGGTTCGCACTCCAAGCATAAAAAGGTATCTCATTTGCAAGTTGGCAACATTTTTATTTAATTAACCGTGATGAATATTTTCTCAAGAAAGCTTAATACGAGTATACATATATTAAAGATGAAATGAAATTCAGCTTTGCCGAGAAAAACTGTCAGTATGTCCCTATATATAGCGGATCGATGATTTTGTTTCCTCTCTTCTTGATAATGCAAACAATTTTACTTGGTCGTTCATTTTAGTCTGCCGAAAATGGTCGAGATAATAACAAGTTTGGGTTTCTTCTCTTATGTTGCTTCCTCTGACATAAATTGCTTCTGATATTGATATAAAGAATCACATTTTTAATATCATCGATATCATGTTATGTTATCGCTATGTCGCTGTTTATTGTTGGTTCGAAAGGTAATATATAGAGAAATCTTTGAATCGTAATAGATTATGGAAACTTGACTTTCTTTGGGTGTTGGTGTTGAAGTACCGAATAAAGGTACCGCAATTACCGGTAGGTTAAAGTCTCTGTCACCAAATCACCGTTAGCTCGTCGGTACTTCACATATATAACCGTACACATTCGCAGTTGGTCCAGATTTTCATATGGAACATCTCTTGAATATGGACAAACCACTTTTGTGGAATCTGAGGTTCGCTTTAAGTGTTGAAAGCAAATTTAACTGGAAAATATGGCTCTTTAAGTAATTGCAAATTGGAATAATGAATTATCGCATGGAGCCGGAATCCTGGCTGAATCGTCCATGCGCTGAAAATGGAAAATGAATATGCAAATGATGATCTTTATCAATGATTTTTGTACTTGTAATTAAAATATTCGTTTTGGCTTTGGTGCAATCAGAGAGCTCGAATATCATAAAGTAAATCATAATACAAATAATTTTAAAAGGCTTCCAAGAATCGGTAAGAAAAATGTGTATATATAAATAAATTATAATAAAAATTTCTGGGTTGCAAGATTATAGTAATATGTTTTAGCACGTACGATCCTTAGATACCTCTTTGATTTTTATAAACCCAGCAAATAGGTTTAAGATTTTGCCGATTTTGTGGATATTGGTCAACTTAAGACTACAACTGTATGGAACAACAAGCCCAGTAGATTGCTCAATCCATCCTCAATTTAATAGTGGAACAAAATCTCAGAGCAAATAGTTAAGAGACAATATTGTTACGAAATTGCCCTCCTGACAATTTATTCTGTTACGAACTTGTCCTCCTCACAACTTACTCGAACTCTCAATACTCGGGT
The DNA here is from genome assembly GCA_920105625.2 of Clusia tigrina. NCBI lineage: Eukaryota > Metazoa > Arthropoda > Insecta > Diptera > Clusiidae > Clusia > Clusia tigrina. The sequence continues at coordinate 35,449,347 of OV050033.1, read as the reverse complement.
TCGCACCACTGGATTGTTTAGTAATCAAAAAATCGCTGGTTAAATTAAAATAACTAACTTAATATAATTATAGCTATTTGCATACTTAGTATTAGGCTTAAAGTTTACTTTATTACAAATTGCACTTTATTTAATAATTCTTTAATCACTTTATTACTTCTCAATCACAATTACAAATATTGCTGTTTCAATTAAAATGCACGATGTACGTACTGTTACGATTGCTATTCAACTGCGTCTCGGCAGTAATTGTGTGGTGGCTTATATACCTTTCTTATGGTAGAAGTAGAACATTCCCTGTACTTCGGTAGAAATTCGAGAACATTCTCGAATTTTATCTACACTTCGAAAGAGAATTCTTGAATAAGCTTCTTTTCGAATAGATTGTGGATTGATTTATATACACCTCTCTCTCGAAGTAACTGAACTTAATAGAGGTATCCTAAAAGTATGCAATCATTTATATTTCAATATATACAAATAAGGTTTTTATTACTGCATTCGATCGCATTAATTTTTACAGTTGTTCTACACAACTAAGTACTGTCAGTAGACGAAATTTGTATTTGCATTATAGGAATTGCTTTATAAAGTCATTAAAGTAACAAAGTTGGAACTTGATAGTTACAAATAGAGAGCAAGAAAATCAATGTTGAATATACGATTCTGAAAATTGATATAAGGAACACTCTATTCGAAAGAAACGTGTCAATTTTCAACAGAGTCTGCTTTTAGTTCGATACACTTCATCTAATGCTTCGCCAAATATTGGATGCCCTCCATATAATACGATTTCTCGAAGCTGTTAAAATAGGCGTTTCTTTCATCGATGACTTCTTCGTTCGACCCAAATTTCGCACCGCCGAGCCATTTCTTCATATTTGGAGATAGGAAATAGTTGCATGAAGATAAATCTGAAGAGTATGTTAGATGAGGAGCAATTCGTAAACTAATTCATTCCAGTTTAGCATTGCGACTGCGGACTTGTGCGCCGGTGCGTTGTCCTGGTGGAAGAGAACTCTTTTCCTCGCCAAAAGCGGTCGTTTTTGCTTCAAATCGGCGTCAAATCAATCCAACAGCTCTGCATAATAGGCGACGTTAATCGTTTTACCCTATGTGAATGATACCACGCGCATCCTAAAAAACTGAAGCCATAACCTTGTTGGTCGGCAGTCACACCTTTGTCCTTCTTTGGCTGCGGTTCACCAGGAGAAGTCCACTGTCTCGACTGTTCCTTGGTCTCTGGTGTGTTGTGATGAATCCATGTTTCATCCACGGCTATGAAACGGCGCAAAAATTCATACGCTATGCGATTGAACATCGCGAAACACTCCTTTGAAGTTGTCAAACAATTGCGTTTGAGTACCAATTCTTTTTATTCTAAATAAATGTCTCTCTTAAAATCATGATTATCTGGGGTGCAACTTCAATCGACCTTCGTAGATTTATCAGCAAAGCTCCATAATGTAATTTGAGTTAAATAGGAAATTATAGAGTGACTCTTCGTAATTACATTGTGCAACGTTCCTTTCGTTTCTTTAATTAAATTTTCCATTTGATTTTATTTCAACTCTCGTTCGCAACACATTTGTCCATTCAATTTTATTCGCTTTTTCGCTTTACTTCTTAAAGCAATTTAATGGGTTGGCATTTTATTTTACTTCGATTTCGACCTCAAGGGACGATAAACGAGTTTAAGTCCTTTGCTTCCGTTAACAATAGATTTCTTTTTTGCCCTTGGTTGTTCCTTTTTTGTTATGTGTGGTGCGCTCATAATACAATTTTATATAATTTTCCCGCACATGCATCATTGTTTTGTGTTGTTTTGTGGAGGAGAAAAGTTTTATGCTTTCGGGAAATTTCATATGAAATCAGGAAGGAGTACACAATTGGCAGAAGGGCGGCAGTCACTGCCGCACTTCACCGCACAGCACCGCACCGCGCCACATTGCATTGCATCGTATCGTTTCGTATCAGAACTGAGCGCGTAAAAGTTTGTGTGTATTTATGAATGTCCTGCTTTGTGCTGTACGTGGTTTTGTTGGAAAGTTGTGCTCAGTTCTCGCATCTCCTGCCGCAGTGCCGGCATGTAAGCGCACTGTTTGCAGCTATGCACTTTTTATTTGTATATAGTTACGCTAGGCTTTAGACTTTGCTTGTAGTCGAATTGGGAATGTTCGGGGGTTGAGTAGAGGTCCTCTTTGGCTTTACATATATTGATATAACTGATAATGCCATAAAACTATGCTAATATTTTGTGAAGTTACTTTTAAGAGGCCATATTTTTGCTCTATCCCAAAGTCGACAATCCACTGGCCTGGGCTGACGATATCCTGCAGTTATTATTGCATTGGCTGCGTAATTTATTTCGTCTGCGGCTGCGAGTAATGCATGTGCTGTGGAAACGGACACACCCCGTGCATTGCATCATTGGCTTTTTGCCTGGAAATCGGCAGGGGAAGGCAAATGTTGAGTGCGTGAGATAAAAAATATCATAAAATTTCGTGCTGCTCCCAATAAATTATAGGGCTGAATTGGAGATGGTCGCAATTGGTTAAACTCTGGTGGTGTAGTGGCCACAACGAATCTGCGAATTTAATAAAAACTCTCGAGGCTCAATTTTAAGCCAAGCTACGAGAATTTTTCTTCAAGTAAGCGGCAGTTTTGTGCCTTTTCTCAAGGTTTGAAGTATCAACAACCAAAAGGAAAACTTGTTTCCAATATGCGGACTGGCACTCCACTATCGTTATTGCTAAGGTTATGGGTTAATATGGGACTCAGTTAGACCAGTGACGTCTATTATTATTTGATACCGGATTTTAGATATTTAGAAATTATTAAAAATTACTCCCGAAATTCTGAGTCGGTGGTCGCAACTTTAAGAGCGCTTGCTCCAATTTCCAGTCATCCCATCAGACAAGCTGAGCATGCTATAGTGGATAAATGCGAGTCACCATATTCACTATTGAATGTTCCTGCTCCAGTGAGACCACGCACCGGTCGAAATACTGAAAATATCGCAGCCGTACTGCTTCAGTTCAAAAAGTGCCACCTTAGTGGATTCCACGCCGTTCACAGGAATTGAGAACCTCTCAGTCCACATTGCGGTGAATTTTTCGTAAAGATCTTGGGTACACACTTTTTTTTTTTTTTTTTTTGTCGGAACAATCTTGTAAGCGCTGCACTCAGACAGAGTATATATCCATTGTACTGCACTTAAGGTTCCCTTTTACTCGGCTTTAAATCTACCCGACCTCCGAAGAAATAGAAGTAGATCCTGTGGTGCCAAGGTACACATTTACAAGATGAAATTAGCTCAAACCTCTGGCTCGTTTGAATCGAGCAAATTTCTCCGAATGGGCTCTGCAAACGATTGAAGAAAATTTCATCGATAATTCTCTTGAACGATGAAGCTCATTGATGGTTAATGGCTTTGCCAATAAGCAGAAAACGCAGATAGATAGATAGATAGGATAGCAACAAACCCCATATGCTTTATGAGACTCCATTGTATCCACAAAAAGTGACCGTGTGGAGAAGATTTCATGCCGGAGGTGTGATTGAACCGTATTTCGTCGCTATGTTACAGTCAATGTAGTTCGCAATCGTAATATGTTGGAAGACCATTTTTGGCCAGAATTGGATGAACTTCACATCAGTGATATGTGGTTCCAACAAGATGGTGCCACATGCCACACAGCGGGTCAAACAATTGATTGATGAAGGGGAAGTTCGGTATCTCGTGTAATCTCGAGAAACGATCTGGGCGAATAGCTACCTCGCTCAAGCGATTTAACACTGGTGGAATTTTTTATGAGGTTATATTAAGGTCGTTGGCTTATGCTTACAAGCCAACAAAGTTAGAGGAGCTCAGGAACAATTCGAAGGAGGAATTGCCAATATTCCGGGCGATATGTGTCAAAGAGTGTTGGAAAATTGGCTCCAAAAACGCGATTGCTGCAAACATATGCCGATCGCGGTAGCATATGCAGGAGATCGAATTTCATATTTTAATACATATAACATGTGTATACTTGCAATAAATGTCAACCCAATATCTCAATTATTCGGTGTTTTATTTAAATACAAAATTGTGTCCTTATTGAAAAATCCGTTTTAGTGGTTTTATGTTTGCCCTCTACAATATTTTTGTGCGCAATTTTGTATTAGTTCGTATGTTTACCCTGCAAAGCCATACACAAGAAAAGAGGTCAATCAGGTAAAGGCCACGCCTCCCTCTATTATAATCAACTCAAGGTTCTCTACCAAAAATTGCAGTAAATATGCTCCTAATGATGATTTATGAAGAAAATATCCCCCTTGTGGAGCTCGCACGCACAAGGAGACGTCAAGGGTATTTCGAAGTCGGTCTAACCCGACTTCAGACTTCTTTAGTCGTTTTTAGTTTAATCTTTTTAAAATATTTTTATATATTGTTCACAGGGATGATTAAAATATGTCCCTCAATTTTTTATTTCAGGGTGCGGAACTGGGCTTTAAAGTTTGGCGTGGATTTATGGGAGTTCGGCCGACAATTTACAAAAATGAATGAAATTAAAAGTGTAAGTATTCGAATTTTTTACTATAATTAACATATCGAATGGAATATTTTACTCACTAACTCATCATCACTAATCTCGAAAGAAATCTATAAATAAATCCAATGTTATACCAAACCATACTTCAAAAATTGTAGCATCTAAATTTTTGATCCAAGTATTCATAAAAAAAAATTTTTAACATAGAAGTTACGAACTAAAAAGATAAATTATTATTAAAAACTGTCTGTAGGAAATATTGACCGATATCATTATTATTTATTTAAGAAACTAAACTTTTTTTAACAATATAAAAATAGAAAAATTATGACTGGAGCCACAAAAAACTTATATCACTGTTTAAAAAGTTCACTTTCCAGGCATCATATAAAATAAGCTTAAGAAATATAAACAATTTTATGACTTCAGGGAGTTGCTGCGTTATCGTTCTTCTATGATTTCTTCTGACAACTCTGAGATTTTCGGCCCTATTTACATCTCTGTAGAAACTGTGTTATTTTTGGGTCACCTCCATCAATTCTCAATATCACAGTCTGGTCCTATAACAAAGAGGCCGACAAAATAACTATCTAGACTAGCAAGAATCATAAATGTGTCCACAATCATATCCCCATCACACCCATTGAGAGCATGAACTTAACGAGCTTGCACAGTTTTAGGGTATACGTCATTTTCAACCCCTAAAATGCACACGTGAGAAGGCATGCGAAACTGCGTGCGAAGGCTACTGGAAGTTCTGTTGTACAAGAAGTATATAAGAGACCACACAAATGACATCGAGATCAGTGAATAAGTGAAAGGAAACATCGTAGTAGCATCAGCAGTGGAAAAGGTATGATAGCCGAATCCTGAGAGTGGCAGCAAGCAGAGTGAGCGTCGTATTGGCAAGATCAGTGAACAAGTGAAAGTGGCAAAGTGAACATAGTAGTAGCAGCAGTTAATAAGTGACAGTGGCAGAGTGAACATCGTATGGGCAGCAAGCAGTGAAAAGCGATCATAGCCGAATCCTGAGACCGGCAGCAAGCAGAGTGAGCGTCGTATTGGCAAGATCAGTTAACAAGTGACATTAGAAGAGTGAACATCGTATTGGCGGCAAGTGGTTGACAAGTGATCATAGCCGAATACTTAGAGTAGCAGTAGTGGTTGAGCAGGGATCGTCGCAGAGCGAGCATCGTGAGAGTAGCAACAGTAGCGTGTAGCGGCAGTAAATAAAAAAGTGAAGTGCAACAATTGATTGACTGAAGGAAACTATAAGCGAATACGAAGTGGGAGAAGCGAGCAGATAGAATTAAAGCCAATAGTACGTTGGACGAATACTAATAAAGCCAATTGTTCTAACTGAAGAAGGAATTGGTTGCTTATTACACAATCCAGCGATACGAATCCAAGTATTGAGCTCGGTATAAATTGTCAGAAAGGCAAATTACGTAGAAATATATATAAATGAAGACACAATGTGATGCTGACAATTTCTATATTCAATAAACAAGTTCATCAAATTGGTGGAAATAGCAATATCCCATAAACCCATGTTTCCGAAGTGCATGCCTTATTTTTTCGCCTATGAAGATTCAAAATCTAAATTGGGAAAATAACAAAACCCGGTATTATGAAGGAATTCAATATTAGTTTGGTATTTTGGACACGTATACCCAGTGCTGGGAAGGAGTGCCCCTTTAAACAGTTGGCATTTTTAGTCAGATAAGTATTTAATTGCGCCATACCAGTTTTAACTAATAGCTCGGTATCCAGTGGTGGCCATAACTGACTTTGTGGCAGGGAAGGAACCTCAGATATATCATCATAAATCAAATATTTTGTACCTGGTACATTGCAAATTGAGTTTCTGTAGAGTTGTATCTCAAAGCCATATTGATTAAATATATAATAGCAGACATCATTTTATAGTTCTCCCACTACTATTTCGATTCAGCAAGAATGTCGAAGTTTGGAAGTTTTGATGAGGAAATCGGACCTTTTCAGTGTTTGGATATCGTTTTTAAGTCCCAATTTTTCAGAAGTGTGTTCTGCTCTTCTCACACAATATTGCAGGGCTACTGCAGGGCAATTAATTATATTTTGTGGGCTAATTGGTCTGCAATGCAATTACCAACTTGGTCCAATAAAGTTCTTGTAAGACTAAGGGACTTATTTGAACTATATAAGCTTTGTCTGATCTCACTAAATAAGGTTGGTGCTTGTCTAGTCCAATTCCGTGTCCACCAAAAATACCATTCCCAATACTCATAGTCATTTTAAATACAGTATAATTGTAAAAGGAAGATCTGGGTATGTAATCATCTCCGTTGCCATGTTCTCATGCAAATATTATTTGCAGGTTGACAGTGTCTAATTAGGAAGATGTACTGATGAATATGTAAATGTATGCGTACTCGTATATGAACGGGTGTATGCATGTGTCTACGAATATTTATGTGTGCGTATTTTATGACAGGAATGGCTTCTGATGAGTGCCACAAAATGAACACGAGTGTGAATACACATTTCCTTATGAGCTATTTCTACGGTATTATAAAAACCACACTCCCACACCCACCCAAACACATCTGCACACACACACGGAGCTAATTAAAAATTAAATTGCCTTTGACAGCACAGTTGTGTGTATCGTGTACTCAGGGGTTGGTTTGTGAAATTTACTGCTCGTATTTGAGAGCACATTTAAATGTTAAAAATTATATGAAAGACAAAGTCATACCAGAGGTAAATGTTCCACACCCATCCACACATAAACACACGCATGCACACATACGCATACACAGACGGCACACAAACACGGCAATTGTGTGTTAAAATTGATAAGCGTTTTTGACATTTATGTACCTTATTAGAAAAACCCCGTTCGCCAGGCTCCATAGAGCGGCTCGTTTCCCCCACCTCCAGTGCTGCGTTGACAGTGCGCTCATTTTCATTTTGTTGCTGTATCTCTCTGTCTTTACGTTTAACGTACTTGTCGCTGTTGCACGCTTCCGCTCTTACCACCGATTCAAATGAATGGAGCATTAGTTTATGTATGCGTGAGTCCTTTTGCTTGAGGGTGTAGGTGGGTGGGCATGTACGTAAGTATATATACGAGTATGTGGAAATGAGTGTAAAGGCATGTTCACAATAAAACATCATCGCAAAGCCAAAATTGATATGAAAATCAACAAAGCCACACGCTCCATCGCCCAGCCCAGCACATCCCAGCACAGCCCAGAGCAGCGCCCGCTCTACGGGTGGGACCCCATCATCTATGCTGATTTCACAGCAGCTCAAGTTAGCGCTGGGTGGGGCACATGAACTTCAATGCGTCTGTTTTGAAATAATTTTTACAAATGAACTGCATACAATTGGAAAGTTGGGGTTGTGTAAGCTCAATTGTCGGCGAACGGAAGCGGAAGTGCTGAAACGGAAGAAGAGTTTTATATAATGAGGCAAATTTAGCGAGCATCCAGTCACATGGTTGCGTATGTCGGGTGTGTGGCAGTAAGGGTAGAGCATAAATTTGGTTTTAATTTCTAAATGATTTCTCTTATTATTATTGTTATTATTATTTTAATACTTCATTGAGTTAAGGGAGTTGAAAATGTATGTTAACCGTAAACAATTTTGAGGTTTTATAAATTGAGCAAAATGGGCAGTTTCAGGAATGAATCAGTATAAATGTATGCAACAGAAAATTCTTCTTTCAGGTTACAAACGTGCAGAGTAATGGAATAAGCTTTTGAGATTACGGACTATTTGTATAAACCTCTTAATTATTCTATAAGCCGCATTTGGGGTATGAGTCCAGTTTCGACTACCTTACAATTAAAGTTATCTTAGCCTTAGCGGTCTACGGACTATTTGTATAAACCTCTTTATCCTTTTATAAGCCGCATATACGAGTCCATTTCGTCTACCTTACAATTAAAGTTGCCTTAGCGGTATTATCCTGAATTCTATGATATTTTGTTAACATTCCTCGATACTCTCTTATTAAAAAATGTATAATAGTACTCCCCTATTCCCACATTTTCTCTTCAATTGGGTTTCCAAATTCTTTACGTAATCAATATTCCATTCCATGGATTCCATCAAGGAGGTTAGTATAGTTTTTACATACTCAACATAGTATTATAGTATTCCCTGTAAGTTGATTGACAGGAACAGAAAATATGTTTAAGCCGTGTTGCAAGAAGTTCACAGCCAATGTTTTGTTCCTTTTGGATCCTGATACTTCATTTTTACAGAGAAGTGTGCAACTAAGAATAAGTTGCGTATCATCCGCACTCAAGTTTAATTTAAATATTTTCCAAGGACATCATGTATGCTGCCACTCAAGGCTGGCTTTAGTATTTTTGGCCAAACGGGTAAAAGTTTCCTGCGGCTCTTCTCAAATTAAAAGGACAAAATTTTGGATAAATACATTAATTTTATATTTTGGCAAATTGGGAACGCCAAATATTACATATTTAGATATTGATTGTCCAATAGAAAATATGACTAAAAACCATGTAACAATTGATGGTGATTCAGGTAATTCACTGGTCCAAATTTCCGCACTTGACGGTCTGCATTAGACGCCGGTTCCAGTACTGCGAAATTTTCAATATTCTCTTTATTATGTTAAACGCCCTTTTATTCTATGAACAACGCCGAACAATTTTCTTTTGCAGCCAAACACCCCAACACCGAAACTCAATCTCTCCAGCGAAAGTGCAGCCAAACTATTTATCTGTGTCTGATTGTCGGATTATTTTGTGTAATTATAATTTTTGGGTGTATCCAAACTCCACATTGTTGTCATTGTTTGTAGTTGCTGTTACGGAATTCAAGCTTGCCAGCAACGAGGCTCCGTGGCTTTGTGCATGTGTTTTCGCTGATGGAGACGTCTGGGGTGTGCAGGGCACAGCGGCGCAGTGTAAGGTGTACTTTGGGGGGAAATCACAACCCATTCGCAGACCGTAAATCAACTCTGGTCGGGTGACGTGCGGTGGCGGTAATGGTGATGGTGGTAGTGGTAGAGTGCTGCGGTGTATTCAGTCGCCAGCTCAACGAGAGTGTGAAGCAATGCGGAGCTATGTGGAGTTGTGTTCGCACCATATTCTTGTCTATGCAAATATTTACGTCTGGCACTGTCATTTAACCAGTGCCATGCCATGCTACATGGACACATAAATTATTTTATTATTTAAATTTCGCCTGCGAATATCGGATTAAGAACTCGCACTGAACGCTCCGTAGTCCAATGCTCACATGCTCGAAAGCTGCTTCAAGGGATTGCTCAATGTGAGTGTACTCAGTCTGGCAGCTGGACTGCAAGGCTATCAAATACGAAACGAATAACTTCTTAAAGTGGCAACATTAATTTCACAAATTTTCATTTGAATGCCCAAAAAAACAAAAACAAACAATCAGAAAGCACACATTAGAATGTCAGACATTCGAGCGAACAACGGACGAACGCACCCATGTTGCGCCCGGAAACAGGCAATAAAAAATTTCCAAATCCACACTAAAGTACTAAGGCGGCCGGCAGGCACCTCTTTGACTTGCACTACCACGACGTGCCGAGAATGTTATTAATCTTCTCGTCGAATGCTATGGCGGTACTTTTACGTTGCCGCTGCCGTTGCCGTTGCCGTTGCCGTTGCGTGCATTACGATTTGACGCGGGTGTTCAATACATGGAATTCCTTCGTGGGGCAAGCAATGGGCATGACCCATATTTCACATTGCCAACACCATCACCAGTACCATTACAAGCACCGCCTCATCATCATTTGCCATTGTGTCGAGGAAGAAGCAAACACACACTTACTCACACTCAGGCACATGCACAAAATACAAAGTTACACTGTCGTATACGAGCGTGTGTGAGAGCGTGTATTTGCATACTCAATATTTTCACTCCTTAGCACTTCTTGTTAGCTACTACTGGGAAAGCTCTGCTCTGCTCTGTTGTTTTGTATATTGGGCGAAACGGTGTCAACTCGTACGAAGCTAGAACGTGATATGGCATTCATTTTGCGTTTCTTTTACACTTTATTATATATGCATATATATATAGATATTTCTTTCTTTTTTCCAATTCCAATGTTGAAGGACAACTGTCGAATGAAAAATTGTGTCAGTTGAAGCGTGAACAATATCCTTTTTCTCAATATGAGTGTGCTTGTTCGCACACAAATAAGCTGAGTGAAGTGTTTGCTCACAGATGCAGTCCTACAAGGGTTTGAGATTGAAAAATTGTATCAAGTATGATTCCTTGTGAAGCTCACTTAAAGTCAACTAGCCCGATCGCGAGTACCAAAGCCTATATAGTAGCTGGCAATATGTTTCAGTTGCTCGAAAGAAGAGGAGAATTCTAAATATGGACACAATAAAGCTTGGGCCTATTTATAGTGGACACTCCTCTGATTTCAGTGCTCTTTAATCAAGTTGTGGTTTAGTTGTGCTGTTTCTTTCAGAGGTTGTTGAATGAGTCATGAGGTCACAGCTTAGTAGTAGTTGTTCCCTTTTCAAGAAGATTGGTTCGAAGGTCTATTATACTTGGGGCAAACAAATATAGAGAAATTGTCTTTTATATAAGGAGATCAATTGATAAATTCCCGTGTTTGACATTAAATTTCGCCACTGACATTAAGCACATCCACCTTCAGTGCCATCTACCCAACATATGTCATATACAGATGTATACTCGATATAGGCATTACATGTGTGCATACATAGCAGGAATCGAACACAAGTTTTTTATATATTGTTACGAAATTGCCCTCCTGACAATTTATGCTAACTCTCAATACTCGCATTCGCACCACTGGATTTTGTAGTAACTAATAGACTTTGACTTGCTGGTAGCTTATATACCTCTCTTATGTTGAAGCAGAACATTCTAGAATATTATCTTCACCTCGAAAGAAGTTTCGAGAACATTCTAGAACATTATCTGCACCTCGCAAGAAGTTCCGATAAGGTTTTAGACTATTCTCAGCATGGATTGTGTCTTGGCTTAAATACTCATCTGGGGTATTCTCAAACTTTAACTGGGATCCTAAAAGAATGCAATAATTTGTGTTTCAATATCTTATTTATAGATCATAAGGTGGCGACACCTGAACTATATCATAGAGCTTACTTGTCTAATGAGTTACCATAAAAGTATGCCAAGAACAAATTGATAAAATAGGTAGGGTAAAGTGGTAAAATAGTAGGCAATGGAGTTAAACAGCTCCATAAGGGCAATGATTATAAATAAAATAACTTATAAAATAAGAAACAACTTCCTAGCCACACCGAAGTCACCACTACCTTATAGGTTGGCCATATATATAGCGCGAAGTAGAACTTTGAAGCATGTAATTCATTTATCTGCAGGTGCAAATTGAATGTATTGTCGTAATGCTTTGTTAGTACAAATTACCTTCCATTGAAAGGAGTTGGGGCGATGGCGCCTACAAATTAGTCAACTGTTCCACCAAAAATGTTACTGATTTGTCTAGTAATTGTTGTTGTTGTCACGCATATATAAATAGCTCGATTTTGAAACACCAATTTTAGTAATTAAAAGTTAATAAATCAACAATAAATCGATGTAAAGTTATGAAGCTAAATTCCTGAGTGAACCACATGAAATACACATATTCACAACAGATATATTTTCAGTTTGAATTTATAACAATGAGCTTTACAAGGTACATGCCAATTATTTTGTTGTGGTCTCTGCGTTTTTCGCAACTGGAAGGTCAAAACTAGAAAATGTGACATAAAGAGGAGAAGGAGAGAAAGAGAGAAGTGTTTGCGATAGTGGGCAAAAATTTAAAAATTTTGTCATAAATTAAAGAGCAACTTTAAAGTGTCCTGATTAAGTGGCAGAGTAATTAAAGAAACAGACACTGTTTGGGGAAGAAGCTGTCCTAAAAAAGTATGCTTATTAATACTCGAAAGTAGACAAATATTTACCTAAATTTGTATTGTCACTTTTATTGAGAAAATAACTTAATGAATGTGCCAATATTTGCATCCAGCATGAAACACGTAATAGTGTCTTTACATAAATAATTAATATTGAAATCTTCCTGGTGCAAAGACCCTCGCTGCTGCCACTGCTTCCGCGTGAACACTTTCTCATTTTCATTTTACTGAAATAGCAGTCACAGCTCCATTAAAATCTAATTAGCACATTGCATCTTCATTCGAGCCAAGTTGCACACAGCCAGCAGTCTTCCACATGACAAACTACAACGGCAGGTGGATAAAGCAGAGAAGTACACATAGATGGAGCGGCAGAGGGTGGGGGAGTTGCCACTTGTGAACATAATCATCGGTTCGCAACTCGAAGCGGAAAAGTCATAAGATTGCTTCACCTTTAGCGAATTGCAATGAAACGTAGCGAAGGTGCGAAATCCGCAGCAAGCCGTTCCGCACTCACCCACAACCCTAATAGCGAAAGCAACAGGAATGCTAATGGTTCGAAGGGAGTGAGCGCCTGCAGCGCGATTCAACGCTCCTCCTGCACGCGGCAACATTTTAACTCGCTTCAGCTCGTCCTTGCTCCACTTTCAGTTTGTTTGCGCTGCGCTGCTCCGCTCTGCTCTGGGATGGGGACGATGAACGAGCGTACATCTGCTACTCCTGCAGGCTCCATACGACGCAGCACCAAGGAGCGATTGAAATTCCTGCGCTAACCGCAAAATAAAAAAAAACTTCCCACCAGTGGGGCGGAACGGGCCGAAGCAGTGCGGTGCGAGCGAAGGACACTTTCGCAGATGCCTCAGGCGATCCTTGCCAGAGCGTTCGCTCGTTCGCCTGTTCAGTCGTGCACTGAAAAGTTGCCATAAAATGCTTTGTGTGCTGCTCTGCTGTTACTGCTGCTGCGCTTAATGCTATGAAATGTTGTTTGACATCATTTTCATTTTTTTACGACGCTGCTCCGCAGCAAGAACTGGAGAAACAACATCGGTAGTGGCAGAAATGTAATGCAATGGAAAACTTCAAATTAAAGAATGGGTGTGTTGCTCTGCAAGACATAAAGAAAGAGAGAAACTTTTTCCCTGATGCAATGAACGAGGCGGCATGTGCTTCAATGACGCCGACGAGTCCTTGTCACTGACGCGTAGAACTCCTTTCACGTAATAAAATACTCGTACCATATTTAATACATTTCAAAGATAATAAAATGTTACATTTCTAATTTGCTAACACTACAATATGCGTGTGTGTGCGTGTGTGTGCGTGTGTGTGTATGTGCTTGTCTGTGTGGGTGAAGGTGTGATACATTTTAGACAAAGCAGAGGGAAATCAAATTGAAAATGGCAAACTTGTCACTTGTCGCAGCCAATTAAAAGCAATTTAATTTTACATTCCCATTTCCAACATAAGTCGTTTCAATATGGGCTTTTGTAATGAAGGAATGAATTCTGTGATAATCAGCAACGGGAACAGACTTTCTACTTTTAAGTCCTTCAGAGTTAGCACAGCAATTGAATTGTTTCCATATTCTTGGTAACTCTGCTGTGTTTTCAGGATGTGGTGCTCTCCTTTATAAGCGATTAAGAGAACAAGTGTGAAAAAGCTTTGTACCTTCGAGTGACCGCCCATAGCTCCAACCAGGGCTAGTCGTGCCGAAATACGGACTGACGTCATTCACAGCTTTATAGTCAAGTTGCAGAGTCTCAACGCATTTAACAGTGACAGGGGTTACCGAAACAGATTCCTTAACTAAAATGTAGATATTCCTTAACTAAAAAAAGATATATCCTACCACGGTTATCTCTCACCAGATTTATGGTTGAGTCTTTACAAGAAAATATCGAAGACAAAAATTATTCCATTAGTTGCTTTATTATGCGGAAGAATTTTGGGGTTTTTGTACCTATTAGGATAAATCTCGATATAATCGTACTCTTGCCATTCTTATTCCCGTTCTTTGCGTCTGGAATAGGGTAATCTTCTTCCTTTATTCCTCAGCTCTCTATATTGCTCCTTTATAACAGTCGTGGTCCTGAAATTTATTCTTGCAAGAATGGTTAAACCTCTTGGGCTGAAGCTCTTATAAAGTGGAAATGCCCGCTGTAATCATATACCAAGAAGATCCCAGAATTTCGGTGTAGTCGTTTGGAAAACCGAGAAGAGTAGACTTCGATTTTCTCTGTGATTGCTGCCTTATTTTTGTATTGTTTACAGATCTCTGATGAGTGTGGTGGTTTCTACTAAAATGGCTTCAAGTTTCATGGATAAAATGTTCACGCATTGGGTTACTCTTCTGTTCTTTGTTATATAGATTACAAGACTGTTATTTGTTATATAGATTACAAAGACAATGTTCTACTATTATTAACATTTTTTGTTGAGTTGTCACAGACATCTAAAACCCAAAAATTATAGGGAAGAAGATTACGTATTGCACAGGTCCGTTATCATTTTCTCTCTGAGTTTGACGGGCTCTGACGTCACAGCAGCCCAAAAAATTACATAGCTGTTTGCACTATTTCTTCAATTGAGCATTTATAACGCTCGGTTTTCCAATAGAAATAAATGCAATTGAAACAAAAATTTTTTAAAATTTCTTTTGCAACTGTTCTAACTTGTTCGAGAAAAAAAGCAATAGAAATGAGCCAAATTTCTCACCCTCGTGCAAGCCCATTGCGACTTAAAAAAGCTTTTTGTTTCCATGAACACTTTTTTCGGTTCTTAATGGAGATAGAGCAGTCTTTTTACATACCTTTCAAATGTTTCAAAGTTTCAGACTGACATAGAACAGAAACGGTAAGAGTAACAGAAACAGAACAGAACAATATTTGTTCTGGGACTAATTCTGTTTCTGTTTGCGTTGCCCGTTCAACAACATAATCACCACAAATCTATTATTTCTTCTTCCTCCTCCAGAGTAAATTTGCCCATGAAACAATTTCTCACATGCTGAATTTCCTCAAATTTGAGCTTTGCAAATCAGATTGGAAATTGTGTCCACTGAAAAAATTTACATACATTTATGCAAATTTAAAATCATTAAAATGCAAATATGTAGCTAACACTAACAATTGTTTAATATTTCAGCGGCTTTCTGCGAGAGAAACACCTCAAGATGATTGTTTCTCCTCTGTCATCAGACGCTCCTCTTCTCTCGTTAAATTTTGTGGCTATTATGTTACTAATTTAGTTTTTGATTCTGTTTCTGCTTAAATGTACTGGATTCTGTTTCTGTTGCCGTTTTTGTTCTAGTTTACTTTTTTTAAACAATTGGAATTTAAATGTGAGGGTCTCGGTTAAATATATAACATATTGTTAGAAAAATTAGTTCAATTGCTGGCTTGTTTAGTACTAAAACACATGCTACATAATTTAGACTTGGAGCCATGTTCATAGTTATTGTTTAAGATGAATAGGAGCAATTCACAGAAAGTATATGGCATGGCTTACACATATCTCTACTCAATCAGCCTAGACATATCTAAGAGTAGAATAAAATATATCAGAATAGAGATTCTTACAATCTCGAGGGAATACTAAAAATATACTAAAAAAAGTAGCAATTTGGCATAGCTGATTGCTCTTCTAAAGGCTTCTGAATTATAGTAAAAACTGTAACCATCGAACTATCTCCATGGGATTTTATTGGTTCTTTTAGACCTAAGAACTGTCGAACCTATAAAGTTCGTTAAGTGTGCTCCCAATCTCTTTCAAATTGTAAATTAGAGAGCCTCATCTTTAAACATGACCATTGAAGAGCTTGTCACTCTTTCACGTACCACTCGACTGAATCCGTAATAGTAGCCAATTATTACTAAGTGGTTACTCTGGAATGACACTACATACTGAGGTTATAAACTCGAAATTAGTTTTGTCAAGGTCAGAATAGTCACACAGGTATTTAATCATATAATTTGCTCTTAGCATAAACCATGCTTATGTTTCTTTTATCCGCAAAACTTCACTAAATATTCCCAAGCATACTGCTTTTACGATTGAGACAATTCTTACTTGACCGCCCATTTTTCACCAGTTTGGAAAATATCTTTAAGTACCTACATCCTGCTAAGGTCAGTGCACCTTTCGGCGTTGCTATCTGCCACTCAAACATGCCATAATTTGGGCGTTTAAGTCCATGCTGAATTTATAATCGCATGCCTTTGTTTCTTTTGTTCGCTCTTAAAGCAGATGCAAAGAAGTTTACTACTGCGTTGAAGTAACTTTGTCTGCAACTACTTGAGCAAAAAACAAAAAATACACACAGTCCCCTCCCACCCGTTGACAGCATAACCATAATGTTAGCTTCATTTACAGATGAAGGCTCAGGGAGTGTCACTCGGTTTCCGTACGTGCAGAATTAACCCACCCGCAGGAGCGGCACTGAAACATACCATTCATTCCACACTCGCCGCCGTTCCCACTCTGTCGCCGTCGCTATGTCTATCAGCGGCTTCAGCAACGTCTTCGGAAGCAGTTAGGAAAAGTTTTCTAATTAATTCACAGGATACATGCAGAACTACAAAAACCTACTGGCTGGCTGCATGAGTTGAGAAAAAGCTGCAGCGTTTTTTGAAATTATTCGTCTCTGGAATTTTTCTAAGTCGCACTGCGAAGGGGTTTCACTCGACTTTTGACAATTTAAAATTATGTTGATGATGGAAGCGTACATGCCTACCAGCTTAAAGAGCGACACAGTCTCACAGCTTAAAGAGCGTCACAGTCTCACAGCTTAAAGAGCGTCACAGTCTCACAATAATTCTTACATTAAGATTTGAATTTACTTTTCAACCGAATACAATTCCGGCAAAAGCCTACTCTCTACAGAAGAGGCAGCAGCACGAAAACAACGCAGCTGATTCGGTAGTGCCCCTGAGTCGTGTGCTCCATTCTTCCGCTATGGAATTTCACACAAATCTCGTCACTGCTAAGTGCGACCAGGAACAAGTAAAGATGCTTATAGTTCTCACCGTCAGTATTCTATTTTAGCAATCTGACAATAATTGCATACAATTTTAATTTTTAATTAATAAGTTGGTCGTTACAAGTCTGGAAAAATTAAACAAGATATACATTTTGTTCCTAAAGAAATTTATTTTTCGACATAGTCCCCTTTTAGGTCGATTTAGTTGCTCCAACGATAATCCACTTTTCAGATCTCTTTTGAATAATATGATTTCTCCAACACGTTGTTTCAGTATTGACTTCAATGTTAGGGGTACATTTCTTACCGCCGAGCAATTTCTTTAACTTCCGAAATAGAATATATTCACAAATGATCATGAAAGCAATTATTTTTCTAATTCATGAAAGTGAGCCATGGCCATGACAGACGCATGGACACGTGTCTTATTTTGGTAGAAAAGAAATTGTTTATTTACCAAATACGGAAGCTAAAGCGGTCCTATTAGTTAAAATAATATTCGACAGTAATCGTTTTTTTGCTATCGAGCTAATCATCCGAAAGGACTGTGTGTGTGGGCTCTGAATCAGCACTATAAAGCCACTATTTCCACTGTACGTAGATCTCTTGTGTACCATGAAGAATCCATCTTTCAATCCACAGTTATGAGGCGAGTTCAAAACTCCTTAAGATTCCGTTTGAGGATAGTCTAACATATTTACGTATTACCAGACTAATTACGATCATGACTAAATCGACTCAGGTAGTGAACCATTACAAACATTTATGAGAATATATTCACAGCATAGCTTAAAGTCTCTGTACCTTTAGTTTTTCTGAAGCGCATTACATAATAAAAGAAAAATACAAAGGCAACTCTACTATTCAGCAAACATTGAGTCCCAATTTTCTATTAAAATAATGACTAACTGAAGTTCAAGGCTTCTTCTCCTTCTATTATTGTCCAGCTTCCAATGAACAAACTATTCCTATTGTAGAGTTCAGTTCGACAAGAGGAAAAAGAGCAATGTAATATTCACAGAGATGAAAATAATATGTGTCCTGTCTCCTATCGATCGATATGTAAATTTCTCACGTGACTTGTCTATTACTATTATTATTATTATTATTGTTATTAATTCCATGACATTTGACACAATAAAACTATACTTATGCTAACAAAGTTAACTAAAAGACATAATTATAAAAGAGTCAAATATCGCTCCTAGTCGGAGCATAGGGCGGTCACAAAAGCTCTCCAACGGTTTCTATCAGCAGCCAGGTGTCTTATTTCATTCCAGGTGGCTCTGTGGTGACTTTCGGCGTGGATAGTGCGTACCCATGTTTGACGTGGGCGTCCTGCTTTCCGACTACCATGTGGGTTCCATTGAAAGGCCATCTTTGCAATGTTGGTGTCTTCTCTACGCAGAATGTGCCCTATCCAGCTCCACTTGCGTCTTTTAACTTGTGTGTCAATAGGCTCGCTATTGGTGAGGCGCCACAGGTCTTCGTTCATGATCGTTGTCGGCCAGAAAATGCGGCAGATTCTTCGTAGACATTTGTTGACAAAAGTTTGAAGTTGTCGAGTTATTTGTTCTGAGACCAACCATGTTTCAGACCCATACAACAGAACAGGTTTTATGCTGGTGTTAAATATTCGTATTTTTGTGCGCAGCGATATCACACGAGAACGTCAAATTCGATCTAGATTCCGGAATGCAGACCGTGCTTTGTTTATGCGTGCGTTAGCCGCAATATGTTGTCTAGTGTCAAGCATGGTAGACTCACACTCCGAGGGTGGCAGGTTCATATCCTGCCACGGTGTTGGTCTCCAAAATGCTTCTTTCTAAAAAATCTTTTCTCTCTGAGTCGAAGGCCTCTGTAGCTCATTCCCCCAACACCTTGACGTCATAATTAATTATGGTGTAAGATATAATAATAATAATAATAATATTTGCACGTTTGTAAGAGAAAAATAAAATAAAATGGCTTCAATGCACAAATGGTTTTTTGCTATTCAGTTTCAGAGGTTTCCCAACTTACGGCCCGTGCTCCTTAACCATACTTATATGGAGCTTCGTACGTGCATCCAACCACTCATACTTTCTGTTGTCTATACTTGCACTCCCACTAGCTCCCATTTCTTCATAGTCCTCAAAGGCCATTGCCATTGTTTGCCATTGTTAGAAGTTAAAAGCAAAGTAAAAAAAGTTTTAACAATGCCTTCACTACTTACATTCTGGTGCTCCTTGTTACGTACCTCGGAGAAGATTATCTAATAAGACTTTTTGCTCTGGCTCCACCACTTGGTTAGCTAATTCACGTCTGTATATAAATAAATTTATTAACTGAACATTTCAATACTTCTTTAAATGCACACAAGTTTGTACTGGCTTAAATGTGCTTCGAGCACAGTTTACTTCAATTTTCGAAGTTCCATTTATTATAATTTATATAATTATATTTTATATTATAACTATATTATATAATTTTTTTCACCAATAATTCGTAAGCATCATCTGATTATTTGATAGTTTCCTCAGTTTTTCTGTTCATGTAGTTTTTCTGCATTTTTTTCTCTGCCATAAAATTTGTATTTGCGTTCTTTCCTCAAGTTTCTACTGGGAAGACGTGCACACACCTATTATATTAGCAAATCTTATAAAATACGTGCTCGTAGTTTCCACAAAATATTTGACTTTCCGTCCAAATGTCTTCACACTTGAGTAGCAATGAAAATGGGAAAATGTTGTGGGAGAAATGCCGCTTTATTTGCCCGACCAAGTATTGAGTTTTAACTGAAAAATAGTTTTAGGTAATTAATAAGTTTGAACTTTTTTATGATAAAGTTTTTTAATTATTAAGTTTCATTTCTCAACTTATTTTCACATTTTTGTTTTTCTCATTCTGTTTTGCAGCGCTTTAAGGATAGTGACATCGAAGTGAAGCGCAAGGATGGCATTTTACTTCTGCGTGAATTGGCAGCTGAGGTGAAGAATTTTATGGATTTCAAACGCAACGCAGTTATGGTAAGCAATGCAAAACTCTACCAAAACCTACTTAAATATTGAGATTGGTTTCGATTCGTGGAGTGGGGCGCAGCATTCGCAGTCGCATGCCCAGCGCACACGAGTGTGAAGAAACAATATTTTCTTGTATTTCCGGGAGCGATTTAGAATTGAAATGAAATTGAAATTGTGATTCTGTGACACGTTCCCGGCGAATCAATGCAACAAGAGAAACAAAAATGAGGGACAAAAAGAAGAAAACTTAAAAAAGGTGCCGTCGGCATTTTCGCGTCCCAAATTGAATGTGGCCTGCCACATTTCGTCGAAGATGAGCTCTGTATTTGATGGATTATCACAGCTTCGAGTACAAGAACGCGCATCTCTCACTTTGGGCTTTCACTTTTATGGTTCGTCAGTTTATTTCTTATTTATTAACGCATACAGCGCCCGGGACCTAAGGCTACGCCCTGCCGCAAGTTGGTGTGAGTGATTCTTTCGTAGTTCCGGCAACACAGCGAATCGTACAGCCCACTTTTATGCTTTTTATGCGCGTTCCTTGGGATTCAGCGCTTTGTTCATAAGGCGCTCTCGACAATTTCTGCTTCATCAATTTTGAATGCGTGCATTTTTCATTTACGAGGATGAGTGTGCTCCGCAAGTGAGAATTTTAGTGTACATGTGTGCGGGATTTTAGTTTGCAAACGATTTATTGCTTTCGATAGGAACTGGCAAACCTGTGATTTTATTAAAATGAGAACAGAATTTTATTATTTCTGAATAATATCAGAAAATAGATAAAACTCGTAAAACGAAAATTTATAGAGACATATTATATGCATCGAAAGGAATTTCGCTTATTTCAATTTTAATATAAAAATACACCCAGGGTGTGAAAGGAATAATTACTTGAAAATTTCTTCGCTTTTATAGCAGAAAAATAATTTTATACTGAGTATTGTACATTGATGAGATTTCTAATATGAAACTATAGGAAATGATTTACTCATATGAAATGAAAATGGCTGATTTGATATAAAAACAATCATGTCCAGCTAAAACCAGTAAAGAGGTCTGAAGTCCAGTTAGAACGACTTCGGAATACCCTTTACCTTTCCACGTGCGTGCGAGTTAAAGCGTGGTTATATACAATTTATTCAGATATCATCATTAGGAGCACTTCTAGGGTAATTTTTGGAAGCGTACCTTGGGTTGATTATAGTGGAAGGAGGTGTGTTCTTTATCTGACCGTCCCCATTTCTTGTGAATGGCTTTGCAGATATACGTACTAATATTAAATTTGGTGCCACAAGTTGGCATAGGTCTTAAATATGTATCAAGAGGGGGAACGGCTCTCAAAATGTACCGGCTATTCCTTGCTGGATGTTTTATACTAGCACTCTGAACCTTCATGTGAAGTTTCGGTGACGAATCTTGCATAACTTTTAGACCGAAAATTCCTTGGAAAGTGGGCCTATCCTTTCTCTGATTAATCTCAATTCTGGCAGTTAGCTTTATGTCCACATCTTTCTTCTCATAAAATTTCGTCCATAAATGTTTAATAGATCTTAAGTTATGAAAATTTGTTAATAGTGGGCGTGGCAGTTAATTTATATCGCCCATTTTTTGCATAGTGTTTAGTAGGACCCACATCTACATAACTACCTATATGCGTCACTATTCCATTAATTGGACCGAAGTTATAGTCATTTTAAAAAGGGTGAAAAGTTGCATATATGGGAGGTAGGCGTGGTCTTAGTTTAAATCGGCCCATATAGCAATTTGGATATATATATTTGTCCAGACTATACTTTTGCAAAATTTCATTAAGATATCTCTAATGGTCTGTAAAGAAATTGGCCACAGACGGACAGGCGGAGGAATAGAATCAAAATTGTTCAGAAACTGATTCTGATCATATCTGTATACATATCCATGTCCATACCTTCAACGCCATCTTTTGGTGGTTGAAAACCCGCTCAACAGTACAAACTTAGTATACCCTTTTTACGTTTTTTAAAGGTAAAGGATATACAAACACAAAATAATAATCATCCAGAGTAGCCCTGCAGTCCGATGTGGAGGTTGGCTCTTATAACCAGTTGCCTCCATAATTTTATGTCTCTCATTTTTTATGTGCACTTTTCCATTGACCGTAACTTAATCTCTTTGTTGTGGGATTTATTTTCCTTTATTTTTTTTTAGCATATGATAGGCACACGGGGCGTATACGTATTATTAATAATTTTTTCCATCACTAGAGAATATTCGTTAGTCATGACTAATTTAATTGTGTTGTTTTTCTATAGATATTCTCTATCTATCAGTGAGAACTCTTAATATGTCCCAATCTTATGTCGTTACATCAGCATGTGGTTCGGAGAGTGCAGTGGGTCTCGTAGTGCATTTACACAGGAGTTTACTAGCACCTATAGAAATGTTATAGTCGGAAGTGCGGTTGGGTTGAGTTCTTTAAAGTTATGCCACTGAAATATCACATTAAATTGAATTTTAACTAGAAACTCTCTACATTCACAGAAAATATATTGAACAAAAAGAGCTTATTGCTGATTTATACTAAGAAGTATTTAGCATATTACCGTTTTACAGTAAGAAGTGCTTAGCTCCTTTTTTATATCCTTTACCTTTAAAAAAGGTTATATTAATTTTGTGCTTTTGAGAGGGATTGCAACTACAACTAGGAGGCGATATAGGTATGACATATATATATACAGATATGATCAGAATCACTTTCTGAACAATTTCGATTTTGCCTGTCCGTCCGTCCGTCCGTGGTATTATGATCCCCCATAAGCTGAACATTGGCATACTACGTGAGTACATACTTGTCTCAGTATCTTTCCAAGCGGAGCCTACAGGTTTCATTACGGTTATTATTGCAGACAGCATTCTTAGGCTTCAGCGATTCAAACTGAGAACACCTTTGGATTCTCTGCCTTACCATGAAGTTTTTCTTCGAAAAATAGAATACAGTTCTCACTTTCTTTGGTATAACACAATTAAAATTAACTCATATTCATCCTCTCCAGAGATTGAGCTTCGGATTATTTTGATTTCGTTTAACTCTTCTAATTGATTACCTCTGATGCTGCAATATTACATTGAATTTAAATAACTTTGTTTTGACAATTGGACTCTTTCGTTTCGGTCTAAAAATTCCTAATGTTGTGGAAACAAAATGCAGCGA
The DNA here is from genome assembly GCA_920105625.2 of Clusia tigrina. Classification (NCBI taxonomy): domain Eukaryota; kingdom Metazoa; phylum Arthropoda; class Insecta; order Diptera; family Clusiidae; genus Clusia; species Clusia tigrina. The sequence goes on along the minus strand of OV050033.1, from coordinate 35,425,720 downwards.
TTGATCATAAACTCCATGTGTAGTTGCGACCAACTGAACCCACTGTTATCAACATTTAAATCGATTCATAAAACATAATTCTCAAAGTCTGAAAGCAATTATTTTGCCTTGTTTTAGTATTTAAATACATTTCGGAATTCTTTAGTGTAACATTCCAAGAAAATCTGAAAACTAATATGCTTACAAATATGTACGCACACATTATAATATGTGTGTCGTCTGTGGGTGTGTGCGTGTGTGGGAAACATTTTAGTTTTGATGTGAAAGATGGAAATGCTGAATATAAAAGGAAAGTTATTTGCATTTGAAAAGGATAAAGGACCAACTCCGCTACTTTAAAGCATAATAAATAACTGTTAAGGTCGAAGAACAAAACTACAGAAAGACACACAGAGAAGAATGGGTCACACAACATATCGCACAGCTAACTCTGTTTAATTCCCTTTTACACCTGCGTCGCCTGCCTGCCACACATATACACACAAACATGCCATCGCATACGATGGCAGGCAGCCTGCCAAGGTTGTTGATGTCCAGCAGCCAACAACCGCATCGACATCCGCAACTCCAGGCGCATCCGCATACGAAACTTGAACTTTTGCGGGTATTGCGATTGCTTTCCAAATTTTGTTTATTTTTTCGGGGTTCTGCTTATTTTGTATTTTGAGTGGTGTCTGCTGCTGCGCCTTTTTTGTATGCAGTGCGTGTAGTTGCCCACATTAAGCCCACGTGTGCCCCTAGCATGCTCAGGAGACGAGACGCATAAGCAACAAAATAATAATAATACGAGCAACAACAAAAATAAGAACACCAATCGACTCGACTCCCACACATATATTACAGATTAGCCCTTGTATAAGTATCGTCAGGAATAAATGTTGAATGGAGCAAAGTCAGGAATAAATGTTGAATGTGGCTACGACACCAGAAATTTCGTGGTCTTCTTTTTTCACAGCTACAGTGAAATTTCGGAGAGTTGTGGTATTGCATATTATAATAGATTCTTAAATATACTACAAATTAGATTAAATTTTGAGAAAAATATCGAATATCTTAGTTAGAAATGGACAGAAAACTTTTCAGTGAATGGTTTATAAGAGCTGAGAAAAATCGGATTAGATGCTTCGTCTTCTCACAGGAACAGATACTTGCTAACTGCAATTATTTTGCATGGTTTACATACTTCTGATCTTAGAAGCCATGAGTCGGTGGTACCACAAGGATCAATAATCAGTCCTGTGTTTGGCTTGGCATTTAAATAACGATACTATTGAAATAATGTATCAATTCACTTGTGTGCGAATGTTGCGAAAATTTACATATCTAGTCGAATCAGCAAATGATTAAAGTTTCAGGATCACTGAAGACCTCCATGCAATCTACTTTAGACCAACACAGAAATACTTATAATACGGAAGATACAGGTACTGCACAATAATCGCATGTAATATTTCCACTCCAACAGTTGCTCCTTGGAAACACAACAATCGATTTCGTGTTGACTGTTACTATTCTTTGGTACAAATTGAATACTTCGTTAAGTTGTTCACACTATATTGACCGTACTCCAAGATACCGTGCCTTAAGGAATAAGTCGTATTTAGCTATTTTCCTCCGTAGGACACGAAGCTATTGAGAGCATTTATAGTTCCATTTATATCGGGAGCATGGACAGTAATGCATCACAAAAAAGTTATAACTATCATTAAATAACACCGTCAGATATATATTTTCTGAACGTAAATTTCATATATTCCAATATTCGTTTAATATTCTCAACTGCTGATTCCTTTTTTGAATATCCGAAATATGGTAGGTAGGTAGGTGGGAGTGACAGCCTAGTTTGCCAAAAGCACTCTTCAGCACACCTAATGGTCCATTGTGATACCTCGGTGTGGCGCCGTTCAAGCGCTGACTAAAAAGTTCTCTTAGTTGGGATGGTGATAGTCAGCGGAAGGACAGCCCCGGGAACGGCACGACTACCCCATTATATTGCAGGAAACCATCCTGATAGTTTGATGAACTATGTCCTCATATTAAAGGAACACAGCTCTGTCAAACTTGTAAGAAATGGAGCACTAAAGGTGAGATTTCCTCTTCTGCTCAAGGATGGGCAGTGACATAAGAGGTTGAGAACCGTCTCGTCCTCCTCCTCGGATCCACAGCCCTGGCTATGGTATTCTTGAATGATGACTATTGAATGATGCTCCACCTCAGACGAGTGATCAAAATCCTAAATAAATTCATTTTTGCACACTTGTCATTGAGTGAGGTCGTCATGTCGCTGTCGGATAATAAAGTTTGTGTGCGCTAGCGCTCGTACTGTGCAAGGAAAAATGAGAAAAGAAAAATTGCCCACAAACGACAATCATCCATACATCATAATTAAAATCATAATAAAATTTCCCCTCAAAATCAAAATGATTTTGATTTACGACGTTCAATCTGTGATCACAGCGAAATCATGTCTGTGTGACACTTGCATGCATATTTTCTTTCTTTTTCACTCATACCATTATATATGAGTATGATCATGACGTATCGTCTATGGGCCGCTTTACATATAACGACATTTAATTGCGTGTAAATTTATTCATATATTTCGTTGCATATTTTTAGGGTTAATTTTTTTTGTGAACTTTGAAGCTCTCCTTGAAAAGTATGTTTTTAAAATGTTATTTACGCCCGCGGCTTCTCTCGCAGATAAATTAAACCATGTAGATTGAAGTCTAATTGTATTGACAATATTCTTAGAAGCTTTTAGTTTCTTCATTGGGCTCAAATTATTACTAATTTTTGATATAGCTCAAGTTCCTTTTGTCTAAAAAACATCATTGGAATTTAAATAACGTTACACAAAAATGTGTTTTCTAATATCGTATAATTAGCTACTTCAAAAGTTTACTCTATATTCAATCTCTTCTAATATTATGCAAAAGGACATCTATAAAAAGTCTGAATGAAAAATAATATTATTACAAAAATGAGACACATGAGAAAAATAATACATTACAAAAAAACTTGGACATTATCATAGTGCCGAAACGCTTCAAGGTGAGTGCTAGAGCTAGGAAAGCCGATATAGAAGAAGGCACTGTTGTCGCTTAAGTTTCATAATTTATTATTTGCAAAATTCATGCAGCTCTTTAAAAAGCAATAATGAAATATTTTTAAATTTCTCTGGATAACAGGAAAATATTTACAAGCCTTCTGCATTCAATAAACTTTCAAATAATAAAGTAATAATTAAAATGGGTTTGGTGTGTGGCGCAGACACAGTATTATGTGGACCAAGTATAAATAACACAAATGTAGAGATCAAGTATAAACAACACAATAGGCCAGACCACATAATTCAGTGCCCAGCTAGCGCTCCGTTGTTCATTTCGTAAACAAGCGCACGTAAATTGCGTTTGTATGCATCACAATCAAAATTTTTAAATGTATATCAATAAATTTATTGCACCATAGCCTAAAAGAGACCGTTTTGCTTGCCATTTTAATTGACCGCTGATCCATTTGCCATTGCAATTGACGCTCGGTTTGGTTATTACCCGCACAATTGATATTCAATGAGTGGGGTCGGCATGTGGAGTGGTGAGGATGAGGATGAGGTGGCGAAAGAGGAAGAGGCCCAGCATACAATCTGATTGTTACAGCAGCTTGCAACCGTAGCAACCCTTATGTAAATTTTTTCACCGACTTTTCCACATGCTTCAACGCCGCCATTCACCACACCACACCACGCAGCACAGCAGAGCACCGCATCGGCAATTTGCACTCATGTCGAACATGAAAATAATGAAAAACAATTCGTGCGTGCATGCACTGCAGTCCGGCTGATGAATAAACTGGATGAGCTAGGGTGGGTCGGCAAGGTGAGTCGGGAGAGATGAAAAGAGGCAGCATGTCAGGCAGGCATTTACAGGCACCTGCAGTGGGGTCGTGTCAATTCATGCGTGTCAGCATTGTGTAGAGGGAAAAACCAAAATTGTTGTAGAAAACAACGCATTTAAGATGTTTCCTTGCGCCTCACTGCAAATGCAGCTTAACTCACGTCACGCAGACAGACAATGGAGATGAGCCGTCCGCACAAAATGTAGGTACTAGAATATTTTATTATATGCATAATTTAAGGATCTGCTTTAAAGTCGCAATTATTATTAAAGAATGTTGTTAACAAATTCCCCTCAGGATCTAGAAACATGTCAATTTACAGAAATATTAAAGGAAACCCTCACCGTAGGCTGAACAGTAAGAGTTCCAGAAGCAAACTGATCGAAATGATTTTTATAGAATCTCTGAAACGCCGAAGATAAACTAGGCATGTCCAGAAGTAACCGAGTGCCCGCTTTTTTGATAGATTTGAATACTGAATTCATTTCATAGCTTTGTCATCCAATTGTGGCTACACGAATTGACTTAGATCAGATTGGAAACCATTTATTAATGTCTTCATTTATCTTGTGAACCTGTTCTAGCATAGTAGGTGCATGAATCTTTTTCGACGACATTATAGCTAAATAGAGAGATAATTGTTCTTTATTTTTTTAAATACAAATATTCAGAAAATGATGTACAAATATGCTTTGATTAAAATAGTGTTATTATTCCACTATGACCCAGTTCTGCAGGGTCTATTCGAGCTAATGGGAGTACTAAACAGAAACGCTTTTCCATTTCTAAAAGCATTGAATAATTGCTTTCTCACTTCCGATTCCGTCTTGAACAATTCCCATATAAAATTAAGCATAATTGTTAAAATTCCCTTCAGTTGGTGCGTCAATGCCAAATTAACTTCCACTCTGCAGTCCTCGTTTCTTTCTAAATTATGCACTTAATAGAGCCCTTGATTGATATACAGTGACAGGCGATTATTTTCAGTGGGAGCTCTCGTAGCAGGAGTACCTGCGTCTGCCTGTGACAACTGATGTTTGAAATAAGTTTGAAGTTTAAATTGACTTTAAAATTGCGTATAATGGAAAAGCTTTTTGCTGCACTTGGAAAATGACACTTCGCTTGCTGTCAGCAGGCAGAGAAACTAACGAGAAGGCAGGAGTCAGCGAGCCAAAGTGCAATTTAGTCTCACTCCACGTCGAAAGGAAGGATGCAATGCAGTTGAAGTCAAATGGAGTTTGATGGGTATTTGTATTTAGTGCTGGAGCAGCAAGAACCAAACTGAAAGGGTACATTTTTTCTTCCTTCTTTACATTTTGTAAGGTTAAACCCAGTGCAGAATGCCAAACGCAGAATAGTTATGAATGAAAGTCTGTAACAAATGTTGAAAGGACGATAAAAGGAGATGATGAAATAAAAACTAGTTCCCAATGGCAAACACAAAGCAAGCAGAAATTTTAATAATCCTCTCAGCAAACTATGTAAATATCATCAAGAGAAGGACCAAGAGTGATTCAATTTAAATTGAAATCTTAGAAATGAAAAACAGATTTAATAGAGCAGTTTTCAAGAATCAGCTGGAATACTGCTTCAATGAGCCAGATCTCATTATTAGGGCAGAAGAAAAATCAAACCATGAAAAGTATTTGTTAAAATCGTCAAGCATACCACGGACTGGATCAGACAATGCATAATTAGATCGACACATATTCAATCTAATGGGAATATAATTTCTGGACGAACGTATAGGAACAGATAAATATATATTACTCAACAATACAGATGATATGGTTTGACCATTCAGCAATTTTACTACGAAACAAACATTAATTATCACCCTTCTACTTCCCAACAATAATTTTAAACGATGTTCGTTCAGTGGAAGACTAAGCAACGGATTCCATTTGAAGCAACGCAGAGCAAATAACAGAAACTGCTTTTGAACAGATTCAATTTTAGCAATATAGCAGCTGTTGTCCAAACGCTAGAGGCATATTCCAAAATTGGACGAACTAGGGATATATAAAAACTCCTTCGACCATCTTTTTATAAAACTAAGGACACCCTTTGCCTTATTTACACAGGTGTTAATGTGAAGGTTGTACCGAAGTTTCGGATCCGTTGTCACGCCAAGATCCACAAAACTGAAGACTCTTGTTACAGACTTCTTACAAAAAGTATATGGATGATGAAAAGGGTCTCTTCTAGAGAAAACCATATACTTACATTTGTCTTGATTTAGTGTCATCAAATTTGCTGAGCTCCAACGACAATGAAGAAATATCATTCTGTAACATTTCCTGAAATGTAAGCTTCAGGAAATTTATACAAATAATTACACTCTTTCTATAATGCAAACATGGGTGCCATGTGAGAGAAGAGACTCTACGTATTTTGAAAAAATTTATTATAATGATTTATCAGGACACAAATATTTCAATATATTGGGGACTTAACTCTGCAGTATCACATACTTAAATTTTAATCTTCTAGTTCCGTTGGTTCAGTTTCGAATTTCGAATGAGCTCCAAATTTGTATAAAAGGGTGGAAGTACAATCATGATGACGACACGAGTAACATATGAACAAGGCTATCGCTCCCAAACTGCTGACTGATGCGTGCCTGCAATTTGTGCTTAGTGTAATGTAATTCGAGTCGTCGGCCTTCTCAAAGATACTAAAAGCATTGTTGTTTTGAAAAGCCCTTTTTAGACCTGGAAGAGTCTACTACTTCTTAGGGCGCAAACAATCCCCCAGCGTTGTAGGTAGTAATTAAACACCCTATGGATGACTTTCATATTTACGTGGTTCTTTCCCGCTAGATCCATGGTTTAATTGATTTTCCAGTCTAGACCATAGTATACACATCTACTGGATGTCAGGGCATAAGAACATAGAAGGAAACGAGAGTGCGGCCATTGCAAAAAGCGGAAACTTACTACCAAACGAGCAAGTTACTAACGCCTCTAAGTATGATCAATATCCGTATTGAAGATGACATGATGAGAAAGGTGAAATAACGGTGGAGTACTGTCACATGTAAAATCATGAAGTTCCTTGCAAACCGGCACTCAGACCAAATCGATACTGCCACTTCCGAGGAAGGATTGCAGAACAGTAGTAGGAATACTGAGAGGTCACTGTCTAACGGCCGTACACGCTAAAAGGATGCGACTCTCAAACAACAATGGATGCAGGAAATGTGTGGAGCAAGGCACAAGAGACTTTGGAGCATCTACTACGTCTATACCCCGCAATATCGAAAACGCGCCTAGTTCATCTGGGAGCCCCTTGGTTTGAAGGATTTGAAGAGGTCGCACAACTAGGGACAGTTTCTCTCTTAAGATTTGCTAAGAGCGTCTCCCTGTTCAACGATTCATACTATACTTCTTAAATGGATATCCATCTAGCACCGCAAAAGTCCTTGCAGGTCTATGTGTGGCCTTCACGACCGGCCAGTCTAACCTAACCTAATCGGGAACGAGAAAAAGTTGTTTGTTACAGCATCATGTATTTGGTGTGTTCTATATATGTTTAGGCTCTATATGTTAGGGCTGACTGATATTGGATATATATAAAAAGAGTTATTAGTAGAAACATAAATACATTTTTATAAGAGTCTATCGCCAATTCCCAGGTTATTCAGCTCATTAATTTTTCAGTATTATAAGACACCAGTGCAGGCGATGACAAAGTGAGTTTCTATAAATTATTGGGTTACTCTTTACTTCCGGGAATACTCTTAAGTTACTTGATTAATACAAATCCCTTTGGGGGCCGTCTTCGTTCAGTTGACAATTCTGAACTTCATCCAACTGACCTGTAATCTGCATAGATAAATGGTCAAAATAAATTAGTAATTTAAAACCAGTGTTTATATTTGTTAAATGAATATCTAAGAAACATCAAAATATACTTGAAACGTTTTTCCATATCCTTGATAACGCACAAAAGACAAGAAACCGCAGGGAGACATTTGTTCCTAGCTTTGACAAGTGTATGCAGTTTATCTTACTTAGCAAACTTTCCCATACTTGATAAAAGCAAATAGTTGTGCTTCTTATTAGTAAGAATAACTTCTGGTACCTGAAATAGACTCTCAGGAACCGACGCTTTTTATGCTTATGGGAATGCAATCTATTGTTGGTAGTAGGTATTAGGGAAGCGTCAAACCACAGTGCGACCCATGTAAAAAATTATTTTGTGAGTTTGCTGCTCAAATATGAATACTTAGCATAACTTCCCATAATCCCCAAGGAGGACGTGCTTCTAACGGCAAGTAATAAGGCAAATGTGAAGCATGACTTGTATTTGGTTAAGAACTGCACCATCAGAGAAATCGCAATCCGAAAAAGCAGCAAATAAAGAAAAATAACACAAAACTTTAATCCAGCAGTTCGCCATTTACTTGTTGTGTGTCGAAACACACCACTCGGCAAGGCAGCTGCGGAGTTTCCTTCTGCAAAGTTATACATTCGCAAAAGTTGTTTTTACTCGCACTCGCACTCGCACTCGCACTTTTTTCGAACAAGGAAATGGCACTTCGTTGTTTTGCAGCGCCTTACACGAGTCCTCATTTCTTACTACGAAACAAAAGATATAAAATTTGTTGAACAAGAATTATTACAAATTCAAAAGGAAAAACAGAAAAAACAATCCTCAAATGATTTCATATTTTTTATGTTCTCTTTGTCTCCTGCCTTTTCGGAATGCATATTTGCACTCATGTGTCTACATTCCAGCACTTATTGCCCTTTTTAATATAATGCGATCTACTATAATGAAATAGCACTGCATTTATACCAGTGACAGAAGTCCTGATTGCATGAGGCGATTAGCGCGTGGTTTTATTTTTACGCTTCTCATTTCTTCTTCCACTTTCTTTTTTATACTTTTCTGTTTCTGATGATTCCTCTCCAGTTTAGAACGACGTATTCATCATATTCTAAAGCCCATTAACTTGTTAGTTTTCCTTCCTTACTCTTAGTTCACTCTTGGGGTCTTGTTTAGTTTTACTCGTAATTATTATCTTTGCAAAAAGGCTTTCCGGTAGAATCAGGATAATATTAGCTTCAAAGTGGCTTTACCTGAAAGTTTTCTTATTAACACAAATTTTATCCTAATTCTGCTTTTGTCCTAGTTCCACTATTTCGTACTATTTTTTAAGAACCATACTAAACGGGTACTAAGAAACCCATTCAAACATCAAGCCTCGGTATTCCCACTGCTACATTCAAGTTTCTAATAGATATAGCATCCTTAGATAGAGCGAGTAGGTGCTGATGCAGGACAAATCTGACAATATAGTTAGACAAATCTGGCCCGAAATAAATGTCATGTGCTCAAAAGATGTACAGTCCTTTATTAGACAAAATAAAAGTATCCTAACGGCACAGTAGACTCTGGGTACTTATGGCAGGAGATTAAGAGTTCTCTCATATTACTTTTGTAGGAGTAGCTTGGATGAAGAGTCGCTTGGAGCAGTAGTCCATCGAAAACCGATCGAGCTGTCCAAAAGTACAAATATTTTCCAAGGGGGCTACTTCCTGAACTCTCTGGAGGACATGTTGGACAGAAAAATACGTTCCATAAATGAATTCATTAAAAGCTCGAAATAGCTGAATAAATGAGAGAGAATGGTACTCGTGTTTCATGCGGTGTCACAAAGAGCCAATACAGGCCTAAGTGTGCTTTTAAAGCAGTCGCTCACCCTACCTACCTACCTACCTACCTACCTTTGGTTCAAAATAAAACTGAGTTTTATGAAATTCCTGAACTAGGAACAAATATTTACAGAGAGTGCATATCATGCACCACACAATGAGCAAGTTTTCAATATGCCACAAATGAATGCATGATACGAAGGCAATCAAATGGGAGTTCTTCGAACAAAATTCTACACAAACTGATTTACCTTCTTCCTAAGACTAACCACAAATAAACATAAAAATTTCAATAAGAAAGGATAAGATGAAAATGGAAATTATAGAATCACCCACAATTTAGTGCTTAGTGTCCTTAGAGTTTTATTAAAAAGTGGTTCCGCTTAAATCCTCCAATTCAAAAGAAAAATAAACTTAAGGAACGAAAAGTAACTGAAAAGAACTTAAAGAATTTCAAATCCTTTGGAGTGTCGTCCATTGCAGAGCACCATTTTTGAGTCGGAGCAGAAGAATGTGCTTCCTGCATCAATACTCTTTAAATGCCGCTATTATACTCATATTGGTATTTGTGTCTGCTTATATATGCACATTTTTGCGACTATGTGTGTGCACATGACTGGGTGCTATGCTACTTTGAATATCCTCACACTTGTAAGAACCATGTTAAGCAGTGCAAAGAGACTTTGAACCATGAAGCTGGAGTACGACCGCTAAATGTAACGTCTCTGTAGAGACAAACAACACAATGGAATGGACAGCCAGTTAGACAGACAGCTGGACAGACAGAGCGAGAAAGAGTGATCAACATACTTATGCACACAGTTTTATATGGTCGTACAAGTAAAACAGGATGTGCGTTCACCGCTCTATATTCTTGAACTCTGTCAGTGTAACAGTGCTTCGTACCATACACAAATATCAAAATACACTGGTACAACAAATAGAAACATCTCCCACTGATACGCATATATATTTCGACGAAAATTGTGCCTTAGACCCTTGATATGAAGGGCATAATCATCAAGGAGATGAAAACATATGAGTTTCCATATATTTCTTTAAATGTTGTTGCGTTTTTAAGCGAATGTAGATAACTAATAATAAATAAAGATAATTTTTGATCTATTATTAGTTATTATTCCTAAAAGTATGCAATTCTTTTTGCAGTAGCAGTACCCAATTTTGTATATGGGTGGGTGCGTTATTTGCAAATTGTTCATCAAATATAAAATTTTCGATTGAATAAAAGAATGTTAAAAATATCTTCACTCACATTGCTCGCATTGACTTCTAAATACTGCGTACTTGTAATTCAGTCCACTCAATAGATTCATTAATACTTAAGTAAATTAATTATACTTAAATAAATTTATGCTCACACTTGCGAGGCTTTGTCCACAGCTCCTCCAAAGAGGTCGCCAGATGCCTTGCTGTTACGAAATGCACTACGGAACTACAAGCAACAAAGTATCAGAAAAAGCCCAAATAAGCTGCAGTATCAAATTTTTAACTCCATTATTTATTAAACTACCTACTCTAGCTACTGTAGTTGCGTAGTTGTATTTATATTAATCCTAAACCAGAGCCCTCTTTAAACTCTTACTTCTGAGCGAGTTAATATCCTAGATGGTAGCTAAAAGTCATATACTCAGTAAGACATTTATGGAATTAAAATTCAACACTCAGTTCACATTTTCTGCATCTGTTGTATGGGCTTCAAGCACTGTTCACTGGTGTGAAGGAAGAAGACACTCCTGTGCTATGGTGCAACTCTTTGTCCTAGCCAAATTGCGTGATTTTATGTCATGTGTTTGTGCACACCGCGTTGCTCATATTGACGCCCAAGACGGACGTGCCGCCATGCAGTCAGTGGCAACACAAAAATGCACTCAGACACAAACACAGACCCAGCAACTGTCAGTTAAAAGTTAGCTTTAAATGTTGACGGACGGATTGCTGAACAAGATATTTCCTCCTGCTCTTTGTTCTTTGTCTCTACTATTTTATTTTATTGTTGCATTTTTCTATTGTTGCATATTTTTTCCGCTATAAGTACGCATACATGCACACAGCAGAGCATGCGTGAGGACAACGTGTTAAAGGACAATGCGCCCGTTGACGGCTCACTCCTATGGCAGCTCAACCCATCCCGGCTGCTATGCGGGTCTGCTCAAAACTCAATGCAAATAAGTATAAGTGTGAACATGATTTGAATTGGGTGCAGCAAGTTGGAAATGTTTTTTCCAAATGTTTATGTTTTTTGTCTGGCAAAAGTCTTTAGTTCTCCCTCTCTGTTCTCCCTCCTGACCTCCCGTCCAACTCAAACATTTTAGTAATCCTGTGTGGGGAACAACTCCTATGTCATTGCATATTTTTCTTTATAATTTAAGTATTTTCTACATATCAATCTCTCACTTTTAAGTTGACGCACTGAGACACGCCCCTTATTTCTGTTAAGGTATGTATTTAACGAATTTAATGTATTTATTTTTTTCATGTCAGTGGCAATGCAACCGCTCTCTCTTACGTAATTCACATCGGTGGGATTTATGCACTGTGTACTCCGTGCAGTTATAACTCTGCGCAGCCAATTTGCATTTAAATCCTTACCGACAACTGCTGTTTGTTCACCCTAACACAAGCACAGTGGCAACTGCAGGTGTTCATAACCTCCTTTTCGCCCCCTGCCACTTCGCTTGCTTCTCTTTTCTTTATCTCGTGTAAGTAAGTTAAATTTGCGCAAGTATTCTGTGCAAAAAGAAGTTTTCATAGCACTGACAACTGGTTAAATTACTGGGTCGGTACAGTGGGACAGACTTTTTCGGTTGATACTGTTCTTCATCCAACACATGATTCGTATGAGAATACAACAGCAATCATTTATTAAAATCGCTTAACTTAGGAAATTGTGATTGGATCGCTTATATTTTATTTAGTAACATTTTGTTACGAAATTGACCTCATGGCAATCTAACTCTCAATCGTCGCATTAGTACCACTGGATTGTGTAGTAATCAAACAGAAACTTCTAGGGCATTCCCTATACTTCGGTAGAAATTCGAGAACATTCTCGAATTTTATCTACACTTCGAAAGAGGGTTCTTGAGAACGCTTTTTTCCGAATAGATTGTGTCTTGACTTATACTCGTATACACCTCCCTCGTAGTAACTGAATTTAATAGAGGCATCCTAAATGTATGCAATAATTTATGTTTCAATATGGCATTTATTTGCTAATATAAAGAGAGAAATTTCTTGACAGTTCTGCCAAATTGTAATGCGAATTTCGCGACTTGGGCCATTTGTTTAAAACTGGCTAACTAGGGTAGCAAATCATACACTGTTGATTTGATTTTTTCCTTCGAATATCACCATTTTGATTGTTCTAAATGCACAATTGTATTGACTATGTACGAGCTATGATCAAAAGATAACCATTATTTTCATCTTTTCGTGAGTTACGTATGTTCGATGTTCGCATTTTTTTTCTGTTATGTTGGTACACATGTCTGTTATATATGTTGGCAATACCAACCATTTTGGATTGTCAGTTTGTTTTTGACAGATAAAAAGGTTAGTCGTGTTTTGGTGTGCTCTTCGATTTTGTACTATTCGAAAAAATGGATCAAAGAAACTGTATTCAGTTTTGTGTAAAAAATGAAATTAAATGCGCAAGGACATTTGAAATGTTGACTGTGGCCTTTGGCGAGTCTACTATGAGCAGAACACAAGTTCAATTGTGGTATAACCGGTTTAAGGAAGGCCGAGAAGATGTCAATGACGATGCTCGTCCTGGTCGCCCGAGCACGTCAACAACCGATGAAAACATTGACGCAGTGAAGAAAATTATTTTGGATAATCGTCGAATCACTATCAGAGACGTTGCTGATAATGTTGGCATATCGTTCGGCTCATGCCAAACAATTTTTACGGATGTTTTAGGCATGAAACGTGGGGCAGCGAAGATTGTTCCAAAATTGCTAAATTTTGAGCAAAAACAACGTCGCATGGACATCGCTCAGGAGTTGTTTTTGGCCAAAAACAAAACCGTTATCATGCCTCAACCACCGCATTCACCGGACTTGGCCCCCGCTGACTTTTTCCTCTTTCCAAAACTGAAGACACCGATGAAAGGAAAGCGTTTTGCTACGATTGAGGAGATAAAAGAAAAATCGAAACAGGAGCTGTAGGCGATACCAAAAAAAGCGTTTCAGAAGTGTTTCGAGGATTGAAAAAAATGCTGGCATAAGTGTATTATATCTGAGGGGAATTACTTTAAAGGGGACAAGATAGTTGTTGATGAATAAATAAATACTTAAGTTTTTGATCACACAATAACGGTTCTTTTTTGATCACACCTCGTATGCATTATTTTCTTTATGCAATACACTCATCTTTTTGCAGTAAAAATGGGACCTTTGCTGTAATTTGTTATATAATGGTGGAAACTTTTTTCACAATTTTCTAAAAAACATTAATCAACTCTGTATACAGAAGAGAAAAAACGAATATGGACAACACAGTTAGTCCCATAGAACTCTCATGAGCAAATGATTACTCTACTAACTATTTAAGACCAGACATGTATTCATAATGACGCAAGGAGCCACATACAGGCCTTGTTGTCCTATGTACTAGATTAAAAAGTATTTTTCGGTCCTAATTATCTTACAAACGGGAACCCATATGGCCGAATATAAACATCCTTTGCTTGTTTTTATATTGATTTGATTTTATTGCCGTCTAACTTTTCTGCAATGCCTTCATATTTAAGTGCAAACTCTCTTTCGAATGTTAACTTAAAATTGCAATTAGACTCGATTCAGTTGCGCCACCGATTTCACATTTCCGATGAGACTGTCGATGGCTTTACTTCAAATCACAGTTTATTGATCTATCTAAGATCATATTGTTAGTAATAAGTCTTGCTATTGTGGCCATGGATAAGTTCATTCATTTCCGATCACAATAACCTGGTGAATATTTCTGCTCGGCACTCAAGTTCACTCGTCCATTTTTGTCTGCTAATACATACAATTACCCTGATTGTTTGAAGAAACATGAATTCAAAGGCGAATAGTTGGTTAGTCCACCCTCCCCATCCGCATTCTGACATTGTAATATTTGTTGACTGTAATACGAATAAGTGCCACTGTGTCCTCGCTATTGGCTCCGTAAATCCTTTTCGCTCCAAATGCAAAATTTGCGAAGAACATTCCAATTTGGATTCTAGTGCACTTTTTTCAATTTAAAATGCATACGAGGGAATAAATTGCATAAAGGGAAAATTTTAACGCAGCACTCAAAGCGAAAAAGTTTCGTTTTGTTTTTCTTTGAACGGGAAGATTCTGCGATGTCTTTTGCAAGGAAAAATACACTAATAAGCTTATTATGGGGTCGACAGTTGGGGGAGGAAGAAAAACTTTGATTGTAAAGATTTACTGTTTGTATTCGTATCTGTTTGCAATTCCATATGAGAATATGTACATTTGGATATTTATAGGCGATTTTTGTTTACTTTGTTCTAGCGCATCATGGACTCAGCGGAACAAGCAGCTCTCTCAGAGCTTGATTCCCAGAACTCCCACAGTTCGTCGGCCACCGCTAGCAATCAACATTACGATGCGCGTCGTATCAACGAATACAATTCGGATGGCAAATTGGCGGATGGGGCGCGGCATATGGATATTCGTTTCATGCGACGGTTCGAGCGACTGCCAGTAAATCTCAGTCTAAGTTCGATTCTGGTGCCTAATGGCGTTGTATTGGAAGACGGTGACGTGAAGGCAGCGTTGCAGTGGAGCGCTCATCTCGATCCACTGTTTCAGAATAACTTGGAGCGAGATCCAGCATTGTCGTGGCAATACTTTGGCTCATCGAGTGGCTTTCTTCGACGCTTTCCGGGCACTGCTTGGCCTCCAGAAGGGTCGAAGGGCAGCAAACAAATACATGATTTTCGGGCACAAAATTGGTTTGTTCAATCGGCTTCGTCGCCAAAGGACATTGTAAGTATTTTTAACCACATCTCAATCCATTTCACTTAAATTAAACACTTCTCTTTAGATGATACTGCTTGATTCTTCCTCGAGTGTGTCTGACAGTTCCTTTGAGCTTGGTATGGAAACCGCTTTCAATATACTGGATACACTGGGCGAAGATGATTATGTGAATTTGATAACGTTCGCGGAGACGGTTAAGTCGCCGGTGCCCTGTTTCAAAGACCGCATGGTGCGAGCAACACCAGACAACGTGCAGGAAATCAAATCAGCCGTCAAGGCTATTAAGCTGCAGGACACGGCAAATTTCACTGCTGGTTTGGAGTACGCATTCAGTTTACTACACAAGGTGAGCATTGGATATTGAAGTCAAAGCAGAGTCTTCGGTTTTACCCGATTCTTTTTTGTAGTATAATCAATCTGGCGAAGGCAGTCAATGCAACCAGGCCATCATGATTATTACGGAAAGTACGTCTGATTCACACAAGGATATTATCAAGCAGTTCAATTGGCCCCATATGCCGGTGCGGATCTTCACGTATCTAATTGGAAGCGATTCTGGTAGTCGCGACAATCTTCACGAAATGGCCTGCTCCAACAAAGGTTTCTTTGTGCAAATCAACGATATGGAAGACGCACGGAAAAAGGTCATCGACTACGCTCTTGTAATGGCGCGCCCCATGATAATGTACCAGGCCGATCACCCCGTGCACTGGAGTCCCGTATTCATGGCTGGCAAGTCTGGCGGTCTGGGTCGCGACTCAGAATATCAGCGTCGCCTGGTGACGACAGTTTCAACTCCGGTCTTCGATAGACGGAACCATTCGGTGCGAGTAGCCAATCTGCTTGGTGTTGTGGGCACGGATGTGCCCATCGAGGAAATTCGTAAAATGATTCCACAGCACAAATTAGGACCGAATGGATATTCGTTTATCGTTGATAATAATGGTCGTGTGCTCTACCATCCCGACTTACGGCCGCTAAGCGATGGCAACCAATATATCGATCAGCTGCGGCCGAAGTACACATCGGTTGATCTGACGGAGTTGGAACTGCCGGAAACCGAAATGGGAAATGATCATGAGTTGGTGGAAATGAATAAGAATCTCCTCTACGATGTAAGTTTGGTGGATTAAAGGTTTATTTCGTCGATATTAATTGGCTTTTGTTCCAAATGACGCAGATGCGTAGCGACATGATTATGCCCAAAGAAGGTGAAACCGAATTTACGGTGCTTAACCACTACGATGACATGAAGCGTGTAACAGCGCGTACTCAAAGGTATGTCCAGGCTTTGCTTATGAACGCATTGGTTTAATTGGAACGTTTCCATGACAGGTACTTCTACGGCCCAATTGAGGACACTCCCTTTACGCTGGCTGTTGTGCTCCCGGAGAAATACGGTAGCCACGAATTGGTCTCCCAACAAGAGATACGTCATTCTAGAAAAAATGGTGAGTTAGCTTGCACAGCTCCCGAATAAATTGTGTTTAACTGTTTCATTTCATTCCAAACAGTGACGGAATACTTCAAGGGAGACAGTTGGCGCGTGCATCCAGAATGGGTGTACTGCGAGTACAACAGCGTCAGCGACTTGGAAAAAGAACGAGAGAGCTCCGGCGAATACAATAATGCCCGGGATCAGGAACCCAGTTTCGGTTCTCCCGAGGAGCAGGTGCTACACTTTTTAGCACGCGCCGGAAGACCTGGTTGGAAGTGGATGTCGGTAAGAACTAAGTGAAAATGCAGTCTAACTTAGACCGATTCCGCAACTATTTGCACGTGTTACTAACTACTCTAACCTTCACTCAGGTGCGCCCGAAATCTCCACAACCACACCATGCCATACACGGGACCACACCCGTTGGCCACTTCGCCCAGCATCTCAATGTACAAGGTTCTCGCAAGGCCGAACCATACTACTGCGATCGAACCTTGATACAGAGTCTGGTGCGCGACGCCATGGTAACCGATGGGTTGGACAGAAATTCAACCGGTCCCACCAATGGCAAGGAGGACAAACAGTATGTTCCCGATTCCACTAAGTAAAAATAAATACTCTTTTAAAAGTTTTCAGT
The DNA here is from genome assembly GCA_920105625.2 of Clusia tigrina. Taxonomy (NCBI): domain Eukaryota; kingdom Metazoa; phylum Arthropoda; class Insecta; order Diptera; family Clusiidae; genus Clusia; species Clusia tigrina. The sequence continues at coordinate 35,408,086 of OV050033.1, read as the reverse complement.
TCTGAAATGCACTATTAAAGCACTTCTCTCTTGCGTTCGTATACTCTTAATTTCACATATTTACTTATATTTTATTTAAAATTATGATTTCGACAAGCACTAAAGCACCTATTTTCTCTTGTATATTCCTACTCCTTTTCTTTTCTTGCAAATTGTACTTTTATTTTGCGATCTTTCCAAAAAACAAAAACCAAAACAACAAATTATTTAACCACTTCTTAATACTAACTTCAACACAAAATAGTCCAATCGCCACATTAATGGCAATTTTGAAAAGGTAAATTTAAAAAAAATTTTAACCAATTGAAGTAGTTTTGCAAAGCTCCCCACTGGATACAGCTGCTAGGCTGGATTTCGTAAGCTACAAACGCGCTTGGGCCCACATTTAACTTTAGCTTAATGTACTGGTACGCCCGCAAAGCTCTGCAAAATCGGTCTTGTAGAGCTCTGCATTAGAAGCGCCATATCTTTGCAAAGTACGCGCTCTTAAGTAGTCTTAGCTAAATTCAGAGGGTACATCGGTAAAAGTCGTACGCATTATGATATCACGCACATTTTTTACACGCATCATCATATGCCACAACTTTTCAATACTCTGCTCTAACAAAATATTCGTATGCGTGTATTTTACAGGCAGGGCTACCAAAAATTCGTGGTTGCTACATCATTTGTGGCTACGCGCTCTGGACTTTTGCGGTGGATCGACCACATCAAGCGACCGGAGGACTCTCCCGAACCGTAAGCAGTCCACCTTTTGAACTGCAAAGAGTAGCAAACGATATCATTTTGTTTCCAATCTCGTCTCCAACAGGCACTTTAGTGAGGAAAATATTCGGGCCATGGACATGTCGTGGTACAAGCGCGCTGTGGACCAGCACAGCGTCGAACAGGACAGTTTCGTGTATAGTGTACCCTTTGGCTCCGGCTATGCCACCAAATCCAACTCCACTCTGGTCACAGCGTCGCATGCTATATACGTGGAGCATCGCGGCCATAAGGCGCCCGCAGCTGTTGTGGGTTTGCAATTCCAGCACGAGTCTCTGGCCAAACACTTCATCAACATAACATCAGCCGTAAGTCGCAGCTTTCTATTTCTCTGACCATGTTAAATTGTTTCCATTGATTCTTTAGTGTACTGGCATGACCGGTTGTAAGCGTACCTGCGCCTCCGATAATCTAGATTGTTATGTTCTGGACAATAGCGGCTTCGTGATCATATCCGAAGAAATGGAGCATACCGGCAAATTCTTTGGTCAGATTGATGGCACCATCATGGATTCTTTGGTGCAGGATCGCATCTATAAACGCATCACCGTGAATGACTACCAAGGCATCTGCTCCGATGCAGATAATCCGTATACCGCCGCTGGTTGCAAATTGCGACCTAATCGAGCCGCTTACTGGTTCTTTAAATACGTGGCATCCGCCAGTGCCGCTTGGTTATCTATGTTGCCCACACCCATTTCCGCCTGGCCGCAAGATGACTACACATACAACGAAGATGTGTTCGAGGAACCCACTTACACAGACGAATACGAACCATTCGACGAGGACTACAATTCCCCTATAGACGAAGAGATGGACGAATTCTTCACTACCGCTGATGTTGTAAGGCTTTTCGAAATTGTTTTCCTAGTTCACAATCAATTAACCAAAATAATCCCATTACAGGAATACACCACCCAGCCGCCCAAACAGCACAGACCCTACATCGGTCCACGTAACTCACCGGATCCTCATCATGCACGTAGATGCGATCTGCGCACAGATTTGTACATGCTGCAACCAGAGCGTCTCAACCAAGGAGGACAAAATAATCCACTCAAGGTGAGTGTGAATAAAAGTTTATAAAGGGATTTCCCGTAATGAAGAATGCGCATTTATGGTTTTCAGGGTAAGCTGACCAACTGCCACGTGTCAGGCTGCGAGCGCCCATTTAGCGTGCAGAAAATTCCACATAGCAATCTGATTCTGTTGGTTGTAGACACGCTCTGCCCCTGCGGCTCGAAACAACTGGACATTGAACCCTTGGAGGAATCCGGTACTGTCGGTAAGAAATTAGGCAAGGACATCTTGGAGGACTTTAGTTTCCACAATGAAAAACCTAATTAGGAAACATATATATTCAAAAATTATGGGCATGCTGGAATGCTTCCGAATATCATACGTTTTTATCTAAATGCAACTAAGCTTTCTAAACATTGCTTTTCTAAATACCGGTAGGGTTTCATATAGAAAAATCCATTGTCTACCAACATAGCCTTCTTTTACAGGATTTTCTTAAGTTCAATTGTTATTTAGCTTAATATTAAAGGACTTCTTAAATTATTTATTGTTATTCAGCCTTATATTAAAGGGATCAAACTCCCCATTAAATTTGTACTAAATTCTGAAATATAATATTCCAGGAGCCTGCAGTACCCGACGCCTTTCACAGGAAACGCAGAAACGTCGCCGACCTAAGAAGTGTATAAATTATCATCCAGAGGAAATCGAGATACAGCAGTGTGGGCGTGGTTCCACACTCTATCATGCACCAACAGCAATTCTGGTAGCAGTCTGGGTTATGATCTTGGTGAATTACGCACTAACGCCAGCGTGATACTAAATGCATTTGGCCGTCTAAGTGAGGCCCACACCAACAACATGAAAAGCAACTACAAAAACAACAATATCTACAACGCAACAACCAACATTATCAATTTGATTACAATTACCAACTACGAGTATATATTTTTTAAGTTTATTTACCAATTAATTAAGAAAATTAGTTAAATTAGTTAAACTGAGCAGAGAAGTTGAAAACTTTTGCACACTCAGTTGTAAGACACAGTGGGCTGGAATAGACATAATTGCAACTGGTACTTGTACTTGTACTTGTACTTGTAGTTGTACTTGTACTTGTACTTGTAGTTGTACTTGCACTTGTATTTGGCGTAGCAAACAGGGGCGGAAGTAAGCGTACCTAGAAAAGTTTGTTTGTTTATAATTGACAGTATTGCACTGTAATTTTGCGAGTAATTTTATATTTGTAGACAATAAATTTCTAATTTAATTACAATTATGATTACATTTAGTGATGTTAGTAAAATTGTATGAAAATGATCAATTTAAATTAAATCTATAGGGCAAGCTTAGATATTTCGAATGTAATTTGATTTAAGCAATTGGAAAATGTTAGTTCTGAGCATTGCAGTGAAGGGACAGGTTGGAATGCAGTCGGCATTCTGTGTAGAGCAAGAGGCAGGATTTTGTTAGAGTAATTTTATAATAAGGACAGTAGAATTAGTTCAGGCGGGATACAGAGACACTAAGCATAGAGTTAAATTAGTTAAAATTATTCGACGTTACATGAAATTAGCATAAATGAAACTGTTTGTGTACATAATGTTGAAAAATTCCTACCGATTCGTTTATAGTTTTGTTAAAAAATCGTTCGAAAACCTTCAACAAATATAAAATGATTTATTTTTCAGTTGTATTTTCATTTTGCACTGTCTAAAAGCGCACAATTCTCCGATTTTTGTATTCTATCGTATACAAATAAAAACTTTATTTATTATAAAAAGTAAAACCAAAAACAAAAGGAAAAAGAAACAAAAAAGATTTTATTGATATAAAAAGACTTATTTAAAACAACTGAAATTCATATCAGAAGCATGAGAAAATGTTATATCGAAATGAGGTAAGAACACACAAAATAAATCGAATAAGTAAAACTATATGATATGTGCGAACAATTGTTGATGAGCATGGCGGCAATGATAATTTGAAGAGCAATATGGATTAAATTGAAAAAATACGAGTACTGTTTTGTTTAGAAATAATAATATTTATTTTATATAAACATTTATAATACAAAATAACAAAAATCTACTCCAACCAAGAAACAAAATGTAAAAAACAACAAAACATAATAATAAGAAAATTAGAAAACCACAACAAACAAATTCACAATTCAAGCATTCAAAATTTGTAAACATTTAAATTGAATATATTATATTTAAGCATTTTTGACAACAAAAAACAACAACAAAAAAACAAAGAAAAATCTGAGCAATGAAGCAGTTTAGAAAATTTTTCAAAAATTACCCAAATTACCTAAAATACAAAAATCTGAATAAATTTCTAAATGATCAGTAAACAAAGAAACTAAATTAACAAAAAAGTTATAATAAATAAAAGCATATCTATTTATATTTATCAATTGTTATTTTTGCATTTATGTTTTATATTTTATTAAAATTAACTAAAAGAAAAAACTAAATCGCAAAAAAAAACACAAAAATTTTCTGTGTCTTAAACTTGTATAAAAAATGTCTTCCATTATCAAATATACTCAAAAAATTTAATTATTAACTATTAATTAATTATAAACTTAAACTAATACACTAAAATATTATAATAGAGATGGTAAATTAAAAAATGGAATTAAATGCAATTAAATATGAAATGTTTAAGGTAAAAACCAAAGAGCAAAGAAACGGAAAATTGTTAATTATTTAATTTTAGACGTAAACAAAGCTAAAAGCGCATTTAGTCTGGTTTAAGTAGTTACACTCACTCAATCACCTACACTCTTGCACTTAAGGCTATGGCAGCGCACATTGGGCACACAACCGTTTAGGCAACAGGATGAGGTTTACGGACATCAGTTACAGTATAGAAACGTCTGTGTCGGGGCTACATGGGAGCTATATTCGACAAAAGGATAAGGTTTACGGACATCAGTTACAGTATAGAAACGTCTGTGTCTGGGCTACATGGGAGCTATGTTTAGGCAAAAGGATGAGGTTTACGCAAACCAGTTACAGCATAGAAACGTCTGCGTAGGGGCTACATGGGAGCTATGTTTAGGCAACAGGATGAGGTTTACGGACATCAGTTACAGCATAGAAACGTCTGTGTCAGGGCTACATGGGAGCTATATTCGGCAAAAGGATGAGGTTTACGGACATCAGTTACAGCATAGAAACGTCTGTGTCGGGGCTACATGGGAGCTATATTCGACAAAAGGATGAGGTTTACGGACATCAGTTACAGCATAGAAACGTCTGTGTCGGGGCTACATGGGAGCTATATTCGACAAAAGGATGAGGTTTACGGACATCAGTTACAGCATAGAAAAGTCTGTGTCGGGGCTACATGGGAGCTATGTTGATAAGACATCAAAAGGCAGAGAGACTCTTCTAAGTAACATTAATGCCTGCCTTTCAGGTTTAAAGCATCGACATGTCTTCGATGTGTTTTTAAGTGTTTTTCAATTGCTAACTCAGAACCATGTTTCTTAATTTCGAACTCAGAACCATGCTTATTATTGGCACGCAAAATGCTGATCTAAGTGTCGGTTCTAGAATATCTGTTGGACATGGCATAATTCCCTGAATAGTTCCCTCTCTGGGATATCGGCCCAACTTCTCTCGCAATTTCTATATAAATTGCGTCAACTCAATTTACTGGATGAAGTCCCATGCTCCCCTCAATATTACATTTGAACTCAGCTCGCAGATGATATTCCGCTAGCCAGTGAAACGGTTTTGTGCTTGTGTGCGTGTAGGAACTCCATTGCGTATGTATTATACTCGAAAGCTGAAGTTGTACTATAAGGATAATGTTAAGTGTTTGTTATAAATATTTTATCACAACTAAGGACATGTATTGACCAGTGTGGCCTGCGCATTGAATGGTTTACTGTGTACTTATATGTATGACTGGTTGTCTGACTATGCGCGTGTATGGGTGTGTTGGTTGGCGGAAGCTCAGTATGTATGTTTGTATGTTCGTATGTATGCATGGTACACGTCTTGTATTTGCGACTGATTAGGAGCGGAGGATTTGTTGGTTTTTGTATGCAACAAATACACACAATTTGTATTTCTTATATACCTGGTAAAAGTCTATGACTATTAATAGCAGTTCTTAAATATAGCAAAGTAAAAAATTAAACACATAAGCAAATTTTTGAAAAGTTTTTTGAAATTATTTGATGGATATTTAAATAGTAAATTTTTTTAAACTACCAAAAGTATATATACAAGGATATATACAAACAATTTAGCATTCTCAGCAATCAGTCACTTAAAAATTAAGCTTCATAAATATAAATATTTATATATATATATATATGTTTATAAACATAAATGTAGTCTCAAATATATGCGAATGTTTTGCTGCGTTATAGAGATATACGCAAATCCAAATGCGCTCGCTCTTTTTTCTAAAGTTTTCAATTTTTCCATTATTATTATAATATGGTTTTTGTTATGAAATTCTTTTATTATTTCAACAAAAATATTCAAACACTTTACTTGTCGTTCCATGAACCTTCAATGAAAAAATTGCTTCAGAAGAAAAGAAAAAATAAAAATAAATAAAAAGAGCGCGATAACATTTTTGATTACAAGCGATTTTTGCATTTTGAAAATCGTGTTTTTTGCTAATAAACTCTCTTTGTACTCATATATGTAAATTTTTACCTTACACTTCTATAGAACCTACTGTTATCGATGTTAGAGACATCCTGTCCACTTTTGCCAATTTCATTATTAATTTAATTCATTTAAAATTGTGTTTAATTTTTGTAAAATTTATTTTTTAAAATTATGAATTCATAGTTTCTTGTTTTAAAAAGCTATAATATTTTTATAAATGTATTTTTTATTAATTAAGGGCATAAAATTAAACCATTTCAAGGAGAAGAAACACCAAAAATATAGAACGACTTATATATAGTTTTAGAATGTTTCTATGTCCAAAAAATCATTTTTGAAACTAACACTTTTAGCCATTTTCTGATTCCATGCTACGAATATCTGCACATCCTTGCATAGTCTCTAGAATAATACACGCTCATTGGAACGTTTGAGGAAGTATCGTTCACAGTATTTGCCATACAGAATTTTTTGGTGAACGGGCAACTCAACCACAATTCTTCGTCTATTCTTGTCCTCTCTTATAAAACGAAAGTTTCCGATGGACATGGATCCGGAATTATCGGTATATAATAGTGAGCGAAAAGATTATTGCTAACAAAGTGACCCTGTTTCAGTTCACAAAGTGACCCAGACCAGACGTATGGTCATATTTCCATGAAACTACTTTGTCCTATGAGAGTTGTATTTGTTGCTTTATTTTCAAGGATTGCTACTTACCTCATAACGGTCTCTTGTACATTTCTGTACCGAATATAGTGTTTGTTGCTATATTTTCATGGACTGCTACTTACCTTAAAGGTCTCCTGTAAATTTCTGTTGCAAATATATCGCATTTCGATTGCAAAAAGTCCTCGGCCTGCGACGATGCACGGCTTTTTCTCTCAAGTCGTCTGAAATGCATAATGTAGTCCGCCTCTTCATCTTAAGTCGTCTGAAATGCACAATGTAGTCTGCCTCTTCATCTTAAGTCGTCTGAAATGCATAATGTAGTCTGCCTCTTCATCTTAAGTCGTCTGAAATGCATAATGTAGTCAGGCTCTTCAGCTCAAGTCGTCTTAAATGCATAATGTATTCAGGGTCTTCATCTCAAGTATCTCCTAAATGCATAATGTAGTCAGGCTCTTCATCTCAAGTCATCTGAAATGCATAATGTAGTCCGCCTCTTCATCCTAAGTCGTCTGAAATGCATAATGTAGTCAGGCTCTTCATCTTAAGTCGTCTGAAATGCATAATGTAGTCCGCCTCTTCATCCTAAGTCGTCTGAAATGCATAATGTAGTCCGCCTCTTCATCTCAAGTCGTCTGAAATGCATAATGTAGTCCGCCTCTTCATCCTAAGTCGTCTGAAATGCATAATGTAGTCCGCCTCTTCATCTTAAGTCGTCTGAAATGCATAATGTAGTCCGCCTCTTCATCCTAAGTCGTCTGAAATGCATAATGTAGTCAGGCTCTTCAGCTCAAGTCGTCTTAAATGCATAATGTATTCAGGGTCTTCATCTCAAGTATCTCCTAAATGCATAATGTAGTCAGGCTCTTCATCTCAAGTCGTCTGAAATGCATAATGTAGTCCGCCTCTTCATCTTAAGTCGTCTGAAATGCATAATGTAGTCCGCCTCTTCATCTCAAGTCGTCTGAAATGCATAATGTATTCAGGGTCTTCATCTCAAGTATCTCCTAAATGCATAATGTAGTCCGTCTATATATTGCAATAATCACTCTTCCCTACAATTTGTACGAGCCTACACCTATATTAATTTTTTAATATAATTATTATATTATTAATTTATTATTATTCACTAATTTTTTCTTTTTATTTCTAAATATTTGTTAATTATAATTTTCGTTTTTGCTTCGGTTTCGGTTTTAATTGAATTCCTTAATTGCAACTCTCAACTATTCGCTCTCTCTCTCTCTCTCTCTCTCTCTCTTTCTTTCTCTCACACTCATACTCATCACAGCTAAAATTCCATACTGAATGTAATGAAATTATTTCATATGCACTTTTACTGCACTCATAAACTTCATTAGATTCATTGAAACAAATTGTTAGATAGCTCATATAGAAAAGAAATATATTTATATATACAATATAAATAAATAAATTGAAATAATAACAATTTCGCTATAAAGTTGATTAACTAAATTTTCTATTTCAGTTTTGATAAATGTTTTTCGTTCTTCCTTTTTAAGAGACTAAAAATAAAAACTAAAATTGTCCACAAATGTTTAATTTTGTACAAGTTTGTAAGGCATTGACTTGCTCGTACCAGTAACTATAAATTAAGCAACCTTTTAGAAGATGTACTCGTACTCGTCATGAAAAGTATACCAAGTTAATTATATATTCAAAATTCGCTACAATTTTCCTTTCAAACTCTCAATTGTCTTTTGTGTATTCAATTGAAAAAATCGGAAACAAAAAACAAGGAAAAATAAAAAAAAATTAATTAATTAGGCGTATAAATTTATGCATAAAACCGTAATTCTCCAAATTAATTGCTAATTGTTGAAAACAAAAACACAATTTGGAAAAAATTTAAATAAAAATCTTTTAGAAATATTCCATGAAAACATTAAATATACATTAAAACAGAGATAAGAACTAAATTATGATCTCCCGTTTGGTTTGGGGATAAACACACTCGTAATCGAATAAACTAATCTAATGAAAAGTAATTCAATTACAAATACACAGTTTCAGCGAGATTTCCAGAGTCATTAATGATAATGCTACAAATTGCGTGTCCAGTTAAACGGTTAAATTCTGTGAAATTTTAAGTTTGAATAAAGACATGGAGCGACATTCTGTTGATGGCCACAACTAGCAAACGACACGGGTTGTTCTAATGTAATGTTATGTTCTAATGTAATGTTATGTTCTAAAGTTAATTAATGGATGTTCCAATGTTAATACTAGAAAATAAGTCAATTGTGTTCCCCTTTAACATTGAATTCTTGATTCTACTTTCTCTTCAAACCACTTCGTTTCTGACGTTAAGTCGATTATCAATGCCTTGGAGCTGAAAGGTGTCTACCAGTTTATAAGGTCTAATGTTTTTATTATACATCATTACATTTTGTGGATTTATTAACTCAACTCTTGACTCCAGAAGGGCACAGTATTGTACATCTACGACGTTTCTTAGTAGGTGGAATATTTTGTAATCTTAGGTTAGGTTAGGCTATCGTGGTAGTCAGTCCACAGACCAATTGACTCAGACCACCATTGGTCCATTGTGATACCACCGCGTAACAACGCACCTCTGATTTACTCGTCAAACCATTTCGAAGCGCAGGATTTGTTTGACCTTCGCGCCGGACACTTCTGTAAGACAATTAAAGGCGTATTTGCCTAAAGAGCCCGCTCTGCTTCTAGTCATAGCCAGGCACCTACAGAAGAGATGTTCACACAGCTTCTGCAGTATTCATGACAGAATACTCCCAACCTGCGAGCATGCCTGCTGAATAGCCAATGACCAATTATGCAAGCCACAAACTTAGAGATATATTCTCTCGACTTAAGAGATATCTCATACGAACCAATTTCCGGAGATGCAGTTTGTTGAATCTGTGACAGGTTATACAAGCCACAAACTTAGAGATATATTCTCTCGACTTAAGAGATATCTCATACGAACCAATTTCCGGAGATGCAGTTTGTTGAATCTGTGACAGGTTATACAAGCCACAAACTTAGAGATATATTCTCTCGACTTTAGAGGTATCTCACACGAACCAATTTCCGGAGATGCAGTTTGTTGAATCTGTGACCAGTTATGCAAGCCACAAACTTGGAGATATTTTCTCTCGACTTTAGAGGTATCTCACACGAACCAATTTCCGGAGATGCAGTTTGTTGAATCTGTGATTCTAGAGGCACTGAATATATCATACTTGCCTGGACGGTTAGTGTAGCATATCTGGCAATAGCCAATGAATGTCTCTAGATTTTCAGTGTGATTTTTCCTTTTATTACAGTGGATGGCGTTTTACACTACAAAGAAACTGCGCAAAACGCATACGCAATTGTGGCGAGTGTATGATGGAGGAGAAAGAATTAAATCTTTCGGATATCGTCCTTATAACCTTTACACTTACATTGTCGGAGATGCCTTTTTTAGCTCAGCCCAATCCTAAATCCTAAATGCCGCTTTAATAAAATTATTTAATTGAAATTAACAACTCTCCCTTAACATCAAATCTAATGCTATGCAGTGTGTTTCCCCACCACGGAAGATCCCCCAAATTAAGTAAAGAGTTTCGTTTTCAAATTAAATAAATTGTTTGTTATTTTTATTAGTTTTTAATTCAGTTTTCCTAATATCAAAGATAGAAGTTAAAAGAAAGCAAATTGAATTTCAATTAACATGTGAACGAAATTTAAAAGGAAAACGATAACTGCAGGAAGTGAAAAAAAAGAATATCTAAAATAAAAATATTTTGTTAATGTTTATAAAATAATGAAAAAAAAAACAAAATTTGATAATCCTTTCAATGATCACTTTCATAATTGCGTATATGCATATACTACATATGTACTATATACAATTTCTGCAACACACACACACACACACCACGCATACCTACAGAAACACATGCACAAACTTCAATTAAGAAAAATTTGTTAAAAGTATTGAAAATAGCCACTTTTAAATGTATTATACACTATTTTCATTACCCACCAACACCACCCCGTATACATATGTACAAGCACACAACCGCATCTACATCTCCCCCACACATACACACACTCCCAACCACAAATAGAAACAAACTAAATTTACAAAGAATTTCATCTATAATAGATTAACACGGAAAGAAGAGAAGATAAATTTCAATATCACTATTAATATAAACATTTATAATTAATTCATTACTTGCTAATTACCTACTATTATGAGAATATAATTAAAAACAAAAACCACAAAAAAGTACTTAAAATATATTACTAAATTTAAGACGAATGGAACCGGGTGGAGGAGAATGAAATATTAAAATAAAATAAAACGAAAGTATTACAAAACACTTGGAACTGGTATCATTTCATGAAAGGTGTCCGAAAGCGGCAATACATAAATAGCAGCGATAGGGTAAACATTTTCTCTCCGTTATTATATCCTTTACCATTAAAAAAGGTAAAAAGGATACACTAATTTTGTGCGGTTGAGAGGGTTTTCAACTACAAGAAGGAGATATGGTAGGTATGGACATATTTACATATAGATATAGATATGATCAGAATCACTTCAGAACAATTATAAAGCTAACTGCAAGAAATGATCAGAGAAAGGACACGCCGACTCTTGATATAAGGAACTTTCGAGTCTAAAATTAAAATTAGCCTGCCTATGCTCATATTGATGCAATCACAATATAAATTAGCAGAATTGTACATGGCGTCCATAATAGTGTGTGTGCAAAATATGGATATCATAATACTACTGCCACGCCCATAATTAACCAAAAATCATTACTATGTTCCCAAACAAGATTTATTAAAGAAATTCCACAGGAAAGTTGCGGGTGTTAACATTAAACACCACACAAAAAATGTGCGGGTTATTTTCACAGCCACGCTCACAATTGACTTGTTTTTATAATTTACGACCTATATAATATTTGTAGGCGAAATTTTATATTAGAACGTATATACACTGCAAAGCCATACATACGAAATGTGGTTGATTAGATAATGGACACGCCTTCCTCCCACATAATGAAATTTGGGAACCTCACTGTAAAAAGCTACCCTATGCTTTTAATGACGATATATGACAACAAATTGGTAGCAGTATACATTAAGTTTGTACTAGTGTATAAGCTAAATATGGTCAGATTAATACTACTGCCACGCCCACAATTATCCCTTATTCGTTGCTGGGACACTATGCAATATTCATCAACGAAACTTCATACGAAGGTTCAGAGTGCTAGTATAAAACACAAAACAAAAAATGGGCGGTACATATTGAGAGCCACGCCCTTTATGGTATATATTTACTATTATTATTATTATTATATCTCACACCATAATTAATTATGGCTGTAAGGTGTTGCAGGAATGAGTACTGGCTACAGAGGCCTTCGACTGGAAGAGAAAAGGATTTTTTAGAAGGAAGCATTTTGGAGACCAGGCCCATGGTAGGATTTGAACCTGCTATATATTTAAAACATATGACTTATGCCAAATTTTTGGACCACATTTTATGTGAATTGGTATATTGCCGCTGCAAAGCCATGAACAAGAATTGGAGACGATTAGATAAAGGCCCCGCCTCCCTCCATTATAATAAACTCATGGTACCCTAACGAAGATTACCATAGATATGCTATATCCTAATGATGATTTATGAATAAAAGATCTCCTTTGTTTAACTCGCACACACCAGGAAAATTACAGTGTATTTCGAAGTCAGACTAACCCGAGTTCAGACTTCTTTACTCGTTTTCAGTACTTATTTGAATGAATGTCCATAACCACTAAGAAGGCGGAGGGAATGTGTGCTGGAATGATAGCTGGATAGACCCAAAGTAATCACATCGCACAATGATCTCGAGGAAAATGTCAGTATATTGACGGAAACTCTTAGCAAAGCTTATAAGATGTCATCTCCTCCTGTGAGTACAAAAAGCACACCCAGGCCACATTGGTGGAACAACGAATTTCGTGCGCAAAGGCTTTAAGCTGGCCAGTGTGGCGGGTTGTGAGGACTGCTGAAGAAAGTTCGCAACGCCCAAAAGATACTCATAGACAAATTTTTAAGGCAGTACAGAGAAGGCGACGGACGTGGCATGGCTCCAGAAGCTGATGTGAAGGCATCCTTACCATGCCGTCTCAGGTAAGAAAACGGTGAATAGGCAATCAGCAGTCAGGAATGAGAGATGGAATGTACAACTAATTAATTTGACCCCTTCAAATCGCCCGGAACTGATGGGGCATTCCCGGCTTTGCTGCAGCAAGTTATGCAGCTCATAGCACCATGACTAAAACGGATATTCAATGATGTCTGAGGTACAACTAATTTCCGGTGGCCTGGAGGGTACCAAGGGACACCACGTCCAGGCTAGTCTATAGAGACTGCACTATATTCGTTAGTACTGCACGTGGAAAAAGTCGTAGAACAACAAAGAATATGTGTTGGGTGTATTTCTAGATATTGAATGACGACAACAGTATTCCATCGAGAGTTATTTTGGAGAGCATCAAACTGCTGAGATAAATAATAAGAGTATTTAAGGATGCAGAATAATTAGAGCAGAGTGCTCACTCTGCACTGAAACGGTAAGAGAAGCGTGTAGGTGGTCTCCGCAGAGGCTGTGTGGTCACTACCCGTGGCTGCTCATATTAAATAAAAGCTTGAAAAATTTCGATGGTAAAGTTCCGAATTTAGAGATATATGCAGATGACATTGCCATTGTTGGTTGGCTGGTTTTGGTGGTTGATCCAAGTCAGTCCTCACATGGATCATAATTATCGCCTTAGCGACGTTTTGATACCACCATCATTGCCATTGTAGTAACGTGGAAATTCCTAACAACTCTCAACGACCTCATGAGCGCTATTTTAAAGAATATCTTCAAGGGCGAATGTGCACTGTGTCTGGCCTAGGGAGCAACGCGGAGAAGACAGATACGCTACTCTTCTCGAGGAAGCTCTTCCCACCGTGGAAGCCACCAAAGTTGAACGGCGAAGTATTGACTCTAAAAACCCATACAAAGAGCCTGTGGACTCCAAATTTTTATGGAAGCTCAATGTAGAGGTCAGGGTACAGAAGAGATGTAAAAAGACGCTTGGAAGCACATGTGGTAGTCTATATTGCTCTATGGTATAGTTGTATGGTGGAATGTAGTAACACAAGACGACGTACCGCAGGTCCACTCAAAGAGTCGAAAGGCAAGCGGCCGGATACAATCCTGAATCTACCTCCATAGACCTATTTGCAGGAAGTCTCGCGGCTAGATATGGAGGAAGTTTATTGGCCGCTGTATAATTTACTCTATGGACATAGTTCGACGTTGGATCTAAAATAGCTGAAAGTAGGAGTATATGGGTCTACTTTCCTGTCTATATTATAGTATATTTTTCAGATTCGGGTGTTCGCTGCCAAGAAAGTAACAGAGCTAACCTGTCTGCGATATACTACAAATTTTACAAATAATCGATTATATAGATATTGCGGCTGCAATTAAGGCCTTAATCTCAAATTGCTCATCTTCCAAAAATGTTCTCCAGTGCATGGCTACCATGGATATGCTGTCCTCCATATCTACTGGGTGGCTACATATCTGCTGGGTGCCAGGATACAACGGCTTAGAGGCAAATGAGACAGCAGCCATGGTTCCCAAAAGCGGATTCACTTACCACAAGGTAAGATTAGCTGAATACTGATGCCATGTTAGGAAAGACGATAGTATATCACGTATTTACTGGCACTTCTTTGGAACGATTACACAAATATGATAGGGATACTGGCAGGCCACTGCTTACGGCTGCATACACGAAGAAAATAAAGCTCACCAGCATTGATAGGTGTAGGAAGTGGGCGGAACCAGGCTCCAAGAAAACCTTGGTAGATTTTCTATTTTCTGCTCGTCGATCGTTAGAGTACGCTTAAAAAACTTGATGCTCTCTGGTTTAGGGAACTAGAAGAGTTTTCAACCTTGGAAATACAGCCTCTTCTAAGGCTAGCTAAAAACCCCTCACTCTTGATATCTACTTCCGCGAGTCCTAAATGGAGTCGGGTATCGCTAAGGAGCTAACAGGTCCACTCGAGGCATATTAGGTCAGCCAGTTTAACCTAACCTTGATATTGAAGTTATAGAATTAAAATTAGTACGTACCTCGGTTGTCCTGTGTGTGCCCAAGATAAAAATAATAAGAATCTCAGTTAGAACAACATGCTTTTTTCAAGAAAAGAAATTTTTTCTTAAGTTTAATTTAAGATCTTGGACAGCAGTCTTAGTAAATCGTTTGTAACCCC
This sequence comes from Clusia tigrina, assembly GCA_920105625.2. Classification (NCBI taxonomy): domain Eukaryota; kingdom Metazoa; phylum Arthropoda; class Insecta; order Diptera; family Clusiidae; genus Clusia; species Clusia tigrina. The sequence goes on along the minus strand of OV050033.1, from coordinate 35,392,672 downwards.
GTTGTTTGGGCAAAATCGCATTTAATTACATTGTCCTTATTACTTGCATAACGAGTCGAAAGCTCAATCTGAACGTAAAAGATTTGATTATTACCTGTTTTTAAAGTTCCGACATCCTTTCTTATGTTCTGCACCAAGGATGTGGAACTCATTGCCATTATAAAATGAATTTATGATTATATTACTTGAGGTACTTCGAAATCATCCAATCAATTACTATAGAATTAAAATATTGGGAGCGAGTGTTTGAGAGACGTGCCACTTGCCGCTCTGCTTCGAGCATTCCCGAATTATGACTTTACAATTTGACTTTGCAATTCGCATTATGACTTTACTATTCAAAATTGTGGACAAAAATCCGAAAAGATACGATGCAGAATTCTGGTCCTCCTGCTCCCTTTTACCTTCACTGGTTTTAATAGATCAAATTCAAATGTCTTCGAAATTTTTCATTTAAATATAATTTATGTTTATATTTTTAATATATAAATTTGGGTTCTTTTAACAAATAATTACAATTATTATTAATTTACAACTTAAATTATTTATAAGGAAACATAAAATCTTTGCGAATGTTGGCATTAATTGTAAAATTTTTTAAATTAAATTGAACTAACTATTTACACTTGAAGAAATATCACACTACTTAAGGCTACAATACAAAGAGGAGGCACACACTCTTACTGTACGCATACGAAGTAAGATGTACTAATTCTACGTGGACTTAAAACTAACAATGTATCTCTTCGAGAGCTTAAGTACTGCAAGGGCATAGGACTGTAGTTGTAAAAATGGCAGCGAAGCGGTTAAAATTGATTATAATTTAAAAAATTGCAAACGCATGATGAGAATGCGAATTTGGGATATGGCAAATATGTGCATGAATATGAGGTGGATGTGCATGAAGATGAGGTGGATGTGGATGCTGGTGAAAGTGGTGGCAATGACTGTGCAATTTGGTGTATACGCCTAACAACAATATAAGTTAAATAGCTAAGTTTTGTTCGATACATTCACGTGGTGATGATACAGGTGAAGAGGCGAGCGATTATCTGCAACCGCACGACTCGACCACCATGTTCGGGAAGGTCTTCTGCGTCGCTGTGTTGTTGCTATCCATAAAAACTAATTGCAGCGAAGAGTACTGTTTCGCTGTGCAACAGGGTATCAGCTCTAAGGGCTTGCGTCCATTACCGCGACGCGTAGACAGAACTTTCTGTAAAAGAAAATAAAAAATCAAATTAACGCAACTTGTATAAAAGATTGATTAAAGTCCTTTTACCTGCAAGAAAGTGCTGTGATGCGAGGCCGATTGCGTCACACTCGCTACTGTGTTGCACGCGCCGCGACAAAAATAGGCGTCGTAGCCGCGTGGCTGGATGATCCAATCGCCCCAGCCGATATCATCGAACGATATGTAGAGCTTCTCGCGACAACATTCGGTGACGCCGTCAGTGCAATTAATACTACGTTTCTGGCGAGACTGGCGGCGTCTGTTTTGCGTATCGACCATAATGAACGGCCGGTAATCTTTATCCACCGATATCCATTCGTCCATGGATTCGATGTCGCATGATTCGCACGAGATGTGTATGAGATGGCTGAGGTCATGGTTTCCGAACCAGCGTTTTATGGGCCACTCGATATCGATTTTCATCCACTCATCTGAAATCAACAGAACGATAGTTCGGTTATTAGAATTCCGAGAAACGAATCGATCCAAAAATCCTAACCCATAATTACGTAAACAAATTAGAATACCAGTTAAACAAAATATTGGGGATGTGGTTTTCTTAAATACATTTTTTTTTTGTGGAATAGTGCCTCAGTTGTCAACCACAATGCAGCAACAATGCATACGTATCGCAAAAGCAATTAAATGCTGGACACAGAGACAGTTTGAGGTCAATCTTCTCTAATCGGTGAAAGTCCAAAGGCGGATTGATACCGCCCGGATATTCTCTTCAATTATTTTGCAGGCTGGCTTTTCTTGCTGATTGAGCTCATTTTCAGTCTCAGTTAGTCAGTCGTTGGAGAGCTCTGCTACAGTTCGATAATGCATTTGTGTATGTGTGTGTGTGTATTTTGCCTTTTTAATTAATTATATAAAAAACGCCACATTGAACCCACATACGAGATTATGAGAGAAGCGAATGGAATCAATAAGCAACTAAAAAAATCAATTTCAGCCCTCTCACCTTGCACATCCACCGACTGAATGGCGATCGTCTTGACCAATGGTATATATTTCGAGTCAAATTGTTGTTGTATAACTTCAGAGACCACAATTGTTTGCTGGTCCAATATTGTGTTATTTCGTTGAGATTTGCTTTGCTTATTCTTGAATATCCAGAGCACCGCCTTGTTCACATCGAAGCCATCCGCATCGGCGTCGGTTATTTTAAACGAGAAACACATCGAGGGATCTTTGAAAATACGTTCACATTCCAGTTTTTCTGTGGAATAAAGAGTGCTGCTAATTTAATACACTTTCTTCTGCTTAGAGGTAATTAACTAGGGACTGAGTAAAATGAGGGGGACTTAATACATTTTTGGTAATAATGCGACTTACCTCTTTCAAGGAAAATGAATTTCTTGCTCGTCCTCGCATAGTAATCATCTAATTCTTTATTCTTTGACTGTACGTCTTCCTGATCTATGGTGATGCCATCATAGATGGGTTTTGGCAGCCCGATGGCTGACACCTTAGGCCTTTCCTTAAGACGCAATTTCTCCAGTATCTGCTGCTTTACGAATTCGATGCGCAGACGTGTGAGCTCCTCTTCGCTGATGTGCTCAACCTGCCGACTGCTTTCGCATTTCGGACAGCGCATTGGCACCCCCTCATTGGGATGTTCGTCCTTTCGCACTTCACTGGGATTTGCAACATCTTTTAGATCATCCACGGCGCTATTCTCCAAACCGTTGTTGTCATCCAAGCTGTCCTCGCCCGCAAAGCCCTCATCTTCTAACGAGGCCGATGGCACGTCAGCTGTCAACTGGGCTTTTATTTCCGAATCGCTCAATTCCACTGCCTCATCATTGAACATACCCTCATCGCTGACATCTTGCAGATGCTGCCAGATGCGTGGCATCTTGAGATTGGGCTCCCTGGCTCCCTTCACTCTCTCTCTCGCTCGTTGCTGATACAGGTGCTGCTGGGATGTTTGATGTTGACGCTGGTGCTCGAAATGCCGCTGCAGATGCACGTAGTGTCGCAGTGCTGCCGCCTCCTCAGTCTCCGTCTTGTGGTGACCATGGTGCTGAGCAGGGCGATGTGCCGTTTTGTGATTCGGCTCGTGTGCCTGCGGCAGCTGCATGTGATTCATGTGCTGCCTGACATAATAAGCGATATTGTCAACTTCGCCGCTTGGTAGGGATTTCACATGGAGGCGGCTGTAGATACTGTTGTTCTCCAAAGCAATGAAGGTCAGCAGCACGACTGTCATTATATATTTGGCCATATTTGTTGTATTGTGGATTTCGTGGGATATATTTAGCAAACAATTTTTAATTTTAATTTAATATGTTTAATTAATTAGTGACACTTCAGTTAGTGTGTGTCTGTATATTTCTCGGAGTCTATCTTTTGGGTAACATTAAAAATCCCACTTTTGTCCGTTGATTTTCACAAATCATAGAGTTGAAAAAAGGTCACTTTTAGATTTTTTATGCAATTTGTTTTATTGTTCTAACACTTCACTTTACTGCATAAGTTCACTTTCGTTTTTTTAATAATTTGTTTTGAGTAAGAGTGTGATGAATTTCGTGTGGGTAGGTCCACCATGTATTGTTTATGCTGAAAGTAAATTTAAGCAAATAAATAAATAAGTAAATTATTCAAATCAATTTATAATAAATTTTTATTATTCAATTATAATAACTTTCCCCATAGTTTTGTTACTCAATATAAGAGTAGAGAGTTATAATTTGGGTTTGCTGCAGAAGCTGTTTTCTTCCCCTTTCAGATTTCTTCTTACGCAAATTGAGATTGCTTGAATTTCAGCCTGGAAGACGCTAGGCCCCCTGCCCTTTGGTTCTGAGATTCCGGTATTTGGTCCAGAGACCGACTCCGGTGTTGGTTTTTGAACCGTCTTTGAACCATTCTAAACTTCTAGGGTCGATTCAAGGTCCTCCTATGTGCCATTCATCACTGACTGAGATAATAATCTCAAAGTTGCGATCAAACTGTCGTTTGGGGATCATAGAATCCGTTATTGAGCAGATTATGCTTTGATCTTTGATCTTTTTTTTTAAATAGTGAAATGACCATAGTCATGAGGCTGAGATTTTCATATTCAATGCTGTTCCAATTATTCTATGAAAACATATGAAATTCTGGTTAAAAAAAATCCAAAAGAACTACACACAAATCATAAATAATTGTTTCTTGAATAATATGTACGCAACGTACTAGTTATTGTAAAGATATTGTGCGAAGAGATAACGTTATATCTTCACACATTAGGTAACTAAACTGCCTTCAGAACTTGCAATTTGGAACAAAATCTATTGTCATATCATCATATCTCCAGAGCAGACGGGAATATCACCGTATGAACACCAAGTAAAATACGAAGAGATTTTATCGAAAAGGCCTCAAGTGGCTGCCAAGGGCAGGAACACTTGGCCAGAAGACGCACTTAGGCCATACATAGATCCATTGTGCTGAAAGGGCTTTACTTTATATAAATAACCACACCAAAATTATAATCCTGAAAAGTTTATCCTGAAGAGTGTGCACTTAGAAAAATTCACGGACTTATGAATACACCAGTGGCTTCAGAATAAATTGTCAGACAGACATTATTTGTCCCAATCTGGGTACAAGCGGAGTAGGGAGAGTAGGGAGTATTCTAAGGAGCATGCTAAAGAGCATATTCTAAGGAGCAGTTCCAATCGCGTCCAACTGTGAAGGATGATGACGAAGATTCATTGTAGGTAGTTCTTACAATCTTTGGGACACTCAACACTAACACTGTCGCACTTATAGAAATCACGCTGATTCGTTTTTGTATTACGAATTCTTTACTTGAATTAATTCAGCTTCATTTGCTTTTCGTCGCATTTGAATTAAATTGTTGCGCACAATTTTTGAGTGTGATCAAACAAATGAAGCGTGCACACTAATTACTACACTGGCACTATTCACTTAATTGCCGCTCTTATCACAATTCGTTTTATATGCCCCGCAAAGTGGAGGAAGGGTAGTGCTGAATTTTTGTTTTGTGTTTTACTATTTGAACAAGCTTATAAATGAAAAGGAATACGTACTCCTTGAGAGAAATTTAATTGTCTCTGTTGCAATTTTACAATTTAAGCGGAGAGTAATTAAGTTTACGACCTGACGCCACCAGAAACGATTTGTTGGCTCACGCGACCCGTTTAAATACAAAATCAAGCTATCACCTCAGCAGGCGGTTGGTGAATGAATGAAGTGCCACTTGGTAGTCTTAGACAATTTATTTGCGGCCAGACACAGGTACGCCACACAAGTGAGACTGTTTCATGCGAAGACCCACTTGCTGACGGCGCAACAGACCGCGCGAAACGTCTGCGGACTGAGCTGGGCTGGGCTGGGCCGGTCTCTCAGTCAGTCGGTTTGCAATGAAATTGTGAATAGAATTGCATCAGCTAAAACGGTGGCAATCGACGAGCGTCGACCAATGGCGAGAGTGTTCTATGGTGCAACGAAAACGCCAACCATGCAGCGTCTGCAAAAATATTCGCGTTCTTGGTGTAGGTTACGATATGCATGCAATGCTGGGAATGGTAAATTGGGAATTGCGAATTGTGGCCGGCACGTTTCTTGTGTTTGATAACAATCTCAGAACTATTCGGTGATTGCTCACTGCTTTCATAATTACTCAGCGAATTGAAGCTGATAATGGGGTCAACACTTTACCACTGGTTCTTTATCACTGGTGCGGAATTTGCTGAGTTGTAATGCTGGTTGGCAGCGTCCCCATGGGGTGCTACGAATGCTATAAAATCGATTGATGCTTCGTACCTCGATCTATCAATCAAGCAGCCGATCGCTCAGTCGGTCGGGCTATCAATCAGTTTGTCGACTGCGCGGATTGCTTTATTAATAAGGGTACTAAATGCTATTCATAGTGCTGACTGACATGACGTCGGCATTATTGAACTTTTTATTGCGATTTTTCCGCGAAGCTACTTCGTTGGACAACAATTACATGATAACCCTTAAGCGCGCTCTACAGTAGGTGGGGGTATCAATGATGTTAACATTTTCAGTTGATTCCCAGTGCTTCATAAATTCCTATGAATTTCACTGCTGGCGGTGCTCCCCCGATTACTAACCTGCCATATTGTAAAATTTTTAACTTATTAATTTAACTTTTAATTTTTACTGATTTTCTGCAAAATTTGTTGAATCCGCAACTATTCCGCTGTGACTGTGCAGAATTCAACAAATGTCACCATGAATCAGTTAAAAATTGTATATTGTATAAAATCAGAACTTTTCATTGATTAATGAGACATTTCATTATCTCTGCACGTAGAATGAATCTGCCCCAGTTGTCACTACACGTCGCTCTTATCTGTGACTAAGCAAATTCATTTCCGTTTATTTATCATACACGCACCAAAAAGGTGACACGGCTATATTAGATCATGAATTTATACAAATCTGAGACAGACCCCATTTTTTCCGGGGGTATATACGAATAATCTTAACAAGAGATTTATATTCATTTTGAAACTTAACCTTTTTCTACATTTTGTCTCAAATTCAATTGACCTCCGTGGATAGTGGTGAGCATGCTAGTCTCACAGTCGTGGGGTTGTGGGTTCTAATCTCCTACCCAGGAGAATCTAAATCTTTTCCACTTCGTGTCGAAAGTCTTAGTTTACCTCAAACCCTTGCTTACATAATTAATTATAGTGGTAGGTTTAAAAATAATAAGCAATTGAATATTTAATGAAAAGAGAATAGCAATTATGTGAGGGTTTTACATAGGCATTCTTCACCCGCATTGCCAATCTTAAAGCTATACAGGAAGTTTCTACTAAAAACGAATTAATTGAAACAGGATTGGATGGAAATACTGCTTGATAATCAAAGACAAGTGTATTTTAGTTGATCACACTTTGCAAAAAAATGTATCACAAAAGTTTACAGAGAGTACTTTGGGAGTTGTTTGTACAACGGCTTTCGACTTGAATGAAGAATTCGAAAGATTTCGATACCACGACTGTTAGAATACAAAGAGTTCGATGACTGAACAAATTTTTTGTGATATACACCAAATCTGGTTAGATTGGAACCATGTTAAGATGAACGCTATATAATTCGATGAGGGACAATATATTTCTTTAAAAGTTTTTTTTACAAAACTTGTGCAGAACATATATTATAACTAACTAAGCCTATAAAATGTCCTGTAAATGAATAATTAACAACACTATCGAAGAAGAATTAGATGTATTTTTGCAAGTCCAGTATATATGGCCCCAAATCATCAAGAAGTGTGTGATTTTTGCAGTTTTCAATGATGGTTGGTATGAATGGAATCTCAGCAAACCAACTACTGTCAATTAGATGAGTGAGAACGGCAATTCTCGACCAATAGTGTATTCGCAGCTGCCAACTCCAGTCAGTAGCAGACGGCCGCTTTTGTAGTCAGTTAGTTGCTTGCTGTTCCTTATCTTGTATTGCATCAGACTGAGCTACTCATCTGCCGTAACATTTCGCGCATGTCTCACAGACTATTTCTCTCAACTTAAGCTGTCCGGTTCTTTTTAATCTGATGTGTATTAGGCGTTCATTTTCATCGCCCCTCTGTATGGTGACCTACCTCTGTGTTGGGTGAAACCACGCACTCACTAAATTGGTAAAGCGTTATTATCATAGAAATATTCGGAAGGACTGTTGGTAGTGTGGCCAAACATATTTAAAGACAAGTGAATTCTACGATTTGCACAAAGCATCTCCCAACTGCCAGTTGTGATGCTACAAAGAGAACACTTTTGTATACTCTTATTTCAGACCATCCTGCATAATAGATGCGAGGATTGTAATTATAGTTTGTTTCTATAAATCTAAAAAAAAACGTTATTAAATTGTTAACAGATGCCGACAAAATATGGACTGAAATTATACAATGACCCCCCACAAAACTGGCAAAACTGTTTCATAGACTATTGAAAAGTCGTAAGAGAAATTCCTTATACAGATAGATATGTGCAGAATTTAGTTCGAGACCCCAAAACCTTTCTGGTTTTAGGGTGCGGTTAAAGCGACTCCTCTGTATTTCAAAAGATCACTTTTAATATTACGAGACAACATAAAACGAATGTTTGTATCAGCACAGCCCAGTTTCTCTTCTTGCAGTTGTCACATTACCCTCTAATTGTTGTTTAAACAAATTCCAAATGGAAAGTGCATTCACCCTTATACCCCGTCAAGCGTCAAGTTCAATGAGAAACCCAATTGCAATTAAGGCTGCCTTGGCTTCGTGAAGTAAGGCACACAAACGTATAACAAGCTGCATTTGCAGCATTCGCGAGCAGATAAGCTAATTACCAAATTTTTTTGTATTTTTCTTGTTTATACTAATTAATATTATCACTTTAAGGTTAATTGAAATGTTAAGCACACATACCAAGCATCGATAGAGAATAAAGTCCCATGTACTCGTACGAGTATCACACAAAACTGCAGAGCTTTTGCATGATCAGAATGGAGATGTGGGAGGCGCTGGGGCCATGGTACATACTTAGGTAGAAATGGAGAATTGGCAATCTAGTCGGTGAGATGACTTGTTTAGAGAGGTATGATGCCACGTAGTTGCTGAGACAACTGCAGTAGCCGCCCACTGTAGCCTAACAGTTCATCTTTGGACTGTTGTGCGACATACATTCATACAGACATACACACATATGTGCCCGTATACGACATATGTACAGATGTATGCGCAATTTTCACCAGAGCGGTCAATTGGGGCTGTGATTGTTGTCAGCTGACTAGCGCGCTGGTTGCTCGGGCATCTGAGACGTATCAGGGTATCACGCACAAAAGGCGTGCTATATGAGCGAAATACTCAACCGAATTTTCTGTTTCTGGGTAGCTTCCTAAGAACGCATAAGGCGGCCAGGCGAGGCGACACAATTAGACCGCTGGTGGCGCGCAGGGCCACGCGTAAAGTGTTCAATGTGAATTGTTAGCTTCTTAAAATAGACTTACTTGGTTGACTTATGTGTAAATTTTATTCCTAAAATTCAGTCAGCTCTTTCAAACTCCATTCAATGCGAAATTGTTGCAAGTTGTGTTGGCGTGGGTTTTTTGCACAAGTTTCGCTGAATTCTCCGCAAGATTATTTTTTAATCTGTTGCAATGACAGCTTCTTTCGATTATGGCGCGCACTTTAACTTTATCAATTTTTGTTTATTTATTTAGTATTTTATTTAATTTGTTTTCTCAAATATTCATTACCACAAATTTAGTCTGAATTGCTGAGTAATTTATGCATTTAAATGTGTATTTTTGCATCTTTCGAATTTATGCGGTTATATTTTGAATTTTGAAAATCTCTTTTTCACTAATATATATTCTTTTTAATGATGCCACTTTTTGACGTAGTATGAGAGGTATTTCTTAACGTTACGATTTGTTCACGTCCAAACTCCGAGATCTCCCGCAAATGAATAATCTTTTGTGGGTTCCCACTTCGAACAACGACTGTTTGCGCTGGTGAAATGAAAATTGGCGTTGTGATTGGTTCTCGTGCGATTTAATCTGACAGTGCCCCTCGGCTTTCGTTTGTGTTCAAGAGCCGTGTCGAGTGAGAGTGCCGGCACGGAGCCGCTAATGAGGTGGGTGATTATGATGTTTTTACGCAATCCACTGACTGATAAGGAACTGCGTGCCTTAATAGCAGATATAAACAATTGGGACTGGTGCAATAGTTGGCCATAACATTGCATGAAAGGAAACTGGATACTACTAGTTCAAGACACTTCAAAAATAGTGAAAAAAATTGCAATAATTTATTAGCTTCATTTGCAAAAAGAAGAAAAATGATCGCCACTTGCGCTCGTTCCTGTTCTCCGCTGGATCCCATTGAGCTGAGATAAGCATATGAATAGACATTTGATTGGTGGTCCACATTTTCGAAAATTCACGACTGGCATACGTATATGTATGTATTTAGGTATGTTGTGTAGTCGTACCTCCCTATGAGTATCGCACAGATGATTTAATTCTCAATTACTGTATTATCTTCACCGATACTTCTACACCTGCCTTGACAGATTATACTTATCCTTATCTCAGATGAAGTGCTCGAATGCTTACGAATACCATGAGTCTTAAATCCAAAGTCCATATTGGGTATTTGTGTTTGTTTATGATTAATATTAACTATTGATTTAATTGAATATCTAATCGAATGAACTAAATTTTATAGTAGCAAAAGCTCCTAACTTTCAATTGAGTAACATAGCGACTCACTTTTCTTTCAAGAAAATTGCGTTTTAAAACAATGTTGTCGGTAAGGCTTGATATACAAGGCTAATAATTTATATAAATATAGATATTATTATCGGAAAACCTTATAGAATCGTAATCAATGGCAGTGTTGAACATAATGCGCTGAAGAGCGATGCCCATCAACGGATGTGTCCAGTTAAAGCAAATGAATTTCTAACAGAGGCGCAAAGTAGCGTGTTGGATGCAATAAAAAATCACATAGGATATTTGTTGCGATGGGAGTAAGAGGAGTGGAAATCGATATTGCTTCCACTGTTGAATAATGTATATTTTTGGTAAATATAACGAAGTAGTTTTATTCCCACTGTTGACCAGGTCGTATGAGTGACATGAAATATGCCCACCAGACCCTTCGGAAAGCAGATATTTGTACATTTGGAGCAGATCCGATGCCTGTGGCTAATAAAAATAAGTCTTTCTAAAAAGTTGGGTTTAGACTGTCTAATTATACTCACTTTCAGTCAATTTAAAATGTTTTTCCATGCCTCTAAATATTTTGAATTTAGTTGAAACATTTGAATTTCGTTGAGGCATTAGACACCAATTAACCGCACCATACACACCACAGGAGAACGCGGCCGAACGCGGTCGAACGCACCAATTGCACGGTGAAAACTATGATCCCCCAGTTTACGGGCAAACAGCAACAGAAGTGGGATAACTCTAGCTATCAACTCCAGTGTTCCGGAAACAACAGGCTACAGTCCCGCTTTCCTAGTACAGAGCCGTGAGCCGCGCTTACCGAAGGCGCTGCATGATGAGACCACGATAGGTACTGGACAACAGCAGCAAACACCCAATGATCGAGTTGGTCAACTAAAGGAAGCATACCAATTGGTGAGGTCTAACCTGAAACGAGCAGCACAGGATCAACGGAGATATTACAATCTTAGACGCAGACCATGGAAGCCGGATGTGGGCCAATTGGTATTAGCAAAGCAACACCATTTGTCAAAGCTACAGACAACTTCACCTCCACGCTAGCCCTACGTTACGACGAACCGTTTAAAGTGGAGAGCTTCATTTCACCGGTAATCGTTAAGCTGTCACAATAGGGGATTGGATTAAGCTATGGAGCTACCTGAGATTGCGGTTTATCGTATGGAGAAATTTGGAAAATATTGACAGAATATTTGGGGATGTCAAAGCTCTTCGCTCGTGTGGTGCCCGATTTACTCACCTTGAACCAAAAATGAATTTGCAAGAAAACTTCCCAGATTTGTTGAGCCGTTTAAGTAAAATGGCATGAACTTTGGCACAGATTCAGTACTGTGGATGGAATTTGGATATACTACTACACTCTTAAAACAAAGAAACAATCAAAAAACAGTGAACTGAGAAAGTTTCTTCAAAGACCATACACTCGACCGGAAAAATCATGGACAGAGGTTTTTGGGACAGCAAAGCTGCATTACTAATATATGCTAACGATGACTGGAGCAGGAAGTTTTATTAGACAATATGAAGACAGAAATCACCAAATACTTGTCCATTTGCATAGAAAGTGTTGTTTTGTCAAAATCCGGCTTACATTTCGGCAGTAGCCACGGGTAAGATTCAAGAATTGTATTTCGCATTGATTAAACACGCTCCTTATTTACCAGGTTGAATCACAAGTGACTATTTTATGTGTCCAAAGGTGACTCTGAGGAACAAAATTTTCGTCAAATGAGGAGGTCATATCAGCTATCAAGTTTTGTGGAGTCTGAATGCAAAACATTATTTGGATGACTTAAACAAGTTGGAGAGACGCTGGAAAAAGTGTCTAGATGGAAGATTATGTATTTAATTTTTTTCATTTTTTTTTTTGTCTTATACTCAAGATATACTAAGCCTCGCACATATGTTCGGTCACATAGTATATCTTCTAATGAACTTCATTCACCTGTTTTTGCTATTATTCAATTATAACTAGCAACAATATGCTTTCTTTCATTTCTGATGAAATTATTTCGTTAATTCACATTCAACGGATGGTTCTCAGACAATTTCTTCGTATCAAATTTAACCCTAATAGTGACCCACATCACAGATCAAGTACCAAATTGATAACACCCACAAGTTCCGAAAATAAACAACCGCTAAGTCACAAGAACCTCAACAACAATCCAATAAAAACACTCCTTGTTTACTTAATAAGTTATCTCTTTCAAATGAATGATTAAGCGCGTTTCCAAATAAAAATTCGATCAACAAAAATTCGAATGAAAGCTTTGTGTTTTTCTGCAGTCCCGGTTGGTGGCCGACTCGTCACGTCGCCGATAGGTACACTACCTCACGCGCTATCCACCAAATCAAACTCCACAGACACAAGAACACAAGTCATGTGGGTTAAGCGGTTAAATCGCGCAAACTCGAATGGTCTCTCAGTGTCAGTCAACGAGTTCCGAGCGATCAATCAGAGTATATCATTCATAAGACAAAACTATTCGCTAATTGTGCGCGGTTGTTGGCGGCCGTGTTTATACGGCTGCGGATTGCCACCTCGCGGCGTTTGTTGTGTGTTGCGGCTATTTTTATATTCGCTAATAAGAATGAATAATAAGAATAATAAATGAAGCTCACTATAAGCAAAGAGAGCGCGTGGCTCTGGCGATTTGTCTGCTGCTACGCGGACTCAGGCTGTTCTGGGGTCCAAAGTGCGCCTGCGAGTCATGCGTGAGACGAATGAAACACATTTGCTCAATTAACTGCATCTGGAATTTCTCAATTAACCCAACGTCACAGTTGGGACCGCTCCGCCAAGCAATGAATATGCACCAAATTGCAGCACATGTGAACATGGATGTGCGTACTACTCCCATATGACGATGCTGCTATGATGTATGTATGTATGTATATATGATTTTCTGGGTCTCTGACCTTTTGGGTCTGTACACATTTCAATTTTCGCTGTACCGCTAACTGCATAGATTCACAAGTTTTTCAAGTGAAAACAATCGATTCCAACTGGGAATTCCCAAACTTTTGCAAAGCTCTACCAACGATCGCAGCTCCTCATTTAACCTGTTAAGGATATTGGTTTTTGAAATCGTTACTATTATAAGACGTCACATGATAGAAGAACCTTGCTTTATTTGAGATATAATATAATATAAATATATAAATTAGTTGAAAATTCTTCCAATATCTCTAGGACCTTTAGAAAGTTGTTACCGCGCGAAAAATTTCCCAGCAGCCTTAAACACAAATGCTATTTGTGGAAATTGGACTGGATATGTTGGCTGCATTTCCGCCAGACAGGCCAAATAGTATCCTTTGTATCACTATTTTATACTCTTGTTTTTCTTGATGTTTAGGTAATTAGATGATGGGTACTTGCAATAGAAACTCTCGAATACAAATGCATCGGAAAGAAATTTACACATTCTCTCAAGTATGTTAAGTAGGTATTATGTAAAAATGCCAATACCAAGACTCCTTTTATACTCCCAAGGGGAGATCTCCCAAAATGTTTTCTATGATGTGCTCAATGCTTTGACTGGTTAGCAATTTCAGGAGTTTCTTCATTGTAGTGGTAGAGTTTTGGTAGTAGATAACAATATATATTGATGCAAATTAAGACAACATTTGTCTCTAAATCTGCATGTCTCAATAAACCTGCTTGATAATTACTCATTTCCCAAACCCAATAATTCTAAAATCAACAGGGGTTCAGGGGTCAGGGTTACATATACACCTCTAGTTCAGCTATACTATTCTATCTTACACCATACATTAAATTATGACTGCAAGGGGTGGGGGAATGAGTACTACCTACTGAGGCCTTCAACTCGAAGAGAAAGGACTTTTTAGAAAGAAGCATCTTTGAGACCAAGCCCGGTGCATACTTACCATTAAGGCGCGTACAGACACATAATGCAATGCAAACTGCAATACGTGTGTTTAGTGAAATTGAGAGAGAATAAGAGTGTGTGAGTCACACGGACAATGCAGTATGAAATAACAAAACTGCTTTGATATTTTTCGATGAACATACTGCAGTCGATGAAGTCGTGAACTCATTTTTTGCTTGTTATTTTGCCGCTTTCTGTCAATTTGTTCATTTTTTTTCCTTTCAATGCTAATGCCAAAACGACGGCAATTAATTTTCGTCTTCGCGCACGCATGATGTTCACACTAGCACGATGCAATGCAGAATGATGCATAATGAGTGTGTACGCAACTCGTCAATCACACACGTACACGAGTGTTCATCGGCAGTTTGCAGTGCATGATGTATCTGTACGCACCTTTATGAATTAAAACATGAAACCAAGGAGCATACATATTTATATAGAGCTCGCATGATGAACAAAGGTATTGTTGGAAAAATTTACATATTGCATCTCGCTTCCCCTTGCCGCTCACCGATTTTTGTCAAATCGCCTTCACTTCCATTTCACAATATTTTGAGTGATTCACTCTCTATGTTTCTATACTCTTTGATGAAACATTAAAGTACTTTACTACTGCTCTTTGAAGATTATATTTACTCTTGTTCTCCATACAAATTGTAAAAAACGCATGGAGCAGTATTCATGCTTGACCAAGATGGCCGTAGATAATTGTATGTCTTACTTGATATATTCTAGGATTTGCTCTTGATTTGAATAAAACTTGCTGCCAATTGAGTCTTAAATTGACTCGTGATATCTGAGTCATCCATATTCTATACCCATTATATAACTAGAACGCCTTGTTTCGCAAGTCGTTTGACTTTTTCCAGAAAATAATACATGAAAATATATTCAACTAAAATGTTACATATTCATTTGAATACTTTGATTTAATATTTAAGTGAATACTTTATTTCAATTTTTCCATTTACAAAATTTCGCTACAAACATTCCTGAACCCCCACAACTTTCCTGAAGTGCAATTACGAACTGAATCCTACACGATTATGGTGTTAGGAATTTTACCATTTCTGAGAAACTTTTACTTTTGGAACTTCTTGGAGAGGGTACATTGCTCAAATGTGTTCCGCAACTCCAAGACAAATCTGAAATTGATAAATTTTTACCCCTTGTCCGAAAACGAAGTAAAACTTATTGTGAAGAAATTTGCCCTATCCTCCGGGTTTGAGACACATCTAAAATGTTCACCTACTGTTCATTGTTTATATTCAATTCTCTACTTTGCAATGTGCGATTAAAATTGACTGATAATGGACAATTGTGGCTACTGGGTTGAAACGCCTTGGCCACCATTCACAGTGGCCTATCTAACAAAAGCAACCCCCAATCAGTCATAGAAAAAGAACATCAACCTAAATTGCGACCAGCAGCACAAAGTATACATATGCAACAATCTTCGTAGTGGCTAAGAATTGGAACCATTGCACCCAATGCCCTAACATGCTAGCACAATATAATCTAATCGCTGATCGGTACTAATACATACCCTCTCTATGGGCGTAATTAATGTCTGAGATCGCAAGCGCCTTAATCACTCGCTCCAAATCAAGTGGTTTATTATACATTGAAGCAGTGCTAATGAGGCAATCCTCTCGTTGATGCGAGAACCGAATCTGGACTTTGTTCTAAGGTAGTTGAAGTTGTCGTATGTGTGTGCCATGAAGCTATCGATCAAACGTGCTTGACTTGACGCAATCAACTAAATAAATCGACACAGTTCGCTCTTGACTGCGGAACGAGTTTTTATGGGGGTAAAGCGAATTTTGATAACTTCACGCGGCATCTGCATGCAAGCCCACTCTTCAATTGAGCATGTTTTTACCAATTAATGGCACTATTTCGATCCGCTGGGTCCAAGTAATTTATTTGAATATTTTTTTCTCAATTTATGTTCCTTATTGTTGTGCATGACTATCTGGGCAACTAACAACGTAAGTTCAATGAAACTTGATAAATTACAAACAACATAAGTCCAATAAATCTAAATAAATTACAATCAAATTGTTTTTGAGAATTTCTTTTATATTCACAGCAGAAGCAAGGATACTACAAAATAGAAAGCTTTTTCTCTTTACCAGTTTGATTTATATATCATATTTGACAACTTTGAATAGACGCTTGGAAAGCAATCTTTGGTGCAAGACTTGAAAACATTAATTGCAGTTGCTTCGCATAAAAACTATCAATGAATTTCAATTTCTTAAATACTAATCATGTAAAAATATTAGATAATTATAATGTGGGTATATCTGTCGCTTATTTAAGATTTCATTTGGTTTCTTTCACATTCAGCTTGGGTTAATAATCAAACAATTTGTTTCTTAGTTAACAACACACGTTTGGATAATAAAGTAACTAGCTGCCCAGGAAAGTTAAAAAAATTGGAATAACTGCATGGATTTCAATTCTTTAGTAATTAATAATGTAGCGGCGTGTTTTCAAAAAGTTTCAAAATGGGCCTTGAACAGGCCTAAGTGAGTCCAAAGACAGCCATTCAACCTACATCAGTTTCGGTAGTAGCCGTGGGCTAGTTTCGTCCACATTAAATTTAGGATACTAATCTCCATACATATTATTTTCCGCTTTTCTCCAGCATCGAGAATTTACCCTTTCGTAACTCTGACACGATTCTGTGTTGTCTGAGGCTTTCGTCCACTTGGAATCGCAACTTTTCCGGGTTTGTGTACAGTGAGAAATTTATTTCGGGCATATCGTATAACGAAAGTAGGTAATTGATGCGTACTCGTTCATTCGATATATCGCTAAACAGTCTAGATGTTTTTTCCGAGTCAAGGAAGCATTCAAAAGCAGACTCTATTTCAGTTAGATCTGATGCCAAGATGTTAGGCGTAGTGCTGCATGGGTCTGTTATTTGCTGTTCTGCAGCGGACCTAAGTTCCTCATCTTTGTCCTCTGTTTCCTTTCGGTTATTCACTCCAACAGTCTCGAATTGCATTTCTGAAGACAATGGTTGATGTGTGCTCTTACGACGGTTCCGTATACGAGCCTTACGGAGTGGAGCAGCAACTGCCTCTCGTAACGTTTCTGCTGTTATTTCCGATCCTTCAAATTTTTGATGAGCAGGTACGGAGTCTTTGTTCACTGACTGGTACATACTGTTGCACCGATTTCGTAGGCGCATCTTGGTTAAGGGCGGCACAATCACAGTGCTTGGAGCTCTCTTCGGCGCAGTTTCTACTTCAGCAGGTTCTCCTTGATCAACTTCTTCATCCCGCGAAAGTAAAGCAGCCGGATGGCTCGCTGGCCGGGGTTGATATACGCTGTAACTACGATTTCGCAATAGGGACTTCTTTCCGTGGCCGGCACCGCCAACGATTTTTGGTTTAGATGACAATAGTTTAGAATAGGGTCCATTTCCAAGACTTTCTCCACAGTCTCCAGGAGGACGCATTCCAGCCTCATCTTCGTCCGAATCAAGAATTTCAATTACTCTGTGCATTTGTATTACGAAGAACCACAAACAGATATTTAATTAAATACAATTTCCTTGTATACACAACATATCAAATACTCGTGTATCTCCTTGATAATGTTTGCAGCGCCACCTGCATTTGACATTGTATAATCTTACTATTCAGAGTTGATTTTTTTGCAATCGAGTTCATTTAAAATTGTGGGGCACTTAAAGCCCGTTTAGTCCTGAGGAATCAAACGTAACGTAACAAAACAAAAATTCCTAAGCGACCAACTGCTTGCAAACTGTATGTATGTTAATGTGAGCGATTAGTCTCTTACGGACAAAACCTACATTTACGAACTACGACAAAAGTTTCTGCACATTTCTGAATTTTCGGTCGGGATACGTAAATGTTCGGAAGACATTTGACACTTTTTAAAGCTTTTTACTACTTCGTTCTGAAACACTATAAACAGTCGAGTAGAGAATATATATGTATATATATATGATATATGTATATATATATATATATATATATATATATATATATATATATATATATATATATATATATATATATATATATATATATATATATATATATATATATATATATATATATATATATATATATATATATATATATATATATATATATATATATATATATATATATATATATATATATATATATATATATATTATACATGTTAAAAGCGCAACCACTAGTTTTTCATTTTTAACACAATTTCTCCTTACTCTCATATCTTTTCACTTTATTCATTTATAAAAGAAAATTCGAGAGGCGACAAGACAGACGCTCTTCTTCTTTTTCTTCACGTCAAGACAAATCGCTACACACGAAGTTTTTGTAACGACACGGATGTTTTGTTTCGTTTTGTTTGTTTCGTCAAGACTAACTGGACCTTTACTTATCTTTTTGATATCAATATACTGCCTCCTAACAATCATTAGTCACAAATTCACATTTCGTATTCGAAACTAATTTTGGATAATTTTATTAAAGAAATATAGTACACTAGAGCTAAAGAGGCTTTAGCAGTTTGTGATCAATTGTTAGCCTTAGAGAAGATAAATTATAAACTTTGTTGCGGTTCTGTATCTGAAAGGAAAGCAGAAAAAGGCAGTTCAAGTTGTGATACTGGCATGAAATGAACAGCTGAGAATGGAAGTCAGATGTCCAACTGAATGCCGGCATAGGAGAATAGCACCAATTTCGAGATACAGAGGGCGTAAAAGAAAGAGGTAATGAAGAGGATGGAAGGATGTTGTGGCCGGCCTTGACCGCTGAAACGGGGTTATGAAGTTTGAAAGATAACGGGAGAGAAAAAAAGGATTTAAGGTGATGGTGAGGATTTAAAGTTGAATTTGTGAGTTGTCGGTTTTGTCGTCGTAGCGGACGTTAATTTCCTTCGTATAAATTAAGTGCCGGATATAAACGTTAAAGTTTTGAAGAGGTGCGGTTTTATAAAAATATTTGAAAACGGTCAATTTGGCCATTTGATTTACCCTGGAAAGAAAATAAAAAATGTTCAGGAGGAAAAGAAGAAGGTGTTTCCTGCCCGTCCTATCTGGAGAAAGATAAATAAAGCTAAGTAATATTGTTATATATATACGAGTAGATCCCCTGTGGTATTATTTGATCGCAAGAAGTGTTCGTTTTCTAATTCACAAGAAGGAAAATTTTAAAATCAATTTAGATATAAATTACAAGTAATATTAGCAAATTCCGTAAAAATATTGAAATTAGCGAATTAGTCAGTTATTTAGCCATAATGTCAAAAATTACTAAAAGAACAGTTGTCAAAATCTAAAGGAGACAAAACAATTTACTACATTGGCAAGGTTGCATTTTAATAACTACCATGGCCAAAATAACCTCACTCATAATTACATATGACTGCGGTAACTGGAAAAGTGGAGTAACGTACAAAATTATTAAATTATGGTTCAAACGTTATGATTTTATTACCACAGTTATGTTAGTTTATAAGCAATAAGTAAAAGTCATTTCGTGACGTGGGCTTTCCGAATACTCAAAAGTCAAGGAGAAGAGTGCAAGGTGGATTCCAAAGTAAACAGGCAAAACCGGTTTATTTTATGCAAAATAGTTCCCTTCTGACTCAATACAGCAAATTGCACGGTCTGAAAGCACGATGGCCCCACTAGATATGTATATTTATTTTTGAAATGTCCTGTTTTGTTTGGAACGCACCTTGAAGAACTGAAATTACAACTACCATTTCCAGAATAACAACAAAAAGAACCACCAAAAGCTACCGGAAGTTGCACAGTGAAGTTGACAGACTGATCTTTGATGAATTCAAGCACGGTTTTGATGGATAATCACGGATTTCAGCTGGCTAACAAGTTGGTCATAATTCCTTCTGAATTTGCATCAGTTCCTCGTCTAGTTAAGACATTCTCAACTGTATGTTTTCTGGTTCAATGATTTTCTGCTTCCATTCTTCTCTGTGAATAAAAACAACGTGGCTACTTTTTATAATCATAAATGAGTATATTTAATTCAATTCACCGTTTGCTAACCCTGTATTTTTTCAGTTGATCTGTTGTACAACGTCCTATGGAGTATTTGTGTATGTTAAATTCGCGTGTTATTTGATCCCAGCAATCTGAAAATTCGTATTCTCTTAATTTTCGTTCGCGAAGTGGTTCAAAAATTATTAATGGCTGGATTGCCTGCCCTCCAAGCCTTACAATCGTCACATATGCCCCGGTGACTCTCTGAGCACTACCGTCTGCCATAAGCGCTCTGGTATTGGCTTTCCTAATTTGCCGGTGGAAGCGTGTACCCTGCATGCTAACTTTCTGCTCACAAAACTGGGTGTTTCTCCTGTGTCCAATGATGCGATGATTATCTCTGTGTCAATAGAAGCGTTAGCGTATATTCGTTGCTCGACACAGTGCAATCCGGTTTTCCCTGATGAAGTCTGCTGTCGCTGCTTTGAGCCCAGCTGCGTTTCTGACGGTAAGCTTCGGTTGGGTGGTGCTCTTTGTTTGCAGGGGATGTAATTAAAACGTATGCACGCCTTTATATCCCTTTAAGCCAAGGGATCGTCACAACCTGTAGCTTCTGCAATATGACCGGGTTGATTCCATCCAGGTCTGGCGATTTATAAGGCAAAAAACAAGCAATTGAGTATTTTGTCTTTTCGTCCGTAAATATCGAGTCGCAAACCGGTGGCATTCCTTATCCGTTGCGGCAATTGAAATACATCCGCGGTATCTTTGCAGTCTCGGAAGTGTGTTTGTAGTAGGAAATTAAGTGTCTCGGAAGATGCTTCCGTCCATGCACCATTAGCCTTTTAAGGAAAAGAGGGGATGGTACGTTCCTTGGACAGTATCTTGCTGAGTCTTGCGGAAGTTGAGGTTGCCTTGATTGAGTCACAAAATTCCCTCTAGCCATTGTTCTTGGCTTCTCTTTGTACGGCACCCAGTTTGAATCCCTATAACAGTGGTTGAAGTGTTTCCTGGTTCTCTTTCTGAGATCCGATAATTTCTTTCCACCATGGTGGAAGGGTTTTTCTACTCCTGACGGTACGAGCTCACTTTTTAGCCATATTAAAGGATTTCTCAAGATTCCTCACTTTTTTTTCTATCGCAACAGTAGATTCTATTTTTACTGCCTCAGAATTCTTAATTTTGTTCCAGCTACCCTTGTAAGAATATCGCACTTTATTCGCCTGGTGTTTCTGAAAGGAATGGCCACAGAGTTCATTCTACAAATGTGTGCTCCGTTTCTTTAGTTTTGGTGTAGAAAAATAAAGTTCCCATTTTCTGTTGGGGCACTTTAATTCCATCGTGTCTAACATCAATTAATAAAGTCAAAGTTTCTTTCCCTTTCATATGCAAACATAACTCTCAGTGCCACGAAGGAATTATAACTAAAGTTCATTTATTCATGAAGTAAATTTATTGATGAGTATGTTTATTGAAGTGTGTATTTATATTGATGAAGTATATTTATTGATGAGTATATTTATTCAAGTGTATATTTATTATAGTTAATTGTAGAATAGTTTAAAATTTTTAATAATACTTTATATTAAGCTACTCTGGATAAAACTGCCAGTAGAGAATAAGAATGTATCATACTTCTTGCGAATTCATATGCCACGAAGACGAGGCGTCCGAGTTTTTTTGGAGTTTCCAGTCGTACATATACGTTGAAAACTTCAAGGACAAATAGATATGTAAGCCTTTTAGAAAGTATAGTCTTGTGCTCATATCTGCAGAAAAGATTTAGTTAATATTTAATTTCAACATTATCGGAGGTGTGAATATTTAACATTTTAGACACAGGAGCCGATAGAGCTACGCCCGTAAGGTAACCAAAGTCCCGTCCCAGTAGAAAGATTGGGCTTGATTCGTGCCGTAGATAACTTGGGTCCGCACACCACTTGAAGGCCTTATAACAGATAAATTTGA
Organism: Clusia tigrina; assembly: GCA_920105625.2. Taxonomy (NCBI): domain Eukaryota; kingdom Metazoa; phylum Arthropoda; class Insecta; order Diptera; family Clusiidae; genus Clusia; species Clusia tigrina. The sequence goes on along the minus strand of OV050033.1, from coordinate 35,370,369 downwards.
AGAAAGTTGGTAGGAAAAATGGGTCTAGCGCTTACCATGCGGACTGACCAATGTGGATCCAAGCCCATGCGCAACATGGCGAAGTAGCTGACAATCGGCAGAGTGGCGACACACAAGACAAGGAGCACTGATGTTGCTTTGCCCATATTGTAAAACACTGTCGAGTGTTGATCGTAGAGATTCACCACAGTAACAGCTAAAAAGGATGCCATGAGACACTGGTGCAGGAATTGTGTCGCCAAATATATACGGCTAAGCCATATGCCAATTGAGCCGATTATCATCAACATGTAGCAGATGAGATCCAAATTGCGCCACCTTTGGCTATAACGCGCCAGGATATATATTAAAAGCAGATACATAAATGTTGTGAATGCAATTGAATGACTCGAAGGAAATCCGCCAGTAGTTTCACAGCTTAAGCGATGCTGCTTCAAAGTCGATGTGTTGTATGCATTGGGAAATTCATGTATCCACCAGTATGGACGATACTCTGGAGAGCACCTTGCATGTCAAGAGTGTACATAAAATACCTTTATTCCCAGCTCCATAAGTATACGCAATCAATCGCTTACCATTTTATCAGTGAGGTGATGATATTTACGATGGCCAAGGAGCACACTAAGCGCACCATCAGCTGGTGATGGATTGCACCCACTAGCGGCACAAAGATATCAGTGATTTGGCCTGCCGACACGTATTCGCTCAGAAATATCCACATAGGCTCCGCGCTTTTAAGTCTAACAAAAAATGTTTATGTCATACTATTTTTATTGATGATGGTGTAGTTCACTTACGACTCCTGTGCCCAGTGATTAAGCGAAAGCTCTGCATATTGCAGGATTGCAATCGGATCTTGTATAGAAGCGATTGCATTTAACATTTTATGCGGTTAAAATAAAAATGTCTTCCATCCAAAACTGATATAAGTACATTTATATGTACATTTATGTGCACATCCTTCAACATCCTTGCGATTGACACTTGGTATGGACATGCGCAGCACAGGTTGACAGTAATGGATACGACAAGTGTTCTATTCAGTTTAAAGAATCAGGATTTACAATTATAATATAAAATGGAGTAATAACGAAAGTTGGTCTCTAAGTCTTTACTGTTCCTTCCCGTATGTATTTAACTTCCATATATACGAGTATATAATTATATATATATTTTTTTATAATATTGTGTTGTATGCGTAACTCATGAAACGATTTGAGCAGCTTTTAAAACTATCTTAGTCGTAGATTCAATAGAACAGCGAGATCCTAAACGATGTTAATTTATGCTCCTTTCCGTTCTTTCGACCAGTTAAGCCGAACTATGTTGCTGTGGACGTTCCTGAAATATACCGTCAAAGAGGTAAACCTCCCCGATATGTCTTCGGGGAGGTTTATTGGAGGGGAATGTTCACACGAAACGGATGCATAGCAGTGGCAGTTGGAATCGTTTAACAATCCGGTTCAGTTTTCTGAATGATATTCAGTTCGATTATCAATTTGCTACTTAGACGAGCTCAAGTGTGTACATAGGTCAGAGTAGAAGGACCGTAATCATTATAAGTTAAAAACATTTTTTTTTCATTCAATAATTTTGTTGCGATTGAAAATTGTTCTGTCAAGAATAATGATTTGTTTGGAGTTATATTCTTTCGCTCTAGAATAATGATTTTTTTGGAGTTCAATGTTTTCGCTCAAGAATGAACTTAACAGCATTACTGATATGAGAAAGGTCTTCAGTGTCAGTTGTGCGAAATGGGCCGAAAACGCGAAGAAAAGTTCCAAGAGTGTTTCTCATTTGAAACAACTAATAATGAATCAATTTGCCTAATTTGACTTGAACACATCACAGAAACTGTTGTTATCGCAACCAATTTTTCAGGACACCCAATCCCAAAGATCGATATCATTGTTGGGATATTTAGAAAATTCTATAGAAATTTCCTATCAGATGAAGAATGCGAAGATGATTCTCTAGATGAAGAATTGCGAAAATCTTTGCAAGAAATCAAGAGCTATGGACCTAAACCTGTGGTCTTGAATGGAATACTGGAGCGGAAAACGAAAGCCTGGAGAAAACCCACGTGAAACAGATCGACACACATCATCTCTTTGTCGATTATAAAAAACAGCCTTCGATAGCCCGATAAGGTATTGCTTATATGCCACCATGTCTGAGTTCGGTATTCCTGCAAAGCTAATACGGCTCAGTAGAATGACATTGAACAGTACGTCTAGCTCTGTCAAGGTAGGAAGTGACCTCTCTGAACTATTTAATAACGTGCGAGGTTTCAGGCAAGCAGATCCACTGTCGTGCGACCTATTTAATTTCACCATGGAAGGGGTACTGCGGAAGGCCGGTGTACATCGGAATGAAAGTATTTTCTACAAAAGTGTCCAGCTCCTCGCATATGCTGATGACTTCGACATCATTGGACGTTGCAAGCGAAATGTTACTGCTGTATTTTCCGCTGAAAAGAATCCGGAAAAGAATCAGTGAAAGTGGGTATGATGGTAAACCTGGGCAAGACAAAGTATATGCTGTCCACCAGCAGGGATACTTGGCATTTAGGATCCCATGTAAAACTGTACTTTTGAAGTTGTCAAGGAATTTATATACCTTGGCTCCGCCATTAACACGGAAAACAACGTTAGCCTGGAGATTAAACGAAGAATCACTCATGGTAATAGGTGTTACTATGGGCTTAGTAAGCAAATGTGTAGTAGAGCCCTCTCTCGACCGACAAAACTGACACTCTACAAGACGCTCATCCTATGCGTGCTGCTCTATGTCGCAGAAGCATGGGTCGTGTCGCAGACTGATGCAGCCGCTCTTGGAGTGTTCGAGAGGAAAATTCTTCGCAAAATCTGCGGTCCTGTTCGAGTCGGCGACGACTACCGTATTCGGATGAATCATGAACTGCACGAGCTCTACGCTGATATTGACATAGTCAGATGCATCACTATACAACGTCTGCGCTGGCTTGGACATGTCGTGCGTATGGACAAAGAAGCTCCAGCGAATAAGGTGTTCGAATCGGAAGCCGCTGGATGACGACGTAGGTGGCGACCTTGCCTCCGATGGAAGGACAACGGATTGGAGAAGACTCGCGCAAAGCAGAGGCGCTTGGCGAGCGCTGTTAAGTTCGACCGTGACTCGATAGCGGAGTGTTTCGCCGATTCTGTGATTAGGACACGAAATGATATGAAATGAGCGAAAAACGGTTCACATATTCGTGGTCATTATCAATACTTGTGGTCACTATCCATACTTGTGGTCACTGTCCATACTTTCAGTCTCTGCAGGGTATCGTTTTTTGGCCAAACACATAACTTCGCCTTGTCGTAAAACGTGGCATTCAGAAATATTGCTTCAGAAGCTACCTTGACACACGATGCCAATTTGAATAAAGTAAACTTTTTTATATAATTTATTTTAATAAATTTATAATAAATAATTTCATCCGATTACAATAACTGGTAACAAAGAATTTTAATAAATAAATTGCAGTAGTAGCAGTAAAAGAAATGACATTTTCGATAATTAATGAACTTGACTAATTACATCAGCCGAAGGGGTGCCTTCCAGCCAGCGACGAATTTTCCAATCAATTGTGAGGATGGAGCGGCTCCAGCATGTCTTAGCCAAAATTCTCGAAGTGATGAATGAAATACGGTAACTTTCTGGTTTTATTCACTTCGTCGCAGGCGGACATGACACTTTTAGTGAGCGGCCGTGGACCACAGGAGAACACGCCTATTTTGGATACCTAGTAGGAGGAAATTTTGGATTAGCTCATACGTATATTTGTAGATATAGTTATAGACGGGCAATGGACTTACATAAGAGTGTTTCTTCTGAACAAACTTCAAGAAACTCGACATATCCGGTCGTCCAAAGTGGTTGACCGCTTTCAGTCCCGTGAAGATGGACGTTTTTGATAGTCGTTGGAAGTGATTTTCGCATATATACTAGTGATAAAGTAAGGTTAATTCGGAGACCAAAGATCCCAACTCGAAACACTTACCAGCATAGTAGTCCGCAAGTCAAATTTGTGGAAGAACTGTGTTATAAATATGTGAATCTCTAAGACATTCGTCACATCTTTCTTCTCCACGTCCCGTAGTACATCGATGAACCACTCAAAGTGTTTGTGTGATGGGCATATCCATAGGAAATACACCTTCTTACAGGCGACTCCGGAATAGCGATTCGTGCTGGTGCCAAACACCAAGTCATTTAAAATTGAGGCATAGGGAGTAACTCCTATGCCACCTCCAACCATCACAGCCACCTCAAATTTGTACCAATCTTGATTGCCGCCACCAAAAGGTCCTTCGATGCGTATCTTTGGCTGATCTTCTGGATTGTAATTGCAGGGATCAAAATAGTTGCGCAACTTCCAGGTCCAAGGGCCTTGTGCCTTGATGTGACAGCTTAAGAAGTTCTCATGCGGCGCTGAGGTCAGAGTGAAACTGTGCATCTCGTGTGGCAGAAAGGCGGTGCATGATAGGCGCACCCATTGGCCTGAGAGGTACTTGAGGTTCGGCGGACGGTAAAATTTAATTTTTATAACATCCGACGGCAGTAAATCAGTTTCTATCACATCCAGAGCCATGTATTTCGTACGCAACGAGACAATTTTATCAAGTGTGTAAATTATACCGGGACCCAAGAAAAACATCCAGAATCGGGGTGGCCCAGTTAAACGCGCCAGACCGTGTATCAAACTCAATAGGTAGAGACCAATATATAGGGAATGCATGTTCCAGAAGAAATTGTAAGCCTTCTTGCGTATGGTGGGATGCGCGAACACAAAGATGATACACATAATAATGAAGAGCAAAACGCCCGTAGTACCTGCAACAAGTGGCATGGAAATTATTAGATGGCATTTATGGAGGGTTCCGCACTCACCTGTGACTGTTTGGAAGAGCCAAAATGTGATGTCTGGTTTGTAATCAGACGCAAAGTGGACTTCGCGGGTCAAGCAGCGCAGATTCTCATGTGACTGTGTAGATACATGATAGAAATTGACGATATGACCAACAGTGTGTAGAACTGAGAAGAACAGAGCGGTGCAGGCGGCGATTTTATGGAACTGTATGTGAGAGTCCAATGGTATGTACTGCTGAATCGGGAATTCCTTGAGTTTCGTTATCAAATTCCTATAGTACAAATAATTGGAGGTGAAAATACTTTCCAGATTAGTAAAAAGTGGGTGGCTACCTGGACATTGTGAGTAGAAGTAAGGAATAACAAAACGATAGTGATGCAGCTGAACCACGTGTTACTGCAATCCCCACTCCCATTATATGCCGCAAATCAGTGTGCTCAGCCATAAATGAATAATCTAAAGTAAAGTACAATGTGGTCAGTGCAAACCGTCCATTTAGTTCCTGTCCGCATCCCAGACTTACGTATAAAGCGCTCCACAAATAGCACAATTGTTACGACATAAAACAAAAACAAGTAGAATATATTTTGACGGTTTTCTTCGAGGAACGTGATGTAGCTATCCCATTTTTCCAGAATCCAGTGTCGTGGTTTGTCCTGCATGGGCTCGATATTAAACGAGGTCATGCGTGCCACATTGGTCGAAGTATCGAGGAAATTCTGTTTTGCACCTTTGCAATCCAACCCAATTGCTACAAAATCGCCTTTGTACTCCTTCATCATGAGTTTAAAATCTTGGTAGGTGAGATGGTTTTTGTGCTCCAGGCCGACATCCTGGAACATGCCATCAATTAACTCGGTGACTTGATCATCACCTAAGCTTGTAGTGCGCGCTATTTCCACCAAGGAGCGCATCATTTCACTGAGCTCCCCTTTGTCGATAACGCCGTTGCGATCGTTGTCGCACATGTCAAATATTATGCGCAACTTATCGTCGGTTTTGCCGCGCGAGAATAGCACCACGGTTTCCAAGAATTCCTGAAAACTAATTCGTCCATCTTGGTCCTTGTCGACAATGTTAAACATTTTACGGACAAACATGTCATTGGGTTTCATTCCGAGAGCCGCCGCAAATTCAGCTTTTGATAGACTTGTGCGCATCACCGTCATTACTTCACCATCCGTTGATGCGTCAGAGCGACGTCTTCGCTCACCCGGACGTAGCCCAAATGTTAAGGCGTACGCTTCGCGGAAGAAGTACTCCAACCGTTTCTGGCGCCGCTCACGTGTCTCTGCACGAGATAACATAATCTCGCGATTCACCTCGACCAGCGTCATCTCTTTTTTGTGGAGAATCAAAAAGTCTTCCAGCTTTTTGACGAATTTTCTACGAGCACCATACGATTCTAGTTCCAGTACCAGGTCATGATCGTTAGGAACTCTCAGCAAAATGTATGGCTTCTTCTTAATGTGGTTTGTCGCTGACTCCTCCACTGTGATCACGTCGATGTTTTTCAAGCTGAATGTTCGCAACTTTTCACCCTTACGATCAACCGTGTATATGGCAGCCTCAGGGCCAAATTTCACGGTAACTAATCGTTTATGATTCGCATGAAGCCATTCGCGAGCAATCATCTTGTCCACGGAACCCTTGTGGTGTGGCGATCTTAAGGCTTCTTGGCGGATTTTCAACTTCCGACGCTTACTGTTCTGTAGCTTAACCACACAGTAACCGGCACCAGCACAAAGGATCGGAACGAATCCTAAGAAAACGCACACATAAATGAACATGAGCTCCGACCCTGAGAAGTAGTCATATCCTTCCAGATAGTTACAAGGCTCTAATTCAGTGGCATTTAGCTGCATAGGCTGAGGGCAGGGATCTCCTTCGTGCCACATGAAGACATCGTGCTGTACGTCTTCCGGTCTGATATCTGTGCTATTCACAATAATATCCCACATTTTGATTTTCCGTATCTCCTCGATTTCCTCGCGCGTAAAAATGCCATTCCGCTCGTTTTCGAACCAGAAGCGATCGGCATCACGTAAGCGTTGAAATTGCTCCTTTATAACGGCAGAAAAGAGTTCACCTGGATGCCCGTATGACTCCAACATACCACCCACATAAACATCAACATCATCGAATTGGTTGTTATAGGCAGATATGAGCATTCTGGAAGCCAACAATAACTTAAAGAAATATTTTTTTGTTTTGAATAAATGAGCAATTACGTCAAGAGTTCCGGTTGATTGGCAAAAAGTTCAGGATTGATCTCAGTCCAGTCGGTGCGTCTCGCTAAACCATAAGCCTCGCGGGCAGTATTGTAGTCCGGCAGTCCGTTGTCTCTGCCACGCATTATGTTGAGAGCACCCAGGTCTCGCCTTGTGAACTCCATCGGACCAAAAAGTTTATCGCGCACATCAGAGCACAGAACTGGATCTTCACGCTCGGATATCTGTGAGGCCAACCCCATTAACACCTCTTCAATGGAGGTGTCACTTAAGAAACCCTAATTGTAAAGCAACAAATAATTAGAGTGGAATCTACAGCTCAAATTTCTTCACTCACACTCGAGTCCCACCAAGTGGAGCACAGACGTATGGCAGGATAGCCCATCGGGGTTTCTTTATAATTGCAGTTGGCGTCGCGCCGATAGATTCCTGGCGGAATCATCGTGTGCCCGAAACGAAAGGCAGCTGCTTGGAAGATGTGCCCTACGCCAGGATGTATGTCCTGCTTATACCCGTCGTAGGGTGGTAATTGCGACCCCAAAAATGCCGGTAGGTACTCATACATTATGACGCTTTGCAAGCTGGCTATCACTGTGTGCCGCGCTCGCTGGAAAATGTCCTCGTCACTCCAGTCGGCGTGAGTACGCTTAATGCGCTGTGCTAACGTATTATGCCAACGTAGAAAAAGTATGGCGAAAGACAGCACGGCCGGATTCTGATTCGTGCGTGGATCTCCGAGTACTGCGGATAAAATAAACACAGGAATATGAGGAGGAATATAAGGCGGAATATGAGGAGGAATATGAGCAGGAATATGAGGAGGAAATTTCAAGGTATTCAATGTAGTTTACTCACGAAACAGTCGCTCTGGGCTCAGCATTTTCATCACATTCGGCACTGGATTGTTGAACAGCGGCACTCGCATTGTATTCTTAATGGGCATTTTCCCATCTTTCTCCGTAAGCAGGGTGCCATTGTGAAAGTTCCTCATTGCATTGAGCCAAGCCTCTGAAGTGCTGTAAATGAAACTGCCGTCAATCCAAGCAGTCATTTGATTTATCTGTATAATTGTTGGAGAGGGGGGGGTGGGGGTTGAAAAATGTTTACAACAGTTGATATGAACTAGGAATTGACTCATCATACCTGTTCCCTCGGCGCATTTGGACTCTGTCCGGTGTTGCGATCGTATGCTGCTCGATGGAATGGAATATATTTGTCGCCGCGGCATTCCTTGTCGTACATCTCATCACATTTCTCGATTTCAATGCGATGCATCTCTATGGGGCAGCCGGATTCGGATGCCATCACAATTTCATTTGCTACCACTTGGCCGAAAAAGGCCAAAAGTGCAGTACGATTGTACTTCGAACCGAGCCCATCTCGCCCACGCATGAAGAGACGACTCAGTCGACGTGTGGATGGGCGACTGGAACCGGCCATAGCGTAGACGCCATCTGAGTACGACGGTGGTGCCTTCCGCACCAAATGACTATCTGAAATGCAATAAGCACTTCGTTATTCAACAATGCGCTCTCTGATTATGGGAATAAAAATTAGCTCACGATCTCACAGGGCACGAAAATGCAAATTCATGCAGTGAGAATAACGTCGTGAAATAAATGAGTACACATAGTTGCAATCTTCATTTGTCTATTTTTCAAATAAAATGCAAGGAAATTTAATTAATTAAAAAAAATTGATTTAGCGGCTGAAAATGTGTTTTAGTCAGCTTTTAGTATTCGAGCTACACTCAGTTTTTCGTTATCAAAAATGAAATAATCCAATATTATAAACGATCACAACTAGGAATTGCATCCGTGATCGCAGGTACAAATGGAATACTGTGAGCAAAATGTTAATTAAATCATAAATATGACTTAAATTGTCAGTCATATCCAGAAGCAATGCAATTAGTGTGCTCTTTAAATACTTACAATAAATTCTTAGTATATATTCTGATCAACAAACTTTTTTCTCGTCCTATCTCCTTTAAAATTGTGAGCACACACTCCTCCCTTACTCTTTTTACATACTGCAGCATTTTTCAAGCAGAAGTTTTTGCAGCATGGAAAGCCGCAGAGCTCGCCTGCATAGCAGAAACTACGAACTCCACAATGAACTTGTGCATAGATATCCAGGCTGCGATTCAAGCTATAACTTCATGATGTGTATCTTCCAGAAATGTTCTGCAATGCAAGGCAGCAATAGATAGACTGGCCACCAAGCGGAAGCTACTTATCTACTGCATGCCAGGGTATAAGAACATAGACGGAAACGAGAGTGCGGTTGCCAATGCAAAAAGCGGAATCTTACTACCAAACGAGCAACTAAGTAACGTACTCTAAGAATGATCAATAGCCGTATTGAAGATGACATGATGAGAAAGGTGGAAGAAAGGTGGAGTACTACCACATGTAAAATCGCTAAGCTCACTGCAAACCGTAGGGCACTCAGACCAAATCGATACTGGCACTTCCGAGAAAGGATTGCAGAACGGTAGTAGGAATACTCACAGGTCACTGTCTAACGGTGGTACACGCTAAAAGGATGGGATTCATAAACAACAATGAATGCATGAATTGTGGGGAGCAAGGCACAAGAGAAGCTCTGGGGCATCTAAAATGCTAATGCCCCGCAATATCGAAAACGCGTCTGGGAGCCCCCTGGTTTGAAGGACTGGAAGAGGTCGTACAACTAGGGACAGTTTCGTTCTTAAGAACGCCTCTCTGTTTCACCATTTATCTGCAGCTCTTAAACGGATATCCATCTGGGACTGCAAATGGCCAGGTCTATACAGGTCTATGTGAGGCCTTCACGGCCATCCATTTTAACCTAACCTTAATCTAACCTAATCTCATCCCTACTCCCTCACAAACAACACAAGAAGACTTGAAACGCTGTCATTACTTAGAACGTTTCAACTTTTTCTGTGTTGATGCCCGCATTTCATTTTTTTGATACGACAGGAATGAAGGAAAATTTCACCACTAACATACTAGTCCGACAGTCATGGACTTTAAAAGCCAACCACTCCTAATACGTCTGTCGAGTCGAAAGCCCATTACTTATTGTCCAAAATTCTTCCACACATAATTTGTTAATATAAAAAGTATAATTAACGTATATTTCCTTTTTAGTAGAAATATTCAATTTTACTTACCAACTGAGCCCCAATCTGGATGCGCTAAATTATTGTACCACCCGTCATATCTCTGTTTTTCTGTTTGACTATAAATTTTATCTGAAATTAGAACATTAAAAATGAATTAATAATTTTGTCATAAAAACTGCATAAATTATGCAGACGGGGAAAGTGTATGTATGTAAATTATAATTTATTTATATTCTGATTCAGGCGGATTTGATTTGTTTTGTCAAATTGTAGTAAATTATATTCCCACGATAACTAATACAATTAATCACATAATAATTTATATATTTACATACAATTAAAAGTTAATAAACGTTTTCTCTTTCAATTATATAAAAACTTTCAGACTTAAATTTGTATCTAATGCACTAAACAAATGATGGTGCGTAACGAGACCAACGTCCTGTTGAAAAGCGTATTATCCGGAATATTGAACAGATGAAATATATAAAATCGAAGTCGATTTGCATCAAAACACATTTTTTTGCATTTCCCTTTACGGGATTACAAGGAAATATGTTTTTTTGATATATTCCTAAAAGGCCTGAAAGTTGACTTTCGCTCTAAAAAAATATTATTATGACGATATGGTTACTTCCATATTCATGTGTAACCACGTATAAATTTAAAATTTTAAACGATATTACTGTCTCGCTATCGCAGGAGAGTTTTTTCTAACTATGTGACTGAAAACGAAATATTCAATGTCACTCTAAGCACAAACTTGTGGGACTCTCTTGATGATGTTACAACTAATAAGCGCGGATGGTTGAAGCGAACACCAGCTTCTCATTGGCATTGTCATTGCTTCTCTAATAGCCTTGTATACTCGATGTACCTGTTCCGTGGTAGCGTGTTATTTTGTGAACCCAAACTTAGGGTTAGTTATTATGTGCTTTTCATCAAGAATGGGCATTAGCTTATTGAGGACGAGTTTTTGAGTCCTTTGGAGGTGATGGGCAGCAAACTAATGGGTCTGTAGGATGTTACTTCCTCATTAGTTTCCCAGATTTTGGTATACTTTCCACAACTTTGGCAACTTTCCACTTGAAAGGAATGCATCCAAGACTTAAAACAGCATTATACAGTTGAGTCAGGTACTATAATCCAGATTCAGGTAATTATTTTAGTATTCTGCCGCTGATGAGATTGTATCCTGGCGTTTTTTAATTTCATTTTCACACACATTTGTTTACGTATTTTGCGCGAAATTGTGATATTGGTGGCTCTAATTCACCTGGAGACTGTAAACAACTCAAAATTATGATATCGACGTGTTCTGCAAAGGTAACTGCCTTATCTTCGTCACACTTGTCCCACCCATTCTTTGTTCTTATTGGGGAAATATATATGATGGGTCGCTTTACTGATTGAGTAGCTTTCCTTAGTGAGCAGTCCGTTGCTTCTGTTGATGAAAGGTTTGCCGGAAAGCTCTGAAACTTATTGCCATTTCTGTCGTATAGTAACTATTTTGGTTCCTTTGTTGCCTTGTTAAATTTCGTTTTTTCACTTGGATACCTCGGAGTTTGCTATGTTTTTCCTAGCTGTCATTCCACAAACAATTTGTTCTTAATACCTGGTTCAGTTTTGAAATATGATTTCGCTGAATATTCCGTATATATATTTCTACATCTTCATCTATAACTTTATTCTGTGTCTCATTTAATTTTTGCCTGAATTGCAGCCAGTTCGTTAGGTTGTTGTGCAAAGGATGGGGAACGTTATTTCATTACTGTTTTGGAGTGTATATACGAGTATATATAAAACGAGTAAAGAAGTCTGAAGTCGGGTTAGACCGACTTCGAAATACCCTTTAACCTTCCATATGCGTGCGAGTTCAACAATGGGGATGGTGTCTTCACAAATCATCATTAGGAGCATATTTTCGCTGCCTTAAGTTGATTATAATAGAGGGAGGCGTGGTCTTTGTCTGATCAACCCCATTTCTTGTGCGTGGCTTTACTAATTTAACGCTTTCTCTGACCTCATTTTTGGCGGTTAACTTTATAATGTCCATATGTTGCTTCTCGTAAAATTTCGTCCAAAAATCTCTTATATATCTTAAATTGTGAATATTTGTTAATATTGGGCAAGTCAATTAATATACGATACCGCCCACTTTTTGCATAGTGTTTCCTAGAACACACATCTACATAACTCCGAAATTGCGTCACATTTCCATCAATAGGACCGAAGGTACAGTCATTTTAAAAAAGTTTAAAAAAGTTTCATATATGGGAGGTGGGCGTGGTCTTTTTTCAAATCGGTCCATATAGCAAACTGGTTGTGTATCTTTGTCCAGACCATACTTTTGCAAAGTTTCATTAAGAAGGCTCCAACGGTGTAGAAAAAAGTGGCCACAGATGGACAGACGGACGGACAAAATTAAAATTGTTCAGAAAGTGATTCTGATCACATCTATATATTGTCCATACCTGCCACGCCTCCTTCTTGAAATTGCAAACCCTCTCAACGGCACAAAATTAGTATGCCCTTTTTACTTTTTTTAAAGGTAAACGGTATAAAAAGGTATAAAACGGTATAAAAAAAAAGATCAGAAGATAGATCCAAACAAGATTCTGCTGTGGCATTATTTAACGCAATGCTGTTTATAACTCAAAAATCTATGACGTCAGATACTTTCTTGTTATCTGTATGTCAATACGTTGGTTCTCCGGCTGATAAGTGTGTGTATTTACTAGACAGAACGGCATTTAGAAGCTCCCTGCCTTTTGGATTTATTATTCTTGAACCCCGCAGAGCGTGCTTTGAGCTGTAGCTGCCAGCAGCAACAAATCTTGACCCCAAAGTTTGAAAAAATGATCAAATTGATGTTTTTAACAGCATGCCTAGGTGGGCAGTAAATAGAAGTGATAGTTAGAGGCCCACCTTTATCAAATATAGCTATGCTGGTTGCTGGAATATGTGAATGTTGGTATTTCTCTAGAAGTTGATGTTTTATAGTATTTTTTACTATGATAGCTGGACCATCTCTCGGGGTTCCGGTGGATGATTTGTGGAGTATATAATCTATTGAGGTATATTTAAATAACTTTGTAATGTCAAATGCGTTTCAGAAACTAATATAATATCTATTTTATGATCTGTAGAAAATATTTCACTTCTTGAATATGTTGGGCTATTCCATTGGCGTTCCATACAGCTGTTATAAGTGAGGACATATTTACACAAATTCTGTCATGATTGTTGTTGCTCATTTGTTCCATGAGATTTTTCATAATCGATTTTAGTTCGCCGATGTCCTTGGCTTTTTCTTGACGAGATATATTATTGTTTGGTGGTGTTTCTTCTGTTGGCTTTACATTTTTTTAAATTTCAGCGTACGTGGTTTCTGTTTGTATTTGACTTTCAATTATTGGAACATTTAGAGTATTTTGGGTCTGAGTTGTAAATATTTCCTTTTCACAAAGTGTGGGATACCATTCTACCATAAAAACGATTGATTTTACTAAATTTTCTTGACGCTCTGTAAAAAAAACATTATTAGTGTTTTATTCAAAATTTTCAAGTAAGCAATATTTTAAGATTCTGGATTCCATTGATTTAAACTGCAGGAATTCTCTTCGTTCATTTGATACCTACATTTCATCATAGTACGGGTATAAGTAGTTAAAAATCCTATTCAATAATTTATCCTTTGAACTTTCAAGTCTTTTACAAATAAATAAAGGTCGAGAAACAGAGTACGCAGTGGTACTATATATGGGCTCTAGTGTCAGGCATGTTGATTTTTCAATGGATAAAAAGAAGTGTCGCACTATTTAATTATACAAATATTTATTTGAAAAGTTACTCGACTGGTCCAGACCTTTTCTAGATAGTCTGCATACATCCCATCTGATTGTCCAGCGATTATAGCATAGCGCGAATTGCTGTAGGACTTCCAGTAATGGTAAAGGGAAAGAACCACGTCACTAATCTAACGACAAAGCAACTAAATTTCGTCTAAAAATATGATATGATACTGCTCTCATTCTCACCATCAACTTTCCATCGTTTTTATAATCCATAAAATTTATCAAAAGACAAATAACCCATCCATGTCGCAACTCATAAATACATCAGTTGGTTTGATTGATTAAACATTCAAAGAACCGAATGATATCAAATAATAAAACTAAACTCTGTGTTTGTAAATTGTTTGCACTTGTTTAAGTAAGCAGAAAATATTCATCAAGTAACAAATCCTTGAACCAAATATTCCTAATGCAAATTTTTGTAATTGTATCTTGTAAAATTTAATTTCGCATAAAAATCAAACCATGTCCAAAAAAGTTTCAACTTATTTCTCTTCATGAAATTTGTGTGCCGAAGTATACCTGTTTCTATGCTCATGGGCCACACGAGTTATCGACTTCAATTGATATTTAAATTTTATGGCTCATTTGCGCGTGATTTATAAAGCGATTTATTACATTAGCACAACTTCGTTGCAGATTTATGCGTTACTAATTTGGAGCTGAATAGCTGAACGGGTAAATAAAAGGAATGACAAATGGTGTGTAAATTCAAGGAGCGTAAATTAACACACAAAAAAAAAAAGAAATATGCAAAATGGCATTGCTAGATAATAAACAAACTTATATGCAACAGACATATTATTAACATTTCACTTTGAGTGTACGAGAACACAAGTAGTCAAAAATACTGAGCTGCTGTATTCGACACACCGCAACTGAACCAACCCACTGGACTGTAATGTCAGTGATATATTTGCTGAATGCAAATACACGCACTTTTGTAGATTGTCGCCTGATTGTGCAAATACATCGACCAAGCACGGAGTTTTATCCCACATGCCCAGCTGTGTGCTGAGATGCAACGCTACATCAATACGAATGGAACAATTTAGTTGTGTAGAAACGTTTGTAAAAAACTAATGCAGTGGAAGAATACGCAAAGCACCGCGGACCATTCTGAAGCCGCTGTTTTAAAGACGATCCGCCTTCCGTGAGACGGAATTTACATTTCAATAAATCCACTATAATTGGCAGCAAACCTTACTTCCAAAGGCCTGATTGAAAAGAAGAAGGAAGAACTATCGAAATTGCATGATTTTAGTTTAAAAATAAAAGAAGAGATTAATGAAATTTTTATTTGTGTGGCCTTCCTATAAATTTAGCGATAAATCTAAAAGTTCCGGCCCATTGTGGATTCAGATATGGCATTCAGTTTGCAAATTGCTGTAGCATGGTATTATATATACAAATTTCAGGTTGAGAACTATTGACAGCATTCTTTTATTATTAAACAAACAAAAAAAAACAACAATAACCCATCACATAAATTCTTATAAAATTATTGGAATACAAATTGCCAATTCCTTATATTTCGAATTGGTTAATACCAAAACTGATATATGAATGTAAATATAATCTAAAATCAATTGAGATCCAATGAAAGGCTCGGAGGAGTTAGGATCCCATTGACAGATAATTGCTACAGTATCTCTAATATTTCTTTAGTCAAATTTCTACAGAAATAGAGTCCAGGAATATGAACTCCATTAAGATTTAAATCTTCAGTTTCACATTTTTAGTCCTATTAGTACCTCATTTACATGTGTGAGGAAGGAAGCTGATAAGCGGGAGTAAAAAATATACAACAATAACATTAATGATTCCATCCAAGATATAAAGGAAAGATTTTTGGAAACTAAACTACGAGTAGAATTAAAATTAGGAAATCTAAGATCCCACTACGATTTAATAGATACAAGTGGGGTAGGCCAGAGAACCGCCGAAGAAGGAGGCCTCCAAGCACTCAGGCATATGATGCCCATCGTACTAATAACGAGCTTATAATACCAAAACGAGAAATTAATGAAGAGTGTAAAGAAAAATCGTCTGACAATAAAATAATTTTATAGACCTCCTGGTAGGGCGTTTCAAAAAAACAACAAGTCTAACTAATATGCATTGAAACTGAAATATCTTGATTCTGTTAATATTAAGAAGCAACAGCTGTATATCTGCACCTCAGCCAGCAGGAGTTACTTAGTAGGAAGAAAATATGTTTAAGAAAGTACTAAATGGCAGAGATAAAGAACTCACTATCAACTCACCCTTGAATTTCTAGAGTAGAAGGAATGAATAATATTTTGTGAATACAGGTATGCTCCAAAATAATGACATTGTATGTGTGGATAGCATGTTTTTTTCTACGACCAAGCAAATTGCTTCATTGGCTTAAAACCGAGAAGGTGAGCAAAAATCCTCTGAACATCGCTTACATATTCGTTTATAGAACCCAAGAATAAAACACGAAAATGTCGTTGGAGGGAATTATTAAACCTTTCACTTTTAGTAGAAATTTCTATTTAAGGTTCATTTTTATATTATTCATCATCTTCCAAGTAATCTATGTGCGAGTAATATATGAAAGAATCGATAGCTCCATTTGACTATTTTGTAATATGAATTTTTTATATATTGTTAATCCATTTCGACCTCATGTTGAAAGAATTTTTTATTAGATATTCTCCGCCTTCTTGAGGTAGAAATATGTTTTGTGTATGCTTAGTATTTACAGTATTTCAATAGATTTCTGTGGTAATTTTTAGTCAATGTATTATTATTATTTATTATTTACAAAAGAAGGATAAGAATCAATTCTTATCATACAAAATTTAGGAGCACTAGCTGCCAGGGCTTTCAGCTCTTAGTCAATGTAAATTCATTATATTGTAACGAAATCAACACGCCATCTGATTGGTTGATGGTTTTGGGTGAGCGTCGATTTCAACCCCTAAGAATGCACATGCGAGAAGGCATACGTCACTGCGTTCAAA